>CM057453.1:1451412500-1454367500 GCA_016271365.2 Neoceratodus forsteri | reverse complement strand
AAGTGATAGCACAAATGGCAGGATCAACCAGATGACGTATAGGAATGTGGGGATAACACTATGACGTATAGGAGTGTGAAGATATCATAATGACGTATAGGAATGTGGAGATATCAATGATATCTTCACTGGGTGATTCAGATATTACTTTTATCCTTGGATTTATCCTTAACACATGTTGTGTGTATATATATATATATATATATATATATATATATATATATACATATATATATACACACATACACACACACACACACACACACACACACACACACACACACACACACACATATATATATTAGAGGCAAAACTCCATTTTAGTGCATCAGTTAGGGTTTTCCACAGCGACAAAAGCAAGGAAATTTGCTGTTAGGGTTGAAACACCCTTGGACCCCTCCAGCCCACTAACATGCCACTGGGTATGCGTTAGGGGTCATCGTCTAACTGTCACCCCATCACATGTTAAGGAAGCAGAGGAACAGGAGAATGGGGCGACAGTGGATCGATGACCTCAACGGCACCCCAGTGGTGGTTGGGGGCTGGAGGGTCAAGCGTGTTTCAACCCTAACAGTGAATTTCCTTGCTTTTGTCTCTGTGGAACAACCCTAACAGATGCACTAAAATGGAGTTTTTTTGCCTCTAATTTTCCTTCTTTTTGAGAATGATGACAAGAAATAGTGAATGTAATGCAGCCCCGTGCTCCCACCATGTGATGTCTTGTGACATAGTAACAGGAACAGCAACGCAAACACAATGTGGAAATGGAAATGGTAACAGTAAGGAAAATGCAAGCACAAATGACAACATAAAGGGTAACGCACACGGTGGCGTAGACGGGAACAGTAACACAAACAGGGACATAAACGCAAGTCGAAACAGTAAGTGTAACAGTAACAGAAGCGCATACCCTCTTTTTGGTGGAGAACTGCACAGAGAAAGACATTGTGTACAAAGAATGTATGCATTGTAATGGCAATGGAAGCTGAAAACGAGCATTGGAAGTACTTAATTGCAAATATCTCCGCAACCGTACGACGTAGAAAAAAAATTTAAATTTCACAGAAATCATTATTTTCCTGGCTACTATAGGGCTATGCAACTTGTGACAAAAAATCTGTATCTCGCACCGTTTTCGAGATACGAGCCCCGAAAGACACAGCGTACGCCACCATATTAGTCTATGGGAAAAAATGTCAACTTCAGAATACCGTAACTTTAGAGCCATGCAATATTTTTTCACCAAGCCACCAAAATGCACATCTGTGACATGTTGCCTGCCTTTCCTCCAAATTTCAGCCCAAAAGACCAAACAGTTCTTTTGAAGCAGGGTGACAAAGAAGTGCTGTCATTTTGGCCATAGTCTGGAAAAGCAGTGTCGTGTTATGCGACACCTTTCACAAATTTTGCGAAAGTTTCATCAGTTCGACACTACTTTGTGACACTACTTTTTCCATAAATTTGAAAAACATATTTCTGGGGTGTTTAACCCCAAATAAAGACATGGCTAGCATCCTCAGGGTCCGCCTAGGTGAACACAAAAAGAATTGTGTCCCTGGAGGGCCCCAAATGTAAATGCCAAGCATTTCTGTGATCACTAACTGAAAAAAAAAAAAATGGCTGACTCACGACACTACTGGGATCATTTGCGACACTAAAAATGGCTTGTTCGACACTCACACTTTTTGTTAACTTTTCCCATTGACTTATAATGGGAACTTGTTTTTTTGAATAACTTTTGAACCGTTTAATATTTTTTCACGAAATCTTCAAAAGGCACACTGGGGACCCCAGCTGCATGTTCTCTGAAGTTTTTGGACCGTTCATGCAAACCGTGCAACCTGTAGGCGAGAGCAAAGAATTCGCAAAAAAGCGTAAATGCACATTTCTTTGGCGCTTAACTCCGCAGCTGTATATCCAACCAGTATAAAACTTGGCAGATCCCAAGACCTACCATGCCCAATTATGCACACCAAATTTCAGGCAAATCCGTTGAACGGTGGAAAAGTTATTAAGGTACAAAGTTTGACCCTTTAACCTTAAAATGGCTCCTCTACCATAATACATATATATACACGAGCACACTCAATAGACCGTAAGGCCTAATCTGCTGGCAATTAGTATGTTAGTATAATATATATATATATATATATATATATATATATACACACACACACACACACACATATACATACATACACACACACACATATAGTATATATATATATATATATATATACATATACATACATACATACACACACACACACACATACATACACACACACACACACAACACACACATATATACATACACACATATGCATATACATACACACACACACATATATATCATTTTTTTTTCTGAGATGTACACCCATCCCCAGACATCTCAGTGGATGAGTCCTTTCTGCTGTTCAGCGGGGGAATATTGTTTAAACAGTACCTTTCTCTGAAATCTGCCCATATGATATCAAATTGTGCAGGTTTTGTGACTGTTCCACCAGATATACATACTATTTCAGAATCTACGCAGGAAAGGATGCCACACAGGATGTTCCAGGCAGTGCTCCCATGTATGAACACCAGTGAGAACAATGTGTGGAACCTAATTCTTCCTTTGCTGAGCTCTGGCTACCAGTTGTATGTAGATTACTTCTACACTGGGATTCTTCTGTTTGATGTCCTGTATCAATAAGACGCAGCAGCTCAGGGGCGTGGCCAGGATTTGGAAATAGTGGGGGGTCTACAAAAGAAATCCCATTATTTCCACTCCACAAAAACATTTTGATAAAAACATAATAGATGTAAGATGGGAGGGTGTTTCTGAGCCCCCAGGCCCCCTCATCTTGGCAATGCCTATATACTGTACCTTGTGACGCTATCAGGTCCAAAAGTCAAGGGTTTCCTTATTTTGTAGCCAAAAAAAAAGAAATGTTGCGACTCCAGTGCTGTCTGCTGTGGGGAACCAATGGCTATAAAACTACTGGACAGGAAAGATGTGTACCTTTTGAGTACACCTCTTGAGGAATTTACTGCAGTAGTTCCAGTTCATGGTCAGGTTACACTGATAAACAAGTCACACTGCTTCCTTGACTACAGTGAGCACATGGGAGATGTGGACAAATGGACCAGATGCTTAGAGCCCTATGATGTCACTCAAGAACATACATACAAGAAAATACATAAATATAGAGTGAAGAAGATAGAAGACAGAAGAACGTATCTGGAAATACTAAAGGAGGTGGGAAAAGCAGTCAGAAATGCCAAAGCACAGACAGAGGAAAGAACAGCCAAGGCAATTAAGAAAGGAGACGAGACATTTGTTTTAAATACATTAGAGACAAGAGAAAAAACAGGGGTGAGATTGTGAGACAGGGGGGCAGGAAAAAGCAGAAATCCTGAACAAATATTTTTGTTCAGTGTTCTCAGTAGAAAGGGAAGGGGGGGACCACAGCATGGGGTCAGGAATACCAAGGGGGAAAGGGTAGATACCAGTTCATTTACAGTAGAGGAGTCCGAAAGGCACTGGAAAAACTAAGAGTGGATAAGGCAGTGGAGCCAGATGAATACATCCCAGAATTTTAAAGGAATTTAGAAAGGAGATAGCAGCACCACTGACAGCCTTGTTTAACAAATCATTGGAAACAGGTGTGGTTATGGCAGACAAGGAGGGCGAATGTGGTCCCTCTCCATAAGAGTGGGAGCAGAAAGGAGGCTGGCAACTATAGGCCAGTCAGCCTAACCTCAGTGGTAGGAAAAGAGCAGGAAAGAGATCTAGGAGTGATTACATCTGAGGACCTAAAGGTGTCCGGACAGCGTGAGAAGGTGGTTAGAAGGGTCAGTGGGATGTCGGGGTGCATAGGGAGAGGCATCACCAGCAGACTACTCCCTGGAGGAGAGGAGAGACAGAGGGGATATGACCGATGTCTTTAAATATCTAAAGGGAGAGAACAGGGTCAGCCTAAATAGGGTGTTCCAAATGAGGGAGGAGGGGGCAACCAGGGGGCATCATTCCATGAGGCTAGTTGGCGGGAGACTCAAGGGGGAGACTAGGACATGCTACTTTACCGAGAGGGTGGTGGATCCATGGAACATACTGCCAATGGAGTTGGTGGCTGTGGATACGGTGGAGGGATTCAAGAGGGGCTGGGACAGATATAAGGGGAAGGTAAAACTGAGAAATGCCAGATCTGGAGGTGAAACTCTGTTGGGGGATGGGGTCGGGGGGAGTTACAGGGGAGGAAGGGAGGGCAGCAATGGTGTCCTGACTGGATGACAATTTTAGGAGGCAGTTTAGCGCTGTGGTTTAGGGCACTGAGCTGCAAACCTGGAGACCTGGGTTTGAATCCCATAGCCCCCACCTGCATACTGTGTGACCCTGAGCAAGTCACTTAACTTCCTTGTGCTCCCAGGTCACACCTGGAAAAAAGCTTCAGCTTTGTGTGCCTTTCCTGGTTAAACAATCCCCCCATTCCCCTATTTTGAGCAGACTCGATAGACCTTTAGACCTACTCTGCTGGCATCTTAGTATGTAGTATGTATGTAGAAATTCTTTTTGAATTTCCAAACTGATGTAATTTTGAATTTCATCTCGGATTCCACAGAAATGCTTGAAATGGAAGAAGGTTGTAAACAGACTGAAAGACATTTCTGCAGAATGATCCAAACGACCAAAAAAAAGACTAAAGACAAGCGCAAGAAAAAGGCATCAGGAGAGACTCGCGATATTACTATCCGCAGTGCTCCACAAAACCAGGCATTTGTCTGGAGGATACTTAGACAAACACAACACCAAGCTCGAGTATTGGAAAGACTAGGTCAACTAATGGCTGACCAAAACTGCGCTGGCAGAGTAAGATATGCTCATCCTATTTGGGAGGAACAGGTCAAGGCAGTCATTTGCTAGGTTGCAAATATTTTGGGGCAGGTTATTATTTTATCTCTTCTCAGCATCCACAAAACTATTCAAAGGACCTCAGACTACAATTCTTCTAGGAAATCACAGAACAGACTGGATGAACCAATGGTCTTTTTCTGCTGACATTGTGTATATATCCATGTTTTCATTACGGACCCAAAAGTATCCCCTTTAAAATACATTTAGCACTCTGTGTGTTTAGAGCCGATCTGTACCAGAACTTTGTGGCAAAAGGCAGAAAATGTGGTACTCCTGTAACCAGTACTCTGTAGAATCCAAAACATTTTTTTGTACCTGAAATCAACTTTAATTACAGCAGACATCTGGGGCCAGATATTTAAATATGTGCAAAGTGGAGGGCCAAAATTTGCACTGCGTCTTGCACTTGCCCAGGTGCCCATAGATGCTATATTCAGTTGAAAAGTGCCAGTGGTGGCTCTACACCAGAGCCTGCCAGGGCACGTGCCCTGGTAAAAAAATGCTGTGCCCCATATGGTGCAGAGCTTCACCCATATTAACAATATATCAGTGCCCTGGCTGCCATCTGATGTGCCCCAGCTGTGCCCTGGTAAACATTTGTGGCTAGAGCCGCTACTGAAAAGCGCACTGGCACTATTTAACTGACTATAGGGCCATGTCGGCTTAGTGCTAAGCCACTTAGAACTGCCCTGACAGGGCTCCCAAAGTATGCTGCCAGAATAGATAGCACCAGAGCGCTATTTGCAACATTCTAAGGGACCCATGCAGATTACCCCATTGGGCATCCAAGATGCTAAGGGGCCATCTGCATGCCCATTATGAGCTCATTTGCATGGGTAGCAAGGCAGGTTAGGGCGGGTCCCCCCCCACTGCCCGGTCCCAGATGTGTACATATCTCTAGTGGTAGTGGTCTCCCCATGACCGCCAGCCCATTCTGTATAATAATATATCCCTGGTGCTAGTGTGTCTCCCTCTGCCAATCACGGGCCTGTTCTGTATAATAATATATCCCGGTTGGTAGTGGTTCCCCCACCGACCGCTGGCCCATTCTGTATAATAATATATCCCTGGTGCTAGTGGTCTTCACGCCCTCCAGATGCCAGCCCCAGGAGTCAGTGTATAATCCCCAATGCTAGTGGTTCCCCCACCCTTTGATCACAAGCCCCAAGTGTCAATGTATAATCCCTGGTGCTAGTGGTTCTCCCCACCCTCCGATTACCAGCCCCAAGTGTCAATGTATTATCCCTGGTACTAGTGGTCCCCCTTGCCCCCAACCACCAGCCATGAATTAAAACACAAACCATCCCTGGCATCCAGTGGTCGCCCCATGACACCGGGCATCCCCCCTCACCTTATCTGTATCCGTGGTGCATGATCGGCAAAGCCCTCCTCACATCTCCTTGGCTGGCTGCCATATGTCCAAGTAGACAGTGTGCCTCATATTTATTGGACAGGGTGCATCACCACTAGCGGCAGGGATTATACATTGACACTTGGAACTGGCGATTGGGGGTGGGAGCCACTAGTACCAGGGAGATATTTATATGCAGAACAGGCTGGCAATTAGCGGAAGGGGGGCACTAGCACCAGGGATATATTATACAAAATGGGCCATCAATTGGGTGGGGATGCCAGTGATCACAGGGGGTGCCTATGCTCCCCCAGCGACCAACTGGCTAGGTAGCTGCATTACCTCTGGCAGCCACTAGTGTTACCTGGTTTTAAAATGGGGTTCTGTTTGGCGGTATTTTTGCTGCATAAAAGGACCATGCTAAAACCTTTTGCACAGCGCAAAGCCACTGAATATGGAGTAGCATGCATATTCATGGCCACACCCATCCCCTTGCCCACATGCTAACCCTCTTTGCCCAGGCAACAGCCCCTTTTGAATATGGGACTCCAGCACAAACCCTGGCTTTCGCAGGCAAAAATCCATTAGCGCCCACACAAACTTTCGAATATCAGGCCCTTTGTTTGCTTAAGTGTGAAAATCATGCAATTTTGCATTTTTTTTTAGTTATGCCAAATGTAGAGGAGGATTATGGATTGCAGACCTTTGGATAGGAGGCTGGGTTACACGTGTCTGAAACCAAACTTTTGTACAGTTTAAAAAAAAAAAAAATTTCCTATGATAACACAATATCTTAGAATTCTAAAGTCCAGAAAGGCAATGCTATGCATTTTCCACTATGGACAAAAATGTATTCCAAATTTATTCATCACTTGTGATGTATATAGGGGATATGCCACATGGCAAGCATAAATAAGCTTTTTATTCACTATAGAATGTGGTCAACAATGTTGCCTAACAAAAAGTGGTGGAGTGAAGCGGTGCCCCAAATTCTAGGTCAGCACCGTTTTCAGCATTCCACAGTGAATAAAAAGTTTATTTCTGGATGTCCTATGGAATACTCTATTTATACCATGATACACTAAATGCCATTGTAATGAGGCTACACAGGCTGCAGGGAAAATAACATGTTTATCATGACAGGGCTGAAAAATTATTTTTATTGAGTTTTATTATTATTCCCTCCCATACCACGGGAGGATAACAGGACTGAATAAACATTGGGTGGTATATATCAAAAACATAATGGGTTGCAGTGAAATAACAGATTTACCTCCACCCGAGTGGTAAGACCATCATAACTATATTGCAGATTCGCCCCTGATGAGTCACAGGGAATGGCCAATCACTAATCGAGAATAAAACTTTAAATAATATAGTGCAAAGATAATAAAAAAAAGTCTGGCACCAGAGTGTGAAATTCTTAGTTCTTCTGTTCCTTCAGCTCCAGCCATAAAAACAGGTAAAAGCTTGACCCCACTTAATAGGAAATATTGCATTTTTCAGCTTGACTATCCTCAGCAAACAAATTGTAAAAAAAAAAAGTTGTCCAATTAAAAATAAAAAAGTATTTCTGCTAGTAGGAAAGCATTAGCAAAGGCAACTAACAGTAGATAAAGCAAAGTAATGATCAGGTAACCTATTATTTGCAATGCGTTAAGAAGGGGAGAGGTTTTTAAAAGCACGCAATGATATACTCAGCTGTTGGAACACTTGTTTTTGTGTTTCTGAAGTCACTCAAATGTACCTATTTAAATGAAGTGCTACCAACAGTTAACAAAAGAAAATCATGCAGCAGTTCCATGTCTTATTCTCATTCAAGTAAAAGGCGTGATCCTTGTACTACCTTTTCATGTAATGTGTGTCCTGTCCCCCTGATCACAAGCATTTCCTGCAAATTCTGAATGCAAATAGTCCCCCACAAGCAATCCTGATTTGTTCAGCACAAACAGCGAGGTGCTAATCTGCTCCATTTTAAAGGCTGTTTGTGTGATGAGAAAATTGCCATGCAATTGTGATTTCTGGCACTTGACGAGTGATAAATGCTAACAGTAGGAAGAGTTAACAGCATTTCATTACAAGACATGGCCCATTTTCTTTTATGAGTTGCTAAACTGCCTCTAACTTGATTGAAATGTTTTATTTGGCTTGGAGTTGGATATTTATTTATTCACTTTCAGTGCAGGTATAATGAGGACATTCAATATAAAAACCTAGCAGTGCGCAACCAACGCAAAGTTACTTTCAGACTTTTCCTCACAGGCAAGCAGCAATGTAGGCACAATACTATATAAAAGTAGAAACAAGGGGTTGGTTTCCCACTGGAGTCTTCCACATATCTTAACCCAGCAGTTAGGGAATTGTCATTTTTCAGCAAAGAATTCTGAAAAGTTAGAAGTGTCAAATTTACAGGATCAACTTTCTACAGACAAGTCCTATCAAAACTGTCTATATGCAGCAATATACATCAATATACATCAATACATAAGTATAATAGAAACATAGAAACATAGAATTTGACGGCAGATAAGGACCGCTTGGCCCACCCAGTCTGCCCATTTCCCTACCTACTGGATAAGCTGCAGATCCTAATTAACCAGCAGCCTACTTCTTCCTACCCCAACCCCCCAGAACTGCCTTATGACTATCCCATGCATGCTTGAATTCCACCACTGATTTTGACTCCACAACCTCCTCCGGAAGGCCGTTCCATGCATCCACAACCCTCTCTGTGAAAAAATACTTCCTTAAATTACCTCTGAGCTACCCCCTCTATCTTCAAATTGTGCCCTCTTGTTCTTGCACACCTCTTTTTTTGAAAGATGCTACCCTCTTGGACTTTGTTGATTCCCTTGAGTACTTGAAAGTTTCTATCATGTCCCCCTCTCCCTCCTTTCTAAAGGCTATACATATTAAGCTCCTTAAGTCTCTCTTCATATGTCTTCCGGTGCAGACCCTGCACCATTTAGATGCCCTCCTCCGGACAGCTTCCATCCTGTCTATGTCTTTGCGGAGATTGGGTCTCCAGAACTGCACACAGTACTCCAGATGGGGTCTCACCAGCTGTCTGTACAGAGGGATAATAACTTCCTGTTTTCTACTGGTGATGCCTCTCCCTATGCATCCCAGTATCCCCCAGCCCTCCTTGCTGCCCTCTCACATTGCTTGCCCATCTTTAGGTCATCTGATATGACTACCCCCAGGTCCCTCTCCATTTTTGTTGTTGTTAGTATCTCATCCCCCATTGTGTACTCTTCCCCTGGGTTTTTGTTTCCCAGGTGCATTACCTTGCACTTCTTAGCATTGAATCTAAGCTGCCATACATTTGACCATTCCTCTAACCTTGCCAAGTCCCTTCTCATCCTTTCCACCCCACCCTGTGCATCAACTCTGTTGCAGATCTTAGTGTCATCTGCAAAGAGACATACTTTTCCTTCCAGTCCTTCTGCAATGTCACTTATAAAGACATTGAAGAGGACCAGTCCTAATACTGAACCCTGCGGTACCCCACTAGTAACCCTCCTTTCTTCTGAGTGGACTCCATTTACTATTACTCTCTGTGTCCTATTCTCCAGCCAATTCTTTACCCAGGCTGTCATCTTGGGACCCACTCCCAGGCTGGCTAACTTGTATAGTAATCTTTTGTGTGGGACTGTGTCAAATGCCTTGCTAAAGTCTAGGTAGGCCATGTCCACAGCCCCTCCCTGATCTACTACTTTGGTCACCCAGTCAAAGAAATCTATCAGATTCGTCTGGCATGACCTTCCCGCTGTGAATCCATGCTGCCTAGGGTCCTGTGCCCCTCTGGCCTCTAGATACTCGACAATTCTTTCCTTTAGAAGTGATTCCATCATTTTCCCTATCACTGAGGTTAAACTAACAGGTCATAGTTTCCTGCTTCTGCCTTGCTCCCACTTTTGTGAAGGGGAATCACATCTGCCCTCCTCCAGTCCTCGGGTACCACCCCATCCTCCCATGATTTGTTAAAAAGGGTAGTCAGTGGTGTCACTAGTTCTACCCTTAGTTCTTTTAGAATTCTGGGATGAATCCCATCAGGCCCCATTGCTTTGTCCACCTTCAGTTTTAAGAGCTCTTTCAGAACCCTTTCTTCTGTAAATGGGCCGGTATCAACTTCTGTATCCAGCATGAAACTACTGTTTGTTTTATGTACCTCCCCTCTTCCTTTGTAAATACTGAGCAAAATATTTGTTTAGTATCTCTGCCTTTTCACAGTCTCCCTGCCCACCCTCCTCCCTTTATTAAGCCTCACTATCCCTCCCTTGGTCTTCCTTCGCTCCCTGATGTACCTATAAAAGGTTTTATCCCCCTTCTTAACTGAGTTGGCTATCTTTTCCTCGGTTTGGGCCTTTGCTGTTCTGACTGCCTTCCCAGCCTCCTTTTGCTTTAACTGATACAGTTCTCTGTCCTGCTCCTTCTGCGATTCCTTGTACTTCCTGAATGCTTTCTTTTTCTCTTGAATAATGTTATGGTTAAATGTATATTGCTGTGTACTGAAGTATATAAACACACAAAAACTGTATCAACTGGACAAACCATGCCAACATGACGTCAAGTTTTTGTTTAAAACAAAATTAAGTTCTTAGTCCTAAGGGGTTCCATAGTTAGTTTTTTTTTCTGTTATTTCCTTATTCTTCTCACCCAGAGCATGATATTCCACCAGGCTTATAATGGGTTGGATCCTTACAGACAGTTGGTAAGACCCCTTCTGGAGTACTGCGTGCAGTTCTGGAGACCCCATCTCCATAAGGACATAGACAGGATGGAGACAGTCCAGAGGAGGGCAACTAAAATGGTGCAGGATCTACACCAATAGCCATACAAAGAGACAGACTAAAAGAGCTTAATATGTACACCCTCAAGGAAAGGAGGAGGGGGGGGACATGACAGAAACTTTCAAGTACCTCAAGGAAATCAACAAAGTCTAAGAGAGTAGCATCTTTCAGAAAAAGAGATGTGCAAGAACAAGGGGGCACAATTTGAAGATAGAGGGGGAATGGCTCAGAGGTAATGTGAGGAAGTATTTTTCATGGAGAGGGTTGTGGATACATGAAATGGCCTGCCCTGAGGAGGTTGTGGAGTCAAAAACAGTGGGGGAGTTCAAGAATGCATGGGACAGATATAAGGCAATTCTAGTGAGGGGTAGGAGGAAGTAGGCTGTTGGTTAACTAGAATCTGCAGCTTATCCATTAGGTAGGGGAAATTGGCAGACTAGGTGGGCCAAGCGGTCCTTATCTGCCATCAAATTCTATGTTTCTATTCTGCTGCACACCCACCACTGCCAGATGCTGTCTCCAGTCTCCCTCAGGTCCTCAACGACTCCCATGAAATCAAGCATGAACCCAATGGACTGCTTTTCCCACTTTTTCTTCCAGCCCACTACCCTAGTGCATGCATGCTGTGATGTCGAGGGGGGAGGCTTGGCTACTCATGGTCATCAGTGTTGCCCATGGCACAATGACTAAGCCTATCACCAGGAGTTGCTGCATACAGTAGTGACACAACACAGGCCTCATACTTCTGCAGTACAGAGTTCAAGGAACCTTCTAAGTCATCCATGGCATCCACAGAAATACAAACACAGACGTTCAGAACAAGTCTGTTTATCCGAACTGCCTGGGAGACATCAGATCATTTTGGATAATTGGTAGTCCGGGTGATTAGGGTTCCGTGTTTAAATAGCAGTCTACCCTTAACTGTACTGTACTTTCACTAAGGAGAGATCAGCAAACTTACAATCCATTATTTCTATCAGACCAAAACTGAAACTCTGTGGTAGTGAAGGGCAGCCCTGTCTTTTTGTCTGACCGCCTGGTTCTCTGTTTAAAAGTTTTCAAAATAAAGGAGATGCAATGTCCATTTAGAGGGCACAGGAAGGGCAGTAGCAGTCTAAAACTAATTGCTCTGAGCATGATATCACTGTGCTTCAAAACATAACGGAATCCAAAAGTAACACGCAGCACTCAGCTCTTCTCTGCCCAAGGATGCACTATAAACCAAAGATGCATTTTTCAGAAAACACCTATTCTGGACAGTAAAGCTGTAAAGTATCTATAGTGTAGGCTTAGACACAGAGAATAGGTGCCACTAACAATGGCAGGTGAACTTCACCTCTCTACTACCAGCCAATGTGACTGCCTCTCCTAATTGGTCAACCTCTACACTCACGCCTGGCATCATGTGGTCCTGAACTCCCTCTGGCCAATTATCCTTGTCCTCCACTTTCCTCCCTCTCACCTTAACCCTCCTCCCATTCCTCCCCTACCTCACCCACACCCTCCCATCTTTTAGCACTTCAGACTTCTGTCCCCTCTACCTTGCAATTCTCATACCAACTGCACACCCCCCCAGACAATGACCCTTCAGCCTGTCCACTCCTTACTGACCCCCACCCACCCTCTCCACCCCTACTGGTTGCTCATCTGGCATTACTATCCTTTTGCTGTCTCTCCACTTGAAATACGGTATTTTGTCTTATGAGATTCTGTATTAATGTTTACCTTTGTTTGTATGTTAACCTTCCATCCTTTAACGTGGAACCTTTGTAAACGAGCAGTTCTTGCTCAAAGGTATTTGTAATCCTAGAGTTTAATAAATAAACAAAAAATTAAAAACTAACATTTTGCGCATTGCTATTGGTGCAGTGTTGTTTCCAGATCAGACTGAAAGCGAAAAGAAAAAATTACTTACCATAATAATATTGTTTCTTCCATGGGATCCCTCAGTATGCTTGACTATAGCAGCAATGCCAGCCGGGTTCAGCTGTCCCAGAGGTGGTGCTTATGCTAATGATGACTGGGCATTAGCCAATCAGAGACCAGTTGAAGACTGCTGCCTGTAGGTGCTGCTGCTAGTGAGTCAGATTCATTTTGAAGCCTATGAGGCAACAGGCCCCAATCCTTAACCCTATTCCAGAGTAGTAAAAAAAAACTGGAAAAAGAAACAAAAGGAAAAAAACCAACCACCTAAAGGCAAACTACATACAACATGTTTAACTGTGACACATCACACCAAATATGCCCCTCAGTAAGAATTTGGTCTGAGATAAGAACTGCAGAACCGATAATAGTCACATTATGTGAGGGGAGGATGGGCAGGAGATTAAGCATACTGAGGGATCCCCTGAAAGAATCAATATTACTATGGTAAGTAATTTTTTCTTCTCACCCCAGGAATCCCTCAGTCTGCTTAACTATAGCAGACTAAAAAGCAGTGTAGTCGGGAGGAAGGAACAGAACCTACTTTGGAAAGAGGTTCTTCAGGACTGCAGTGCCAAATCTGGCATCTGATCTGGACTGTACATCCAAGCAGTACTGCTCTGTGAAGGTATGTACAGTCTTCCAAGTAGCTGTTCTGCGGATATCTAGCAAAGGTATGTATTTGTACTTCCACTGAGGCTCCAGTGCCCCTGGTGGAGTGGGCCCTGAGGTGGCTGCCTGCCAGCCTTACTGTAACTGAATTGGATGCAAGAGTCTATCCAGTGAGAGATACAGTAGTTCTCTTAGTGGTTGGTCTGCCCTTGCCCACCTCACCATAGGTGAGGAACAGGTGGGTATGAGAGGCCCTGAACTGCTTAGTATGCTTCAGATAGGTCAGCACCCTTTTAACATCCAGGTTGTGAACCTACGCTCACCAGGAGTGGATTTGTCTGTGAAAAAGACAGGGAGAGTAATGGATTGGTTGAGGTGAAATTCAGAGACTACCTTGGAAATTAATTTTCTATTAGTCCTGAGAACTACTTTATCCCTGTGGGAGATAATATAGTTAGGTTCAGTGCAGAGAGCCTGCAGCTCTGAATTCCTCCTGGCAGAAGTGATGGCCACTAGGAATACTGTTTTCCAAGTGACATACTTTGGATTTGCTGTAGCCATGGGTTCGAATGGAGCACCCATAAGTTTGGCTATACAGAGGTTCAAGTCCCGGGGGGGGGGACATGTTCCCGAATGGTGGCTGAAGGTGCAGCAGGCCCTTAAAGAATTTTTTTTGAAAATGGGATGAGAAATTCCAGATTTCTCTTTGCCTGCAGAAATGTATGCTGAAATAACTGCCAGGTGGACTTTCAGTGATGAGGCCCTAAGGCCGACAGGTGAACTATTTAATTTAGTATGGAGGGTAGGCTAGGTTGCAGGGGGTCAATCTGACTGTCTTTACAACAGAAAGAGAATCTCTTCCATTTGGAAGCATAGGTCTTTTGGTATTTGTTTTTTTAGCTAGTTTAAGGATTCTGAGGACCTGCTCTGAACACTGGGAGTCAGGGAACTCTAGCTCCTCAAGTACCAAGCTTTCAGGTGAAGGGATTCTATGTTGAGGTATGTTAGAAACATAGAAACATAGACTTTGACGGCAGATAAGGACCGCTTGGCCCACCTAGTCTGCCCATTTCCCTACCTAGAGGATAAGCTGCAGATCCTATTTAACCAACAGCCTATTTCTTCCTACCCTCCACAAAAATTGCCTTATGTCTGTCCCATGCATTCTTGAATTCTCCCACAGTTTTAGACCCCACAACCTCCTCAGGAAGGCTGTTCCATGCGTCCACCACCCTCTCTGTGAAAAAATACTTCCTCACATTGCCCCTGAGCCGTCCCCCCTCTATTTTCAAATTGTGTCCCCTTGTTCTTGCACATCTCTTTTTCTGAAAGATGCTACCCTCTTGGACTTTGTTGATTCCACTGAGGTACTTAAACGTTTCTATCATGTCCCCCCTCTCCCTCCTTTCCTCAAGGGTATACATATTAAGCTCCTTTAGTCTCTCGTATGGCTTCTCTTGCAGACCCTGCACCATTTTAGTTGCCCTCCTCTGAACTGCCTCCATCCTGTCTATGTCCTTGCGGAGATGGGGTCTCCAGAACTGGATGCAGTACTCCAGATGGGGTCTCACCAACTGTCTACACAGGGGGATAACAACTTCCTGTTTTCTGCTGGTGATACCTCTCCCTATACATCCCAGTATCCCCCCAGCCCTCCCTACCACCTTCTCGCATTGCTAGCCAACCTTAAGGTCATCTGATATGCTTACCCCTAGGTCTCTTTCCATTTTTGTTGTTGTTACTACCTCCCCCCCCCATTGTGTAATCTTCCCCTGGATTTTTGTTTCCCAGGTGCATTACTTTGCACTTCTTTGCATTGAATCCAAGCTGCCATACTTCTGACCATTCCTCCAACCTTGCCAAGTCCCTTCTCATCCTTTCACGCCTCCTTGTGTATCAACCCTGTTGCAGATCTTTGTGTCATCTGCAAAGAGGCATACTTTCCTTCCAGTCCCTCTGCAATGTCACTTATAAAGACATTAAAAGGACTGGACCCAGTCTCGAACCCTACGGTGCCCACTAGTAACCCCTCTCTTCAGAGTGGACTCCATTCACAATTACCTTCTGTGTCCTGTTGTTCAGCCAATGTTTTACCCAGGCTACCACCTTGGGACCCACTCCCAGGCTGGTTAATTTGACTACTAATCTTTTGTGTGGGACTGTGTCAAATGCCTTGCTAAAGTCTAGGTAGGCCATGTCCACAGCCCTCCCTGGTCCACTACTTTGGTCACCCAGTCAAAGAAATCAATTAGATTCATCTGACATGACCTTCCGCTGTGAACCCATGCTGCCTTGGGTCTGTGCCTTACTGACCTCCTAGGTACTCAACAATTCTTTCCTTCAAGTGATTCCATCACTTTCCCTACCACAGAGGTCAAACTGATAGGTCTGTAGTTTCCTGCCTCCGTCTTGGTCCCACTTTTGTGAAGGGGAATCACATCCGCCTTCTTCCAGTCCTCATGTACCACACCATCCTCCCATGATTTGTTAAAAAGCATAGTCAGTGGTGTCACTAGTTCCCTGCTTAATTCTTTTAGAATTATGGGGTGAATTCCATCTGGCCCCATTGCTTTGTCCACCTTCAGTTTTAGGAGTTCTTTCAGAACCCTTTCTTCTGTGAAAGGACTGGGATCAACCTTCCTCTCCAGAGTGCTTCTGTTAATTGGATTAGGCACCTCCCCCACTTCCTCTTTTGCGAATACTGAACAGAAGTATTCATTCAGTAGCCCTGCTTTTTCACTGTCCCCCTCTGCCCACCCACCGTTCATTCTATTCAGCCTCACTATCCCTCCCTTTGTCTTCCTACACTCCCTGATATACCTATAAAAGGTTTTATCCCCCTTCTTAACCGAGTTAGCTATCTTTTCCTCAGTTTGTGCCTTTGCTATTCTGACTACCCTCCCTGCTTCCTTCTGCCTTAACTGGTACAGTTCTCTGTCCTGCTCCTTCTGTGTTTCCTTATACTTCCTAAATGCTATTTTTTTCTCCCTAACCTTCACTGCCACCTCTTTTGAGAACCATAGTGGCTTTTTCTTTCATTTTGATTTGTTGATTTGCTTCACACAAAGGCTTGTTGCCTCTGTGATGGCAGTTTTGATATTTCCCATTGTTGCTCCACCCCTCCTTCTAGCCTGTTTGCTAGTGCTTTTCTAAGGCACTCTTCCATCTTGCCAAAGTCAGCCCTCCTGAAGTACAGAACCCTCACTTTTGTATGGCTTGACTCTGTAGCAGAGTTTATCGTGAACCACATTGTTTGGTGGTCACTTGTTCCCAAATGGCTACCCACTTCTAGATCTGAGATCCTCTCACTGTCCCTATTTGAGAGTACGAGGTCTAAGAATGCTCCCTCACGAGTGGATTCCAAAACTAGCTGTTTGAGGCTTGCCACCTGAAGGGCATCAAGAATGGCCTTGCTTTTGGATGTGGCTGCCGCAAAGGTGCTCCAGTTAACATCTGGCATGTTAAGGTCTCCCATCAACAGTATCTCCCCTTTCTCTGCCATCCTAAGCATGCCTTCTATCATATCCTTGTCCATTCCTTCCCCCTGACATGGGGGTCTATATACAATCCCTGTGCGGATTGTGGTGCCATTCAGTCTCTAAGGTGACCCACAGTGCCTCCTCTCCTTCCTGTTTACTCTTTTGTTCAGTTGTTTTATCCCTTCCCTTACATGAGAGCTACTCCCCACCCCACCCTCCCTGTCTCTCCTGTGAGTTGTGTGTACCCTGGTATGTTAACATCCCAGTCATGGTTCTCTGTGTACCATGTTTCTGTGACTGCTACAATATCCAGGCATCCCTCTTCCATCAAGGCCACCAGTTCAGGGAGCTTGTTGCCCAGACTACGGGCATTGGTACTCATTACCCTCCATTTCTTGATGGCCTTAACCCTTTTTGCCCCATCCCTGTCCTTATTGCATTTGTCACTTTCTCCATTTACTCCAGCGCTTCTCCCTATTGACATCTCTATGTTGGTGTCTACCTCACTTAGTACCCTGATATTTGGGGGGGGGCTAGGATTTCCCTGCTCCTTTCCAGTGCCTCTCCCCTTGGCTAGTGTAAATACTTATCAATGAAGTATTTAAACCTATCACCTAGGATCCTGGTTCCCCTCCTGGACAGATGCAGACTATCATGCCAGTACAGGCCTGCATCCCTCCAGGTGGACCCCAGTCTCCAATGAAGCCAAATCCCTGAGCTCTGCACCAGTTTTTCAACCACTGATTGAATCCCATGGTGTGGAGCACCCTAGCCTCACCCGTGCCATAGACAGGCAGCACCTCCAAGAAGGTTACCGTGTGTGCTATTTGTCTAAGGCCCCTCCCCATTCCTGGCAGCTTCTTGCACTGCTCTGATTCCTTTCTTAGCCAGGTCATTTGTCCCTAGGTGGACAATGACATCCAGCTCCCTCCCCTGTGCAGCTGCTCCTGCGATCCTGAGGATTCGCTCCCTGTCTCTCCAAGCCATGGCGCCAGGCAGGCATCTTACCTCCCTCTCCCCTTCCTCCCCCAGTTCTACCTTCCTAACAATGGAGTCTCCCACCAGGAGTTGTTTCCTTCCCCTGTGGGGTCCCATTCCACCCTCCTTTGGGTCTCCTTTGTGGAGGTTCCCAGCATCCTCCTTGGTCTCCACTGTGGGTGCCTCCATAGAGGAACCACAGTTTTCCAGAACGGCATAGAAATTGTGGAGCGGTACAACTGGAGGGATGAGCCTCTGTTCCACCACCCTCACCCTTCCTGAGCCTACTTTGGTCCAACCACTCCTCTTTCTTGGCAACCTCTGAGGCAACGGTAGTGACCCTGATGGTCCCTGGGTGGGAGAGGAGGTCCCACAAATCCTGGTCAACTCAACCTGGAGATGAGCAACCTCCTCCCTCAGCCCAGAGAGGTGTCTGCAGATGGGACAACACTGCATCCTCCAAAACATCTCCCAGAAGACTGCTGCTCCACAGCCACTGCACTGCACCACTCCCATCATGTCTTTTTTCTGGCCCCCTAACTGTTATTTGGAATAAGTACTCTTTCCTCTGTTTGTTTATTTCTTTTTTTTTCTTCTCTCCCTACTTACTTACTGCCTCTGCACCCTTTTATCTCCTGATCTTCCTGTTCTGAGACAAGAAGTTCCGATATTTCTCAGTAGTCTCCTTACTTGCTCAGAGTCAGACCTCCAGCAGCTGGGGGGGATGGAGAGCTACTCTTGCCCTTCTAGGATGGTGAGTCTTTGGTGGCTCTGTGATCACTCACTTCCTGCTCCCAAACAGGAAGTTCCTGTTGTCAGTTAAATCCTGTGCCTATAAAAGTAGAACTGGTTTAGGGTGGGAAGGTGGAGGAGAAGGAAGGAGGGCAATATAGTCCCAGTAGAGAAGTTTTAGTTATACCAGTAGCTCCTTCCTCCTAGAGTTCTGTCTGTCCTCTGGCAGAAGCTATCTAGGGCAATATTTATATCTGGTTTTAACCTGGCTCCTTCTAGCTAAGCCACTCCCCCTACTTTGCAAATCTTTCTACACTTAGTTAATTTCACAGACAACAATTCCCTTCTGACACCTGTAACAAGCACCTAGATAAGTACACAGATAACACAGATAACAGATAACAATTTACTTCAACTACCTCTGACAAACACACCAACTCCTTTTTTTTTGTTCTTTTGTTTTTTACCCTTAATTGAAGGTCCCAGGACAAGAGATCTAGTTCTTAGTCCCAGTAGAGAAGTTTTAGTTATACCAGTAGCTCCTTCCTCCTGGAGTTCTGTCTGTCTGTCCAAATGTTACCCCCATTTGAGGCAAGGTCAGGAGACTGTGGCTTGGAGGCAGGCGAATGGGCTGTATGGCTGACAGGGCGAGGAGCAGAGAGTACCATGGCTGCCTTGCCCAGTCTGGAGCCACCAGGATCATTGTTGCCAGCTGTCTCCTGAGCATGAGGAGCACTCTGAGAATCAGGGAAAAAGGCGGGAAAGCAAACAGGAACCGTCCTGTCCTCTTGAAGGACAGAGCATCCATTGGCACTGTGTCCAGTACCAGAGGCCTGCAGCAGTACAGGGGAATCTGGCGATTGTGTTTGGAGGTGAAGAGGTCTATCTCTGGAGTGCCCCACCTCTTGAAGACTGTAGCCAGCACATGTCTGTTCAGGGTTCACCAGTGGTGGCCCTGGCTGATGCGGCTCAGAGAGTCTGCCAGCACATTGTCCTTGCCTGGCACGTGAATGGCAGTTAATTGCATGTTCAGGGAGTAAGAAAGCAACCAGATCTTCATGGCTTCTGTGCAGAGCTTTGAGGATCTTGTGCCCCCTTGCTTGTTGATGTAAAACGTGGTAGTGGTGGTGGTGGTGTTTGTCCTGACTTGGACAGACTGGCCCTTGAGCTGGGGGCGCAAAAGCTTTTATGGCCAGATACACAGCTCTGAGTCTGAGAAAGCTTATGTGACATCTGGACTACCTGGGAGACCATACCCCACTTATGGACTGGTCTGCCAGGTGTGCTCCCCACCCCAGAAGGGGGGTGTCTGTAGTGAGCACTCTGGTGGGTTCCTTCTGTTGGGAAGGGAATTCCTTCCCTGAGATTGTGATTGTATTTCCACCAGCCCAAGGCTTGTAGGATAGTCGTGGTGACAGGAACCAGCTTTGACAGTGAGTCTCTTTTTTGAGACCAATGTGCCTTCAGATGGTACTGAATGTCCCTCTTCTGAAACCTGGCACATGGGACTACCGCTGTACTGGAGGCCATGTGGTCTAGGAGCCTGAAAAAGTGCCTGGCTGGCCTTGGTTGGCCGAGAACAAAAAAGTCTGCCAGAGTCTGGAGGTTTTCTACTCTGTCTAGGGGAAGTAGAGCTTTCCCTTGCTGGGTGTTCAGCTCTGCTCCCATGAATTCCAGAAGTTGAACTGGTTCCATCTAAGACTTTTCTTTGTTGATCTGGAATCCCAGTGACACCACCTACAGCACCCACTTGTCAGCGGTGATGAGCTGCCACTGATGGAGGTAGTGGGTCAGCCTTTCTACTGCTGGGAGAGGGGAGGTGACCTGGGCATTCCCGTCAAGGGTTTTGTTTGGACTGGGATTTAGGCAAGGGGGAGGGTCAGTATGCTTTTGAGCCCTTCTACCTCTTCTGAAGAATCCTCTCATTTGGGAGTAAACCATGGGCATGGGCATGGGGTAAAAGGTTCTTGGATAGTAACCCCTGCCTCTGCCTCCTCTTCTCAGGGGCCTGCAAGAAGTGGAGGCTTTCTCTTTAGCTGCATTACTCTTGTAGGTGGTTTTGTATTCCTCCACCTTTTTCATGTATGCCTCTGTTTCTCCCCCCAAAGACAGAACTGTTCTCAAAAGGGAAATCCATAACTTACAAAAATACTCTCAGACTCGTTTACAAAAGTGAAGAATATGGCCAAAAAAGTGGTTTTCTCTATGTGAGAGAGAGCACCTCAGAGGCAGTGTTTCTGTCAGCCAGAGAAAAAATTCTGGTGTCCTCTGGGCAGGCTCCACTGAGCACACCTTCCTGCTCTTTTTTGATTGGGCAATTCATTATATGAATATTCATGGCTCCACCTCCGAGGCATTTCAACCCAGTCAGCATACTGCCCTTAGTTACTGATTCTAAAGAACCCCTGGGATGAGAATGTTCTGGAGTAGTAATCCCTGCCTCTGCCTCCTCTTCCATGGGGCCTGTAAGAAGTGGAGGCTTTTTTTTCTAGCTGCATTACTCTTGTAGGTGATTTTGTATTCCTCCACCTTTTTCATGTATGCCTCCGTTTTGTCCCCAAAGAGAGAACTGTTCTCAAAAGGAGAAATCCACAGCTTTAATTTGAGTATCCCAAGAGAGGTTGGTAGTTCTTAACCAAGCAAACCTTCTAAGGGAAATGGTTTGGGCCATAGACCACATCTCCATAAGGACATAGACAGAGTGGTGGCAGTCCAGAGAAGGGCAACAAAAATGGTGCAAGGACTATTTATTTTATTTATTTAGCTTTTGTTGACCGGGTAAGTACACTAGACAAGACATTTGCCTATTTTCAGGAACGACCCGGGAGAGTACAGGAAAGTACGATTCAGATACATAAGACAACATAGTACAGATGCAATCAGATTAACAGAGTCAGGGAAAACATTACATGCCCAGTGAGGGTACGTACAGTAGTACAAATGCATAGAGATACGAGCAGTACAATATATACTGGAGAGGTTGTGGGGTCTAAAACAGTGGGGGAATTCAAACATGCATGGGACAGACATAAGACAATTATAGTGGGGGGTTGCAGGAAGTAGGCTGTTGGTTAACTAGAATTTGCAGCTTATCCAATAGGTAGGGAAATGGGCAGACTGGGTGGGCCAAGTGGTCCTTATCTGCTGTCAAAGTCTATGTTTCTATGTTATACAGTTTGAAGTGCAAATAAAAACAGTTACGCACATTATAGGACCCCATAGAAGTGGAGCCCCAGTCAGAGCATATCCAGAACATAGGGTGGAGGTAATTACAAGCTGAGCCAAACCCCAGGTGGTCTGACAAGTCCAGAAGAGAGGAGGGGAAAATGGTGCCAGGTGGCAGGTGAGTATTATGGAAACTTGGAACAGCCACACACTGAGGCAAGCTTAAGGTGATTCCAAAGGGAGGATCTAAGGCAAGCCTGTGAGAGGGAGGAGCAAACCTGGATAGAAAAGGAGTTCCACAACCTGGGCGCACACGAGGCAAAATCTCTGTCACCCATCTTGGTGCGCGTGGCAGGTACCTTGAGGACAGCAGAACCCAGAGACCTAAGAGAATAGTGTGGGGAAGCAGCCGGTACAAGGAGCTCCACCAGCCTGGGGGGGGGTGCCAATGCAAAGTACCTTGCCCATGAAGCAGCCCAGGCCAAAGTTTAAGTAATTAGCCAGGGAGAGCCAGTTCAACTTGCTGTACAGGTCGCAGTGATGGGTGAGTCGAGGGGCCGCAAGCTCAAAATGGCAAACATTATTGTAAGAAACAGTCCACCTTGAGAGGAAAGCTTTGGAGGTGCGGGCAAACAGAAGAAGCCCGTAGCAGAGGGAGGGGAGAAACAGACCTCGAGCCAGCGCCAGTCATGCAGCGGGGGTAAGGTTGCTCTTAGCTCTGTAAGCCATACCCAATTTGCAGTTTACAGCTTTACAGACATTCTGGATGTGATAATCAAGGTCAAGCTGAGGGTCAAGTGACACTCCAAGGTATTTGAAGGTACCAGTGACAAGGACCGGAG
Source organism: Neoceratodus forsteri (assembly GCA_016271365.2). Lineage (NCBI taxonomy): Eukaryota > Metazoa > Chordata > Ceratodontiformes > Ceratodontidae > Neoceratodus > Neoceratodus forsteri. The sequence goes on along the minus strand of CM057453.1, from coordinate 1,454,344,725 downwards.
CACCATCGATTCCAGTGATGTGCAGAGGAGCAGGGGAGGCCTTGATCTTGGCCAGTGACCCAAAAAGCATGTCCTGAGTTTTTTTAGGTTGAAGACCAGCTTGCTGGATGACACCCAGGATTCCTGAAATCCTCACTCAGTTGGCAGTTAATGACCCCAATGTCCCGGGAGTAAGTAAGGATAACCAGATCATCTGCATACAGAGTCTTGCTGCAGTGGACAGTGGAAGAGGGAAGGGTGTTCACAAAAATGGAAAAGAGCAGGGGCCCCGGTACTGAGCCCTGGGGAACTCCTGTGGACACAGTAGTGGTGCCCGAGAATGCCTTGCTGTATTTGACCAGCTGCTGTCTACCATGTAGGTAGTTGGAGAACCAGAGAAGGACCGGGAAGGGGGCATAGATACATAGATACATGGACAGTGTCGGCAGATAAGGGCCTGTGGCCCACCCAGTCTGCCCATTTGAGCTTGTAAGTTCAGTTTATGTTTTCCTAGAAGTCTGTTGCCCCTTACCCCTGACCTCCAGAATTCCTTTATGTTTATCCCATGCATTCTTAAATCCTGTGATTGTTTCAGCCCCCACCACTTCCTCTGGCAGGGTGTTCCACTTGTCCACCACCTGTTCTGTGAAGAAATTCTTCCTCACGTTTCCTCTGAGTCATCCTCCCTCCAACTTCATCCCATGCCCTCTAGTCCTGGAACATCTTTTTCGCTTAAAAATAGTGTATTCCTGCACCCTGTTCCTCCCTGTAAGATACGTGTATGTCTCTATCATGTCCCCTCTCTCCCTCCTCTCCTCCAGGGAGTACATATTCATTTCCTTCAACCTGTCCTCATAGGACTTGTGATGCAATCCATGTACCATCTTTGTTGCCCTCCTCTGAACCTTCTTTACCCTGTCTATGTCCTTACGCAGGTAAGATCTCCAGAACTGTACACTGTCCTCTAAGTGGGGCCTCACTAGGGTCGTGTATAGTGGAATTATGACCTCCCTTTTCCTGCTGGTGATGCCCCTGCCTATGCATCCCAGCATCCTATTTGCTTTTCCTGCTGCCTTGTCACACTGTTTCCCTACCTTGAGGTCATCAGAGATGATAACCCCAAGATCCCTTCTCGCTTGGTGCATGCTATATCCTCACCCCCAACTGATATATTGTGCCAGGTTTTGTGCCCCATATGCATTATCTTGCACTTCTTTGCATTGAATTTCAACTGCCAAACCCCCCTGACCATTCTTCAAGTTTCTGCATGTCCCTTCTCATTCTGTCTGCACCCTCTGGTGTGTCTACTCTGTTGCAGAGCTTTGTGTCATCAGCGAACAGTGAAATTCTGCCTTCTAGGTCCTGCGCAATGTCACTGATGAAGATGTTGAATAGGACCGGTCCCAGCACTGATCCCTGTGGTACCCCACTGGTCACTCTTCCCTCTGTAGAATGACAGCCATTTATCACCACCCTCTGTGTCCTGCCGCCCAGCCAGTTACCTACCCACCCCACTACTGTCCTACCCACACCCATATTCCCCAGTTTGTGTAATAGTCTTCTATGTGGCACAGTGTCAAAGGCCTTGCTGAAGTCCAGATAGGCCATGTCCACTGCCCTCCCCTGATCCACCTCCCTAGTCACCCAGTCAAAAAATTCAATGAGGTTGGTCTGACATGACCTCCCCCTGGTGAAACTGTGCTGCCTTGGGTCCTGTAGTCCATTGACAACCAGATGTTCCACCAATCTCTCCTTCAGTAGTGCTTCCATGGTCTTCCCCACTACCGAGGTGAGGCTGACTGGTCTGTAGTTCCCCACTTCCTCTTTGTTCCCACTTTTGTATAAGGGGACTACATCTGCTGTCCTCCAGTCTTTGGGTATTTCCACTGTTTCCAGTGATCGGCTAAACAGGATAGCCAAAGGTTCAGCCACCATCTCTCTTAGTTCTTTAAGGACCCTGGAGTGCACCTCATCTGGCCCCATTGCTTTATCAACTCTTATTACTTCCAGTTCCTTCAGGACCCTTTCTCGTGTAAAGGGACTTGTGTTCATTTCTGCACCATTCTCACCCCTTTTACTTTCTTCAGACCCATTATCCTCCTCTTCCTCAGTAAAGACTGAGCAGAAATACCTGTTCAGTATGTCAGCTTTACTCATACCTCTCAACTGTACCACATTACGAGGAACGTTCCTCATTTTACTTCACAAAAGCTCCCTGTTCCACATTGTGAGGACTTGTTCCACATTCAGTATTAACATTTTAAAGCAAAAATCTATAGTAAATGATGCAAAAAATATATTATTCAATTAATAACAGACTTTCTGAACATAAATGCAAATCTTTTAACAGTGTTCTGAGCCTCCTAGGTAAAAATTGATTAAGTATTCCACATTTTACTCATTTGTTCCACATTTTGAGAGGCAATGTTCCACATTTGGGGGACAAAAGGTTGAGAGGTATGGCTTTACTGTTGTCATCCTCCACATGGCCCCCATCCTCCCCTAGTTCAATCTCACTATTCCTCCCTTTGCTTTTCTTTTTTCACTTATGTACCTGTAAAAGGTTTTGTCCCCTCTACCCACTGATTTTGCAATGTGTTCTTTTGTCTGAGCTTTGGCTTCCCTCACTGACCTCCCTGCCTCCCTTTGCTTCTCCTGGTGCTTCTCCCTATCCCCTTCTGCCTGTGTCTTTTTGTATTGCCTGAATGCAGTCTTTTTGGCTTTCACTTTCTTTGTTACCTCTTTGGAAAACCATAATGGTCTCCTCTTCCTTTTCCTCTTGCTAACCTGCTTAATGCATAATTCTGTTGCTCTTGTAATCCCCGTTTTAAATACTGCCCGCTGTTCCTCAACCCCTGATTCCAGCCCCATTCCCCTTAATGTGGCACTGCATTAGTCACTCAGGGAACCGGGGACTACCAGACAGGTCATGAGGGCCTCTATGCCTGCCCTCCCCCGCCCCCCGAAAACGGCACCGCGTTAGTCACTCCGGGAACCGGGGACTACCAGACAGGTTGTGAGGACCTCTATGCCTGCCCTCCCCCACCCCCCGAAATGGCACCGCGTTAGTCACTCAGGGAACCAGGGACTACCAGACAGGTCGTGAGGGCCTCTATGCCTGCCCTCCCCTACCCCCCAAAAACGGCACCGCGTTAGTCACTCAGGTAAAGGAATTCTTCCGACTTGCAGACTTGAAACTCAAAACAAACCACATACAGGGGCTTACCTGCTACCTTGGAAGTTGACCCACACTGCTCAGAAGAAATGGGCCCTTCTGGCTGCTGCTGGCTGCTCCGTGGCTATTGCTCTGCTCTGCAAGGCTCTGCCCCGCCACCCCCACCACCACCCTTGGTCGGCACTGTGATTTATACTTGCTAGATGGTCACGTGAGCTGCAAAATCCTATCAGCTCACTTTACCATCTGCAAGTTATACAATCTCACCACTAGGGACTCCTGGCTGGTTTTGAGACAAGTAACATCTCTTGCTGAAGCCTTTACTTCACAGGGTACTCAGACATACCCCTTTTTGTCTCATCTGAATTTCTGATAATTTCCCCTATCTACTATTTGGGATACCCTCCTGTCCCTAAAAGAAACCCCTTATCACTTTGACCTATGGTCGCTGCCTAATATAGCTAGTTTAACCTAACATAGACAAAATTCTGTCACAGGATATCTCCTAAATCAGTATATCCGGGCATTGTCTACCAGTAAAACCCCTATCAGTCACCACAGTCAATATGACACTGCCATATGAGACCCACTTAATACTAAACCTGCATGGACCCTCACCAGAAGCTAGTGGCAGGACACTACCGTTTTACCCCAGGATGAGGGATGGGGACCTGACCGTTTCCCCTACTTACTTACCTCCTGGTCATCTGGGCAGGACCATCCTAGCCTGAGGGGGGGATATTGAATCTAATCCTGGCCCTTTTTCCCCAAATCTCTCCCTCAACACCCCTACTCACTCCTTATGGGCTGACGCCAAAGGGCTCAAGCTTGCACATATGAATATTGGCAGTCTAAGGAACAAATTCCCAGACCTTGAGGCTTGGATTACTCTCTATAAGCCTGACGTACTAGCTGTGACAGAAACCTGGCTAAAGCCCCAGATCCTCCCCCACAAAGTTGAACTAGTGGGCTACCATACTTTCATGAAAGACAGGGTAAGAAAAAGGGAGGAGGGGTTATTATTTATGTCAGCATTGTCCTCCAAGCCACGGAGCTGGATGTCCCCTCCCCTAATGGCTCCTTGGCTGAAATGCTGTTTGTAAAAATACTTCTCGGCAATGCCAAACCTCTCTCCATGGGGAGTGTATACCTCCCACCTCAAACTGCCGCCTCCTCCTTTGAATCCCTAAAATGCAACTGGAGGACCTCACCAGGGGGAAGGCCATACTCCTCGGGGATTTCAATCTCCACTGGCCAACATTACTCTGCTCCCCTACTAAAAACCCTCTACTGGGCTCCCCTCTGACACAGATTATCAACCTCCCCACAAGACTAAACCCAAAGACTGGAAACCACTCTCTAATAGACTGGATCCTAGTCTCTTGTCCGGGGCGGATACTGTTGGCAGGGATTATGTCTGATGCCTTAAGTGACCACTCACCTACCTTTTGCATCTGGTCCAACAAGTCTCCAAAAATCCCTACTAAAGTTATTGAAGTGAGGAATTACAGTAGATTCTGTCCAGCAGACTTTTGCTCTGACCTGAGGAAAGCTGACTGGACCCCTATCCTCTCCCTGTCATCGCTGGAGGAGGCTCTTGATTATCTCACGCAGACCTTCTTATCTGCATCTAACATGCACGCCCCTGTAAAAAAGCTCAGGGTCCAAGGTAAATGCCATAAATGGCTGAGCCCCTGCCTCAAACATAACATGCTCCTCCGGGACAAAGCATAGGGTACTTACAAAGCTACTGGCAACTCTACTGATTGGGAAAAGTACAGAGAGTTGAGAAATCAGTGCAAAAAATCTATGAAGCAGGCTAAATCACAATACCTAAACAACCTACAAACTAGACACCTATGCGACCCCAAAAAATTCTGGGGCCACATAAATCTACTCATAAAGGGCTCCACAAATAGTCAAACGGACTCCATCATGGTGGGGGACTCACTGTCCAGTTCTCCAACCGTCATTGCTGAAGCCTTTTGTGCCTCTTTCTCTACCCCAAGCATTTCTCCCCTCCCTGCCCTCCCCAGGCCTACATTGCACTCTGATGCTGCCTGGGTACACCCGCGACCTCAATTCCACATAAAGCTGGTCAAACAGTCAGAGGTACTGCCTCTCCTGCACAAAATTGACCCTTCTTCCACAGTGGGACACGACCAACTTGAACCACGACTGCTGAGGGCTGCCGCTCTGGCCATTGCCCATCCTGTCACCCTACTAATAAACAGATCACTCCGGGACGGTAAAGTCCCAAAAATGTGGAAGGTGGCGACCATCGTCCCTGTCCCCAAAAGTGGTCCTCGAGACAAATTGGGGAACTATAGGCCAATCTCCCTTCTCAGTCCCACTGGGAAAATTCAGGAAAGACTGGTCTCTACCCAGCTACAGGTCTACCTTGAACAACACTTACTCATGACTGATGTGCAACATGGCTTTAGAAAAGGACATGGCACTGACACAGCTCTCATACGGTTCACGGCAGACATACTTGCCTCTATGGACCAGGGCTCCCCAACAGGTGTCCTCTTCATTGACCTATCCAAGGTATTTGACTTGGTCAAGCATGATCTCCTACTCACCAAACTCCGACTCCTAGGACTGGATCACCACTCACTCTCCTGGTTCGTGAGCTACCTGAGTGACCGCTCCCAAAAAGTCTGCTGGAAGGGCACTCAATCGGGACTCAGACCCGTCACTACTGGGGTGCCTCAGGGCTCAATCCTGGGCCCCCTGCTTTTCTCACTGTTCCTCAATGATATTGAGGGAAACTGCTCACTCAGTAAGCTCATCTTATATGCGGATGACACTGTCTTATATTGCAGTGACCCCCAACCTAGTGTCATCTCTGCTAGAGCTGCAGGACAGTCTCTCAAAGCTTGAAGCCTGGTTCTCATGAATTCCCTCTTACTCAACGAAGATAAAACCAAAGCTGTGCTGTTTGGGTCTAGACACTTAGGCCTTGACAGAAGTCAGATGCTCAGATCAGCACCAACCAAGGAAAAGAGTTGAGATATTGAGCAGCTTTAAATACCTTAGGTACATCTTGACCAGGAGATGACCTAAGTCCCACGACTCGTCACCGGGCCATCCACCAAAAAACTTGGTCTCCTCACCGACTGGGGACTCTCTCCTGGCTGCAGAGCGGCAGTGCTAGCTGCAATCTTCTCCTACCATTCTATATGGTGCTTCACTACTGCAGTTCCTCCGAGGTCAGAAATTCAACAAACTATCCGTACTCTATAATCAGTGTACGGTTGCACCACCAGCTCCTCTCCTAGAGAGGCATCACTGCGAGGCAAGGGAACTTAATTGGCCCACTTTGCGGCACAAACTCGCGTACCCCTCATCAGCTCCTTACCTTCAAGTTCTCTACCCTGGGTCCCCCTCCCCATCTTAAAGGACTACTCTCCCTAAAGAACAAACCAGAACTTGCGATCATCATGGAAACACCTACTGGACATCCTCGGTGCGCTCCAACCAAGGCAAGCGCTCTTTCAAGTTTGCTGCCTCCCACCTATGGAACTCCTTCCCACCAGTCTAACTGACTCTCCCACCCTCAACCAGTTCAAGTCTGGACTCAAACTTTACCTACTCAATCTCAGTCTCTGTGGCTGCAACCGTTAGCCCCAAGCCCTGGTCTCATGCCTGCCGAACTGCTCTGAACCTCTCTACATCCTGTCTTTCTACCTAGCCTCATCTGGACTGGCTAACACACACTAACTGATAGGAGCCAGGTGTCTGAACGTGAAACTGATGTCTCCTACTGTATGCTGTTTACTAATGTCTATCTATGAAATTAATGTCATAGCTGTAAATCATGACTGAAGTCTAGTTGGGTGCCTAACTATACTATCCCTGTATGCTGTCGTAGGGTTTATGTATGTACAATATGTAATTATTGTATATAGTGCCTATAAATGTCTCTTTATGTAACTAATTCCGGGTCGCCCCTGAAAAAGGGACCTCTGGTCTCAGTGGGCTTACCCGGTTACCAAAATCCAAATAAAATAATAAATAATGCCTCTTTCAAGTATCTCCCCATTTATCCAAAGTCTGCCCCCCGATACGTGTTTTTGTGTAGTTTGGTTCTGCTCCTTCTGTGATTTCAAACCACAATGACTGGTAGTCACTGTTCCCCAGGTGCTCTCTCACTGTTACCCCATCACACTGTCCCTGTTTGTGAGCACAAGGTCCAGTATTGCCTTCTGCCGAGTTGGTTCCATGACCAGTTGCTTGAGGAAGGGACCCTGAAGGGAGTCCAGGATAAATCTGCTCCTGGTTGATGCTGCTGCTGGGATGCTCCAGTCCACATCTGGAATATTGAGGTCTCCAACCAGTACTACCTCACCCTTGTCTGCCATCCTTTGGATGGCTAGCATCAGCTCCCTATCTGTTTCTTCCTCCTGAGCCGGTGGTCTATAGACCACACCTGTGCGGATGGCTGGCCCCATTTTTCTTTCCAGCTTAACCCACAGTATCTCTCCCCCATTTTGTTCCTCCTGGATCTCTGTGGCCCTTATGTAATTTTCACTTACAGTGCCACTCCTCCTCCTTCCTACCTGCCCTGTCTCTTCTGAATATGTTGTAGCCAGGTATGGCCATCTCCCAGTCGTGGTTATCATTACACCAGGTTTCAGTGATGGCCACAATGTCCAAGTCTGACTGCACCATGACAGCCTCCAGATCTTCCATCTTGTTGCTAAGGCTCCTGGCATTGGCACACATGGCTTTCCATGATTTGATCTGCCTAGACCGTTTAGCTGTTCTACTCCAGCCCCTTCCCTGCTTGTCCTTTATCCCTGGTTCTCCTTGCTGTCAGCCCTTCTGCTGAATTTTGCCCCTTTTCGGCCTATCCACCTCTTGGGCGCTAATCTCAATCTTTTGCACACTGCTTTGTAGAGATAGCCACTCCTCTGGGTCACTGGTTCCACTGCTAGCACATATGCCAAAGGACACAAGCTGAGAGCAAAGCAAGGTGTGGTCCACAAGGTCAAAGGCCTTGGATAGGTCTATGAAGACAGCACCAGAGAGTTTACCCTGGTCCATAGCTGTTCTGATACCAGTGGAGACAGAGACTAGGGCAGAGGATGTACTATGCCCTTTCCGAAATCCATGCTGCGCAGGAGACAGCAGCTTGTGGCACTGAATATACTCAGAGAGTTGCCCATCCACCGCTTTCTCCAGTAGTTTACTGACCGCAGACAATATGGCTATCGGGCGGTAGTTGTCCAGAATTTTAAGGTTGCCCTGCTTTAGTACAGGGACCACCCTGGATACCTTCCATATGTCAGGGATAATCCCAGTTGTTAGGGACAGGTTAAATATGTGAGCTAGCGGGGAGGCAATGTAAGAGGCACCAAGATGGAGGAGCTTAGGTTCTATTCCATCATGGCCAGCACTGGAAAATGGGGAAAGACCAGAGAGAAATCTCTGCATCTCTTGGGCCATCACAGCCCTGAAGTGGAGGAGCGGACGAGAGACAGGAGCTGGTGAATGGGAAGTAACCGGGTTGCAGCTATCCCGACCAGTCAAGGAGGATGAAGAGGTAAATGCAGACAAATCAGAGAAATGCAAGTTAAATGCATTTGTGATGGTAAGGGGATTGTTGCAGCTAGCTCCATCAATGAGTATGTTGGTAGTCTCTGAAGAGGAGGAGCCACTGACAATGTTTTAATGTTCCTCCAGAAACTCCTGGGGTCTTTAGCTGAATTCAGCAGAGTAGCTTTGCAGAATTCGCTTTTGGCAGTACGTATTGCTTTTTTACACTCATTTCTGAGCCTCCTGTACTGCTGGAATATGGCCTGGTCCATTGTGACCTTAAAATTGGCCCAGCACTTGTCCCTGGTCCTCATGAGGAGAAAGAAGGCTCCCATGCAACCACTTGGTAGCAGACCCCCTAACCCTCCTCCTGATGAGAGGGGCATGTTTATTCTGTTGGGCCCCAAAGGCACTGAGAAAGTGACTGACTGCTGTGGAGGAGTCCTGGGCATTCCACACCTCGGCCCAGTCAGTATGCAGGAGATCACCATGAAATGAGCTGAGGTCGAACTTGGAGAAATCCCTAACCTAAATGATTTTGTGAGAAACTTTCAGGGAGGGGATCTTCCACACACAGTACACTGGGGAGTGGTCAGAGATGGAGTCAGGAAGGATACCCGATGAGCTAATCCTCTCGGGGCTGTTTGACAAGACCCAATCTAGGAGAGAGCCCAAACCACCATTGGTGGACAACCTAGTTGGTTCCTTGATGAGCTGAGACAGTGACAGACCCGCAAGCAAGGGCTCATATGACTTTGTATTCCCACCAAGCCAGTTTAGGTTGAGATCACTCAGGATCAATAACTCATTATCCCCAGCCATTGATCCAACAGAATCAAGGAGGAAGGACAATCCTGACGTACCACCCATTGGGGGATTATATGTGCATATAATATGTAGCCTCTTTGCATTCCCAAGTACAGTACAGTGTGTAATAGTTCACAGGGAGATTGCACTGGCTGTTGGTTGAACAGAACCAACAGGTTGAGGTGACTCCTGTAGTAGACCAGAATACAACCCCCCCTATTTTTTGCCTGCCGGTCCAGCCTGACAAGGTCATAGCCAGGAAGTGCACATGCCGAGTCCATGATTGATGGTTTCAGCCAGGTTTCAGTAACTCCAAGGATGTCAGGCCTATGGTGAGTTACCCAAGCAAGGAGCTCAGCCTGGTTGGGCAGGAGACTACAGATATTTAGGTGGGCAATTTTCAGCCCTTTGGCAGACATCCAGCCCACTGGCAAGGGTGAGGCCTGATAGGGAGGGCCAGGTTTAGGCTCAATGTCTCTCGCCAGGGCAAGGGTCACCAGTAAGAGCCAAAGGAGATGTCTGAGAGTTGGAGGGCCAGCCCTGGCAGGTGGCTTGTGCCCAGATCGCCTGGTTGTTGTGACAAGATCCAGGAAACACCTGAGATCAAGACAGCAGATTGTCAGGGAAGGCTGTACTGCACAGGCTATTAGGTTGGAGAAGGTGAAATCCAACTCCTCATGCTGGACGTTGGCAAACCAGGGGCCCTCCACAGGAGGGGTACCACAACCAATGGGTAAAGGGAGGCTTAGTACAGTAAGCAGACAAATGGTAAGGGAGCAAGTGAGTAAAATGGGCGTAGCCCCCTTTAAGAGAGGCATGAGGACCCCCGTACCAGCGTCAGGGCTTAGGCCAGCGTCAAGCCAGGTAGCAATGAGGGGACCTTGGGAGGAGGAATTAGAAGCACTAACAAGACTGCCCCCCCCCAAGCTACCAAAAGGTCAGCAAGGAGGTGTACGACCAACAGCCGCCGCCACCACCACCACAGTAAATGGATCACTCACTCTTAGTGAGAGTGTAGATTGTGACCAGTATAGTACCCTCCTTTATGTAGGAGGACAGCAATAGCCACTAAAAGGGGGACTGAGTTACACAACAACATTAGACAATTTTAGAATAGGACGCCTAGGCAGGTCAGGCAGGCAGTAGTTATATGTGCAGTTTCCTACCACAAGATCAAGCAGACAGTAGTTATATGTGCAGTTTCCTACCACAAGATCAAGCAGGCAGTAGTTATATGTGCAGTTTCCTACCACAAGATCAAGCAGGCAGTAGCTATATGTGCAGTTTCCTACCACAAGATCAAGCAGGCAGTAGCTATATGTGCAGTTTCCTACCACAAAATAATAAAAGGTTAAGCCCACTCTTGGCAAGATATTCTAGGTTACGCCCTGAGGAAGGACTGAAATGAGTAAATCACGTAAATCACATAGCAACCCCACAGTATAGGTGCAGTAAAAGGTCCCCCCCTAGGATGCAGGACCAGCAACAGCACAGCAATACTATGCAACTGGTAGTAGATACACACAGATCACTCCCCCACAAGATATACAATAGGATTAGCACCACCAGGAACAGGGACCAGGAAATCGGGTTGGGTGAGTTACAGATAGTGCACTAAGTGCAGTCACAGCCTACCACCAGAAACCAAATGAGGAGAGACTGAAAGACCTCAATATGTATTTCCTGGAGGAGAGGAAGGAGAGGGGGCTATTATAGAGACATTCAAGTACCTCAAGGGATAAACAAAGTTCAAGAGGGCAGCATCTTTCAGAAAAAGAGATGTAAAAGAACAAGGACTCACAATATGAGGTGGGGGAGAGACTCAAGGGCAACGTGAGGAAGTTTTTGTTTCACACAAAGGGTGGTAGATACATGGAACAGCATGATTTGGACTCAAACAACTGAAACAAAGATTGTGGCCATCTGCCTTGGTCGCAATTTTAAAACACTTAATGCAATTTTTAAAACCTGTAGGTGGTCCAGTTCACGTTTTAGGTCTGTCTGACATACCAAAATCGTCAGAAGACTAACTATTTGGTTCCCAATAAGGAAAAAAATAAAAATTTGTGGTCAGTTCTCAAGCACGATGGAACCATGAGAATCAGTTCCAAAATAACAAAATATAATAGAAAAGTTAAAGGTAAACACGGTTCCCTTAAAAAAAGTGAACCGATAAAAATCTGAAATTCAAATATAAAAAATAGAAAATTTTTACCAAAGAAAGTGATTTTCCAGTCAGAAATAAAGCATGGGAACCACAGTGAAAACCTTGTCAATCAAGCATACTGAGGGATTCCTGGGGTGACTAACTGCCAAAATCTATGGCACATAAGAGCAGCCCTGTCTCTTATCCGACCGCATGGTTCTCTTGCAGGAGTTTGTCTGACTGCATCATTGTCTTGTGGTTGTTTTAACAATAAGAGAAGAGGAATCCTTTTAGAGAGTACGGGAAGGGTACTAATCAGCTGACTCCACAAAAAAAGAAATTAATTACAGAAAGACCAAAAAGTGCCAAAATCTGAGGTAGTGAAAGGCAGCCCACTCTCTTTTGTCCAGCTGCATGGTTTTCTTATGGGAGTTTTATTTATTTATTTATTTGTTTTTGTTTACCAGGTAAGCACACTAGACAACCAGATGCCTATTTTCAGGTGCGACCTGGGAGATTACAGAGATACATACATGGTTAATTCAGAGATACATACATGATTTTACAGAGATACATACATGATTACAAGGATACAATCAGGTACAGTGGGAAAACAATAACAGCAGGTACAAGTAAGAGCATCAGACATAAACGACGTAAATGAAGCAATACCAGGGGACCTTATCTACCCAGTGGTAGGAAGGTAATAGCTTCATACATAGGAGGCCAGCCGTCGGCTAGGAATATTAGCCAACACGACATCTGGAGGCTAGGGGTTGAGGCGTACATCAAGGAGATTACAAAAGGAGGATAGGAGAGCCAAAAGGAACACTTAGCTGGTCTAGCACAGCTGGATACAGAAGAGCAAGGAAGGCTCCTTATTATCAGATACACATAAAACAAAAGAGCAGCAGCATCCTTTTAGTAAGGAAGGGAAGGGTATAAAAGAAACATAGAAACATAGAAGTTGACGGCAGATAAGGACCGCAAGGCCCATCCAGTCTGCCCATTTCTTTTTCTACCTTATAAATGTGCCATCGGCCTTTGCTCTGTCAGTGACCTATCTATTCATAGTCATTTGTATTGCTCCCTTATGCCTATCCCATGCCTGTTTGAAGCCCTGCACTGTATTCATAGCCACCACTTCTTGTGGTAAGCCATTCCATGCATCTACCACCCTTTCTGTGAAAAAGAATTTCCTCACATTCCCCCTTAATCGGCCTCCCTCTAATCTCATGCTGTGTCCTCTTGTCCTGCTATTTTTCTTATATTTAAACATGTTAGACTCTTTCACCTTGTTTATGCCGTTAAGGTGTTTAAATGTCTCGATCATATCACCTCTCTCCCTCCTTTGCTCAAGGGTATACATATTGAGCTCCGTTAATCTGTCCTCATATGTCTTCTGATGCAGTCCCTGCACCATTTTGGTTGCCCTTCTCTGGACTGCCTCAATTTGGTTAATGTCCTTGTGAAGGTGTGGCCTCCAATACTGCACGCAGTACTCCAGATGGGGCCTAACCAATGTCTTGTACAGAGGGATTATTACCTCCCTCTTACGACTTGTGATACCCCTACTAATACACCCTAACACCCCCTAGCCTTACCTACTGCTTTAGAGGTCTGCTTGGATGATTTTAGGTCATCAGTGATGATGATGCCCAAGTCTCTTTCTTCCTTTGTGACTGCTAGCAACTCCCCTCCCAGCCTATAAGTGGCTTCAGGGTTTCTCTTCCCTATGTGCATGATTTTGCACTTCTTTGCATTAAATCCCAGTTGCCACTCTTCTGACCATTTTGCTAGTTTATCCAGATCTCTTCTCATTCTGCCCACCCCATCTGGATCATCTACTCTGTTGCAGATCTTGGTGTCATCTGCAAACAGACAAGCCTTACCCTCTAGTCCATCTGCGAGGTCACTAATGAAGATGTTGAATAGGACTGGCCCCAGGACTGATCCCTGAGGTACCCCACTTGTGACTTGCATCTCTTCTGACTGTATACCATTTACCACCACTCTCTGTTTTCTGCCAGTCAACCAGTTTGCCACCCAGTTGACCAACTTCTGACCCACCCGAGCCTACCAGCTTATTTATCAATCTTCTATGTGGAACAGTGTCAAAAGCTTTGCTGAAGTCAAGGTAGGCGACATCAACTGCTCCCTTGGTCCACCACTCTGGTTACCCAGTCAAAGAAATCTATGAGATTAGTTTGACAGGACCTTCCTTTGTAAACCCATGCTGTCTTGGATCCTGTGCCCCTATGGATTCCAGGTGTTGCACTATCCTTTCCTTAAGGAGTGCCTCCATAATCTTGCCCACTACTGAGGTAAGACTGACTGGTCTGTAGTTCCCTGCCTCCTCCCTGCTACCACTCTTGTGGGCGGGATCACATGAGCCCTTCTCCAGTCTTCTGGGACCTCTCCTGTGCTCAGAGACTCACTAAACAATTCTGCTAATGGCTCTGCTAGTTCCTCCTTTAGCTCCTTAAGTACCCTGGGATGTATGCCATCAGGTCCCATTGCCTTATCCACCCTGAGCTTAGCAAGCTCTTGTAGGACCCTTTCTTTTGTGAAGGGAGTAGTGCTCACCTCCCTCCCCCCTGTGTCCATGATGCTGAGCTGTGGGCCCTGCCCTACCTTCTCTTCAGTAAATACTGAGCAAAAGTATCTATTTAGGATAGATGCCTTTACAGGGTCCTCCTCCTCACATGCTCCCCTTTTCTCCATTAAGCTTAGCAATACCCCCTCTGGACTTTCTCCTTTCACTAATGTATCTATAGAAAGTCTTGTCACCTTCTTTTACTGTTCGTGCTAGTGTTTCCTCAGTTTGGGACTTTGCCTGCCTTACTGCCTTCCCTGCTTCCCTTAGGGCAGTTTGGTATGCCTCCCTATCTTCATCCCGCTGTGTTCCCTTATATTTCCTGAAGGCCAGCCTTTTGGCTCTGACCTTTTCTGCTACTGTATTTGAGAACCAAAGTGGTTTCCTTCTTCTTTGCACTTTCTTTTCTGTCTAACACAATGGGATGTTGCTTCAAGTATTGTATCCTTAATGCTTGCCCACTTTGCCTGTACCTCCTCACCTGTGTTTCTTTTTGCCAGGGCTAGCTTAACTCTGTTGGCCATCTTATCAAAGTCAGCTCCTCTGAAGTCCCATATTTTTGCCTTGGAATGGGATGATTTAGATGTAGTAGCCAAATTGAACCATACCATGTGATGGTCACTGGCCCCCAGGTGACCTTCTACCTGGAGATCTGTGATCCCTTCTCTGTTAGTCAGTACTAGATCTAGGATAGCCCTGTCTCTTGTGGGTTGCTGTACCAGTTGTTTGAGGCCCTCCCCCTGCAGGGAATCCACTATGAGTCTAGTTCTGGCAGATGTTCCTGCTGGTATTGACCAATCTGTATCTGGCATGTTGAAGTCTCCCATTATCAGAACCTCCCCTTTAGCTGTCATGTTTTGTATATCTTCTAACAGTAATGTGTCTATGTCCTCCCTCTGGTCTGAGGGCCTGTAGACAACCCCAGTTCTTATGGCTGTCCCATTTCCTGTTTCCCTGCCTAAAAGAAGAACCACGGACGAAAGAACAAGGAGGTAAGAGCAGAAACAATCAGTCAACAACAAATGCAGTAACCCTGAAAGCTTATCCTAATGTTAGATAAAACTGTAAAACCTGTAAAGCACCACCTGTAATAATTTCAGGAAGATATACCCTGTAAAACACTTTGCTCCAGAGAAAAAAAAGCAGTAACAGAAGATATACCTTGCAAAAGACAATTTGAATCAGAAAATTACAGCAGTAATCTGTTAGCTACACACCTGTAGGCACACCTTGTAATAATGCAAAAGAAGGTATACCAGCAACAACAATTTGAATCAGAGAAAAATAAAGCAATGAAATGTTAGCAACAAACAGTAGCAATCCCTGTGAGTAAAAAAAAAAACACCATCACACAGTAAATCTGCTTAGCCAAACTAAGTCTTAATCCTTCTCCCTTGCTCTGGTAAGTTTCTCTACTCTGCCTTTCAAGCAGTCTTAGAAGGAAAGAGCTCAGGTGAAGCTAGGTGCCTTGGCCAGCAAACCAAGTCTTCTACCTCCAAGATATAAACTAACCTGACTTTTTAACCCTTCTTTCTGTTGGAAATTACTGACAGTTTGCCAGCTCCACCCCCACATACACACCTAATCCTTTGGAAGAGCTGTGGGAGGAAAAGCAATTAGCTACTTCAATGTGAGAAGGAGACTGAAACACCTCTGAGACAACAAACCTTTTCAACAAACAAGAATAAAATAAAACACAGTGTCAAACAGTAATTTTGCTTGCCCAATGATAAAAAGTCACAAAATGTAAGCTCCACCTGTAATACAGTAATTTCAGAGAAGATATACCCTGTAAGAAACACTTTGCTCCAGAGAAAAATAAAGCAGTAACAGAAGATATACCTTGCAAAGAGACAATTTGAATCAGAAGATTACAGCAGTAATCTGTTAGCACAACCTGTAGGCACACCTTGTAATAATGCAGAAGAAGGTATACCAGCAACAACAATTTGAATCGGAGAAAAAATAAAGCAATGAAATGTTAGCAACAAACAGTAGCAATCCCTGTGAGTAAAAAATAAAAACACCACCACACAGTAAATCTGCTTAGCCAAACTAAGTCTTAATCCTTCTCCCTTGCTCTGGTAAGTTTCTCTACTCTGCCTTTCAAGCAGTCTTAGAAGGAAAGAGCTCAGGTGAAGCTAGGTGCCTTGGCCAGCAAACCAAGTCTAAAAGAGAAGCAGTAGCAAACTTTAGTGGGTACAAGTCAGAATCTGACTCCAGGAAAGTGAGCGACTTACACCACCAGACCTAAAGATGTCCGATCCCACGAGCTGAAAATCCATAGCTGGAAGGCAGCTGGCAACCCAGTCATACTCAATCATTCATTCAAATTTTTTATTGATTGACTTTCAAATTCATTACAATCTTTTAAAAAATTACATTATACAAAGCATATCAAAAACACATTTGAAAGGCTGTACCCTGAGGTTCTATGGGGGGAATAGTTCCTCCCCATCTCCTATTTAAACCTTCACTGCATACAGCGAGTCGCACTTGCTCTGTGCTGCATGCTGGGGCTGGCTTCCACCCCCACCCAGTGTTCCCTGTTATTTCCTCTGCTGGTGTTTCTGCCTCTCATTTGTTCCTCTCTCCCTTTTTCTCTGCTTTTCTGCTGCTTCTAGCCTTCCCAGTTGTACCCCCCCCGCTCTCTCTCTCCTTTTGCTTTCGTTCCTTTCTTGGGGCTTTCCGCCTATACTCCAGCATGGCAGCATCGCTTAGTTCATACCGTCGCTTTCCACTTGCTCTTCTTCGGCTCCCTCTGTGGCTCCTCTGGAACCGGCATTCTACGCTTCTTGACCATGCGTCTCATTGCCGCTCCTACTGCTTCCTCGGTCCTCTCCTCAAGGCTGCTCCTGGACCAGGGTGTTTTCAGGCTCAGGCCTCTACGCTTGTGGTCAGTGTGCCACTTCCATGCTTCTCTTGCCCACTTCCCTTTGCAGCAGTTGGGGCAGGACTCTCCAGACTCAGTGCTTCCACCTGCTGCCTACGCTGCCCCGTGTTGATTGCTGCATCCAGGCCACTCATCAGGCGCTTCTCTGCTTCTCTGCTTGTCACCACTTTCCAGCCTCATTCATTCGCCTGATTTGTGCTACCTCTGGGGACTGGCATAGCCTGGCACATTCTATATCCCTTTGTATGTTACTCACTTCCTACCTCTGTAACTGACATTGTCTTCTCTGATACCTCCCACTGAGCCATGTTCATTTTTTGAACAGTATGTCAGTTGTTTTACCCAATGGGTTGCTGAGATTCTGGCTCTCCAGTGTTCCGCCCTGGGGGTCCCTACAGTGAGCCATTGAGTTCTTTTCTTACTACAAGTACAGTAGCAGCCATGCGGAGTGTGTACCTTCTTCTACTGTCTTTGGGAGGACTGGATAGGAAGACCTAGGACATAGTCATCCCCTACAGTAACCAAAATATATCTTCCTATTCTGTGAAGACACCCTGCTAACAGCCCTCAATTATTGGATAAACCGCTTGTCTTTCCAGTCATGTTCCATACCTTGGCTCTGGTACTTCATTGGCACTGTTTCTCCTTAGTAGTTCTCCTCATCGTTTGCATGGATTTCCAGTACACTTCCTCAGCGACCACCATACTCCTCAACGCATCTGCAGATCTACAGTTGTGTGCCACAGTTTTTGGGATATTCAACTTTATACCCATTGCTCCAACTTGCCCTTCAGCAGACAGGATGTCTCCCTTCTGTCCCAGGCATTTAATCTGCAGTTCTAGGATACGGACATCCTCATTAGAACTGACCAGTACGCCGCTTTCTTGGATCCATTCCTGCAGCCTTCCTCCCTCATCTAGACATCCTTCCTGCTAGTTGGCCAGTAGATGTGGTGGCTGGCTCAACCCCTCACCTTACTCATCAGGTGGACCTACATGGTGGTCCCACCTGTCCATCAGGCCTAGTTCTATATACTCGGTCCTGCTGGCTACTCATTCCTCTGGTTGACCTACGTGGAGGTCCAGCCACTCCTGCTAGCCTACATGGAGGCCTAGCTCTCTCTTTCTCTCTCTCTCTCACTAATTTCCACAGGCAAACCTACGTGGAGGCCTTGCATGTTCAGCTGGTCTACGTGGAGGCCTAGTTCAACTCACTCTCACTCTCATGTCTCCTACCTTGGCTGACCAATGTGGCAGTCCAGCCACACCATTAGCCTTTAGAGCCCTAGCTCTACTCCACTCACCCTACTGAGCCTATATGTTTACTTACAAACCTACCTCACCCTGCAAAGGGGACATGGAGATTTCTATCCACCTTGCCCGCAAAGGGCTGGCTTCTGCTCGACTTACTCCTACTCGTCCTCAACGGGCTTCTATGTTTCTTCTGCAAACCTGCTTCACCCCTCAAGGCAGCATGGAGGTTTCTACCCACCTCACCCACAAAGGTCTGGCTTCTGGTTGGCTTATTCCTACTTGCCTTCAACGGGCTTATACTGTATGTGTATTCCTCAGAAACCTGCCTCACCCCACAAGGGGGCATGGAGGTTTCATCTGCCTCACAACAAATGGCCTGGCTTCTTGCCCAACTCGCCCTCAATGGGCCTATATTACCCAGTGCTGTATAGTACTTTGCAAGTTGGAGCACATAGATCAACACTTTCCCCTATTCTGCCTCGCAAGGACAATACCTGTTTGCTTATAGTTCTCCCTCCATTCGGACAGGAATTCTTTGCAGTCTGGATTGCTGCAACCAGTTCTACACCTGCCCGTCTACGATGTGAAGCTTTCTCTCAACCATTGATCGAGTTTGCATTGTATGAAACTTTTCACTTGTACATCTATGGTTCCTGGACTGGGATTTTGCTAACAGGATATGCTACTGTCTTATTACTGGACACTCTACATCAGTACCGCAAATCCAGGATTGCTTGCCAGCAATCGAACTCAGGATTTTCAATCAACCTCGGGATTTGAATTAGACAACAACTTAATATTGGTTAAATTAGGATTACTCTCCTTTAGTATGCTGAGATGATGGGCAGGTCAGTAGCCATGGGTCCTCAGAGATTTCCCCCTAAGGGTTTTTTTTCCTCTCCTGCATGCTACTGGCCACACTCTCTGGAGTTGGAGGAGGTAATTATACTGGTTATTACATTTCTTTTTGGGCATTCAATCCTACTCAACTAAGCATCCTGCCAAAGGTGGGATACAGAGAAAGGCCAAAACATTGAGTTCTAACAGTTGCTATCTCATATGTTCAAAATATCTAAGCACCAGTCATACAGCATCTTATCCAGTTCCTATGTACTACAACCACTGACCTATGTTCATATTCATGCTGACGTATCTAAGCATAAACCATATCATCCGGCTCCTACATACTGCAAGCACTGTCCTACATACTGTTCTAGCTTCAATGTATCTGAGCATGAACTATATCCCTTCAGCTCAACTGTACGTATCACAAGTACTGAGCTATGTACCACACATAGAATAATTAAAATACAATTTCTATGGTTTCAGCAGACATAAAGAACAGTTACGTACTTACTGTAACAGTAGATCTTCAAGAGAATCTCTTTCTTTAGGCCACACCTCTGGAACTATAGCCACTAGGTACTAGGACCACAAGGAAACTTTTGCAAGCAGTCAGCCCGGAGCTGCCCACAATTACATCAGATGTCCGCCTATACATAAACATGGACAGCCACTCCTCTCCTTAGTTCCTCGCCAGAGATCATGCTCGGAGGACCTCTCTGTAGGCAACCAGGAAAGACCCCAGCACTCCATATTCCAGGCAAGACAGAGTGCTGGAAAAAGTAGCAATGGAGACAGCAGCACAAGTATCCTTTGTTGCAACTCCTAAGGGGGGAAGGAGGGTGGGACAGCATGGCCTGATGAAAGAGATGCTCTCAAAGATCTACTGTTACAGTAAATATGTAACTGTTCTATTTTCTTCAAGGATATCTCTTTCATCAAGCCACAGCACTGGAATGAGTCCCAAGCAGTACCCAAAGCTAACAGTCTGGGTGACTGGAGCCTATAGTCTTATGATAACAGGCCTCATAGCACAGCTAGGCCAAACCCAGCTCGTCTATGAGAGACAATGTCCAGACTGTAGTTCTTAGTGAAGGTGTGGACGGTACTCCAGGTAGCAGCTACACAGATCTCTTTAGCTGAAACGTTCCGAACACAAACTGTAGAAGTGGCCATGCCTCTTGTGGAATGACAATATACCACACTAGGAAGTTCCTTAACATACATTCTTTTTTTAACAGTACGTAATACTGTATAATGTGCTAGACAGTTGGACAAGCACTGTTTAGAAGCTGGTGTGCCCTCTTTCCCAGGGGTGAGCAAAACAAAAAGCTGCAAAGACTTTCTGCAGTCCCTCGTACGGTTTGTATAGTACTTGAGTATTCTATGCACTTCTAAGGTATGGAGCAATGCTTCCCCTGGATTGGCATGCTCTGGAAAATACGGTGGCATGTGAATAGTTGATTTAAAGTAAACTCAGACACCATCTTTGTTAGAAACTTAGGATTCATATGCAAAGACACCCTGTCTTTGTGGAAAATCACATAAAAAAGCTCACACTTTAGAGCCTGCAGCTCTGAAGACCTTCAAGCACAAGTGATTGCAAATAAAAGGAATGCTTTCCAAGAAAGAAAGAAAGCATAAGCCACAAGTCATAGCTGGCTCAAAAGGAGCCAAAGTCAGCTTTTCCAAAACGAAATTCAAGTCCCAAGCCAGGACTGGATTGTGAATGAGAGGCTTTATGTGTAAAATGCCTCTCAAGAACTTACAGGCCACCTCCAGCTGAGCAACCATATGGCCATCTACAGGCACATGGCAAGCTGATATAACAGCCAAGTGCACTTTGATTGAGGAATACTGCAGGCCTGAATCCGATAAGGACATCAGGTACTCTAGAACTTGATTGACTGGGCAGGTAAATGGATCTAGGTTATGTGAAGTGGCCCATAAAGCAAACCGCTTCCATTTCTTACAGTAAGTATGTCTGGTGGATGGTTTTCAAGCAGCCTCCAGAACATCCATCACTTTCTGTGATACCCCAAAGTGAGCTATGGCTGTGTCTTCAGAAGCCATGCATTCAGATGCAGGGGTTTCAAGCCTGGGTGGACTAGGGTTCCCTGTTCTTGTGACAGTAGACTCTTGCACAGGGACAGAGGTACTGGAGCTTCCAATGCCAACTGTTTCAGCAGGAGATGCCATATCTGCCTAGGCCATAGGGGAGCAATGAGTATCAGAGTTGCCCCCTCCATCTTCAGCTTGAGTAGTAGTCCGAATTAGTGGGAAAGAAGGAAAGACATAAAAAAACCTCCCTTTCCAAGAGACGGACAACATGTCTCACCCAAAAACTCCAGGCCCTGGAGTGAGCAACCAAAAACGCAGCAGTTTTGCATTGTGTGGGGACACAAAAAAGTCCAACTCTGGATGACCCCATCTTTTGAATAGGTTGTCGACCACTGAGGTCAGCAGTTACCACTCATGCATCCTGGACTGTGACCTGCTTAGTTTGTTTGACAAGACATTTTGGGTGCCTAGAACATGTACTGCTGATGCTTCTAGACCGTGTTCCAGAGCCGAATGCCAAACTCTCATTGCTTCCCTGCACAATGGGTAAAAATGAGTCCCCCTTGCTTGTTGATATAATGCATCACACTGACATTGTCCGTCTGTATTAACAGAGGACCTGGGGACAAGTGGTTCTTGAAGGCCTGGAGTCCGTATAAGATCGCTCTCAATTCCAGAACATTTATATGCAAAGTGCACTCCACCTGGTTTCAGATGCCTTGTGTCAGCAGAGGTCCTGGGTGGGCTCTCCATTCTGATCCCGAAGCATCTACAGTGAGGGTCAGATGCGGGGAAGGAATCAAGAGTGGGATGCTTTTGAGTAGGTTATTGCATTCCATCCACCACTGGAGCACTTTGTGAAAGGAAGATGTGACTAGAAACCCTGTTCTAGATTGTCCATCAGCTGATCCCATTGTACCCTCATGGTCCACTGTGGGATCTGCATGTGCAGCCTGGCCAGTGGCACAGTAACAATGGCTGCCTCCATTAGTCCCAGAAGACGGAGGAACATCCTTGCAGAGTTGTAATGGGCTGTCATGCACCAGTTGTTCTTGGGCAATCAGGCGGTCTGCCCTATCCAAAGGCAGGAACACCAAATCCTGGGCTGTATCAGTACTGCCCCTGTGTACCACAGTCTTTGACAGGGTGTCAGAAAGACTTTGGTTGACTGTCACCCCCAGAGCATCGAACATCTGTCTGGCTCGAGCTAAGGTCTGCAGTAGTTCATCCCTGAAGTGGGCTTTTTAATAGCCAGTCGTCCAGGTAAGGGAAGACATACAGACCTTCCCTGCAAAGGGCTGCTGTCATCACAGCCAAGCATTTGGTAGAAACTCTTGCTGCGGATAAGCCAAAGGGCAACACTCTGAATTGGTAATGTTCCTACTGAAGCAGGAACCTCAGATATTTTCTGTGAGGTTTCCAGATTTTGATATGGAGTTATGCATCCTTCATATCAAGGGAGCAAATCCAGTCCCCTGTTTCCATAGGGGAAGGAAACCCTGCAGAGCGACCATCTGGAACTTCTTGTATTCTATAAAGAAGTTCAGATCTCTTAGATCCAGAATAGGCTGCAGATCCCCTGTCTACTTTGGGATGATGAAGTATCTGGAATAAAAACCTGTGTTCCTATCTTCTAGAGGTACAGGTTCTATTGCCTTTTTTTGAAGCAGAGTCTGTACTTCCTCTAGCAACAGGGACATATGCCCTGGCGGTTATGCTGGAGGGTTGTCCAGAAGCTCCAGAGCATGACCTTTCTCTATAATCTCCAGAACCCATGCATCTGTAGTCACCTCTCTCCAGTAGTCCAAGTGGAGGGATAGGTGACCACCTACAACCACCCCTGGAGGTAAAGAAAGTTGAGGGGTGCATAGGGAGTCATGCTGAGCTGGTGGGGGCTTGATAGGATAAACGGAGATCAAGAGTCAAATACTTTTTAAGAGGGGATGGGACAAGGTTGGGGGGGAGGTCGCCAATGAAGCACGGGGGGAGGGGTAACAGGTAGTATGGGCATGAAATTGGATATGCGGGTAGGGGAGGGGGAGCAGCTGCAGTGTAACAGACTGCTAGCTGCAGACTCGAGCAGCCTACATAGACCATCAGGCCTGTATCTGCTGGCATTCTTTGTATGTTCGTAAGACTGTGCTGGTGGGGATGGTGATTTTTACCCAAGAAATGTGCAGGAAGAAGACAGAAGGAAAACAAGAGACTTTTATCAGTAAGAAATGTGATGGTGGGAGACAAGTGGAGAATAAGGGGCTTGTAACTTTAACTTATTACTTCCAATAGCCTTCGTATGAAGCCCGAATCATCCACTGCCTAACCTGCCACAAAATGATCGCCCAGGACAAAATGTGCTAGAGGAGCTGCAGAGAGATCGTAAACAGATTGTAATGCCAAGACTTTAATGAAGGCAACCCCCCCCCCAAAAAAAACACTTTGTTGTATGAGTATTTACTTATTTAATGTGAAAGTGTTACAACTGTGTACCGTACTGTAAACAAAAACAGTCCACGGTTACATAGACCGAGATTCACAAAATAGCACCAAAACGTAAACTTCTGATAAACAAAACATCTGCTTAATGTTCCCATTAAACGGCTTCTACTGGTATTACAGATGTAGGTCTAAGGACAACCAACCCAAAACATAAGAGTTTAGGAAGCCGTGTTTCCCAGAACATCCTAAAACCTAAAGGCTTATTCACTACAGACCCAGCAGTCATTATCACTGAGTCCTTCAACTCCTTCACCAATGTTGGTAAAAGCCTGACCATAAGAACCCTGTCTGCTGCTCACAGACCCCCCCCCCAGTTCCGAGAGACCTCAATTCTACTAGTGAACATGCATACAGTATATAAAACACCTCCTAAAATCCACCTCCAAAACTAGAGTTGGCTCTGATGCGGTGGACATGCAACTGCTAAAAATGGCTGTTGATGAGTTGGCTTGTCCCACTCAAACTCTCTTTAAAGTCTCCTTTCAGTCTGGACCTTTCCCTGCTATCTGGAAGCAAGCCAACATGGTGTTGAAATCTGGGGACAGCACTGACATCACAAACCACAGGCCCATCTCAATCCTTTCTCCACTGTCTAAGACCGCTGAGAAAACAGTCAGCGATCAACTTGTGGACTGCGTCATGGCACATGACCTCCTAGGTGCTGAGCAACATGGTTTAGGAAAGTGCACAGCACAGCCACTACCCTAATCGAGCTAACAGAGAACTCCACATGGCCTTAGACAAAGGTGATTATGTCAGTTCTGCCTTCCTCGACCTCCCCAAGACCTTCAACTTGGTAAATCAAGACCTCCTAATCATAAAACTTGCAGAGCTTGGCCTTTCAACCAAGGTCTCCACTTGGTTCATGGACTACCTATCCAACAGAACCCAAAAGGACAAGTGTGGTGATGTGTTCTCTCAGCTTCAACTTCTGACCACAGGTGTGCCCCAAGGCTCAATCCTTTGGCTTCTTTTCAGCCTCTAGTCCTGGTGGCCTGTGTACACTCCAAAACATTTTTATACACTGTGAACACAGTAATCCTCACCTCCCACAGTGATCTGGAAATACTAAAAAAAAGCCTGCAAGCTGATTTCAACAGGGTCTGAATGGTTTACCACAAACAAACTATTCATCAGCTCAAAAAAAAAAAAAAAACTCCTTGGTTTGGGAGCACCAACGTTCTGAAGGGAAGCCCTAAGTTACTGGATACACACCACCTCATCTGGAGACTACTGAACAAGTCCAGGGGCCGGATTTTCAAAGGGCGATGCAGGATGTGTGCCAATCCCTCCATCAAACCCATTTTTTGTGCAGCTGTGCCAAACACTTTTGCCGCAACTGCACCCAATTTTAGTAGGTCAGGCGCAGTTATGACACTATACCCGATCAAGCCCCATAAAAAGGGTACCTGAGATTGCTGCAAGTTAGATCAGAAAAAATTGGTCTAACTTGCAGCAATTGGTGCATGGGATGGAAAACCCCAGTCACCAGTTGGGAGAATGCTGCAAGTCCCGTGTGCCATATGTTCGGAGTACCCAGGGCTTGCATCATTCCGGCCCTTTTGAAAATCTGGCCCCAGGTCTTTAAAATACATGGGTATCCTTCTGGACCCTACCCCATCCTTCTACCCACATGAAGACTCTTTTATCAAGAACATCCACCAGTGACCTGGACTGTTTTAAAGAAGCAGGCATAACCTTACTTTGGGGGTCAAGACACTACTAGTCTCCGGCCTCATTATCTCTGTTATTGATCAAGGAGTGGTAATTACTTCCACAGCTCTGTCCTTGGAAGAATTTGCATAGCCTTCAACTGTGCCTGTAGATCTGCTCTCAACCTAAAACCTGGCACCCACCATTGCGACCTGGAGGCTGTATAGCGCAGTGCATTAAGGCTCTGAGCTGCAGATCTGGAGACCTGGGTTTGAATCCCACAGCTGCCTAGGTGCATACTGTGTGATCCTGAGCAAGTCACTTAATCTCCTTGTGCTCCCATGTCACATCTGGAAACAAGCTTCGGCTCCTGGGCCCCTAGGCCATAAGTGCATGATTTTGCACTTTTTGGCATTGAACCCCAACTGCCATGCTCTTCACCACTCCCTGAGTTTCCCAAGGTCCTTATACACTTTCTCCACCCCTCCTGAGTGACCACTCTATTACAGATTTTGGTGTCATCTGTAAAAGGTATATCTTCCCTTCCAGTTCTTTTACAATGTCACGTATGAAGACATTGAAGAGGATCAATCCCAATACTGAGCCTTGTGGCATCCTGCTGGTCACTCTCCCCTCATTAGCGTGAGTGCACTTAACCACCACCATGTGTTGCCTATCCAGTAACTAGTTTCTAACCCAGTTCACCACTTTGTATTGCACCCCTAGGCTGCTCAATTTCTTTTATCAGTCTCCTGTGTGGCACAGTGTTGAAGACCTTGCTAAAGTTCATATAGACCATTTCCACTGCCTTCCTGATCTATTTCCCTGGTCACCCAGTTGAAGAAATCACTCAGATTCATCTGGCATGCCCCCCCCCAATGAATCCATGCTGCCTTTGGTCTTCTAGCCCACTGGATTCAACATACTCTACCAACCTTTCCTTTAATATGGTTTCCATTGATTTCCCCACCACATAATGTGAAACTGACGAGCTTACAGTTACTAGCCTCCTCCCTTCTGCTGCTCTTATGGAGCAGAACCACTTCTGCTTTCCTCCAGTCCTCTGGAACCATGCCCATTTCCAGTAAGCTGCTTGAATAAGGCCACCTGTGAGGCAGCTAGCTCTTCCTAGAGTACTTTTAGTAGCCTTGGGTGTACCCTGTCCCATACCATAGCCTTGTCTACTTTCAGAACTGCAAGTCCCTTCGTGAAATCTTTCCTTTGAAAATGGACTTGTGTCCAACCACATTTTTCCTGCTGCTCCCCCATGGTGGTCCATCTTCCCCACTACTGTGAAGACTTAGCAGAAATACCTTTTCAGAATGCCTGCTTTTTCCTGATTCTCTTTTGCTGAATTTCCCTCAGTCATCCACCTAATCTCTACTATCTGTCCTTTTGTTTTCCTTTTCTCCTTTATGTACCTGAAGAAAGTCTTATCCCCTTTAGCTACCCCTTTGGCTGTCTCTTCCTCTGTCTGTGCCTTTGGTCTCCTCACTGCCGCATCTGCTTCCTTCTGTTTTACTTGGTATGCCTCTCTGCCTTCCTCCCTCTGCCTTTCTTTGTATCTCCTGAATGCCACCCTTTTTTCCTCCATCACTGTTGTTACAAGTGGAGACAGCACTGGCAGCACCAATGACAGCCCAAGCCCAAAGGCTGCAGTCGAAGTCAGCCGCATGCTTAAGTCTGATGGCACTGAAGGCGGTGGCAGTTCCACCGACCCCAAGGGGTCAGTAGCCAGCCCCAACAAAAGCACCCCTGAACTTATGCACTGAAACCACTGCTCCATAAGAGCAACCCAATGGCTGACCTGCCCACCGGAGGTCTCTCTTTTGGACAGAGAATGGGGTTGTGGGACAGAGACAGTGAGCCTGTAGGCCCAGGCGACACTGGACTCATTGGCTACGAGGGTGGGGTACCCAATTCCACATGTGTTGAATGCCTCACAGCTGAATAACTAGAGGACGACCTCAACTGGTGTCTTTTCTTCCCCATATATTTTTTTGTGGGAAGAGGTCAAGGCCAAATGGTGTAAAGACCTCGAGATCTTGCATGTGCAGCATCTGCAACGATTCTTTTGTGACTCTGGGAGGACTGTCCATCCCCCCAGTCATTGGACTGCCCATTGCCAAAGCACCTGCCCAGAGACAGGTGGTGAATGGACACAGCCCTGTTGCCAGAGCAACCTTCTTGCTCAGACTCCCTAATTTCCATGTTTGCTGATCATTTCTACAAAGTATGGCTGCGAGAAAATGGTTAACTTTTGTGTGTGTGTAAAACTAAACTGAAACAAAAATAAACGTTATTGTATTTTAAACAAAAACCAAAGAATTAAATGCTGTTGTCGTTCAGATGGTGATGTTCTGACCCCAACAAGGAGAGTGGTGATGCCGCTGCACACTCAACAGCGGAAAAAAAGAACTGAGGTGGTTGGGGGCTGGTGCCGCTGTATACCAGTGGGTGCATGCGCTGACATGAGCTTTGGGTCTTCTCAAGTCACCAGTTACCACCAGAAATATTGTGGCTCCTGCTGGGTCCTTTCACCTCCAGTCCAGATCCATTAGTGGAAATCTATTGAGAAGGTTGATTCTTGGATGATCTGACATATTTAAAATCAAGGTGGTCAGAGTTGATGATCTTCTTATCAAAGAAATACAAGTAAGAGCAGATGGGCATTCCCCTCTGTGACTCAACACGAAATACAGAATTTAACCATTCTTAGAAAAAAAAAAAGGTTACTCACCTGTAACCATAGCTGTAGGAGAGGTATATCGTTCACATCCACACAATGGCAGTTCTTCTTTAAGAGGTGATTCACCAGAATGTCTTTAAGCAAAGTTCCTCCCACCACCTGGGTGGTATGTCCCTCAGCTTCACCCCGAGACACTAAATCTTGCACACTGGAAGCAGGGATCTGTGTGTCACTTGTCAGGAGAGGCTGGGTGGGTGGTGTGGATGTGAACTATATACCACTCCTAGAACTACGGTTACAGATGAGTAGCCTATTTTTCTAGGGATGTGGACATGCTTCACTTATCTACATGATGGCAGACTTCTGGCAGTTCTTCATAAGGAGGGGTTAAGGCGTGCACCCCTACTTGACAAACAGAGACTGGAGGACCGAAGCCCCAAATGCAGCATGTCAGCGAGACTCTAGGTCGATGCTGTAATGGGAAATGAAGGTGTGTGCTAACTTCCAGATGGCAGCTCTGCAGATCTCCTGGACAGGGAAGTCCCTAAAAGCAGCCAATATGGCAGTGGTACGTCTGGTGAAATAGAAACATAGAAGTTTTTTTTTTTTTTTTTGTAGATTCTCTTTATCTCTCCCCTAACGGGAACTCTCTCAGGCTTACCCACTGACCGGTCCGCTCTACCGCCCGCTATGCCTCCCGTCATCTTCAAAGACATTATGACTGTCTGGGGACACGGGCCCTATAGCACCGGAGAAATCAAAGGGGCAGTGAAGGGAGACCAGCATTGGGTGTGTGGCGGCGGCACTGGAGGAAGCGGTCGCCTATCCAGCAGGACAGGGTTTTTCTCCTCGTTATGCCTTCCACCCCCTCCTGTGCGTGGTGCATGTCCCCTGACTTCTCGGCGCATGGCCACCCTGCCAGCGTCAGGCCACGCTGTATATGTGCAGCTCAGTACTCTGCGGTGCCCCCAGTCTCCACCAGGGGCCACTGGAGCGCCAAACTCCCCAACACCCTCCCCCTGGGACAGGAGAGCAGCCCTGTGGGTGCTCAATCCGATCCCTCCCCTGCTGACCCCAAGCACCCGCTCGCTCCCTAACCCTGGTCGCCGGCGTGGCATGAGGTGTGAGTGGTCCAATGCCTCAACCGTCAGCGCTTCTGGGCCAGCTAGAAACACAGAAGTTGATGGCAGATAAGGACTGCAAGGCCCATCCGGTCTGCCCATTTCTTTTTCTACCCTATGAATGTGCCATCGGCCTTTGCTCTGTCAATGGCCTATCTATTCATACTCATCTGTATTGCTTCCTTATGCCTATCCCATGCCTGTTTGAAGTCCTACACTGTATTCATATCCACCACTTCCTGAGGTAGGCCGTTCCATGCATCCACCACCCTTTCTGTGAAAAAGAACTTCCTCACATTACCCCCTTAATCGGCCTCCCTCTAATCTCATGCTGTGTCCTCTTGTCCTTCTAGTTTTCTTATATTGAAACATGATAGACTCTTGAACTCTTGAAATGAACCCTAAGCCCTATGGGGCACTCCCTACCAGTCAGAGGTCGATTCAGAATGTAATCCACCTGCCAATTGTCCTCTTAGCTGCAGGTCTGCCAGGTGTAGCTTCAACATATGTAACAAAGAGCTGGTGAGTCTCACCCCAAACTCCACCCATGCACTTCACATACAGTAATGGGAGAGTGCATGCCACAGGTCCAAGGAATGGAGACTGCCTTCAGTCTCTGAAGATAGGTTCTTAAAGAGCTGGCGTAGCCAGTCATTTTTTAGTCAAAACAATGTCTGGAGTGTTGTTATAAAGTGTTTCAACTGGGTATGTAAAATAATGAGGCACAGGATTTATTTATATTTCTTCCCTAAAAATACAAGCTGCACATGCTGCAGGGCCATTGCTGCTTAGAGATGAGGATCAGGTGCACAGCAACTCTGAAAGAGGAAGTGACAGTGTGTGAGGAATGCTGTACTGCACAGCTTCACATCTAGAGGCTGAAAGCATTTGTGTGCAGTTCATCAGGCACTACCAACTGTCACTGGGAATTGTCATCACTGGTGTGATTGTGTAGTTCTTTTTAACAGTGAAGAATTGCTTAACTTGTTGCATATATGAAGTACTTTTCTGACTTCTCTTCTCATGACAGACAGTAAATTTTCCTGCATGAACAGGCTTTGCCTCTGAAACAAGAATCAAGTGATTTTTTTTGTTTGGTCCATGTGTGTAGTCTGTCAGTGGATCTGTGTTTAGGTTAAATCAGAACTGGATCTTCTTATTGTTATTTCAGTCAATTTGTTTACTTGTGTCAGTGTAATTCAGTATACATTTTTGCGAAAGGCATGTAAAGTAAAGTAGGCTTTGTTTAATCGCCCCTCCCCCCCCCAAAAAACCTCATCCATGCTGCCAATCTGCAGTGTTTCACATCACATCTCTTCCTGATCTGCACTTCTCTAGCATTCACAACTGATGCAGTTTTGTACAGTATTTTTTCACCCAAGAACATAAAAATAATGCCAAATATAAGTTCTGTTTGCTGTACTGCTTTTTTTCCTGAACAGATTCGAACTTCTACTGCAGTGCAACCATGCTTGCTCATTCGCACACACGCTCACCCAGTGTGTCAGTTTTGAATGGCATTGAAAATAGATTTGTGTGAGACTGGAGGAAGTGAGACAGAGGGGACTCAGGGTGAAAAAGTGCAGCAGCCAGTTTACGGGGTTGGAGGGATGGGGACTAGAAGTTGTTACATGCAGCATCTGGTTTGCAGATTCACTTGTTTCCTTTGCATCTTACCAGTGATGGCGGCTCTGTTCTGATCAGACTTCCACCACACACAACTATCACCCACCACTGATCTTGATCTCTGTATCTTAGAAAATAAATTAAAAAATACCATGAAAGAGTATCCTATTGTATGCCACGCCAGACGTGGAGGGAGAGTAAATAGTGAGTTAGCCGGGGATCAGAAACTGCTTCCGATGGTAAGCAGACAAAACCTCCCTACCCACCATTTCTTCATATCTTTTATTTTAGAAAGAAAGTGAACAGAATAAATATAGGGAACATAAAAAAAATGTTTTAAAGAATGAGTGAGTTGTGGATAAGCCAGGAGTTGAATGTGTATTTAGTATGGGATGGGAAGACAAGAATAGGTGAAGGAATTGCTTGTTCTCTCGCTGAGTATGTGATGCAAAAGATGGTGTTTACTTTTATTTTAATTTAAAAAAATCAAAACACTTAAGTCAGTATTTTCTTTTACTGTCAAGTGCATCATTTTTAATACAGAGAAGCAAAACTGACAGGGAAACTTTGACCACAGCTCTAGCTCGCTTATCTGCTGATCGAACTCTCCACTGTCGTTTCAGCTCTGAACTACCATGATCGTACAAAAATAAAAAGGGAAATCATTGCTGCCGGTGTTTGAAACACAAGTAATGATGACTAGCAAAGGTAAATAAAAGGACAACAAACACATAGATTCTTGTTATTAAGGCAATCTTTACTGTACTAAACATAAATACATTACAGAATCACAGCTATGCAATTGATTTTTAACAAATGACTGATGTGGTTCCTCCCACCACGTCATTTCCGGTGACTGTGGCAATGCTGTTGGTTGGAAAAAAATATAAAATGTGAAAAAACATCAGAACTGTGAGTAAACTGACTTACATGAGTGAATGAGAGTCATATATTAACCATTTCTGAAACTGGACAGTGTGTCAGTCTAGCAGAAAAATAATTCTGATCCACTGGCTCTTTAAAATAGACTGGGAGGTTCATCACCTGGTTAAAGTGCAGCTTCAAAACAACCTTTGAGAGGAACTTCAGATGGGGTGAAGGGCCACCTTGTCCCTCTGGAAGACCAGATAAGAAGGCTCCATTCAGAGTACCTGGACTTCATTAATCCTCCTGGCTGACATGATGGCCACCAAGAAGGCCGCCTTCCATGACAGGTGTGACATCTCACTGCTGTGCATACGCTCAGAAAGCTTGCCCATGAGCACTGCCAGTACCAACAATAAGTCCCAAGGTGGTGGTGGTGGCTCATGCACCAGTGGGGACAAGTGGTCAAAGCCCTTAAAGGAGCACCTGACCATCTTCTCCTGCACCACTGTCATCATACCAGCCCATGCCTGGTATGCAGAGATGGCTGTCAGGTGCATCTTAAGGGTCATCGATTGCAGTCCCAGCTGCCAGAGATATTCCAAGATGCTAGCCATAGGGCAAGCAACAAGGGGATTAAGTTCCATACCCTGACACCAAATGGAAAACCTCTTCCATTTGAAGGCATAACACTGACGAGTTGACTGTTTTCAAGAGGCCTCCACAAAGTAGAGTACATCCTCTGAAAGACCCAGAGCCTGGAACTCCAGCTGCTCTGGAACCAGGCTGTGAGATGCAGGGATGGAAGGTCTGGGTTCAGGACCTTCCCCTGTTGTCAGGTCAGCACATACAAAAAAAGCCAGCAGAAGAAGATCACCTGGTCTATCGTGTCTGCTCATAATGATGGCACATCTGAGTGAACAGACAACTGCTAAGGGGTGTCTGCTGCTGAGGCTGAGGAGATCCAGGTACCAGAAATGGTGAGGCCAGTCTGGAGCTATAAGGGTCATCTGCATCTTGCCTCTCTGCACCTTGTCCACCATCTTGTGGATCAGGAGAAAGGGAGGAAAGGGGTACAGGAGACCTGGGGTCCAAGGCCTCATGAAGGCATCCCCCACCAGTGTCCCAGACTGTGGGGGATGGGCATAGAACAGCTTCCGTTTTGTGTTCTCCCAGGAGACAAACAGGTCCACTGAGGGGGAGGGTGCCCCACAGGGAGAACAGGTGGTTCACCACCTTCAGGTGCATGGACCACTCATGCAACGTCTTGCTCACCCAACTGAGAGCATCTGCCAGCTGACTGTCTGCTCCTGCAACATGGACTGCCAGGAGATATGCACCTAGGCTGTGCACAAGGATTCAGTTGTGGTGGGCCTTCTGACACAAAGGAAGGGAGTATGTGCTGCTCTGCCTGTTCAGGTAGAGCACAGTCGTGGTGTTTTCCATCTGCACTTGCACAACCTGACCCCTGATTACAGGAGCAAATTCCATCAGAGCTAGCCGCACTACACAGAGTTCCAGCAGGCTGATGTAGTGATGGGACTCCTTGGGTGACCAGAACCCTTGTGTCCTTTCATCCCCACCAGTGTACTACCCACTCCAACAGAGACGTAGCCATCATGAGATTGATGGCCAGCTCTGGGCAGATGAACAGGACTCCTTCCTCCAAATGTTCTGAGGTCAGCCACCACTGGATGGCATCTCACATTGGCTGGGTTACTGTGACCAGCTTATCCAGGTGTCCTAAGTGTTGGGACCACTAATGGCCCAACTCCCACTGCAGGTGCTGTATCCGCCAGCGAGCACAGTGTACCATGCTGGTGCAAGATGCCACGTACCCTAGCAACCTCAGGAAGTCCTGGGCAGGGCGTGCATGTCCAACCTGAAATGACTGGGCAAAGAAGGTAAGATCCAATGTCTGGTCCACAGGGAGGTGGGCCTTGGCCTAGAGGGAGTCTAGTTCTGCCCTGATGAAAGGGATCACTTGCGAGGGGATCAGTTCGGACTTGGCCAGGTTGACCAAGAGGCCCAAGTCTTTGCTGGTCTGGAGGGCCAGGTCCCTGGACTGTTCCATTGCTCTTTGAATGGCCCAGCTATCAGCCAGTCATCCAGGCAGGGATAAACCCTGATGCCCTTGTACCTCAGGAAGACTGCTAACACTGCTATGCACCTCGTGAAGGCCCTGGGCACTAAGGACAGGCCGAATTGCATGACCTGAAACTGACAGAGCACCCCTCCTGCATAGAACAGGAGGTACCACCAGTGGAACGGATGGACTAGAATGTGGAAAAAAGCATTCTGGAGGTCTAGGGAGCAAAACCACATGCCCTCCTCCAGAGATGGTATGATCTGGTTCAGCATGGCTATCCTGAACTTGTGCTTCCTGAGAAACGAATTTAGATTGTGAAGATCAGGTACGGAGTGCCAGCCTCCTGTCCATTTCAGGACCAGAAAGTACTTGGTAACGTACCCCTGACTTGCCAGGGCATCTGGGACATGGGCTATGGCTCTTTTGCGAGGAGCTGAGTAACGTCCTCCGTGAGTACAGACAGCATATACGGAGACACTGAGGACTCCCATGGCATGTGGAATCGGTAAGGCAGGAGAGCCTTTAAGTCAAGAAGCAATCCTCTGCTGACCACCTGGAGAACCTCCTTCTTCGTAGTAATGACAGACCCGTGAGGACAGAAGTGGCAAAGCCAACCTCTTACCAAGAGCTGAGTCAGGAACTGGACAGTTGGGAGATGAACACCCCCGACCCAGCACTGGGCAGCTTTGGAGAGGGCATGAGCTGCTGAGGCTGGAGGGCACCACTTCCCCTACCTCTGCCTTTTTTGTGCCTTTGGCCAGAGAACTTGACCTTGAGGCACCAGGCTTGGAATTGACCACTTGGAATACTCCTGGTTAAACAATTAAAAAAAAAAAAATTGCTCCTGCTGGGGCTGTTACTGCTGAGACTGCTGTGACTTGAAAGGGCCAAAACTGAAAGACCTTCTTCTTTGGTTTTTGACCTTTCAGGTCCTTCTAGGATGAAACTACAGAATCCAGGGTGCAGTGGTGGCTCTACGCCAGAGCACACCATGGCACGTGCCCTGGTAAACAAATGCTGTGCCCAGGTTGGTGTCCCAAATGGTGCAGAGTTTTCCCCATAGTAACAAATGTATCAGTGCTCTGGCTGCCATCTGTTGTGCCCCAGCTGTATCCTGGTGATCAATAGTGGCTACAGCCACTACTGCCAGGGTGGCACTGGACTTCTCGATTCTTGTGAGATGCCCATCCACCCCTGGGCCACAGAGGTCAGTGCCCAAGAAAAGGACATCAGCCAACTTGTGCTGAGTGTCTGCCTTGAAGGTGGAGATCATAAGCCAGGTCTCTGTGACACATCGCGCCGGCCACCACCATGGCATGAGCAGAAGAATCACCAATGTTCAAGGCCATCTGCAGCTGGTGTTTAGCTAGTGCTTGACCTTGGTCTCGGATGACCTTTACCGTAAGCTGTTTATCAGCAGGCAAGAATGGGAGGATGTTATCAAGAGCTCCCAGCAGGGCATGACCAAATAGGGCCATCATAAGGGTGTAGCTCACCTAGCGGAGACCTTCTTAACCACATGGTCAAGCTTTTTTGACTCGTTGTCAGGGGGCTTATCCACATCCTCAGTATTGCCGAATTTCCAGAAAACCAAGTCAGAGACCAGGTCCTCGGCCGAGGGGTGGTCAGAGAATCTGGACAAAGAGACGGTAGGGACCATGTACAGTATTTGTGGACCATACAGACTCAGTGTGCCAAGCAGGATGCTGCCAAAACTCTAGAGCTGGTCTCATAATGGCATCAGCAATGGGAAAGGCAATCTCCAGGGATTCATCCTCATCCAGGATGTCAGTAAAAGAGTATTTAGCTCTTTTTAGAACTGTCTCCAAAGGAACATTCATGGACTCTGATGTGTGTTGGAGGCAAGCCTAAAATACATCATGGCCAGTTCCTCGATCAATTCCTAGTTAAACATATTTGTCCTCAAGGACTGCATAGAGGACCCATTGAAGTCATCAGAGGACTCATAAAAGATGGCCCTTGGCAGTTTCCCACCATGGACTAGCCAGGACTCATCCAAGTGGGTAATTTCCACTGATAACTGGCCTGGCAAGCCAGTCCCTGGATGGGAGTCCTTAGGAGGAGCAACCCACATGGGCTGCTGCGAAGGCGGTTCCACCAGCAAGGGTGGAGCAATATGCATTGGTGACAGCTGTCTCAGGTGGATTGGCATGGGCCTTACAGGCACCGGTCAGTCCATCATAGGGGTCGGGGGGTAGAGCCCTACTTGGTCACGCCATGGTATTGCTGCCACAGGAGCTCCTTGTAGCACCAGCGCATCCACTAGCGGAGCCACTCATCACCAGAAGATGAAGAAGATGAGGAGCGTTGATAGTGAGGCCTCCCAGTTAATCAGGATTAAGAACTTGAAGAGCCCCTCGAACTTGACCTGAGCCTCAAACGTTGACCTAGAGGCCGATGTTGAGGAGACACAGATGGAGGTGTAGTATACAGCACTTGCACTGGTCCTGACTGCATGACCTCTGGTGGAGGCTGATCCTGAGTGGTAATGTTTGGGGATACTGACTGCTTCACATCCTCCTGAGTGAGGTCTGGGATGACTGGGGTCTTGGACATCGACTCATTGTTGACTCCCTCCAATAATGGGTCGACGTGGTTAAGAAAAAGTTTGACCACCTGATCAACCAGTGTTAGGGTCAGCAAACCCCACAGGGGTACCGTGGACCTAGCAACCCACCCCTCATTCAAATGGGGCCCAGCTGAAGTCAAGTGCTTGACAGTCATTGAGTGGTCAAGGGAACAGGAGGAGCATGATCTCTCCTGGTCCCACGACCAATGGATGTGTTTTTAGCTTTTATGCTTCTTACTATGGTGGGCAGGGCTCTCTTCGAAGGTCTGGACGGGCTGACACATGTCACAAAATTTCCCAGTGAAGTATGCTCTGACACTGGCCCCAGCTGGGAGCAGTGTCAAGGTCAACAAGGTGCCCACCATGGCCTCCACTGCTGCCTCTTCCATAGCTTCCAGTTGGGCCAAAGACCTTGCTTCAGTGGAGGCTACTTTGTGGCCACCCTTAGGGTCTTGACTGGCCAGCCAGCCAAGAAGACGATGAACCCTTCCATCTTCGAGCGATGACAGTATCATCGTCTGGCAAAGGCCACAACCTGCAACATCATGTGCCCTCCTAAGGCAATACAGGCACAACATGTGTGGGTCCATCTATGACATCTCCTGCCAGCATGTGATGCACTGTTAGAAGCCAGGAATGGGCTTCACTTCCTCGTGCTCCATATTTCAATCGAGTTCCAAGAGCGACACAGAGGAGTATATGATTTATCAAAAATTAAAGAAAAAAGCACTAAGTCCCCAGCTCACAACTGTTACCTCATTGCCTTGTTCATTATATTTCCACGGTATACGTGACTTCCTGCCTGTACATATTGTATATATTTTTTTACTGTATTTTCCGTGTATTACATTGTATTGTGGGTACTATTGTATATATTTTCTTACTGTATTTTCTGTTTATTACATGCCCATTGCTCTATGTATCATACCTTGTACACTGTGTTTACGATTGTTGTTTTCCATCAGATCTCTTCATGTCCCATATTGGAACCTTGTACTCGCTGTTCTCAATGGATTTATGCAGCATGCTTGTACACTGTGCTTAATATTGTTGCTTGTATCTATTCTGTTTCATGTGTACTCAGTTACCTTGTATTCACTGTGCCTGGGTCGTGCCTGAAAACGGTCCCTGGGATCAGTGCACTCACCCGGTTATCAAAGACATAAATAAATAAAAATAAAAGAAATAAATAATGTTTGCCAATGGCACACTTAGCAGGTGAAAAGGAATATCTGACATCACAGGGCTGAACCGAGGGATATATACCACCCTAGTGGTGGGAGAAGCTCTCCTTAATGATGTTCCGGTGAATCAGCTCTAAGAAAGAACTGCCATCATCTGGATAAGTAAACCATATTCACATCCCTGGAAATGACCTTTTTAAAACCAGGGTGTGCACAATTGATGAACTTTCTATATACTAATATCGCATTTCCTTAGTTTTGTGGCATTAAGCTTCAACCCTAAAATAAACTTTAATCTTCTCAAATGAATATTATGTTTCCTCTGTGAACACAGAAATTGGCTGAAAGGCTTCATAGAATCGTAGTTCTCAAGGGATAGAATGAATTAGCAAAGGATTTAAAGGACACAAAGAGCTTACATGATTTTTTTAACCAGGAGAGACACATTAAGCTGAAAGCTTGTTTACAGGTGCGACCTGGGAGAACAAGGAAGTTAAGTGACTTGCTTAGGGTCACACAGTATGCAAGTGGGGGCTGTGGGATTCAAACCCAGGTCTTCAAGTTTGCAGCTCAAAGCCAGGGACACTGTCAGCTTTGCTCCTTTGCTTTTTGCCTGATCCGAAAAATGCACCACTTGGCACACGCCTATTAAATATTCACTGCAGAACCCCCATATGGTTGAAATAAAAGCATATTTACCATATTACGCCTTCAGCTCACTTTATCCATTCTTTCTCAATCGGGTGCCCTGTCTCGAAGAACATCCTCGGGAACACGGTCTCGCAGAGCTCATGGTCCGCAGTTGATTCTGTCCACAGCAACAATATCCACGCTCATGTTACAAAATGCTGTTGCTTTATATCTCCCATGATAATTGAGATTGCAGTAGTAAGTTATTATTTTAATCGAGCTGAAATCCTGGGCATGCACGCCAATTGCACACTCTTGCGCATGCGCAGGATCTTTGTGCATGACTCTCGAGCGCATGCCCGGGATTTCAGCTCAGATTTAAAATAGTAACTTTTACTACTCGCAGTGCTCGGTTTGTCATGGGAGATGGCAGCAGCATTTCTGTATAACATAAGGCGCCGGATTATTATTCTTTTATGGACAGAATGTGAAAAACTTGCAGTTCATGAACGTGCTCCTGCCAGACCCGCATTCCTGACATTGATGTGCTTCTGGGACGCGGGGCACTTTCGGTCGGGACGGATGGATAGAAATTAAGGCTGAAAATGAATAATAATTGTAAATACACTTTTATTTCAACCATATGGGGGCTTTCTGCAGTGAATATTTAATAGGTGTGTGCCAAGCAGTGCATTTTTCGGATCAGGCAAAAAGCGAAGCAAAGCTGACAGTGTCCGTTTAAACCACTGCACTATACTGCCTCCTGTATTTATTATGAATAACTCTATTCTAAATTAAATTGTAATGATCTGCGTCAGTGTAGTGGCAGTGGTTTGGGGGTAGGGATGGAAGAAGACACTGATTGTGAGTGATGGTAGGGGAAGAAAAGCATGATTGTGATTCGCTGTAGAACTTCATTGATCATCCCCAAACAACAACAGTATCACCATTATAATAATGTTAACATCAGTGGTGGCTCTACACCACAGCATGTGCCCTGGTAATAAAAAAATGCAGTGCTCCAGTTTGTGACCCTTTCGGTGCAGAGATGTTCCCATAGAAACTATATGTACACTTCCTATGAGTGCTCTGGCTGCCAGCTACCATGCCCCTGGGCCCTGGTAACTAGTTTTATTTATTTATTTAAAATTTTAGTAACCAGGAAAAGCACGCTGAACCTAGACTCATTTCCAGGTGCGACCCGGGGACAGGGGGCACAGTTCAGGTTGAAGCGGCTACTGGTCAACATAAATTAAAATGATTTTCAATATAATGTAGTGTTTTTCCTCTTTTATTACTTCTAAGT
Source organism: Neoceratodus forsteri (assembly GCA_016271365.2). Taxonomy (NCBI): domain Eukaryota; kingdom Metazoa; phylum Chordata; order Ceratodontiformes; family Ceratodontidae; genus Neoceratodus; species Neoceratodus forsteri. The sequence goes on along the minus strand of CM057453.1, from coordinate 1,454,305,179 downwards.
GCAGTTAATGTACTGTCAGTCACATTATATATCACTAATACTATATTATCAGCTTTTGTGGCCTTTTTGGCTCTGCCCAGAGTGTGTTCAAAACGCAGCCAATAGTAGATAAAGCAAATTAACTAAATGATCTGGGTAACACTATATTTGCAGTGCTTCAGGAAAGGGAGAGGTTCTTAAAAGCATGTGATGATACACCCAGTTGTTGTAACACATTTGTTTTTGTTTTTCTTAAGTCATTCAAATGTACCTATTTAAATGAAGTGCTACCATCAGCAAACAAAAGAAAACTCTGCAACAGTTCCATGTCTTAAAAGGCGTGACCCTTGTACTACCTTTTCATGTAATGTGTGTCCTGTCCCCCTGATCACAAGCATTTCCTGCAAATTCTGAATGCGAATAGTCCCCCACAAGCAATCCTGATTTGTTCAGCACAAACAGGCAGATGCTAATCTGCTCCATTTTAAAGGCTGTTTGTGTAATGAGAAAATTGCCATGCAATTGTGATTTCTGGCACTTGACGAGTGATAAATGCTAACAGTAGGAAGAGTTAACAGCATTTCGTTACCAGACATGGTCCATTTTCTTTCATGAGTTGCTAAACTGCCTCTAACTTGATTGAAATGTTTTATTTGGCTTGGAGTTGGAGATTTATTTATTCACTTTCATTGCAGGTATAACAAAAACATACAGTACAGGATGAAGCCTAGAACAGCAGTGTGCAACGAAAGCTAAAGGCTTGTTCACGCTGCATGTTCTGAGTAGGTGCTGGTGGTGCACAATGCCCAGATCAGTGCCCCTGTGCACATGTGAACGCCACAGCTCTGCCGTTTTCCACTTGCATTCTGTTGTACCCACGATCCCTGTTTTCTTGGGATCATGCAGTGGAGTAGGAGTTTTGCACCAGTTTGCTTGGCTATGTGAACAGCCAGCACCATCCAATATGTTGCCAGTGTCACAGCTCCACTATGGGACCATGTTTTCCCAACTTACAGCCCTCGGTTTTTGAAAAGAACTACTTGCCCAAGTTCAGCTGTGCTTAATGTACCTAAAACTACCTTTGGCTGTACTTGGGTCTGAAGACCCCCTCTACTGTAGTATTGTTGATTGCACCTCCCACTGGAACTCTCCTCAAAACGCCAGGACTTCTCTTGCAGCACCTGCAGCATTCTAGAGCTATGCTGTGTGAACGCTGCTCCACAGCATTTCAGATCGCTTAGATACAACCATCTACACAGGGGCGATCCAACTTTCTTGCCTTGTGAATGAGCCTTAAAATGAAAAGTTACCTACAATTACTTTTCAACAAAAGATAGCAGCAATGTAGTCACATTATGACACACGTAAGCAGCACTCCCCCAAATAAATATAACAAATCAGTACAGATACTCAAAACATAAGCAGTGGTCAAACTGTGAGTCGGGGGATTACTGACTGCTCAAAGCTGATCAAAATGTAAGAAAAATGTCATAGAAATGTGGGTGTGTCTGCAGCCAGATGATACTGGCACTTATAGTGACAAAGTCGATACAGTGCCTGTAATTGGACCAACATGTACAGAACTCCAGGTTGGCAGTTAAAACAAATACTATTTAGTAGCATTTTAATAGCTGAAAAGGATACACTGGGCAGAGAGTGTACTGATTTTCATGTTGCCCAAACAGAAGCTTTTTACTTCTCACACAAAAACCAGCCACACACAAGTTGTCATTTGAACATGTAACTGCTCAAAGGCAAGGAAAGCAGTGCACATACAGTAATTCAAGTAGGTGCAATAAATAATTTTATACCGTAACCAAGGTCTCCAACTAACAGCCTAACACTTGGGATTGACAACTGAAGCCCTTGGTTGCTGAATAAAATAATTTAATTTATACACCTAGAGGTTAGAATAACGAGCAGTGTAGATATGAAATTGGAGGGGGGTTAGATTATGTGGTAATGTGAGGACGTTTTTCTACACAGAAAGGGTAGTTGATGCTTGGAATAGTTTGCCACAGGGGGTAGTGGGAGCAAGCACAGTGGAGGGGTTTAAGTATTTTTTATTTATTTATTTAGTTTTTGTTGACCGGGTAAGTGCAGTAGACAAATCCTGCCTATTTTCAGGCACTACCCGGGGAAGGGGGATACAGATGAATGCCAACTGACCTTGAACCAGATTAAGCTGTTGGTGGTATTTTTAGTGAATGAGGAAAATTTGGCCAGGACACCAAGGAAATTCCCCTGCTCTTTTCGAGAAGTGCCATGGAATCTTTAACATCCACCTGAACTACCATAAGAACAGGCAGATGGGACCTCGGTTTAACATCTCATCCGAAAGATGGCACCTCAGGAGTGCAGCACCCCGCTCATGCTGCACTACAGTGTCAGTATTGGGATATTAACCAAAGTGCCTGGTGTGGGGATAGAACCCACAGCCTACTGATCTCCTGGCCTCAGAGGCGAGTGTGCTACCTGCTAAGCCACTGACACTGCTATAAGTATGCCTGGGAGAGGCACAAGGGAAGCTTGAGAGGGGAGGGAGTGATAAAAAGCCATTGATCACATTGGGTCAGTGGCCACATACAATGTATAGGGCTTACAGGCAGACTGGATGGGCCTAGCGGTCCTTACCTGCTGACAGTTTCTATGTTTTGTGAATGAGCTTGGTACATCTAGCAGACCTGGGTTTCATTCCTACAACTTCCAGTTGCATACTGTGGGACTCCGAGCAAGTCACTTAACCTCCCCAGTGCTCCTGGGTCACCCCTGTAAATAAGCCCTGTGCCCAGTGGGCCTTACCTGGTTACAAAAGGGGGGAAAAAAAGGTTGGGCTGGCCATTGGGGTAGCAGCAGCGATACCGCTCACAACACCAGTGACCTGAGTTTGGGAACTGGCTCAGGGTAGTCAGGGGCTGGTGGGGGGTATAAGCTGCCTCAGCACACACATGCCTTCTCGGGAGGGTGGTGGCAGGTTCCATCTTCTGCTGTAATACTACCACCTGGGTGATCACAGGTGGTAGTGTGACTGTAGGTGGATGGTAGGGCAGACAATAAGGACAGGCTCCACCTAAATTTGAAGGGGAAGGAAATTCTAAAGCTCCAATTAGTTAGTTTCTTCAATGAAAGGTGGGGTTAAAACTTGTGAAGGGGGGAGGAATCAAAAAAGGGGCAGTGCCAGCTGGTATGATAGAAGAGGGACAAGGTCTCCACTCCTCTAGGGGGCTAGGAAGATATGGAAATACATCACCAGGTAGGGTGCAGGAGCTGAAAAATGAAAGCTCAAACGTGGGAAGGAGAGGAGGGAGAAGGGGTGGAGGGTGGTCCTGATTAATGCCTGGAGATTAGGAAACAACATGTCTGAGCTTCAGGCAATGCTAGTTGAGGGGGAGGTAGATGTGGCAGCAGTCACTGAGACCTGGGCCACCCAAGGGCATGAGTGGGACCTAAATCTGGAGGGCTACACCATGTTCAGAAAAGATAGGGAGGAGGGAAGGGGGGGTGTAGCACTGTTAGTCAGAAATGGGATTGGCATTGGAGGGGTAGAGGAGGCAGGGGGGAACACAGAGGCTATTTGGGTCACCCTGTTGACATAGGGGGGTAAGAGAGTAAAAGTCAAAGTGGTATACAGACCACCTACACTGATGGAGGCTCTGGAAGAAAGTTTGGTGGCAAATCTCGAGGGACACTGTAGTTTGGGAAAAGGAAGGGTAATGGTAATGGGGAACCTCAACATGCCAGGAACAGACTGGGGGAATATGTCGTCACCAGTGGCTAGAGAGCAGCGGCTGCTGGATGTTTTCCAGTATGCATTCCTGACCCAGCAGGAAGGTGAACCAACTAGGGAGGCCCTGACACTGGATGTGGTCCTGGTGGACAGTGATCGGATTAGGGGCCTACAGGCGAGGGACTTATTGGTGGGGAGTGATCACGCCACAGTCTGGTTCTTCCTGGACCTGGGGGGAGGAAAGCTGAACAAGGAAGGTAGTAACCGACTTTAGGGGTGCAGACTTAAGGGAGATGGGAAGGATCCTTAAAGAACGTTTGGACAGGATAAGGCTGGATATGGATGCTGACAGCAGGTGGGGGTTACCAGATCCTGCGCAAGGGAAAGGGGCAAGTTCGGTAAGGCCAGAAAACCCTGTTGGTGGACCCGGGAGGTTTAGGAAGTGGTGAGGGACAAGAAGGCGGCCTATAGGCACTTTAAGTGCTCAAGGAGTGAAAGGGATCAGTGAGAGTATGAGCGGACAGCCAAAAGAGTCACCAGGGTGGTAAGAGCAGCTAAGGTGAAAAAGGAGCAGTCCTTGGCCAGGGGGATCTGGAGGGTGCACAAGGGTTCTTTAGATACGTAGGGGGAAAAAGGAAAGTAAGGAGGCAGATCAGCAGGATAAGGACAGGGGAGGGTTGGGCACAGGAGGTGGAGAAACAGGCAGAAGTCCTAAATGAGTACTTTGCATCAGTTACCAGGTGGGATGGAGGCGCTATGTCTTGCGGGGGGACCGGAGGAAGGGATGGGACCAGTAGGGATCAGGGGCTCTGAAGGGTCTGGGGAAAGGGAGTGGCCACCATGGACAGGTGGGGGGCCAGCAGTACAGGGAGCAATGGGGGAGGAGGTGGAGGCTGAAATCCTGGTAGAAAGAGTAAAGGAAGCCTGCAGGTCACTTCGGACAGAGAAAGCACTTGGGCCAGGTGAAATACATCCCAGGGTGCTGAGGGAACTGGCAGATGTCCTGGCAGTCCCCCTGGTGAAGCTCTTCAACATCTCCCTGAGGACTGGATGGGTCCAAGACTGAGGGGGTGGCCCATGTCATGCCGATCCACGGGGGTAAGGGAGGAGGGGGAAATTACAGGCCTGTTAGCCTGACGTCAGTATTCGGCAAGGTGATGGAGGGTATCGTCAAGGATAGGCTAGGGGGATTACTGGAGCAAAATGGGTGTTTGGACGATAGGCAGCATGGCTTTGTCCTGGGAAGATCGTGTCAGATGAACCTTGTGGAGTTCTATGACTGGGTGATGAGGGCCCTGGACTGGAGTAGGCCGGTGGACGTCCTTTTTCTGGACTTCAGCAAGGCATTTGATTTGGTACCCCACAATAGCCTGCTGGCTAAACTGAAGGAAATGGGGGTAGGGAGACAGCTGTTAAGATGGATAGGAAATCGGCTCTCTTAGTGTACTCAGAGGGTGGTGGTTGGGGGGCTAGTCTTATCCCCAAGGTGGGTTACTAGTGGGATGCCCCAGGGGTCAGTGCTGGGGCCACTCCTGTTCAACAGCTATGTCTCAGACATAAGAAAGGGGATCAGGAGTGAAATGAGTCTCTTTGCAGATGACTCAAAGCCGGGTGCAGTGGTGGATGAGGAGGAGGGGAGGATGGCCTTACAGGAGGATCTGAAGGCTCTGGAAAGGTGGTCCGGAAAATGGAAACTAAAATTCAATGTGGGGAAGTGCATGGTTCTGCACCTAACATACTAACATACTAAAATACCAGCAGAATAGACCTAACGGTCTTTCGTGTCTGCTTGTTTGGTCAGCCTCACCCTGTGTGCTGACCTGTTGCCCCCGCTCTCTGGCTTCTCCCTTCCCAGTTCCGGATATTCTTATGCATTGGATTTTGCTTCCTGAACCCTTCCCCTGTACCTGTCCCACCCCTCTTGAGCCCTCCACTGTCTCTGCCCCTCCACCAGTCTCTCTAGGCAGCGCATTCCATGGCTCCACCACCCTCTCAGTGAAGTAGTTCCTCCTTTCTCCCTGAATTCTTCCCCAGCTTCCACCCATGCCCTCTAGTGCCCCCCTCCTCCTTCCTTCGAAGCACCCTGACTGTTCCTCTCCTATTTACCCTCTTCATGTACCTGAAGACCTCTATCATGTCCCCGCGGTCCCTTCTCTCTTCCAGTGTGTACATATTTAGCTCTTCGAACCTCTCCTCATAGGTCCTGTCCCCCAATGGAAGGAGACCAGGATTAGAACTCTGGTCTCTACTGTCACCCAGCCAAGCTATTCCATGCCTCAGCCCTCCATGACACAGGAGCAGCTTACCTGGGAGTCAGAAATCCAGGCCAGAAGTATTCCCTGGGAGGAGACAAAATTCAAGTCACGGAAGGTGAGAGGGACCTGGGGATAGTGGTAGATGTCCAAATGAACAACTCAGAGACCTGTAGGAGGGCAGCAGCAAGGGAAAATATGATGCTGGGATGCATCGCCAGGTGGATTACCTCCAGAAAGGCAGAAGTGATCCTACCCCTGTACAGCTGCTTGGTTAGGCCACACTTCGAGTACTGTGTGCAGTTTTGGAGACCACTATTAAAGAGGGATGTTAGACTCCTAGAAAGGGTCTAAAGGAGGGCAACCAAAATGATCTGGGGCCTGAGGGAGAGGACCTATGAGGAGAGGCTCAGGGAGCTTGACTTGTACACCCTGGAGAAGAGGAGGGACGGGGGGGGGAACTGATAGAGGTCTTTAAATACATAAAAAGGATCAATAAGAGGGGCCCAGTCAGGGTGCTTCAAAGGAAGGAGGACGGGACAATGGGAGGGAACAGGTGTAAGCTGGAAGGGGGTAGGTTCAGAGGGGAGAAGAGGAGGTATTATTTCACTGAAAGGGTGGTGGCGCCATGGAATGCACTGCCAGAGAGCTGGTAGAGGAGGGACTGTGGCCGGGTTTAAGAGGGGATGGGACAGGTACAAGGGGAGGGTCAATCTGACCAGGTCCATTGCAGGTGGCACACCTGCGACTGGGGGCAGTATAACCCAAGGAGGAGGGGAGGACACCAAAGTAAGCCCTGAATGCAGGTGCTGAAAATCGAGCAGATTCAAAAGACATATTCTGCTGGCATTTTAGTGCATTAGTATGTCGCTGACAATGGCAGGCGGGCGACACACAGGCGCAAGCGGGGCTTGTGTTGACATCCATGTAGGCAACGTCCTCAGGGAGGAAATCAAGGAAAATGGCCTTGGCACCTCCGTGATGATGGCCTGTGGGAGCTCCCTGGGCCTCCATCGCCTGCCGGATTGCGTCGCTCACCTGACGAAGTGAAGAATGTCAGGAACTGACTCCACCCTGACCCCGCCTGGAAGGCATAGCCAGAGCTCCATGGAGGTAAGTGACCGTGACCGGGGGGGGGGGGCTCAGGGAGCTGCCCGTGGAGCCTGAGGGTAGGAAGAGCTGGTGTGAAGGGGCTATAAAAAGAAACTGGGAAAAAAAATAATAGGACATACTTGGATTCTGTGCACTGCTTTCCTAACTTTACAGACTGAAATTTTCCTTTCTGGCTTCCACCCAACTGTTGCTAAATTTATCAGTTCCAGAACCCAATGGCAATTAAACAATGAATTTTGTGTGGGGAAAAAGGCAGCATCAACAAAGGACCCTAAAACCGAAAAAATAAGACAAAGTTTATTTATTTATTAGTAACCAGGTAAGTTGGACAAAGACATGGGACCCTTTTTCAGCCACGACCAGGATCAGAACAAAACAGAAGTAATGCGAGGCCATGACAGTGAATGAATGCAGAATTTGAACCCTGACTTCCACTGCTCCATTGCAGATCGATGAGGAGAGTCAAAGCAACCAAGGGAATAAGGTCATTATATCAAAAAAAAAAAAAACATTTGCCTGTGGTGCACTTAACCCAAGCGTGAGCCGCGAAGGATGTGAACTGTTCTTTCATCAGAAAGAAAGATGTGATGTCACGGGTGGAGTTGGGGGATATACCATCCAGGTGGTAGGAAGAGCTTAGCTTATAAACGTCCAACAAATCAGACTGTTCCAGTGGAACTGCCAGAGTGTGGATACTAAACTATGTCCACGCCCCTAGAACCACCGGTGGCGTGAAAAAGTATTTGCCCCCTTTCTGATTTTCTCTTATTATTGCAAATTTGTCACACTGGATGTTTTCAGGTCTTTTAAAAAAATGTAATATTAGATAAAGGGAACCTGAGTGAACAAATAACACTTGTTTTTTTTTTTTACTTATTTTATTTATTTAATGAAAACAGTTAACCAACACCAACTGGCACTGTGTGAAAAAGTAATTGCCCCCTTACACTTAATAACTGGTTACGCCACCTTTAGCTGCAATGACTGCAACCAAACGCTTCCTATAATTCAATATCAGTCTTTCACATCGCTGTGGAGGAATTTTAGCCCACTCTTCCTCGCAGAACTGCTTAATTCAGTAACATTGGTAGGTTTTCTAGCATGAACTGCTCGTTTCAGGTCCTGCCACAGCATCTCTATTGGGTTTAGGTCTGGACTTTGACTAGGCCACTCCAAAACTTTAATTTTACTTCTTTTCAGCCATTCTGATGTGGACTTGCTTTTGTGTTTTGGATCATTGTCTTGCTACATGACCCAACTATGCTTCAGTTTCAGCTGACGGACGGATGACCGGACATTCTCCTTAAGAATTTTCTGGTACAGAGCAGAATTCATGGTTCCTTCAATTATGGCAAGTCGTCCAGGTCCTGAGGCAGCAAAGCATCTCCACACCATCACACTATCACCACCATGTTTGACTGTTGGTATGATGTTCTTACTGTGGAATGCTTTGTTTGCTTTACGCCAGACATAATGGGATCCATGTCGTCCAAAAAGTTCCACTTTGGACTCATCTGTCCATAGAACATTTTCCCAAAAGGCTTGTGGATCATCCAGGTGCTTCTTGGCAAATGAGAGACGAGCATTTATGTTCTTCTTGAGTTAGCAGTGTGGTTTCTGCCTTTGCTACTCCCATGAAGCCCATTTTGCCCAGTCTCTTTCTGATTGTGGAGTCATGAACACTGACTTTAGCTGAGGCAAGAGAAGCCTGCAGTTCTTTGGATGTTGTTTTAGGATCCTTTGAGACATCCTGGGTGATTTTACGCTGCACCCTTGGAGTAATTTTGTCAGGCTGCCCACTCCTGGGAAGAATCACTACTGTTCCAAGTGTTCTCCATTTGGAGATTATGGCTCTCACTGTGGTTCGATGGAGTCCCAGAGCCTTAGAAATAGCTTTGTAACCCTTTCCAGACTGATAGATAGCAACAACTTTTTTCTGATTTTTCAGGAACTTCCTTTATCGTGGCATAATGTGCTTGTTGAATCTTTGTGCTGGCAACGTGACTCTGATGGTAAGGGTCAAAATAAGTGAGGTTTATATTGAGCAGGGCTGGCTGTAATCGAGCCTGGCTGTGTTCAATCAGCTGACTCTAATTATCCCTTTAATTGGGTTGATTTAACTAGGGGGCAATTATTTTTTCATACAGTGCCAGTTGGTGTTGGTTAACTGTTTTCATTAAATAAATGAAATACCTGTAAGTAAAAAAAAAACAACAAGTGTTATTTGTTCACTCAGGTTCCCTTTATCTAATATTACATTTTGTCTAAAGACCTGAAAACATCCAGTGTGACAAATATGCAATAATAGAGAAAATCAGGAAGGGGGCAAATACTTTTTCATGCCACTGCACTATTCATGACTTAAGCATTTTCAATGCAGTTACATACAGATATGGTAATTATATGGCTTGGTGTATCATTTGGAAATTTAGTATAATTACACTTGCTTTAAATAGAAGTAAAAAGCTATCCATAACCAATGGCCCTGTTAGGAGAAGGCTTTTTCATCAGTTGTAATAGTGTAAGTCCTGGGTTCTGTAAGTGCATTGGTGGTGATTAATTTATTTATTTATTTAGATTTTGGTGACTGGGTAGGCCTACTGAGACCAGAAGTCCCTTTTTCAGGGGCGACCCAGAATTAGTTACGACAGATTACATACATTGGAATCAATATACAGTAGTTACAGTTGATACATACAATGGAATAGGTATTAAGCACTTAACAGGGAAACAGCAGGCACACAAAGTGTTAAGACAGGTGCACAGTACATTTGACAATTTTGCATAAGAGTTTCATGGGAGAAATAGAAATGGCAATAGTAGTGAGGCATGACAAACATGACAACAAGCCCAGGCAGGGGGATAGCGGTTACAACCACAGAGACTAATTTCCTGAAGGTACAGTTTGAGGCCTGACTTAAACCCTTGGAGAGTAGGCTTGTCAACCAGACTTGCTGGGAGGACATTCCATAAGTGCGGAGCAGCATACTGAAAAGATTGCTTGCTTAGGTTAGTGCGAACCCGAAGGATGTCGAGGGGACAGCCTGCCGAGGATCGCATGTCACGGCACTGAACTTTAGGAGTGAGCAGCCCACTCAGATGGGGTGGAGGGCCAAAAGTAGTGAATTTAAAGGCCAAACAAGCAGAAGAATAGGCCACCTTGTGCCATATGGTGGTCCAGTGGAGGTCTGGAAGGATCTCACAGTGGTGCCTTCTAGGGGAGGAGTTGGAAGCAAAGCGTGCCACCCTGTGGTAGAGCACGGTAAGTTTGCTTAGCTCCTTCTCCCGGAGGAACTGTATCGGGGGGCCCCATATAGGATGGAGGGGAGAAGGGTGCAATTGGCTATGGCTCACTGCACCTCACCAGAAAGAGAGTTATCCAGCCGGTAGAGGAGTCCAAGCCTCTGGTGGATTGATCTAGTTAAGGAGTCGATGTGGGGTTTGTAGGACAGCTCCTGGTCAAGGAGGATCCCAAGGTACTTAATCCTATCGATGACCTCAATTCTCTTCCCTTGGGCTGTGTTGAGCTGGAGTAGTTCACATCCGTCAGTACCCAGGTGTCTGGTCCCAAACAGAATAGCCTTAGTTTTATCTTCGTTCAGCACAAGTGAGTTGGAAGAGAACCAGGCTTCAAGAGCAGAGATACTGGCCTGCAGTTTGGCTGAGATGATGCTAGGTAGTGGGTCACTACCGTAGACAACAGTGTGATCTGCATAAAGGATGAAGTTGCTCAGCCTACAGACCCCCTCAATGTCATTGACAAAAAGGGTGAATAGCAGGGGACCCAGGATTGAGCCCTGGGGTACCCCAGAGACCACAGGTCTGGTGCTGGATTGTGTTCCTCTCCAACAAACTTTTTGGGTTTGATTGATCAGTAGCTCTCGAACCAGGAGAGTGAGTGCACATCCAGTCCTAGTCAGCAAAGTCTGGAAAGGAGAAGTTTGTGGCTAACCAAGTCAAATGCCTTGGACAGGTCGATGAATAGAGCCCTCATCGGGAGCCCCGGTCCATGGCGTTGAGGATGTCAGATGTGAGTCAGATAAGGACAGTGTCGGTGCCATGACCTTTCCTAAAGCCATGTTGTACATCAGCTAGGAGTAGGTGCTGCTCGAGATAATCCTGCGGTTGATTGTATACCAATCTCTCCTGCACTTTCCCCAAAGGGCAGAATATGGAGATAGGCCTATAGTTCCCCACTTTGTCCCTGGGTCCTTTTTTATGGACAGGGACAATGGTCGCTACCTTCCATTTACTTGGAACAGGTTGTAGTGGCCAGTTTGAGAATGTAGGAGGTTTTACAGTCGCATGCTCTTTATGTTGATTATTGTAAAGAGTAGATTTTATGTATGAATGTACGTACGCATGTATTTATGTAGTTTTTGTTGACCAGGTAAGTGCACTAGGCAAACAACTACATATTTTTAGGCAAGAACTGGGAACTTACATGCAGAAAATATACAGTACAGGATATAATACAGGGTAAAAACAAGTACTGTAACAAATATAGATAGGAGCAAATTTGACAGCATAAGTAGACATGAGTAGGTGACAAATACTTAATAGACAATAAGAATCAGTGCAAATATAGCAATATATCCACATGGTACATGGGTAGATTCACTTTGAGCTTCTCATGATTGCATGATTACACCATAACAAAACAGGAAACAACAGATAACCAAGTAATGCAATTCAAGGACAGGAACACTAGAGTCCTGTTTATTTACCACAGTCACATTTGCACTGGAGCAACCCGATTGCCTGGGTTGCTCCAGTGCAGAGGCTTCCATGTAGACACTTACCTGATCAGGGTAATCTACTCAGTAAGATGCTCCCGTATTCTTAGGAAAACTGGAGACACCGAGCAGAGTGAGAAATTTACAATGGATTAAACCACTGTGTGGACAATCTGCACCGCGGCAACCCATCTGCTGTGGCGCGTGCACAACCGAAGTGATGTGGACTCATGAATGACAAGTCTCCATTTTCACAAGTGCTGCAAGCAATCATTAATTCTACAACTAGATGGTCCTCGGGGTGCAGTAGAGTAGCTCCAATTGAAAAATGAGGGCTGGAACAGTTTTAATTTTCCACCGAAAACATTCATTTCGGGGGGAGGGTGGAAAGGATGAGAAGGGACTTGGCAAGGTTGGAGGAATGGTCAAAAGTATGGCAGCTTAGATTCAGTGCAAAGAAGTGCAAAGTAATGCACCTGGGATACAAAAACCCAGTAGAAGGGTGCACAATGGGGGGGAGTAGTAACAACAGCAGAAATGGAAAGGAACCTGGAGGTAGTCATATCAAATGACCTAAAGGTAAGCAAGCAATTTGAGAAGGCAGTAAGGATGGCTGGTGGTGGTGGTGGTGGGGGGGGGTACTGGGATGTAAAGGGGAGAGGCATCACCAGTAGAAAACAGGAAGTTGTTATCCCTCTGTACAGACAGTTGGTGAGACCCCATCTGGAGTACTGTGTACAGTTCTGGAGACCCCATCTCCGCAAGGACATAGACATGATGGAGGCAGTCCAGAGGAGGGCAATTAAAATGGTGCAGGGTCTGCAACAGAAGCCATACAAAGAGAGATTAAAGGAGCTTAATATGTATACCCTTGAAGAAGGGGGGGGGGACATGATAGAAACTTTTAAATACCTCGAGGGAATCAACAAAGTCCAAGAGGTTAGCTTCTTTCAGAAAAAGAGATGCGCAAGAAGAGGAGGGAGGCCGTATAGCGCAGTGGTTTAACGCTCTGAATTGCAAATCTGGAGACCAGGGTTTGAATCCCACAGCCCCCACTTGCATACTGTGTGACCCTGAGCAAGTTACTTGAAGGTGGTGGAACAGAGGCGCAGCCTCCAGTTGTACCTCTCCACAATTTCTATGCAGTTCTGGAAAAGTGTGGTTCCTCTATAGAGGCACTCACAGTGGAGACCAAGGAGGATGATGGGAACCTCCACAAAGGAGACCCACAGGAGGGTGGTATGGGACCCCGCTGGGGAAGGAAACAACTCCTGGTGGGGAACTCCATTATTAGGAAGGTAGAACTGGGGGAGGAAGGAGAGAGGGAGGTAAGGTGCCTGCCTGTTGCCATGGCTTTGCTGCACAGGGGAGGGAGCTGTATGTCATTGTCCACCTAGAGACAAATGACCTGGCTAAGAAAAGGATCAGAGCAGTGCAAGAAGCATTTGTAGAGATGGGGAGGGGCCTTAGACAAATAGCACACATGGTAACCATCTCGGAGGTGCTGCCTGTCTATGGCATGGGTGAGACTAGGGTGCTACACACCATGGGATTCAATCAGTGGTTGAAAAACTGATGCAGATCTCAGGGATTTGGCTTTAGTGGGGACTGGGGGTCCACCTGGAGGGATGCAGGCCTATACTGGCATGATGGCCTGCATCTGTCCAGGAGGGGAACCAGGATCCTAGGTGATAGATTTAAATCCTTCATTGACAAGCATTTAAATTAGCCGGGGTGGGGGCACTGGAAAGGAGCAGGGAAATCCTAGGCCCCCCCCAAAAAAAAATATCAGGGTACTAAGTGAGGTAGACACCAACATAGAGATGTTGATAGGGAGAAGTGCAGGGGTAAATGGAGAAAGTGACAAATGCAATAAGGACAGGGATGGGCCAAAAAGAGGTAAGGCCATCAAGAAATGGAGAGTAATGAGTACCAATGTCCATAGTCTGGGCAACAAGCTCCCTGAACTGGTGGCCTTGATGGAAGAGGAATGCCTGGATATTGTAGCAGTCACAGAAACATGGTACACAGAGAACCATGACTGGGATGTTAACATACCAAGGTACACAACCTACAGAAGAGACAGGGAGGGCAGAAGAGTGGGGGGAGTAGCTCTCTGTGTAAGGGAAGAGATAAAAACAACTGAACAAAAGAGTAAACAGGGAGGAGAGGCAGCACTGTGGGTCACCTTAGAGACTGGAAATGGCACCACAATCCACACAGGGGTTGTATATAGACCTCCATGTAAGGGGGAGTTAATGGACAAAGATATGATAGAAGGCATACTTAGGATGGCAGATAAAGGGGAGATACTGTTGATGGGGGACCTTAATATGCCAGATGTTAACTGGAGCACCTTGCAGGCAGCCACATCCAAAAGCAGGGCCATTCTTGATGCCCTTCAGGTGGCATGCCTCAGACAGCTAGTTTTGGAACCTACTCGTGAGGAGCAATCTTAGACCTCGTACTCTCAAATGGGACAGTGAGAGGGATCTCAGATCTAGAAGTGGGTAGCCATTTTGGGGAATAAGTGACCACCAAACAGTGTGGTTCACGATAAACTCAGCTACAGAATCAAGCCATACAAAAGTGAAGGTTCTGGACTTCAGGAGGGCTGACTTTGGCAAGATGGGAGAGTGCCTTAGAAAAGCACTAGCAAATAGGCTAGAAGGAGGGGGTGGAGCAACAATGGGGAAATATCAAAACTGCCATCACAGAGGCAACAAGCCTTTGTGTGAAGCAAATAAACAAATCAAAATGAAAGAAAAAGCCACTATGGTCATCAAAAGAGGTGGCGGTGAAGGTTAAGAAGAAAAAGATAGCATTTAGGAAGTATAAGAAAACACAGAAGGAGCAGGACAGAGAACTGTACCAATTAAGGCAGAAGGAAGCAGGGAGGGTAGTCAGAATAGCAAAGGCACAAACTGAGGAAAAGATAGCTAACTCAGTTAAGAAGGGGGATAAAACCTTTTATATGTATATCAGGGAGCGTAGAAAGACAAAGGGAGGGATAGTGAGGCTGAATAGAATGGATGGTGGGTGGGCAGAGAGTGACAGTGAAAAAGCAGGCATACTGAATGAATACTTCTGTTCAGTATTCACAAAAGAAGAAGTGGGGGAGGTGCCAAATCCAATTAACAGAAGCACTCTGGAGATGGGGGTCGATCACAGTCCTTTCACAGAAGAAAGGGTTCTGAAAGAACTCCTAAAACTGAAGGTGGACAAAGCAATGGGGCCAGATGGAATTCACCCCAGAACTCTAAAAGAATTAAGCAGAGAACTAGTGTCACCACTGACTTCCCTTTTTAACAAATCATGGGAGGATGGTGTGGTACCCGAGGACTGGAAGAAGGCGGATGCGATTCCCCTTCACAAAAGTGGAACCAAGACAGAGGCAGGAAACTACAGACCTATCACTTTGACCTCTGTGGTAGGGAAAGTGATGGAATCACTTCTGAAGGAAAGAACTGTTGAGTACCTAGAGGCCAGTGGGGCACAGGACCCAAGGCAGCATGGGTTCACAGCGGAAGGTCATGTCAGACGAATCTAATTGATTTCTTTGGCTGGATGACCAAAGTAGTAGACCAGGGAGGGGTTGTGGATATCGCCTACCTAGACCTTAGCAAGGCATTTGACACAGTCCCACACAAAAGATTAGTAGTCAAATTAACCAGCCTGGGAGTAGGTCCCAGGGTGGTAGCCTGGGTAAAACACTGGCTGAACAACAGGACACAGAAGGCAATTGTAAATGAAGTCCACTCTGAAGAAAGGGGGGTTACTAGTGGGGTACCCGCAGGGTTCAGTACTGGGTCCTGTCCTTTTTAATGTCTTTATAAGTGACATTGCAGAGGGACTGGAAGGAAAAGTATGCCTCTTTGCAGATGACACAAGATCTGCAACAGGGTTGATACACAAGGAGGCGTGGAAAGGATGAGAAGGACTTAGCAGGAGTTGGAGAATGGAGAAAGTATGGCAGCTTGGATTCAATGCAAAGAAGTGCAAAGTAATGCACCTGGGAAACAAAAACCCAGGGGAAGATTACCCATTGGGGGGGGGGGAGGTAGTAACAACAACAAAATTGGAAAGGGACCTGGGGGTAATCATAACAGATGACCTTAAGGTTGGCAAGCAATGCGAGAAGGTGGTAGGGAAGGCTGGGGGGATTCTGGGATGTATAGGGAGAGGTATCACCAGCAGAAAACAGGAAGTTATTATCCCCCTGTACAGACAGTTGGTGAGACCCCATCTGGAGTACTGCGTCCAGTTCTGGAGACCCCATCTCCGCAAGAACATAGGCAGGATGGAGGCAGTTCAGAGGAGGGCAACTAAAATGGTGCAGGGTCTGCAAGAGAAGCCATACGAGGAGAGACTAAACGGGCTTAATATGTATACCCTTGAGGAAAGGAGGGAGAGGGGGGACATGATAGAAACTTTTAAGTACCTCCGTGGAATCAACAGTCCAAGAGGGTAGCATCTTTCAGAAAAATAGATGTGCAAGAACAAGGGGACACAATCTGAAGATAGAGGGGGACAGCTCAGGGTCAATGTGAGGAAGTATTTTTTCACAGAGAGGGTGGTGGACGCATAGAACAGCTTTCCTGAGGAGGTTGTGGGGTCTAAAACTGTGGGAGAATTCAAGAATGCATGGGACAGACACAAGGCACTTTTTGTGCGGGGTAGGAAGAAATAGGCTGTTGGTTAAATAGGATCTGCAGCTTATCCAGTAGGTAGGGACATGGGCAGACTAGATGGGCCAAGCAGACCTTATCTGCTGTCAAAGTCTATGTTTCTATGTTTCTATGTTACTTCACTTCCCTGTGCTCCCAGGTCGCACCTGTAAACAAGCTTTCAGCTTAGTGTGCTACTCCTGGTTAAACAATTGCAAAAAAAAAAGGACACGGGGACACAATTTGAAGATAGAGGGGGCACTACCATGGGCATCTCATTTCGGCAGTCCTTCTCAGCAGAGCAGCAAAAGAGTTGCGAAGTGACACTGGCTAAGGAATGTGTTCTCTTCCTCCCCACCCTCCCAGAGCTCACCACAGTCCTGCCGGCCCTCCTTCTTGGCACTCTCAAAGTTAATGGTGGTGGACTTGGTGACCTTAGGTGGTAGAAGAGGTCCCCTGAATCCTAGTTAACTTAGCCCGTAATCTAGAGACCTCCTCCTTCCACCCAGAGAGATGCACACAGAAGGGACAGCTCCTCAGTCTCCAGAAGGTCTCCCTGAAGACTTCTGCTCCACAGCCACTGCACTGCACCACTCCCATCATTCCCAAATCTACTGACTCTGGGGCCTGATAAAGAACTTATGCCTTTACTCCAGATAGGGCATTTCTTGATTTCCTTCTTCATTGTTTTTGTTTGGATTACCCCTTGTTGCTGCACCCTAGGTAGGTTACTAATTTGCTTTCCCTCCAGTTTTAATTAGACTTGACTAGCTTTCCCATTTGTACTCTTACCCTAGAGTGTTATTAGTTTTCCCCTATTCCCCCACTCTCTTTCAGAGGAGAAGTAGCACCAGAACACAAGGGCATGCTATGAAGCTTTGGGGGGAGTTCAAGAGGGATGTGAAAAAACGGTGGTGGACACCTGGAACAGCCTGCCAGAAGAGGTGGTGGGGGTAAAGACAGTGAGGGTCTTCAAGCATGCAGAGGGGCGAGAGGGACACCTGTGTCTAAATAGAGTCCAGGGTGTAGAAACAGACAGGGAAAATAGGGAAAACTAGATTGGCCCACTGGTACTTTTCTGTTGATAATTCTGTTTCTTATCCACCAATACACACTAAACTCTCAAATGGGTTCCCTGCTAGCACAGGAATGGTGGATCTTCATGTGGAGCCACTGCAGCATCCTACACAACCTAACGCCTCTGTCTCTTGCCACCGTCCTCAGTCCAGTGCATAATGTGTATTCCCTAAAGTCTGGTGATAATGCCCCACTGAATGTCCCCAGATTTAAAACCAGGTCTGGGAAAACCTCTTCTGAGTATTTTCTACAATGTTATAGAACACCACTCCGTCTGATATTCGACACTGTTCTGCAGCAGCCTGATTTAACAGCAGGCACCATGAACACCTAATTGATGTGTCCAAAGCCGTGTTTACACGGCAGTAGTGCTGTAAAAAAATGACAGCAGCAAATCGATCCCAACCACCTGCTATTGGTGGTCTCCATGTATACACGGCCCCTCTCTGCATCACTGTGATTTGCGCTGGTAAGGGGCCATGCATCAGGGGTATGGACAGCCGCTCACCACTGTAAGTGATGATGTAACCATGCATGCTAATGCACATACCCAAAATAACAGCTAGAAACATAAACTCTGACAGCAGATAAGGACCGCTTGGCCCAGCTAGTCTGCCCATTTCCCTACCTATTGGATAAGCTGCAGATCCTAGTTAACCAACAGCCTACTTCTTCCTACCCCCCACCAGAATTGCCTTATGTCTGTCCCATGCATTCTTGAATTCCCCCACTGTTTTTGACCCCACAACCTCCTCAGGAAGGCCATTCCATGCATCCACCACCCTCTCTGTGAAAAAAATACTTCCTCACATTGCCCCTGAGCCGCCCCCTCTATCTTCAAATTGTGTCCCCTTGTTCTTGCACATCTCTTTTTCTGAAAGATGCTAACCTCTTGGACTTTGTTGATTCCCTTGAGGCACTTGAAAGTTTCTATCATGTCCCCCCTCTCCCTCCTTTCCTCAAGGGCATACATATTAAGCTCCTTTAGTCTCTCTTCGAATGGCTTCTGTTGCAGACCCTGCACCATTTTAGTTGCCCTCCTCTGGACTGCCTCCATCTTGTCTATATCCTTGCGGAGATGTGGTCTCCAGAACTGCACACGGTGCTCCAGATGGGGTCTCACCAACTGTCTATACAGAAGGATAACAACTTCCTGTTTTCTACTGGTGATGCCTCTCCCTATGCATCCCAGTATCTCCCCAGCCCTCCTTACTGCCTTCTCATATTGCTTGTTTACCTTTAGGTCATCTGATATGACTATCCCCAGGTCTCTTTCCATTTTTGTTGTTGTTAACACCTCCCCCGCCACTGTGTACTCTTCCGCTGGTTTTTTGTTTCCCAGGTGCATTACTTTGCACTTCTTAGCACTGAATCTAAACTGCCATATGGAATGCAGAAGAAATGAGGGAGGCAGTGAATATGTCCCCCCCCCCCCGAAAATGGAGCAGCAGAGAGGAAAAGCCCAGGGAAATAAATCCTCAGGGGTACAGAGGAGATGAGGCGGTGGGGGCAGGGATGAGAGGGTCAAGAAGTGGATCTAAGCCTGAGGGGGGAAAAAAACTAGGTAGGGTGAGCAGAGGGAGGAAAAAAGGGGAAGGACAGCACCAGGGAAAACAGAAGGGTGAAGGATGGACTTGGTAAAGGAGGGCAAAGTAGGGGTAGGGAGTGACTAAAGGGATAGAGAGCCACATGTGCCGATGCAAGGAGCCTAGGAAAGAAAATTCCTGACCTAGAGGCTAACATTGTGGTGGCGGACCTGGATCTGGTAGCCACAACAGAATCATGGTGCACCAACAACCACAGCTGGGAGGTGGCCATACCAGTTTACAACATGTTTTGAAAGGATAGGGCAGGGAGGAAAAAAGGGGGGGATAGTTTTATATGTAAGGGACAGTATAAAGCTCATGGAGCTATAAAGAACAGTAGGGAAAAGGAAGGTACAGAGGCTCTTTGCGTTGGCTTAGAGATGGGGTCCAGGGCCTTTATCCATATGGGGGTGGTATACAAACCACCAACACAGGGGGAGGAGTTGGACAGGGTTTGGATGTAGACCACTGGCAGAACGGTAAGCAAAGGGGAAGTGGTAATTATGGGGGACTTCAATCTGCTGGATGTAGACTGGAACATCCTGGCCACAGCTACAAAAAAGAGCAGGGTCATCCTAGACTCCCTGCAAGGGACATTTCTCAGGCAGTGGGTTACAGATCCCGCTAGATACAGGGCAGTGCTGGATATGGTACTTGCGAACAGGGACATCACTGCACATGTCACAATGAGCTGCCCCCTGGGTACAAAAGATCATTGTACAGTAAGATTTGGCATACGGATTGGACAGGAGAAAATACACACTACAACTACAGTCCTGGACTTCAGGAGAGCAAACTTTAAAGAAATGGGAGACTGCCTTGGGAAACACCTTGAAGGGGTGGGGATAGTCAGAGGTGGGGGGAGTTGGGGGGTGGAGGCATAGTAGAAAAGGATAAAGGAAGGAATAACTAAGGTAATGTCAAGCTACTTAATGGTTGTAAGCAAGGGTAAGAGCAGGAGAAAAAGACCATTGTGGATCTCAATATAGGTGGCTAAGGCAGTAAGGGATAAGAAAAAAGCTTTTAGGAAATACAAGGAGATCCAAGCAGAGGAAGACAGGGAGGTATAGCTGGATAAACAAAGGGAGGCAGGAAGAACATCAAATGCTCAAACTGAAGAGAGAATTGTCCAGGAGGTCAAAAATGGGGATAAGACTTTCTTCAGGTTAGCGAGTGAAAAGAGGATTTTCTCCTCTGGCTCCTCCCATGATGTACTCACCCACTTACAATAGGACTTAGTTGGAGTTTTATGTTGGTTTCAGGATAACTAGCTAAAACTTAACACTAAGAAAACTGTATCAGTGGTATTTGGCACCAGGCAAAGACTTGATCGGCTCCAGGTCCCCCCCCCCACGTTCATCTCAGTAGACGGCTCCCCCCTTGAAATGGTTCACTCTTTCAAATACTTAGGAGTCTGGTTGGATAGTTACCTTGATTTTTATCACCATATTGATGCTATTTGCTCAAAACTCCGCCCAAAACTGGGCATCTTCTACCGCAACCGCAGTGCTCCTAGATCAGGCAAAGCATTTTCCTGTAGTGCACCCTAATTTTCCCTGTATTTTCACTGTAAAACGGATGAAATTCCTGTAGATTTTCCTGTATGCACAAATCAAGGTAAGTACGCAATTGGTGTCATTGAGCCAGTCAATAAAATCACTATGACAAATGTTCAGGCTGTTTTATGTGTTCTTATTTATTTTAAATATAAAAAAATCACCTACAACGTATCACATAATTACTCTACAACTATAAGAGTTTTATATGTAACAATATAACACCATCTTGAGGTTCTGGGGAAATGCTGGAACCTATAAAGCTCAATTCTCAAGGTTCACACGTCTCCAGAACCTCCTGAAGGTAATATAACTTTGTAATAATACAGTCCCTTATACAGTATTCTATTTATAGCATGAAATGCCTTTAACTTCAAATGTATCCCCTTAATCACAGACTGATACATTTTGTGTTCTGCTCACAATGCATGAAAGGGGCATAGGGATGCACAAAATGTGCATACCCCACCCTCGCTCCTGCAGCCCATGGACAGGTGCGCCCATACTGGCATTCACCAATGCCGATCACCTATCAGCGGCTCCTCCCCCAATGCACAGGACTCTGCAGGGTGGCCGGAGGAGGAGTTGTCCCAGGCAGACATCCAGTGGGATGCCCCCGGGACCCATAGTGGATCCCACACGTAGGGTGGCATGGGTCTGGGGCTGTGCATGCTGATAACATGTACCCAGACCAGTGCGGCACCCTCCAGTCCCAGTGCTGCCTCACATAAACTTTCTGGGCGCTCACCCCATCCAGCTGCCCCTGCCACCTCCTGCTGCCCAGCAGTCGGGAGCAGCACAGTGTGCCCTGTCCTGGTCCCCCGGTGACCGAATGCCTGTATTCATGGGGGCATGCTGTGGGTTATGGCAGGGTCTCCCTAGTGTACCCTGCACCACCCTCTGTGCCCATGCGGCCAGCACTACACAGGTTAGTGAATACACATAGTGCTGGCACCCCGGAATGTCCCCATCAGCAGACTGTCTGCAGACATGGGGATCGGGTGTACAGTGATGCTGCATATGCCCCCCGTTGCATGCCATGCAGGGAGCATAGGAGGTGTGGGAGAAGCATTGTCCCAGATACGCGTGCATAGCCACCCCACACCAGTCATGCATTGGGCCTACAGCTCTGTGTACCTGTAGCGCTCTATTAATAAACATTGTTTCAGTGTATTGTTGTGTTTTTCATTAGCACGCTTAAGCATCCCCCTACACACACACACACATACACACCTTTGTGCACCAAAATCTGAGGTAAAAACAAATATTCCCTTTTTTTTTTCATTTATTTTACTAACCTTAGGCCAGACCGGGGTCTATGGGTCACTTCTGATCTCACACATATAATTCATAACTCCTGCTTATCTTGATGAAGATACCCCCATACCTTTCCTAGGCTCACAATTAAATAGAAACATTGTCTAATTTTTTTCAAATAACCTCAACCTCTAGGCTGGTCAGAAGAAGTGCTGCCTTAGTGATCTTTTTAAAAACACAACTCTACTCTGTGCACCAAACAAGCCAAGTAGCACTTAAGCACTCTTTGTGTCCCCATCACCCTTTATAGCCCACCATCATCGAGTCACTTTTGTCTGGCTCGCTTTTTGCACTTCATGTGTTTAAAATAGACAAATTTGCAAAACAGAAGGTTTGTTTGCCTTGGTGGTTCATGGTGCTGCTTCCCTCTAGCAACACTTAAGCACTCTTTCTTGCACCCTTCCCCCCAAAGCATAATACCATCGAGTGGTCAGTCTTTTGTCTGACTCATTTTGCACTTAAAATGAGTTTACAATAGACTAACCTGAGGCTGCCCACAAGAAGGCTTGTTTACCTTCAGTGGCTTAGGCTCTCTGCCAGTCCAGAACAGTGGCATTTGAGATGCAGCTCGGCTGGCTCAACGGTGTTGCTGTTTTGAGTGGGGCCACATGGCAGGTGTTTGGATCATGCAGCAGATCACTGGTTCCTGATCAGAAGATCTGAATTCATCCTCAAAAAGATGCACTCTCAGCATATTACCTTACTACCTCAGAGAAACACAGGCTGCAAATGGACCAACAGAACTGCTTAGTGTAGCAAAGTCAGCAAACTGAGCACCAATTGGAGGGCTCTGTCTGGATGTTGGCAGCCACGAGATTAATAGCGGGCATTTTCCCGTAGTGTTTGTCCATTTCCCCTGATATTTTAAAAATAAAATATTTCCTTCCCGTATCCCATTTTTGTAGTAAAAATCCCTTAAAATACAGGAATCCCTGTAGATCTGGGAGCACTGCAACCGAGACGGTCTACCTTTACCTACTCGTTGTGACCTGGTTGTAAAACCAGTTCTACCCATATTTGATTACGCTGACATAGTGTACGCCTCTGCACCCATGACACCTCCCTCTTTAAACTTAACACACTTTTAAACTTGTTCTGCTGCTTCACTACCTCCTCCTCTCCTCTCACTCACCTCTACTCCTCCCTCTCAGTCTTCCCTCTTTCCCATAGACAAGAGCTCCATTGCCTCTCCCTCATTGCCAAATATTAGTTTGTCTCTCTTCCCTCATAATCTCACCTCCTGCTTGTCTTCTGCTCTCCCCTCTACTTACTCCATCCACTCTAGAGACGCTCAAACTTTTTCCCTCCCCCACCCTCACTCTGTGGCGGGACAGGCCACTTTTCCCTACTGTCTCCCATCTCTTTGGAACCAACTCCCCAGGACTGTTCGCCACTCCTGCTCGTTCATGTCCTTAAAAAACAATCTACATCTCCTCCCTAGCTCCACTTGCTGTTGTTCCACCTCCTCTCCTTCTTCTCCCACCTAACCTACTAATCCTCTTATCTCCCTTCCTCACACCTCTCCTCTGCCACTCCACATCTCCTTCGGCATTCTCACCCTTTATGCTCATTACCAATTTTGCACAGTTGCTGCACTCGCACTTTTTGGTTCCGTTTCCTTGAATGTCCTGCTTGTATTATACCTGTATCCCCACCCTAACAGTAGTTTGCACTTCTTTGCTCCAAGGTGTTGTCTCACATTGATTCGCCACGACTGCATTTCCAGTGTACATGTATTGCAACGTCTTGTAATGTTGATATTGTATTATTTATTTATTTATTATAAACATCGGAATTACAACCCTTTGAGTCAGGGACTTGTTTCCAAAGGCTCCATGTCATAATTACAGAAAGTACAAGCAAGTGCACATGAGTGTAGTTACAGAAAGATACAATAGAAGGAACTAATATACAAGGTACAATTTACAATATGAGCACAGCAGGACACAGTCAGAAATTATACACTGGGCACCTATGATAATTCTATACAGGTGAAAACGCGGACCAATACACTGAGGTAGCTAAGGTAAATAGTCAAATTTAACCATCTGTGTCCTGGAATCGAGCTAAAGGCGATCTGGATAGACTTTGTCACTGAAGAGGACCAAGTACAGTGGTGTAGCTTTGGTGATTATATAGTTGAGCTGGCTTGGTCCAAGAATAGACTAAATAGACTGGGTAATGCCGGCTAGATAGTCACTGTCATTGGTTTGGGCCTAGACCAGACTGTAGCAAGAAGGAGGGAGGCCCTGTGGGGCTGGGGACCCCCCGCAAGGTACATGTGCATAAGCGAGTGGAGAAGATGTGGTTCCTGAGGGCCTCTTTAAACTGTCCTAACTTAGGAAAACTGGTTATTGAGGTAGGTAGGGAGTTGAACCATGTTGGGCCCCTGCAGCAGAAGATCCTTTGGGCTAGGTAGGTTCTGACCCTTTGGACTATGAGAGAGGACTTGGAGGCACTGTGAGTATAGACTGAGGGGGTGGCTGGGTGAAGAGCAGAGGCAATTCCTGGGGGGGTAAGACCAAGGAGTATTTTTTGACCATGAGGCAGGACTGGTATTTGAGCCTCTCTTCAAAATTAAGCACATTTGTGAGGGAATAAAGTGCACAGGTGTGGGTGCGCCGATCAGCACCGGTCAACAGCCTAAAAGCCTTATTAATGGACAATTTAATTTTGCTGAGGGCAGTACTGTCAGCTGCACTGTAGATGAGCAGGCTGTAGTCAACTAAGGAAAGGGCCGATGAGGTGATGGCCAGTCTAAGTGCTTTGGGCAGAAGACAGCCTTTGTGGCGAGAGAGGAGGCCGATACGTGTGTTGGTGGCAGTTGAGAGGGCACTGATGTGGGAGCGGAACATGAGGGCAGAGTCAAAGTGGATGACCAGGTATTTATAGGAGGATATTTGTTCCAGGGAATGGAGAGAGCTAGAGAGGACCTGCAAGGGGGAGTCTTTAAGTTTGCTTTGGTGGTAGGCAAAGAGCATTGATTTGATTTTTTTAAGGTTTATGACCAGTCTTCTGTCCGTGAACCATCTCTTGGCCTGATTGAAAGAGTGTTGGAGGGAAGACTGGGGGGGCGGTGGTGCTTGGGTGCAAGGCAAAGAGGACCGCATCATCGGCATAGAGAAGAACCTTACCAGGGCAGGAGCTGGGTAGGGAGTTGAGATAAAGGCTGAAAAGAAGTGATCCAAGAATGGAGCCCTGTGGGACTCCAGAGCAGACAGGGTGGCTGCTGGAGATAGTGCTGTTTATTTTGACACACTGGGACCTGGACGTTAGGTAGCTGGTGAACCAGGCAATGAGTCCTTTGGAGAAGCCAGACTGTAGGACGGTATCCAGCAGGAGTTAGTGGTTGACCGTATCAAAGGCCTTTGACAAGTCGATGAAGACAGCGCCCGCTAGGTGACCTCTGTCAAGGGCAGAGTGGAGGAAGTTAGAGAACTCAGAGAGAGCAGTAGTTGTGCTATGGCCTGACCTGAAACCATGCTGCTCCCAGCAGAGTAGGACATGGGCAGCAAGGTAGTTGGTAAGTTGGTCTGCCACTATTTTTTTCCGGGCTTTAGAGATAGGAGGAAAGAATGGAAATTGGTTGATACTTAGTAGAGGAGGAACTGTCACCACTTTTTAGAATGGGAGTAATGACTGCTGTTTTCCAGGCTTGGGAAAATTGGCCAAGGCATAGGGAGCGATTAAGCAGGTCTATGAGTGGTGGTAGCACTACATCAAGGGCCAGGAGAAGGATCCTTAAGTCAAGCGGGTCATTATTGGGGCTTGTGCCGTTCAGGGCAGGCATTATATTTATGACTGTATTATATCGTGCAACTGTTATGATGTTTTGCACCCCTTGTCTGTATTGTTTTCCTGTTACCCCTTGGGTTGCACCTGGAAACAAGCCTCAGCTCAGTGTGCCTTTCCCAGTTACCAAGTTTTAAATAAATAAAGAGAAAGGCAAGGGGTCGATAGTGAGAATCAACAGACCGGGGAGACTGTGCAGTGAAAGACCAAGAAAAGCTAAAATTTTAAACAAATACTTCTGCTGGGAGGGATGGACCAACATGCATTAACAGGCACTGGGGGAGGGTGTGTGGATAAAAACCCATTTACAGAAGACAGAGTCTGCAGGGGATTGGAAGCCCTGAAGGAAAACAAGACGATGGAGCCTGATGGGATCCACTCAAGGCTACTAAAGGAACTGAGCACAGTGCTAGCCACCCTCTGGAAACACTATTTAGCACCTTACTGGAGATGGAGCTGGTTCCAAAGGACTGGCAACTGGCCAGTGTTGACCCTCTACGCAAGAGCGGCAGCAAGGAGGAGGCCAGCAACCACAGACCACTCAGTCTCACATTAGTGGTAGGGAAATTAATGGCATCCCTGCTGAAGTAGAGACTGATGGAATACCTGGAGACAAATGGGCTGTATGGCATCATCAGCACGGCTTCACAGGGGGTGGTCATGTCAAACACATCTCATAGATTTCTTTGACTGGGTAACTAGAGAGGTGGATTGGGGGGGTGGCCTATTTGGACTTCAGTAAGGCCTTTGATACTATACCACACAGAAGGCTGATAAAGAAACTTAGAAGCCTAGGGTGGGGGAAAGGTGGTGAGATGGTATCTATCTAGTTGAAAGGTAGGAGGCAGTGGGTTGTGTGGTAATGGCAGTCACTTGGAGGACAACAGAGTGACCAGTGGAGTGCCACAGGGATTGGCACTGGGCCCTGTCCTCTTCAATGTCTTCATAAGTGACATTGCTGAAAAAAGGGATGGGAATGTGTTTCTCTTTGTGGATGACACAAAAATCTGCAACAGCGTGGACACCTGGGGGTGGGGTGGAGAAAATGCAAAGGGATCTGGGGAAATTAAAGGAGTGGTCTAAGGAGTGGCAGCTGGGCTTCAGTGCCAAAAGTACAAAATTATGCAGCTGGGGCAGGGAAACATAGGGGCTGTGTATAAGATTGGGGGGGGGGGTGGATGTACTCATTTGTTACCAAGCAAGAAAGGTACCTTGGGTGATTATATCTGATAATCTCAAAGTGGCAGTGCAGTGTGACAAGGCAGTAGGAGAGACAAGCTGGATGCTGTGGTGCACAGCGAGGGGGATTTCAAGGAGGAGAAGGGAGGTGGTGTTGCCTCTGTATCACTCACTTGTGAGACCCCACCTGGAGTACTGTCTCCAGTTCTGGAGGCTGTACCTCCCTAAGGACATTGACAGTGTGGAAGCGGTCCGGGGAGGGCTACCAAATGGTGCGGATGTTGCATGAGAAACCATATGATGAGAGACTGCAGGAGCTCAATATGTACCCTTTGGAAGAAAGGATAGCGAGAGGGAACATGATTGAGACCTATAGGTAGCTCACAGGGATGAACAAGGAGCAGGAGGGCAATCTCTATCACAGGAGAAGGAGACCCAGAATGTGGGGGAATGCGTGGGGAGGGGGGAGTTTAGGAGGGATGTGATGTAAGGAAATGCTTCTTCACAGAAAGGGGGTGGATGCATGGAACAGTCTGCCAGGAGAGGTGGTAGGGGCAAAGAAAGCGGGAAGCTTCAAACATGCATGGGATAGACACATGGGTATAATAAGTTGAGGAGAAGGAGGGACATCTGTGACCAAACAGGGTCCAGGGTATAGTAATAAGCAGGGAAAATAGGGCAGACTAGATGGACCTACCCATCCTTTTCTGCAGACACATTCTATGTTTCTATGAGACTGCTCACCAAAGTGTGCAATGGAAGACTCTAGGATGGAGACAGTAATCCAGATTTGTCAGGGACAACAGAGGGGACACCTAGCCTACAGGCATGAAATGCCACTGGGCAGAATGACCAGAGGGTGATCTCAACTGTTGCCTTTTCTTCACTGTATGTTTTTTATGAGAAGAGATTGAGGCTGAATGGTGCAAATGGCCTGACACAGAGCACAAGCAGAACCTGGACAATTTCTTTTAGCAACTTCGTGAGGACTTTCCTTCTCCCAGGTGCTGGACTGCCCATTGCCAAAGTACTCACCCAGAGAGGAGTGGTGGCCAGACACAGCCTCATTGCTGGAGCAACTAGCATTTGCCCCAAAGAGGAGAGCAAAGGAAATGCTGCATATTCTAATGGGGCAATAAAGGAACTGAGGTGGTTGGGGGCTGGCACCATTATATACAAACAGGCACATGCCAGTGTCGTGTGTGTGTGTGTGTGTGTGTGTGTGTAGGAGGGGGGGGCACCTATGCCACCAGCTCCCACCAGAAAAGTTCTGGCTCTTGCAGGGCCCTAGAACCTCAGGTCCTATGACACATAACTGGAAATCTATGGAGAAGATTGATTCTTGGAAGATTTGGGATTTTACTTACATTTATTAAGAAAGCATTAGCATCTCCCCGCTTGACGCTACAGTCAAGGCTCTCTTGCAACTTGCTGTGATCCTGCTTTAACTATGTATTAATTACAGTGGCTGGTTGCATCGTAGTTGAAAATTGTTCACCATCAAAAGAAAAAGAAGACCTAGTTTTGTTCTCTTGGGGACCCCTGCTGTGACACATGCTCAGTCAGATTGCACAGTCTCTATTTTAACACCTTGAGTTCTGTTAGCAAGGAAACACTCCACTCACCTAAATGACTATTCATCTCTTGCAACACACTTGGCTGCCGCTGTACTTTCTCAGCTGAGGCTGGCACCATATGTTACTCCTCTCTTGATGTCAGCAGGGGCAGGGAGACCATCTGTGTCTAGGGGTAAGGTGGACTGATTGCCGGTGGACTCCCATGCACTACATTCACACAATATACAATTTTCCTCTGGGATGACCTCAAATGAAAATGACATACCTACCGTAATTTTTGATCTTCCTGTATATCTTCACCATTCATCACTGTTGGGTAATACACCGGAAGCACTAGGGCTCCTAGGGAGCTATTAGCTGAGAGATTTTTTCTAGGGGGAAGCGCAGGCACCAGAACAGCACCACCCTCTAGACCAACACTTGAGGGTTGACCAGTAATCGATGCGGACTCCTCCTTTGCTTCAGTTCTGCACAACAGACAGAGTGGGAAATAAGAAACAGAAAAAAAGAAAGAGGGTGAGGCAAAGTAGCCCGAGTGAAGTAAAAAGAAAGGATATAAATAGAAAGAGGAATAAAGCTGACCACAGGAGGAGGGGAAGTTACCTAGGGGTGTGGGATAGAAGACCCCAACCACTGGGCAGGCCAAGGGAGGGATAGAAGAAGGGAGGAGAATGAAGAATGGGAAAGAAAAAGAGATAGACAGAGGGAGAGAAAATGAGCCATGGAATGGTACTTCCGTGCAGAGATGCTAAGGGACTTCCTGGGGACCTTGCTGCTCGACTCCACTCCCACAATAACCACTACAGGAGAGAGAGAGAGAGACAGAGTGTGCACAGGAGCCTTCTGACTGGGCAGAATTTGAAGGCAAGACAAGAAGTTGTGCAGGCTGGAACAAAACCCAGCAGGGCAGTTTGAAAGGCAGAGCATTAACCTTGAAGACATACCCTTCCTGGTCCATAGGAGATGGAATGGGGCCATAGGTCTCTCATTTCTGTCCCTAAAATGACTCAGGGGTGGGGACAGGACCCACCCGTGGGCAGGGACCCCCCCCCTTGACTTAAGCCTCTTCCCAGAAGGGTCCTAAGCTTGCTTTTTTTTTAAGGAAGAACATCACCTACTTTGAGCCAGGAATGGCAGGAGGAGAAAGGTTTTGAGAGGAGTCCCTCTTGAGGATTAAAGGGGGAACCCTGTCCCACATTAATCTAGATAGGTTAACTAGAATGCAGGATCCAAGGCTCCAGGAAAAGACGGGGGTTGGAGGTTTCCAGGGCCCATTTTACCCTTCAGCAATTCAGATGAGGATCCCTGAGACCAACTCGGAACCAGGGTTTAAAATCAGATCTCTTCAGAAGAAGACGAACAACAGACCTGAAAGGGGTCCCCATCAGGATCATGAAGAGGGGGCCCCAAGGAGTCCCTATCAGAAGAGGGCAACCACCCCTGCTTGCCCACCCCCATAGGTGGGTCCCTGCCGCTTACATGAAGGGCAAGGGCACCTGGAGGTGCCAGCAGGACTATGCCCACAACTGGCCTCAATTAGGGGGAAGGCAAGCAGGGAGGAGGCACTGCCCAGAGGCTGAGGCCCAAGAGGGGAAGGTGCACAGGATGCAGTGATGAATGGTGAAGATATATAGGAAGATCAAGAATTACGGTAGGTACATACTTTTCATATCTTCCCTGTATGTATTCAACCCTTACGCTGGCCAAGAGTGGCATCTTGCAAGCAGAACCCCCCCACTTGTGTTCAGACAAGGCAAAAAAACACAAGTTGGCATAAACAAAGGTACTACCCCTGGCTTTAGGATGAATACCTGGCTTGGCATCTAAGAGGTCAGAGGGTTAGAATGCAAAATAACATTTATATTTACGAGTTCTGGGAGGGAGTTGCTAGGGTTGTGCTACGTCTCCCGAGGGGGCCCATAAGCAATTTAACACTGGGACGCACAGATGGAATGTCCACTACTAGAAATGGGATTGTACAGTATGGCTTTATTCTGACACAGATGGAAAGCAGAAAGGGATGGTCCTCCAGGTTGGTACTGCACTTTGCAGAACACACATGACACTTTTCCTTCTCCAGAACAAATCGTTTGAGCTTTCTCACTTTTTCTCTTCCACAGAACTACGAACAGTCCATCCCTCTTTTCCAGGGATCTAATGGGCATTAACTTTTCCACAAGTGTCTGTTACACGGGGGTTGCCACACACTTAAAATACATTCCTCCTGACATGATGGGCTTAGTTTTAGGGGAGGTTCTACCCACCCTGGCTCCAGTCAGCCACTGCCATTCCTTCTGGGTTACATAAAACAGATCCTTCAATCTCTACAGATTGCTAAAGGCACCTACACATTTAAATTTTACATTCAGCACATATTTGTGGTGAGACTGGGGCCCTGAGTGATGTAATCTAACCTTATCTCTGGGCACATATCCCACCAGCCAACTCCCTTAAAACCTGTCCATGTTTTTGTACTCACGGTTTTGTTTGTCCCTTTGATACAGACATCAGACCATTGGAGAAACCTTTTCTTCTCTTCAGTTCCATAGTTTTGAACACTTTGGGCAGCTGAACAATCTTCTGGTCCCTCCGGGGATTGCCCCTTGGACCCACTGAGTTTTACAGTCCCATCCAGTTCTCACAGAACTGACTCACTAGTGTCCTAGACTTGCAGGTCTCTACCACTTCCTGTGGTACTGCTGTTCTCTCACACACTGGGGTGAGAAAAATGACCAGAGGTCCTTCACCCAGCCTAGAACAGGCTGGCAGGCAGCTCTCCCTCTGAACACTATTGCACTCTACTGCTGACTGCTCACAACTGAACCCAAGATTCTAAACAGTTCCCCTGCAGCTGATTCCATTGTGGCGCAGGCTGCTGCGAGAGTTCTAAATGACCTCACTCATTTCTCACCCAGTCTAACTAGGTAAACAATGAGGGATCTTTAGAGAGCTCTAAACTCTCTGCCAGCTGCCCACTACCATCCCAGTCTAACCTGCTGGGATTCTAGTAACCCCAGGGGACTGAGTGGTTACATGTTTCTTCACTGTTCATCACTGTTGGGTGAGTACCAAGCAACTTTGGCTTTGGCACCTCCTTGAGGGATGTAACTTCCCTTAGTCTCCTGTGGGGTAGAACACAGGAGGAAGAAGCCCCTTACAGGCCTGGTGAGGCCTGCAATTAGCCAGGGTGAGACAGGGACTCCTGATGCCTGGGAGAGGGAAGGCGCCCCACTAACTCCCGTCTCACCCTGCGGGAGAAAAAAGTGGGCTCCTTGGAAAGGGGAGGCAATCACCCTATGCCGGGCCAAGGATGACAGCCAGAAGAGGTGAAGCCATGCCTTCTGCCTAATCATAGAATCATAGAAATCTGACAGCAAAAAGGACCCTTCTGGCCCATCTAGTCTGCCCAACCCTCCCCTTTCACATACCCCCCCACCTGCCCCCCTCCCTCCAGTACTCAATCCCATATGCCTGTCCCATGCTCTCTTAAATTCCTCCACCATCTCAGACCCCACTACTCCATCTGGCAGTCTGTTCCAGGACTCCACCACCCTCTCTATAAAGAACTGCCCCCTCACACTGCCCCTGAACCTATTTCCTTGCAATCTGAGGCTGTGCCCTCTAGTTCTGACTCCGTCCCTCCTCCTCAGCCAAACCCCTTCACCTACTTTATTGAGTCCCTTTACATATTTAAAGGTTTCATTCTTGTCCCCCCTTTCCCTAATGCAGACCACAGTTCCTGCCAGCCTAGAAGTTACCTCACTGGCATCATAAGATGCCCTTGTCTGGTGCCTTGCTAGCTCTAGGCCCCTTGCAGAAAGGCAATTGGCTTGCCTGGTTACCTCCATGTCAGGCAAGGTTGCTAGGAGTTGTCCCAACACCGTCCAAAGGTGCCTAGCATAGACAGCCATATGTGCCTGATGAGCTGATATACATAAAAGACAATGTGCCACTGAGAAAACTCTTCTCCCCCAGTGGTCGAACTCAGCTGAGTCAGACTCCAGGGGGTGGTTGCGTCTCGGGCGACGATGCTCAGAAGGGGTGTCCAGGAACTCTATTCCAGAGGAGGGGTGAGGCATGGAACCTGGAAACCCCCGACGTGTGCAGTACCTGCACTGGCAGTTCCTAGGGGCTGGAGAAGGGGTAGATGGGTTCTGCGAGACCCGATGTGATGCTTCCGAGAAAGGAACAGGCCATGAGGGAATAACGATATTCTCTGGGCTGAACTCCCCAAAGGAGATTCTGTGTTGCATGGACAGGATCACGACTAGCAAAATGGGATATATCGAGCTCCTCCAACAGCCATGACAGAAAGGATAAATTATGGTATCCCTAAACTCAGAATCCTGAGTGTCGGGATACCAACCCCACTTGCCCGAACTTCAGGCTGCCAAATTAATCAGATGCCCAAAAATATGATTTTGGGCATCTGTTTGTAAACTAGTAATCTGGGGCTCCACCTCTACACCCCTATAACTAAAATATCTAACTCTGAGGGGAGGGACCTTGGAGTTAGAAATAAATTAGTTACAGGGGTAAAATTTCTGTTGCCCGCAGCGCATATAGAACCACGCCTCCACAGCACACTGGCCGAGCCACCATGGTGTAGTCCACAACACCACCGGAGCAGCTCAGCCAGCATCCGGAATCCCTTACCAATTTCAATTCCAGGGACAGGGGTAAGGTAGCAAGCCATCACATCCGCTACCTTACCCCTCTCGACATCCCTCGGGATTCCTTGTGCCGGGATGCTCACTATCCGGATACTGAACCTGTTGGGCAATACTGCCCAGGCATGTCAGTGTTGGGATAGTGAGCCTCGGAAAAACATAAGCATACTGACAGGGACCACTGATAGCTGGTGTTATCAGTGTCTGAGGACAGGTGGACTGAAGTATCCTCTTCCTCTAAGGAGGAAGATGAGGAGGCAGAGGAGCTTGATTCAGACTCCAGTGCTGCAGAGGGTTCTGGCCAAAAGATGACCTGGTTCATGGCTCTTAAATAGAATGGAAAAGCAGCCACTGAAGACCTGAAATGACCCCTGGTCAGAGGCCCCGAAGGGCCCAAAATGCCTGGGAAGGCAGAGGATCCAAAGAAGGAGGAGGGGAGGCTTGGTGAGTCAGTGCAGGATCCCTGCTAAGGCTTCAGGAGTGTACAGGGGACACCTCCCGAGGGGGACTACACAAAATGCCCACTGTAGGTCTCCCAACCATACAGCAGTGGCCAAAGTGGTGCCCTAAAGAAAGGACCCCACAATGAGGCGATTGGAGCCAGTCTGACCTCTGTGGGCAGCCCCTAGCCCCACCTGTTGCAGACTCTTCCACCAAGGAGAATGAAGGAGTGAGGAGTCAGCACTATGGCTCCTTCCCAAGCCACCAGCAGCTCTAGAAGAGGGCCTACGTGTCACCCCATGCCCACTCAAGCTCTCCCCTTCAGAAAGGGACCTGTTCCTCAGCTGTTCCTGGGGACATGAAATGGTGGGCTCTGAGATGGTCCCAGCACCCAGAGAGTCAGCAGAGACCATCCAGACCCCAACTGCGTACCAGAGTCTAATCTGGCACCACCCATGGCACCGCCACCAGACCCATCGCAGGAGTCCAACCCGGCCCCAAGCATGGTGCAGTCCCCTGACCTGGCACCAGAATCGGTACTGTGAGAGTCCCTGGCACTGCAAACGGTGCCGGGTGACTCAGAGGAGTCGGCCCCAAGGGCAGGACCCCTCAGGGGAATGGATGAAGATGTTACCATGGGAACCAAGCGACTAGGTTCAGATGGGCAACGGTACTCTGCAGAGCCGGGCAGCCACTCCGGGTCATCCCGATCATCCTCCTCCAAAGAGGAAGAGATCAGAGAAACCAGCAAAGTGGCCACCTCCGAAACCCTACGGCTCCTGGTGCCACCAGTGGCACCGGAGGCAGGCCTAGCAAGAACCACAATACCACTCTGCTTACTGATTCTGGGGGTGGAATCAGGAGCTGGGGCAGTGCCCACAGACAGCACCAAGGACCCTGCCAGTTTGGGCCCAGTATATAGCTGTGACTGTGACACCAGGGGTGGTAGCGCTTCCAAAGAAGCGACGGACTGAGAGAGGTGCTCAACCACCCCCTGTAGGAGGCTGACTGTCTGCCTGACCCCTCTGGCAGGCCTGTGGTCTCAGCAAGGCTGGAACCAGCCGAGGCCTGCTCCCCTCCTGTTACGTACATTACCCAAGGGTGATCTTGGGGAAGAGTCCAACGTCCTTGCCTTAGAATCCCTAGACCGACACCATCCTCTGAAGGTGGGAGAATCCCGACCCACCTTCAATGCACATGTTTTGAGGACCCAGCAGTGCATGGAAAAACAAGCATCGCAATTGTCCATGTCGTGCTGTGGGCCCAGACAGGAAAGACAACAGTCATGCCAATCCGTTAGGGTCATGGACTTGCCACAGGCATGCCGATGCATGGGGGCACATCCTGTCTTAGATTTAGGCCCCAAACCAGACAAAGTTACAGAAAAAGACTCGACACCATAGAAATAATATAGTAATAAAAGAAAAAAGAATGGTTTCACCCATTTGCAGCATCTATGGCGTCGAGCAATGGCGATACAGAACATTCGGCGATCAACAAAACTTTCTCAATTGCATAGCAATAAGGGCTCTTTAGCTTCCATGAGGAAATACACTCTCAATGGTGGCAAATGCAGAACTGAGGTGGAGGAGGAGTCGGTGTCGGTTACTGGCCAACCCTCAAGTGCCACGCAATGGGTTGGCCTCAAGGCTGTGATGCCGTGAACGGTGCGGCTCCTCCCCAGGAAAAATCTCTAAGTTAATAGTTCCCGCAGGGTCCTTGTGCCTCCGGCGTATTACCCAACTGTGATGAATGGTGAAGATACATACAGGGAAGATCTGGGACCTCTGTTCTGACATAAAATATCTCACTGTGAGGGTGGTTTAAGCAGTAGTTACCCTTTACTGGACTTATTTATAGTTACATACTGTGTGAACCTAGTCTTTGGAAAGCTTTCCTGGTTAGTACTGTACAGACAAGTTTGATCCGGACCCTTAACTTGAGTCAGGACTTTTGGGTCATTTTGTATAAGCTGTACTCTCCTCTATTGGTATGTTTAAGCTGCGGTTAAAGGCCCACCTGTTCAGCCTAGCTTTTGCAGATAGTTGATTCCAGTGATGATTACCAGTCTGTTTCCCCCTGCAACCTCTGAAGCCTTTGTAAGTCTGATATGAGTAATTTTAATTTTATTCTGATTTTTATTATATTTTAATATCTGATTTTTATGTCTGTTAGGCGTCCTGAGCATCAGGGAATGGGCCCCCTTTAAATAAATTTACCTTGCCTTGCCTAACATTTGGAGCTGCATGGCCCCCTCCATTTCTTCAAGTTACACACCACTGGGTGAGGTTATATCTCAGGTCAGAGCTTGTTCTACTTTGCATAACTTTACCAGTTTCTCCACTAGAATATACTGTATACACTGGGTTTGCTCCATTACTAATGGAGCAAACCCAGTGTGTATATTTTAGTGGAGATTACACACGTGACACCATAGCCTCATGTCAATGGGTGTTGCAGGAAGCATCATCACTGCAGGACTCTTCTCTCAGACTAAAGTTTGTTGTTGTCATCCAGGGGTTCCCTGATCCTGAGCTCATCATTCCATGCCAGGCTAGTCTCCCTGCTGGAGCCCCAAAGCCACCACTGCGCTGTGTACCTCATAACAGCATCTCCACACTCATCTGCAGGTGTGCTTAGTACAGAGTGGCAGCGTGTACTCCAGCCTGCCCTCACAGCAGCTGGCAATCACCCTAGTCATTAATGCTATTCAGTAACGCTAAGCTCCTCCTCAACGCCAAGAAAACCAAGGCTATGATCTTCACTCTCAATATTTCCTCCACCATCTCCCTTGACCTGCCTAATGACTTTGTTGTCACCTCTCTAGATGAACCTCTTGAGGTCATCTCCAAATTCAAATATCTTGGCATATGGTTAGATAATAAACTCATCTTTAATGACCATCTTGATAACCTGAACATCAGGTTAAAAGCCAGACTAGGTTTTGTCTTTAGAAACAGGTCCCTCTTTCCTCTTGAGATTAGAACCAGGCTTGTTCAGGCCACATTCTTCCCCTTACTAGACTATGGAGACCTAATCTACAATTCTACTGCAGCCTCAAACCTATGCAAATTGGATGTCCTCTACCATCATGCTCTGCGGTTCATTACCAACTCCCCTTACCGAACCCACCATTGTGACCTGTATGCAGTTGTGGGTTGGATGTCACTTACCACTAGACGTTTGCTCCATGCTGGCACTTGGACTCTTAAAATTCTCCAGAAAAAACTAACAAGCTACTTAACATCTCTCATCCACATCTCCCGCAGTTCATATTCCCTTAGGAAGTCTGACTTTATCTTCTTTGACGTGCCTAGGACTCGTACCACCTTTGGCAAAGTGCCATATCACATGCTTTTCCAACTATCTGGAACCAGCTCCAGTCTATTATTTATTTAGCTTTTGTTGACCAGGTAAGTACACTAGACAAGACATTTGCCTATTTTCAGGTACAATCCAGGAGACTACAATGAAACACAAGTTCATACAGAGGACAACATGATACAAGTTAGGCATTACACAGAATCAGGTAGAACCAGATGAACATAACACAAGCAGTTAGTAAACACAGTTAGAACAAGAATAACATATATACATAGAGTCACCAAGGCTATGAAAAGTGCATAATGCAATTCTATACAGCTCAGAGCCCCAAAAGCAGAGCTGCAGTTAAAGTATTGCCTGAAACAGAGAGTAGATACATTATATGCAGAGCAGAACCCAATTGCATCAGCAGGACCTGTGCAAGGGTACCAAAAAAAAAACATGTAAGTCCAGTGCAGGGGACAAAGGTTAGTTATAGCAGTTTAGGATAACCACACGCAGAGGAGAGCTTCAAGTAATTTCACAAGGAGCTCCGAAGGCATGAGTGGGAGGGGGAGGAGTGGACCTAGGCGGGAAAGGAGTTCCATACTCTGGGGGCACATGAAGCAAAATCACTGTCCCCCACTTGCATTCAAGTGGCAGGAACTTTGAGAACAGCAGGGCCCAATGACCTAAGGGAGTAAGAAGAAGAGGCAGCCGATTTGAGGAGCTCGGCCAGTCCTAGGGGGGTGCCAGTTCTGAGAACCTTGCCCGTGAAGCTGCCCAAGACAAAATTTATGTGACTGGGTGGGGAGAGCCGGTCAAGTTTGTTTTACAGGTCACAGTGGTGGGTGAGGCGAGGGGCAGCAAGTCCAAAGTGGCAAATGTTATTATAGGCTATGTTCCAACCAGAGAGGTGAACTTTGGAGGTGCGTGAAAACAGGATGAGTCCATAGCAGAGAGAGAATGGAGAAACACACCTCTGGCCAGTGCAAGGAGAGCAGCAAAAGTAAGATTGTTCTTCGCTCTGTAGGCTAGACCCAGTTTGCAGTTGACAGCTCTGCATACATTTTGGATATGATGCCCAAGGTCAAGCTGGGGGTCAAGTGTCACCCCAAGGTATTTGATGGAGTCAGTGATTAGGACAGGAGTACCATCAATACCAGTAATACTCAGTGGGGCAGGGGAGGCCTTTATCTTGGCCAGGGACCCAAAAAGCATGGCCTGAGTTTTTTAAGGTTGAGGACCAGCTTGTGGGTCATTATCCAGGACTGGATATTCTTGAAATCCTCACTCAGTTGATGGTTGATGACCCCAATGTCACGGGAATGGGTGAGGATAACCAGGTCATCCGCATATAGGATAGAGCTACAGTTTGAAAAAGTAGAGGGGAGATTATTGACAAAGATAGAGAAGAGAAGGGGCCCTAGGACTGAACCCTGGGGGACACAAGAGGTCACAGGAGTGGTGACCAAGAGGACCTTACTGAATTTAGTACGTTGCTGTCTGCCCTGGAGGTAATTAGTGAACCCTCTTAGGACAGGTAGGGACAGACCAATGGTCTGAAGCTGAGAGCAAAGTAAGACATGGTCAACTAGGTCGAAGGCCTTAGATAGGTCAATGAAGAGGGCGCTTGACAGCTTACCCTGGTCCATAGCTGCCCTGATCCCAGAGGAGACAGTGACAAGGGCAGAGGATGTACTGTGCTCTCTGTGAAAGCCATGCTGTGCAGGAGACAGTAGCTCATGAGCCTGAATATACTCTGTGACTTGCCCAGCCACAACTTTCTCCAGAAGTTTACTGATAGCCGACAAGATGGCTATCAGTCAGTAGTTGTCGAGGATCTTTGGGTTGCCCTGTCTGAGAACAGGGACAATCCTTGCCACCTTCCAGAGGTCAGGGATAACTCCAGAGGCTAGGGACATGTTGAAGATATGGGCCACTGGGGAGGCAATATAAGAGGCACCAAGATGGAGTAGCTTAGGTTCCATGCTATCGTGGCCAGCACTAGAGTGAGGGGAGAGACCAGAGAGAAGTCTCTGCATCTCCTGTGCTGTCACAGCCCTGAAGTAGGGTAATGGATGGGAGATATGGGCCGACTGTGGGGCAGAGGATACAACTATCACTCCCACCAGTGGAGAATAGGGAGGTGATGGCAGACAGATCCGAGAAGTGGGAGTTGAATGCATTGGCGATGGTTAATGGATTGTTACAATTAGATCCATCTATGAACATGTCAGAGACCCCACAGTTGAAGGAACCACTTACTAATTTTTTAATGTTCCTCCAGAAATTCCTGGGGTCCTTAGCTGAGTTTAGTAAGGCAGTTTTGCCATATTCGAGTTTGGCAGCCCTGATTGCTTTTTTTGCATTTATTCCTGAGCCTCCTATATTGCTGACGTATGGCCATCGTGACCTTGACGTTGGCCCAGCACGTGTCTCTAGCCCTCATGAGGGCTAGGAGGCTCCCATGCCACTATACTGAAACTCTCTAGCATTGTCTCTGTCAATTTCTTTAAAACCTTTATTGTGACCAAACTAAATGATACTTGCAGCTGTTTCTAGCCCCTTCTTTACCCTGACGTTTTCATCAGTATCTTACTCCCCCCCACTCCCTCTATGTCCCTACTTTTACTGATCTCTCCCTTCCCTTCCTTATCCTGCCTTTCCCTTGCTCTTCTTTCCCACCTTCCTTGCTTTCTACAAGTCTCCGCACCATTCCTCCTCTCCCCACCCCCTCCTCATATGATCCTCTCCCTCTCCTCCTCCTCCTTCTTCCCCTTGCACCAATCCTAAACACTCCCTCCTCCAGTCCTTATGAATCCTCTCGCTCCTGTTGGTTGTACTTTTTCAACTTACAATGTTTTCTCCAGGTTATGCTTATAATTATTATTACCTTGTTATGTTTTATTTGAGCACTATGTATCACATGTACCACATACAGTACTTTATTTACTATGATTTTATGTATGTAATGTTTCCTTGTCTATATACATGTCTCAGGGCCTCCTTGTGAATGAACTTGCTCAATGGAGTTTTCCTACAATTAACTTAAACTTGAACTAGTCCCTTTGCCACAGGTAGTAGCTCTGGTAACCATCCTGGCTCTAGTTCTTCTGTACTCACTGTAGGCACATCCTGACCTTAGACAGCAGCTCAGTCACTCTTACAAGGTCTCCCTCCACCATCTACCTGGCTGGCAGCATTTTTCAGGCAGAGGACTGCAAATATCCCCCCCAAAAGGTGAACACCCTTCTTCTCTGGGACCATCCCTGCACCACAAGCCTGCCAGGGACTCTCATTGAGGGGAAGAACCTCAGGGTTTCCACACCCTCCCAGTGTGTGCCCTACATACTCCCAGGATTTAACTGCAATCAACACTAAATGCACCCAGAATCCTTCTCTGGGATCCTTACTGTTGTCTTGGCCTGTCCCCGGAGACTACCAGGTTAAAGGGCACTAAGCTGAATTGGTCTCAAAAGCTGTATCTACTGACGACTGCAATGTGCAAGGCCCCTGCCACCCTTGGCAGTAGCAGTCTGGCAAGTGACCAGAGACAAGAAAGCTTGGGTGCACTTTGGCACCCTTCTCACTGACACTAAACTCCATCCACTGGTCTCTCTAGTCAGAGACACTACCAATCAGTAGTCTCTGGGTCTGGCATTCTAGCAACCAACCCTCTGGTCTCTAGTGGCAGGAGGGGGTTGCTATGTAAATAAAGCTGAATGAATAGATAAAATCTCCATCTTCTGGTGCAACACAGATTGGGCAACCTTATCAAAGCTATACTGTAGTCTAACATGGCTACACTGGTTGACATCCCACTCTCTGTTGCTAGCTACATGTAAGTCAAGGGATACCTGGCCGAAAGGTGGGTAGTTGAACTTCCCTTCAAAAATCAGGGTTCATTTTAATTGAAACTGGGAGCCAGTAAGAAGGCCTCTTTTTTGGAGCTACAGTACTTTTAATCTGAGTTGGGGATATTATTGTGAGATGGTGCCATCCTTTGGACTGATTTTTAATGAATAAGAGGTGGGCTGTAGCTGGAATAAATACACCCTTCTTTCCTACAAACCCAGATGCCAATCCACTGAACAAAATTGAGAAAATACCTGTCTTTGACTATCAGCTGTACTTCCAGGAGCTAGGAGTTGCTGAGGCTGAGTTAGAGAAGAACCTAGAGAGGACATTCAGAGTTCTCATAAGAGGAAGCAGTGAGGAGCCTAGTTACTGTAAATAGAATATTGGTGAATTGAAGCATCAGAGGAGGGAAGTGAACAAGCTACAGACTTCTGACTGTCATAGCTGCTTTCATCAGGAAAATTGATTTTTTTGCAGACCTTGGTGGGGAAAGTTATTAAACTCCAAAAATTAAACTGACATGCTTGAACTGTAGAACATTCTGGAACATGGGAGCTGAATATTTGGATTTAGGAAAGACAAGTACTGATGTTCCAATAGAGCGAACCTCTGCTTTATGTGTTGGGGAGGCCTTGGATGGGTCCCTGGGTTTTTATATTTTAGTTATAATTTTATATGCTATTGTTAGTCCTCTTTTCCTGACTGGAACCTACTCTCTGGACAAAATATTTTGAAATATTTTATATCCGTGCAGTGAGAGAGCCCGGTTATTGTGAGGCTTTGGGGAGTGGGAGTCCCTGTTTTCTCACAATTACTGTATGTTATTTTAGTTCTGTGTAGTGAGAGTGCCCAGGGGCTAAGTAGACTTGCAGTGTGAGTGCTTGTCTCCTTAGCCAATTTATTTATTTATTTATTATTTATTTCTTTTTGTTTTTTCTGGAAAGCAGGTTCTATCTGAGAAATTTTGGATTAAGTTAGGTTATTTGGGTTTGGGATTTTGTGTTTTTGGTTGTTTAATTTGGTGGGTTAATTGTTATTTTAATTTTGGGTTGGGATTTTTAGTCTTGGCTGAGTAAGAGGTCATTATCTTGCTTCATGTCGAAGGATGGGGATACTTATTATTACCCCCCCCCCGTCGTGCGCTATTCATCCTCCACCCTTCATGCCCTTGGCCCCTTCCCCCCTCCTTTAGCTTTTTTGAGTTTATCAGCACTGTCAGGCCTTGGGAATTGCCTGTAAGAGGAGGTGGGGGGCGTGGACAGTGGAGGATGGTAGAGGGGAACACTCGCATTGGGATTGTTAAGCCCAGAAGATGCCCTGGGGTGAAATGGAGGTCTGAACAGGGGTTTCCTTGTTTGACCCCCATACCCAAGGGCACCATAATTAGTAATGATGGGCTAGTGGCCGGGGCATCCCACGGGCTCTGTCCAACTCGGGCGGTGTTATGCAATGCCAGATCCGTTGTGAACAAGACTGCTATCATGGCAGACTTGGTGAGTACAGCGGATCTGGCTTGCATCACCGAAACCTGGTTGGATGGAAATGCTGGCCC
Organism: Neoceratodus forsteri; assembly: GCA_016271365.2. NCBI lineage: Eukaryota > Metazoa > Chordata > Ceratodontiformes > Ceratodontidae > Neoceratodus > Neoceratodus forsteri. Next base: position 1,454,262,794 of record CM057453.1, on the reverse strand, counting down.
TGTTCTTGAGGTGGCAGTTCCAGCCAGGTATTCAGTGATTCACCGTCCGAGATTGGACCGCAGGGGTGGGGGGTTGTGGTCTGTTTCAAGACCAAATTGGGTCTTACCAGTGTGCCAGTTGAGGAGACCAGATCATTCGAATGTGTCGTGGCAGGTGGGGGCTACAGACTGGCCCTCGTCTAAAGTCCACCCGGAGATGAGAAGCCATTCCTAAAGGAAGTGGCGGACTTCATCGTTGACCTTGTATTGGAATCCCCCAGGTTGATGGTGCTGGGTGACTTCAATGCCTGGATCAACGATGAACTCTCGCAATTTGGGCAGCACTTCCTCCAATTGATGAATTCATTGGGCCTCTCACAGGTGGTTACCTCTGCCACTCATAAATGCAGCCATTCCCTTGATCTGGTCTTCCTCCTGGGGATGGAGGCCTCCGGCGTGGGGGTGGAACCCGTCGGATGGTCTGACCATCACACTGTGAGATTCAATTTTGGCACCCCCCCCTGCGTAGACCAACCTCTGAGGAGATGGTCAAGTACCGCCCTTTACAGGATGTGACTCCCAATAGTCTAACTGCAGCGCTTGACCTATCAGAACTCCCTGTAATATGCTCGGATCCAGAGGTTTTGGTTCTGGCCTATAATAAGGCCATTACCTCTGCTCTGGATTCCATTGCACCATTTTGTGTGCGTCCGCTCTCCCTTCGCCCTCAGTCCCCATGGTTCGATGGGGACCTGAGGGAGATGCGGCATTTAGGATGACCATCTTAGACTGTTAGAGCATTATCAACTCTATCAGTCAGCAATTACCTGTAAGAAGGCAGTGTTCCTGTCCGGGGAAATTGCTGCTGCACAGAACCAGCCGGCTCAGCTCTTTCGAACCGTGGATAGACTGTGCAACCCAGCCTGTCTACAGGTTCATACAGCCTTTTCACAATCTCAGTGTGAAGAGCTTGCTCAGTTCTTTGCAGATAAGATGGAGGACATTAGGGCGGAGACCCATGCAACACTCTCTATGGGAAGGGCCGTGGACCAGTCCTTGGTCACTTTCCCTCCTCGTTCCTGGAATCTCTTCAAAAGGCCGGATATCGAAGATGTTATGAGGATTGTCCAAGGTATGCACACTACATGCTGTAGCTTAGACCCGGGCCCTACAGCCCTGATTTTGGGTATTTGGGCTGTGGGGAGATTATCATCCCGGTTCTAGTGAGGATAGTCTGGTGCTCCTTAGACTCTGGTGAATATCCCTGCTCTCTGAAGGAGCCTGTGGTGACACCAGTGTTGAAGAAGACTTCTTTGGACCCCGACTCCCTCACTAACTACAGACCTATCTCAAACCTTCCTTTTGTTGGGAAGGTAATTGAGAAAGTACTGGCTACTCAGTTGGCAACCATTTGACCATTCATAGCATCTACGATCCTCTCCAATCCGGTTTTAGAAAGAGGCATAGCACCGAGACTGCACTGGTTCAGGTGCTCAATGATTTCTTGATGGCAAGAGACCAGAAAAAATTATCCATTTTGGTCCTGTTGGTTCTGTCATTGGCATTTGACACTGTAGACCATGGGGTACTGCTTAAGCACTTGAGAATCATCTGTGGGATTTCAGGTCTGGTTCACAGATGGTTTACGTCTTTCCTCACTGGCAGAACACAGAGAGTGGTGTCGGGGGTATTTACCTCTGACCCTATCTCTCTGTCCTGTGGGGTGCCTCAGGGCTCAGTGCTGTCCCCCATGTTGTTTGCGGTGTACATGCTTTCCCTCTGAGACATTATAAGACGGTATGGGCTGGAGTTTCATTGTTATGCCAATGATACCCAGCTCTACCTGTCATTTGCGCCTGACCACAATGGAGCCCTCTCAGTGTTTAATAACTGCCTCGATGAAATCCAAGGATGGATGAGGTCCAGCTGGCTGAAGCTGAATTCTGGAAAGACGGAGGTGATGGTCGTGAATCCTGGTCACCGGATAGGAGGGTGGGGGACAAACCATCCCTCAGGTTTATTCCTGGGGGCGGCTGAGCGTCCTACCTCTGAATAGGTGCGTGACCTAGGGGTAATTCTTGACGACTGGCTGACACTGCGTGCGCAAGTGTCGGCTGTCATTAAGTTATCCTTTTATCATCTTAGGAATATCGCTAGGATCAAGCACCTTGTTCCGTCTGGAGACCTACCTATGTTGATCCACGCCTTTGTGACCTCATGCTTGGACTACTGCAATTCCCTCTACTTTGGGCTTCCAGGGGCTGATATCCACTGCTTGCAGCTGGTGCAGAACTCCGCAGCCCGGTTGTTAACTGGGATGCCTCATTGCTCCCATATTAGTCCGGTGCTGCAGGGCCTGCACTGGCTGCCAGTTCAGTGGCAGATCTCCTTTAAAGTCAGTTTGCTGACTTACAAAGCCCTGCACGGTCTGGGCCCTGACTACCTGAAAGAGCTTCTGGTCCCTTACATCCCGGAGTGACCACTCCGCTCAGCCAACGAGGGGTTGCTAGAGATTCCGAGGGTAGTTTTGAAATCTTCTGGTGCCCAGGCCTTCGTATTTGCGGCACCGACCCTCTGGAATTCTCGACCCCGTTGGATTAGCGAGTGCATGATGGTGGGGAGCTTTATACAAGCATTGAAATCCTTTCTGTGGAGAAAAGCGTTTGGGGAGGATATTGAACCGATCTGATTTTATTATTTATTATGATGTTGTTATTATTTATTCTACTGATTTTTATTATGATGTGTTATTTGGATGTATTTTAAAGATTGTTCTGTGCCTTGATTTTTTGAAAGGCACATTAAAAATAAAGATTATTATTATTATTATTTTATATTTTATGGACAACACCTTCAAATAGCAAAGTACACCTTCAAAGAAAATACAAACAGATTTTCCTTGTGCTCTGCTCTATCTAAGACACCTTGTTGAAAAGACTTGGGGATAAAAGCATCCAGTGGACCAATTAATGTTAAACTGAACAGCTGTCTTCCAGAAGGAAGGAAAAGATAGTCTGCAATCATGAGGATTTTATTACTGCAACTTTATTTTGAACATATGAAATCACATTTCTACAACTCAGTGAGATTTTATGCAGCTACCTTACCAAGAACACATTAGTGCTAAGTCCAGAAGTTCCCAGAACAAGTTCTTAGCCACCATAGCTTCAGGAGCCAATACTCAGGTTTTGCGGTATTTCTTCTGCAAGTTTATTGTGCCTTTCCAAGCTGCAGACTTTTACTAGGAAGGCACAATTCTGTCTGTAGCAAACAAATAAGGCCGAAAACATTTTTAAAAAACATTTAACTTTTCATACCCTGAATCCAGGAGCACGTGTTGCTTACCTTTCAATGTTAGCACGACTTCGATAGAAAATGGAAATTGTGGGTGTATAGTGCTCTGTTCTTAAAGAGCTGGTGAACTACCTAAAACCAGTATTAGATTTTAAAAGTAACCAACCATTACCTTTTTTTTTTTTGTTTGCATTATTTCTTTATACCTCCTCTGCGCCCACTGTCGTCTCTCCTTCAGGCAGCCAAGTCCTACCACTGCCTCCTCAGACCGATCCACCATCCAGCTGCTCCGCTGATGGTTGTACCGGACATATCCCTTCGTCGGGGGGCTCCCATATCCCATCCGGGCCATCAGGAGGAGAGACCAGAGTGCACGGACCGCTCCCTTGCATCATCACTGGGGCATGGAAATGCAGCCTGGAGGAGTTTCGGCTCAGAGATGCAGGGAGGCGGGCCGCCGTCATCCAGATGGCATGCGTGCACTTTCACACTTTTCTGGTCCCCTCTTGTGTGCTGCTGCTTGTAGTACCCCCGGTCTCCACCGGGAAACACTCACAGAGCGGGGCTTCCCACTCCACCATCCCAGGGAGAGGAGAGCAGTCCTCCGGACGCTCGATCCTCTCCTTCCCCTGCCAGCCCCCGGCGACCTGAGTCTGTTCCCGAAACCATTACCTTTTATATTGAGGTACTTTTTCTTTTTCCTTCATTTATTTAGAAGATTGTTTACCTGATGTTAGTAGTGATGTGTGGAACACCTCTTAGCCTGGCAGCTGACATATCTTGCTCTACTGCCACACACTACATCATCAGGATTGTGACCTCAATGACTGCGACATCACTACTTGGGAACAGTAAGTGAGTGACTGACAGGTCATTCACCTGTGATGTCACTGTCAGTGAGATCATAATGCTGATGATGTGGCGTGGGTCAGTAGAGTTAGATATGTCAGCTGCCAGGCTAAGAGCAATTCCACACATCCAGCACAATATTATCACATTGAATACTTTCTGATAAGCAAAAGGAAAAAGAAAAATACTTTAGAAATAAAAAGCTACAACTGACTACTTCTTAAAATGTGTATTATTTTACTGTCTGCCTACTTTGGCTCCACTAGCTCTTTAAATGCTGAATCTCTTTATAATGTCAGTTAACTTAAAATGAAGATGTGAAGTTAGCTAAGGCTGAAACATAAATATAAGTTCAGCAAGCCTTATTAATAAATTTACAAAACCTAAATACCTATAAAGAATAAATATGCTTACCACCAAGATTAACATAATTCATAAATACATACATAATAAACATAAAAGCAAGGTATTTTATTTAACTAGTATTATCAATTAGCTAGGGTCTAATTAAAATACAAAAACACTGAGACTTCTGCAAAATCTTGCACTTATCACACTACATTTATAAATTACTAGATTTAAAAGTGATCTCTCATAATTCACATCTGTCAGAAACCACAGTGTGGTTATTTTCCAAATATTTTTCCTTCAGAGAACTAGGTTTTGCAGCAATATGGGACACTGAAATAACAGTTTGAGGATAATTTTACAAATATGTGGACAATGAAAAGTCCTCATTAAGTCCAAGTGAGTACACTGTAGTAAAGTTCATACACCCACTACGCCACATATTGTCTCAATATCACCTCCTTGGTCTGAAGTCCGATCCCTCTGCTCCTCCTCTAGGGGCCTTCTTGCGATTCCCAGGACGAGGTTAAAAGCAGCTGGCGACAGAACATTTAGTGTCGCCACCACAATCCTGTGGGATTCGCTTGCTCCAGCTATTAGGGAGGCCCCTTCTGTGGAGGTATTTAAAGTCCGCCTCAAGGCCTTCTTGTATAATCAGGCCTTCCCAGACTGTGATTTATAGTCCTTGCTTATTTTTTAGAACCTATGTTTAGGTTAGCCCTAGCTTTTCAGGTATTTGCTCTTGCTGCTTAGGCTAATGTTTATAAAAAGTTTGTTTTTTGTTAATATTGTGTTTGAGATATTGTTATGCATTTTGTTTTATAATGTATAGTATTTATTTTTAAAATGTTCGGCACCCACAGCCTCCAGGATGGGCGTCTCTTAAATACAATTTGCCTTGCCTATCAATTTGAAGTAAAAGAGAATAATTTTATGAATATCTCGACAATGAAAAGTCCTTATTAAGTGCAAATGAGTACACTGTATTTTCATGCATCCAATACGCCTCATGTTGTCGCAGTTGTCTTATAATATCACCTCCTTGGTCTGGAATCCATACTTTTTTCCATGCCTATAAATTTCAAGTTTGCACTCATCCCATGTTCAGGTTCTTTCAACTGCTTGGCCATACTATAGGTTTCATTCTGATTCTGGATCGCTAGTTTGTGCTCTGCAATTCTTGTCCTCAGTGCCCTTTTTTGTTTGGCCTATATCCACCCTGTGACATGGGCAGGAAAGCATGCACATCACACTCTCTGTGGAACAATTTATAAAATCCTTGATCTATTGTTTTCCACTCCAGGAATGGTTAAAAGTTCTGGGGCCTGATATTCAATATGCGCAAAGCGCAGCACAAAAATTTGCGCTGCACTTTGTGATTGCCCGAAGATGCTATATTCAGTAAAATAGCACACTGCCGCTACTCAGCTGAATATAGGGCCATGTTGGCTCAGCACTAAGCCACTTAGCACTGTCCCGACAGGGCTTCCAAAGTATGCTGCCAGAATGGATAGCACCGGAGCGCTATATCAATATTCAAAGGGACCCATGCAAATGAACCCACTAGGCATGCAAGGCACTAAGGGCCCATTTGCATGCCCATTATGGGCTCATTTGCATGGGTAGTGAGCATATTAGTGCAGCCCAGTCCCAGCCATGTATACATGTTCCTGGTGCTAGTGCCCCCACCACCACCACCACCAACTGCTGGCCCATTCTGTACATTAGAATTATTCCTGGTGCTAGTGGTTCCTCCCCCCGCTGATCATCAGCCCATTCCGTACAATGGAATTGTTCTAGGTGCTAGTGGTCCCCCCCCCCCACTGATCATCGGCCCATTTTGCACATTTGAATTATCCCTGGTGCTAGTGGCCCCCCCACACCAATCGCCAGCCCATTCTGTACATTAGAATTATCCCTGGTGCTAGTGGCCACCCCCTGGCTGATTACCGGCTCATTCTGTACATTAGAATTATCCCTGGTGCTGTTAGAAATCTCCCTGGTGCTAGTGGTCCCCCCACCATCAATCGCTAGCCCATTCTGTACATTAGAATTATCCCTAGTGTAGTGTTCCCCATAATTGCCAGCCCATTCTGTAGTTAAAATTATCCTGGTGCTACTCCCCCACTGTCAGCCCCAGCTTCAATAATGATACTCCCTGGTGCCAGTGGTGCCTCCCCCTCAATCCAAGCCCCAGCTTCAATAAGTATATCTCTGGTTCTAGTAGTAATCCCTCTTCTGATCACCGAAGGCCCAAAATGAAGAACCCCTCCTGGTGTCCACACAGTTCCCATACCCCCACAGCACCAGACAACCCCCTACTCACCATTTTCTCAGTAGTGGTGCCACGGGTGCATACGGCGACCAGCACAGCCCTCCTCACATGTCCTCAGCTGGCCACCACATATACAACCAGGGAGCACACCTCTTATGTAAAGGACAGGGTGACATGCCCTGTCCTATGAATAAGAGGCAGGCTCCCTGGCTGTACATATGGCGGCCAGCAGAGGAGGTGTGAGGAGGGCTGTGCCAGTCGCTGCATGCACCTGGGGCACCACCACTGAGAATACAGTCAGTGGGATTTGCCCAGTGCTACAGGAGGAGGGACCACTGGATGCCAGGGAGGGGTTGTTTGAACATCTGGGCTGTTGATTGGAGGGAAGGGGGGTTACATATAGCACCAGGGATATACTTATTGAAGCTGGGATCGGAGTGGGGGAGGGCACCACTGGCACCAGGAATATCATTACTTAAACTTGGGCTGGGATCAGAGAGTGTGGAGTTACCACTAGCACAAGGGATATACTTATTGAAGCCAAGTCTGGGATCAGTGGGGGGCGTACTGGCACCAGGGATGTATATGAAGCCAGGGTTTGGATCTGGGGGGTTACCACTAGTACCAGGGACAACTTTGTTATAGAGTGGGTCAGCGATTGGCGGAGTGGGGTGGGGGTGAGGGGACTACTAGCACCAGGGATAATTCTTTTTTTTTTAATTCATGTTTATTGAAAATCTTGGATACAGCCATATATCAAGACATTCAATACAATTATTCCAGTGTGACAGGCATTTAACCACAGTGAATTTGAAAAGATTACAGTATCTGACTTCAGTGAAATGCATATAATTTACACTTGGCAGTTTGGTCAGTGAGATGTATAGATGTAAGACTCTTATCAGAGCTACTAAATAAAGTACAGTTACATAAGAACTTACCGTAACAGTAGACCCTCGAGAGGAGCTCTTGCAGCAGGTAATACAAGCAGGACTGAAGCCAGCAGGCGGCAAGACCCCATGGAAAATTTCTAGTTAGCAGTATACAGTGGGGGACTGCCCCTAATGTCGTCCCACCCCTGACGTCCCATGTGGTATAAAGGGGGAGCTTCCCACAGCATATCTCAGGTCTCCCACCGGAGACTCTGGCATGGATGAAGGTTTGAATGGAAAAAACAAGGATCCTCCTGTAGATGTTCTTGCTACGAATGCAGAAGGATTCCCTTGAGGGGAAGGCGGATGGGAAACAACACCTTCTGCAAGAGCTCCTCTCGAAGATCTACTGTTATGGTAAGTTATTACATGACTGTACTATCTTACTTCGAGATGGAGCTCTTGCAGCAGGTAACACAAGTAGGGCTGAGTCCCAAGCAATACGTAGTCCCTTACATACTGGGTGGAGCAATAGAGAGATACAGACTGAGCCCTCATGAGAGAAGGCCCTGCAGGACTGCAAAGCTGAAGCCAATCCTGCCCCTAGAAGCAATATCCAGACTGTAATGCTTAATGAATGTGTGGGCTGAACTCAAAGTGGCTGCTGCACATAGGTCTGCTGCAGACATATTTCTTAAGGAGGCAAAAAGGCTGCTACTCTTCTGGTGGAGTGGCCCTTTACTGGTCCCGGTAAGGGTTTGCCGTATTTCTGGTAACAGAACACAATGCAATTAACAAACCATTTAGAAAGGATTTGTTTTGTAACATGTGCCCCTAACATTCGGGGGGGGGGGAGATGGACAGTTGGTCAGATTGTCTGGATCCCTGGGTTCGGGTTAGATAATAGCGAAGAATCCGGTGAACATCCAGAGTATGTAACAGAGCTTCTCCTCAGTTCGAGTGCTCTGGATAATAAATAGGCAAGTTGATGTCTTGATTAAGGGTAAATTCAGACACCACCTTTGGCAGAAACTTAGGATTTGTTTGCAGGTACACCCTGTCCATGTGGAAAACTAAATATGGCTCTTTACACATCAGAGTCTGAAGCTCAGAGATCCTCTGAGCAGACGTAACTGTAAACAAAAATAATGCTTTCCAAGAGAGAAAGTGGAGATTGCAATCTGCGGCTGGTTCAAATAACATAAGTTTTTCCAAGACAAAGAGAAGGTTCCATGGAGGGATGGGATCCCTGATGAGTGGCTTCACATGAAGAATTCCATGCAAGAATGTGCATGCAAGATCTGACTGTGCCAGGGTTTGTCCCTGCGTGATAAGCTGACACCACAGAGAGGTGCACCTTTATGGAAGAGTAGCTAAGGCTTGAGTCAGAAAGGGAAAGTAGGTACTTGAGGACCAAGTACACTGGGCAAGTAAATGGATCTATGCAAGGTATAAAAGGTCTAAAGACAGAGGCGTTTACACTTCATGGCATATGTGGCCCTGGTAGAGGGTTTCCTGGTGGCCATCAAAACGTCAGCTACTCTGGCCGAGACCCCAAAGTGGGAAACAGCTAGGTCTGTAGGAGCCACACGTGCAGGTGTTAGAATCTCACATCTGGGTGGACTAAAGTCCTGTTGTCCTGAGATAGCAAGTGTGAGGTCAGCAGTAGTGGTAGAGGGGGCTCCCTCACCTTGATATAGTGACATATTGTCCGTCTGGACCAGGATGTGTCCCGGAAGTAGCTTGGTTTGCAATGCTTACAAAGCATATAGAATGGCCCTCATTTCCAGTACACTGATATGCAGATACTTCTGTATCAGGGACCATGACCCCTGAGTCCTGCAGTCATGCAGATGTGCTCCCTAGCCTGTGCCAGAAGCATCTGTTGTCAAGATCTGTGTAGGCAGTATCCTCTGGAAGGGGGTACCCACCAAAAGGTGGGACGACACTAGCCACCACTGGAGGGCTTGTTGGACTGGTCCTGGGATTGAGACAAGTTGGTCGAGATCATCCCAATGCTGATCCCATTGGACCCTCAGCATTCATTGGATCGTCCTCATGTGCAATCGGGCCAATGGTACAATGGCAATGGCTGCCGCCATGTGGCTGAGTAGCCTGTGTACTGTCCTGGCCTGGACCTGTCATGAAGACTGAATGTGGTAAGCGAGACCCCTTAGGCAGTCCGCTCTGTCCTCTGGAAGGAAGGTCTTTCCCTGAGAGGTGTCAAAAAGTGCTCCGATGAACTGGAGCCTCTGAGTCAGCTAGGGTGAGGATTTTGGTATGTTTACTGTGATACTCTTTGCTGCAAAGTGTGAAAAAGTGTCTTCCATGGTTTGCAGAAGGGCCGTACTGGATGGGGCTGTGAGGAGCCAATCATCCAGGTAAGGGAAGGTGTAATGGCCTTTCCTTTGGAGGGCTCCTGCCACTACTGCCAGGCACTTGGTGAAACCCCTTAGTGCCGAAGACAGGCTGAAGGGAAAGGCCCTGAACTGATTATGCTGATCCTGAAATTTGAATCTTTGGAATTTCCTGTGGTGCCTGGCTATCAGGATATGTAACTACGCATCCTGCATGTCCAGGGATGAGTGCCAATCTCCTGTGTGGATCATGGGTAGTAGACCCTGTAGAGTGCTCATCCGAAAGCACCTGTATTCCACGAAGTTGTTGAGGTTGCTGAGGTCTAGGATGGGTCTTAGATTTCCCATTTTCTTGGGTACTAGAAAGAAGTGAGAATAGTACCCTTGTCCCTTCTGAGTAGCTGATACAGACTCTATTGTTCTCTTGTCCAGCAGAGCTTGAATTTCTTCCTGAATGAGAGCAGCATGGGACTGGGAATAATGAGAGAATAGGGGTGGTCTGTCCAGAGGTATCTCGATGAATTCTATTGAGTGTCCCCATTGAATCATTTGTAGAACCCATTTGTCGGAAGTGACCATCCTCCAACCACCTAGATAGAGAAAAAAAGGAGTCTCTGACCACCCCTCCTGCTTGATCTGTCTGGAGAGGAGGGTTCGGACAAAAGTCAGGCATTAGTGGCAGTGGGCACAGTGGGCTGGGTGGGTTTGGCTGACCTTTGTCCTGAGCTTTGTGAGCCATGGGAAAGGCCCTTGCAACCACAGCCTCCTCTCTACTGTTGCTGCTATCTGGGTTGTTGGCCAGATTTGCCACGGAAATGCTGTTTTCGAAATGGTTTTTACTTGGGTTTATACATCGTCTGGACTGAGCGCACAATTTTTCCAGAGTTCTGTATCCTGGTGATGATCTTTTTGGATTCTTCTCTGAAAAGTACAGAGCCCTTAAAGGGGGCATCTAAGATGCCTGCTTGGACATCTTGAATGAAGCCAGAGACTCTAAGTCAGGTGTGTCTTCTGAGGCATACACCCATTGTAGCTGCCCTGGCTGCTGTGTTTGCTGAATCACAGGCCAGTCTGAGAATGTGCCTATGTCTGAGCCCGTCTGCATGAGTTTTCCGAGCTCAGCTTTCTGTGGACAGTCTGGTAGGTCCTGGATTAAATCCATCCCTTGTTCCCACGTGGCATTTTGAAACTGTACCATGTGGGTAAGGAAATTGAGAGATATGATAGTGCAGGTGTCCGATGAGTATACCCTCCTGCCCATTGAATCCAGCTGTTTGGACTCTCGGTCCAGTGGCTGAGTATTAAAATATTTAGGTCTCTGGGACCTGTTGCGAGCTGCTGTAATAACAATGGAGTCAGCTACTGGCTGTTCACCTAGAAAGGGTTCCTCTCTGGGTGCCCTATAGAGGCGATTTGCCTTTTTTGGGATGGCCGAAGAAGTGGATGGATGTTTCCATGCCGCCTCGGTTACATCCTGAAAGGTATCCACCAAGGGTGGTACTATAACTGGTTTGGGGTCTTTCTGGCACAAGTATTTGGCCAGTCAATGCCTTTTGGAGTTGAGATCCTCAGTGTCCCAGCCCATGTTCAATTGGATGTGGCGCATGACCTTCATAAAGGAGGGATCATTAGGTAGGGATCTTGGCATGTCTCTTGGGTCTGGTGATGGAAGGTCTCCGCCTGAGGAGGATCTGGATGAGGAAAGTGAGGAATGGTCTCAATCTACTGAAGAGAAGGACCTAGACCTGGCACATCAGTGCTTACATTTGCATCCTTCTGTGGAGCATGAAGAGCTCCTGCTCCTTGCCCGGGAGCGTCTTTTGTGGCCCGAGATACCCCTGCTGACTGGTGGAGGGGTGAGCTCCTTGGTTGGGGGAGAAGGTTCCCAAGGTAGAGGAGCTGGTTTCCTGGGGCTAGGCTCCTCTATTATCATACGTCTGGCTGGGAGGACGTCAGCAAGTGCTAAACAGGTCCTTGACCTGCGACAGTTGGAGTCTTGGATCCTGGTCTGGCGTCGGGCAGTTCGATGGACCTGGCTCCTGACCCGTTCGTCTGGTCTGGGGTCAGAGTTGGTGGCTGTGGTGTAGCTGTCATCAGCCCTGCAGGCGGCGATGGGGCTTTAGGTGGAGGGCCGGGATCGTCAGCCGTTTTGTGAGGTGAGGCTGACGCTGGACTACCTGACAGCGGGTCACTGCGTTCATCGGTCGGGGTCAGCAGTGTGGCCGATGATGCTGCAGTTGTGGTATATGGGGCCTTAGGCTGGGTTGGAAGTCTGCATCAGGCTCCTTGGCCCGATGACAGGTGTCGTCCAACAGCCTGCCTGTAACCGTCGTCCATTTGTTGGATGTTGAGACCTGGCGGTGGAGTGTGTCGTTGGCCAGCGGCTGTTTCTCTGTCACCCTTTACTCCGGCATCGGTCTAAGCAATGTTAGGTCCCTGGGGGGTTGAGAGATGGACCTCTTGTTGGAGTGGCCTGAACCCCCTCATCTTTCCAGGGAGTCAGTTCCCTGAGGTGGCTGACTTGGATGACACTTTCATCGGTCTGTTGCTGCAGGAGGACCTGACTTTTAGTGTCTGAATGGTGGCCAGAGGACTGCGAGTGTGGCCAGATTTTCAGAGGTTGCAAAGTGGAAGACACTTGTGTTGAGCCCCGTGTCACCCTTACCTGGGCGGGTGGTCTTGCTACCATCAGCCATGTAGGAAAACGCGCTGTCTTGGAGGCCGAGTCCGAATTCCCCCAGGAGACAGAATGGGAGTTGGACGACCTAGATTTTGACTGGGATCTATCTTTTTCCTTCTCTCTCCTCTTCTCCTTGTGGTGATGCTTCCCTGATTTTTTGAGAGAGGGGCCCTCCTTGGAAGAAGAATCCTTCTGCATGGCAGCTAATTTCTGCTCTGTTAAGTAGGCCTGGAGGTCTTCTGGTGGCATATCCTCGTCCTGCTGTTGAACTTCTGACAGCGTACGCAGGCCTCGGTACTGTGGTCTGGACCTAAACACAGCAGGCAGGCCGAGTGTCCATCTCACGAAGGAATCTGTTTGCTGCAGGCACACTTGGACTTGTGCCAGTTGATGGACAATGTTGGGGAAGTCAACATACAGAAAATAAAGAGTGTAGAAAAAACAAACTTTTCGGTAGATAAAGTGTTGAAAATGCACGTAAGATGGCGGTTGATCGAAGCTGAAGGCGCATGTTGCCGATATGTGTGAGTCAACGGCAGGAAAAGAACTGAGGGACGCTGGGGGACCACCCCCTTATACCACATGGGACGTCGGGGTCGGTCCCCCGCTGTATACCGCTAGCTAGAAATTTTCAGTGGGGTCCTGCTGCCTGCCAGCTTCAGTCCTACTTGTTACCTGCTGCAAGAGCTCCATCTTGAAGTAAGATCAGCTATTACAATACAGGGTTTTATTTAACTCTAACAATTGAATAGCGTTTTGCTCATAAAAGTGCTAAAACATTGTGAAAATGTATAGCACCTACCTCATTGTGTTTAACAAACGGATCACTTCTAGAAAACCTATATAAATACTTTCTGAACCGTTAGTATTGTTCCAAGAAAAAAACTACCAATCAATTATTTAAAACCCTGCAATATGTCACATTTAAACAGTAACATACACAGTATCATAAGGGCAGATAGGAATACATTGGCTCTAGTGGGTGGGCGTTGGGAGACTAAAAGGTTGACCAGTTCCGGCTCAGGGAACATCCCCTCACAAAGATCAGTGCACCCATCTGTGCATGAATGTGGGGAGTCTCAAGTTTACCTTGTAAGTCACCTCCTCCATTATCTGAATATCATGAACAATGTTCAACTAGTGTTGGAATGTTGGGGGCTCCACCCCAAGCCAGTTTTGGGTTATGGCTTTGTGACGGCTGCTAGGAGGATATTCCAGAGATATAGCCAATCTAACCCTGTTACGTACAGTGTTGGAAGATCCAAAACAAGGTGTGGGAGACCCAGGGGGGTATTAATTGAAAACAGATCCTGTACTGTGTCAATAATCTGCTGCCAAAAGGGTTGTAGCACTGGGTAGGACCAGAAGATAGGCGAGTGATGTGCCCTTTACATACTAACATACTAAAATGCCAGCAGAATAGGCCTAATGGTCTTTCGTGTCTGCTCGTTTGGTCAGCCTCCACCCTGGGTGCTGACTTTGCTGCCCCCCTCGCCTCCTCTGGCTTCTCCCTTCCCAGTTCCGGATATTCTTGCTGCATTGGATTTTGCTTCCAGAACCCTTCCCCTGTACCTGTCCCACCCCCTCTTGAACCCCTCCACTGTCTCTGCCTCCACCAGCCCCCTAGGCAGCGCATTCCATGGCTCCACCACCCTCTCAGTGAAGTAGCACCTCCTTCTTTCTCCCCTGAATCTTCCCCCCTCCAGCTTCCACCTATGCCCTCTAGTGGCCCCCTCCTCCTTCCTTCGAAGCACCCTGACTTTCCTCTGAGCACTTCTTCAACCTGTGAAAAGTGTAGATTCCACTTGCTTTGTATGACCAGGGTGCAGAAGTAGTGGTCCCGATCTTCCAGGAAAATTCTTGCCAAAGGAGAAGCTAGTTGTTTGTACTGCCGATTAGAAAATCTTCTCCCAGTCCCTTTCTGTTAAGTGAAGGTGAGTCTCCCATTCCCATCTCTGCTTTATTGGTGTGTTGTAATCTGTATGTTTCTAAGGGCTTTGTATAAGACGGGAATGTGCCCTTGAGTAATAGTCTGGTTCAAAATTGCCACCATTATGTCCAACAGGAGTTTAGACAGGGGGCGGTCCTGATCAGTGCCGAGCCAGGTCATCATGTATGTTCTAAGTTGAAGAAATCAAAAATGGTCCGAGTTGGACAAGTTCCATTTCCCTTTTATAGTTTGAAAATCTGAAATAACTCCCTTGCTCATGAGCTGCTCAGGATAACACAAACCCAATCTTGCCCATCTCCAGAAGGTGTAATCCACCTTAGATGGAAGAAAGGAGTCATTTCATGCAAACCACTGGAACAACCACAAAGACATCCCTAGGTCAAACTTCTCCCAGGTTCTGTATCCCACCCCAAGAGTGCTGTGCACTACTAGTAAGGAAAGGTCACTATTCCTCACCCTGAAAGATAAGTCCATAGCTCTCGCTCCCAGGGGTGAATCTCTTTCCTCCCTCTGTTCAATTAGCTTCCAATTAGACTGGTAGCCCAGAGTAATCCATAGCATTACCTTCAGGTGTGCTGCAAGGCAATAATCTTCCAAGTCAGGTAGGGCTTGGCCTCCAGATACCTCATCTGCCTGAAGTATGTTGTATTTTAGTCAAGGGCATTTTGCATTTCATAGGAATTGAGATATAAGCTGTCACCAGCCTTGCAGGGTTTTATTTAACTCCAAAAATTGATTAGCGTTTTGCTCATAAAAGTGCTAAAACATTGTGACAATGCATAGCACTTGCCTCACTGTGTTTAACAAACATAACACTTCTAGAAAACCTATATAAATACTTTCTGTACAGTTAGCATTGTCCCAAGAAAAAAACTGCTAATCAGTTATTTAAAACCCTGCCTTGGAAGTGTGTTTTCGGAATGAGTATAGGGAGACACTGGAAAAGATACAGAAATCTAAGGAGTATGGTCCTTATGATTGAATGTATTCTGGAGTACATTGGGAAGTTAAGAAGGGACCAGTTATGTATATCTTGCTGTAGTTGTTTAGTTAGAGGGCCAAAATTCACATCAAACAATTTGTTGAGATTTGGGGGATTTGAATGCCGAGGTACTGTACTTAATTTGGGAAGCACTCCAATTGAGAGGTAACAACTGAATAATAGAGGAAAACAGTCTGTAGAAGAAATGGAGAACCTCCATCTTCATTTTATTTAAGGAATAGCCTGCATGTTGGCCAAATTCTTTCAGAAGCGACCACACCCTAGGGATAGAAGTCTCTGGATTAGCTAAATAGAGGAGGACATCATTCGCATATAGTGAGATCTTTTGCATTGTTCCACCTACTTCAATTCCCATGACATGAATGTCATCCCTGATGCTTTTGGTCAGGGGCTCAATATATAGAGCAAAGAGAAGGAGCAACAGGGGGCAGCTCTGCTGTGTTCCCCCATGCAGATCAAATCTATTGGAGATGCCCCCATTTACACGCACACAGGCCTGCAGGGAAACACAGAAACATAGACTTTGATGGCAGATAAGGACCACTTGGCCCACCCAGTCTGCCCATTTCCTTACCTACTGGATAAGCTGCAGATTCTAGTTAACCAACAGCCTACTTCCTGCAACCCCCACTATAATTGCCTTGTGTCTGTCCCATGCATGTTTGAATTCCCCCACTGTTTTAGACCCAACGACCTCCTCAGGAAGGCTGTTCCATGTATCCACCACTCTCTCTGTGAAAAAAATGTCCTCACATTACCCCTGAGCCGTCCCCCTTTATCTTTAAGTTGTGCCCCCTTGTTCTTACATATCTCTTTTTCTGAAAGATGCTACCCTCCTGGACTTTGTTGATTCCCTTGAGGTACTTGAATGTTTCTATCATGTCCCCCCTGTCCCTCCTTTCATCAAGAGTATACATATTAAGCGCTCTCGGTCTCTCTTCATATGGTTTCTGCTGCAGACCCTGCACCATTTTAGTTGCCCTCCTCTGGACTGCTTCCATCCTGTCTATGTCCTTGCATAGATGAGGTCTCCAAAACTGCACACAGTACTCCAGATGGGGTCTCACCAACTGTCTGTACAGAGGGATAACCACTTCCCTTTTTCTACTTGTGATGCCCCTTCCTATGCATCCCAGTATCCCCCTGGCTCTCCTTACCGACTTTTCACATTGCTTACCCACCTTTAGGTCATCTGATATGACTACCCCCAGGTCCCTTTCCATTTTTGTTGTTGTTAGTACCTCCCTCGCTATTGTGTACTCTTCTCCTGGGTTTTTGTTTCCCAGGTGCATTACTTTGCACTTCTTTGCATTGAATCTAAGTTGCCATATGTCTGACCATTCCTCCAACCTTGCCAAGTCCCTTCTCATCTTTTCTACCCCCTTGTGTATCAACTCTGTTACAGATCTTTGTGTCATCTGCAAAGAGGCATACCTTTCCCTCCAGACCCTCTGCAATGTCACCTATAAAGATGTTAAAGAGGACTGGACCCAGTACTGAGCCCTGAGGTACTCCACTAGTAACCCCCCTTTCTTTGGAATGTGTTCCATTCCCTATTACCTTCTGTGACCTGTTGTGCAGCCAGTTTGCTACCCAGGTTACCACCCTGGGACCCACTCCCAGGCTGGCTAACTTGATTATTAATCTTTTGTGTGGGACTGTGTCAAATGCCTTGCTAAAGTCTAGGTAGGCCATATCCACAGCACCTCCCTGGTCTATTACTTTGGTCACCCAGTCAAAGAAATCAATTAGATTTGTCTGACATGACCTTCCTGCTGTAAATCCATGCTGCTTTGGGTCCTGTGCCTGGCTGGCCCCTAGGTACTCAACAATTCTTTCTTTCAGAAGTGATTCCATCATTTTCCCTACCACTGAGGTCAAACTTACAGGTCTGTAGTTTCCTGCTTCTGCCTTGCTCCCACTTTTGTGAAGGGGAATCACATCTGCCCTCCTCCAGTCCTCAGGTACCACCCCATCCTGCCATGATTTGTTAAAAAGTGTGGTCAGTGGTGTCACTAGGTCCTCCCTTAGTTCTTTTAGGATTCTGGGGTGAATCCCATCAGGCCCCATTGCTTTGTCCACCTTGAGTTTTAGGAGTTCTTTCAGGACTCTTTCTTCTGTGAATGGACTGGTGTCAACCCCCTACCCAGAGTGCTTCTATTGTCTGGTTTAGGTAACTCCTCCTCATCTTCTTTTGTGAATACTGAGCAAAAGTATTCATTCAGTATCTCTGCCTTTTCACTGTCTCCCTCTGCCCACCTCCCCTCTCCTTTATTAATCTTCACTATCCCTCCATTAACCTTTCTATGCTCCCTAATGTACCTATAAAAGGTTTTATCCCACTTCTTAACTGAGTTGGCTATTTTTTCCTCGGTTTGGCTCTTTGCTAGTCTGACTGCCTTCCCCACTTCTTTCTGCTTTAATTGATACAGTTCCCTGTCGTGCTCCTTCTGTGATTCCTTATACTTTTTGAATGCAGCCTTTTTCTTCTTAACCTTCCCTGCCACCTCTTTTGAGAACCATAGTGTTTTTTTACTCCGCTTTGTTTTCTTTATTTGTTTCACACAAAGGCTTGTTGCCTCTATGATGGCAGTTTTGATTTTTCTCCATTGTTCTTCCACCCCTCCTTTTTGGTCATTTGCTAGTGCATTTTCAGGTATTCACCCATTTTGCCAAAGTCAGCCCTTCTAAAGTCCAGTATCCTTGTTTTTGTATGGCTTATCTCCATGGTTGTGCTCATTGTGAAGCACACTGTACAGTGGTTGCTTGTTCCCAGATGTCTACTGACTTCTAAATTTGTGATCCTCTCTCCATTTGAGAGTACCAGGTCTAGTATTGCTCCCTCCTGAGTGGGTTCCAACACTAGCTGTCTAGGTTCTTTCCCTGCAGGGCATCAAGAATGACCCTGCTCTTGGATGTGGCTGCAGTACATGTTATCCAGTTAACATCTGGCATATTCAGGTCCCCCATCAACAGTATCTCCCCTTTTTCAGCCATTTTGAGAATGTCCTCTATCATTTTCTTGTCCATTTCCTCCCCTTGAGACGGGGTCTGTATACAACCCCTGTGCGGATTGTGATGCCATTCCCTGTCTCCAAGGTGACCCAGAGTGCCTCTTGTCCTCCCCTTTACTTTTTAGTTCTGTAGCTTTGATCTCTTCCCTTATGTATAGAGCTACTCCACCTCCTCTTTTACCTTCCCTGTCCCTTCTGTAGATTGTGTACCCTGGTATGTTGACATCCCAGTCATGGTTCTCGGTATACCATGTTTCAGTGACTGCCACACTATCCAATTGTTCATCTTCCATCAGGGCTACTAGCTCAGGAAGCTTGTTTCCAAGACTATGGGCATTGGTACTCATTGCCCTCCATTTAATGTTGGCTTTATCCTTTTTTCCCCCATCCCTGCTCTTATTGTCCTTGTCTGTCTTCCCATTTACCTCGTCCTGCCCTGTGTTGAGCTCTGTACCTCAGTGTTTACCTTACTACCTGCTTTGTTTTGTGGGGGAAGGCTTGAAATTTCCTGCCTTTTATCAGCGCCTCCCCCCCCTTGGCTAGTTTAAAAGCTTGCCAAGGAAGCATTTAAACCTATCACCTAGGAGCTTGGTTCTCTTCGTGGACAGATGCAGACCATCATGCCAGTATAGACCTTTATCGCTCCAGGTGGCCCCCCAGTCCCCAGTGAAGCCAAAGCCCTGTGCTCTGCACCAGTTTTGCAACCATTCATTAAACTGCATGGTGTGCAGTACCCTAGCCTCACTCCTGCCATGGACTGGTAGCACTTCTGAGAAGGTTACCGTGCTTGCTACCCGTCTGAGGCCCCACCCCAACTCCACAAATTCATACTGCACTGCACTGATCCCATGCCTAGCTAGGTCATTTGTCTGAAGGTGGACTATGATATCTAGTTCCCTCTCCTGTGATGCTGCTTCTGCAATCCTGAGGATTTGCTTCCTGTCCCTCCAGGCCATGGCACCAGGCAGGCACCTTACTTCCTTCTCCTCTCCCTTTCCCAGTTTTACCCCCCTAACAAGAGAGTCCCCTATCAGAAGCTGTTTCCTTCCCCTGTGGTGTCCCTTGCCACCCTTTTGTGGGTCTCCCTTGTGGATGTCCTCAGCATTCTTCTGGGTCTCCACTGAGGGTGCCATCATAGAGGAACCTTGCTCTGCCAGAATGGCATATGATTTGTGTAGAGGTACAACTAGGGGGCTTTGCCTCTGGTCCACCACCTGCACCCTCCCAGAACCCACTGTAGTCCAACTGCTCTTCATACTTGGCAACCTCTGAGGCAGTGGTTGTGGCAGTGGTGCTCTTTGGAAGGGGGAGGCCTCCTTAGTCCTTGCTAGTTCAGCCTGGAGGTGGGCAACCTCCTCCCTCAGAGCTGACAGCTGTCTGCAAATAGGACAGTAACGCAGTTTCCAGAATGTCTCCCGGAAAACTGCTGCCCCACAGCCAGTGCATTGCACCACTCCCCACATGTCCCTCTCCCTCATAATATACAATATGTAATATATATATATATTTATTATTATTATTTGTGGTGTGTACCTACCCTTTTTGCACTGTGCTGGGTTATTAAGGATATGACAGTTCTGCCCCAAGACCTGTTGAGGAAGTGATGTCAGAACTGTGGCTAAAAGGAAATGCCACACCTGGGGGGACAGGGTGTGGGGTAGGGGTGGGTGGGTAGTCCACAGCCACTGGTGACTGTTAGAAACAATCAAATACACAACTGCTCCACCACCCTGGTGAGTATTGCCCTTTATAGTAATTCAACTAACACCACAATTTACTAGACCACTGCTCCTGCACAAACCACTCTACTGAGTCCAGGATAAAAATTAACTCACTCCTCAGCCAGCAGGACACTTTTAAAATGTTGCAAAAATATCCTTCCAAATCCTAGGTCTCAACCCCAACAATCAAGCAAATTCAGTTGTATCTCACTCCCTCTGGTTATAACATTACTACACTTTTAATGGAATCCTGAAATTCTCTGCTTAATGCCAATAAGGGAACAAAAAAATGAAACTTTTTGTAGATAGCGTAGCTCCCCTTCTTAACAAGTATTATGCCTTACCAGGTTTCCAGGTCCTAAATGGAGTTATAGTTTGTTCTTTGCAGTGTAGCAAGGTTCTCAGCTTCCAACAGACAAATCAAAGTCATTCTGACTGGCTTCTAACTGTGAAGGATGCCTAAGACAGCACAGTGATGAAACCCCACCCAGAGCCAATTGATTGACTAGTGACACCTGTGATGTAAGCAGGCCTTTCAGTGTAGGCAGTCTGCTATGTCTGATTCCAATACACAAAATCTTTCAGTGAAACCAGAGATAAAAACTTAACTTCTCAGCCAGCAGGACACTTTTAAAATGTTGCAAAAATATCCTTCCAAATCCTAGGTCTCAACCCCAACAATCAAGCAAATTCAGTTGTATCTCACTCCCTCTGGTTATAAAATTACTACACTTTTAATGGATTCCTGAAATTCTCTGCTTAATGCCAATAAGGAAAAAAAAAATGAAACTTTTTGTAGAAAGCATAGCTCCCCTTCTTAACAAGTATCATGCCTTATCAGGTTTCCAGGTCCTAAATGGATTTATAGTTTGTTCTTTGCAGTGTAGCAAGGTTCTCAGCTTCCAACAGACAAATCAAAGTCAGTCTCTTCGGAACCCATCAATAAATGCTTGTGGAAAGCCAAAGTTTTCTAGGTCAAGGAAAAGAAAGTCCCATAGCACCTTGTCGAAGGCTTTCTCAGCATCTAGACTCATCGTGTAGAATGGTGTTTGCGTATGTAAAATTGTGTCCATTACATTTATAGTACATCAGCCATTATCTGGGGCTTGTCAGCCCATAACAAATCCCATTTGGTCTAAATGGATTATATGGGGAGTAGCAAGTTAAGCCTTTTTGCTATGATCGAGTTAAATATTTTGTAATTCGTGTTAAGTAGGGATATCGGGCGATAAGATCCATATTCAACAGGGTCTTTTCCTACTTTAGGTATAACTGAAATAATGGCATAGTGCCAGGAGGGTGGCCAAATTTCATTGTAGACCTCAAATAGCAATGGAGTGGTTTCCTTCTAGAGGTCTTTAAAAAATTCTCCACCAAAACCATCTGGGCCCAGGCATTTCCCAGGCTTAAGGTTCTTAATGGTTTCTGAAATTTCAGATTGAGTAATCGGCGTGGTCAGAGACTGGCCCTATTTGGGTGTTATAGTTGGCAACTTTAAGAGTTGTATATAACGTCTCTTACCCGCTGGAGAAGATTCCCCTTGTGGGATGTATAACAACTGGTAGTAAGATACAAAAGCACTGGCTATCTAATCTCCCTTGTGTACCATCTGTCCAGTCCCAGGATGCTGTGTTTTTGTGATGTCAGTTTTAATGGCCTGTTGTTTAAGGCAGTAAGAAAGAAACTTCATGGCTGTTGCCCGACCCTCATAATATTTTTGTTTCAAGTACCAAAGGGCCTTTTCTGTTTCAGTGTTTTGTATGTTTAGAATTTTAGCTTTTAATTGTTTCAATTCTATATCGGTCTGTATCATCCACTTCTGCCTTTGTTGGAATTCCAGTGTCTACACCTGTTCTACGAAGTCGAGCAATGGAGATAAATCTCCCTCTGACCAAGGTTTTAATAGAGTATTTGGAGTGTAATGTCAAGTTTGCCATTATGTTCAACAGCAACTTTAATTTTATTTTTTAGTTCTGTTATGACTGTCTGGTCCCAGAGAAGTGAGACATTCAGTCTTCAATGTGTTCTTTCCCCATGGGATTTGGAAATCCACTTCCAGGAAAATTGGCTGGTGGTCTGACAGACTGGATGTTCCGATCCACATGGAGGGAAAGGAAGACATATTTTTTTTTATATGATAGGAAGGCAACTAGTCTGGAGTAGATTTGAAATCATGGGCAGTAGCATATGTAGTCCCTTGGGGTTGGGTATTTTGTGCATCACACATCCTCTAGACTCAGTTCACTCATCAGTGTTTGGAATGCGCTGGTGGTTCTGTTACTTGGATTAGGGATATGAGAGGTGGTGTCCACTGCTCTATTAAAAATAAAGTTCCAATCTCCCCGTTTCAACCTTTCCACCAGTTGTTTAACTAAAGTAGAGTAAAAATTAAGCGAAGAGCCTGGGGGTGCATACACATTAATGATTGTGACCGGGGTGTCTTGCATATGTCCTGTCACTACAATGTATTGGGCCCCCAGGTCCGCCACCACCTCTTCCTCCTCGTCCAATGGAAAAGTGGCGGGGATAAGAATCGTGACATCCCTCTTTTTACCTCACTCTAGGGAGGCATGGTATATTGTAGGGTAGCCCCAGTTTTTACATTTTTTTTGTATTATTTATTTATGGACCTCCCACTGCTACCTTGGTCAGTCTCTCCTTTGGACCACAAGGCTTAGCCCCACCCAGCTACCCCTTCTCACCCTCTGCCAGTCCAGATTGCCACCCCCCAAAGTAACCTAACATATCCCGTTGTTGGGTGGGGCCTCTCCCTATGGAGAGAAAGGGCCTTTATAGCCTACCTTATTGGCCCTGAGTGTGGCTGCGCTAGTCCCAGCTGATAGGGGGCTCCATGGTGAGGGGTCAAGGCAGCCATCATCTGATTGACCAAGGAGCTCCTTTTTCCATTTTCCACCTTGTACCCACTACATTCTCGGCCTATAGCAGATGATGTCCTTGATCGGGGGCATGCCGGGGGTGTGTCGAGGCCCACGTCCCCACATGCATGCCTCCAATCCCACCTGAAGGTGCAGAGGCAGACCCACCCCCCGGGGAGGGAAGCGTCCAATGTGTACTCCCTCCCTGCTGGTCTCCGCTCTGTTTTTAAATTTAATGGCTTCTTGGGGAGATAAGTGGGTTTCCTGCAGGAATACAACTTCACTTCTCTGTATTCTAAGGTACTTAAGTAGCTGTTTTCTCTTCACCGGGCTATTAATGCTGTAGACATTATAAAAAAGAACTTTAGAATATGTGTAAGCTATTAATATTTAAGTTTAATGAAAGTCTACTGATCTATTAATAAATGGTAGATGAAATTCAGTAAGGGTCTTTTTGTCTGTTGAAAGAGAATATGTGTACCCTGATTGCATAAAACAGATGCAATACAAAACCACAACATGTATAACTTGAATCTGTACAAACCAAATGTATAACAGAGAACAACAAACAATCAACAGTAAGCAGTTACAGATAATTTCCTGTAAATTCTGGTGTTCTAGCAGGAAATTCAAAACCGTAATGGAAAGTGCGGACTCTGTAATATATTCATCAACTGAGTATTAATGAGGTGACTGAGGCATTTACTCTGTACCCTCTCTGAGTCCGGCTTCCTAGGTCAGACCGGGATAACATCCCCGATCTGCGGGGTGCCACTCCTGTGACATGTTTCTTCCCACTTCTGCAGGATAACAGACTTATGAGCAAAAGCCACAAGCTCTTTGGTGTGTCGGATGTCAGCAAGGCCAACTCTGCCAGAGTAATATATGTAATGGTAAGTATTCTCCATCACTTCATCCTCTGCCCCTGATCAGTAAGTACTTATTCTGTAGTTGTACTATCTGACCCTAATGGGTGCATGTCAACAGTGCTGAAAATGATACATTTAAATATCTTTACATTTGTATAGTGTAGGTTATTGGAAGCCTGTAATCAGTTAAGTTGCCTGACAGTCCACCTCCTCATATGTAAATTCCATGTGCATACCACTCAACTGCACACCACCGTACACTGCAAGGTGGGGGAGAGTACTGGGGAAAGGTCACAGGTCTGAGCAGATTGGGAAGTGAATCGTAATTATCTAGCAGGAGAACCTGAGGTTACAATTACAGTAATGGGAGTGCCCATTAACACTGATAAAGTAGCCAGCCTGTACATTGTAATCACGGGGATCCCCAGCAGGGCTCCATCAAACATAGGATAGCATCATAGGAGCACACACAACAGGACATAACCAAATCAAGTTACAAACACCAACAGTAAAAGCTCAGAACAGCATATGAGACAAGGCAGTGGCAACAGTATGTCATAAACCACAGAACACAGTATATTTGTATTTATTTAATTAAAAGTTGGTAACCGGAAAAGAGAAATATAGTAAAGGCGACATCTAATTAAGGGGGTTGTTTGATAAAGGGGAGTACAGTCATCGCCAGAGATATAACCTTAACCAAAAGACCAACATCTGAAAAGTTAAGATGCATTTAGAATGTATTTGTCGAGCATTCTGGCATGATCTCAAGTGATGACTTTGCCCCTGGCAAAGCACTTATATACCACTGTCACCATCAGTTGTTCTGTGGGTCTCAATGCCAAGGTGGCGTCTCGTGGTGCAATTGTAATGCATCTAGGAATAGTGTGCATGGCAGGGGCAGCTCAGCTAGAGCTGCATTTCAAAAGAAGGAGAAAAGGGGGAATTCTGTGGTGATCAACCCAGTGTCTTATGAATCATAAACCCTCATGTCTTTCTGAGTGTTCTTCCTTTCTCACAAAGCCTCCAATAAAGTGCCCTCAGTACTCACAGGTCAGTCAACTGCAGGAGGCTAATCGGAACGAAGGCAAGGTAATTTCAGTTCAGCTCAATGATGGAGAAATTCAGTTCCCCTTGCTGTGAAGCTTTCATCATGGGTCCCATGTCATCCGAAAAGCATACAGCCAAGTTCAGCAAGTGAAGCAGATAGAATCTGAGTAGCAGGCCAAAGGATCAAGACTCCATGGGAGCATCCAAGGTTTCTGCTGATGTAGAGGGAGTCGCCAGGGGTCTTGGGATCATGAAAGATCATTTCCTAGCAACGATGTGTCCCAATAGGATTTCAGCAGTATTCCAATGTCTCCTTGCAAATTAGTGGGTTTATCAGATGCTGTGCTGTCATTTCTTGTATGACCACTGCAAGCGACCGTCCAGGTGGACTTTAGCAGGTCTCGTTCCAGCCATTCTTTGGCAAGAGAAGACAACGAGAGCCCTAATTCCTCAAGGTAAGAAGATGCTTCTAGTAGGTCCACAAAAGTCCAAGAACCCGACAGATTTCCACCTGCAGTCTAGCGGGATAAAGGATTTGCACCCACCAATTCTAGCTTTTAGTTGCTTCAAGATAGGCCATAGCATGCAGCAATTTTCCTGTACTGCTGTAGTGTAGTCATCGTCCAATGACATTCTGTTATGTTTATATTGTAAGTCTTTATGTTTCCAAGCCCTCCTGAGGAGTTCCTCTTTAGTACAGTAAGAAGTCAATCTAGCTACAAAGGATCAAAGCCGTGCACCAGTGTTACTGGGTTTGGGGCCAAGTGGGTGGTATGCCCGGTCCATGGTTAAATCAAAGTCAGACAGAAGGTGCATGGTTCCCTGGAATAAGACTTGCAGGAATGTTATAGTGCTTGTGGATCAATTTTCTGCCCCCTCCGGAACGCCATATATTCTTATGTTCTAGCATCAACTGCAACCCTCCACGTCATCAAGTCTGTGGGAAAGTTCTCTATCTTGTGCACGTAAGTACAGCAGGGGATAGTTGTGCTGGTCTAATTGTTCCAAGACTGTAGTGAGGTTGCACTTGCTCAATTCTTTGTTCAATAGAGCCGATGTCTGCTGTCAACTGTGTGAGGCTCTGGTCGATTTTGGTAACTGTTTTGGCAGTCTGTAAGATAGTATCAATGAGATCTAAGTTTTCATCTTCGGTTGGCAGGGTTGATGACTGAAAGCCTTCAGAGCCCACATTATCAAGCATTGTTCTTGTTTTTCTTGAGATAGGAGCTCTTTTAACTTTTATGCTGGCGTTCCAAGATGCTTCATAGGAAGTGCTTTGCATTGGGCGCCCTTAGCTGTGGGATCCATGCTGGAGCAAGCAGATACCTGTTGATGTTAATCGGGGGCAGATGGAGCAGCAGAATCAAGCTGCCATTAAGTTGCTGACATCACCTTAAGTCCCCCACCAGGGATAATTCTAATGTACAGAATAGGCAGTCGATTAGCTGGGGGGGGCCCAGTAGCACCATAGATAATTCTAATGTACAGAATGGGCCGGTGATCAGTGGGGGGGTGCCAGGGATCACAGGGGGCGGGTGTACTTCCCCAGTGGCCAACTAGCTAAGTGGTGGCTCCATTACCTCTGGCAGCTGCTAGGGCTGCCCAGAATTAAGTCGGTGTTTTGTTTGCCGGTATTTGCACTGCACAAAAGGACCATGCTAAATCCTTTTGCACAGTACAAAACTGCTGAATATGGGTTTGCACGCATATTCAAGGCTACTCCCCTTGTCCACATGCATACATTATGTTTTGCTTAGGTGCTAACCCTCTTTGGCCGTGCAAAAGCCCCTTTTAAATATGAGGCTCCAGCATAAACCCCAGTTTGCATGGGCAAAGACCCATTAGTGCCTGTGCAAACTTTTGAATATCAGGCCCCTAGTGTACTATGTATTCAAGTAACTTGCACAGTGATCACAACAAAAGTTCTCCTTTGGGGGCGGGGGTAACCATGTGTCTGTGCTTTTTTTTTTACTGACAGTAAATTTGAATGCATAATAATTTTTTTTAATTATTTTCCCTTTTCTCTTTTGCATGCAGCAGATGGAGACAGAGGAGAGAATTTCTCTCACTGCACATGCTCTATTCTGAGGAGTAGGATAGAGTAGCGGGACAGCAAAGCTTTAAAATTTTTAAAACGGGTATGCCATTGTTACCTCATCGTTTGCTCTCTTTCCAGCCCAGCTTGTAGTAGGGACTCTGCCGTGTGGTTCTCTCCCAGTGTTTTTGTTTTCTTTCCCCAGGTGGAGGGGCTTGCCATCGGTGGCATACACAGTGTGTGGAGCTCAGAGTTGCACCAGGAGGTGCAACTGCATCCCATAAGAACAGCAGAAGATCAGTTGGAATGGCTATAACACCAGTGAATTGGAGAAGCACACCCACAAACAGAGATTTTTCTCCTGTCTGTAGTGACTTGAACTACATCTCCAAAGGTCTTCAAGTCCTTGAAAAGCCCGAAAATCCCGTCAGCTTGTCAGCCAGAGATTAGAGCTAGGACCGGAAACCTTAACATTTAATACTGCTGATACTACAAGCTAGATTTGGGATATTACCTGTATCCATTATTGTGTTCATTTGTTTATAAGACTCAAATTTGCAATTTTTATGATTTTACAATTTTTTGTAGAGGGAAAGTCGGAAGTGTAGAAGGTCAGAAGCTGGCCAAATTATGTTTTATTCTGTATTATAAAGGAGAGGCACTGTACTATTTGTTTTTATTAGTTTTTAATTATATTTTTTTTTTTAAAGTAGAGAGTTTATAGTTCCCAAGCCTTTTAAAAAATCCCACCACATGCTAATTTGGTCACATGGGGTGCAGAGATAAAAGGCGCATGTCTGGAAGCCCCAAATTAGATCAGCCAGATCAGTTGTAGCAGACAGTCGTGTTGGAAGCACGGGTGTGGGCAGCTGATGTTAACTAGAGAGTTGTTGGAGCACCACTTATTTGACTTTCCATCTTACTTGCTACAACTCTGAGTTGAAACGTGACCTTCTTTTGACTCTTCAGCCCGTAGATTGTATATAATAGTGTTCCTTTTGGTCCTCGACAATAGAGGAGTAAGAATTCAGCATATTTATATTGTGCACCTAGCACATCAAACCCACCTGTTGCTGTTGCTGAAACTATATACAAAGTGATTAACAGCTATTGTGAAAAGTAAGTGCAAAATAGTTTTTAATAAATATTTATACCCAACTACTGTTGATGTAGGTAGTAGCTGGCTACTTGTGTAACTTTTGCTCCTTTAGTAATTTTAGTCCCAATTTTCATTTTGTCTCGTTTTTCAGCCGAGTCATCTTATTTACTCTAAGCAGCATGATTTTATGTCTCTCTACTTTTATTTAAGGGCTTTATTTTGTATTTTGTTTTGCCTAAACTGTTATATTTGTTTAAATTGTTTCAACGATTGCAGCTGTTTAACTGTATATTTGCCTGTATACTTCCCTTTTTAGTGATTAAGGGGAGAAGATTGTCGGACAATCGGCTGCAGTTTGGAGCTTCCTGTTGGGTTCAGAGGTCTTCGAGATCTCCGTGGATTATAACTTAAGTGCATGTGTTTAAAGACAGTTTGATTTTAACAACAAAAAATAAACCTGATCATGGTCACAAAAGATTCTTTGGTGGATAATCTTGCAAAGGAAAGACACTGAAACTCTTGGGTTGCTGTGGCAAACTAAATCAGTGCAGGATTAAAAGGAGAAGCTAAGTAATACTTTTTCAGCATTTGACTGCTTATGAGTCTCATGTTGGATAACTGAACAACTGGTTTATTGTTTGTATGGAACTTTATTTTTAACTTTATCTGTGATAGGAATTTAAATTAGCAAATCACCTTTGCACTTTAAGTCCTGCTTTTTTTGTACTGAACTTGCTTGTACTTCTAGATATTTTTTGCTTGCATATACAATAGTTCCCTTTGTCTATGCCTAGTAACCAGATAAAGAAAGGCATTAAAACATATAGCAAAAAAAGCGGTTCGAGTAAAAAGACAGAGTTAAAAAAATACTGAGGCAAAAAGTGAGGTTAAAATCACACATTTTTTCCAACCATCAATTAACCATACTGAATTATGGGGTAATATGAAGGTTGTGAAAAAGTTTAACCCTAGCTTAACATCTTCTCCTACTAAACTGTAGCATGGGTCTGAGACCAGAGCCCCCATGCTAAAAAAAAAAAAAAAAAAAAAAATCAAAAGTTGGGAAGAACCCCATTTTGATACTAAAACAAAGGCTCCTAATGTGAAACAAATGGAACTTGTAACTGATGCAACTGGCTCTGAATTACATATATCTGATCTTGTAGATAATAAGTTGAATGACAATGGAAGCATACAAGAAACTGTGATAAAAGTGATGTTTCATATAATAGTAAGGGGATACAAGTGGGGGATTCATTGAGAAATGTAATACTTCCTCCAGGTGCTGCTGATATCCCAAAGGGTATAGATCTGATAGAACAACCAAATCAACAACAAGGACAAACACAAACAACAGATCAAGGCTCTTTTCTTAATGATTATGAGTCATTTTGTATGCCATATATTAATCAGCACAAGCCTGACCCACCTTCCAGATGTGACATGGAAGACAATGGGTCTGTAATACAAAACAGTGTGATTGGTACAATGATTAGTGCTGAGGACTCTAATAAAGAAAATGTAAACCATTCTGTAACTAATAATATACTTACTTTGTCTCAGCACTTGACTGAAGTAAAAAAAATAAATCCAATTTGGGAATACCCAGCTCCTGGAGCTAGTAACTCTATTTAGAGCTTTCATTGATTGTTTTGTTATGGACGAAAAAAAAACATAATACAGGTAGAGGTACAAAAAACCCTGAAAAAGTGTGTGTGTGTGTGTGTGTGTGTGTGTGTGTGTGTGTGTGTGTGTGTGTGTGTGTGCCAGAAAGGACAAAAAGGTAACAACCAGTCTTCCAATAGTTTGAGGAAGTAAGTAAGTAGACAAGCTAAAGGAAAGGATAAGCAAGGAGAAATGAAGAAAAACAAGATGGTAAAGGAAATCACAGAAGATATAGCTAATAATGAGATCAAAGAGATAGAGCTATTGGTGAAAGAATGAAATGAAAGAAAATCCCAGATTAAGGACATATACTCCAATAAAAAAGGAAAGCCAAGGGGTAAAAAAGAAACACTAGTACAGGAGAAGGCAGAGGCATATGTGACAGAGCCTTCAACAGATAAGGATTCTAAAAAAAGAAATGTAAGGAATAATAAAGATCAAGGGATTACTGGACAGGATTTACCAGCTAAGAAGGTGGAAAGGAGCTATAAAGAGAAACAAGTTACATTTGCAAACGTAGAGAATGGAAAAAAATAGAAGGAACAAAATATGGGGTCACTGGTGGAGCTAGAGAAAGAAAGGGATCAACTGATAGTAGCCAGAGAATGCCTTCCAACAGTGTATATAAAAGGACTCCCAAAATCTAAGAATGAGAATAATTATATCGAAAAGTTGGCAACACATAACTTGTTAAAAGGAATTAATAAAAATAAAAGTAGCTGGCAGGATATTAATTCAGCATATCAATATAAAAATCTTCCATTTAAAGGATGGGTTTGGATAGTGTTAAAAAATCAGGAAAAAAGGTTGAAAATTCCAGCATGTAAAAATGATCTATTGGATATTGGTATAACTCTGAACTCAGCAATGAACTCTGATGAAGAAATTGTAGATTTAAATGTTCATATGCATGAAGAGGTTAGCAAAGGAGGGATTAAAAGAATAATCACGTGTAAGCAACCATGCATCACAGAATTCATGAAACCTATAGAGCATGAGCTTCCTGGAGAAGTGACAAATCAAATAATAAGGAGAGAGAGAAAACAACTGGGGCAAAGAATAAACACAAGTATTATTCTCGAGGCTGAGGATTCAACATTAGAAAAAGAATCTATACTCGAAGAGTCTACACTTAGTTCTATTAGCACTAGTAGCATAATAACCCTTTTGGACACATCAGAATGACAAAATATGGTTGGTAAAGAAAATAATTGTACAAGTCTTTTAAGCTGGAACGTAGTGGCTCTAAAATTAAAACTATTGGAGAATAACTGTCTAAACTGGATGAAAAATTTCTTTATATTATTCATGCAAGAGACTTGGATTGGTGCGGTAAAAGAACGCCTTATGGAAGGTTTCAGAGTATGGTCATCTCCAGCATACTGAATAAATAAATTTGGACGGTTAAAAGGTGGCCTAGCAATTTTTATCTGTGTCAATCAGCTTTCAAATTCTAGAAGTTAGTAGTTATGAAGAATGTTTTATGTATAATATCCAGAAACAAATAAATCTGGCTCTTGTTTAATGTTTATATAGCTCCTGGATTAAAGCAAAGTGAAGCAGCAAGAACACTAAAATTAATAGAGGATTCCCTGGAGTCAGTTAAAATCAGATACCCAGAGGTTAAATCATTAATAGCCGGTGATTTTAATGTGCACATTGGAAGCTTAGTAGAGGAGTATTCAACTGATTGGCAACTGGATGACACACTTAATATTCCGGTGAGACATTCAAAAGACAGAACAATATCACAAACAGGTAGGAAGGTAGTAGTTATGTTGGAAAAACTATGTCTCCGCATATTAAATGGCCGCAATAAAGGAGACTGGGAAGGAGAGTACATCTTCCCTACAATGAAGGGTGGTAGTGTTTGTTTGTTTGTTTGTTTTTATACAGGTTAATTTGTTGGAGAATTAAATCCCCATTTACAACAAATTCCTGTGGCACATAATTACAGTAACAAAAACAAAATAATAAATAGATACATACAGAACAAAAATGACATACAGTCTAAAAACAATTACAACAAACATTCAGGTAATCATACAATTTAAGTTTAAATAAGTGAAAATCAGAAATCTCAGTAATTTGAAATGGTAATTCATTCCAAGTCTTTGCTAGACTATTCCGGAGAATTATATCCCCCATCCGGTTTATAATTCGGATCATAGGCAATTTCCTAGATGTTTTCCTTAACCTATCTGAGTATGTCAAATTTAAGTTCAAACATAATAGGTGACTTAATGGATGTGATTTTTTGTTCTTAGAATAAATTAAACCATGGCATACCACTGACCATAAATATTTTCTTCATGCTATTGGGTGTAGCCAATCAAGTTCTTGACAAACCGAACATCGATGAGCCCGGTATTTATTCTGTAATATGTAATTCCCCATTCTATAGTTGATCTGATCTGTTTTATCCAGAAACTTCTGGTAAGAGTGCATATATAATGGAAATCCATAGTTGAGTACAGGCAACAATAGTTGTTTTACTAGTCTAGTTTTAATTTCCCTAGTCAGGCATCCTGACATCCTTCTTAAGGCTCCCAATCTTTGATTCACCTTTTTTGTCTGCAGTAAAATGTGTTCAGAAAAAGAAAACTGGTAATCAACAAGAACCCCCAAGTATTTATAACTAGATACCATCTGAACCTTGGTCCCATCTAGAAACTTAATCTGTAAATCTGTGAAATCCTTTTTTAATATGATCCCACAGAAAAGATCATATTCTACGTCTTTCCAATACTCATTAAGAGACCCGAGTCTCTCACCCAAGTCTCAATATTAAAGAAATCTGTTTGGAGCCACTATCTCAGGTCTCCGGGATCATCTGCAGATGCGACTAATACAATATCATCTGCATAAAGTCTGATATCAGTACTAGTTATTTGAGTTACAAGACTATTTATATAGATGTTAAATAACACAGGGCCCAAAATAGAGCCCTGAGGTACATCTTGATATAGGTCCAGGAGACCCGAGACAGCAGCACCACAGACCACCCTTTGCCTACGATTAGATAAATAAGATCTAAACCATTGCAGAGACTCCTGTTGCACCCCAATATCCAACAATCTATACAAAAGGGTTTCATGATGTACCAAATCGAAGGCTTTACTTAGGTCCACAAACACCGCCCCAGTGTATCTACCTTGATTTAGTGTTATAGATATATGTATAACTGAAGCAACAAATTATGCAGCAGTGATGTATTTTAGAGTAAACAAAATTTGGGACAATGACCACATCCCCAATGAATGTGGTTTTAAGAATATCTTTGATAAAAAAATCAAGAAATGAAATAGCAGGAAAAAAGGCAGATACACATGTGCCTAAAATATGGAAAAAAGATAAGCTGGACTCCTTATTCCAAAGATGTGATTGACGAAGTTATCAGAGAAATGCATTTAAATAGACTTAAAGCTGATAATAATATATCATTGAAGATGCATGATTTTGAAATTTTTTTTAAATCAACTTGTAGCTAAGCTGGAAACTAAAAAAAAAAAGGCCACAAAATATAGTAAACATTGGAGCCAAGAACCTGTGGTACGATAATGAATGTATTAAACTAAAAAAAAAAAATAATAAAGTAGCTAAATTAAGATCAAGGAATTCAACTTCCACTGTACTGGGTGCATTAAAAAAACTGAAAGCGGAATATAGGACACTTATTTATGAGAAAAGGAAAAAAATATAGAAATAAATTATGGGTTGACCTGCAAAAATGCATTTTATTAATGCAGAGACTTGGATTGCCTACTTTTCAAAATTATATGGGTCTGACATAAAAGATAATCTGCCCCTTGTTACAGGTAATTATGTAAAACATAGTCTACAGGATGTATTTCTGTGCACAGTCCAAGAAGTTAAAATAGCAAGTCTAGGTCAAAAAAGAAATAAAGCAATGGGTGCTGATGGTTTACCAGCAGAAGTTTTTCTAAGTAATCCGGAGTACTGGTCGCAAGTCTTGGCTCCTATGTTTACTGTAATAGGCCATTTTCTTATCTCACCAAAAGTTTGGAAGTGAGACATACTTGTTTCATTCTTTAAAAAAGGAGATAGGCAAAGATCCCAAGTGTTACAGACCTATCACATTGTTACCAATAATTTACAAAATCTTCTCTAGAATAAGTTTAGATAGGTTTTTATTCTGGTCCGAAGAAGAAAACTTGATCTCCAAATTCCAATGCGGATTCAAAAGAGAACATACTGTAGTACACTTGATCTAGTCGTTACTCTTAACAATTTGGTAGATAAATATGTCAATGGGAAAAAGGGAAAACTGTATGTGAGTTTCATAGACATAAAAGCGGCATTCAATTCAGTTAATAGATCTACCCTGTGGACAATATTAGATAATCTCGGAATAAGTCCCTAGTTATTAGCTATTTCAAAAATGCTGCACCATAACACTGTGGCAGAAATTAGATTCACAAAAAATGGTGCTCTAACAAATGAAATATATATAGGCAAAGGAGTAAAGTAAGGGTGCCTACTTGCCCTGTTACTGTTCAATTTATATACTGAGTCACTGATTAAGAATATATCTCCTATAGATACCTATGCCCTGTCTATAAATAATAAAAAGATTCAATTACTATTGTACGCAGATGATGCTATAGTCATTTCACAAACTCCCATTTGTTTCCAGAAAGGGACCGAAAATATAATGCAGACTCTAGATAAATTAGATCTAGAGATTAATATAGAGAAGTCAAAAATAGCAATATTGGTAAAGAATACATCTAATATTAAGCACTGGACCATCAATGGAAATGAATTTGAAATTGTGAAAGAATATAAATATTTGGGGATAATTGTAGATCAAAATTTGTCATGGAAAGCTCACTTAAGGGATATGAAAAATAACACACATAAAACAAGATGTGGCATAAGATCATTTGCAAACAAGTTCGCAGGAAATTCTTTTATTGCAATGAAGAATGCATTAGAAGCAAAGATTATTAGTCAATCTCTATGTGGTAGTGAAATTTGGGGTCTATACTCCGATAGTACAAATGTAGATACAATTCAAAATTTATTTCTTAAGAGTATCCATGAACCTACCAAAAGATTGTCCATCTAGTTTTTTTGAAACTGGAATTGGGGATGCATCTTATAAAAACTAAAATTCTTATTAGAGCTACTAAGTTATGGGGGAGGATTATAAAAATGTCAGATAATCGCCTCCCAAAAATGTGTTGGCTGGAGCAACAAAGAAATGGAAATGACATACTTACCGTAATTATTGATCTTCTTGGACAGTCTCCATCACTCATTCACACTAGTGGGATAGCGCCGGAGGTGCTAGGACCAAGCGGGAGCCTAAAGTTTTCAGAAGGGTTGGCGCCGAGAGAGGACCACGCATGCACGGCACCGCAAGACTAGCTCGCGCCTATGTAGGCTATCTCGGCATCGACCCTCCAACCGTCTCAGTACCTTTTCGACCGAGGAGGTGCAGTGTAACTAATGAGAATAACTCATCCTGAGTTTCTGGGCCTGAGAGGGCCCAGATGGCCTTTGCAAGAAAGGCCAAAGAGTAATGTCCTCATAGTCTGAATCATAGGACCGTGAAGACCAGGCAAGAAAATGAGTGAACCCAGGGGATGGTGGGTGGGTGTGTGAATGAGTGATGGAGACTGTCCAAGAAGATCAATAATTATGGTAAGTACGTAATTTCCATATCTTCCTGGACTAAGTCTCCATCACTCATTCACACTAGTAGGAGAGTACCAAGCTGAACCCAACAACCCTGAGTAGGGTGGTAGGAGATAGGGTTCACTCAGAAAGGACAGCCAAGGACTGTCCTGTTAATAAAAGGAGCTGTCTTGTAAGAATATCTAGAACATTGTGCCT
This sequence comes from Neoceratodus forsteri, assembly GCA_016271365.2. NCBI lineage: Eukaryota > Metazoa > Chordata > Ceratodontiformes > Ceratodontidae > Neoceratodus > Neoceratodus forsteri. The sequence goes on along the minus strand of CM057453.1, from coordinate 1,454,226,995 downwards.
ACAAGATAAGCGCTCAAGTTGTAACTCGTCACCTTGCCGACGACTGCAATCGGCAAAAAATGAAAGTCTGCCAGGCAGCTGCAACCACTCTAGAAGAGCGGCAAGAACCTGGCCTCACAATTTGATCTAGGACCAAAATTAATAGTGTCAAAGACATGTACTAATGTAACATAAAGGGACCTCAGGAACTGAAGGAGTCGGAGGTAAAGTCTACTGGTTCAGGGTAGACCAGAAAGTGCAGATGGAAACCACCACTATCCAGAATGGTTGACCTGTAAACAACAGGTCCAGAAGCACTTGAACCCCTTACTTGGTGAGCAAGGGGGTCCAGGTGGGGTTAGCCCATCAAGGAGAATGGTCTCCACTGAGTCACAGGATCTTCCTGATGGAAGGCCAAGCACGACTTAGAAGCCTCTCGTGGTGGTCTAGTAAAACCAGATCCTACCCACTGCATATTCCAAGAGGAATAATCCTGCCCCTGTGTGTACAACTGTAGCAGCAGTCTCTGAACTCAGGGAAGAAAGGAAAGGTGTACAGGAGGATATGTCCACTCTGGAAAAACATTCCGACAGAAAAACAGGGCTGGATTTCAAGGTCAATAGAGGCAGATGTGCATCGAGGAGGGACACAGCAGGACCAAGTTAGGGCTAACCCATTTGTTGAAGTGACTGAAAGAGGCAGTGACTCAATGCGGTGAGGCACTACCCACTCTGGCTTTCCTGAAAGGAGTAGGAAAGGATTCTAGTTTGTTTGCTGAAAAATAAACATCACCACTCCCTCTCGCACTTGAAGAGGATAGCTTCGTGAGCGACTGGCATGGACCAGAGTGTAGGAACCGAAGGTGTGAATATTTGAGAAGCTTCCTCAGAAAAAGGGACCTACTTGATCATCCGTCAAGAAGGAGAAAATAGTCTGTTAAATTAAGCAAGCAAGGAAGCAGGAACCTGAGTTCCGACCCGGTGGAGAGTCGCTTCTGCTGCTGTAAGACTCTGTTCAAGAGAAGAAAGCCTGATAAAAAGAAAAGGAATTAACAGACTGGGCAGTCGCCTAGATCTAGGAAATGTCTCTGAATGAGAGATATCTCTAAGAGAAAGAGATGACCCATATCGTCACCGGATCGGACTCCCCGTAGGGGAAGAAGAAATCAGGTACTCTTTACCATATCCCAGAGACTAGCACCTCAGGGGCTGAGGAGGAATCTGACCAGATCCAAAAAAAAAGGTGGGGTACTGGGTAATTTCGGCTAGGCCCTGTGCTGTGATAAAAACTATATTGATATTTTTTTTTTTTTAGTCCAAGCCTAACAAGGCCTTCAGGCTGCTATTTTGAGGCTTGTCTTGATACAAAAAGACGAAGATGTTCTCCATCTGAGTGTGGAAAGAGCCTGAGTGTCCATACTGAAATCATGACCAGACTAACAATCACAACTGGAAAGAAGTTAACCACCTGTGCCAAAGAAGCCACCGAAGAGGCAATATCACAAGGGGGCTATATACCCCTATCAAAGGAGTGGAAGAGTCAGAGCGGCTCCCGACCATTAAATTAAAATGTTCCACAGAGTGTAACTGTCTTGACAAATGAAAAAGTCTAGACGCAGAAGAGTATGGTCCATGGACGCAGCGTGAAATACTATAGTGGACCCCATTACTGAGGAACTACTGAAAGGATTTTCCATCACGGACTCTGATGATAGAGAGGACGTGCCCTCCAGTACATAAAATGAGCCGTCTGCTGTGTTACTGACCAGAAGGACAGGGAAAGACCCATCTAGATGCACTTCTACCCAGAAGGACCTCCAAGAGAGGTCTAGGTCAGAGCCACTAGAGACTCCGCCATCAGAAAAGATGTCGAGGAGCTTGGTACCACGTAGGGAGCAAAGAAAGTGCTGAGCAGAATGAGATTCCACTGGCAGAACGATACAGCAGCGTTCCATAGCAGAAAACCGCTGGATGACACAAGATCCACATAGACCACCACTCACTAAAATGTGTGGAAAAAGTAATCCGCAGAACAAGAGTTCTTTCTGCGGTCAACATTCCACCACAAGTTCTGTGGAAAGGAGTCCGAAAGGAAAAATGTGTCACTAATTCTGCCATACAGCACCCACTAGCACCCGTGTGGCATCAGCACCACTCGTGGCACAGGAGGGCACCATGCAGTGCCTGTGCCAACCTGGGTGATACCTGGGGGCAGCCACGGCAGTATCTTCAGGTACTCCCGGCACCCATGTAGCAATGGCACATGAGGGCACCTCCAATGCCCATGGCACCATGGCACCGATGGCACAATGGCACCCATGACATGGCAAGAATGGCATCTGAGGGCACCAGTGGTATTCATGGCACCTGAGGGCACCAGTGGCATCCATGGACACCTGTGGTGCACCCGCGGCACCCACAGGTGTCACCCCCGGTACCCAAGGCACCAGTGGAACCCATGGCACCTGAAGCATCCATGGAACCCATGGGCACCCACAGCATTACCCATGGCACCCACGGGTGCTCCCAGCACCACCCCTGTCATCCCTGGCACCCAAGGCACCCACAGGTGCCACCCACGGGAGCACAGCGTAGCCCGTTGGTGCCTGGCACCGCCCACGGGTGCACGGCACCACTGACGGCGCCGACAACCAGTGGTAGCAAAGAGAGCACCCATGGTGCTGCAGAGTGGCGGAGCTGACCCACGGCGCTGACTAAGGCATGGCACCAACTAAGGCCCCGGTGGCCGTGCCAGCCAAGGCATCCGAGCCACGGCGCTTAACCATGGCCACCACACCGAGCCACGGCGCCGAAGGAAAATGTCAATGGAAATCCTGAGAAGGGGAGAAGGAAAAAGGTGGTGCCCGTGCCGGCCCCTGCATGGAAAAGGGAGGGGGAGTAGGCATGAGGGGTCGACACGATGGCAAAGGCATCCATAGGACACCTCGCCATACGTGATCCAATCGACCCGGCTCTGGTCCAATGACTCTGAGGCCCAGAGGTCCCGAAATCAGGAACAGAGCCAGGAAAACTGGAAAGTTGAACCCCTTGCTCCATAGGAGCGACCCAGAGGTGAAACTGCCCACCGGCCCTCCAGTGAGAACAGAGATGGAGCTCAGAGTCGAGAAAGCAGCCGTTAGGAGCGGGGCCAAGAGGAACCCACCAAAGTCGGTTCGGGCCCATCACCCTTCCCGTCGAACATTCCTCGTGCCGACATACCAACGGGCAACCTCGAGCGGCACCAATTCTTCTTCCCCGAATGAGGAAGAGGAGCTCGAGGTCAAGCGGAGCCAGATCACCAGAACCGTTAGATTTGTGCTTCACAGGACTGTCCTCCCCCACCGAGTACAGGACTGTCCGTAGTCATCCCCCCCCCATTAATTAAGGGCGGCAGACCAGACACAGCCCCTCTGCCATAAAAACTTTCAAACGAAGTCCTCCTACCATCACCGCTACCGTCTAAGGATGACTCTGTTGATGGCAGGAAAGAATTTATTTTTCTTCTTCTTCATAATCTTCTTCTTGTTCATAAAATAAATAAACTACTACTTTAAAATATTAAAACATCAAGAGCTGTTGTCGTATAGACGAAAACTTCGACTCCGGCAGACGAGCGACATCGACATCCAAGCGCACTCGACGGCAGGAGAAAAGGAACTGAGGCAGTTGGAGGGTCGATGCCGAGATAGCCTACACAGGTGCGAGCTAGCCTCGTGGTGCTGCGCATTCGTGGTCCTCTCTCGGCGCCGACCCTTCTGAAAACTTTAGGCTCTCGCTAGGTCCTAGCGCCTCTGGCGCTATCCCACTAGTGTGAATGAGTGATGGAGACTTAGTCCAGGAAGATCATTACTATACCAGAAGCAAGGTATTTGTTGGTTTAATAGATTAAATCTGTTCCTAAAGAGAATTGGGTGCCATGATATTTTGTCTGTAGGATCTCTTAATAACATCGATACAACTGTAAGAGAAATAATACTCAGATTACAAGATTCGTCCATGCAGGAAGATTTTTCCAGAATCCATGAGCTAGACCCGTATGGTATATATTCAAATATAAAGAACATCTGGGGTTTGGATAATTACTTAATTTAGTGTGAAAAACTGTGAATATAGAAATGTGCCATGTCTATTGAGATTAGCATTACTTGGGATCCAACATTAGAAGTCAAACATTCATGACGTACTTGGGTTAAAAGGAAAATACAGTTGTGGAAATAAACTGTCAATAGTTCCATTATATACTCTTTTTGAGTGTAAAGAAAGAGAAAAGCATAGGAAAAAATAGTTAGAACCTTTATTGAAATTGCAGTATCCAATGAAAGAGGTTATAGCCTATATTCTCCAGTTTGAAAAGATAAAAATCATGTACAGGGTGGCAAAATATTTTAGTGACTGTAAGAGCTGGAAAAGTATTTATTGATGCACTTTAATATGGATATGAATTATTTTTTTTTTGCATTATATGTTTATACCCTCCTCCCGTGCTTCACTGTGCCCCACTCCTTCAGGCTCCACAAGTTCCCTTCGTCCCCACTGACCTCAGCCAGCCCTCCTCAGGTCCTCAGATCGCAGCCGACCCCCGGGATATCCCGGTGTATCCCTATCACCGGGCGGGTCCCCCTCCTCTGAGGGGGAAGGGCACCGGAGAGGGGTAAGACCCCAGCACACACTTTTCATTAGGGCCCGGGGGTGCTGCTGAGGAACAGGAGGCCCTGGCCAGGTACTGGTGGCGCTCCGGGAATGGAGAGCCGTCATCTTGGCAGGCAGCGAGTAGATTTTCTACTTTTTCCTGTGGGGGAGTGACATCTGACGTCAAGGCGTACGCTGACGTCTGCCACCGCCCCCTTGAACACCGTGCCCCAGCTGTATGCTGCACTCCCAGCCTCCACCAGGAGTCATCCTATGCGGGTATGCGTCCCCTGCCCACCCCCCGGGAGAAGGAGAGCTGTCCCCGGATGCTCTATCCTTCTCCCCCCGGCCGGCCCTCCGGCAACCCGAGTCCATTCCCGAACCCAGGTCGCTGTCGTCACAGACGGAAATCCAACCGCTGCGCCGACGGGCTGGCTATGGATATGAATTTTAACACATGTACAGTGCTTGTTAGTTTGTATGTCTTCTAATGTTGTATGTTTTTTTAAATATATTTGTATGTAACAAATCATTTGATTTTATACTTTTCCTTTGTACACTAAACTGAAATTATTTTCCCTTTTCTATAGGATACCAAGGGCATATTCTGTGTAATTTTTCTCAGTTTTTCTCCCCTTCCATAAAGTTCCAATTTTATTTTTTATTATTTTGCCAGTCTCTTCACTCAGGTTGTTAAAAGTCTGTTACAAATGTTAATCTTCCCATTTCAGTTTTCTGTTTTTGTGTCAGATGTTCAGTTCTTATTATACCCATTCTGTGTGGTAGAGCTTGTGTATTTATCATTTTGGAATTGTGTGACCATTTCTTTGGCTCCTATTTGGAACTGCATTTCTGTGGTGCTATTTCTTTTCAGTCTAATGAATTAATTGACAGATATATTGTTTACAAACTTTTTGGAGTGGTTACTGTTGGTTCACAAAATCGTGTTTCTGTCTGCAGGTTTGTTTGTACAGATTGGTCTACAACTTATATCCTTGTTGGTATATACAGTGTAGCCAGCCATGTTGCAATGCAGTAACTAGCAATAAACAAGCATTTGTCAATGCCGAATGTTTGCTTGCTGGCATTGGTAGTGTAGGAGTTAGAGAGCTGCATAGTAGGAATGGCAGTGAAGTACGGAACTGAAGCCAACCCCACCACCAACCTGCAGAGTCTGACAGGCATTGGGACGTGCCTTTGGGTCATCAGGCATAACGGCCATGCCATTTCACCATAACCTACCCTGCAGACACTGATACGTGTCACAGTGTGCCTTGGAGTCTTTGGGCCTTATGCTTACCCCATTGCATAAGAAATATGGTGAGATGGGTGCAGTATAGGAGAATGGGGTGAACTCTGGGGCCAAATAGTCCAAGGCACACCTTGATGCCTGTCACTGGCTGCACGGTGTGGGTGGGGGTGAAATGGCAGGAGCATTACAGGCAACAATCCCAAGTCACACCCCTCATGCCTGTCAGTCTCTACAGGGTGTGGTGTTATGGTCGGAAACCCTACCACCCCAGGCGTCCGTTGGTATTTTCACTCCAAATTTTAAACATGGGTTTTTTGTGACCCCCAACCTCATGAACAGTGGCAATATCAGTTTGTTAGTGGAAAGCTGATTTTGAACAACGAAAACCCATTCCAAACAGGATGTGAAAAATGACAGCTGTACTGTTCATGGGGAGGTGTAAAAAAATGGCAATGTTGAAAATCTGGAATGAAAATATAAAACAACTGAAGTCACAAGCGTGCGTAGAAACTGTGCAACGCACACCTATAATGTAATTAGTTTGGGGATTTTTTATAGCAGATTGTCAACACAGGCATTTTGGGACCTCCGCTCATGAACAGAGTCACTGTGATTTTTTTAATCTGTCCTGAACACTGATGTCCCACAGCGACCATGCATTTCAGCGCCGGAAGTGTGAAAACACATTTTGGCCAGGGTGTGAAAAATGACAGCTGAACTGTTCATAAGGAGGTGTTGAAAAATGCCAGTGTTGACAGTCTGGACTGAAAATATTACACATTTGTGAACTTACACAGAAACTGTGCAATGCACGCTCATAACACAATAATTTTATGGACTTTTGTCACCATATATTTAACACAGCCATTTTAAGACCTCTGCTCATGAACAGTGTCACTGTGATTTTCTTAATCTGTCCTGAACATTAATTTTGCACACCGACTGTGCCACTGGGCGCTACATTTCTGAAAACACATTTTGGGCAAGATATGAAAAATGACAGTTGTACTACTCATAAGGAGGTGTGGTAAAATGGCAATATTGAAAATCTGGAGTGAGAATATTACAAATTTGCAAAGTTACGAGGCGGCGAGGAACAGCACAACGACGTCAGAACAGTCGTTTTGAATTTTTTCTTCATTTTCAGCATAGGGTTCTGAGGCCTACCATGAACTGTGGCACTGTCCTTTCATTACTGGGTCCCAAAAGGTGGTTCCGCGCAGTGACCACAAAATAACCTTTTGGAACCGAATAACAAAATAACAGTGACTGAGTTCATGAGGTGGGGTCCCAAGAACCCCATGTTGAAAATGTGGTGAAAAAATTCCACAAAATGGCTGAGATATGCACCAAAGTTGAAAAAATCCCTATTTATGCTATTATACAGCTTACCGGCATTTCTTCAGTTCATGGGTCGGCTTTGAAGAGTGCAGATGTGTTCCCGGTTCACCAAGATCGCCGTGTCAGCCTCCAGAGGAAAGTATGGGGTGGGGGGTGGGGAGGTGGATGCGCAGAGGGTGGGCGCCGGGTTGGGGAGGGGGCAAGACAATCAATGAGGGACCTTTTTTGTTTTTAAGTCTTTTTTTCTTTTAGGGAGATGACGCGGGACATTTGCCATGCTGGGTGGGCTCCCAGCATGGCAGCTGGAAGTTTTTTTTGGGGGGGCCAGTGGAGCTGAAGGGGGATTGGGCACCCTCATCACCATACAGAGCTTTGCCTAGCTGGCGTGGGCTCCCAGCGTGGCACCTGGAAGTGTGTTGGGGGCAGCAGACAGACATTTGCCATGCTGGGGTGGGCTCCCAACATGGCACCTGGAAGTGTGTTGGGGGGCCATGGAGCCAACGGGGGATTGGGCACCCCCGTCGGCCATACACTGTATGGGGGAGTGCATGAGCACACTGAGGTGGGCTCCCAGCCGCACCTATGTGTCTGGTGGGTGGGAGAACCATCTATGACAGACATGTCAGAGAAAATAATCTAGGCAATTTGTACTGCTGATGGCAGTATGCAAATTGTCTGCAGTGATTTCCTTTCAACTGTACGCCACTGCATCTGAACGGCTGTCATAGACAGCTCGGACATTCATTAGCGTGGTGCAGCCATGCCGTAAAAGGGAGCAGGGCATTGGAAGTGGGGGAGGCACACCTATGAAAACTCGTATGGTGGCACTATGTTTCTTACACATGTGTGCAAGCAAACATAATGACATGTAACACACTTCTCCATGACAAAAGGGCTTAACTGCCACTGAATTGCACTATTCCCTGCAGAATACTGCAGCATATTGTGATATACTGCATAGTAGTGCCACAATAATAAAATTTCCACAATACAATAACAATCATGAAATTATCATGATAATTGTATTATTGCAATAATTTTGCAACTTCTGTGAAAGTAATCTAAAAAGTGCAGAAACTGATTTTTCTGTTCCTATGCAACCATTTAAAACATTTACTGCATGTGTGCAGTGTATTTAAGTTATGTTACTTAAACTACAAAGAGTCAAACATTTAAAAATAAGTAAGCATTTTTAATTACATTTTTCAATTAAAAAGCTCAGTCTGAATTTTTTAAAACAGCAAAGTTTTTACAGCAAAGAATCATAGGCACTCACAGCACCATACAGTTGAAGTCTTGAAATAGTATTGTTTGCCCTTTGTTGTGCATGCCAACTAATTTCTGAAATTTCTGCAGGGGCAGGGTGTTGGGAGAAAGGTTTATTGTTTTCAGACAGCTTGCTGAAAGAAGAAAACTCCTCTTTTTTCAGAAATTATTGTTTTAATATGCTGTATAGAACATCTGTTGAAGATGACTCATTGAGTGAGTTTATTTATATTGAATTCATTTAAATTCTGAAAACCCTTTTTTAGTTAGATGTTTAAAAGTAGGCATTGGAAATTCTTGAAGCAATTTATGTAAATTGAGCATCCCATGCTCATCCCCACAATGCAGTTAGTACAATGTAGAAAATGGGGGGAAATAATTTAGTTTTTGTTACTAAACATTATATTGGGATATTTGAAAATGTGCATAGAAAAGAAAACTGGATTACAGGAGTACTACAGCATAGAGTTTAATTACAATCATCATAAACCTGATTCCATATACACAGCCTTGGTCATTAACCAGAGCAACTAAGGGCCTTATCCTCAATACCCCTACTTGGGTTCACAGGGCTGCTCCAAAACAAAGAAGGCACCCATCACATATGCAGCAGCCTCCATCGTATCTACCAGTCCAGTTTTACTATGTCCAACAGGTGCCCCAAATCAATCACGCACCCTGTCAGAGCTCCATTGGTGGCTGGGTCAGGTACCAGGAAGGTGTGTAGGGCAATGGAAAGCAGCATGGCTGAAGCCAGGTTTGCCTGGAGTCATGTAAAAAGGAGGGTGTGCATGGTACATGGGTGGAGAACCTCTAACATATCCAGTCTGTGCTTCCCTGCAGTGTCCTTCTATGTCCTTCCAGGGCCTGATTTTACTCCTGCATAGGTTGTACCAGTCATCCTCCAATAGACAGAGAGCTGGAAGAGGATGGAGAACAAGATCTTTAAGAATGATGATTGCAAATATACAGTAAAATGGATATGGGAGTTCTAGTTGGACCACTGTATTTCATAATCCCTTGCTCCCACTGAGTAGGCATCTAGAGAAGAGGGTCAACCCATGCTTCTATTTGGAAGCCCAGTGTCATGCCAAGCTTTGCCCCCTCAGACACCCCCTTTCCCCACACGCAGCTCTGTCTGCAGCAGGGGATGGGAGTAACCAGGGATGGGAATGCCACCCATGAGCATGGATCACGTTACTGAATGGCATGGGGCAGAGCAAGGCAGACTCGCTATGTATGTAGTGCATCATTGTGGATCCCACCTGTGCACTGGAGCTTAAGAGAGGGCGTCAACAGAAGAAGAGCAAGAAAATAGGAAGGAAGAACACAGAGCAAATGGCTAATGAATTATAAGTGAATGAGGGTTACTGCTTAATCTGTCTCCTTGGTAACACTCAGTCTCTGAACAGTGAGGAAGATCATATCTCTGCACTAGGACACAAAATTCTCTACTAAAATGCATCTTTCAGTATTTTCGCTAAAGGAGGTTGCCTGAGCAGCACATTTTGGGGGGCAGGTTTTCTTAAAAATATTGTTGCCCTTTCTATTTTGTATCTCTAACTTGGCTGGTACTCATACCCTTCCTGGTCTGCTTTCCAGCTCCAAGTATGAGGTCAGTTTCAGTGTGTGGGTTGAAGACAGCGAGCCAATCTCTTGCATTGTCTGCAGTGTTGTACTGAATTACTTATTTTTGGGACTCAGAGTTTCCACTTCCAGCATGAATCATCTGTGTGATCATGACTCTCACCACAGGTACAGGCCCCCATCTTGAACCAAACTGCCTAATTCTGAAGTTCCAGTCCCCAACACCGTCACTACCAAGCACACATACTTTCCCCCTAAAGTTACTCCTGTTCTTGCCCTCCTTAACTGCTCAGACATGACATTTATGAAACAGGATAATCAGTACCCTTTTTGTTTGAAGAAACTCCACTTTCCCATTATGACAAATCATAATTTATTTATTTATTTATTTATTTTTTATTTATTTAGTTGTTTAACCAGGTATAGCACACTAAGCTGAAAGCTTTTTTACAGGAGCGACCTGGGAGCACAAGGAGGTTAAGTGACTTGCTCAGGGTCACACAGTATGCAAGTCATCATAATGGTAAAGTGGAGCATCATTTCAAACAAAAAGTGGACTGATCTGTCAGTTCTGCAAATGATGTGTTCAAGTGATAAAGGAGAGCAAGACCTAGAGTGGACTCATGAACGTTAATGAAAAGTAGTGCTTGAGGGCCGGGATTTGAAATTATAAGCAGCTTGGTTCAGGTTGGGGGTCTGGGGCAAGAGTCATGATTGCGCCAACTAACGCTAGAAGCCTGGAACCTCAGAGTTCAAATAGAAAGTAATTCTGCATTGCAATCAGCACTGTCTGCAGCACACAAGGCACAACCCAGTTCCCAAAAATTATAAAAATCATCCCCCCCCACCCACACCGTTATGACTTTTACCAACCTTGTATTGTTTCAATGTTGCCAGCTGCCAGGCTCAGGGTGTAGTTAGTGAGTAGTCCTCGTCAGTGGCACTGCAATGCTACTTACTGTTCCTGTAACCCTTTAACTCAGGCTCTGCTCCAGCTTCCATCCACTTTCTTCCTCCACTCTCTCTCGATAATCCTCACTGTGTGAGGGTTAGGACTCAGGAGGGTAGACCACTACAGTTGTGGTCACAGTGGTGTGTGAGTTGGTGATGGACACGCTATCTACCCTACTTCATATTGCAATATTAGGCCCTCAGACATCTTTCTCCTCTCTCAGGTGACGTGCTCCTGCAGGCGAAGTGCTTCTGCAGGCTGCAAAGTGAGAGAAAGGATATTTTTACATACCTCTATTTAACTACTGTCTTGTGGAGAGGCATCTAAGGACAGGATTGGTTGACATTTTTGAACTGGTAGCAAGTTACGTAAGTATGACCCCTCTCCCCCTCCACATGGCGTGAAAAAGACACATTCACCAGACAGCAGAGTTCACACATCTTTATTTAGCAGTGGTTACAGGCATGAACTAAAATGGTGCAGGCTCTGCACCAGAAGTCATACAAAGAGAGACTAAAATAGCTTAATATGTATACCCTTGAGGAAAGTGGGTGGACATGACAGAAACTTTCAAATACCTGAAGGGAATCAACAAAGTCCAAGAGGGTAGCATCTTTCAGAAAAAGAGATGTGCAAGAACAAGAGGGCACAATCTGAAGATAGAGGGGGGCGACTAGGGCAATGTGAGGAAGTATTTTTCATGGAGAGGGTGGTGGATGCATGGAACGGCCTTCCTGAGAAGGTCATGGGATCAAAACAGTGGGGGAATTTAAGAATGCATGGGACGGACATAAGGCAATTCTAGTGGGAGGTAGGAGGAAGTAGGCTGTTGGTAAAACTAGGATCTGCAGCTTATCCAATAGGTAGGGAAATGGGCAGACTGGGTGGGCCAAGCGGTCCTTATCTGCCATCAAAGTCTACATTTATACATTTCTATGAAAAGTAGCAGCTCAATGGTATACCAGATTAAACGGTTATCGCAATATGGAAAAAAGGAAAAAAATACTTACCATAGTAATATTGTTTCTTCCAGGGGATCCCTCAGTATGCTTGACTAGTGCAGTTATGCCAGCTGGGTTCAGCTGCCCCGGAGGTGGAGTTATGCTAATGATGCCATGGAATTAGCCAATCAGGTTGCAGTAAGAGAGTGCTGCCTGTAGGTGCTGCTGTACTTCCAGTCAGATTAATTTTGTAGCCTGAGGGGCAAAATGCCCCAAACCCTAAACCTATGCTAGTACAATAGAAAAAATGGAAAAAAAAAACAAGGAAAAATGGACTTGCCTCTAGGCAAACTATATACATCATGGTTCACTGAGTATTTTATTGTTCTACAGTAAGAAATTTGTCCTAAGGCAAGGACTGCAGAACTATTCTCAGCCAGGTTATGTGAGGGGAGGCTGGGTGGGAGGTCAAGCATACTAAGGGTTCCCCTGGAAGAATCAATATTACTATGGTAAGTATTTTTTTCTTCTTACCCCAGGAATCCCTCAATATGCTTGACTAGTTCAGACTACAAAGCAGCATAGTTGGGAGGAGGGAACAGAACCTACTTTGGAAACAGGTTCTGTAGGATGGCAGTGCCAAATTTAGCATCTGATCTGGACTGTACATCCAAGCAGTAGTGTTTTGTGACGGTGTGTACAGTCTTCCAGGTAGCTGCTTTGCTGATGTTGAGCAAGGGTATGTCTCTTGCTGCTGCCACCGGAGCTGCAGTGCCCCTGGTGGAATAAGCCCTGAGGCCTTGAGGTGGCTGTTTGCCAGCCTTACTGCAATAGAACTGGATGCAGGAGACTATCCAAAATGAGATAGTCCTCTTAGTGGCTGACCTGTCTTTACTCACCTCACCATAGGTGAGGAAAAGTTGGATGTGTGAGGACCTGAGCCACATGATGTGCTCCAGGTAGTAGGTCAGTGTCCTTTTGACATCCAGGCTGTGAAGCATGTGCTCACCAAGAGTGGATCTGTCTGAGAAAAAGACAGTGCACTGTAGACTGGTTCAGGTGAAATTCAGACACTACCTTGGGAAGAAATTTCCTGTTGGTCCTGAGAACTACTTTGTCCCTGTCGGAAATAATGTAGTTAGGTTCGGTACAAAGAGCTTGCAGCTCTCAAATCCTTCTGGCTGAAGTGACTGCCACTAAGAAGACAGTTTTCCAGGTGACATATTTTAAGTCTGCAGTAGCCATGGGCTCAAATGGAGACTCCATCAACTTAGCTATGCAGAGGTTCAAATCCCAGAGGGGGAACAGGTTCCCTAAGTGGGGGTTGAAGGTACAGCTGGCCTTTAAAGAATTTTTTAAAGATGGAATGAGAAATCATAGACTTATCCTTATCAACAGACATATAGGCCGAAATGGCTGCCAAGTGAACCTTCAGAGATGAGGCTCTAAAGCCTGATGCTTGCAAGTGTTCTAAATAGTCTAGCATGGAGAACACGCTAGCTTGCAGAGGGTTAATCTGCCTGTCTTTACATCAGAGAGAAAATCCCTTCCATTTGGAAGCGTAAGTCTTTTTGGTACTTGGTTTCTTGGTCAGACAAAGGATTCTCAGGATTTGCTCTGAATACTGAGAGTCAGGGAATTCTAGCTCTTCTAGTACCAAGCTTTGAGGTGAAGAGACTCTATGCTGGAGTATGCTATCCCCATCTGAGGCAGGGTCAGGAGACCATGGCTGCCTCACCCAGTCTGGAGCCACCAGAATCATGATTGCTGGCAGGCTTCTGAGTTTTAGCAGGACCCTGAAAATCAGAGGAAATGAAGGGAAAGCATACAGAAACCTCCCTATCCAATCCAGAGAAAGGGCACACACTGGCACTGAGCCAGAGCCAGAGGCCTGCAACAGTACAGGGGAATCTGGTAGTTGAGTTTAGAGGTGAAGCGATCTATCTCTGGAGTGCCCCATCCCCTGAAGACTATGGCCAGTACCTGTCTGTTTAGGGCCCACTCGTGGTGGCCCTGACTGATGCGGATCAGGTAGTCTGCCAGCACATTGTCCGTGCCTGGCAGGTGGATGGCAGTGAGCTGCATGTCTATGGAGTAGGCCACAGACCAGATCTTCATGGCCTCCATGCAGAGTTTTGTGGATCCTGTATCCCCCTCCCCCTTGCTGATGCAGAACATAGCAGTGGTGGTGTCTGTCCTTAGTTGGACAGAATGATCCTTGAGCTGGGGAGCAAAGGCTTTCATAGCCAGGTACACAGCCCTGAGTTCAAGGAGATTTATGAGACACCTGAACTCTCTGGGAGACCAAACCCCACTTATGGATTGGTCTGCCAGGTGTGCACCCCACCCAAGGAGGGAAGCATCTGTAGTGAGCACTCTGGAGGGTTACTTCTGCTGGAAAGAAATTCCTTCCCTGAGGTTGTCCCTGTCCTTCCATCAGTCAAGGTCTTGTAAGAGTGTCCTTGTGAGTGGAACCAGTTTTGCCAGGGAGTCCCTCTTTTGAGACCAGTGGACCCCGAGATGGTACTGAATATCCCTCATCTGAAACCTGGCACCTGGCAGTTCAGCTGCAGTAGATGCCATGTGGCCTAGAAGTCTGAGGAGGTGCCTGGCTGGTCCTCGTTGGCCCAGGACAGACGAGTGAACCAGGGTCTGGAGGTTTTCCACTCTGTCCAGAGGGAGCAGGGCTTGCCTTGCTGTGTGTCCAGCTCTGCTCTGATGAACTCCAGGAGTTGAACTGGCTCGAACTAGGACTTCTCTGTGTGGATCAGGAACCCCAGGGACTCCAAGGTGCGTTGTGTGAGATTGAGTGTCTCTGACCTTTTGGGGAGACTTGTCCACTATCAGACAGTCATCCAGGTAGGTGAAGATGGAGACCTCCTGTCTTCTGAGATAGGCTTCTACCACTGCCAGGCACTTTGTGAAAACTCTAGGAGCTGAAGAAAGGCCAAATGGCAGAGCTGTAAACTGGTAGTGGCCAGAGGGCAGCCTGAACCTGAGATACTTTCTGTAAGAGGGCCTAATTGGAATGTGAAAATAGGCGTCTCTTAGGTCTAGGGAGGCTAACTAGTCTCCCTGTTGTAAAGATGGGATCACCACTGACAGGGTGACTATCTTGAATTTGACATTGAACAGGTGCTTGTTTAGGTACCTGAGACCTAGAATGGGTCACCAGTCCCCATTTTTCGTTTGAGTTAGAAAATATCTGGAATAGAGGCCTTTTCTCCATTGGGAGAGGGTGACTCTTTCCACTGGATTTGCTGCCAGGAGGGACTTTACCTCTAACTCTAGCAGAATCTTCTCTGTGGGAGTTAGTGGTTTTACACTCCTGTGGCCCTGCCGAGTGGGAAATTTTTTTGAACTGCAGGGTAAGTCCTTGACCCACCACCTCCAGCACCCACCTGTCTGTGGTGATGTGGTGCCAGTGGTGGAGGTAGTGGGTCAGTCTTCCTGTTACTGGGAGAGGGGAGGCAACTTGGGCCTTCCAGTCAGGAATTTTGTTTTTCTTGAGTTTTTGTTAAAGGTGTGGGATCAGTACATTTCTGAGCCCTTCTACCTCTCCGCTAAAGAATTCTCTCATCTGAGAGTAATCCAAGGGCATGGGCACTGGCATAGGGTAGAAAGCCCTGGGATAGTAACCCCTACCTCTGCCCCCTCTTTGGGGACTGTTGGAGGTAGAGGGTTTTTCTTTAGCTGCATTACTCTGAGTCTCCCTTTGCTTTCCAGCCAGCGGGGCAGTGATATGTTTTTCTTTTTGTTTCCTTTCAACAGGCCCTGAATCAGGGACCTGCTGTGAATATCTTTTTTGTTTGGCTTGGTCATAATTATTTTTATCAGACTTATTTTCTATGGCGTCCTTGGAGGACATGTCTATAGACTCTTGGTAAGAGGAGGATCCCTCTTCTGAATTTTTAAAAGAGGGGAGGCAGATTGGAAGTCATAATTTCCAGCCTTAAGGCTGATTTCTTACTGTTTTTGAGCAATTTAAAATGTAAGCACACAGACAGAAAAAACAGTGACTGGCCCAAAATATAAAATGGGTATTGTGGCAGTCTGCCTTGATCACAATTCCAAAGGCTTTAGCAATTTGGAAAGAAACAAACACAAGGACCAGTCTTGGTTCTGGGTCTATTTGACCTGTCAATTTGTCAGAGGAGCCAGGAAAGTTTGTTCCCAAAAAGAATAAACTCAAAAGGCTTCCAGCACTGTGGAACCGTGGAAAAATATTTCCTAGGTGAGGTAAAATAAGGAAGTGCGGTTAAAATCATGGAATCGCTTTAAAACTATGTATCCATGGAAAAAACAGCATTAAAATATAAAATCCATGGAAATTTTACCTCAGATGCGATATTTAGTCAGAAAAATGTGTGGGAACGTGGAAAAAGGAGGAGACTTTCTGCAGTTCCTCGGAACTAAGAAACCATGGAAAACACATAAAAAGCACTAAAAACTCACAAAAACAATCCAAAAGCATCAAAAAGTAAAAGAAATCACTACAAAAATGAAAAGTAACCACTTCAAGCGAAGGGCAGACTTGTCCAGTCAGTGGAGAAATTAATCTGACTGGAAGTACAGCAGCACCTACAGGCAGCACTCTATTACTACAACCTGATTGGCTAATTCCCTGGCATCATTAGCATAATTCCACCTCTGGGGCAGCTGAACCCAGCTGGCATAAATGCACTAGTCAAGCATACTAAGGGATTCCTAGGGTGAGAACAGTGCAATACTGATATCGTCAGCTGTTCATAGCGCAGTTATCTTTTATACCACTATTCGGTGACACCCCTAATGCTGCAGCATTACTGAGTTGCATCCTAGTACCACTCAAATCCAAGAAGTAGACCTTATTTCCATCTATTTTAAATGTAAATTTGAGATGCTGGCTTGTGCTGTTACAGGTAATAAAACTCTGCAATCTGTCATAGAATCCGTTCCATAAAAGAAGTACGTTGTCTATGTACTATTTCCATATGGCTATAGACGAGAAAATTAATCTTACTCCTGACTGAAATGTTTCTTCCCATTCCCCCACACATAAGCATGCAAAATCAGAAGCAAATGTTGTGTTCTTAGCGGTTTCTTTACCTTGGGCAAAAAAACTTTCCATCAAAGCTGAAATAATTTGTCTGCAGTGGAAATTTTAATAGGTATGTAATGAAGCCATTGGGGGCAGAATCCCATTTTTGTAGTGTTTTTGAGACTGCATACAATTCTCCATTGTGCAGTATATTTGCGTACAGTGACTCAATGTCAACTGTAAGAAGGACTGTTTTATTTGTTACACTGGTAAGTCAACACATTTGGAGGACTTTTCTGTTACACTTACAATACTGGAGATACTTGGTCTCCTGGGAGGTTTAGTTGTATTTTCTTGAACTTTTGGATAGAGATATATTACAGGCCATTTTGGAAATCTTATTACCAAAAATGATTTTTCTGCCTAAGTGATCCATCTGTTAGCAAAGACGTGATCAATTAGCAGTTCAAGTCATCTGTTGTACATTTCTGTTGGGTGATTCTTCAATCTTATGCAGAATCTTTCATCATTTGTTTCCACATTTAATTTTCGTAGTCTTCTCTTGCCCAGACAACTACCGCTCCTCTGTCTGCTGCCTTTTTGACACTTCTTTCCATGTCCTGTAATTGGTTTTAATGCTTGATTCTCAAGGCAGCTCATATTTAATTGTGCAGTATTTCCCATTTCATTTTTTCTGATGTGGCAACAGGAGGAAGTATTTTTTCATGGAGAGGGTGGTGGGTGCATGGAACGGCCTTCCTGAAGAGGTTGTGAGGTCAAAAATAGTGGGGGAATTCAAGAATGCACAGGACAGACATAAGACAATTTTTACGGGGTTAGGAAGAAGTAGGCTGTTTGTTAACTAGGATCTGCAGCTTATCCAGTAGGTAGGGAAATGGGCAAACTAGGTGGGCTAAGTGGTCCTTATCTGCCGTCAAAGTCTATGTTTCTATGATTTGTTCTTCTATTTTAAGTTTTGTCAATTTTATAGGTGTTTCCATTATGGCACTCATTTTTAGGGGGACAATATTTTAATTTTTTGCAAAATGGGGTAGGCTCATGTTTTAGGGGTACTGCCTGTGTATTTGTATGTCAGCTTTCATTTCTTAAAGTTGTTCTTGTTTCCGAGGTTCCAAAGTAACATTTTAACTAGATTAGAATTTGAGTAGGTCCACTTTTAAATTAAACACATTGATGGGGCTTGTAGATAGTAGAGACAGTCCTTTTAAGAGCACCGCCAATTTGGTTTCTGATCCAGCCCCTGACTCAGGCTTTCAAGCACCCGTGGCTGCGGCTCCTCTGGCTGATGGCTGCACAATCCTCAAGCCACCTCCAGAAGCTGCCGCATTGGATAGAAACATAGAATTTGACGGCAGATAAGGACCACTTGCCACACCCAGTCTGCCCATTTCCCTACCTGATGGATAAGCTGCAGATTCTAGTTAATCAACAGCTTACTTCTACCTACCCCCCCCCACTAGAATTGCCCTATGCCTGTCCCATGCATTCTTGAATTCTCCCACTGTTCCTGACTCCACAACCTCCTCAGGAAGGCTGTTCCATGCATCCACAACTCTCTCTGTGAAAAAATACTTTCTAACATTACCTCTGAGCCGTCCCCCCTCTATCTTCAAATTGTGTCCCCCTTGTTCTTGCACATCTCTTCTTCTGAGAGATACTACCCTCTTGTACTTTGTTAATTCCATCATGTCCCCCCCTCTTCCTCCTTTCCTCAAGGGTATACATATTAAGCTGCTTTAGTCTCTCCTCATATGTCTTCTGGTGCAGACCTTGCACCATTTTGATTGTGCTCCTCTGAACAGCCTCCACTTTGTCTATGTCTTTGCGGAGATGGGGTCTCCAGAATTGCACGCAGTACTCCAGATGGGGTCTCACTAACTGTCTGTACAGAGGGATAACATCTTCCTGTTTTCTACTGGTGATGCCTCTCCCTATGCATCCCAGTATCCCCCCAGCCCTCCTTACTGCCTTCTCACATTGTTTGCCCACCTTTAGGTCATCTGATATAATTACTCCTAGGTTTCTTTCGATTTTTATTAACTCACCCCCCATTGTGTACTCTTCCCCTGGATTTTTGTTTCCCAGATGCATTACCTTGCACTTCTTTGCATTGAATCTGAGCTGCCACATATTTGACCATTCCTCCAACCCTGCCAAGTCTCTTTTCATTCTTTCCACCCCACCTTGTGTATCAACCCTGTTGCAGATCTTTGTGTCATCTGCAAAGAGACATACCTTTCCTTCCAGGTGCTCTCCAATATCACTTATAAAGATATTAAAGAGGACCGGTCCCAGTACTGAACCCTGCAGTACCCCGCTACTTACCTTCCTTTCTTCACTGTGGACTCTGTTTACTATTACCCTTTGCGTCCTGTTGTCCAGCCAGATTTTTATCCAGGCTACCACCTTGAGACCCACTCCAAGGCTGGCTAATTTGTATATTAATCTTTTGTGTGAGACTGTGTCAAATGCCTTGCTAAAATCTAGGTAGGCCATATCCACAGCCCCTCCCTGGTCTACTACTTTGGTCACCCAGTCAAAGAAATCGATTAGGTTCGTCTGACATGACATTCCTGCTGTGAAACCATGCTGCCTTGGGTCCTGTGCCCCACTGGCCTCTAGGTACTCAACAATTCTTTCCTTCAGAAGTGATTCCATCATTTTCCCTACCACTGAATTCAAACTAACTGGTCTGTAGTTTCCTGCCTCTGCCCTGCTCCCACTTCTGTGAAGTGGAATCACACCAGCTGCTATTAAATACGTACAAGCTCTGCCCTCTCCACCTCTCCCCTGCTAGTGGCAACACTTCTACCCTCTATCTTAATCACAAGATTTTGCACTGTACGGCCACCTGAGGGATCCTTTACAACGTCTACCTTTCCAGCTCCTAGTCGTGATGATAAGTCTGTACCTGTGCACCAGTGACAGGCTAAGCCTTCCTGGCAAAAATGCACAAGTTTGCCCTGTGTGCCCTACTCCACCTCTTCATCCTCCTTATTCTACCCAGTCACATTGGAAGACCCAACAATAAAACAGAACAACCTCTCATTTATGACTTTGGATCCCACATCCACTATCTCAAGGGCAGCACTACTGCAACATTTTTTTAGCTTCTGTAAGGGACCATAGTCCCCTTTTATGATCCCTCCTCACCATCATGATTGGGCATCATATAGTGCACATCCCCGTATTACTGTATTCTCTGATACCACACTCTTCCTCACAGTAAGCAAAAAAGGGAATATGAAAAGGAACCAATACTTCAAAAAGACTGTTAAACTCCCATCAAAGTTACTGAAAGAATACCTCCTAAGAATTGGCCTCCTGCTGCTTCTACTTGCTGGCAATATACACCCTAACCCCGGGCCAGTTGGCTAGACCCCAAATGGCTCTTTCCTTAAACAGGGTACCTTAAAACTGGCTACAATCAACATTTGTAGTCTGTTGAGAAAAATCAACATCCTTAAAGTGTGGGTCACACAGCATGATCTTGACATATTGTCAATAGTCAAAACCTGGCTGTCCCCCAAAATGCCTGATTCAGCAGTAGCCCTACGTGGCTACACCATATTCAGACTGGATAGAACAGCAAAACATGGAGGTGGCTGTGCCATCTATCTAAAAAACTCGTTAAAGGCACTGGCCTTGCCTGCTGTAGACCTAGGATGCCCCTCTCAGGTTCTGCCAATTAAAGTGCTCCTGGGGGCCCACTGCAAAATGCTCACAGTATACTCAGTCTACATACCCCCTAAAGACCCTACCACAGGCCTAAATAATGTACTGGACTATCTCCGTTCTCAAAATCGCATCACTGAGACTATACTTCTGGGAGATTTCAATACAAGCTGGCTGTCACCAAACATTGGTCCTATTAAGAATACTTTATCTGCCCTTCACCTTATTCAGCTTGTCAGCTCCCCAACTAGAATAAACTATAAGACCGGAACAAGCACCACCCTGGACTGGATAATCTCCAATCACCCTAATCACATCTCCAATATAAACATTCACCCTGACTCCCTTAGTGACCACTCCTCAATCTCCTACAGCTGGACCAACAAATTTCACAACCCCCCTCCCCAAACCATCTACAATCAAGTGCTGAAAAATGGCCACCTTGATCTTCTAAAATGACAGCTACTCTACCAGGACTGGTCTCTACTGAACTCCACAGATGACATCAACGCAGCGCTTGAACACTTCATTAAGGTCTTCAGTGCTGCCTGTGATGTACAGTACATGCACCATTTAAAAAGATGAAGGTTCGTGGCACCATGAATCCCTGGATTACTCCTGACAACATCGCTGGCATGAAACAAAGGGACCATCTACGGCACCGAGCTAAAACCTCTAGTAAGCAACAGGACCTGCAAGCATATAAAGCCACAAGTAATGCCTGCACATGGGCTATTCGACAGGCAAAAAGTAAACATCACAGAGAGCTGCTTACCAATGTGTGGGGGGATAGCAGAAAATTCTGGTCAAACCTCAATGATATCACAGGCAAGGACCCAAAAGTGTCACCTTCAATGCCAAACCTGGATGGTAAGCCGATCTTGGACCCATTTAAAATTGCAAATATCTTTAATGATGCCTTCACTAACCTTAACAGTGTCCTTCCATGTGACTTCTTTGATGCAACCTCCCCAAACACAGTCTGTCACAACACCAATGGGACCACAGGTCACCCCCTATTCTACTTTAAAAAAAGTCACTGCTACCCAGGTTAGAAAACACCTGATTAAAATACTGGGAAAGTCTAGGTACAGTAGCAACTATCTAGACCTTAAACTTATTGCACTTACCCTTGAGAAAGTGCTACTATCCATAACGAAGATCCTTAACCTCTCTCTAACCCTGTCACAATTCCTGCAGGTATGAAAAACAGCTCTTGTGACCTCAGTACATAAATCCTGTGATCGGGCCTTGCTTAACAATTATAGGCCTATATGAACAGGTTACTCACTTGTAACAGTAGTTCTAGGAGTGGTATATGTTGTTCATCCACACTGTCTGGCATTGTCCCTTTCCCCTTTAAATCTTGCCGGAAGTCTTCAAGCTGGGTCCTCCCACCCACCCAGGTGGTAAATACCTCGGCTCTGCCCCATGACACCAGATCTAGCCTGCTGGAAGCCAGGTTGTGCGCCTTAAGCCGGGGAGGTCGGGTGGGTGCGTGTGGATGAACAACATATACCACTCCTAGAACTACTGTTACAGGTGAGTAACCTGTTCTTCTAGGAGTGTGGATATGTTGTTCATCCACACTGTCTGGCAGACTCCTCAGCAGCTCTCCGGGAGGAGGGAGGCAAGCATTGGACTCCTACTTAGGAAACAGAGATTGAGAACCAAGGCCCCAAACCAGCATCACGTCGTGACTCAAGGTCAATGTAGTAATGGGTAATGAAGGTGTTGGTTGACTTCCAGGTAGCAGCCGACAGATTTCCTGGATAGGGATGTCCCTGGAAGCAGCCACCAACAGCAGTATGGCGGGTAGAATGAGCTCTTATCCTTGGGAGATCTTCCCTACCAACTCCATACTAAGACTTATGCATGATGTAATCCATCTTGCAATAGTCCGCGTATTGTGCAGGTCTGCCAGAAGCAGCTTCAGCGTGAGGGTGAAAAACAGCTGGACGTAATCCCTCTCCCGACTTCCGCCGTCCTCTCCTTATAGTAGGAGAGAGCACGCCTGAGGTCCAGAGTATAGAGCCTGTACCCGGCATCCGAGGTGTAGTTAGGGTAATATACTGGCACAGTCAACACTTGATTGAGGTGAAACTCTGACACCACCTTCAGAAGGAATTTTGGGTGGGGGCGCAGGAAAACTTTGTCCCTGTGAAAGACCAGATAAGGGGAGTCCACCGAAAGCGCCTGGAGCTCCCCTGTCCTTCTGGCTGATGTGATAGCCACCAGGAAGGCAGTTTTCCATGACAAGTGTGAGAGCTCACACTTGTGCATGGGTTCGAATAGCTTGCCCATGAGCTTTGCCAAAACCAGCAAGAGATCCACGGAGGTGGAAGTTCACGCACGGGAGGGAAATGTGATCCAGGCCTTTGAAAAGCGCCCGATCACGGTCTCTCTGCTAGCGCCGCTGACCAGCACACGCCTGTAAGCAGAGATGGCTGCCAGGTGCACCTTATGGTCGATGACAAGACCCCTTTGAGAGGGACCAAAGGTAGTCTAGAATGTTAGCCACAGAGCAGGATAAGGGGTCCAGGCTCTTTCCCTGACACCAAATGGAAAATCTTTTCCATTTGAAGGCATAACATTTTCTGGTCGATTCTTTTCGAGATGCTTCCACCACGGTGTAGACATCCTCAGAAAGACCCAAAGCCTGGAACTCTAGCCGCTCAGGAACCAGGCTGTGAGGTGCAGGGATTGAAGGTTCGAGTGGAAGACCTTCCCCTGGTTTAATGATATCAGGTCCGGGCATGTACAAAGCCGCTCCGGGGCCCTGCTGCTGAGGCTGAGGAGATCTGGATACCAGAACTGGCGTGGCCAATCCGGGGCTACCAGGATCACCTTCGCCTTGTCCCTCCTCACCTTGAGTAACACCTTGTGGATCAAGGGAAATGTAGGAAAGGCATAGAGGAGGCCTGGCGTCCACGGCCTCGAG
This sequence comes from Neoceratodus forsteri, assembly GCA_016271365.2. Taxonomy (NCBI): domain Eukaryota; kingdom Metazoa; phylum Chordata; order Ceratodontiformes; family Ceratodontidae; genus Neoceratodus; species Neoceratodus forsteri. Next base: position 1,454,203,392 of record CM057453.1, on the reverse strand, counting down.
AAGGCATCCCCCTGCAGCGAGCCCTGCTGAGGCGGGCAGGCATGGTACAGCCTCAGCTTGGTGTTCTCCCTGGAGGCAAACAGGTCCACCAACGGTTTGCCCCAATGGGAGAAAAGATCGTAAGCAACCTCTGGATGGAGAGACCACTCGTGGGATGTCTGGCCTATGCGGCTGAGAGCATCCGCCAGTTGGTTCGCGACTCCTGCCACATGGATGGCTAGGAGATCCGCCTCCAGCGCCGGCTGACAAAGGTCCAGATCCGGAGCGCCTCCCTGCACAGCAGACGGGAGTGTGTGCTGCCCTGTTTGTTGAGGTAGTACATGGTCATGGTATTGTCCGTCTGGATTTGAACCACTTGACCCCAGAGCTGAGGTGTGAAAGCTGACAGGGCCAGTCTGACTGCACTGAGTTCCAACAGGTTGATGTGACATCGGGACTCCTCGGGGGTCCAGAACCCATGGGCTCTGTTGTCCCCCATGTGGGCTCCCCAGCCCATGAGAGAGGTGTCGGTCATAAGGACGACCGTCGGCTCGGGGAGGACAAACGGGACTCCTTCCTGCAAATGACTCAGTACGGTCCACCATTGGAGGGCATCCCCCATCCTCTGGGTGACCGTGAACAGCTGGTCAAAGAGACCCTGACGCTGGGACCACTGGGCGGCCAGCTCCCATTGAAGGGGGTGCATGTGCAGGTGCAGTCTGGCCCAGCGGACCACTGAGGTGCATGCCACCATGTAACCCAGGAGGCGCAGGAAGTCCCGGGCAGGGCGCAAGTGCCCAACCAGAAATGATTGGGCAAAGGAGGAAAGGACCTCCGCCCTGTCCACCAGGAGCCGAGCTCTGGCTTGACAAGAGTCGAGCTCTGCCCCAATGAAGCCTATCACCTGAGAAGGCACGCGTTCTGACTTGGCCTCGTTGATTAGAAGGCCCAGGTGGGAGCCGGTTCAAAGGGTCAGGTCCCTGGACCTCTCCACCTCCTGAAGGGAGGAACCCGCCAGGAGCCAGTCATCTAGATAGGGGTAAATGCGAACCCCTCAATGCCGTAGATGGGCTGCCACCACAGCGATGCATTTGGTGAAGACCCTTGGGGCCAATGACAGGCCGAACGGCATGGCTCTGAACTCGTACAGGGTCCCTTTGACCCTGAAGCGGAGGAACCGCTGATGGGAAAGACAGATTGGGACGTGGTAGAATGCGTCCTGAAGATCCAGTGTACAGAACCACATGTTTCGCTCCAGGGATGGTATGATCTGGTTCAAAGTTACCATCCGGAAGGTGCGAGACTTGAGATGCCGATTCAGGTCGTGGAGATCTAGAATGGGGCGCCAACCCCCCCGTCCGCTTGGGCACCAGGAAATACCTGGTGATGAAGCCTGGGTCTGAAGGAGGATCCGGCACTGGAGCAACCGCCTCGAGGAGGAGCTGCGCAATGTCGTCCCGAAGGGCCAACTGAGATCCTTTCTTCCCGTGGGGCATGGGCTCGGCTGGGAGGGTACTGCTTGAACTCTAGGGGCAGACCCTGCCCAACCACCTCCAGAACCCACCTATCCAAAGTGATACCGGACCAGGCAGAAAGGAAGTGGCGGAGCCGGCCCCCATGGGGGGACCCAGAACTGGCGTGACAGGTGCAGGGGAGGCCACCCCCGACCCGTCACTGTGCAGGCTTGAAGGAGGAGGAGGCACCTGGATCAGCACCTTGGCCTCCTTTGCGGGGCTGTTGAGGACCTTGCTTGGGCCTAGGGTGCCAAGCTTGAGCCTGCTGCTGTTGCTGACCTCCCTGGAAGGAGGGCTGTCTGACCACAGGGGAAGAATGCGGAAAGGACTTCTTCTTCCGCTTGTGCTGGTTCTTGCCTGAAGAACCTTTAGCAGAGGTGGCATCTAAGGTGGCATTAGACTGCTCAATGCGCTGAAGGTGACCTGCCACTCCCGGACTGAAGAGGTCGGTGCCAAGGAAGGGCACGTCAGCTAACTTGTGCTGGGTATCCGCTGGAAAGGAGGATAACCTCAGCCAAGCCCTGTGGCGAGAGGCGACCATGGCAGCCAGTGAGTGGGCACAGGAATCACCCATGTCCAGAGCCATCTGGAGCTGCTGTTTAGTAACCGCCTGGCCCTGGTCCCGGACCTGCTTGACCGTGGTCTGCATGTCTGCTGGGAAATGAGGAAGAACTTCATCAAGCGACCCCAAAAGGGCGTGAGAGAAGTGTGCCATGATCACTGCTGAGCTAGCCTGACGAAGGCCTAAGGATGACGCCGCGTAGACCTTCCGGGCCGAATGGTCCATAAGTTTGGACTCCTTGTCCAGAGGGCGGTCAGTATCCGTAGAGCTGCCCGTTCACCTAAACACTGAGGCAGTCACAAGGCTTTCCACCGAGGGGTGCTCAGTGAAGCCCGCCAAGGACCCTATGGGCACCGCGTACTTGTGGGCCATGCGGACAGAGGGAGCTGGGCAGGAGGCTGGACACTGCCAAAGTTCCAGAGCAGGGCCAATGATGGCTTTGGCCACTGGGAAGACCTCCGCCGGGGTATCCCCACTCTTGAGAATATCCGTGAGAGGATATTCTGCTTTCTTCTGAATAGGCTGCAAAGGCATGCCCGTGGACTCAGAAATGAGTCAAAGGATGCCCTGGAAGGAAGACGGCACTTCTTCCATGCCTGACACCAACAGCTCATCATGAGAGTGAAGGCCAGTGGTATCCGAATCCGAGGAGTCTGGATACAAAGGCCTCCCACCTAAATCCCCCTCGATGCACCTAGGGTGATCAGGAGTGACCGTGATGGACAGCCTGTGGGGCAGGCCCGAAGTCGGTCAGGCCTCCTTAGAGGGAACCCCTCCCTGAGGCTGTTTTGGTGGTGGTTCCACCAAAATTGGTGGGGAGCCTGTAACAGGCCGAGCCGAGATGCACACCGGACCCACCGGAGGGAGGACCGGAGTCCTCGGCACCGAGGGAGCCGGTGTCGGCCGAAGAGGCTGAGGCCAAGTAATGGCCGGTACTGCCGGGGCAGCCGGCTTTTGACCTGTCAGAAGAAGTTGCTGCCACATAAGGTCCTCATAACGTCGACGGAGTTTCCGTCGAAGTCTCTCCTCGTCCGAGAAGGATGTGGAACGGTGGTGGCACCTCTTACGGGAGTGTTTGTGGCCTTTCTTCGGTCTTCCGACCGACGGTGTCCTACTCCTCGATCGAGACCGACGGCATCGGCTCTGTCGGTCGGGAGAAGCCGGGTTCGGTGAGAACCAGGGTTCTGGCTCTTGTCCCTCGATCGAGATGCCCGAAGGACGGGTTTCTTCGTCGGGGAAGGAGAGAATAGGCGTCCTCTCCAGAGAGTCGGCGACAGGCGTTGTCGACAACGGCTCAATCGGGTCGAGAGAGATCTCAGCCGGTTCAGCCGTGTCCTCGGCTTCGGTGCCCTGGCCTGACGGAAGGTCCAAAAAACCGGCAGCCGAAGAGGCGATCTCGACCATGGTCAAGACCCCCTGCTCCTGAGAGATGGACCGCTCTTGGTCCCAGGAGCGTCTTCGGGAAGAAGAAGATGATTTAGGATCCTTATCCTTCTTCTTGGATCGGGAGAAGTGTGAGCCCGAGGGCGCCTCACCCTTTGTAGGGAGAGACTGGCACAACTCCCAGAAAGATCCCATGAAGGTGGAGCCCAAGTTGAGCGGCACGAAGAAGCTTCGGTTGGCCGAAGCTTGGGCAGCTTCTTCCTCGAAGGCCGCCATTTGCTCGAGCTGCTCGGCAAATCCTGCAGCCGCGGAAACCGCTCACCTGGCCTCCTTCGATTTCACCGGTGGATTGCGAAGCTCCGGTTTCCCAAGCTTAAGGTGTGTCTTACGGTCCTCCAGAATGGTGGGATGGAAGGCAACAGATTAGTACGCTGAGGTATCATCTGCGGTACTGAGGCAGTATCGCCACGAGAGGTGAAGTCGGTGCGTGACATTTTTGTCCACAAGGACACAGGCAAAACCAGGGACAACTTATCCTCCATATCCGAAGTGTTAGGATCTAGGAATCAAATACCTCTTCTGAGTTTTAAAGCGAGTAAGTGCGGCTAACCATTGATTTGACTCAGGGCCTCTATTGCTGCAAAGTAGCACGAGGAACCTGTATCTTCCAGCGGAAAGGAAGATCTGGTGCCATGGGCGGAGCGAGGTATTACCACCCGGTGGGTGGGAGGAGCTAGCTTGAAGACTTCCAGCAAGATTTAAAGGGGAAAGGGACAATGCCAGACAGTGTGGATGAACAACATATCCACGCTTCTAGAAAAATCCTTCCTCCCCTATCAAAAGAACTGGAATGCATTGTTGCCAATCAACTTGTTGATTACCTTGAAAAATACTCCAGCCAAAGTCCACAACAGCATGGTTTTCATAAAGGGCACAGCACCACCACTGCACTCCTTGAATTTACCAGCTTCATTCAGCAATCCTTTGACCAGGGCAAGCTTGTAGGAGCAGCCTTCATAGATTTAATGAAGGCATTCGACACAATTAACCACCTGCTCCTCCTCGGTCAACTAACTAAAATTGGTCTTTCTAGCGATACACTGAAATGGTTCAGAAGCTCTCTCGGAGACAGGTCCCAATGGGTGAAAATAGCTAATGTTGCCTCCAATCAACAGGACATCAGGTCTGGCGTACCCCAAGGCTCAATACTGGGCCCACTCTTGTTCAGTATCTTCCTGAACAACTTGCCATCAGTGTGTCACCAACGGACCATCCTTTATGTCGATGATGTGGTCATCTTTGCAAGCCACACGGATCCCAGCCTGCTTGGAAGAGAGCTCCAACTTGGCTTCAAGGAGGTTGAGCTAGTACTAAACTATAAGAAAACAAAAGTTTTGTTGTTGTCATCGTATCGCAATAAGTACAAGTCTCATCCTCTTATTATTAGGAATAGCTAAGAAGCCCCCCTTGAACAAATCTAGCACTTTAAGTACCTAGGTGTTACCCTTGATAGTCATCCCACCTTCGTGCCTCACATAGCGAATGTTGCCAGGGTGGTCAACATTAGGACTGGGCTCCTCTACAGACACAGACAGTGACTGACAACACCTGAAGCTCTAAAGCTTGCAATTCCCAGCTCTGTTCTATCAGTCATTGACTATGGTTTGGTTATATACAGAGCTGCTACTGCTACCTCACTCAAAAGGCTGTCGCTCTGAATAAGGTGTGTAGACTCTACACAGGTACTGCTCGTCTTAGTCACACATGAGCTTTATACACATCTGGGTGACTCCAGCTCAGTGGCAGGAACAACTACCAAACCTGCCTGCTTACTAAAAAAGCACCCCTTGGGCTCCTGCCCCCAGGGGTTGGTAGCCTTCTGAACAAATCTCTCAAGACTCAACACACTCGCACCTCAACTACTGAACACCTTCATGTTCCTAGGTGCTGGACTGCCCAATGTCAGAGGACCTTTATTTATAGGGCGCCTCTCTGGTTCAATGGATTGCACCATGAATTAACCAACTTACCCAGTCTTGGCCAGTACAAAAGTGTGCTACGGCAGCATTTTGCAACTAAAAGCCACTGTCATTGTATCCCTTAATCCTAAATCTACCTGCCCGAATCCCCTCCCCCAGGTGGTGCCCCTGCTGCACATTAATTTACACTCAGGTTTTTTCAAGACAAGGCCTACGGCTGCTTCACTCCCCTTCCTTTCCCCTCCTCTCCCACCCACATCCTGTTTTTCACCTCTCTCCCTCACTACCCATCCCCCCTCTTCCCCCTCTCCTGCTTACTTCGTCATCCCTACCCACTCCTCCGCCTCCATCTTATTCTCTTCTCTCTTCTCTCTTTCCTTCTCCTCCTCCTTTTCCCTCTCTTCACCTCTTCATCCCTACCCACCCCTTGCCCCAACTCTTCCCTTGCCCCCATCTTCCCTATACCCCACCTCAGCACTTCAACAAAGTGTACGCTAATATACTGTAGAACTTGAAATTTTCACTGTCAAATAACTTTCACTATTTTCACTGAAGCACCAATTTGAGTGAAAATAAATTTGCGCTAATTAGCACTTTTAGTATTTTTTTCCATTATAGTGAATGTGGTGATTGTGACTTAGCACTAAAATAAATGTACGCAATTACGGTTGCATTTGTGTTTGCGCTAAATTTACTTTGCATGAAAATAACTAGTTCTACAGTAGCTTCCTCTCTCTATCGCTCAACTACTGATGTTTACCATGATGTATGATTGTTTTACCAGTATTTGCTTAGAAATAAATTGTTAGCTACTCATAACTATTGCTGTTTACTATGATGTATGATGCTTTGCCAATGTTTGCTTGAATCTAATTAGCTCATCCTTTGTCTGTTTGTAACCCCCCACACACACACACACACACACACACACACTGACGTAGAACCTTTGTAAATGAGCTATGTTTAGCTCAAAGGTACTCTGTAATCCGAGATTGAATAAATAAAAAAATAATCTCTCCTGTCTTTCCTGCATGTGTTTTTCAAAACCCTTTTTGCAGCCCCCCCCCCTTGGCCTTCCCCCACCTTTTCCTCCTCCTTCTCCCCTTCTTTGGTTGCCACTCCTACTTTCTCCCTCTCCCAAGCTGTATAGAAATGAGCTCCCTCTTGTGATTTCATTGAATCTGACTCATTGTCAAGGCTACTTGATAATTTTATGTTGTCATAAAAGTGATTTGCCTTTGTTGATTTCTTTTCCATCCTCTTTGATCTTGTTGTGTCTGTTCTCCTTACCAACTGTACATATTATTTATTTATTTAAAATTTTGCTAACTGGGAAAGGCACACTGAGCTGAAACTCATTTCCAGGTGTGACCCAGGGACATGGGATAGTGATACACATACAAGGAGATACAGAATTTGGTATAGGTACAAGTTAAAAAAATGAACATAGCAAGCCATGATTAGAATAAATAGCAACAGCAATATTATAATACAATACAGACAACCATCTAGGTGCAGTAATGCGCAAGCATAAGGGAAGATGGGACTCCGTTATCTATGATACTGATTTGGGGGGGGGGGGAGAGACATTTGGGTGGGTGAAATTGCTTCTGGGGTTGCTGTATTAGGTGGAGGAGAAGAAGCAGGAGAGACAGTTGCAGGGTGGAGTTGGAAGGAGGCAAACCAATTTTTTAAAGGAGATTTACATGGAAGAGTTTCGATCTTCGGGGGAAAGCTTATTCCATAGGAGAGGGAGGCCATAGGAGAGGGAGGTCGTAGAAGGAAGCACACTGGCCAGCAGTTGAGTGGAGATGAGGGATTGAGAAAGAGTGAGGATCCCAGGATCATAGAGAATACAAAGGAGGAGATGCAGGGGTAAGGCAGGAGGAGAGGTAAGGAGTGAGAAGCCCAAACCAGTACTTTATGATAATGAGTGGACATGCCTTCTATGTGAGAGGAGTGAGATGGAGAAAGCAGAGTAAAGGGAGCAGTGGTGTATACCAGGAGGAGAGTTGGTGGCAAATCTGCAGGAGTTCAGCATGGTATCCAGTTTAGAGAGGGGTGCAGCGGGGACAGTGCTGTAGATGACGTCTGAATAGTCTAGGGATGTGAGGATAATTTTAGAGACAAGTTCACTATGTATGGGGAGTGAGAGGAAGTCTCTATTACGATAAAGAAATCTGAGTTTGGGGCATAGCTTGGAGGTTAGTGCATCTATATGTGCAAAAAAATTAAGGTGACTGTCTAGCCAGACCCCCAGGTATTTGAAAGCATGCACAATGTCTAGAGGGGAGTTCTCTTGGGTGAGGAGTACTGGTGGGGAACAGAGCATGGAGAGCTGTTGAGCAGAGCCGAAACTCACCGAGACAGTTTTTTTTGCTATTTACTTTTAGGTCGTTAGCTTGAAACCAAGCCAAGACCTTACTGAAGTCCTGTTGTACATAATTTATAGAAGGCCCCGATGCGGAAATGACAAAAGGAGAGAGCAGGGTACTTATGCACCTTAGGATACTGGAGGGAGAAAGAAAGGTAAAGGTGCAGAAGGGAAGGGTGGGAGAGGTAGAGATGAGGTCTGATGAGAAAGATATGAAAGGGGGGGAGACAAAAAGAGAGAGGAAACAGGAGGCCATGGGTAGTGAGGTGCTGTGGAGAGGCAGAAGGATGAGGAGAGGGTAAGTGAGGAGGTAGAGGGTATAACTGAGGAGGGAGGTAAGGAGGAGAAGGAAGAAGGAGGTAAAGATGTAAAGACAATGAATAGAGGAAGGATATAGAGGGAGGCGAGAAACACGGAGGGAGAAAAAGTGGCAGGGAGCAGTGAATTTTTGGGGGCAGCAAAAGTGTTTTGTAAAGATTTGATAAGAGGAGGAGTGATGTAACAGTATGGGTATACCCCAGGGAAAATGGAGCAAATCCACAGCTCTTCATATAGCTGGATCTAATACAGAAAATCTGAAGCAGGATAAAGTCAGTGACCAAGCTGGCTAGGTGTGAGAGAGGGGGAGGAGTAGGGCGTACCAGTTTCAGATGCTCGGTGGGGGTGCAGAACTCCATGGATTGGTTTATACAGCACTATGTTCATATAAGAGGTACGCTAGCTTAGGGTGGGAGGGTGGCTGGGAAGAGTAGGTGGGAAGAGGTAAGCGGTGCTGCACAAAGCACAGCAATACTCCTGAGCTCCAACTGCGATGCACCTTTTCTTTGTCAGTGACTGCTGGGCTGCTGTTTGGTGGAGGGCTGCTTTAAATCTGTGCCCTCATGACCCTCCTGAGTTAGGTGGGTGACCGCCGGCTGGGTTTCTGTGGCAAATACTGCTTTTCTTTGGCCGTGACTGCTGGGCTGCTGTTTGGGGGAGAGCTGTATCAAACCTGTGCCCTCACAACCTTCCTGAGCTGGGTGGGCAACCGCTGGCTGGGTTTCTGTGGAGGGAATGTTGCTTTTCTTTGGCCGTGACTGCTGGGCTGCTGTTTGAGGGAGGGCTGCTTTAAACCTGTGCCCTTACGACCCCCCTGAGCTGGGCGGGCAACCGCTGGCTGGGTTTCTGTGGGGAATGCTGCTTTTCTTTGGCCGTGACTGCTGAGCTGCTGTTTGGGGGAGGGCTCCTAAAAACCTGCACCCTCACAATCTTCCTGAGTTGGGCGGGCAACCGCTAACTGGGTTTCTGTGGGGAATACTGCTTTTCTTTGGCTGCGACTGCTGGGCTGCTTCAAACCTTACCCTCACAACCCTTCTAAGTTGGGCGGGCGACCACTGGCCAGGTTTCTGTAGGGAATGCTGCAGAGGAAAAGAAGGTAAGGGAGTGGGCTGGATCCAATGGCAAACGTCCTTTTCTTTGGCCGAGACTGCTGGGCTCCGTATAATGCTTCAAGTCCCTGTCATGTTTCCTCAATTTGTACATTCTGATTTCAAGTGAGCAGATATTGGTATTCATAAAGCTTGGTAGTGTGTAGCTGTTAAATCAAATGCTAATTTTATTATTTGCAGTCACTCCTGTTGTGGATACCATGCTTGTGCTTCGTTCATAGAGGACTCTTCTTTTTTTGTAACTTGAACAGCTCCACCACCTAATTTAACTTTCCTCTTTCCTCTGCCTCTTTTACCTTTACAAGTTGATTTCATCCTCAAAATTCTGTTCATTTAGACTCACTGCAACATATTTTTCTTCTTTTTTATGTTTCTGTTCTACAGTTTATTCTCCTTCTCATCCCTGGCGGCCTTCCTCTGACTGACTCCCCGCCCAGCCCCATTACCCTGGCTCCCCGGGGACTTACTCTTACTCATGCCCTCTCTCACAGGGCTGTGGGTGTCTTCCAGCCACCAGGTGCAGGGCCAGCGAGGGGGGTCAGTCACCTTACTGCCACTGCGGAGGATTTCCCACTGTTTTCTCCCTGGGCCCACGAACATGGAGTGAGGGAGTGATGAAAATTCATTGATCACATAGGGTCAGTGGCCACATAAAATGTATAGGGCCCACGGGCAGACTGGATGGGCCTAGTGGTCCTTATTTGCTGACAATTTCTCTGTTTCTATGCAATGGGTGGAGTAGTTGAGCTCTGTTTCAAAGAGATGGCCTGATGCCCTGGATGTGGGGTCCCTTCCCAACTCTGGTGGCGTGCATGTGCTGGCACCCAGCCGCTGCTGGATGTCAGGCAAGCAGCATGCCACGCTGTCCCCCCTCCCAGAAGGAGAGCTGTCTGTGGACACTCTATCCTTCTTCTCCCCACCGGCCCCCGAGCAAACTGTGTCCGTTCCTGAACCTGGGTCACCGGCATGGCTGCAGGGAGGCACGGGAGGCCTCAACCCACCGCGCCACCGAGCTGGCCCTTGCAACATATTTTTCTAAAGGGTTTGGACCACTTTTGATAACTGATTACCTAAGATTAAGAAGCATCTGCTAAGAATACATTTACATTAAGACAGAGAGGAACACAAATCATTTTTTGGTCTACATAGCGAAGGCCTTTCATCACTATTAGCCCAAAGTACAAATGATATAAAGGGAAAATATCAATATTTTTTGACCCAGTCCCAAATTAAAATCCAGAAAGGCACATGCACCCACTTCTAGGGAGAAGCCTATGTGTCACATATTTACCACCTCTAGGAAGAAAACACAATCCAAGATGGCACATGCAACTGCCGCCAAGGAAATATCTCCCTATTAGAAGTTAACTGCTGCTGGGGAGAACACAAAACCTCCCACTTTTAATGCTATGAACTACTTAAATGATCTGGCTTTACTAAATTGGCAAAAATTTTATCTGGCCCCCATGGTACACAAAACGACTGAAATTTTCAACAAACTGCTACTGCGAGTCATAAATAAGCATGCTCCCTTGGTTAAGTGCCGTGTAAAAAAGGCATCCTGCCTTGGTGCACCAGAATGAAAATTATGTACTCATTATAATTTGGGATCTTCCATAATATCTTCAACATTCACTACTTCATGGGTCTGTGCCAGAGGCACTAGGACCCTGCGTGAGTGTACAACTTTAAAATGCTAGAGCTAGGGGGCCGATGTTGGGGACAGCACTGCCCAGGAGGTGGACTCATGCTGACCCTCTGCTCATCTTAATTCTGTTCACCAGGAGAGGAAACAAAATGTACGAAAAAAGAGAAAGGATGGGGCCAGATGCCCAAGGGACAGAAAAAGGATATAGGATATGAAAAGAACAAAGCAATAAAACCCAGCTATCAGAAAAGTGCAAGAAGAGCTTGAGAGGGAGGGCCTAGGTAGTGGGTTAAATAATGACCAGAACAAACTGGACAGGAGAGAAAAACTGTCAAGCTAGAGAGTATAGCAGGGATCCACGAGCTCCCAGAAGGGAAGCACTGCTTTCTATAGTGTTGGCTTTGCTTGCAGCTCCAGGGCAATTTTCCTATGTTCTTCTGCAAATTACATGACTGCTAAAGGAAGTCAAAGGACTCAGAGATTCTATACAACAAATGTAAAAGTACGGCATGAAATTTCTAGAGAAAGGTTCACTTTTCTGTAAAACACAGGAATCCTGGTAGAGCTAGGAGCCCTGGAAATGGAGACACCTAGGACTTTGAATGCTGACGAAGCAATCCCGAGGTGGGGAAAAAACAAGCAGGGAGGAGAAGATCCCTGCTAGAAAGGAAGGCACCCAACTGAGAATTTCAAAAATATATTCTACGGTTCTTTTACCTTTTTTTTTTTTATTCAACTTAGTAAGAGAAAGAACAATGTAGAAGGCTGGCTGATCTGGCAGTGCAGGAGACCTACCGCCAAGAAGAAGGGAGAATTCTACCAGTGGAAGGAGTCTGAGCTGAGATTCCAGCATATTTCTCCTGGTCCTCTTCTACACCTGTCTTTCTGTTTCCCTTTTTTTGTTGTAAACAGAAGAAGGAGGAGAGAAGGAACTTCAACAGCAAACAAGCTTACAAATTCCCAGTCCAAGGGGGAGACGACTAGGGGGAAGGAAAGCAAAGATTATTTTTCAATCTTAAAGTGTTTTTTTTATGTTAGGCATCACAAAGTGGTGACAAGGGGCGTGAACACATCCAGAAATGTAATTAATATATAAAAGTCTATATTTAAATATATATATATTTTTTTTTGTTTTAGAAGAATGGGAAAAGGGGTCACTGAGGAGCTAAGGATAGCCCTCAAGTGGATTTTCCCTGTCTCTCTTTTTTTTTTTAACTAGTGTACCTAGCAGAGGAGGCAGAATAAAGATAGAAAGAGACAGAAAGAAAGACATGAACGCTGTCCAGATGTCTGGTCAGTGAGGGGCATGGTGGGCAGGTTGCAGTAATGAATGGTAAAGATACTCCGGAAGATCAAGAATTATGGTGAGTACGTAATTTTCATATCTTCCAAGAATCAATCGTCACCATTCATTACTTCATGTGTCAGACTGCCAAGCTTATCACCAAAGAGGTGAGAGCCCCACATGGGCCTGGCAAGGCCCGAGGCTAGTCAGGGGCAGGCAGAGCCTCCCTTGGCTTAGGAGTAGGAAGGCACCTGGCAAGCTCACACCTGGTCTTGTGGGAGAACTGGGCCCCTTGGAACCATGAGGCAATCACCCTACCAAAGGACAGCCTTCGAGTAGGACAGCTGTCAAGCAGCTGCTCAATCCTTCTCCATCTTTAGTACCTTTATTTTTCTTTACTTTACCCTGTAACAGGGACTGCTACTTAGTCTGAGGGGCAGGACCTTCCTCTGAGCCTTTAGGTGGCATGGAGGCAGAATGAGAAGCCATAAGATCTTCTCTCTCTCTTTTCTTAGCCCTTTTTGTTTGTGTTTTAGGGCAAAACTTTTGACAGAGATCACAATTTGTAAAACTGTGATCTGGACCCAGGCACCTTAAACAAAGCTCGTGGCAGTCTGCCTTTGCCAGGAGCTGAAAAAATAGTACAATTGTTAAAGCCGGCAGGTTCTTTCCTTTTAGGGCTATCAGTCATGCCAAACAGTGAAGACCACAAAAAGTTTGATATTAGTTCCAAATAGCAAGAAGTTAAACCGACAGCAAGGCCAAGCAAAGGCTTAAATTTAAATGAAGTTTGGTCCCTTTTAAACAAGAACTGCTAATGTTTTTTCACCTCAGGAAGCAACGAGATAATAAATTTGTAGGAAAAAAAGTCTTGGTTCCCTGGCAATTGGAACCAAGCGTGAAATAGAAAAAAAAATGCAAAAGCAGTTATAACAAAAAAAAATTACATATAAAAATATACCCAAATATAGCGGTTCCCTAACGGTGGGAACCACACTGACCAGCAGCCTTCTCTGGTTTCAGGGAACTGATAAAGAACTGGAAAAAACACTAATTTAAATAATTACTATTATAAACTACACCATAACTAATGAAGAGTTATTGAGAAATAACATAAAGAATTAACAAAGTACTAAAATAAAATAAACTGTAGACCATCCAGAAGTGCTGAGTTGTACTTTGGGGTGACTGCTCTCTTCAGTGAAGAAATAAATCTGACATTAGGAGGCAAGGTGGAGCGTGACCAAACAGCAGAATCTGAACTTGATTCTAACCGATGTTCCATAATTAGCCTAAATTCCATGCTCCGGGGCTGCACATTTCTGGGGAATGACTGTACTTTGTGAATACACTGATGGATTCCTGGGGTTAGAAGAAAAAATTACTCACTGTAGTAATGTTGTTTCTTCTTAAGGGATCACCTTGGCTGAGAGTGACGCCCCAGAAATAGAACCTATGCAAATTTTAGAATCTGGAATGTAAGCTCAAACTCTTCATCCATGCTCCACTCTAGTTGTTGCTCTGATCTGTTTCCAAGCCAGAGTGGAGCAGTGGCTAGTAAAACTAGCTAAAAGGCTACCAAAAAATTGAAACAGATGTATGAGGTTTTACCATATAAACAATAACAACAAGCTTCCAATTCTAGGAACTGCAACAGTAATGCTGAAGCAACCTCAATGAAAAAAGGAACCAATTCTTGTGTGAACCTATATTTCAAGTTCTGGAAGAGCAGACAGGACTAGTAAACATAGTAAGTGATCCCTTAAGAAGAAACAGCATTACTACAGTGACTAATTTTTTTCTTCTAACCCCAGGAACCACTCACATAATGTTTATACTTTTTGAAGACTTGGTAATACCTTGGGAGGCTGGGTCCAGAACCTAATTAGGAAAAAGGTTCTGCAAGACTGCAGTTCCGATGCTGGCATCCCTACTGGACTGTTATGTTCAAATAGTAGCACTTTGTGAAGGTGTGTAATGTTTTACAGGTAGCCGCTCTGCAAATGTCTAACAATGGGATGCCCCCTGAGGATGCCACACAGGAACAGGTACCCCTTGTGAAGTATGATCTTAAGCTTATTTGGTGGCATTTTTCCAGATTTTTCATAGCTAAACTGAATACAAGAAACTATCCAGCGAGAGGTGGATCTCTCTGTAGCTGGTAAAACAAAAGCTGGGTACTGTGGGATCTGATATCTTTTGTCCCAGTGCATGCAGATAGATAGGGCTCATTTCAGGTCCAGGCTATGCAGCTTTTCCTCACCTGGACTGGAATGCTCTAGACAGAGTACAGGGAGGGTCACTGACTTATTCAGGTGGAACTCAGATACCACCTTAGGAAGGAATTTTCTGTTGGTTCTAAAAACTACTTTATCCCCTGTGAGGAATTATGTAATTTGGCTTTGTGCACAAGGGCTTACAATTCACTTACCCTCCTAGCAGAGGTCACTGCAACCAGCAATATGGTTTTCTGTGTGACATACTTAAGGTCAGTAGTTTCCACAGGCTCAAAGGGAGCCGCCATAAGCTGGACAAGGCATATGTTGAGGTCCCAGGGTGGGACAGGGTTCCTCACTGGTGGGTACAAGTGGCTTAAGTCTTTAAAATCCTTTTGAAAATGGATTGTGAGGCCAAAGACTTTTCCTTGCCAGCTGATATGTATGCTGTGTGGATACTGCTAAGTGCACCTTTAAAGTTGAAGGCCACAGGTCTAACGACTGTAGGTCTACTAGGTATTGCATAATTACAGGCAGCCCTACCTCTACTGGGTTTAATTTTCTGGGGGCACACAAGAAAGCTGACCTTTTCCATTTAGAGGAATAAGCTTTCCCGGCAGTGGGTTTCCTTGAAACCGCAAGCACCATTGGGACTTCTTCTGAGAGGCCCAGTCCAGAAAATTCTAACTCCTCAAGAACCTTGCCTCAGATGCAGGGTTCTGGAATTTGAGAATGCTATTCTGCCCCGGTACAAAGTCAGACTGTGACTAAGTGGCAGGCTGACTGGATTCTTGTCAGACAGGACCAGAAGCATCAAATACCAGGCCTATCTGGTCCAGTCTGGAGCCATCATGATCACTGTTGCAGTTTCCCTCCTGAGTTTCAGGAGTACTTTCTGAATGAGTGGAAATGGTAGGAAGGCATACAGAAACTTTCAAGTCCAGTCCAGCATGAGGGCATCCTCTGGCTGGTGGTCTGCAACAAAACTCTGGGAGCTGATAGTTCTCCCAGGATGCAAACAGGTGTATATTGGGAATGCCCCACTTTCTGAACACTGTGGCCAGAACATGCTGGTTTAAGGCCCGTTCATGATTTCCCTGGCTGATTCTGCTTAGGGACTCTGCCAGGACACTATATGCCTGACAGATGCACTGCAAATAGGTTTGCTTCTAAGGAATATGCCAGGTCCTAGATCCTCACTGCCTCTGTACACAGTTTTGAAGATCTCGTTCCTCCATGCTTGTTTATTTAGTACATTGTTGTGGTGTTGTCTGTCCTGATTTGGACTGTCTGACCCTGCAGCTGGGAGGAGAAAGACTGCATTGCTGGCAGTACTGCTCTGAGCTCCAAGAGGTTTATGTGTTCCAGTGACTTCTTTGGGCTCCATGTGCCACTCACTGTGAGGTCCTGCAGGCAGGCGCCCCATCCAGGAGTGAGGCATCCGTAGTAGTGATACTTGTTGGTGAGTGCTGAAGGAAAGGACTGCCTCTGTGAGGTTGCTTTCTTTATTCCACCTCTGTAATGATTCCACTAGTGCATTAGTCACTGACACTAGCTTTGAAAGTGGATCCCATCTTTGGGACCAGTAGTCCCTTAAGTGGTACTGGCTATCTCTCATTTAGAACCTGATCCATGGAACTACAGCTGTGGATGCAGACATGTAACCTAGTAACTGCAGGAAGTCTCTTGCAGGTCTTGGCTGACCTGCTGTGAAAGACCCTGCTGTTGCTATTAAAGCTGTAACTCTGGCCTGCGGGAGGAAAGCTTTCCCTTGCAGAGTGTTTAGCTATTTTCCTATGACTTCTACAGGTTTATCAAGAATCCCAGGTTCTCCAAGGTGCTTTGTTTTCTCTGAGACTAGCCATTCATCCAGGTTGGGGAAAACCACTACGCCTAGTTTTCTCAGATGTGCTGCCATCACAGCCAGGCACTTTGTGAAAACCCTTGGAGTGGTGGTGAGACCAAATGGGGGAGCTGTGATCTGGTACTGGCAGTTCCCCAGCTTGAATCTGAGGTACTTTCTGTGAGATTCTCTGACTGGGATATGAAAATAGGTGTCTTTCAGATCCAGGGATCTCAGCCAATGACTTTGAATTTCTCTTTTTTCAAATGTTTGTTCAGAAACCTGATGTCTAAAATGGGTCGCCACTCCCAATTTTTTTTGAGGGTCATGAAGTATCTTGAGAATAGGCAACAGTTCCTACAAAGGCATATCATGAACACTTGGAGATTGGGATGAGGCAGGAAACCACAAGTCCAAAAAACCTGCATTCAGACAAAACATCCACACTAAATTCTTTCTTTTTAGAATGCTTTTTTTTGGTTTGCTTACTTTTTCTCCCCGAGTCCTGGTCGGCCACATCGTCTGCGCTTCCCTTGTTTTCCCAGCCACCGTCTGGTCTGCCCTTGGCTCCTGTTAGGGCCCTCGCCTGTTCCCCTGTGGCTTACCCCACGCGGTGGGGTGGTGGGGAGCCCTCAACTCTCCCACTGGTCCAGATCCAGTGCGGTGATGCCCCTGAAGCTAGGGCACCTGTTGGATGGCCATCAAGCCGCCGCGACCTAGGATGCCTATTTTCCCGGTCTACTTCCATTGCCTGAGTGGGGCATGCAATGACGCCAGTGGAAGGAGCACGCATGCATCTGCACGTGCTCCTCCCGGCGCCTGCCCCATCTCAGCCCTTTTAGTGCACAGCATCGGCGTGCTGTCCCCCAGCCTCTGCTAGGGGCCAGAAGCATGCCGACCACTGAAGTCCCCCCTCCCCAGAGAGGTAGAGTAGTCCCTCGGACACTCAATCCCTCTCCTGCCCTGCTGACCCATGATCGCTCCCGAACAGGGGTTGCCAGCATAATGCAAGGTAAGGCGTCCGGCGCCTCAGTGCCACTGGGCTGGCCTTTTTAGAATGCTTTAATGCAAAATAGTGGAATAACAGTGTGCACTGTTATTCCACTATTATTTTGCATTCAAGCAGGCACGGGTGCGGTCTAAATAATAGCAAAGCACCTGATGGACATCCAGAGTATTAAGCAATGCCTCCCCTCAGTTTGAATACTCTGGATAATAGACAGACGGGTGAATGTCTTGATGCAGTGTAAACTCAGGCACCAACTTTAGGCAGAAACTTAAGATTATTCTGTAAGGACAGTATATCCTTGTGGAAAACTAAATAAGGCTCTTTACAAATCAGAGCCTGAAGCTTGGAAATCCTTCAAGCAGAAGTAATAGCAATCAAAAACAGCGTTTTCCAGAGCAGAAAGTGTAGCGCGTAGCTTGCGGCAGGCTCAAAGGGTGGCGAAGTAAGCCTTTCTAAAACAAACAAAAGATCCCATGGAGGGACTGGGTCCCTAATGAGAGGTTTCAGATGCAGTATACCCCGCAAGAAAGTGTGGGAAAGATCCACCTGGGCAAGAGTCTTGCCTTTAATAGGTGCATGGTACGCAGAAATGGTGGATAAGTGCACCTTAATCGAAGACTAACTCAGGCCTGAGTCTGACAGGGGGAAGAAGGTAATCTAGAACAAGATTCACTGGACAGGTGAAGTGAAATAGGTGACACGTGGTGGCCCAGATATAGAACTGCTTCCACTTCATAGCATAAGTGGCTCTAGTGGAAGGCTTCCTGGCTGCCACTAGAACATCTGCCACTCGGGAGGAAACTCCAAAGCGGGTAACTGCTAAGTCTGTAGGAGCCATGCATGAAGATGCAGTGACCTGAGGTCTGGATGAACCAGAGTGCCCTGCTCCTGGGAGAGCAAGTTATAGCACAGGGGCAAGGGAATCGGAGGTTCCAATGCTAGTTGCTGAAGGAGTGGAAACCATATCTGGTGTAGCCAGTAAGAGGCTATTAAGATCATCTCTGCCCCTCTGATTGCAATTTGAAAAGCACTCTCTGCAGTAATGGGCAGGGAGGGAAGGCATACAGATACCTCCCTGACCAGGAGAGGGACACACCAGGCCCTGGATCTAGCAAGCAGAAACTGGGCAGTTCTGCATTGAGTGGGGATGCAAATAGGTCCGGTTCGGGACGGCCCCACCTGTCAAAGAGATCTTCGACCCCAGAGGGAAAAAGTTCCCTTTCATGTGCCTTGGACCAAGACCTGCATAAGATGTTGTCCAAGGTGTTTAGTAGGCCTGGAATGTGTATAGCAGTCAGTTGCAGGTGATGCTCTATGGCCCAGTACCAGACTCTCATGGCCTCTCTGCTGAGAGGGTAAGAGTGAGACCCCCCCAGCTTGTTTATGTAGTAGACTACTGGCATGGTGTCCATCTGAATCAGCAGAGGGTCCGGGAACAGGTTTTTCTGGAAGGCCTGCAGGGTGTAAAGAATCGCCCTCAGTCCAAAACACTGATGTGGAGATGTTGTTGCTGTGGGAACCAAATCCCTTGAGTCTGACGGTTTGCCAGATGGGCACCCCAGCCCTGGCCTGACACACCCGTAGTCAGGATCTGATGAGGCAACTCAGTCCGAAAGTGGACTCTCTTGGAGGGGTCTTGACACCATGCCAGAGTCTGTTGGACAGGGTTGGAGACTAACACCAGTTGCTCCAAATTGTCAATGCACTGATCCCACTGGACCTGAAGGTTCCATTGGGTCCCCATCATGTGCAGGTGAGCCAGGAGGATTGTCACAATGGCCACTGCCATGTGCCCTAGCAGTCTGAGTAATGACCTGGCAGGAACCTGGCAAGTTGAGCCTGCACCTGTACACATTCTGCTCTGTCTGGGGGCAGAAAGGTTTTGCCTTGGGCAGTATCCAGGATTGCCCCGATATATTGAAGCCTCTGGTTTGGCCAAGGGGAGGACTTGGGGAGGCCGAAAGTGATCTCCAGGTCCGAAAACAAGGTGAAGGTGGCTTCCATGGTTTTGATCCCTGGTGGGAGCTGTCAGAAGCCAGTTGTCCAGGTAAGGGAAGCCATAATGGCCTTTCCTTCTTAAGGCCGCAGGCACTACTGCTAGGCACTTTGTAAAGACTCGGGGGGGGGGGGGCGAGTACAGTCCAAATGGCAGACTCCGAAAGTGGTAATGGTTTCCTTGGAAGCAGAAGCAAAGGAACCTCTTGTGGCCTTGAAAGACCAGGATGTGAAGATAAGCGTCCTGCATGTCCAGTGACCGAAACCAATCCCCTTGATGAAGTAGGGGAAGGAGGCTGGGAAGGGTGATCATCCTGAATCGCTTGTATTCTATGTACTGGTTCAGGTGGCTGAAGTTTAGAATGGGACACAAGTCTCTGTTTCTCTTTGGAACCATGAAGAAATGAGAATAGAATCCCTACCCTCTTTGTGCTAGCGGGATGGATTCTATGGCCTATTTATTGAATTTCAAGATAAAAACATAAATATAACAGTAAACACAACACACAAAACATTACAGTTCCTGGAACAGTTAAGTGAACAAAGAAAATTATATGGTGCACTCATATTATCTATAATTAATATATTATTAAAAAGATAAGTGTTAAATTGTCTAATTTGCATAATTTTAAAAGTTATGAAAAGTGCAGTGTGCAGGCCCAAAGTACAGGACCAAAAGGCCCCAACATTGAATATCAACCTCCCTCAGCATAGGCTGTGGTTAAGGTCGTCCCCACTCAAGGTGCAAAAGTAGGATCCCTGGCCATGACAAACAGAAGACAGCAAGATTACCTATTCCTCACCTTTTCTTCCTGATGTCGGATAGTATACGTCATATTCTTCATAGTACATATGCAGTTAACCAAAATTATCTAGCCTTCAATGGCTGGGATTGCCACTGTGAACCAATGTTTTGTGATACATTTCTTTGCCATTAGGATGAGAATGCCCAACAAGTATTTAGTAGCTGCATCTTTCAGCCCCTTTGGGTATAATGTAAACAAGTAGAGATATATTAGTTGCCTTTGTGGGCCAAATATTTCCTTCAAGGCCTCCACAACAGATTTGAGAAAGGGCACCAGATGTGGGCAAGCCCAGAAGATATGGTGATGATCAGCCCACTCTACCCTACATTGCCTCCAACACTGAGGTTGGGAGGCAGTTTTATGATGAACCTGCTATTCTAGGGTAAGAAAAAAATGGTGAAGACATTTTCAACTAAACTCCCTTCATGTTACCAGCGATGCAATTTTATGAGAATTGGTGCAGGCCATCCACCAATGATCTGGGGATAGGGGTGTCTCAAGTTCTCGGTTTCATTTATCTAATACTGTGATGGAGGGAAGGGCTTTGATTTGATAAAGGGTCAGTTGAGTTGAAAAAGGGCCAAATATAAGCAGGAGAGCAGGTGGGGTGTGAAGACGCCTTGTATGGCAGATATTAGACTTACCAGTGGGTTCTGAGAGTCTAGTAAGGGACCCTGCCAGATTCAGGAAGAAAGGAATGCCCTAGCTTGAAAATATTGAAATAAGTCTCTTTGCGGGATACCGAGGCTCTAACTGCCTGAAAATATTTCACCTTATCTCCCCCTAATAAATGATAAGGATATTTTACGCCACTGGCACACCATCCCAGGTTTGCGGTATCCACCCTAGCCAGTAAGAAGTCTTTCTGGAGGTGTAACAGGAGTAACCAGAGCATCTGCTTTCCAAGTTCCACACTCTGCAGCCATCTTTTCCAAACTCAGAGTGGGGTAAGAACAAAGGGGGAGTGATGGTCTGCTAAGGAATTAGTCTGATGGCAGTCTAGTATATCTATCTCTGGAGAGGATGAGGGCAAGGCCGCTTTTCCGAGTTGTGTCCAGTGTTGAGTGGGATTATTTCTGAGCCAGTGAACTAGTGGTTGTAATTGTGTGGCTTCATAATATAAATATAAATCAGGAAGGGCCTGGCCACCCTGATTCTTTGGTCTACAAAGGGTTGAGTAATTTGTGGGGGTCACCCATTCCATATGAAATGACTAATCATTTTACGCCACCTGTCCCAATGTACTTTATCTACTGGGATAGACAGTGATTGGAAAAGGCAGAGAAACTGATGTAGGACTACCATTTTAACCATTGCTATATAGCGCTCTAAAGTCAGCGGAAGCACAAACCATTTATCTAACTCCTGCTGAAGCTGGTGATTAATGGGACATAGTTGGCCTGAAACAGTGCGAGGGTACAGTGGTTATATTCACTCCGGCATATCTCACATGGGGTAAATGCCAAAGACAGGGAAACTGGGATTTCAACTGTGACGAAAGGTTAAAATGAATAGGTAGTGCCTCCGTTTTCTTTGTATTTGTCGTCGAGGCACAGGTTAGGAAGCACAGGGAAACCCAACTTGTTCATAATAACTATGTACACAGGCAACATAAAATCTTTCTTGTAATCTCTGAGGCACAGGTCAGGAAGCATAGGGAAAACCCAGGAGCAGTTGTAAAATTCACCAAAACTTTATTTATAGTTTGAGATAATTGTAGAAAACTAGAGGTTACTTGAGTGCAAATGTTTAGGCCTTTTTTTTTTCAAAAGCTGCAAAAAGAGATACAGCGTTTAGAAGCGCAGAGGAGAGAAGAGATACAGCAACAGGAGCAGCAGATGAGAGAAGAGAATTGCGAGACTGTTCAGGTTGATCAAGTCCGAGGTCTCACAGGACAATTTGGTTGTGCAACCAGACAGAAGAGACAGAAAAGGAAAGATACCAGCATTTAAACACTATCTCCATAACAAATGGGACAGGGTACTATTCTACCCTGTCACAGTATTTAGTTTATACCTGAAAGTGAGTCAAACTGACATAAAAGTAACCATAACTCTGGGAGATCTGTTTCTAGAGCTGCTAGGAACACCATCACATCGTCTGCATATAAAGCAATATGACACACTCCATCATCCAAGATATCCCCTGAAGAAGCCATGCTGGCAAATGGCTTGGGCCAGCAGCTCAATGTAGAGCACAAAAAAGGAGGGGGAAGTCCCTGTCGAGTCTCGCATTGTAGTAATCTCCAGGAAGATAGGTGCCCATAGGCATGAATCTGTACCTGAGGTAATGTATATAGTGATGAGAGTAAATCCAGGAAAGTAAGAGGGAAGCCAAACCACTGCAGTGTGGCAGAGAAAGGTCCATGACACAATCGCACGCTTTCTCCACATCAAGACTGAGGGTTAGCAAAGGTTTTCCAGTCAAGCTGGCATGATGTATAATTGAAAGGGCTCTGCAGATACTATGCATAGTCCATCTGGTTTGAACAAAGCCTGTTTGGTCCGCATGGACCAGCTTAGGGTGAAGGTAGTCTAGGTGGTGTGCCAGTACTGACACAAAAAGTTTATAATCAATATTAAGAACCGATACTGGTTGGTATGATTCACAGCACTCAGTTGGCTTACATGGCTTTGGTATCACCAAGATGAAAGCATAGCTCCACAATGGGGGGTGGCAGAATATTTCTGACCACTCTAAGAAATAGAGGGGGACAGCTTATTAGCGAACTTGTGAACAAACTCCACTGGGTACCCGTCGGGTCCAGGACATTTCTCCAACTTGAGTTTACCTATTACCATATTAAGCTCTTGTTCCAAAACTGGATTCATCAGCCCTTTTATGGGCTGCTCAGTGAGGCCTGGAAGGTGCAACCCAGAAAATAAATTTGCAAGAGCCTGAGGCTCTGGGTCTGCTGTACTGTATATAGCTTTGCATAATATGTGGAAAAAGTTCCAGAAATGTGCTGGAGATCTCTGTGGATCATGTTTGTTGCGGGGTTTTTGACTGTGGTGACTGTAGCTTTCTGCTGAAAACCATGCACTCTGTGCACCAATATCCTGGCCGCTTGCAGACCCCTGTCATAATATTATTGCCGAAGATAATGTAGTGATTTTTCTGTCTGCTGTAAGGCTAGGTCATCTAGTTGTTTTTTAACCATAGTTCATTTTATTTTTATTTTATACTGGAAAGGCATGTGAGCAAAATGCCCATTTTCACAAGCGTCCAGTTGGAGAACAAAACAACAGTGGGACTATACAGAGCATCAACATATGCAAAAGTACAATAATACACAGTTGGGAATATGTACAAGAAAACAGAGCAAACACATTGTGGAGGTACACTTATACGTGGGTGCATATATACACACAGTTTCAGAGAATAAACTTTTAAAGTAGTATGCTTCATCAGTGGGGGGTGTCAAACCCAGTTGAGTAACATTTTTATACACAGAGAACACTAGAATACCAATGTGCAAACAGTAGAATATTGAAAGTGCGAGGAACAAACAGGACAGGTATTAGGATCCAGTACAACAGGACAAATACTGAGTAAGTGCTCAACTGGTTGTATACGTAAAAGCCAGAGGATACAAATATAAGGGGGGAGATAAGAGAAATAGTGAGGCGGGGAGGAGAGTTATTCAGGAGAGGGGACAATACCTTGTTACACATAAGTGCAGAAATAGTAGCACAGACTAAAGGAGTGAGATAAGTGAAGGGAAAGCGATGGGAGTGGGGGGTAGTGGTAGATTATAAGAATGTGGGAGAGTAGCAATTCAGAAACAGTTGCAAGGGGGTTTGTTGAGTAAGTGCTCTTTCAAGTTGATTTTAAAGGAGCTGGTTGGAAGGGCATACCACAAGGTTCGTCGGTAAGGTGCTGAAGAGTCTGGGACCCTTGAAAGAGAGTGATCTCTGTCCTAGAGAGATGTTGCAAAAAGGGACCTTAAAGAGGGTCCCTTTTTGGCAACAGTTATCATTGTTGGGTCAGCCAGTGGCAGAGATAAGGAAGAATGGGAGTAAAAACAGAAGAGGAAGGGAGGAAAGACATGGGGATAGGAGGAGAGCTACTAGAAGGGGAGGTTGCAAACTTGGAAGGTCATGTGAATGAATGCCCACAGCGTGGGAAATAAAATCCCAGACCTAGAGGCCTTGATGGCAGAAGTAGACCTAGATATTGTTGTTGTTACTGAGACATGGCACATGGGGAATTATGAATGGTATACAGCCATACCAGGTTACATTCTATTTAGAAAAGACAGGGTGGGGAAAAAAGGGAGGAGGGGTGGCTATTTACGCAAGGAGGGAATTAAAGCAACTGAAGTTCAGGGAATGCAGGAGGGAGCGGAAGCACTGTGGGTCACCCTGGAGACAGGAAATGGCACTGCCATTCACACAGGTGTAATCTACAGACCTCCAGCACAAGGGGAGGAGATAGATGGGGTACTAGTCGAAGCCATCCACAAAATGACAGCCAAAGGTGGAAGTGCTGGTGGTGGGAGACTTCAATTTGCCTGATGTGGATTGGAGCACCCAGGCTGCAGCCACAACCAGGAGCGGAGGCATCCTGGATGCCCTGCAGGGGGCATGCCTCAAGCAGCTTGTGGTGGAACCCACCAGAGAAGGAGCAATACTGGACCTGGTACTCACCAATGGGGAGAAAGTAACCAATGTAATGGTGGGTAGCCACCTGGGGTCCAGTGATCATCGTATGGTGTGGTTCAATGTGAGAACAGTGGAGGAGTCAAACCACACAAAAGCAAGGGTCCTTGATTTCAGACAAGTTGACTTTGCAGAAATGGGGGAATGTCTCAAGGAAGGCCTGGCATGGGAAGAAGAGGGAGGGAGGGATGTAGAGAAACAATGAGCTAACTTTAAGGAAGCCATAGCAGATGCAACAAGCCTTGGTGTTAGGCAAGTAAGAAAAACAAAGAGAAAGAAAAAAACACTATGGTTCTCAAAGGACGTGGCCATGAAGGTAACAGAGAAAAGGCTAGCTTTCAGGAGGTACAAGGAAACACAGAGGAGGGAAGATAGGGAACGATATCTGGAAAAGCAGAGGGAGGCAGGGAAAGCAGTCAGGAGCACAAAGGCGCAAACTGAGGAAAAAATAGCCTAGGCAATTAAGAAAGGAGACAAGAACTTTTTCAGGTACATTAGTGATAGAAAGAAGACCAGAGGTGGGACTGTGAGGTTAAAAAGGGAGGAAGGGGTGTGTCTGGAGGGGGACCTAGAAAAAGTAACAATCCTGAACAAATATTTTTGTTCAGTATTCACAGAAGGGGAAGGGGAAGGAGAAGGACCACTACTGGAGGATAGGAGCACCAGTGGAATAGAGGTGAACACCAGCTCGTTTACGGAGGAAAGTCCTAAAGGAACTAGAGAATCTTAAAGGGGACAAGGTTATGGGGCCATATGTGATACATTCCAGAATATTAAAGGAACTTAGGTGCTGGCAGCACCACTAACTGCCTTATTTGTTCCAGGGGACTGGAGGAGGATGAATGTAGCCCCTCTCCACAAAAGTGGGAACAGGGAGGAGGCTGGCAACTATAGGCCAGTCCACTTGACCTCAGTGGCGTGGAAATTGATGGGAGTCACTGATAAAGGAAAGGACTGTAATATTTCTTGAATCCAGTGGAGCACAGGATCCAAGGCAGCACGGATTCACAGCGGAAAGGTCTTGTCAAACACATCAGATAGATTTCTTTGACTGGGTGACCAGGGAGGTAGATAGGGGAAGGGTGGTGGATGTGGCCTACCTAGATTTCAGCAAGGCCTTCAACACTGTCCCACATAGGAGGTTGATAAATAAGCTGGGCAGCCTGGGAGTGGGCCCCAAGGTAGTAAACTGGGTCAGAAACTGGTTGAGTAACAGGACACAGAGGGTGGTGATAAATGGTGTTTAATCCAAGGAGAGGGGGTGACCAGTGGGGTGCCACAGGGATCTGTTCTGGGGAAGTCATCTTTAATGTCTTCATAAGCAACACTGCAGAGGGGCTGGAGGGGAAGATATAGAGAATAATGTATGGGTAACCATACATAAGGCTGTGTTTCCATCGAGGAGTAGCGATGACAGCATATGAACCTCGAGAGCGAAGCTCGAGAGATCCATGCTGTCATCTTAACCCCAAGATGGAAACACATGCTGAGTTGTGTGTGGTTGACCATATTTTATTTTTTATAGTATATGGTTGTTTACACTAGAGTGATAGACTCCCACTGAAGTGAAAACAAAAAATCTTGCCATTTGTTTATTCTACTTGCATAACAAAATAAAATTTCCAGACTTTTGAAAGGTAAAAGGTATGACTTTGGGCACTGGGTGGTTAGTAAGTAGCTAGGTATAGAATAAATGAGAAATTTAAAACTGCATGACCTTTGAACTGTGCATAACAACTGTTCGGAATGCGCATAACAACACTTTAAAATGTGCATAATGGTTTAGAATGTGCTTAACAAGGAGTTTGAGCAGGCTGATTTTTATACATAACAAAGGGTAACCATATACGTCTCTTTGCAGATGACACCAAGATCTGTAACATGGTCGACACTTGGGGGGTGGAAAAAATGAGAAAGGACCTAAACATGCTTGGAGTGGTGAGAGGTGGCAGTTATGATTCAATGCAAAGAAGTGCAAAATCATGCACAGAAATCCAAGGGAGGGTACAAGATTTGGGGGTTACTGACGCCACCAGTCAAGAAAGGGACTTGGGGGGGTGATGCTTGTCCAGCTGGTTATGATTGCTGTATGATATTTGTAATATAAAAATACAGTAGGTGATTGTCTCACATAAGACAGCCTGTGCTCCTGAGACCCCCCCAAACCCGGTTTCAGTGAAGCTACAAGGGTGTATTAAACTGACAAGGAGATCTCTGTAATGTAATTAACTTCCTTGAGATATTGCATTTTATGGCCTGTTTATGACATGCTTTGAAGTTGGGAAGCTAAATATATAGTTTATTACAAGACAGGACATCATTTAGCTGATTTCTGTCAGGCTATCTTGCACCTAGGTGAGGGATTGCAGGGTTGTAAATCTTCAAAGGAACTGGCTGATCAAACACTCATAATTTGGGAAATGAGTTTTTGCTGATGTCACATTTAATATATCTCCTGACAAGAAATCATTGTATTTTTTTTTATTCTAAAGAGGAGGAGCTAGATGACTCACCAAGAGGGTGGGGAGATGGAGTTGAAAGGTATACTTGTAACTGGAAAATACATATTTTTAGGCTCTTAAGAAACAAGATCTCTAACTTTAAAAGGCACTTATAGAAGTAATACATTAGACAGAAAAAGTCTAACTGTATTGTGGTAGGAGTTTTTGTTTAGTAATCTTCCCTTGTTCTTTTATGTGATTGTGAGCTCTTTGATATATTGTTCTGTGTTTGCATTTTTCATATTTTTATCATCCTTTTTTTTTTGTATGATCTGTTTTTCTGCCCCCCATGATCGCTGGTCCTCCACTCCTTCGGGTTCTTACTAAGTTCCTCCTGTCCTTACCTGGCCCTCCTCTGATTCCCCAGATCACAGCCGACCCCCAGGATATCCCGGTGTATCCCTTCACTGGGCGGGTCCCTCTCCTCCGAGGGGGAAGGCACCGGGGGGGAGGATAGCCCCAGCGCACACTTTCTAGGGCCCGGGGATGCTGCTGGGGAACAGGAGGCGCCGGGAAGGCACTGAAGGCCCTCAGGAACTGACAGCCGTCATCCAGAGGCCAGCAAGCAATTTTTCCTGGCTTTTCTTGAGGTGCGTGACGTCCGGACGTCAAAGGCGAAAATCGGCGTCTATCGCACACCTAATAGCATGACGTGCTGCTCTACAACCGGCCCTCCGCAGTGGTTGCTTCAGCACGGGTTGTGACCCCTACCCTCCTGGAGACAGCGAGCAGTCGGGACGCCTGTTGCCTCCCTCCAGCGCCCTGGGCCTGCCTCCCAACCTCAGCGTCGCTTGCTGTCGCAAGTGGAAATCCAACCACTGTGCCGACAGGCCTTTATTATCTTTTAATAAAATATTTATTTGAAAGATACTGCCTGGGTGTGTCTGTCAGTTCTTTTTGCAAGTGACGTATAGAGGGTTAAGACTGACAAAAACTGTTCAAAAGCTTGATGGTGTTACCAAACTGGGAAAAGGTAAGAATATACCTAAGGTCTTTTATAAAGTTTTAAGGGTTCATTTTGGGAAGCCTAGTCTGGTGCCCCTGGTGAAAGACTGCACCGCAATCCCCCGAAGAGGGTACGTATCTGAGCCTGTACATTGGGTACGCTAGCATATGGTTCACAGTCTGAATCCCCCCAGAACTTTAGACTAAAGGGGATTCAGACCCAAAAGCAAACAGGAGTGTTACCCTGTCCGTTACCTGTTCACATTACTGTGCTCGGAGGTTGGCACTGTGGGAGAAGAGGGCCTGACCTGCTGATTGCATTTGTGACAGATTTGGTTGACAGTGATGCGAAAAAATTTTGCAACAAAAGCTTTAACTGTTCAGTGTGTCAGCTCAATACTGTACAGCTCACTTGCAAAATAAAGCAGTGATTTTTTTTTAAAAAAGGAAACAGAACTATATCATTTTGCTTACAGTCAAGTTCCTACCTGTTTTATTTTTTTTCTAAAGTACAAGTTAGAGTAGCTGTAGTTAGGGAAGTTGTCTTCCAACTACAGTGGGTACACTGCAGACTACTTGACGCAGTTGTGTCAGGACAGAGGAGTCCTGCACGAAGTGAGAGCCACCAAGCAGAACCTTGTGGATGCCCTGATGGCAGCAGATGCCCAGAGCATCGAGTCACAGACTGTGACTGAAAAGGACCAAACCTTGGGTGTGGAGGGGCCAGCGGCCAGTGCAGTGTCCAGATCTGGTGAGGAGGGCAGAAGGGCCAGTGCAAGCAAAGGGCCACAGCAGCAGGGGAAGGTCATCAGCATTCTGGAGCCAGAAGCAATCAGGCTGCAGATTGAGTTGCGCAGAATGAAGCTGGAGTTCCAGAGAGATGCTGAGCGAGAGAAACGAGCCATAGAGGAGAAGAGGGTGCGAGAACAGCGAGAGGCTGACCGGGAACAGCGGAAGGCTGACCGTGAGAAGTGTGAGCGCCAGAGGCAACATGAACTGGAGAAGCTACGACTCCAATCACCAGCACCAGAGCAGGTAAGTGTCTTGGGTTTAACTGGAACTTCAGGACTGGGTTACAAATTAAATTCCAAATTGATAGCTGAATTTAAAGAGCGGGAGGATATGGATGCCTTTTTAAGTTCCTTTGAAAAAGGTTGTATTCAGGCAAATATACCTAGAGGGTCCTGGAGCTTCCAGCTATACCCACTACTTACCGGGAAAGCTCAGGATGCATTGGGTCAAATGGACAATGAGGACAGTAATGATTACAGCAAACTTAAAGCTGTACTCCAGTCACGGTGAATGGTGTACAGACACAAGGGTTAAGGGACACAGGGGTATCCCTGACATTGGTACAAGGGGATCTGGTAGAGCCTGTTCAGCTTATACCACCAAAATTTGTAGCTGTACAAGACTTCACTGGTGAGGAGAAAACATTGCCACTCGCTAGTGTTCTCCTAGACTGGGGTGAAACAGGGGGAACTGTGCAACAGGTGGCTGTAGCCAAAAGTTTAGCAGTTGATGTCATCCTTGGCAACATTCTCAAACGGGATGGTGTGTGCAGTTACCCGTAGCCAAGCAGCAAGGGAAAATTGTAGTTCCCTGGACCCCACAGAAGCCATTGTGGAAACCTCTGGGAGGCTGGTTCCCCAGCTTGTGTCTCCTGATATGAAGATTAACAAAAAGGGGGTAGAAAATTCCCCAGTAGCAGTTAACCACACAGCTACGGAGCGTTACTCTGAAAAAGGAGGGGTGACCCATTGTTAGAGGGTTAGGGATGACAATGATCATGAGTGCCCTGATGCTAGTGCTAGGGACCCTAGTTTAGAGACTGAAGTGGACCTGTCCCATACCTTGCGAATGTGTAATGAGTTTGCAGCTGCTCAGAAAAGTGACCCTAGTCTAGAGAAGCTGAGGGCTTGGGCAGACTCTGACGGAGCACTGGGAGGCGACGTAAACACAAAGTTTATTGGGAAAATGGACTGATGTATACTCAGGATGTGAAGACAGAGGGAGGGGTGATTGGCAGCCAGCTTGTCATTCCCCAAGGGTACTGTGAGCAGTTGCTCAAGACTGCACATGATATTCCCTTGTCTGGCCATCTGGGAATCGCACGCACTACACAGCGGTTGGACCAGAATTTGTATTAGCCCAACTTCACCCAACAGGTGAAGGAGTATTGCAGGTCTTGTCACTGGTGCCAAGAAATAGGGAAGGCTGGTAAGAAGACCCAAGCCACCCTAATTCCATTGCCCATAGTGGAGGAGACATTCCAGAGGGTGGGAATGGATACTGTGGGGCCTTTAAATACTCCCAGCTCCTTTGGGAAGAGGTTCATCCTGACTGTGGTGGATTATACCACCCGGTATCCAAAGGCAGTTGCCCTATCCTCACTGAGGACAGACAAAGTGGCAGATGCCTTACTTGAGATTTTCTCCCATGTTGGGTTTCTGCAGGAGGTTATCACCGATTGAGGGGGTTCCTTCATGTCAGACCTGATGAAATGTTTGTGGGAGAAGTGTGGGGTGATGCAGAGGCACACAACACCTTATCAACCACAAGCCAATGGGCTTGTGGAAAGATTTAATGGTACCCTGAAGTCAATGCTCCAAGAGTGTGCTGAACAGCATGGGAGGGATTGGGAGAAATACCTTCCGCACCTGTTGTTTGCATACAGGGAGGTGTCCCAAGAGTCAACAAGGTTTTCCCCCCTCGAGCTCTTATATGGACGCCGGGTATGTGGGCCCCTAGACTTGATCCGGGAGGACTGGGAAGGCAAGCATGCCACCCAGGGAACTCCCATAGTGGATTACATCCAAAGGTTTAGGAAAAGGCTGAAGGAGCTTATGGGGACAGCCCAGAGCAATCTGGCAGCTTCCCAACACAAACAAAAAGTGTGGTATGACCACAGAGCCAGAGCTTGCTCGTATATCGGTGTCAGAGTCATGGTCCTTATTCCGTTCTGGAAAGACAAGCTGCAGGCTGAGTGGGCACGACCAAAGTAGTTAGAAAGGTAAATCAAGTGAACTATATCATAGAGTTACCTGACAGAAGACATACAGAAAGAATGTACTATGTCAACATGATGAAGCCATATGCTAACAGGGCTGACGTGGTGTTTGCAGTGTGTAGTCCTGGGGAGGGGACGGATGAAGGAGACCCCCTTCTGGACTTGATGGAAGAAAGCAAGCAGGAGTCCTCTGTGGAGGCAGTTAAACTGTCACCCAGCTGGCCCCGGACAAGATCCTGGAAGTAAGGGAGATTTTAGCAGACTCTGCACCACTGTTTAACAATAAGCCTGAACCAACCCCCTTAGCGACGCATGATGTAGAGACAGGGACACAGATGCCCATACAGCAGACAGCATATCGGGTGTCAGAGGCTGTCCAAAAGAACATTAGGAGGGAGGTGTAGGAAATGCTGGATTTAGGGGTAATCTAGAGATCCCACAGCCCCTGGGCCTCACCTGTAG
This sequence comes from Neoceratodus forsteri, assembly GCA_016271365.2. Lineage (NCBI taxonomy): Eukaryota > Metazoa > Chordata > Ceratodontiformes > Ceratodontidae > Neoceratodus > Neoceratodus forsteri. The sequence goes on along the minus strand of CM057453.1, from coordinate 1,454,171,793 downwards.
TCCTTGTGCCCAAGCCAGATGGCTCTACTTGTTTCTGTGTGGACTATCATGGAAGGAATGCAGTCATGAAGTCAGACACCCACCCGATGCCCCAGACGGACGAACTCCTGGACAAGTTGGGAGGGGCGACATACCTTACGACTATTGACCTGAGAAAGGGGCATTAGCAGGTAAAGTTAACTGACAGAGCTAGGGAGAGGTTGGCCTTCATCACTCCAATAGGCTTATTTGAATTTAAAGTAATGCCTTTCGGAATAAAGAATGCCCCGGCCACTTTCCAAAGGTTGGTGAACCAGGTGTTAAATGGTGCTGAGGAGTACACTGAGGCATACCTGGATGATATTGCCATCTTTAGTGCCAGCTGGGAGGAACACCTGTCCCACCTTGGGGAAGTGCTGGGCAGGTTACAGAGGGCCGGGCTGTCAAAGCTGAGAAGTGCCAGGTTGCCAGGACTGAAGTGGCATATCTCGGGCATGTTGTAGGCCGGGGACAGCTCTGTCCTATTCAAGCAAAAATAGAGGTGATCAAGGCATGGCCCAGACCAGAAACGCAGAAGCAGGTCAGGAGTTTTCTAGGGACAGCAGGGTACTATAGGAAATGTATACCCAATTACAGTGCCCTGGCTGCTCCCCTATCTGACCTGTTGAAAGAAAAAGATGCCTAAGAAAATTACCTGGGAACCAGCCTGTGAAAATGCTTTTACCAGACTAAAGGAGGCACTGTGCAGTGCTCCCGTATTGACAAGTCCTGACTATAGCAGACCCTTTATAGTCCAGACTGATGCCTCAGATGTGGGTATTGGGGCAGTACTGAGTCAGACATCCAACCAAGGGAAAGATCACCCTGTAGTGTACCTGACAAAAAAGTTATTTCCCAGGGAGCAGGCTTACTCTACTGTGGAAAAAGAGTGTCTTGCCATAGTGTGGGCCCTCAAGAAGTTAGAGCCATACTTATATGGGCAGCATTTTGAGGTGCAAACGGACGACAACCCCCTGGTTTGGCTGACCCAAATGGGAAAAACTAATGGTAGACTATTAAGATGTGACTGTGAAGATCACTGTGTGACCCTGAGCAAGTCACTTAACCTCCTTGTGCTCCCAGGTCGCTCCTGTAAAAAAGCTTTCAGCTTAGTGTGCTATACCTAGTTAAACAACTAAAAAAAAAATAAAAAAATAAAAAAAAAAGATGGAGTCTTGCCTTGTAAGGGTATGACATGACGATCTTACATAGGGCTGGAGTGACCAATCAGAACACAGATGGCTTGTAATGTCTATATGAGGAGTGAACTGACTTAGGAAGCTCATCCCATGCAGGGGCTGGAGCCCCCAAATTCAGTCTAGGTGGGGAGGATTGTGACGCCTGGCCAGCTGGTTATGATTGTTGTATGATATTTGAAATATAAAAATATAGTAGGTGACTGTCTCACATAAGACAGCCTGTGCTCCTGGGTGACCCCCCCCCCACCAGGTTTCAGTGAAGCTACAAGGATGTACTAAACTGACCAGGAAATCTCTGTAATGTAATTAACTTCCTTGAGATATTGCATTTTATGGCCTGTTTATGACATGCTTTGAAGTTGGGAAGCTAAATATACAGTTTATTACAGGACAGGACATCGTTAAGCTGATTCCTGTCAGGCTATATTGCACCTAGGTGAGGGACTGCAGGGTTGTAAATCTTCAAAAGAACTGGCTGATCAAAGATTCATAATTTGGGAAATGAGTTTTTGCTGATGTCACCTTATTTAATAGATCTCCTGACAGGAAATCACTGTATTTTCTGGGGGGGAATTCTAAAGGGGAGGAGCTAGATGATTCACCAAGGGGGTGGGGAGATGGAGTTGAAATGTATCCTTGTAACTGGGGAATAGGATATATCTTTTTGGTCTCTTAAGAAACAAGATCTCTAACTTTAAAAGGCACTTATAGATCGAAAAAGTCTAACTGTACTGTGGTAGGAGTTTTTGTTTTGTAATCATCCCTTGTTCTTTTATGTGATTGGGAGCTCTTTGATATATTGTTCTGTGTTTACATTTTTCGTATTTTTATCAACTTTTAGTAAAATCTTTATTTGAAAGATACTGCTTGGGTGTGTCTGTCAGTTCTTTTTGCATGTGATGTATAGAGGGTTAAGACTGACAAAAACTGTTCAAAAGCTTGATGGTGTTACCCAAACTGGGAAAAGGTAAGAATATACCTAAGGTCTTTTATGGAGTTTTAAGGGTTCATTTTGGGAAGCCTGACTTGGTGCCCCTGGTGAAAGATTGTACTGCAATCCCCAAAGAGGGCACGATGAGCCTGTGCACATTGGCACGTAGTTATTAGTTTACAGTTTGAATCCCCCAGAACTTGAGACTGAAGGTGATTCAAACCCAAAAGCAGACAGGAGGGTTACCCTGTCTGTTACCTGTTCACATTACTGTGCTTGGAGGTTGGCACTGTGGGAGCAGAGGGTCTTACCTGCTGGGTGCATTTGTGACAGGGGGTAATCATATCTGATGACCTAAAGGTAACCAAACAATGTGAGAAGGCTGTGGGGAGAGCCAGTTGGATGCTAGGGTGCATAATGAGAGGCATCACCAGCAGAGAAAAGGAGGTGGTTATGCCACTGTACACATCACTAGTGAGACCTCATCTAGAGTACTGAGTCCAGTTCTGGAGACTGCATCTCCGGAAGGACATAGACAAAATTGAGGCAGTCCAGAGAAGGGCAACAAACATGGTGTGAGGACTGCACCAAAAGTCATATGAAGAAAGACTACAGGACCTCAATATGTATTCCCTGGAGGAAAGTGTGTGGGGGGGGAGGATATGACAGAGGCATTCAAGTACATCAGGAATGTAAACAAGGTACAAGAGGGCAGTATCTTTCAGAAAAGACGGTGTAAAAAACCAAGGGGGTATGATATGAGGCTAGAGGGGGTAGGCTCGGGGAAATGTGAGGAAGTACTTTTTCACGGAAAGAGTAGTGGTTGCTTGGAACAGCCTCCCTTCGGAGGTGGTAGGGACAAAAACAGTAGGGGAATTCAAGAATGTATGGGATAGACATGACAGTACTCTAGCAATAGCAACTGGTAAGGCCGCATCTAGATTATACAGTTCAGTATTGGTGCCCACACCTCAAAAAGGACATTAACCTGCTAGAGGAGGGCTACAAAGATTACAGTGGGTCAACAGGGCAAGGCATATGAGGAACGGTTGAGGGCACTGAACATGTACTCCCCGAAAGACAGGAGAGAGAAAGAGGGGGGACATGATTGGGATATTCAAGTACTTGAACAGGATAAATAAGGTTGATAAGGAGAGTCTCTTTAAGCTGAGTGGCAACCATAATGCTAAGGGGCACAGTCTTAAGCTGGAGGGTGGGAGGTTTAGGAGGGAGGTCAGGAAGCACTTCTTCACAGAGAGGGTGGTGGACACTTGGAATGCACTGCTGGAAGAGGTCATCTTGTTGAAGACAGTGGGCAGCTTTAAGAGAGGTTGGGATAGGCATGGGGGAAAGTAAGGATCATAGGTAGGGAGGATGGGAGGAGTGGGGAGGGAGAGCAGGGACATTAGCTCAAGCTGTGGACCCTGCAACACAGGCAGACTTGATAGACCAAATGGCCTTCTGCTAGCTTCTTCATATGTTTGTAACAGGGAAGAGATGGTAACCTACAGATCAACTAGTCTGCGGTAATGCATTAGGTAGGGGAAGGGGCAGACTAGGTGGGCCACACGTCCTTATCTGCCATCATCTTCGGTGTATCTATGTATCAGTGTACCTTGCTTTCATAGGAAGGTCAGAGACCCTAAGAGATCCTCCCGGTGTGCCTTACGGGTCTTATTTTTCAGAGTTGCATAACTAATTAGATGTCCCCTTAAGACAGTCTTCAACGTATCACAGACCGGTGCTGAGCTAGGAGGAAGGATATCCTTAATTTGAAGGATTTTCATAATTTGTTGATCTACAAGGTTTACAAACTGGGAGTCAGTAAAGTAAAATGTGTCAAGTTGTCAATTCGTATGTTTTCTAAAAAGCCACAGATTAAGTTCGGTTACAAAGGGTGCATGGTCCGAATAACACATGGGGCCTGACAGGAATACATTTTATGTAGGTCCTCACTGTGGGTGAAAACATAGTCAATATGACTATAGGTTTGCTCAGTGCAGGAAGGTGGCAGTGAAGGCCAACAAGACGCAGGGGTGCATAGCAAGGGGAATCTCCTCCAGAAGTAGGGAGGTAATCCTCCCCCTGTACAGGTCACTAGTCAGGCTGCACGTGGAGTACTGCATGCAGTTCTGGCTTACCTGAAAAAGGATGTCAGATTGTTGGAGGGGGTGCAGCATAGAGCGACAAAGATGATTCAGGGATTGAAGGGCAAGCCCTACGAGGAAAGGCTGAGTGAGCTAGCTATGTATTCCTTGGAGGAGAGGAGGGATGGGGGTACATGACTGAGAACTTTAAGTACTTTAAAGGGATAAACAAGACTCAAACAGAGGGGATCTTCCAATTAAGAGGAGGAAGGGACATGAGAGGGCAGTCTCAGACTGGAGGGGGGAAGATTCAGGAGGGAGGCAAGGAGACAGTTTTTCTCAGAAAGGGTGGTGGGCAAGTGGAATACTCTAACACAGGAGGTGGTGGACTGTAAGACAGTGGGCAGTTTCAAGAGGGGATGGGACAGGGTGAGGGGGAGGGTAAATCTAAGGAGGGGAGGAGTGGGAGGGGCAGCTGTGAGATGAGGGGCTAGCTGCACAATCGAGTCAGGACTCCCAAGCCCGCCATCTCTGCTCATGTTGTTCATACCTGGCTGTTAAGGCCTCCATTGATAACACCCCTTTCATCCTCACCACCCATTACTCTAGTTTAGGAGGGTCTGGCCGTAACCACCTGGCAGTGATACATTTAAGGGCAACTACTATGAGGGTCAGTAAGACTTTCCTCGTGTCTCCCTTATGGTTGATGGCCCGAGGGAATCCCAGCACCCATTCCTCAAACTGTAAGGGGAGAAATATCCCGGTTATAGTATGTACAGTCTGTTGAATCGGCTGCCAGAAGGTGGCAAGGGCTGGACATCCCAAAAAAATATGCCAATGATTCCCAGGCTGGCCGCAGTTCCTCCAACACTTGTTAGAGTGGGAATTGCTGTAATGGTATGTAAGCATTGGTGTTTGGAAAAATCGGACCAGGACCTTCCAGAAGAACTCACGCCATGGAGGGCTGATGTAACTTTCCACCCCAACTTCAACCTTCGATCCCAAGTGGTTTTGTCCATCTCCGCACCCATTTCTTGTTCCTAGGCCCTTCTTTGTAAGTCTAGGGGTGAGCCCCTTGGTCTCCCCAGGAGTTTATATATATTAGAAATGTAACATTGAGGCCCCTTAACGGTGACCACTCCAAAAAGAAACTCTTCCCAACCCGTGTATGGTCGAGTTAGACAATGGATGTTATTCCCTGAATTAATAAAATGCCTAACCTGCATATACCAGGGAAATTCTAAGATAGACCAGCCAAACTTCTCCTTAGCACGCTGGAAGGATATGCACTCCTGACCGTCAATAAATTGGGTAAAATGGTGAGGACCTCTTCTTCCCCATGCAGTGTATCCTATGTCTAGAGTTGGGGAGAAAAGCCCACTTCATGTCTGATAAGGGAAAGAGGACCTAGTATTTCAGGAGTACAAGTGAGCTTTCTAATCTTCCGAAGTATTTGGAGGCTATGTTGAACCCATCTATTTCTAATAGTTCTGGTTAGGTCTAAAGGAGTGTAGGTAAAGGCCAGCGAATATAGGGGCTTAAAGCCTATACTAGCATCCTCTATCTGGTACCAAAGGGATGAAATACGTTGCCATGCCAAAGTCATTAACACTGCCCCCTGTGCTGCCAGGTAGTATTTAGGAAGATCTGGTAGTGACAGCCCACCCAACTCTCTAGGGACCAACTCTCTAGGGAGCAGCAGTGGTGTCCTGGCCACCCGAGATTTTTTACCGTACCAGATAAATTTGAAAATTTGCCCCAAGATTTTATTCCAAAATACATTCGGAATTTTGAGTGGGAGAGAGGAGAACAAAAAAAGAAATTCAAATTGAGGAAGTACATTCATTTGAACTGTGGCAACTCTTCCTACCAGGCCTAGGGGTAGCAGTTTCCATCTTGCCAGATCCTTTGCTATGTTGGACCAGAGTGGTTCATAATTCACTGTGAACAGTTTAGTAAGGTCGATTACCACTTGGATTCCCAATTATTGAATTAGATTTTTAGGGGCCCACTTAAATGGTAAGTTTCTCCTGAAGCAAGCTGGGCAAATCCAGTTTAATATAAGGGACTCTGACTTCTGAAAATTTATTTTATAACCTGATATTTTCGCGAAGGTCCCTAAGAGATCCTCCAGGGGAGGTGGGGAACGCTCCAGTGAAGACAAGAAAAATGGAGTCATCCGCATATAAAGAGATTTTTTGTTCAACTCCTCTGGCTTCCACTCCCCTGATCTCATCATCTCCTCTAACGCGGACCGCCAATGGCTCCAAACTCAGGGCAAAGAGGACAGGAGACAACGGACAACCCTGGCGGATTCCCCGTGTCAGGGGGAAAGGGCATGAACTGATACCATTCGCTCTCACCAGTGCCATAGGACTGGCATACAATTTGGAAATGGCTATTAATAATTTAGGACCGAAATTCATACAATCCATAGTTGCTTTTAAAAATTGCCAATTAACCCTATCAAATGCTTTTTCTGCATCCACGGATATGGCAATCTGAAAACTGGGTGAGGATTTCTGAGAGGTGACGATGTTCAGGAGTCTCCGAATATTGTCGGAGACATAGCGGCCATTGATAAAACCAGTCTGGTCTTCATGCACCAGGGACGGGACTACCACCTGTAGGCGACCCGCTAAAATGCCCGTAAATGGCTTTAAATCTATATTTAGGAGGGAAATGGGTCAGTATGACCAACAATCTGAGGGGTCCTTCCCTTCCTTAAGCAATACTGAAATCTGAGCCTCTCTCCATGATTCTGGGATTTATCCCCCAGCCATGATTTCCTGATACACTGGAATCAAAAATGGGAATTAACTGGGCTTCAAAGGTCTTGTAAAACTCGGCAGAAAAGCCATCTAACCCTGGGGATTTCCCATTTTTACGTTTTTTAATTTGGGCTTGTAAGTCTGCTGTCGTAATATCTGCCTCTAAAGAATCCCGGTCTCCCCGAGTTAAGGCCTGGAGGGGTGCATTTTGAAAGAAGTCCTCGAGTAGTCCCTCAAAATTAGTAATACTCTCCTGAGAGTATAAGGTTTTATAACAATTTGCAAATATTTGGGTTATTTCTTCTGACTTGCTTGTTAGAATACCCCCATTGGGGTCCTTCATTTTAAAAATCAGTCTGCTCAATTGTTCTTCCCTTAGTCTGGCTGCCAGTAATTTCCCCGCTCTATCACCTCCCTCATAGTATCCCTGTCTGATTCGCCTATATTTCCCCTTTAATTGGGCCTGTAACTCAGTTTCTAAAGCTGCACGTCTCTCCTCAAAGTATTTCTTTGTATCTGCGTTCAAGGTTATTTTATGGTGAAACTGAAGTTCTCTTACTTCCTCTTCTAAAGCACTGATCTTACCCTCCCATCTTCTGTTTTGCTCAGAAGCAACCTTAATAATCACCCTTCTCAAAACCGCTTTGAGGGTATCCCACCTCACTGCCTGTGGGGTGTCACCTACTGCATTCTGGTTATCAAACGTTTTAATGGTGTCACAGATGAACAGGTTACTCACCTGTAACAGTAGTTCTAGGAGTAGTATATGTTGTTCATCCACACTTCTTAGCATGTCCCGTTCCACTTTAAATCTTGCTGGAAGTCTTCAAGTTGGCTCCTCCCACCCACTCGAGTGGTATATGCTTGTCTCCATATGGCATGAATCTTAGCCGCTGGAAGCAGGTTGTGTGCTTGGCCGGGAGGTCGGGTGTGTGTGTGTGTGGATAAACAACATATACCACTCCTAGAACTACTGTTACAGGTGAGTAACCTGTTCTTCTAGGAGCGTGGATATGTTGTTCATCCACACTTCTTGGCAGACTCCAAGCAGTTCTCTGGGAGGAGGGAGGCAAGGTGCACACCCCCTACTTAGGAAATAAAGACTGGAGAACCGAGGCCCCAAAACCAGCATCCTGGAGCGACTCAAGGTCGATGTGGTAGTGGGTAATGAAGGTGTTTGCTGACTTCCAGGTAGCAGCCCGACAGATTTCCTGGATAGGGATGTCCCTGGAAGCAGCCACTGATGCAGCAGTATGGCGGGTGGAATGAACTCATCCCTCTGGGAGGCTCCTTGTCCACCAACTCATGGCACAGACCTATGCATGATGTAATCCATCTTGCTATGGTCCGTTTGGCTGCAGGTCTGCCAGAAGTGGCTTCAGCATAGGTGACAAACAGCTGGTGAACCTCTCCACGAATTTCCACCGTCCTCTCCTTGTAGTAGGAGAGAGCACGTCTCAGGTCCAAGGTATGGAGCCTGTACTCAGCGTCCGAGGTGTAATGAGGGTAGTAAACCAGAGAATCAACACCTGGTTAAGGTGAAACTCTGACACCACCTTTGGAAGGAATTTGGGTTGGGCGCAGGGCAACTTTGTCCCTGGAAAGACCACATAAGGGGAGTCCACCGAAGCACCTGGAGCTCCCCTGTCCTTCTGGCAGACATGATAGCCATCAGGAAGGCCGTCTTCCACAAGTGTGAAAGCTCACATTTGTGCATGGGTTTGAATGGCTTGCCCATGAGCTTTGCCAAAACCAGCAAACAGATCCCATGGCGGTGGAAGTTCATGCACCGGAGTGGATGTGTGATCCAGGCCTTTGAAAAAGCGCCCGACCACTATCTCCTGCGCCAATGTCGGCTGACCGGCCCATGCCCAGTAAGCAGAAATGGCTGCCAGGTGCACCCTAAGGGTCGATGACAGTAGACCCCCCTTTGGAGAGTGACCACAGGTAGTCGAGAATGTTAGCCACAGAACAGGATAAGGGGTCCAGACCCTTACCCTGACACCAAATAGAAAATCGTTTCCATTTGAAGGCATAACATTTCTTGGTCGATTCCTTTCGAGATGCCTTCACCACGGTGTAGACATCTTCGGAAAGACCCAAAGCCTGGCACTCTAGCCACTCAGGTACCAGGCTGTGAGATGCAGGGATTGAAGGTCCAGATAGAATACCTTCCCCTGGTTCAGAGATATCAGGTCCGGGCATGTACAAAGTCGCTCCGGGGGCCTGCAGCTGAGGCTGAGGAGATCTGGGTATCAGAACTAGCGCGGCCAATCTGGGGCTACCAGGATCACCATCATCTTGTCCCTCCTTACGTTGAGTAACACTTGTGGATCAAGGGAAATGGAGGGAAGGTGTAGAGGAGACCTGGGGTCCATGGCCTCAAAAAGCATCCCCCTGCAGCGAGCCCTGCTGAGTGGGGCGGTGATGAAACAGCCTTAGCTTGGTGTTCTCTGTGGAGGCAAACAGGTCCACCATCGGTTTGCCCCAACGGGAGAACAGGTTGTAAGCTACATCTGGATGGAGAGACCACTCGTGGGATGTCTAGCCTATGCGGCTGAGAGCATCCGCCAGCTGGTTCGAGGCTCCTGCCACATGGATGGCTAGGAGATCTGCCTCCAACCGGCTTATGAAGGTCCAGATGCGGAGTGCCTCCTTGCACAGCAGACGGGAGTGCATGCCACCCTGTTTGTTGAGGTAGTACATGGTCGTGGTATTGTCCGTCTGGACTTGAACCACTTGACCCCGGAGCTGAGGAGCGAAAGCTGACAGTGCCAGTCTGACTTCTCTGAGCTCCAACAGGTTGATGTGGTATCGGGACTCCTCGGAGGTCCAGAACCCATGGGCCCTGTTGTCCCCCATGTGGGCTCCCCAGCCCATGAGAGAGGCAGTGGTCATGAGGACGACTGCCGGCTCGAGGCGGACAAATGGGATCCCTTCCTGCAACTGGTCTGGGACGGTCCAGCATTGAAGAGTGTCCCACATCTTCTGGGTTACAGTGATCAGCTGGTCGAAGTGACCAAATCGCTGAGTCCACTGGGTGGCCAGCTCCCATTGGAGGGGGTGCATGTGCCACGGGCCCAGCAGACCACTGAGTGCTGCCGCCATGTAACCCAGAAGGCGAGAAAGTCCCGGGCGGGGTGCAAGTGCCCAACCAGAAATGATTGGGCAAAGGAAGAGAGAACCTCCGCCCTGTCCACCGGGAACTGAGCTCTGGCTTGACAAGAGTTGAGCTCTGCCCCGATGAAGCCCATCACCTGAGAGGGCACAAGTTCCGACTTGGCCTCGTTGATCAGGAAGCTGAGTTGGGAGCAGGTTTGGAGGGCCAGATTCCTGGACCTCTCCACCTCCTGAAGGGAGGAACCTGCCAAGAGCCAGTCGTTGAGATAAGGGTAGATTCTGACTCCTCGACGCCGAAGGTGGGCCACCACCACCACCACTGCAATGCATTTGGTGAAGACCCGAGGGGCCGATGACAGGCCGAACAGCATGGCTCGGAACTCGTACAGGGTCCCTTCGACCCTAAAGCGGAGAAACCGCTGATGGGATGGATGGATTGGGATCTGAAAGAACACGTCCTGTAGATCCAGTGAAGAGAATCTCACGTTTCGCTCCAGGGGTGGTATGATCTGGTTGACAGTGACCATCCAAAGGTTGCGGGACCTGAGATATTGATTCAGGTCCTGAAGATCTAGGATGAGGTGCCAACCCCCCGTCTGCTTGGGCACCAGGAAGTACCTGGAAATAAAGCCTGGGTCTGTCGGAGGATCCGGCACTGGAGCTACTGCCTCCTTGTGGAGGAGCTGAGCCACGCTGTCTCGAAAAGCCGACTGGGTGCATGCGGAGATCCACTCCTCCCGAGGGGCACGGGCTCGGCTGGGAGGGTACTGCTCAAATTCCAGAGGCAGTCCCTGACTGACCACTTCGAGAACCCGCCTGTCCGAAGTGACAGTGGACCAGGCGGAAAGGAAGTGGCGGAGCCGACCCCACACGGGAGGACCCAGAGCTGGCGTGATGGGTGTAGGGGTGGCCACCCCAACCTGTCACTGAGCAGGCTTAGAAGAGGAGGAGGAGGAGGCTCCAGGACCTGAGCCTTGGCCTCCTTTACGGGGCTGCCAAGCTTGAGCCTGCTGCTGCTGTTAATGCTGCTGTCCTCCTTGATAGGAGGGCTGCCGGACCGCAGGGGAAGAGTGCTGAAATGACTTCTTCTTTCTCTTCTGCTGGTTCTTGCCCGAAGAATCCTTGGCAGAAGTAGCATCAAAGGTGGCAATGGACTGCTCTATACGCTGAAGGTGACCGGCCACTCCTGGATTGAACAAGTTGGTACCCAGGAAGGGCACGTCAGCAAGCTTATGCTGAATATCTGCCGGGAAGGAGGAAAGCCTCAGCCAAGCCCTGCGGCAAGAGGCCACTGCGGCTGCCAGCGAGCGGGCACAAGAATCTCCTATATCCAAGGCCGTCTGGAGCTGCTGTTTTGCAACAGCACGGCCCTGGTCATGGACCTGCTTGACCGTGGTCTGCATGTCCAGTGGGAGATGAGGGAGGACCTCGTCCAATGACCCCAGAAGGGCATGAGAGAAATGTACCATAATAACAGCCGAGCTGGCCTGATGAAGGCCCAGAGAAGAGGCCACATAAACCTTGCGGGCAGTGTGGTCCATATTTTTGGACTCCTTGTCTGGGGGTCGGTCAGTGTCAGCCGAACTACCAGTACGCCTGAACACAGAGGCAGTCACCAGGCTCTCGGACGAACGGTGCTCTGTGAACCCCGCAAGGGACCCCATGGGCACCGCATATATGTGGGCAGATGGTGCTGGGCAGGAGGCAGGACGCTGCCAAAGTTCAAGGGCCGGGCCAACAATGGCCTCGGCCACTGGAAAGACCTCTGTCGGGGTATCCTCTCTCTTGAGGATGTCAGTGAGAGGGTACTCCACCTTTTCTGGATGGGCTCCAGGGGCATTCCGGTGGAATCGGAGATGAGGCGAGACTGCCCTGGAAGGAGGAAGGGTCTTCCTCCATCCCTGCACCGACTGACAACTCATCATCCCCGGGATGTGAGTGCAAGCCGGTGACATCCAACTCCGAAGAGTCGTGATAGAGTGGTCTACCGCCTAAGTCTCCCTCGATCTTCCGAGGGCGGTCCGGGGTGATTGTTCTTGACAGACGTCGGAGAAGCCCGGTGTCCTTACAGTCCTCTTTCAAGGGCGCCCCTCCCTCAGGCTGTTTAGGCGGTGGTTCCACCCGAATCGGTGGAGAGACCGGGATAGGCATAACTGGGAGACGGGCCAGCCCCACAGGTGTAGGAGCTGAGGGCTTCGGTTTCAGAGGGGTCTGCTTCGGCCTAGGAGGCGAGAGCCAAGTGATGGCCGGGGTAGGCGGCGGAGTCGGCTTTCGCCCGGTTAAGATCAGCTGCTGCCACATGAGGCCTTCATAGCACCGGAGTTTCTGCCAGAGCCTCTCCTCGTCCAAGGAGGATGGAGACCTGTGGTGTCACCTCTTCTTTGAGTGGTTATGGCTCTTCCTCGGTCGATCAAGCGAGGGGGTCCTGGACCAAGACCAAGATCGGGGAGACCGACTCGGTCGATCGGGGGACACCGGAATTGGTAAGACCCGGGTGTCTGGGACCGGTTCCTTGATGGGGACACCAGCAGGCTGGGTCACCTCATCCGGAAAGACCAAGACCAGAGTCCTTTCCAACGAGTCATCAGGCACAGCTGGCAACAAGGGGTTGAGGATAATTTCAACCTTGTCGGCCACTTCCTTAGTCCCCTGGCCAGACAGAAGGTCCAAAAAGCCAGCTGCCGAGGTTGCGATCTCGATCGAGGTCGAGACTACGTTTTCTTGGGACTCGGACCTCTTCCGGTCCCAAGAGCATCTCCGTCGGGACGAAGACACCGGGTCCTTCTCCCTCTTGCGAGAGCGGGAGGAGTTCGAGCCCGAGGGCACCTCACCCCGAGTGGGAAGAGACTGGCACATCTCCCTGAAGGACTCCGTAAAGGTGGAGTATAGGTTAAGCGGAATGAAGAAGCTTCGATTGGCCAAAGCGTGAGCTGCTTCCTCCTCAAAGGCCTTCATCTGCTCCAGCTGTTCGGCGGAGCCCGCATCAGCAGAAACCGCCCACCTAGCCTCCTTCGATTTCACTGGCAGGTTTCTTTTCTCCAGTCTTCCCAGGTTCAGGCATGCCTTGCGGTCATGCAGGACATTGGAATGGAAAGCCAGGCAAAAACTGCAGGCCGAGGTGTCATGGCCGACACCTAGGCAGTAAACGCATGTGAGATGAGGATCGCTGCATGACATCTTTTGGCCGCAGAGGCACCGCCGAAATCCGGGGGATGATTTTTCCTCCATAGTCAAGACAGTGAAAGCGCGATCGCTAACTCTAACGAGTTTAATTTTCGGTAAAACCGACAATTTAAAATCCAGGGCCTACGACACGCTGAGAGCACAAGGGAACCTGTATCTTCCAGTGGAAAGGAAGATCTGGCTTCATGGGGCAGAGCGAAGGTATATACCACCCAGGTGGGTGGGAGGAGCCAGCTTGAAGACTTCTGGCAAGATTTAAAGTGGAAGGGGACATGCCAAGAAGTGTGGATGAACAACATATCCACACTCCTAGAAAAGGTCTTTGAATTCTTGGGAGTTTAGCAATCCCACGTTCAGCCTCCAGTGGGAGTTTCAAGCTGCAGGGGCCAGGGCCAGTTCCAGAGTCACCGGTGCATGATCAGAAAGGGAGCGAGTTAAAGTCTCACAAGATCATATACTATGCATCCATTCTTCTGACATAAATAACATATCAATCCTAGAATAACATCCATGTCTATCTGAATAGTGAGTATAGTCTCTCTCCTGGCCATGTACGTCCCGCCATGTCTCCCGTAGACCTGCTAATTGGGTGCATCTGGACAGCATAGAGCCTGCTCTGCTTCTCCTAACCTCTCCGGCCCCACCATGTCTATCCAATGCAGGAGTGAGTGTTACAGTAAAATCTCCCCCAAGAACGCTAGTCTATTTCCCAGATCCATTATTCCTCCCAATATGTTTTTGAAAAACCGGCAGCCTCTCTGCCATCATTCAGAGCACACAAAGTCACAATGAAATGGGGAATACCCCTGTATACCGCCCAGAGCTTGACAAACTGGCCATCCGGGTCCACTTCTACAGTCTTGATTTCCAATGAACAATCCTTGTGTACCAAAATGGCTGTGCCTCTTCTGTGAGGGTGTGCAGTATAGGTGGAGGCATATACAGAGCCCACCCAGCCTCTGCACAGTTTCATGTGCTCAGAAGCGGTAAGGTGGGTCTCTTGTAAAAGCGCTACGTGAACATTTGCTTTTTTATGCTCCTGTGAGATCCGGGTGCATTTTATGGGGTTGTTAAGACCCTGAACATTTTATGTTGCTACTCTAAGGTTGTCCATGAAGAGTCATCATAGACACCTTGTCCCTGAGTCAGTATCCGTTGGGGCTTGTCATTTTGTACCATCTCCCAGGTATAATGAGGTTGGGGTGAGTACATCCCTGTCCGGTCAGTAACTAATAAAAAAAACACAAAAAAACCCCCATGAAAACAGCTTAACCAACTTGTAAAACAGGTATGGACAACTTTGGAACATTTCTTGGTTCCCATACAGTAGAACTTCACACTGAGTAATCCCATGCAACTCCCAAGGTTTAACTGTGAGCCCGTCTTTTAAAAGATTTAACATGATGGCGGGTAGTGCTAGAGCGTGCTACGCACTTCACTGTTCTATTAATGACCTACTGCCATAGAGCTGCCCCAGTGAGCTCGTCAAAGCCTCGATCTTAAACTTTCCCTGAGCCCCCCCTTTCTCCCCACTTTGCTGTATGGGAGGGGTCTGTAATATCCTCCATTCCCATTATTAAGGTTACTTTACTCACCCCACCAGGATCAGAACCCCAAATTTTCCAGTAAAAAGAAAAACACCATGAAAAGGCATCCCAATAATAATCCGAGTTTCCTGCTAAGTATATAGTGCCAGAAATCCCCCCTTTTTCTACCTTATCTTACTATGCATCTACCCTGATATAGCTACAAGAAAAATAAACATCCCCAGCATGTAGCAGAAAAACCCAAATTAAGCTTCTCTCTGTAAACCGAGAGATGTATTTAGGTGCTCACGGTACATGAAATCTGGAGAAGTCCAGTTAAGTTCTCTCAGTCCCCATCAGTGTCTCCGTCTCGTTCTTCGGGCCTAGCTGCTGCTCTCCTCTTCTTGTGGGGTGAAGCCTTTGCCGACTGAATTTGGGACCAAGTCCCTGCGGCTCCATTTTTGGCGTGTTTGCTTCCCTGAGGTCGTGGACCCGGCCCTCCTACCATCTGCCACTGGCGTTTTTTTTAAGCTCTTCACAGCTCCCGGGTCTATAAGCTCATCGATCTGAATTTCCAATGAGGCAAGGTACTTTTTAGCATCTTGGGGGCAGTCAAACACTTTAGAGCCTGTATCTGAGGTTATGCGTAGTGTAGCAGGAAAATCAACTCTGGCCTTGAACCCTTTGCTGCGCAGTTGTTTGACCACCGGGAACCATAACCTTCTCCTGGCCATGGTAGTTGGTGCGTAGTCTGGTTCCAGAAATAGCTTTTTACCTCCAAAAGTTAGCTCTCTTCGTGCCCAGGCCTTGCGTAAAACCATTTCCTTAATCCGATAGTCCAGGAATGCCATCACTACCGAGTGAGGCCATGCCTTGGGGTCTTTAGGTGGTGCGGCCCGAGCTCGATGCGCCCTGATGATACGGGGGGGGGGTACTTTTGTCTACATCTAGCAGTTCTTGAAGCAAACTTTATATGTATACTGTCATCTCCCCAGTTTCAGTGAACTCTGGCAGGCCGTGTAACCGTAGGTTAACTCGGTGTGATCTGTTTTCTAAGTCCTCCAATTTCTCTAATAGTAGCTGAGAACGATTGTGCAATTGCAGCAGGGCCCCACTGTGCAAATCCAGGGTTTCAGCATGCTCTGTAAGGTGGGTCTCAATCTCTTGCAGCTGATCATGCTGCTGTATCTTCTGGCGATTTTCTTTAACTTCCGAGCTAATAGTGTCCAAGGTTTTGCTCAATTGTCGAAGCTCCCGACATAATTGTTAGGAAGTGATCGTAAAGTCTTCCCCTTTTTCCTTGGACTCGCTCAAAAATTCTGGCTCAGTATTTTCTGGTGGCCTAGTCGGTGCATCTCCCTTCACAGCGGGTGGGGGTAGAAAATTCACCTTCTGCTGTTTTAGAGCAGATCCCTGCGAAGCCCAATTCCTAGAATGAGCCGCCGAGACAATGAACGCCAATCACAATTCTGTAGCTGATAGCCTGCTGGGGTGAGGTTTAAAATCAATTATTTGAGAGAATCAGCGGGAGCTGATTGACCCTACGTCCTCATAGCTAGGTGTCCCAACCAGAAGTCGGGATATGATGTTCTATCCACATTTCTTGGCAGACTCCTAGCAGTTCTCCGGGAGGAGGGAGGCAAGGTGCACACCTCCTACTTAGGGAACAGAAATTGGAGGACTGAGGCCCCAAAACCAGCATCCCGGTGTGACTCTACGTCAATGTGGTAATGGGAAATGAAGGTGTGTGCTGACCTCCAGGTTGCAACCCTGCAGATTGCCTGGATAGGGACGTCCCTGGAAGCAGCCATCGATGCAGTGGTATGGCGGGTGGAAGGAGCCCTTAGCCCTCCAGGAGGCTCTCTACCTACCAACCTATAGCAGCGATCAATGCAGGATGTGATCCACCTGCCAACTGTCTGCATGGCTGCTGGTCTGCCAAGTGCGGCTTCACTGTAGGTGACAAATGGCTGTCGAACCTCTCCCCGAACTCCAGTGAGCGCTCGCCTCAGGTCCACAGTATGCAGCCTATGCTCAGCCTCCGAGGTGTGATTGGTGAAGTACACCGAGAGATTAATCATCTAGTTAAGGTGAAACTCTGACTTAACCTTCGGGAGGAACTTTGGGTTGGGGGTGCAGGACAACCTTGTCCCTGTGGAGGAGCAGGTAAGGAGACTCCACTGAAAGTGCTTGGAGCTCACTGATCCTTCTGGCTGATGTGATATCCACCAAGAAGGTGGTCTTCCACGACAGGTGAGAGATCACACCTGTGCGTCAGTTCGAATGGCTTGCAGATGAGCTTTGCCAAAACCAGCAACAAGTCCCACGGTGGTGGTGGTTCACGCACCGGAGGGGAAATGTGGTCAAGGCCTTGGAAAAAGCACCCGACCACCTTCTCTTGTGCCACTGACTGCTGACCAGCCCACACCCGGTAAGCAGAGATGGCTGCCAGGTGCACCTTAAGTGTAGTCGACCAAAGGCCTGAGAGAGGGACCAAAGGTAATCAAGAATGATAGCCACTGGATAGGATAAAGGGTCCAATCCCTTGTCCTGACACCAAATGGAGAATCTCTTCCATTTAAAGGCAAAGCACTTCCTCACGACTCCTTCCGAGATGCCTGCACAATGGGAAAGGCATCTTCAGAAAGACCCAAGGCCTGGAACTCTAGCCACTCAGGAACCAGGCCGTCAAGTGCAGGGATTGAAGGTCCGGGTGGAGTACCTTCCCCTGATTGATGGAAAGCAGGTCTGGGCATAGGGAAGACACCGCGGGAGCCTGCTGCTGAGGCTGAGCAGATCAGGGTACCAGAACTGGTGTGGCCAGTCCAGAGCCACCGAGACCCACACTCCAAGGCTGGCTAACTTGTATATTAATCTTTTGTGTGGAACTGTGTCAAATGCCTTGCTAAAGTCTAGGTAGGCCAAGTCCACAGCCCTTCCCTGGTCTACTACTTTGGTCACCCAGTCAAAGAAATTGATTAGAGTCATCTGACATGACCTTCCCACTGTGAATCCATGCTGCCTTGGGTCCTGTGCCTCACTGGCCTCTAGGTACTCAACAATTCTTCAACAATAGGAAGAAGTAGGCTGTTGGTTAACTAGGATCTGCAGCTTATCCATTAGGTAGGGAAATGGGCAGACTGGGTGGGCCAAGCGGTCCTTATCTGCTGTCAAATTCTATGTTTCTATTGTTCTCTGTCCTGCTTCTTCTGTGTTTCCTTATATTTTCTGAATGCTATCCTTTTCTCCTTAACCTTCCCTGCTACCTCTTTTGAGAACCATAGTGGCTTTTTCCTTCATTTTGTTTTTTTGATTTGCATTACACAAATGCTTGTTGCCTCTGTGTTGGCAATTCTGATTTTTCCCCATTGTTCTTCCACCCATCCTCCTTGCTTGTTTGCTAGTGCTTTTCTGAAGCACTCTCCCATTATGGCAAAGTCAGCCCTCCTAAAGTCCAACACCCTTGCCTTTGTACGGCTTGACTCTAGAGCTGTGTTTATTGTGAACCACACTGTTTGGTGGTTGCTTGTTCCCAGATGGCTACCCACTTCTAAATCTGAGATCCTCTCTCCATCCCCATTTGAAAGTACCAGGTCTAAGATTGCTCCCTCCCGAGTGGGTTCCAACACTAGCTGTCTGAGGCATGCCCCCTGTAGGGCATCGAGAATGACCCTGCTCTTGGATGTGGCTGCAGTAAAGGTGCTCCAGTTAACATCTGGCATATTCAGGTCCCCCATTAATTGGAAAGGCTTTGTCTGGAGTTCAATGGCCAAGCAGCCAGCCACTCCCACTTCCTGAGCTATATAAACAGTTCCTGTCACCCTCATTGTGAAGCACCTTTTCTTTGTAGCCGGAGGCTCTGTCCGTCTGTCCTCTGAGCTGGTTGAGCCCCCCCCCCCCCCGCTTGTCTTTGCTGGATTTCTGTGTTTATTTTCCTGCTTCTGGTTTGTATTTTGCGTTTGGGCTTCTTTCTGTCTTTGTTCCTTGTTGTGTTTGTGTGTCTTTGGTTTTGTTTTTTTGGGGGGCTTTGTTTCTAAACTCCTAGCATATTGTTCCAGAGCGCCTACTACTTGCTTTCAGTTACTCACAACTCTCAAACTACTGCAGTGTAACTGCAATCATTATTTGTGTGTTTCAGCTCAACCACAGCTGCTCCATGTTGCATACTCAATTGTTTTCACCTGACTCAGGCTTACACCGAACCTAGCTATGCAGCTCAATCATGCTCTCTCATTCTACTTACCTCATTGTAGCAGCTTCATTGCAATGCCTGGCTACACCTGCTTTCAGAGTATTGTGTCTCCTTATTGATGTTTATTGCAGTTACAACTCAGTGTACTCCATACAGATGTTGCTTTTATGTTTATTCACCCTATAATACTCGGAGGTCAGCTAAAAGCTCCTGCTGAGACTGTTAAACTAGCTTTAATATCTGCATGTGGTTCTCGGCCCTTCCATCACTTTCTTGTTTGTCCTATGGTGGGGACTGGGAAGTGTTTGGGGAGTCGTGGCCCCATGTGGCTAATTATTTCTGTTCTAATCCTGCCTTCGCTGCCGAAAACCCTCAGAGTATTTGTCACCTTGATTTGGCTTTTAAATGTCTGGCTGGCTTGCTCCACTTTTCAGTGCTGTTTCATTGCTACTATGTTATGCAGACCTACGTGCAGGTCCACTTATTACTACTATGTTTACTGACCTACGTACAGGTCCACGCTTACTTACGCAATCAATTGCTCATGCCTACTGCATCCTCTCGACTTCAGCCTCTGGGATGTCTGCTGCACTCAATCTGCTTTCGACCTTGCAAGGTCTCAGCACTCACTGCTCTTGACGATCAGCACACCAGTGCTCAATCAGCTTGCCAGCTTCTCAGCTCTCAATCTAATTCTGGGGCATGCCAGCCATTCTATTCTGGCGCAGGGTTCCTGTAGCCGACAGTTTCGCTCTGCATATAGTCCGCATCTTGAGCATGACCAACTTGGGGTGGGATCCTTCTCACCTGGCCCATAGCTGGGAATGTCCTCGCCCCAGGCTTGGCTTTAGCTGCCTGCTACTAGACAGCAGCTCCTGGTGTAGAATTTAAGACTAGCGGTGAAGGCTGGTTACAACGATCTCCTTTGGCTCTAGTGTTCCACTATAATGGTTGTCCATTGGCTTTAATGGTTTCCCTAGCAAGGTACCTTCACCGCATTCTCCCTACGACTGCCTCTGGTTCACCTGGTTTGAGTTTAGGGCAGGTAGGCCAGGTGAGTGTCTCAGCAGTCGTTGCTCTCCTCCTCCGCCTTGGCTGCACATATTATTGCAGAGTTTTCTCGCAACCTTCCACGGAGTTCCCGCTACAGGGTTTGAGTGAGAGCCTTCCTCCAAATTGGAATATTTTGAACCTCTCTTTAATTGGGTTTTCCAAATTGCAGCTGCAGAGCCGTCACTAAATAAACTATCCCAAGCCTGGAGGGAATGCGACCTAGGCCTTGGATCCCTAGAGATTTCCTCCTCATAGAGTTTTTTTTCTCTCCTCTGCTGCCTCAGGTCATAACTGTTAGTTAGCACTGTTGTGTCCCCTAGTTTCTTTAGGTAGGTTCCGCTGTTGGATGGAGGGGGAGCATGACCTGCCGTTCCCTCTCTCCTTAGAGGATCCCCTCATTCTCAATGCAGACCATCAGTATCATGCTACGCAAACCTGGGCATTTCATTACATTATCAAATTGAGCATCTCATTACGTTATCAAACTGTCTATGCTTCTCTACTACTATGTTACAGTCACTGCTCCTACGTCACAGTTACTGCTTGCTCATAAGCTTCGTGTCATCTCATTCTTTGGGATATGATTGTACTACATTTCTTTTGGGGATTCCTAAGGTACCTTTAGCCACGGGAATCTTCCCGTGGCACCTCTAAGGGTGGAACCCTCTCCGAGGGTTCCTTGCCTTTTGTACCTCTACAGGGTGGTAATTACTCTGGAATAGAGAGTGTGAACGGCCAAAACCAAACTAACACAGTTGCACAAGCATGACACTATACTGGCTGCGCAGGACACTGAATTGGAAAGGCTTTGCCTGGAGTTCAATGGCCAAGCAGCCAGCCACTCCCACTTCCGGAGCTATATAAGCAGTTCCTCTCAGCCTCATTGTGAAGCACTTTTTCTTTGCCCCACCATCCTCCCCTCCTCCTCCAGTGGCAGCACTTCTCTCCTTAGGGGGAATGACCAAATCCAAACTAACACAGCTGCACAAGCATAACACTATACTGGCCGCGCAGGACATTGAACAGTATTTTATTTATCTGAGTTTTGGTAACCAGGTTGCACCACTGAGACAAAAACGGTCCCATTTTCAGGGTCGACCAGGGTTTGCAACAAGCAAACAGAGACAATACATAAACATATATAGAAGCAGGGAAGATAAAAATAATTGAATATACAATGTAGGTTTATAATTGCAAATATACAAGTCAAAAAGATAAAACAATTCAGAAGGTATATACATTTCAGCAGCAGAAGATATATAAGTTAAAAAGGATAAAACAATTCAGAAGGTATACACATTTCAGCAGTAGTAATCATGGGCAACAGGTAAGAGTACCAGCTACGACTACAATCCACAGAGACAAGAGGAGCAGGATGAAGAGTGAGGGGGTGTTGGGGGGTACAAAGAAAGGAAGCACAAGGGGGAGGGAGAGCTACGGGCAAGGTAGGAAGGAAGAAAAATAGTGCATTAACGGAAGCATGAGCAAATAGCAGAGGCAGAAAGGGAGGCAGTCAAATGGGTTTGGAACATGGAAAGAGTGCAACAGGACAGTACAGAGGGGGTAGGGAATTCCAGTCGGATACAGCTGCAAAGGAGAAGGAACGCCGGGCAGTAGCCAAATGAAGTGAGGGCTTTTTGAGGAGGGGGAAGGAGGCTGATCTGAGGGTTCTAGGGGCTCGTTTAAGGTGTATGGTTTCACAAAGACAAGGAGGTGTGAACTTATGGACCAGTTTATGCACTTAACTTAAAGTAATAAACCTTAGTTTTGATTCATAAGAGAACATCACAGTGGTGGTGATGGGCATCAACCCCACGAGTGAATCTACCCACCCTATGGTAGGCCTGGGAGAGGAGAGACATGGAAGAGGCATTAGTAGAGAGCAGTATGGGAGCACCACAAGTGAGGAGTGGAAGAAGGGATGAGGTTGCAATCCTGAGGCAGGGGGCAGAAGTAAGGAAAGGATGAATGCGAAACATGAGACCAAGTTTTTGGTTAAGGGTTTTAATGACATTAGAGACATGTGCTCTGAGAGAGGTGTCAATGGTAATACCCATGTATCTAACAGGAATGGACAGACTCAAGGGTATCCCCATTTAGGGAGGAAATGCACAGAGGGGAAGGGGCAAGCACCTAGGGGTGCAGGTGGGTGAATAGCATGATTTTGGTCTTTTTAGCATTAAGGACTAATTGGTTATGCAGAAGCCAACCTTCAAGGGCAGCAAAGTCAGATGCAAGTTCACTATTGATTAGCTTGATATTGGAGGATGAGCAAAAAATGATTGCATCATCTGCATAGAGGTGAACGGAGAAACCTCCACAAAAGTTAGGGAGATCATTGATAAAAAGAGAGAATAACAGTGGTCCCAGTATGAAGCCCTTTGGGACCCCCGTGGGTTATGGGTCGGAGGTCAGAGACAGAACCCACCCACTTGACCCGCTGAAGCCTGCCAGATAGATAGCTATCGATCCATGCCAGGGAACTAGTGTCAAGACCAACCGTATCAAGTTGTTGGAGCAGGAGACCGTGGTTAACCAGGTTGAACACTTTGGTAAGATCGACAAAAATAGCACCAGTGGCAAATCCTTGGTCCGTTGCCTGGAATATATCAGCAGTAACTTTTAATAAGGCAGTAAGGGTACTATGATTTCTTCTGAAGCCATGCTGATAGGGGGGATAGCAGATTGTGTTGCTCCAAGTAGTTCTGGAGGTGATTATACAAAATGCACTCTTGGATTTTAGCCAGGGGCAGAGAATAGAAATAGGCCAAAAGTTTTCAACAACATTATTAGGCCCTCCCTTGTGCATGGGTACAACTACCGAACCTTCCATCTATCAGGGACCATGCAGGAAATGAAGGATCGGTTGAATTGGTCTTGTACGGGCTGTGCAAGGGCTGCAGCACCTAATCTAAGAAATCTGGGCTCTAAGGTGTCATGACCAGATGAGCTCTCCGGTTTTAAGTTACTGAGAAGTCGTTGGACTTCTTTGAGGGAGGCCAGTTTCAGATGGAACGCAGGTCGGGGCCCAAGGGGGCTCGGGGGGAGGGAGGGGAGAATGAAGAAGAGGAGGGTGCGTTACAGAAAAGTGAGGTGTACTTGTGGAAATTGGTAAATAATTCATTAAAACCTTTGGCAACAGATGGGGGGGTCCCATAAGACAGTACCCTGGGCATTGATTGAGTTAGGGTTTTTAGCTACCTTCCCTTTGATCAAAGAATTAATCTGTTTCCAAAACTCCTTAGGGTTACAAAGATGTTTGGTCTGAAGGGATCTGAAGTGAAAATGTCTGGCTTTGTGAAGTGAGTTTTTGCATTTGTTTCTTAATTGCCTATAGTTATCCAGTCAGAAGGCAGCTCACTGTTTAAAGCTCCTCCATGCCCTGTCTCGATGGGACATAAGCAACCTGAGTTCCTTAGTGAGCCAAGGAGCCTATACCCATTGGACCTACATTTTTTTTTAAATGGGCATGGAGACTAACAATTCCAGTAAAGGTAGCTACAAAGAAGTCCAAAGCTTGACTGATGTCAGGGAGGGACTTTATGGGGTTCCAATCAGTGCTATTGATAGAGGTAATAAAACTATCAGCATCAAATCTAGACATGTCACGGACCAAAGAAACTTTAGGAGGATAGTTAGGGTAATTATTCTGCCAGACACAGAATGTGGGGGAATGGTCACTTAAACAATCTGATAGGACTCCCACTGCTCTGATCCTAGTGGGGCAATTTGTAACAACCCAGTCAAGCAGTGAGTGTTTGGCGGATTTGCTGTTACTATGAGTGGGTTGGGTCAGGTTGGCATCTACAAGAGTAGATCTCACCTTATCTGCCTCCAAGTGGAGCCAGTCAACACTGAAGTCACCACATAGTATAAGGTCGTTCCGGGGGAGATTGGAGAGGGAGGTAAGTAAGGGAGGGAAGCCCAGGGAGGCAGTGTTGGGCGGCAGATAGGCACAGCCAATGATACGCTTCTTCACATTGCCGTGCGTTACGGAGAGGAATAGGGATTCCAAAGTAGGTAAGTTAATGTCAGGTTCAGGCAGTTCAAAAACATCCAGATGAGACCTGGTGTAAATAAGGACACCACCACCCCTCTTACCTTCCCTATCCTTTCTATAGCAGGTGTATCCAGGTAGTGATACCTCATGCTGCTTAACAGCAGACTTGAGCCAAGTTTCAGTAATGCATATGATATTGGGATCAAGGTGTAAAGCCCAGGCTTCAAATTCAGTCATTTTAGGACAGAGGCTGCGAATATTCATGTGAGCTATTTTGAGGCATTTTTGGGAGGCAGGGAAGTAGCAAGGAGGGGGGAGAGAGAAGAGGTGAAGTAAGGTGGTCCAGGGTTGAGTTTGATGTCTCCAGTCTGCACCAGTAGGAGGAGAACAGAAAGGTGGGTCAGTAACAAGGTACAGGGAGATAACATTTCAAAGGAAGTCATAAATGACTGAGCACACAACCGCTTATGGAGCCAGCGGCCAAGGAATGCAGGGCCAGGCTTAGGAAGGCAGGGGATATATAAGAGCATGCATGTAGAGTCTGGCCAGATATGACAAGGGGGGGGAGGGTCACTGTTCCAGTGAGGGGAATGTAGGGACTCAGCAATAAATTGGTCTGCACAGCACCAGAGAAGGAGGCACATAAATGGGGCAAAACAACCAGGGTGGCCCATGATAGAAGCTTAGAGGAGAGACAGCACTAGCGAGCGGCTGGAACAGGGCACAGCATTAAGTATTCAGAGTTGTTGAGATAGCTCTCCCTTTTCTGCCATTCTAAGGATTCCTTCTATCATTTCCTGGTCTAGTGCCTCCCCCTGAAATGGGGGTCTGTAAACAACCCCTATGCGGATTGTGGTGCCATTTCCTGTCTCCAGGGTGACCCACAGTGCCACCTCCCCTCCCTTTTTACCCATTAGTTCTGTTGCTTTGATTCTTTCCCTTATGTAGAGAGCTTCTCCTCCTCCTCCTCTTTTACCCTCCCCTGTCCCTCCTGTAGATTGTGTACCCTGATATGTTGATATCCTAGTCACGGCTCTCTGTGTACCATGTTTCTGTGACTGCCATGCTATCCAGGCATCCCTCTTCCATCGAGGCCACTAGTTCAGGGAGCTTGTTACCCAGACCATGGGCACTGGTACTCATCACCCTCCATTTCTTGATGGCTTTATCCCTTTAGGCCCATCCCTGTCCTTACTTTACTGCCTTTGCTTTTTTCTGGATTTACCCCTGTTCTGCTCCCTATTGACTTCTCTACCTTTGTGTCTACTTCGTTAGCTACTCTATTTTGTGAGGGGGCTGGGATTTCCCTGCTTCTCTTCAGTGCCTCCTCCCTTAGCTGGTTTAAATGCTTGCCAAGCTTGGAGACAAACAGGTCCACCTGAGGGGTGCCCCACTGGGAGAACAGACTGTGAACTACCTCTGGATGGAGAGACCACTCATGAGATGCCTTGCCCACCTGGCTGAGGGCGTCTGCCAGCTGACGAGGCTCCTGCCACATGAATGGCCACAAGATCCACCTCTAGGCTGTGCACAAAGGTCCAGACACGGACAGCTTCCTTGCACAAAAGCAGGGAGTGCGTCCCGCCCTGTTTGTTGAGGCAGTACATGGTCGAAGTATTGTCTGTCTGGACTTGGACCACTTGACCCCGAATGCGTGGAACGAATGCAGTCAGCGCCAGCCGAACTGCTTGGAGCTCCAGCAGGTTGATGTGGCATCGGGACTCCTTGGGGTTTCAGAGCTCGTGGACTCTGTGCTCCCCCAGGTGGGCACCCCAGCCTGTGATAAAGGCATCAGTCATCAGGAAGACCGCTGGCTCTGGGCGGACAAATAGGATCCCTTCCTGCAGATGTGCTGGGACCAGCCACCACTGGATGGCATTCCACATCCTGTGGATCACCAAGACCTGCTGCTCGAAGTGCCCCTTGCACTGAGACCACTGGCTGGCCAGCTCCCACTGCAGGGAGTGCATTCTCCAGCAGGCCCGATAGACCATGCTGGTACAGGCTGCCATGTAGCCCAGCAGGCACAGGAAGTCCTGGGCAGGGCACAACTGACCAACCCAAAATTATCGGACAAAAGAAGGAGTGAGCCTCAGCACTGTCCGCCAGGAGCTCCACCCCGAAAAAGTTGATCACCTGCAAAGGCACGAGTTCTGACTTGGCTTCATTCACCAGGAGGCCAAGTCTGGTGCAGGTCCTGAGGGCCAGGTCCCTGGACCTCTCCACCTCCTGCCTGGAGGGAACTGCTATCAGCCAGTCATCCAGGTAGGGATAAACCTGGACCCCTCAGTCCCTCAGGTAAGCTGCCAATACTGTTATGCATTTGGTGAAGACCCTAGGGGCTGAGGAGAGGCTGAAGGGCATGGCCTGGAACTCATAGAGTGTTCCCTCGGCTCGGAAATGGAAGAACCTTTGGTGAGACGGATGGACTGGGACGTGAAAGAATGCATCCTGAAGAGCCAAGGAGCAAAACCACATGTTTTGCTCTAGAGATGGTATGATCTGAGACAGTGTTACCATCCTGAAGGTGCACAACCTGAGGAACTTGTTCAGTCATGCAGATCTAGAATGGAGCCCAGCACCCCCCCGTCTGCTTTGGCACCAGGAAGTACTTGGAGACAAACCCTGGGTGTTCTAGAGGATCCATGACAGGAAACACTACCTCCTTGCAGAGGAGCTGGGCTATGTCATCTCTGAGAACTGACAGCGTGTCTGCAGAAGACAAGTCCTTCTGTGGGACATAGGCTCGGCAAGGAGGGTACTGCTTGAACTCTAGAGGCAGACCCTGACCCACCACTTCTACAACCCACCTGGCTGTGGTGACAGTGGAGCATGCAGAAAGCAAGTGGCGGAGCCGTCCCCCTATGGGAGGACCCAGGGGAGGCAGGGCAGTCATGAGGGAGGCACCCCTCATTCCATCACTGGGCAGGCTTGGAGGAGGAGGAGGAGGAGGAGGAGGGGGCCCGGCTGAGGGGCAACCACATCCTCTCCCTCCTGGCATATGGACAGCCGAGGCCACTGACTTGGGCCGAGGCTGCCAAGCCTGAGGCTGCTGACCAGCTGGTTGCTGGGCTGACTTGGCCACAGGAGTGGAGGAGGACCAAAAGAGCTTCTGTTTCTGATGCTGCTTGGAGCCCTTGGGGTCCTTCTGGGCAGATGTCACTGAGTCCAAGATTGCACTTGGCTTCTCGTTGCGTGTGAGGTGACCCTTGACCCGAACAGGTCGGTGCCCAGGAAAGGGACAGCTGCCAGCTTGTGCTGAGTGTCTGCCGTGAAGGTTGAGATTCTCAGTCAAGCCCTGCGATGCATGGCCACTGAAGCCACCACAGAGCCGGCACAGGAGTCCCCAGTGTCCATGGCAGTCTGGAGCTGTTGTTTGGCCACAGCCCGGCCCTGGTCTTGGACCTGTTTGACCATGGTCTGAAGGTCCACAGGCAGATGAGGAAGCATCCCATCCAAGGTGCCCAGCAAGGCATGGGAAAAGTGGGCCATGAGGAGGGCCAAGCTCGCCTGGCGGAGGCCAAGCGATGAGACAGCACTGATCTATTTAGACGCATGGTCCAACTTCTTGGACTCCTTTATCACGTGGCTTATCAACATCCCCAGTGTTGCCAGAGCATTGGAACACAGAGTTGGTCACCATCCCCTCGGCTGAGGTTTGCTCTGTGAATCCCGAAAGGGAACCGGTGGGCACCGCATACTTGCAGGCCATTCTGGAGGAGGTGCAGGGCAGGCAGGGGGGTGCCGCCAGAGCTGCAAGGCAGGGCCAAGAATGGCTTCTGCCACTGGAAAAGCCTCCATCGGAGAGTCTCCCTGGTCGAGGATCTCGGTCAATGGGTAACGAGCCCACTTCTGGATGGGCTTCATTTTCATACACTTTGACTCACAGATCAAATGGAGGAAGCCCATGAAAGAAGATGGACTTTTGTCCGTCAACAGTTCCCCCACAGACTCCACGTCAACAGGACGGGAGTGCAGGGAGGAACCCTTTGACTCTGAAGAGTTGTCAAAGAGCGGTCGACCGCTGGAGTCCCCACTAACCCTCTGTGGACGGTCAGGGGTGATTGTGACCGACAGCCGATGGGGAAGCCCCTTGGCTGGCCGAGCCTCCTTAGTTGGAGCGCCAACCATTGGCTGTTTGGGCGGTGGTTCCACCACAATTGGCGGAGAAGCTGGAGTTGGCCGAGTTGGGACAGTTTTAATCGATTCCTTTGGTGGAGTCAGCATTGGCCTTTCAGGCGACAACCAAGTGATGGCCAGCGTAGAAACTGGGGTTGGTTTGGCGCTGGTAAACACCAGCTGTTGCCACAGCAAGTCCCTGCAGCGTCGACACAACTTGCACCACTTCCTGTGGTGCTGACAGCAGGACTGCCGATGACAGCAGCACCGACACAACCCACAGGAAGAAGACCTCAACCTCGGCCGCCAGGGAGACCAGTGGCGGGGTTCGGAGGGAGTCGACGATTGCTGAGGCTCCTCCTGGTCAGGGTCAGGGACCAGAGGTGGTGGAGCAGTGGACTGATCTGTCCCTCCAATGGTCTGTGTCAGGACTGGGGTCCTAGACAAGGAAGTATCAGTCTCTTCGGTCGATAACTGGTCGGTCACCTCGAGAAAAATCTCAGTTGAGACCTCCACCAGCGTCTCGGCCGACAGGCTCGACAGGGTGACCATGGAGCCAGCATCCAAGGCTGAGGATTCGGCTGAAGTCAAATCCGAAGAAGTGTGGGAATCAGAGGCCCTCGACCGAGAGCGCTCTCAATCCCATGATCAACGACAAGTCTTTTCTTTCTTAGATTCTTTTTTTAGATTTAGATTTGCTGGTGGGTCCCTGACCGAAGGTTGGCAGGGACTGGCACAGTTCCTTGAAGGAACCCATAAATGTCGAGCCCAGCTGAAGCGGCACAAAGGCAGAAGCTGAGGAGGAATGGGCTGCGGCCTGGGGCGCCGCCTCTTTAAAGGCTGCCAGCTGCTCAGCGGACCCTGCAGCCGTTGAGACCACCCAATAGGCTTCCTTGGATTTGACCGGCGGGTTCCTTTGCACCAGGCGGCCCAGTTCCAGGCAAGCAAGACGGTCCTCCAGGATGGAAGAATGAAATGAGTGGCAAAAGTCGCAGGCCTAGTGATTGTGGTCATCCCCAGGCACTAGACGCACGTGGCATGTGGGTCGGTCCTGGACATCTTCTGCCTGCAAGGGCACCGGCGGAACCCAAGATCGGACTTATTGTCCATCATGGTCATGATAGAAGATCGAGTTGAAGATGAAACTCATGAGAGTTGGTTTGGAAGTAATTCCGAAGAATTTAAGTGCTAGAGCCTACTCAACGCGGGAGCGGTAAGGAGGGAACCTGCTTCTTCCAGCGGAAGGGAAGATATGGTATAATGGGGCGGAGCCGAGGGAGTTTTCACCCGGGTGGGTGGGAGGAGCCAGCTTGAAGACTTTCCGGCACATCTTAAAGGGAAAGGACACTGCCAAGAAGTGTGGATGGAACATCATATCCATGTCCCTAGAAATCTAGTTCCCCATCCGGGGGGGGAAGGGGGGCACAGGAGAGCCAAATCTAAGGGGCCCACAGACAGCACCACATTCTACAGGCATGTATGAGTCAGCCAGGAACAAATACAGTACAACAACCAGTAAACAAAAGACAACTAAAACTATGTACAACAGGCTAGGGGAGCCCTGGGCTTCCAAGAGAGGAGTTCCTAACATAGAGGGACTCTGTGCCCTAGGAGTGAGGCACAAACCTCTGCCTTCTGCAGCATGGAGGTAAAGAAGCAAAGCTTTGGCCTCCAAGGAGCAACTGCTACAAGAAAGAGAAGTAAGGGGGATAAGAGGAATAGGGAAGAATCCCAGTCGGTGGTGGGGGAATTGGAACAGCTGGACATCACAAACCGGTAGGATCGAATTAAACTGGAGTATGACTGCCCAAAGGGGAGCAGTTCGTTTGCACCCTGCACAGTGAGTAGGCTCAGTAAAGGGTTAGGACATGGACTATCGAATGAGAAGGACCACGAAAGGCAAGCAGACAGTAAGACCGTGGGGTGGTCAGCTAACCAAGACCCAGCTACCATATGTGGGTTGACAATGTGGAAGCCCAGCACTAGTTAGTGGGCCAGCTTCCTTTGTGTTTTCATAGGTGCACCGGCCATCCGCTACAAGAAAAAACACGAATTTCGATGGGTAGGGTGTTTGGAATCTGATTTGTTGCTTTCTTAGTGCCTGAAGAATTGGGGCATAGGCCCGTTTCTTTTGGATGCTGGTAGGATAATCACAGTCAAAAATAACTTGATAATTATCATAGTGAATCTGTTTCATATGCCAAGCTCTCAAAAGTATTTCCTGTTTTGTTTTTGTATCTGTGAAATCTGGCTTTACTGCCTGTGAGTTTTGGAGCGAGTGCCTTATGCGTTCTCTCAAACTCAAGCTGCATTTCAGAGTCTAGTTGTAAGGCTTCATGAAAAAAAGCAGAGCAAGAAGCCATCCATATCCTGGCCCTCTGTATATTCTGGGTTTCCGTAGAGACGTATGTTTTTTCATCTACTCTGGCTTTCAGCATTGTCTTACCTTTCCTGGATTGAGCGCTGTGTCTCAGCTGCAGAATGGCAGCCTCCAGATAATCTACTCGACTGTTCGTGACTATAAACTGGGCCTCTGATTCATCGGCTCGTTTTTGTAAAGCTGTGAGCTCCGTGCCCATTTCGTCCAGTTTGCTCATTATTACTGATCGAAAATCTCAGAACTCCCTTTTTGTTATGTTTGTTCAGGATGGGATGGTCGTGCTCCACGGAGGGAAGGCACCCCGAGACCATGAATCCCTCAGAGCCATCAGGATCCGGCCACCGTCTACTACCATGTGCTCAGTCCGATCGCTGCTGTGGCTTATCTGTCCTCTTCAATGTAAATGACAGCTCTGCTGCAGTATATTTTAGGCAGCTGACATTATTAACTCAAGTGTTAGGAGGCTGTTTCAGTGGGATGCCAATGGATCCCTGAGTTCAAGCAGCCATCACTGTGCTGATGTCACCAGAAGTCCCCTGGAGCCAAATTATAACGCCATAATAACTGGGTTTCATTCCCTAATAACTGTCCAATCAATAAGACTAAGAGAAACAACAGTAATTATACAGATCTTAGCTACAGTCAGTAATCCTTCTATCAATTGCCAACATCTGGATTGGGAAATCATTTAAATATTGGTAACTACATGGCAAGAAAATGTTTAGATTGATTTTTTTGTTAAATGGTTGCTTTGCCTGTTTCCCAATGCAGTCACAGGGTTCACAGGTTGTCTCTGTGTCTGTTCACCAAGGAGCCCTCCCACCCTGTACACACAGACACACACACACGTCGTTTTTGCGTCCATTCACCAAGGAGCCCACCACCCTGTACACACACACACGCACTCTCACTCTCATTTACCTCCACATCCAAATGAATACAAAGCATATCAAGATGAATATAAAACACAGTGGGAAACACAGTGGGAACAATACTGTGCTAGAAAGTACAGTTACATAGGAACTTACCATAACAGTAGATCTTCGAGAAAGGTTACTTCAGTAGGTCATTACATATAGGACTGGCACCACCTGGTGTCGGGCCGCACGGCAGACTTTTCTAGCAATCCCTGATGGGGGGGGGGGGCACGCACCCGATGTCACGTGACCTACGTCAGCATGGCCGTATATAGTGGGCTGTCCCCACATCCACCCTCCAGTTCTCCAGCCGGAGCCAGGAAGAGGCCTGACAGCAGGAGCGAACAGGATTTGGAGTCCCTGTAAGAAAAAATGAGGGGAAGGAGGGAGGGAAAAATACGACCTACTGTTACGATAAGTTCATACGTAACTATACTATTTTACTTCGAAAGGGTTCCTTCAGTAGGTCATTACATACAGGACAGAGTCCCAAGCAGTCCCTCCAAAGAGAGACCGAGAGAAACCGGGGAGGAGGAGAAAATAGCTCCAACAGAAACTGGGAACCAGAATGGACCCAGCCTAGGACAGAAGGCCCTGCAAGACAGCTAGGCCAAAGCCAGCCCTCTGCCTAGAAGCAATGTCCAGACTGTAGTGTTTGGTAAAGGTATGGACAGAACTCCAAGCGGCTATGGCACAGATATCAGCCGCAGAGACGTCCTGCAAAAAAGCAGCGGAAGCAGCCATGCCCCTAGTAGAATGACCTCTGATGGGACCCGGCAGAGGTTTTTCATACTTTTGGTAACAATACCGAATACAGTTGCCTAACCATTTGGAAAGGCACTGCCGCTTTGCCCTTAGACCTGGGGGAAAAAGAAACAAAAAGCTGAACGCAGCTACGGAAATCCTTGGTCCGGTGTGTGTAGCACCGAAGAATCTGATGGACATCCATGGTGTGCAGGAGTGCCTCACCTCTATTCGCAGGGGATGGAAAGTAAACAGGAAGCTCTACTGATTGGTTCAGTGTGGCTTCTGACACCACCTTGGGAAGAAACTTAGGATTTGTCCTGAGGACCGCCCAGTCCTTGTGGAACATAAGATAAGGCTCTTTACAAACTAGAGCGTGAAGCTCTGAAATCCTTCAGGCTGACGTAATGGCAACTAAAAATAATGTCTTCCAGGAAAGGAAGCGCAAATCACAGCTCATGGCCAGCTCAAATGGGGGAAGAGTGAGCTTCTCCAACACAAAGTTCAAATCCCAAGCTGGAGTTGGGCTGCGGATGGGGGGTTTCAGATGGAGGATCCCTTTCAGAAAGGTTTTTGAGACTTTCAACTGAGCCACGGGTTTACCATCCACCAGCTCATGGTACACTGAAACTGTGGAAAGGTGGACCATCAAGGAAGAATATGACAGACCAGAGTCTGACAGATGAAGGAGGTATTCCGTGATTTGAGGGGCAGAACAAGAAAAGGGGTTCCAATTCTTGGATGTCGCCCAGATGGAAAAACGTTTCCACTTCATGGCATAAGTGGAACGAGTAGAGGGTTTTCTAGCCTCCATAAGGACTTGAGTGACTCGGGAGGAGACCTTGAAGCGAGAAATCACTCTGTCTGAAGGAGACATGCATGAAGATGCAGTGTCCTGAGCCCTGGATGTACAAGACGACCTCGATCCTGGGTCAAGAGGTCATGGGTCACTGGAAGTGGAACCGGTGGTTCCCTGGATAGCTGTTTTAACAGTGGAAACCAAATTTGTCTCGGCCAGAGCGGAGGGATGAGAATCATCCTCATCTTCTCTGCCAGAAGCTTGAGAAGGACTCTCTGGAGAATGGAAAACAGAGGGAAGGCGTACAAACATTTCCCTGTCCAGGAGAGAGACAGCACATCGTGCCAGAAAGCACCATGCCCTGGAACGAGCTAGCAAAACCTGGGAAGTTTTGCGTTGCATTGGGAGACAAAAAGGTCGATTTCCGGACACCCCTCAATTTAGGAAGAGAGATTCTGCCACTTTCTGATTTAATTCCCATTTGTGAGCTAGGGCCTGAGACCTGCTGAGACTGTCCGACAAAGACATTTAGAACACCTGGGACATGCACGGCCACCAGAGCCAGATTGTGCTGGACTGCCCAGTTCCACACCCGCATTGCCTCCCTGCACAGGGGATACGATCGGGTTCCTCCTTGTTTGTTGAGGTACCAGACTACCGACATATTGTCTGTTTGGACCAGCATTGATCCCTCGGGAAGGAGGGTCTGGAAGGCTTGCAAGGCGTACAAGACCGCTCTCATCTCCAGAATGCTGATGTGCTAAGGTGCTTCCAAGCTGGACCACAGTCCTTGAGCTTGGTGTTCCCCCAGATGTGCTCCCCATCCCATGCTCGAAGCGTCCGTAGTTAGGGATGCCAGAGGAGCAGGGCTCCTTAAAGGGAGACCTAAGGAAAGGTTGCAGGGGTCCCTCCACCAAAGCAATTCTTTCTGAACCGCTGAGGAGACCAGTACCGGATGGTACAGGTCATCCAGGAGTTGGTCCCACTGCATGCACAAGGACCACTGAGTAACTCTCATGTGAAGCCTCGCCAGGGGAACAGAAGTGATGGAGGCTGCCATCAGGCCAAGAAGACGGAGGATCTCCCAGGCCGGGATGGTCCTGGATGAAGCCACTCGCGAAGCCTGATGTATCAGGGTCTCCACCCTGTCTGGAGAAAGGAAGGCTCTGCACTGGACCGTATCCAAGACTTCCCCAATGAACTGTAGTCTCTGGGATGGGATCATGGATGACTTGGGAATACTGATTGCTATCCCCAGTCTGCCAAAGAGGTCCAAGGAGAAAGACAGAGCCTCCAGTAAGGAGTCCCTGGATGGTGCTGAGATCAGCCAATCGTCCAGGTAAGGGAAAACTGCAATACCCTGGCAGCATAAAGAAGCCACCACCACCGCCAGGCACTTTGTAAACACCCAGGGTGCTGAGGAAAGACCAAATGGGAGCACCCGAAACTGGAAGTGCTCCCCTTGGAATTGGAACCGCAGGAAACGTCGGTGGCCGGGGAAGACTGGGATGTGCAGGTAAGCAACCTGCATGTCCAGAGTGCACAACCAATGATCCTCCAGAAGGAGTGGGAGGAGACTCTGGAGCGTCAACATCCGAAACTTTTTGTACTCGACAAACTGATTGAGGTTGCTTAAGTTGAGAATGGGTCTGAAGTCTCCCGTCTTTTTTTAGAACCAGGAAAAATTGGGAGTAAAACCCCTTGCCCCTTTGCTGGAGGGGAATGTGGTCTATTGCTTCCTTGAGCAAGAGGCTTTGAACTTCTTCACGGATGAGAAGAGCCTGATCCCTGGAGTAAGAAGACCTTTTTGGCAGAGATTCTGGAGGAAATTCCAGAAACTCTATGGTGTGTCCGACAGACACCAGTTGCAGGACCCATGCATCGGAGGTTATTGTCTTCCATTCCTGTGCATGACGGGCGAATCTCCCCCACACCTGCTCCTCATCGTGAGACTGAGGAGGTAGTGGGAATAGTGAGTCAGAAAGTAGCAGGACGGTCAGGGGGAGGGCCCCCTGCACGTCTCTGGTTCTTGGAGAACAGAGGAGTGGCGGAACCCGTGGACTTGCGTTTGCCCTGGCACCGAGCCGGGGCCTGCTTCCTCTGTCTCCAGGTCCTTTTCCAAAAGGGCTGCTGCTGCTGTTGAGTGTCCGATCGGTACACGGAGCTCACTGATCTGAGGGCGAGGCCTCTGTCCTGGAGATCAGTGATGATATCTTTGGTGTCCCCCACCAAAAAGCACTGAGCCCCGGAAGGGGGCATCCTGAATCACCAACTGTACCTCGTTGGCAAGGCCAGAGATGCGAAGCCAGGAATGCCATCTTAGGGCGACGGCAGTTGCCGAGCTGCGAACTACAGAGTCGACGAAGTTGTATGTAGCCCTCAAAGCATGCCTACATGAAAAGTGAGAGTCGCAAAGGTCCTTGGCAAGCTCCTCTTTGAGGCTCGAGGGTTCCATAGACTGGACATGAGCCTCTAACCTGGCTAGGGTAGCCTTTTGGTGGGACACCATGTAGTTGAGGGATCTAAGCGCACATGTGGCTGAGGTGTAACTTTTCTACCAAACTGGCCCATCTGCCTCGACTCTTTGTCTGGAGGAGAGGTGCTCGTGTGCTTGGGTGCAGCGGAGCGGTCATGAGCAGCTGAGATGACAACAGAGTCTGCCTTAGGATGCATCTTTAGGAACAGAGCATCCTTCGGCACCTGGTAAATCCTGTCCGCCCTCTTGGGGACAGCTGGAAGAGAATGAGAGAGGTGAGGTCCTGGTGAGGCCTGATCCAGGGAGGAATGGGGACCGGAGACAGAGACTCTAA
Organism: Neoceratodus forsteri; assembly: GCA_016271365.2. NCBI lineage: Eukaryota > Metazoa > Chordata > Ceratodontiformes > Ceratodontidae > Neoceratodus > Neoceratodus forsteri. The sequence continues at coordinate 1,454,135,944 of CM057453.1, read as the reverse complement.
GTCCAGGTGTTCGGCTAGCCTCTGTCTCATTGGGTCTTGTTCCTCTGACTCTCAGTCAAAGAAATCCTTCATGGACTTCAGAAGATCCGAGAAGGCAGGGTCCTCTGGGGGGGACTTGGGGGAAACCTTGCCTTTTGGACCTTTGGGCTCCTCCAAGGCATCCTCTGCCGACTCATCATCATCATCGTCTGCCCCCTCGTCAGGAAGATTACGGATGTCGGGAACGGTAATGTCCTGACAAGCTGCCCCCGAGACATGTACCATGGATGGAGAAGAGCTTCACGGGAATGCAGACCTAGGAGACCGCGGAAGAGGGAGTCTTGTCTCCAGGTCTGAAACCAGCTCCGAGCACACCCCTGCCACCAAGACTGGATGAAGGTCTTAAAATCCGGTGTAGCCGGAGGAGGAGGAGGTTGTGACTGAGGAGGGGGAGGAGAAGGAGGCATAACCGGTGGGGGCGGGTAATGGTAACCCTGGTATCCCTGATAATGGTTGTAGGGGTTATAACCAGGGTAGTACTGCCCAAAAGAGCTCCATTCAGGAGGAGTCCCAGCCGGGAAATAGTCCCCAGGATACCCGAAAGGGTAATGTAGGACGGTCTGGTATAAATCCCTGTCGTCAGATCTGACGGAGGGGGAACCCACGTCGGACCCGCTGTAGTATACATCAACAGGGGGTCTGGCATCGGGATAGCCAATGACAGGGGGACCGACGTCGGGACTGGAACCACCTGATCCAGTGCCGGAAGGGGATCCGGCATCGGAGGGGCTGGCGTCAGGGTCGGATGAAGGGGGCCCGATGGCGGGATGGCCGGGACCAGGTCTGGCACCGGAGCCGAATGCTGGGGCAGACCACAGGGCCCTGGCTGTGGAACAGCCGTCAGAATATCCAGCGTCTGAATGGGATTCGCCGGATCCGATGGTGGGATTGGGGCTGGGATATTCGTCGGCTCCACAGGGATCCCACCTGGAAGAGGAGGAGGGGCCTCTGCTGGAAGGCCAGATGGCTGAGGAGGAGCCTCCTTCTCCGTGAACCCGTTAGGAGAGCGCGGGACAGACCCCAAGGAATCTACCACATTGAGGGGTTCTGCGCTGTCTTCGCCTGAAGTACCCGCCAGAAAAGGGGAGGGTAAAGGTGAAGGAAGAGGGGCCTTCTCCCCCTGGTTCTGCCAGTTGTTGGGTGAGGCGCCGTTAGGCCCCGACAGGAGAACCACGTCTGAGCAGCCGTCGGAGACGGGCGTCTTATCAGATGGAGCCAGGCGGGTGGGGGAGGAGCTCCGGCCGACTTACGACTGGTGGCGGGCAGGTCCGCCAAGGCTGGGGAGCCGCTCACCAGCGGGCCGTGGCGTCCCCTGGAGAAGCTAGGGCCAACTTAGTGGCCGTGGTGGAAAGCGTCGAGGAGCTATACAGTTGACTGATCCGCTGAAGATTTGCCAGACTTACCGTCCGGGTCTTCTTAGGTGGCTACTGGGCCTTGCTCGTCGAGCGCCGCGAGGTCTCAGGTTGGTCCGTGGAGTGCTCCTGTTCCTGAGATTTCTTCTTATGGTGCTTCTTTGAGGGACAAGATTTCTCAGAAGAGGACTCTCTAATGCGGTCCATTTGCTCTTCTAAAGAAGCTAAGCGGTCCTTTAGAAGGTGGTCCTCCAAAGCCTGCTGTCTCCGCTTTTTGGTGGCCTGATTAAAAGTCTGGCACTCCGAGCAGGAGGACACACAGTGGTCTGGGCCCAAACAGATCACGCACTTTAGGTGACCGTCCTTATGAGGGATATGCATGCCACAGGACGACCACTTCTTCTTGGGTGAAGATATCAAGTAGAGGAATATTGAAAATAAAGATTAAGCGAAGGAGAAATCCAACTCAAGAACTAACACGACGATCGCTGTATGGAAGTCTGCAATGCGACTGACACAAGGCGATGGCGGGAAAGAACTGGAGGGATGGTGTGGGGACCACTCACTATATATGGCCACGCTGACGTCGGTCACGTGATGTCAGGTGGGTGGTCCTCTGTCAGGGATTGCTAGAAAAATCTGCCGTGCGACCTGACGCCAGGTGGCTCCAGTCCTATATGTAATGACCTACTAAAGGAACCCTCTCAAAGTAAGATCTACTTTTACCAAGGCAAAGTACTCAGGTGGGTTGACAGCAACCAGAGACAGAAAGAGAAAAGCATCAGCTTAAATATAGGAACCAGTAATTATATACAGTATATACATACATAGATATATACAAACTCTGTAACCCATTGTACCCATTAACGCCACATGGCGTCAGAACCATCCATTGCTTAACCTGACCTAAAATGGCGGCATCGGCAGAAAAGGCTGTTTGAAAATTAATTTAGCATCATAAGGAAATATGAAGTCAATAACATCAGTGACAAAACATGTACAAGCATCTCCTGGCATTAGCAAGGATTTCACTGAATACAAGAACAAGTTGCTTTGTTTTTTAGGTTATTTCTTTATTATTGCCATCAACTTGCAGTCTTGTGCTTTATTATGTTAGCAAAAAACAGCTGTTCTAGGATGCTTTTATCAAGGTTTCTACCTGTAAAAATAAAACAGAAATAAAGTTTGAGTTGACAATTTAACTTTGATGTTGCATAGTTGGCTTGATAAAACAGAATGCAAGCTTCAAGCAAGTGTAAAATGTTTCAGGCAGGGAGTGCAGAAATACTGGGTGGGTGGGCAGCATCTACCTCACCCACACACACCCACAAAGAACAGGTCCTCCCACCTCTATGGTGCATCCACAAAAGTATTGATTTGTATCAGTCCCTGTACTGTTATGTGTTCACTCACTCATTGTTAAGCCTTGCTGTACTGTACTTATCAAAAGCATTGGTTTTTCCCTCCCTCTAGGTACATGTAACTAATCCCGGGTCACCCCTGAAAAAGGGACCGTGAGGTTCCAGTGTGCTTACCCGGTCACCAAAATTGAAATAAATAAATAAAATATAAAAAAAAAAAAAAAAAACAGGCCTTGGCCAGTCCAAGGGCGGATACCCAAGTCCATAAGTGAACCTTGGTCTCCCAGATGGCAGGGCTGAGTACTGCAGCAGCACTGGGTCATTCCAGTTTAATGTGCCTTGATCTTTCCTGGACTAGGCACACATTTGTTGAAAAAACTCAGTGCAGTCCGTTTCTTTTGATTAACCCTTACAATGCTGCAGGTGTATTTGTATCCAGAATCTATATACATTCAAACGTATTCAGCACTCAAAGGTTAAACCAACAGTAAAATATAATCTCTTTATAGCAATACTTTACATCAGTTAAGTCTACATAAATATAAATCAGATTTATGTAACAACATGAAGACACTTTGGTCAGAAAGATGGCTTTGAAATAGGAACAGCATGTAACAAATTTGGGAATATTATTTGGGCAAAACTGATTTATATACCACTGCTATTATTCCAACATTACTCTTGTAAAGAAAAAAAGGAGGTCAGAATTTTATTTTATTTTTAATAAAAACAAACAAACGGAATATATCCTACACAACATGCAAGCACATGCTTTTTGGTCAGTTTTAATTTACCTATAAAAACCAGTCTGTTGCGTCTCTCATCCTGTGTTTCCCAGTTCATACGGGTCTCTTCGAGATCATACAGCTCATGGACACCTTGGAGAATGAACTGCTGGGGCTTGTCTTCAACTGAGATCAGTCCCTGTTCAGGAATACATGTTCAAATGCAAAAATATAACTACTTATCTACATGCTAGCACTAAGAAAGCCTGGTTGACGTTGGTGTAATATTTGACAAAAGCAAAACATGTCTTTTCTGCTGGTTTACCTGTGACAAATGGTTATGAACACAAGAAGCTCAGTGGCATAGTGGTACAGAAACACAAATACCATTCGCTAAATGTGATTGCATCAATCTTGCATCTGTATCCGATGAAAGCAGGCAACACTTGTAAATTGGTACTAATGGTTTAGATCTTTACACTTTTTTTTTTAAATAATTTATCTACCCAGGACAGTCCGACTGAGATGCAACATCTTTATTTCTAGTGGGGTCCTGCCTCTACCCATTTCTGCAACTAAATGGACTGGAGCACTAAGAGGCTAAATGACTTGCCCATGGTCACACCGTGACTATTTGAGTCTAGCAGGGTAGACAACACCACCTTCTCAACATCCATATAGTGGATTCTCAGAAAAATTCTGTCGTTAAACGCAGTCAAATAACTTTCTAAAAATAAAATACAACTAATCAAATAAAAGGAAGTGGGCCATATAAAGACCCGGGACTCAATCTTTATAAGGATTTTCTGATTACAGCAAATAGTTCACAGTTAGTATGGGCAGTTATGTTATGCAAACATTCTCTCAGAATGTTGAATTTCTGTACATTCCATTTTTATTTTATTTACTGAAGTTATCTGCATGAAAACAGGCACTGTGCTCTTTAGCATTTCCTGCTGCTTTTCCTATTTTGAAGTCAAAGTCCTCTGCTTGTGACATCTCAATAATTACCTTGGCTATGATGTCGCAGCAGAGTACTAAGACTTCAAAGCAGGAAAAGCTGCAGGAATACATGAGGTCTACCAAGCAGAGGACCTGTTTCACTTTTCTGAAATACCTTTAGTAATAAAGAATGGAATGGCCTGGGGGGGCGTGGCTAGCTGCCGACAGACAAAGACGTCTTTCACAGGAGCTCCTGTCTACAGGCTTAATTTCAGTATATTTGCAATTGCAAAACTTAACTTTGGGCAACTTACAGGATCCATTTTGGCTCTCCAAGTGTCCTACTGCTGGAAAATATAGCTAAAGTACAAAAAAGAACGGTAATCTCGCCAACTTTATTGGAGGCAACATGGGGAGGCCTAAGAATCAGCAACAACAGGGCCCAACGCATGGTTCGGACACTGAACCCTCTAATGCAGCAGTCCTGAAAGCGGTTAAGGACCTAGAAGCCTTTGTCAAGGAACTAGACAAGAAGGTGGACAGTTTTACCTCGTGGGTCACTATGATGGAAACTAAATTAGAAGGAGTAGCAACACAAAGTAATCTATCGCACACGATGGCTGAAAAGGCCGTTACAGCTACTGCAGGTTTGGTGAGTGAAAACCGTTTACTGCGTCAACACCTGGAAAATTTGGAGAATGGTGCCCGCCTAGCCAACGTGCGGATATTAGGGATCCCAGAAACCTCTGAAGGTCATAATCTGTTGGAATACTTGACAACTTTGGTGCAGACTACTCTTGCCATTTCGGTAGATGGAGCGATCATGCAAGCATACCGGATCACCCCACAACATAGACCCCTGCAGGAAGGGACACCAAGAACTATTCTGATGGTCACGGGCAGGTCCGACCACTAAAGAACTAATTCTGCAGGCAGCTAAAGAGAAGGGACAGCTTCACCTACCAGATAGCTCTAGGATTTACTTCTTCCCCGACCTTTCCTATGCTACATGCTAGAGACGAAAGGTATTTGATGTGGTGAGATCCGAGCTGTGTCAATTGGGGATCGCGAATACATTGTTATATCCCTCAAAACTGCGTATACAGTATGCAGGTAAAACTTTTATTTTTAATGACCCAACAGAAGCAGGGAAGAGACTCGAGAAAATCAAATCAGACTTTGCCAGTCACAAGGAATCTGAAGACTCAGAGACTGAGGGGGACTGAGAGAGCCTTAACTGTTCATTAAATATGGGCCATTTACCTGTATGAGGACTATCAGAGTTAACTGGATAATCGCTGAGTTTAAAGTTTATCTGTTGATTTTATATAGGGTAGGGTTACATAGTCTATAACCCACAGTTATTTCTTCAATTCTCAGCCTATACTTACTCATTGAGAAAAAGGAGTAATAATATTATCTGTAACTAATGTGTAAGGAGCAAATGTGTATCTAGACGTCTCCATTATTTTTGGGAAAATTGTTGTTTTTTACATGGACTTACGATATGCTATTAAGGCAACATCAAGAGTGTTTCACTCAGGGACTTTTCGGGTACAGATATTTAGTACAAAGTCCATGGTCTTGGCGAAGTAGCCATTTAAAGAATATATTTAGAGTACATGTGTCTACAACAGCAAACACAGACCTATACTTGTTAACCCTCCACTGATGTAACAAAGGGTGATATGCTTATAATCCTTAGCAGAAGACATATATCTTGTAACTTTCTGGAGCATGGAACCGAGTTTAAATATATTGTATATGTAGTTTGGCCTACTCAATAAATAAAAAGTTTCAAAAAAAAAAAAGAATGGAATGGCCTGAAATTCAAACCTTTAGTGGATTCTTACGAGATCTGAGTCCTATTGATGCTGTCACTGTTTTGCAGAAAAATGGAAAAACTCACTTTAAGAGGTGTCCCACAGCATTTATTTATTTATTTATTTAGCTTTTGTTTACCGGGTAAGTACACTAGACAAGTTGTATGCCTATTTTCAGGAACGACCCGGGAGAGTACAACAAGTACTACAGACAACATCATTACACCAGGTATTACAGACCACATCGTAACAGGTGAACAAGTGCAATATCGTAACTTAGTACAATGAGTGTTACAGACCTCATTGTAACAGCATAGCAGGTGAACCAGTACAATACTGCAACTTAATACATTGAGTCAGCAGAGCATACAGACAGGAAAAGCAACAGTAAATATAAACAGACAAGGGTAAGGTACATAATGAGCAAGCAGTCAGCTGAAGTGTACTACTAATCATGCAGTTCCATCGTGCTGATGGACTCCATGCCATGTTTTTTTTCTGCATCATGTCTTTATACCCCCTACAGGAGCAGGAACCGCCACTCCTTCAGGCAGCCATTATCTCCAACGGCCCCCTACTACTCCTCTCCCTGGAACCCTCCTACCTCATATTGCAGCCTGACCCCCAGGGTAGCCCGGCGTAACCCTTTGCCGGGTGAGTCCCTCTCCTCCGAGGGGAAAGGCACCGGTAGGGACACCCAACACACTCTTTTTCTCTCAGCCTCTGGGGCGCTGCTGAGGCAGATTAAGCTTCCAGAGGAGGTCCTTCAGGGGCGCCGGTAAGCCGGCTGCCGTCATCTGGCGAATCCCGAGCATTTTTTCTGGTTTTCTTACATCCCTCCATTGGGATGCGATACATCCCACTACCCACCCCAGGAGAGGAGAGTAGTCCCACAGACGCTCAATCCTCTCCTCCCCCTGCCGACCCCCGGCGTCCCAAGTCCATTCCCGAATCCGGGTCGCCAGCGTGGTGCGAGATAAGTCCATGCCATGTTTAACCCTGCATGTACTAGGGAAGAGTCTCCACTTCTCTGATAGGGTGGTGGAACCATGGAACAGACTTCTAGCAGAGGTGGTGGGGGCAGCTACCCTAAATGGGTTTGTAATCCCCCTACCAATGGGGGCTTCTGAAAAGTCTTCCTTGAGCTTGCTTAAATGCTCACTGCTAGGCTGGTGTCCTGCGTTTTAGCAGTTTAAATGTGATTGCCAGAGAGTGCCTGTATAGCCTCTGTGTACTGTCTCTTTAAGAGCTGCCTGGATTGCAGTCATAATTAATCTGAGCGGGACCTCTGTTAGAAGATGTACTTGTTTGCTGATCATTTGTTAGAGTAGTAATAATATTGCAGTTTGTTCTAACCTGCCTTCTTTGCAGCGTGGACAGTTCTGTTTGTTTCCATCATCTTGGTCCTGGATTGTCAGTATGGGACAATCAGTACATTTGGGACTCTAAAATGGAGCCTGCCTACAGGGGCTTGGTGGGGTCAAAACTTGTAGGAATTGTAGTTTTGGGCTTTTGGCGCCTAAAGTAACCTGGAGGGGGAGCCCTTGTTGTGACTGACAGACAGATCAGCCAACCAAACCTTTTGGATCTTGGGGAAAGTCCCACACTGCTTGCAGTTTCAGTTAGATCTGAGTTGAGAAGTGAAGAAGTAACAGCTCGAGATAGTTCGAGCAGCAATCCATAGTGGATTCGCGCATGAGAACTGTGGAAAGGCCTGAGTTTGGCCTTCATGCCTGCCTGCCGTCCCTGAGAGGGAACTTGTGCTTTTTTCGGACTGAATCTAAATTTGGAGAGCGAAAAAAGCCACTGAATTGTGACCAGGCTTTAACCTGAAGAAGACCGAGGATTTGCTGAATGTGATCGACATGTCAGGACTTCCAGCTACCTTTGAACTCACGGATTGTGCAGAGACTCAGTAGTTGCGACCGGAGAGCCATTTGCCTGATACAGTGGAATTTCCTTACATGTGAATGTGCTGTGTGCTTATAGTGGGTCGTGATTTGGTTCCCCACTGTGTGTCTGAACTGTGTTTTGCTTGCTGGAGGCTGTATCTAGCTCCACGGACTGAATCCGTATCCATTTCCGTTTGCCTGGGCCCTGCTACACTGGCCCAGCCAGAATACCTGCTACGCAGAGAAAGTCACTGACGAGAGACCAGCCTGGGGATCAGCTCCCTGCTCAATGCCTTGAACAGGAACGACACCTTGGTGATTCGTGTGGGCCCTGCTTCTCCAGGCACTCCAGCTCAATAGCCTGCAGTCTCGATTTCATCCTGCCTGTGTCCAGTATTTGGTATCGTGAGTAAACGTCAGGGTAGCTCCCTGCAACAACAGCTAAATCTAAAAGCGTTGTCATCTGATTGTCTTGTTGCCTTTTCTTTCACCAACTGAGCCCTCCAGCTCCGGATTACAAATACTGTGTGTTCTGCATGTTGCTTTCTTCCATCGCAGAGCCCCAACCAGCTGCAACAGTCCTGGCTAGCCCACCGTTTTCCTACCTGGGTACCCAGAGTGTGTGACTGTGTAGGGACTCTGAACTGCATGCATAACTGTCTGATTAATATAGCTTTTAAGCAAATCAACCTGATTACGCCCCTTCCTTGCTCAAGTCCCCTGAATAAATCAGATTTAACTTTGTTTGCATTTAACCTGACTGTGGTTCCAGTTTGTGCCAAAAGTATTGTACTGTTGCTATTTGCTGTGCTTAACCTTGTTTTACAGGGGTTCCCCCAGGGTCAAGCTAGAGGAACCAGCCCTGGTGGTAAGTGCAAACAGTGTGGGTAATTGCCTGGTGAATAAGGGTCACTGTGAAAGTAATTATTGCATATTGTTCAGTCCACTAGGAGGGAAAGAGGGGGGTTACAGTGTCCCGGAGGGCTGTGCCCAGGTTAGCTTGACCACTAACAACCCTGACCTCCGGACGGAGGCACCCATTTCATTACTCAGGCCCCTTAACCTGCTACTAGCCAAGCAGACAGAGGTAGTAGCCCTTGGGATAGTGCCACGTAGGGGTTACAGGTTCAAACACGACTGCGACAGTACAAGGGGTTCTAACAGTCCCCATGGGGACAGCATGTGTTTTAGAGGTTGGGTAGCAGGTGGGGAGGATACCACCCACCAGGACAGTAGGTCAGTTTGGGTGAGGTACTACAGTAAGGCTAGACTCTATGGACCATTGATCTCCTTCTGCCATCAAATTCTGTTTCTATGAAATTAGCCAGTCTAGCTGTACTCCCTTAAAACTGTAAGTTCAGACCAATGGGCAGTCTTTTCAATTCCGTTTGGCTTTCTAAGTCTGTACAGGTTTTGTATTATTCATCCCTGATCTTTGAGAGGCCACAGATTGGGGCTAGTGTAAACCTTGTACTGACTTGTTGACCCCCAGAAAAGGAATTAGCAAAATCTGGCTATTAGTGTGCATGGACTAGCAGAGTTGGGCCCAAACATTCTCAAACAAGCCACCCACTTGTCTTCCACCACATACTGTCTCTCTGCATTTCCTTGGTTTCCTGGAAATCATCCTCCCTGGTGGTCCAGTTGATGGTGGGGTGGTCCTACTTGTCTGTATACAATCCCTGTGTCTGCAGTATGCTGGTGAGCCCATGTCCATCTTAATTGTGGCCTGCAACAGCAGGCTAATCTAAGCCCCTCCCCTTTCCCACAGCCTGAAGCAGCTTTGTTGCGCATACAGGGGCAGCTGGAATGCCCTATTATGAATATGGGTTGTAGTGCAAAGCAAATCACTCATTTTGCTTGTGCAAAATAGCCCTGAGCGCTTAACTCATTCCCTTCCACAGCATATATAGGAGTCCAAACATTCTGTTTTTAACCTTATTCAAAATGGCTGCCTTGAGCTGAATTAAAGAACAACAGTGGTATAAGGATCATATCTCTCAACCTCCTACCAAATAAATCAGGGACAAGGCTTAAAAAATTCAGGGACAAAGGACCAAAATCAGGGACACATCTTCAAAACTGGAGATATCCACTCAGGAAGCTGGCAGAATAAGGGGCTCAATGTAAAATGCATTTTCTAAGCAAAAACAAGTCTGTAACTTTAATGTTTGACATTATTTTGTGCTTATTATCCCCACTGTTTGGTCACGAAAACACAATTTTTAGGAGGGACGGAGTAAAATTTTACGGCAAAATCAGGGATGCCCCTGAAAATCAGGGACAGTTGAGAGGTATGATAAGGATAATTAATATTTTATTAATAAACTAGCATCAAAGGACAGTCTTTTCATAGGCACTGCAAAGAATTTACGGCTGCAGCAATGCTCCAAAATGCTGGTGGAAAGAGCCAACCATTCTATCTCAGGAACAGACACATCCACTTCGGACAGCAGATGTGATGTACTATCGACGGCATACCTGGCCAAGATGGCCCTTGTCCTGATACCTTTCATTCCAGTGGCAAAAGGACAGGTGTACAGTGCCAAGCAGAGAACACTCAGGCAAAAATAGTGCCTATTTGCATGATAAGAGAGTGAATTTACATGCAACATCTGCATGAAAAATAACATAGAACTGTGGAAAAAGATAAGGCGAGATTGCGTAGACATACCTGTAGGGCCTACTGAATGGTACGCATGCGTGCACTCACTCCCTGCCACTCAGATGCCGGCAACCGAGGTGGTGAGCAGATAGTCTGTGCTCGTTGCAGTCTCTGAATGGCAGAAGATGCAGATAACTCATGTGGGATGAGTGGGGGTGTCTCCACGTGGGCGGGGGGTGGATGGTACTAATGGGCAGTCAGGGAGGCAGTATTGTATGCCAATGGGGTGGGGGGATCTACTAGACTACCAGGGAACTAGACCTTTGGCATAATGTGACAGTTCAGAATGGAGGTGGGGAGAGACACTACTCTACCAGGGAAACAGGCCTTTGGTATATTACGACAGTTTGGATTGGGGGGTGGGTGGACAGTAGACTACCAGGGAAATAGGCCTTCAGCAAATTGTGATAGTTGGGATTGGTGATCGGGGGTGTGGAACACTAGATTACTAGGGATACAGGGCAGATGCCCCTGTCTGATGGCTTGGACTAGGGAATGGGGGCTGGGCACATGCTAAAATACCAGTGATATGGGGCAGTTGCCACTGTCCGACAGTCTGGCCTACAAATGGTGGTGGTGGGGAGGGAGGGGCATGGCTCCGCACAATGCCTCTACACTTCTATGTGTGGCAGCATTGTGTGGAGATGTTAGTAAGCACAGGATGGCATGCAAATGGACCCTGAGTGCCTTGAATGCCACACGTGCTTATTAGCCTGCCAGTTGCTGTAAACTGCTCACAGGGGCAATGGCGCTGTCCCATTTGGGACACACTACCTATCCACTTTTCTCCTGTGAGTCTCTTTCCTGCAGGGGCAGTTAGTGCCATGAATACTCACTGTGTGCTGCGCTCCTACATTTAGACTGGCAGTGCGTGCAAGTCACAGTGCATTGCCTGTCTGAATATGTCCCCCATGCTAGCAGTGCGTTATCTCACGTGCCTCGTTAATGGGTGCGCAGTACCAATGGCCATCTCTGAAAATGAGGTGCAAGACGTTTAACGGCATGAAAAGCTGTTAAAATTGCCAAACATAAGCTGGCCTAGTGGCATGGAGGGCTGAGGCGCTGGCATCTTACCTCCTGCCACACCGGCAACCTGGATTCGGAAACGGACGTGGGTCGCTTGGGGGTCAGCCGGGGAGGGAGGATTGAGCACCTAAAGACTTTCCTCCCTCGGGGGGGGAGGGGGGGTCACCGCAACCTGCTACAACACTGTCACCTGGAGATGTCTGGGTGGCAGTGCAGGTCTGGGTGCATCAGGATGCAGGGCCACGGCTAGACATTTTAGGGTGTCCTGCCTGCCACATGAATTGCCCAGTTCAGGCCCTAGGGGAAACCTACAAAAACCAAGAGGAAACCTCCCTTGGCTGCAGGATGAAGTCCAGTCCCTCGCAGGTCCCGCACTGGTGACTGGGCACCTCACCACAGTCCAGAAGCCAGGACGTCGAGGGAAGGTAAGTGCCAAAGAAGCCATGTGATGGGGCTAGGGGGACCGGACAGGAGGGTGTGCCAAGGGCGAATTGGGGCATAGAATGTATATAGAAAAAAATGCCTAACACGATATTCAGTGAAAGGGAAAACTGACATAACAGTCACGTCGACAAAACCAAGCAGACACAGGGCATTGAGTAAATTGATAAAAAAAAAAAAAAAAAAAAAACTGGCACAGACCTATTACCTATAGCTAAATACAAAAAGTAAACAACAAAACTAGAACAAACTAGACAGGTAAGCTTCTTCGAGCTAAGAGAAGTCCTGGGCCCCAATATGATTCTAGCTCCTCAATGGCAAGAATAAGAGACCTGAGGCAGCTGGGCCCGGTGCTTCTTACCATGAGGACGACACGTGCATGGCACATATGTCAGTGCAATGCACCGACACTGCCAGCCCCACAAGTTCTGGTTTCCATAGTGTCCTATTGCCTCTGGTGCAAAGAACAAAGAATCATGCTCTAGGGAGGAGACTGACTCTTAGAAGATTTAATATCCCTCTCTCTGTTTGCCAAGCCTACAATGAAACATAGACTTTGACAGCAGATAAGGACCGCTTGGCCCACTCAGTCTGCCTGTTTCCCTACCTACTGGATAAGCTACAGATCCTAGGTAACCAACAGCCTACTTCCTCCTACCCCGTCACCAGAATTACCTTATGTCTGTCCCATGCATTCTTGAATTCCCCCACTGTTTCTGACCCCACGACCTCCCAAGGAAGGCTGTTCCATGCGTCCACCACCCTCTCTGTGAAACAATACTTCCTCACTATGATCCTGAGCCGTCCCCTTCTATCTTCAAATTGTGCTCCCTTGTTCTTGCACTTCTCTTTTTCTGATATATGCTACCCTCTTGAACTTTGTTGATTCCCTTGAGGTACCTGAAAGTTTCTATCATGCCCCGAGGGTATACATGTTAAGTTCCTTTAGTCTCTCTTGACATGGCTTCTGGTACAGACCCTCACCATTTTAGTTGCCTCCTCTGGACTGCCTCCATCCTGTCTGTGTCCTTGCAGAGATGGGGTCTGCAGAACTGCATGCAGTACTCAGGTGGGGTCTCACCAACTGTCTGTACAGAGGGATAACAACTTCCTGTTTTCAAAAGTGATGCCTCTCCCTATGCATCCCAGTATCCCCCCAGTCTCACCTGCCTTCTCACATTGCTTGCCTACCTTTAGGTAATCTGATATGACTACCCCCAGGTCCCTTTCCATTTCTGTTGTAAGTAACCCCCCCCATTTTGCGTACTCTTCCTCTGGGTTTTTGTTTCCCAGGTGCATTACTTTGCATTTCTTTGCATTGAATGTAAGCTGCCATACTTTTGACTATTCCTCCAGCCTTGCCAAGTCCCTTCTCATCCTTTCCACCCCACTCTTGTGTATCAGCTCTGTTGCAGATCTTTGTGTCATCTGCAAAGAGGCGTAACCCTATACTTATCATATGCATAAATACTGAAATTAGGGCTAAGTTGGCAAACACGGTGGGAACATTAAACATTATTCCCACAACTGACAGAAAGGGAAAATTCAATAACAACGTAATGAAGTTTTCCTTTCTACGAGATCGCAAAGCTACAGGAAGATGCTCAGCACACATCTATCTCTCTCTCTCAAGTCGATATCAATGGTTGTTTGGCTCTGCCTCAGTCATATATCTTTCACATTAATATGGGATAAAATTGGGTCCAGTAGCCGTCACATGGCGTAGGAACCATCCATTGCTGAACCTGACCGAAAATGGCCACCAGGACCTGAGTTAATAAAACTAGCACAAACACTGCCAAATAGCAACCAATGTTTGATAAAACGCCACAACAATATCATCTGTGCAGTAAGTGAAAATGATCCATCTCCCCAGCTGAGTGGATCTGGGAACATCATTTAAGACTAGAAACGTGAACTTTAACAACAGAAATTTTGAAAAATAAAAAATGTTATTAGAGCTTATCACAAAATATGAACAACAATGAATGACTAAGGCACTTCATTTTCGGCTCCTCCCTCAGGCAGGAACCAGAAAGATAAAGCAGATCTTACAGAAATAAAAATGTTGGTAATTAATGATTTAATTTCTCTCTTCTGTTTCATCCAATGTTTTTCTTAAGCTAATCATAGCCAACAATACTGGGACCGGTCCTCTTTAATGTCTTTATAGGAGACATTGCAGAGGGACTGGAAGGAAAAGTATGCTTCTTTGCAGACGATACAAAAATCTGCAACAGGGTTGATACACAAGGGGGGGGGGTGTGGAAAGGATGAGAAGGGACTTGGCAAGGTTGAGGAATCGTCAAAAATATAGCAGCTTAGATTCAATGCAAAAAAGTGCAAAGTAATGCACCTGGGAAACAAAAACCCAGTGGAAGTGTACACAATGGGCGCGGGGGGGGCACTAACAACAACAAAAATGGAAAAGGAACTCGGAGTAGTCATATCAGATGACCTTAAGGTAGGCAAACAATGTGAGAAGGCAGTAAGGAGGGCTGGAGGGATACTGGGATGCACAGGGAGAGGCATCACCAGTAGAAAACAGGAAGTTGTTATCCCTCTGTACAGACAGTTGGTGAGACCCATTCAGAGTACTACGTGCAGTTCTGGAGACCCTATCTCCGTAAGGACACAGACAGGATGGAGGTGGTCCAGTGGAGGGCAACTAAAATGGTGCAGGGTCTGCAACAGAAGCCATATGAGGAGAGACTGAAAGAGTTTAATATGTATACCCTCGAGGAAAGGAGGGAGAGGGTGGACATGACAGAAACTTTCAAGTACTTCAAGGGAATCAACAAAGTCCAAGATGGGAGCATCTTTGAGAGAAAGAGATGTGCAAGAACAAGGGGGCACAGTTTAAAGACAGAGGGAGGAAGGCTTGGGGCAACGTCAGAAAGTATTTTTTCACTGAGAGGGTGGTGGACGCATGGAGCCACCTTCTTGAGGAGGTTGTGGGGTCAAAAACAGTTGGGGAATTCAAGAATGCATGGGACAGACATAAGGCAATTATAGTGAATGGCAGGAAGAAGTAGGCTGTTGGTTAACTAGAATCCGCAACTTATCCAATACATAGGGAATGGGTAGACTAGGTGGGCCAAGCGGTCCTTATCTGCCGTCAAAGTCTATGTTTCTATATAACAGGATGCACCAAGCAGTGTTACATCACAATAGTGGGGTTACAATGAAAACAATTGCAATTGTTCAGTAACAGACTGTAAAACTCTTCTGCCAAAGGCAGCATTGGCAGAGTTGAGGACATCCAGTATGTAATCCTGTCAAAAATGTGTGCTGAAGACCAGATTGCTGCTTTACAAAGTTCAGCAACCAAAGCCTGTGCCTTTTCACCCCAAGAAATGGCCATAACTTCGGATGAATTTACCTTGATGCACTCTGGAGGAGTTACGTCCCCAGCCCACTAAGCCTCCTTGATACATGCCTTGATCCATGTGGCAACAGTTATTTTCTGAAGCTGCCTACCCCTCTTGTGTGGTCACAGAGAACCAACAGTTTGTCCAACATTCGGAAGTCTTTTGTCCTCTCTAGATAAACTTCAACACTCAATTTACTTCAAAATTATATCCTTTCCTTTTCATTAGAAGGGTTTGGACAAAAGGATGGTAGCTTGGTTTCTTGATAAAATTCAGATGGGACCTTGGAAATGGCGGCCACAACAGTTCTAAATGCTACTTAGTCCCTGTTAAACATCAAGGTTCTTTTATAAGAACAGGCTTGGATTCTGCTTACTTTCTGTGCTGAGCAAATGGCTACTAGAAAGTATGTCTGGAGAGAAAGAAGCAATTCTGAAATTTAGGCTTATGGTTCTAAGGGTGGACTTCATGTCTGACTAAGGGTTTTAATGTGCCACCATTCTTAGGAATCAGTTTATGCCCAGTTGAATCTCCAGGGAGATGTCACCTATTTTGTCAGGATCAACCCTAACACAAATGCCTGAACTCTCAGAGTAACTATCTTTAAACCTTTATCTACACCTTCCTGAAGGACTTTCATTATGGAGGGACCACTGTGGAATGTTCATATGCAGATGCACCAGGTGGACAGTGAGAACAGCAGCAGCCATGAGGCCTATCAATCTGAGGAGATGTCTGGCTGAGACATAGTTGCTGAGGAGACCAGCTGAGCCTGGGGAACCAATGCCACAGCACAGTCAGAAGAAAGAAAAGCCCAACTCATTCCCATGTCTAGAACTGCCCCTATGTATTGGAGACGCGGGCAGAGAGTGAACATGGACTCTGCCTTGTTCACCAGAATATCGAAGAGCTGGATGGTGCAGAATAGTGTGTAAATTACCTTCTTTGACTGGGCTTTTAGAAGTCAATTGTCAAGGTGCAGTAACATATAAAGGCTATCCCTTCTGAGTGGCTGCAACTGCTGCAAAGCATTTGGTAAAGACATGCAGTGCAGAGGACAAGCCAAAGGGCAATGCTCGAAATGGAGAGTGAGAGCCCTGGTGTGTAAACTGCTGGTACTGTTTGTAGGATTTGAAGATCCTGATATGAATGTTACTGTCTCACATATCTTGGGCATACAGCCAATCCCCCTGAAGCAGCAGCAGCAGCAGTGGGAGAAGCAGGGACTGTAGACAGACCATGTGGAACCTTTTGTAATCTATAAACAGGTTGTGGCCCCGAAGGTCCAGGACAGGATGTAAATCTCCTGTCCATTTTCGTACAAAGAAGTACCAAGAATAGCAGCCCTGATTCACTTCTGCAATCAGGACGGGGTCTATGGCCCTCTTGTGGAAGGGAGATTGAACCTCCTCCAGCAGGAGGGTGAAATGTCCTAGAGGGTAATGGTTTGGCAAGGGAGGATGTATGGGAGGGACAGAGAGGAGTTCTAGGGCATGTCCTCACTGAACCACCTCCAGCACCCAAGCATCTGTTGTGACCTCTCTTCACTTTGGAAGAAAGAGGGGGACCCAGCCACCCACAAGGATGCCCTAATATGCAGGGGCGGGGGGGGTGTATGGGAGTCAGAGGGCTTTGGGGCGGCCAGTGTGTCACCAAGGCCCACACCTTTGATGACCCTATCATTATGGGCATTTGGAAGCAAAGGGGCCTGAGGGGTGGCCTAGATCCACTGGGAGTCATGGCTGGCTCCCCTGGAATAGCCTCTATGAGGGCAGGCATACATACAGCCCATGAAAGGATCCTGTCCCCAACCCTGAGGCTTTGGACTAAGGGTATGAAGGGACCTCAAGGTCATTTTAGATATGTGGAAGTCCCTGAAAGCAGACTGAAAATCGGAACCAAAAAGCTGCTTAATTCTAAAGGGAGCAGTAAGGACCAACTGCTGGACATTAACGGCAAAGCCAGCCACATGCAACCAGGAGTCATGGAGCAGGCAAATTCTAGAAGCAGCTATATGAGCAGCTGCATCAGAGGCATCATAAGCCAACCTTAAGAGGTTCTTACCAGCCTCCAGACCACCTGCTGGACTTCAGGTTTATCTGGTCCATCAGGCAGCTTGTCTGCCATGGTAGCCACTGACTTCCCCATGTGTTTGTGATATATAATCATGTAAGCCTGGTAGCTGGCAATCCTTAGTCCAAAGAACACAATGAAGCACTGATTCTCTTGTCCATCATATCCAGCTTCCTTGATTTAGTGTCAGAAGGAAGAGAGCTCCTGTGTGTTGGAGCTTTAGATCTGTTGTATGCAGCCATGAGAACCACATAATCCATCTAAGGTTGGGTGAAATAATAAGGCTTATCCAAAGGGGCAGGATATTGTTTATCTGCCTTACGAGGCAGAGCAGACAAAGCACTAGGCCTGTGCCAAGCAGTCGTTATGGCATACTCCAAAGCCAAATGGATAGGAGGAACAATAATTGTAGGCAGAGCAGAAACCGTTAAAAATTCATAAGAGAGTCTTCTTAGAGGAATCCTCTTCCTCAGCAGTGAAGCACATCTTGGCCTGTAACTGCCTTAGGAAGGCCTGAAAAGAGGCATCTTCAGGAGGGGACATAAGTGTATAATGTACACTGCCCTTACTACATGAAGAAATAGTGGAGCTGAAACTCACCGCATCAGGGAGGTCATGCCTTCTTCCACCTCTTCATATACCTCCTCCATCAGGTCTGGATTATATGCTGGCTCATCCTCCTTGTTGATGGCAACAGACAGTGGGTCGACGGCAAGAGGAGGCAACACTGGTAGCATTGTTGATGGTGCAGGGGTCGATGAAAGAAGCTTCTGGTGAGGCACAGGAACCTGCAGAAGCACCAGCATTGTCAACAAAGTTGATGGCAGTGGACCTAGCGGTACCGATGGGGTTAGCATCAATGACGGAGCCATGGGCAAAGAAGCCTTTAAAAAAATTCAGACATAGTCTGAAAGAACATCTGCACATTAACAGGCCAGCACCCAACAGTGGAATCAGCCAGTGCCAGGCCCGAACTTGGCGTCTGACTGATGGTTGGGAGAGCAGAACCTGAGGACTTAGATTGGGAACAGTCTTGATCAGCAGACTTACCTCTTTTAAAGAGAGGAGACCTGGCAGGAGAGGCATCTTTGTCATGATGCTGCTGCTTATCCTGATCAACATGGTGGTATTTTTCCGCCAATTTAGCAGCCTTCTCCTTCTTGTCTTTCTTCAATGAATCCACTGGTGGCGCTGTCAATGGCAAGGAGTGGTGGGTTGATGGCAAGCCATCTCCGTGTAGCCTGGTTAAAACCCTGGCAAATACTGCAGGCCTTCACGCTATGAGAGAGAGTTACACAGTGGATGCAGACGTCATGAGCGTTGTCCTTATAAATCTTGAATTGACTGCAACAACAGTAGTGGAACAGTGTTTCCATATATATCTTTGGCAGCATAAATGTTAATAATACAAAAAAAAAGGGACAAAAAAGTAGAAGCATTAGCGAAACTTGTAATGTTCAATGGCATTTTTCTGCAGAGGTGGACAGATGAGTGGTTGATGGCAGGACAAAGAACTGAAGCATGATGGGGCCACTCACATTATATAAGTGGCGATGATGCACGTCGACATGGGCGGCCTGAGCTAGCAAAATTTTCCAGATGATCCTGACATCGATAGCTTACAGTAACATGATGTGTCTCAGTAGAAGGAGATATCCCTGAAGATCATGGAAGTTCTATATCCTTAACATGGAGGTTTGTATTCTGAACCTGAACTGTGTCCTGAACATGGAATTCTGTGTCCTGAAATGAAGTTCTGTATCTTGAACATAAAGTTCTGTATGCTGAACATGCAGTTCTTAAGTCACAGAAATTACAGGCTGGTAAGACTGTCCTCCATTGTGGACAAACTTCTAGAAACTATACTAAGATAAAATAAGATAGAGTTCCTAGAAAAGCAAGAGTTAAAAGACAAAAGACAACTCAGATTAATTAATGACCGGTTGTGACAGACAAATCTGATATATTTTATCAATTCTGTAATAAGATCATTGGACAGGGGTCAGGAGATTAATACAATTTACCTGGATTTCACAAGGCCTTCTACTCTGTGCCACGGGGGGGGGGGCGCAATCAAAAGGTGGGGGGATCTGGGGATGGAGGAATACCTGAC
This sequence comes from Neoceratodus forsteri, assembly GCA_016271365.2. Lineage (NCBI taxonomy): Eukaryota > Metazoa > Chordata > Ceratodontiformes > Ceratodontidae > Neoceratodus > Neoceratodus forsteri. The sequence goes on along the minus strand of CM057453.1, from coordinate 1,454,116,121 downwards.
TAGGTGCAAAAGGATATGGAAAGATTAGAAATATGGTCAGGCATCTGGCAGCTGAAATTCAACACCAGAAAGTGCAAGGAAATGCACATAGGGAAAAATAATCCAAAGACTGTCTACTGGATCGCTGGAGTGATGGTGGGACAAACTACAGAAGATAGGGATTTGGGGTTGTCAGTGACATGACTAAAATTCACTTCATAGTGTATAAAGACTTACAGGAAAGCCAGCAGAATGTTGAGGGAGATGAAAGAGGGGTCAGTCCTAGGACAAATATGTTTATCAGTGACATAGGGATGGCATCCAGGGTAAGATGGGTCTCTTTGCTGACAACACAAAACTATGCTGCAGGGTAGACAGCCTGGAGGGGTGAGGGTGTTAAAGAGGGATTTGGAGAGGTGGTCCAAAATATTGCACTTGAAAAATGCCAAAAAGTGGAAAGTGATGCATATAGGGAAGAGGAACCTACACAGTGTAGCCGGGGTAGATTGGCCACAACATCTGAAGAAAGGGACCAGGTAGTCATCATCAGTGACTCACTAAAACAATTCAGCCAGTGTGATACAACATACAGCAAGGCAACAAGAATGCTGGAATGCACTGGACTACAATTTGACAGTAGTAGGAAGGAGGTGATAGTGCCCCTGTACAGGTCATTGGTGAGGCCTCACCTTGAGTACAGAGATGTGTGAAGTTGGGGAAATGAAAATCATGTACTCACTATAATTCTTGGTCTTCCTGGACCATCTTCACCATTGATTCATAGTGATGGGTTCTGAGCCAGAAGCGCTAGGACCCTGCGTAAGCCAGAACTTTTCAGAAGGGCCGCACCGAGGTAGGCTGCATGCATGCATGACACTGCAAGACTAGCTTGTGCTGTATGGTTTACATCGGCACCTGCCCTCAACCGCCTTAGTAACTTTTTCACCAAGGAGGTGTAGCATAACCTAACTAAGTGAAACACCTAACTTAAAATGGCTTAAGATAGCCCTTTCGATACGTATAAGAAGGGTCAGCAACAAGAAACTAAGCTTCACAAAACATGAGGCGCTCAAGGAAAGTGTGCTGATGCCCACTCGGGTCCAAGGATCCCAAACGTAATGTACATGAATCAATGTACTCTTGTTTTTGCTGTTCTTCGAGTGCCACTCTGCTTCATCAACAACAAGAAAGCAGTGTTTTCGCAGCCCAAACCCAAACAAGGGAAGATGAAGACCATTAAACAGAAAGAGTGAGCCTGGGGCACGGTAGGTGGGCATGTGAATAAATGGTGAGGATGGTCGAAGAAGATCAAGAATTACTGTGAGTACATCATTTTCATATCTTCCTGGACTGTATTTTCACCACTTATTCACACTGATGGGTTCGAGTACCAAGCTCAGATAAAAATCCCCTTGGCAGGGCACTAGGAGCCAGAGTTCACGCAGGACAAGAATTCATTGAGGACTGACTGGTCAAAAGAGGCATGCTGCCTGGCATGGACATCCAAGGCATAGTGCTTGATGAAACTGTGCACTATGCTTCAGGTGGCAGCTTGGCAAACGTCAATGATACGCACAGAGCGAATCTCTGCCAAGGACATAGCAACCACTCTGGTGGAGTGGGCACAAACCTGGCCTTCCAACTTGACCTGTGCCATGGAATAACACTGGCGGAGACAAGCTACTATCCATGAGGAAATGCATTTGACCTTAACCGGCTGACCTAACTGGTTAGGGTTAAAGGAGACAAAGAGCTGTTCGGACTGTCGGAAGTCCTTAGATCTATTGAGGTAGAACTTGAGGGCTCTTTTGTCATCCAGAGAGTGGAGGGTGCACTCCCCCTCATTCAGGAAGTTGGAAAGCATGTGGGCAACACTGAAGACTGGTTCAAACGGAACCCGAGATCACCTTAGTCAAAAACATGGGGTGTGTGCAAAGAACCAACTTGTCTCTATGGAAGACAGTATACGGAGGGTCTGTGACCAAAGCATGCATCTCAGAGACCCTGCGGGCAGAGGTGACGGCCACCAAAAAATAAAAATTATGCACCCATCCTAATTCTTGATCTTCTTGGACCATCTTCACCATTGATTCACACTGATGGGTTCTGAGCCAGAGGCGCTAGAAACCTGCGGGAACCAAAATTCTTCAGGAGGGCCGGCACCAAGGTAGGCTACATGCATGCGTGGCACTACCAGACTAGCTTGCACTACCTAGCCTATTTTGGCAACAGCCCTCAACCACCTCAGTACCTTTTTTACTGAAGAGGTGCAGTGTAACGTAACTAAATAAACACCTAAGCAAGAAATGAAAATTACGTACCTACCGTAATTTTTGACCTTCATCATTCATTACTGCTGGATGTAAGCTGGAGACGCGCACCCACCATGGGAGGTTTTTTTTGGGGGGGAAGAGTTGGCACCGACTGCGCTGCCCACGTGGCTGACGCACTGCACAGAGCACGCGAGTTGGCCATTAGGCACTGCAGACTCCTCCTCCATCCCAGTTCTGTTGAGCTGGAGAGGAAGAAACAAGTTGTAGAAATAGAGAGTGAGGCAGGAGAGCGGAGGGACAGAAAATGGAAAAGATATAAACTGAAAAAGGCATAAGCCGAAGAGAGGACAGAAAGAGAAGAGAACCCTACCCTATCCGGCCTTAGGGCCTCAATCCTTGGGCGATCTCGAAAGAAGCAAAAGGTACTGGACAGAAAAAGGAAAGGTAGAAGAGATGAGAGTAAAGGATAAAGAGGAGAGGAGAAGGGCTGTCTGCCATGATAAATTGGAAGACCATTGGTTTGAGTTTCAAAACCCCAGCAGGATTGAAGACAATGGAGCAAGGTTCCAGCCAGTTAAAACAGGTTAAGGAACCAAGGTCTAAAGGGGATTAAAGGACTTGTAGACTTGTCGAAGGCAGACCCTCCCCTCACCCTTTATCCGTGAGCATTATGAATGTCCTACAGCCTAGGTCTCACAGACTGTCCCTTGAAGGGCAATCAGTCCTGCTCAGAAGATGAGTGAGTCCTGACTTAGGTGTAGGGAAAGAAATCTGGTAAAAGTTTTCCCATGGGGGTACTGGCATGGTCCCCACTTCAGGGGAAGAGAACCATGGGACATCAGTGCCATAAGAAAAGAGAGGGAAGAGGTCCCACGGACTCTGTTAGGACTGCACTGATACATCACAGCCAGAGGTGACATAAGCCAGAGGGTTATCCAAGCCCCGAGAGGCAGACACCCCAGTGCATAGTGAAGAGAATCTGAGGGAGTTCCCTCAGAGGGTTTAGGCGAAGACCCTACTCGCCATCCTCCAGGGTGAATGTTCTGTGACTTTCAGAGAAGGAACAGAGAGCTCTGAGGTACCAGGGGGGACTCAGCTCCCAACTGGCCTCTAGGAGAGGGAGGGCGAGCAGGGTGGAGGCAAAGCCCAAGAATTGAGGCCCATGAGGGGATGGACGTGGGAATCAGTAATGAATGGTGAAGATACAAGAGAAGATCAAGAATTACGGTAGGTACGTAATTTTCACATCTTCCCTCGTCAATCTTCACCATTCATTACTGCTGGGCGAGTAGCAAGCCCCACCCCTCGGAGGGGACCTGGCACAGCCCTGAGGGAACAGATCCCTCAGCCTCCTGCAGGGGAGAGACACAGGAGAGGGAGACCCTAGCCGTACTAGACCATAAGGGTCTAAGGCTGCTCAGGTCGGGGAGGTGTTCCCTGTGGTCAGAGGGGATGGAGGGTACCCCTGAAGAAGAACAGGTTACTCACCTGTAACAGTAGTTTTAAGAGTGGTATATGTTGTTCATCCACACTGTTTGGCATGTCCCCTTCCACTTTAAATCTTTCCGGAAGTCTTCAAGCTGGCTCCTCCCACCCACCCGGGTGGTATATACCTTGGCTCCGCCCCAAAACGCAAGATTGTAGCACGCTGGAAGCAAGGTTGTGCGCCTGAAGCCGGGGAGGTCAGGTGGGTGTGTGTGGATGAACAACATATACCACTCCTAGAACTACTGCTACAGGTGAGTAACCTATTCTTCTAGGAGCATGGATATGTTGTTCATCCACACTGTTTGGCAGTCTCCAAGCAGTTCTCCAGGAGGAGGGAGGCAAGGCACACACCCCCTACTTAGGAAGCAGAGATTGGAGAACCGAGGCCCCAAAACCAGCATCCCGGCGTGACTCAAGGTCGATGTGGTAGTGGGTGATAAAGGTGTTTGCTGACTTCCAGGTAGCAGCCCGACAGATTTCCTGGATAGAGATGTCCCTGGAAGCAGCCACCAATGCAGCAGTATGGCGGGTAAAATGAGCTCTTATTCCTCTGGGAGGCTCCTTGCCCGCCAATTCATAGCACAGACCTATACATGATGTAATCCATCTAACTATGGTCCGTTTGGCTGCAGGTCTACCAGAAGCAGCTTCAGCGTAGGTGACAAACAGCTGGCGAACCTCTCCACGAATTTCCACCATCCTCTCCTTGTAGTACGAGAGAGCACATCTCAGGTCCAAGGTATGGAGCCTGTATTCGGCATCCGAGGTGTAATTTGGGTAGTATACCAGCAGAGACAATACCTGGTTAAGGTGGAACTCTGACACCACCTTTGGAAGGAATTTCGGGTGGGGACGCAGGACAACTTTGTCCCAGTGAAAGACCAGGTAAGGGGAGTCCACTGAAAGTACCTGAAGCTCCTCTGTCCTTCTGGCTGACGTGATAGCCTCCAGGAAGGCCGTCTTCCACGACAAGTGTGAGAGCTCACATTTGTGCATGGGTTCGAATGGCTTGCCCATGAGCTTTGCCAAAACCAGCAACAGATCCCATGGAGGTGGAGGTTCACGCACCGGAGAGGATATGTGATCCAGGCCTTTGAAGAAGCACCTGACCGCTGTCTCCTGCATCAATGTCGGCTGACCGCCCCACGCCCAGTAAGCAGAAATGGCTGCCAGGTGCACCCTAAGGGTCGATGACCGCAGACCCCCTTTGGAGAGAGACCAAAGGTAGTCCAGAATGTTAGCCACAGGACAGGATAAGGGGTCCAGACTCTTACCCTGACACCAAATGGAAAACCTTTTCCATTTGAAGGCATAACATTTCCTGGTCGATTCCTTTCGAGATGCCTCCACCATGGTGAAGACATCTTCGGAAAGACCCAAAGCCTGGAACTCTAGCTGCTCAGGTACCAGGCTGAGAGGTGCAGGGATTGAAGGTCCGGATAGAATACCTTCCCTGGTTCAGAGATATCAGGTCCGGGCGTGTACAAAGCCACTCCAGAGGCCTGCAGCTGAGGCTGAGGAGATCTGGGTACCAGAACTGGCGTGGCCAGTTTGGGGCTACCAGAATCACCTCTGCCTTGTCCCTCCTCATCTTGAGTAACACCTTGTGGATCAAGGAAAATGGAGGGAAGGTGTAAAGGAGGCCTGGGGTCCACAGCCTCGAGAAGGCATCCCCCTGCAGTGAGCCCTGCTGAGGGGAGCGGGCATGATACAGCCTCAGCTTGTTGTTTTCCCTGGAGGCAAACAGGTCCACCACCGGTTTGCCCCAACAGGAGAACAGGCTGTAAGCTACCTCTGGATGGAGAGACCACTCATTGGATGTCTGGGCTATGTGGCTGAGAGCATCCGCCAGCTTGTTCGAGGCTCCTGCCACATGGATGGCTAGGAGATCTGCCTCCAACCGGCTTATGAGGGTCCAGATGCGGAGTGCCTCCTTGCACAGCAGACAGGAGTGCGTGCCGCCCTGCTTGTTGAGGTAGTATATGGTTGTGGTATTGTCTGTCTGGACTTGAACCACTTGACCCTGGAGCTGAGGAGCGAAAGCTGACAATGCCAGTCTGACTGCTCTGAGCTCCAACAGGTTGATGTGGCATCGGGACTCCTCGGGGGTCCAGAACCCATGGGAACTGTTGTCCCCCATATGGGCTCCCCAGCCCATGAGAGAGGCATCGGTCGTAAGGAAGACCGTCGGCTCGGGGCGGACAACCGGGATCCCTTCCTGCAACCGTTCTGGGGTGGTCCACCATTGGAGAGCGTCCCACATCTTCTGGGTTACAGTGATCAGCTGGTCAAAGTGACCATATCTCGGAGTCCACTGGGCGGCCAGCTCCCATTGAAGGGGGCGCATGTGCCACCAGGCCTAACGGAACACTGAGCTGCATGCCGCCATGTAACCCAGAAGGCGCAGAAAGTCCCAGGCAGGGCGCAAATGCACAACCAGAAATAATCAGGCAAAGGAGGAGAGAACCTCCGCCCTGTCCGCCGGAAGCCGAGCTCTGGCTTGACAAGAGTTAAGCTCTGCCCCGATAAAGCCCATCATCTCAGAAGGCACGAGTTCCGAATCAGCCTCATTGATCAGGAGGCCGAGTTGGGAGCAGGTTTTGAGGGCCAGATCCCTGCACCTCTCCACCTCCTTTTGGGTGGAACCTGCCAAGAGCCAATCATTGAGATAAGGGTAGATTCTGACTCCTTGACACTGAAGGTGGGCCGCCACCACTGCAATGCATTTGGTGAAGACCCGTGGGGCCGATGACAGGCCGAACAGCATGGCTCGGAACTCATACAGGGTCCCCTCGACCCTGAAGTGGAGGAACCGCTGATGGGATGGACGGACTGGGACACTAAAGAACGCATCCTGTAGATCCAGTGAACAGAACCACATGTTTCGCTCCAGGGATGGTATGATCTGGTGCAGGGTGACCATCTGAAAGGTGCGGGACCTGAGATATTGATTCAGATCGTGGAGATCTAGGATGGGTCGCCAACCCCCCGTCCGCTTGGGCACTAGGAAGTACCTGGAAACAAAGCCTGGGTGTGTCATCTTGAAGAGCCAACTGGGTGCATGTGGAAATCCGTTCCTCCCGACGAGGGGCGCAGCCTCGGCTGGGAGGGTACTGCTCAAATTCTAGAGGCAGTCCCTGACCGACCACTTCGAGAACCCACCTATCTAAAGTGACAACGGACCAGGCAGAAAGGATGTGGCAGAGCCGACCCCCCACGGGAGGACCCACAGCTGGCGTGACGGGTGTAGAGGTGGCCACCCCCAATCCGTCACTGAGCAGGCTTAGAAGAGGAGGAGGAGGAGACGGCTCCAGGACATGAGCCTCAGCCTCCTTTATGGGGCTTCTGAGGACCCTGCTGGGCTGAGGGTGCCAAGCTTGAGCCTGCTGATGCTGATGATGTTGCTGCCCTCCTTGATAGGAGGGCTGCCGGACCACAGGGGAAGATTGCTGAAATTGCTTCTTCTTTCTCTTCTGCTGGTTCTTGTCCAAAGAACCCTTGGCAGAAGTAACATCCAAGGTGGCACTGGACTGCTCTATACGCTGAAGGTGACCGGGCCACTCCTGGACCGAATAAGTCGGTACCCAGGAAGGGCACATCAGAAAGCTTATGCTGAGTATCCGCCGGGAAGGAGGAAAGCCTCAGCCAAGCCCTGCGGCAAGAGGCCAATTGCGGCTGCCAGCAAGCGGGCACAGGAATCCCCGATATCCAAGGCCGTCTATCTGGAGCTGCTGTTTAGCAACAGCACGGCCCTGGTCACGGACCTGCTTGACCGTAGTCTGCACGTTTTGTGGGAGATGAGGGAGAACCTCATCTAATGACCCAAGAAGGGCATGAGAGAAGTGTGCCATAATGACAGCCAAGCTGGCCTGACGAATGCCCAGAGAAGAGGCCTCATAGACCTTACGAGCAGAGTGGTCCACATTCTTGGACTCCTTGTCCGGGCGTCGGTCAGTGTCGACCGAACTACCAGTATGCCTGAACACAGAGGCGGTCACCAGGCTCTGGGCCGAAGGGTGCTCTGTGAACCCAGCAAGGGACCCCATGGGCGCTGCGTACTTGCGGGCCATGCGGGCAGATGGTGCTGGGCAGGAGGCAGGATGCTGCCAAAGTTCAAGGGCTGGGCCAACAATGGCCTCGGCCACTGGAAAGACCTCTCGGAGAATCCCCTCTCTTGAGGATGTCAGTGAGAGGGTACTCCGCTTTTTTCTAGATAGGCTCCAGGGGCATTCTGGTGGAATTGGAAATGAGATGGAGAATGCCCTGGAAAGAGGAAGGGCATTCCTCCATTCCTGCGCCAACCAACGACTCATCATCCTGGGATGTGAGTGCAAGCCGGTGACGTCCGAATCTGAAGAGTCGTGATACAGCAGTCTACCACCTAAGTCACCTTCGATCTGCCGAGGGATGTCCGGGGTGACTGTTATCGACAGACGTCGGGGAAGCCTGGTGTCCTGTCGGTCCTCTTTTGAGGGCGCCCTTCCCTCAGGCTGTTTAGGTGGTGGTGGTGGTTCCACCCGAATTGGTGGAGAGACCGAAGTAAACCTAACCGGGAGATGGCCCAGCCCCACAGGTGGAGGAACCAAGGGCTTTGGTTCCAGAGGGGTCAGCTTTGGCTTAGGAGGTGAGAGCCAAGTGATGGCCGGGGCAGGCAGCGGAGCCGGCTTCTGCCCGGTCAAGATCAGATTGATGCCACATAAGGTCTTCATAGCGCCGATGGAGTATCCACCGGAGCTCCTCCTCATCCGAAGATGAGGAGGACCTGTGGCGTCATCTCTTTTTTTGAGTGCTTATGGCTCTTCCTCGGTCGATTGTTCGAGGGGGTTCTAGACCGAGACTGAGACCGGGAGGCCGACTCGGTCGATCGGGAGACACCGGGATTGGTGAGACCTGAGGGTCCAGGACCGGGTCTGTGAAGGGAACACCAGCAGGCTGGGTCTCCTCATCCAGAAAGACCAGGACCGAGTCGTCGGGCACAGCCAGCAACAAGGGGCTGATTGGGTCAAGGATAATTTCGACCTCATCGGCCACTTCTTCGGTCCCTTGGCCAGACAGAAGGTCTGAAAAGCAGTGGCTGAAGATGCAATCTCGACCTTGCTCTTGGGACTCGGACCACTCCCAGTCCCAAGAGCATCTCTGTCGAGACGAAGACAACGGGTCCTTCTCCCTCTTCCGAGAGTGGGAGGAGTGCGAGCCCGAGGGCGCCTCACCTCGAGTGGGGAAAGACTGGCACATCTCCCTGAAGGAGCCCATAAAGGTAGAGCCTAGGTTCAGTGGGATGAAGAAGCTTCAATTGGCCAAAACGCAAGCTGCTTCCTCCTCGAATGCCTTCGTCTGTTCCAGCTGTTCAGCGAAGCCCGCGGCCGCGATAACCGCCCACCTAGCCTCCTTCGATTTCACCGGCGGGTTTCTTTTTTCCGGTCTCCCCAGCTTCAAGCGTGCCTTGCGGTCATCCAGGATGTTAGGATGGAAGGCCAAGCAAAAACTGCACGACAAGGTGTCATGTCCGACACCTAGGCAGTAAACGCATGTGAGGTGGGGATCGGTGCGTGATATCTTCAGGCCGCAGCGGCACCGGCAAAATCCTGGGGAAGATTTTTCCTCCATAGTCGATGCAACGAAAGTGTGATCGCTAACTCGAACGAGTTTGATTTTCGATAAAACCAACAATTTGAAAGTCAGGGCCTACAAAATGCTGAGAGCACAAGGGAACCTGTATCTTCCATCTAGCGTCATGGGGCGAAGCCGAGGTATATACCACCCAGGTCGGTGGGAGGAGCCAGCTTGAAGACTTCTGGCAAGATTTAAAGTGGAAGGAGACATGCCAAACAGTGTGGATGAACAACATATCCATGCTCCTGGAACTCTCCTTGTCTTGTGGGAGAAAAGATGGGTCGCCCGGAAAGCGGAGGAAATCACCCTACGATGGGCAATGGGTGACAATCTGGATAGATGAAGCCACGCAGTCTGCCTAATGCAGAACTCTATCCCTGCTAGCCTGGATGCCACCTCACTGGCATCATAAGACACCCTTGCCTGGTGCCTTGCAAGCTCCAGACCTTGAGCAGAGAGGGCAATGGCCTGTCTAGATTGCTCCGAATCAGGCAAAGATGCTAGCACCTGAGCTAACATTGATCACAGGTGCCTGTTATAGGCAGTGTGGTGTGGCTGATGAGAACCTATACACATCAATGCACGGGCTAAAGAGAAAACTCTTCATCCCCACCGGTCGAACTCTGCGGAATTCGGATCCGGGGGTCGGTCATGCGCCAGGCACTGATGTCCTGGAGGGAGTGTATAGGGACGCCAGGTCCAAGAAGGGTGCGGTGGGGATCCTAGAGACTCCTGGGGGGTGGAATACCATCTCCTGCAGTCTGCCGGGGCTGATGAAGGGGCGCTGGAGACTGCCAGGTGTGGACAGACTCTTTCTGGAAAGGAACAGGCCAGGAAGGCTCCACCAGGTGGTGAGCGCTGAACTCACTGAGAAATGAGCGTATCTCTCGCTCTTTAGTGCTCCTCACAACATGGGAGATGCGAAGCTCCTGTACCAACCTCGAAAGGAACCACTGATATGCAGTGAAATCAGCGTTGGAGGACAGGTGGACAGAGTGTTCCTCTCCCTTGGAAGAGGGATACGATTAGGAAGAGGAGCTTGAGTCCCCAGAGGACTCCTGCGACAGGGGAGACAGGCAAGAGACCCGTTCGTCCATGGCTCTGACATAAGAGGGAAAGGCCACCGCAGTAGCTCTGAACATCTCCAGGTTAAGGGCACTGTGAGGCCCACATGGCCTGGGAGAGGAGGAGGTGCCTGCAAAAGGATGGGCGAAGGTCACCGAACTGAGAGTGCCCAACCTCTACCAGGGCTCCGAGACCCAGAGACTGATCCCACTGAATGGTGGTGGTGGTGGTGGGGGGGGGTCCTGATGCCATACCAGGTTGCGAAGGCTGAACTTGAGATGGCAAACTCCGGAACAGCCCTGAGGGGAAGTCTCCCCTGTGGCATGCCTGGGGTTGTATGTGTCCAGAAGGGCAACCCTCCACACTGCCAACTAAAGGTGCCTCCGAGACTTGAGGGAAAGGCGGGGTTCAGCGCTGCGACTCCATCCCACCCCCAGCAGGGGTAGTGGAATGGGTCAGCCGCACCTCACCCCAACCTCTCGGACTCAAAGGCAGCCCTCTTCCTCGACCCAGGTGCAGTGGGGTCCACTAATCCCACAGGTCCCCCGAAGGAGACCGCAGAAGAGGGGGTCCCTATCCCCCCGAAGGGTCACAGCAGCACCAGGAGTGGCAGCTGCCTGAGCATCCCCAGAGGAGGACACCCCACCCCGGGCTCCCGAGCCGCCATCCCCAACGGATCTACGGCCGCCCCCAGCTGAAGGATCCTCGAGAACAACAGGCTTCAGGGTCTTCGGGAATAGGCTGCCAGCCGCCTGGTGCGGCATCCCAAGGCCCGCTACCTCAAGAGTCACGCCAGTTCGGGTCTGCCTCTGAGTCATCCTCCTCTGGAGAGGAGGCGACGGACAGACCTCCAGACTAGTGACCCTGAGGGAGCCCCTGGCAGCGGTGCTGCTCGCGGCACCACCGTGGGACATGGCACCTCCTGCGGCGCTGCCCCGATCACCAGCACCACGAATGGCACCGTGATCCTGGATGGCGCCGGAAGGCAGCGCCAAGGGTCTGCCAGTGCCGGGCCCAGCAGCTGTGGGCCGCAACACTGGGGGAGCCTGCACTTCCGTGGAGGTGACTACTGGGGCAGCGCTGGCAATGCGGCTCCACAGGGAACCGGGTTGCTCCTCCAGTGTCGCAAAAGAAGCCTCCTCCTCAGAAAGGCTAGAATGGAGGCCTCCTCCTCACTGAGCTGTATAGACCCAAGAGGGGACCTGGAGGAAGGGTCAAGAGTCCTGGCCTTGGTGACCCATGAGCGACGTTGTCCTCTGAAAGTCGGCAGAGCCCTGCCAACTTTGAATGCATGGATTTCCAGAACATGGTGGTCCATGGAGAAGCAGGTGTTGCAGTGGTCCATATCGTGGTTGGGTCCCAGGCATCACAGACAAACATCATGCCCTTCTGAAACGGAAAAGTGCCGGCTACAGGGGCACTGACTCACGGGGGCATGTCCCGCTTTGAATTTACGTTTTGCCCCGGAACAAGACATGGTGTGAAATAAAACACAACTTTAGCAAAGATCCCGGTGCCGCTGACAAAAAGAGAGAGAAACAGTCTTACCAGATTCCAATGGCGTTGGGATCAGAACCGGGATGAAGGAAAGGCGTCAACCGAAGGTGATGGCCTAATGGTGTACTATAAGCTCTGATGCGCGCAGCAGGTGCGACCTTGATGGTGGGAGCAACAGAACTGGGATAAAGGAGGGGTCTGCGGTGCCTAACAGCCAATCTGCATGTTCTGTGCAGTGCGCAGCCACGTGGACGGCGCGCTTCTGCCATCGACTCTCCCCAAAAAAAAAACTCCTGCGGCAGGTGCACACCTCCGGCTTACACCCAGCAGTAATGAATGGTGAAGACTGACAAGGGAAAATCAATGTCTTCACAGCCAAAACCTAAACAAGGGAGGTGAAGACCAATAAATAGAGAGAGGGTGAGCCCAGGGGATGGTGGGTGGGCATTTGAATCAGTGGTGAAGATGGCCCAAGAAGATGAAGAATTATGGAGAGTACATCATTTTTATATCTTCCTAGACCATATCTTCACCATTGATGGGTTCAAGTACCATGCTCAGACAAAAATTCCCCGAGCAAGGAGATGGGAGAAAGAGCTCACTCAGGACAACAATCCATTAAGGACTGCCCTGCCAAAAGAAGCATGTTGTCTGGCATGGACATCTAAGGCATCGTGCTTGATGAAAGTGTGCACTGTGCTCCAAGTAGCAGCTCTGCAAATAGCCATGGAAACAGAGCAAATCTCTGCCAGGAACGTAGCAGTTGCCCTGGTGGAATGGGCACAAACCTGGCCTTCCAACTTGACCAGTGCCATAGAATGACATTGGTGAAGGCAAGCCACTATCCAAACCAGGGTTACCACCTTTTAAGAAGCCCAAAGTGGGACATTTCTTACTGAAACTGGATTTTTCGCAGGACAATATGTCATCTCAACCAATGCAACAGACATGTTTTCTCTAAATAATCAGAATTAAGACTGTGTTGTAGTTCTTCAGTTGTTTCTTGTGCTTTTTATTATTTTAAGGTATTTTAGTTAAGGTATTATAGTTTTTTGCAACATTTAGAGGAAAATCAGAAAATATTTTTCTCTACAATAATGTCAGGACATTTAGCATTTTTCATGTTTTTCTGCAGGACACAGCTGCCCAAATCAGGACTGTCCTGAGAAAATAGGGACAGGTGGTAACTCTAATCCAAGCAGAAATGCATTCGATCATAACCGGCTGACCTAGCTGATTCGGGCTGAAGGAGATGAAGTGCTGCTTGGACTGTCAGATGTCCTTAGTTCTACTGATGTAGAACCTGAGGGCTCTTTTAACATCCAGAGAGTGAAGGGTGCACTCTCTCTCATTTTGGAAGTTGGGGAAGTACATGGGCAATATCAAGGGTTGGTATAGATGGAACCCTGAAACCACTTTAGGCAAGAACTTGGGGTGTGTGCGGAGAATCACCTTGTCTTTATGGAAGACAGTATTTTATTTTTTATTTATTTATTTATTGGAAACAATCGGAATTACAGACATGTTTTCTCTAAATAATCAGAATTAAGACTATGTGGTGTAGTATACAGAGTGTCTGTGACCAAAGCACGCATCTCAGAGACCCTATGGGCAGAGGTGATGGTCACTAAAAATGCATTTTTCCAAGTTAGAAATTTAAGATCACATGTAGCCAGGGGGTCAAAGGGCTCATGAGTGAGCACGTCCAACACAAGGTTGATATCTCAGGTAGTCACAGGTTTCCTTATTAGGGGTCTTGTGTGTAGGATACCTTTCAACAATATCTTAAAGAGAGGCAGTTGAACCAGAGTAAGGTTCTGGACTGGCTCATGGTATGCAGAAAATACAGGTTACTCACCTGTAACAGGAGTTCTAGGAATGGTATATGTTGTTCATCCACACTTATTGGCAGGTCCCTTGCCGCTTTAAATCTTGCCGGAAGGTCTTCAAGCTGGCTCCTCCCACCCACCCGGGTGGTAAAACTCTCGGCTCCGCCCCATGACGCCAGATCTAGCCCGCTGGAAGCCAGGTTGTGCGTCGAAGCCGGGGAGGCCGGGTGGGTCGTGTGGATGAACAACATATACCATTCCTAGAACTCCTGTTACAGGTGAGTAACCTGTATTTCTAGGGACATGGATATGTTGTTCATCCACACTTATTGGCAGACTCCTAGCAGTTCTCCGGGAGGAGGGAGGCAAGGCGCACACCCCTACTTAGGTAGAAAGACTGGAGAACCGAGGCCCCGACCAGCACCCCGGCGCGACCCAAGGTCGATGTGGAAGGGGAACGGTAAAGCCTGCTTCCGGGCGGAAGCCCTGCGGATATCCTGGACCGGAGTATCCTCGGAAGCAGCCACCGATGCAGTGGAGAACGGGAAAATGAGCACTTTTCCCTCTGGGAGGCTCCAAGCCTGCCCGCCTATAATGGAGACCTATGCAGGGGTGACCCACCCACTCGTCGTCCACTTGGCTGCAGGTCTGCCAGATGCGGCTTCAGCGAAGATGACAAACAGCTGGCGAACCTCTCCCGAACTTCAGCTTTACGCTCCCTAGGTAGGTGAGCATTAAACAGGTTCCTATGGAACCTATATACGGCCTCCGAGGTGTGAATGGGGATGAACCCCAGCAGAGGCAATACCCCCGAAGGGAAGACTCCGCCACCGCCTTCGGAAGGACTTCGGGTGGAGCGCAGTACAATCTAGTCCCTGTGGAAGACCAGATAGGGAGATTTAAAGGAGCGCCTGGAACTCTCCCCACCTTCTGGATGGCAGAGTAGCCCCAAGAAGGTGTTCTTCCACAACAGGTGGGGAACTCGCACCTGTGCAAGGTTCGGATGGCTTGCTCGTGAGCTAAGCCCATACCAGCAAGGATCGCACAGAATGGGGATACTCTCCCCCAAAGGGGAGGCGTGATCGAGGTCTAGAAGTGCCAGACCACCTATTCTGTGCCACCGACTGCCTTCCAGCCTGCGCCCGGAAGACAGGGGTGACCACAGAAGCACCTAGAGGGTCGTCGGCCCAAGCCCTAATTCAAAGAACAGATGCAGATGGTCCAAAACACTCGCCCAGGGACAGGAGAGGGCCAGGCCCTATCCCATCATCAAATGGAGAACTTTTCCAAAGAGGACGAGCATCTTTTGTCGACTCCTAGCAGGACGCCTCGAAAAGTTGAGGACCCTGCCGAAGGACCCTAGGCCTGGCCCCTAACTGCACAGGGACCGGGCCTACAGGTGTAGGGATTGAAGGTCCAGAAGGAGAACCTTCCCCTGAAAAGGAAATCATGACCGGGCGGACTAGAAGCCGCCACGGGAGCCTGCGGCCGAGACTGAGGAGAGCTGGATACCAGAGCTGGCAATCTAGTCTGGGGCTACAGCATCACCTGCACCCAGTCCCTCCTTGCCTTGCCCGTAGGTCAAGGGAATGGGGGAGAGGCGCGGAAGGGCCCGGGGTCCGTGGCCCCAATGGCATCCCCTACAGCAGACCTTGCTGAGGGGCCGGGCATAAAGCAGTCTTGGCCTCGTATTCTCCCTGGAGGGAGAAGATCCTGTGCTACCTCCAGCAGGAAAAAAAACACTCATGAGGCGCAGCCTATGTCCGGCTTAGGGCAGTAGCTGGAGAATTGGAGGCTCCCGCCATCAGAAGGCTGGGAACCCGCCTCCGACTGCACGAAAAACCAATGCGGAGAACCTCCTTACGCCGAGGCAAGGGGTTCGACCGAACCTGGCGGGGCAGGTAGCACATGGTTGTGGTGCTGTCCGGATGGACTAAACCACTAGACCCCGCACAAACGGAGTGAGTGGTGCAAGCTAAGCGGACCACCTGGAGCTCCAGCGGGTAGAGAGGACATCGGGACTCCCGAAAGGACCAGACGTGAAGCACTCTGTATTCCCCTAGATGGACACCCCCATCCATCTGTCGGAGAAGACCGTCGACCCGGGGGGACGAACAGGATGTTCTCCTGAAGAAGCTGGAATGGTCCGGAGGGGAGCGTTCCATTAACTCCTGGGCTGTAGTCACGAACTGGTCCGAGAACGCAGCACTGTGACCACTGGCAGGCCCGTCCCACTAGGGGAACTCAGCCGCCAAGAGCCCGGAAGGTGCAGGAGGTCCCGGAAGGGCACAATTACCCCGCCAACCTGACTGGGTAAGGGAGGAAGAACCTCGGCCCTGTCCGCGCGAGCCGAGCTCGGACTCAAGAGTCAGTCTAGTCGGAGAAACCTCACCGCTAAGGCACGAGTTCCAACGTGGTTCCGGTAAGGGAGACCAGTGTAAGCCTGGAAGGTATTGATCAGGCTGCCATCTGGATGGGGTTACGCCCGGACCCTTCGGAGCCGCAGAAATTGCGGAGCAGAGAACGAAGGGCCTGGCCAGGAACTCGTAAGGAGACCTCTCGCCTGGGAGAGGGAGGGGTCTCTCAAGAACAGACGGAATGAGGAGGAAGTATGTCCTGGAGGCCCAGGAGGAAGCCACACGCCTCGATCTGAGGATGGGAGATCGGCAGAGGGACCATCCATCATGCCGAAGGATGGGCGCAAGCCCCCCGTCCGTTGAGGCCAGGAATACCTGGACTCGACCACGGGTCAGAAGGAGGCCCACCACCTTCCTGACCACCCTTAATAGGGGCCAGGCAAGTCGGCTCAGCAGTCCGATGAGGAGTCCGTGGACCCAAGATCCCCGTGGGGTAACGGCTCAAAGGGGAAACCTGTTCGCAACCTGCGACAGGGCTTTCCTTAGCACCACCCAAGAGGAAGAGGTGCAGAGCCGTCCCCCCATGGGGAATACCTGGGCAGGGGCGACGGAGCTGGGGACAGCTCCCCTTTAGCCCATCACTGAGCAGGCTTGGCGGAGGAAGAGGCCGAGGGGCCTCTCGGACCCTTACTTCCCTGCTTCCTTTTGGAGGAAGACGCTGGTCTGGCAACAGGCCGCCCAGCGCATGCCTGCTGGCCCTCGAGCTGGGCCGGTCGAGCCTGCAGGGGTAGGGGGGCCAAGGGGCTTATGCAAAGGCTGAGGGCTGCCCTTGTCCCTCCGGGCGGGACTGACCGAGTCCGGAGTGGCATCGGACTTCTCGGGCCCCTGGATATGTCCCTCCACTCCAGGGCCGAAGAGGTCAGTCCCCAAGAAGGGGATGTCTGCCAACTCATGCTGGGTTTCCAAGGAAAAGAAGGATAACCTCAGCCATGCCCTGCGGTGCATGGCCACTGCGGCCACCACCGATCTGGCACAGGAGTCACCCAGATCCAGAGCCAACTGAAGCTGCTGTTTCGCCATCACCTTACCCTGGTCCCGAACCCGCCTGATCGTGGTCCGCAGGTCGGCTGGAAGATGAGGATGGACCTCGTCCAGGGAGCCCAAAAGGGCATGGGAACAGTGTGCCATCAGTGCCGCCGAGCTGGCCTGACGGAGGCCTAGGGAGGACGCGGCGTAAACCTTGTGCCCGACGTAGTCCATCCTTCTGGACTCTTTGTCAGGGTGCCCATCCACGTCCCTAGCGTTTCCAAAACGTTGGAAAACATTGTCGGTGACTACCCCTTCAGCCGAGGGGTGCTCCGAGAAACCGGGCAGAGAACCAACAGGGACAGGGTACTTCCTGGCCACCCTGGCCGAAGGCACAGGGCAGGAAGTAGGCCGCCGCCAGAGCTCCAAGGCTGGGCCCACGATAGCCTCAGCCAACGGAAGGCCTCCGAGGAGAGCCTTCCGGTCCAGAATCTCCGTAGTGGGTAAGGTGCCCGTTTAGAAACGGGCTCGAGCTGCATTCCGGTGAATTCCGAGATGAGCGGGAGCAGACCCAAAGAGGACGATGGGCTGTCGTCCACAGAATGTTCTGGGGAAGACCATGGATCCTCCCTGCAAGGAAACATAATGGAGCCGACGTCAGGCTCCGAGTCTGCAAAAAGCTGCCGCAGGCCTGAGTCATTCTTCATCCGCCGAGGGTGGGCGGAGTGAGGACCGGTGACCTCAAACAGGTCATGGTCCGCCTGGGTTCCGCCGAAGGTGGAGGGGCAGCGAGGATCCGGTGCAGCAACCGCCCTGAAGAGGGCTCCTCGATTCCTCGGAGCGCGCCGGCCCGACCCGGGCGGCTGCTTACTAGCTGGAGAATGAATCGGGTCGATTGACTTCCGGACAACAGTATCTGCCGCCACATAAGTTCCTCGTAACGTCGACGCCAACAGCATCGAAGCCACTCCTCATCCGAGGAGGGGGACGAGGAAGAACGGCAAAGCCACTTGACTCGGTGCCCCAACCGAGAACGCCGAGGTCGGCGTGAGCGGCTAGACTGAGAGGAGGACCGAGACCCGAATCCTCGGGGAAACCGAGGGTGGGCTGGAGAGGGAGCGGAGTGCGCCCACTCCTCCTTCGGCTCGGAGAATTTGGCCGAGGACTGTCGGACCCAAGGGTACCGGCAGAACTCAGCTTCCACCGGGAAACCGCTAAGGAAATGCGGCATCAGCAGGAGACGGCCCAGATGACGCGCCGAGGGCTCAGCCACGCGACGGGGTCCTGGCCGGCTGACCTGACAGGGACACCGTGAGGCCAGAGGCAGGCTGCATGCTCGACGAAATGGCGTCGGCCTACGGGGGAGGGACTTTTCGCTCCGCCCGGGGCCAGAAGGACCCCACGGCCTTTGGAATCGGGCCTGGGGAGGCCAAGGCCCTTTCCTTCAAGGAAAGAGACTGGGACGAAGCTCCTTGAACGAAGCTGAATGAGAAGAACCCAAGGACAGCGGGAAAAACGCAGCAGCCGAGGAAGAGGGAGGTGGAGCCGCCCCCCGCCCGGCGGAGTCGAGCTGCTCAGAAACAGCCGAAGCGGACGCCCGACGATCCGAGAGGTTTTCCGAAGCGGGAAAAACTACCGGATGTCCGAGCCCCGAACAGGCCGCGCGGTCCTCCAGAGAGCTGGCCGAAAGAGCACAACAAAACTCGCAAAGCTGAGGATCATGATACAGGTCAATGCAGTAAACGCACGTGGAGTGAAAAAAATGGGCGCCCCCCGGGGCCGGAAAGGGATTGAGCCATCGCCGCAGCGAGGAAGAAGATATCAAAAATCTTCTAAAGATTTCGAAGACCGAAATTTCCAGGAACCAGTCGAACGAAGAGCGCTAAGGAGGGAACCTGAGCTTCCAAGCGGTAAGGAAGATCTGGCGTCATGGGGCAGAGCCGACAGTTTTACCACCCGGGTGGGTGGGAGGAGCCAGCTTGAAGACCTTCCAGCAAGATTTAAAGCGGCAAGGGACCTGCCAATAAGTGTGGATGAACAACATATCCATGTCCCTAGAAATGAAAATTATGTACCTACTGTAATTCTTGATTTTCCTGTGTATCTTCACCATTCATCACTGGAGGGTGTCAGCCAGAGGTGCAGCACCCCGTGGGAGCTTTTTTTTTTGCATTCGCCTCAAGGAGGAGGAGTCAGCACCATGGTGCCACCCATGAGGTGGACAGACGGCGTTGCGCTTGCAGGTTGACCATAATTGGTGTTGGCTCCTCCCTGGCCTGGCCTCAGTTCTGTCCTCCCCTGCCTCAGTTCTGCATGCCGGTGAGAGGAAAAGAGTGATACAGAAAGTGAAGGCTGGGGCAAGAGAGCCCAAGGGAAAAGAAAAAGGAAAGGAATGAACAGGAAATGAAATATGCCGACCAGAAGCCAGAGGCAGAGGAGGACCTGTGGGTGTGGTGTTGGCCCCAAACCCTGGACAGCCAGCCAGAACACTGAAAGGAGAGAAGAGAAAGAGAGAAGAAGAAGAAGAGAGAAAAAAAGGTGTGTGGGGGTGTCCCCAGCATGGTGCCCTGCCTCCCCTGTACAGAGGAGCCAAGGAGATCCAGGGTAAGTTGTCCGACAGAGAGAACCTGGCCTCACCACAACGGTGATGTGAGCCTCAGACCCTTTTGGAGCTCCAGACAGGAGATCAGCTGCTGCTGGACCATCATTTTAAGGCACGGCCATGGTCCCCCCACCATCTCCCATAATGGTAACGAGAAGACATCCTCGGACAGGGCTCTCCCGGCCCCCCATCACCTCCGGGTTGCTGTCTCTCCTGAGACTCAAAGGAGAAAAAAAGAGGGGTGACCTATACAATGGACCACGTCTCCATCCCACCCCCTCAGGGAGGAGAGAGAGAAGAGAGACAAGAAGGACAGATAGGAAGGGGAATTCAGCACCCCTCCTCCCCCGCTCACAGCTCAGCTCCCCACGGGCCCAAACCCAGTGGGATCCAGGCCAAGCCGGGATAGAAACCCACCATGAGGCAGGGGCAAGGGGAGAGAGGGTTGGCGGCAGACCCCACCCCAGGCCAGGGCACAGACCTCACTCGCCCTCTTACCAACATGAGCCCTTCAGCTTTCTGGATGGGTCCAAGCCGAGAAGAGTAGCACCACCCAGCAGAGGGAGGAGGGTGAGCGGGGAGGAGGACTACCCAGGGACTGAGGCCTTGAGGGGTAGGAGGGTGGGATTCAGTGCTGAATGGTGAAGATATACAGGAAGATCAAGAATTACTGTAGGTACGTAATTTTCATGTCTTCCCTGTGTCAGTCTTCACCATTCATCACTGGTGGGTGAGTACCGAGCCTCTCCCCAAAGGGAGACCAGCATTTCCCTGAGGGACGTGAATCCCTCAGCTCCCTGTAGGGGAAGACTACAGAAGGGAGAAGACCGCATAGGCCATTTGGGCCTGTGACTGGTCAGGGTGAGGAGGGGTCTCCCGATGGTTGGGAGAAGGGAGACGCCCCGAAGTGCCCTCCTTGCCCTGTGGGAAAACAAGGCGGGTCCCCCGGAAAGTGAAGGCAAACACCCTATGCCGGTCCAAGGGTGACAACTGTGATAGACGAACCCACACCATACGCCTGATGCAGATCGCTGTCCTTGCAAGCATGGAGGCTATCTCATTGGCGTTGTAAGATGCCCTTGCCTGGTGCCTTGCAAGCTCCAGACCCTGAGAAGAGAGGGCAATGGCTTGTCTGGTCGCCTCCAAATCAGGCAGATGCGCCAGCACCTGGCTGAGTAGAGACCACAAATGCCTGTTATATGCAGCATGGTGTGTCTGATGAGAGGAGATGCACAGCATAATGTGCGCTGAGGAAAAAACTCTCCATCCCCAGCGGTCGAACTCCACAGAATCCGCATCTGGGGGTCGGTCGTGCATTGAGCATCTATGCCCAGAGGGAGTGTCCAGGATCTCAACCCCTGAAGCTGGGTGAGATATAGCTCCTGGAGATTCCTGGGGGCAAATACCTGTGCTGGCAGTCTTGGGGAGGAGGGACACTGCCAGGTACGGAAATGAAAATTACGTACCTACCGTAATTCTTGATCTTTCTGTGCATCTTCACCATTCATCACTACTGGGTATAGCCCTCCGGAGTTAGGACCCCAGGGGAGACTTTTTTTTCCTTCTATGGGCGGAGTTGACGCAGGGACGGCGCCGCCCTCGAGGCCGATGTTCTACGTGGTGCTCACGGGTTGGCCGTTAACTGCCATCAGCTCCACCCCAAATCTCAGTTCTGAGATGCTGGAGAGAGAGAGAGAGAGAGGAAGAAAGGGGTGGAGGGGTGGCGCAAGAGAGCCCAAGGGACAGACAAAAAGGAAAGGATATAAAAATCAAAGGAGAAATAAACGTCAGAGAGTACAGAATAAGGAACAAGAAACAAGTAAATTAGGGATTGGGAGGGGGCCCAATCTCTGGAAAAGAGGAGGGATGGGCAGGAAAAAGGAAGAAGGAAAAGAAGAAATAATTGGGAGGAAAAGAGGACTGCGCTACCTGACTCTGTGGACCTGGACCCCCAATGTCAAGAGGAGGAAAAACCCTGGACTGCCTGGTCCAACCAGTCTGCCCACTTAGAGAGGAAAAGACTGCCAAGGCGGCAAAGCCTAGCCAAGGCAAGCAAGGTTTTTAAGGAGTCAACCAGACTAGGACAAAACTCCAGGCAGACAAAAGGCAAACAGGGAGGGTTAGCTGCAAGACTTTCACAGGGTCAGCAGCTAGAAGAAGAAAGTACCAGGAAGCAAAGAGCGTGTCCTCTCCCCCCAAGAAAAGGGGACTCCAAGGAGAGAACCCTATATCATAATATAATCATAAAGGAATTCGTCCCGAGGGACAGCAGAAAGGAGAACACCAAAGGTCTGGAGGAGAGGGGTGAGAGGAGAGGTCTCAATCCCACCATCCCACCCCCAAAAAGGGGGCAGGGAGACCTCAAAGTGATAAGAAGGAGGAGCCCCCCCCCCACTATCCAAGATACCAAGGGGATAAACTCCTCTCTGCATGTCTCCAGGATTTCTTCCCTCCTGGCTGCAAGGGAAGTAGAGGGGAGAGTTAAAAAAGGTGGGGAGACACACAGGGGGAGAGGGGAAGCCCACAGACTGAGGCTCAAGGGGGAAGGTGGCCAGGATTTAGTGATGAATGGTGAAGATACACAGGAAGATCAAGAATTATGGTAGATATGTAATTTTCATATCTTATCTGTGTCAGTCTTCACCATTCATCACTACTGGGTGAGTACCGAGCCCCCCGAAGGGGGCCCAACACAACCCTATGGGACAAAATCCCTTAGCCTCCAGTGGGGAGACACTGGAGAGAACCCTCACGGGCCTGGAGAGGCCCGAGACTGGTCTGGGTGAGACGGAGAACCCCCAGTGGGGGAAGGAAGGTGCCCCGAAAGCTGCCATCTCACCCTACAGGAGAAAAGGTGGGTTCTCCGGTAGGCGGAGGAAATCACCCTATGCCGGGCCAAGGGTGACAACCAGGATAGGCAAAGCCATACTGTCCACCTAATGCAGATCGCTGTCCCCACAATCCTGGAGGCCACCTCACTGGCATCGTAGGACGCCCTTGCTTGGTGGCTTGCTAGCTTCAGGCCATGAGAAAAGAGGGCAATGGCTTGCCTGGTTTCCTCCAAACCAGGCATCAAGGATAGGAGCTGACCTAGCCTGGACCACAAGAACCTATCATAGGAAGCATAGTGGGCCTGACGAGAAGGGATTGAAAGAAGAAGCCGTGCCAAGTAGAAGGTCCTCCTCCTCCTCCCACAGAAGTAAAATCCCGGAGAGTCTGAGTCTGGGGGCTGGTCACGGTGAGGGGTGCGAAGCCCAGAAGGAGCGTCCAACTGCATTAGATCAGACAGGGGGTGAGGCACGAGTCCTGGAGACTCTGAGGGAACGCAATACTGCTGGCGCAGATCCTCTGGGGCTAGAACTGTGGAGAAGGGACGCTGCCAGAGCCGACATGATGCTTCCCAGAAGGGGACAGGCCAGGCGGGAATCACCAGGTTGGCCACACTGTACTCACCTAGGAAGGTGCGCATCACATGCTCGGTATTGCTTTCAGATGATGGGGTAATACAGAGCTTGTCCAGCATCCTCGCGAGGAAGCGCTGATATGTTGAGAGATCAGACACCGGGGAGATGTGGACAGAAAGTTCCTCTGGGGGCGGATGAGGAGGATGATGAACCTGGTGATTCAGGGTCAGACTGCATGGGAGTGTGGTGGAACATCTGCTCGTCCATGGCCCGAAGGTAAGTGGGAAAATGCGCAGCTGAGCCCCTGAATTGCTCCCAGGTCAGAGGCCTCCTAGGACTGAAAATATTTGGGAGAGAAGGAGATGGAGACAGAGGTACGGGGGCCAAGCTCCTCGCAGGAAGAGTACATCCTCTGTCTAGGCAGGGGGGCCTAGCAGAGGCTCCCAACTGGGAGGGAGACCCAGAGACCCCAACAACCAGCAACTGTTCAACCGGGTCGGAATGGCTGGAGCTGTGCCCGAGGGAAGAATCCCCCCCATGAGGTCACCGGGACAGTGTGAGCCCACAAGGACCGTCCCTGGCCTCCAAAGTAGAGGTCCCTCTTGAGGGGAGAGAAGGGGAAGGGCGAGGGTCCACACTACGACTACTCCCCAAACCCGGGTGGGTCCCAGGGAGAGGCCGCCGTGCTGAACCCAGGCCCCTCGACCCTTCAAACTCCGAATAAGCCCTCTGCCTCGATACCACTAGCCTAGGCAGCTAGGTATGCCGGACGGACTCTGAAGAGTCTACCCAGGGTACAGCACCCTCCCTCTCCTGGGGTGCCCCGGGCTGTCCCAAACTTGGACTGTCCAAGCACACCAAGGAAGGGGTGCCCCAGCTGAAAGGGCAGACAACCCAGTGACTCCGGGTTGCACAGCAGTGGCCACCTGGACCACTGCTGGCTGGTCAGTGCCGCTGACCCCAGAATCAGCCAGAACTGTCCCCCCACAGACAGAGGCAGAGTGGGGGACGCAGTGGTGGACACGGAGGGGTCAGAGGATTCCGAAGAGTCTGGGAGCCAATCCGGATCAGACCCCAAGTCCTCCTCCTCAGAAGTGGACACAGAGGTTTGGTGCCAGACCATTCCCTGATCCCTACCAATTCCTGGGCTGCGAGCAGCTCCACCCTGAGACCTGACACTGCAAACAGCGCCGGAGCCAGGCACGGCACTGCGCTCCCCCCCTTGGCGCCACCAACGGCACCAAAGTCAGAAGTGACACTGGCAGCGGCGCTGTACGCACCCCCGGCGACAGAGGTGCTGCGAAGGGCACCTGAGTGAGAAGTGGCGCCGCTCAGCTCCCTGGCACTGTCAATGGCACTGAGACCAGGAGCGGCCCCAAGAACGGCATCAACATCTCCCACAGCACTGCTACCATCACAGGCACCGTGAGTGAGAGTGGCGCAGAGAGATGACCTGGCGCCACAAGCGGCACTGGAAGCAAGAACAGCACCAACAGATGACATTGAGGATGGTGCTGGCCCGGGCCCGCAGGCCCCAGGATGCAACACTGGGGGAGCCCTCGCCTCCGAAGAGGCGACTGCTAAGGCGGTGCCTCCGGCCCGATCCCCTGAGAGGGCCGGACTGGGCCTCCTGTACCGTGGAAGGGGCCCCCGCCAAGGAAAGGCTAGATGAGATGGGGGCCCCCTCCTTTACGGGCCGCACAGGACCGGAAGGGGACCTGGAGGAAGGGTCAAGAGTCCTGGCCTTGGCCCGCCGACTGCAAATCCGTCCCCCGAAAATCGGCGGTGTATGCTCTACTTTCAACGCTTGCAACTCGAGAACGCGGCAGTCCATCGAGAACAGGCATCACTTTTGTCCTTGTCGTGGGCCGGGCCGAGGCAGGAGAGACAGCGGTCATGCTGGTCCATGACGGAATACTGGCAGCCACAGGAGCACCGATGCATGGGAGGCCGCCCCGCCTTCGATGACTTTTCGCCCCCGGGACGAGACATGACCAGACGGAAGAGGAATCAAAACACAGTACTCAACGTCACAGAGAAAGAAAACAGGATGGTCTTACTGGTACCAACAGTGGCATCGAATAGGCGAAACAGAACCGAGATTTAAAACGTGGATTACTAGGCTGCAACTACTACGCAGTATTTTGCTTGAAGCTCCTCACAAGGTCCTTTCTCGATGGCGGGAGAAGAAGAACTGAGGTTTGGGGGAGCCGATGCGGCAGCACGGCCAAGCTGCGCAGCCATGTAGAACGTTGGCCTCAAGGGCGTACCGCCCTGCATTGACTCTGCCCCACGGGGAGCTCCGAAGGTCCTAGCTTTGGATGGCTATACCCAGTAGTGATGAATGGTGAAGACTGACACAGATAAGACTGACTCTTCCTGGAAAGGCACTGGCCAAGGAGGGACCATGAGGTGGTTTGTGCTGAATTTGCTAAGGAATGCTAGAGTCACCGGCTCAGGACTGCGTCTTGCCAGATGGGATAGGTGAAGCTCGTCCACTAGTCTCACAAGGAAGCGCTGATCCCCTATCTGGTCAGCGTCAGAGGACAGATGGACTGTAGTTTCCCTTTCCTCAGGGGAGGAAGACAAGGAGGCAGACAAGCCCGAGGATTCAGAGTCCGAATGCTGTGGGGGAGAAAGGCAGAAGACTCTCTCATCCATGTCATGCACATAACGGGGAAAGGCAGCAGCAGTAGCCCTGAACTGTTCCCAAGTTAAAGGCCCTGTAGGACCAACGTGACCTGGAGCTGAGGGGGCAGATGCAGAGGCAAGGGGGAAAGGCATCTCTGCACACAACCTCTGCCAGGGCTTGGAGACCTTACAGGTGATCTCAAATCTCTTGGAGGTCTGCAGGTCTGCGCAGCCAACAGCCGCCCAACTACCTCGAAGTGGTTGGAGCTGAGCCCTGAAGGGGAAGCTCCCCTGTGAGGAGACCAGTGTTGCATAGGTCCAGAAGGGCTGGCCCCAGATCCACCCATTGAGGTCTCCCCCAAAGGAGACAAGGGAGAGAAACTGGGCTGGAGGCTTCGGCTCCATCCCGAGCCCGGAAAGGCCCCACAGGGGAACCACAGCCCCGCACCCCATTCCCTCAACCCTGTTCCGTCAACCCTGTCGACTCTGAGGCCGACCTCTTCCTTGCTCCCAGAGACAGGGGCACTTCCAACCACTCAGGCCCCCCAAATGGGACCGAGGGAGAGGAGAACCCTGTCCTTGTCCCTACCTCAGGACCCAGGGCAGTGCCAACACCAGGGTTGGCATTCACCTGTGATTCCAAGGCCGGGACCACCACTCCTAGAGTCCCGGAGTCACCGTCAGCCCCCGGAGACTTGGCACCTACCCCGGTGCTGGGCCCGGAACCAACTGCAACAGTCAGGGCCGCCCGGGGTTGGGAGGGGCCCTGGGAGGACACGGTGGCATCGAGCACAGGAGGGCCCTCAGACTCCAAAGAGTCAGGCTGCCAGTCGGGGTCTGCCTCTGAATCATATGGCTCAGGAAAGCTGGAGATGAAGCAGACTGCACCTTGGCAACTCCGGAGGTCCTCCCACCCACGGCACTGCAAGCGGCAGCGCAGGCAGGCCCGGTGCCACTCACAGTGCCGGAATCTGAGATGGTGCCAGCGGGCGGCACTGAGGGGCCACCTATGCCAGGCCCAGAAGCCGTGGGTCGCGACACAAGTGTAGCCTTCGCCTCCAAGGAGACGACTGCCGATGCGGTGCTCTCAGCTCGACCCCGAATGAAGCCAGACCAACCCCCTGGCACCGCGGAAGGAGACCCTGCTGTGGCAAAGCTAGAAAGGGCAGAGGGCCCCTCCTCAGAGGACCATAAAGAGCCGGAAGGGTGAAGGAACCTGTGCTTGGCATCCCTGGTGTGACAGTGTCCTCCAAAAGATGGCAGTGGGCGACAGACTTTAAATGCGCGGTATTCTAAAACTCTTCGGTCCATCGAGACGCACATGTCGCACTGATCCATATCATCCTGTTGACCCAGGCAGGTTAGGCAATGGTCATGTCGATCTGTAGCAGACATCTGTCGGCTGCAGGGACACCGGCACGCATGGGCCCGAACCCGCTTTGGAACATTTCTTCTTGTCCCTGAACGGACCCAACACAACCGATGGCAACTAAACATAAAACACAGAAAAGACTCAGCGCTGCTTTAAAATAAAAGGAAAGATCTTACTGGTAATCCTTAAAATGGCACCGAGTAGCATGGTAGATGGCAGAACTGAGACGGCAGTGGCGGCAGCGAAGGCGGTGCTGAAGTTTGGTGTAGAAAAACAGGCCGCACTAGGCCACAATGACACACTTAAGCACGAGCTGGAGAGCTAGTGAGGTGCTGCACTCTCAATGGCGGGAGAAGCAGAACTGAGGTGGGGGAGGAGCTGGTGCCAGTTATGGCCAACCTGTGAGCGTAACGCCATGTGTCTACCTCGTGGGTGGCACTTATGCTAACTCCTCCCTGAAGCACGTAAAAGCTCACGCGAGGTGATGCGCCTCCAGCTGACACCCACCAGTGATGAATGGTGAAGACTTACACAGGGAAGATCAGCATATAGATGGAAATTAACAGAGGAGTATTGTACTCCTGCATTGGAAAGGTCCAATAGATACCCCAAAACCTTGTCACAACATCGGAATGGATCCATACAGTATTTGGAGCACTATTCAGAGAAACACCTCCATTTGGCTGAGCAAGTCTTTCTATAGCAAGGTTTACAAGCAGCCAGGAGAATTTCAGAGACCCCTTGAGAGACCTTGTACCTGCTCACTTCTAGCTTCTCAGGAGCCAGGCATGGAGATGAAGGGAGCATAGGTTGGTATTGGACCAGAGACCCCTGTGTCGGGAGATCCATCCATAGAGGTAGAGACCTCGAAGGGGCCACTGACAAATTGCTGATCAATGGAAACCAAATTTACCATAGCCAAACTGGGGTGATCACAATCATTCCGTGCCCCATAAGCTTCCAGCTTGAGCAGCACCCTCTGAATTAGTGGAAGAGGAGGAAATGCGTATAAAAAGTGATTTGTCCACCCCAGCCTGAATGCATCCTGACAGAAAATGCCAGGCTCTGGATTTCTAGAGCAGAACTGAGGCAGTTCTGCATTGAGTGGGAATGCAAAAAGGTCCAGCTCTGGAGTTCCCCACTCGTCTAAGAGGGACTGTATAATGTCCGTTGCTTATGACCACTCGTGAGGATCTGCTTCTGTCCGGCTGGGTTGGTCTGCCAGATTGTCCTGAGCCCCTGATAAGTAAATTGCTTGGATCAGGGCATCCTGTTCCAGACACCATTCCCACACTCTCATCGCCTCTCTGCAAAGAGGGTAAGAGCATGCTCCCCCTTCTTGTTGATGTAGTACATGACTGACTTCTTGTCTGTATGAATGAAGATTACCTTGTGATGGTCAAAATCCAATAGGGCTCGAAGGGTGTATAGGACTGCCTTCATCTCCAAAACACTGATATGGAGATGAGAATCCATTGGACCCCAGACTCCTTGGGTGTGGTGGCCCCGACAGTGGTCTCCCCACCCCAGGGGAGACGCATCCGTAGTAAGGGTTATGCCATAGATATGAAGTTAATTGCCCTAGCCTTGGATGAGCTGGCCCTTCCATTTATCAAACTGTTCGACCACTCGCTCAGATACTCTGAATTCCCCAGAATATGGAAAACTGCCTACATTACCCCAGTACTCAAAAGTGCGGACCACACATTAGTCCCAAATTACAGGCCTATATCTATTCTGTCCCCTCTGTCAAAGACTCTGCAGAGAATGGTATCGAACCAGCCTGTATCCTAGCTTAGTCACTACAATATTCAATGCGAACAACATGGGTTCCGCAAGCTACATAGTACCAGCACTGCCCTGATTGAATACAAAATTTTTTGGTTCCATGTCACTTGAGTGAATCCATTTAAGCGACTATAATTTGGGTGACTTTTTTCTAGCGATGGCAATCTGAGTGCAGCTACACCACAGCGAAGTCCATTTCAGCGCACCAATTACAACTGCAGCTGCAAATTATATGCTAAACCGCATAGGTAATTGATGTGGGTTCGACTCGGATAGTCAGCCATAACCTGTACAAGTCGCTCAGTCAAGTCGCGATACCTCCTACGGCTGCACCTACTGCTGCCCCTGGAACACAGCCTGGAACACATCCAATTTATAGCACTGCTACACCTGTTCCTCATCTGCCACAGGTGCAACAAGGCACATGCACACCTCTCCATGTTTTGCAGGGGGGGGTTCCATCCCCCTGCACTCACCATGGGGGGCTGCGCACCCCAGACCCCCGCTATCTCTAGGATTCTAACTCCAAGATGCTCACTGACTCTGGTGAAAGCTACATTTGTGGGGTCACTGTAACGTGCCAATCGCTGTAATGTGCCAGTCACCCTTAATGTGTTTGCTCATTTGCAGTCGCTCAAATCACATCGCTCATTTGATGTGCTACCGAATTTTCTACAGGAGTCCCTTGACAAGGGTCACCTGGTGGGCTCCATTTATAAAGACCTAACCAAAGCCTTTGATTTAGTCAATCACTCGCTACTGCTATCTAAACTCTGCACTTTAGGCCTCTCCGCTGACAATGTACTGTGCTTTGACAGCTATTTCTCCAGCAGATCCCAGCAAGTCAGGATCAATGGTGTGCTGTCTGACTCTGGACCCGTCTCAATAGGAGTACCACAATGCTCCATACTGGGACCCCTTCTTTTCAGACTTTTTATTAACATCCTCCACGAAGCCTTCCCATACTCAAGGATACCACTTTATGCGGATGGTGCTGTCATCTGTTCAAGTAGCCCCAGCCAGGAGACACTCACGCGGGATCTCAAGCTCAGCTACAGCTCCCTTGAAAGTTGGTTTATGTAGAATAAACTCGTCATGAACTACAAAAAGATCAAGACAATGATATTTCCCCGCATGCAGAAGAGAAATAAGGTCTGTCTGCTCAATATACAAAATATAAATGGGGTTGCAGTAGATCAAGTAGACTCGTTTAAGTACCTAGAACTTACCATCAACCAGTCTCTCACCTTTGCTACACATGTTGACCAGATCGTAAACATCAATAGAAAACTGGGTGCACACTTCAGACAGAGGCACAACCTCACTCCTCAGGCCAAATGGGTTGCAGTTACCAGCTCCATTCTTCCCAAAATTGACTACGGCAGCATGGTATATGGGGCTGCCTCTGATACGGTACTAAACAGGGTCAAGGTGTTCTTAAACAAAGCCTGTCTCTTTGTCCTTGGGGCAGACAGAACCACTCACACCTGCACAATTGAAGTGTCTCCCCCTACATGACAGAATTGAGCACCAGACTTGTATGCTGGGTATGAAAGCCCTATTAGGCCTCACCCCCCCAAGGAATCCATAACCTCCTAAGCCCTGCCCAAAGCCCATACCCCACCAACAGCAAGGCTTGTTGTACCCTCTCTGTGCCATTCTGCACAAACAAGTCTGGCTAAGTGCTCATTTGTGGTCAGAGCCCCATAATGGTTGAATGAGTTGCCTTTGTTGCTGATAGGGCTATCCAAAATTGGCCAATTCAAAAGGGAACTACGGAAAGTCCTCTTACCTGACACTGTCTGTGGCTGTAACAAGCAAGAACCCCTTCCTCCCCTGACACACTCTACACCTGCACTACTGTCCACCTCTACTGCATTAGCTAGATGTCAATTACACCTATGTGTGTTGACTGGTTTCTGCTCTCTCCATATTGGTGACTTACTGCAAAAGTTATGTTTGACTATGCGCCATGGTTACTACAGTCTTCTTTCAGTTGACTCCCTGCTTATGTTCTGCTTGACAATGCTCCATAAGGCTGCCACTTATTGTTCAATATTAATTGTAAACACCATTGGGTATGCGTTTCCCTCATTGTTTTGTATTCTGATACTGACGAGGAACCTTTGTAAATGAGCATGCTAACTCAAAGGCATTCATCTGATTGTTTAAATAAATAAAATAAAATGGTTATCTGTGGCTCTTCTGGAGAGAAGGGAAGATATAATGAAGAAGGTTGCCCTCCTGTCTCTACTATGTAAGAGATTGAAACAGAGGCCTCATCACTTTGACGGAGTAAGACTGGGGATGCGTTGTAGGAGACCACTGCGTACTGAGCATTCACAGAGTTGTCCTCATGTGCAGTTGTGCTAGAGGCACCGTGAAGAATGAAGAGGCTACGAGGTCTAACATCCGCTACATGGAGGGAGCTCGAATAGAGTTGCTCTCCATGACGAAGTGTGCCATCTGAAGAATAGCTTTGCTTCTGTCCTCCGGGAGGAATGCCCTCACTTTGATAGTCCAGAAGAGCCCCTACAAAGATGAGCTGCTGAGAAGGCTGAAGCTGCGATTTCTCCAAGTTCAGCAGGACCCCATGGAGGTTAGGAACTGAGCTGCTGTGGTCACTGCCTCAGCTGTGCCTTGTTTGGACAGGCTTGCTAGTAGCCAGTTGTCCAGATAGGGGAAGACCTGTAGCCCAAACCTTCGAAGCTGCGCTGCAAGAACTGCAAAGCACTTCGTAAAAACTCAAGGTGCCGAAGGCAGGCCTCCTAACTGATGTTGGCCCAAAGCCATGAAGCGGAGGAACCTGTAGTGGCTGGGGTGTACCAGGATGTGCTGGTAGGTGTCTTGCATGTACAGGGATGCCAACCAGTCCATAGGCTTGAGAAGTGGCAGCAAGGTTCCTAGAGAAACCATCTTGAACTTCTCCCTATTCAGAAACTTGTTCGTTTTCTGAGGTCGAGGATGGGACGCATGCCCCTGTCTTCTTTGGTATGAGGAAGTAATGGGAGTAGAAGCCTGTGTTGCGTTCTGCATGAGGCATTACTTCTACTGCCCTGTTGCTCAGAAGGCCTGCT
The DNA here is from genome assembly GCA_016271365.2 of Neoceratodus forsteri. NCBI lineage: Eukaryota > Metazoa > Chordata > Ceratodontiformes > Ceratodontidae > Neoceratodus > Neoceratodus forsteri. The sequence goes on along the minus strand of CM057453.1, from coordinate 1,454,084,120 downwards.
ATTTCTGTAGTGAGAAGTCCAACATGAGTGTGTTGCCTCTCAGGTGGGTAGTCCAGGGGGGTTTTCTGAAATGTTCAGCAAGTATCCCTCTCTGATGATCCTTAAAACCCACTTGTCTCTGGTAATGGACTTCCACTGACGGTAAAAGCGAGTCAGATGTTCCCCCACAGAGGAGGAGGAGGAGGCACAGCCAGGGCTGGAGCTAGGGCGAGTGGCACTAGGTGCTTTCGGGGCCTTTTTCTTGTGCTGCATTTCTTTTGCAGTTGAGGAGTCTGTGGCTTGGTGTGGGCTCCTCTGCCTTTTCCACGAAAGGACTACTTGTTGCAGGGCCCTTCCCTCTTTGTGGATAAGAAGGGGCTGGTTTCACAGATTTGATGGCTGTTCCAGTCTTTTGAGAGGCCTCGAGGGACTGTTCTACCTGTTGGCCAAACAAGTAGGCTCCGTCGAAAGGGACATTCATCACTTGCTGCTGGGCGTCAGTGGAAAAACCCTGAAGTCTGAAGCCATGAATGTCTCCTTATGCAGATTCCAGTGGTGGCAGAGCAGGAGGCAGTGTCATATGCATCCATGGCTGTCTTTAGCTGCTGACTGTTGGATTTTATACCATGAGTAACAGTCTGAAGGATTTTCTGTTTAGTGTCAGACTCTGGCAAGGACTCTGCAAGTGACTTGAGAGAGATCCAAAGGACATATTCATACTGAGAAAATACCCTTGGTAGCTGGCTAGTTGCATGCTCAAGGTAGCAGTGAAAGCTCTCTTACCCATGGCTTCAATCTTACGGATTCCTTATTAATGAGGTGTACCATAAACACCTGAGGGAGGACGGCCTTGTCATTGTCAACAAGGATAACAATTTTATCTGCAATAGGCTGGGAAGCCAAAATAGGTATGTCCTTAGGAGGAATATACAGTACTTACAATCTATCTGCTTGCAGACAGAAGGGATGGAAGCAGGTCGGGCCCACACCACCTCTGAAAGGGTTGCAAAAGTCGGAGGAACTGGAGGTGTGAAGTTGACTGGAATGTTAGGAACATGAAGCCACTCTAGATGCAGCTGCTTACCTGGGTGAAGGGCAGAAGTCTTGAAGGCAAGAGCTGCCTGCGTGTTTCGCAGCAAGGTCTGGAAAGAAAAATCCTCCTGAGGGACAGCAGTGGGATCTGTAGCTGGATTCTCCAGATTGTAAAAAGTGTCATCGTCACCGCCCTCGGACAGAAAGAGGTCGGGGTCAGAGTCATCCCCCTCCAACTCCTCTCCTGGAAGAGAAGCTGGAAAAGGAGTGGGCCTTCAAATGCCTAGCCTGGGCCTAGGAATTGGATAGACAGGAGACACCGGCACCAGACCCAGTGCAGGCCCCCCAGGTGTCAGTGCCAGCAACAAAGTAGCCAGCACTGGCATCGGCACCAAGGAAGTCGGCACCGGATGCGGCATTGAAGAAATACAGGTTACTCACCTGTAACAGGAGCTCTAGGAATGGTATATGTTGTTCATCCACGCTGTCTGGCAGGTTCCTTGCCGCTTTAAATCTTGCCGGAAGGTCTTCAAGCTGGCTCCTCCCATCCACCCGGGTAGTAAAACTCTCGCCTCCGCCACATGATGCCAGATCTAGCCCGCTGGAAGTCAGGGTGTGTGTCGAAGCCGGGGAGGTAGGGTGGGTCATGCGGATGAACAACATATACCATTCCTAGAACTCCTGTTACAGGTGAGTAACCTGTATTTCTAGGGACAGGGATATGTTGTTCATCCACACTGTCTGGCAGACTCCTAGCAGTTCTCCGGGAGGAGTGAGGCAAGGTGCACACCCCCTACTTAGGGAATAATGACTGAGAACCAGAGGCCCCAAAACCAGCATCCCGGCGTGACTCAAGGTCGATGTGGTAGTGGGTAATGAAGGTGTGTGCTGACTTCCAGGTAGCAGCCCTGCAGATTTCCTGGATACGGACGTCCCTGGAAGCAGCCACCGATGCAGTGGTATGGCAGGTAGAATGAGCTCTTATCCCTCTGGGAGGCACCATGCCCGCCAACCTATAGCAGAGATCTATGCAGGAGGTGACCTACCTGCCTATCGTCCGCTTGGCTGCAGGTCTGCCAGGAGCGGCTTCAGAGTAGGTGACAAACAGCTGGCGAACCTCTCCCTGAACTTCAGCAGTCCGCTCCTTATAATAAGCGAGCCTTCTGGGGTCCAAAGTATGGAGCCTATATCGGCCTCCGAGGTGTGACTGGGGTAGAACACCGGCAGAGTCAACACCTGGTTAAGGTGAAACTCCAACACCACCTTCGGAAGGAATTTCCGTGGGGCACAGGACAACCTTGTCCTTGTGGAAGACCAGATAAGGAGACTTGATGGAAAGTGCCTGGAGCTCTCCCATCCTTCTGGCTGATGTGATAGCCACCAAGAAGGCGGTCTCCACGACAGGTGAGAGATGTCACACCTGTGCATTGGTCTGAATGGCCTGCCCATGAGCTTAGCCAATACCAGCAGCAGATCCCACGGAGGTGGAGGTTCTCGTGACCGGAGGATATGTGATCAAGGCCTTTGAAAAAGCGCCCGACCACCTTCTCCTGCACCACCGACTGCTTCCCGGCCCGCGCCCAGTAAGCAGAGATGGCTGCCAGGTGCACCTTAAGGGTCGTCGACCGAAGCCCTAGCTGAGAAAGGGACCACAGGTAGTCCAGAATGCTTGCCAAGGAACAGGAGGAAGGGTCCAGGCCCTTGCCCTGACACCAAATGGAGAATCTCTTCCATTTGAGGGCGTAGCATTTTCTGGTCGACTCCTTATGGGACGCCTCAACGACATTGAGGACCTCGTCGGAAACACCCAAGGCCTGGAACTCTAGCCACTCAGGAACCAGGCCGTCAGGTGCAGGGATTGAAGGTCCGGATGGAATACCTTCCCCTGATTGACAGATCAGGTCCAGGCAGGCTAGAAGTTGCCTCGGGAGCCTGGAGCTGAGACTGAGGAGATCTGGATACCAGAACTGGCGGGGCCAGTCTGGGGCTACCAGAATCACCTGCGCCTTGTCCCTCCTCGTCTTGAGAAGCACCTTGTGGATCAAGGGAAATGGAGGAAAGGCGTAGAAGAGGCCTGGGGTCCACGGCCTCGAGAAGGCATGCCCCTGCAGCGAGCCCTGCTGAGGGGGGTGGGCATGAAACAGTCTCAGCTTCGCATTCTCCCTGGAGGCAAACAGGTCCACCTGAGGTGTGCCCCAGTGGGAGAACAGATCTTGTACTACCTCCGGCAGGAGAGACCACTCGTGAGACGCAGCCTCTATCCGGCTTAGGGCATTGGCCAGGGTGTTGGAGGCTGCTGCCACATGAATGGCGAGGAGATCCGCCTCCAGGCTGCGCACGAGTGACCAAATGCGGAGAGCTTCCCTGCACAGAGGCATGGAGCACGTCCCGCCCTGGCGGTTTAGGTAGTACATGGTCGTGGTATTGTCCGTCTGGACCTGAACCACTTGACCCCGCAGAAACGGAGCAAAGGTGGTGAGGGCTAGATGAACCGCTCGATGCTCCAGCAGGGTGATATGGCATCAGGACTCCCGAGGGGACCATAGGCCGTGCACTCTGTGCTCCCCCAGATGGGCACCCCAACCCATCAGAGAGGCATCGGTCGATAGTGAGACCGTCGGCTCAGGGCGGACAAATGGGATGCCCTCCTGCAGATGTGCTGGAACGGTCCACCACTGGAGAGCGTTCCACATACCCTGGGTCACTGTCACTAGCTGATCCAGCGGATCGAAGTGCTGTGAGCTTTGGCTGGCCAGCCCCCACTGGAGGGGACGCATGTACCAGCGGGCCCAACGGACCACGCTGGTGCAGGCCACCATGAGGCCCAGGAGGCGCAGGAAGTCCCGGGCAGGGCACAATTGCCCAACCTGAAATGATTGGGCAAAGGAGGAAAGAACCTCGGCCCTGTCTGCTGGGAGCCGTGCTCTGGCTCGTAGAGAGTCGAGCTCTGCCCCGATGAACTGTATCACCTGCTTTGGCACGAAGTCCGACTTTGGCCTCGCTGATAAGGAGGCCAACCTGAGAGCAAACCAGAAGGGCCAGATCTCTGACCGCCTCCACCTCCGCCTCCTGGAGGGGCTGCAATCAGGCCAGTCATCCAGATAGGGGTACACCGGATCTCTTCGGGCAAGAGGGAATCCTGTCACCACTGCCATGCATTTGGTGAAGACCCTGGGAGCTGGAGAGGCTGAAGGGCATGGTCTGAACTCAGTAGGGATCCTCTGCTCTGAAGCGGAGGAATCTCTGATGGGACGGATGGATTGGGACGGAAAGAACCGTGCCCTGAAGGTCCAGAGAACAGAACCACACACCTCGTTCCAAGGATGGGATTATCTGAGCCAGAGTGATCATCCTGAACATCCGAGACCTTAGGAACCTGTTCAGGTCGTGCAGGTCGAGAATGGGGCGCCAGCCCCCCGTCCGTTTTGGGACCAGGAAGTACCTGGACACAAACCCCGGGTCTGGAGGAGGATCCGCCACCTTCCTGATCACCTCTTTTTTGAGGAGCAGGGCAATATTGGCTCGGCGAGCCAACAGAGAGGCTGCGGACCCCGTAGCCCACCGAGCGGCGACGGCTCGAAGGGTGGGGCCTGCTCGAACTCCAGAGGCAGGCTCTTTCCTATCACTCTCCACACCCACCGGTCCGTGGTGACAGCGGACCAGGCGGAAAGGAAGTGGTGGAGCTGTCTCTCACTGGGGAAACCAGAGGGGAGTGACGAGGTTAGGGGCAACATCCTCAACCCGTCACTGGGCAGGCTTGGAGGAGGGACTGGCCGAGGGACCTCCTGGGTCTTTACCTCCCTGCTTCCTGTTGGAGGAAGCCGCTGGCTTGGGTTTGGGATGCCAAGCGTGAGCCTGCTGGCCTTGGTGCTGGTGCTGTTGGGTCGGACGTGCCACAGGCGCAGAAGGATGAAAGGGCTTGTGCTGCTGCTGTCGGCAGCCTTTGTCCTTCTGGGCGGAGGTGACCGAGTCCAGAGTGGCATTGGACTTTTCGATCCGCTGGAGGTGACCTTCCACTCCAGGGCTGAAGAGGTCGGTCCCCAAGAAGGGGACATCCGCCAATTTGTGCTGGGTATCCGCCGTGAAGGTGGATATCCTCAGCCATGCTCTGCGGTGCATGGCCACCGCGGCCACAACCGATCTGGCACAGGAGTCTCCTATGTCCAGAGACATCTGGAGCTGCTGCTTAGCCACTGCCCTACCCTGGTCCCGCACCTGCCGGATCGTGGTCTGCAGGTCGGCCGGGAGATGAGGGATCACCTCATCCAGGGAACCCATGAGGGCGTGGGAGAAGTGTGCCATCAGCACGGCCGAGCTGGCCTGGCAGAGGCCAAGGGAGGACGCAGCATACACCTTGCGCCCGGCGTATTCCAGCTTTTTGGACCCCTTGTCGGGGCTTGTCCACGCCTTATGCCCGGAACACCAGAAAACGCTGTTGGTAACCAACCCTCGGCAGAGGGGTGTTCCAAAACCGGCAAAGAGCGGTAGGGCCGTGATACTTCCTGGCCATCCTGGTCGAAGGCGAGGACAGAAGCAGGCTGCTGCCAGAGCTCCAAGGTTGGGCCAACAATGGCTTCAGCCACTGGAAAGGACTCGTGGTGAATCCCTCGGTCCAGTATCTCCTCATTAGATACTTGGCCCGCTTGATACGGGTCGAGCTGCATCCCGGTGGACTCGAGATGAGCTGAAGCAAATCCATGAAGGACGATGGCTTGGCCCATCGACTGGCTCCTCAGAAAACTCCAGGTCACTGGGCCTGAGAACAGGGAGGAGTCAGCTGCCGACTCGGAGGAGTCCGCAAAGAGCTGCCTGGGCCTGAGCCACTCCTCATGCCGAGGACAGTCGGGAGTGAGGATGACCGACAACCTGTGGGGCAGGCCTTGACCCGACCGAGAGTCCTTGGTCGGCGCCCCCGATTTTGGTTGTGGAGGCGGAGGTTCCACCACAATCGGTGGGGCAGCTGGTTTCGGCCGAACAATCGGCCCAGGCTTGGGCACCTCAACTACAGCGAGGGTTTTTGGCCGCTCGGGTGACAGCCACTTGATGGCTGGGGAAGGCAACGGCGTCGGCTTGTTCCTGGACAGAAGTAACTGCTGCCACATCGGGTCCTCGTAGCGTTGACGCAATTTGCACCGAAGCCTCTGCTCTTCCGAGGAGGAAGACGACAAGCGGCGGCACCGTTTACCTCGGTGCCAAGACCGAGACCGCCGATGTCGGCGGGATCGGCTGGACCTAGACGATGTTCGAGACTGAGACCGAGATCCTCGGTGTTTCCGAGGACGGGTCTGGGAAGGAGTGGAGGACACCCGCTCTTCCCTCGGCTCGGAAACCTTAACCGGGGACTGCGGCACCAGGGGCACAGGCAGGTCCTCGGTCTCCACCGGGGGAACTGGTGAAGAAGGGTTGTCGGCCTCACCAGTTGACAGTCCGTCCGACAGGTTGAGAAAAATCTCGACCGCGTCGATGGGAGTCTCGGCCGGCTGGCCTGACGGGGACGACGTGAAGCCAGCGCCTTAGCCGCAACCTCGACCGAAGTCGACAGTCGGCTGTCTGGGGAAGGAGACCTCTCCTGCTCCCATGAACGCCGATGATGGGACTTACCCTTTGAGTCCTTCTTTTTGGACCGAGAGGAATGTCCCAATGGCCCCTCTCCCTTCGTGGAAAGGGACTGGCAAAGCTCCTTGAACGAAGCTGAATACGAGGTACCCAGTGAGAGCGGGATAAATGCCGCGACCGAGGAAGAGGATGATGCGGCCTGGGCCGCCTCCTCCCTCCTCAGGGCGATCATCTCAGAGTTGCTCAGCCGAGCCAGCCGCCACGGTAACCACCCAACGGGCCCTTCGCTTAACCAGCGGTAGCGCTCGCGCCCCAAGCTGTAACCGGGCAGCGTCCTCCAGGACATTGGCCCAAAAATGAACGGTATGACTCGTGAGGCCCGCGGGTCGGTTCTAGGGCCGGTAGTAGACGCACGTGAGTGTGGGTCCATCCTGACATCTTCTGCCCACAAGGGCACCACCAAATCCAGGAGTCGATTTATCCATCGCAGCCAGGGAGAAAGATGACCAAGTCTTGAAAATTTTAAATGAGTTTCGCTAACTGAAGAATTAGGATCCAGTCTATCACGCAGAGTGTTAAGGAGGGAACCTGAGCTTCCAAGCGGTAAGGAAGATCTGGCGTCATGGGGCGCAGCCGAGAGTTTTACCACCCGGGTGGGTGGGAGGAGCCAGCTTGAAGACCTTCCGGCAAGATTTAAAGTGGCAAGGAACCTGCCAGACAGTGTGGATGAACAACATATCCATGTCCCTAGAACCCAAGTTCGGCGTCGCCGGACGCGGCACCGGGACAAGCCCTGAAAGGCCCGAATCTGATGCCAAACCTAGTGCAGCCCCCAAAGAAGGTCCAACTGGCACCGACGTGACCGGAGAAGATACCCGAGCCAGTCCCTGCACAGTGACACTGCAAGGGGGTATGGCGACTGGAACCGGCGTCAGTGGCGCAGTCACAGACAAGGGATCAGGATCCACTAATGGAGCCAAACGCTGTACCTGGCCTGAATGTCCCAACTGCAAGTCCAAGGTGCCTAGGCCCAAGGAACCCGGCACCGGATTCACAGAAAGTGGAAAACGAGCCAGACACTGTACCTATTGCTCCGTAAGAGCTGCCCAGTGGTAAAACTGTCCATTGAAATCCCTACAAGAGGACAGATAGGGGCTCCTGGCCTAAGATCTAGAACGACCGTGAATAGGAGTCTCCAGGGAAACTGACAGTGCCATGGAAGGCCTTCTACTCCCGAACCTAGAAGACCTCTTGGCAGACTTACCAGAGGGTGACCTTGAGCAGCTCTGTTTCTTTCCTTTCCTATGGGAAGAGGAAGAACCCGAAGTCGAGTGGTGCCGGGTCCCAACCTGGCTCGAGAATGGGCCCACTTCTTTTTATATTTGTGTGAGGACTGTCCTCCCTCCTGAACTCAGTACTGTCCATTGTCAGAACCCTCCCCTGGAGAGGGAAGTGAACCAGACACGGTCCCACTGCAGGAGCAGCATGCCTGAAGAGGCTCCCTACCATCACCGTCGCAGTCCATGGTCGTAGGCCGTTGTTAGGTAGGGCTAAGAGAAAACTGATAAAAGTACGATTTTTTTTAAACACTAACAGAAAAATAACACGCTAGCTACAGACCTGTAAACTGATTAAACTAAATGTTGTAGTTATGTAGACGTGAAGATCGGACTCCCGGCAGGTGAGCAACGTCATTACTGAAGTACATTCGATGGCGGAAAAAAGGAACTGAGGTGGTTGAGGGCCATTGCCGAGATAGGCTAGGTGGCATGAGCTAGTCTTGTGGTGCCACGCATACATGCAGCCTACCTCGGCGCTAGCCCTCCTAAAGATTTTTGGCTCCCGCAGAGTCCTGGCTCCTCCAGCTCAGAACCCATCAGTGTGAATCAATGGTGAAGATACGGTGAAGGAAGACCGCAGTTTCCCAAGTTAGGAATTGGTGGTCACATGTAGCCAGGGGTTCAAATGGCTTATGGGTGAGCCTATCCAACACAAGGTTGAGGTCCCACCATCTCCTTACTGGAGGCCTTGTATGCAAAATACCTTTCAAGAACCTCTTACAAAGAAGCAGTCGAGCTAGGGCGAGGTTCTGAACTGGCACGTGGTAAGCTGAAACAGCGCAGAAATGGAGTATTGTAACCCTTCATCAGAAAGGTCCAGTAAATGCTCCAAAACCTTATCTGGTGGGCATCAGAATGGGTCTATACAGGATTTGGAGCACCACTCAGAAAAAAAATGGAGATTACGTACCTACCGTAATTCTTGATCTTCTTGGACGAAGTCTCCACCACTCATTCATGCTAATGGGAGTACGCCGGAGGTGCTTGGACTCAGCGGGGAGCAAATTCTTTCCAGGAGGACTGGCGCCTGAGATGGAGCAGCAAGGAAGCAGCACCGCGAGCCCAGCGTGTGTGGTAATGACTATCTCGGCGTCAACCCTCCAACCGCCTCAGTATCTTTTTTTTCGATGAGGTGCAGCATAACTAACCTAGAAGGACTAACCTAAAAATCAGACATAAGATAGTCTGAATGATCCATGTAAGAAGGGTCAATAACAAAGTCTTCACAGCTCAGCCACTGAGGGCGTGAAGACCATAAACAGAGAAGTGAGCTCGGGGGATGGTGGGTGGGTATGTGAATGAGTGGTGGAGACTTCGTCCAAGAAGATCAAGAATTACGGTAGGTACGTAATTTCCATATCTTCCTGGATATAAAGTCTCCACCTCTCATTCACACTAATGGGAGAGTACCGAGCTAAATAATCCCCCAAGACGGGCGGCAGGAGATAAAAGAGCTCACGTGTTTATGACAGAAGTCCGTTAAGAATTGTCCTGCCAAATGACTGATGTCATCTGGCATGGACATCCAAGACACAGTGTTTAACGACTGTATGTACGGAGCTCCAGGTACAGTAGCTGCATTGCAAATATCTGCAATGGGCACATTACAGATTTCTGCCAGAGATGCTTCGACTGCTCTGGTAGAGTGAGCGTACACTCTGCCTTCCAGCTTGACCTGTGCCATAGAATAGCAGTGGCGAAGGTATGCCACCAGCCATGCTGAAATGCACCTGATAGCAACAGGTTGACCCAGCCGGGTCGTGCTGAAGGGAAACAAACAGTTCTTGAGCCTTGCGAATTTCCTTCGTTCTATCTAGATAGAACCGCAATGCTCTCTTTACATTCAGTGAATGAAGGCTACGCTCCCCTTCATTCTGGATGTTCGAAAAGTAGGTAGGAAGGACTAAAGGTTGGTTCAGATGGAATTCTGAGACAACCTTAGGCAGAAACTTAGGATGAGTCCTAAGAACTACTTTATCCTTGTGAAATACAGTGTGTGTGTGTGTGTGTGTGTGTGGGGGGGGCTGTGACCAGGGGGTGTATTTCAGAAACTCTACCGGCTGAAGCAATGGCAACCAGGAAGGCCGTTTCCCAAGTGAGGAACTTCAACTTGCAAGTAGCTAGAGGCTCGACAGGTTTACAAGTGAGCGTGTCTAGCACAACGTTAATGTCCCATGCTGCAACTGGATGTCTAATAGGAGGTCTAGTATGCAGAATACCTCTAAGAAACCTCTTAACTATGGGCAACTGAGCCAGCGACATGGAAAGTACTAGTTCATGATATGTCAAAATGGTACAAAGGTGAACTTTGACTGTGGAGTATTGCAGACCTGTGTTTGAGAGGTCTAAGAGATACTCCAAGACTTTATTTGGTGGGCAGGAAAAAGGATTCCAAGAGGATTTTGCACACCAGATTGAGAAACGCTTCCATTTAGCCGTGTAGGTTTTTCTAGTGGCCGACTTATGTGCGGCCAAAAGAATATCTGAAGCTCTACGAGAAACATTGAACCTATTCACCTCTATCTCCTCAGGAGCCAAGCGTGAAGGTGAAGCGACCTCAGGTTGGGATGGACCACAGGACCCTGAGTCAGAAGGGGAAGCGTTTTTGGTGGGGGGCTTCCAATAGCCTGTTGAGTAGCGGGAACCATATCTGCCAAGGCCAGAAGGGGGCAATGAGAATCATTCTGCTCCCCCCCGTGATTCCAATTTGAGCAGTATCCTCTGAATTAGGGGAAGAGGAAATGCGTATAGAAAGCATTTTGTCCACCGCAGCCTGAATGCATCCTGAAAAAAACCCACCAGGTCCTGGATTTCTGGAGCAGAAGAGAGACAGTTTTGCGTTGAGTGGGGACGCAAAAAGGTCTAGGTCTGGAGTTCCCCACTTTTTGAAGAGTGACTGAACGACGGCTGAGTTGAGAGACCACTCGTAAGAATTCGCCTCCTTTGCTGAGATGGTCTGCCAGCTCGTTTTGTACTCCTGGCAGGTAAACCACCTGAATCAGAGCCTTGTGCGCCAGGCACCATTGCCACACTCTCATTGCTTCCCTGCATAATGGGCAAGAGTGTGCGCTGCCCTGTTTGTTGATGTAATACATCACTGCCTTGTCCGTTTGAAGGAGAGTGTTCTTGTGACAGAGTATGTCCTTCAAAGCTCGGACTGCATAGAGGACGGCTCTCATTTCCAAGACGTTTATATGAAGTTGAGACTCGTCCTGGGTCCACGTACCCTGGGTGTGGAGATCCCGACAGTGAGTTCCCCAATCCATCAGGGACGCATCCATGGTAATAGAGATCTGTTCGTTCAGAGCGACAAAGGGATATCCTTCCACAAGGTTGTCCTCCTTAGACCAAAAGGTGAGTGACCTTTTCAGAGGTTCCGTCACCTTGATCAGAAAGGACTGAGGGTGAGTGGTTGGGGACCACTGAGTACTGAGCATCCACTGAGAGGTTCTCATGTGAAGATGAGCCAAGGGTACAGTGAACACTGAGGATGCCATGAGGCCCAGCATCCGCTGCATCGAGATTGCTCGAACCGAGTCATGTTCTCGGATGTATCGGGCCATCTGTAAGATATTCCTCCTTCTGTCCTCTGGAAGAAAAGCCTTCGCACAGAAGGTGTCCAGAAGAGTTCCTATGAAGAGGAGCTTCTGGGAGGACTACAACTGCGATTTCTTGAGGTTCAGCAGGACTCCCATGGAGGTGAGGAAGTTTGAGGCTGTGGTCACAGCCTCCAGAGTCTCTTGCCTGGAGGGGCTTGCTAGAAGCCAGTCGTCCAGATATGGGAATACTTGTATTCTGAATTTCCTGAGGTGCGCAGTGAGAATTGCACAACACTTTGTAAAAACTTGAGGTGCAGGGGATAGCACAAAGGGCAGAACTCTGAATTGATAGTGTTGACCCAACGCCATGAACCTTAAGTATTTGTGGTGCTTTGGTGTATGAGAATGTGTTGGTAGGCATCCTGTATGTCAAGGGAGGCTAGCCAATCGTGCTGATGAATCAAGGGTAGCAGGGTACCGAGTGATATCATCTTGAACTTTTCCTTGAGTAGGAACTTGTTTAACTTTCTGAGATCCAGAAAGGGGTGCATGCCGCCGGTTTTCTTTGGGACCAGAAAGTAATGGGAGTAGAAACCTGTGTTTCGTTGATCCAGCGGAACTACTTCTACTGCCCTGTTGTTCAAAAGGCCTTGTACCTCGGAAGCAAGAAGGTCTGACTGTGCTGCTGACAGCCTGGGTTGTCATTTGGGAGGATGATCCGGAGGTGTTTCCGATAGACTGAGAGAGTACCCCTCGTGGATTATCCTGAGGACCCATTTGTCTGATGTTATAGATTTCCACTGGTTGTAGAACTGAGTCAGACGTCCTCCCACTGCTGAGGAGGAGTCCCCCTCGAGCAGCTGAGGTGGGACCTGGGCCGGAAACTCAGAAGATGGCACTGGGCACTTTTGGGCCTTGTGCCTTCTGTTGCACTTTCTTTTGCAGCTGAGGGTTCTGATTTCTGTTAAAACCTCCTCTGCCTTTGCCCCAAAAGGACTAACGGGTGTGAAACTGGCGCTTGTTCCCACCCTCTCGAGAGGGAGCGAGCATAGGTCTGGCTGTCTTAATGGCAGACCTAGTCTTCCATGTGGCCTCTAGTGCTTGCTCCACCTGAGGTCCAAACAGATACATACCGTCGAAAGGTAAGGCCATGATTTGCTGTTGGGCATCACTCGTGAAGTCCAAAGTACATAGCCAAGAGTGACGACGGGTGCAGATACCAGCCGCCACCGCCCGGGAAGTGGTATCAAAGGTGTCCACTGCAGCTTTCACCTGCTGGTTATTGGACTCGCTACCCTTAGTTATGGTTTGAAGTAGCTCTGAGTTAACCTCCAATCCAGGCAGAGCTTCTACCATTGCTTTGCGTGAATGCCAAAGAACATACTCATATTGAGAAAAATAGCCCTAGTAGCTGGCAATTCACATGCTCAGGGTTAGGGCAGCAAAGACTCTCTTACCTAAGGTGTCTATCTTGTGAGATTCTTTGTTTATAGGATGGGCTGTATATTCCTGACAGAGGACAGCCTTATCATTCTCTGCCAGTACCACTATGGCATCAGCAAAGGCTTGTGAGGCCAAGATGGGGCAATCCTTGGGAGAGGCATATTTCCTATCTATGGACTTGGCCACAGAAGGAATAAGAGCCGGATTCTTCCACACCATCTGTGAAAGGGTCTCGAAAGAGGGCTGTACCAGAGGGGTTAAATCCATAGGGATTTCTAGAACATGAAGATATTGGAGACACACAAACTTCCCGGGATCGATTTCTGTGGTCTGGAGAGAAAGAGTAGAATTTAAATTCTTGAGCAGAGACTTAAAGGAAAGGTCCTGAACAAAAGGCTCTGCAGGAGGATTGATCCCTGCCCCAAGGCCAGTGTCAGCATCAACATCAGAACCCAGTCGAAGATCTGGAGCGGGCTCAAAATCATCTCCTGACAGTCCAGGGGGGAATGTATAGACAGGAACGGAGGGAAAACCAGGAGGAAGAAGAGAAGGAGAAAGAATCAGAGTCGAAAACCTCTGGAAACTAGATGGTGCCACACCTATCCCCGGCACCGTCGAAGAAAACGGTGCCAAGAACAAAGAGGGAGCCATCATAGAAAATGGCATTGCACACAGCGCCGACAAAGAGTGCGACATCAAACTCGGCGCTGACGTCACCCCCCGGCACCAGAGACCGACAGCGTGGTACCACAGACGGTGCTGCCGCCAGCCCCGATGCCGAGGATGGCACCGACAGCCCGCGGCACCGCAGACAGCACCAACAGCACTCGTGGCGCCGGAGCAGTCAGCACCACAGACGACGGCAACGTCACAGAAATCTGAGAACTGCAATTTGAAGTTACAGGAGGGAAAATGGCAGGAGATAAGGGCATCGGTGTAGACCCCTGCGCCGCAGCCATGTGAGGGGTATAGACACCAGGGCACAGAGTCGATGGCACCGAAGAAGGCGCTGTGCGACTAGGAATTTCTAACCGCACCACCAGCCGCTTCAAAACCGATAGGCCCAAAGGCCACAGTGTAGGACTGGCCGGTTTGGGCAATCGGTCCAACCTCCGAGCCCACTGCTCCATAAGAGCAGCCCAATGGTGAAACTGCTCATCAGAAGCACCTCCAAGAGGCAGAGAGGAGCTCCGGTGTCAAAGAGATTGTCTGCCAGAGACAGAAACAGGCGACTCTGACAGAGGTGGAGACCGGCGCCTGGCCCTAATAACCAACTGTCTACGCGCAGACGTACCAGAGGGTGACCTTGAGTGATGCCATTTCTTCTTCAACTTGTGCACCGAAGAAGAACTCGAGGACGAATGGTGCCGAGAATGGGACCATTTCTTTTTATGCTTTCGGGGAGACCGCCCATCTCCCTGAGTATTGGACAGTCCGTGGTCAGATTCCCTCCTCCGGGGAGGGTGGCGGATCAGATCCGGCCCTGCTGACTGAACAGCTTTTATATGAAGCCTTCGTACCGTCACCTGCCCCACTCATGGTCGATTCTGTCAATGGAGGGCTGAAGACTTCTCTCTTGTATCAGTAGAATTTATTAAATATAATCGGTACTTATCGGAGTTAAAATACAAAACAATAAACTGAAAACTAAGCTGCTAGTTTGAAGTTTGACTCCTGGCGGGTGAGCGACATCGTCACTGAAGCGCACTCAACCACGGGAAAAAAGGAACTGAGGCGGTTGGAGGGTCGACGCCAAGAGAGTCATTACCGCACGCGCCAGGATTGCGGTGCCGCTTCCTCACGGCTCCATCTCAGGCGCTGGCCCTCCTGAAAAAAGTTTGCCCCCACTGGGTCTTAGCACCTCCGGCATACTCCCATTAGTGTGAATGAGTGGTGGAAACTTTATGTCCAGAAAGATCATCTCCATTTGGCTGTGTAAGTCTTTCTGGTAGAGGGCTTGCGAGCAGCCAGGAGAATCTCAGAGACCCTCTGAGACACCTTGTACCTGCTCACTTCTATCTCTTCAGGAGCCAGGCATGGAGACGAAGGGATCGCAGGTTGAGACAAACCAGGGACCCCTGCATCAGAAGGTCTGTCTGCAGGGGAAGAGGCCTTGGAGGGGCAACTGATGAGCTGTTGACCAGTGGAAACCACATCTGCCGAGGCCAGCACAGGGCGATCAGAATCATTTTTCCCCCATGTACCTCGAGCTTAAGAACACAAAGAAACTGGTGTGCTTCAGGATTGTTCTGGGGTGCTTTAAAATGGTTTGCTCACCAAACATTCAGTAGAGGCACAGGAAAAAGCACTCCAAGTGAACTCACTTAAGACTGTAGTTCAGGCTACATTCTGAAGGGTCTTGCCTTATTCTATGAGTTCCAGTATTGAGTACTCATCCCATGCTGCTCATGGACTAGGCCTTCAACAGGGGACTGCCTGTTGAAGGCCCAATTGGGGCTAAGACACTAGGGGTAAGGTGCTCAATACTGGAGCTCTACCTTATGCATGAATAAAGACCTATTTTGCAGAATTTGAAGCTTGAGTCTGCAGTCATTAAATGGTTACTTGGAGTGCTTTTTCCTGTGCCTCTGCCTCGAGCAGTACACTATGACCTAGAGGAACAGGAGGAAATGCGTACAGAAAGCGATTTGTCCACTGCAGTCTGGATGCATCCTGACAGAAAACACCATGTTCTGGATTTGTGGAGCATACGAAAACACCAGGAGAAACAGGCCTCACGACTTCCGGTGACGTCATGCTCCCTGGCACATCGTAGATAAGGAGCTCCCGTGGTGATCGACATTAAAACCTCCAAATTTCAGCTTTTTAAATAAAAACTAAGCTATCCGAAATGTACGGAGTACACAAAATGCTGCGAGCAAGGGATCGATCGAAAATTAAAGTGCTTGCAATGCCAAATGAAAGATTGTCAGAGGGTGGCTCAGAAAGCGAGGGCTCCTGGGCCTCATCGGCCTCGCGCCGTAGCGTGACCACATGTAACCACGTCCCAATAGACACCCTTCAGCGACAAATGGCACAGATGCTAGCCGAGTTTCGGGATTTTCGAAAAGAAATGCGATCTACTATCTCAGGCTTTCGCACCGACATTACTAAACTGGAGAAATGGCAAGAAACCACTGAGGCACAGGTCACTGAAAAGGATGGCAGGATGGATGGCACTGAGAGAGCTATCGTGCAGCTACATCACAGCATAAAACAACTCCAAGACAGGGCCGAAGATGCGGAGAGCAGGAATTGTCACAATAGCATCTGGACTGCTGGCATACCTGAAGGAGCCGAGGGCTCGGATATCATACAATTCCTGCAGAACACCCTCCGTGAAGTGTTTACCCTCCCACCTCACTACACCCTAGAGTTCAAGCATGTCCCTCGCACCCTAGGCCCAAAACTAGCCCCCGGAACATGGCCGAGAGTGATTTTAGCCAAATTCCTTTGTTTTCAGGAAAAGGAGAGTGTGCTACATGTGGCATGGAGGAAGGGGTGGTACTCCTCAACAACCAGCGGTTGTATTTTGAAAATGATTTGACTCTCCCAGAAGATGTGGAGTGGTGGTCAAGGCGATGCAAGTCGCCGTCGGGGAGCGGAGGCAATACTGGACATTATGAACACCTTAAAGGCACGACAGTCCGCCCCTGTCCCTGATCGTTTGGAATCCTCTGACGCCCCCAATGACACTAGAGCCGGCTGTCTGGAACAGCAAGTATTCTCTCTGAAACAGACACTATTAATATTAATATAAATATAACACTGTCTAATTAATCTGTTAAGGTTAAACCTGGGGGGGGGTGGTTCTTGGGGGCGCAACCCGCATTGGTATAATCATATAAACTACAGTTCTGGGGGTCTGTGGGGCCTTGTATGGCTGATGCTCCTGCCAGTCAAGTGTGGCTGGTGCTCGGCCCTCACCTTCCCCTTGGTTCCCTGAAACTGCCTTGGGAGTGAGTGGTGCGCATCCCCAAGTGCCTTTTCTCTACCTCCCCCAGCAATCCCTGCTTCTCCCCCCTTCACCTAGGTCTTTGTTCCCGTAATGATGTCTAGACCGGGAAACTATTGATGGGGGCTTGCTCCCCCGGGGGGGGGGTGCGGGGCACAGTGTCAATGCTTCCTGATGGCCTGGCTTGTCCCTCGGAGGTGGGCTTGGTGCTATGCATCGCCAGGCCTAGGAGAGACGAGCATGTAGAGTGACATCGACTAGAGTGAGGGCCTTGCCCATACAAGATGAGGTGAGCTCCTCGTTTCGGAACATATTCCCATACCTCGAGAAGGGAGTGTGCGAGGCCTCCCGCGGCCTAAACCCTACTGCTTCAAATTACTAACTCTATTTGGAAATGGGGGGTGGACCTTCCGCTCCCATAAGAGAGTGTTGGAGACAGAGAGACACTTCTGACTCCCATATGTTCGTCTTTATTTTCTCTTTCTCTGGGTCACTTTGGGTCCGGCCGGGGAGAGATGAATTTAGACCTGGCACACTGCAGCGACACTGTCCTGCCCCTTATCGGTTGAACTATATTTGCATCCCAATTTTAATATGAGCAGACAATGTTGATTAATGCTCATAATTAAGTATGCCATTACAGCCATCTACTGGGATTCGAGTTAAGTGATCGATTGGGGTGGGGGCTGGTGATTGGCGCACTGCACTTCAGTAATTGACCTGGCCTCTCGACTGGGGCGTCACTGTGCGCTGTACAAGCCCTGATGATAATGGATAATGACATGTTGTGGAAATGGAATAGGTTGATGTATGCTGTCTCCTTACCATGGGGGCCCGAGTCGGTTGGGCTGTGGGGTCACTGTGACTAGGTTCGGGCCGGATGGAGGGCTGATTTTCTGACGCCTCTGCCTGCCCCTCCCGAGCCACCATGCCTGTGCTGATGGAGTACCACTTAACTACATAGGTTAATTCCTCTTCACTCCCTGTTAGAGTGGAATTATTGGACCCACCTCTGCAAGATAACGACAGTGGAGGGCCATGCTCTCCCCTTACTTGTTAAGTGGGACTGGGGATCTTGGGAATACAGGTGGTTCCTGCCCTCTTCCTCCTAGCTGGTAGCCTAGCGGGAACCCCTTGCTTAAGGCTAACATTTATCTATTACATCCTCTCAAAGGTTGATCACTGCCTTTCCATATGGCATCTTGTATTTTCCCCTGTATCCTATTTAGACACTGTAGATGTCTGGAGGACCCCCACCAAAGGGAAGACTCCGCCTCGGAAGGAGATTTCTCTCTTCAGGGTCTAGAAATGACCTTGCTCCATGGAAGCACTAGTTTCTGTTGCGTCGACGTAGGGGTCCAGTTGGCCGCATGTTGGAACCTGTTACTAGTTAGGTTTTTAATACTAGTAAATGTTGATTCTTTGTTACAAGTTAACTTCTTACAAGAAGTACCTGTTGTGAAAGGATTGTATGAATGTCAAATTTGTTGTTGTTCTAATAATCTAGTCGACTGTCACTATGTAAATGGATCAAGAAAATCTCTGACAGAGGACCCCGAGATGATCTGATTGTTCTGGGGGAGGAGTGGGGACCCCTTGGCAGCGTCTCACCCCAGTTCAGCTCATGACCTCTCCGCACTTGAAACTCCTATCCCATAACATAAATGGCTTAACCTCCCCAGTCAAGAGATCCAGAGTCCTAGCATACTTGAGGAAGAGTAAATCTGATTTGATCTACCTGCAAGAAACCCATCTAAACTCTACAGAACATGCCAAGTTGGCACGGCTAAGTTGTGGTGAGGTTTTTTACTCCTCTAGTGGTAGTGGCAGACGTAGAGGAGTGGCAATTATAATACCCCCCCACACCCCCTTTAATCTGGGACTGCGATGGGCTGACCCTGAGGCTAGACTTATTATTGTACACGGCACGACTGGCACTAGGCAGGTTACCCTGGCGAATGCGTATTTTCCCCCGGGTCTCCCTGTCTCCCAACTGAAAACACTCTTGGATAAAATAGTTCAAATGACCAGAGGGATTCTCCTGTTGGCTGGAGATTTTAACCTCCTTCTGGATGCTGTCTTGGACTCCTCCAATCCGCGCCCCCCAAGGCAAACAGCTAACCAAAAACTCTTCAAGAAATTTACACAGGAGGTGGGCTGGTGTGATGTTTGGCACCATGCACACCCTCAATCACGGAACTATTCCCATTACTCTTCAGTGCACCATACTTATTCATGCATAGACCAAACCTATACCCAAATTGAGAACCTAAGCACATTACAAGATGCATGGATGGGTGACATAGCCCTTTCCGATCATGCCCCCGTGGTTACCACCTGGGACATGGGACTACAACCCAAAAATACCCGATGGAAACTCAACCCTTACTATCTCCGGTCCAAGCAATTTCAAGAATACCTTCTAGACAAAATTAAGGAAATCGTGGGGAATAACCCCCCAGAAGAATCAACCCCTGCAATACACTGGGACACAGTGAAATCTGTCCTCCGTGGACATATAATTCAGTACACGCGGAACTAAACAAAAAAAGAGGGGAGCAGAAGACTAAATTAGAAGACACATTACACTTTTTGCAAATGGCTCACAAACAGGGGGATACTTCAGTTTTCCCTCAATTACAACAAACCAAGTCAGACCTTGATCACTTAGCCTTACAACAAACAGAGATTGCCTTAACTTTCTTGAGACAAAGATACTACGAAGTAGGGCCTAGAGCAACAAGGTTATTAGCCTATCAGATCCGAAAACAAAAGAAGTCCTTAGTTATAACTACTATCAGACACCCTTCCCATGGCCAGCTGCTAACTAAGTTACACGACATTACGGAGGCATTCACTTCCTACTACTCCACTTTATATACTCCAGAACAAACCCCTACTGTCTAGCAAATAAGTCATTATCTCCATCCTATTACCACGCCTAAACTGTCGGACCCCCAGAGGGAAACCCTGACCAATCCGATTACAGATATTGAGCTCACCACTGCCTTAGCTAGAGCGAAAACCCTAAAGGCCCCTGGACCGGATGGATATGGAATAGAGTTCTACAGGGCAACTAGATCCCAGGTTTACCATAAACTTTTGAGACTATTCAATTCTATTCTGGAGGGAGACTTGCCCCCACCATCATGGCCATACACGACCATCTCAGTTATCACTAAACCAGGAACCCCCCCCCCCCCCAACTCTGTAGCTCCTACAGACCAATCTCGGCTCTAAATACTGACTACAAACTTTTTATGTCTATCCTGGCTCACCGTCTAGATTCTTTTCTCTCCCAACTTATAGATAGAGATCAAACTGGCTTTGTAAATACCCGATCCACCACTGATAATATTAAGTGCACCCTCCATTTGACTCATAAGATGTACTCTACTAACACTCCCTCAGTCTTAATCAGTCTTGACGCCGAAAAGGCATTCCGATAGGTGGCTTGGCCATTCCTATATCAGGTTCTCCACAAAATTGGGATCCCTCAAACCCTAATTAAAGTCATACAAAATATATATGCTACCCCCAGGCCTGTGTAAAGATAGATGGACATCACTCTGGGTATTTCCGGCTAGGTAGAGGGACCAGGCAAGGCTGTCCCCTCTCCCCACTCTTATTTGCTTTATTCATAGAACCCCCTTGCACAGTATATCCGGGACTCACAGAATCTCACTGGAGTCACTCTGGGTGGCACGGAAAACCGAGTTGCGTTGTATGCCGATGACGTGCTACTTTACCTCCAGAACCTGGAAAAATCACTCCCAGCAATAAGGCAGCTTTTGGATGAGTTTGGACAGGTGTCTGGATCAGTGACAGCGCTGGGGGATTTAAAACATGGGTCGAATTGGACTCACTGGTGTAAGAAATGTGGGTCTAAAGAGGAACCTACTGGGTCAAAACATAATCTGTGGCAGATTTTAAACAGTTCATGCTCCCTTCCTTTAGATATTGTTATAGAGTATGTGTATCAATTTGGACCCACTGGCAAAGGAAGGAGGGGTCAGTTTTGGAAAGGATGCAACTTTTGCCCTTTTGGTGCATGTTAGCGCTATCACTGGTCTGGATACAAGCTTAACCTCTCCAAAACTGAGATCCTCACATTCCACTACTCCCCATCCTCCAACGTACAAAACCTATTTCCCTGCAACTGGGCCCTGACTAAACTGAAATACCTAGGTATCCAACTGTCCCAATCTCCAGCAGACTACTATAAAAATAACTATGGCCCCTTCACCTCTCAACTTAAAACTGACTTGGCCACTTGGAACACACTGCCACTAAGCCTCTCCAGAAGAATAGAACTAGTTAGAATGGTAGTCCTCCCCAGGGCCCTCTACTTATTTCAGAACGTCCCCATTCCCCTTATGGACAAAACATTCCAGATATGGAACCGCTCCATTTCCAGATTCATTTGGGCAGGGCAGAGACTTAGAGTTCGCCTTAAGGTGCTCACTCTCCCAAGATTGGAAGGTCGGCTTTCACTTCTCGACCTCCGGCTTTATCATAATGCAGCTCTGCTTACACACCTAATGGCGAGGCAGAATGGCATAACTAGCCCACACTGGGCAGAAATTGAAATGTCTCTTATTAGTAACAGGGACTACTTCGGGAAAATATATGGGCAACACAACGAATCTCCTCCTCCCAACCTTACGAATCCATGGATAATTCATTATCTAAATGCTTGGAGAACTATTAGGAGCTCACAACATCTAGAGACTTTTATACCCCTTATATGCCCCATAGCAAGCATAGACCAGTTCATTCCTAACAGAATGGATCACGGGTTCTTAGTGTGGGAAAGACTGGACTTGCTATACCTCTCACAGGTCACAACTCAGGGGAATGTATGATCCTTTATTGAAATTCAAACCCAATACAATCTACCTGGCAGGGACTTCTATAGATTTTTACAGCTCCACCACTGTTACAACTCCCTGCCTGTCTCTGCTAGAACGCCTGCTCAGATACCCCCCCGATCAACCTTCAAATTTGACTGAATAATTCCCATGAGCAAAGACACCTACTCTCAGCATATTACCACTCCCAAAAAGCTCATCAGCTAACCATTACTGATAATATTAGACTCCAATGGCAAGAGGAGTGAGAACACCCCATTACTCCTGAGGAATGGCAGAAAGCATGCCAATATGTCTCTAAGGTAACCAGCTCCCAACAGTGGCGTGAATACGCATGGAAAAACCTTATTAGATATTTCAGAACCCCTATAATCACCAGTCACTACGCCCATTCTGGATCAGCAGCCTGCTGGCGTCAATGCGGAGAGGTCAGAGTGACCCATTCACATATTATGTGGACCTGCCCTAAACTTCAACCCTTTATAATAGCTCTCCAGGCTAACCTGCGGGAACTCTTTGGTCCACAATTTCAATTAACTGGGGAAATATATCTTTTACTATTAATCCCTAGAGAACTAAGAAAACCCTCTATTAGATACCTCCTCCTCCACCTTCTCCTTACGGTGGCCAAGAAGGCCATTACAAAAGTATGGTTAACCACAAAAATCCCAACCATTCAAGATTGGTGGCAGATTACTAAACAGATATACTATATGGAGCGGATAACTCATAACCTAAATGATCAAGGAGATCAATTTAATTCCAGATGGTCCCGATGGCAGCTATATTATATGCTGCAAGACGACTCCTTTGTCCCTTGAGTCTCACTACTGAAGGAAAGAATCTCTTAAAATAGCTATAGTCACTCAGGGTCCTTTCTAGACCCTCACATTTGACTATCCACCCACTACCTCCTCCCTAATCCTTCTTTACCAGTATAAATACCCCCTCTCCCCACTTTCTCCTCCCCCCTTGTAAAAACTGGGTTGGGACGCTGTGGGGACACCCACGAATTGTCCTCCCTCCGCTCCCTTTACCATCCCTCCCCCTTAAGTGGAGTGGTTGATGGAGATAGGATAATCCTTCACATGTAAGAGCGTGGAATGGGTCACTAACTAATATGAAATCTCATTTTAAACTGTGGCTTGGGTGATCTTCTCTGCTCTATATTAATTGTCATAGATAGATCTCTCATAATGAACATGGAGTATTTTGATCCTCTTCTCATTTTTATCTAAATTATTAAAGCTCGTATAATAGAAACCTCTGTCATAAAGCTATAAACCTACTGTATAAATGCTTTCTGGAACTGATTCCATAATCGTATGTAAAATCTGGATACTGTAAACAGTCTGATATGTTGACTAAGTTTGCTAAAAGCTCAATAAAAATGAAATTATAAAAAAAAAAAAAAGAAACAGGCCTCACAGGATATCGAGTTTGCTCGATTGTGCAGCTAGCCCTTCAACTTGCAGCTGCCCCACCCACTCTCCCCACCTCATAATTACCCCACTCTGTCCCATCCCTCTAAAACTGTCTACCTTGCTACAGGCTACCCTCCGCAGAGTATCCACTTATCCAAAACAGGGGTGTGTAAATCAAATTTTTAAATACTTGTCCCAGGGCAAGTGGTGGTATAAAAATTATATGCCCACAAAATCTTGTACTTGCCCTGCTGTGAAAGATACAGTTGGTAAAAACAACACATAGTACCACTCTTAAAAAAAAAAAAAAAAAAGGTAATTTCTTCTTACCTTGTGTATGGAATCTTGAGTGCAATTTGCATACCCCTGCAAGCACTACCAAATCTGTTTTCACAGTACACAGCTGCAGCAGGGATTCATAATTCACAGTACACGTACAACACCCATCTTCTGTTCTGAGCAGAATTCCCACTTCTCTTAAAATGTAGGATTCCTCCCCAACACACACACTCTACCAAATAAATCCATTTCCACAGTAAAGCTGCAGCAAGCATGAGTCCCAGTGCACAACCACCTTCTGAGCACAATTCCCCTTCTGGGCCGGCTTCCTCCTCCTCTTAAAATGTAGGATTCACCCACCCCACATACAACCATGATCACATCTTTTTTAACAGTACAGATGATGCAAGGATTCCCTGTGCACATACACACAAGTATGTCAGGTTCCAAGCCAGGGATCCTCCACTGGGACTCCTTTGAGCTTTACACATCTGCAAGAAAAGGGTTTATGTGGTAACAATGGATACTAATAAACAAAAGGGTGGGAAGACAGTTGGGACTGGAATACAAAAAAGACACAAAAAGTGGTGACCAGACAGTGCTTTAGCCGTTTCATTTTCAGAGTGCAGGGAGTAAACACACATTAGCCATCAGTGGCCTATGGTGTCTGGTGTGGCCAGCAGCAGACAATGGTAGAAACTTAGGCAAGATGTAGCACAGTAGGCCAGGGAATAGGGATTATGACTCTTAACTCTAGCACTCATTGCTCACACCAGTCTGTCCACGTCAATGATCAGACTTTATCCATATGGTATAACCATGATGGCCAGCCAGCCAGCAGCAGTCTAGCAATCCCACTGAAAGGTAAAGGGGTACCAGTCCGACCAGGGACAGTGGCTAACTAAGCAGGGCAAATTAGTGCAGCAGCCAGCAACAAAACATGATCAAGCAAGCAGCAGTCCCTGGGCTGGGTGACGGCATCACAGATCGCGATGCAAGAGTTTGCAACACAGGTGTCAGCAAGCCACAGACTATAACACAAGGCTTGAAGAGCCCCCCCCCCCCCCAATCCAGGTTAAACACTGCTAGCTGCACTAACTAACCAGGCAAGGCACACCACTACCCACATACAGTATGCATGCCGAAGAACAACCAGGCTGGCACTCACAATGTAAAACATTCATATTCTGAAAAACTCGGAGGAAACAGTAACCAGCTAGCTGCAAAACTAACTTCCGCACATTCACCCAAGCAGCAGCATTTTGCACAGCAGCCCCAGTCCGCGGCAGTTCACATCTGCAACACAGTCCAAACTATACTGTCCAGGTATACATACTGTATTCTCATGCCATCTCTCATACAAATTAAAAATTAAAAATAAAAATAATGGAGCAATTCACACTTCACTTGTTTTTTTGGGCTGGTCACAGTCAGCGAGACAACTGGAAAAGGGGAAGTCGGCAACAAATCACTCCTCAGTCAAAAAACATTAATCCATCCACCCAGACGACCGCTTGCTTTATCTTCTAAATTAAAGCATTAGACAGCAGTGTGTGCGCTACTGTGAGTGCCCTAAAATTCACCTGACACTTTTTTCACCCACCTCTGACTGTCTGCTCCTGTTAAGTTCTTTGCCAGTCGCCAATGATGAGTGAGCAGCCACGCAGCCTAAGTCTTCAACCCTGGCTTCACTTGCAATAATCTGGTGATTCTGCCTTTATTAACAGGGAACAGGAGTAGGTTATGAGTCATCTCTTTGTCAGATCCTCACGTCGGGTGATTCACTCTTCCTTCTCAACGTGATCGTCCTCCAAAAACTGACACCCACAGCTAGCTGGTCCTACCCACGTGTGGCGAAGGTTCTCTGCCTCCAATCTAATTGTGACTAATGGACATACTCCAGCAAAGTTGCTAGCCCGCAACAACAAATCAGAAGGGCAGAACCTCTGAATGGCATGCATCAGGTGAATCCGAAGCTTGTGGGAAGAGGCAGATCCTTGGAGTGGCTGACAGTGGGAATCGGAAAAAAAAAAGATGGGGGCAAAATAAAAGATGCAAAAAAAAACGGATGAAGTCCTTACAACATGGGCTGCAGTTGGCAGATCAAAGGATCTGCCCGACAGTAATTTTAGGTCAGCCTTGGACGTTGGGCAATGCAATCTGCACACCCCTGATCCACCACTCTCTCAGTGAAATAATGTCTCCTGACTTCCCTCCTGAATCTTCCCCCCTCCAATCTCATCTGGTGCCCCCTCGTGACCCTCCCCCTTCTAATCTGGAAAATCTCTTCTGTACTAGTCTTGTTAATCCCCTTTAAGTATGTAAAGGTTTCAGTCATGTCCCCCCATCCCTCCTCTCCTCCAGGGAATACATGTTCAGCTCGCCCAGCCACCCCTCATAGGGTATTCTTCTAATCTCTGGATCATCTTTGTTGCCCTCCACTGTACACTCTCCAACAATTTGATGTCCTTCTTCAGGAGAGGGCGCCAGCACTGCACACAATATTCCAGGTGTGGCCTGACCAGTGACCTGTAGAAGGGCAGGATCACCTCCCTATTTCTGGAGGAAATTCCCCTCGCTATACACCCCAGCATCCTGTTGGCCTTTGCTGCCACTCTCCTGCACTGAGCTGAGTTGTTCATACTCCCCGTTATAAGCACCCCTAGATCCTTTTTCTCCTTGGTGCATTCCAGCTGTACTCCCTCCAGCTGATAGCTCCTCTCCTGGTTGTTAGCCCCGAAGTGCAAGACCTTGCACTTTTAGGTGTTAAACCCCAACTGCTATGCATCTGACCACTCCTGTAGTTTGGTCAGGTCCTCGTGCAGCCCTCTCCACCCTTCGATGTCATCTACCACAGCTCCCATCTTCGTGTCATCTGCGAAGAGACTGATCTTACTCCGGATCCCATGGGACATATCAGCTATGAATATCCCAAACAACACCAGTCCCCATACTGACCCCTGCAGCACCCCACTCGTCACACAGAAACATCGAATTTGACGGCAGATAAGGAACTCTTGGCCCACCCAGTCTGCCCATTTCCCTACCTAATGGATAAGCTGCAGATCCTAGTTAACCAGCAGCCTACTTTTTTCTACTCCCACCCCCTAGAATTGCCTTATGACTGTCCCATGCATGCTTGAATTCAACCACTGTTTTTGACTCCACAACCTCCTCCGGAAGGCTGTTCCATGCATCCACAACCCTCTCTGTGAAAAAATACTTCCTCACATTACCTCTGCGCCCCCCATCTTTCAAATTCAGCCCCTTGTTCTTGCACACCTCTTTTTGGAAGATGCTACCCTCTTGGACTTTGTTGATTCCCTTGAGGTGCTTGAAAGTTTCTATCATGTCCCCCCTCTCCCTCCTTTCCTCGCGGCTATACATATTAAGCTCCTTTAGTCTCTCTCCATATGTCTTCTGGTGCAGACCCTGCACCATTTTAGTTCACTACAACCACCCTTTGCTGCCTTCCCTTCAGCCAACTGGTGTTCCAAATTACCATCTTTGTTACCACCCCTATATATTCCAGCTTCCCACCCCAGCCTACCATGCGGCACGGAATCAAAGGCCTTGCTGAAATCCAAATACAGGACATCCACCACATGGCCTTTGTTCAGTTCCCTTGTCACCCAGTCGTAATACTCAACCAGGTTTGTCTGGCAGGATCTTCCCAAGACAAACCCATGCTGCTGATCGTCCTAGAGACCGCTGATCTTCAAAAAGGGCACCAGCCTCTCTTTTAGGATCATCTCCATGAGTTTTCCCACAATTGATGTGAGGCTTACTGGTCTGTAGTTGCCTGGTTCGTCCTTAGGTCCACTTTTGTGAATGGGTACCACATGGGTCATCCTCCAGTCCTTTGGTATGCATCCAGTGTCCAAAGACATATTGAACAGGTCAGCCAGTGGTCCTGCCAGGATCTCCACTAGCTCCTTAAGTACCCTAGGGTGAATGCCATCTGGACTCAGTGCCTTATCCCCCCTCAGAGCCCTTAATCCTTTTAGCACCCTATCCTCCGTAATCCTTAAATCAGTCACCTCCCCCCCGCCCACTCCTCCTCTCCCAGGTGGTATCTGCCCCCTTTCTCCTTCGTGAACACTGAGCAGAAGCAATCATTCAGTGCCTTTGCCTGGTCCTCCCCCTTCTCCACCCAGACCCCATCTTTCCTAATCCTTACAATCTGATCTTTGTTTTTCTGTCTTTCACTGATGTATCTGAAGAATTCCTTTTCTCCATTTTTAATGTCCTGCGCCAGTCTCAGTTTCCTGGAAGCCTTGACCGCTTTGACCAGCCTGGTAACCTCCCTGGACTTCTACATATACACCTCCCTGTTATTAATCAATCAATCAATCTTTATTTAACTAGGTGAGCGTCATTGAGAAGAACTCATTTACAAGATGAGCCTGGGCACTCACATATATAAGTACAGGCAACCGGATATACAATGTTACAACAACTGGGAGTCCAACAACACAGTAATTCAAAATAAGAAAAGAAAAGAAAAAAAAGTAAATAAATGATAGGTACAGGGCAGAGATATATATACAGTGTTACAACAAATTAGTGTTCATACCATGCAGTAATGTTAGCGTAAACAAGGAGAAAATGCACATATCTTAGATGAAAGTAACATACATATTGTGGTACAAAAACCTATGCACATTAGCTGCGACAGGAACCTATGCAGCAAGAAAGGGTAAGGAGAAGGGGGAGTAGAAAGAGGAAGGGGAAAAGCCAGAGGGGGAGGAAGAGTGATATGTTTGGGGAGGGCATTACATAGTTTAGGGAATAGGTCAGGGTAAAGATGTGAAAAGGGGCAGGGCATGGAAAAGAAATAGGGGAGAGGAGCTTAGAATAGAGTAGGATGGGTGCGGTAAGAGTACCATTAACGGAAGCAAGTGCAGGTTTCTGAAAAAGGACGTTGGTAAAGGGATTTGAAGAAGCTCAGTTTCACAGGGATTGACAACTTTAGAGTTTTCTGTATTGTGTTCCAAATGACAGGAAGAGCATGGCTTATTACAGATTTGCCATATCTGGTTCTCACCTTGAGGATGAATAGTGAGATGTAAGAGAGGCTTCTCAAGGTGTAGTTTCCAACCCTACAGTTGGGCAGGCAACTCTCAATATAATCCGGGAGCATATTAGTGATTGCTTTGTAGGTCCAGAGCACTGCATTCTTTTGTCATCTGAATGTTGTGGTGTGTAACATAAGGGAGACCAGTTACGGATCGAATAGCTCGATGGCAGAGTATATCCAGGTTAGAGAGGGAGAGCTTTGGGCCTTGGCCATACAGGAAATCGGCATAATCTAAAAGAGGCAAGAATGTAGTCTGCACTAACCTAGTTTTAGCTTCTGGTGTAAGTAGATTTCTAATACGGAAGAAGAGACCAAGTTTCTGTTTCAGTTTTTTTGAGAGTTCATCGATATGATGGACAAAGGACAATTTGTGGTCTATCCAAAACCCAAGATACTTAAATTGCTCAACGAACTGCAGCGGCTCACCCAGTAATGTGTATATGAAGGGAGCAGAATACCAGTATTAATCCAGTTAATATAGACAGCAAATAGTAGCAGGCCTAAAATGGACCCTTGAGGGACACCCCTTAACAGGTTTTTTGAGGAGAGGGGCCCCCCTCAACCTTAACCAGCTGTTGACGCTCAGTAAGGTAGTTGGTAAACCAGTTCAAGGCTGGTTGGTCTGCTCCAATATTACTTAGAACACACAGGAGTAACTCATGGTCCACAGCATCAAAAGCTTTGCTCAGGTCAAGAAACAAAGCACACACATCATTTTTTGTGTCCAAGGCAGTCTGCTAATCATTAGTGACCTTAGCCAATGCAGATACAATGCTGTGGCGAGGTCTAAAGCCTGACTGAACTGGATTCAACAGGTTGCAGGTCTCCAGATAGGACCAAAGTTGCTCATTGACCACCTTTTCTAATAATTTGGGTAGGATGGGCAACAGTGATATTGGTTGGTAGTTATTTAGGTCACTGGGGTCCCCGGATTTAAACAGGGGAACAACATGAGCTATCTTCCAGACTCGGGGAAGTGCTCCTTGTGCAAGGGACATATTAAAGAGGTGAGTAATAGGGGGTGACAGAATGCAATATCCCAGCTTTAGGTAACAAGGCTCAGTGTTGTCAGCGCCTGCTGACTTTCTGGTGTCGAGGCTCAATAATAGATCCTCTACTTGTTTTAAGGTAATTAGAGTGAAGGAGAATACGCCTTCATGGGAGGGGTTAGCTGAGGCATGGCACGCCAGGTCATGGCTGCTCAGCTGCCGCGACTTGCAAAGTGGTTATTGATAAGCTTAAGGATCCCATTTTTGTCCGTTGGTGGAAATACCACCAGATGTGATTTTCTCGGCTAACGAGCTGGCTGGGTGAAATCCTTCAATGTCCCTGAATGTCTTCCAAAATTTGGTTACGAAATTAGATGCGGATTCGAGTTCAGCACGGAAATAATTAGCTTTCTCAGTCCTGATTAGCTTAGTGCACATGTTTCTTGCCACTCTAAATCACCCCCTACTGTTTCTTGAGTCTCCAAAATGCCTTTTTTTTTTGCCCTCACACCTTCCATGACCTCCTGCATCAGCCAGTTGGGTTTTTTTTTGCCCTTCCCTTCTTACTCCTTGTTCTTATACATGTCCCAGTAACCTCCACCAGCCCTTTCTTAAGTATATCCCATTTTTGTCTAGCATCCATGTGCGGCTGAATTTCCGCCAGATGCCCCTCAAATTTCCCCCATCCTTTTAAAGTTTGCCCCCTTAAAATTTATCACTCTGGTACCCATACCTACTGCTTCCCTGCCATGTTGTGCGTGAACCATATCGTGTGGTGGTCATTCCCAGCCAGAGGATCCTCCACCTCCAGATCATTTACAGCCTCCCCATTTGACAGAACCAGGTCCAGAGTCCTATCCAGTCTAGCTGGCTCACTGACCAACTGCACCAGGAAGCTGTCCTGAAATGCCTCCAATAAGACCTGCTCCCTTGCACTCTCAGTGGTTGGGGTGCTCCACTCCACCCCCGGTAGGCTGAAGTCCCCCCACCACCACAGTGTTCCCTTTCCTACAGACCCTTCTGATTTGCTCAGCTAACTCCTTATCCAGATCATCCCTTTGGGCTGGCGGCCTGTACACTACCCCATCCTCAATGTCCTACTTTTTGAGTCTTAAAGCTGCATTCATAGGGCCTCTGTTCTGCCTTCCTCCCCCTCCTCCCTTATGCACCTTATCCCCTCCTGTACATATACCTCCCCCTTTTTCCTCAGCCCTATCCTTCCTGAATATCTTATACCCTAGGATCGTCAAATCCCATTCCTAGTACTGGGTGGCCCACATTTCTGTGATGGCCGCAATGTCCACCCTCCCTATTGCCAAGAGAGCCTGTAATTTCGCTGATTTGTTACCAAGGCTTCTTGCATTCAGTGAGACCACCCTCCAACCTGTCCCTGCCCCTTCCCCTCCCTGAATTACCCCCCCTCCTAATCCCCCCATGCCACTGCTCCAAGTTCCTCCCTGCTAGCCTGGGGGGGTAAGCTTGTTTGGCTCCCTTCCCTGGGATCCCTGCCTACCATCTGTCCACTCGCCACTCCCCCACCTACTTTAAATCCACCTTCGTAGCTATGTATTCCCCTACCCTCTGCTTTAATACCCCCTTCCCCTCCCCACTCAAATGTAGCCTATCCCCTGCATAAAGTTCATTGTTGTCCCAGATTCTGTCCCAGACCCCCACCAACCTGTATCCCCTGGATTGACACGATTCCCTCAGCCAGGTGTTGAACTCCCCAATCCTTACTTTCCTCACTATACTAGCACAGGGTACTGGGAGCACCTCTGAAAATGCCACCGTTTCCCATAGTTTCCCACACAGCCTGCCCAATTCCTCAAGCAGAATTGAGGCAGTTTGGAGCTGCGTGGGGACACAAAAAGGTCCACCTCTGCGGATCTCCATGCGTCGAAGAGAGACTGCATGACTTCTGGTGCCAACAACCACTCGTGAGGATCTGCTTCTGTCCGACTGAGCTCATCTGCCAGATTGTTCTAAGCCCCTGCCAAACAAATCACTTAGATCAGAGCGTCCTGCTTCAGACACCATTCCCACACTCTCATTGCTTCCCTCCAAAGACAGTAAGAATGTGCTTCCTCTTTTTGTTGATGTAGTACATTACTGACTTGTTGTCTGTCTGAAGGAGGATTACCTTGTGACAGATGAAGTCCACTAGGGCCTGAAGGGTGTATAGGACTGCTCTCATCTCCAAAACACTGATGTGCAGATGGGACTCTATAGGGCTTCAGACTCCCTGAACATGGTGGCCCTGGCAGAGGGCTCCTCACCCCAACAGAGATGCATCCACGGAAGGCCTCCAGGACCTAGAAGACCTCGTGGCAGACCTACTACAGGGCAACCTCATGTGGTACCATTTCTTCCCCATCTAACATGAAGAAAAGAACCTGAGGTTGAATGGTGCTGGGTCCCAAACTGGGATCGGGAACGGGCCTGCTTCTTTTTGTGTTTACAGGAAGGATGTCCTCCCTCCCGAACACAGGACCGTACGTCATCAGAACCTTCTCTCGGTGAGGGAAATGAACCAGACACAGCCCCACTGCCAAAGTGGCATGCCTGAAGAGGCTCCCTACCGTCATTGTCGCTGTCCATGGGCTTAGGGAGTTGTCTGGTAGAGCTGACAGAAACTGACAAGAAAGCTGTTTTTTTTTTAAACTAAATTGACACAAAAATAACAAACAGTAGCTTTAAATTTACTAAAATTGAACAAACTGAACACTGTTGTTGTATAGACATGAAGATCTGACTCCCTGAGGGCGAACGTCATCTTCACTTAAGCGCACCTGACGGCAGGAAAAAAGAAACTGAGGAGGCTGAGGGCTGCTGCCGAAGTAAGCCATGCAGCACAAGCTAGTTTCGTGGTGCCACAGAAGCATGCAGCTTACCTTGGTGCTGGCCCTCCTGAAAAGTTCTGGCTCCCATAGTGTCCTAGCACCTCCGGCTGAGAACCTATGTGAATCAATGGTGGAGATACGGTCCAGGAAGATCTTCACTTTGCAAATTAATTCATAAAGTTTGCCAATTTCGCAAAGTGGGATGTGGTGACTTCACAGTTTTGGCAAACAAAGTGGCACTTTTCAAGCAAAGTCACCTAACTTCGCCTGAAAAAGTGCCACGTCCCCAAGAAAACTGCGAAGTGGTGAAGTGGGAACTTCGGGAAGTGTTTTGCAAAAGCAAATTTCACAGTTTCCTCAGAATTTCGCTGGCGAAGTAAAACTTCACACATCTCTGCTGGAATACTGTTCCCAGTTCTGGAGTCCCCAAGTGAGAAAGAACAGGGATAAACTAGTCTGTGCAGCAAAGGGTCACCAAGATGATTCCAGGCCAAATGCACAGATCCTATTGGCTATTTGGTACCTCAGTGTCTGCTATTACGCTTTGACTTTGTTTTTAAATGAAGTAAAACATTTTAACTTGTCCAAGATACTATCTGGACTTCCTTCTGCCAGGGACAGAATAGATAAAATAGAGACATGTTGCTGAGGGGAATTGGTAGAGTGAAGTGTGAAGATCTGTTCAACAGGAACAGTAGTGTAGTCACAAGCGGGCACGAATGGAGGCTAGTTGGTGGAAACTTCAGGAGGGATGTGAGGAAACTCTACTTCGCAGAGAGGGTGAAACCACGGCACAGGTTACCAAAAGAAGTGGTGGAGGCAGGCACTATATGGGTTAAAACATGGCCAGGACAAGTTAAAAGGGCTAATGTAATTCCAGGAGGAGGAGCTAGGAAGGTGTGTGTGGTGGGGGGGGGGCGCGCTAAGGGAGAAACAGAGGATTTAGAGTAGAAAACTCCAGCAAGACATTAGTTCAGGGGGATAGGCAGGAAACTCTTTATGGCAGACCAGATGGGCCCTTTGTCTTTATCTGCTGGCAACGTCTATGTTTCCATGCATGTAGGTAGGGGTTTATCAGCAGGTAAAGGAAGGTGGTCCTTCCACTCTACAGATCCCTGGTGAGGCTACACCTGGAGTACTGTGTGTAGTTCTGGAGCCCACGTCTGAGGAGGGACCCAGACAGGTTAGAGACAGTCCAAAGGAAGGTGACTAAAATGATACAGGGCCAGCAAGGAAATTTACATGAGGAAAGGTTGCAAAACCTGAACATGTATTCCTTAGGGGCCAGAAGGGAAAGGAAGGATATGAGAGAAACCTTCAAGTTTCTTCATGGAGTCAACAAGATGGAGACCTCTAAGCTGTTCACCAGATACGCAAACTCATAACCAAGGTGCACAATTACAAGAGTGTGTGTGTGTATGGGGGAGGGGCAGTTTCAGAAACTGATATGAGGAAGTACTTCACTGAGAGAGTGGTGGCCAAATACAACGGGTTGCCTAGCAGGTAGTCAACGCTGAAACTGTAGCTGGGTTCAAGGATGGCTGAGACAAATTCAAGGGGCAGACAGCAGAGGCAGTAGTGGGGGAGGGTATGGAGAAGGAGCCTGAATCTTTTATGTGCTATCCTCAGGATGCTTCACCTAGATAGGTATGCCACTTCTTTTTTTTCCCCTACACTTATTTTATGCCCTGTATTTTTCACCCGTCCCCATTCTCGGCTCAGCGCACACGTGGAGGCATACAGACGCCGCAGCTCCAGTCTCCCTCCCGGGACTTGCCACTTCCTCCCACCTACGCTAGCCACCAGACCTCCACCCAACTACAGGGAAGCGATGACCACACCGAGAGAGTAGAGCTGCCCCACGGCTGCTCAATCCTGCTCTCCCCTCCCCCCGTGCCGGTTCCCCAATGACCCGAGTCCATATCCGAACTCGGGTCGCCGGCGTGACGAGAGGCAAGGCGTCCAGCACCTTAGCCCTCTATGCCACTGGGCTGGTTCAGGCATGTCACTTCCATTAGCTAGGGTCCTCTGGCAGACTGGATAAACCACAGAACTGTTTGTGTCTGTTATTTTTTTGTTTCTAGGAAATTCCATATCCTGGATCTTAAAATCCTGAACCAGTATTCCTATATTTTGAACAAGCAAATCTGTATCCTGAACCTGGAATCTTGCACCTGCAGTTTTGTACCCTGAACTAGAAATCCTAAACCTACAATTTTTTTTAGCACTGAGCTCGCAAACCTATATCCTGGCCTGAAATCCTGAATATGTCATTTTGCATCCAGAAACTATAATCTTGAACATGAAATTCTATATCCTGAACCTGAACTGAACAAGCAATTTTTTTTTTTTTATACAGATGTTTATCCTCCTGAGCCCTGGCAGGGGCTTTGACCCACCGAGAGAGGAACTCTCTCTCTCTCAGGTCCCGCCACGCTTGCCGACCCTGGTATTTTCCCCCATGGCTTGCCCCCCACAAGGCGGGGCCAGGAAGGTGGCACCCCCTCCCTGGAGACCCAATCCAGAAGCCTGGGTCAACCCTCGGCGCAGCAGACCATCATGGAGCCCCGCCAGGCTCTTTTTCCTCTTGTTTTCTCCCGTTCCCCCCTCCCTACCGACGTGATTATGTCGGAGTGCGCCTCCTGACCCATTTTGCCCTCCAGTCACCACCAGAGGGCAATCAACGAGCGGGACAATGTGGAACCCTTCCCCCGAGAGAGGAGAGCAGTCCTCCAGGTGCTCGATCCTCTCTCCCTCTGCCGACCCCCAGCAACCTGGGCTCATTCCTGAACCCGGGTCGCCAGCGTAGTGCAAGGTGTAGCAATCAGCGCCTCAACTTCCAGCGCCATTGGGCCAGAATCTGAACAAGCAATTATGTACCTAGAACCTGCAATTCTGTATCCTGAACATGAAATTCTGCATCCAGACCCTGAAATCCTGAACCAGCAATTTGGCTTCCTGACATGGACTCCTGTATTCTGAATCTAAGATCCTACACATGCAGTTCTGTATCCTGATGCTGAAATCCTGAACCTCCAATTCTGTATCTGGAACCTGAAATCCTGAGCATGCAATTCAGTATCCTGACCAGGAGTTATGAACATGCAATTCAGTATCATGAACCTGTGATCCTGTATTCTGAAACTGCAATACTAAACACGTAACATGGAATCCTTAGCATACAAGTCTGTATACTGAGCCTGCAATCCTGTATCCTGAATCTAAAATCCTGAGTATGCAATTCTGTACCCCGAACCTGGAATACATACAAAAATTCTGTATACTGACCTTAAAATCCTGAACCTGCAATTTAGCTTCCTGAATCTGGAATCTCGAATATGCAGTTCTGTATCTTGAACCAGAAATTCTGTATCCTGAACCTAAAATATATGCAGTTCTGTATCCAGAACCTAAAATCCTGCACCTGCAGTTCTGTTTCCTGAATCTGGAATCCTAAACTTCCAATTCTGTACACTGAACCTAAAATTCTGTATCCTGAACCTAGCATCCTGAAGTTTCATATATATTATTCCAGGTTTAGGATATAGAATTCCATGTTTAAGATGCAAACGTTCAGGTTCAGAATATGGAAGAGACTGTCTGGAATTCTTCATCAAAACTCCATGCTCAGGACAGAGAACTCCCTGTTCAAGATACAGATCTTCAAGTTCACTGTACAGAACTCCATGCTCAGGATATAAAACTCCCTGCTCAGGTTACAGAACTACATGTTCAGGATTCAACACTTCATGTTCAGGATACAGAAAATACAGGTTATTCACCTGAAACAGGAGTTCTAGGAATGGTATATATTGTTCATCCATACTTATTGGCAGGTTCCTTGCCGCTTTAAATTTTGCCGGAAGGTCTTCAAGCTGGCTCCTCCCACCCACCCGGGTGGTAAAACTCTCGGCTCCGCCTCATGACGTCAGATCTAGCCCGCTGGAAGCCAGGTTGTGCGTCGAAGCCGGGGAGGTCGGGTGGGTGTATGGATGAACAACATATACCATTCCTAGAACTCCTGTTACAGGACAGTAACCTGTATTTCTAGGGACATGGATATGTTGTTCATCCACACTTATTGGCAGACTCCTAGCAGTTCTCCGGGAGGAGGGAGGCAAGCGCACACCCCTACTTAGGGAATAAAGACTGGAGAACCGAGGCCCCAAAACCAGCATCCCGGCGTGACTCAAGGTCGATGTGGTAGTGGGTAATGAAGGTATGTGCCGACTTCCAGGTAGCAGCCCTGCAGATATCCTGGATAGGGACATCCCTGGAAGCAGCCATCGATGCAGCGGTATGGCGGGTAGAATGAGCTCTTATCCCTCTGGGAGGCTCCATGCCCGCCAACCTATAGCAGAGATCTATGCAGGAGGTGACCCACCTGCTTATCGTCCGCTTGGCTGCAGGTCTGCCAGGTGCGGCTTCAGCGTAGGTGACAAACACCTGGCAAACCTCTCCCCGAACTTCAGCCGTCCGCTCCATATAATTAGCGAGCGCTCTTCTAGGGTCCAAAGTATGGAGCCTATATTCGGCCTCCGAGGTGTGATTG
This sequence comes from Neoceratodus forsteri, assembly GCA_016271365.2. Classification (NCBI taxonomy): domain Eukaryota; kingdom Metazoa; phylum Chordata; order Ceratodontiformes; family Ceratodontidae; genus Neoceratodus; species Neoceratodus forsteri. The sequence goes on along the minus strand of CM057453.1, from coordinate 1,454,047,241 downwards.
GGGTAAAACACCGGCAGAGTCAACACCTGGTTAAGGTGAAACTCTGACATCACCTTCGGAAGGAACTTCGGGTGGGGGGTGCAGGACAACCATGTCCCTGTGGAAGACCAGATAAGGAGACTCGATGGAAAGTGCCTGGAGCTCTCCCATCCTTCTGGCTGATGTGATAGCCACCAAGAAGGCGGTCTTCCACGACAGGTGGGAGATATTGCACCTGTGCATTGGTTCGAATGGCTTGCCCATGAGCTTGGCCAATACCAGCAGTAGATCCCACGGAGGTGGAGGTTCTCGAACCGGAGGTGAAATGTGATCAAGGCCTTTGAAAAAGTGCCAGACCACCTTCTCCTGCGCCATCGACTGCTTCCCGGCCCCTGCGCCCGGTAAGCACAGATGTCTGCCAGGTGCACCTTAAGGGTCGTCGACCGAAGCCCTTGCTGAGAAAGGGACCACAGGTAGTCCAGAATGCTTGCCAAAGAACAGGAGGAAGGGTCCAGGCCCTTTCCCTGACACCAAATGGAGAATCTCTTCCATTTGAAGGCATAGCATTTTCTGGGCGACTCCTTACGGGACGCCTCAACGACATTGAGGACCTTGTCGGAAAGATCCAAGGCCTGGAACTCTAGCCGCTCAGGAACCAGGCCGTCAGGTGCAGGGATTGAAGGTCCGGATGGAATACCTTCCCTGACTGACTGAGATCAGGTCTGGGCGGGCTGAGCGCTCGGGAGCCTGGAGCTTGAACTGAGGAAATCTGGATACCAGAACTGGCGGGCCAGCCTGGGCTACTCAGAATCACCTGCGCCTGTCCCTCCTTGCCTTGAGAAGCACCTTGTGGATCAAGGAAATGGGGAAAGGTGCAGAAGAGGCCCGGGGTCCACGGCCTCGAGAAGGCATCCCCCTGCAGCGAGTCCTGCTGAGGGGGGTGGGCTTGGAACAGTCTCAGCTTCGCATTCTCCTGAGGCAAACAGGTCCGCCTGAGGCGTGCCCCAATGGGAGAAGAGATCTTGTACTACCTCCGGCAGGAGAGACCACTCGTGAGACGCAGCCCCTATCCGGCTTAGGGCATCGGCCAGGGTGTTGGAGGCTCCTGTCACGTGAATGGCTAGGAGATCCATCTACAGGCTGCTCACGAGAGACCCCATGCAGAGAGCTTCCTTGCATAACAGCATGGAGCGCATCCCGCCCTGGCGGTTTAGGTAGTACATGGTCGTGGTATTGTCCGTCTGGACCTGAACCACTTGACCCCGTAGAAACGGAGCAAAGGTGGTGAGAGCTAGGTGGACCACTTGGAGCTCCAGCAGGTTGATATGGCATCGGAACTCCCGAGGGGACCAGAGGCCGTGCGCTCTGTGCTCCCCCAGATGGGCACCCCAACCCATCAGAGATGCGTCAGTCGATAGAGAGACCGTCGGCTCGGGGTGGATGAACGAGATGCCCTCCTGCAGATGTGCCGGAACGGTCCACCACTGGAGAGCGTTCCACATTTCCTGGGTCACTGTCACCAACTGATCCAATGGATCGTAGCGTTGTGACCACTGGCTGGCCAGTCCCCATTGAAGGGGATGCATGTACCAATGGGCCCAATGGACCATGCTGGTGCAGGCCACCATGAGGCCCAGGAGACGAGGAAGTCCCGGCAGGGGCATTGCCCAACCTGAAATGATTGGGCAAAGGAGGAAAGAACCTCGGCCCTGTCTGCTGGGAGCCGAGCTCTGGCTCAAGAGAGTCGCGCCTGCCCCGATGAAGTGTATCACCTGCTTCGCATGAGTTCCAACTTGGCCTCGCTTGATGAGGAGGCCAATCTGAGCAAACCTGGAGGGCCCGATCTCTGGACCGCCCACCTCCACTCTGGAGGGGCTGCAATCAGCCAGTCGTCCCACGTGAGGGTACACCCGGACCCTTCGGGCGCCAAGAGGAATGCTGTCACCACTGCCATGCATTTGGCGAAGACCCTGGGAGCTAGAGAGAGGTCAAGGGCATGGCCTGGAACTCATAAAGGGATCCCTCCGCTCTGAAGTGGAGGAATCTCTGATGAGACGGATGGATCGGGACGTGCAAGAACGCATCCTGGAGGTCCAGGGAACAGAACCACATGCCTTTTTCCAAGGATGGGATTATCTGAGCCAGAGTGATCATCCTGAAGGTCCGAGACCTTAGGAACCTGTTCAGGTCGTGCAGGTCGAGAATGGGGCACCAGCCCCCCGTCCGTTTTGGGACCAGGAAATACCTGGACACAAACCCCAGGTCTGGAGGAGGATCCGCCACCTTCCTGATCACCTCTTTCGCGAGGAGCAGAGCAATATCAGCTTGGTGGGCGACAGCGAGGCTTCAGACCCGTGGCCCCAGTGGCGATGGCGAGGAGATGCTGCTTGAATTCAGAGGCAGGCCCTTCCCTACCACCTCACACCCAGCCGGTCCGTGGCGGACCAGGCAGAAAGGAAGTGGCAGAGCCGCCCCCACGGGGGGAACCCAGGGAAGGGTGACGAGGTTGGGGGGCGGCACCCCTCAACCCGTCACTGGGCAGGCTTGGGGGAGGGACCGGCCGAGGAACCTCCTGGGCCTTTACCTCCTTGCTTCCTGTTGGAGGAAGCCACTGGCTTGGGTTTGGGATGCCAAGCGCGAGCCTGCTGGTCCTGTTGCTGGTGCTGTTGGGCCGAAGGACAAAAGGGCTTATGCTGTTGCTGACGGCGGCCTTTGTCCCTCTGGGCGGAGGTGACCAAGTCCAGAGTGGCGTTGGACTTTTTGATCCGCTGGAGGTGTCCCTCCACTCCAGGGCCGAAGAGGTCAGTCCCCAAGAAGGGGACATCCGCCAACTTGTGCTGGGTATCCGCCGTGAAGGTGGATATCCTCAGCCACGCACTGCGGCACATGGCCACCGCGGCCGCTACTGATCTGGCACAGGAATCACCTATGTCCAGAGCAATCTGAAGCTGCTGCTTCGCCACCGTCCTACGCTGGTCCCGCACCTAATGGACCGTGGTCTGCAGGTCGGCCGGGAGATGAGGGAGGACCTCATCCAGGGAGCCCATGAGGGCGTGGGAGAAGTGTGCCATCAGCACGGCCGAGCTGGCTTGTCGGAGAACGAGGGAGGACGCAGCGTACACCTTGTGCCTGGCATAGTCCAGCTTTTTGGACTCTTTGTCGGGAGGCTTATCCACGTCCCGAGCGTTTCCGGAACACCGGAAGATGCTATCGGTAACTAACCCCTCAGCAGAGGGGTGCTCCGAGAAACCTGGAAAAGAGCCGGTAGGGACCGCATACTTCCTAGCCATCCTGGCCGAGGGCGCAGGACAGGAAGCAGGCAGCTGCCAAAGCTCCAAGGCTGGGCCGACAATGGCCTCAGCTACAGGGAAGGCCTCCGTGGGTGAATCCCCTCAGTCCAGTATCTCCGTCAGGGGATATTTGGCCCGTTTGGACACGGGCTTGAGCTGCATCCTCGTAGACTCCAAGATGAGCCGAAGCAGACCCATGAAGGACGATGGGCTATCGTCCAATGACTGGCCCCTGGAGGACTCCAGGTCGACCTGCCTGGAGAACAGGGAGGAGTCGTCATCGGACTCCAAAGAGTCTGCGAAGAGCTGCCTCGGGCCTGAGCCACCCTCTACCTGCCGAGGGCGGTCGGGAGTGAGAGTGACCGACAACCTGTGGGGCAGGCCATGACCCGACCGAGAATCCTTGGTCGGTGCCCCAGACTTCGGTTGTGGAGGCGGAGGTTCCACAACAATCAGTGGAGCAGCTGGTTTCGGCCGAACAACCAGCCCAGAAATGGGCATCTCGACTGTGGCGAGTGGTTGCTTCGGCCGTTCGGGCGACAGCCACTTGATGGCCGGGGGATGAATCGGAGTCGATTTACTCCTGGACAACAGTAACTGCTGCCACATAAGCTCCTCGTAATGCAGACACAATTTGCATCGAAGCCGCTCCTCATCCGAGGAGGAGGACGAGGAGGAACGGTGTCGCCGCTTACTTCGGTGCCGAGACCAAGACCACCAATGTCGGCGGGAGCGACATGACCGAGATGAAGTCCGAGACCGAGATCCTCAGTGAAACCGAGGGCGGGCCAGGGAAAGGGCGGGAGACACCCGCTCTTCCCTCAGCTCGGACACTTTAACTGGGGACTGCCGCCCCGAAGGCATGGGCAGATCCTCGGTCTCCACCGGGGAAACCGGCGAAGAGGGGTTGTCGGCTTCACCAGCTGACAACCCGTCCGACGGGTCGAGGAATATCTCGACAGATCGATGGGGTGTCCCGCAGGCTGGCCTGACGGGACACTCGGAAGCCAGCGGCCTGAGCCGCAACTCCGATCAAGTCGACGGGTCAGCTGTTCGGGAAGGAGACCCTTCCTCCATTCGCATGAACGCGACGTGGGACTTACCCTTCGACTCCCTCTTCTTGGGCCGAGAGGAATGTCCCGATGGCCCTTCTCCCTTTGTGGAAAGGGACAGGCAAAGCTCCTTGAATGAAGCCGAGTAAAAGGAACTCAGAGAAAGCGGGATAAATGCCGCGGCCGAGGAGGAGGAAGTTGCGGCCTGGGCCGCCTCCTCCTCCTCGAGGGCGATCATATGCTCGAGCTGCTCAGCTGAGCCAGCCGCCACAGACACCGCCCAACAAGCCTCTTTGGATTTTACCGGCGGGTAACGCTTCTCGGGGCGCCCGAGCTTTAATTGGACAGCGTGATCCTCCAGGACGGTGGCCGAAAAAGAGCGGCACAACTCGCAGGCCTGCGGGTCGTGGTCTAGGCCGAGGCAGTAGACGCACGTGGAGTGCGGATCCGTCCTGGACATCTTCTGCCCGCAAGGGCACCTCCGAAAGCCGGGGATCGATTTGTCCATCGCAGTCACGAGGGATAATGAAGACCAAATTTAGAAAACTTCAAAACTAGTTTCGGACGAACCGAAGAGTTAGGATCCAGTCTAAAACGCAGAGCGCTAAGGAGGGAACCTGAACTTCCAAGCGGTAAGGAAGATCTGGCGTCATGGGGCGGAGCCGAGAGTTTTACCACCCGGGTGGGTGGGAGGAGCCAGCTTGAAGACCTTCCGGCAAGATTTAAAGCGGCAAGGAACCTGCCAATAAGTGTGGATGAACAACATATCCATGTCCCTAGCAGAATAGTTTACAAAAGAACTTACTGTAATAGTAGATCTTAATGGGGATCTCAGTCATCAGGTCACACTGCAGGAACTTCGCCATCGGTGACACAGGATCCACATGGAAGATTTTCCTGCAGTACCACTGGGACTGCCCACACTGATGTCACCAACCCTATAAAGGCATGAGCAACCCCGCTCCCTCCTCAGTTCTTTCTCCTGGAGACTAATGGAGCAAACCTGTGCCACTGGGAACACAGGAGAGAGAGAGAGGTGTCCAGGCCTAAATAAAAAGCTGGATACACCAGTTAGCCAGTTCTGAGAAGACAGACCCATAATAAGGGGATGGTGGGAGGGAAGGCAGACCTGATGACTGACATCCCCTCAAAGATCTACTGTTATGGTAGGTTTTTACACAACTGTTCTATCTTCTTCAGGGGTATCTCAGTGATCAGGTCACACTGTAGCAACGAGTCCCAAGCAGTTACAGGTGTAGCAAAACATTCTGGGAGGAAGGCCAACCAAAGCCTAGGACAGGAGGCCCTGCAGAACAGCTCGGTCGAAGCTTGCTCAGGCTCTAGAGGCAATGTCCAGACTGTAGTGCTTGGTGAAAGTATGGACAGTACTCCAGGTGGCAGCAGCGCAAATGTCAGTGGCTGAGACCCCTTTGAAACAGGCCACAGAGGTAGCCATGCCCCTTGTGGAATGGGTTTTCACTATCCCTGGCAACTCTTTGCCATCCTTGTTATAGCAGAACACAATGCAATGGGCCAACTACTTGGACAAACACTGTTTGGAAACCTTAGCACCCGCTCTTCCTGGGGCAAATGAAACAAAAATCTGCTTTGTTTTTTTGCAATACTTAGTTCGGAGCAGGCAGTATTTCAAAATTCTGTGCACATTTAAAGTATGGAGCGGTGCTTCCCCTGGACTGGCACGCTCTCGAAAATAAACAGGTTGCTGGATTGGTTCAGAGTAAACTCAGACACCACCTTAGGGGGAAACTTAGGATTTGCGCGCAAAGACATCCTGTCTTTGTGAAAAATCAAATAAGGCTCCTCATGCCAGAAAGCATGAAGCTCAGAAATCCTTCAAGCAGAAGCAAGAGCAATCAAAAATAATGCTTTCCAAGAAAGAAAGCGTAGCTCACAAGTCACAGCTGGCTCAAATGGAGATGGGGTAAATTTTTCCAAAATAAAATTGAAATGCCAAGCCGGGACAGGGGAATGGATTGGAGGTTTCAGGTGCAGGATGCTGCTTAGAAAGGTACAGGACACATCTAACTAAGCCACAGTGCGATCACCCAAGTACTCATGAAAGACCAAAATTTATTTATTTTTTATTTATTGAAATTCTCAGATTAAACCTTAACAAGCTCATTACATAGGTTCCACCTCCGAAGCAAAGAAGCACAAGTCAGGAAACAACACAAAGTAGCAGTTAAAGCATACAAATGATGATGAACAGTATAAAAATGTAAATTACATACCTACTGTAATTCTTGATCTTCTAGGAAGAAGTCTCCACCACTCATTCATACAGATGGGACTACGCCGGAGGCACTAGGACCCAGCAAGAGCAAAAAATCTGGCGCAAGGAAGCGGCTGTGTAGGGTACCTCGGCGTTGACTCTCCAACCGCCTCATTATCTTTTTTTACCGAGAAGGTGCAGCGTAAACTAACCTAGTAAAAACTAACCTATTGTCGGACATAAGATAGTCCGAATGACCCATGTAAGAAGGGTCAACACAACAGTCTTCACAGGCCAGCCTTCGAGGGAATGAAGACCACAAACAGATAAGTGAGCTCGGGGGATGGTGGGTGGGCGTGTGAATGAGTGGTGGAGACTTCGTCCAAGAAGATCAAGAATTACGGTAGGTACGTAATTTACATATCTTCCTGGACATAAAGTCTCCACCACTCATTCACACTGATGGGAGAGCGCGGAGCTAAAATAATTCCCCAAGACGGGCAGCAGGAGGGAGGAGCTCACCTAGGACAGAAGTCCATTAAGGATTGTCCTGCCAAAAGACTGATGCTGTCTGGCATGGACATCCAAGGCACAGTGCTTTACGAAAGTGTGCACGGAGCTCCAAGGGGCCGCACTCTAGATGTCCGCAATGGGCATGTTGCGAATTTCTGCCAGAGATGCCACAACTGCTCTGGTAGAATGAGCATATACTCTGCCTTCTAGCTTAACCTGTGCCATGGAGTAGCAGTGGCAGAGGCATGCCACTAACCATGCTGAAATGCATCTGATAGCAAAAGGCTGACCCAGCCAGGCCGTGCTGAAGGAGACAAACAGTTGTCTAGATGTGCAGATTTCCTTAGTTCTATCTAAGTAGAACCGCAAGGCTCTCTTCACATCCAGGGAATGTAGGGTACGATCTCCCTCATTCTGGAAGTTCGTGAAGTAGGTAGGAAGGACCAAGGGCTGCTTCAGATGGAATTCTGAGACAACCTTGGGAAGAAACTTGGGGTGGGTCCTAAGAACCACTTTGTCTTTCTGAAATGCAGTATATGGGGGGGTCTGTGACCAAAGCATGTATTTCAGACACTCTGCAGGCGGAAGTGATGACTACAAGGAAGGCCACCTTCCAAGTCAGAAATTTCAGGTCACAAGTAGCTAGGGGCTTGAAAAAGGTTTACGAGTGAGCATGTCTAGCACAAGGTTAATGTCCCAGGCTGCTGCTGGTCGTCTGACAGGTGGCCTGGTATGCAGAGTGCCTTTAAGAAACCTCTTGAACTCAGGAAGCTGAGCCAGAGACATGGAGTATATGGGCTCATGGTATGCAGAGATTGTACAGAGGTGAACCTTAACAGTTGAGTATTGCAGGCCTGTATTTGAGAGGTCTAAAAGATACTCTACAACCTTGTTTGGTGGGCAGGAAAAAGGATTCCATGAGGATTTTGCACACCAGATGGAGAAGCGCCTCCACTTAGCCGTGTAAGTTTTTCGAGTAGCTAGCTTGCATGCAGCTAACAAAAATATCTGAGACCCTACGTGAAATGTTAAACCTGTTCACCTCTATCTCCTCAGGAGCCAGGCATGGAGGTGAAGGAACTTCAGGTTGGGATGGACCACAGGGCCCTGGGTCAGCAGGTTCGTAAGAAGTAGAAGCTGTCTTGGTAAAGTTTCCAATAATCTGTTGGTTAATGGAAACCAGATCTGATGAGGTCAGAATGGGGCGATGAGAATCATTCTGCCCCCCGTGCCTCCAGTTGGAGAAGCACCTTCTGAACTAGGGGAAGAGGACGAAATGCGTGCAGAAAGCGTCTTGTCCACCGCAGTCTGAATGCATCCTGACAAAAAACGCCAGGTCCTGGATTTCTGGAGCAGAAGAGAGACAATTTTGCATTGAGTAGGGATGCAAAAAGGTCCAGGTCTGGAGTTCCCCACTCTTTGAACAGTGATTGCACGACACTTGCGTCGAGAGACCACTCGTGAGGATCTGTCTCCGTTACTACCTGGATCAGAACTTTGTGCTCTAGGCACCATTCCCACACTCTTATCGCTTCCCTGCATAAGGGGTAAGAGTGTGCTCTGCCCTGTTTGTTGATGTAGTACATCACTGCCTTGTTGTCCATTTGAAGGAGAATGGTTTTGTGACAGAGTATGTCCTTCAAGGTCTGGACTGCGTAGAGGACGGCTTTCATTTCCAGAACACTGATGTGAAGCTGAGACTCGTCCTGACACCAATGACCCTGGGTGCGGAGATCCCGGCAGTGAGCTCCCCATCCCAGTAGGGACGCATCCGTGGTGATGGAGATCTGGGGATCTAGGGGGCCAAAGAGATAACCTTCCAGAAGGTTGTCCTCCTGAGTCCACCAAGTGAGCGAGCATTTCAGCAGTTCCATCACCTTGATGTGAAAGGACTGTGGGTGTGTGGTTGGCAACCACTGAATGCTGAGCAGCCACTGAGAAGTTCTCATGTGAAGGCGAGCCTGAGGCACAGTGAACACTGAGGATGCCATGAGACCCAGGATCTGCTGCATTGAGAGAGCTAGGACTGAGCTGTTTTCTCTGATGAAGTGAGCCATCTGGAGGATGTTGCTCCTTCTGTCCTCCAGAAGAAAGGCTTTTGCGTTGGAGGTATCCAGAAGGGCACCTATGAAGAGGAGCCATTGGGAGGGCTTTAGTTGAGACTTTCCCAAGTTTAGCAGGACTCCCATGGACGTGAGGAATTTTGAAGTCATAGCTATGGTTTCTTGAGTCTCTTGTCTGGAGGGGCTTGCGAGAAGCCAGTCGTCCACATACAGAAACACCTGAATTCTGAGCTTCCTCAGATGCGCTGCGAGAACTGCAAAACACTTTGTAAAAACTCGAGGCACCGACAATAGCCCAAAAGGCAGGACTCTGAATTGGTAGTGCTGACCCAACGCCATGAATCTGAGGTATCTGTGGTGGTTTGGGTGAATGGGAACAAGCTGGTAGGCATCTTGCATGTCCAGGGAGGCTAGCCAGTTGTGTTGATGAATCAGAGGTAAGAGTGTACCGAGTGATATCACCTTAAACTTTTCCTTGAAAAGGAACTTGTTTAAGTTCCTGAGATCTAGAATAGGGTGCATGCTGCCTGTTTTCTTTCGAACTAGGAAGTAATGGGAATAGAAAGAACAGGTTACTCACCTGTAACAGGAGTTCTAGGAGTGGTATATGTTGTTCATACACACTTCTTGGCATGTCCCGTTCCACTTTAAATCTTGCCGGAAGTCTTCAAGCTGGCTCCTCCCACCCACCCACCTGGGTGGGATATACCTCAGCTCCGCCCCATGACGCCGGATCTTAGCCCTCTGGAAGCAAGGTTGTGTGCCCGAAGTCAGGGAGGCCGGGTGTGTGTGTGTGTGTGTGGATGAACAACATATACCACTCCTAGAACTACTGTTACAGGTGAGTAAATACAGGTTACTCACCTGTAACAGGAGTTCTAGGAATGGTATATGTTGTTCATCCACACTGTCTGGCAGGTTCCTTGCTGCTTTAAATCTTGCCGGAAGGTCTTCAACCTGGCTCCTCCACCCACCCGGTGGTAGTAACACGGCTCCGCCCCCATGATGCCAGATCTAGCCTGGCAAGCCAGGCTTGTCGCGTCGGGCCGGGAGGCCGGGTGGAGTTCAGGGGATGAACAACATATACCATTCCTAGAACTCCTGTTAAGGTGAGTAACCTGTATTTCTAGGGACATGGATATGTTGTTCATCCACATTGTCTGGCAGACTCCTAGCTGCTCTCTGGGAGGAAGGAGGCAAGGCACACATCCCCTACTTAGGAATAAAGACTGTAGAACCGAGGCCCCAAACCAGCATCCCGCGTGACTCAAGATCGATGTGGTGGGTAATGAAGGTGTGCTTGACTTCCAGGTAGCAGCCCTGCAGATTTTCTGGATAGGACGTCCCTGGAAGCAGCCACCGATGCAGCAGTATGGCGGGTAGAATAAGCTCTTATCCCTCTGGGAGGCTCCATGCCCGCCAACCTATAGCAGAGATCTATGCAGGAGGTGACCCACCTGCCTACCATCCGCTTGGCTGCAGGTCTGCCAGGTGCAGCTTCAGCGTAGGTGACAAACAGCTGGCGAACCTCTCCCCGAACTTCAGCCATCTGTTCCTTGTAATAAGCGAGCGCTCTTCTAGGGTCCAAAGCATGGAGCCTATATTCGGCCTCCGAGGTGTGATTGGGGTAGAACACCGGCAGAGTCAACACCTGGTTAAGGTAAAACTCCGACACCACCTTCGGAAGGAATTTCGGGTGGGGGCGCAGGACAACCTTGTCCCTGTGGAAGACCAGATAAGGAGACTCGATGGAAAGCACCTGGAGCTCTCCCATCCTTCTGGCTGATGTGATAGCCACCAAGAAGGCGGTCTTCCACGACAGGTGAGAGATGTCACACCTGTGCATCGGTTCAAATGGCTTGCCCATGAGCTTAGCCAATACCAGCAGTAGATCCCACGGAGGTGGAGGTTCTCGCACCACAGGGGATATGTGATCAAGGCCTTTGAAAGCGCCTCGACCACCTTCTCCTGCACCGACCGAAGCTTCCCAGCCCGCACTAGGTAAGCAGAGATGACTGCCAGGTGCACCTTAAGGGTCGTCGACCTAAGCCCTTGCTGAGAAAGGGACCAGGTAGTCCAGAATGCTAGCCAAGGAGCAGGAGGAAGGGTCCAGGCCCTTGCCCTGACACCAAATGGAGAATCTCTTCCATTTAAAGGCGAGCATTTCTGGTCGACTCTTACGGGACGCCAACACGCTGAGGACCTCGGCCGGAAAGACCCAAGGCCTGGAACTCTAGCCACTCAGGAACCAGGCTGTCAGGTGCAGGGATTGAAGGTCCGATGGAATACCTTCCCTGATTGACTGAGAATCAGGTCCAGGTGGGCTGAGCCGCGTCGGGAGCCTGGAGCTGAGACTGAGGAGATCTGGATACCAGAACTGGCGGGGCCAGTCTGGGGCTACCAGAATCACCTGCGCCTCGACCCTCCTCGCCTTGAGAAGCACCTTGTGGATCAAGGGAAATGGGGAAAGGCGTAGAAGAGGCCCGGGGTCCACGGCCTCGAGAAGGCATCCCCCTGCAGCGAGCCCTGTTGAGGGGGGCGGGCATAAAACAGTCTCAGCTTCGCATTCTCCCTGGAGGCAAACAGGTCCACCAGAGGCATGCCCCAGTGGGAGAACAGATCTTGTACTACCTCCGGCAGGAGAGACCACTCGTGGGACGCAGCCCCTATCCGGCTTAGGGCATCGGCCAGAATGTTGGAGGCTCCTGCCACATGGATGGCAAGGAGATCCGCCTCCAGGCTGCGCACGAGGGACCAAGTGGGGAGAGCTTCCCTGCACAGAGGCATGGAGCGCGTCCCACCCTGGCGGTTTAGGTAGTACACGGTCGTGGTATTGTCCGTCTGGACCTGGACCACTTGACCCCGTACAAATGGAGCAAAGGCGGTGAGGGCTAGATGAACCACTCGAAGCTCCAGTAGGTTGATGTGGCATCAGGACTCCCGAGGGGACCAGAGGCCATGTGTTCTGTGCTCCCCCAGATGGGCACCCCAACCCATCAGAGAGGCATCGGTCGATAGAGAGACCGTCGGCTCGAGGCGGACGAACGGGATGCCCTCCTGCAGATGTGCTGGAATGGTCCACCACTGGAGGGCGTTCCACATCCCCTGGGTCACTGTCACTAGCTGATCCAAGGGATCAGAGTGCTGTGACCATTGGCTGCCATGAGGCCCAGGAGGCGCAGGAAGTCCCAGGCAGGGCGCAATTGCCCAACCTGAAATGATTGGGCAAAGCAGGAAAAAACCTCGGCCCTGTCCACCAGGAGCCGTGCTCTGGCTCGTAGAGAGTTGAGCTCTGCCCCGATGAATTGTATCACCTGCTTTGGCACGAGTTCCGACTTGCCCTCGTTGATAAGGAGGCGAACCTGAGAGCAAACCTGGAGGGCCAGATCCCTGGACCGCCCCACCTCCATTCTGGAGGAGGCTGCAATCAGCCAGTCGTCCAGGTAGGGGTACACCTGGACCCTTCGGCGCCGCAGGAATGCTGTCATCACTGCCATGCATTTGGTGAAGACACTGGGAGCTAGGGAAAGGCCAAAGGGCATGGCCCGGAACTGGTAGAGAGATCCCTCTGCCCTGAAGCAAAGGAATCTCTGGTGGGACAGATGGATTAGGACGTGAAAGAACGTGTCCTGGAGATCCAGAGAACAGAACCACATGCCTCGTTCCAAGGATGGAATGATCTGAGCCAGAGTGACCATCCTGAAGGTTCGAGACCTTAGGAACCTGTTCAGGTCATGCAGGTTTAGAATGGGGCGCCAGCCCCACGTCCGTTTAGGGACCAGGAAGTACCTGGACACAAACCCTGGGTCTGGTGGAGGATCCGCCACCTTCCCGATCACCTCTTTTTCAAGGAGCAGGGCAATGTCGGCTCGGCGAGCCGACAGAGAGGCTGCGGACCCCGTAGCCCCCCGAGGGGAGACGGCTCAGAAGGGCGGGGCCTGCTCGAACTCCAGAGGCAGGCCTTTTCCTACCACCTCCAACACCCAGCGGTCCGTGGTGATAGCGGACCAGGCGGAAAGGAAGTGGCAGAGCCGTCCCCCCACGGGGGAACCCAGGGAGGAGTGACGAGGCTGGGGGCGACACCCCTCAACCTGTCACTGGGCAGGCTTGGAGGAGGGGCTGGCTGAGGGACCTCCTGGGCCTTTTCTTCCCTGCTTCCTATTAGAGGAAGCCGCAGGCTTGGCTTTGGGATGCCAAGCGCGAGCCTGCTGGCCCTGAATGCTGGTGTTGCTGGGCCGGATGTTACAGGAGCAGAAGGCAAAGGACTTATGTTGCTGACAACGCCCTTTGTCCTTCTGGGTGGAGGTGACCAAGTCCAGGGTAGCGTTGGACTTTCGATCCACTGGAGGTGTCCTTCCACTCCAGGGCCGAACAGGTCAGTCCCCAAGAAGGGGACATCCGCCAATTTATGCTGGGTATCCGCCGTGAAGGTGGATATCCTCAGCCATGCTCTGCGGCGCATGGCCACTGCGGCCACTACTGATCGGGCACAGGAGTCTCCAATGTCTAGAGCCATTTGGAGCTGCTGTTTCGCCATCGCCCTTCCCAGATCCCGCACCTGCTTGACCGTGGTCTGCAGGTTGGCCAGAAGATGAGGGATCACCTCATCCAGGGAGCCCATGAGGGCGTGGGAGAAGTGTGCCATCAGCACGGCCGAGCTGGCCTGGTGGAGGCCTAGGGAGGACGCAGCGTACACCTTGCGCCTGGCATAGTCCAGCTTTTTGGACTCCTTGTCGGGGGGCTTATCCATATCCCTAGCGTTCCCGGAACGCCGAAAAACGCTATCGATGACCAACCCCTCCGCAGGGGGGTGCTCCGAAAAACCAGATAAAGAGCTGGTAGGGACCGCATACTTCCTGGCCATCCTGGCCGAAGGCGCAGGGCAGGAAGCCGGCTACTGCCAGAGCTCCAAGGCTGGGCCAACAATGGTTTCAGCCACCGGAAAAGCCTCCGTGGGCGATTCCCCTTGGTCCAGTATCTCCGTCAGGGGATACTTGGCCTGCTTGGATACGGGCTTGAGCTGCATCCCGGTGGACTCCGAGATGAGCTGAAGCAGACCCATGAACGACGATGGGCTCTCGTCCATCAACTGCCCTCGGAGGACTCCAGGTCAAGGGGTCTGGAAAACAGGGAGGAGTTGTCGTCAGACTCCGAGGAGTCTGCGAAGAGCTGCCTGGGGCCTGAGCCACCCTCCACCTGCAGAGGACGGTCGGGAGTGAAGGTGACCGACAACCGGTGGGGCAGACCCTGACCCGACCGAGAGTCCTTGGTCGGCGCCCACGATTTCAATTGTGGAGGCGGAGGTTCCACCACAATCAGTGGGGCAGCTGGTTTTGGCCGAACAACAAGCCCAGGCTTGGGCACCTCAACAGCCGCGAGGGGTTGTTTCGGCCTTTTGGGTGACAGCCACTTGATGGCCGGGGAAGGCGACGGCATCGGCTTGTCCCCAGACAAAAGGAGCTGCTGCCACATTAAGTCCTAGCAGCGTCGACGCAATTTGCGCCAAAGCCTCTCCTCTTCTGAGGAGGAAGACGAGGATGAGCAGCGCCGCCGTTTTCCTCAGTGCCGAGACCGAGACCGCCGATGTCGGCGGGATCGGCTGGACCGAGAAGAGGTCAGAGACCGAGACCCTTGGTGTTTATGGGGACTCCGGCACAGGAGGCGCAGGCAAGTCCTCGGTTTCCACCGGGGGAACCGGTGAAGAAGGGTTGTTGGCTTCACCAGTCGACAGCCCGTCTGACAGGTCGAGAAAAATCTCGACCGCGTCGACGGGTGTCTCGGCCGGCTGACCCGACGGGGACACCATGAAGCCAGCGGCCTTAGCCGCAACCTCGACCGGAGCCAAGTGTCGACTGTCCGGGGAAGGGGGACCTCTTCCGCTCCCACGAAGGTCGACGGTGGGACTTAGCTCTGAGTCCTTCTTTTTTGACCGAGAAGAGTGTCCCGATGGCCCCTCTCCCTTCATGGAAAGGGATTGGCAAAGCTCCTTAAAAGAAGCTGTGTATGAGGATCCCAGAGTGAGCGGGACAAATGCCGCGACCGAGGAAGATGAGGATGCGGCCTGGGTGATCATTTGCTCGAGTTGCTCAGCCGAGCCAGCTGCCGTGGACACCGCCCGACGGGCCTCCTTGGACTTCACCGGTGGGTAGCGCTTCTCGGGGCGCCAAGCTGTAACGGGCAGCGCGGTCTTCCGTGACGCCAATAAACGATTGACATAAATTTCGCAGGGCCTGCAGGTCGTGATCAAGGCCAAGGAAGTAGATGCACGTGGACTGCGGGTCTGTCCTGGACATCTTCTGCCCGCATGAGCACCGCCGAAATCCGGGAGTCGATTTGTCCATCGCAGCCGTGAGGGAGTAATTAGACCGAAGTCTTGAGAACTTTAGAACTATTTTCAGGCGAACCGAAGAATTAGGATCCAGTCTATACGCAGAGCGTTAAGGAGGGAACCTGAGCTTCCAAGCGGTAAGGAAGATCTGGCGTCATGGGGCGAAGCCGAGAGTTTTACCACCCAGGTGGGTGGGAGGAGCCAGCTTGAAGACCTTCCGGCAAGATTTAAAGCAGCAAGGAACCTGCCAGACAGTGTGGTTGAACAACATATCCATGTCCCTAGAACCTGTTCTTCTAGGAGGGCGGATATGTTGTTCATCTACACTTCTTGGCAGACTCCAAGCAGTTCTCCGGGAGGAGGGAGGCAAGGCACACACTCCCTACTTAGGAAATAAGGATTGGAGAACCGAGGCCCCAAAACCAGCATCCCGGTGTGACTCAAGGTCGATGTGGTAGTGGGTAATAAAGGTGTTTGCTGACTTCCAGGTAGCAGCCTGACAGATTTCCTCAATAGGCACGTCCCTGGAAGCAGCCACTGATGCAGCAGTATGGCGGGTAGAATGAGCTCTTATCCCTCTGGGAGGCTCCTTGCCCACCAACTCATAGCACAGACCTATGTATGATGTAATCCACCTTGCTATGGTCCATTTGGCTGCAGTCTGCCAGAAGCGGCTTCAGCGTAGGTGACAAACAGCTGCAGAAACTCTCCACAAACGTCCGCCATCCTCTCCTTGTAGTAGGAGAGAGCACGTCTCAGGTCCAAGGTATGGAGCCTGTACTCGGCGTCCGAGGTGTAATTAGGGTAGTAAACCGGAAGAGTCAACACCTGGTTAAGGTGAAACTCTGACACCACCTTTGGAAGGAATTTCAGGTGGGGGGCACAGGACAACTTTGTCCCTGTGAAAGACAGGATAAGGGAAGTCCACCGAAAGCGCCTGGAGCTCCCCTGTCCTTCTGGCATATGTGATAGCCACCAGGAATCCCGTCTTCCACGACAAGTGTGAAAGCTCACACTTGTGCATGGGTTCGAATGGCTTGCCCATGAGCTTTGCCAAAACCAGCAACAGATCCCATGGAGGTGGAGGTTCATGCACCGGAAAGGATATGTGATCCAGGCCTTTGAAAAAGTGCCTGACCACTGTCTCCTGTGCCAATGTCGGCTGACCAGCCCATGCCCGGTAAGCAGAAATGGCTGCCAGGTGCACCTCAAGGGTCGATGACCGCAGACCCCCTTTGGAGAGAGACCAAAGGTAGTCGAGAATGTCAGCCACAGAACAGGACAAGGGCTCCAGACCCTTTCCTTGACACCAAATGGAGAACCTTTTCCATTTGAAGGCATAACATTTCCTGGTTGATTCCTTTCTGGATGCCTCCACCATGGTGCAGACACCTTCGGAAAGACCCAAAGCCTGGAACTCTACCCGCTCAGGTACCAGGCTGTGAGGTGCAGGGATGGAAGGTCCGGATGAAAGAACTTCCCCTGGTTCAGAGCTATCAGGTCCGGGTGTGTACAAAGCCGCTTCGGCTCCGGGGGCCTGCAGCTGAGGCTGAGGAGATCTGGGTACCAGAACTGGCACGGCCAGTCTGGGACTAGCAGAATCACCTTCGCCTTGTCCCTCCTCACCTTGAGTAACACCTTGTGGATCAAAGGAAATGGAAGGAAGGCGTAGAGGCCTGGGGTTCATGGCCTCGAGAAGGCATCCCCTGCAGCGAGCCCTGCTGAGGGGGATGGGCATGAAACAGCCTCAGCTTGGTGTTTTCCCCAGAGGCGGTTTGCCCCAATGGGAGAACAGGCTGTAAGCTATCTCTGGTTGGAGAGACCACTCGTGGGATGTCTGACCTAAACGGCTGAGAGCATCCGCCAGTTGGTTCGAGGCTCCTGCTACATGGATGGCTAGGAGATCCGCCTCCAACCAGCTTACGAGGGTCCAGATGCGAAGCACCTCCTTTATACAGCAGACAGGAGTGCGTGCCACCCTGTTTGTTGAGGTAGTACATGGTCGTGGTATTGTCCGTCTGGACTTAAGCCACTTGAGCCCGGAGCTGAGGAGCGAAAGCTGACAGTGCCAGTCTGACTGCTCTGAGCTCCAACAGGTTGATGTGCATCCGGTCCTCGGGGGTCCAGAACCCATGGGCCCTGTTGTCCCCCATGTGGGCTCCTAAGCCCATGAGAGAGGCATCGGTTGTGAGGACGACCATCGGCTTATGGCAGACAAACGGAATCCCTTCCTGCAACTGGTCTGGGGCGGTTCACCATTGGAGAGCGTCCCACATCTTCTGGGTTACAGTGATCAGCTGGTCAAAATGACCATGATGCTGAGTCCACTGGGCGGCCAGCTCCCATTGGAGGGGGTGCATGTGCCACCGGGCCCAATGGAGCACTGAGGTGCACGCTGCCATGTAACCCAGAAGTCACAGAAAGTCCCGGGCAGGGTGCAAGTACTCAACCAGAAATGATTGGGCAAAGGAGGAAACAGCCTCTGCCCTGTCTGCCGGGAGCAGAGCACTGGCTTGACAAGAGTCGAGCTCTGCCCCGATGAAGCCCATCACCTGAGAGGGCGCAAGTTCCGACCTGGCCTTGTTGATCAGGAGGCCAAGCTGGAAGCAAGTTTGGAGGGCCAGGTCCCTGGACCTCTCCACCTCCTGAAGGGAGGAATCTGCCAAGAGCCAGTCATCGAGATAAGGGTAGATTCTGACTCCTCGATGCCGAAGGTGGGCCGCCACCACTGCAATGCATTTGGTGAAGACCTGAGGGGCCGATGACAGGCCAAACAGCATGGCTTGGAACTCGTACAGGGTCCCTTCGACCCTGAAGCGGAGGAACTGCTGATGGAACGGACGGATTGGGACGTGAAAGAATGCGTCCTGCAGATCCAGTGAACAGAACCACATGTTTCGCTCCAGGGATGGTATGATCTGGTTCAGAGTGACCATCTGAAAGGTGCGGGACCTGAGATATTGATTCAGGTCGTGGAGATCTAGGATGGGGCGCCAATCCCCCATCCGCTTGGGCACCAGGAAGTAGATGGAAACAAAGCCTGGGTCTGTTGGAGGATCCGGCACTGGAGCTACTGCCTCCTTGCAGAGAAGCTGAGCCACGTCGTCTCGGAAAGCTGACTGAGCGCATGCAGAGATCCATTCCTCCCGAGGGGCGCAGGCTCGGATGGGAGAGTACTGCTCGAATTCCAGAGGCAGTCCCTAACCGACCACTTCGAGAACCCACCTGTCCGAAGTGATAGCGGACCATGCGGAAAGAAAGTGGCAGAGTTGGCCCCCCACGGGAGGACCCAGTGCTAGCATGATGGGTGTAGGGGTGGCAACCCCCAGCCCGTCACTGAGCAGGCTTGGAAGAGGAGGAGGCTCCAGGACCTGTGCTTCGTCCTCCTTTATGGGGCTGTTGAGGGCCCTGCTTGGGCCGTGGGCACCAAGCTTGAGCCTGCTGCTGCTGTTGTTGCTGACCTCCTTGATAGGAGGGCTGCCTGACTGCAGGGGAAGAGTGCCGAAATGGCTTCTTCTTTCTCTTCTGCTGGTTCTTGCCCGAAGACCCCTCGGCAGAAGTAGCATCCAAAGTGGCAGTGGACTGCTGTATACGCTGAAGGTGACTGGCCACTCCTGGACCGAAAAAGTCAATCCCCAGGAAGGGCATGTCAGCAAGCTTATGCTGAGTATCCGCTTTGCAGGAGGAAAGCCTCAGCCAAGCCCTGCAGTGAGAGGCCACTGCAGCTGTCAACGAGCGGGCACAAGAATCCCCTATATCCAAGGTTGTCTGCAGCTGCTTTTTGGCGACAGCACGACGTTGATCACGGACCTGCTTGACGGTAGTCTCCATGTCCGGGTAGGAGATGAAGGAGGACCTCGTCCAATGACCCTAAGAGGGCATGGGAGAAGTGTGCCATAATCACAGCTGAGCTGGCCTGACGAAGGCCCAGAGAAGAGGCGGCGTAGACCTTGCGGGCAGAGTGGTCCATATTTTTGGACTCCTTGTCCGGGGGTCAGTCAGTGTCGGCCGAACGCCTGAACACCGAGGCGGTCACCAGGCTCTCGGCCGAAGGGTGTTCAGTGTACCCTGCAAGGGACGCCATAGGCACCGCATACTTGTGGGCCATGCGAGCAGATGGTGCTGGGCAGGAAGCAGGGTGCTGCCAAAGTTCAAGGACTGGGCCAACAACAACCTCGGCTACTGGAAAGGCCTCCGTCGGGTTATCCCCTCTTTTGAGAATATCAGTAAGAGGGTACTCCGACTTTTTTCTGGATGGGCTCCAGGGGCATTCCGGTGGAGTCGGAGGTAAGATGGAGGATGCCCTGGAAGGAGGAAGGGCATTCCTCCAACCCTGCGCCGACCGTCGACTCATCATCCCCGGGATGTGAGTGCAAGCCAGTGACGTCCGAGTCTGAGGAGTCATGGTAGAGCGGTCTACTGCCTAAGTCACCCTCAATGTGCCGAGAAGGTCCGGGGTGACTGTTATTGACAGACGTTGGGGAAGCCCGGCGTCTTGTCGGTCCTCTTTCGAGGGCACCCCTTCCTCAGGCTGTTTAGGTGGTGGTTCCACCAGGATCGGTGGAGAGACCGGAACAGGCCGAGCGGGAAGACGGACCGGCCCCACGGGTGGAGGAACCGGTGGTTTCGGTTCCGGAGGGGTCGATGTCGGCCTAGGAGGTGGAAGCCAAGTTATGGCTGGGGTGGGCGGCAGAGCAGGCTTCTGCCAGGTCAGAATCAGCTGTTGCCACGTGAGGTCTTCATAGTGCCGCTGGAATTTCCGTCGGAGCCTCTCCTCGTCCGAGGAGGATGAGGACCTGCAGCGACGCCTCTTTTTAGAGCGCTTATGGCTCTTTCTCGGCTGTTCAGCTGAGGAAGTTCTGATCCTCGACCAAGATCAGGGAGGCAGACTCGCTCGATCTGGAGACACAAGGGTTGGTGAAAACTGAGGGTCCAGAAATGGGTCCTTGATGGGGGCACTAGCAGGCTGGGTCTCCTCATCAGGGAATACAAGGACCGGAGTCCTTTCCAATGAGTCACGCACGGCATGGCGAAAGGGTCTATCAGGTCGAGGATAATTCGACTGCCGGCCACTTCCTCGGTCCCCTGGCCAGATGGAAGATCCGTAAAGCCGGCAGCCGAGGATGCAATCTTGACCGAAGTTGAGACTAAGTACTCCTGGGACTCGTATCTCTCTCAGTCCCAGGAACGTCTTCGTCGAGATGAAGACCTGGAGTCCTTCTCTCTTTTCCGAGAGTGGGAGGAGTGTGAGCCCGAGGGTGCCTCACCTTGAGTGGGGAGAGACTGGTACAACTCCTTGAAGGAGCCCATAAAGGTGGAGCCAAGGTTCAGGGGAACAAAGAAGCTTTGATTGGCCGAAGTTCGAGCTGCTTCCTCCTCAAATGCTTTCACTTGTTCCAGCTGCTCGGCAGATCCATGGCCGTGGAAACTGCCCACCTCGCCTCCTTTGATTTCACTGGCGGGTTCCTTTTCTCCGGTCCCCCCAACTTCAAACACGCCTTGTGGTCGTCCAGGACGTTGGAATGGAAGGCCTGGCAAAAACTACACGAAGAGGTGTCCTGTCCGACACCTAGGCAGTAAACGCACATTAGGTGGGGGTCGGTGCGCAACATCTTCTGGCTGCAGGGGCACCGGCGAAATCCGGGGGAAGATTTTTCCTCCTTGTCAGATACGGTGAAAGCGCAATCGCCAACTCGAACGAGTTTAAGAATAATTTTTGGTAAAAACTGATGAGTAGAATCCAGGGCCACGATATGCTTTGAGAGCACGAAGGAACCTGTATCTTCCAGCGGAAAGGAAGATCTGGTGTCATGGGGCGGAGCCGAGGTATATACCACCCGGGTGGGTGGGAGGAGCCAGCTTGAAGACTTCCGGCAAGATTTAAAGTGGAAGGGGACATGCCAAGAAGTGTGGATGAACAACATATCCACGCTCCTAGAACCTGTGTTCCGCTGATCCAGTGGAACTATCTCTACTGCCCTGTTGTTCAGAAGGCCTTGGATCTCAGAAGCAAGAAGGTCTGACTGAGAGACAGATAGCCTGGGCTGTCATTTGGGTGCATGATCCGGACGACAGATTTAGAGCGTATCCCTCTTGGATTATTCTGAGCACCCATTTGTCTGATGTGATTGACTTCCACTGGTTGTAAAACTGAGTGAGATGCCCTCCTACTGCCAAGGAAGAGTCCCCCTCGACAGCTGAGGTGGGACTTGGGCTGGGATCTCAGAGGGTGGCACTAGGCGCTTTGGGGCTCTGTGCCTTCTGCTGCGTTTTTTTTTGCGGCTGAGGGGTTTGGTTTCTGTTAAAGCCCCCTCTGCCTTTACCATGAAAGGACTGACGGTTCTGAAACTGACGCCTGCTCCTGCCTCTCTGAGGGGCTGCAGAAGGCGGTCTGGCCATTTTGATGGCTGTTCCAGTCTTCTGAGTGGTCTCTAGCGCATGTTCGACCTGAGGACCAAACAGATACGTACCATCGAAAGGCAAGGCCATAACCCTCTGTTCGGCAACATTTGTGAAGCCCGAGGTGCGCAACCAAGAGTGGTGACGGGTGCAGATACCGGCTGCCGTTGCTCTGGAGGCAGTGTCAAAGGCATCCATGGCAGCTTTGAGCTGCTGATTATTGGATTCAATACCTCTACTAATGGTTTGAAGGAGCTCTGTGTTAACATCTGAATCCGGAACAGCTTCTATCGTAGCCTTGAGCGAATGCCAGAGTGTATACTCATATTGAGAGAAGTAGCCCTGGTAGCTAGCAATATGCATGCCCAGGGTGGAAGCAGCAAAGACTCGCTTCCTCAATGTGTCGATCTTTGCGAAATTCTTTGTTTATTGGATGAGCTGTAGATTCTTGCAGAAGAATGGCTTTGTCACTCTCTGCCAGAACAACAATGGCATCAGCAAAGGCTTGAGAGGCCAGAATAGATCGATCCTTGGGAGGGGCATACTTCCTGTCTATGGACTTAGCCACAGAGGGAATAAGAGCTGGATTATCCCATACCATCTGCGAGAGAGTCTCAAAACAGGGCTGCACGGACGGAGTCAATTCCACAGGAATGTCCCGCACATGCAGGTACTGCAGACGTAGCAACTTCCCAGGATCAATTTCCGAAGTCTGGAGAGAGAGATAGAGTGGTATTCACATTTCTGAGCAAAGACTTAAAAGAAAGGTCCTCGACCAAAGGCTCTGTTAAAAGAGGTTTATTCGCTGCCCCTAGGGAGGAATCATCGTCGAAGTCGTCCCCCAATCGAAGATCAGGATCAGGCTCAACGTCATCCCCTAGTAGTACAGAAGGGACTGTATAGATGGGGAAAAGAAGGAAATGAAGGAGAAGGAGGAGCAGTGCGAATTGGAGTCAACAACTCCTGCATCACATGTGGCACCGCAGGCGCTCCCGGCGCCGCTAGAAGAAGTGGTGCTGAAAACACATGCGACGCTGGCTCAGGATGCAGCATAGAGCGTGGCATCAGCGCTGGAGAAGCCGACGCCGCAAACGGTGGCGTTGAACCAGAGGTTCCCAACTCCCGACTCACTGAGGAAAAACAGACATTCAGCAGAAGATAAAGGCACCAGTGTGGGACCCCTGCGCTACAGCCATGAGGGGGATAAACACCAAAGCGCGGTGTCGACGGCACTGGAGAAGGCGTCACACGACCAGGAAGCCCCAACCACCCCACCCGCAGGTCTGAAACCAATAGGCCAGAAGGCCCCGGTGACAGACTTGCCAGCTTGGGCAGATGGGACAACCGCTGAACCCACTGCTCCAAAAGAGCGGCCCAATGGTGAAACTGCTCACCGGAGGACCTCCCCAGTGGGAGGGGAGGGATTCCGGAGTCGAGAATGCCAGCCACCAGAGACAAAGGCCAGAGGGGACGCTGGAAGAGACGGAGTTTGGCCTCTGCCAGCAGTAACCAATGATTGACGCGCAGACATATCACCAGAAGGTGACCTTGAGTGGTGCCATTTCTTTTTTAACCGGGAGGCCAAAGATGAACTCAAGGTCGAGCGGTGCCGAGTCCTCGACAAGGATCGAGAATGGAACCGCTCCTTTTTGTGGTTTCGGGAAGACCGCCCATTCCCCCCCTTGAGCACTGGACTGCCCATAGTCAGACCTCTCCTCCATAGAGGGCGGTGGACCAGACCCAGCCCTGCTGACTGAACAGCTTTCATGCGATATCTCCCTACCGTCCCCTGCCCCGTTCATAGTCGACTCCATCGAAAGAGGGCTGAAGACTTCTGTCAAAAAATCTACTTAATAAATTATTTTTCTTTTAAACTGGTAAGAAAATAATAAAATTACTAAAGCTAATCGAAACTGAAAGACCATAGCTGCTGTCATATAGAGGAGAAGTTTTGACTCCCGGCGGCGAGCGACGTCGTCACTGAAGCACACTTGACGATGGGGGGAAAAAAAGAAACAGGCGGTTGGAGGGCCGACGCCAAGGTAGCCTACATGGCGTGAGCTGAGCTCGTGGTGCCGCTTCCTCGCGGCCCTACCCAGCACCGGCCCTCCTGAAGAATTTTTGCTCCCGCTGGGTCCTAGCGCCTCTGGTGTAGTCCCATCAGTGTGAATGAGTGGTGGAGACTTTATGTCCAGGAAGATCAGGGCAGTATACAATAAGTTACAGATCAGCACACTAAGTTACATTCTGGATGTAATACATCAGCCAGAAGATTGACCTTGTCAGAGGGGTGTGGGAATAACAGCAGTGTCATGTGTTGGGGAGGAGAAACCAAATTAGGAAGCAGGTAAGTGTGAGGAGTGAAAATTTGCAAAGGGAGATGGGTGAGGAGGGATGGGGGGTAAGGGGGAGGTAGAGGGGGTAAACAGAGGACAGGATGGGAGGGAGGTAGGGAGGAGGAGAGAGACAGAATGAAGATGGAGGTACTCCGGGCAGGATGACAATAGAGGTGGGCAGGAGGCACTAAAGGAAGCAGTTGCAGTTGGCACTGGCAACCAGATGTTTCCTCAGCTCACGTTTGAAGGGGCCTAAGGTTGATAAAGAAGAGATACAAGGAGGAAGACTGTCCCTTTAGGTGCACGATGTGCGAAAGCTCTTTGTCCAAGCGAGGTCACCATCACCAAAAGGTGCACCTTGAGGGAGGAATACTGGAGGCCTGAGTCCAACAGGGAGATCAGGTAGTCCACATTCTGGCTCACTGGACAGGGGAACAGGTCAAGATGATGTTTGGCAGCCCAGATGGCAAACCTCTTCCACTTCATGGCATAAGTGGCTCTGGTAGAGGGCTTTCAAGCTGCCACGAGGACACCCGCCACTTTCTGAGATGCAGCAACCCGGGTTATGGCTATGTCCTCAGGAACCAGGCATGCAGACGAAGGGACTTGAGGTTCAGATGGACCAGGGTCCCCTGGACCTGCAACATCAGATCACTGCAGAGGGGCAGAGGAACTGGAGGTTCCTCTGCTGACTGTTGCAGTAATGGAAATCATATCTGCCATGGCCAGCAGGGAGTGACCAGAATCATGCTGGCCCTCTCCATTTGCAGCTTGAATAGCACCCTCTGAATCAGAGGAAATGGAGGGAAGGAGTAAAGGAACCTCCTGCTCCAGGAGAGGGACAATGCATCTTGCCAGAAAACTCCATGCCCTGGATCTAGCGAGCAGAAACTAGGCAGTTTTGTGTTGAATGGGGACACAAAAAGGTCCAACTCTGGGTGACCCCATCTTCTGCAATGTATGAGAGATGTTCTCATTTGTGCATGTTGGACTGTGTCTGGCTGAGGCCGTCTGCCAGGGCGTTTAGCATGCCTCATCATGGACTGCTGAAAGAACCAAACTGCGGTCCAGTGCACAAAACCAGACTCTCATGGCCTCCCTGCACAGGGGATAAAATTGCGTCCCCCTCTGCTTGTTGATGTAGTAGATAACACTGAGGTTGTCCGACTGAATCAACAGTTAACCCGGAAGGAGATGGTTCTGAAAGGCCAGCATGGCATACAGGACCACCTGCATCTCCAGGACACTGACATGCAGGGGCATCTCGATCTGATATGCAGGGACATTCTGATCTGGAACCATGTCCCCCAAGTCTGAAAGGGGCCCACGTGTGCTCCCCATCCTGTACCAGAAGCATCCGTGGTGAGGATTTGCTGGGGAGAACAGATCTGGAATGGAACCCCTTGTAACAGGTTCTGGAGGTCCATCCACCACCTGTGCACCTTGTGGTCCGATGAGGAGACCAGCACTAACTGTTCTAAATTGTCTCTGCATTAGTCCCATTGCTGCAAGGCAAAACAGCTTAGCGGGGTACAGAGTGTGCGGAAACAAAAAGTATCAAGCAGAAAGTAGCAAGAAACTGCACCACTCGAAGTGAACTTCAAAATAGCAGCTTTTAATGAAAAATATATATAAAAAATAAAATGATGCTTTACTTTCAGGGGTTATTACTACATCTGAAATAGGTTTTCTTACTGTCTCCAACCCTGTTAGGGCAAGTATCTATATAATGCCCAAAATCCACAAGGATCTCTATACTCCACCTGGGAGACCTATTGTTGCAGGTATCGGCACACTTACTGAGCCTTTGTCAAAATTTGTGGATGCACACATTAAACCTTATGTCATAGCACTACCATCCTACATCAGGGATACCACCCAAATGTTAGTTATACGACAGGAGATGCAGACTGAGATGGAATGGTACCTTGTTTCTATGGACATTACGTCCCCTTATACTAATGTCCCCCATTTGGGAAGTATTTCAGCCCTTGATTATTGGTTGTCCCTGGATAAGAGTATAGAGGACCCAAAAAAGCAATTTCTTTTAACATGTAGGGAACATTTATCGACTACTCTCCATAGATGGTACCGTCAGTACTGATCCTCCCTGCATAGCTGAGTGCCTCAATATGGCTTTCTCAGATCTAAGCTCTGTCCTCCCCAACTACTTTTTCGACCCTATCCCTGCCTCAACCCCACACCTCAGTGTCGCCTTCTGCTTGCAGCCATATCACCCCTTGAAGCCAGGCCTCATCTGCAAAAAGCCTTAGTTAGCAACAACCCCAGCTGTGATCCCCCGGACTCCAGGATTCTCCGATTAGTCCTAGATACTGTACTAGCCCCTCTCACCAACCTTTTAAACCGGTCATTATGTCTTGGTCAATTTCCCAGTGCCTGAAAAGTTGTAGAAATCACCCCTATTCATAAGAGTGGAGACAGAACCTCCCCTAACAATTTCAGGCCAATCTCCATTCTCCCCCCTCTCTCCAAAGCACTAGAAAAAATAGTGGCCATTCAGCTCTCCGAGTATCTGGCCAACTACGACCTGCTGTGTCTGGAACAACACTGAATTCCACCCGGACACAGCACCACTACAGCCCACCTGGACTTCTCCCAGCACCTCCACTCTGCTCTCGACTCTGGTCATGTTGCGGGTGCAGTGTTCATTGACCTCTCCAAGGCCTTTGACACTGTCTGTCACCCCCTTCTACTTGACTCCCTCCACCAACTTGGCTGCTCTCCTGGCCCACTGGCTTGGTTCACCAGTTACCTCTCTGCCAGATCATAGCACGTGAAGGTAAACGGCACCCTGTCCAATACCCTGCCCGTTCGCCTGGGGGTCCCCCAGGGTTCCATCCTGAGCCCTGTTCTGTTCAGCCTATTTCTCAATACCCTCCCCAGCTCCTGCTCAGGCAATATGGTACTCTATGCCGATGATGCGATTCTCCTTGCCTCCCACCCTGACCTCGCATCTCTACAGGAATCCCTGCAGCACACATTCAACCAAGCTGAAAAGTGGTTCCTTGACCACCGGCTAGTCATTAATCTAAAAAAAAAAAAACAAATCTATGCTTTTTTCGCATCACCAGAATAAGGCCAAAAATGCCCCCCCTCTGCATTCTCCCCAGTAATGCTCACCCTCTTGAGCAGGTGTCATCTTACAAGTACCTGGGCATCACCTTCAACTCGGCTCTTACATTCCACACCGACATCAATACCCTGTCCTCAGCCATAAACTCTCGGACTGGCTTTCTCTATCGCCACAGAGATTGCCTCCTCCAAACCGCCCTCTGACTGGCCATTAACTCCTCCATCCTGTCCCTAGTGAACTACAGCCTACCTATCTACGCTGCGGCCGACAATACCGCCCTCACCAGAATCCAGACCTCGATAAACAAGGCCTACAGGCTCCTGACCAGTGCATCCCTCCGCACCCATACTTGCCTGCTCTATTCCACCGCCAACCTGCTCACCTTGGAGGAGCGCCTGCGCTACCAAACCTGCTTACTTGCCAAAAAATCCCTGCTAGGACTCTTCCCCCTCCAGGGGTCCCTATGGCTTGTATCCCCATCCGTTGCCACCCATAGCTCAGTTAAAGCCACCTTTCTGGTGCCCCGTACCAAGACCTCCCTAGCCCAAAGTTCCTTCCACTACCGCGCCCCCACATGGTTCAACTCCCTCCTGCTCTCTGTCACTAAGTCTACCAAAATTGGTCCCTTTAAAGTCGCTCTCGTAACCACCTCTTTGGCGCCCGAGAAGCTGTAGTTGCATAATCAACCCTAATGCTGTGTCCCTCCCGTTTCTTGCCCATAGCCTTGACAATGTCTGTTGGACTGCTCCCCCCTTTTTTTCTCTTTTCTCACCCTGTCCCCCCACCTTTCCACTTAGCTATTTCCCGGCACGATAGGGTTGTGACTTCTATTATTGTTATACTTTATATGATTGCTATTTACTGCATGTAACTTTATTTTGTAAACCACTTTTGTATTGTGTTATTTTTATCTGTATTGCACCTGTATGTTACCACTGTTGTATCTCACACTGTAACCATGTCTACCCGCCCTGCGATGAGATGCCTTTGTAAATGAGTCCCTGACTCAAAGCTTGTAAATCCGACTTTCAAAATAAATAAATAAATAAATAAAAACTCCACCTGGCAAATGGCTTCTCTCCCATTCTTCCCACCTCTAAGGTTCCCGTATGCCTGTCCGAGGCATGCTTAACACCCCCTACTGTGCTTGCTCCCATCACTGTCTGTGGCAGCCTGTTCCATAGGTCCACCACCCTCTCAGTGAAGAAAAACTTTCTCACATTTCCCCTTACCCTGCCTCCTTCCAGTTTCATGTCATGCCCCCTTGTTCTTGTACAACTCTTATACTGAAGATGTCTCCTCCCTGCACCCTGTCTATACCCTTGATGTACTTGAATGTCTATCATGTCCCCCCGATCCCTCCTCTGCTCCAGCGAGTACATACTGAGGTCCTTGAGTCTCTCCTCATATGTTTTATGTTGCAGTCCATGCACCATCTTGGTCATTCTCCTCTGGACTGCCTCCAACCTGCCAATGTCCTTACGAAGATGTGGCTCCCAGAGCTGCACACAGTACTCTAGGTGGGGCCTCACCAGCATTTTATACAAAGGCACTACTACCTCCCGCCTTCTGCTAGTGATACCTCTGCCTATACACCCCAGCATGCCACTGGCCCTCCCTGCAGCCTCTGTACTCTGCTTTGACATCTTAAGGTCATCTGAAATAACTCCCAGGTCCCTTTCTTCATTGGTGATCATCAGCAACTCATCCCTCCCCAAATTGTAGCTTACCCCGGGGTTTCCTCTTCCCAGGTACATTATTTTGCACTGCTTGGAACTGAACCTCAGTTGCCACACCTCAGACCATCTTTCAAGTTTTTCCAGGTCCCTCCTCATCCTCTCCACCCCTTCTGGAGTATCCACCCTGTTGCAGATCTTGGTGTCATCTGCAAAAAGGCAGACCTTTCCTTCTAGCTCTACTGCAATGTCACTAATGAAGACATTAAGCAATAGTGGTACCCCACTGGTAGCCCCCCTCTCCCTGGATCGGATCCCATTAACCACCACCCTTTGCGTCCTCCCTGTTAGTCAGTTCTTAACTCAGTTTACCACCTTGTGCCCCATTCCCAGACTACCCATCTTGTTAACCAGCCTTCTGTGTGGGACGGTGTCGAAGTGGAGGAAGTAACTCTCGACATAAACAAGGTAAAGAAATCTCTTATTTAAAAGAGATTCTAAAAGCTAAGGCAAAAGAAATATCATAGGCACAAATGGCACAAAACTGTGATGGAGCTTCTGAGGAGACCCACGTGAACAGAGTAGATGATGGGAAAGAACTAAGGAGGTAGCGGACTGATCACGCCTTTATAGGGTTGGTGATGTCAGCAGGTGGCGTTGGCATGTGCAGCCCCAGTGGTACTACTGGAAAATCTTCCGTGTGGATCCTGCTTCACCGATGGTGAAGTTGCTATGGTTTGACCTGATGACTGAGATGCCCCCGAAGAAGATCTACATGTTCAGGATACAGAACTACATGTTCAGGATATAGAACTCCATATTCAGGATACATAACCACATGTTAAGGATAAAAAACTTCATGTTTACGATAAAAAACTCCACGTTTAGGATACAGAACTTTATATTCAGGGTACAGAATTTCATGTTCAGAATACCAAACTCAATGTTCAGGATATAGAAGTTTATCATGTTCAGGCTACAGAATTTTACGTTAGAACTTCATGTTCAGGATACTGAACTCCACATTCTGGATAATGAACTCCATGTTTAGGATACAGAACTCCATGATCAGGATAAAGAAGTTTAGGATACGGAACGAACAGTTACGTACTTACTGTAACAGTAGATTTTTGAGAGAATCTCTTTCATCAGGCCATGACTTCGGAACATAGAGCTGTCAGGCACTAGGACAACATGAAAACTTGTGCAAGCAGTCAGCCAGGGGCTGCCCACAACGACGTCAGGTATCAGCATACACCTAAAACTGAGCGGTCCCTTCTCTTCTCAGTTCCTCGCTGGACATCTGCTCGGAGGACCTCCCTCTAGCGAACTGGAAGAGACTCCAGCTCTCCACATACCAGGCAAGACAGAGGGCTGGAAAATGCAGCAATGGAGACAGCAGCACAAGAATCCCTTGTCACAACCCACAACGGGTAAGGAGGGTGGGACGGCATGACCTGATGAAAGAGATTCTCGCGAAGATCTACTTTTACAGTAAGTACGTAACCATTCTATCTTGTTTGAGGATATCTCTTTCATAAGGCCACACCTTTGGAACAAGTACCAAGCAGCACCAAAAGCTAGCAGTCTGGCTGGCTGGAGCCTACAGGCTTATGACAAGAGGCCTTGTAGTAGAGCTAGACCAAAGCCAGCTCATCTATGGGAGACAATGTCCAGACTGCAGTATTTACTGAAAGTGTGGACCGTACTCCAGGTAGCAGCTGCACAGAATTCTGCAGTGGAAACATTCCGGAAACAAGCAACAGAGGTGGCAATTCCTCTGGTGGAATGACCATGAACCACACCAGAAAGTTCCTTACTGTACTTTCTGTAACAAAACGTAATACAGTTTTTTAGCCATCTGGACACGCACTGCTTAGAAACTGGGGTGCCCTCTTTCCCTGGGTCGAAAGAAACAAAAAGCTGTGAAGACTGTCTGCAGTGTTTGGTACAGTGTGTATAGTACCCGAGTATTCTATGCACATCTACAGTGGTCTGACGTGTTCATATCAACGGTGGGAAAAGAACCGAGAAGAGGAGGGGTCACCCACATTTATGTATACGCTGACTTCTGACATCATCGTTGGGGCCCCCTGGCAGACTGCTTGCAAAAGTTTACGTGTGGTGCTAGTGCCTGACGGCTATAAGTTCCAAAGGTGTGGCCTGATGAAAGAGATATCCTTGAAAATCTCCATGTTCAGGATACAGAATGTCACATTCAGGATAAAGAAATTTCGAATACAGAACTCCATGTTCAGGATACAGAACTTCATCCTCAGAATAAAGAAGTTCAGGATACAGAACTGAATGCTCAGGATGAAGAAATGTAGGTTCAGGATACAGAGATTCAGGCTCAGGATACAGAACTTAATGTTAAATCTTCATGTTCATTTTGGCATTAATCACCTGCCATAAACTGAAGTACGAGCTGACACTTGTGTAAATACTAACTTTTGCTGTTCTACCAGAGGTCTCTCAACTCCTTTAAATGAAACTGAAGAATAAGCAGACTTACTTTAAGCCGTATTATCTCCATTGGGTTACCCATTTTGTTTTTTATGTTCTTCTCCCACAGAAGATTCTGAAAACACATAAATAATGAAGTATAGCAGAGTGAGAGCAAAATGCCTTCTAATTCTCCTTTGATTCATTTTACTATACATACAAAGCATTTACTGTAAGTCGTGTTCACTAGCAAACAGCACAATACCTTTTTTTCCCCCTCCCTGTAGGTGTTTATTCTCCTTGGCAGGCTGCGGCTGCTGTCCGCCAACCTACCGGACTCCGGGAGTTGTTCGGGAGCTTGTAACACTGTGTGTATCCTGGTGGACCCCCCTGAGCCAGCCTGGAGGTATCGTCCTGCCGCGGCCCCTGACCTCTTTTCCTGGTTTTCTTTCCTCAGTTACCTGGGGCCCCAGACAGAGAGGCACTTGTGCGTGGAGGCGTGCATGCACCCTCTTGCTCCAGTAATGGCCCCTTCCTCCCACCCCACTGGCCTACCGCCCCTGGCTCCCCCAGCTGCACTGCATCTAGCCTCCACCGCGAGGCAGCCAAGTGCCAAGGGAAGCTCAGGTCCCCTCCCCGGAGAGAAGATCTACTTGTCGGCAGCTCATCCTGCACTGCACTCTCTCCCCATGCCGACCTCCGACAGCTCACGCTCGCTCCCGTACATGGGTCGCTGGCGTAGTGAGAGGTAAAGCGTCCAGTGCCTCAGCCCTCTGTGCCACTGGGCTGGCCCGCACAATATCTTTTGATTTAAAGTTTTTGGGTCCTCCTGAATCTTTTCATCAGGCTTGAATTTTAAATAAATGTAAAAAAATAATCTGTTGATGAAGCACGGACAAGTATGCAACTTACCTGGATGAATAAGTTGAGATCTTCTTCACGGACATTTCCCGAAACTTCAAAGGTGACTGTCACAATGCTCTACGGTTAAACAAAATTTTGCCTTTAATGTGCCATTACAGACCTCTAAAAATCATGCCATCTTTACCATCCAATCATATTTCAGACTAGACAGTAGAGCCTGATGCTAATTGTTTAGAATTCTGTTAAAATGCTATGGTGTGTTGCTTCAAGTCCACAGAGGTGGGATGCTCAGATTTTAGTGTACTATATCAAAAGAAAAGAAAAGAAAATAAGGCTTATGTGGAATACCTTTGGTGGTACAAAGCTTTACAAGAACTTCCCACAGCATTTTCCGTCTCATCTCTAATGTCACTGTTGAACTGATGCATGCAAAAATCCCCACAATGATATATATGGACAATACCATACTTGTGAAAAAACAGTATAGCCAGGGAGCACATTTAACACTGCAAATCATGGAATTTTGTTTACTCAATCAAGAGCAGTGATTTTTTGAAACCATCTCAGACATCTACAACGCAACTCTGAAAAAATATAAGTATGAAAAATGCTGTTACTATTATACAGTATATCCGTTCTTTCCTAGCTATCATACTTTGTTACTTATGAAATGCACAGTATATGAAAACAGTATTTATGTTGCTTACTAGGGCTTCATCTACCCTTGCAGCTTGTCTACACATTACACAATAATCCTCTACTTGTGACATCACAACTGGCTGCAATTTGTATGATGCCAAAAACAACTGATGATTATCTTCTGATACTTTCACAGACAAAGCCTGTGAAAAGAAGAAGAAATTAACACTGCTGTGTGAGGAGGGGGCACTGGAAAGTT
The DNA here is from genome assembly GCA_016271365.2 of Neoceratodus forsteri. NCBI lineage: Eukaryota > Metazoa > Chordata > Ceratodontiformes > Ceratodontidae > Neoceratodus > Neoceratodus forsteri. Next base: position 1,454,014,071 of record CM057453.1, on the reverse strand, counting down.
TGTGATGCAATTTAAGGCACAATATGAATGTTTACGATTATTACACTGATATGCATACTAATTAACATCAAACACCAAAATTCAGAAAAAGCGCAAAAAATGTTAAAAATGTTTTTTTTAAACTGTCATGAAACTGTCCATGTCGATATTAAAAAAGTATATTAATATACTTTATTGTTATTGATATTAAAAAAGTATATCAACATACTTTTTTGTTATGGAAAAAGTATATAGTGTGTGGTGGAACGTGATTACTGATAGAAATCGGTTACGGGAATACACTTATAGTGTATGATAGAACACTATTCTGCATGAAAATCCATGCCTGGAATAGTGTTGTTCTGCTTCACTGGGTTCGTCACGGTATTGTTGTGCTGCACTCAGTATGTCAGTAGTGCAGCACAGCAAAACAGAATGCTTCCTTGCGCTGAATTAGCCGTGAGATGAGGCTGCCATTGTCTGCCCTGATACCCCAAAGTTTGATTCTTTGTGCAAGGTGATGGCAGTAACAGCCACCAGCGCAAAGTAGTGTAATTTTTAGTGAAAAGTTACGTTCTCAAATGAGCGATTTAGCCGACATTTACAGTGTAGCCCACCAGGATGGATTGTACAAATTAATTGGCATTGTTATGTCTCCCAGTGTGTTGATTGACAGCCAGAATGTAGTTTTTAGTGAAATGTTTCATTTGCCAGTAAAAAATAATTCAATCTGAATTCACATCGTGTTGTTTTTTTTTCCCTGTTTCTTTCATTCACAACCGCAGAGACTGCTCATACACTACAAAAGATTGTGTATGAGCAGTCATACACAACTCAGGTAATTCTTGTATTTCGAGGTTTCCTTGGTAACTGAATACCTCTTGAGCTGTGCTCTTGTTGGTGCTCTTCTATATAGTGTATGGTGGAACCCTGTTATGCATGGAACTTTATGCCTGGAGTATAGAGGATTATGTATGAGCAGTCATACATAACCAGGTAATTCTTGTATTGAGACATTTCGTGGTAAAAGAATACCTCGAGAGAGCAGCTCGAGAAGTATTCAGCTACCACGAAAACCTCAAAATAAAAGAATTACCTGGGTTGTGTATGACTGCTCATACACAATCTTTTATAGTGTATGAGTAGTCTCTGCAATTGTGAATGAAAGAAACAGAAAAAAAAAAACATGATGTGAATTCAAATTGAATCGTGTTTTACTGGCAAATGAAACATTTCACTAAAAACTACATTCTGGTTGGAAATCAACACATCGGGAGACATAACAATGCCAATTTATTTGGAATGCTGTCAGCTAAATTGTTCATTTTAGAACGTAACATTTTACTGAAAACTAACATACTAACATACTATTTGCCAGCAGGTTAGGCCTTATGGTCTATCAAGTCTGCTCGAACCTAGATCCTTAGTTGGGTGCCGAGACCCTCCCATCCCTTGTGCTCCAGAAACCTCTATCATCCATCCCCACCCCCCCGGGACAGGCCATCATCTGATACATCCACTTTCTGTGTCTGTCCCACCCTCTCTTAAAGCCCTCCACTGTGGATCTCTGAACCAGCTCACCAGGCAGAGCATTCCAAGGGTCCACCACCTCTCAGTGAAAACCTCCTCCTCTTTCCCCCTCACCCTTCCACCTTCCAACTTCAAACCATGCCCTCTGGTGATGCCTCCCTGCTTTAGTCTAAAGATCCCTCCATGTTTACCCTATTTATTCCCTTGAGGTACTTGAAGACCTCAATCATGTCCCCCTGTCTCTCCTCTCCTCCAATGAAAACAGGCAGAGCTCCTCAAGTCTGTCCTCGTAAGTCAAATCCCTAGCCTCATCATCATCTTTGTTGCCCTCCTCTGTACCCTCTCCAGGAGCTGTATGTCCCTCTTCAAGTGTGGTCTCCAGTACTGTACACAGTACTCAAGGTGTGGTCTAACCAGTCCATTGTACAGCGGCAGAATCACTTCCTTGCTCCTAGAGGTGATCCCCTTGCGATGCATCCCAACATCCTGTTTGCCTTGCTAGCTGCTCTCCTGCACTGCTCAGAGTTATTCATACATGTATCCACCATGACCCCTAGGTCTTTTTTCCCTGTTGGGCTTCCAGCACCTCCCTCCCAGGGTGTACCTGTGTTTAGGGTTTCCCGACCAAGATGCAACACCTTGCACTTGGTGATATTGAAATTTAATTTCCATGTGACCCAGCTTTCCAGGGTGTCAGGTCCCTTGCAGGGCCAACCTCCCCTCTTCCCCTCAACTACTGCTCCCATCTTGGAGTCATCCTGAAGAGACTCATTTCACACCTATACCATCCCTGATGTCCGATATGTATGCATTAAACAGGATTGGACCCAGGACCGAGCCCTGTGGTACCCCACTACCAACCTCTGTAGGGTTCAGAGCTCCCACAGACCACTACTCTCTGAGTGCGTCCAGCTATCCAGTTTTCAATCCATCTGACCATCAAAGGCCTACTCCTAACCCCATCAGTTTCTCCACCAGACCATTGTGGGGACAGAGTCAAACGCCTTGCTGAAGTCCAAGAATAATACATCCACAGGCTTACCCCTGTCCAGTTCTGATGTTACCCATTCATAGAACTCCACAAGGTTGGTTTGGACATGATCTACCTGGCACAAACCCATGCTGCCGACTATCCAGACCTCCCACCTCCCCAAGTAAACCCCCAATCGTTCCTTTAGTATACTCTCCATTAATTTTCCCACCACCGAGGTTAAACTGATGGGTCTATAGTTTCCTGGTACTTCCTTCGACCCCCCTTTATGGATTGGTACCACATGTGCCTCTCGCCAATCCCTAGGTACCCTCCCTGTCTCAAGTGACCTGTTGAAAAGCTCCGCCAGGGGTGCAGCCAGTATGTCCGCCAATTCCCATAGTACTCTCGGATGAATGCCATCCGGCCCAGGAGATTTGTCTTTCTTTAGGGCCTTGAGGGCAAACCACACCCTTTTGGTGGGGATGGCATCATCCATCCCCTCCACCTTACTGGTCTTTTTATCCTTATCCAGATGTGACACCCCTGGGGTACCTTTCCCTCCCTTTTGCTCCATTTCTGTTGCTCCCCTGATCCCACTCCCTGCCGCTTCTATCCCCTTTGTGCCTTGCTTTGTAGATATCCCATCCCCCTCCCTAGTGAACACAGAGGCAAAGTACTCGTTAAATACCTCTGCCTGGTCCCTCGCCTTCCATCCACCCTCCTTCTGATCTCAATCTGCTGAGATGGCCTTAGTTTTTCTCCGCTCCCCAATGTACCGGAAGAACCCTTTTCCCTCCATGTATCCCTGTGCCAGCCGTTGCTCTTTACTGGACTTTGCTCCCTCACCATACGGGTGACTTTTCTAGATGCAAGCTGGTACATTTCCTTATCCCTATCCCTCTTGTTGTTTTATATTTTTTGTAAGCCTTCTTTTCTCTGACTGCTACCTGGACCTCACTGGACCACCAGCATGGTTTATGTGACCTTGCTCCTACGTTTCAACTTGCGCAGATCCTGGCTGCTTCATGAAGTCCCCGTTTATGACCTCCCATCTCCTTTCCACACTTGTCGTTGAGGTAATCCCTTCAAGTGATCCTTGAGAATACTTCCCATGCCCATAAAGTCTGCCCCCCTGAAGTCCACTGCCAGTGTCCTAGATCTCACCCCACTCCCCCAATGCTTATTTGAAACCAGACAGTATTGTGGTCACTCCCAGTCAGGGGGTCCTGTACAACCATGTCCCTTACCAGATCCCCATCTGCCAGAACCACATCCAGGACATGCCCCTCCCTTGTGGGCTCCATCACATGCTGTGTTAAGAACACATCCTGGAAGCCATCCAGCAGCCTCTGCTCCTTGGCCACCTTAGAGGACATGGTTCCCCAGTTTGTACCTGGCATATTAAGGTCCCCCATCAACACCACTCCTTCCCCTTTTGGTCCACACTGGGCAATGATGTTGTCCAGCAAACCATCCTAGAACATCACTCATCCCGGGGCCCATATGCTACTCCCAGCTTGACCTTATCTCCTGCTGGGGATCGAAGGTGACCCATAAGGCCTCCACGTTTCCTCTGCCTCTTCTACCATAGCAATTTCTATGTCATCTCTAATGAACATAGCCTCCACCCCTCTGCCCTCCTTTCTATCCTTCCTAAGCATAGTGTACCCCATACATTTAGGTCCCAGTCATGGTTTTTGTTGGCCCACGTTTCTGTGACTGCCACACATCCACCCAGACAGCATGGCCTGGAACTCTGGCAACTTGTTTCCCAAGCTCCTGGCATTTACTAACACTAACCCCACCCCTTATCCCTGATCCTTTTGTCGAACCCCACCCAGATTCCTTATACTTCCATCCTCCCCTGCTCCTCCTGGAAACCTCCACCTCCAGTCTGTTTCCCCCTCCCCCTTGGGCTTAGAGGCTACTCCCCTCATCTGGAGGGAGGGCTTCTAGTCAGCCCTCCTTATCCTTCCCCCCTTACAAGTTTAAACCCCACCTTTCTTGTATGTAGTCAGCCATCCCCTGTTTAAGGACTTGTACACTGCTCTGCGCTGCTGGTCGTTACTGCCGTCACCTCGCACAATGAATCAAACTTTAAGGTGTCGGGGCAGACAACGTCAGCCGCGTCTCAAGGCTAACTCAGCTCAAGGAAGCATTCTGTTTCATTGTGCTGCACTTCTGGTGTACTGAGTGCAGCACAAGAATACCGTGACAAACCCAGTGTAGCAGAACAACGCTATTTCAAGCATGGATTTTCATGCAGAATACCATTCTATCATACACTATATGCTTGTTGTGCTGCAGCAGTGACATCATTATGTTGTTGTGCTGCAGCAGAGATGTCTCTACTGCAGCACAACAACTTAGAATGTTACTACACAGCTGGTTTCCTCTATCCAGTTGAGCTGGAAGCTTTCTTTTTTTTTAAACTTGGAACTTACAGAAAAAGCTACAGCACATTAATTCAGTATTTGAGCCAACTACCAACCCTTAAGTGCCTCCCCCAACCCCCAAATAACTGAAAGGAAGCAGAGTGTCTGAAATAGGCATGGATGCCCACACACTATAAAAGGTAATGTATGGGCATCCATAAACAGACAAGCCTGTGTCTTTATCTCCAGTTTTCTATGGCAACCAGGGTACCTCTTGAGCTTCGCTCTCGAGGTTCCTGGTTGCCATAAAAACCTCTTGATGCAGACACAGCCCTGTTATGTATGGCTGCCCATACATTATCCACTATGTTGTGCTGCACTGGCTGCGTCACAATGTTGTTGTGCTGCACTAGCTACGTCACTAGTGCAGCACAACAACATAGAACATCTTCATGCATGCGTGATGAAGCTGACCATGGCGGTGAGTGCTCATGAAGTGAATGGCGCTGGGAGGAACTGTGCCACTAAGTTATTTTTTTAATTTCTGAGGGGACATTTTTAGGAGAGAGGAACAAAGCAACGGTTGTCCATACACTGCAAAAGATTGTGAATGGGCACTCATACTCATGCAAAGCTGTTTTCCATTCCTGAGATTTCTGTGGTAATGAGACCTCTTGAGCTGCGCTCTCAAGGTCTCTTGTTACCACGGAAACCTCTTGATCGGAAAACAGCCTTGTTGTGTATAATTGCTCATACACAATCCTCTATGTTGATAACTTGTATGGTTAAACAACACCTCTGCTGTGATGCAATATATATATATATATATATATATATATATATATATATATATATATATATATATATAGCTATAGCTACAGAAAACTGCCTATTTCTGTATCTATAATATAATTACTACTGTTAAATGATAACAGTGTAATATCAACAGCATTTCTTAATGGGGGGACTCTAAGCTTTCCTTTAAAAAAAAATAACTTTTTAGCCCAAACAGTTCCAGAGTTAGACCTCTTAAAAGATATTTTCTTTAAAATGTGATAAGTTTGGAACCGTTAGGGCTACGGACAATTTTTTTAAATGAAAGCTTGGATTCAGCCAAATAGATACAGTATATAATTAAGATATCACTACAGCGACCATATATCGATATAAAAAAACATAAGATTGTTCACTAAGTTTTAAAGATCTCTCATTTTTAATAACGTATAATACTGACATGTAGCAACATAGGAGAACCATAATGTTAGGGTTTATACGTGTTGATCGGACTGTCATTGAAAAATATATGTGTTTTTAAGATTAACAGTTAAAATTTTACGGTTTTCAAAATAAAGTTTCAAGCTTTATAAAAATATCACGATTATTTTTGGAAATGATCGGAATATATTAGTGGTTGTTCTGTTCAAAAATAAACACATTATTTTTTAGTTTCTATTGTGAGCAATTTTTTTTTAATAAATATGCTTCATTGTAAGTTTTTCTATTAATACAGAAAATAAAAAGTTCATTAGTTGTGGCAACAGAGATTAAAAGGGACAGCAATCCAATATTTAAGAAGTATAAAAACATTGTGTTGGCAGAAAAATATCCAGAGGTCCAACCAGTCTGCCCATTTCCTTTCCCTATTTAATCACATCGTCCCAATGAAGAAACAAGTGAGCATCATGAGTTCACAAACATATTTATATTTACACCCTCGTGACCATTATTGCCGTGTTTGTTTCAGGACTGTACATCTTCATTCATCCACTTACCTGATTCACTGCACACAACTATGTTAATGCAACAGTTAGGCTCGAAGAACAAAACATAAAAAGTAGGAAAATGGAAAGTTTTGGGGGAAAAGTCAATGGAGCCTTGGTAAATCTGTGGTGTGGTATGGTGTCCATTGGGGAAGTCTCTCTGGTGCAACTCTGCTTGCTAGTGTCATCAGCTCCCGCTGTGCTCCTGGTGGCATCCGGCGGCTGTTGCTGTGCTTTCTAAGTCAGGCCAGCGGTTGCACCTCTTGGCTGCCCCATGGCAGAAAATTATATCAGTCTGTTCTTTATAGTTAACCTGAGTGAACTCTGTTGAAATTTTCAACAAACTTTTAACTCGTAGGCTTATTTTTAAAAAGTTATAATGCTGTTCTGCAGAGCTAAAGTGAAACACATCTGATCTAGCGCTCAGCTCTGCAGCACCCCCCCAACCCAATTTGATACCTTTTACTGGACCAACAAGACATTTTTTTACATGGACAAACAGAAGAGAGAAAGAAGTAAGTGCATCAGCTGGGACTTGAACCCAGGCTGCCCAGAATACCACTGATGCTGATGCTTGTTCACAGCTCTGGCTCAGATTTTCAGATGCATCAGTAATGGGGTTTCAGTGCTTGTTTTTACAAAACTTGAGCACACTCTTTTTAAATAGGCAGTTACTAAACAGTGTTTATTTTGCCAAAAATGACTAGTACAGCCCTAAATGAGAGGGACCAGGCGCCATTTGAAAACACATACACATTTGTTCCTTTCAATGCACGAGTGCATGCTCCCGATGGTCCGATCACCAAAGTCAGCCACCAAGTAGTCTCCAGAAGTCGACCATTCAAGACTACGATTTTGGTAAAACTGTATTAAAAAAAAGGCAATGAGAGGCATTCACATTTACGCAGTGCTAAATACTGGCACTGAGGGACTGTTACAGGGGCCAATATATTTATTTTTAATTTTTGCATACAAAACTGGACCGTGCCCTTTTAAACTGTGAATTCTGTGTGATACTGCAGCATTACGTATACATGAAAACCACCACTTACGTAACAAGGGTCTTGTTAGTTTAGTGGTGGTTATCATGTCATAGTACCATATAGAATTTATAGTTTAAAAATAGCCCCATTCGGTTCAGATGAGCATGCAACCCTGCTCTCCAAGATTAGATGTCACGAAACATCTTGATGCAGGGACAGCTGGTCATCATCTCACGCCAATTTATGATCCTTGTTTCCCCCCTGAAGGGGACTGGACTACAAATTCAGGATTACATATGAATGGACTCAGGCTGTGTTAAGGTATGTACATATGAATTTAAAAAGGCCCAGTTTATTTACGTGAATAAACTCAGAACATTACTTTAACCCTCTCCCTTCTTGCTGAGTGTTGCGAAGTTTACAGAAAGGTCCAGGTTTTAGTAACATAAAGCTAAAATAACAGAGGGAGGACCTTGGAAAAATGTAGCACGTGGCCTTAGCAGCAGCAACAACAAAATGAGGGCCCTATATTCTGGGAACTACTGACTGCACACTGATCAACAAGCAGCTATAACCTAGAAGGAGGGAAAACCCGAAGAAGCTTGGCAGTACCTTGTCCAGATGTGGATGAGTCGTCTGCACATGACGCAGCTTTTCCTGGAAGCTGAAAGAAAATTGCAATGCTAGTTTATATTAATGTATACTGGTATGAATGTACAGGTTAATGCATAAATAGGGATCTAGGGCAGATTCGATGGACTGTTGGCCTTTTTCTACCTGAAACTTTTACGATTCTACTTTTGGTCACATAACTGCCCAATCTTTGTGAAATATTCAGTATGTATCCATTAGAGTTCCACTACTCCAGAAAGCCTATTCATTTTGACAGAATAACCTGCCCCTCTTGGAGTTCTAAACAAAACAAAACAAAAGTACTGCACTACATGAGTGGGGCAAAAAAACATGCTGTAACAATTTATACCAGTCCAACACTGAAGGTGACTTTATTGAGTAATAGTTTTGCCTGTTAGTTACCTTATTAGTGTATTTTATTGAACAGCTTGTTATTTTAATCTATTGATGTATTTTACTGTACAGCACCTACAGCCCCTGTGATCGGGCGCTACAGGAAAATGGGTTACTCACCTGCAACAGTAGTTCTAGGAGTGGTATGTGTTGTTCATCCACACTTCTTGGCATGTCCCCTTCCACTTCAAATCTACCGGAAGTCTTCAAGCTGGCTCCTCCCACCCACCTGGGTGGTATATACCTCGGCTCTGCCCCATGATGCCAGATCTTAGCCCGCTGGAAGCCAGGTGTTATGTGTTCGCAGCCGGGGAGGTCAGTTGGGTCTGTGTGGATGAACAACATATACCACTCCTAGAACTACTGTTAGAGGTGAGTAACTTATTTTTCTAGGGACATGGATATGTTGTTCATCCACACTCTTTGGCAGACTCCTAGCAGTTTCCCGGGAGGAGGGAGGCAAGGTGTACACCCTGTCACAGGGTGCTCCTGTGAAGGGTTTAGGGCCCCCCCCCCCGAGTTAATATACATAAAAATGGGAGGGAACCTGAAAGCCCCGTTTTTATTTCTCTAAAGGTGCTGTCATGATGTTTATTGTTCCACAGTTAGGCTGTTCAGTTTGAGAGGGGGCTGTTTCGAAGTCCGTTAAGGTAAAAGGCAGCCGCTGCTTAATGATATTATTTGAAACATGGAATGAATAACATAAATAACAAATGAAAGGACAGTTGTCCGATTAAGGTTGAGTATTTTGCATAGCAGTATACCTGCATTCCCCGTAGTTGTAAAATATGACTTCTACTTTTTCTTGAGTAAATGATTGCATAGACAAAGTTCAGATATAATATTTCCTGTTAGTATTTAAACGTTTATTATTATTTATGGCTTGCACTATATCGGGGTGCATAGTAAGCCTTCCGTTAAGTAAAATGGAAAGACGTTATATTATAATAGTACAAAGAAGCCTTGTAGTGCCCGTTGGCGTTTCAGTGGGTTTATTTCGGTTGAAAGGCAGTGGGGAATCTTTTGGGCGTTCCCTTGTTGGTTCTGTGCCCTTCGCCCATATCGAAAATGTCCTTTTTGGAGCCGTTTTGTTACAGAAATTAATTTGACTCTGTGAAGATGAAGGCGCCTATATTGCGTTTTCTCTTGTGGTTTGTACTACCTTGATTTGTACTGCGTCAGAGTGTGTGGTAAACTGTGTAAATAGGGCCCTTGCCTGCCGTGCTTCAGTTGTGCTGATTTTCTGAGTCCAGACTCTGTCCCGAATTCCCTTCTCGATAGTGCGGAAGTAAAAGCTCTGTGAAGGTGCACAGAGTTGCAGCGGTTTCAAACTACCGCATAAGAAGCTGTATTTTGTTCGCCTAAGTTTGCAATGCTGTAGAGAGGAACAGATTAAAATAGCATATGCAAACATAAGCCAAACCCCCTGTGCTTTCGGGTGAAACCTTCCTGGGTAAATTTAAGATGAAAGTGTACTTGTTGTTAAGTTAGAGCTTACCTGAAAAGGAAAACGGAGTCTTCTGCTGTTGCTTACTTTCAGTTAGGCGCTCTAAGAGCAGCTGCTTAGTTATCTTTAGTTCTCTTATGTGATTTATCCAGAATCAAAAGTTATCTTGAGTAATTGTCTGTTTTTTTAATAAAAAAACCCCTTTTTGTTTTGACATTACGGCTTTGCCTTTTAGAGATACGCCGCTGTGTTACTTTTCGATAGTGCGAACATTCGCTTACTATCGCAAAATCAATATTGTTAGATTTGCGTTATAATGAACTCTAGCAGTTATAGCATTTGTATTTTGAATTCGACTAACCTTCCGAAGGTGAAGTGGGGAGGTTAGGAGTTGAGTTTGGGTTTTCTTTGGTACGAGAATGTTTTGTAGCATTTTGAGGCTCTGAGTTCGGTTCCTGCCGGCGTCATTTGTTCTTCTAGGAGCCGGCCAGCCACAACTGCATTCTTTATATTGGTATAGGAAAGGGAGGTGCTTTAGTTGTTAGAAATTATGTTTAAAATGTTATTAAAAAGGTTTAAGTTGTTTATAGGAGTACAAATATTCTGCTTTAGTAAGTAAAAGGGGTTATATGTTTATAAATAAAATAAGTACTTGGTAAATAAAGATTTAAAGTATATAATTATATGCTGGGGTGGAGTTAAATAATCACATGTTCCCTTTTGGGTATAAAAGCAGACTATTTGGGTTGAGAGGTAGATCATTCTGTTTGCTGTGGGTCTGGAGTTGTACTCTGGATGCTGCTAAAAGTGCTCTGTGGAGTTTTGATGAACTGTGTTATTTACTGCTCCGAATTGAAGACTTAGAATTGCCAGAATATTTTGTCTGCTGTGCTATCTACTGTCTCGAATGGAAGATTTATAAATACCAGATTATTCCGTCTGTTTTGATGTCTACTGTTCGAATGGAAGTGTAAGATGAAAAAGTACTGTGCCATGCTGAAATAATTTTTGTCTGAAAAGGAAATTAATTAAAATTGAAAATCTTACGAAGAATGGAGATGCATTTATTTATATGACTGCCCACATGTACCTGCTCCCTATCACATTTGGTGTCAGAAGTGGGGTCAGTGTGGCCTGTGCAAAGGTCTGGTGGGCTAGTGCATCTGATGGGACATTACAACAGATTTGTCTGCTGCTGCTGAGAGGAGCTGTTCTAGTGCATCTGATGGGACATTACAACAGATTTGTTTGCTGCTGTTGAAAGGAGCAATTCTAGTGCATTTGATGGGACATTACAACAGGTTTGTTCAGAAGAGCTGTTTCAGTGATGGGGTTCCTGGAGCGAGAAACAGATGGTGCAGCTATGTCTGAACAAGCTAAGCAGAACTGTAATCATCTGAGGGTGTTGAGATGGTTATATGAGCAATGGATGGAGGCGGAGAAACGTTACAGAGGTGCTGAGTTGCGATATTATGATCTTCTAAAACGTCTGATAGTATTTACTGAAGAGAGCACTGTTTTGGAACCTGTTGGAGAAGAGTCGGAGCCACTATTTCGAGAAGGTAATGAACTTCCTGATTTACCTGAGTTTGAGGGATTATACTGGATAGAAGATGGAAGTCAAACTTTTAATGAGTCCCCTGGTAAGACTGTTCAGGACATTGGGGTGAAGACAGAGAATTATTGTACTCCATGTTTTGAACATTCTGATTTGCCAGTTGCAAGGGGAAAAGTGTCTTTCCAGTAAGACCCCAAACGAGACTGTTCGGGACATTGGGGTGACGACAGAGAATTATTGTACTCCATGTTTTGAACATTCTGACTTGCCTGTTGGAAGGGAAAAATGTCTTCCCAGTAAGACCCCAAACGAGACTGTTCAGGACTGTGGGGTGAAGTAAACAGTTACATATGAAGAGAAACAATTTATTGGAGAGACTGTTAATATATTTTGTCATGTACCCAAAGATGATTTATGTGCCGTTAACTGGGATGTGTTACAGGCAGGGGATCCTGAGATTATACATCTCAGTAAATATGCCAAACCACAAAATGAAGATGTAGGTGTGGATGGGAGGAATGGGAAGTTACGGTGGTATGAGATGAAAAATGATATATTATACCATATGAAACCAAACCCCCATACTAATCAAGTAGATTCAAGGGTGGTAATACCTTGTAAGTATAGGACATGGGTTCTCGAAGAAATTTGCAGAAAGAAAGGGTACTTAGATTGTGGGGAAGTATTGAAATGTCTGGTACCATATTTTCACTGGCCTGGCATGTATCGACAGGTGGCAGTGTATTTATGAGAACGTAGGAGACACGTGGGAATATGTGGGAAAGATGTATCCCGAAGGGCTTTAAGCACATCAGGTGGCTGCCCTGGAGAAAAGGGAATTCTTGCTATAAGAATAAGGATGTTAGATGTGTTAGGTGGTAGATCTTGAAAGAGGGTTGTACTGGGTTGGGGTGTCCTAACTTGAGCAGTACATGTTCGCTCTGTTGGGAATTAAAAAGTTTAAAGGGAGGTGGACAGAGAATAGCCATGTGGAGGAGTTATGATAACTATAGGAGACAAGGTATTATTACTACTCGGTTAAAGTAATTTTGTGGGGGCTGTTTTTGGGTTAGAATTATCTAATTAGGGGAACTGAAATTGACGGGGTGTATTAACTGTTTCTAATTGTATTACTTCTGTGTAATTCCCATGTTGTTCATTGGATAGTATGTCATAGACTTTGAAGTAGTGACTCTGTAAAATGAAGCCCCAGGGTATGAAAGTATCGAAATTTTCAAACAGGTTAATAGATCGAAGTATTAAGGGACCCTGGGGTGGAGCTTTAGGTGTGGGTGGGCTAGAGCTCCACCGGTTTAAATATAGTTTCTTTTCTCTAACAGGTGATGTTGATAGTGAAGGACAACCAAATTATTGGTTGCCCTCTTAGGCGAGAGGAATGTCACAGGGTGCTCCTGTGAAGGTTTAAACCCCGAGTTAATATACATAAAAATGGGAGGGAACCTGAAAGCCCGTTTTATTTCTCTAAAGGTGCTGTCATGATGTTTATTGTTCCACAGGTAGGCTGTTCAGTTTGAGTGGTGGCTGTTTTGAAGTCCGTTAAGGTAAAAGGCAGCCGCTGCTTAATGATATTATTTGAAACATGGAACGAATAACATAAATAACAAATGAAAGGATAGTTGTCCGATTAAGGTTGAGTATTTTGCATAGCAGTATACCTGCATTCCCCCCTCCCCCCGGTAGTTGTAAAATATGGCTCTTACCTTTTTCTCGAGTAAATGATTGCATAGACAAAGTTCAGATATAATATTTCCTGTTAGTATTTAAACGTTTATTATTATTTATGGCTTGCACTATATTGGGGTGCATAGTAAGCCTTCCGTTAAGTAAAATGGAAAGACGTTATATTATAATAGTACAAAGAAGCCTTGTAGTGCCCGTTGGCATTTCAGTGGGTTTATTTTGGTTGAAAGGCAGTGGGGAATCTTTTGGGCGTTCCCTTGTTGGTTCTGTGCCCTTTGCCCATATCGAAAATGTCCTTTTTGGAGCCATTTTGTTACAGAAATTAATTTGACTCTGTGAAGATGAAGGCGCCTATACTGCGTTTTCTCTTGCGGTTTGTGCTACTTTGGTTTGTACTGCGTCAGAGTGTGTAGTAAACTGTGTAAATAGGGCCCTTGCCTGCCATGCTTCAGTTGTGCTGATTTTCTGAATCTAGACTCTGTCCCGAATTCCCTTCTCGATAGTGCGGAAGTAAAAGCTCTGTGAAGGTGCACAGAGTTGCAGCGGTTTCAAACTACCGCTTTAAGAAGCTGTATTTTGTTCGCCTAAGTTTGCAATGCTGTAGAGAGGAACAGATTAAAATAGTGTATGCAAACATGAGCCAAACCTCCTGTGCTTTCGGGTGAAACCTTCCTGGGTAAATTAAAGATGAAAGTGTACTTGTTGTTAAGTCAGAGCTTACCTGAAAAGGAAAACGGAGTCTTCTGTTGTTGCTTACTTTCAGTTAGGCGCTCTAAGAGCAGCTGCTTAGTTATCTTTAGTTCTCTTATGTGATTTATCCAGAATCAAAAGTTATCTTGAGTAATTGTCTGTTTTTTTAATAAAAAAAACCCTTTTTGTTTTGACATTACGGCTTTGCCTTTTAGAGATAAGCCGCTGTGTTACTTTTCGATAGTGCGAACATTCGCACTATCGCAAAGTCAATTATTGTTAGATTTGCGTTATAATGAACTCTAGCAGTTATAGCATTTGTATTTTGAATTCGACTAACCTTCCGAAGGTGAAGTGGGGAGGTTTGGAGTTGAGTTTGGGTTTTCTTTGGTACGAGTAAGTTTTGTAGCATTTTGAGGCTCTGAGTTCGGTTCCTGCCGGCGTCATTTGTTCTTCTAGGAGCCGGCCGGCCACAACTGCATTCTTTATATTGGTATAGGAAAGGGAGGTGCTTTAGTTGTTAGAAATTATGTTTAAAATGTTATTAAAAAGGTTTAAGTTGTGTATAGGAGTACACATATTCTGCTTTAGTAAGTAAAAGGGGTTATATGTTTATAAATAAAATAAATACTTGGTAAATAAAGATTTAAAGTATATAATTATATGCTGGGGTGGAGTTAAATAATCACATGTTCCCTTTTGGGTATAAAAGCAGACTATTTGGGTTGAGAGGTAGATCATTCTGTTTGCTGTGGGTCTGGAGGTGTACTCTGGATGCTGCTAAAAGTGCTCTGTGGAGTTTTGATGAACTGTGTTATTTACTGCTCCGAATTGAAGACTTAGAATTGCCAGAATATTTTGTCTGCTGTGCTATCTACTGTCTTGAATGGAAGATTTATAAATACCAGATTATTCCGTCTGTTTTGATGTCTACTGTTCGAATGGAAGTGTAAGACGAAAAAGTACTGTGCCATGCTGAAATAATTTTTGTCTGAAAAGGAAATTAATTAAAATTGAAAATCTTACGAAGAATGGAGATGCATTTGTTTATATGACTGCCCACATGTACCTGCTCCCTATCACACACCCCCTACTTAGGGAACAGAGATTGACAACTGAGGCCCCAAAACCAGCATCCCAGCATGTCTCAAGATCGATGTGGTAGTGGGTGATAAAGGCATTTGCTGACTTCCAGGTAGCAGCCCGACAGATTTCCTGGATAGGGATGTCCCTGGAAGCAGCGGCCGATGCAACAGTATGGCGGGTAGAATGTGCTCTTATCCCTCTGGGAGGCTCCTTGCCCGCCAACTCATAGCATAGACTAATGCATGATGTAATCCATCTTGCAATCGTCTGCTTTGCTGCAGGTCTGCCAGTAGCAGCTTCAGCGTAGGTAACAAACAGCTGGCGAACCTCTCCCCGAATTTCTGCCGTCCTCTTCTTGTAATAGGAGAGAGCACGTCTCAGGTTCAAAGTATGGAGCCTGTACTCGGTCTCCAAGGTGTAATTAGAGTAGTATACCAGCAGAGTTAACACCTGGTTAAGGCGAAACTCTGACATCTCCTTTGGAAGGAATTTCGGGTGGGGGCATAGGACAACCTTGTCCCTGTGGAAGACCAGATATGGGGAGTTCACCAAAAGCACCTGAAGCTCCCCTGTCCTTCTGGCAAACATGATAGCCACCACAAAGGCCATCTTCCATGACAAGTGTGACAACTCACACTTGCGCACTGATTCGAATGGCTTGCCCATGAGCTTTGCCAGTACCAGCAGTAGATCCCACGGAGGTGGAGGTTCACGCACCGGAAGGGATATGTGATCCAGGCCTTTGAAAAAACACCTGACCACTGTCTCCTGCAGCAATGTCATCTGACCGGCCCATGCCCGGTAAGCAGAGACGGCTGCCAGGTGCACCCTAAGGGTCGATGACCCTAGACCCCTTTGGAGAGAGACCAAAGGTAGTCAACAATGCTAGCCACTAAACAGGACAAAGGGTCCAGGCCCTTGCCCTGACACCAAATGGAAAATCTTTTCCATTTGAAGGTGTAACATTTCCTGGTTGATTCCTTTCTGGATGCCTCCACCATGGTGTAGACATCTTCGGAAAGACCCAAAGCCTGGAACTCTAGCCGCTCAGGTACCAGGTTGCGAGATGCAGGGATTAAAAGTCCAGATGGAGTACCTTCCCCTGATTGAGTGATATCAGGTCCGGGCATGCTGGAAGGTGCTCCGGGGGCCTGCAGCCGAGGTTGAGGAGATCTGGATACCAGAACTGGCGCGGCCAGTCTGGGGCTACCAGATCACCTTCGATTTGTCCCTCCTCACCATGAGGAACACCTTGTGGATCAAGGGAAATGGAGTGAAGGCATAGAGGAGGCCTGGGGTCCACGGCCTTGAGAAGGCATCCTCATGCAGCGAGCCCTGCTGAGAGTGGCGGGCGTGGAACAGCCTCAGCTTGTTGTTGTCCCTGGAGGCAAACAGGTTCACCATCGGTTTGCCCCAGTGGGAGAACAGGCTGTAAGCTACCTCTGGGTGGAGAGACCACTCATGGCATGTCTGGCCTATGCGGCTGAGAGCATTCGCCAGATGGTTTGAGGCTCCTGCCACATGAATGGCTAGGGGATCTGCCTCTAATCGGCTCACGAGGGTCCAGATGTGGAGCGCCTCCCTGCACAGCAGACGGGAGTGCATGCTGCCCTGCTTGTTGAGATAGTACATGGTTGTGGTATTGTTCGTCTGGACTTGAACCACTTGACCCGGAGCTGAGGAGCGAAAGCTGACAGTGCCAGTCTGACTGCTCTAAGCTCCAACAGGTTGATGTGGTATCAGGATTCCTCGGAGGTCTAGAGCCCATGGGCTCTTTTGTCCCCCATGTGGGCTCCCCAGCCCATGAGAGAGGCATTGGTCGTGAGGACGACTGTCGGCTCGAGGTGGACAAACAGGATCCCTTCCTGCAACCGGTCTGGGGCGGTCCACCAGTGGAGAGTGTCCCACATCTTCTGGGTTACAGTGATCAGCTGGTCAAAATGTCCATGGCGCTGAGTCCACTGGGCGGCCAGCTCCCATTGGAGGGAGCGCATATGCAACCGGGCCCAACGGACCACAGAGGTGCACGCTGCCATGTAACCCAGAAGGCACAGAAAGTCCCGGACAGGGCGCAATTGCCCAACTGGAAATGACTGGGGAAAAAAGAAGAAAGAACCTCCGTTCTGTCCACCAGAAGCCGAGCTCTGGCTTGACAAGAGTCGAGCTCTGTGCTGATGAAGCCCATCACCTGAGAAGGTACGAGTTCCGACTTGGCCTTGTTGACCAGGAGGCTGAGTTGGGAGCAGGTCTGGAGGGCCAGGTGCCTGTACCTCTCCACCTCCTGACGGGTGGAACCTGCTAGGAGCCAATCATCAAGGTAAGGATAAATCCTGACACCCCCCGACGCCTGAGATGGGCCGCCACAACTGCAATGCATTTGGTGAAGACCCATGGGGTCGATGACAGGCCGAACGGCATGGCTCGGAACTCATACAGGGTCCACTCGACCCTGAAGCGGAGGAACTGCTGATTGAATGGACGAATTGGGACATGAAAGAATGCGTCCTGCAGATCCAGCGAACAGAACCACATGTTTTGCTCCAAGGATGGTATGATCTGGGACAGAGTGACCATCCAAAAGGTGCGTGACCTGAGATATTGATTCAGGTCGTGCAGATCTAGAATGGGGCACCAGCCCCCCGTCCGCTTGGGCACCAGGAAGTACCTGGAGACAAAGCCTGGGTCTGCTGGAGGATCCACCACTGGAGCTACTGCCTCCTTGAAGAGGGGCTGAGCGATGTCGTCTCGGACAGCCGACTGAGTCTAGGTGAATACTCTTTCCTCCCGAGGGACTTGGCTTGGCTTGGAGGGTACTGCTCGAATTCCAGAGGCAGTCACTGACTGACCAATTCAAGAAAACCACCTGTCCTAAATGACAGCAGACCAGGCGGAAAGGAAGTGGTGGAGCTGGCCCCCCATGGGAGGACCCAGAGTTGGGGTGACAGGAGAGGGGTTGACAACCCCTTCCCCCATCACTGAGCAGGCTTGGAGGAGGATTCAGGACCTGAACCTCGGCCTCCTTTACGGACCTGGAAGGGCCCGGGCTTGGGATGGGGGCGCTAGGCTTGAGCCTGCTGCTGTTGCTGATGCTGCTGTCCCGCTTGAAAGGAGGACTGCTGAGCCACAGGAGAAGAATGCTGAAAAGGCTTGTTCTTTTTCTTCTGCTGGTTCTTGCCTGAAGAACCTTTGGCAGAAGTAGCATCCAAGGTGGCACTGGACTGCTCAATGCGCTGAAGGTGACCAGCCACTCCTGGGCCAAAAAGGTCGGTCCCTAGGAAGGGCACGTCACCTAGTTTGTACTGGGTATCCGCCGGGAAGGAGGAGAGCCTCAGCCAAGCCCTGCGATGAGAGGCAACTGCAGCTACCATCGAACGGGCACAAGAATCCCAAACGTCGAGGGCTGTCTGGAGCTGCTGTTTGGCAAAAGCTTGGCCCTGATCCCAGACCTGCTTGACCATCGTCTGCACGTCCGCAGGGACATGTGGGAGGACTTCATCCAGAGACCCTAGAAGGGCATGAGAGAAGTGTGCCATGATGATGGCTGACCTTGCTTGATGAAGGCTCAAGGAGGAGGCCACATAGACCTTCCTGGCTGAATGGTCCAAAAGCTTGGACTCTTTATCAGGATGTCGGTCAGTGTCAGCAGAACTGCCAGTACGCCTGAACACGGAGGCGGTCACCAGGCTCTCGGCCGAAGGGTGCTCTGTGAACTCCGCAAGGACCCCATGGGCACCGAATACTTGCGGGCCATGTGGGCAGACGGAGCTGGACAAGAGGCAGGATGCTGCCAAAGTTATAAGGCCAGGTCAACTATGGCTTCGGCAACAGGAAAGGCCTCCGTCTGGGTACCCCCTCTTTTAAGGATGTCCGTGAGAGGGTACTCCGCCTTTTTCTGGATTGGCTCCTAGGGCATCCCTGTGGACTTGGAGATGAGGAAAAGAATGTCCTGAAAAGACGAGGGACCTTCCTCCGTCTCTAATTCAATGGCTGATCCGTCATCCCCAGGATGAGAATGCAGGCCAGTGACGCCCGAATCTGAGGAATCTGGATATAACGGCCGATCGCCCAGGTCACGTTTGACCCATCAAGGGGGTCTGGGGTGACTGTGACCGACGAACACCAGCCTATCTTCCTTGGAAGAAGCCCCTCCCACAGGCTGTTTGGGTGGTGGTTCCACCACGATTGGTGTAGAGACCGTTTTAGGCTGAACTGGAGGTTTTACCAGCTCCGTGGGCTGTGGAACCAACTTAAGCGGCTCCCGAAGGAGTCGGCTTCAGCCTAGGAGGTGAAAGCCAAGTAATGGCCGGTGTGGAAGCCAGAGTTGGCTTGTGCCCGGTCAAAATCAGCTGTTGACACATGAGATCCAGAGTTTCCGCCGGAGCCTCTCCTCATCCAAGGAGGACGAGAACGACCGATGGCATTGCCTCTCTTTAGAGCATTTATGGCTCTTCCTCAGCCTTTCGGTCGAGGGGTCCAAGACCTCGATCGAGACAGACAGGCTGACTCGGTCGCTCTGGAGACACTGGCAGGACAGGTGATTTCCCAGGGTCAGGGACCACTTCCTCGATGGGAGTCCCAGCAAGCTGGGTCTCCTCATCTGGGAAAACCAAATTAAGAGTTCAATTGAGGGAATCGTCGACCGGAGTCGGCGATAAAGGATTGATCGGATCGATGATGATCTCTACATCGTCGATTGATAGTTCGGTCGACTGACCAGATGGCAAAGCCGAAAAGCCAGTGGCCGAAGAAGCAATCTCGACCGAAGTCGAGACCACATGTTCCTGGGACCAAGATCTCTCCTGCTCCCAAATGTGTCTCCGTCGAGACAAAGACAATCCCGGATCCTTCTCCCGCTTACAGGATTGAGAGGAGTGCATGCCCGCAGGACCCTCTCCCTTGGTCGGGAGAGACTGGCACAGCTCTCAGAAGGAACCCAAGAAAGTGGAGCCCAGATTGAGTGGAACGAAGAAGCTCCGAGTAGTTTCTGCAGTCCAAGCCACTTCCTCCTTGAATGCTTGCATGCGTTCCAATTGCTCGGCGGATCCTGCAGCAGTGGAAACCGCCCACCGAGCCTCTTTGGATTTCACCCGGAGGCTTCCGTTTCTCCAGCCTCCCCAGCTTCAGACGTGCAAGACGGTTGTCGAGGATGTTAGGATGAAAAGTGAGACACATATTGCATTTCGAGGTGTCATGGTCGACACCGAGGTAATAAACGCACGCCGTGAGGGGATCGGTGAGTGACATCTTCTGGCCGCAAAGGCACCGCGAAATCCGGGGGAAGACTTGTCTTCCATGATTGAAGAAATAAACTCACAGTCGCTGATGCAAACGAGGTGGATTTTTCGGAATAACCAAAGGTTTTAGAGCCAGGGCCTAGAAAATGCGTGAGCACGAGGGAGGCAACCTGAATCTTCCAGCGGAAAGGAAGATCTGGCGTCATGGGGTGGAGCCGAGGTATATACCACCCGGGTGGGTGGGAGGAGCCAGCTTGAAGACTTCCAGTAGATTTGAAGTGGAAGGGTACATACCAAAGAGTGTGGATGAATAACATATCCATGCTTCTAGAAATAAAGCTTTTCTAATAGAGTTGACACAACACACATCGGCATATCCCACAGACGACGAAACCATGATAAATCAAAAGCTGCATCAGACCATACCTGGAACCTTGCAGAGCAGCCTGAAGTCCACGAGCTTGAAGGATGCTCTTTCTCTTCATCAGGCACTGGGGCTAAAGGCTGCTTTCTGCGAGGGTCCAAGTGCGGCCTGATGCAGGCTGCAACAGTTTGATATGTCTGCTGTATATGCCTGACTATATGAGATTTTTCTGTCTATAGCACTGCAGAATGTTTTACTTCTTGATTACCCAGGTAAATGCTGGGATCTGTAGAAAATTAAAGGACATTCAAACTATTATACGCCCTTGAATTTTAGCAACTGTGGTTCCTATTCACTTTGTGTGTCTCCCCAAATAAACCTTGTTAATATTCTAAATCTGGCTGTTTATTTTTTATATCAGACTGCTTACTTACACTTTACTGCCGCCGCACATTGTTTGTTTACTATATGAGCCCTTATAGTACTGAGCACTTGAGTTCTGCTCTGTGCTCTAGTCGGCAGAGCCGGGACCCAGTATTTATTCTATGTGAGTTGGGGGCTCAGTGATGAGAGACCACACATCTCTTCTTGACAGCCTCTCTTGTAGCTACCTCCATCTCTGCTGCTGTGGGGGTAGACCCCAACCCCCCAGACAGCCTGCACCACTGTGATTGTCATCCTGATCATCAGTATAATGGTTTATCTGGCTTTAAATACCATGGGCAGATGTGCCCAAAGTTGGATGCATGCAGCCGTAAACCCCATCTGATTGGTGCAACCAAACGGGGTGTTGCAAATCACGCTCGCTCTGCCATGACAGGCGTCTAAGCGGGGTCATCCTGATGCAGGCTCTTCTTGTAGATGCACCTGCGTCCTGGCCTTTGAAACTCAGCCCTCAGTCTAGTCACTGGTGGGCCATCTAAGTAAGAAAGGGAAATCTATTCCATCTCTCTAGGAAGAGTTATATTCCCCAGACTGTTGATGGTAAACTGTCTGTGGGATTGTAACACACTGGGAGATGGCAGATAGCGAGCACTGTCTAAAAGATTACAAATGTAGTGAATAGTCTGGGGGGGGAGGGGAACTGTAAGAAGGGAGGGAAGTGGGAAAGTGTATGAATAAACAAACTGCTGTTGTGAATATGTCTCTCTGGGGATGGCAGAGGGGGGTCAACTTTAATCCTATGCAGCTGGTTAACTTCTGAAGTATGTTTTTTGTATTCTTTGCTGATTACCTCTCAAAAGAACAATTGCAAACAGAATTCGGAATTCAGGCATTTTCTTCTTTCAGCAGCTGGGAAACGGGGTTGGAATACCAGTTTCTAGCATTTCATTAGTGTGTGGTTGACACATGCAGAGAAGCAACTGCATTGTTTTGTCAGCACATATATGTAGTACAAAAGGTATCCAGACTGAAAGACAAAGCATTTCTTCTATCAGATAACAAATGAACCTCTGAAAACTCTCTAATATTAGGCCTTCTCCTCTTAATTCCTTTCTGTCTAGTGACCTCCCCCTCCTGAACCAGTTCCTTATGTCCTTTTCCCCCCTCAAACGTTTTCCTCTAGCAACTAGCCCCACTCCCATTCCTTTCATTACCACCTCCTCACAACTAGCCCCACTCCCATTCCTTTCATCACCACCTCCTCACAACTAGCCCCACTCCCATTCCTTTCATCACCACCTCCTCACAACTAGCCCCACTCCCATTCCTTTCATCACCACCTCCTCACAACTAGCCCCACTCCCATTCCTTTCATCACCACCTCCTCACAACTAGACCCATTCACCTTTCCCCTTCCCCTACACTTCACTCCACCACGTCCCTCCACCACCACAACTAGGGAGAGGTGCTGCTGCTGGGGGACTTCAATCTGCTGGATGTAGACTGGGACCTCCCAGGTGTGGCTTCAGCTAGAAGCAGGGACATCCTGGACTCCCTGCAGGGGGCATTCTTCAGGCAACTAGTCAGTGAATCCACTCATACTGGTGCAGTACTGGACCTGGTACTCAGTAATAGAGACAGTGTTGCAGACGTAAAGGTAGGATGCCACCTGGGGAACAGTGATCACTGTACAAGTCATCTCTATGGCTAGCGCACCTACTCGATAAACAAAAATTAAATAAATAAATGTGGTTTAATATACAAATGGGTGCGGAATCGAACTACACAAGAGCATTGGTCCTGGACTTTGGGACAGCACATTTTAAAACAAGCATTTGTCAATGCCAAATGTTTGTTTGCTGGCATTGGCATTGTTAGTGTAGGAGTTAGAGAGACGCATAACGGGAATGGCAGTGAAGTATTGAACTGAAGCCAACCCCACCACCACTCTGCAGAGACTGACAGGCATTGGGGTGTGCCTTTGGGTCATCAGGCATAACAGCCATGCCATTTCACCACACCCTACCCTGCAGACACCGACAAGTGTCACGGTGTGCCTTGGAGTCTTTGGGCCTTATGCGCACCCCATTTCATAAGAAAATACGGTGAGATGGGTGCAGTATAGGAGAACTGGGTGAACTTTGTGTCCAAAGAGTCCAAGGCACACCTCGATGCCTGTCACTGGCTGCAGGGTGGGGTTGGGGGTGGAATGGCATGAGCATTACAGGCGACAATTCCAAGTCACACCCCTGATGCCTGTCAGTCTCTACAGGGTGGAGAGTTATGGTCAGAAACCCCAACGCCCCAGGTGTTCGTTGGTATTTTCACTCCAAATTTTCAATATGGGTTTTTTGTGACCCCCACCTCATGAACAGTAGCAATATCAGTTAGTTAGCGGAAAGCTGATTTTGCACAGCGACTATGCCATTTGGCACCACAGGTGCGAAAACACATTTCGAACAGGATGTGAAAAATGACAGCTGTATTGTTCATGGGGAGGTGTAAAAAATGGCAATGTTGAAAATCTGGAGTGAAAATATAAAACTGGTGAAGTCACGAGCGTGCGTAGAAACTGTGCAATGCACACCCATAATATAATTAGTTTGGGGATCTTTTACAGCAGATTGTTAACACAGGCATTTTAGGACCTCCGCTCATGAACAGTGTTACTGTGATTTTCTTAATCTGTCCCAAACACTGATTTCCACAAGCGACCCGCATTTCTGCGCCGGAAGTGCGAAAAACCTGTTTTGGCGGTGTGAAAAATGACAGCTGTACTGTTCATAAGGAGGTGTTGAAAAATGGCAGTTTTGAAAATCTGGACTGAAAATATTACAAATTTGTGAACTTACGAGGGTGCGTGGAAACTGCGCAATGCACTCTCGTAACAGTCATTTCACGGACTTTTGCCACCAAATTTTCAACACAGCCATTTTAAAAGCTCTGCTCATGAACAGTATCACTGTGATTTTCTTAATCTGTCCCTAACATTGCTTTTGCACACCAACTGCGCCACTGTGCGCTACATGCGCGAAAACACATTTTGGGCAAGATGTGAAAAATGACAGTTCTACTGCTCATAAGGAAGTGTGGTAAAATGACAATGTTGAAAATCTGGAGTGAAAATAGTAAAAATTTGTGAAGTTACGAGCGGCGTAGGAACTTACATAGCATACGCTCGACTAAAAGCAGTTATTTTAGAATTTGTTCACCGAAATTTTCAACATAGGGTTTTGAGGGGCTACCTCATGAACTGTGACACTGTCATTTCGTTTTCGGTCCCGAAAGGTGGTTCTGCACAGTGACTGCAAAATCACCTTCGGGACAAATAACAAAATGACAGTGACTGAGTTCATGAGGTGGGGCACCAAAAACCCCATGTTGAAAATGTGGTGAAAAAATTCCCCAAAATGGCCGAGATATGCACCAAAGTTGAAAAAAAAAACCATTTATGCCATTTTACAGCTTACTGGCATTTCTTCAGTTCGCGAGTCGGGCTTTGAAGAGTGCAGGCGTGTTCTCCAATCCATCGAAGATCGTCGCGCAGGGCTCCGGAGGTAAGTATGGAGTGAGGGGTGTGGGGAGGCGGTGCGCAGAGGCTGAGTGCGGGTTGGGGAGAGGGCGAGACAGTCAATGAGGGACCTTTTTTTTTTTTTAGACTACATAAGACTTTTGCCACGCTGGGTGGACTCCCAGCGTGGCAGCTGAAAGTTTATTTTGGGAGGGCAGCCGGGCTGATGAGGGATTAGGCACCTTCGGCCATGCGACCTGTGCTGCCCCCACTTCAAATTGGGCTCCCCAGCGTGGCATCTACAAGTCTGTTTTCTTGGGGGTACAGTGGAGCCGGCAGAGTTGGACACTCCCGTCGGTCATACTGAGTCACAGTGAGGAGGGGAGCACATGAGCACGCTGGGGTGGCTCCCAGTGTGAGCTACGCAGGTGTCGTGGGGGGTGGGTGGGGATGAGCGGTCTATGACAGTTCAGATGCAGTGCTGACGTGGCAATTTGCATACTGCCAACGGCAGTATGCAAATTTTCTACGTTACCACCGCTGATTGTGGTGGTGTTTTCCATAGAACTGTACACCACTGCATCTGAACAGCTGTCATAGACAGCTTGGACATTCGTTGGCGTGGTGCAGCCGTGCCTGCAAAAGGGAGCAGGGCATTGGAAGTGGGGAAGCACACCTACGAAAACTTGTATGGTGGCACTATGTTTCTTGCACATGCGTGCAAGCAAACATAAAAATGGGTGAATGCCTCAGAGATGACCTGGCAGGGGGAATGACCTCACTAGAGGGGCGAAACAGTGGACAAAGCAAAAAAGGGCCATAGTGAGGGCAACACATTTCTGCATCAAGCAAGAGAAGAAAGAGACTGCTATGGTTCTCAAAAGAGGTGGCAGAAAAGGTAAAAGCTAAAAGGGTTGCATTCAGAAGGTATAAGAATACACAGAGAAAGGAGGATAGGAAGGTGTACCAGGGGAAGCAGAGGGAGCAGTAAGGAGCACAAAGACGCAAACTGAAGACAGAATAGCCCAGGTGGTAACAAAGGGGGACAACACAGTTTTCAGGCATGTAAGCTACAGAAGGACCAGGGGTGGAATTGTAAGGTTAAAAAGGGAAGTGGGGGACTGTGTAGAAACATACATAGAAACATAGACTTTGTCGGCAGATAAGGACCGCTTGGCCCACCTAGTCTGCCCATTTCCCTACCTACTGGATAAGCTGCAGATTCTAGTTAACCAACAGCCTACTTTCTCCTACCCCCAACTATAACTGCCTTATGGCTGTCCCATGCATTCTTGAATTCCCGCACTGTTTTTGACCTCACAACCTACTCAAAAAAAACGGCGGTTCCATGCATCCACCAATCTCTCCATGAAAAAATATTTCCTCACGCTGCCCCTGAGCCATCATTCCTCTATCTTTAAATTGTGCCCCCTTGTTCTTGCACATCTCTTTTTCTGAAAGATGCTCCCTTCTTGGACTTTGTTGATTTCCTTGAGGTACTTGAAAGTTTCTATCATGTCCCCCCTCTCCCTCCTTTCCACAAGGGTATACATATTAAGCTCTCTTAGTCTCTCTTCATATGGCTTTTGTTGCAGACCCTGCACCATTTTAGTTGCCTGCCTCTGGACTGCCTCCATCCTGTCTATGTCCTTTCGGAGATGGGGTCTCCAGAACTGCATGCAGTACTCCAGATGGGGTCTCACCAACCGTCTGTACCAAGGGATAACAACTTCCTGTTTTCTTCTGGTGATGCCTCTCTCTAAGCATCCCAGTATCCCCACAGCTCGCCTTACTGCCTTCTCACACTGCTTGCCTACCTTAAGGTCGTCTGATATGACTACACCAAGGTCCCTTTCCATTTTTGTTGTTGTTAGTACCTCCCCGTCATTGTGTACTCTTCACCTGGGTTTTTGTTTCCCAGGTCCATTACTTTGCATTTCTTTGCATTGAATCTAAGCTGCATATAGTGCTTTCAGAAGGTATTCACCCCCCTTGGATTTTGTCACATTTTGTGATGTTGCGAACTCAAATTAAAATACATTTATATGGGATTTTTTGTCACGTACCTACACAAATTACTCTATAATGTCAAAGTGGAATGAAACTTCTGGAATTTTTTGTACATGTAATTTAAAATAAAAACCTGAAATGTCTTGATTTGATAAGTATTCACCCCCTTTGCTATGACACTCCAAATTGAGCTCAGGTGCATCCAATTTCCTTGTGAGATCACTCTAAAACTTGAATGGAGTCCACCTGTGGTCAGTTCAAATGGTTGACATGATTTCAGAGGAAATACACCTGTCTATATAAGGTCCCACTGTTGACAGAGCATGTCAAAGCAGAAACTCTACCATGAAGACCAAGGAGCTGTCCGTAGAACTCCGTGATAGAATTGTGAGGAGGCATAGATCTGGGGAGCGGTATAAAAACATTTCTAGGGTGTTGAAAGTTCCAAGGAGCACAGTCAAGTCCATCATTAGGAAATGGAAAGATTACGGAACCACCCAGACTCTTCCCAGAGCAGGCCGTCCTCCCAAACTGAGCAACGGGCAAGAAGGACCTTGGTCAGGGAAGTGATCAAGAACCCAATGACCACCCTGACAGAACTACAGAGTTCCATGGCTGAGATGGGAGAACCTGTCCAGAGGACAACAATCTCTGCAGCACTTCACAGATGTAGGCTCTATGGGAGAGTGGCTAGATGGAAGCCACTCCTGAGAAAAAGCCATATAATAGCATGCCTGGAGTTTGCAAGAAGGCACGTGGCAGACTCTGAGACCATGTAGCAAAAGATTCTCTGGTCTGATGAAACAAAAATTTAACTCTTTGGCCTGAATGCAAAGCGCTATGCCTGGCACAAACTGAACACAACTCATCACCCGTGTAACACCATCCCTACCATGAAGCATGGTGGTGGCAGCATCATGTTATGGGGATGCTTTTCAGCGGCAGGGACTGGGGCACTTATCAGGATGGAGGGAACAATGAATGGAGCCAAATACAGGCACATCCTTGAGGAGAACCTGCATCAGTCTGCAACAGACCTTGGACTGGGGCGAAAATTTACGTTCCAACAGGACAACAACCCCAAGCATACAGCCAAAGCAACACTGGAGTGGCTTCAGAACAAGAAGGTGAATGCCTTGAGTGGCCCAGCCAAAGCCCAGACTTGAATCCCATTGAGAATCTGTGGAAAGACTTTAAGATTGCGGTTCACCGATGCTCCCCATCCAACTTGACAGAGCTTGAGCAAATCTGCAAGGAAGAATGGGCGAAAATCCCCAAATCCAGATATGCAAAGCTGATACAGACATACCCAAGAAGACAAAGCTGTAATTGCTGCCAATGGTGCTTCTACAAAGTATTGACTCAGGGGGGTGAATACTTAAGTAAACAAGATATTTCAGTTTTTAATGTTTCATAACTTTTTGTTACACAATAAAAATATTTTTGCACCTTTAAATTATTGAGTATGCTGTGCGAATCAAGGAGGAAAAAATCATTTCAATGTATTAAAAATTCTGGTAGTAACACAACAAAATGTGACGAAATCCAAGGCACTGTACTTTTGACCATTCCTCCGACCTTGCCCAGTCCCTTCTCATCCTTTCCACCCTCCTTGTGTATCAACTCTGTTGCAGATCTTTGTGTCGTCTGCAAAGAGGCATACATTCCCAGACCCTCTGCAATGTCTCTTATAAAGATTTTAAAGAGGACTGGTCCCAGTACTGAACTCTGAGGTTCCCCACTAGAAACCCCCCTTTCTTCGGAGTGAATTCCATTTACTATTACACTTTGCATCCTCTTGTGCAGCCAGTTTGCTACCCAGGCTACCACCTTGGGACCCACTCCCAGGCTGGCTAACGGGTTTATTAATCTTTTGTGTGGGACTGTGTCAAATGCCTTGCTAATGTCTAGGTAGGCCATATCCACAGCCTCCCTTCGGTCTACTACATTACTACTGCAGAGGGCGACCAGGACAAGGCAGACATCCTGAACAAATATTTTTGTTCAGTGTACACAGAGGAAGGTGAAATGGGGCCATGAAAAAGAGTAACAGGAGCACTGAAGGGAGGGAGGTGGACACAAGTCCGGTTTCAAAGGAGAGTCCTGAAGGGACTCGATAATCTGAACGTGGACAATGCAATGTGGCCAGACGGGGTGCATCCAAAGGTATTGAGGGAGCTCAGGGAGGTACTGGCTGCACCTCTAACAGTCCTAATTAACAGCTCATTGGAAACAGTAGTGGTTCCGGAGGACTGGAGGGAAGATGTTGTCCTGCTTCACTAAAGTGGTAGCAGGGAAGATGCTGGCAAATTATAGGCCAGTCAGCCTGACATCAGTGGTGAGAAAGTTAAGGGAAGCACTGCTAAAGGAAAGGATTCTGGAATATCTTGAATCCTGCGGGTTACAACAAAACTGCCATCACAGAAGCAACAAGCCTTTGTGTGAAGCAAATAAATCAAAAAGAAAGAAAAAAACATTATGGTTCTCAAAAGAGGTGGTGGGCAAGGTTAGAGAGAAAAAGACAGCATTCAGGAAGTATAAGGAAACACAGAAGGAGCAGGACAGAGAACTGTACCAGTTAAAGCAGAAGGAAGCAGGGGAAGGTAGTCAGAATAGCAAAGGCCCAAACTGAGGAAAAAATAGCCAACTCGGTTAAGAAGGGGGATAAAACCTTCTACAGGTACATTAGGGAGCGAAGAAAAACAAAGGGAGAGATAGTGAGGCTGAATAAAGGGGAGGATGGGTGGGCAGAGAGGGACAGGGAAAAAGCGGAAATACTGAATGAAGACTTCTGCTCAATATTCACAAAAGAAGAGGGGGAGTACCTAATCCAATCAACAGAAGCACTCTGGGTAGGAGAGTCGATACCAGTCCTTTCACATGTAACCCCCCCCCCTACAAATGGGGGTTCCCGAAAAGTCTTCCTTGGGCTTGCCTAAATGCTCACTGCCAGGCTGGTGTCCTGCGTTTTAGCAGTTTAAATTTGATTGACAGAGAGTGCCTGTATAGTCACTGTGCACTGTCTCTTTAAGAGCTGCCTGGATTGCAGTCATAAGCAATCTGAGAGGGAACTCTGTTGAAAGATGCAACTGTCTGCTGAAAATCATTCAGAGTGATAATGTAGTTTGTCTAACCTGCCTTCTTTGAAGCAAGGACTGTTTTGTTTATCTCTACTATCTTGGTCCTGGACTGCCGAACTGGACCAATCAGTACTGGTGGGACCTAAAATGGAGCTGGACTACAGGAGCTGTCTGGAGTCAAAATCTGTAGGAATTGTAGTTTTGGGCTTTTGGCGCGTTTTTGCACCTGAAAGGGGAGCCTTTGTTGTGACTGACAGAGAGGTCAGTCAACCAAACCTTTTGGATTCTGGAGAAAGTCCAAGGCTTGCTGGCAGTTGAGTCAGATTTAAGTTGGGAGCTGAAGAAGCAACAGCTTGAGACAGTCAAGCAGCCTTCTGAGTAGTTCTGCGCAGGAGAACTGTGGAAAGGCCTGATTGTGGCCTGCATGCCTGCCTGCTGCCCCTGAGAGGGAGAGAAGAGAATTATTTCAGACTAACTCCAAGTTTGTGAGAACAAAGTAAGCCACTGATTTTTTACCACGCTCATACCTGAAGAAGACCGAAGATTTTGCTGAATGCGATCGGCCTGTCAGGATTTCCAGCTGCTTTTGAATCCCCGGTTTGTGCAGAGACTTTTCGATCGTGACTGGAGAGCAGTTTGCCTGGCACAGTAGAATTTCCTTACATGTAAAATGTGCTGTGAGTTGTTATTAGTGGGTTGTGATTTGGTTCCCCACTGTGTGAACTGTGTTCTGCTTGCTGGAAGCTGTATCCAGCTCAAAGCGGACTGTATCGAATTTGTCTCCATTTGGCGGGGCCTTGCCACTGGCCCAGGCAGACTACCCGCTGCACAGAGAAAGCCATCGACGAGAGACCTGCCTGGGGATCAGCCCCCTGCTCCACGCCTGAACAGAAATGACACCTCGGTGATTTGTGTGGGTCCTGCTTCTCCTGGCACTCCAGATTAACCACCTGCTGTCTCGATTTTCGTCCAGCCTGTGTCCAGTCTTGGGTATCGTGAGTAATCATCAGGGTAGCTCCCTGCAACAACAGACTAATCTAAAAGTGTGTCATCTGATTGTCTTGTTGTTTTCTTTTCACGAACTGAGCCCTCCGGCTCCGGATTACAAATAGTGTGTGTTGTGCATGTTGTATTTCTTCCATCACAGGGCCCAAACCAGCTGCAACGTTCCTGGCTAGACCACCATTCTCCATCTGGGTACCCAGGGTGTGTGACTGTTTATGGACCCTGAAGTGCATGTATAACTGATTGATATAGCCTTTAAGCAAATTAACCTGATTATGCCACTCCCTTGTTCAAGTCCCCTAAATAAATCAGATCTAACTCTTTTTTTGCATTTACACTGACTGTGGTTCCAGTTTGTGCAAGAGTACTGTACTGCTGTTATTTGCTGTGTATAACATTGTTTTACAGGGGATCCCCCAGCTGCAACATTCCTGGCTAGCCCACCATACTCCATCTGGGTACCCAGGGTATGTGACTTGCTTGAAGAAATCTGAATTTCCCGTAGGAAAGAACTTAACCATGCATCGCGTGCTAGAGCTGAACCGAAGGGTCCAGGACAATACAAGTCGAGCGGGAAAGAACTGGGGAATCGGGCGGGACCGCCTTATGTACGTCTGGCGATTCGGGCCGGGACCGGCGTGGAAGGCAGTCCGCTGAAGCTTCAATAGAATTTTTCCGTGGGGTCCTGACGCCTGCCGGCTTCAGTCCTAATGGTGTAACCTGCTGCAAGAGCTGTGTCTCGAAGTAAGATCTGTTTGATTGATACAGCCTTTAAGCAAATTAACCTGATTACGCCACTCCCTTGTTTAAGTCCCTTAAATAAATCAGATCTAACTCTTTTTTGCATTTACCCTGACTGTGGTTCCAGTTTGTGCAAGAGTACTGTACTGCTGTTATTTGCTGTGTATCACCTTATTTTACAGGAGGTCCCCAGGGCCGAGCCAGAGGAAAGCCCTGGTGGTAAGTGCAAATAGTGTGGCAAACAGCAAAAATGAAAAGGGACCTGGGGGTAGTCATATCAGATGACCTAAAGGTTAGCAAGCAATGTGAGAAGGCAGTAGGGATGGCAGCGGGGATACTAGGATGTATAGGGAGAGGCATCACCAGTAGAAAACAGTAAGTTTTTATCCCTCTGTACAGACAGTTGGCGAGACCCCATCTGGAGCACTGCGTTTAGTTCTGGAGATCCCATCTCTACAAGGACATAGACAGGATGGAGGCAGCCCAGAGAAGGGCAACTAAAATAGTGCAGGGTCTGCAACAGAAGCCATATGAAGAGAGATTAAAACAGGGTTTTATTTAACTCTAAAAACTGATTAGCGTTTTGCTTATAAAAGTTCTAAAACATCGTGAAAATGCATAGCACTTGCCTCACTGTGTTTAACAAACATAACACTTCTAGAAAACCTATATAAATGCTTTCTATACGGTTAGTATTGTCCCAAGAAAAAAACTGCTAATCAATTATTTAAAACCCTGTAAAGGAGTTTAATATGTATACCCTTGAGGAAAGGAGGGAGAGGGGGGGACATGATTGAAACTTTTAAGTACCTCAAGGGAATCAGCAAAGTCCAAGAGGGCAGTATCTTTCAGAAAAAGAGACGTGCAAGAACAAGGGGACACAATTTGAAGACAGAGGGGACGGCTCAGGGGCAATGTGAGGAAGTATTTTTTCAGAGAGAGGGTTGTGGGCGATGGAACGCCTTTCCTGATGAGGTTGTGGGGGTCATAAATAGTGGGGAATTCAAGAATGCATGGGACAGACATAAGGCAATTCTTGTGGGTAGGAAGAAATAGGCTGTTGGTTAACTAGAATCTGCAGCTTATCTAGTAGATAGAAATGGGCAGACTAGGTGGGCCAAGCGGTCCTTATCTGCCATCAAAATCTGTGTTTCTATGTTTTTACAAGACCCAAGGCAGCATCTTCCGGGGGTTCATGTCAAACGAACCTGATAGATTTCTTTAACTGGGTGACCAAGGAATTAGATCAGGGTGGAGTGATGAATGTGGCCTACCTGGATTTCAGTTAGGTTTTTACACCAAATACTGTATAACTTTTAGACTGACGAATATTGCACTGGCTGTTCAAAACACACTGCCTTGCCTGTTGCCAAATTCTGGACTAGCAAGCTCCCTTCCAGCCTTGGCTGCCTATTCTCTCCATCCACAAAACCGGTCTACCTGTTGCGTTCAGGGAATGTTTAACTGCTGTAAATGCCCCCCATGAAAAAGAAAGTCGACCAAGCAGCAATTAGCTTCTGTTTGCCCAAAGTATGGAATACGCTGACCTCTGATATTGCTTGCTAACTCTCAGTCTCCACTACCAAATCAAAATTTAAACAGCACTTATACCCACTTTTTCATTGCCCTACCTGAGTGCCTGCACCTTGGTCAAAACACAGAATTTCATGGAATTTGGCATTTTATGCTAAATGAGTAACTCTACAGAACTTTTATTTATTCATTTTTTTAATAATTGCTTCTTGTACTATTTTTAATTTGTATCATTTAATGCTCTGTATATTAAGCTTTCATTTATTCTGATTATTTATACACATACTAAAAGAATGACGTAGAAACACACAATTTGCCTCAAGGGACTTTGTTGATTACCTTGCTGGGAGCCCCTAGGCGCACTCATACGTGCCTGCTGTACTCCACCACCAACTTGCTCATCCTTGAAGAAAGACTCCGCTTCCAAACCTGCCTTCTTGTAAAAAGACCCTGCTAGGGCCCCCCCCCGGGGTCGCCACCTCCCTGAAGCGTGCACCCCCCTCAGTCTCCACCCGCAGCACTGTCAAAACCTCCCTTATTGTCCCCAGGGTAAGGACCTCTGTGGCCCAGAGATCCTTTTGCTATTGGGCTCCCTCCTGGTTCAATTCCCTCCCAGCCAATATAGCGGACCCCACTAAGCTTGGTCCTTTCAAGGTCTCCCTCAGAAGCCATCTGACAAGCACTCGCTGCTGCAACTGCACATAATCCCCCACCTGCCCCTTACCTTTCACCCCTAAGCTGGGTTTGCCCTGTCTACTTTTGCTGTATATACCTGGGGTCTCATGCAACATCTGCTGACTAGTGTAATAAAATATCTCTGGTTGCTACCTGACGTGGTACTCGTGTACCTATATTATGACTACTGTGATCTACCTATTACCAAGCATGTACCACCAGTGAATTCCTGTAACACTGGTTGCTTTTTTAATCTAAGCGTTATGTACTGTACTGTTTGTTTGCTGTGATGTATTGCTCTCTTGATGAGGTGCCTTTGTAAATGAGTCTATGACTCAAAGGTCTGTAAACTGATGATCTAATAGATAAATAAATAAATAAGAAAATGAGTAACAATTTGACAGCAAATAAGGACTGCTTGGCCCATCCAGTCTGCCAGTTTCTTCCTACCTACACTATCTCTGCAGACCATGCCCAATCTACAGCTCTTTCTCCCTCCCCCATTCCTTTCCACTATGATTCCCTTGTGCTTATCCCATGCATTCTTGAACCCCACCACTGTTTTCGTCCCCACCACCTCTGCTGGAAGGCTGTTCCAGGAATCCACCACTCTTTCTGCAAATAAGTACTTCCTCACATCTCTGCTGAACTAGTGGTCACTCAGTGAAGATTGTGGGGGAGGCTGAGGGGGAACGTTTGGAAGTTTTTCTTCACAGAGAGAGTGATGAAGCTTGGAACCAACTCCCGGTAGAAGTGGTGGAAGCTAAAATGATCACAGGCTTCAAGACAGCATGGGATAGGCATAAGGGAATCTAAGTATTGAAGAAAATGTGAGGGAAATCTGAGGACTTAAATGGTGCTGGGGAGGTACTATAAACAAGAAATGAAAATTACATACCTACCGTACTTCTTGATCATCTTGGATGAAGTCTCCACCACTCATTCACACTAGTGGGACTATGTCGGAGGCGCCAGGACCCAGTGGGAGCCAAAAATCTTCAGGAGGGCTGGCGCAGAGTTAGGCCCGCACATGTGCGGTGCCGACTCGCGCCATATAGGCTATCTCGGCGTTGACCCTCCAACCGCCTCAGTACCTTTTTTACCGAGGAGGTGCAGCATAACCTAACCTAGGAAAACGAACCTAATCCAGACATAAGATAGTCTGTATGACCCGTGTAAGAAGGGTCAACTCAACAGAGTCTTAACAGTCCAACCAACGAGGGAGTGAAGACCAAAAACAGGATGCATGAGCTCAGGGGATGGTGGGTGGGCAAGTGAATGAGTGGTAGAGACTTCAGTCAAGAAGATCAAGAATTATGGTAGGTACGTAATTTTCATATCTTCCTGGACTTAAAGTCCCCACCACTCATTCACACTATTGGGAGAGTACCATGCTGAAAACAGTCCCCCGAGAAGGGCGACAGGAGAAAGGAGCTCACTTAGGACAGAAGTCCATTAAAGACTGTCCTGCCAAAGGAAGGATGCTGTTTGGCATGGACATCCAGGGTATAGTGCTTCACGAAAGTGTGCACAGAGCTCCAAGTGGCCGCGCTGCAGATGTCAGCAATGGGCACATTCCGAATCTCCACCAGGGATGCCGCGACTGCTCTGGTAGAGTGGGCGTACACCCTGCCTTCCAGCTTGACCTGCGCCATCGAGTAACAATGGCGAAGACATGCTACTAGCCAGGCTGAAATGCATCTTATGGCAACAGGCTGACCCAGTCGGGCCATGCTTGAATTAGACAGAGTTGTTTGGATTTGCGAATCTCTTTCATTCTGTCGATGTGGAATCGCCAAACCCTTTTCATATCCAGAGAGTGATGGGTATGCTCCACTTCATTCTGGAAATTTGCAAAGTAGGTTGGAAGGACCAAGGGCTGGTTCAGGTGGAATTCCGGGACTACTCTGGGAAGGAATTTAGGGCGAGCTCTGAGAACCACCTTGTCCTTGTGAAATGCTGTGTACGGGGGGGGTCTGTGACCAGGGCATGTATTTCAGACACCCCCCGAGTGGAGGTAATGGCCACAAGGAAGGCTGCCTTCCAGGTCAGAAACTTCAAGTCACAGGTTGCTAGAGGCTCCAATGGTTTACGGGTGAGCATGTCTAGCACAAGATTGATATCCCATGTGACAAATGGTCTCCTGACTGGTGGTCTAGTGTGTAGGATACCTTTAAAGAATCTCTTGACTAAGGGTAACTGAGCCACTGACATACTGTGTACTGGCTCGTGACAGGCAGAAATCTCGCAAAGATGCACCTTTACTGTAGAGTATTGCAGTTTTGTGTTTGACAGGTCTATGAGGTACTCTAACACCTTGCTTGGTGAGCAAGCAAAGGGGTCCAGGGTGGACTTTGCACACCAAATGAAAAATCGTTTCCACTTTGCCGTGTAAGTCTTCCTAGTGGATGGCTTATGCACAGCTAAGAGGATTTCTGAGATTCTGCGAGAGACATTAAACCTAGTGACGTCTATCTCCTCAGGAGCCAGGCATGGAGATGAAGGGATCGCAGGCTGGGATGGATAACCAGACCCTGTGTCAGGAGGTCCGGCTGAAGGGGAAGTTGTCTCGGAGGATCCTCCAATAACCCGTTGATTAACGGAAACCTTATCTGATGAAGCCAGTGCAGGATGATGAGAATCATGCTGCCCCCCTGCACCTCCAACTTGAGCAGCACCCTCTGAATTTAGGGAAGAGGAGGAAATGCGTACAGAAAGCGTCTTGTCCACTGCAGTCTGAATGCATCCTGACAGAAAGCGCCAGTTTCTGGATTTCTGGAGCAGAATAGAAGCAGTTTTGTGTTGAGCGGGGATGCAAAAAGGTCCAGGTCCAGTGTGCCCAACTCTTTGAATAGCGATTGCATGATGTTTGAGTCGAGAGATCACGCGTGTGGATTCGCCTCCATTCTGCTGAGGCGGTCCCCCAGATAGTTCTTGATTCCCGGCAGGTAGACTGCCTAGATCAGGGCTTTGTGCTCGACACACCATTCCCACACTCTCACGGCCTCTCTGCACAGAGGGTAAGAGTGTGCTCCACCCGGTTTGTTGATGTAGTACATCACTGCCTTGTTGTCCATCTGAGGGAGCATTACTTTCTGACAGAGGATATCGTTCAGGGTTCGGGCAGCATACAGGATAGCTTTCATCTCCAGGACATTTATGTGCAGCTGGGACTCGTCCTGGCTCCACAGGCCCTGGGTGTGGAGGTCCTGACAGTAAGCTCCCCAATCGGTCAGAGATGCATCTGTGGTGATGGTGAGCTGCGTCTCCAGTGGGGCAAAGGGGAAACCCTGGAAAAGGTTGTCCTCCTGGGTCCACCAGATGAGTGATCTTGTTAAAGGCTCTGTCACCTTGATGTGGAAGGAATGCGAGTACGTGGTCGGGGACCACTGAGTGCTGAGCATCCACTTTGTGGCTCTCATATGTATCCGGGCTAGGGGTACCATGAATACGGACATTGCCATGAGACCTAGCATCCACTGCATCGAGAGAGTTCAGATCGAGTCATTCTCCTTGATGAAGCAAGCCATCTGGAGAATGTCGTTTCTCCTGTCTTCTGGAAGGAAGGCTCTTGTCCTGGAGGTGTCCAGGAGAGTCCCTATGAAGAGAAGTGGCTGGGAGGGTGGAAGCAGTGATTTTCCCAGGTTCAGTAGAACTCCCATGGATGTGAGGAACTTGATGGCTGTGGAAACTGCTTGTGTCCCCTGTCTGGAGGGGCTCGCCAGGAGCCAATCATCCAGGCGCAGGTACATCTGAATTCTATGTTTTCTGAGATACGCCGCAAGTACCGTGAAGCACTTCGTAAGGACTCATGGTGCCGAGGACAGCCAAAAGGGCAGGACTCTGAATTGGTAGTGCTGACCTAGAGATACAAAGCGTAGGTACTTGTGGTGGCTTGGATGTACCGGGATGTGCTGGTAGGCATCCTGCATGTCTTAGAGATGCCAACCAGTTGCTCTGATGAATGAGGGGCAGTTGCGTTCCCAGCAAGATCATTTTAAATTTTTCCTTGAACAGATATTTGTTTAGCTTCCTTAGGTCTAGAATAGGGTGTATACTGCCTGTTTTCTTTGGAACTAGGAAGTAATGGGAGTAGAAACCTGTGTTCTGTTCTGCCTGCGTAACCACTTCCACTGCCCTGTTGTTCAGAAGGCCCTGAATCTCGGCAGCAAGGAGGTCTGACTGAGAGGCAGACAGCTTGGGTTGTCGCTTGGATGGACGATCCGGGGTTCCGAGAAATTTAGAGATTGCCTCTCTTGAATGATCCTGAGGACCCATTTGTCCATTGTGACAGACCTCCACTGGTTGTAAAATGGAGTCAGATGCCCCCCCCCACCACTGGAGAGGAGTCCCCCTAGGGCAGCTGAGGTGGGACATGGGCCGGGTTTTCAGAAGGTGGCACTGGGCACTTTCAGGGCCTGTGCCTTCTGCTGCATTTTATTCTATGGCTGAGGGGTTTGGCTCTTGTTAAAAGCCCTTCGGCCCTTACCTTTAAAGGACTGCTGGTTATGAAATGGTGGGTGGTTGACGCCCTGCTGAGGGGCGACAGGGGCCGGTTGGGCAGTCTTAATGGCAGTCCTGGTTTTCTGAGTGGCCTTCAGTGCCTGTTCCACTTGTGGGCCGAACAGATAAATACCATCAAAGGGGAAATTCAGGACTCTCTGCTGAGCATCATTAAGTGAAGCCTGAAGTCCTTAGCCATGAGTGATGCTGGGTACAGATCCCGGCTGCTGATACTCTAGAAGCAGTGTCAAAGGCATGCATTGCAGCCTTATGTTGCTGATTGTTGGGCTCAATGCCCCTGGAGATGGTCTGAAGAAGCTTCGAGTTAGCATCCAACTCTGGAAGAGCTTCAACCATTTGTTTGAGCGAATGCCAGGGGGTATACTCATACTAAGAGCAATAGCCCTGATAACTGGCAATACTCATGCCCAGGGTAGTGGCAGCGAACACTCACTTCCCCAGAGTGTCTATTTTACGGGATTCTTTATTCACCAGGTGAGCCATGGATTCCTGGGGTAGCATGGCTTTGTCATTTTCTGCCAGACCCACGAGGGCATCTGCAAAGGCTCGAGAAGCAAGAATTGGTCTGTCCTTAGGGGGAGCATACTTCCTGTCTATGAACTTAGCCACGGAAGGAATGAGCACTGGTCTGTCCCACACCATTTGTGAAAAGAGTCTCAAAAGTGGGTTGCACTGGTGGTGTCAGTTCCACAGAAATTTTAGGAACATTCAGATATTGAAGGCACAAATGCTTCCAAGGGTCCACCTCAGAAGTCTGTAGAGCGAGGGTGGAATTCATATTCTTCAGCAGAGACTTGGGTCTTCGACCACAGGCTCTGCTGAAGTAGAGGGCTTACTCTCCACTCCAAAAAAGGAGTCCTCATCCACATCGTCTGCTAGGCGTAGATCAGGATCAGACTCAAAATAGTCTCCCACTACCCCAAAAGGGATGGGATAGTATAGATAGCAAAGGGAGGAAGAAGGGCTGGGGGTGCTCCCCTGAATCTCTGAGTCGAAAACCCCAGCATCCAAGATGGGGCCGGCACTGAATATGGCGCCGGTGCAGCACGCGGCCACAGCGCTACCAAGGCCGGAGCCGAGAGTGGCACCACAGCCGATGCTGACCGAGCACCTGGGGTCCCCAAACCCAACACCGGGACACCCAAAGCTGGAGACCTGAAAGTGTGAAGAGGAGTAAGAGGAGAAAGCAGCACCTGTGCTGGCCCCTGCACCACAGCTATGTGAGGGGGAAAGACATGAGGCGGCGTCGGTGATAATCACCGAAAAGAATGTGTTGCGTCAGGCTGACGCCACCCGCGGTCCGGCACCCCAGGCCCAAGGTCTCTGGGTTGGGTCCGCAGGCAAGGGCAGTCGGGACAATAGCCTGACCCAGTGCTCCATAAGAGCAGCCCAATGATGAAACTGCTCACTGGAAGACCCCAAGGGGACAGGGAGGGACTCTGGAGCCAAGGACCACGGCCACTAGGGACCGAAGCCGTAGACGACCCCAACAGAGCCGGAGTCGGCCTCCCGTCCACCACTACTGATGATCTCTGTGCAGACGTATCAGAGGGTGACCTTGAGAGGTACCGCTTTTCTTCGACTGGTGGCAGGAAGAAGAGCTGATGCTGAGCGTGCGGGCCCCGACCCTTGATCGAGACAGGCCCTTTTGTGCTGGAGAACCGCCCTTCCTCCAGAGCACGGGACTGCTCATGGTCAGACCCCCCTTCAAAAGAGAGGGTGGAGGACTGGACACAGCCCTGCTGCTAAAACAGCTTTCATGCCAAGTCTCCCTACTGTCACTGGCACCATTCATGGTTGACTCTGTCGATGGCAGACTGAAGCAGTCTTCCTTTCTTCATTACTTCACTTCAAACGGAAATTAAAAAACATTTTTTTACATAAATAGTACAAAAGAACTAAACTAAATCAAATACTGAACGACTGTGCTGCTGTCGTATAGACGTAAAGATTTGGCTCCTGGCGGGCGAGCGATGTCGTCACTGAAGCACACCCGGTGGGAAAAAAGGAACTGAGGCGATTGGAGGGTAGATGCCGAGATAGCCTATATGACACGAGCCAGCCTCATGGTGCCGCGCATGCATGGTCCTACCTCAGCACCGGCCTTCCTGAAGATGTTTGGCTCATGCTGGGTCCTGGCACCTCCGGTGTAGTCCCACTAGTGTGAATGAGTGGTGGAGACTAAGTCCAGGACGATTATCAGGGCAGATTCGGTGGGCCTGGTGGTCTTTACCTGCCGACAACTTCTATGTTTCTATGAATCTACAGTAAAATCTCTGTAAAATGCAGAAATTAGACTAACAATCACCAGTACAAGTCCTGGAACTTCAAGTCTTGAAAACAGAACTTCATTACTTTAATCACCGTAAATCAGTGGCCTTGTCTATTATGAGACTGAAGCCTGCCTTGTATTGCATGATGTAAAAACTGCTGTTGAAGCTATATATATGTACTGTATGCTATTGTAATTAATAATTTATGTTGTTAGCATTTTACCTTATGCTAACTTTGTACCCCTCTCCCTCACCTACCTTCCCTAACCCTCCCTCCAGATAATATCTGTAAACAAGACTGCTGTTCACTGTGTGGATTACCCGGTAAAACATTTTCAAAGAAATAAATACAATTCTTTGTTGCCCCTGTTGTGCTTGCATTATGTCACTGCTTATTCTCCCTTCATTTCTGTAACCACCACATCCCAGTTTACACCTGGAAGTGAGCCGTGGCTCATTGTGCCTTTCCCCGACACTAGTTTCTAATAAATAATAAATACATTATAATAACAAGACAGCCAAGCAGAAAAATGGTTCCTCAACCACCGTCTAGTCCTGAACCTGAAAAAAACGAAATCTATGCTTTTTGCACACCGCCAAAATAACTCCAGTGATGCTCCCCTTCACATCACCCCCAGCTCACTCCACCCCCTTGAACAGGTATCAACCTACAAGTATCTGGGCATCACATTCGACTCAGCATTTACCTTCCACACCAATCTTAACGCTCTGTCATCGGCCATGAACGCCCGGATTGGTCTCCTCTATCGCCACAAAGACTGCCTTCCTGAGTTTGCCCTATAACTTGCCATCACCTCGTCCATTCTGTCCTTGGCAGACTATGGACTCCCTACCTATGCAGCCGCCGACCCTACTGCCCTCACCAAAGTCAAGACCTCTATCAACAAAGCCTGTAGGCTCCTGACCGGTGCCCACAACAGAACTCATACATGCCTACTCTACTCTGCCTCTAACATACTCACCTTTGATGAACGGCTGCAATATCATACCTGTTTACTGGCAAAAAAGGCTCTATCTGGGCTTTGCCCCACCAGGGGTCACTACACCCCTGCAACAGGCCTCCCGCCTGGCACTCACCCGTAATGCCACCAAAGCCACCTTCCAGGTACTTAGAGCCAGGACCTCACTCTGCCAAAGATCCTTTCACCATAGAGCACCTACTTGGTATAACTCACTCCCTGCGCACATCATAAACATCCCCAGAATTGTCAGGTTCAAAATAGCCCTACGCAAATACCTCATTGATAATCTGAGCTGTACATGTCCCTAATAGTACCTCCCAGAGCACCCCTGAACATCCCAGCTTACTTAGAACTGGTCTCTGTCACAGGGTATGAATAAGTCTTGTATAGTTACTGCTTCTTGTTTTTGCTTTATTGTTTTACACCTGTATTATTACCAATGTCTCACCTCACAATTTTGTTTGTCCACCCTCCCTGCGACGAGGTACCTTTGTAAACGAGTCTCTGACTCAAAGGTTGTAAATCTGATTTTATGAAATAAATAAATAAAATAAAAAATAAATAAAATATTTCATGGTCTCAGATCAGCACGTAGTGAACTAGTCCAACAATTCAGCCTAAATATAAAAACTGCAGCTGCAGTAGTATAATGGGAGGCAGCATGGTCTACTGGCTGTAGCACAGGCTTGGGAAACCAGGAATCCAGGTTCAAATCCCACCATAGCCACTTTGAGCAAACTGCTTTACTTCTCACTGCTTTAGTCTACCCAGCTGTAAAAATAAGTATCATGAAATGGATATAAAGAATCTAGCAACCTGATTGGCTGACAGCACTTTCTGCAACCTGGGTCCTAGAATTAAGCAATATACCATGACAGGGTGTGGGTTATGCTGGGATTTACCCACGCCTGGTGTGGTTAGGTCACAAGACCACAGGCCGAGTGAGTAAACCACACCAGAAGTGGGTAAATTCCAACTTAACCCACACAGTGGAGTGGTGTATTGTGATTATACCATGTCCCCCTTCATTTTCTGTAACAAAAATAAAAAGAAAAATACTTTTTTTTCCCCACTTTAACTTCTTTTTATTGAATTTATTGTTGCGACAGGACAAATAGTTCCTTGTTGCTAGGTAGAATAAGTAAGTCCCCTTTCCCATGAGAAAGTGTGTGAGGTTTTGGTGTTTTCTTCACACCCCAATCAACTAAGTCAGTGATAGAAGCACCACATCGAACACTCCAGGAAAAGTAGGATGAACAAGCGACAAAACACAAGGAGGGAATAAAAAGATGCTGCATTTCATGGAAAGTCATGCACACAAATGCCCGCAGTCTGGGGAACAAGATCCCAGACTTGGTGGCTGCAATGACGGAGGCTGATCTGGACATAGTGGCGATAACTGAAACATGGTACACTAGCAACCACAGTTAGGACATAAGTGTACCGGGTTATGTCCTGTTCAGAAAAGATAGGGAAGGTAAAAGTGGGGGAGGGGTTGCCCTCTACATCAAAGAGAGCATAAAGATGACTGAAATTCAAAACAGGCATGAGCAAACGGAGGATGTTTGGGTCATTCTTGAGCCAGGCAATAGAACAGACATTCGCACATGGGTCATTTACAGACCTCTGGTTCAGGCCAAGGAAACTGACAAGCAGCTGCTAGAAATAGGCATGAAATGGCAGCAAAGGGGGAGTACTGCTAATGGGAGACTTTAACATGCTGGAGGTAGACTGGTCCATCCCAGAAGGGGCCTCAGCTAGGACACAGGACTTCATGGACTCTCTTAAGGGGGCTGGCCTTAGGCAAC
This sequence comes from Neoceratodus forsteri, assembly GCA_016271365.2. Taxonomy (NCBI): domain Eukaryota; kingdom Metazoa; phylum Chordata; order Ceratodontiformes; family Ceratodontidae; genus Neoceratodus; species Neoceratodus forsteri. The sequence goes on along the minus strand of CM057453.1, from coordinate 1,453,970,838 downwards.
TGGTTCAGAAACCTACCAGGGACCAGGCAATTCTGGATCTGGTGACCAACGGGGACAAGGTAGCAGATTTTTGGGTGGAAAGTCAGTTAGGGTCCAGTGAGCACAATATGGTGTGGTTCAAAGTGGACACAGGGATCTAGTCAACCCATAAGAAGGCAAGAGTCTTAGACTTTAGAAGGACGGACTTTACCAATATGGAACTACAGCTAAAAGAAACCCTGGAAAAGAGGGGGATAGGCGGGGACATTGAGGAGAAATGGGCACACATCAAGGAGGCTATAGTGGAGGTAACAAAACAATGCGTTAGATCAACAGACAAGAGTAAAAGGAGAAGAAAAACACTTTGGTTCAAAAAGGAGATAAGACATTCTTCAGGTACATTAGGGAGAGAAGGAAGGCAAAGGGGGGAGTAGCAAACCTTAGAAAGGCCGGGGATAGTGGAGGGACACGGGGAAAAAGCAGCAATCCTGAATGAATATTTCTGTTCAGTCTTCAGTGTGGAAGGGGATGGGAAGGGCCCACAGCTGGACTTCAAAGGAGCCAAGGATAAGGAGGTAAACACCAGTCCATCCACAGAGGACAGGGTCCTAGAAGAACTGGCAAAGCTAAAGGAGGAAAAATCCATGGGTCCAGATGGCATACATCCCAGGGTCCTAAAGGAACTGAGGACTGAACTGGCAGCCCCTTTGGCAGCCCTGTTCAGTGATTCCTTAGACACTGGAGTGGTCCCAGAGGACTGGAGAAGGCCAAATGTTGTCCCTCTTCACAAGAGCGGTAGCAAAGAAGAAGCACGGAACTACAGACCAGTTAGTCTAACTTCTGTAGCTGGAAAGATAATGGAGGCACTCCTTAAGGAAAGAATAGTGGAACACTTGGAAGCCAATGGACTGGTGGATCCCAGACAACATGGATTCTCTGCAGGACGATCCTGTCAACCTAATCTGATATATTTCTTTGACTGGGCGACAAAGGCAGTAGACCAAGGGGGCAGTAGATATTGCCTACCTCGATTTCAGCAAAGCCTTTGATACAGTCACACATAGGAGACTGGTCAACAAGCTATGCAGACTGGGGTTGGGACACAAGGTGGTGAACTGGATTGGAAACTGGTTATGGGACAGAAAACAGAGGGGTGTGGTGAATGGAACCCAATCAGACAAAAGGGAGGTGACCAGTGGGGTACCTCAGGGGTCAGTTCTGGGGCCAGTCCTCTTCAATGTCTTCATCAGTGACATTGCAGATGGGCTGGAGGGAAAGGTTTGCCTATTTGCGGATGACACCAAGATCTGCAACAGGTTGGATACTCCGGAGGGGGTGGAAAGGATGAGAAAAGACCTGGAACTGCTAGAGAGATGGTCAGGGGCATGGCAGCTAATGTTTAATGCAAAGAAGTGCGAAATCATGCATGTGGGGAGCAGGAACTCTGGAGCGTGCTACAGGTTGGGGGAAGGGTAGCTGCTGGCAGTAACTAAGGAGGAGTGGGATTTGGGGGTCGTAATTACAGATGACTTGAAGGCCACTAGGCAGATGGCAAAGGAAATGGGAAAGGCCAGTGGGGTGTTGGGGTGTACTGGAAGCAGAATCACAAGCCGAAGAAGGGAGGTAATAGTTCCACTGTACAAGACCCTGGTGAGACCTCACCTTGAATACTGTGTACAGTTCTGGAGACCACACCTTTGAAAGGACACTGACAAAACAGACGGTGCAGAGGAGGGCGACCAAAATGGGGATGGGATTACAACACAAGCCTTACGAGGAGAGTGTGAGGGACCCCAATTTGTACACGCTGGAACAAAGGAGGGAGAAAGGTGACATGATAGAAATATTCAAGTACCTCAAGGGCATTAACAAGGTGGAAGGCGACAACATATTCCAGATTAATAGTAGTGCCAGGACAAGAGGACACAACATGAGACTGAGGGGTGGCCACATAAGGGGAAATGTCAGGAAGTTTTTTGTTTTACAGAAAGGGTGGAGGATGCATGGAATAGCCTGCCCCAGGAGGCGGTGGCAGCTCATACAGTGGCAGGCTTCAAACACGCATGGGACAGAAAGGAATAATAGAGACAGGAAGAAAAAGCTAAAGCCAATGACCAGATAGGGTCACTGGACACTTTCTTAGGCAGCTTAAATGGGCAGACTGGGAGGGACTAGCGGTCCTTATCTGCCAACAGCATCTATGTATCTATGATAGCTAGTGAGGCTTCACTTTCCTTTCATTACATTTTTTTATTTTATTTTTTACAGACAGTGTGACAGTTGCTAGTATGGGCCAGCGCTGAAGTTTCGCTATGTGCTTCTGGTTTTGTGTGGTTTGGCGGTTCCAGGTCCTGTGTGCCCCTTTTTGTGGTCGGGAGGAAGTAATGGTTTTTGTCGGCTAATGTTTTTATTTTATTTTACTGCACTCTGGTTTTGCTAGCTGTGATGATCTGGGGAACGAGTCGTAGCTGGTGCTTTCAGGGGAGCTCAAGTGGAATGGAGCTGTCACTTTAAAACCCGCGATTTACCATTGGTGTTTAGTGGCGGGTAAATATAACATTTTTTCCATCTAGATGTTCAGGGGGCGGAATGACTTCCAAAACGTGGGGATTCCACATGCAGCTGACTGGCAACTTTTTTCATGGGTCATGCAAGGACTTACCATGGAAAAACGGTGCCAGTCAGCCAATCACATTTCAGTATTTTAAGAGCCATTGTATAATCTAGGAATTGTCACAGGAAATGGTGCCTCTCTTTAGGGTCAATCTTGAGCACTGCTAATCCCAGGATGCAAGCTGCAGAATTGGGGGGGGGGGGCAAAGAAAAAATGCCGTCAAGAATGTCTTTTCAAAATTCTTTTATTCCATTTCATTACAGTGAGTTCCATCCAAAGTTTCGCTCCAGATATTTGGGCTCCTTCAGGAGTCTGCTTTTTAACTGACTGTTACATATAGAATACATGGGTGGGTGTGCATAATAAGAATTTTATGCGCACCCAAGGCCTGGGATGCTACATAAACCCCCAAGAGTGAAGCTCGAGCAGTTTATAAAAGCATCCCACACAGAGAGTGTGTATAAAATTAGAGTTCTGCGGCACTAGGACAAATAGTCGCCGGCTGTAATGCCGCGGACAAATGCTTGCGGTTTAAAAGTCGCATGGGCATTTCACTGCTGGATTACACGTCCGTCCGAAAATGTTGCCGAGATGTAAAGCGGCGACATATTGTCCTTTATGTTGCGTTAAATAGTGATGCTGTTTTTAGTTTAATAATCTAACAAAAATGTTATGTGTAAAGCACTATCTAATATATATATAAGGGTTAGGATGTTCCCCCCAACCTCACCCACTACCTCCCCAATATGTGAATGTAACCCTCCCTTAAACAATTTTTAGAAATGTAAAAATGATGGATGTCAGTATACCAGGAGGAAAGCAGTTCTGTATAACTCCTCTAAGCATAATAAAGCCCGTTTGAAAAGCATCCTGACCATTGGATATTGTAGGAGGTTGTTGAAGTTTGCTAAGCAACCAAGGACCAAGTACTGCCTAGACAGAGACGCAGTGATGTCATATGTATTTATGCATGACATGAACCATTGAAAAAAAGAGGCTGAGTGTATTATAATTTTGTGCAGACAGTGCAGCCAGTACATGCTCTGAATCGTCTTGCACACAGACAGGAACAACTGCTTGCAGACAGATGGGGCAGCCCATAAGTGCACTGTAAAATCCGGCAAACAGCCTTTGACAGCTGAATGAAGAAAGATGGAGCAGCCTTTATTCACTCTGAAGCATCCCCATACAGTAACGAAAAAATGCATGCAGAAAGATTAGCTGAGAGATGGAGCAGCCTTTATACACAAACATCCTGCATACTCATGTACAGTACAACAGCATGCAGAAAAACCAAGCAGCCTTTACATGCTCTGAGGCGTCAAACACAGAGTCGCAGGCAACTGCATGCGAAAAACGAGCAACGCAAGGATGCTGAAACATCCCACACGAGTTATGGACAACTGCATGCAGACAGATGAAGCAGCATTTACACGTTCCGAAACATCCCTCATACAGTTAAATGTAGACAGTCGCATAAATGTTTACATACCCAAAACCATTCGGCACCCAGTCATGGACAAATGTTCATACATAGTTAGATCAGCTTTTCTACACACTGAAACATCCCACACACAGTCGTGGACAGCTGCACGTAAATTGATGGATCATCTTTTCCACACACTGAAACATGCCGTACACAGTCGTGGACAACTATATGTAGATAGTTAGATCAGCTTTTCTACACACTGAAACGCCCCGCACTCAGTTGTGGACAACTGAATGTAGATTGTTTGATTAGCTTTTGCACACACTGAAGCATCCCGTATACAGTTTTGGACAACTGCATGTAGATAGACAATTTTTCCATGCACAGTCGTGGACAGCTGGACGTAGATGGATGGATCGTCTTTTCCACACACTGAAACATTCCGCTCACAGTCGTGGACAACTGTATGTATATTGTCACATCAGCTTTTATACACACTGAAACATCCCATGCGCAGTTTTGGACAGCTGCATGTAGATAGATCACCCCAGTCCTTTTTGAAAAAATGCCCTTGTAGCTGAAATTTCTACCTAGTCAACCACTAGAAACCTGCAGAAGGGACTTGTTTCATCTGTCATTTGAAGGACTGGACTCCCCACTGTGACTACCAGCATACTTTCTGTAATATCCATTTCATACGCTCCAAAAAGCGATTTCACCCGTAATTTCTAATGGGCGACATTTAGTCCATGACTATATATGAGACGCGACTTTTAAATGCAACATTATTTTGTCCACTCTCCTTTTTATCCATGCTCTTATCGCCGCAACATTTTGTCCGGGGACAAATCGTCCGCTTTCGGAGTTCTGCACACCTACCCATGTATGGTTTTTATATAATTGTTGTACTCCCTTTTTTTCATCACAAACAGTGAAAATAGAATAGACAGTACAAACAGCATGAGAGGCATTTAAGTAGATGAGCCGCAGCAAAAATTTTTAAGCTCAGAGATAAAAGCTAGAACTGGTAGTAACATTTTATTAATGAAAATGTTTTAAGGACAGTCTTATTTTGTGAAGCAGGTTTTAACCTCCTTTGTAAAACAAAATAAAATCAGGTTTCTATGGCAACCGGGTTATCTACAAGAAGATTGCAATGCCGGGGGAGGGGGGGGGATGAAAATGTGACAGCAGAGAGAGAGAGAAAAGTGCAGGGTTTTTTTAGATGGATTTGACTCCATGCAATCAAAAGACAAAGCCATCTGTAAGGAGATCAAAATTTAAGTATAGCGCTGGGTTTTACAGTACCATGAAAGACTGCCTCTGTGCACAAGGACAGCTGTGGCTCACGGGTTTCACATACGAACATACGACATTGTCAGCAGATACAGGCCGTATGGTCTATCTAGTCTGCTCAAGTGTGCAGCACTTCAGCCCATTAGACTGTAAAGAAAGCCAGCGCATGTTTGCTGTTACAATCAACTGGTTATAATGGCAAACTATAACTGGCTTTCTTTATGGAGAAAAGGGAACCTAGTTTTTATCCCAGTTACCAAATTTTAACTGGGATAATACCTCACCTCCCTTGACATTTGCAAATGTCCCTAGCTTCACAAGTCGCGCAAATCTACCATTGTCCTACACTTAAATTTCCCTGTGGCCTCTTGATTCCTCCCTTCCCCACTCTTCCTCAGCTACAGCTACACACTTTGTTCCCTGTCTCTGCCTGGGAATTGTCTCCTTGCTGACTTACCAATGGCACTGTCATGTTTTGTACATTATTAACCCTAAATTGTGCCTTTTTGCCTGGTTTGTTCCTATTATAACGTGTGATATGTACCTCCTCCATGTACTATGTAACTTGCACCTCTCTATAACGGTTTGGAACTCCTTTAGTACAACACTGTACATGTATTTGATTTTACCTGTTCCTTGATTTGTATTCTCCCGAGCCGTGCCTGAAAGTAGGAGGTTCTGTCTAGTGCGCTTACCCGGTTACCAAAAGCAAATAAAATAAAAATTTACTGGTCAGTATCTCACACCAATATACTTCTAAATCTGGCTATAGGTAATAAAACTGAGCTCCTTATTTGTCTCTGTTTAAATTGCAGCCATCCCTGGGCTTTAATCTGCCTACAGAGATTCTCAGTCTTGTCCCTTGCCCACACAATCAGACTATGATATAACAAGCACAAGCATAGACCCCACAGAGACAATAGGTCCCGGGGTATGACAGGTTAATATAGGCAGACTAGAGGGACCACCAATCTTTTTCTGCTATCATTGGCTATGTATCTATGCTGTAACAAAGACCGTGACTCTGGCATCCCCACAAGTCCTCCTTGTCCGAGCAGGAGGTTCACCCTCCCACCTGCCTGTAAAAGACATACTCGCCTAAAAGATAAAAACTGCTCTGGCAGCAGCCATCTTCAAAACACATAGCTGTTCTTGTGTGCTGTCAACAGCAGAATTTCCCCTGCAGGCCCTGCAATGAAACCTGCACTGGCAGCAGTGATCAGCACCTTAGCCCCTGCCCACTTACAAGTCACTTGCTCACTCCCACATTTAATCTGCAGCAAGCAAGGAGAAACTTTATCCAGCCACCAGCACCCCCCCCCCCCCAAAAGAAAACCAAGCCACTGTTGAGACGTTATATCCCTGCCCACTCTCTCCTCCTGAAGCTTCCATTCCAGTGAGTCACCTTCAAGGTCTGGATCACAGCTTTAGTTATAAGGCACTGACTGGGCACTGCACACACTGACTTTACAAGGCCACAACAGTTCCCCAAATGGTTTACCCATGCCGGAGCGACAGTCGGCATGGAGACATCCCCGACAGCGACAGCCGCAGTGCCGACTGTTGACACTGCAGTGTCGGGGATGCCTCCCTGCATCCATCGGGGGACTCTGAATCCCCCACACCCTCCGGTCTCTAGGATTCTAACTCCGAGTCGGAGTTGGACCGAGGTGGGGGGGGGGACCAATGAGGCCGTCCCAATCGCCAGACAGACCACCACAGCGACAGGCAGATTTTGCCCGATTCCTGTCGCTGTGGTGGTCATCGTGATCTAGGAGTCGCTGCGGCAGCGGTATACTGCCCCAAATTACTTCCTGTCCTTAATGAGAACCACACACTGGCCTTTATGTGGACACCTAGAGGGCGAAGAGTGGTGGAGACTGGTAAGGAGCATGAGAAGGCCTGCAGCTACAATCAGACCTACTACAACAGTGCCACCTACACACTTCATGCAAGGTAAGAACCATGTTTTTAAAATGTACACCCACACATTAACATTTTTTTTTATTTACTTTTGTTATAACTTTTTTTTATTAATAAAAATGTGGATCCATTTCATAATCACAATAATACGCTCCAGGGTGTGGTAACCGGGTCGTGCCTGAAAATAGTCATTTCACGGCTAGTGCACCTACCCGGTTAACAAAAACTAAATAAATAAATAATTAAATACCATGGATATTATCACTTTTCAGGTGGTTTAAGGCACAAGGCACAGCACATCTGAGGTGTGACAATATCCTATGATATACCAATTCTGTCATGCACTACTGCTAAATTATAAAACAACAGCTGAAAATGGCACATTCTGATTGGCTGACTTGTATATTAAAAGGGTGGGATAACAGCTAGAAAACCACATGCACAGTAGAAAAATACAGGTTACTCACCTGTAACAGGAGTTCTAGGAATGGTATATGTTGTTCACCCACACTTATTGGCAGGTTCCTTGCCGTTTTAAATCTTGCCGGAAGGTCTTCAACCTGGCTCCTCCCACCCACCCGGTGGTAAAACTCTGACTCCGCCCCTATGGCGCCACATCTAGCCGCTGGAAGCAAGGTTGTCTGCGTCGAAGCGAAGAGGCTGGGTGGGTCATGTGGAACAACATATATCATTCCTAGAACTCCTGTTACAGGTGAGTAACCTGTATGTCTAGGGACATGGATATGTTGTTCATCCACACTTATTGGCAGACTCCTAGCTGTTCTCCGGGAGGAGGGAGGCAAGGCGCACACCCCCAACTTAGGTAGAAAGACTGGAAAACCGAGGCCCCGACCAGCATCCCGGCGTGACCCAAGGTCGATGTGGAAGGGGAACGGAAAAGCCTGCTTCCGGGCGGAAGCCCTGCGGATATCCTGGACCGGAGTATCCTCGGAAGCAGCCACCAATGCAGCGGAAGGACGGGTAAAATGAGCACTTATCCCTCTGGAAGGCTCCATGCTGCCCACCTATAGCGGAGACCTATGCAGGGGTGACCCACCCGCTCATCGTCTGCTTGGCTGCAGGTCTGCCAGATGCGGCTTCAGCATAGATGACAAACAGCTGGCGATCCTCTCCCGAACTTCAGCCCTACGCTCAGTAGGTGAGCGTTAAATGGGGTCCCATGGAACCCATATACAGCCTCCGAGGTGTGAATGGGGATGAACCCCGGCAGAGGCAATACCCCCATAGGGAAGACTCCGCCACCGCCTTCGGAAGGACTTCGGGTGGGGCGCAGGACAACCTTGTCCCTGTGGAAGACCAGATAAGGAGATTCAAGGAGCGCCTGGAACTCTACCCCCAACTTCTGGATGGCAGGGTGGCCCCAAGAAGGTGTTCTTCCACAACAGGTGGGGAACTTGCACCTGTGCAAAAGGTTCGAACGGCTTGCCCGTGAGCTAAGCCCATACCAGTGAAGATTCCACAGAATGGGGATACTCTCCCCCAAAGGGGAGATGTGATCAAGGCCTAGAAAAGTGCCAGACCACCTTTTCTGCACCACCGACTGCCATCCGGCCTGCGCCTGGAAGACGGGTGACCAACAGAAGCACTCAGAGGGTCGTCGGCTGAAGCCCTATTTCAAAGAACGGACGCAGATGGTCTGAAACGCTCGCCCAGGGACGGGAGAGGGCCAGACCCTATCCCATCATCCAATGGAGAACTCTTCCAATGAGGGCGAGCATTTTGGCCGACTCCTGGCAGGACACCTCGAAACGTCGAGGACCTTGCCGAAGGACCCTAGGCCTGGCCCCTAGCCGCACAGGGACCGGGCCCACAGGTGTAGGGATTGAAGGTCCAGATGGAAAACCTTCCCCTGAAAAAGAGATCAGGACTGGGCGGACTAGAAGCCACCTCGGGAGCCTGTGGCTGAGACCGAGGAGAGCTGGATACCAGAGCTGGCAATCCAGTCTGGGGCTACCAGCATAACCTGCGCCCAGTCCCTCCTCGCCTTGCCCGTAGGTCAAGGGAAATGGGGGAGAGGGGCGGAAGGGCCCGGGTCCGTGGCCCCGACGGCATCCCCTACAGCAGACCTTGCTGAGGGGGCGGGCATAAAACAGTCTTGGCCTCGTATTCTCCCTGGAGGGAGGAGGGAGAAGATCCTGTGCTACCTCTGGCAGGGAAGACCACTCGTGAGGCGCAGCCTATGTCCGGCTTAGGGCAGTAGCCGGGAAATTGGAGGCTCCCGCCATCAGAAGGCTGGGAACCCGCCTCCGACTGCGCGAAAAATCCAATGCGGAGAACCTCCTTACGCCGAGGCAATGGGTTCAACCGAACCTGGCAGGGTAGGTAGCACATGGTTGTGGTGCTGTCTGCATGGATTAAAACCACTAGACCCCGCACAAACGGAGCGAGCAGTGCAAGCTAAGCGGACCGCCTGGAGCTCCAGCGGGTAGGGAGGACATCGGGACTCCCGAGAGGACCAGAGGCAAAGCACTCTGTATTCCCCTAGATGGGCACCCCCACCCATCTGAGAAGCATCGGTCGGAGAAGACCGTCGACTCGGGGGCGAACAGGATCTTCTCCTGCAGGAGCTGGAATGGTCCGTTGGGGAGCGTTCCCCTAACTCCTGGGCTGTAGTCACAAACTGGTCCGAGGAACGCAGCACTGTGACCACTGGCTGGCCCGACCCACTAGGGGAACTCAGCTGCCGTGAGCCCAGGAGGTGCAGGAGGTCGCAGGCTGACTTACCGGCCAACCTGACTGGGTAAGGGTGGAAGAACCTCAGCCCTGTCAGCCCGGAGCCAAGCTCGGACTCAAGAGTCGAGCCTAGTCCCGGAGAAGCCTCACCCGCTAAGGCACGAGTTCCAATGTGGCTCCGGTAAGGGAGACCAGTCTAAGCCTGGAAGGTTTTAATCAGGCCGCCATCCGGGTGGGGTTACGCCCGGACCCTTCAAAGCTGCAGAAACTGCGGAGCAGAGAACGAAGGGCCTGGCCAGGAACTCGTAAGGAGACCTCTCGCCTAGGAAAGGGAGGGGTCTCCCAAGAATGGACGGAACGAGGAGGAAGTACGTCCTGGAGGCCCAGGAGGAAGCCGCATGCCTCGATCTGAGGATGGGAGATCAGCAGAGGGACCATCCGGCGTGCCGAAGGATGGGCGCAAGCCCCCCGTCCGTTTGAGGCCAGGAATAGCTGGACACGAACCCAGGGTCAGAAGGAGGGCCCACCACCTTCCTGACCACCTCTAATTAGAGGGCCAGGCAAGTCGGCTCAGCAGTCCGACGAAGAGTCTGTGGACCCAAGATCCCCGTGGGGTAATGGCTCAAAAGGGGAAACCTATTCACAACCCGCGACAGGGCTTACCCTAGCACCACCCAAGAGGAAGAGGTGCGGAGCCGTCCCCCCATGGGGAATACCCAGGCAGGGGAGATGGGGCTAGGGACAGCTCCCCTTAGCCCGTCACTGAGCAGGCTTGGCGGAGGAAGAGGCCGGGGGGGTTCTCGGACTCCTACTTCCTGTTTCCTTTGGAGGAAGACACTGGTCTGGCAACAGGCGCTCAGCGCATGCCTGCTGGCCTCGAGCTGGGCCGGTCGAGCACCTGGGGTCGGGGGCCAAGGCTTATGCAAAGGCTGAGGGTTGCCCTTGTCCCTCCGGGTGGGAGTGACCAAGTCCGGAGTGGCATCGGACTTCTCGGGCCCCTGGATATGTCCCTCCTCTCCAGGGCCGAAGATGTCAGTCCCCAAGAAGGGGATGTCCGCCAACTCGTGCTGGGTTTCCAAGGAGAAGGAGGATAACCTCAGCCACGCCCTGTGGTGCATGGCCACTGCGGCCACCACCGATCTGGCACAGGAGTCGCCCAGATCCAGAGCCGACTGAAGCTGCTGTTTCGCCACTGCCCTACCCTGGTCCCGAACCGCCCGGACCGTGGTCCCAGGCCGGCTGGGAGATGAGGAAGAACCTCGTCCAGGGAGCCCAAAAGGGCGAGGGAACAGTGTGCCATCAGTGCCGCCGAGCTGGCCTGACAGAGGCCTAGGGAGGACGTGGCGTAAACTTTGCGCCCGATGTAGTCCATCCTTCTGGACTCTTTGTCAGGGGGCCTGTCCACATCCCTAGCATTTCCAAAACACTGGAAAACATTGTCGGTGACTACCCCTTCAGCCGAGGGGTGCTCCGAGAAACCGGGCAGAGAACCGACAGGGACAGGGTACTTCCTGGCCACCCTGGCCGAAGCGCAGGGCAGGAAGTGAGGCCGCCAGAGCTCAAGGCTGGGCCCACGATAGCCTCAGCCACCGGGAAGGCCTCCGAGGACAGCCCCTGCGGTCCAGAATCTCCGTAAGGGGGTAAGGTGCCCATTTGGAAATGGGCTCGAGCTGCATCCTGGTGAATTCCGAGATGAGCGGGAGCAGACCGAAAGAGGACGATGGGCTGTCGTCCATAGAATGTTCCGGGGAAGACCATGGGTCCTCCCTGCTAGGAAACATAACGGAGCCGACGTCAGGCTCCGAGTCTGCGAAAAGCTGCCGCAGGCCTGAGTCACTCTTCATCCGCTGAGGGCGGGCGGGAGTGAGGGGACCGAGTAACCTGCGAAACAGGTCATGGCCTGGCCCGGGTTCCGCCAAGGGCGGAGGGGCAGCGAGGATCGGATGAGCAACCAGCCCTGAAGAGGGCTCCTCGATTGCCTCGAGTGGCTGCGTCGGCCGACTGGGCGGCGGCTGCTTACTAGCCGGAGAATAAATCGGGGTCGATTGACTTCCGGACAACAGCAGCTGCCACGCAGTTCTCGTAACATCGGCGCCCAGCGCCAGAGCCTCTCCTCATCCGAGGAGGGGCGGAAAGAACGGCAAAGCCACTTGACTCGGTGCCCTGACCGAGAATGCAGGTCGGTGTGGCAGCTGAACCGAGGAGGACCGAGACCGAGACCCGAATCCTCGGGAAACCAAGGCGGGCTGGGAGGGCGGGCGCGCCCGCTCCTCCTTGACTCGAGGAGAATTTGGCGAGGACTGTCAACCAAAAGGCACGGCAGAACCTCAGCCCCAGAGAAACCGGTGAAGGGATTGCAGCACTACGAGAGACAGCCCAGATGACGTGCGAGGGCTCGGCCACGTCAGAGGGGTCCTGGCGGCTGACCTGGCAGGGGACACTGTGAGGCCAGAGGCGAGCCGCATCCTCGACGAGCAGCGTCGGCCTACGGGGGAGGACTTTCCGCTCCCACGGGCGGCGAAGGTTCCCGCCCGCCTTTTGGGTGGGCGAGGGGTCCCAAGAGTCCCTCCATCGAGGAAAGGGACTGACGAAGCTCCTTGAGCAGGCTGCATGAGTGAGAACCCAGGACAGCGGGATAGCGCGCAACTGAGGAAGAGGAGGTGGAGCCGCCCCTGCTGGCCGAATGAGCTGCTCAAAACAACTGAAGCGGACGCCCGACGATCCGAGGGGTTTTCCGGAGCGGGAAAAACTACCGGATGTCTGAGCCCCGAATGGGCCTCGCGGTCCTCCAGAGAGCTGGCCGAAAGAGCACAACAAAACTCACAAAGCTGAGGATCATGATCCAGGTCACTGCAGTACACGCACGTGGAGTGCGGGTCTCTCCTGGAGGAATAAACCGGGTGCCTCCCGGGGCCGGAAAGGGAATGAGCCATCGCCGCAGCGAGGAAGAAGATCGAAGTTTCAGAAAACTTCTAACTGATTTCAAAGACCGAAATTTCCAGGAACCAGTTGAACATGCAGCGCTAAGGAGGAACCTGAGCTTGAGCGGTAGGAAGATCTGGCGTCATGGGCGGGAGCCGAGGTTTTACACCGGTGGGTGGAGAAGCCAACAGAAGACCTTCCGGCAAGATTTAAGCGGCAAGGAACCTGCCAATAAGTGTGGATGAACAACATATCCATGTCCCTAGAAAAATAGGTTACTCACCTATAACAGTAGTTCTAGGAGTGGTATATGATGGTCATCCACACTTTCTGGCAGTTGCCTTTCACTTTAAGACTTGCCAGAAATGTTTTCAAGCTGGCTTCTCCCACCCACCCAGGTGGTACCTCCCTCGGCTCCACCCCATGATGCCAGATCTTGCCTGCTGGAAGCAGTGTTGTGCGCCAAAGCCAGGGGAGGTCAGTGGGTCCATGTGGATGAACATCATATACCACTCCTAGAAAGTACAGTTACGTAAGAACTTACTGTAACAGTACATCTTTGAGGGGTGTCTCTTGCAGCACGTAATACACTTGGGTCATCGCCAGAGGTCGCTGTGGTGCACGACAGCTCTTCTAGTAGTCTTTTGCCAGGGCCCTGATATCCTCAGTTCCCCGCCAGATTCAGCTCGCTAAGCGAGAACAGAGGGGATCCGAGGTACCATAGGTGTCCCTTCCCATGTGCCAAGTGGAGCAAAAACCATTCTCTTAGAGAAGAAGCGGGACGGAGGGAGGAAACATACATGCTGCAAGAGACACCCCTCAAAGATCTACTGTTATGGTAAGTTCTTATGTAACTGTACTATCTTCCACGGGGTGGTTTCTTGCAGCAGGTAATACACTTGGGATGATTCCCAAGTAGTGTACCCAAAGTGGGTGGAATTAGGATAGGAGACCCTGTAGGACAGCTTGGCCGAAGGCCATCTTACGGCGAGAAGCAATATCCAGATTGTAATGCTTCATGAAAGTATGTATTGTGAACCACGTGGCTGCAATGCAGATATCAGTGATTGAAGCCCCTTTGAAGTAGGCCACTGTGTTAGCCATAGCTCTAGTGGAATGGGCTTGAACAGTCCTCAGTAGGGGTTTGTTGTACCTCGTATAACAGAACGTGATGCAATTTGCTAACCAGCTGGAAATGGTTCTCTTAGCAACCGGGAAACGTTCCCTTGTTGAGGCGAAGGTGACAAATAACTGAGAGGTCTTTCTCAGAGATTTGATATGGCTTATATAGTACCTCAGGATACAATGAACATCTAAGGAGTGTAGGAGATGTTCTCCTGGATTAGAATGCGCGGGGTAGTAGACGGGCAATTCCACGGTTTGATTTAAGGTGTGTTCTGAAACCACCTTGGGTAGAAAGGAGGGATTGGTGCGAAGAACTACTCTGTCCTTGTGGAAGATTAAGTAAGGCTCTCGACACATCAGGGCACGAAGCTCAGAAATTTGGTGAGTCGAAGTGACGGCCACCAAAAAACACTGCCTTCCAGGAAAGGAAGCGGAGATTGGCCATAGCTGCTGGCTTGAAGGAAGCGAGGGTGAGTTTTTCCAATATGAAATTCAGATCCCAAGGAGGGGTGGGCCCTCTTGATGGGAGGTTTGATATGTAACATGCCTCTTAAGAACAGCTTGGCAAGATGATGTTGGTACAGTAGTTTGCCTTTACATGGTTCGCGAAAGGCCAAAATGGAGGCCAGATGAACTTTAATAGAGGAATAGCTGAGGCCCATCTTGGCCAGAGAGGCCAAGTAGTCCAAAACCTTGGTTAAAGGACATGAAAATGGATTTAGGGAACAGGAAGTAGCCCATATGGAAAAACGTTTCTGTTTAGCGTTATATGTTTCCCTGGTGGATGGTTTACGGGAGGCCAAGAGAATCCTGGTCACAGGGGAGGAGACATGAAGACGGGCTATGAAAGCGTTTTCAGGAGCCAAGCGTGAAGGTGTAGAGACTTCAGGTTGAGGTGCAGGAGGGTGCCCCACTCCTGAGTTAGGAGATCTGGTCTGATTGGCAATGGAATGAGGTCTGCTATGGCAAGTTGTTGAAGTAGGGGAAACCACACCTGCCTGGGCCACAAGGGGGCTATGAGGATCATTGTGGCAGGTTCGAGTTGTAGTTTCAGCAGGGTCCATTGCTGGAGTGGGACGGGGGAAGCAAATAAGAAGAGTCCTGTCCATGGTCGGGACAGGGCATCTGTAGACAGTCCCCTTTTGTTTGGGATAATGGAAAAGTATTTGGGGAGTCGATGATTGACGGGGGACACAAACAGATCCAGTTGCAGGGTCCCCCACAACCGAAAGATCATCTGAAGAACTTCATGATGAAGAGTCCACTCGTGCGTGGAGGAATGGCAACTGAGAATGTCTGCTAGGGTATTGTGGTGTCCTGGTAGATGGATGGCAATCAGTGTCAGTTGTTGGGAAATGGCTTCTTGCCAGACCAACAGTGCTTCCCTGCAGAGTGTGCGAGATCTGGTGCCTCTCTGTTTGCTCAGATAGAACACCATGGAGGTGTTGTCTGATTGGATCAGTAAAGGTCCTGGGCAAAGGCGGGGGTGAAAGGCCCAAAGGGCAAAGTGAACCACCCTCATCTCCAATAAATTTATGTGAGGCAATACGGAGAATCGAGGCCATCTGTCCTGCGTACCGTATGGTCCCAAGTGAGCCCCCCCAACCCTCCAGGGAAGCATCTGTGGTTAACGTTTGCTGTGGGGGAGAGGAATGGAAGGGTTTGCCCTGTGTAAGGTTGTCCTGATGTGTCCACCATTCCAAGGAAGAATGGAGGAAGGGGGTGACCTTGATGTTGTTCTCGAAGTCGCCCGAACGTTGGCGTCATTGGTTCTGAAGCATCCATTGTACTGGTCTCATATGGAGATGGGTGAAAGGTACCATAGGGATGACAGCCGCCATATGCCTCAGAAGGCGCAGAAAACTTCTGGCTGTTATATATTGCTGGGTTCGAATGTGAGAAGCCAGAGAAAGAAGTTTGCCTTGTCTGTCCACTGGGACGTACGCCCTGGCGAAGATCATGTCCAGAATTGCTCCTATGTACTGAAGTGATAGGGTAGGAGTCGGATTGGACTTGGGCCAATTGATGGTATAGCCCAGTGACTGGAAGAGGGTAAGGGTGGCCTGTAGGAACAGTAGCAGAGCGGCTTCAGAGCTTGCCTTTATTAGCCAATCATCTAGGTTTGGGACGATGAAATGTCCATCCCTTCTCAGGTCTGCTGCTATTATGGCAAGACACTTAGTGAAAACTCTTGGAGCGGACAAAAGGCCAAAAGGAAGTGCTCGAAACTGGTAGTGGTGCCCTAGCAGGTGAAGCATAGGAACGTGCAGATATGCGTCTTTCATGTCCAGGGCGCATAACCAAGCCCCCCTTTTTAACATCAGTAAAATGGACGTTAAAGTGACCATCTGGAATATCTTGTACTGAATGAGTATATTCAGTTGCCTGAGGTCTAGTACAGGCCTGAGGTTTCCTGTACATTCGGGGACCAGAAAGAAATGGGAGTAAAACCCCTGATGGTACTCCAGAGGAGGAACAGGATAGATGGCTTGTTTGTTTAAAAGTGCCTGAAGTTCCTCTTGGAGGATGGGGATATGGTCAGATAGATAATGGACTGAGTGGGAAGGATGCAAGGGAGGGTGGAGATGTAAGCTCCAGAGTGGGCCCCACACGTATGATTTGGAGTACCCACTCGTCCGATGTAATGGCTTTCCAGGCCTCTAGATGTAGGGCAAAGTGGCCCCCGACAGCTTCCAAGGCATGAACGAGGAAGCCGGGGTCAAGCCCTAATGGGTCACTGGGCAGGAGTGTGGCCGGCCCCACCCTGGGGGTGGAGGCCCTTTGAGGCAAGGGTGGTGACCTGGGAGGAGGTTTGGGAACTTTCCTGGGAGCCACCTCTATAGGCTCCTCTGTTCTTGCCACTCCGTTTGGACTGGAAAGTTTGACAACAGTACTGGTATGATGGCTGTGGTGTATGGTACATACCATGCACAGTACAGAGGGTACGGCCTGAAGCTTGGAGATCATCCAATAGTGTTTGAGTACCTGGGCAGAAAAGCTTAGAGCCATTAAATGGGATATTGACCAGTTTATGTTGTATGTCCGGTTGAAAACCTGATACACACAGCCAGGCATGGCGGCGAAGGGTGACACCTGTAGCAATAGCCCGGGCTGAGGTATCCACCGCA
This sequence comes from Neoceratodus forsteri, assembly GCA_016271365.2. NCBI lineage: Eukaryota > Metazoa > Chordata > Ceratodontiformes > Ceratodontidae > Neoceratodus > Neoceratodus forsteri. The sequence goes on along the minus strand of CM057453.1, from coordinate 1,453,953,728 downwards.
TCATATCCCTCGGGGAGGAGATGCCTAGAAATAGAATTTCCTGTGGAAATCGTGGCCAACAACTGATCCTTCTCCTGAGAAGGAGGGAGTTTATTGACTGCATCAATCGTTGAAGACCAAAGGGTATGTTTGTATTTCACCATGTGCCCCATATAATTTAAAATTCTTAGGTTCATCGGCTCTGCCTAAAAAACTTTTCCCAGACAGTCCAGCGCAAGGGATTCCCCAACCAAGCAAGGGCTCATGTGCTGTGGAGGTTTCAGGGTCATGAGTGGCAGCAATGACCACTGATCTGCCCTCGGATTAGACGCAAAAAAAGGGTGGCCAGGGGGAGCCTGATAAAAGCGATCCACCTTCTGGGAGAGAGCTGGAACAGCCGAGGGTTGGTTCCAGGCAGCCAACACAGCATTTTGGTATATTTGGATAAGTGGGGGTACCACTACTACAGGTTCCTCTGGCAGTTCGAGATAGTCTGCCATGTCTTTTCTCTGCTTACTATGTTCGGTGGTTGAGAAACTCATGATGTTTTGTATCTGGACCATCAGTTTGTGAAACGATGGGTCATCAGGAGGCGAGGCCGCCGCATGGCGGGAAGGGTCCACGTGAAATGGTCAAGATGGAGGACGGAGGACATGACTCCAGATCTTGAAGATCAATATCCTCCAGATTGTCCAGAATGCCTTCTGGGAATTCTAGATCCTCAGAACAGTATTCTTCCTTATAATCATCGTGTCTGCCTGAAAAACCTTCTTTCCCAGACAGTCCAGGTGGCAGGATTCCCTGTCCGAAGGTAAGGGGCTCATGTGCCGTGGGCGTTTGGTGTGATCATGAGCATTAGCAATGACCACTGAATCTGCCCCAGGATTAGATGCGAATAAAGGGTGGTCAGGGGGAGCCTGATAAAGGTGATCCACCTTCCAAGGGAGAGCTGGAACAGCCGAGGGTTGGTTCCAGGCAGCCAACACAGCATTTTGGTAGGTTTGGATAAGTGGGGGTACCACTACTACAGGTTCCTCTGGCAGTTTGAGATAGTCTGCCATGTCTTTTCTCTGCTTATCATGTTTGGTGTTGAGAAACCCATGATTTTTTTGTATTTGGACCATCAGTTTGTGAAACGATGGGTCATCAGGAGGCGAGGCCACCGCATGGCGGGAAGGGTCCTTGTGCAGAGATGAAATGGTCGCGATTGAGGACGGAGGACGTGATACCAGATCTTGAAGATCAATATCCTCCAGATCATCCAGAATGCCTTCTGGGAATTCTAGATCCTCAGAATAGTGTTCTTCCTCATAATCAGATGGGAACCCAGGTGGAGAAAGAGGCCCCTCGTCAAAAAATCATTTCGGCGGGGGTGTGGGAGACCGGGATGGTCGACCCCCCTCACCAATAGTGGGAGGTTGTGAATGCCTCATTACGTCCAGGACCTGCTGTGTCACTGTGGCCACGTCCATTGATGTAGTGGAGGGACGGGGAGGAGGTTTCTGTGAAACCAAGGGGACAATAGAGGAAAGTGAACGTGGGGTATAAGCCAGCCTGGAACCCAGGTGATAAAGCCCAGGGCCCCAGTTCCAATCAGGCTGACCCCTGTGAATGAAGCGCCTCAAGGGAGGAGGGGCAGCGGAAAAAGTGAAATCCATGGGGTGTCCCAAAGGATCCTGGCTCGTCGTTGACCAGGCAGAAAAGAAGGAAGATTTTAAATGTGTAGTGGCCATTGCCATCGACGAGAGACAAGGCACCATCGATGAGGCACCAATGGCAGTAGCACAGGGTTCAGTAGAAACTGCCAGTACAGTGCTAGAAAGTGCAGACGAGAGGGAGTAAACTCCCGTCGATGAGGAGGCAGTTTTCAAAGGTGTCGTAGACGAGGAATGACCTGAAATGGTCATCCGACGGACACTTAGGGCAGGATGTTGAAGTAGAAGCATCCCTGTCCTGCTTGTGCTTCTTATGCAAAGTAGCGGGAGGGGGGTCCTTGGAACGGCCCCTTGCTTCTCTAAAATGGCGGCTTTTTGTTCCATAAGGTAAATCTGTACATCAAGCAATCGTTGATGATGAGTTGCTTGATTAAACTCCTGACAAAAGTTGCAAAAGAATGAGTCGTGTGTGGGTTCCAGACAACGGGCACAGACTGTGTGGTTGTCGTAATGGTAGATTTTTCTACCGCAATGACAGGAGCAAGATAATGGTGATTTGCTTGGAGATCCCAATGAAGGAGTGGAATGGAGAAAAAAAGTTCCTGTAGCTTAGTTTCTCGTCGATGACTGCTTACACTGCACTAGCTGGGTGCGGCTGAAGACGCAAGTGAAAAAATGAACCAGGTAATGCTTCAGCCGTGACAAACAGCTAACGAACCTCTCCCCACACTCCAGTTGTGTGCTCTTTGTAATAAGTGAGCGCTCGCCTCAGGTCCAGAGTATGGAGCCTGTGCTCGACCTCTGAGGTGTGGCTGGTAAAATATACTGGCTGATTAATCACCTGGTTAAGCTGAAAATCTGACACAACCTTCGGGAGGAACTTCAGGTTGGGGTGCAGGACAACCTTGTCACTGTGAAAGACCAGCTAAGGTGACTCCACTGAGAGCGCCAGGAGCTCACTGATCCTTCTGGCTGATGTGACAGCCACCAAGAAGGCAGTCTTCCACGACAGGCAAGACATATCACACCTGTGCATAGGTTCAAATGGCTTGCCCTTGAGCTTGGCCAAAACCAGCAGCAAATCCCATGGTGGTGGTTCACACACTGGAGGGGAAATGTGGTCAAGGTCCTTAAAAAAAGCACCAGACTACCTTCTCTTGTGCCACTGGCTGATGACCGGCTCACACCCGGTAAGCAGAGTTGGCTGCCAGGTGCACCTTAAGGGTTGTAGACCGGAGGCCCGACTTAGAGAGGGACCACAGGTAGTCAAGGATGCTAGCCACTGGACAGAACAAAAGATCCAACCCCTTGTCCTGACACCACATGGAGAACCTATTCCACTTGACAGAATATAGTATTTCCTGGTCGACTCCTTCCAAAATGCCTCCACAACAGTGAGGACATCTTTGGAGACCCAAAGCCTGGAACTCTAGCCGCTCAGGAACCAGGCTGTTAAGTGCAAGGACTGAAGGTCCGGGTTGAGTACCTTCCCCTGACAGATGGAAAGCAGGTCTAGGAGGAGAGGAAGACACCTCAGGAGCCTGCTGCTAAGGCTGAGGAGATCACGATACCAAAACTGGCGTGGCCAGTCCTGAGCCACCAGGATCACTTGTGCCTTTTGCTCCTGGCCTTGAGAAGCATCTTGTGGATCAAGGGAAGTGGAGGGAAGGCATAGAAGATGTCTGGGGTCCAGGGCCTCAAGCAGGCATCCCCCTGCAGCGTTCCCTGCTGAGGGGGACAAGCACAAAACAGCCTCACCTTTGCATTCTCCCTAGAGGTGAACAGGTCCACCTGGGGGAGTGCCCCACTGGGAGAACAGACTGTGTACTACCTCTGGGTGGATAGACCACTCGTGAGATGCCTTGTCCATCTGACAGAGCATCCGCCAGCTGACTGGAGGCCCCTCCCACATGGATAGCTAGGAGATTGGCCTCCAGGCTGTGCACAAAGGTCCATACACGGACAGCTTCTTTGCACAGTGGCAGGGAGTGCATCCTGCCCTGTTTGTTGAGGTAGTACATGGTCGTGGTGTTGTCCATCTGGACCTGAACCACCTGGCCCTGGATGTGAGGGGCGAATGCAGTTAGCACCAGTCGAACTGCTTGGAGCTTCAGTAGGATGATATGGCATCGGGACTCCTTGGGAGTCCAAAGCCTGTGGATTCTGTGTTCCCCCAGGTGAGCACCCCAATCCACGAGAGAGGCATCGGTCATCAGGATGACCGTCAGCTCTGGGTGGACAAATGGGATATCTTTATGCAGATGCTCTGGGTCTAAACACCACTGGAGGGTGTCCCACATCTGCCGGGTCACAGTGACCACTGGCTGGCCAGCTCCCACTGCAGGGAGCACATTCTCCAGCAGGCCAATCAGACCATGCTGGTGCAGGTCACCATGTAACCCAGCAGGTGCAAGAAGTACTGGACAGGGTGCAATTGCCCAACCCAAAATGATCGGGCAAAGGAGCAGAGCGCCTCTGCTCTGTCTGCTGGGAGCCGGGCTCTGGCTCTGCAAGAGTTGAGCTCCACCCCGATGAAGGTAATCACTTGCGAAGGCATGAGTTCTGACTTGGTGTCGTTGACCAGGAGGCCAAGGAAGATGCAGGTCTGGAGGGCCGGGTCCCGGGACTGCTCCAACTCCTGCCTGGAGGGACCTGTGATCAGTCAGTCATCCGGGTGGGGGTAAACCCGGACCCCCAGGCACCTCAGGTAAGCTGCCACCACTGCAATGCACTTGATGAAGACCCTGGAGGCCAAGGACAGGCCGAATGGCATGGCCTGGAACTCGTGGAAGGCTCCCTCTGCTCAGAAGGGAGGAACCTTCTGTGAGATGGACAGATTGGGACGTGGAAGAACGCATCCTGAAGATCCAGAGTGCAAAGCCACATGTTTTGCCCTAAAGATGGTATGATTTGAGACAGAGTTACCATCCTGAAGGTGCGCAACTTGAGAAACTTGTTCAGGTCATGCAAATCTAGAATGGGGCACTAGCCCCTTATCCGCTTTGGCACCAGGATGTACCTGGAGACAAACCCTGGGTGTTTCAGAGGATCCATGAAAGAAGCCATGACCTCCTTGCATAGGAGCTGGGCTATGTCGTCTTGAAGAGCTGACGGAATGTCTGCGGATACCAAGTCCTCCCATGGGGTGTGGGCTTGGCAAGGAGGGTACTGCTCGAATTCCAAAGGCAGACCCTGACCGACCACCTCGAGAACCCACCTGTCTGTGGTGACAGCGGACTAGGCAGAAAGGAAATGGCGGAGAGGGCCCCCCATAGGAGGACCCAGGGGAGGTGTGACGGGCATGAGGGAGGCGCCCCTCATCCTGTCACTGGGCAGGCTTGGAGGAGGAGGAGCATCTAGCTGAGGAGCCACTGGTGCCTCTCCCCCCGAGGCTTACAGATGACCAAGGCCACTGACTTCTGCCGAGGTTGCCAGGCCTGGGCCTGCTGACCAACCTGGGACTGGGCTGATTTCGCCACAGAAGTAGAAGTGGACCGAAAAGGCTTCCATTTCTGCTACTTAGAGCCCTTGGGGTCCTTTTGGGCAGATGTTACGGAGTCCAAGGTGGCACCGGACTTTTCGATGCAGGTGAGGTGACCCTCAACCCCGGGCCTGAACAAGTCGGTACCCAGGAGAGGAACATCTGCCAGCTGGTGCTGAGTGTCAGCCATGAAGTTCAAGATCCTCAGCCAAGCCCTGTGGTGCATGGCCAACTGCGGCCGCCGCAAAACAGGCACAGGAGTCCCCAATGTCCATGGCTATCTGGAGCTGTTGCATAGCTACTGCCCGGCTCTGGTCCCGGACCTGTTTGACCATGGTTTGGAGGTTCGCCGGTAGATTAGGAAGCACCTCATCTAGAGTGCCCAGCAGGGCATGGGAGAAGTGGGCCATAAGGAGAGCTGAACTTGCTTGGGGAAGACCAAGCGAGGAGGCAGCGTAGACCTTTTCTGCCAGATGGTCCAACTTCTTGGACTCTTTGTTGGGTGGCCTGTTGACATCCCCATTCATGCCAGAGCGCCTAAACACGGAATTGGCCACCAGCTCCTCGGCCAAGGGGTGTTCTTTGATTCCAGAGAGGGAACTGGTAGGTACCACATATTTGCGGGCCATCTGGGCAGCGGGTGCAGGGCAAGAAGTGGGGTGCTGCCAAGGCTCCAGGGCAGTGCTGAGAATGGCCTCTGCCACTGGGAAAGCCTCTGTTGGAGTGTCTCCCTGGTCGAGGATCTCGTTCAATGGGTAATGAGCCCATTTCTGGACCGGCTCCATTTTCATACCGTGGACTCAGAGATCAGGTGGAGAAGGCCCAAAAGAGAAGTGGGGCCTTCGTCTGCTGAGAGATCCCCCACCAACTCCACGTCGCCCGGACAGGAGTGCAAGGAGCAACCCTCCAACTCCGAGGAGTCGTTAAAGAGTGGTCGACCGCCCGAGTCCCCGCTGACCCTCCGTGGATGGTCAGGGGTGATGGTAATCGACAGTCGATGGCGAAGCCCCTTAGCCGGGCCAAGACTCCTTGGTCAGAGCGCCAGCCTTTGGCTGAACGGGTGGCGGCTCCACAGGAATTGGTGGAGATGCCAGGGTTGGCCGAGCTGGGACTGCCTTGGGAAGCTCCTGAGACAGAGAAGGTATAGGGCTATCAGGCGAAAGCCAGGTGATGGCCGGCGTACGAGCTGGGGTCGACTTCATGCCGGTGAGCACCAGCTATTACCCCATGAGATCCCTGTAGCATCGACGTAATTTGCGCTTAAGCCTCTCCTCACCTGAGGAGGACAAGGATGAAGAGGAGCGGCGGCACTGCTTCCCATGGTGTCGAGAGCAAGAACGCCGATGTTGGTGGGAACCTCTCGACACATGGGAATAGGACTGAGACCTCCACCACCAGGGGGACTTGCGGCGGGGCTCAGAGGGAGTCGGTGACGGCCGAGGCTCCTCCGAGTCTTGATTGTCGACTAGAGCCGGCGGGTCAGCAAACTGATCTGTCCCTCCAACGGTCTGAGTCAGGACCGGAATCCTGGATAAAGTAGTGTCGGCCTCCTCATTCGACAACTCGTCGACCAGCTGGAGAAAATCTCGGCCAGAAGATCAACCAGTGTCTCAGCCAACTGGCCCGATGGGGTTACCGTTGAGCCGGCGGCCTGGGCCGATGATTCGACCAAAGTCAGATCCGTAGAATCATGGGAATCTGAAGCTCACGACCGAGAGCACTCCTGATCCAACGAACGTCGACAATATCATTTTTTGGACTCTTTCTTTGACTTAGATTTGTGTCCTGAGGGTCCCTGACTGAGGATTGGCAGGGACCGGATCAGTTCTTTGAAGGACCCCATAAAAGTCGAACCCAGCTGGAGCGACACAATGGCAGAAGCCGAATAGAAGTGACAAGCGGCCTGGGCCTTCGCCTCCTTGAATTCCGCAAGCTGTTCAACAGCCCCACAGCTGCAGAGGCCACCCAATGGGCATCCTTAGATCTGACTGGCAGGTTCCGTTCATTCGTTCGGGCTAACTTGAGCCAGGGAAGGCATAAGGTGTATGTTTTCTATGACATCTATCCAATCTTTCCTATCCGGGGGGGGGGAAGCCTAGAGCCATTTCCTAGTAACTGATTTAAGGGCAGCTGCCACAAGTATGGCCCATAGGTATCTCTCATCTTTACTCTTCAACTCCTCTGGAAACAAACCCAAAATCATATGTTCAGGACCTAGCTTTGTATGTATCGCAAATAGCTGGGTAGGTGCAACTGGACTTCACCCAGAACAACAGGACTGGAGTGAAGTCAAAATATATGGGCCTGTGTGGCTCTCTGCTCCCCCACATCCCGTAACTTACCCGCAAATGTTCCTGTTGTAAAATGAGCCATCTGGGCTGGTACTAGAAAGTATCTAACTCTAAGTTTCCAACAGAAATCCTTCCAAACCGGGGGGGCGCTAGAGAGCCGATCTCCTGGCAGGAAGCAATCCATAATTTCTCTGCATTTCAGCTCTACAAAATCGCTGATTATAACAGTTTGGATTGATCCTCAGCTTAAAATACTCAGAAATTATTGTAGGGGAAGTCACCACCTACCAGACGGTATAAAAATCGTGATGGGGAAACAGAAGATTTCGGCGACAACTCCCTCTAAAACTTCAGCAGTGAAAACCAACAAGGCCGCAGAGCCCCAGGGCTCAGAGGGAGACAACGTGGGTGAGGCAACTACTACTCCTCCATGGCACCAAATACTGGCTACAATGCAGTCAATGGACGCCAAGATAGAGAAGACATTAACCCGGCTCGAAAAGCATGATGCAGCCCTTATTGAACTTTCTACAACTGTCGCTGACAGTGAGAAAAGATCGATTACCACCCAGGCTGCAGTCGCTACTTTAACCCAGGAGAATGGGCAATTACGCAGTAGGATTGAGGCCCTAGAAAACGAACCCCGAGCAAAGAATGTGCGCTTGGTTGGAGTACCAGAGGGTGCGGAGGGTACCAATCTGCTGGGGTTTCTCAAAGAATGGATGAGAACCTCAATTCCGGTGCCAGAAGACTTCGACTGGAGTTCCCTGAGGAAAGCTTATAGAGTCACCCCCAGAGTATGGCCTTCTAATACCAATTTACCCCGTACAGTTCTCCTGCAAGCAACGGGAGTGGATATCCGAGACACCCTGATAGCTAATGCAAGAGCAGTGTATCCATTAGAGATTAATGAAATGGACGTGAAGCTCTTCCCAGATTTGTCTTTCCAGACCCGGTCTCGACGGAAAAGATTTGATGGAGTCTGACATCGACTGAGAGCACTGCGTGTGATTCACTCCTTTCTGTTACCAGCGAGGCTCAGGATAGTATCCGGGGGAAAATCGTGGCAATTTACTGATCCAGCCAATGCGGTGAGACGGCTTGAGAAGAGAGAAAAAGAGTTTGCCGCTAAGGACTCTGTATTAGTTGAGGAGGAAGACCCCGAAGGGGACTGAAGGACTGGTTTGCTTCTTGATTTTGTTCTAGTTATTCTGAGTTAATACGTTTACCGGGGCATCTAAAAACATGTGTTAATAATAAAAATGAGGGCTTCTCTCTCTGTGTTGTGCAGAGAGTTTGGTTTAAAAATTTTCTGGGGTAACAAGCTGCCTGCAGTTCGTATATAATTACAGGGAGAAGGTATCTTAGTGTAAATCTCTTGCCTGTTCTACTCTATTTCTCTGCACCTAGGGGAAGGGGAAAATTGAAGTTGGGACAGCTCTAATGGGGATCGATGAGCACACGTAATCCAGTCTGTTAAAATTTTTAATGAGGGTAATACTGGATTTTTTGACAAGGGATTATCGAAGGTTCTTCTTAATAACTTTAAATGATTTGGATTGCAGATGTTATGTATTGCATTTTCATTCCTGTATTTTCTTTTAATGTATATATAGATAAATAGCATTCCTTGGAGAATGCCTGAGCCTTTCCTTTTTTGTTCTACCTAAATATGGACACTCCACAGCCGCTGAGATGGCTAGCAGTTCTGGATCTAATATTGGACATTAGCTTGTCTTTTTTTTTTTTTTCTGGATCCCCCCATTTCTATTGTATAAGATTACAGGGGGCAAATATGAATATCATATTTCTTGTAATTTGCTCTTTTATTATTACCCTGTATAAGAAAAGATGTATATGTCTCATCTAAAATAATAGACAAAAAGTTAAAAAAAAAAAAAAGAAAAAGAAATCCTTCCAAACCAAGGACTCGGCTGTGGTCCACGTGTTTCTCCATACCAAAGGCAACTGCTGATCTGTGAGAGCGATCTGGCAGGTCTAACTCCCCTATGCGCTTAATATGGAGAGAGGTGACTTCCATGTCTGAAATATAATTTGCATATAGATGGGATATGGCATGACACTCCCCCCCCCAGGTCTCCAGAAAACAAACTGGGGAATATGGGTGTGGGCAGAACAGTAGTGTGGTGGATAGGTAACTGGCTGGGTGGCAGGACACAGAGGGTGAAGGTAAATGGCTGTCACTCCACAGAGGGAAGAGTGACCAGTGGGGTACCACAGGGATCAGTGCTGGGACCGGTCCTATTCAACATCTTCATCAGTGACATTGCACAGGACCTAGAAGGCAGCATTTCACTGTTCGCTGATGACACAAAGCTCTATAACAGAGTAGACACACCAGAGGGTGTAGACAGAATGAGAAGGGACCTGCAGAAACTTGAAGAATGGTCAGGGGTTTGGCAGTTGAAATTCAATGCATGGAAGTGCAAGATAATGCATATAGGGCACAAAAACCCTGGCACAATATATCAGTTGGGGGGTGAGGATATAGCATGCACCAAGCAGGAAAGGGAGCTTGGGGTTATCATCTCTGATGACCTCAAGGTAGGGAAACTGTGACAAGGCAGCAGGTAAAGCAAATAGGATGCTGGGATGTATAGGCAGGGGCATCACCAGCAGGAAAAGGGAGGTCATAATTCCTTATACAAGACACTAGTGAGGTCCCACCTGGAGTACAGTGTACAGTTCTGGAGACCATACCACGTAAGGACATAGACAGGGTACAGAAGATTCAGAGGAGGGCAACAAAGATGGTGCATGGATTGCATCACAAGTCCTATGAAGACAGGTTGAAGGAACTGAACATGTACTCCCTGGAGGAGAGGAGGGAGAGAGGGGATATGATAGAGACATACAAGTATCTTACAGGGAGGAACAGGGTGCAGGAATACACTATTTTAAACGAAAAAGATGTTCCAGGACTAGAGGGCATGGGATGAAGTTGGAGGGAGGACGATTCAGAGGAAACATGATGAAGAATTTCTTCACAGAACGGGTGGTGGACAAGTGGAACACCCTGCCAGAGGAAGTGGTGGGGGCTGAAACAATCACGGGATTTAAGAATGCATGGGATAGACATAAAGGAATTCTGGAGGTCAGGGTTAAGGGGCAACAGACTTCTAGGAAAACATAATCTGAATTTACAAGCTCAAATGGGCAGACTGGGTGGGCCATAGGCCCTTATCTGCCGACACTGTCTATGTATCTATGTAAATGTGAAATGGAAATTTAGTTGTGTGTGTTTTCTTTGTTAGTGAGAGCTTCTGGAGCTGTCTGTTTATTGTGTCTCTGAGTTGAAAGTATCGTAGTCGATCTGCAGAACATAGACCATACTGCTGCTGAAGTACCTCAAAGGACAGAATAGTGTGTCCATTTAACATCTGGTAAGAACGTAATTTTAATTGTAAAAACATTCATATTAAAAATATTAATTTAATAATAGCATTAAGGCACGTCAGGGGTTAAGTTACCTTTGTTAATCTCACTTTAGGGGATTAAGCACTTGTCTTAACCTTGTGCCTAATAATCCCCTTGGGTTAGATTATCTGATTAACTTCTAACTGATGGTAACCTAACCCTGATCATGCAGATATTCTTAAAAAGCAGAACCCCAATAAACACAAGATTAGTGCACTCAGCTGGGCTATCCTGGGCAAATAAAATTTATTTCAAAAAAAGCTAAACTGAACTAGGCTAAGAAACGTACTGGCTGGGGGGCACCAGAGGCCTGGATAGGCTTCTGCTGCTCCCTGTCAGAAGAGCCACAGCAATAGGCACTGAAATAATCCTCTTCCAACATCTGCCCCACCACCAGAGTCTGAGAGCACTAGCTCTGTAGCCTGCCAGCCTTCAGCGGCCCAATGAGAGACTCCGGCTTGATGCACCAACCTGGAGTCTCCTGTTTGGAGTCACAGCACAATACCCCCAGTGACACCAGGCTCAGGGGATTATTATTTTAACAAGTAAGCTGATGCTTGCCAACATTCTTAGCTGGCATATTAGCGGACAATCAGTATTTAAACAATGAAGTATAAGCTCCTTACATGTACTGTCGAGTTTAGGTTCCAACCAGATGCCAATATTTTATTTTACCGTAGTTTACTGATTCAGGACCACCCTCCTGAGAAAACACACTGCCTGTTCTTGCTTTGCTTGATCTGAGTGTACAGCTGGGAGGACTAAAGCATGCAGAGGTCATATGACTTGCTCAAGGTCATTAAGGGATTCGGCAGCACTGTGGTGGGATCAAATTTATGATCTGTGGTTTCAAAACCCCTGTTTCAATTGCTGGACCACTTGTTCTTCCCTCTTATTAACATGCAAATCACAGCCAAGAATGTCCAGTACTAAAACAGTTTGTTACTCACTTAACTGCATTTGTTATCACCACTGTTGTGCGTTGTAATGATGTGTTAACATGCGATGTTATAATCAGCGGCTCCAGGCAGCAGGTCAGTTACCGTTCAACTCACATTTTGATCTATTAGCTGCATGTTTCAGGTATCAACCAAGTTAGATATCGGCAAGAATGCATGAAAACCAAACATCAAAATCAAAAGTGAAAATAACCCTGATTACATTTTATGTTTCCAATGATCTTTTAGTCCATAGAAACATAGAATTTGACGGCAGATAACGACCACATGGCCCACCTAGTCTGCCCATTTCCCTATCTACATAAACTCCAGATCCTAAATGATTTGTAGTTTGCCGTCTCTTTCCTACCACTACGGTTGCCTTCTGTCTATCCCATGAATTCTTGAATTCACCTATCATTTTAGCCTCTATGAGTCCCACCAACATGCATCCACCAACCATTCTGTGAAAAAATACTTCCTCATGTTACCCGAGCCCCCCCCCCCCATCCTCATAGTGTGACCCCGCTGGTCTTGCACGTCTCTTTTTTTGAAAGATGCTGCCCTCTTGAAACTTGCTGATGCCCCTGAGGTACTTGAAAGTCTCTATCATATCCCCCCTCTCCCTCCTTTCCTCCAGGGTATACATATTGAGGTCCTTCAGTCTCTTCTCATATGTTTTCTGGTGCATTCCTTTCACCATTTTCATTGTTCTTTTCTGGACCACCTCCATTCTATCAGTATCCCTCTGGGGATGTGGTCTCCAAAACTGAACATACTGTAGTATTCCAGATGCAGCCTTACCAGTTGTCTGTACAGTGGCATCACCACCTCCTGTCTTCTACTGGTGATGCCTCCGGCCCTCCCTACCGCGGTTCTCACATTGCTCGTCTACTTTCAGGTCATCCATTATGATTACACCCCAGGTCCTTTCCAGTTTTGTTGTTATTAGTATCTCCCCCCCCCCCACATCTATGTATTCTTTAGAAATTATGCATCCTCTTTTTCCCCTTTTATTCTGAAGCAGTTTAACAAGATACTGTACCTTTGTCCATCGAAGCTGTCATAGGCATGTAAGTTTAACACATCAGAGAGGTCAACTCTGGAAAAGAGAAACATGAAACATATACATTACATCTGCTTAGTCAGCAAGAATGCACATTGTCCTGTCAGGAAATGCCAGTACTCTCAGAAATTAGCTTGCCATCTACAAACAGATGCATAGGTTCAAAGTGTCATGAGAATGTGTGTCATACCTGCAGGTTCAGACAGATCCCCAAACCTGATGTTTGGAATTTCATCAGAAATCAGTACAGCAGCTGGCCCAGTAGCATGGAGGGCTGAGGCGCTGGGAGCCACACCTCCTGCCACCCCAGTGACCCGGGTTCATAAATAGATGTGGATCGCTCGGGGGCTGATGGGGGATTGAGTGCAGTTGGGATTCAATGCCAGGTAGCTCTCTTCCCTCTGGGAAGTAGGTTACAGGGCCTCACAGCTCACCTGCTGCCTGAAGGAATCTGGGCAGCAGCGCAGCACGGTAACATAGGAGGAAGGACCGCACGCAGGATGTCAGGGGTGTCTCCCCAGAGGTGAAAGCCCTCACATTGCCTCCACAGCACACGTGGCGGTCCCCTGGAGCGAAAACGTAGAAAAAAAACCAGACACATGATGATGCTCAACACCCCACAGACTCCACACTGGTGAGCGAGCACCTCCAAGGAGACCCACTGGCCAAGGGTGAGAAGCAGTGAGGTAAGCCCCGGAGTAGTCAGGTGAAGGGGCTGGGGGGAGGTGTTGGTTCAATGGGAGTGGCTGGGCAGCTACAGTGGAGGAAATACAGGATTAAACAAAAAAAAAAAAATTAGTACAGCATTCCACTTCGACTGGATTACAAGGACACTGGACAGGGGCAGGCGGTGGACGTCCTGTACCTGGACTTCAGCAAGGCGTTCGATTCAGTGCCACATGGCAGGTTGATCAGCAGGCTGAGGGACCTGGGAACAGGGGATAAACTGCTGCCGTGGGTCGAGAGCTGGCTGCGGGACAGGAACCAGAAAGTGGTGGTAGGGAGGAACTTTCCAAACCTAGGCCTGTAACCAGCAAGGTCCCACAGGGCTCAGTACTTGGACCTGTACTGTTCAACATCTTTATTGGTGACATAGCAGAGTGTGTCAAAAGTAACATCTGCCTTTTTGCAGATGATACCAAGATCTGTGGGGGGGTGGATACAGTGGAGGGGAGGCAAGAATTAAAGGAAGATCTGTCTAGGCTAGAGAAATGGTTGGGCATCTCGCAGTTGGGATTCAATGCCAGGAAGTACAAGGTCATGCACCTGGGAGTCAGGAACCCAGGGGAACCAGCTACTGGCTGGGGGGAGTACAGGTGACCATCTCAGAGGAGGAGGAAAAGGACCTTAGAGTGTTGGTCAGGGGTGACATGAAGCACTCTGCACAGTGCCATAAGGCAGCAGCCAAAGCGAATAAAATCCTGGGCTGCATTGCCAGAGGAATCACCTCTAGGAGGGAAGAAGTTATTCTGCCACTGTACAGGTCTATGGTGAGACCACACCTGGAGTACTGTGTACGGTTCTGGTGCCCTTATCTGAAGAAGGATGTCATTCTACTGGAGGGGGGTCCAGCGAAGAGCAACCAAGATTATCCAGGATATGGGGTAAAAAACATCTGAGGAGAGGCTGAGAGGGCTCAACATGTACTCCCTGGAGGACAGCAGAGAAAGGGGGGACATGACAGAAACCGTCAAATACCTTAAAAGCATAAACAGGGTTGGATCGGAGGACATCTTCAATTTAAGAAAGGAGGGTATTACAAGGGGGCATAGCCTGAAGCTGGTGGGAGGTAGATTTAAGAAGGAAATGAGGAGACATGCCTTCACCGAAAGGGTGGTGACGGGGTAGAACGAGTTACTAGAGGAGGTAGTTGTGACAAATACAGTAGCCAGTTTCGGGGGCAGGGTGACAAAGAAAATTAGAAGCAGGGAGCCAGTACTGTGAAGGGAAGGGGATGGTGGATGACTCCAAGAGGAGTGGCTGGGGGATAGCTCCAGGGATCTAAACTGAGCTGCACACTTGAGCAGACTTGATAGACCATTATGGCCTGTTTCTGCTGGCAAAGTTGTATATTTGTATGTGAACATACGAATTTGCCAGCAGATAAAGGCCTTATGGTCTATCGAGTCTACTCAAGTGTGCAGCTAGGAACCCTTATACTGCAGCTGCCCTTCCCTCCCGGTCCCTGACCCTCCCTCTTACCCTATCTCATCCCCTTTTGAAGCAGCCCACTGTTCTACAGGATACCACTTCCGCAGGCAACACATTCCACCCAGACACCACTCTTTCCGTAAAAAAGTGTCTTCTCATTTCCCTTCTGAACCTCCCCCCCAATCTGAGATCGTGACCTCGAGTGTCCTTACCCACATTAACCTGAATAATCCCTCCATGCCTGTCTTGTTTATTCTCTTCATGTACTTGAAGGTTTCAATCATATCCCCCGTCTCTCCTCTCCTCCAGTGAGTACATGTTCAACTCCCTCAGACTGCTCACGTAGGGTATGTCCCCGGATCATCTTTGTTGCCCTGTGCTGCACCCCCTCCAGTAACTTAATGTCCATCTTCAAGTATGGGCACCAGTACTGCATGTAGTACTACAGGTGTGGCCAAACCAGTGACCTATACAACGGCAGGATCATGTCCCCTCTCCTTGAAGATATACCCCTGGCAATACAACCCAGCATTTTGTTGGCCCTTGCAGCTGTCTTCCTGCCTTGTGCTGAGTTGTTCATTGAGCCCGTTATAATCACCCCCAGATCCTTCTCTTCATCTGTCATGGCTAGCTGACAACCCCCCCTTCCCCCAGTGGCTCCTTGTTTTTTTTGCCCCGAAATGTAGCACCTTGCACTTTCAGACAATGAACCCCAACTGCCATTGTGTCCGACCAGGTCTCCAATTTTGACAGCTCATCCTGCAACCCATGCCAGCCTCCTAGGTCATCCACTACTGCTCCCATCTTGGTGTCATCTGCAAACAAACTGATCTTGCTCTTGATGCCCATTGAGATGTCTGATATGAACAACCCAAACAACACCGGTCCCAGCACTGAGCCCTGCAGTACTCTGCTTGTCACTGCCCTCAGAGATGAGAGCTCCCCTCTCACCACCAAACTTTGTTGCCTTCCCTGTAACCAGTTTTCTAACCATCCCACCATTTTTGCCCCTGCACTTGTACCTGCCAGCTTACTACCCAGCCTCCCATGCAGCACCGAGTCGAATGCCTTACTGAAGTCCAGAAACAAGACATCCGCTGCATGGCCCTTGTCCAACTGTCTAGTTACTCAGTCACAGTAATCCACCAGGTTGGTCTGACAGGATCTGCCCATGACAAACCCATGCTGCCTAATGTCCTGCAGCCCACTGGTCTCCAGAAGGGACACCAGCCTCTCCTTCAGGATTGTCTCCATCAGTTTTCCCACGATGGGTGTGAGGCTTACTGGTCTGTAGTTTCCCAGTTAGTCTTTGGGACCACTCTTATGTGCGGGTACCACGTGAGCCATCCTCCAGTCCTGAGGTACACTTCCTGATTCCAGGGAGGCATTGAACAGGTCTGCCAAGGGCCCTGCCAGGATTTCTGCCAGCTCTCTCAGTACCCTGGGGTGAATGCCATCCGGCCCTGGCGCCTTGCCCACCCTCAGTGTCCTCAGGCCCTCCAGTACCCTGCCCTCTGTGATTCCCCCATCTGTCACCCCCTTCCCCCCTGAGCCTGACCTCCCACCCCCTCTGGTAGCGCCCCTCCTTTCTCCTTAGTAAACACCGAGCAGAAGTATTCATTAAGCACTTCTGCCTGCTCTGCTCCTTTTTCCACCCATCCCTCTTAATCCTTACTATTTTGTCCCTACAACTCCTTTTCCCTCTGATGTACCTGAAGAATTTCTTCTCCCCCTTCTTGATGCCTTGCACCAGCCTGAGCTCCTCAGACACCTTGGCTGCCCTTACTGCCTTCATCACCTCCTTTGATTCCTTCAGGTAATCCTCTCTGTCCTCGCCTCTCCCTGTTGTTTGAATCTCCTAAAGGTGGCTCTTTTATTTCTTACTTTCTCCATGACCCCCTTGCTCAACCAGCTGGGTTTCTTGGCCCTAGCTCTCTTACTCTGGACCCTGATGCAGGTTTTGGTTGCCTCCTCAATCCCCAGTTTTATGACCTCTCACCTCTGGTTAGTGTCCATATTACTCTGGAGTCTGGCTAGATACCCTTTAACTACCTCCCCCATCCTCCCGAAGTTGTCCTTCCTGAAGTCCAACATTCTTGTACCCGTTTCTACTCCCTCCTTACTCATTTTCAACATGAACCACACTGAGTGGTGGTTGCTCCCTGTCAGCGGTTCTTTCACCCCCAGCTCCCTGACAAACTGCCCATTTGCCAGCATGAGGTCTAGGGTGTTCCCTAACCTGGTTGGCTTGCTGACCATTTGCATTAGGAAGCCATCCTGGAATGCGTCCAGAAGTATCTGCTCCCTTCTATTCATGGTGGCTGAGGTACTCTAATCCACTCCTGGCAGGTTGAAGTCCCCCAGAATCACCGTGCTACCCTTTCCGCAGGCCCTTCTGATCTGTCCTGCTAGTTCCCTGTCTAACTCCTCTGTCTGAGATGGTGGCCTGCACACTACTCCCATCCTGAGAGTTCTGTTTTTGGAATCCTGGATTTGCATCCATGACGACTTTGTACTACCCTCCTCCCCCTCCTCACAAACACACTTCAGTCCTTCTCTCACATACAGTGCCACCCCTCCACCCTTTCCATTTACGCTATCTCTGCGCAATATCTTATACCCTGGTACTGGCAGGTCCCAGTCCTGGTAATGGGTGGCCAATGTTTCGGTGATGGCTGCCACGTCCACCTCCCCTTCTGGCATGAGAGCCTGTAGCTCTGCTGTTTTGTTCCCTAGGCTCCTAGCGTTCAAGGTGACCACCCTCCACCTTTTTTCCTTCCCCCCTCCCCCTCTCCCTTCCTAGCATCCCCTCTAGTACTCCCTTTTTTCCCACTGCTTCTAGCATGGGAGGTAAGCTCATTCGGCTTCCCTTCCTGTGGATTCTGTATGCCTCCTACCCACTTGCCACCCCCCGCTTCTAGTTTAAATGCCCTTCTTTTGCTATGTAATCCCCCATACTCTGCTTCAATACCTTCTTGCCCTCCTCACTTAGGTGATGTCTCTCCTTACTGTAGAGATCCCTGTCCTCCCAGGTCCCTCCCCCACCAGCCCATAACCTTTGGATTGGCACCAGGTTATTAGACATTTGTTAAATTCCTCTATCCTCAGTTTCCTTGCTGGCCACTGGAAGTACTTCCGAGAAAGCTACTGATCTTCCCGCCTCCTCTCATATTGGTCCTAGCTCCTCAAACCTCCCCTGAACTACCTCTATCATCTCTCTTACTAAGTCATTTGTCCCCACATGCAGAACTATATGTGGTTTCACCCTACCCCTCCTAGCAAACTTTAGAACAGACTGACCCACCCTTTCCGCTGTCATTCCTGGCATGGCCTCCACCCATATGCGACTATGCCTCTCCCCCTTGCTTCCCCATCTGACTCCTCTCAGTATGGAATCTCCCAGCACTAGCATTCCACCCTCTTTTCAATGAGCTGCATTCCCTGGTCTCCCTTCATCCCAGCCCCTTTCTTCAGACTCCCCATCATCCTCCAGCACAGTTGTTCCCCCTTCCGCCCCTGTTGAATCATCCCTAGCTGTTCTCCTGCCCATTTCCATGTTCCTCCGGACTATTTTTAGTTCCTCCTCTGATCGTTCCCTCTATCACATCACCCAGTCCTGCCAGTACTGCAAATCGATTTTTTGATGCCCCCTCACCACCATATACTTCCTCCTCCATATTACCAGCCCCCCCATTGCTACTGCTTCTATGTCCGTTATCTCCTCCCCTTCCTCCATTCTTCCCCTTTTCTGTTCTCTTTTGACCCTTGACCTGTGTCCCCCGTCTCGGTTCTCTATCTGCCACCCTTTTCCCGCTCCTTCCCCCTATTGGTTCTATTTGTCCTTCCTCTTCAGTTCCCCATCTACTTACTCCACCTTTTGGGTTGTTATCTACTGTAAGCCACCGTTCCCACCTTAGCTCCTCCTGTAGATCTCTGATCTCATTTTTAAGCTGCATTATTTGCCTGAACACCAAACAACCCCCCCACCACTCTCCATGAAATTCTAAGAAAGATTGGTGCTCCAGCTGATACAGCCTCCCACCCTACCCATCTCTCTATTCGCCCACCAGCATCCCCCCACATTAACAGAAGGAAGCCCATCACACCCCCACGCATCCTCCCTTCGTCCATTTCTAGTTTTGTTCAGGGTCCACCAGTACATTGAATATTGTAGCTAAAAAGAGGTATATACTATTTATCTGTTTAAGCTATATTGTAATTAAAAAGTTACTAATATTTTCTTAAATCCAAGATTATCATGCACTTTTCTTATCCCTCTGTCCTTTTCTTTTTCTCACAAAAATTTATGCCCAGTGAAAAACAGTTATGCAATGCAATATTTACAGGATATAATTTAGATCCCTAAAAAACAGTCCTTTATAGCTTTAAATAATTTTTTGAATTTACAAGGACCACCTATAGGTGGTACCTAATTGCTCCACCCCTTTTAGCTGAGCATTTAATATGTGAGCTAGAGGAAGGTTGGCCAAAAAACAATTCAAGTGCCCAGTGTAGCTCCTTAGTGCCCCACACAAACAGTAATGATTACTTACTGCTGTAAGTTTCAGTTTCGTAATCCACAATATATTTTAAGTCCAGAACTGTGTATGGAGATGACTGCTCCACTCCACTGCAGGGTTTTAACTTGGAAAGTACTGTTCCTATTCCTTCCCTTTTACCCTGATGCTGCAAACAGGGTTTTAAATAGCCAGTATCGCATTGCATTTTGCGATGCAAACCAGCTGGTCATGCGAGTCAAAACATGGACTGGATCGCATAAAAGTGTGATCCATTTTTTTCATGTTTTCTTACAGTTTCCACCTTTTTGAGGGATGATTTCATGTGCAGTACTGTAATTTATGCAAAATAGGCCGTCACTGTGTCCTTTAGTTATGCTCACCTCCAAAGTTACTGGCTGCCTGACCCTGCACTCCATTTAGAAAGAGGCTACATCAGACAGTGGAAAAAGATGACTAAGTCAGTGTGGCGCAGTGAGCGAGAGGCGAGGAAGAGCTCCCTGAATTGAACAGCAAGACGACGTCGGGATAGAAACATCAAAACTTAAGGTGGGTATTCCTCACTGTGATGGCAGGCACAGAAGCAATTAATTTCATGAAGAGGGCATTTAAAATTATTCTGTTGTGGCGTTGGAGAAAATAAACTGATCGGGTGAGGGCCTGGCATAGTCAGACTAAGGGTTTGGTGAAAGCCACAGCAGAATTAATACAACCCCCTCGCTCTGTGTGGTTATGCAGAGCTGTGGTTTATTAAAGAAACTGGTGAGTTTTAATTAATGTGAAGGAGGCAGGTGCAGCTTAGGTGATCTTCATAGACTAAGTCTCCATCACTCATTCACACTATTGGGATAGCGCCAGAGGCGCTAGGACCAAGCGGGAGCCTAAAATTTTCAGAAGGGTCGGCGTCAAGACAGGACCACGCATGCACAGCACCATGAGACTAGCTCGCGCCTGTGTAGGCTATCTCAAGGCCGACCTCCAACTGCCTCAGTTCCTTTTCTCCCACCGCCGAGCGCGCTTAGGATGTCAACGCCGCTCGCCTGCCAGAGTCTAAGTTTTCATCTATACGACAGCAGCTTTTAGCGTTTAATTTAATATTTTAAGTAGTAATTTCTTATTTTGCAAACAAGAAAAGAAGAATATGAAGAAGAAGAAAAATAAATTCTTTCCTGCCATCAACAGAGTTGTCCTTAGACGGTAGCGGTGATGGTAGGAGGACTTCGTTAAAAGTTTTTATGGCAGAGGGCTGTGTCCGGTTCACCGCCTTAATTAACTGAGGGTCCGACTACGGACAGTCCTGTGCTTGGGGGAAATGAAAAACACAAATCTATAGCGGTTCAGGGTCCGGCTCCGCTTAACCTCAAGCTCTTCCTTCTGGTTGGGGGAAGAAGAATCGGTGCCGCTCAAGGTTGCCCGTTGGTACGTTTGCACGAGGATTGTTCGTCGGTAGGGGCGATGGGCCTGAACCGACTTTGGTGGGTTCCCTTGGCCCCGCTCCTAACGGCTGCATTCTCGACTCCGAACTCCATCTCTGTCCTCGCTGGAGCTCCGTTGGGGAATTTCACCTCTGGGCTGCTCCTGTGGAGCAGGGGGTTTGACTTTCCAGTTTTCCTGTCTCTGTTCCTGATTTTGGGGCCTCGGATCCACTGGACTGGAGCCGGGTCGATTGGATCACGATGGGCGAGGTGCCCTCTTGGTGCTTTCACCATCCTGTCGACCCCTCGTGCATACCCCCCTCCCTTTTCCACGCAGGGGCTGGCACGGGCACCACCTTTTTCCTTCTCCCCTTCTTCTCAGGTTTTCCATTGGCATTTTCTTTCGGCGCCATGGTTCGGTGCCTTGATCGGCGCTGTGCCTCAGTACCTTGGTCAGCGCCGTGCCTTTCTCGGCACCGTGGGTTGGCACCATCGTTCTGTGCGGCGCCGTGGGTGCTGTTGTTGCTGTCGTTGGTTGTCAGTGCCGCCAGTGGTGCCGCGGGTGTCTAGTTGGTGCCGTGCACCCGCGGGAGGCGCCGTGTACTTGCGGGCAGTGCCGGGCACCTGTGGGTGCCATGGGTGCCGCAGGTGACACCTGCGGGTGCCATGGGTGGTACCAGGGGTGCCCATGGGTACCGTGGGTGGCATAGTGGGTGTCCATGGGTGCCACTGGTGCCCCTGGGTGCCATGGGTGCTACCGATGCCTTCGGGTGCCATTCTTGCCATGGGTGCCATGGGTACCATGTTGCCATGGTACCATGGTTGTTGGGGGTGCCCTCGGGTGCCATTGCTGCATGGGTGCCAGGGTGCCAGCGGGTGCCGCCTCGGGTGTCACCCAGGTTGGCATAGGCACTGCTTGGTGCCCTCCTGTGCCACGTGTGATGCTGGTGCCACAGGGGTGCTAGTGGGTGCTGTCTGGCAGAATTAGTGACACAGCTTTCCTTTTCGGACTTCTCCACAGAACTTGTTGCAGGATGTTTTCCGCAGAATGAAGTCCTGTTCTGCGGATTATTTTTTCGCACATCTTAGTCAGTGGTGGTCCATGTGGGATCTTGTGTCATCCAGCGGTTTTCTGCTGATGGAACTCTGCTGTACTGTTCTGCCTGTGGAATCTTTCTTTCTGCTCAGCACTTTCTTGGCTCCCTACGTGGTATCAAGATCCTCGACATCCTTCCTGATGGCGGAGTCTCTAGTGGCTCTGACCTAGACCTCCCTTGGAGGTCCTTCTGGGGTAGACGTGCATCTACATAGGTCTTTCCCTGTCCTTCTCATCAGTAATACAGCGGATGTCTCATTTATATACTGAAGGGCACGTCCTCTCTATCAGAGTCCGTGATGGAAGATCTTTTCAGTAGTTCCTCAGTAATGGGGTCCACTATAGTATTTCAGACTGCGTCCATGGACCATACACTTTTGTGTCTAGACTTTTTCAGTCGTCAAGACAATTATACTCTGTGGAACATTCTAATTTAATGGTCGGGAGCCACTCAGGCTCTTCTGCTCCTTTGATAGAGGTATATAGCCCCCTTGTGATATTGCCCCTTTGGTGGCTTCTTTGGCACAGGTGGTTAACATCTCTCCAGCTGTGATTATCAGTCTGGTCATGATTTCAGTATGGATGCGCAGGCTCCTTCTGCACTCAGATGGAGAACATCTACGTCATTTTGTATCAAAACAATCCTTGCGAAATAGCAGCTTGAAAGCCTTGTTAGGCTCGGACTAAAAAAAATAAATAAAATGTTTTTATCACAGCACAGGGCCTAGCCAAAATTACCAGATACCCCACTTTTTGGATCTGGTCAGGTTCCGCCTCAGCCGCTGAGGCGCTCGTCTCCAGAGTACGGTAAAGAGTACCTGACGACATCTTCCCCTAGGGGAAGTCCGATCCAGCGGTGGTATAGGTCATCTCTTTCTCCAAGACAGATTTCTCTCATTCAGAGACATTTCCTAGACCTAGGCGACTGCCCAGTCTAATTCCCCTATCTTTTATCAGACTTTCTTCTCTTGAGCAGAGCCTCGCAGCAACAGAAGCGACTCTCCACCGAGTCGGAACTCAGGTTCCTACTTCCTTGCTTGCTTTAACTTAACAGGCAATATACTCCTTCTTGACCAAAAGTCAAGTACGTCTTTTTTCGGAGGTAGCTTCTCAAATATTCACAACTTCGGTTTCTGCGCACTGGTTCCATGCCAGTTGCTCACAAAGCTATCCTCTCCAAGTGCGTGACGGAGTTGTGATGTTTGTTTTTCAGCAAACAAACTAGAGACCTTTCCTACTCCCTTCAGGGAGGCCAGAGTGAGTACCACTTTCAGTCACTTACAACGAATGGGTTAGCCCTAACTGGGTCCTGCTGTGTCCCTCCTTGATGCACATCTGCCTCTATTTGCCTTAGAAATCCAGCCTGTTTTTTTTCTGTCGGAATGCTTTTTTCTGCAGTGGACATGTCCTTCTGTACATTTTTCCTTTCTCCCTGAGTTAGAGACTGCTACTACAGTTGTACACACAGGGGCAGGATGATTTCTTTTGGAAAATGCAGTGGGTAGGATCTGGTTCTACTAGACCACCACAAGAGACTTCTACGTCGTGCTTGTCCTTTCATCAGGGAGGTCCCAGTGACTAAGTGGAGACCATTCTCCTTGATGGGCTAACCCCACCTGGACGCCCTTTGCTCACCAAGTAAGGGGTTCAACTGCTCCTGGACCTGTTGTTCACAGGTCAGCCATACTTGATAGTGGGGGTTTCCATCTGCACTTTCTGGTCTACCCTGCACCAGTAGACTTTACCTCCGACTCTTTCAGTTCCTGAGGTCCCTTTACTATACATTAGTACATGTCTTTGACACTATTACTTCTGGTCCTAGACCAAACTGTGAGGCCAGGTTCTTGCCACTCTCCTACAGTGGTTGCAGCTTCCTGGCAGACTTTCATTTTATGCCCATTGCAGTTATCTGCAAAATGGTGAGTTACAACTCGAGTGCTTATCTTGTAGGCACTATGTTCTAGATGCTCTTTACAAGACAGCTCTTTTTATTAGCAGGACAGTCCTTTGCCATCCTTTCTGAGTGAACCCTATCTCCTACCACCCTGCTCAGGGTTGTTGGTTTTAGCTTGGTACTCTCCCACTTGTGTGAATGAGTGATGGAGACTTAGTCCAGGAAGATATGGAAAATTACGTACTTACCGTAATTATTTATCTTCTTGGACAGTCTCCATCACTCATTCACACACCCACCCACCATCCCCTGGGTTCACTCATTTTCTTTCATGGTCTTCATGGTCCTATGGTTCAGACTGTGAAGACATTGTTCTTTGACCTTTCTTGCAAAGGCCATCTGGGCCCTCTCAGGCCCAGAAACTCAGGATGAGTTATTCTCATTAGTTACGCTGCACCTCCTCGGTCAAAAAGGTACTGAGGTGGTTGGAGGGTCGACGCTGAGATAGCCTACACAGGCACGAGCTAGTCTCACGGTAGTGGGCATGCGTGGTCCTGTCTCGGCGCCGACCCTTCTGAAAATTTTAGGCTCCCGCTTGGTCCTAGCGCCTCTGGCGCTATCCCACTAGTGTGAATGAGTGATGGAGAGTGTCCAAGAAGATCAATAATTACGGTAAGTATGTAATTTCCATTTCTTGTCCCGATTCAGTTTGCTGTCGACGAGCAGTCGTGTCTTTCTGCATGCTGCGCTGAGCTCAGCCCAAGTAGACTTAGGCACACCTTCTTCCTCCCCATGACCTCTGAACTGCTTTGGACCAGGAGTTAGAACCCCTGCAGAGAAAATAAAAGAAAGCAGGTAATAGTGCAGGAATCGGGGCGCATAGAGGTTTGTTTACCGTGGCTGTCGGCGGGTCGCTCCTGCAGGCCCATCCATGAGCCGACTGCATGTAGCTTGCTGCCATGATTATTCCATGCTGAGCCCAAAGTCAAGTGCTGATGTATAGTCAGGCCCTCCACCCATAGGCTTAACCAGCAACTGTCCACGATCACACCGGGCTTTTCCTGATACTCCCCCGTGGCATCCCTCAGATCTCCATCAATGACTGCAGGCCCCACCGCGAATCCCCAGGTGTACGGTTAGAAGTCGAGCTGTGGTATCTGTTTGCCTGGCCACTGTGACCCACAGTGCTGAACTGCGATCCCCCCCACCACACCACGAACTGCTGAATTTAAACAATTTCCCCTTTCCTCCCAGTGTACAGGTACTAGCATCGAGTCTCACCTTTGTATGAAACCTCCATGTAGTTCTACAGATGCAAACTGTAACTCTCCTGCACTAATCCAGTAAGCAATACGACTTGGGAGGTTTCACTTGGAGTGCCGTGGGTCTGGCAGAGTCGGGTATGTGCCACAACTGGGGGAACCTGAACTGCGTGGAGTTTGTAGGGGGGGTCACTGCATAAAACCTCACCAGTGACTTTACTGTGCTGGTTCTCTGTGACATGGGTGGGTGTTGGGGAGGTGGGTTAGAAGCAAGGCCAGTGCTCTGTCACCCCTAGGTGTCCCTCAAGTTTTTTTGGGGGGAGGGCTGTTGTTCCCCACAGTAGTTCTTTCCAGAGATACAGCAGTTGCAGTTATTCTGGGCACACATGAGCGCTCACACTGTCATGCTGTGCCACAGAGCAGTAAGGGACTGTGCTTGATGATCCCTCAGGTACTAACTACCTGTGCAGTTGTTCTACGGCCCTGGCCTACCTGCCACATGGGGTTCTCACTGTGTTGTGCCCTGAAATATCTGACAGGCTTGTTAATCTTCATATTAAATTATTGAATCTGCCTGAACAACTGCTCTGCACAGGCCTGGGGTTCTAATCTGGAAGACTGCCCATATTGCCCTTATTATGTTGGAGTGGGGACTCTTTCTTTGGCAACCAGATATGGCCCAATTCAAGTGCCTGTTTTTAGGGAAGTTAAGTGCTTGCTTAGAGTCACACAGTAGGCAGTGGAGGTTGTGGGAATCAAACTCAGGTCTGCTGGATGTTGTACCTGCTAATTCACAGCTCATTACATTACTTTGACCTAGGCTATACTGCCAATTAGGCATGTGTCTGTGTCTATAGTGTGTACTGAAACAGATCTTTCTGCAGATACAATGTATTTTACAATAACCAGGCAGAAGAGGGCTGCACCCCACTGTGCATGGTTCAATGAGATTGCTAAGTCACAACTGGCACAAAATGGTCATGCAACTTCTCCATGGCAGTCCCTTGTGACTGAATATTGGGCCCTGGATGGGCAGATCGTCAGCGGCTCTGGCCGGATTTGAACTTGGTCTTCTGGTTCCCAAGCCTCTGCTCTAGCCACTAGATCACGCTGCATCTCTAAGGATGCTCTTGTAACATAAGATATGCATCTCTGTGTCCCTGTTATGCTATCATAAATCACAGCTGAATAAGAAACAAACATATTTATTGGTAAAAGGGCCAAATGGGCAGACTTGACCTTGGTCTTTTTCTTCGGTCACTGTCTATGTCTCTAAGGAAAGAGACATAGCAGGTCCCATTTTTCATCTCTGATATGGATGAAAGGTAGAACAATACAGAAGTACAAGTCTATAACAGTACACAATGCTACAAAAAAAAGAAAGTACAGTTACGTAAGAACTAACCGTAACAGTAGATCTTCGAGAACAGCTCTTGCAGCAGGTTACACCATTAGGACTGAAGCCGGCAGGCGTCAGGACCCCACAGAAATCTTCTAGCTAGCAGTCTTCAATGGGGACCACCTCCGACGTCGGTCCGGCCCCTGATGTCAGACGTAGTACATAAGGAGGCGGGCCCGCCAGAATCCCCAGTTCTCCCACCGGAGACTTCCGGCCGCTGGATGACATCAGAAGTGGAGACCGAGGATCCGCCATCAGAAGAAGAAAAGAGCGTAAGCTCCTGCCGAAGTCTGGTTAGGCCTTACTTCCTCCAATGGGAATGGTGGGCGGGAAGGTACCTGCTTAAAGAGCTGTTCTCGAAGATCTACTGTTACGGTAAGTTCTTACGTAACTGTACTATCTTACTTTGAGATACAGCTCCTGCAGCAGGTTACACCATTAGAAGAAGAAGAAGAAGAATCAGTATTTATATAGCGCTTTTCATACATCCAAAGCGCTTTACAAGCAATGCTAGACTGGTAGTGAAGTGACTGAATGTGTGGTGGCGGCCATATCGCACATCATCACCCACACACAGCCTGGATAATTGCATGAACCGGTTTATGGGAAGGGGAATGTTGGCCAGGACACCGGGAATGTTCCCTACTCTTTTCGAAGAGTGCCCTGGGTTCTTTTACTTCCACCTGGACACCCACCAGGACAACACCAGGATGGGCAGAAGGGACCTCAGTTTAACGTCTCATCCGAAGAACGGCACACCCCAGCAGTACAGCACCCCCCAATACTGCACTCGGATGCCAGCGATTTTTAGGTGTTAAGTCCAATCCCGGTGTGGGACGAGAACCCACGACCTTCTGGTCCAGAGGCAGATGTGCTACCAACTGAGCCACACTGACACATTAGGACTGATTCCCAAGCAATAGCACCTCTAGGCACTCTGGGAGGAGGCATAACGGAGAGATCTTGAAAAATCCTGACTCTAGGACAGTAGACCCAGTAGAACGGCGAGGCCGAAACCTGCTCTCCGCTGTGAGGCAATGTCCAGGCTGTAATGCCTGATGAAGGTGTGCACTGAGCTCCAAGTAGCTGCAGCACAAATGGCCGAGGTGGAGACGTTCCGCAGTGCTGCGAAGGAAGTAGCCACCCCCCTAGTCGAGTGGCCCCGAACTGTGCCCGGAAGGGGCTTCTGTTTGTTGTTGTAACAAAACGAAATGCACTGGACAAGCCAGCGGGAAAGGGTCTGTTTTGAGACTGGTTGGCCCAACATCCTCTCAGAGAAGGAAATAAACAGCTGCTCGGAGCTGCAATGCTGTTGGGTCCTGGTCAAGTAGTATCTTAAGGAGCGGTGAACATCTAGGGTGTGAAGCAATGCCTCTCCTCTATTGGTGTACCTGGGGAAGTACATCGGCAGATCGATGTCCTGGTTAGGGTAAGGGCTGAGACCACCTTAGGCAGGAATTTAGGATTCAGTCCTCAGAGACACTCTGTCCTGGTGGAAAATTAAATAAGGTTCCTTACACATAAGCGCGTAGCTCAGAAATTCTCCTTGCTGACGTGACAGCAACCAAAAATAACGCTTTCCGACAGAAAGCGCGGCTCTCAATCTGCGTGCAGGTTCAAAAGGGGGCAGCGTGAGCTGCTCCAGGACGAAGAGTAGGTCCCAAGGAGGGACGGGATCCTTGATGGGTGGCCTAAGGTGTAACACCCCCCTCATGAAATCACGAGAGGCATCGAGTTGTGCCACTGTGCGTTGACCTATCGGGTAGTGGTAGGCCGAAATCGCACAGAGGTGAACTTTAATCGAGGAGTAGGCAAGGCCTGAGTGGAAGAGGGAAAGCAGGTATTCCAGAACTGATTTCTCTGGGCAATCTAAAGGGGAGAGGCCGCATGCCTGAGACCACAGGCAAAACCGGCGCCATTTCATGGCGTACGTCGCATGCGTTGCCGGCTTTCTGGTGGCAGAAAGAACTTCCGCCACCTCTTGCGAGACCCCGTGTTACATAATGGCTATGTCTCGAGGAGCCAAGCATGCAGGTTCAGTGAGCGTAAGTCCGGATGGACTAACGAACTCCCCTCTTGAGACAGCAGGTGGGAGCTGGAGGGCAACGGGAGTGGAGGTTCCCGGGACAACTGGTCAGCATGGGGTACCAGATCTGTCTGGGCCAGAAAGGCACTACCAGGATCATTGTTGCATGCTCCCTGCGAAGTTTGAGAAGAACTCTCTGGATCAACGGGAAGGGAGGGAAAGTGTAGAGGAATCTGTCCGCCCAGAAGAGGGACAACGCCTCTCGCCAAAAAACACCAGGCCCTGGATCTAGTGAGCAAAAATTGGGCAGTTTTGCGTTGGATGGGGAAGAGAACAAGTCCAATTCTGGAGTGCCCCATCGAAGAAACAGATCCTCTGCTACCTCCTGAAGAAGTTCCCACTCGTGGACTCTGGCCTGGTAATGACTCAGGCCGTCTGCGATTGTGTTGTCCATTCCGGGAACGTGAACTGCAATCAGGCTCGCGCCGTGTCGGATTACCCAATCCCACACTCTCATAGCTTCCCTGCAAAGAGGGTAAGAGTGTGTGCCTCCTTGTTTGTTGAGGTAATACATCACCACTGTATTGTCTGTTTGAAGAAGAAGAGTACTCGGCGGGATTTCTGACTGGAAGGCCTGCAGGGCATAAAGTACCACCCTCATCTCCAGAATGTGGATATGGAGGTGAGCTTCCTGAGGGGTCCATGTTCCCTGGGATCTCACCCCGTTCAGGTGTGCTCCCCATCCCTGCCCTGAGGCGTCTGTGGAGAGGATTACCTCCAGGGACGGCGCTGCAAACAGAACACCCACAGAGAGTGTCCCTGGGTCTAGCCACCATTGCCAGTCCCGAATCACGGCCTTCGTGATTCTGACCGGCTGCTGCATGTGGTCTTGCCTTTGGTCCCATTGCACTTTTAGCATCCACTGGGTCACCTGCATGTGGAGCCTTGCCATAGGGACGGTTGGAATGGCCGCAGCCATGTGTCCGAGCAAGCGAAGGACCAGTCTGGCGGGGACAGTCTTCTTCGCTGAGAGGTCCCTGATGAGGGACTTGATGCGCTCCGCTCTGTCCTTGGGAAGAAAAGCTTCCCTTGATGGTGTCCAGAACTGCGCCTATGAACTGCAGCTTGGACGGTACCAGGAGAGACTTCGGTTGATAAGAATACCCAGTGACTGAAAAAGCGTTAGGGTGCTCTGGATGGCCAACAACAGCGCCCTTCTGGAGGAGGCCATGAGAAGCCAGTCGTCCAGGTACGGGAACACATAGTGGCCCTGTCTCCTTAGAGATGCTGCCACGACTGCCATACACTTGGTAAAGACCCTGGGGGCCGATGACAGTCTGAAAGGAAGGGCCCGGAACTGAAAATGGTGGCCAAGGAACTCGAAGCGCAGGAACCTCCTGTGCGCTTGAGCTACGGGGATGTGCAGGTAGGTGTATTGCATGTCCAGAGATGCTAGAAAGGCATCCTTCCTCAGCATGGGAATGAGCCCTAGGAGGCTCACCATGCAAAAATGGTTGTAGGCGACCGACATGTTGAGGTCGCTGAGGTCCAATACTGGACGGAGGTCCCCTGTTTTCTTTGGAACCAGAAAGTGGGACTAGTAGCCGGCTCCTCTCTGGTTCTCCGGGACGTACTCCACCGCTCCGTTTTGTAGAAGCGCGAGTACTTCATGCCTGATGAGCGATCTGTGCTGACCCGAGTAATGGGAGAGCAGAGAAGGCCTTGTGGGGGCTTGTCCACGAATTCTATAAAGTGGCCTTGTTCGACCAATTGAAGAACCCACCTGTCGGTGGTAACAGACTGCCACCCTAGCAGGTGGTCCGCAATATGACCCCGACCGTGGTGTCCCATTGATCCTGAGGGGCGATGCAAGGAGTCATGCTGTATGGCTGAGGGTCCTGCAGGTCAATACCTGGTAGGGCTGCCAGAGTGATTTATTGTATTTATTGTAATTATACTGTTATTGTTGCTGTTTGTGTTATATGTATTTGCAATTGTTTTATTTGTACCTTTGGCACTGAAAAGCTTAAAATAAATTTTACCTTACTTATTACTCGGCCTCGCGGACGACTTCCCCTAGGCTCTTCGGGAGAAGGAGCCTCGTCGCGGGCCGTGCGGGAGTTGTCCTTGCGTCCGCCGTAAAACGGGCACTGGTTCCTACAAAAGGAACCGAGCTTCGGTCTGTACATGGCTTGGACAGACCGCACCGCCTTCCCGGCCTCTTGAAGTTTGGTGAGAACCTTCTCCGAAGACTCACCAAAAAGAACTTCTCCATGGAATGAGGCGTCCAGAATGTTTTTCTGGACGTCCGGGGTAAATCCGGAGACATGAAGCCATTAGTGTCTCCGGAGGCATACGCCTGAGGCTGCCGCTCTGGCTGAGGAGTCCGCAGAATCATACGCGGCTCGCAGCACCTGGGTTCCTACGTCTGAACCCGTGCGGAGGAGCTGAAGCAACTCTTCCTTCTGCTCACCTTCTGGCATCTTTTCTGCCAGGTCTAGTCCCTGCTCCCACAAGGCATTCTGAAACTGGACCATGTGGGTAAGATAGTTGAGGGACCTAATGGCGCAGGTAGCAGCTGCATATGTGCGCCTGCCCACTGCGTCCAATTGCTTGGACTCTAGGTCCAGTGGCAGGGTGCTCAGATGTTGTGGCCTCTGGGACCGGTCATGTGAGGCTGTGATGACCAGGGAATCGGCCAGAGGATGAGATGCCAAGTACTGGTCCTCCCTAGGGGGATTGTACAGGCGGTCAGCCTCCTTCGGCATCGCCGGGAGTGAGTGTGGACGTTCCCATGCTGCCTTGGTGATGTCCACAAAAGTGTCCACCAAGGGTGGCACCACCACAGGCTTTGGGTCCTTTTGCCGAAGATATCGTGCAAGGCGTAGCCTCTCGGGATCAAGTTCCTCTGCGTCCCAGCCCATGTTCTCTTGAATATGCCTCATAATCTCTGAGAACGATGGGTCATCCGGAGGAGATCTTGGGAGCTCACGTGGGTCTGGTGATGGGACGCTGATGGGAGAAGGGGATCTGGATCCGTCTGAGAAATCCGATCCCGAGTCCTCCGTCGAAGGCAAACGGCGGCATCTTCTGGGTCTCTTGGGGCTGGGTGACCCTGAAGAAGATCTGGACGGAGGTCTCCTCTTGTCTGGTCTGCCCCTAGGAGATTCTGCAGGCTCCTGGGGGGAAGGTACTCGGCCTGCTGCCCCGGATGGGGTGGAGGGTGCTGGGGCCGGTGAAGTCACGGGTGGTGTGGGAACCACGTCCTTCTTTATGGTATCCCACCAGTAGGCGAATAAATCCTTGACCTCTGAAATACTGAGGCCCGACGACAGGCCGGGCGCTGGTGGTCGGTCGTCGGGTTCCGGCGTCGGCTCCCAAGGGGTCTCTGGTTCATGGGAGGGTTCCCTGGGGGGTTCGACAGGACTGAGTTCGCCCGCCTGGTCTTCGGGCTGAGTCAACTCCTCCTCCGTAAGCGCCTCCTGGCCAACGTCGGTAGGTGACGTAGGTGTTCCTCTCTCTACTGGGTCAGGCGTCGGTCCCCCGGCCGGTGTCCGAGGTGGAGAAGGCCTGACCGACGACGGGCGTCGGGCAGTCGTCAGGTCCCAGGACCGGTGATGCTTGGCCGACGTCCTTTTGAGCGATGTTCAGCTCCTTGGTCTTCCGCTGGGGTGGAAGGGGCAAGGAGACCAACCGGACGTCGGGAGCCGGACTTGTGGTGGTGGCGGTCCCCTGACCTCGGTGAGGCCTTGGAAGAAGATGAAGAAGGCCTGGAGGTCTTAACAGGCTGTAGAGTAGAGGAACCTGAGGATGACTTGACCGCGACCGGGGGAGGCTGAGAGCGGGCCTGGGAAGGAGAGCGGTCGGACTGGGAGCCGGAGCTACTGGAGTCGGAAGCCCTAGAAGGGGATTTTGATCTCACCCTCTCCTTGTGCTTTTCAAGGTGCCGGCAGGCTTTCTCGGACGATTCCCCCTTGGAGGCAGAATTCATGGCCTTCTACTCTCTTCAAGAAGGTGTTTGTAGGGCCTTCTGGCATGGATCCGGTCCGCTATTAAATCCTTGACAGAAGGAACAGGCCCAGGTGTCGGGTCCGGCTCTAGGCACTCGCACGCAGGCCAAATGCGGTCTTTAAAGGAATTTGCTTCTCAAGGCAAGATTTTGATGGATGGCCTCCGCTGGAAGTTGGAGAGGACATCAGATGGCACACGCTCGCTGGAGAAAAGGTTTCCGATTCAGAAAAGAACTTTTCCAGGCGCTATGCCTAGAAACAGACCGAAGGGTCGAGACATGCAAGTCGACGGCGGGAAAGAACTGGAGATTCTGGCGGGACCGCCTCCTTATGTACTACGTCTGACGTCGAGGGCGGGACTGACGTCAGAGGCGGTCCCCGCTGAAGACTTCTAGCTGGAAGATTTCCGTGGGGTCCTGACGCCTGCCGGCTTCAGTCCTAATGGTGTAACCTGCTGCAAGAGCTGTATCTCGAAGTAAGATCAGCTAAATACAGTATTCAGGATTCTACAGTGCAGAAGTGAGTAAACTTTATTTTCATAACTGCAGTTCCTACGATCCTCATGAAAACAAGATGATGTGCATCATAGTGCTGTCCTCAGTGAGCAAAATGTTAAACAAAAAACAGTTTTACTTACAAATGAAAGATTTTTTTTTAAAAACAAATTTTAAAGTTATTCAAGTTTCCTTCTTTCAGTGCTGGAAGATGGTATCCAGTGAATATGTCATGCAGATTATAGTGTAGGTATAATCGTGTAGCAAAAACAGAGTTGGGAAAAACAGCTACAGGGATAGCATAGCACAAGTACATTATCGCTATCGCTGTAGCTGTTGTCACTCGGGATGGAGACGATAAGATGTCCCTCGAGTGCTGCCTTGCCGAGCAGCTGCTGTGGCACTGAGGTTAGAGCCACGAGCAGCGGAGGGTGGCAGAATGTGAGGATGACCAGGGTTCAATTCCCAGTCCCATGAATATTTTTCCCCCCCCATCCTGACTTTCCGTTTTAATGTGTTGGCCCCAACCTGCACTTTTGCCGCCACCCCCAGTTTCTTGTGGTCAGTCATCCACTCCCCCCAACACAAACACGATCCCCCCCACCCCGTGAGGTTCCTCCCCGTCCCTGAGTTGCCTACCCCCCGGAGGTGGGTATTTATAATTTTGGAGGTACGGGGGGAAGCATTGGCATTATTTGTAGTGGTCTGCGTATTTGCCCATGCGATTCATTGTCCATCGACGATTTGCTTGCGTTTTTTTTTTATAATAACCACTTTATTAGTTTTTAGTCCAATACAAGAAAAACAGTCAATACACCATTGCATATAGAACAAATAAAAACAAAGTAGACCCACAATAGGGAGAGAAAGGGGGATCATAAAATAACATTATGAAGGAACATGAAGGTAAGGGAAAAAACAAATATCAATACAAAAACATTGGTAACTGATTGCTTACAATAAACCACCAAATAGAGAAGACTGAAGTCAGAGGCCATTATACAGCTAGATAGTAACCATAAACCAAACAGCAAAGGGTAAGGGTCGAAGGCAGACTTGGGAAATTCAAATGGTATCCCCAATCCAAACTTTCCCTAAACACCAAAAAAAAAAAAAAACCTCCAGGAGCACATTAGAGAACACAGGAGGGATCGACATCTGCCTTATACAATAGCCAACATTCCCAAATCTGTTCAAAAGCAGGGAGCATATTTAAATACTTATAAGTACACCGCTCATGTCTAGAAATGGTTTCAACCAAGGCTTCCCAATGGGTGACCTGGAGTAAATGTGGTTGACGCCACAACCTCGTTATAATCTTTTTAGTACAAATCAATAAAATCAATAACAACTTCAATGATCTGCCCCAAACTGAAAACTCCACAGGGAATATGAAGCAAAACCAGTGCTGAAGGTAAAGAAGAGGGGATATCAAAGATCTGACTGATCACTCGAGAAATCGCAGACCAGTATTGTTGTATACAGGGACATAACCAAAAATGTGTGCCTGATCTGCTAATTGTTCACCACACAGTCTCCAACAGATGCCTGCTGTAGGGCCCAAAAAAAGAGGTAAGCAAGGCAGGAGGTCTAAAATAGCGCACTCTGCATTTCCATGAAAACTCACAAAGGTATGGTTCATTGAGAGTTTGTAGGAAGCTATAGAAAACTTCTCCCACTGAGCAATGTCACAGTCTATAGGTACAGTAGGTCAGTCACCCACCATTGAAAAATTAGCCCAGTGGAGTCTTTAGCGGAAGCATGTACCAAAGAATAAAAAGTGCCAATCAAATGATCTGGCAGAGCCCCCTATTTGAGTGGAGATTGACATCTGTATCAGTGACTATACAGAATCAGAAGAAAATACAAATAGAGAGGTAATGAAAATAAGCCTGAAATTGCAAATATCTAAAGTAGTCCAAGGAGGGAATACCATACCTTGCTTGGAGATCACTAAATGGCTGAAGCTCAGCTCGATACAAGACCTAGTGCACATATACCAGGCCCAATTCAGCCCAATGATGTAGAAACAAATCTTGAGTGTTGAAGGGAATCAGACTGTTTCAAGTTAAAACACTTAAAAGAAAAGCACCGGGATTTGAGAAAGAGGCACAAATCCTGTGCCAGGTGGATAAAATTTCCCGAGTGAAACAAGAAAAATTGCAGAAGGGAAGATATTGTGGTGGGCAAGAGTAAAGAAAGTGACCGGTATCGTGAAGGTAATTTAGAATGGTATGCCATCACTATGGCGACAGTTTCACTGCGACCCACATTACAGCGACAACAGCGCCAGGTTGCTATAGTGTCGGCGTGGGACCCAGGCACTGCTTTCTGGGGGTCTTGCACCCCCTCCCTGGATCAACTCTGGCTTGGAGTTGATTCATTTAGTTATCAGGGGTTCAGGGGCAAAGCCCCAAGAAAAATAGTCCAAAGTGACCACCTTTATGCTGACTGCAAATATGGTCGACATACAGGTGTCGGTGTAACGTCGGTCGACAACAAATTTCTCGACCGACTGTCATGGTTCCATTTAAAACAAATTCTTGTCCTTACAATGTGCTTGAAAGGACGGAGAAGACCAAAGACAAAAAATATGCAACTGGCATGCTAAAGCATACCAACTGAAGTTAGGAAGATTTAACCTACCACAGTGTACTGGGAGATGTAAAAGAGAGGTCCGAATCCTAGGTTTCTTACCCCTTCAAAGAAAATTTAAAATCATATGAAGTTAGTCTTGGAAAAAAAAAAGATGGAGGAGAAAGAGGGAGCGTTTGTAAAAGAAATAAAATACGGGGAAGAACATTAGAGCAAATGGTTTCCACTCTCTAAAAAAAAACATAAGGAGATAGTGGACCAAGTCTTAGGATCCTAAGAGACAGATGTTAACACCAACTAACAGCTGAATAAATCTAAATGATCCAGATTACAAGGGATAGAGATCCCCAGATACCGCAAATGGTTTCTGTTCCATCTGATGGGATATAACTGAACAACAGAATCTGGGGGAGAATAGTTAAATGTCAGAAACTCTGTTTTGTTGGAGTTTAGGTGGAAGCCAGTCATTTCTTCAAACTGAGAGAAGATATCCATGACAGCCTGGAGGGAGGAGGTGGAGTCAGTAAGGGTAAGAAGAATATCATCAGCAAACAGGGCAATTTTGTAGTCCCAGCCTCCCAAGGGAATACTGTGAACATTCAAAGCAGTATGGCTAGAAATAGCAAGAGGTTCAATATATAAAGCACATAACAAAGGAGAGAGAGGGTATCCCTGACAGGTGCCCCAGCCCAAAGAAAATGGAGTACAGCACATGCCATTAACCATTAACTCTAACTAAGGCAGATGAGGGAGAATAGAGATGCCAAAGCATAGCCTCAAATTCCTTGGGGAACCCATAAGCATGTAACAAGGACCATAAAAATGTCAAGACACACGATCAAAGGCCTACTCTGCATCCATACTGACCAGGACCAGGGGGATTGAGCGTTGTTGTGCATATTCAAGTAACAAAAAGTGTGTCGTACATTATCATGTGTTTGTTGCTTGGGAACAAATCCCGCCTGGTCACGGTCCAGCAAGGAGGGGAGAAGGCCCTTAAGTCTGGAAACCCATATTGACATAAAGAACTTGTACTCGACATTGAAAACAGCAATGGGGGATGTGAAGTAGGTAACATATGATCCTTGCCCTGTTTGGGTAGTGCTGCGATGATTCCATATTGCCAGGAGGGGCATGGCCTGACTGAACATATAAGAAAATCACGACTATGCTGCATCAGAAGTACCTCCTGAAGGGAAGAGTTTTTGTAAAATTCAGATGGAAAACCGTCTAAACACAACTTTTTCCAGATTTTGCAACTTTAATATTGGCACGGGTTTCGGCCTGGGAAATAGGAGAAAGTAGAAATTGAACTTGTGAAGAAGAGAGAGCAGGTAAAGGGGATCCTCAATAGGAAGGAATGAACGGAGCTATCGTGCGCCGGAGGGGAATCAATAGAATATGAAGAAGAATAATAGGAGTGAAATATCGAAAGAATTTCATCAGATTTGACCATAAAAGGAACCTGCACAGAAGCACAGAGCTTAATTACTGTAGCTGCAACTCGCTATGAACGAAGGGGATGAGCCAATCATTTTACTCCCCGCAGTCCCCCTTCATAATAACACTGATGCAAGTAGAACAAAGCATGTTTTTACCTTCTTGTCAAGAAAACACTGTAGTTGCTGCTGGACCACAGAAATTTGATCCCATACCGAGGTATCACCCCTCTCCCAAGCTGATTGTAAGGCACGGAGTGACTGGTGTAACTCCTTAATTTTAGCTTCTCTGGAACAATGAAATGCAGAAGAGTGGGCGATTATAGTGCCCCTAATAACTTGTCTTCAACATATCCCATAAAATACTCGGGAGAGATGTCATCTTTGTTGTTCTCCTATAGGAATTGAGGAATTAATTGTGTTAGTTTATTTATGAGGACAGGGTCCTGAAGAAGAGCAGGATGGAGTCTCCAACAAATAGAATGAGTATGTTTGCCTAGAGAAAAGGATGCAAAAGTAGAGCGTGATCTGAAAATTGAATAGGGGACATGATCTACTGCAAACACACGTTTGGAGGTGCTTCGTAGTGGTAAAGAAATAATCAAATCTAGCATGACTCCCACGCCAGGGAGAATAATGAGTATACTCCCAGTCAAGGGGGTGAAAAAAAACACCAAACATCCACTAGGCCCAGAGAATGAAGCATCTTGCTAAGATATCTATGAGCAGGTGAAAACCGATAAACCTTAGGGGCCGAAACATCAAAATTCAGGTTTAAAGTAAAGTTCAAATCCCCACCCCATAACAGTTGTCCCAGCATATGTTCAAGTAGGAGTGAAAAAAAGGAGGAGAGAACCTCAGTATTGATACCAGGAGGAAAATATGTATTACCTAAGGTAAGTGGCGGCCATAAAAGGTACCCATAACAAGCACATACCATCCAGCCTTATCTTCAAAACTGTGGGATACTTCAAAAGGAAGCCCTCGACAACCTAGAATTAGAACCCCTCTCCTCTTGTCCGAGCAGTGGGAAGAGAAAAAAATATGCACGTAACCGAAATTAAGAAATTTTGCATATTGAGTAGAAGACAAATGGGTCTCCTGTAGAAATGAAAAATCCACCTGTTGCTGCCTAAAATATTGGAGGAGGCAGTACTCGTCACAGGATTATGTATGCCGTTCACATTGAAGGACATAATTTTAATCTTTGAGCACATGTGAAAGGTTCAAATAAAAAAAGACTACCTAGAGATATCCTATAAGAAACCCAGTCGCAAAGAAAAGGAAAAAGATAAAAGAATGAGACACTTGACTCCTCCTTTAACAACAGTGAGAAAAATATCCCTGCCTCGTCTGCTTTCAAACCGCACCAAAAAAATAGATCTAAATAGACCTTACAAAATAATACAGACAACAATAAAGTAGCAATATGGTAATCCCCTTGACTAAACTGGAATACTAGCAAGTCAGTATAATAAAGCAAAATTGGTGACAGTAAAACCTTCAATTTGAATAAAATATCAACAAGAAAAGCAGCAAAAAATAACTGAAACGCCATTAGAGATAGGTAAATAGTGTGAACAATAGGTTCATACCAAAAACTCTCCTGTAGCCAGTCTAATAACATATGAAAGCAACCCTTTTAACCCCCCAACCTGGCACCTCTCAACATTCAAACCCCCAAGAAGGAGTAACCTGGAAAAGCAAAAACAGGTAACTATGTAAAGAGCAAAGAACAACCCTGATATAGCTGGCAGTAAGTAGAGGTACAGAAAAAAAACATGAAAAGCATTTTGCAAGTTCAAGTTCATTGCCAGGAAAACTCCACTGAGCAGGCTCATTTACAAGGCAGTCCTGGGAGAACAACATATACTTACAGTAATTTGAGAACAGAGCAAAAGTTATAATACAATAGAACGTGGGTAGATACAGCATCTCTCCCCCCCCCGGACCGGTCGTCTTCCAAAAGTATGCTGCAACAGGACCGCCTGATTTCTCCCTCCCCGACCGGGTTGTCTTCCGAAAGGTATGGTTAGGATGCCACACAGAGACCGCGCCACTGACTATTGTTCTCTATTTTGAATTTGGCGCTTTTTTCCACTGACACCATCCCCTTGGGCTTCTGCTGATTTGTTGGACTCTGGCAATTCCATCCAGCTTCTCCATCCTTAGAGTGTTTTTTAATTAATGGGGATTTTTTCTCCACTTTGAATTCCAGTTCTAAAAGCCCCAGCATTTTACAGAGTTCTGTAACTTGTGTGGTGGTGTCTCGGCATGCCCCAATCTCAGAGCTCTTTAAGTTTTGCTCCTGTGATCAGCGGTTCACTCTGTGGCTCGAGACGTGCCCAGATTAACTTTGTTTAATTTTATCTGGCTACTCTAATTCAGCCCCACTGCTTACAGCCTATGAGACTCTGCAATGCTGTATTTCACTTAATTTCTTTACTTACAGCCTGAGCTAATTCTGACCGGACTTGCTCATACCTGAGGCTCCGTTCTGGCTGCTTTGAGTACTGAAGGGATCAGTCAGGCAAATCCAGATCTGCAGCCTGCCCTGAACTATTTTTACATCTTTTTTTAAAAATTACCATGCTCCATTCAGTCTCACCTTTTGATTCTGTACTACTGCTGGTTGTAATTTGATGCTGCTATTCTATGTATTGTACTTATTGTATAATTGATAAGTGCACTGCTAAATCATTTGTTCTGTGCTGTTTTACTCCATTCAAACTGCTCCCCAATCTCTAACCTGTAATAATCTGTTAGTGGACTGACTTTCTCTCTCTCTCTCTCTGTCCCTCTGTCCCTCCCTCTGCTAACTCTCCTTGCTCCTCCCCTCCCAGTATTCCTTAATTTTCCCTACTTTAATTGCTTTTTCCTTATCCCCCGTCCCTATTTATTTAC
Organism: Neoceratodus forsteri; assembly: GCA_016271365.2. Taxonomy (NCBI): domain Eukaryota; kingdom Metazoa; phylum Chordata; order Ceratodontiformes; family Ceratodontidae; genus Neoceratodus; species Neoceratodus forsteri. Next base: position 1,453,913,678 of record CM057453.1, on the reverse strand, counting down.
CAACCCTCCCTCTTCTCTTCTCAGTGTGCTGCAACAGAACCGCCCGAGGAGCTGCCCCAACCCCCCCGACTGGTCATCTTCCAAAAAGTATGCTTAGGATGCCACAAAGAGACTGCACTACTGACTACTGTTCTCTATTTTGAATTTGCCGCTTTCTTACTAGCACCTTCCCTGTGGGCTTTTGCTGATTTTTTGGACTCCGGCAATTCCCTCCAGCTTCTCTATCCTGTGGAGTTTTTTTTTATTAATGGGGATTTTTTTCTCCACTTTGAATAGGCGTGGCTCTACCACCATTTTTTTAAAATCTTCTAACTTTCCCATCTACACGTCATATATTATATCCACTAGAGGTCCTCCTCTATAAGCTGCTCTGCTACTCTAGTTTCCACTAGCTCTAAGCTGCACTGTTCTTCGGTGCTCTAGCTTTTAATTCTGCTTAGCTACCCAGTCCTACCTGATCTTTGACTTTTTTCCCCTACTTACATACCAGTTGCTCGTCTTCTGCTCAGCTTCCTGTCTCCCTTTTTTCCCCTTCATCCACTTTCTTCATTAAACTTGCTTTCCCATCTTTTCTGCCACACTGCTACTCTTACCCAAGCTCTTTTCCTCCTGCCACTTCAGTCTCAAGTGCTCACTATGCTTTACCTGGCGAAGTACCTCCTGATTCTGCTTTTTCCTCACTGCTTATTACTGACTTTTTAGCAGTACCTGCTGTCCCCACCTCAAATCACAATGACGACTCATTTAACAACTTCTTCTACTCAAACTTACTCGTCGGGAGGCTCCCCACTCCTGTACCTCCAGCTGGCCTCAGCAACAAATATATTGGAATGATCAGGACACATATTTGTCACAGGAAAATACAGGTTACTCACCTGTAACAGGAGTTCTAGGAATGGTATATGTTGTTCATCCACACTGTCTGGCAGGTTCCTTGCCGCTTTAAATCTTGCCGGAAGGTCTTCAAGCTGGCTCCTCCCACCCACCCGGGTGGCAAAACTCTCGGCCTGCCCCATGACGCCAAATCTTAGCCCGCTGCAGCCAGGCTGGCCGGGAGGTCGGGAATGTAGGGATGAAACACACACCACCCTAGAACTCCTGTTACAGGTGAGTAACCTGTATTTCTAGGGACATGGATATGTTGTTCATCCACACTGTCTGGCAGACTCCTAGCAGTTCTCCGGGAGGAGGGAGGCAAGGCGCACACCCCCTACTTGGGAAATAAAGACTGGAGAACCGAGGCCCCAAAACCAGTATCCCGGCGTGACTCAAGGTCGATGTTGTAGTGGGTGATGAAGGTGTGTGCTGACTTCCAGGTAGCAGCCCTGCAGATTTCCTGGATAGGGACATCCCTGGAAGCAGCCACCGATGCAGCGGTATGGCGGGTAGAATGAGCTCTTATCCCTCTGGGAGGCTCCATGCTCGCCAACCTATAGCAGAGATCTATGCAGAGGTGAACTCCTGCCCATCGTCCGCTATTGCAGGGGTCTGCCAGTCATGTCAAGCCGTGAGGTGACAAACAGCTGGGCGAACCTCTCCTCGAACTTCAGTCATCCGATCCTTGTAATAAGCGAGTGCTCTTCTAGGGTCCAAAGTATGGAGCCTATATTCGGCCTCCGAGGTGTGATTGGGGTAGAACACCGGCAGAGTCAACACCTGGTTAAGGTGAAACTCCGACACCACCTTCGGAAGAAATTTTGGGTGGGGGCGCAGGACAACCTTGTCCCTGTGGAAGACCAGATAAGGAGACTCGATGGAAAGCACCTGGAGCTCTCCCATCCTTCTGGCTGACGTGATAGCCACCAAGAAGGCGGTCTTCCACGACAGGTGAGAGAATTCACACCTGTGCACTGGTTCGAATGGCCTGCCCGTGAGCTTAGCCAATACCAGCAGTAGATCCCACGGAGGTGGAAGTTCTGGCACCGGAGGGGATATGTGATCAAGGCCTTTGAAAAAGCGCCCGACCACCTTCTCCTGCGCCACTGACTGCTTCCCGGCCCGCTACCCGTAAGCCAGCGATGGCTGCCAGGTGCACCCAAGGGTCGCCGATCAAGCCCCTTGATGAGAAAGGGACCACAGGTAGTCCAGAATGCTAGCCATGAACAGGAGGAAGGGTCCAGGCCCTTGCCCTGACACCAAATGGAGAATCTCTTCCATTTGAAGGCTTAGGCATTTTCTGGTCGACTTATGGGACGCCTCAACGACGCTGAGGACTCGCCGGAAAGACCCAAGGCCTGGAACTCCCAGCCAGGAACCAGGCCATCAGGTGCAGGGATTGAAGGTCCGGATGGAATACCTTCCCCTGGTTGACTGAGATCAGGTCCGGGTGGGCTGGAAGCCGCCTCGGGAGCCTGGAGCTGAGGCTGAGGAGATCTGGATACCAGAACTGGCGGGGCCAGTCTGGGGCTACCAGAATCACCTGCGCCTTGTCCCTCCTCGCCTTGAGAAGCACCTTGTGGATCAAGGGAAATGGGGGAAAGGCGTAGAAGAGGCCCGGGGTCCACGGCCTCGAGAAGGCATCCCCCTGCAGCGAGCCCTGCTGAGGGGCGGGCATGAAACAGTCTCAGCTTCACATTCTCCCTGGAGGCAAACAGATCCACCTGAGGCGTGCCCCAATGGGAGAAGAGATCTTGTACTGCCTCCGGCAGGAGAGACCACTCATGAGACACAGCCCCTATCCAGCTTAGGGCATCGGCCAGGGTGTTGGAGGCTCCTGCCACATGAATGGTGAGGAGATCCGCCTCTAGGCTGCGCACGAGTGACCAAATACGGAGAGCTTCCCTGCACAGAGGCATGGAGCGCGTCCCGCCCTGGCGGTTTAGGTAGTACATGGTTACATGGTTGTGGTATTGTCCGTCTGGACCTGAACCACTTGACCCCGTAGAAACAGAGCGAAGGCTGTGAGGGCTAGACGGACCGCTCAAAGCTCCAGCAGGTTGATGTGGCATCAGGACTCCCGAGGGGACCAGAGGCCGTGCGCTCTGTGCTTTCCCATATGGGCACCCCAACCCATCAGAGAGGCATCGGTCGACAGAGAGACCATCGGCTCGGGGCGGACAACCGGGATGCCCTCCTGCAGATGTGCTGGAACGGTCCACCACTGGAGAGCGTTCCACATCCCCTGGGTCACTGTCACTAGCTGATCCAGCGGATCAGGTGCTGTGACCATTGGCTGGCCAGCCCCCACTGAAGGGGACGCGTGTACAGCGGGCCCAACGGACCACGCTGGTGCAGGCCGCCATGAGGCCCAGGAGGTGCAGGAAGTCCCAGGCAGGGCGCGATTGCCCAACCTGAAATGATTGGGCAAAGGAGGAAAGAACCTCGGCCCTGTCCGCCGGGAGCCGTGCTCTGGCTCACAGAGAGTGAAGCTCTGCCCCGATGAATTGTATCACCTGCTTTGGCATGAGTTCCGACTTGGCCTCGTTGATGAGGAGGCCAACCTGAGAGCAAACCTGGAGGGCCAGATCTCAGGGGTTGACAAATTTCAAATTTACGTGCTAGTCCAAGGACAAGTGGCCTCGCCAAAAATGGTAGTCCCAGTGTTGCAAGTGGTAGTCCATGGTCGGAAGGCCATATTTTAAGGGTCTGTTTTTTATTCGTTTGCACATTGTCATCTTTCTTTCACACTTGTTTTATTGACTGCAAATAAAATGTATTTTACAATATCTTACTGTGTGCGTGTCCTTGACTGGGTGGGATGGGGAGGGATGAGGGGTAGTGGGTATACACTACTAGGCAAACTTTATTTCAAGGCTTTATGCTCAAAGCTTAAGTGACTTCACTGCAGGCAGCCGGAGCCGGGGAGGTAGTGGGAAGGGGAATGCCCTGTGCCAGTAATATGTTTGTGCTTCACTTGTTGTGTAAACTGCTGTTATTATGCAGCAAGTTCCCCAGCAGGCCAAGGCCATATCAGCCCCCCTTCTTTTTCAATTTACAGTTTTTTTAACAGTTTTTATTTATTTTTTTGTTGGAAGACTTCCCCCCTCCCCCGAATGTAAGACATACAGTCGTACTCCACTTACTTAGTCCACCCACTGCTGCCACACTCCAACAAAGCAAATGCAACCTGGGCTGTCCTGTTCCCTCTTATCAGTCAGGGTAGGGTGGCGAGCACTGGGCTTGGCTAATAACTTGTATGGGCTTGGCTACTAATAAACTTATATTTTTAAAGTAAAAGCACTGTACACTTTCGTTTCTTCAGAATATCCTTTGTTTTATACTTCTATCTGTACTTCTGCAACCTTACAAACAATCAGACTAGGCTAGAGAGTGGCCACACAATGTAAATTTATTCCACATAAATCTGATCTTTTTGCCTCCCTCCCCGAGTCCCTCCCGTCCCTCACCCAACACCTAGGTAGTTGATGTCTCTCACATGCCGCTGATGGAGTGGATGGACATGGACCCCCTCCCCCCTTTTCTAGTCCCTTCCCAGTTTTTCCTTTGGCTTTGCTCTTTTTTGTTTTAATTTCCCTTTAGCATTTTTTGTTTACATCAAGAGACAGATCACAGTTCAGTTCAACCCAGCAATGTTCCTAATAAATTTTTAAAAGCAAAAAAACAAACTGGAGTGAGCACTAGACGTGGTGCCTCAATACTAATACAAAATACAAAAACATAAATAGAGCACCACCTCTAATAGCAGGGCACAGGTCTGTTAGAAAACTTTATTCAGAAGTACCACAAAATGCGGTACTTCTGAATAAAGTTTTCTAACAGACCTGTGCCCTTGCTATTAGAGGTGTGTGTGCTCTACTTTTTATGTTTTTTTTTTAATTTTTAGAAGCGTCCAAGCTCAAGCTCTGTCTGCTTTATGTCCTTTTTCCACCAAGACGCAAGTCCCATTAAGAAATGGAACTGTGCGCATTGCAAGCCACGGCATTCATTGCCTCGCGCCTTTCCCCACCTCTAGACCTCTTCCAATGCTCTCGCAGCAAATACTGGTGACGCGACCCTCCTATGTCGACCTGAACCCCCCATCACCGGGGACAACCGCACTCCTCCAGTACTCAGCTGCACCCTGCTCCAGTCCATGCCCTTTACTCTTACCTGCCGACCGCAAGGAAACACAGCTGTGACCTGCCAATGATGCCATCACCCGACGTCCCTACATGCTTGTTCACTCAGCCACCTACATCAGAGTTCCCGCCGGTGATTTCGCCGATACCACAGTCGCGCTGCGCATGCACGTTCCAAAAAAATTTAATTCCAAAGCTCACTTCAGAGGCTGCGACGATGCGACCCCTGCTGGCCGGATGATAAAATGACAGGTAGGTACATATTACAAATGAATGCAGAGACTCGTACTTGTCCCTAGGCAAGTGGCCAACTGAAAACTGCTTGTCCACAGCAACAATTAGGTAGCCCGGGACGTCGGGCTATGGGATTTGTCAAGCCCTGCCAGATCTCTGGACCGCTCCACCTCCACTCTGGAGGGGGCGCAATCAGCCAGTCGTCCAGGTAGGGGTACACCCAGACCCTTCGGCGCCGCAGGAATGCTGCCACCACTGCCATGCATTTGGTGAAGACCCTGGGAGCTATGGAAAGGCCGAAGGGCATGGCCTGGAACTTGTAAAGGGATCCCTCCGCTCTGAAGCGGAGGAATCTCTGGTGGGACGGACAGATTGGGACGTGAAAGAACGCGTCCTGAAGGTCCAGAGAACAGAACCACACGCCTCGTTCCAAGGATGGGATTATCTGAGCCAGAGTGACCATCCTGAAGGTCCAAGACCTTAGGAACCTGTTCAGGTCATGCAGGTCGAGAATGGGGTGCCAGCCCCCCCCCGTCCGTTTTGGGACCACGAAGTACCTAGACATAAACCCCGGGTCTGGAGGAGGATCTGCCACCTTCCTGATCACCTCTTTTTCAAGGAGCAGGGCGATATCGGCTCGGCGAGCCAACAGAGAGGCTGTGGACCCCATAGCCCCCCGAGAGGCGACGGCTCGGAAGGGTAGGGCCTGCCCGAACTCCAGGAGCAGGCCCCTTCCTACCACCTCCAACACCCAACGGTCCGTGGTGATAGCGGACCAGGCGGAAAGGAAGTGGTGGAGCCGTCCCCCCACGGGGGGAACCAAGGGGGGAGTGACGAGACTGGGGGTGACACCCCTCAACCCGTCACTGGGCAGGCTTAGAGAAGGGACCAGCCAAGGGACCTCCTGGGCCTTTACCTCCCTGCTTCCTGTTGGAGGAAGCCGTGGGCTTGGGTTTGGGATACTAAGCGCGAGCCTGCTGGCCCTGGTGCTGTTGCTGCTGGGCTGGACATGCCGCAGGCACAGAAGGATGAAAGGACTTGTGCTGCTGCTGTCGGCGGCCTGTGTCCTTCTGGGCAGAGGTGACCGAGTCCAGAGTGGCACTGGACTTTTCAATCCGCTGGAGGTGACCTTCCACTCCAGGGCCGAAGAGGTCGGTCCCCAAGAAGGGGACATCCACCAATTTGTGCTGGGTATCCGCCGTGAAGGTGGATATCCTCAGCCATGCTCTGCGGCGCATGGCCACCGCGGCCGCAATCGATCTGGCACAGGAGTCTCCAATGTCCAGAGCAATTTGAAGCTGCTGTTTTCGCCACCGCCCTTCCCTGATAGCGCACCTGCTTGACTGTGGTCTGCAGGTCGGCCGGGAGATGAGGGATCACCTCATCCAGGGAGCCCATGAGGGCATGGGAGAAGTGTGCCATCAGCACGGCCGAGCTGGCCTGGCGGAGGCCTAGGGAGGACGCAGTGTACACCTTGCGCCCAGCATAGTCCAGCTTTTTGGACTCCTTGTCGGGGGGCTTATCCACATCCCTAGTGTTCCCGGAATGCCAGAAAACGCTATCGGTGACTAACCCCTCCACAGAGGGGTACTCCAAAATACCGGACAAAGAGTCGGTAGGGACAGCATACTTCCTGGCCATCCTGACCGAAGGCACAGGACAGGAAGCAGGCCACTGCCAGAGCTCCAAGGCTGGGCCAACAATGGCTTCAGCCACCGGAAAGGCCTCCGTGGGTGAATCCCCTCGGTCCAGTATCTCCGTCAGGGGATACTTGGCCCGCTTGGATACGGGCTCAAGCTGCATCCTGGTGGACTCTGAGATGAGCCGAAGCAAACCCATGAAGGACGATGGGCTTTCGTCCATCGACTAACCCCCGGAGGACTCCAGGTCAATGGGCCTGGAGAACAGGGAGGAGTCATCGTCGGACTCTGAGGAGTCCGCGAAGAGCTGCCTGGGGCCTGAGCCACCCTCCACCTGCCGAGGACAGTCGGGAGTGAGGGTGACCGACAACCTGTGGGGCAGGCCCTGACCCGACCGAGAGTCCCTGGTCGGCGCCTCCGATTTTGGTTGTGGAGGCGGAGGTTCCACCACAATCGTTGGGGCAGCTGGTTTCGGCCGAACAACCGGCCCAGGCTTGGGCACCTTGGCTACAGCGAGGCTGCCTGGTGCCGCTGGTGACAGCCACTTGATGGCTGGGGAAGGCGACAGCCGGGCTTGTCCCCTCGACAGAAGTAACTGCTGCCACATCAGGTCTCGTAGGCCGATGCAACTTGCACCGGGCTTCCTCTTCCGGAGGAGGAAGATGAGGATGAGCGGCGGCGCCGCTTACTTCGGTGCCGAGACTGAGACCGCCGATGTCGGCGGGATCAGCTGGACCGAGATGATGTCCGAGACCGAGACCGAGATCCTTGGCGTTTCCGAGGATGGGTCTGGGAAGGGCGGGGAACCCGCCTTCCCTCGCTCGAAGCCTTAACCAGGGACTGCAGCACCGAGGCACAGGCAAGTCCTTGGTCTCCACTGGGGAACCGTGAAGAGGGGTTCAGCCTATCAGTCGACAGCCCGCTCTGATCGGGCGAGAAAAATCTCGATCACGCCGACTGGGAGTCTCGGCCGCTGACCTGATGGGGACACCGTGAAGTCAGCGGCCTTAGCTGCAACCTCGACCAAAGCCGAGTGTCGACTGTCCGGGGAAGCGGACCTCTCCCGCTCCCACGAACACCGATGATGGGACTTACCCTTTGAGTCCTTCTTTTTGGACCGAGAGGAATGACCCGATGGCCCCTCTCCCTTCGTGGAAAGGGATTGGTAAAGCTCCTTGAAAGAAGCTTAATACGAGGTACCCAGAGAGAGTGGGATAAATGCCGCGACTGAGGAAGAGGATGATGCGGCCTGTGCCGCCCCTCCTCGAGGCGATCAATCTGCTCGATTTGCTCAGCCGAAGCCAGCCACGCGGTAACCGCCCAACAGGCCTCCTTCGACTTAACCGCGGTAGCGCTCGGGTGCCCAAGCTGTAACTGGGCAGCGAGTCTCCAGGACGCTAACGAAAACGAATGGCATAACCCCGTAGGCCTGTGGGTCAGTGTTCTAGGCCGAGGCAGTAGACGCACGTGGAGTGCGGGTCCGTCCTGGACATCTTCTGCCCACAAGGGCACCGCCAAAATCCAGGAGTTGATATGTCCATCGCAGCCGCGAGGGAGAAACTTGACCGAAGTCTTGAAAATTTTAAAATAAGTTTCGGGCGAACCGAAGAATTAGGATCCAGTCTACACGCAGAGCGTTAAGGAGGGAACCTGAGCTTCCAAGTGGTAAGGAAGATCTAGCGTCATGGGGCGGAGCTGAGAGTTTTGCCACCCAGGTGGGTGGGAGGAGCCAGCTTGAAGACCTTCCAGCAAGATTTAAAGCGGCAAGGAACCTGCCAGACAGTGTGGATGAACAACATATCCATGTCCCTAGAATCTGTCTTCCCTAGTTACAGTGCCCGTGCCTTTGTGGTTGCGTCACTATGGTTAATAACCTTATCCCTTACCCTTGCTGGAGACATTGAGACCAACCCTGGCCCCACCACCAACTCCTCTCAATATTATTCCTCCTCCTCCTCCCATTGTCTGCCACAATCCGCAGGCTTAACTCTTGCCCATCTTAAAATCTGGAGTCTAGCTGCCAGCCTCCCCGAACTAGAGGCCTGGGTATGCACGAATAACCCCCATATATTAGCCTTATCTGAAACATGGCTGAAACCCTCTATTCCAGATTCCAAATGCTCACTCCCTGGCTACAACGTGCTTCGGTCTGACCGCCCTAACTCCGAAAGAGGGGGTGGCCTGGCACTATTCTATAAGCCCCACCTCAATGCATCCTTCAGGCCTAGTCCCTCTGTAACCAATTGCGAGATCCTACACTCTCTCTTACCCCTCAGGGGTGCCAAGAAACTGCACATCTCCTGTGTTTATATTTCCCCTGGAAACTCCGAACTTGGCCTTGATGAATTTGTTGAACTGGTTCCACCTGTGACCAAGAAAAATGATGTAATATGCCTGGGCGATTTTAATCTCGATTCGGCTGGTCCTAACTCCTCTCTCCTGCCACCATCATTAGCAAGGCCAACATGGTGCAACTCATCCTGACTCCCACTAGGATCTCTCAAAATGGCTCCAGCCATACACTGACTGGATTCCAGGGAGGGTATAGGGTGTGAAATGAGTCTCTTCGCGGATGACTCCAAGATGAGAGCAGTAGTTGAGGGAGAAGAGGGGAGGTTGGCCCTGCAAGGGGACCTGGACACCCTGGAAAGCTGGGCTCACACATGGAAATTAAATTTCAATATCACCAAGTGCAAGGTGTTGCATCTTGGTCGGGGAAACCCTAAACACAGGTACACCCTGGGAGGGGAGGCGCTGGAGGCCTCAATAGGGGAAAAAGACCTAGGGGTCATGGTGGATGCATGTATGAATAACTCTGAGCAGTGTAGGAGAGCAGCTAGCAAGGCAAACAGGATGTTGGGATGCATCGTAAGGGGGATCACCTCTAGGAGCAAGGAAGTGATTCTGCCGCTGTACAATGAACTAGTTAGACCACACCTTGAGTACTGTGTACAGTACTGGAGACCACACTTGAAGAGGGACATACAGCTCCTGGAGAGGGTACAGAGGAGGGCAACAAAGATGATAGGAGGGCTAGGGGATTTGACGTATGAGGACAGACTTAAGGAGCTCTGCCTGTTTTCATTGGAGGAGAGGAGAGACAGGGGGGACATGATTGAGGTCTACAAGTACCTCAAGGGAATAAATAGGGTAAACATGGAGGGGATCTTTAGACTAAAGCAGGGAAGTATCACCAGAGGGCATGGTTTGAAGTTGGAAGGGTGAGGGGGGAAAAGAGGAGGAGGTTTTTCACTGAGAGGGTGGTGGACCCTTGGAATGCACTGCCTGGTGAGCTGGTTCAGAGATCCACAGTGGAGGGCTTCAAGCGAGGGTGGGACAGACACAGAAAGTGGATGTATCAGATGATGTCCTGTCCCAGGGGGGTGGGGATGGATGATACGGGTTTCTGGAGCACAAGGGATGGGAGGGTCTCGGCACCCAACTAAGGATCTAAGGTTCGAGCAGACTCGATAGACCGTAAGGCCTAATCTGCTGGCAAATAGTATGTTAGATTCTAACCAACAGGGAAGAAACTTTCCCCTTTGCCGGGGTTCTTCCAGACTCTATTAGTCATCACTGCCCAGTATACTGCGCCTGGGACTCTTCCCCTTTATCCTATCACCCTAAGGTACTGTCTTTTGCAAATGTTTCTAACCTTGACACTGCTGCATTCCTCCATGGCTTAAGACTCATAGACTGGTCTCCCCTTTTCATAACCAACGATATCAACTTTGCGACCAAATTCTTTAACGCCACCATTCTTTCCCCCCAGAACAGCCACGTTCTGGTCACTACATGTAGGGTCAAAGGATTAGCCACCAAGTGGTCACTCAGCCTCTCTTACAGTTACTTAAGCGCAGGGACAAACTTTGGTCAAAGTGGAAATCCTCCTCTCTTCAGTCTGACTTCGACGTGTACCGTTCTTTAAGTAACACATGCAAGAAGGAAATTCGCTCTGCTAAGAGTAGTTACTACCATAATCTGCTTAGATCTTCTGCCTCTAATCCTATAAGATATTGGTCCCAAATTAATGAAATCTTCGGGAACAACAAGCCTCAGACCCCTAACGATATGCTTACAGATGACATTCACTGTAACAACCCCTTCACCATAGCTAGTGCCTTCAACTCCCTTTTTACCAAGCTTCTTAACACCCCTCTCCCTTCACCCAGTGATCCGCTGTCTATGCCTCCATCTTCTGCTGGAGCTTCCCCCTTAGTCCTTGCTCCAGTTATATGACAGGCAGTTCTTAAACTTCTGAAGACCATTCCTGTGCATGGTAGTGTTGGGTAGGATGGTATTGAACCTAGGATCCTACAGCTTGCAGCCTCAATTACTGCTACTCCAGTAACTAAGCTCTTTAACTTGTCCATCTGCTCTGCCTCAGTTCCTTTGTCCTGGAAACTGGCCAGAACCATCCTGGTGTTCAAGAAAAGTGACCCCAAATTTTTATCTAACTACCGTCCCATTGTATTACTGCCCACACTCAGTAAGCTCCTGGAAAAACTAATTCATCGCCAGGTCTCTACTCATTTACTTAACTCTGACCTTCAGACCCCTATTCAACATGGCTTTTGTGCTGGGCATAGCACTACTACAGCTCTAACCCAATTCTCTAGTGATGTGAAGAGTAACATGGACAAAGGCATACTTACTGGTGCGGTTATCATCGACCTCTCCAAAGCGTTTGCCTTGGTTAATCACCCTCTACTTCTAAGTAAACTCCTATCTCTCAGTGCCTCTGACTCTACCCTATCCTGGTTTAGCAGCTACCTTCTCAATCGGTTCCAATCTGCCTCCTTCTGCAAAGTTCTCTCTTCACCAGGCCCTGTACCCTGCGGTGTCCCACGGGGTTTTATACTTGGTTCCTTGCTCTTCTCACTTTTTATTAATGATATTCCTAACCCATCTCCTTCCTGCAATACCATTATGTATGCTGATGACCTTGTACTCTACTCTGCCTCCAAGTCCATTGTGGACCTTAATCTGCACCCATAATCTGAGTTTCAGAATCTGCAATCCTGGCTCTCCTCTTAACTACCTAATTCTTAATTTACCAAAGACTCTGGCCATGCTCTCTGGTTCCTCTAGAAAGTCCACACTGAGCATACTAAGCTTCAGGTCCTATATCATGATGGGTCGGCTGTCTTGAACACTGTTGCATTCAAATACCTTGGAGTCGCATTGAACCATGTACTGGACTTCCCTATTCACACTAACGAGATGTGTCGCTCAGTTAACCAGAAATTAGGTGCTGCCTACAGTGTGTGTCACTCTCTCACACCTGCTGCTAGGTCTTTAGTTGCTAGGGGGGTGTCCTGCTCCCTAAACTACTATACGCCCTCCCCTTTCTCTCACAGGCTAATACTGGTGAACTTCGCAAGTGAGACATTACTTACAACAATTTCTGCAGATTTGCCTTATCAGCTCCTCGCCTACCCCATCACTGCTTGCTCTACTCTGCCTTGCAATGTCTGCCCCTAATGCCCTTCGTTCCTATTCTCTGAGATGCTTTATTGACTCCTTAACCATACCTCCCTGCCCCACCTCCCTGGGTGCTATGCTAAACCCCGTCAAGCCCTCCCGCCACCTAAGGTCCTCCAGCACTCCCATGCTCTCAGTCCCGTCCTGCTCCACTAAAATGGGTGAGCAAGCGTTCTCCTATTTTGCCCCAAAGTTCCGGAACTCCCTCCTCACATCAAGAACTCCTCCTCTCACCTTTCCTTCAAGCACGATCGTCTCTCTCACCTATATACACTTGGTAACTGTGTATGCTCTTAACCTTTCGGCTCTGTACACTGCTCTCCTGCAAACCTGTACATATCTACCCTATATTCTTCACTTGCATGTTAACTTCTTGTCTGTTTCTCCACTAGCAGGCGCTCTGACCTGCTGACCTGGCCACTCAGCCGCTTATACCCTGTACCAATTTGTATTTTTACTTACTTCCACATATCTCTGTGTGGATAATTAATTTGAATGCTGCTTACTATGTGCTGTCTTGTAACACTGTATTGGACTGTCTACTGTTTGTTGTGTCCTGATTGTAACGTGGTATTTTGTATACTGTACTCTTCCAGGTCATGCTTGAAAATAGGCAGGGTTATTGCCTAATGCACTTACCTGGTTACCAAAAGCTAATACATATACAGTATTATTTACATAGGGAAGCATATACAGTGTTATCTACAAGGATAGATATATGAATGTATACATGCACCTATACACACACCCTTTATACACATTTATAGGTTTGCAATTACATACATACAAACACATATGCACCGGCAGGTATAGTCCTTCATATACATGAAAACAGTGTCATGGGCACATACATAGGAACAGAGTCTCGGGCCCTTGGGGGCAATACCTCTACATAGGAGAGGCAACCTGTACAGTTTCCATTCCTGGTGTACCATGGAGCATTGGCGGGAATTTAACAGAGGTGTATAATACAGTGGCGAGGTGTAAGGTCGAGCTGCACCGGGGGTGGGCAGGAGGGAGAGGGGGTAGGTGAGAGTGTGGTAATTAGGTATGCTGGGAACTGGGTAGGCATGGATAATGGGAAGACACTGGGAGTGAAGTGGGAAGTGAGTAGGGTAGCTGATAATGGAGAGAAGGGGTACTCAGATTAGAGGAGCAGTAAACCAGTAAAAGGAATACAGACAAACCAGCATGTCAAGGAAAAAAAACAGGAGTGTTTATGACCTCCAAGATAGGGAGCAGGTTCTTCTGCCCTGCTCCTAGGTGGCCCCAAGAAGAACCTGGAAGCCGCAGGGGGATAAGTGGTACTAAAGCCACGCCCCCTTGGTTCTAAAAGAACAAGTACATATAGGCTGGGAAAAAAACAGTGAAAGAAAAAAAAAATGAGGGACAGTGACTTCACCCCCACCCAGCCATAAAATAAGAAACGTAAAGCTATCCCTCCGGAGGACACAACTAGCAAGACTACGTAAAAAAAAAAAATCCAAAGGAAAAGAAAAGTCCCCTCAGCTCAATATGAACCCCTTAGTAGTCCTTACCTAGATCTCAATCTATCTCAAAAAACAGTTGAAGAAAAAAAAAAACACCCCAGTGCCCAGATATAATCACCCAAAAGGGCTCTAGTATAAGCCTCAATCTGATAGTTGCAACATCTCAACAGAGCTCCAAAAAACAGGTCAATGCTGCGAATATAATTATGTACCTTTGGCCCCTTGATAAATGAATAAGAACAAACAAAGGGAAATGGTACTCTGGTACAAATATAGGGGAAAACATCCAGCCAAAGCTTGTAAGGATCTAGAAAAAGAAACCCAAAAAAGAAACAGAATTTGAACCACCAATAAAAAAACAATAGAAAAGAAAAAAAAAAGTAGAGGAAAAGCTAATAGCATGCAATGGCTACAAGAGGACGACAAAGACAGAGGAATACCAAAACCACAAAACATTTAGAAACAGCACAGAAATATCAGGATAAAGACAAGCTGGACTTATGGGGAAAAAAAAAAAAAAAAAGAAAAAAAAAAAAAGAGTATAAAGATGAAAACGATAAACATATAATAACCGAACTCTGTGTTAAACAAGGAGTGAGAAAAAAGAAAAAAAAAAAAAAGAACAAACGAACAGGAAAAGGCAGAACAGAAAAAACAAGGGAGGACACTGCAGAACAGTAACTCGGAAAGGGAAGAAGGAACCCACAATTTAGCAGGCGCACAACAACATACTCAGACAGCAGAACAAAGGGAAAAATAAAGAAACAGGAGAGACCAACACATTAATTTATAATTAGGCTTGCCAGGATTCCACTTTTTTTTTAATTCGACTGAAAATAACAATCTTTATTTTTGTGGTTAGAATGTGCTATTTTTACAATGGAAAAAACTGGGGATAGGAAAAATTAAGTAAACTTGCACAAAAGTATAGATTTAATTTGATGAAAATAGTGATATAGAAACAGTAGTACACATTAAAAGCATTTCAATTGCAAGCATTAGACATTAGGCAAAACATTAAAAACATATGAATGCATCAATACTGAGTACAGTTAAATACAGCTTGTCCCATAAAATTAATTTGTGCTTCGGACACTTCTTGTAGCCGAAAGCTATGAAAGGATGCGGTAATGCCATTATTGTGGTACAGCACATTTAGCTGTCCTAGCCTCTCATCAGACAAATGCATTCTGCGTTTGTCTTGCACCTTGCGGAACAGACTGAATGAGCGTTCAACGCACACGGAAGTCACTGGTATCGACAAGGCACGTAATGCCACAGAGCTCAATGTTGGAAGTTGCTGCTTCTGACATTTCCAGTAGTCAAGTGCATTTATGCTCGTTTGTGCTGGCACATCCAGTAACGTGTACTGCTCAAATTCAACCTTAAATGCTTTGGTGTTACAGTTGAAGTGCCTAATAATATTGTGGTATGCAGTGACATCGTTTGAGAGCTGACATTTTAAAAAAGGGGTCAAACATCTGCAGGTTGGCAAAAAGAGAACCCGGCCCATAAAGTCTCTCAGGGACACTGCGTGCCATTGTGGCTTTTAATTTTTGGTTAAAATGTGAGGCAAAAAGCGTGCATTGCAGTAGATAATTTAGACCTCTTAGAGCCCATAGACTTCAAATCTACTTGTTGTATAGCAGAATTGGGATCAGCTGCAATTTGCAAGTCACAGTAAATGAGCTTTTCAATGTGGTGTGACAAAGGCCCACTTGTTTCAAGTTTAAGGTACACTTCAGGTATTTTACTTAAATAAATGCAAACAAAGTTCAACTTACAGTACAGCTCACGTTGCGTGCCATCCTCAGCAACCATGATTTTGAGTCTGCTTGCCTCTTTTGATTCACTTGCAACTTCTTCCTTTGCGAGAACGTCTGTCACACTGTCCCAATAAGAATAAATACATTTGGCAGCTTCCAGACAGGAGAACCATCAAGTTGGTAGTACACGTGGTGGCACACACAAAGAGGATGGGCTCACTTGATTGTTAGTGCAAACTTTAAAAAAAGCTCTGCACTGGCAGGTGGCATTTTTAAATATGGCTGGAAAATGAATGACAAAGTCCTTCACATCTGAGAAATCAGGTGTTCCCAAGGCGTGCTCTATCGCAGCATTGAGGAGGTGTGCGATGCAGGGAATGTGCAACAGATGTGGATACATTTCTTTTAAATCTTTCACCGATCTCTGCATGTATGTGGCAGAGTCACTGTTGATTGACAGGCAGTTGTCCCAAGTCTGGCCATATTCAAGCATGTACACATCGTGCAGAAGTCTCGAAATCACACCAGCACTGTACTGTATCAGGACAGCAGACTTTAACAAGAGACTGTGTATTTTGTTTGTGCTCTAACTGTAAAATACAGCAATTATGTTCACAGCAGGTAGTCCAGCTAGTTCGGGCATCTTGTCGATCACCAGGGAAAATGTTTGCCCACAAAACATGTCCTTGATTGTATTTTTATTATTTGAAAACACCTCTGGCAGGTATTTGTCAATAAGCTGCTGTCGCTCAGGGCACGTACGGGTAGCAGGAGCATATTTCCTTACCAGTGCCAAAAAGAAGCTGTTGCCACGAACAGCATTCATGGGAATCCCCTCAAAGCAAAGAGTTCTCACCAAGTCATGAAGGAAATCAGCAGCATCTTCCCTTTGTTGCTTGAGTCTCCCCGAACATCCTCTATAGAAGCCTGGCTGATGTTGTCCTGCGTTTCCTTTAGTTTCACATGAGTTTTGCTGTTCAAGTGCTCTGTGATTCGGTTAGACTGCCCGGAAATTTCCATTTTACAAATTTTACATCGCGGGATCTCTACATTTTCGCCCATGCCCGTCTTTTTTATGGTTTTGAGTTCCAGGTCGGGATACTGGCTACAATACTCTTCTGGTATCTTACGCTTTCTGCCCATGCTGCCATGTAACAAGAAGATCTGCTAACACTAACTCACACCAACAGCTTTTAGTAAGTGAAACACATTAACAAGCAAATTGTGCCATTGTTAATAAAGTTCAGAGATTTCGTTGGAATGTACCACCATATAATTAGTTTTAATTGCTTTCATTAGAAAGTCTGTAGCAGGCAATCATAAGTGCTCTGACACTTGACAGAACTTAATTGAACACCCTTTGATCTGTCTCTTCATGTTAATTACATTTGGTTACTGTCTGGAAGTTCAGCGGCAAGCACTTTTCAACACTTTTAAAGAGACAGTACACACTGCAACTACGTTTTGTAAGTGCGGCACTGGTATGAAATTAGACATCAATCACCATTTATTAATTTTAGCTGAAATTACAAACTTTGATTCCACCGACGTTTATCGATGTAAAACAATTTTTATTGAATTCCGGCAAGCCTATTTATAATACAGTTGGGACCAAGAACAAAGTAAAATAGCCAAAAAATAAAGAAAGTATAAAAGATCTAAAGGTGAGAGCAATCTAAATACAACTATAATGAAGAAAAGATAGGAACTGCACTATAAATGACCAATTAGAGAAGAGGAAGAAAGGAAGAATAAAGGAAAAACAGCAAACCAAACACTGAAAAATAACAATAAAAAAAAGTAATGACTCAATGATAGTAAATTCAATAGAAGAGGATATAACAACATGAAAAGGGGAAGATAGGCAAGGGAAAATAAGATGACGTATATCAGAGAAAGAGGGTAATAAAGCAGGCTAACACAAAGAAATCAGATTAACATCCAAGGGATCCCAGCAGAATATAACTCAACACAGAGCATATAAAACCAGCAGGAGTATACAAGTTAAGTTTATAAAGCTAATTCAGGATGTGTCCTCTCTGCGGGAAGCCTGGCTCTAACAGCTGTGAAAGTCTGATCTTGATGACATTTTTTACTGTGTGGAGAAACCTTGTCCCACTGGTCTTTCTGAAGAGCACGTTTCTCTCTAGAAGGATCCAAGCCCGTTCGGTCGTCCGGTGTCAGTAGATTTCTGCTCCTGAGCTCCTAAAGGGCTGAATCTGGATTCTCGAAAGTGCAAATACCATCCGGAAAGTGGACACAGGGCCAGGCGGGATATGTGGTGAATTTAATTTTATGCTCACGAAGGTGATGCAGGATTGGGGCACAGGCCCTCCATTTGGCCATCAATAACGGGGAATAATCATTATCTATAAACACTCATTTGCCCTTGTACATCAGTTTCCCCTTGTGTCAGGCCCAAAACAAAACCTCTTGCTTTACAGCAAAATTAAGGAAGCAGACCACAATAGAGCAAGGATGGGCAGCATCAGAAATAGGCTTTGCCATGAGGGAATGATGCACTCGCTCCAACTGTAAAGGGGAGAGATCCTCTAAGTCCAAAAGTGAAGAAAGAAGATCCTGTAGGAAGGTGACCATATCCTGGCTTTCCTCCCCCTCTGGGATGCCATAAATTCTCAAATTGTTCTGGCGTGATCGGTTTTCAAGATCCTCGCACAGACCGAAGACAGTTTGCTGGTCCTGCAGGCATTTAGTTAGGAGCTGCTTGAGACGTTCAACCTGAGAGTCCGTCCCCGTCATAGCTTGCTCAAGGTCTCCAACCTGAGTCTCCAGTGCTGAAAGGGAGGTTTTAATGACCAGCTGCACATTTTTTAAGGCGTCACGGCACTCCCTTAATTCATCCAGTATTGGGGCATTTGAAGGTTGCTGTTGCTCCAATGATGAAGTCGCTGCCATATTAGAGTAGGCCACTGAGGAGGGAGAATTAGTCGAAGGAGCCGAGGTAAGTTCTGCCACAGATTTAGGTGCCTTCTTCTTGCTGCCCATAAATTCGGCAATACAAACTCACTGAAGAGACATTCCTCAGAGGGGGGAAAAAATGTACAAAAGGGAGTTTAATAGCTAGGTGGGTGCAGAGCTAAAACTTCACCCCTCCATATTAGATCGCAGCATCACAGGAAGTCCAGAGCTGCTTACATGGTTTTTGACTGTGCTACTATTTAGTCAGCATTTTTACCTAGTGCCACGGAAAACAGAGCTCCCCAACAGTCTGCACTAGAGTGCGACTTTACACGGGAAAAGAGACAAGAAGTTTCTTTCAAGGAAGGAAGGAAAGGAATTTGGTTTTACATAATGCCCTTCATACACACTGTATCCCATTAGGCGCGCACAGAAAGGAGAAGGAAGGGTCAGGTAAGGGCCCAGCAAGGATTTGGAAAGAGGGGGTCCATATAGAAAAGGGGGAAAGGGAGAATTAAGTGACTTTCTCAGGATCATGAAAAAGTCAGTCAGATTTTCCGATAATCTGATTTGCTCAGAGACATGTGTCACGACGTACATGTACACATGGGATCAATAAATAGGCGGCAGTTGTGGGATTCAAACCTGGATCTCCAGGTTCACAGCTCTTGACACTGCTCCTCAAACTACTGCATACAGCCTCTCGGATCCTGCAATCTAAAGTACTGTACACACGGACACTTTCTGGTGTGCTTTAATACGTTTTAACTCTGTTAAACCCGTTTAAAAGACTTGCATCCACACTTTAGCACGGTAAAACCATGCTACAATGCGTGTTTAAAAACCGTGTTAAAACCCTGCTCAGAGAAAGGCTTTAGCATAGTTTCTGACCAACACAGTTGCCTCAAACTGCGTTAACAGCAGTGTAGATGCAAACCATGCTGAAACACAGTTTAAGGCAACTTCTTCTGCTCTTCCATTGCTTTTTCAGCCTGGCACAAACAAAAAGAAACAAGCTACTTACATCGTCGAGCTCGCAACGAGCTCCGGAAAGAAATGTTGCAATTTTTTTCCCAAATCGGTTACTGTGCGTGAACACGAGTATCCCGGCATGCAATGTGGCACCCACAATGCTTTGCGGTACTGGCGCAATCGTGCCTGGGAACTTTCTCACGCAAGCATGGTATTGCAGCACAGTGTGGATGCTCCGACAACCGTGCTCGAGCACAGAAAGTAAAACATTTTTAAAAATGAATGACAGTGTATACAGGGCCTAATTGAACAGTGGACCTTAAAGGGAACAGACGGCACTAGGAACCCACACTCAAGTGCGGGGCTGGCCCTATTTACAGGCTGTGTCCAACAACACACATATATATATATATATATTTTTTTTAACTGTTTAGTGCTGTATAGTAGGTCTTATCTGTCTCATTACGCTAAGTCCCAAGCTAACATTTTGTGTAACTACAAATCACAGCATTCCCTGCAGCTAACCTCTGGGTTGCAGCTCTGCAAGATTCAACAGCCTGAAGAACGTTAAGAGTTTTTACAAGCTCTGATCTTTTGCTTGCCAGTCCCACCATCCCCTCAGGGCTTGTACAGTCACAAAGGACTGTACTTAGCCCTAAGAGAACAGCAGGACCGGCAAACATCTGATTGCAGGTTATAGAAGCTCTAATATGCACTCCTGGCTATTAAGTCTCACTGTGTCAGTCCGCTCTGACATCAGCCGGGGGGGATTCTGGGATTTCTGGTTAAAGCAAATGTCAGCGTAGCAGTCAGCAGGATCAGACAGATACAATCAACTATTCTGCATCAAGCAGTAAGTAAAACAGTTCTTTGGCACGCAAAGTGCAAATTGGGACCAGACCCACACTCGGGTGTGGGGTTCTTAGTGCTGAACATTACCTTTTAAATTATCTGTAATTCAGTGCAAGAGGTAAAGCAGGCCAACACTGTTGCAAGGCCTGCTGATCGATCCCATCTCATGGCAGTTTTTTATTCCTAAATCACTGCATCAGGCTGAGTCAGTGATGAAGGGAAATCAGCCTAGTCCAGCACACTGCTAAGTCTTTCTTCTATCAGACTGCCCCCATGTGATGTGGCACTATCTAAAACAACTCCTGGGTCATCACTGCAATTTTGAGCCTTGGAAAATGTATTTATTGGCTTTTGATTGAATGATTTCAAAAGCTTAACTGGGAAAGACTTACTGAGCTGCAAACAGCTCATTTCCAGATGTGTCCTGAGGGTGAGGGGAAGTGGAGCTAGACCAAGAGGTGGAAACACTGAATAATATTAACAATAATACAAAAATAGAAGTCATGTACAGCAAATATAGGATGGTGTATGGGAGCCCACACACAACAAGACTGTTCTTCACCCAAGTGGTTACTGCGACGACTGAGACCCTCAAGAGCGAAGCTCGAGCTGTCCCACAGTCGTCACAGTAAGCACGAGGGTTGAAGAATAGCCCTGTTGTGTATTTGGCCTCCTATACACTGTTCTATATAGTGTATGCCCCAATACACAATAATGCTTCCTTTGTGGCATCAAAAAATACTTTACTACCAGACAGTGAACAAAACAACTCAAACATTAATGAACTGTCTTATTTCAATCAACGTCAGTGACGTTGATGTAATTGGCCAGGCCATCACCCTGAAAATATTTGAGCACCTACTTAATGATCAGACTGTCTGACCTCTCCTATGAGCTTCTTGCTACATCCTGAGAATGACGACTTTGGACTACAGAGTTTTTCTTCCGTTTACCTCTCCCCAGCAGTGAAAGTGAAAGTTCCCTAGTTGCTGGCTACCCTTCAACCTCTAACGTCACACAGAGGCCCTTGTGATTTTCGGCCCTCCTGAACCCTCCCCCACTAACCACCAACTGTCTCCTGCCCAGCTAGTCATTGGATGATGATTTAAAAACAAAACAAAAAATAGAGAGAGACAGACTGATAGCACCTAATAAAAAAAGTGCTCATGTTTTTGTATTACGGATGTTCAATGTTGCGATTTTTTTCTTATAATGCTGGACATGAGTGTCCAGTCTGTCTGACGTGCACTACAGATCTAGCCTGACTGTTGCGTATTCAGCTCGTTATCTGTGTTGTGTTACATCCGTTTTGTTCTGCTGCGCTATGGACGGCACTGCTGCAGCAGAACAACAATTTTAAGCAAACAGAATTTGGTGCATAGCTATGTTCTACCATACACTATTACTGTATATCAGAGAAACATAATCTTACACATTGCAAGGCAAATCAGTGCAACATATACATATAGTAGATAAAACTGAGTTTTGATATGAAGAGAGAAACTACTCATACAGGTACAGTCTGGGGAGGAAAGGAACAAATTGGCCAGGGCAATACTTGTTTGAAGGGGGGGTCAAGAGGTGGTACATGGACATGGGCAAGTGCAGGTGGGAGTAGAAAGTCACAAAGAAAATACTTAAAAAAGCAAGTTTTTAGCAAGGATACATAGATATATATCTTAAAGAATGAAGGTTTTGGGCCTTTAGATGCCCCTGTATTTATTTTGTTTGTTTTCATGTGTTTCTTTAATTGCATTTTCATCATTTTATTTGTATTTTGCCAAATACTAGTAAAAAAAGAATCCAGTAGAATCCTTGTATTATAAAGTCAGAAAAGTCTTACTAATAGGCTAGCAGCGTATTTCAGTGGGAAACTGCAAATCTATTTTCAGATTTTAATAACACTTTCTACCACCAAAATATTATACATATTAGAAATATGTGATTTGATAACCAGTGATCTTTTATGATATAGCAGGTGACATTTTCTTCCTAACCAGATTTGACATGGGAAGAAGAAAAGAGACACCAATTACTGTTTTAGAAAAAAAGAAATAACACAGCTGGTAAACAACACTGCAAACATGTCAAAAGCAAAGTTTATTGTCGAAAGAGGTATCTATTTCTTTTGAAAATTGTAGAAACCTCTCTTTAGTTTCTCAATGAAATACATTGGTCTCCTAAGCAGCTGGCAATTTTTGACATCAAAATACCAGAATTCTATTGAATTCTTTTTTTACTAGCAGTGTGAAAAGCAAAGGTGAAAATCCATTTGTTTTATTACACAGCTTATTATAAAAGTAGTAAGCAATTATTAATACACTGAAACACAATAAATTAGCCAACTGTCTCATTCATGAGTCGACTGGTTGAGAGACAGGTGTGCTGCTGTTCGCTCTCTGACCCTGTGAAGCAGAGCTGAGAAGCAGGGAGATATCGCTTGTAAAGATTTTTTAAAAGGTATGACACCTTTGCCTGTGTGAAGTTTATCTCCTTTACATTTGAACTTTTAGCGCACTCTGTTTGGTCCTGGCCTTTGTGTTTGATCCTCCCACCCTGCAGGAGGAAGGCCCCGTGGTGGTACTGAGAGTTCCAGTAAGGAGAGCAGGAGCAAGGAGGAAGGCTGGCTGTAATGGCTAGAAGCTCAGAGGGACTGAGGCCACTTAAGAAAGAAAGTTTCCAGTCGACCGAGAGTGAAACGGACTCATTTGGGACTTACTGGAAATCCTATCAGAAATTCACCGTTGAAGGGACGTACTAAGACTAAAATACTGAATTTAAACTTATTATGTAGTCGTGTTGTGTAGTTTTATAAGTGCTTGCATATGGTTTATCTCAGATTTGTGTCTTTTGTATTAATCTATAGTTTTTATTTAGATATTTGGTATACCCTGACATAGCTTGTAGAACTGGATTTATTATCTTGGGCTACCATATATTTAGTAAGTTGGTGGGGGTTTCTAAGGATTTTAAAGGGTAATTTAATTAATGTTTTACTTTTTGTGAAATTCTGGGCTGCTTATTTTTTTGCACCACATGCTAATTAACACACGTGACCCCTCTATATAAAATACCTGCCGTGCGTTAGTCCGTCTTACTACCAGGCAGGGAGCGGTTGCTTGTTGTGGCACTGCAGGGCCATGTGGAGGGAGCTTGCCTTTGTGGAAAGAGCTGCATTTGTGTTTTGTAGCGTTTTTAGCAACTAAGATTTTTCCCTTGGTTTGTTATTCAAAATACTTAATTAGTTTTACGCTATGGGCAGGTTTGGTGTCTGGCATTGTCCTGCCGCTTTTATTTTCCTCTGTTTGCCTGGAGAAAAGCTGTCTACCATCACCGCTACTCCATCGGGCCTAAGGCGATTGGGAGATCCAGATCCAGATCCAGAGTGGAAGTTTCAGCGGTTTTAATTTTTGCCCAGAATTTAACATCAAGTAAGCATTTACTCATTTAGCAACTTGCTTTTAACATATTTGTTGTTTCCTTGCTTCCTTAAGTGTATCACTAATGTTATCTGCTGTGTCTTGAATTAAAATAGCAATAGTTTTTAGTAATGGTTAGTCGTTTAAGTTATATCCTGCTAAGGGGGTCTTGGTCATTGCTTTGGTGAATTTACATATTGCATGGCTGTATTTTTGTTCCAAAACTGAAGGCTGTTTCTTTCCTTGGTTTCAGTGGAGCCTTGTGACGAACTGGCAGTCGCTGGATCCAGGAAGGGAGCAGGAAAAGGTGGCAGTGCAGTTTTAATCCGGACTATACGTTCTACTGGATTGAAGGAGAGCTCAACATATAACTGTATTTGTTTACTGCCCAACACTATTCCTTGTGAGAGAACAGAGAGAAAACTGATATTTAAAAAAATAGCCGGAATGGAAAAAGATTTGGGGGCTTCCTGATTTATTTCTTTCCTCACCAAATAGGTTACAGAGCGAATTGTGCTACAGACGAGGTGTGATGGTGTTCTCTAGTTGAGAAGCATTCTAGCATCTTAGCAACTAGGAGACTAGATGAAATAGAATGAGAAACTACTTCTAAACCTCTAAGCCTCCAAGGAAAGGATTTTGTACTTCACGTACCTCATCTCTTTTTGTGTGGGACAGAGAAGGACTCTTGGGAGTTAATAATTATTTCCCCAAATCTGATTTTGACTAGTAATTTAGCAATTCAGTAATCTAACAATTTAGCAGCTATAGATTAATTGGCTGCAGGTGCATAGGGGAATAAGTGATAATAAGGTATACCTGACTCTCAGTATTATCTCTGAACAACTAAGAAGTGTTTTTAGCAGTAGTAACCTTTTTCTGCTTTGTTTTGTTTTATTGCACTACTGGTCTACTGTACTATGTAACTGCTTGTATATATATTGTATTAGTGTACGTTTAGGAGTAAATTAGACAAAGGTATAATTTCTGATCTTCTGCTTAAAACTTGATTCTGAGAGGAAGCTTTTGGAGAGAATGGTGATTACTAGAAGTGGGAAGGCTAATTTTCCACCAGATATTATGGCTGGTGGGCCTTCATCACAAGTGATCACAATTCTGGATACACAGGATATACAGGAAACTTGCCAAGAATCAATTATCCCAAATGAAGTAAATCGAGATAACAGATGCCATAATAAGAAAAAGCCCCCCCCCACCAAAAGAAAGGAATTAGTAAGGAGGGAAAAAAGTCTGATACAGCCAGGAGAGGGAATGATGGAAACAAACAACTTAAGTTAACTGACTTGTGGGCAGAAAGGGATGTAGCTCCTAGTACCTCTTTACACCTGTACAAATTTCCTCTGAATGTGTAGACCAGTCAGAAGCAGAGTATACTACCTACTCGGGAGAAAAGAGATCATATGAAAATAATGAACAATATGAATGGGAGATACCCACGTTGATATCTACACAGGACTCGATTAATCAGGGGCACCATGAGTCCCTGCAACTAGTCTTCTCTCCAGTTCCCTCTTCTGACCAATCTCATATGAGGGGTAAGACATCCCCCCAAGGGTTCCTATAAACAAACTAAATTAGCTCAGACTTGGCAAAAAGAGAAGGTTATAAATTCCTCATATACTGAGCAGAAGGAGACTGAGGGGGATACTATAGTATTAGATAGGATAATTCAGGAAATGAGTGTAACAATAGAAGGGCTAAAACGATTAGATAAATCACATAGGAAAAAAAAAAAAGAGTACGAGAAGACTGCATAAAGACAAAAGAAATTCCAAATAACAATGGGTCGGGGATCTCGGAGGGAATTGCTTTAAGTAAAAATGAATCTTATGACCCTACAAGAATAAATCCAGGGGTAGCTTCAACTATCTCAGCTTAGACTTTGGAAATTTAAAGAAATAGGTATTCAGCTGATATCATTTTGTTGGAAAGCATCACTATTCTGAAGAATGAAATAGCTAGTCTGAGAGAGGATGTCTTCCACAATAGAGTCCTTTTGGATAGAGTACTGAACAATAATAGGTGTCAGAACTCTAGCCAGAATGAGCAGGAGTTCTTTCCCCATTTGACTCAGGGTTCTGTCTCTAAAGATACAAAAGGAATTCAAGTCAATCTTCCCTTGCCATTTAACAAAGATAAGGTCTGTTCCTGTTATTCAGAGAATATAAATATAGGAACCACTAGTAAGATTGTTTTATCAGAATTAAAAAATAACAGGACACTCAAAACTAAAACAGTAAGAAATAAGAAAGGGGAAGCAGAAAAAAAAGGGACGAAGGCACTAAGTAAACTTGATATTAATCAAGAATTTTCAGGGGCACAAGAGGCTCAACAAGACATAGACAGTCACCCATAAGAAAATGTGCAAGCCGGGTTGCTTAATCATAACTCTGTTAAATATGAGATTTTGTGTGAGAATCTGTAGGAGGAAATCTTGAGTGATTAAACTAAATCAGTGACTTCGGGGGAGGCTGAGATCACCACAGTTCTACCTATCATTATAACCAGTGGGGATGAGAAGAAAATATTGAACCTTATAGGAGGGATTTTGAAGGTGCAGAATATATGATTGAAATCAAGGGTATTTCCAAGTCCACGAAGGAAACTAATCAAGTGCTTCTTAAGAGGGTACTTGATTATTTTGAAATTAAGGATTGTGGGGAAAAAGATGAGATGGAGGCAATAAGACCCTTAAATCAGGATTACGACGACACTGTTTTATTTTATTGTACCTTAGCAAAAACAGCTTATTACATTTTGAAGAAGATGTACACTATGGAGAAAAGAGGCCTTTTAATCTCTTTACCAAAAATGGTTCCAAGAATTTTGGATAGAGAAGCTCTAGGTAGAAATGGACCATTACAATTTAATTTAGGCTCAGAAGAATTTCCCCAAAGGGAAATATTAAATAAAAAGGACATAGAAGTGCAAAATAATCCCTTAAGGTTAATAGGGGAGTATGTTTCGAAGCAGAGAGAAGATTGGTTGAGTAGAACTGTTACAATTTTTGGCTGGAAGATTTCACCTAGAGATTCCAATAAGGAAGCTAGAGAAGAACTATTGCTTTTTTTGGGAAGAGCCCTAGGATTTCATATCTCTAGGAATATGGTAGAATCAGTTAAGCTGTACAGAAATTTTGAATGTACAGCTCATACTGACGTTATTTTTAAAAACCCTCACATTGTTAGTAGCTTGTTTTTGCTGGCCAATAAGATGGATGGATTGGGAATATATCTAATTAATCCCTTAGAACTGGGGGAGGGCTCCTTAGGACTAATACAAAGGGAGAGAGCATACTAGGATCCAGTAGAGATGCAGAGTTCCCTCTGATTGATCTTGGTAACTCGACTGATTAAAATATTTTCTCCCCATTAATAGTTTTGGATTCAGCTTGACATATACAGATGCCTGATAACAGAGAACCATCTGAGGAGCAAGAGGGTGATCAAGATGTGAACACCCTCTCTACACTTTCATGGAGCATTGAAGGCATTCATCTTAAAGTAACAGACCCTGAAGTAATAAAATTCTTGGTTGGGTTTGACATTATTGGTTTACAAGAAACATGGTGTTCAGAAAATGCTACCCCTAAATTACCTGGATTTACTGCCTTCATACTACCAGCAATTAAAGATAAGAAATATGGGAGATTTAAAGGGGGTATTATCTTCTTTATCAAAACCTCATTACATTTTCAGATTACTAATATTTCAGTTAAGTCTGAGGGTCTTCTGGCTCTTTGAATTAGCAGAGAACATAAGAAAGTAGTTCTCTGTACTATCTATTTTCCCCCTTGCAGTGGAGCAACGGATCTACCAGATCCTTACGTACAGGATCTGAAAGGAATGCTTGATGATCTGGCAGATCAAAATATAGTTTGCCCAATAATAATCTTGGGAGACTTTAAAGCCAGAATCCCTGCTACCTTCTCAGAAAGTGCATAATCAGACATGATTTTTATGGTAACGAAGATCAATTCTGTGATCTCGTAAACGAGGATCACTCAGGACATGAAATTTAATCTTAGAGGAAGGGAGTTATCAGAAGGATTCGCTAGCAGAAACTTCTGTGTTCTGAATGGAAGGACTCAGGGAGATTTAGGTGGCTGTCTAACGCTCAGAGGACCTACTGGTTCCTCAACTCCGGACCAGGTATGGGTTAATATGGAAGCTGTAAAACTAATTCAAAAGCTAGAGATCGTGGACAGACTAGAATTTGCTCATAGTGCTGTTATTGCTCATTTAAGAAGCCCTCTTGGAATTTGTAGTAATGGGCTGTCACAGGAGGGCAACTTTGAAATTCTTAATAAGAAAAGGAACAAATGGGGGCCAATTCATCAAGCCACATTTGAAAAGATTCTTAGCTCAGGAACATTAGGGGGGGATTCGTGAGCAAGTTTTAGACAAAGGAGAGCTCTCTAATGTTTTGGAAAAATGGGAAACCATACATGCTCTACTTGGCCCTAGATATAAAACAACATATTGTACTAGGATTTCTTATAAGAAATCATGGTTTAATTCGGTATGTGCTTGGGCAAAGAAAGAATCTGAAGGAAAATTAAGACAGCATAAGAAGAAGAAAAATAAATCTGCAGCTGATTTTAAATTATTAAAGCAGGAAAGGGAAACGTATAGGAAAATACTTGAAAAGGAGAGATTTAAACACACCAGAAACTCTGGAAAAAGTTGAGACAAGCAGTTCTGGATATAGATGGGAGGCATTTCTGGAGTATTGTAGCGCAGGGATATAATAGATATGCTAATAGGATTGAGGCCTATATTACTCCTGATATCTGGGTTAATTATTTCTCAGGACTCTATTACTCTCTTGATGAGCTTAAGAGGCCAGACATCCTCAAAACACAGGAGAATGACTCCTTCCCGAGGCCTATTTTTATAACAGTGGATGAAATCTGAATGGTGTTGAATGGGCTAAAAGCAAATAAAGCACCTGGCCCAGACGGGGTCATTGGAGACGTTTACAAAGCTTTCCCTGATTGGTGAACTCCCATTCTTCTGATATTCTTTAATAGACTGGTCCAGGGAGATTTTTGTCCTGCAAGTTGGGCAAGCAGTGTTATTTTTCCAATATTGAAAAAGGAAAACCCAAATGAGCCAATCATGTACAGGTCCATTAGTCTGATAGGTGCATCACAGAAAATGTTTACTAGAATAATCCTGTTCAGGCTGCTGGCATGGGCAGAGGAGAATGCAGTGCTGAACAAGGCTCAAAATGGTTTTCAGAGGGACCGTTCTACAGTTCAACACTGCTATGTACTCCAACATTTGATTTGGAAATATACTAAAATCAGAAAAAGCAGATTATACTGCTGCTTCCTTCGTGGATTTCTCCTCTGCCTTTGACAGCATTAGTAGAAGGATTCTCTGGACCACTTTGAAAGATCTGAAATTAGAGGTTTCCCTTTTACTGTAGATATAATTATTAGGCTTCATGAAAACACGTGGGCAAGGGTTCAATACAACCAGTATGGACATCTAACCGATAAGTTTAAGACGAATGTCGGAGTAAGACAGGGATGTATTCTGGCCCCCACTCTCTTTAATATTTACATAAATACAGTACTAGAGCAGCTCAGCAATGTAGATTTTCATGCACCCAAAATAAATGCGCAAAAGGTTGAAGGCCTAGCTTATGCAGATGATATAGTCTTGATCTCTACTTTGGCTTTGGGCCTTAAAAGAAAACTGGCCATTTTGATTCCCTCTGTTTACAGAGAAATTTGACAGTCAACATGGGAAAGACAAATATTTTAATTTTTGGCTCCCAAACTAAAAAAGTAGTTGACTTTAGGTTGGAGGAAAATCATACAGATATTGCTGAGACTTATAATTATTTAGAGGTTCGATTCCATTACAGTTTATCTTGGTCCAAACATCTGGAGGCGATCTGTCACAAAATGAGCTCATCAGTCAATGCCTTAAAAATATTTAACAGTAAGATGGGGAAAACATCAGCAAGAGGGGTTTTAAAAGTTGTTAATGCTAAAATCAAAA
The DNA here is from genome assembly GCA_016271365.2 of Neoceratodus forsteri. Taxonomy (NCBI): domain Eukaryota; kingdom Metazoa; phylum Chordata; order Ceratodontiformes; family Ceratodontidae; genus Neoceratodus; species Neoceratodus forsteri. The sequence goes on along the minus strand of CM057453.1, from coordinate 1,453,883,849 downwards.
TGAGTATGGTATATGCTTCACAAGTCTGGGGTTTTACTAAGGTTAGAGCATTAGAAATACTTTTGAATAAACTTTATAAATATATACTTATGCTGCCAAATGGAACCCCGAGTTGTATTCTCGCACTGGAACTTGGACAATGTTCCTTGACTTCACACATTGATGAACGACAGATTCTTTTTTTGCTGAAACTTTTTCTTTTACCCCAACAAAGATACCCCAGGATGTGCATAGAGGAGGCTATTAAACTGGATAATTTGGGATATGTACATTCCTTAATCCTTCTTATAAAGGAAAAACTGATGCCAGCTGGTTTGGGCCATTTATTACACAAAATCTACTTGAGACCATTTGAGGAGATGAGGCAGGATGTGAACCGCAGACTTACTGATTTGGACATAAACTTGTGGTTTGTCCAACTCTTTAAGCTGAAGCTTCATGAGTTTTATAAATCAGTAAAGACCTTATGGGGGTATGAGCCCCATCTCTCTTTTCTAACTTGTCTCAAACTTAGGAGATTGTATACAAGATGTAGAACAGAAAGTTATAATGCCCAATATATCCATTTCAGACAGAGAAGAGATGGGATGCTTTCCCCTTATTGTAAATGTGGAATGGAGACCATAGATGATCTTAAGCATGTGGTACTCCTATGTCCTAGGTTTGAAATTCATAGGAAAAAACTGGGTGGACTGTTGGGTGATCTCAGCCTTCCCCCCTGAGGAATTACTTAAATATCTGTTCACTATGCGAGAGAAAAATTCAGCAGAGATTTTAGCAAAATTCTTATTGCTAACTTGTTTATAGATTCTTGACTAGGAAGTCTGGAAACCAGTGTAAGACACTCAAGCAAAGTTTGTAGTATATTGTACAGATATGTATGATTATTTATATTTATTTGTCTGTTTATTAACTGTGTTTTTTTTTTATGTATTATTTCTTCTGAGCTTCCAGCTTCTGCCATCAGTTGTCCCCCAGCGAGCCCTCCCCCGAAGGTTAGACCCCTTCCCTTGTGCGCCCTATGACTTACCCTTCATGGCAGGGTGGTGGGGAGCGACTCAACCCATCCCAAACAGATCCATACCAGGGAGGTGCCTTCTTGGAGGTGGCGTGCTGCGGGGACCAAATCGTTCAGCTGGAGCTTTTCTCCACTTTTCTCCCCTTGTGAGGAGGCAGGGCGGCACGATGCTCATGTGAGAGCCGCGACACTACTGCATGCGCCTCACCAAGCATCTGCCTGTCTCCTCCCCTTCAGCTGTAGCTGCCGTTGCCCCCTGTAGCAGCCACTAGGGGCCAGTGGAGTGCCAACAGCTAGTGTCCTCCCATCCCGGAGAAGGAGAGCAGTCCAACGGATGCTCGATCCTTCCTCCCCGCTAACTCTACAACCCGCAAATTGCTCCTAACACGTGGGTCGCTGGCTGGTTTGGAGGTAAGGCTGCCCAGCCAGCCCCTAATGCCACCGGGCCGCCATTAACTGTGTTTTTTCCTGGCAGGGCCCTGTCATTTATCGCCCTGGTCACGCCCTGAAGCCTCTGCCACCATCTATGGCTGCCATTGTCCCCCAGTCACCCCCGGCTTGCCCCCCAGAGGGCGGGGCCGTGGCCACCTCTTCCGTGACCACGGAACCAGTATCTAGTCGGGGGACTTTGCAGCGATGGTGGTTAATCAAGGTCTCCAGGGAAGGCTTCACGTAGACAGTGGCCCTTGCCCGCCTTGATTTTCTGCCTATTTTTCCTTATGGAGGCGGGGACGTGCAATGACGCCAGCGTCTGCCCCAACTCCCAGAGATGTAAGCGTTGGTAGCGTGAGATCCCCCGGCCTCCGCCAGGAGTCCTCAACGCCGATCACTTTCCCCACCTCCCCACGGAGAAGGAGAGCAGTCCGTAGGATGCTCCATCCTTCCCCGTCAAGCTCTCCACTAACTTCGTCCGCTTCGAACCCAGGTCGCCAGGGTCGCAAGCGGAAATCCCATTGCTCGCGCCTAACGGGCCGGCTTCAACTGTGTTTTTACTGATTTTACTATATTGTAACTGCTTTATGCTGAACAATAAAATGTACCTACCTGTCTATTTGAAGTGAGCACCTGTTCTTTAAGGAAAAAAGCAGAAGAGGCAGAGCAGATTCACAGGAGAAGGGAGGACCAGAGTTCAGGAAAGTGATAAGAGAAAGCAGATTGACCAGCAGTAGATTTCCTAGAAGGAATAGAGGCAGTGGGAAATACTACTGCACAGAGGGTAAGAGGAAGAAGGGGGCGAGGATAGTAGAGATGTGAGGTATGAGGGAAGGGAACTAACCCAGAATTTGGATATGGAAGAGACGCAATTGAAAAGGTGTCTGACATCACAAAAGGGGAGTGGAGGGGCAGAGCACAGTAATCAGTGGTGGGTACGAGGGGGATTGTCTAACGCAATATGACAAAAAGAATTAAAGAGGGTGTCCAGTCTGGGAAGGGAGGATTTGGAAGCTCCAATACAGACCATGTCAGCATAGTCAAAAATAGGGAGAATTATCTTTAAAACAATCTCTTGGAGGGCAGAAAGTGGGATACTTGATTTGTTCCTGTACAGTGTACCAAGCTTGGGAAGGAGCTTATGGTGTATGGCATCAATATGCGCCAAGAAATCAAGATGTTATTCCAACCAGACCCCCATGTTACTGAAAGGTGGATACATTCTCAATCACAGTACTATCAATGATGTAAAGTAAAGGGAGGGAGGTGAGTCTGGTAAACCTCTATTGGGTGTCAAATGTCATTGAAAAAGTTTTTTTTGGCATTGAAGGACAACTGGTTAGACTGGAACCAGCACTGGATGTTGTCAAAATCCAGCTGCAGCTGTGAGTTAAGGTCATGGGAAAAAGAGCCAGATGCAAAAAATACTATATCATCAGCATACACATGAATGGATGCAAAGGAAAAGATGGGAGGTACTTCAAGAATATGGATAAGAGAACAGAATCCATGACAGACCCTTGAGGAACACCTGAGCAGATGGGGAGTGCTGACGAAATGGTGCTACCTATCCAGACAGCTTCAGACCTTCACTCAAGGTAAAAATGAAACCAGCTGCTTGCAGAGTGAGAAAGGCCCGCTGCTTTAAGCATGTCCAAAAGGAGGGGATGTGCCACTGTGTCAAAAGCTTTATCAACAAATATGGTGAATGTGATCAGTCTCTGGTCCACACCTGAGAAGACAGCATCAGTGAGCTGGGGACAGAGTGGGAACTGGAGTGGGACTTCCTAAAAACAGACTGGAAAGGGGTGAAGAAAGAGGAGTCAATCAAGGAGGAGAGCAGAGAAGGTACATGGTGTTCCTATAACTTAGGGTGGGCAGGAGAGAGAGAGAGACAAGACAGAAGTTACCAGGAGAAGAAGGATCACCGCCTTTAAGGGCAGGTATGATAGTAATCTGTGTCCAGGCTTCTGGGACAACTGCAGATGGAAAAGAGAGGTTGAGGAGTAGGGTAACTGACAGTACAGTGTTAGGAGCCGAGAGAAGTAGAAAGCTTTGGATCAAGGCCATCAGGCCTATATCCTCTGTGAGGATTAAGAGCAAGCCAAACCTTAGAGGAAGCAGAGGGAGAGGTAGAAGAGAAGGGAAAAGAGAGAGAGAGAGAGATGGGGGAAGCAGAATGAGGGAAGAAGAAGGGAAGGGCAAGAATGGATGTGAGAGAGCACAGGTGGTGAAGTAGAAGTTAAAGGAAGAGCAACAGCTGAAGGGTCAGTGATGAGGGAGTCACCAACTCTGAGAACAGAGGAGGGAGAATAGGTTGAAGGGAGAAAAGGGACTAGATAACCTTCCAAAACTGGGAGGAGTGATTAAGGTTGTTCTGGAGTGTGGATGCAAAATACTCAAGACTCACAAGTCTGTTGGCTTTGCTACAGGTGTTGCAAAGGTTCCGACAGACAGCCAAAAGAGCAATGAAACCAGTGATCTTACAGGACTACCAGGCAAGGGCTCTGGTACGGAGGCAAGATAACACCTCAGCTGTTATCCAGGGGAGATGAGAGCCACGTATCCCGGTATTCTTCAGAGGTGTATGACACTCCATTAGTTATAAATTTGAACTGAAAGTATTGTCCGGCTAAATTTATATTACTGACTGCTGAGATGGGGGATCAATCAGATGCACACAGGTCAGCTACGACAGAGGACAGGTCCAGCGACCTAAAGGACCCGAGAAGGATGAATTTTCTTTTTTCGGGGCTGAGGACGATGCGTCTTGCACACACAATAAAATAAGCCACATGATGGTCACTGAGGGCATCAGGAAGGATTCTTGCATCCTTAATACGGTAGGGATAAGATGAGAGGACACAGTCTACTAGAGAGCGATTTGAAGATTTAAAATTTAGACATGTGGGATCAAAAATCAGTTGCAACAATTGGAGGGATTTTACATTTTGGGAAATTTCATTTCTACTGGGGGAGAGACAATTTATATTGAAGTTCCTGAGGACAGGTAGCTTATTAGTAGATAAGCAGTAAGCAGATATGAGAATATCGGTGGCCGGATGGCCAACTGTATACAAGAATGGAGCATCTGCATTTCCAATCGGTAGAGACTGAGGATTCGCTTAAACAGAAAGTAAACGTCACTCAAATTCTGAGTGCCTATGAAAAGATCTTTCAAATGAGGTACTGTGCTTACCTGCAGGTGTCAGGAGTCCTGACATAAATATCTAAATCATATGTAAATTAAACTGAGGCTGTATCCATTTCATGGAAATTTTGAGACAGAAAATGACGACACTGAAGGGCAAGCTATATAATTAACAGCATACAACTTGCCCCTCTGTGACACCAATTTCTGTCTCAAGATTCCAGAAGAATATTAGTAACTAGGCAGGGAGGAGGGAGGGTCACTGGTGACCAGGTAAGGTCTGCAGAGACAGACTAGACAGGGATCATCTGGGCAGACTGGGTGGGCCAAGCGGTCCTTTTCTGCTGACATATTCTGTGTTTCTATTTCGTAAAGTGGTGGCCTCTCTTCAAAGACTTTCAGAATGTGAAGTGACTCGACAATGTTTACCTCCCCTTGAAAAAACACTAAAGAAGATGTAATCACCCAGAGGCACAGATAAAGGAGTATTCTACTACAATTTTTGCATGATTTACTCACACTTTCTGATTCTAAGAATTTGCTTCCCTGCACATTTGCCATATGTTGGTACATATGTTGCTATACATGCACACAACTGGCAACACTCTGCAATTCTGCAAGCCATAGATCCACACACTATTTGACTGTCAGTGGCAGAGGTGGGGAAGGAAAACGGTATCAACATCAATTATATATAGTGCAGGAGAGTCTTCCAGAATTGCTTACTGGCTGGCCAAAAGGGCAGCTGTAATATGGCAAACTGTTAAAGATATGGTCACAGCATTACATGTGACTGAAAAGGGAAGTATCTCAAGACTCCCCACCAGTAACAGACAGAGTCTGTGGCTGCAGGTAGCTTCTGGGTTTGGGATTTAGTTGAGTTTTGATACACGGTAAGACACACTAGGCATACATAACGGCATGCCTATTTTCAAGAAAAACTGTCACGGTATGAGGCAGGAGGCAGGCAATCCATATTGTGAAGTTGCCTGCCCCAGGAGTTAGTTTACTAATATTTTGCTTTTTGTTTCCATTTTAAGTAAAAGTTACAGCCTCCGTAAACTGTGGCTGGTAATGCTGAACTGGCCGACAAGAGCTGCAGCCGTGCCCCTAAAAACTGCAGTTTGATAACACAATGTCAGGAACGGGGCTGCAAGCTCTATGTAGATTCAGTAATAGGATCGGGAAGGGAGCGTCGCCTAAAATGTACTTACATTATCTTTGCTGGCATGTATACATGTATGGGGCTAATATATAGTATCTACATGGATTGTCTGCCTCAATCATGACAGTTGCTCTTTCAGGCATGATCTGGGAGAGTGATAGACTTACATCATCATCAACAAGCAGTGACAGACTAAACAAACTTTGGTCAGAGACAATATGGTTGCAAAATAATGGTAGTGATGTGGGATGGGGACAGAGGGCAGGGGGTACCACTTGACACCAGAGAAAGATATAGAGGTTTAGGGATCAGAGGGCACGGGGTGCCACTAGACACCAAAGAAACATGTAGGGGGATGGGAATAGGAGGGGGATGCCACTAGACAACAGGGAAAATTACATAAATACAGGGCTGGTGATTGGAGGGTGGGGAGTGCCACTAGACACCAGGGAAACACTGTACAAATACAGGAATGGCAACTGGAGGGTGAAGGGTGCCACTGGACACCAGGGAAACAGTATACAAATACAGGGCCAGCAATCGGAGGGTGGAGGGGGTGCCACTAGCTAGCAGGGAAACACTACACAAATATGGTGCTGGAGACTGGAGGATGGGGGTACCACTAGATACTAGGGATCACTACACAAATAAAGGGGCAGCAACTGGAGGATGCAGGATGCCATTAGGCACCAGGGAAACACTATACAAATACAGGGCTGGCAATCCAAGAGTGAGGGGTTGCCACTAAACTCCAGGGAAACACTATACTAATACAGGGCTGGTGATCAGAGGATGGGAGGTGCCAGCGGACACCAGGAAAACATTACATATGCAACCACCCAGTCCCCTGGGGTTACTAGGATCCCCTCAGTATCAGTGCTAGGCAGGGAGCGGCAGCTGGCAATTAGCTAGTTAAATGGGGGTTTCACCTGCTCACTCTTCTGTTTGCCTGGCTTCAGCTGAGATGGAAGTTATGAGCTCATCTGGAACTCTCACAGCAGCATAAGCCTTTGCCAGCTGTGAGAAGGGAGTTTAAAATGCTGAGACAAGAGTGAGTGTGTCAGTAATTGGGATTAGCAGCTTGAAGGAGGAGGAGTGAGAACTGCTCAGCTGAGGGTTCTGAGCTGAGGGCCCTGCATTCTCACACTAGAGTCTTGGTATTCTCCAGTTTGCCAAGAGAAGTGGTGGAAACCATCGTCTACAGCAGGCTCTAAAATGCTGAGACAAGAGTGAGTGTGTCAGTAATTGGGATTAGCAGCTTGAAGGAGGAGGAGTGAGAACTGCTCAGCTGAGGGTTCTGAGCTGAGGGCCCTGCATTCTCACACTAGAGTCTTGGTATTCTCCAGTTTGCCAAGAGAAGTGGTGGAAACCATCGTCTACAGCAGGCTCTCCTGATTTTCATCCCTGGAGGGGTTAAAAGGACTGTTAGTAGATGGATCCAAGGGGCAATCCCCTTTTTGATCCAGGATGTTTGAAGCTGCCTGAAATGTCTAACAGTGAGTAGGATCTGACTTTCGCTGCAGAAAGCAAGTGGCTGTGCTGTTGTGTTCTCTGGCTAAAAAGGAAATGCACAACCTTTCTGTGAATTCAGAAGTGTTAGACTGTTCTCATTTAAAGTCGTCTGAAGGGTGTGATGTCCAGAGGTATGACTACATCACATTGTTCGGGACTTTAGTTTTTCCACTACCAGTGTGGTGATTCAAATACTGGATGCCAAAGTTTCATTCAATTAAGCATTTCTGAAGTGTGTTTTCAAATGTTTAAGGTGTCACTCTGGAAGAATGGTTGAGTATAAATTTGGGAGCAAAGGGTGGGCAGACCCCCATCTAGAGTAACCAGTTCAGGACTACAGGTTCAGTAAGAGCGCATGGTTACTTTAGACAAAGGGCCAATGTCTGAAGAGAATTTTACCCCATGAAGTGGGTTGTGCTAGTTCTTAGCAAAATGTGTGTTCAGTTGTGGCCAGTGCCACTAGAAGCAATGTTAAATGTCCTATGACATGTGGGAAAGAAAGTGCAAGTGTCCTGTCAGTAAATGTGTTTTCAGTTGAGGCCAGTGCCACTGGAAGAAATGTCCTATGTCCTATGCTATATGGGAATACAAGTACAAGATGTTCTATGTCCTACAGTGTGGGAACACAAAGGGTTTCTGTCACATACAGTCGATTTGTTGTTCTGCAAGTTCCTAGTGCCACATTGTGTAAACCTTGGGGGTCCACCCTTGCTTTAGAGAACATCTTCTGGAATAAAGTCACACTCTAGAACCCCGACTTTGGTCTGAACAGTTACAATATTACTTCCTGTGTGGCGCTACTGGGTAACCCTCCAGAACATAGGTCTAGCATAGATCTAGCAAAAAGTTCTCTCCCTAGGACCTGGTTTTGTAAATACCAAATAGGTCATAATGCTTTTGTACATCCCCACTCCTTGATCTCTAGAGTAATGAGCCTGGTATACATTTCCAAAGCTAGGGGTGGTACCAATTATCTAAATGTTTCTGAAGACTGTACCCAGTTATGGGTGCCAAGGGTAGCTAACTGTGTAAAGTAGCGGGGGGGGGGGTGGTTACACATACAATGGCATCCCCCAGGATGAAACCCAATTATGCAGCATTTTGCAGCACTCTGCGGAATTCTGCAGCAGACCTACTGAATAAAGCAATGTAATTTCAATGGCAGTTAGTCCCTTTTGTCATTCAGGAAAATGTGACACTGCTAGGATGAAGCGAATGTCACAGTTTCCTGCATAACAAAAGGGACTAATTGCCATTGAAATTACACTGCTTTATTCAGTAGGTCTGCTGCAGCATACTGCAGAGTGCTTTAAATGTGGGTTTCATCCTGGGTGACACCACTGTATATAAGTGGGGCAGTGTTCGGAGGATGAGTCGGGGTGGCAGGGGTCAGATCAGCAAGGGACTGTTTTATGTTTTACAATTGTAAAGAAGAAAAAAACAGCAAGGGATGGTTTTCTTTATTACAGGTCACATTTCTAAAATTAATATATGGGGATGGCAATCAAACTGGGAAGTGAACTGGAAGTGAACAGGCAGCATGAAAATAGTGCACCAGCAAGGGGGACAGACAGCACTGTGGTCAGTGGAGAGGACCGCATGTGCTTCAACTATACCATGGAAGGACACAGTCCAGGTATCTGGTCATGTGCTTCCACAGCCCCTTCCCTCTACTATGTAATAATATAATAATAATAATAATAAATAATAATAATCTTTATTTATATTGCGCCTTTCTGAAATCAAGGCGCATTACAATAAAATAACATCATATTAAAACAACATAAAAACATTAAAATCAACATTAAAATCAACAGTATCAGTCCATGTCAAAACCATCTCCGAATGCCTTTTTCCATAAAAAGGACTTCAGTCCTTGTTTAAACCCCCCCACAGTCATGCACTCTCTAATCCAACGGGGTAGAGAATTCCAGAGGGTCGGCGCCACGAACATAAAAGCTCGGGCGCCGGAGGATTTTAAAACAACCCTTGGAATCTCTAGCAACCCCTCGTTGTCTGAGCAGAGCGGTCGCTCTGGAAGGTAAGGAACCAGAAGATCTTTCAGGTAGTCAGGGCCCAAACCATGTAGGGCTTTATATGTCAGTAAACCGACTTTAAAGGTGGTCTGCCACTGAACCGGCCAGTGCAGATCCCACAGTACCGGTGTAATGTGGGAGGAACAAAGAATCCCCATTAACAACCGGGCTGCTGAGTTCTGCACTAGCTGCAAGGGGCGGATATCAACCCCAGAAAGCCCAAAGTAAAGGGAGTTACAGTAGTCCAAACGTGAGGTCACAAAGGCGTGGATCAGCATAGGCAGGTAGCCAGACAGAACAAGGTGCTTGATCCTAGCGATGTTCCTCAGATGGTAAAAGGATACCTTAACAACCACCGACACCTGCGCACGCAATGTCAGCCGATCGTCAAGGATCACCCCTAGGTCACGCACCTGTTTGGAGATAGGGAGCTTGACATCCCCCAAGAATAAACCTGAGGGATGGTTTGCTCCCTACTCCCCAATCTGGTGGCCGGGATCCACAACCATCACCTCCATCTTCCCAGAATTCAACTTCAACCAGCTGGACCTCATCCAACCCTGGATCTCGCCGAGACAGTTGTTAAACACCGAGAGTGCTCCATTCTGGTCAGGTGCAAAAGACAGATAGAGCTGGGTATCATCGGCATAGAAATGAAACTCCAGCTCATATCGTCTTACAATGTCTCCGAGGGGAAGCATATACACCGCAAACAACATGGGGGACAGCACAGAGCCCTGAGGCACCCCACAGGACAGAGAGGTAGCATCGGAGGAAAATACCCCTGACACCACCCTCTGAGTTCTACCTGTGAGGAAGGAGGTAAACCATCTGTGAACCAGACCTGACAGCCCACAGATGCATCTCAGGCGCTCAAGCAACACCCCATGGTCTACGGTGTCAAATGCTGCTGACAAATCCAATAGGACCAAAATGGACCGTTTTCTGGTCTCTTGCCATCAAGAGATCATTGAGCACCCGAACCAGCACAGTCTCAGTGCTATGCCTCTTTCAAAAACCTAATTGAAGACGGTCGTAGATGTTATGGATGGACAAATGGTTGTCTAGCTGGGCAGCCACCACTTTCTCAATTACCTTCCCCACAAAGGGAAGGTTCAAGATAGGTCTGTAGTTGGCTGGGCAGTCTGGGTCCAGAGAAGCCTTCTTCAACACTGGTGTCACCACCACTTCCTTCAGGGAGGAGGGATATTCACCAGAGTCTAAGGAGCACCAGACTATCCTAGCAAGAACTGGGATGATAACCTCCCCACAGCTCATAATCAGGGACGTGGGGCCCGGATCTAAACTATAGCATGTGGTGCACATACCCTGGACAATCCTCATGACATCTTCGATTTCCGGCCTTTTGAAGGAACTCCAGGAAAACGGAGGGCTTGCAACCACAGGCTGGTCCACCGCAACTCCCATAGAGAGTGCTGCGCGGGTCTCGGCCCTGATGTCATCCACCTTATCTGCAAAGAACCGAGCAAGCTCCTCACACTGCATTTGTGAAAAGGTTCGACGAACTTGTAGACAGGCTGCGTTGCACAGCCCTGTCTCATGTGTCCGAAAAGAGTCGGTTGTTCTGTGCAGCAGCAATTTCTCCGGACAGGAATACTGCCTTCTTATGAGTAATTGCTGACTGATAGAGTTGATAATGCTCTAGGACTCTAAGATGGTCGGCATCTAAGCCAGATTTCCACCAGCACCTCTCCAACCTGCATCCTAATTGCCGCATCTCCCTGAAGTCCCCATCAAACCATGGGGACCGAGGGTGAAGGGAGAGAGGGCGCACACGGGTGGGAGCAATAGAATCCAGTGCAGTGGTAATGGCCTTATTATAGGCCAGAATCAAACCTTCAGGATTCAAGCTCATCACAGGAAATTCTGACAGATCAAGTACCGCAGTTAGGCCATCGTGAGTCACATCCCGTAAAGGGCTGCACTTGACCATCTCCACAGGGGTTGGCCTACACAGAGAGGTGCGAAAATTGAATCTCACAGTGTGATGGTCAGACCATCCGACAGGTTCCACCCCCCACATCGGAGGCCTCCATCCCCAGGAGGAAGACCAGGTCAAGGGAATGGCCATGTTTATGAGTGGCAGAGGTAGCCACCTGTGAGAGGCCCAATGAATACATCAATTGGAGGAAGTGCTGTCCAAATTGTGAGAGTTCATCGTCGATCCAGGCATTAAAGTCACCCAGCACCATCAACCTGGGTGACTCGAACACCAGGTCGATGACGAAGTTCGCCACTTCCTTAAGGAATAGCTTCTCGTCTCCGGGTGGACGACAGACGAGCACCATCCTATAGCCCCCACCTGCCACTACAACACATTCGAATGATCTGGTCTCCTCAACTGGGACACTAGTGAGATCCAATTCGGTCCTGAAACAGACCGCAACCCCCCCACCCCTGCGATCCAATCTCGGGCGGTGTATCACCGAATACCTGGCTGGAACTGCTGCCTCGAGTACGGGGCCAGCACTGCCATCCAGCCAGGTTTCGGTGATGCAAGTCAGGTCCGCTGTACCCACCAAGTCTGCTACAATGGCAGTCTTGTTCACAACGGACCTGGCATTGCATAACACCACCTGCGTTGGATAGAACTCCTGGGACGCCCCAACCACCTGCCCACCATTGATAGAGGTGGTGCCCTTGGGTATGGAGACTAGACAGGAAGGCCCATGTTTTGCACTCCATTTTGCCCCAGGGCGTCTTCTAGACTTAACCACTCCGATGCGAGCGCCCCCCCCATCCATCCTCTGTTGTTCATACCCCCTGCCCCTCCCCAACCTCCTGCGGGCAATTCCCAAGGCCCTGCAGCATTGGTAAATGGAAAAAAGCAATGGTGGGGAAAGAGGGGGCGGAGGGCATGAAGAGCGGAGGATGAATAGCGCATGACCGGGGGGTGGGGGGTGGGATAGCAATATATATTACGATCCACTAACATGGAACAATGACACTAACTTCTAATCTCCCTGTAGTAGAAATAAATTCAAATCAAAACACAAACCTAAAGAATTAAATTAAAATAACTCGGAAAAAAGCTAAACAATAAATAAAACAAACATCAACAAGCTCAGATCTAATTAACACAAATTAATCATCGTACATCATAAAAAGCCTAAATTAACGAAAAATAAAAAACAATGAATAACTAATCACAGTTATCTCTAAATCAATACATCAATAATAATCCTAGTAACTTATGAACAACTAAGAATAAAAAATAAATAAAAATGACAACATCCAGTCCATATGAGTTCGGATAATAGTTTTTGGACCGTGGAGCTCCCTACTTCCACGGCCAAATAGTCCATATGCAGACCCATTGTCTCACACTCCTAGGGTCCAGCAGCTGAACAGCACAGTTTAAAATTAAATCAAATTTACAGGGGCGCTCTACCAAAATTCAATCCTCCCAAGGGCTCTCACCACCTTGGTGAAGTAAATACAGGCAGGTGACCCTCCAGAGTAAGATAATAGGCTGCAGTAGGTAGATCCAGGCTCAGTTTAATAAGAACACAGTACCAGGGTTCAAAACCCTTCGTGGGCTCCCAGCACCGCGAAAGAACAAACACTGGACGGTACCCTTCGAAAAAGCCCACCGGGATCGTCTCCACCACCAGTCGGGTTAGCCAACAAACAGTATTAAAGTTTTTAGCAAAAGCAGAGACCTTACTTTAGTGCAGTCATCCACAAGTAGATAGAAAACCTTGTAGGTGCCAAAGTCGATCAAACCAGGGGATCCGACGCCCGCACCAGAGGACTCAACCCCGGAACACCCGCCTCACCTTGGACCTTACCGCAACTGGACCAGCTCTCCAGCTGCCACGGTATGGGTCCGAAGTGCCAGGGGGCCCGCCGCCAAATAGCAGCAGCCTCCCGACCCACCACCAGCAAGAGGACAGGTGCCCAAAGCAAAGCCCTCCGACCACAGATGGTAGTTCCCTGGGGCTGTAGTAGCAATACATCAGCATACTGTACCTCTGCTCAAATAACATGTTCAGATCATACTGCAAAGGTTATAACAAGGAAGTCTGATAGTGAAATGAGAAGTGGAGCCTCCCTATTGCCAATCTCAGTGAGGGACAGTTCTATCTGGAGATACATCACAAAAAGTCCCTTTACAGCATGCCCCTGTTAGAGCCTCCCAGGAGACCTCATGAAAACTGCCAATCCCAGCAAGAGGTGAGGTGGAGCATGCAGTTCCTGACCTGGAGCCAAGACATGGAATCGGGCTCGATCATAGAAAAGTCAGGGGCTGTCACTTGGGAGGAGGCCTCTTGGGAATAAACACGAGGCACCTTGGTTACATCAGGCTGAAAACAGAGCACTCACAGTAAGTGGTATCCCATCTAGGCTAATTTTGTGGGGAATGTTGAGGTTTTGCATGCCTGTGTGGGCAGGGAAGGGGTAAATGTGCAGCTGAGGTGGTGGTATCAAGGTTCTCTCAGCCCAGGTCAGTGATGTGGACTTGGCTGCGGCAGAGGTTCCCTGCTGTCAGTCTTATGATACATGTAGATGTTGTTGCTGAGACAGTTATGCTGGTGATTAGTTTCGGTGGTGAAGAGGGCCTGATGGGGTCACAGTGCTTTTGCATGGATAGAGCAGCCAGGACTGAGGGACTGCTCAATGATGCAGAAGATGGTACGCTGTGGTAGTGGTTTCTCGAATGGTGTGCAGCTCTCATCTCTGACAGGTGGAGTTCTGCATTATGGCTTTTTCTGTCCTGGCCCCTTTGTTGCTGAATCAGTGGGTCTCATCCTCGTGAGGGGCAATCAACACCATCCTCAGAGCTGCTTGTGGCACTGAATTATCCATGGAGCATGGAGCATCTGGTTCTTTAATCAACACATGAGGAGCAGCAGAAAAAACAGGTTACTCACCTGTAACAGTAGTTCTAGGAGTGGTATATGATGTTCATCCACACTTTCTGGCAGTGTCCTTTCCCCTTTAAGATGTGCCGGAATCTCTTCAAGATAGCTCCTCCCACCCACCCGTGTGGTAACTCCTTCAGCACTGCCCCGGGATGCCAGATCTTGCCTGCTGGAAGCAAAAACAGTGTGCCACTCGCCAGTGGAGGTCAGTGTGGATGAAAGTACAGTTACGTAAGAACTTACCGTAACAGCAGCTCTTCGAGAGAGGCTCTTGCAGTAGGTATTCAAGACATAGGGACTAAGCCAGGCCAGGACCCCACGGAAAAATTCTCAGCTAGCAGTAGTCTGATGGGGACCGCCCCATGTCAGGTGACCAGCGCCATAAGACGTCGTATAAAGGGGGCAGTCCCTCACGCCTGCCTTCCAGTTCTTTCCCGCCAAAGGCCAAAAGAGGCAAGACGAGAGAGAAAAGGATATTTCCCCCCATGGAAATAGAGTAAAAAACTTAGGGGAACGGAGGGCGGGAAGGCAATACCTACTACAAAAGCCTCTCTGAAAGATCTGTTACGGTAAGTTCTTACGGAATTGTACTATCTTTCTTCAAGAGGGTTCTTGCAGTAGGTATTCACATACAGGACTGAGTCCCAAGCAGTCTGGAACAAGGAAAAGCACTCGGGAGGAGGATTGTCATCCATAGCATGGAACCTCAGGCTGAACGAGTCTCATGAAAGGAGACCTTGTAGGACAGCCAACCCGAAGCCAGCTCTACGGCGAAAGGCTATGTTCAAACTGTAGTGTTTCGTGAAGGTATGGACAGAAGTCTAAGTTGCGGCTGCACAGATGTCTGCCGTTGACACATTCTTGAAATAAGCTGCAGCGGCAGGTACTCCTCTGGTGGAGTGACCTCTGACTTGACCCGGAAGGGTCTTGTTGTACCTGTCATAACAGAAGGTGTTACAATGAGCCAACCATTTTGATAGGCATTGCTTAGAGACAGCATTGCCTTCTCTTTTGTAAGCAAAAGAGACAAAAAGCTGATCAGTCTTCCTGAGATCCTTAGTCCGATTGGTGTAGTATCTCAGGATTCTGTGAACATCCAAAGTATGCAAGAGGTACTCCCCTTAATTGGAGTGTTGCATAAAGAAAGCAGGTAGCTCAATGGATTGATTCAGAGTAGACTCAGCCACCACCTTAGGAAGAAACTTAGGGTTGGAGCGTAGAGCCACACGTTCCTTGTGGAAAATCAGGTACGGGATTTTGCACATCAAGGCCTGAAGCTCGGAAATGCGCTTTACAGACGTAATGGCCACTAGGAAGAGTGTCTTCTAAGAACTTCAAATCAGCTGTAGCTGCCGGCTCAAAGGGAGACAAAGTAAGCTTCCCCAGAATAAAATTCAAGTCCCAAGGAGGAACAGGAATGCGGATGGGGTCTCCAAAGGGAATATGGTAGGCTGAGATAGCTGTCATGTGGACCTTTAACGAGGAATGGCTGAGACACAGATCGAAGAGGTGATGCATGTAGTCCAGGACTTTATTGACAGGGCAAGAGAAAGGCTCGAAGTCTTTCGAGTTTGCCCAAATAGAAAATCACTTCCATTTTATGCCGTAGGTGGACCTCATGGAAGGCTTTCTAGCCTCCACTAAAATGTCCGCTACTAGAGGAGAGACTCCAAAGCGGGCCTTAGCTATGTCTATAGGAGTTACACATGGAGATGAAGGGATCTGAGACCTGGATGAACAAGGGTCCCCTGATCCTGGGTCAACAATTGCTGCGACAGAGGAAGAGAAAGTGGAGGTTCCTCTGAGAACTGTTGCAGAAGAGAGAACCAAACTTGCCTGGGCCAGAAGGGAGCAATGAGAATCATTCGAGCTCCCTCCGATATGCGTTTGTTCAGCACCCTGTGGATTAAGGGAAGGCATAAATGAATCTGTCCCTCCAAGCGAGAGACAAAGCGTCCCGCCAAAAAATGTCTCACCCTGGAGCGAGCGAGCAGAAGGCAGGAAGTTTTGCATTTTGGGGAGAAGCAAAGAGGTTTATCTGAGGTGTCCCCATCACTGAAAGATGTCGTTTAAGACTTCTTGATCCAACTCCCATTTGTGGGACCTGGCTGAAGACCGACTGAGTTGGTCTGCTAGGGTGTTTTCCACTCCCGGAACGTGAACCGCGGTCAAGTGAAGTTGGTGTTGAGCTGCCCAGTGCCAGACTCTCATCGCTTCCTGGCACAGAGGGTAGAAACGTGTTCCTCCCTGCTTGCTGAGGTATCAGACTACGCACATGTTGTCTGATTGTATGAGAAGATGACCGGGGAGGATGAAGGAGAGTAGAGCCTGAAGGGCATAAAGAACTTCCCTCAGTTCGAGCACATTTATGTGCAGGTTTTGTTCGAACTTGAACCAGCTGCCCTGAGTCTGTGAGACCTCAGATGGGCACCCCAACCTTCTCCTGACGTGTCTGTCATCAACGTCTGGGAGGGCGGGTCGATGCAGAACTGAACTCCTAGGCACAGGTTCTCCTGAACCATCCACCATTGCAAGTCCCTGATCATGGGATTGGATACTAATACCTCTTGGTCTAGATTGTCCCTGGTTTGGTCCCATTGAGACCGAAGCATCCATTGAGAGATTTTCATATGGAGCTGCACAAACTGAATTGTTGGAATGGCAGCCACCATTAGCCCGTGGAGGTGGAGGACTGACCTGGCTCTGACCCTCCTGCGACCGGACAGAAGACGAGCCTGGTTCTGAAGGGTGTCTGCCCTGACCAGAGGCAAGAAGGCTTTGCTGGTGGTTGTGTCCAGAATCACCCCTATAAATTGGAGGCATTGGCATGGGACCTGGCCTGGTTGATGGTGATACCCAGGCTGGTAAACACCTGTAGGGTAAGGGAAAGGGAGTGCAGGAGTTCCTCCCTGGACAGGACCGCCAGGACCCAATCATCCAGGTACGGGAATACCTGTACTCCCTGGGTATGCAGGTGGGCCACTACCACTGACAAGCATTTGGTAAATACTTGGGGGGGGGCAAGGAAAGACCAAGTGGGAGGGCCTTGAATTGTTAGTGGTCCCCCTGAAAGCAAAAATTAAGGAATTTGCGGTGGGAAGAGCATATGGGGATATGCAGGTAGGCATCCTGCATGTCCAGAGCACATAGCCACTATCCCTGATGAAGAACTGGTAGAAGGCTCTGCAAAGAGAGCATTCTGAAGCGTTTGTAGTCCACGAACATGTTAAGGGAGCTGAGGTCTAGAATAGGCCTCAGATCTCCCATCTTCTTTGGAACTAGGAAGAAATGGGAATAGTAACCTGTCCCCCAAAGATGGTTGGGAACGTGTTCTATCACTGCCTTCGACAGAAAGGAGATGATTTCCTATAGGACCAGAGGAAGATGTTGTGGGAAGTAAGACAACTGGGGGGTGGTCTTCGGGGTGGTTTTTGTAGAAACACTATTGAGTGTCCTGCTAATATCAACTGGAACACCCAGGCATCTGATGTTATCCTCACCCAACCTTGTAGATGGAAGGGGAATCTCCCCCCTACCAGTTCCTCTGGAACCTCCAGAGGCAGTGGGAGAGGTAGGGAGTCAGGAGGTGTGGGGCAGTGAAGCCGCCGAGGCTCCCGTTACTTTTTTACTGGGGGGAGTCTTGGTTGCTGGAGGGGACCGACGTCTGTAGGCCCGTTTGCTCTGTGGTTCTTGCCTTTGTCGGCTCTGTCTACAAAAAGGACGCCGCTGCCCTTGAGGGGGCCTGTACAAAGAGTTGACAGACTTGAGTGCAGTGCCCTTCTCTTGCAGTTCGGTGATGATGTCCTTGACATCATCCCCGAATAGCACCGAACCCCTGAAGGGAGCATCCTGGATAGCAGATTGCACTTCAGGGACCAATCCTGACACAAGGAGCCAGGCAAGACGCTGTAGGCCTACGGCAAAATCCGAGCTCCTTCCAGTTGTGTCCACTGTGTCATAAGTGGCACGAAGCATGTGCCGACTGGCCGAACGAGCAGAATGGACAAGATCCGCCACTTCCTGCTTAGTCTGAGACTCAGGGGGTCCAATTTGGATTCCACCTGACTAAGGATGGTCTTCTGGAAATCCCCCATATGTGCCACATAGTTCAGGACCCTAATACCCAGGTAGAAGAGGAATAGATCTTCTTCCTGTATTGGTCCAGAAGCTGGGATTCCTTATCAGGCAGAGACGAGCTGAGGTGTTTGGGATTGGTGGAGTGGCTGTGAGCGGCGCTGATGATGACTGAGTCCACCATGGGGTGGAGGTTAAGGAAATCTATACCCTCAGGAGCCTGATATAGCCTGTCCGCCTTCATCGGAAGGGGGGCTAATGCAGAAGGTCCTCGTGAGGCTCTATCCAGGGTGGAATCAGCGTAGGAGCGGTCTCGGGCAGATCCAGATGAGCAGCGAGTTTCTTACGCTGTGGGTCTGGCTCCAGTGATTGCCACTGAATGACTTCCTGGATTTTCCTCAATAACTCCAGAAAGGAGGGATCCTCCAGAGGAGACTTTGGAGAAGTCCTCCTCCTGGGGCGATACAGAGTATGTGGCTTATCTTCAGGGTCAGAGCATCCCATCTCTGAGTCAGAGTCAGACGTATCTGATGAAGAGGAGGAAGAATCCTCGCTCCTCCGAAGGGGCAAGCGGCTTAGCAGCCTTGTCCGGGTGAGCGTTGGTAGGATCGATGTCCGACTTACTGGACCCACTCTGACCTGAAGGCCGCGTGGTAGAAGCGGCCTTCACGGGAGCGGAGGCCTCCTTTGTCCTGGAGGCTCCCGAAGGGCCTGAGTATGAGCCAGATGGGAGGGGCAACGCCTTCTTAGTAACCACCAAGACGGCAGTCGTGGAGTGATCCCCCGGAGGGACACTTGCGGCCGCTGACTCCGCCAGAGTCATGGCTGCTGTGGAAGCCAGTTCTCACTCCTGGTGCTTCTCCTTGTCACGTCTTTTCTTGTGACCTTCGGGGGAAGTGGACGCCTGCCTGAGTTTCCTTAGCTCCTTCTCCATGGAGGCAATTTTCTTCTTCAAGGTATGGGCTTCCAGGGACTGCTGCCTCCTTTTGCGGGTAGTGGAGTTAAATTTCTGGCAGTGCTGGCACTTCTCCACGAGGTGGTCTGGGTCCAGACAGAAGAGGCACAAGGAATGGTCGTCCTTGTGTGGAAGTTGGGAACCACATGAGTTGCACTTATTCTTATGCGATTCGGAGGGTATTGGGGACGACTTACACAGCGAATTGAAGATAAAGGCTTAAAGACAGAGAAAAAAAGGTCGAAAAGTTTGAAGACTTAAGGACCGACGAATGACTGACGAAACGTTGTTCAACTGCGAGGAACTCCTCAAACCTACAGTGTGAAAGAACTGGAAGGCAGGCGTGGGGGACTGCCCCTTTATGCTGACATTGTATGATGCCGGTCACCTGATGTGGGGGCGGTCCCCTGCCAGAGACTGCTAGCTAGAAATTTTTCCGTGGGGTCCTGACGCCTGGCGGGTCAGTCCTATATGTGAATACCTATTACAAGAGTCCTCTTGAAGTAAGATCATGAATTGCCAATGTCCATGGCCATCTGGAACTGCTGTTTCACAACAGCAAGGCCTTGGTCCCTGACCTGCTTGACCGTAGTCTGCAGATCTGTGGGCAGGTGAGGAAACACCTCGTCCAGGGAAAGCAGGAGGGCATGCGAGAAGTGGGCCATGAGATGGGCCGAGCTTGCTTCTCGGAGACCAAGAATGGAGGCAGCATACACCTTTTTGGCCATATGGTCCAACTTCTTGGACTCCTTGTTGGGGGGGTTTGTCAACATCCCCCACATTGCTGGTGTGCTTGAAACATTGAGTCAGCCACAAGATCCTTGGCTAAGGGGTGCTCCGTGAATCCCAACAGGGAGCCGGTAGGGACTACATACTTGCGGGCCATCCAAGCCAATGGCACAGGGCAGGAGGACGGGTGCTGCCGCAGTTCCAGGGCAAGACCAAAGATAGCATCTTGGAAAGGGAAGGCTCTACAAGAGAGACACCCCGGTCGAGGATCTTGGTCAGTGGGTACCGTTCCTGCTTCTGAACGGGCTCCAGCTGGAGACCCATCGATTTGGATATGAGACAGAGAAGACCCATGAAGGAAGTGGGCCCTTGATCTGTTGAGAGGTCCCCCGTCGACTCCACATCCAGTGGTCGGGAGTGTAAGGAGGATCCTCCCAATTCCAAAGAACTGTGGGAGAATGGTCAACCACCAGAGTCCCCGCTGACCCTGCGAGGGCAGTCCGGGGTGACGGTGACCAACAGCCGATGGGGCAACCCCTTACCCGGCAGAGCATCCCTGGTTGTAGCACTGGTCATCAGCTGTTTAGGGGGCGGCTCCACCAGGATTGATGGAGAGGCCGGAGGAGGCCGCGCTGGGACCACACAAACCAGCTCCTGCCAGGGCGGGGTCTGCTGTGGCTCCAGAAGTGGCACCCAAGGAAGTGCCAGGATGGCCAGAATCGGTTTAATCCGGGTCAGCCAGAGTTGCTGCCACATAAGATTCTCATAGCGCCGATGCAACTTGTGCTGGTGCCTCTCCTTGCCCGACAAGGACAAGGAATAGCACTGAGAGCACGAGCATCAAGATCAACATGGGCTGTCCGAGTCGCGGTTCCAAGAGTGGGACCTCGACAACCAGGGGGACCAGCGGCATGTCTTGGAGGGGGCCAGCGAAAGCTGAGGCCTCTCTTTCTGGGTGCTCTGGGTTGAGAGGGGCCGGAACAGAACCCTGGTCCATCCCTCCCTGGGACAGTGGAAGGACTGGAGTCCTTGAAAAGGGAGGAATCAGCCGGCCCGGTGGTGCTGGAGGTTGAGGCGCTGGTCACTACACCTCACGCCACACTGGTGACCTGGGTTTTAGAACAAGCCGGGTCACTGGGGGTTGGCAGGGGGAAGAGAAGATCAAGAGTCCGGAGGACTGCTCTCCTCTCTTGGGCGGAGGTAGAATTGTCGTCCCACTCGTTGACTGCCCTCTGGAGGTGGCTGGAGGACAGTACCGGTTGGGAGGCTCGATCCAACGCTCTCACATCAGTGGGGTGGGGGGAATGGGGAAATGGAGGAAACGAACCAGGCAGGCTCAATGACGGTCCACCACTGCCAAGGGCCGTCCCTGGATTCTGGATTGGGTCTCTGGGAGGGAGGAGAAGCCAGCAACCTCCTTCCTGGCTCTGCAACAGGGGAGAATCCACAGGGGAACCCCGGGGATCAGCAACTGTGGGAGCGTTGGGACCGGAGAGAAAAGTCCCTCTGTCAGGAGGGCCAAAGCCACCTGCCAGGGCTCTGGAGGATAAAAGCCTGTATAAAAGAAAAAAGAAAAGAAAAGGGAGGTTATCGACCTCTTCAGCAGACAATGGGTCGACAGGTTCGAAAAAAATCTAGGGGGTGTCGACCTAAGCCTAAAACCAACTCACCCAATGGGGAGACTATGGGTCCAGCGGCCAAGGTCAAAGCACCAACCATAGTAGGCAACTCCAGCAAGGCACAGGAATCGGAGGCCCAAGAGCGCTCCCAATCCCATGAGTGATGACAAGACCACTTTTTGGTCTCTTTTTCTCCTTTTTGGGATTTTTTTGATTTAGTGCCCGAAGGACCCTGCCCATGGGTAGGAAGGGCCTGGCACAGTTCCTTAAATGCCCTGGTAAAGGAGGTGCCCAAGTAGAGTGGCAAAAAGGCCAAAGCTGAGGAACCCTGCGCTGCGGCCTGAGACGTGGGCTCCTCGAATATCGCAAGCTATTAGGTGGACCACGTGGCCGCAGAGACCAGCCGACAGGCATCCTTAGATTTCACGGGCGGATCCCAATTGTCCAGACAACCACGGAGAAAGTGGGCTAAATGATCCCCCAAAGTGGAGGGATGGAAGGTGCGGCAAAGGCCGCAAGCCTGGATATCGTGCTCGTGGCCCAGGCAATAGATGCACATGGTGTGTGGATCTGTTCAGGACATTTTCTGCCCACAACCACATTTCCAAACCCCAGAGCGGACTTCGTGTCATCTATGATGGTGGCGAGAAGTAAAGCCTTAGGATAATATTTTTATTAAAGTTTGAAAGTAATAAATTGCAAAGGGCCTCTTCAGCATTGAGAGTGGTAAGGAGGGAACCTTCTTCTTCCAGCAGAAAGGAAGATCTGGCATCACGGGGCGGTGTCGAGGTAGTTACCACCTGGGTGGGTAGGAGAAGCCAGCCTGAAGACATTCCGGCACATCTTAAAGGGGAATGGACACTGCCAGAAAGTGTGGATAGACCATTATATCCGCGTCCTTAGAAACTTATATTCTGGCCAGTGCTTCAGAATAAAGTCCACTACAATCTCCGGAGAGTCAAACTGGTACTGGGCCCCACTGAGACTAATACAGAGCTAAGTCAGGTAGTGGAGGGTTGTTCTGACTCCCAGATGATTCAGTTTCCACTTAACAGCAGCACAGAAACAGGAAGCTGATTTGGTTAAGTAAGGATGCAGCAAGGGTGGTGGGGGTAGGCGGAGGGTGTTCAGGAGATAAAAGAGTACTCGGGGGGCAGGGAGGTGAGGTGACTAGTGGGAAAGGTCATTAGAAGGGCTAAGGTGGACACGGAGGAAGGGATAGCGAAACAGGCCAGGAATGGGAAAAATAAATTTTTTAGATACGTGGGGGAGAAGTGGAAGGCTGGTCAGGGGATTGAAAGGCTGGGAGGGGAAGGAGGGGAGCACTTGGAGGAAGATGGGGTAAAGGCAGAAGACCCGAACAGGTATTTCTGCTCTATATTTATGGAGGAATGGGGGGGTAGAGAGCCGGAGTTGGAAAAAAGGGGGGGGGGTGCACAGGAACGGTATCCGATCCCTTCACCATGGAGAGAGTCAGGGAGGAATTAGCCAGAGTGAAGGTGGACAAAGCCATGGGGCTGAATGGCCTGCATCCAAGGGTGATTCAGGAACTAAGACAGGAGCTGGCTGCCCCACTGGCGAGGCTGTTCAACCTGTCCCTTGACAATGGTAGAGTGCTGGAGGACTGAAAAAAGGTGACGGTGGTACTGAGCCACATGGAGAAAACAGGGAGCTGAGGGAAAACTACCACCCCATCAGCCTAACCGCTGTGGTGAGGAAGGTCATGGAAGCACTCATCAGTGAAAGGGTAACGAAGTACCTGAAGGTGAACGGACTGCTGGATGACAGATAGCATGGGTTCACTAGGGGCAAGTCAAGCCAGTCCAATTTGATAAACTTTTTTGACTGGGTGACACAGGTAATGGACCGGGGGGTACAGTGGACGTGGCCATTCTGGATTTCAGGAAGGCCTTCGACACTGTCCCCCATAGGAGGCTGATCAACAAATTGGATAGCATAGGGGTAGGGGGACAAAATAACAAGATAGGTAGAAAACTGGTTGGCAGATAGGAGTCAGAGGGTGGTGATGAACAGGGTGTACTCACGGATCGGGCAGGTGAGGAGTGGAGTTCCCTAGGGATCAGTGCTGGGACTCCTCCTGTTCAATATCTACATACAAGACATTGCAGATGGACTGAAAGGGAGGGTGGCCCTCTTTGCAGATGACATGAAAATCTGTAACAGAGTTGACTTCCTTGGGGGGTGAAGGACATGAGAAGGGACCCGAGAGTCGGAGACCTGGCAGCTAAAATTCAACATCCAGAAGGGTGCTGTTATGTACCTGGGACACAGGAACCAAAGGGCTGAGTACATGCTGGGAGGGGAGAGAGTCAGGGTGACAGAGGACGGGAGGGATCTGGGGGTAACAGTCTCCAGCAACCTCAAGGTAGGGAAGCAATGGCCAAGGGTGGTGGGGAGGGCATAATGGATGTCGACAAGTATTGGCAGGTGGATCACCAGCAGGTGTAAGAAGGTCCTGGTGCCACTGTATCAAGCCCTGGTGAGGCCACACCTCAAGTACAGTGTCCAGTTTTGGAGGCCTTACCTGCGCAAGGATATAGACTCGATTGAAAGGGTTCAGTGAAGGGTGACCAGGATGGTGCAGGGGATGAAGGGCAAACCATATGAACGGAGATGCAAGGAGTTGGGGCTATATACAATGGAGACCAGGAGGGAGAGGGGGACATGATCGAGACCTTTAAATATATCAGAGGGATGAACAAGGGAAGCCCAGGGAAGTTATTGCACAGGAAGGAAGGAAACATAACAAGGAGCATGGGCTAAGACTCCAAGTGGGGCACTTCAAGAGCAAAGTGAGAGGTCAATTTTTCATGGAGAGGGTGGTGGCGAACTGGAATGGGCTTCCGGAGGAGGTAGTGAATTCAGAGACCATAGAGGGATTCAAGACAGCTTGGGACAGACACATGGGGCTAAGGAGAAGGGGGGTCTCAAGATACAGTAAGTTGGGCTAGGGGGCAAGGAACAGACTAGACAGGCCAGGAGGTCATTTTCTGCCATTACCTTCTATGATTCTATGATAATCTTAATGGTGGTGGAACAATCTGGCTGAAAAGTCTTGGAAGAAAAATATCAGATGACCTTACAATCGAAGCAAACACCTCTCCTTGGCCTACTGCAAAACGTTTTCTTTCATTGGGTATTGTAGTAGTGACAACATTACAAAGTTTTAACAAGTTAGAATGCGAAGGCACATTAGTGTTTCATTTCTAAAATCAGTAAGTTAAGAGCTCAAGTTTTACTGTGGTGTAGGGATTTTTCACAGGAAAACTTGCTGCGTGTTCACTGTTATGACCAGATGGTTATAATTATGAATTGTAACTGGGTTTCCCTATGGAAAAAACAGAGCCCAGTCATTATTAAACCAATAAAGTATACATTACAGTAACCTGCAGGCAACATGGTGCTTTACAGTAGGATGACATATTTAACCCTCAAAGATCTATCCAGATCTGGGATATCATTTTTCAGTGGCAGTAACATTAAGGTCCCCCTACACACACACAAAGATAAATCCAAAACCAGGGGCCTGATACACAGCCACAGGTGATTGTGGTACATTTTCAAGGTACAAAGAAGCACCCCGTTATGCCATCATTGAAAATGTCCATACAGAGAGCTCCGATAACCCCCAGGGGAGGAGTCTCCCCACAGCTAAGTCACAATGCAAATGTGGATACCAACTGTTAGTGTGCACAAAGGGGGTTCCGTTGCCCCCCACTAACTTTAAGAGAAATAACATTAGCATCTGTTGTGTACAAAGACATGGAGCTCCGAATGTCAATGTGGAAAATAGGGGTTTTGGTATTGAAATTAAATTTTTCAGATACTGTGCTAGCCAGCATGATTAAGGACTGGGGAAATCTACTCAGCTGGTAATTTTGGAAGGGCCCATGGGTGGACGGGTTGGACCCTTTAATTTTGAAACTAGCTAGGCATGTTATCTCAGCTCTGGTAACATATATTTATAAGGTATGTATACAAAAAGGCTCAGAACTGCCAGACTGGAAATCTGCTTATGCTATGTCAAACATAAAGATGACTGCAGCACAAATTCTAATAAATACATATCGATATCTATAATATTCCCATACAAGACCTATATGAGACTGACTAAGAAGGTGAGCAATCCGAAGATAGGGAAAGAAGTAACTGGATGGGCCAAAAAATGACTGGTGGATAGAAGGGAGGCCCTAAATGGTAAATTTTCTGAGGACAGAGCAGTGATTAATGGGGTACTGGTCTTAGGACCAATCCAGTTTAATGTGCATATCTGTGACATAGGAGGTGGTATCCTGGAAAAGATGAACCTGTTCATAGATAATAGTAAGCTATGCAGGAAGGTTAACAGTGAAGTAAGGATTAACACTGTGAGACAGGATGTAAGGAAACCAGAAAGTGGTCCAGTATTTGGCAGTTGATATCTGATGCCATAAAGTGCAAGGTGATACACATATGATGGAAAAATCCTGGTACAGAGTGCTATATTGATTGGATGCTGGTAGAGAGCATGGATGAGGAGAACACAATAACCTAAAGTAGGCTATACAGTGCTGGCCCATTGCAGCACTGGTATTGCTACTGCTTGTGACACAAACAACTTGAGTTCGGAGGTGAGCTTGAGTACCTGGGGGCTGGTGGGGAGAGGAGGTTCAATTATCCCTGAGGACACAGTCCTCTTCTGGGGGGAGGAGGGGGGGCCCGTTCTGTTGGACGACTGCCACCTCAGTGATCACAGGTGGCAGTGCACTCTGGAGTGACTCAAGTGAGCGGGGAGACACTGGTGGATGACGCGCATACTTGCATGCTTGCACGACATCCCCAGGTTAGTAAGGTATTCTGTATTGGGCCCCAGTTGTAGTCTTCCCATCGACTGCGATAGTTCTGTGACCATGTGGGTTTAAGAGATTAGTTCTGCCTGTGCTACCCCTTTTTGTATACCAGAAGCCTATTGTATTGTGTGTTGCCACCCTTCCCTATCTACCTAGCTATCTAGTGCAGCCTGCCTTCCTCCAAATGGTTAATTCTAGGTTTCCTACAGATCAGGAAGAAGCCTGTATCCTCCCATTTGATTAAACATATGATTCTTCCCTATCTTGGTGAACCCTCATGCTCCCAATGGTTTAAACTTAGACACCCTCCCTGAGAGAAGCCCACATCCCCACAATTGTTCATATTTTGGCTTCCTCCCTATTTGGGAGAAGTCGGAATCCCCCAAATTGTGAAATTTTACATCTCCTCCCTATCTGAGTGAAGCCTTCTTCCCCCTATTGCATGCATACTGTACAAATGCCTTCAAGTGCAACTTATCTGAAGAAATGGGACATTCTTATAAAAACTGTCCATATGCAGCACATAAGAGAGATGACAATCTGGACCAAGCCTCTTTGTTGACTCAGGCACAGAGGACATGGGCTAAACAGAATTTGCCTTCAGTAGTGCAAAATGAATTTGCAGGACTATCCCTCTGAAGACCAGTCAAATGGATCAGCACAGTCAGCCCCCACACCAGGTTCCATAACTCTGGGTGCAGAACTAGTGCAAGCAGTGGGAACACGTCAGACTGCCAACAACACAAGCAGAGGGAACAGGTGTGAAAACACAACAGCAAAGGAAAGTAAGAAAACCCGCACAACATTTCAGAAAATGAGGGTGACAATGCTTTAATCCAGGTCACACCAGTCCGGCTCTTGACAATGCCTCCAACCCCACTGCCCCACCCCAAAAAAAAAGAATGATCATGGTGACACACGGAAGATGACCGAAAGGACAGCAACCTCAACTTACAGTACAAAAAATAGAACCTTTACAACTTCCAAAGAAGTAGGAGTCTTTCCAAAATGAAAAACAACAGGGAGATACTGAAGATGAGCAAGCCTTAGACACATCTTTATTAGCGTCTCCCAAAATATATTATCCTCAGACTATGAGGAAAGGTTATCTGATTCATTACCTTCTAAGAAAAGGAAACACCAAATCTGCATCAGGACCTACACCCATTCAAGAAGATTAAGATACAAGTTCTGTTTTCCCATTCTCTTGTGTATTTTCTTTTCTCTCCTAGGTGCCATGCAGCAGGATCCTAATCTGAATGTGGCTTCACTGAATACCAATGGTTTCAAGAATGTGAAAAACAGAATGATTGCATTTACTTCCTTACAATGATCTGGTTTTGACTGTGCGTGTGTATTTTACAGGATGCTAAGCTATGTTCGACGTCAGGCATTAGGCAAGGCCAAAAATTATTGTGGGGGGGGGGGACTAACTCCTTATGGTCACTAGGAGAGGAGCAATGCAGCAGAGAGGGGATTTGTTTTTCTGGAACTGACTTCTCAGTTTCAAAATTGGTAGACATTTTTCCTGGTGGGAGGGGTTACTTTTACATGTAAAAGTTCAAAAGATCCCCTTTTGACTTAATATTTATGTGCCTCAAACCAAGGAATTGATCCAATTTTATTTCCACAGACCAAGAAACACAGTTTTTTTGTGGAGATTATAATTGTGACTTGTCACTACAGATTAGAGGAGCCTGCACAGGTAAAATGCATTGCAATTAAAATTTTCTTGTAGAAAAGCTTAAGTGAGTGGTGTTACAAGATGCATCCATAATGAGACATAAAACAGGGGAATAAACCTGTTCTATAACATGGGCAGAGAACTATCTGTGACCTCACTGGCAGACAGCCACCATCTGACCATTCATTAATCTCTGTTTCCGGCACAGTAAGTGGTGAAGGGGCCCCAGCAAAGTGATCAAGAAGCGTCCGGCTCTTGTTATTGTCCCTGAAGCACAGTTCCCAAGGCAGCCATTAATCCCCCCCCCCCACGCTAAGCGAGAGATGTACTGAGGTACACACAATGAACGTGACTGTCTCTCTCTGGGGCAAGTACACAGTACATACATGTGTGCAGCAACACAAGTAAAGTACCCCTCATGTTTTCTGTCTGCCTACCTACACGCCCCGCGGAGGACCCCACTGACAGTGCCATCTTCCAGGTCGCAGGCACAGAACACAGAGAGACAGTGATTGCCTCTCTATCTGTGAGTTGCTGCTATCTCCTGTGTCTTTGTCTCTCTGTCATACAGTCCTTGCCCCTGCAGCAGCATGTGTGCATGCCATTGCCATTGTTGCCCAGTCCTACAGCATGTGTCCTTGCCATTGGTTGTGTGTTTCTCTCCGGTCCCGTCCTGCAGCATCTGTCCCACCCATCTCGCTGTTGGCTCCTCTTTTACCTATGGGTGGCGAGCAGGACAGAAATGGAGAAAGCAGCGGAGGACTTGCCCCTATCTGTCAAGGCCCCGCCCCTCCTGACCTCGATGCGAGAGAGAGAGAGAGAGAGAGATATATAGACAGACAGGGAGTGCGAGATCATTGTACTGCACAGTGCCTTAACATAGAAACACAGAATCTGACGGCAGATAAGGACCGCTTGGCCCACCCAGTCTGCCCATTTCCCTACCTACTGGATAAGCTCCAGATCCTAGTTAACCAGCAGCCTACTTCTTCCTACCCCCACCCCCTAGAATTGCCTTATGACTGTCCCATGCATGCTTGAATTCCACCACTGATTTTGACTCCACAACTTCTCCGAAGGCCGCTCCATGCATCCACAACTCTCTGTGAAAAAATACTTCCTTAAATTACCTCTGAGCCGCCCTCTTCTATCTTCAAATTGTGCCCTCTTGTTCTTGCACACCTCTTTTTTTGAAAGATGCTACCCTCTTGGACTTTGTTGATTCCCTTGAGGTACTTGAACGTTTCTATCATGTCCCCCCTCTCCCTCCTTTCCTCGAGGCTATACATATTAAGCTCCTTTCGTCTCTCTTCATATGTCTTCCAGTGCAGACCCTGCACCATTTTAGTTGCCCTCCTCTGGACAGCTTCCATCCTGTCTATGTCTTTGCAGAGATTGGGTCTCCAGAACTGCACACAGTACTCCAGATGGGGTCTCACCAGCTGTCTGTACAGAGGGATAATAACTTCCTGTTTTCTGCTGGTGATGCCTCTCCCTATGCATCCCAGTATCCCTCAGCCCTCCTTGCTGCCCTCTCACATTACTTGCCCACCTTTAGGTCATCTGATATGACTACCTCGAGGTCCCTTTCCATTTTGTTGTTGTTAGTATCTCACCCCATTGTGTACTCTTCCCTGGGTTTTGTTTCCCAGGTGCATTACCCTGCACTTCTTAGCATTGAATCTAAGCTGCCATACATTTGACCATTCCTCTAACCTTGCAAGTCCCTTCTCATCCTTTCCACCCCACCTGTGCATCAACTCTGTTGCAGATCTTTGTGTCATCTGCAAAGAGACATACTTTCCTTCCAGTCCTTCTGCAATGTCGCTTATAAAGACATTGAAGAGGACCGGTCCTAATACTGAACCCTGCGGTACCCCACTAGTAACCTTCCTTTCTTCTGAGTGGACTCCATTTACTATTACTCTCTGTGTCCTATTCTCCAGCCAATTCTTTACCCAGGCTGTCATCTTGGGACCCACTCCCAGGCTGGCTAACTTGTATATTAATCTTTTGTGTGGGACTGTGTCAAATGCCTTGCTAAAGTCTAATATAACATATCTGTTTGCGTCTTCTTGCATCATGCGGTAACATCAGGTGAATGTATTGTGTTTCCTTCTCTCACGTCCCGTCCTGTTATTGCTAGAGATCTCAGACCGCAGCATGATGAGAGAGAGAGAGAGAGAGAGAGAGAGAGAGAGAAAGACAGCGAGTGACTCATGCAAAAGACAATTCCTCTCTCTCTCTCGATAATTGCTTTCCTCTGTCTGTGTCTGTCTCATAGTTGCATAGATACTGTGGTGCTGTGTTAGTAAATACTGTCCCCGCTGTGCTGCAGGGCTACTCACCCACCCGCCCCGTGGATCTAAGCTGTCCTGGCTGCTTCTATAGCTGCCTCATACTGCCCTCCTTGAGCGTGCTGTTAGTCTGCACAGTGACAGTCCTTGGTCTCCGGCCTTCGCAGTCGGAGTGCAGAGCAAAATAGTGGGTATCCGTGGAAAAGTTTAGATCTCCTGCCTGTCATGTGACAATCAGATCCTACCCTCTTCAAAGAATGAATGACATCTGAAAGTAAGTACCCACAGACAGTAAAGAAGTTCTCCTCAAAACAGGTGCCATATGCTATCGAGAGAGAGAGGCACAGCGTGGCACAGTGAGGGAGAGACACACATAGAACAGAACCGCACGTGTGTGTCTTTGGGTGGGGGGGGCTTAGTACAGGGCGTAAGAAGGGTAAGAAATCATGGTACGTATCGGAAATGTCAGAAATCTTAGTGCTATATTTCTGACATTTCTATGTGCATAACAGCAGTTCAGTATACATTGTTTGTGACAGACTATTTTACAAGGTGGCAGGATACAGTACATTTTGTGCTATTTAAACAGCAAAAAACACCTTTCTGGGTATTTTTTTGTTGTTGTTTAAACATAGCCCATGTTATAAGCGCAATAACCCACTCCAGGATGTGTGGTTACTGGGGATTAATCAACACCCCAGGCGCTGTCAGGACACTCGGCCTGCAGCCTCGTGCCTCACAATGCACCCAGGGTGTTGATCAGGAGGGACGGAGGGAACATTGTTTAACCAGGAGTAGGACACTAAGCCGAAGCTTGTTTCCAGATGTGATCTGGAAGCACAAGGAAGTTAAGTGACTTGCTGAGGATCACACAGTAGGCACCTCAATCAATCAATCAAATCAATCAATCAAAGTCTTTATTTAACCAGGCGATCACCGTTGAGCAAGCTAATTTTCGAGGCGGACCTGGGTTTGTCAGCAAGGAACAAGAGATAATATACATGGACTGCAACGCACAAGAAAAATAATAACAATAAAAATAAAGTGAAATACAATAATACAGAATATACAAAGTATCATCAGGTAGCATTGACAGTAGTATATGTTTGAAACAGAAAATACAGCTAGTTTTGGGCAGGACACAATTTTTCATATAAGTAAAGAAATGTACACATCAGGTGCACCGAACACAAATAAAACCTAATATAAAAAGATA
Organism: Neoceratodus forsteri; assembly: GCA_016271365.2. Lineage (NCBI taxonomy): Eukaryota > Metazoa > Chordata > Ceratodontiformes > Ceratodontidae > Neoceratodus > Neoceratodus forsteri. Next base: position 1,453,852,225 of record CM057453.1, on the reverse strand, counting down.
TATAGTGATACGGTACGGAGAATTTAGAGCTGGAACCAGGGCCAAAGGAATGTGGAAGGGACAGATATGGGGGTAGAAAAAGGGGAGAGGGAAGAGTCGATTATAGATGTGATCAGTCTTTTAACAGTAGTAATTAGAGTGTGCTTGGACTTATAGGAGTCACTATTTAGGGTAGATAGGCACAGGACTCCTTATTATGATGTAGATATAGAGATTTGAAAGCTGCTAGGCTGATGGGGTGAGTTAATTTCAAAGTTTTTTGCAGCTTGTTCCACAGTTGAGGGAGCACAAAGCTGATGGCTGCTCTGCCAATCCGAGAGTCTGCTTTGTAAACATAAAGGTAGATACATGAGGTGCTTCTCAGGGCATACTTCCCCAGAGTGCACAAAGGTAAACAGACTGGGGCAGTTTATTTGAGATAGCTTTGTATGTCCAAACCGCAGCATTTTTTTGCCATCTGTAAGCAAGGGATGACCATCCCACTGCCGTGTACAATGTACAGTGGTGGGTTGAGTATGGAAGACCCATGATAAATCTTATAGCTCTGTGATAAAGTGTATCGAGTTTGGCTAGGGTACCTGCAGGTCCCTGACTATATAGAAAGTCTGCATAATCCAATAGGGAAAGAAAGGTAGTTTGAACCAGTTTCAGTTTAGCATCTCTTGTGAGGAGATTTTTAATCCCAAAGAACAGACTAAGTCTTTGTCTAAGTTTCTTTGTCAGTTCTTCTAAGTGATCTGTGAAAGTAAGTCTATGTCCAATCAGACCCCCAGGTACTTGAACTTGGGTACGTAGTCCAACTGCTCACCTAGAATGGTAGTGATCTGCGGGAGTGTCCCAGCAATTGCAGGATTTACTGCATTGTGAAGGGGCGAGAGGAACATTGCTTTGTTGTTTTTTTTTTGCATTTAACAGCAGTTTCTGGTTTATAAGCTGATGTTGCAGCAGATTAAATTCATTTTGAAGGGCTTTACAGGCCGCATCAGGGGTGCGACTACTAGCATAGAGTACCGCATCATCTGCAAATAGGTGTATTTGTGCTTCTTTGATGGGAGCATCTACATTGTTAATATAAATGGTGAAGAGCAAGGGACCAAGAATGGAGCCTTGCGGTACACTCCTCAATAGGGGTTTTGGTGGAGAAACTTCCCCTTCTGCCTTTACTTGTTGAAGTCGTCCGGAGAGGTAGTTGGAGAACCATTTAAGGATAGAGAATCCAAACCTATGTTCCGGAGGGACGACAGAAGCAGTCTGTGATCAACGGTATCGAATGCCTTGCTTAGGTCCAAGAAAACTGCGCAAAGTTATTTTTGTCTAATTCAAGCTACCAGTCATTTGTCACCTTGTCTAGAGCAGAGATTGAACTGTGCCGTGCTCTAAAACCGGACTGTAATGGGTTGAGCAATTTTTCTGATTCCAGGTACTTCTGAAGCTGGGAGTTCACTATTTTCTCCAGGATCTTTGACTGGATTGGAGGTAGGGAGATTGACCTGTAGTCATTGAGGTCACTAGGATCTCCTGACTTAAACAAAGGGACCACAAGTGCATTTTTCCAAATGGGCGGCAGGTCACCCTGGGACAAGGATAAGTTAAAGAGATGAGTAATTGGGACTGCGAGAACATGGTAACCAACCTTCAAGAAGTATGGGTCAATGAGGTCGGCCCCAGCACTTTTCCTAGTGTCCAACTGAAGGAGAAGATCTCAGACTTCTTTCAGGGGAGGTAGGCTGCAGAGAGAAGGATGGACTAGGGATGGGTTTTTCTTGTGTATCCAATCCAAGTTGTTGGCGGAGTATATTTGCGGGAGAGGAGTCAAAGGCTAGCCCTGCAGTGGCAAAATGATTATTGAGAGCGTCGAGGATAGACAGTCTGTCGGAGATGACAGTATTGTCCATCAATAATTTAGTAGGTAGAGAATTAAGAGTGGTATGACCTTCAATGTCTTTGATCGTCCTCTAGAATTTGGAGGCATTTCTTGAGGAGCTCTCCAGCTGAGAGCGGGTAGAAATTAGCTTTGGCTTCTTTGACTATTTTGGTGCAGAGGTTCCTTGCCCTCTGGAAAGAATTCCAGTCATTTATTAAATTAGTTTTCAAAGCAGTTCTCCAGAGTACATCCCTACTCCGCAAAGCATCTTTCAGGTCTTCCGTAAACCACCGACAGGATTGGTTTCTGGTACAAACTTTTACTATGGGAGCATACTTGTTGAGAGCCACTAGCACAATTTCAGAGAAAATATCATAAGCCGTAGTCAGAGACTTGGCTAGATAGAAGTCATGCCATTGCATGGAGTCTCTTAGCTCTGATATATATACCCATGGAGATCAAAGTTGCGTATGCACCTTTTAAAGGAGAAATTTGGTGCAGTTGTGGATTTAGGAGTGGATCTTACACACGCAATGAAGCAATGGTCGCTAATATCAGAGAAAAAGATACACCTACTGATTAATCCTCAATAACCAATCAATTATTGATTAATCCTCAATAACCGCACACCCTGTCGTGGGTTACAGCTTACAAAAGGGATCACTGGCTTTTAGAAATGATCTCCTTTTTGTTTCCCCAGCCATCTAATTGGTGCTGCAGAAGTTATAGTCTCAGAAACCTGACCACCTTCTACTGAACTGTCTGATGTAACACCAAAGACATGGCATGGCAGAAACAGGTTTATGGAAGTTTAATAATACTCTCCTTACATAGAAACATAGACTTTGACGTAGTAGTCTCTTAATTTAGGTATTTATATTATGCTAGATGATCAGTTACAGTAAATGTTTATATGATCCAGAAGGTAACTGGTGGGAGAAAACAAAGAAAGACTTTAAAAAAAATTTTCAGAAAAAAAATCAAATTACATCATTAGAGACAATTATGATGCATATTTATCAAAATACATCATTAAACATAGTTATAACATGGGTTGACATAAACGTGCACCTGACTGGGCGAGTCACTTTGTGGGGCCGTGGATTAAGTTAGGGACTCTGGAGATCCGATGCCAAGTCTTCTTGTTTCGAGTCCGAAGCCAAATGTAATGGCAGCCATTAGAAATCCTGAGCAAACGATCGGGATGCAAGTGTACTGGGCAAATGTACCAGAGCCCTGTCAGTAGTTGTCAATAGCTGAAGTGTGCACATACAGAGCAGGAGCTTGATGTCCGTAAGGAAAACAGCATCGCTCTGTATGCACTTAATGCATATGCTCCTGGCTACAAAGACAGAAACGGAGCCATGCGGAGTGTGTGTGTGTGTGTGTGTTTCCCATGCCATTCACTGTGAAGCCATGCAGGAAAGCTGGTATTGCTGAAAGCAGAGTCCGCAGTTGAGATGGGGTCCCCCCCAACAGAAACATAGAAACAGACTTTGACGGCAGATAAGGACCACTTGGCCCACCCAGTTTGCCCATTTCCCTACCTATTGGATAACTGCAGATTCTAGTTAACCAACAGCCTACTTCCTGCAACCTTCCACTACAATTTCCTTATGTCTGTCCCATGCATGTTTGAATTCCCCCACTGTTTTAGACCCAACAACCTTCCCAGGAAGGCGGTTCCATGCATCCACCACTCTCTCCATGAAAAAAATGTCCTCACATTACCCCTGAGCCGTCCCCCCTCTATCTTTAAATTGTGCCCCTTGTTCTTACACATCTCTTTTTCTGAAAGATGCTACCCTCCTGGACTTTGTTGATTCCCTTGAGGTACTTGAAAGTTTCTATCATGTCCCCCCTGTCCCTCCTTTCATCAAGGGCATACATATTAAGCTCTCTCAGTCTCTCTTCATATAGTTTCTGATGCAGACCCTGCACCATTTTAGTTGCCCTCCTCTGGATTGCTTCCATCCTGTCTATGTCTTTGCGTGGTTGGAGTCTCCAAAACTGCACGTAGTATTCCAGATGGGGTCTCACCAACTGTCTGTACAGAGGGATAACCACTTCCCTTTTTCTACTTGTGATGCTCCTTCCTATGCATCCCAGTATCCCCCTGGCTCTCCTTACTGACGTCTCACATTGCTTACCCACCTTTAGGTCATCTGATATGACTACCCCCAAGTCCCTTTCCATTTTTGTTGTTCTTAGTACCTCCCCTGCTATTGCCTACTCTTCTCCTGGGTTTTTGTTTCCCAGGTGCATTACTCTGCACTTCTTTGAATTGAATCTAAGTTGCCATATGTCTGACCATTCCTCCAGCCTTGCCAAGTCCCTTCTCATCCTTTCTACCCCCTTGTGTATCAACTCTTTTACAGATCTTTGTGTCATCCGCAAAGAGGCATATCTTTCCTTCCAGACCCTCTACAATGTCACCTATAAAGATGTTAAAGAGTACTGGACCCAGTACTGAGCCCTGAGGTACTCCACTAGTAAAGTACAGTTATGTAAGAACTAACCGTAACAACAGATCTTCGAGAACAGCTCTTGCAGCAGGTTACACCATTAGGACTGAAGCCAGCAAGCGTCAGGACCCCACGGAAATTTTCTAGCTAGCAGTCTTCAGCGGGGACCGCTTCTGACGCCGGGTCCCACCTCGACCGCCAGGCGTAGTACATTAGGAGGCGGCCCCCCACAATCCTCAGTTCTCCCACCAGAGACTCCGGCCGCTGGATGACATCAGAAGAGAGACTGAGGAACCGCCACCAGATGGCCAAGACTATAGAATCGGACGTCCCATTCCATAAGATGGGTGTTTGACTACGACCTACCTCCAAAAGAAGGGGGATGGTGGTCGGGAAGGTACCTGCTGCAAGAGCTGTTCTCGAAGATCTACTGTTACGGTAAGTTCTTATGTAACTGTACTATCTTACTTCGAGATACAGCTCTTGCAGCAGGTTACACCATTAGGACTGATTTCCAAGCAATAGTGGCAATCATGCGCCATTGGGAGGAGGAAAGGTAGAGATCTTGATCTTAACCGAGCCTAGGACAGAAGTCCCTGAGGGACGGCTAGACCGAGCCTCGCTCTTCGCCTCGATGCAATGTCCAGACTGTAATGGCTGGTAAAGGTATGCACAGAGCTCCAAGTAGCTGCTGCACAAATAACTGAGGTGGAGAAGTTCTTTAACACTGCAAAAGAAGTAGCCACCCCTCTAGTGGAATGACCCTTGACCGTGCCAGGTAAGGGTTTATTGCGCTTGTCATAACAGAAAGTGATGCACTGGATGAGCCACCTCGAGAGTGACTGTTTGGAGACAGGAGCTCCTTCCATCCTGTGAGCAAAGGAGAAAAAAAGTTGGTCCGACTTTCGGAGCTGTTTGGTTCTGGTCAGATAATACCTGAGGCACCGATGCACGTCGAGGGTGTGCAGAAGGGCTTCTCCTCAATTAGTGTACCTTGGGAAATACACTGGTAGATCAATATCCTGGTTAAGGGTGAGGGCTGAAACCACCTTAGGCAAAAACTTTGGGTTTGTCCTTAGGGATACCCTGTCCTGATGGAAAACCAAATAAGGCTCTCTGCACATAAAAGCATGCAATTCCGAGATCCTTCTAGCCGAAGTAACGCCAACTAAAAATAACGTTTTCCAAGAGAGAAAACGTAGCTCGCAATCCGCGGCTGGTTCAAAAGGAGGCAGTGTAAGTTGCTCCAGGATGAAAAGAAAGTCCCAAGGAGGAATTAGATCTTTGAAGGGCAGCCTAAGGTGGAGTACTCCCCTTAAGAAGGCATGAGTAGTGTCCAGCTGGGCCATCGTCCGATGGCCTATTGGGGCATGGTAAGCAGAAATTGCACAAAGGTGCACTTTAATCGAGGAGTAAGCCAGTCCAGAGTGGAAGAGGGAAAGCAGGTAGTCAGAACCAGCTTTGGGACAGTCATGGCCGAGAAGCAGCCGTGGCACCACAAACAGAATCTGCACCATTTCATAGCGTACACTGCGGCTGCCGGTCTTCTCTACGGCAGAGAGTACGCTTCATCACTTCTTATGACCCAGATCGCATCATGGCTATGTCTCTAGGAGCCAAGCGTGCAGGTTGAATGAACGTAAGTCTGGGTGGACCAATGAACCCGCCTCCTGAGACAATAGATGGGAGCTGATTGGCAAAGGAACTGGAGGTTCCCTGGATAGCTGGTGTAGAAGAGGAAACCAAATATGTCTGGGCCAGAAGGGCGCAATCAAAATGAGCGTCACTTGCTCTTTGCGAAGTTTTAAGAGAACTCTCTGGATCAACGGGATAGGAGGGAAGACATAGAGGAATCTGCCCACCCAGGAGAGGGACAACGCGTCTCACCAGAAAACAGCAGGCCCTGGATCTAGTGAGCAAAAATTGGGCAGTTTTGCGTTGGATGGGGACACGAAAAGATCTAACTCTGGAGTGCCCCATCTGTGAAACAGATCCTCTGTCACCTCCTGTAGAAGTTCCCACTCGTGGACTCTGGCCTGAGAGCGGCTCAGACTGTCTGCGACGGTGTTGTCCACTCCTGGGATGTGTACTGCAATTAGGTTTGCGCCGTGTTGCAATATCCACTCCCACACTCTCATGGCCTCCCTGCAAAGCAGGTAGGAGTGAGTGCCTCCTTGTTTGTTGAGGTAATACATCACCGCAGTATTGTTTGTTTGTAACAGGAGTGTACCCGGTGGAATCTCTGACTGGAAGGCTTGCAGAGCGTAAAGGACTGCCCTCATTTCCAAAGTGTTGATGTGGAGATGACACTCCTGGGCTGTCCACAGGCCCTGAGACCGAACACCGTCCAGGTGTGTTCCCCACCCTAGCCTTGAGGCGTCTGTGGAGAGTGTCACAGTCGGAGACGGCGCTATGAAAGGAACCCCCGCGGAGAGGTTCCTCGGATTTAGCCACCATTGCCAACCCCGAATTACGGCATTCGTGATTCGGATTGGCTGCTGCAGGTGGTCTTGCCTTTGGTCCCATTGCACCCTTAGCATCCACTGGGTTACCTGCATGTGGAGACATGCCAGCAGGACTGTTGCAATGGCCGCAGCCATGTGTCTGAGCAGGCGAAGGACCGATCTGGCCGGGACGGTCTTCTTCACCGACAAGTCCCTGATGAGGGATCTGATGTGTTCCGCTCTGTCCGAGGGAAGAAAAGCTTTCCCTCTGACGGTGTCCAGAACTGCTCCTATAAACTGCAGATTCTGGGACGGCACCAGAAGTGACTTCTCGTAGTTGATGAGAATACCCAGTGATTGAAAAACGGACTGGGTGCAGTGAATGGCCGTCATCAGTGCCTCCCTGGAGGGCGCCATGAGAAGCCAGTCGTCCAGGTATGGAAACACGTAGTGGCCTTGTCTCCTCAGAGACGCCGCTATGACCGCCATGCACTTCATGAATACGCGAGGTGCTGATGACAGCCCGAAGGGGAGAGCTCGGAACTGATAATGGCGGCTCTGAAACTCGAAGCGCAGGAACCTCCAGTGCGCTTGAGCAATTGGGAAATGCAGGTAGATGTCCTGCATGTCCAAAGACGCCAAAAAGGCGTCTTGCTTCAGCATGGGAATTAGGCCCGGAAGGGTCCCCATGTGGAAGCGTTTGTACACGACCGACAGGTTGAGGTCGCTGAGGTCCAGTATTGGACGGAGGTCCCCTGTTTTCTTTGGAACCAGGAAGAAGTGAGAATAGTACCCCAGTCCTCTCTGGTTCTCTGGAACGTGCTCTAAGGCTTCCTTTTCCAGGCGCGCGAGCACCTCCTGCTGCATGAGCAGGGCATGCTGACCCGAATATCGAGAAAGCAGGGGAGGTCTTATGGGTGGACTGCCTACAAATTCTATATAGTGGCCTTTTTTGACCAGTTGCAGAACCCACCTGTCGGCGGTGATCGACTGCCACCCTAGCAAGTGGCGTGCGATGCGACCCCCGACTTTCTTTTCCCGTTGATCCTGAGGAGGGGCAGGGGCCGGGAAGGAGTCATGCTGTGGCAGCATTTGATCCGGCAGGCTGTGCCAACTTTGCAAATCATTGACCTCTGCCTGGGGATGACTTGGCCTGGCCTTTGCGGGTGAAGGTGCCTCTCTGCTGTTGGCCGGAACGTGGCTGTTACCTTTGTAGCCGGCCACAGAAGTGGCTCTGGTTCCTACGAAAGGAACTGGGCCGAGACCTGTACATGGCCTGTACAGATCGGACTGTCTTCCCTGCATCCTGAAGTTTGGTGAATACTCTCTCAGAGGCTTCACCAAATAGGACCTCGCCATTATCAGGGACGTCTAAGATGTTCTTCTGGACGTCCGGGGTAAAACTGGAGACACGGAGCCAAGAGTGTCTCCGGAGACACATGCCTGAGGCTGCAGCTCTGGCTAAAGAGTCCGCAGAATCATATGCGGCTCTGAGCACCTGGGTCCCCACATCCGAACCCGTGTGAAGGAGGTTCAAGAGTTCCTCCTTTTGGTCGCCATTGGGAATCTTCTCGACCAGGTCCTGTCCCTGTTCCCACAGTGCGTTCTGGAATTGAACCATGTGGGTGAGGTAATTCAGTGACCTGATGGCGCAAGTCGCAGCCGCGTACGTCCACCTACCCAGGACATCCAATTGCTTGGATTTCTGGTCCGGTGACTGTGTGCTCAAATGCTGAGGTCTCTGAGACCGGTCATGCAAGGCAGTGATGACCAGGGAGTCAGCCAGAGGATGGTTCGCCAGATACTGGTCCTCCCTAGGGGCCTTGTATAGGTGGTCAGCCTTCTTCGGCACTGCTGGAGTGGAATGCGGACATTTCCAGGCGGCCTTGGTGACGTCCGCAAAGGTATCCACCAAGGGCGGCACTACCACAGGGTTCGGGTCTTTCTGCCGAAGGTAGCGGGCAAGGCGTTGTCTCTCGGAGTCAAGCTCTTCAGCATCCCACCCCATATTCTCCTGGATGTGCCTCATGATCTCCGCGAAAGAGGGATCATCCGGAGGAGACCTAGGAAGGTCGTGTGGGTCCGGAGAGGGAATGCTGATGGGAGAAGGAGATCTGGAGCACCCTGAGGTGTCAAATCTAGAATCCTCCCCAGACGGGGTGTACCGGCGTCGTCTGGGTCTCTTGGGACTGGGTGACCCTAAGGTGGATCTGGAGGGAGGTCTTCTCTTCTCTGAGGATCTACCCCGAGGAGGTGGTGTCTGCTCCTTGGGGGATGGCGACAGTCTTACGGGCCCCTTGGGTGAAGGAGGGGGCGTAGACAGTGAAGGAGTAGGAGGAGGCGGAGTCAGAGTAGGAGGAGGAGGACGTGTGGTGACCAGATCTTTTCTGATGGTGTCCCACCAGAAGGTAAAGAGCTCCTTTACCTCTGCCAAATTCATGCCCGACGACAGGCCCGGCGCCAGTGGCCTGTCGCCGGGGTCGGGTCCCTGGGGGTCTCCCGCTCCGGGGAAGGTTCCCGTGGGAGCCCGGCATCTCCAGTGTCGCCCACCTGGTCCTCGGGCTGTGTGGTATCCTCCTCCTCCGAGTCCTTCTGACCGGCGTCCATGGCAGCCGGTGGTGATCCTCTTCTCTGGGGTAGCCGTCAGTCCCCTGGTTGACGCCCTTGGAGGTGCAATGACTGGCCGGCGACAGGTGTTTTGGTGTCACCGGCTCCTGGGGGCGCCAGTGATGCTTGGCCGACATCGGGTGGGCCTACGTCGGGTCCGACGTCTGTTTGAGGGACGTCAGGTCCTTGGTCTTGCGAGGAACCGGATCCGACCCACACGGAGGCTGGGAAACCGACCTGGCATCGGAGTCCCGCAGGCAGGAAGATGATTTATGGCGCTCCCCGGACTTAGACGAGGTCTTAGATGGAGTGGAAGAAGCAGACAGCCTGGAAGTCTTCAGGGGCTGCAAAGAAGAGAAACCGCTGGAGGATCCGACCTGAACCGGGGGAGGTTGCGATTGAGCCCTGGAAGGAGAGCGGTCCGATCGTGAGCCGGAGCTCCGGAAGTCTGAGGCCCTCGCAGGGGACCTGGGCCTTTCCTTTTCCCGGTGTTTATCCCGGTGCTTGTAGGTTTTACCCAACGACTCCCCCCTGGAGAAAGGTTCTTTGTCCATGGTTTTCAGTTTCTCCTCTAAGAGAAACGCTTGAAGGGCCTTCTGGTGGCGGATCCTGGTGCGACTGTTGAAGCCCTGGCAGAAGGAGCAGACCTTAGTGTTGTGTTCCCGGGCCTAGGCAGCGCACACAGGCCGAATGTGGATCCTTGAAGGGGATCTGTTTGCCGCAGGCACACTTCGACTGGTGACCCTCCAGAGAAGTAGTTGGAGAGGACATTGGTTGAATCCAAAGTCGTGAAGAAAGACGAAATTGTCGTAGCTCTAAAGGTCGTCGCACACTAGAAAAAGGACTGAGAGGCTGATACTTGCGATGTCGACGGCGGGAAAAGAACTGGGGATTGTGGGGGGACCGCCTCCTTATGTACTACGCCTGACGTCGGGGGCGGGACCGACGTCGGAGGCCGTCCCCGCTGAAGACTGCTAGCTAGAAAATTTCCATGGGGTCCTGACGCCTGCCGGCTTCAGTCCTAATGGTGTAACCTGCTGCAAGAGCTGTATCTCGAAGTAAGATCCCCCCTTTCTTCGGAATGCGTTCCATTCACTATTACCTTCTGTGTTCTGTTGTGCAGCCAGTTTGCTACCCAGGCTACCACCCTGGGACCCACTCCGAGGCTGGCTAACTTGATTATTAATCTTTTGTGCGGGACTGTGTCAAATGCCTTGCTAAAGTCTAGGTAGGCCATATCCACAGCCCCTCCCCTGGTCTATTACTTTGATCACCAAGTCAAAGAAATCAATTAGGTTTGTCTGACATGACCTTCCTGCTGTAAATCCATGCTGCTTTGGGTCCTGTGCCCCGCTGACCTCTAGGTACTCAACAATTCTTTCTTTCAGAAGTGATTCCATCATTTTCCCTACCACTGAGGTCAAACTTACAGGTCTGTAGTTTCTGCTTCTGCCTTGCTCCCACTTTTGTGAAGGGGAATCACATCTGCCCTCCTCCAGTCCTCAGGTATCACCCCATCCTCCCATGATTTGTTAAAAAGTGTGGTCAGTGGTGTCACTAGGTCCTCCCTTAGTTTTTTTAGGATTCTGGGGTGAATCCAGTCAGGCCCCATTGCTTTGCTCACCTTGAGTTTTAGGAATTCTTTCAAGACTCTTTCTTCTGTAAATGGACTGGTGTCAACCCCACTACCCAGAGTGCTTCTATTGTATGGTTTAGGTAACTCCTCCTCATCTTCTTTTGTGAATACTGAGCAAAAGTATTCATTACCTGTGCCAGCTTGAATGCTCCTAGTTACACAGACAGAGAAATGGAGCCACACCGGGTGTGGGCGTGTGCGTCTTCCCCATGCTGTTCACTGCAGTAAAGCTGGTGTCCTTGAAAGCAGAATCCGCAATCGGGAGAGGCCCACCATGATCTCTGTTCCCATGCCAGCTTGAGGTAGTGATTAAGTACAGACAGGTGAACCGCCATCCCAAACACCAAGCAGTGAAACATGATGCTGATAGAAAGAGTGAGAGATATACAGACACTGACAGTGCACTCAGGAGAGACAGCGCAGAATTCAGACAGTGTGTGTGTGTCTCTCTCTCTCTCTCTCTCTCTGTGGTTCACTGTCCAGTGAGTGATCCGTGTGTCAGTGTGTCTACAGCTTGCAGCAGTGGTGAGGAGGTGACCAGTGGTGAAGTGTCCCCTGTCTGTCTGTGTTTGGTGAAAGCTGCGGTGGGGTGAGGACGAAGCACAAGAGGCACACTGAGAGTAAGTTGCTGCAGCACAGACCGGCATCTGTGGTGAAGGTTGAGGTGGGAATGTCAGCACAGGCCACTGCAGAGAGAGAGAGGGAGAGGGAGAGGAGAGGAGAGAGAGCTAGACATTGAAATTGAATGGCAGGCTGTCAGTGAGAGTCTGTTTTATCTCCCTCTTTCTCTGTCGCTCTATGTCTCACAAATCACAGTGTTATGAAAAGAGAGTGAACAATCCATCTGCGCATGGCCTCCTTCCCGATAGTGCCTGTTCTGCATGCAAGATCTAATGACTAGTCATCATGTACAGTACAGCCTGAGTGGCGGTAAAACTGCCGAAGCTGCACATATTCATGCAGTGTAGTTACTGTGTGTTTCTCACTGTCTGTCAGTGAGCCATACAGTCATTTCAGAGGAGTTATGCACAAGAAATGTCACAAATCCTATCAGCACTGTATTTGTGACATTTGTATGTGCATAACAGAACTCAAGTATGCATAGTTTGTTGGGGACTATTTTGCAAGGTGGCAGGATACAGTACCTTTTTGTGGTATTTAAACAAGGGAAAAGCCCCTTTCTGTGGTGTTTTCCCTTGTTTAAACATTATCCATGTTATAAGTGCAATAACCCACTCCAGGGTATGGGGTTATAGAGATTTAATGCATGGCTGGGTTGCTGTGAGGATACTCAGTCTGCGGTCTCGTGCCTCACAATGCAACCAGCCATTCTTACCACAAATATTTAACTCCACCCTTACACTTATATAGTCTGATTTCTTCAACTAAGAATGGGTATTGGGGTTACGAAGAACAGATTCAGAATATAAAATCTGAAATGCAGTTGGTACATTTAAGTAGAGCCATTTTGCTTCTAGCAGAACAGAAGTTTGGAACACAGAAGAAGCTGCCTATAGGTACTATTTCTGAGAGCTGTCAGTAAGGGGTACAGAGCAGAAAGCAGGGCTAATAGGGAACTCTGTAAAACTGGAGGGCATGTGGTTTTGGAACAATGTAAGATACTATAAAATATGGAATACTAATTTAGTGACAAGCTTCAAACAGCCATAACTTATGATCTGGGGGAACGTTTTGGGGAGTGGTTAGTCTTACTTACCCTCATTCAGTTAGCAGTTGTGAGTTGTGTAAACTTGATAGAAAGTGGTAGGACCGTTTAACATAAGTGTTTAATTTTACATATAAAACAAATGTATATTAGAAAACTGTGATTAAATTATCGCAGTTCAACAGTTTGTTAGTAATGACAATGTTTAGGCAGAGCATTGTCACATTAAGAAAATGCTGTTGTTCAAGCTTATTCTTTTGAATGAGGGGAAAAAAGATGAGTACACTGTTACAAAGACAAACAACATAGCAATTCATGCTTCCATAGAAAGCAGCAGCTCTACTGAATGAAGGGGAGTACGAGAACAACAGGTATAGCTCAAACATTACAATAACTTCCACATGTAAACCCTTTTCCTGACTACACCTACAGTAGCGGGCCCGCGGCTCATCTAACAATATAACTGTCTATGTGTTATAGATCGCTTTATTCCCCTTATGGACCACATGTCTATATGTAATGACTGTGTACCTTCCTATGGTGTTGCGTTTCCACTACGACTGTGTATCTTCCTATGGTGCTGATTTTCCATTACGAGAAATTAATGGGACAATCGTACAACCTACTGTTTATTTTAACACTGAGACACTCACGACAGAGTTCAGTGCACATGCGGGATTTGCTGTGCATGTGCAGAGAACTCTGGTGGCCATCTTGGATATGGCGGCCAGTGACGTGTTCCACCGGCGACCGGTGGACAAAATAATGTGGTGGACACACAGTGATTACCATTCACCTCAACTATTTAAAAAGTCCATCCGGTATCTGGTAGGCTCCCTTTTACTCTACTGTGCTTGCAAGATGTCTGCAAGGCTACACCCACTGCAGCATAAACATGACAGTGGGGGATCACAATATGTAAAAAATAAATAAATAAAACAAAGAAATATAGAGAGCACCAAAAGAAAGCAGCAGGAACATCACTGGTATTTCAATATACAGCATACGTGTTGAAAGAAACACTAGTTGGTGTTTTAAAACCAGACTTAAACAATGGCTCTTAACTCGAAATGAATGTACTTGTACAAAGCATTGATTAATGTTGAATTTTTTTTTTTTTTTAAATATTCTTTTTATTGTTCATAGTTTAACTTATATACAGGTAGGTCTACAGTTATTACCTTATACAGTACATCTATAACTGGCACATTGTCGCCAACAACTCTAAGGCTTCAAATGCATTCCCAGTCCATTATTCAGCATTTCCCATATACTTCATTGCTCTCATGAATATTACCCTTTCATCTAATCCCCACACAGCATTCCACATGTATTGTGACAAGTATGCACGTTCTAATTGCTCTTCAAGGTCACCGAACCTTCCCCTTCTGCAACTACTAGGCCACTTCAATCACGCTTTGGGTTCCAGATACTGCATGGTGTTGGGGGGGTGCACCAGGCAGGAGCCCCACAGAGAGGGGGGACCACCCTTCCACGTTTAAACTCAAGAACCACAACTAGGGTAAAAGACTTAGGGCACAAAAGCGGGATCTATCAACATATAGTACAGTTGCCATGGTACCCATTTTACCGTAAAATGCTCTCCACGCTCATTTATACTATATGTAATCTTTTCCATGTTGTGAATTTGTCGAGTGATGTCCCACCAGTCACGAATGGTTGGGGGATGCACTGTCAGCCATAGTTTAGTTATCACTTTTTGGCTGCTGTAATAAGCAGTGCAAGCAGATATCTTGTATTCGGGCCTCTATAGGGTTTGGGAAACATAAGGAATAAGTAAACCTCTGGCTTAACTAAAATGTGGTCAATAAGTCAGCTGCAGCTGCTCTTCCAATTGTTTAAAAAAGCTAGAGAGCACTGGGCATGTCCAGAAAATATGTGTCAGATTGGCCTCCTGCTCTCCACATCCTCGCCAGCATTCTGCTGACCTGCCCTGTGAATAGTGCTTAGTTACTTTGGGTGATCTAAAGTATCTTATCAAAACTTTCCAGGCGAATTCTTGCCATTGATGTGAGCTTGTGACCTTAGAGGAATAATTACATGCCAGCTGCCAGTCTGCAATAGTCAGTTGGCAACCAGACTCTACCCGCCATTGCATGCGGACGTTTTCAATGGCTATCTCCCCCTGAGAATCTAAAGAATGGTAGTATGTGGATATTAAGTGTTCCCGCTTCCCCGAGTCGTTTAGAGAGATCTGACATCTAATTAATGCTGAATAGTTTTCTGGGTCTCGCGTGCTTAGAGGTAAGCTCTCTATATAATGTCGAAGCTGTAAATAGCGAAAAAAATCTCTATGTGGCAGGTGAAACTTTGCCTGAATTTCTGCAAATGACCAGGTAACTCCTTGAGTTATTATTTGAGGCAAGTATCGCAGGCCAAGGCCATCCCACCCGCCAAATCCAGAGTCCAGAGTATTGGGGGAGAACTCCGGAAGAGCCCGAATCGGGCATAGGAGAGGCAGGCTGGATGACAGTTTATGTGACTTTTTAATTACATTCCAGTTTTGAAATTGTGCTGTCAACCAGGGGTTCGTGGTTGAATAGGCCCCCTCTCTCAAGTTTGGACTATATATTGTCCGAAAGTAGGGAATATCACTTATCAACACTTTCTCTATGTCCAGCCAATGCGGGTTTGAACTTCTATTTTGTCTTGCCATTATGTACATCATAGTTATTGCTTGTTGGTAATGTTTTAAATCCGGAAGCGCAAGACCTCCATCAGCCCGGGGAAGCGCCAACACCCTAAGGTTCACCCGGGGCCTCCGCCCCGCCCAAATGAAGTTCCGTAATAGGCGATTAATTTCTTTAAAGCACTTTTGGGGTACAAAAAGGGGGATATTTTGAAACAGATATAATGCTCTAGGGAGAATTATCATCCTAATTAGTTCTATTCGTTTCAGTAGGCTCAAATGGAATGACCGACCAAGCCTGTAAATCCTGCCTCAGTTGTGTGTCATAAAGGGGAATAATTATACTTGTAGTAATGTATTCCCTCCCGGGAGATATACATGCCTAAATATTTTAACTTCGTCAGGTTCCATCTACCCGGAAGGACGCCCAGTGTTGCTTGTGTAGGGGTATAATTAAATGTAAGCAATTCAGTTTTAGTTAGGTTTAATTTATATCCTGACATTCTTCCATATTCGTCTAAGACCTGGCATACTGTTGAGGTAGACTGTTCTGGATCTTGTAAATATAAGAGGATGTCGTCCGCATAAAGGGCGATTCGGTGCTCAGTTCCCCCCAATAAAACTCCTCTAATGTTAGGGTGTTCCCTGATGCTCTTCGCCAAAGGTTCTATGGTTACTGCAAATAACAGCGGGGACAACGGACAACCCTGGCGGGTGCCTCGAATGTTTTTTTTTTTAATTGTCATTCAATTATATGTATGTTAAACTTGCCACCTGTGAAAACAGGCCTTTTGCTCATCTGGTCTACAAGTATAAAAACATAAAATAAAAGTGAAAAGAAAAAATGACAGCATCACTGGTAAACACAATGCATAGTGTAAGGGCATAAACATAGTATCAGTGACTGTGATGATTGTTATACGAGATAAAATTATGTTCTTACAACCAGAGGAGGCAGATGATCAGAATACATTAGCAGTAACTTCAACAACATTTTAATGTGACAGTGTGCAGTGCTAGGTCAAACTGGCAAAATTAGCTAGCCATCTGAGAGACAAGAACAAGGACCTGAAAGACATACAGACTCCTTCAGGACCATGCAGAATATCAAGTGAATGGGAGGGTAGCACAAATTTGGGGGAAGGGCATTCCAGAAACCTGGGGCATAAACTGCAAAGACCAGTGTTCCAAGGCCCACGGAACATCTGCGGTTCAGGAGAAGTTGCGAGTTCATTGATCTCAGCACATAGGTAGAAGATGGGTGTTGCAGGTTAAGTGGCTAGGGAAGATGGGGAGCCTGACCTCAGGAGTTTATCAACAAAATGACCCAGAGCAAAGGAACGCTGGTTAACAATGAAGGGCCAGAGCAGGTTGGTGTAAAAGGAGACAGTGGTGTGTGAGCCTGGGGTGGCCAAGGCAAAGCAACATATTTTGTTGCATGTTATATACCATTTTAGAACAAACTCTGGTCAGAGTCAATATGGTTGTGGAGAGCTTTTAGGAGTGGCAAGAGCATGGAAAAGAATATGCAGTGCTTTTGCTGCACCAGAGTCAGCCCTAACTAATACTACAGCAATTATAGTACTGCGCATGCGTGATACTCGCACATGTGAAATCTGCCCTGTAGTCAGCCCCGCACAACGTGACGATGCTGACATAACTATGTATGCACGACTGCCATGCATGCACAGTTTAAATCAACGTTACCATGTTGCACACAGTGACCGTCAGTACTGCAGTTGCAGAACAGAAAAGCAGTGTGCCGGGAAGTGGGTATGTTTATGCGGCCTGTGGAGGGGAAGGGCTGCATAAACAGAATCAATGGAAACTATGTCAGAGCACTGTGGCAGCACATCAGACAGCGGGTCCAGTTACGTGCTTCCACAGTGATGTTATACAAATCTGATGACGACATAACGTCTGTGGAACTTGGCCCATGCAGTCATACAAATCAGACTCAGGAGGAGTCTATTAACAAACTAGAGATCTGGTGTGGGAGTTGCTCGTCATCACAGTCACGTTCTCATTCTTTTCTAAGCAGTAATTTCTGGCAAATGTGCCTTAACCATATTAATCTCTGTGCTGGTAGACTACTTCTGGTTTCCGCTGATTGTATTAGGCGGGGGCAGTAGCAGTCCTGAAGTGGTAGCTGCCGGAGGTGGCATGCTCTGGGAAAAAAAGTGGTCCCCATGCTCATCTGCACATTTTAGAAATGATGCCTTTCCATGTTTTTGCTGTAAAGAAACTGACCCCTTTAACTCAAAAACAAGGAGTCAGTTATGGCCTCCACCCCCCCCCCCTTTTTGCTTCAAGTGAGGAACGTCATTATGGGTTTGCATCAGATGTACAGTGGCAGCCATAGATGCGAAATATTGTTAAACAATAATCAACTGTATGTAAAACCTCTTTTTTTTTGGAATGTGTGCTTTCTTAATGTTGTCAATACCACTCCACCCATGTGTACTCTGCCCCTGGATTTCTGTACTCCAAGTGCATTATTTTACATTTTTGTGTTCAGGACAAAAATGCTTTTCAAATGAGGGTAGTCACTAATTGAAATTCTCCAAGGTTTTTTATGTTTCCTTGCACATGTGCAAGAAACATCTTGTGGGTAGAACGACATTTCAGAGATGCATCAGGGATGAGTCCAATGCACAGCAATCTACAGTGGGCTTGTCTTGACAGACCAATCAATGAGCATGCAACCAGACTGTGACACTAGTCAGTTTCACAGCTGGAATCTGTTCTCTAGTAGAAAGAAATAAAGTGCTCGAATGACAGCACTTCATTCCTTTCATTCATGCCCTTACTGATCTTACTGCTCGTCTCCCCACCCATCCTGCAGACGTCTGGGTACCCAGCCATACACTGCATCCCCCACTCTCTGTGCCATAAGCAGTAAACAGTCTTAGCAGTAAAGGACAAAAAAATATTATTTATCCTTCCCCAGACAGACGTCTGCGTCGAACTTGTTTGTGGCTCTGTGCAAATGACAGTGCGTGTTCTTGTCCCTAAGCTCCTCTCTCTCCAGTGCTTCATGTGTGCCACAATGCCCAGCCTGAGCATTGCTCTCTGTGATGGTACCCACTGACCTGCCCCATGGATCTCCTAGTGTTCACGTTGCCTCAGTGCCTCCCCACCCCGCTGCACACTACAAGGAGCAAGAGTGCTGAAAATGGAGACAGCATTGCCTGCAGAGCTGTAGCTTAACCCTGGATGGCAAGGAGAGAGAGACACACACAGGCTGCAGGCACAGACACTGATAAGGAGGGGCAGCCCCCCCCCCCCCAAAGAGGTGGTGAGTGGAACCAGTGTCAGGGACAGAGCAGAGACAGAGCCCCCAAACAGTGACAGCAACATGCTGAGATGGGGCAAGTAAGCAGAATGAGAGTGATCATCAGGTGACAGGCTGTCACTATTGCAGCACCACCTTGCCAGTGTGAAATTGGGGGCAGTGCTATGTAGCGACTATAACCACAATGACAGCTGGCTCCCAGACCTGCACCTGAACAAACATTCATTTAAATGGGTGGCCTACCCCCTTGCAGTGTCTACTCCCACCCCCCACCCCTGAGAGAAACACACAGCAACAGCAGAGCCACTTTCAGTGTGCATATATGTGCAGGTCTAATCTGTTCCAGTCAGAGATGGTGTCAACTCCCCCACCACAAACAGAGATGTGGAGTACAGAGTGCGCATGAGCTCAGTTGCCATCCATTTATTCCGCTCACTCTTCCGGCACCTTGCTGTCAGTCTGAATCTCTGTCTTTATGAAGCTCAGTGAAAGCAGACAACACGTACAGAGAAGCAGAGGAAGTGGCAGCAAGAGTGCCATGACCGAGACAGAGAGCAGTGCTACAGAGTTTTCCTTTCACCACGAGGGAGCAGACGTGAGAGAGAGTGTGAGAGACCAGAAGAGAGAAAGTGTAAAACAAACTTGGTGCATCTATTCCACCACTGCACCAAAGGAGCACCGTTACAGAACCAGAGACAAATATGTGAGTCACATATCTGCCCTTTCACACTGACTAGCACAGTGTAGGGTGGGCACTGGATGGACATCCCTGGGTAGTTGCTGCCCCCTATACCTCCAGCTCACATCAGCACATATGGAGCAATCTGCTGTAGCCACAGACTGATGTAGGTTACTCATCTTCCCCTCCACACACATCCCACTCTACACAGGTTGGCACAGTGACAAGGTGACCTCCAGGTGGGCAGCCCAAGGTAAATAGTGGACTGTGGCCTGGCAGAAGTTGGTGATTAGTGCCTCCTCCACAACCGTCCCACCACTGCACATTGGCTGCCCCAGCCAGAGTCAGAAATGTGAGTTACACATTTGTCATGCCGCACCTGTTTCTATCTAGCCTGGTGGGTGGAAATGCGGTTATGGTCCAGATCCACTGGGTGGCCTGAGGTCACTGGCTCCCAACAAATCTTTCCATATTTCTGCACATGTGAAGCATTTTCTCCTTCCATTCCACCTCCTGCACATTAGGAGCGCTCCGCAGAAGCCAATGACAGATGTGGTTCGCACATCTCTCCATCTTCACCCATCTGATTTCCATGAAAACTGGCACTGGCATTGGGTAGGCTCCAGACAGGTGGCTCTGAGAGAATGATGCCCTATCCCCCCATCCCACCCACACAAGGGTAGCACCCTACAGCAGCCAGGGATAGAGATGCAAGTTGCACATCTGCCGCTTCATACCTGTCCCTGCTCCACCAGAGCTAGCATGAAGGTTGGAGTGGGATTTTGGGTGACTGGCACTTCCTCACCCTATGCCACACCTCTGCACTTGCAGAACACTCTGCTTCAGCCAGGGGCTCTCCCACCTAACGTGCTCTACCCATGGAGAGCAGTCTGAGGTAGTGAGATATAAAAATGTGGATCTTGCATCCCCCTTCCACAACTGTTTCCACTGCTGGGTGGGTGGGGGGTAGGATACAGTAGGTGCTCCTGATTGACTGGTGCCCCCCTTGCACCCCCACCTATCGACCCAATACATTACAGCAGCCAGAGAAGAGATGTGGATTGCACATCTGCCCCATCATAAACTGTACCCATTCCAAAAAGTTTCACACACAGGCTGGAGCAGGGTCTAGGATGGTGGCCATTAAGTGACTTCCCCCCCCCACCCCACCTCCACACATGGGAAGCACTCCTCCTCCTCCTCCTCCATTACACATTTGCACATAGAGAGGAGTCCTCCCCCTCAATGCCTCCTTTGTATATGGGGAGCAATTCTCCTTCTCCAGCCCTCTTTCACATGGTGGACATAGTGTCTTATGTAATCATAGTTGGTCTCAATCCTTGTTGAATGCAACATTGTACATACTGTAAATACTAATGTAAAGAAAATTACTTTATTTTTAATTTATATTATGTGTCCTTACTTTTTGTATCGCACACCATGTATTTGTCATTGCTTGTACATGGGACCTCCTTGTAAATCAGCTTGCTCAATGGATTTTATCCCTTCACAATAAACCTGAACTTGAACATGGAAAACACTCTTCCCTCCACTCCATCTCTACACATAGGTATCATTGCTCCATCTCCATACATTGTGAGCACTCATCCCCTGACCCTCCAATGCGTCTCCCACTAAATTTCACCTCCCCAACATGGAGAGCACTTCTTCCACTGCATCCCACACCTCCTGCACATAGGGAGCACTCCTCCCCCTCCATTCAACCTCCACACATGGGGACTTTTCTTCCCACTTCATATAAGCTCTGTACATGGGGAGCACTTCACCTCTTCATCCCACTGCCCCTACATGGCGAGCATTGCTCTCTATCATCCCACTCCTACACATGGGGACCCCACAAGAGTCATGCCTGTGTTTCAGAAAGGGGATCCTTTGAACTTAAATAACTACCCCCTATAGCTATCATTTCAGTCCTGAACAAGCTACTGGAGAAATTAGTGGCAGCACAAGTGTCGGAATACCTGGCTCAAAACAACCTGCTCTCGCCATCCCAGCATGGTTTCAGGCGATTTCACATCACCAATACTGCGCTCATCCAACTAACGAACGACATAAGAGTAGCCATGGATAAAGACCAGCTCACTGGGGCTGTCTTTGTTGACCTGTCAAAAGCATTTGATCTGGTCAACCACCCACTGCTGTTAACCAAGCTGTCATCGCTGGGCTTCTCTAGAGATGCCACCTCCTGGTTTGCTTCCTATCTCACAGGCTGAACTCAGTTTGTAGAAATCAATAAAGTCAAATCTGATCCTACCCCTACCATCCTCAGTGCACCCCAAGGATCCATTCTTGGACCTTTACTGTGCTCTCTATCAACAATCTGCCTAAACAACCTGGTCTCTTCTCCATCATCCTCTACGCAGATGATATGGTTCTCTACACCAGTAACAAGGACGTTGTATCAATAAATGCCACACTAAAGACTGACTTTGACTGTCTGAATACCTGGCTGACACAAAACCTGCTCCTGCTAAGCACAAAGAAAACTGCTGCCATGTTGCTTGGTTCTGCCCCCAGAATCAAGTCCTGCTCTGTACCTCACGCCATATCGGGTCCCAATGGCTCCCTCCTGGAGGTAGTTGACCACTTTAAGTACCTGGGAGTCACCCTTGACCCTTTGCTTGATTTCAGCCTTCGCATAGCTAACATTTGCAAAATGGTCAACATTAAACTGGGGATCGCGTATAAAATTAGAACATCTGTAACGGCCGCTGCTAGATTTGCTATTGCTCAGGGGGTCCTCAGGCCTAATCTTATCTATGGTCTCTAACAAAAATGCTCTTCAGAAATGGGACACTTGCTACAACGTCTGTCACTTCGCTCTGGCTGTCCCTAAACTTACTCATCACTGTGTGTTCTACTCCAATCTAGGGTGGGTGTCCCCCTCTTCCACTTGTACTTACACAGTTGGCTGCCTTATAAATAACATTATCCATGCTGGAGCACCCGAATCCCTTGCTAACATGTAATAGCTAAAACTCACAGTCATACCCGCTGAGATCTGCTGAGAGGTCTCTTCTACATACTTCATGATGTGCAACCAAATTGGGGGAACATGCTTTTGCTTCAGTGGCACTGAGGCTCTGGAACTCCCTCCCGGATCACAACAGACTCTCCCAGTCACACCAGACTTTTAAGAAGGATCTTTACTCTTTTCTCCTTGCCAATGACAAATGCTCCTGTGGTGTACCCTGATTCTCCCCTCTAATCCCTATACATTTAGGTATTCCTGCACTTAAAGCTCCTAGTACTTAGGAGTTGCTGTGACATCTGTACTGCTAACGTTTTTTTATATCCCAATGTCATGTGAGTTTTGTGTTCATCTCCATTAGCATTTTTTCCTTGTTGTATTATCTTTTGTATTATCTCTTGCAACTTGTCTTCATATTGCTTTGTAACTCTCCCGGGTCGTGCCTGAAAATAGACAGTCTCTGTCTAGTGCACCTACCCGGTAAACAAAAACTAAATAAATAAAATAATATTTCACTGGCGAATAATGAGATTGTTAAGTTCCTATATTGTATCCTGGAATTTCCAATGGCAGTGAGACCCATTCCCACAGCCCAACGGAGAGCCTAGGACAAGCCTGGTTACTCATGGTACCTGAAACCTGTGATGCCACAGTCCATAACATTCTCTCTAAGGGTCCTGGTTATCACTTTCTTGCAGCATCTGCAGTGGTGATGATAATGGGCCAAGCCAAGGCAGCGGACATAAAGGTAGTGACAGTCAGTCCTGGCAATTTTTTTCTTAAACAAGGGCATTTTTATTGAATAATGGATACAGCATGACACAATGTTGACTGGGCAAATAAAGGAAAGAAAAGAAGGAAACAAGCCGAGGCTATGTGAGCAGAGCTCAAAGCTTTCCTTCAGCAAGAACCACATACTTTGGTGTCCAAAAAAAAGGAACTAAGGCAGATGGGAGTGTTGATGCCTTTATACTGCTTGGGGTATGATGACATGCTCAGGTATTGTATGTCAGCGTTTACACCCAAAAAAAAACACCAAAAAGAGTATTAAGGAAGCAAAGAGCAATTTTAAAGTTACATTGGCTACAAGGGTAAAGGACAACTACAAATCCTTTTATCAGTACATTAGTAATAAGAAGGGAGAATCAAAAAAGATAGGCCCTATGATGGATACCGAAGGGAAATTAGTTACTGATAATTTTGGTATGGCTGAATTAAGTAACAAATATTTTGCTTCCGTTTTCAATAAGGGACAACCATTAGCAGGGATAAATTGTGGAATACCTAGTGATGACCAGGGAATAATTATAGATAGGCAGGAAGTCTTATTACGACTTCAAAAACTAGATCAAAATAAGGCGCAGGGCCCAGATGGGATACACCCAAGAGTGCTTGAAGATCTGACCGAACAATTAGCAGGCCCAGTAACTATAATATTTCAGAAATCACTAAGAGATGGGGAGGTCCCGGATGATTGGAGACAGGCAGATGTGATACCTATCCACAAAAAAGGTTCTAAACAAGAAGTTAAAAATTATAGGCCTGTGAGCCTGACCTCGATCCTTGGAAAAATGCTAGAGGGATTCATCAAAGACTTCATTTTAGAGCACCAATATAGAACAGGGATGGTTGACAGTACACAACATGGATTTGTTAAGGGAAGGTCATGTCAGACCAACTTGTTAGAATTCTATGGTAAAGTAAATCAGGATTTGGACAGGGGTGATGCAGTGGATGTGGTATTCCTGGACTTTGCCAAGGCATTCGACAAGGTACCTCATGTTAAAATACTGGAAACTCTAGTAAATATGGGAGTCAAACAAAGTGTTGTTTGTTGGATAAAATCTTGGTTAACGGATAGGTCAGAGAGAGTATGTATAAAAGGAGAACTCTCCAATTGGCAAAGGGTGACTAGTGGAGTTCCACAGGGTTCCGTGTTGGGTCCCTGCCTGTTCAATGCCTATATAGGAACAATGAGAGCCTCCCCGGATAGCTAGTGTTCAAAATTCGCAGATGATACCAGAACAGGAAGGGTGGTTAACACGAATAAAGATGCGGACTTATTACAGACAGCCCTAAGCGAATTAGAAATTTGGGCAGACAGTCACGGTTCGTTGTTTAATGTGGATAAGTGTGGAGTGATGTATTTGGGTAAGAACAATATAATGCACAATTATAAAATGGGAGGTAGAGATCTTAAAGAGACCTCTGAGGAAAGCGACTTGGGGGTAAGGATTGGTAATAAATTAAACTTTACACCCCATTAGAATCAAATTATTAGAAAAGCTGGTAGTATTCAATATTGTACCAACAAACATATAAAGAGTAGAGACAAGGGTGTGCTGTTGCCACTGTATACATCCTTTGTATGGCCCCATTTGGAATACTGTTCATAGCTGTGGTCACCATACAAGGTAGGGACATAGCATCGAGAGAGGAAAGAAGAGACGAGCCACCCAAGAGAATAAAGGAGGTACAGGGATGGATTACGATCAAAGACTAGTGTCATTGGGATTGTACTCATTGGAGTTTAGAAGACTGAGAGGGGACATGTGTATGATATATAGGGCACTGAATGACCCAGTATTAAGGGATCAACTTGCCCTGGATGTTATGGTTCATAATCATAACACCAGGGCACACACGTTACAGATAAAAATGGAGATATTCAAATAAAATAAAAGAAAGTACTGGCTAACAGTTAGAGCACCAAGGATCTGGATCAGACTACCAGTAGAAATAATTGATAGTGGGGATATGGAAATTTTTAAGAGTAAACTGGATAGTTACTTAATAAAAAATGGAATAAGGGGATATTCTTAAGAATAAGGCGAGCATATAGACTTTGTCTTAAAAGCTCTGAAACCTATGACATTTTTTTCTCCCACGTGGTCCTAGGACCTCCAGCCTCAAGACCAAAGTGTGGAACTCTATGGAGAAAACTGACTCTGAATAGATCAGTGTTCATCTAAGACAGGTGGAGGCCTTAGAAAATAAAAAAATGTGTCGTAATTTGTGATTTGCAGGGATTGCATGCTCTTACAATAATAAGTATCCAGCAACGTGCAAACTTGTGAAACAAATATTGATAAAAACTGTTGCGTTACCTGAAGACAACCCGCCATTAATAATTAAGGCATATTCTACTAATCTGAAGACAAAGCACTTAGGAGAGCCTGAGAAACTGAATTCAGTCTCATGGGTAAGTGAAAGAGATCTAGATTTTAGAGCCACAATAACTCCGACTTTCACCTTTGAGGCAGGTTGGGCTTTAATCCCAATCAGGCCACAATAAGAAAGACCCTTCAATTTCAAACCCATCAATTTTCTATTTATTCCCAATTTGTCCTCCTGACATAGCAGCATAGAAGAGAATTTCATATAATGAGGGATGAGGTAATTGATTTAGGGGTTACTTTTTTAAGACCCTCCAAAGTGAAAGAAATATTTTGAAATCCGTCCTAAATCTTTTTGTTCGATTTAAGGCAATTGACTGACTTTCTGCATGTTAGGTATGAAAAAAACATGATTAGGGCTGGCCCAGTGGTGCCGAGGGCTGAGGTGCTGGTCGCCACACCTCGGACCATGCCAGCGATCAGTGTTCGGAAATGAGCACGGGTCGCTGGGGGTTGGCAGGGGAGGAGAAGGACTGAGCATCTGAAGGACTGCACTCCTTCTCCAGGGAGGGGGGGTTCATGGCAGTTGGTGCTTGGGTGCCCCCTGGCAGGGGCTGGGGGACAACACACTCTGCTGCACATAAGGGGTGGAGCTGAGGCAGATATCTGGAGGGAGTGCATGCGGACGCGTGCGCGCACCCGCTCTGGTGACTCATTGCACGTCCTCGGCTCCAGGGTGGAGAGGGCTTGGCACCGGCGTTGAGCGGTTTGATGTCCATCCGTGAGTTTCGCTGTGGTTGCTCGGTGCACACTGGATCCGTTTTCTGTAGGGAGTTGGGGGGCTCCCTGCTGCAGAGGGTACAACCGCATGGGTAAGATGCCGGGTGGACTATTGGTACAGGCGGCCAGCGGCCGGATTCTCCGAAGAATGCGAGGCCAGGGAAGCAGACCAGGTGGCCCAGAAAAAAGGAGGTAAAAAGTAATAGAAAAAAAAAAAAAACATGATTCAAGACATGAACATCTGCCATGGCACCCTCTTTTTTTGTTTGTTTGCTTTGTGTTTTTTTAGGATTTCTGGCAGGGGAAGACACACTGTGCCAAAGCTCATTTCCAGATGTAGCCTGAAAGGACAGGAAGGCTATAACTTGCTCAGGGTCACAATGTATGCAAGTGATGGTTGCAGGTTTCAAACCCAAATCTGCTGGAACTCTACTTTCACAGCTTTGTATACGAACATACGAAGAAGCCAGCAGAAGAAGTCCATTTGGTCCGTCTAGTCTGCTCGTACTGCAGGGTCCACGGCTTGAGCTACTGTCCCTGCCCTCCCTCCCCACTTCTCCCATCCTCCCTACCCATGGCCCTTAACTTCCCCCATGCCTATCCCAGCCTCTCTTAAAGGCTGCCAACTGTCTTCAACGAGATCACCTCTTCCGGCAGCTATACTGCATCCTTTCATCAGACTCGGAGAGGTTTACTAAGATTTCATAGGAAAATGGCAACTGCTCAAGATGTAACATCCAAAGATCTTGAATCCCTTAATAAGTACATTTCTGTAGCCGGCCCGGTGGCATTGAGGGTTGAGGTTCTGGATGCCACACCTCGGGCCATGCCGGCGACCTGGGTTCAGGAACGGACTCAGGTCATCAGGGGTCAGCAGGGGAGAACTGCTCTCTCTTCCTGGGGTGGGTTCTGGGGTAAGCTTTGCTCCATAGTGGCACTTGGTGGAGACCAGGAGCAAGGTTCGATGCAACATCAGGGGTTGGAGCGGTGGCGGACATTTGCACACTAGATGCACTGACGTCATTGCACATCCACACTCTAAGAGGAGCAACAAGAAGGAAAAACCCTGGTGGCCCAGTGGAGGCGAAGGGGGTCCTGGAGACCTGCCCACATCCCGATGCCAGACCTGCCTTGTCGGATCTCCCGACCCACACCCCGGTCCTGTGGCTGACCCTCTAATTACAGAAAGGCCACCAAGGGTGGGCAGGCCTTCTCCGGGGGGTGATCTGGGGGGGCCAAACAAGCTGGGGGGGCCAGATGGGAGATTGGTAGAGGAGGTTTCAGGCTGGGAGTAGCAGCAGCGTTGTGTGGGTGAACTGGAGAGATGACCTGGGACCTCCAGTGAAAAACAGAATTCACAAAAAAAAAAAAAAGTTCATTTCTGTTATGGGAAATAATGCTTTAAGACTGAATTAAACATCTCGTAAAGACGTTATTATAACTATTGACCCCTTGTTTTAATCCATTTTTGGTTGTTTTCAAATGCTGTAATAACTGAGCTGTGACGTGCTGTTTTCTAAATTGAAAGACTGTAACAGACATTGCATGCCTGTTTCAAACTGTCAGCCTGTTATACAGAAGCCCATGAACATCAATAAACATTTTCTAACACTAACCTGTTGGTAACCCCAGAGGATGGCTGTCAGTAACCCCACAGAATCGTCCAAAAGCTACGGGTCTTTCACGAGCAGCACAGGTAGTCTGTGCTATGCTTTCCTACATTTTTATTTCAATTTACGGAGTTTGTGGTTCTTAACTAGGAGTCCACTTCTTGATTCAGGGACTAAGTTCCCTGCATGTAGGGAACTATGTCAAAAGCTCAGTTAGGCTTATTTTCAATTATACACATTCCCTGAACCACCAACGCTGAGGAAGAGAATGTTGGGCAGTCAGGAAGGGGTAAAGCAGTTTTTATTAAAACTATCAAGTGCCAGTTATTATAAAAAATAAAACACATACTGTATAACTATGTACTTAAGAGCAGTGTTCCCCATTCATTGTTTTAGGGCGGTGGGCCACCACCCTATATTTTTTTACCACCGCTCTATATTTTTTACCACCACCCTATATTTTTTCGCCACCACCCTATATTTTTATCCATTTTTTTATAAAATCCTCCAAAATTGTCTTTTATTGACATCCTTTATTGCAATACTACCCATTTAATACCAGCACACTATATGTTACTTAAAAGCTACTTATGCACATGTACAGTGCATATAGGAGGTCCCGAAAAATAACGCACCATTTGACCTGATCACCATTGCCACCGCCCTATATTTTCAGAGAGTGGGGAACCCTGTTAAGAGTATTTTTCATACACGCCCTTGGTGTGTCATGAATGCATAAACATCTTGAGTTTTGCTCTTGAGGTTTATGGGTCATCACACACCTCAGTTGTGTCAAAAATCTAATACTGTAACACAAGTGATGTTATGCTATATACAGTATGTATTTCCCCTGTTTATTATATTAAGATGAAACATTACTGAAACAGGCTACAGTAGAAGAAAAATATGTATTTTTCCCTTTTCAGGCATCAACATCAGACTCCTATGAATTACCTGCTACAGTCCAATGATTTAAATTACTAATGCAGCAGTCCATTGCTATAAGGAACAAACTTGGGAACAAAACGGGTTTGTTACAGCTCCCTCTCCGTTACATAGGAACGCTAAAAAACACAGTACTTACTTTGTACAGTAATTGCTACTGAGCCTCCTGCCCAGCACACTTCCCAGACTGCCTGTTCTCTTGACCACGCCATGTGAAACAATTTATAAACTAATTCAGTAGTTTTAAAAAGCGTTATTATAGCCCTTGACGACTAACAAATGCTGCTTTTTCCTCTGCGCTCCCCAACACGCTTCCCGCTGCTTACCTACCTCACTGCATCAAACTCATATAAACTACTTAACAGATTTCAGAGCAAGGGACCCAGTTATCTGAGCCCATATTATATCCAGTAATGCCACCACTTCTGAAAATTAAGAATGCATGAGCAGATATGGGTCTAGGCAAGCAAGGGAGTGTAGTTTTGATACGCCAGCCTAAAAGTCTTGCTGTTTTTTCCACCACACCTCCTGCCTGATTACTTAACCCACTACCTCAAACTCAGCTAAACTAATTTCAGTGCAAGGCAGCCTGCCTAGAAGTGAACTCAGCTGTCCTGCTTTGGAGAGAGACAGAGATATGGTTGTAACCGTGATGCAGTTGTTGAACCTGGAGCGGGATTCATGACTGTATTGTTTCTCCGGTCAAACACTATAATCGAGATTGTGACAAGGAGGTGACGAGGTTGCTGTGGTGTGGTTTTGACATGATTGTGCAGCAGGATACTGTGAGGAAACTGTGAGTACAGTATAAGTTGGGGGAGTATGGGAGAGAGTAAGAAGCTTGAAACAGCGGAGTTTGCTATAGCGACGGAGCAGTGTACTAGTTAGCCTTGATTATAAGCTGGTATCTGATTTGCTATGTATGATATTCACTTTATTTCAGAATTTAAACATGGGTTTCCTCCTGATTGGACTGTAACAATCGCTTAGGATGATTTTCTTTTTTTTTTCGTGTGCTTTTAAAAGCCATTACGTATGTACTGATAAAAGTCTATTAACTTAATAAAAATAAACTAAAACAATTGGTTGATAATCTCCATTTCTTCTTACCCACCCTTCTTGGTATGATAGATGAAAATAAGCACAATTTGTCCCATAAAAACAGAACATTTATTCAGTATGAAGACACTCCAAGGGGTAGGTTCACTTTCTTGTTTGCTTATAAAGAGCAATTACCAAATGTAGCCAACCTTCTAATCTATTATTATGGTGCACTGTGTTTTTATCATGCTTGGTACCTTTTTTTTAAAGAGTCTAGTCCATGTCTCTTCTACTTATGCTCCACTACTACTTGCCGGTATACCACAAATACAGGCATGGGCACCTGAATCTAAACAGCTAATCAGCGTTAGCACTTCATGCAAGTGGTTTTATAGTCTGAGATAGACAAACATACTATATAACTGTACCAGCCCAAAGCCAGATGCATCACGTCAACATGGCTGGGGCATTAATCCAAAACATTCAATGACCACAGGGGCTTGGCAAACTACAACCAAGATCACATAACATGACCCTCTGAAGCCTTGACAAAGCACCTTTCAGAAGAAGAACGATACTTACAGGCCATGCACAGCGTATAAAATACATGCTGTGGTGTTGCCTGCACAGCCTGCAGTGTCTGATCTCAGCAGTGATTCAAAGCCCCATACACAGGTCCCAATAACAGTCAATTAAACTGTGAAAGGCCCAACATAATATTAACTGGCAGCAGAACTGGTAAATCCCCACCTCAATAAAGGATTAAGTGTCCACAAAAACAAACGGTGAGATCATGACCAAAATATTTTTAGTTGTGAAATGGCAGATTTCACTGGACCAAAGGCTTAAACGGTCAAGCTAAAGTGGATTATTTGAAAAAACTGTATGTGGAGTCTTAGAAATAAGTTATTAACTGCAAATCCAATTTCCATAAAACCCTTCACTCTTTCAAAGCACACTACATTAAATGCATCTTAATGGGAAACTTAACATAAACCTGTAAGTCAATTTTTTTTGTAGAAGCTACTTAAAAAAATGGTTCCAGTTCCTTCATTGTTTGAATATGAATGTAATGCCTAATTCTTATAGTAACAGCATATTTCACAGCAGCCCTGCTGCGCTTTAGAGAGGCACCAGAAAGAAAGAAGGAATCTGCATCACATCCACTAGAAGAAACATGATTACAAGGTGAGTAACTTTTTCTTCCATCTTAACTGGCCTTTTAGTAAATGAAGCCAGTGGGTGCTTCTGATTTACACAGTGGTGGTCAGTACCATTTTGGAACTGTATGGTATAGTTTTCCAATCTCAACCACAGAGCTCGACAGTAGAAAGAACAGTTGCACAAGAACTTACCATAACAGTAGATCTTCGCGAGAGGCTCTTGCAGTAGGTATTTACATACAGGACTAAGCCACTAGGTGTCAGTACCCCACGGAAAAATTTCTAGCTAGCAGTCCACCTTCCAGTTGAAAGGGTGTGACAGGATAGAAAAGGATATGCCCCCATAAAAGAAAGGAAAAAAGCTCAGGGGGACAGAGGGAGGGAAGGCAATACCTACTGCAAGAGTCTCTCTCTCGAAGATCTACTATTACAGTAAGTTCTTACGTAACTGTTCTATCTTACTTCGAAAGGGCTCTTGCAGTAGGTATTTACATATAGGAGTGAGTCCCAAGCAGTCCGGAACAAAAGAAAAAGGGAGGAGGAGTCATCATGCACAGAATGATGGAAAAGGCTGAACAAGGATTTAAGACAGAAGTCTCTGCAGGACACCCATTCCAAGGCCTGCTCTACAACGAGAGGCAATGTCCAAACTGTAATGTTTCATGAAGGTATGGACAGAAGTCCAAGTGACGGCTGCACAGATTTCTGCCGCTGACACATTCCTGAAACAAGCAGCAGAGGTGGCTACTCCTCTCGTGGAGTGACCTCTGACTTGATCCGGAAGGGTCTTGTTGCCCTTGTCATAACAGAAAGTGATACAATTCGCTAACCACTTGGAGAGGCCTTGCTTACAAATAGCATTGCCTTCTCTTTTGTGTGTGAAGGAAACGAAGAGTTGATCCGTTTTTCTGAGATCCTTGGTTCTGTTAGTGTAATATCTCAGAATCCTGTGTACATCTAGCGTATGCAGGAGGTACTCGCCATGATTTGAGTGCTCCGGAAAAAAGACTGGGAGCTCAATAGATTGATTCAGTGTGGATTCAGCCACCACTTTGGGGATAAACTTAGGGTTGGTACGCATGACCACCTGTTCCCTGTGGAAAATCAAATAAGGGATCTTATACATCAAGGCTTGAAGCTTGGAAATCCTCAGAGCGGAGGTGATGGGCAGTAGAAAAAGTGCCTTCCAGGAGAGCCATTTTAAGTCAGCCTCCGCTGCCAGTTTGAAGGAAGGTAGCATGAGCTTCTCTAAAATAAAACTGAGATCCCATGGGGGGGGCAAGATTATGGATGGGGGGTCTTAAACAGAGAACCCCTTTAAGGAAAGTGTTAGAGACTTCTAGTTGAGCAACTGTCCTGTCCCCTAAAGGGATATGTTAAGCTGAGATGGCTGCCATACGCACCTTCAAAGAGGAGTAGCTAAGGCCAGATCATAGAGGTGCCTCAGGTAATCCAGGATTTTATTTGCAGGGCAGGAAAAAGGTTCCAAGTCCTTAGAACCAGCCCAAACAGAAAATCGTTTCCACTTCATTGCGTAGGTAGATCTGGTGGGAGGCTTTTTGGCCTCCACCAAAATTCCCACCACAAGAGGTGAGACGCCAAAGCGAGCTGTGGCTATGTCTGCAGGAGCCACGCATGAAGGTGGAGTGATTTGAGTCCTGAATGGACCAGAGTCCCCTGATCCTGGGTCAGCAAAACCTGCAACAGAGGCAGAGGAAGAGGTGGGTTCTCGGAAAACTGTTGCAGAAGAGAGAACCAAACTTGCCTCGGCCAAAAGGAAGCGATGAGAATCATGCGCGCCCCTTCTATCCGAAGTTTGTTCAGCACTCTCGGAATCAAGGGAATGTGGGGGGGAAGGCATATACGAATCTGTGTCCTTCCAACACAGAGACAACGCGTCCCTCCAAAAAACATCTCGCCCTAGAGCAAGCGAGCAAAAGGCGGAAAGTTTGGCATTGTTGGGGGAGGTGAAAAGGTCCACCTGAGGAGTCCCCCACTGCTCAAAGACGTCATTTGTGACATCCTGTTTGAGTTCCCACTCATGAGACTTTACTGATGAGTGACTTAAGAGTGTCTGCCTGAGTGTTTTCCACTCCTGGTACGTGAACTGCCATCAGATGCAGGTTGTGCTGGGATGCCCAGAACCAAACTCTCACTGCTTCCTGGCTCGGGGATTGGAACGAGTTCCTCCCTGTTTACTGAGGTACCAGACTAGGCACATGTTGTCTGATCGAACCAGATGATGACCGGGAAGAATGAAGGGGAGGAGAGCCTGTAGAGCATACAGAACTGCCCTCAGCTTGAGAACACTGATATGTAATTTCTTCTCGAAGTGTGGCCAGTTGCCTTGAGTCTTGTGAGAACCTAGGA
This sequence comes from Neoceratodus forsteri, assembly GCA_016271365.2. Classification (NCBI taxonomy): domain Eukaryota; kingdom Metazoa; phylum Chordata; order Ceratodontiformes; family Ceratodontidae; genus Neoceratodus; species Neoceratodus forsteri. The sequence continues at coordinate 1,453,818,902 of CM057453.1, read as the reverse complement.
GGGCACCCCAGCCCGCTCCAGATGCGTCCGTCATCAGAGTCTGGGTGGGAGGATCGGTGCAGAAGGGGACCCACAGACTGAGGTTCTCCTGAAGCGTCCACCACTGCAAGTCCCTGATCATCGGGTCCGAGACTAGGACCTCGTGATCCAAGTCATCCTGAGACTGATCCCATTGGGACCGAAGGGTCCATTGGGAGACTCTCATGTGGAGCCACACCAGAGGGACAGTTGGAATGGCTGCCACCATGAGACCAAAAAGACAAAGAACCTTCCTGGCTCCAATCCGTCTTGAGGCAGGACAGGAGGCGAGCTTGGCTTAGGAGTGTCTCGACTCTGTCTGGGGGCAAGAATGCCTTGCCTAGGGTCGTAACCAACACAGCCCCTATGAACTGCAGCTGTTGACAAGGGGCCAGATGGGACTTGGCATAGTTGACCGTGATACCCAGGCTGGTAAAGACCTCCAGGGTGATGGAAAGGGAGCCTTGGAGGTCCTCCCTGGATGATGCTGCCAAAAGCCAGTCATCCAGATAAGGGAAGACTTGTACTCCCTGGGTACACAGAAAGGCTGCCACTACCACCAGGCATTTGGTGAATACTCGGGGGGGCCAAGGAAAGGCCAAATGGGAGGGCCCGGAACTGGTAGTGTGCCCACTGAAACCAAAAACGGAGGTATTTGCGGTGGGAAGGGTGTATGGGGATATGTAGGCATGCATACTGCATATCCAGAGCTCATAGCCACAATCCCGGCCGAAGCAGGGGAAGAAGACTTGCAGGTGGAGGCCTCTTTGCCCTTGAAGCTCTCGTGGCCTGAAAGGAGCCCGATGGGGGCCACGAGGCTTGGTAATCACCAAGGTGGCTATCGTGAGCGACCCCCCCCCCCCGAGGGGAAGACACCTGGAGAGCCGCGACTTCAGCCGAAGTTGCAGGAGCTGTGGATGACAAATCCCAGTCTTGGTGTTTCTCCTTGTCCCTCTTTGTCTAGTGGTGGCCTTTGGGAGAAGTGGATGCCTGCTTCAGTTTTTTCAATTATTTTTCCATGGAGGCCATCTTTTTCTTTAGGATGTGGGCTTCCAGGGACTGCTGTCTCCTCTTGAGGGTGACCGAACTGAATTTCTGGCAGTGTTCACACTCCTCCACGCAGTGGTCCGGGCCTAGGCAGAATAGACACAAAGAGTGGCCATCCTTATTAAGGAGCTGGGATCCACATGACTCGCATTTGTTTTTATGCGATTTGGAGGGCATCAGGGATGACATACATAGCTGGAGTTAGGAACAATTTTGAAGGAAAAACTGATAAAGTTTGGCAAAAAAGACCAAATACTCATCCGAAAATGGCGGTCAAAGTAGCGCTGTTCTTCCGCAAGGTACTTTCGCAAGCCAACGGTGGGAAAGAACTGGAAGGCGGGTGCGGGGGACCACCCCTTTTTACTGACGTAGGCTGACGCCAGTCAACTGACATGGGGAAGGTCCCCGGTCAGAGACTGCTAGCTAGAAATTCTTCCGTGGGGTCCTGGTACCTGGCGGCTCAGTCCTGTATGTAAGTACCTACTGCAAGAGCCCTCTCGAAGTAAGATCATGGATGCACTGCGACAACTTAAGGAGGACATATGCTACATTATGCAGTTCTGAAATGGTTCTTAACACCCATGTTTGTAAGAAACACACAATAAATTTACTAAAAGGCCAGTAAGGATGGAGCATTAACAGAATGTGAGGTAGTACTGAAAATGCAGGCTCTACTGAAAACACAGTCTGTAAGGATAACAGCTCTCCTTTAAAACAGAAACAGGGCCGCCCCATGGCCCAGTGGCAGTGCATTGTGCTGCCATGTTGGCGGCCTGGGTTCTGGAGCAAGCGGAACTGGAAAATAGATGCATAGAGCTCAAGGAACACAGCAGCCCAGAAACACAAGTGCTCCCTCCTGGAGCAGGACAAGCCTACCGGGTGCCTAGAAGCCCGATCCTGCCCTCGCCCCAGACGCAGCCCAGAAACACAAGCGCTCCCTCCTGGAGCAGGACAAGCCTACCAGGTGTCTAGAGGTAAACAATCTACCTCCTGCACTAGCACCCTTGTGAGGGGTGTTGTATTTGATTTCCTTCAGCACCTAGAAGACACAGAACAGTCCTTTCAAACCATGGACAATTCACCTGCCTGCCTTTGCACTAATTCGGGAGGGACTGTGAGTCGAGGGGGGGATGTGGAATTGTGAGCGACTGCATTTCTCAGTGGGTTCTTGCTATTTACGGTCATTTTTACTGCCTTGGGAGTTAGCGACTGCATTACTCAGTGGTGTTTGCTATTTACAGTCATTTTTACTGCCTTGGGAGTTAGCGACTGCATTACTCAGTGGTGTTTGCTATGTACAGTCATTTTTACTGCCTTGGGAGTTAGCGACTGCATTTCTCAGTGGTTCTTGCTATGTACAGTCATTTTTTACTACCTTAGGAGTTAGCGACTGCAAACTGGAGGGGGGGGGTTGTAAGTGTAAGCATGATTCTGTATTGTTGGAATGCCTACCTACCTGGTGCTCAGCGTGTTGATGTGGTTATCGCCTTCTTCCCCAAGAACTAGTGTCGGGACATTTATCCCGCGCAGGCGCAGTAAAGTACAGTTATGTAAGAACTTACCGTAACAGCAGATCTTCGAGAGAGGCTCTTGCAGTAGGTAATAACATATAGGACTGACACCAGCCGGTGGCAGGACCCCACGGAAAAATTTTCTAGCTAGCAGTCCCTGGCGTGGACGCCCCTCTATGTGACCGGCCTATGCGACATCGGTATAGGCAAGTGTCCCAGAGCCCCGCCTCCAGTTCTTTCCGCCCACAGGCCCGGACGAGAGAGAAGCAGATATTTCCTCAATGGAAAAGGGCTGAAAAAGCCTAGGGGATGGCGGCAGGAGAGAGTTACCTACTGCAAGAGCCTTCTAAGATCTACTGTTACAGTAAGTTCTTACGTAACTGTACTATCTTACTTCGAGAGGGCTCTTGCAGTAGGTAATAACATATAGGACAGAATCCCAAGCAGTCTGGAACCAATAAGAAAGGCACCGGGAGGAGGAACTACTCAGATAAGCAGTAGGAAATCTTGCAACCCTCAAGAAAGGAGGCCTTGCAAGACCGCTAACCCGGAGCCTGCTCTACGACGAGAGGCAATGTCCAAACTGTAATGTTTAGTGAAGGTATGGACGGAAGTCCAAGTGGCGGCAGCACAAATGTCTGCCGCGGACACATTCTTGAAACAAGCCGCAGAGGCAGCAACTCCACGAGTAGAGTGACCTCTGACTTGACCCGGAAGGGTCTTGTTATACTTGTCATAACAGAAAGTGATGCAGTGAGCCAACCACTTTGACAGGCATTGCTTGGAAACAGCATTGCCTTTCTTTGTGGAGCAAAGAGACAAACAACTGATCAGTCTTTCTGAGATCTTTCGTCCTATTGGTATAATATCTCAGAATCCTGTGAACATCCATGGTGTGAAGCAAGTATTCTCCATGACTGGAGTATTAGTGAAAAAGGCAGGTAATTCAATAGACTGATTCAAAGTAGATGCAGCTACCACCTTGGGAGAAACTTGGGGTTTGTGGAGAGCTACTCGTTCTTTGTGGAAGATCAAGTAAAGGATTTTGCACATACAGGCCTGAAGCTCAGAAATTTCTGCGAGCTGAGGTAACGGCCACTAAGAAAAGCGGCTTCCATTTATAAAACTTCAAGTCTGCAGAAGCCGCAGGCTCGAAGGGGAAAGAGTAAGTTTCTCAAGGACAAAATTTAAGTCCCAAGGTGGAGCTGGGGTCCGGATCGGGGGTCTGAGATGAAGGACCCCTCTAAGGAAGGTTTTGGATACCTCTAGCTGGGCAAAGGCCTTATCAGCGAAAGGTACGTAGGGGCGGAGATAGCTGCCATGTGAACCTTCAGAGAAGAATGACTGAGACCCAGGTCGAAGAGATGATGCATGTAATCCAGCAAAGTGGTTACAGGGCAGGAAAAGGGTTCCTCGTTCCTGGACGTGGCCCAGATGGAAAATCTCTTCCATTTCATGGCAGAAGTGGACCTAGTGGAGGGCTTTCTAGCCTCTACCAAAATCTCGGCTACCTTAGGGGAAACTCCAAAGCGAGATTGAACTAGGTCTGAAGGAGCCATGCATGAAATTGAAGGGACTTGAGTCCCGGATGGACCAGGGTCCCCTGATCCTGAGTCAGCAATCCCGGAGATAAGGGAAGAGGAAGAGGAGGAACCTCTGAGTACTGTTGAAGAAGAGAGAACCAAATTTGCCTGGGCCAGAAAGGAGCAATTAGAATCATTTTTGCTCCTTCTAGAGCCAGTTTCTGTAATACACGGGGGACCAGTGGAATTGGGGAAAAAGCATAGACGAATCTGTCCTTCCAGCTTAGAGACAGAGCATCTCTCCAGAAAGCTCCTCGCTCTGGAGCGAGCGAGCAAAAGATTGGAAGCTTTGCGTTTTGGGAGGAGGCGAATAGGTCTATTTGAGGAGTCCCCCAAGCCTGAAAAATGCTGTTTAGGACTATTCCGTCTAATTCCCACTCGTGTGGAAGAGCTGACGAGCGACTTAGCCTGTCTGCTAGGACATTGTCTACTCCTGGAACATGGATCGCCGTGAGGTGAGGGTTGTGGAGGGTGGCCCATTCCCAGACCCTCATCGCTTCCCTGCACAGCGGGTAGGATCGAGTTCCTCCTGCTTGTTGATGTACCACACCATGCACATGTTGTCCGTCTGGACAGCTAGGTGACCGGAAGGATGTATTGATGAAGGGCCTGGGTGCATAAAGCACCGCTTGAGCCTCGAGAACACTGATGTGAGAGAGCTACCCAATTTCACCAAAGTCCTTGAGTTCGACGAGGACCAAGATGGGCCTCTAACCTTTCGCCGGAGCGTCACCAGTCAAGGTCTGATCGTGGAGGATGAAAGAAGGGAACCCCCCGGAAGAGGTTCTCTGATACCATCCACCACTTTAAATCTCTGACCATCGGCGAGGAGATCAGGATCGGAAGATCTAGGTCGTCTACTCGTTGGTCCCACTGGGATCGAAGAGTCCATTGAGATATTCTCATGTGGAGGCATGCTCGTGGGATCGTCGGGATGGCGGCCGCCATAAGCCCCAGTAGACGGAGCACTGACCTCGCCAGGACCCTCCTGAAGTTCAGTAGGAGGGAAATCTGTGACTGGAAGGACACCCCCCAGTCCAGAGGCAGAAAAGCTTTGCACAAAGTTGTGTCGAGAATCGCCCCAATAAACTGGAGCCTCTGAGAAGGCTCCAGAAGAGACTTGGAGAGGTTGATGGTAATACCCAGGTTGGAAAAAACCTGCCGGGTGAGGGAGAGGAAATGCAGAAGTTCCTCCCTGGTCAGAGCCGCCAGGAGCCAATCGTCCAGGTAGGGAAAAACCTGAGCTCCCAAAGAACACAGGTGGGCCGCTACCACCGCCAGGCATTTGGTAAAGACTCGAGGAGCCGAGGAAAGGCCAAACAGAAGCGCCCGGAATTGATAATGGACCCCCTGGAATGCAAATCTGAGGTACTTGTGGTGCGAAGGGCGAATGGGGATGTGCAGGTATGCATCCTGCATATCCAGTGCACAAAGCCATTGGCCCGCCAAAGTAGGGGCAGAAGGGATTGGAGGAGAGCATCCTGAACCTTTGTATTCCACAAACAGGTTCAAGGAGCTGAGATCGAGATCGGTCTGAGATCTCCTGCCTTCTTTGGTACAAGGAAGAAGTGGGAATAGCACCTTGTTCCAGAGGTGAGGAGGAACGGGTTCTATAGCCCGCTTTGTAAGAAGAGCTAGATTTCTTCCCTGACCAGAGACAGCTGGTCCCTTGAATAAGCGGAATTCAGAGGGGGTGAGGGAGGTTTCTGCAGAAACTCTATGGAATGTCCTCTCATGATATTTGAAGCACCCATGAACTGATGTTATCCTCTCCACTCCGGTAGAGAAGTCCTTCATCGTCTCCAGAGTGTCTGGAGGCGGGAGAGGAGTCAGGTGAGGCATCCAGAGCTGAGTTTGTCGCATGGAGGGCTCTGGCACTTGTGGGGTCGCAGGCCGTTCTGGTTTCCAGGCCGGCTATCTGCGAAGGGATGGTACCCTGAGGATGGGACGTAAAGAACGAATCCACGGATTTAAGGGCCGCTCCTTCTCCTGTAAGTCGGTGATGATGTCCTTGACATCACCGCTGAAAAGCACGGAACCCCTGAAAGGTGCCTCTGAATGGCGGATTGCACCTCGGGACCCAGACCTGACACGGCGAAGCCATGCGTGGCGCTGAAGGCTAACGGCAAGCAGAGCTCGTCCAGCGAGTCCACTGCATCGTATAGTCGCCCTTAGCATGTGAGCGACGGCGAGCGGCAGAGCGGACTAGATCGGCCAACTCCTGCTTGAGTTGGGAGTCTGGCAAGGAGTCGATCTTGGATTCCGCCTGGGTAAGGACGACCTTCTGGTAATCCCCCATGTGAGCTACACAGTTCAGGGCCCTTATACCCAGAGTGGAGGAAGTGTAAATCTTCTTTCCAAACTGATCCAGAAGATGAGATTCCTTATCCGGGGGAGACGAGCTCAAATGTTTAGGATGTGCGGACCGGCCGTGAGTGGCGCTGATCACGACCGAGTCGGCACAGGGGTGAGAATCTAAAAAGTCTACACCCTCCGGAGCCTGGTATAGCCTGTTTGACTTCCTAGGAAGTGGGGCTAAAGCCGACGGTTGTTTCCAAATAGTGGAAACAAGGTGGGCGTGAGGCTCGATCCAGGGTGGCACTAAAGTAGGGGCCGTAAGGGGCAAATCCAGATGTTCGGCGAGTTTCACCCGCTGAGGATCTGGATCTAAGGACTGCCACTGATGGACCTCCTGGATTTTCTTAAGTAACTCCGTGAAAGAAGGATCCTCTGGAGGAGACCTCGGAGGAGTCCTCGGCCGAGGTTTGGGCGGAGAATGTAGCTCGTCATCTTTCTGGAAACTCCCGTGGAGGCTTCAGAGTCGAAGGACCACAGAGGAAGAATCCGAGGCAGAAAAGACTCCCTCACCCGTCTAGAGGGAGGCGTGTTCCGGGGAAGAGACCCAGAACGTGTCCTGCCCTTCTGCAACCCGGGGAGGCCCGGGGAACTGAAGGAGGGAGGAGAGGCCGTCTAGGGCGACGGGAACCGGTGGAGGCACCGTTTGTCGTAGATGGCTCTCAATCTCTGGTGAGCTGAGCCTTGGCCTCAGCCCACCAGGAGGCAAGAGTCTCCTGCAAATCCACCGCGGCCTGGGGGGGGAGGAGGAGGAGGGGGATAGTGAAACGGAGGATATCCATGAGAGAGTACCCAAGACCCGTCTGTGGATAAGTCAGGGCCAGGTAGTGAGGTCGGTACTCCGGGCGGAGGATTCGGCACTGGGTGCGTGGCGGGGTACTGTGGGCCAGGAAGACCGGCGTCGGGTATGACGGCGGGTACTAAGGCGCTGGAGGAGCTGCAGGAGCAGACGGCCCAGCCAGGCACTCCAGGGGCGGATCAGCCGGAAAAGGCCCCTGGGGTAGAGGGCCCAGAGGAGGGAGAAAATCCCCTGCTGGCGTCGGAGAGGCCGGTGTCGGGTCCGGCAACAGCGGGGCCGGTGTCTGCTCGGCCGGCGTCAGATCCGGGTTCTCCATGGGGGGGGATCTGACGGCAGCCCAGGATCCCTAGTCTCATCCGGGGAAGGTGGTGAAAATTCCCCTGAGTCAGGCAAGGGGGACTGGGGCTCCCCTGACGGCAGCGAAGGCTGTGGAGAGCCTGGGACGACGGAAGAGGGAGGTTCTGATGTAGGCTCTAGGACCCGGAGCACGTCGGAGGAGCCGACGTGAGACTTATGGGTCGAAACCCGGCGGACGTCAGAGGAGCAGGCGTCCGACTTCAGGGCTCTCACGTCCGAGATGGGCCGAGGAAGAGGAGAGGTCCGGTCGGAGGGAGAGACAGCACGGCGCCACCCCGAAGGGTCGGGCGACTTAGGGGCCTTCTCCCGGCGGACGTCGGAGGAGCCGACGCCCGGCTTATGGGAGGCACCCATGCCAGTAGGCCAAGGATGTGAGACCGTACTGGGGGCTAGAGTCTCCTTTATCCCGGAGACACCCGACAGGCCCGAACTCGAGCCTGAAGGGCGGGCCGACGCCTCCTCCAAACCCTTGGAGGCTGCCGTCGGAGGATCCCCCGGAGAGGTTACCTTGCCCGCGACTCCGGCCAGAGTCGCGGAAGAGGAGGCCTTCTCCCGGTGCCTATCCTTGTCCTTCTTTTTATGCCCTTCCGGAAAAGTCGATGCCTGCCTTAACTTTCTCAGCTCTTTCTCCATCGCAGACATCTTTTTCTTCAGGAGATGGGCTTCGAGGGACTGCTGGCGTCGCTTGCGGGTTGCCGCGTTGAACTGGAAGCAGTGCGGACAGTTATCCACCGCGTGGTCGGGGCTAGGCAGAGGAGGCAGAGGGAGTGACCATCCTTGTGTGGCAGTTGAGCGCCGCACGAATCGCACTTGTTTTTAGAGGGGGACGACATAAAACGACGTTCACCTGACAATCGAACAGAAAAACTATAGCTTTCTTCGGAAAAAAACGATGAAGAGACAGAACTGCAACGAACTTAACCATGAGGTGCTACTCATAGCTAACGGCGGGAAAGAACTGGAAGGCGGGCGTCTGGGACCACCCCTTTATACCGACGTCGCATGACGCCGGTCACCTGCCGAGGGGGCAGTCCCACGCCAGGGACTGCTAGCTAGAAAATTTTTCCGTGGGGTCCTGCCGCCGGCCAGCGTCAGTCCTATATGTTATTACCTACTGCAAGAGCCCTCTCGAAGTAAGATCAACTCTGTCCTTCCCGCTGCATATTAATCTTATCCTTTGTCGTCCTCTCCCCATATAGGCCCGATCCTGACCTCGCCCCAGACGCAGCCCAGAAACACAAGCGCTCCCTCCTGGAGCAGGACAAGCCTACCGGGTGCCTAGAGGTAAATAATCTACCTCCTGCACTAGCACCCTTGTGAGGGATGTTAGCCCCCTTTATTTCACCTCTGCCTACATTCCCCCAAAGAACCAAAACCCGGCACTATCATCCTTAACTGATTATCTTGCCACCCTCCCTCACAAGGTAGAACAAGTCCTTGTGGGGGACCTTAACGTGAACTGGCTCAGTGCCACCTCCTCCACCACCCGGGACTCCTTCGCAGCCACTGATCTGATACAGCTCATTTCCCAACCCACTACAGTAAACCCTAAGAGAGGTACCAGCACCCTCCTAGATGTTATCATCACCAACCGCCCCAAAAAAATCCTGGACATCCAAGTCCTCCCTGACTCACTCAGTGACCATCCCCCTATCCTATTCCGCTGGGTGACCCTCTCACCCCGACTCACAGCCCAGCCCACACTCCGCCGGCGTTTCAGACCAGGTGAGTTGAAAAACCTCAAGCAATTTCTTGCCCAGATAAACTGGTCCCCCATTCACCATGCTCCTGACATAGATACTGCCCTTGCCTTCTTTTCCCAAACCTTTAACGAAGCCTGTGACCTCTTCGCACCCCTCACGGCAACCGGAACCAAAAAACATAATGTGCCATGGATTACTCCTGCCATATTACAATTGCTCAGGCTTAGGGATAACCTACGGCACCTTGCCACAGAAACAGGCTGGATGGCTGACAGACACGCCTACAATGCCGCATGGAATAAGTGCACTCGGGCCATCCGAAAAGCCAAGGCCAACCACTACCAGGCCACTCTCACCTCCTCCTGGGGGTGTGCCCACACTTTCTGGGATAATGTCAAACAATTAAATGGGAGCACATGCTCCCCTCCCCCATCCCAGATCACCATTGACGGCACAACCGTTACGGACCCAGCAAACATTGCAAACTACCTTAACACATCCTTTACGGACTTGAGCTCTGTCCTCCACAGTAATTTCTTTGACCTGCCACCCTCCTTCCCTGCCCCAGTCCTCCAGCGCCCTTGTTTCTACCTGCGTAGGGTAACTGCCCAGGAAGCCAGACCCCACCTGGTCAGAGCATTAAAAAGCAATAGTCCCGGTGATGACTCCTGGACCTCAGCATTCTCCGTCTGTACTGGATCAGGTCCTTGCCCCTTACCAGCCTTCTCAACAAATCCCTCTGCCTGGGGCAATTCCTACTACATGGAAACCGTCATTGTACTCCCATTCACAAAGGTGGTGACAAGCCCTCTGCCGGAACTACTGCCCATCTCCATACTCCCACCCCTCTCCAAAGCCCTAGAAAAGCTGGTTGTCATGCAAATCACTGAATACCTGGCCAAACACAACATCCTCTGCCCTGAACAGCACGGCTTCCGCGCAGGACACAGTACCGGCACTGCACTAGCTGAATTCTCAACTTTCCTCCACTCCTCTCTGGACTCTGGCTCCCTAGCTGGGGCTGTGTTTGTCGACCTCTCAAAGGCATTCGACACAGTCTCCCACCCCCTCCTGCTGGATGCCCTCTGCCACACTGGCTTCTCTACTGGGCCTCTCGCCTGGTGCACCAGCTACCTATCTGCCCGCTCCCAATGTGTCAGAATTAATGGGACCCTTTCCAAATCTTGTCCCATCCGATCAGGGGTTCCTCAGTGCTCCATCCTGGGACCCCTACTCTTCTCACTCTACCTTAACACCCTGCCCAGTGCATGCACTGGGAAAATTCTGCTGTATGCAGATGACGCCGTCATCTTTGCCACCCACCGTAGCCCTATCTCTCTCCAGGATGCCCTACAATTATCCTATAATAATAATACACTTTATTTGTCTATGCCTTTCTTAAAACCAAGGCGCATTACAATAAATTACAGATAAAAACATTCTGAAACCATACAATACTTCATATAACTAAAACTAACAGCAGGGCAATTAATAGGCATCAGCATTATCTAAAAATGCCTTATTCCATAAAAAAGACTTTAAGCCCTTTTTAAAACATTCCACCGTCATGCACTCTCGAATCCAACATAGTAGAGAATTCCAGAGGGTGGGTGCCTCAAACATAAAAGCTCGGGCACCAGAGGATTTTAAAATAACCCCCGGGATCTCTAGCAACCCCTCGTTGGTGAAGTGGAGTGGACGCGTCGGTCGGTAAGGCACCAGGAGCTCTTTCAGGTAGTCAGGGCCCAACCCGTGTAGGGCTTTATAAGTCAGAAGACCGACTTTAAAGGTGATCCACCACTGAATCGGCAGCCAGTGCAGATCTCGGAGCACCGGTGTGATATGAGAGGAACGAGAAGTCCCCGTTAACAACCGGGCTGCCGAGTTCTGCACTAGCTACAAGCGGCAGATATCTACCCCAGACAGCCCAAAGTAAAGGGAATTACAGTAGTCCAGACACGAGGTCACAAAGGCGTGGATCAGCGTAGGTAGGTCGCCAGATGGAACAAGGTGCTTGATCCTGGCGATGTTCCTAAGATGGTAAAAGGATGTCTTAACGACCGCTGACACTTGCGCACGCAATGTCAGCTGATTGTCCAGAATCACCCCCAGATCTCGCACCCGTCAGAGGTTGAGAGCTGCGCATCTCCAAGAATAAACCGAGGCTAGACATCCACCGAACCCCTCAACTGCCACCGGGATCCACAACCAACACCTCCGCCTTCCCAGAGTTCAACTTCAACCAGCTGGACCTCATCCAATCCTGGATCTCCTGAGACAGCTGTTAAACACTGAGAGAGCTCTATTCTGGTCAGGTACAAAGATAGATAGAGCTGGGTATCATCGGCATAACAATGAAACTCCAGCTCATGTCTTCTTACAATGTCCCCAAGGGGAAGCATGTACACCGCAAACAACATGGGCGAAAGCACAGAGCCCTGAGGCACCCCACAGGTCAGAGCAGTAGGCTCAGAGGAAAAAATCCTCGATACCACCCTCTGAGTTCTACCTGTGAGGAAGGAAGTAAACCATCTGAGGACCAAACCCGAAAGCCCACAGATGTATCTCAGGCGCTCAAGCAACACCCCATGGTCTACGGTGTCAAATGCTGCTGACAGGTCCAGAAGGACCAAAATGGACGCTTTTCTGGTCTCGCCATCAAGAGATCATTGAGGACCAACCAGCGCAGTCTCTGTGCTGTGTCTCTTACTAAACCTGATTGAAGAGGGTCGTAGATATTATGGATGGTAAGATGGTTGTCTAACTGGGCTGCCACCACTTTCTCGATACCTTCCCAACAAAGGGGAGGTTCGAGATAGGTCTGTAGTTTGCCAGGGAGTCGGGGTCCAAAGATGTCTTTTTCAACACTGGTGTCACTACCGCCTCCTTCAGGGAGCGGGGATATTCACCAGTGTTCAAGGAGCACCCAACTATCCTGGCAAGAACCGGGAAGATGACCTCCCCACAGCCCACAATCAGGCCTGTGGGACCCGGTCTAAACTACAGCTTGTGTGCATACCTTGACAATCCTCATAATATCCTCAATTTCCGACCTTGTGAAGGAACTCCAGGTAGACAAGGTGCTTGCAACCATAGGCTGGGCCACCGCAACTCCCACGGAGGAGGCGGCGCAAATCTCAGCCCTGATGTCGGCCACCTTATCGGCAAAGAATCGAGCAAGCTCCTCACACTGTAACTGCGAAAAAGCTCGACGGACCTGCAGACTGGCTGGGTTGCACTATAACGATGCCGAAACCAGGTTTAAAGAGCACAGACTGGTCATTAATCTCAAAAAAACAAAAACAATGCTCTTTGCCCACCCCCAAAACAAAGCCAGCAACTTCCCACTCCATATCCTCCCCTGCTCCAAACAACCACTAGAGCAAGTCCACTCCTACAAGTACCTTGGGGTCTCCTTTGACTCAGCCCTCAACTACCACACCCACATTGATGCCCTTCCCTCAGCCACTAATGTGTGGCTAGGTATCTTATACCACCATAAAAACTGTCTCCCCCCACCGCTGCCCTCCGTTTAGCGGTTACTTCCTCTATACTATCCTTGATGACTATGGCCCTGCAGTATGCGGTAGCTAACTGACACGATCGACTTTAATAAAATTCACCCTCATCCTAAATAAGGCGTGCAGGCTAATGACCAAGGCCCTCAGGCTTACGCATTCGTGCCAGCTCTATGACCTGGCAAAACTACTGAATCTACATGAACGTCAACGATACCAAACATGCCTAATAACGAAAAAAACTCTTCTTGGGCTATCCCCACCTGGGCTGACAGCCTCTCTCCACCAAGCCCAACCCTCGGTCTGCACACGGTCCTCCTGCAAGGCCACTTTTCTGGTCCCAAGATCTAGGACATCCCATGGACAAAGGTCCTTCTGCTATAGAGCTCCACCCTGGTACAACTCGCTCCCTGCCCCCGTCTCGGATGCCCCCATGATTTCTAAATTCAAAACCACACTTCGCAGCCAACTCTTTAATACACAAAGCTGCAGCTGTCTATAATTTGAGGCATAGCTCTCTGTGCCCTGACAATGCCCCCTGGGCGGCATCCTCACCGCACCTCATTTAATTCCCACCCATTGTTGTTTGTACTGCTATTATCCTCTTGCTTGCTCCTACCACCGTGCAAGAATGTGCCATTGTAACCAAACTGGCTATTCTATTTACCTGTTGTAGTAACAAGTGCTTGCTAATTTATGTAACCCATATGCTGTTAACAAAAGTCTGTCATGTGCTTGCAATCTGTGTAACCCATATGGGGTTACCAAAAGTCTGTTTATGTATTTGTCCTCAATGTGACGAGGTACCTTTGGAAATGAGCCTCTAGCTCAAAGGTTGTAAACCGGTGATCAAATAAATAAATAAATAAAGGAATGCAACTTGTGGCAGTACGCCCTCCAATGGGATGGAGGCGTCACATTTCCACAACATTAATGACTCCTGCAGAGGCTGGACTACTGCACTTGTTTTCATAAGTAACTCTAAAAGCACACTTCTTGTTAGTGGTCTGCTTGGCGTGGTCAAAACAGGAAAAGACCAAGTACTGTATGCTGTTTCACCCATTCCAAGGGGAAAAAGTCAACGGGGAGTATTATTTTGTTTTTTTTTTGCCTAGTAGTACCAATCTGCAGCTCACTTGTCTGTCAGAACTCACACCACCTCCTGACCCATTGCCCTCACTTGCCGGCCCAGCAGCTACAAAAGTCCTTCCTGCTGACACAGAATCCACATTCAAATCGGGATCCTGACAGTCAGACTCCACGCACTGGAGGCAAAAAGGAAATGGGTTCTGGCAAGTGGCTCCTCACTGGGGCAACAGATGGAAGAACTGAAAAAGACTCTGGACCTGCTGCCAGGGCTAGGTCGGTGCCCCATACAGGAAGTCACACTATTTTAGTCTGTCATTCATTTAAGTGGCATGGAGTAGAGCTGCATTTGGTTTGGCAGTTCTAGTAATACTGGAAGGGGCCTTACACTGTCACAGCACATTAGGCAGCATATAAACATCTCTGGACATAGCTTGCCCATTGGCATGGTGGTAGCCTTACCATCAGCAACACTGCTGACCCAGGTTCGGGAATGAGCCTTCAAGGTTGTTGGGGGGTCGGGCCGGGTTGGGGGAGGAGGTCTGAGTGCCCCATAGGATGCTCTCCTCTTCTGTAGGATGGGGGGACATCACACCACCTCATTCCCACCGCCTGTGGATGCATGAGTGGCAGTGCAGGACTCACACTGTGGGGAAGGGGAGAACAAGAAAGTTATGCCCAGGAGAAAAAAACACCACTGGTACCCCATTCATTTCAACTGTGTATTTTCTTCTCATGTGTATAACTTTCTTATCTTTTGATATTCTCTTCTACTTTTTGCTGTTGGTGTCATTTGGATCCTCTCTAACAAGCACAAGTGTTGTCATTACAAAATATCAAAAGGTAAGAAAGTTATGCCGAGAAAAAACACCATTGAAATGAAATTAACATTCATTTAATGGCATTTTTTTTCCTCATGGTCCTGGTATCCACATGGTACTGAACACATCAGGGAAGGGGCAAGAGAGGCCAGGTGTTGTAGTAGTTGAACAAAGAGCAGCAGCAGCCTGCTGGGAAGAAGGGAGAGCAGAGGACCTAGTAAGACTTGCCTGGCAAGGGCTCGTGACTGGTGGGCAGGGCAGCAGAAGATCACTGAAGTTGGCTGTGGGCAGGCTAGCAAAGAGACTCAAATTTCAGAGGAAAGGCCAGGTGATGGGTGGTCAGTCAGTGCATCACTGATCACTCGGTCACTGGCTGAGACAAGTTAGGTAAGGGGCAAGGGGAGGTACTGTCCAGATGGAGCACTGCAGAGCAAGACTCGGAGCAAAGTGTAGCTGTAGCCTGCCTGGACAGGAGGAGACCAGGAATCATGGGTAGCATTTAAGAAAAAAAGTGTGTTCATTTTTGGGTTTTAATAAAGAAATTCAGTGCATTTTAAATGTTCTACCTTTAAAAATATGAAAATCTATGGAAACTGGACAGAATACCAAATTTCATGGTGGAATACCAAAATTCTGACTGGTAATCTGCCAAGAATACAACTTTTTTCACTTAAATTCTATCCCTGTGTATCATGCAGCAGTGAACCTGGCTACAGTTTCACAGTAATTTCAAAGTGCTGTTTCTCTCCCAGTTTTGATCCTAGACCATCCCTCTCGTCTCAAAGAAAACAACAGAAGTCAAAATTCAGTGCAAGGCAGCGAACATTTTGGTCTGTCCTAGAGTTAAAAAACACCTAAATCAATCACAATTTAAAGTATGGACACTGAGGACTGTTAAATGAGAAAAAATAACACATTTGAGATTTTTGTTTTTACTCAAGCTAAGATTACCCCATGGTTGATCCACCTTTATAGGCATCTGATAGGCCCCACATTCTTAAGGGCGCAGGAGAATTTTGGTAGTGCAGTATGACAAAGCAGCCTCTCTGATATACAAACAGCAATACAAGGGGTGTACTATTCAGCAGATCAGTACAAATGCGGTAGGCAGTAAGAGCAAGAGTAAAACAAACAAACAAAAAAATTTTACAGCAGTCTTCAGAAGAACATTCTGGGTACTGCAGTGTTGTCCCATTTGCAGGCACCTCTCTGGGCTGAGGTGGCCAGTATCAGGCCGAGCTTGCAGGAGTACTGGGCACCTTAGTCCCACCCAGATGCTTCACGCAGCGAGCATTTTTTTTATACATTTTGTTTTTCTATTATTTGTTTAGCCATTTCCCCCTGGTTTTTCGCCCCACCAGACGCCCCTGGCGTGAGCATGCATATGGAGGCATGTACACGCCACTGCCCGAGACACCTCCCATGACTTGCCACTCCCTCCCATATATGCTAGCTACCAGACCTCCACCCAGTGGCAGCGGAACTCACGGGAGCAAATGACCACCCCAAGAGAGGAGAGCTGCCCCATGGCTGTTCAATCCTGCTCTCACCCCGCGCCGGCTTCCCAACGACCCGAGTCCATATCCCAACCTGGGTCACCAGTGTGACAAGAGGTAAGGTGTCCAGCACCTCAGCCCTCTGCACCACTGGGCCAGCCACACTGACGAGTGTTTAAACTAGCCGTGGGGGGGGGGCAACGGGATCAGGAAAAGTCAAGTAGCCCACCCCCACAAGGCAGAGAAACCAGAAATGAGGAGCAGGAAGATGAATTCATGACAGGGACACCAGAACCGGGCATAAAGGGAAAGTAGAGGAATCAAACCCGCATAAGAAAGAAAACAGGTGGGGAAAGAAGCAGGTGAGTAAAAACAAGAGTAAACTGAAGAAAGGTAGCAAAACTTGGAAGGCCGTAGTAACAAATGCCTGCAGCCTGGGAAATAAAATCCCACACCTGGAGGCCTTGCTAGCAGAGAAGGACCCGGACATAGCAGCAATAACAGCAAGAACGTAGGCAGTATGTACACCATGTAAGCCATGGCATACAAATTTATCTTTGAGGGGCAACATTTTGCCCAACCCCTAGAACACTATTTGTCCCACCTGCTGATGGTATAATATGACTGTTGGTGCTCTGCAAAGGGAAGTCACTGTGCAAATGCATACAACTGGGTGCGGCTTCATTTTGGGGTATACAACTGTAGAGCATCAAACAGGTTACATCTAGGCGCAACAAACTGGGTAAAACTGGGGGCAACAAACAGCGTACAGGAAACAAAAAGGGTAGGGGCAACAAAGAAGGTCATAGTGTCCAAAAAGTGTACAAATATTATGTTCCTACCTACACCCAACAGAGAATTGGTACAGCGCAAATCATGGATGGGACATAAAGGTACCGGTTATACTCTGTTTAGAGGGATGGGGGGTAAAAAGGAGGAGGGCCCTGTATGTCAGAGAAGGTATAAAGGCAACGGAGATACAGAGTAGGCAGGTAGAGGCCGAGACACTGTGGGTCACCCTTGAGCCTGGCAATGGCACAGTAATACGTACAGGCGTGATCTACAGGCCTCCAGCACAGGGGGAGCAGGTGGATAGGGAGCTAGTGGAAGAATACACAAGATGGCATCAAAAAGGGATATTTTGATGCTGGGAGATTTCAATATGCCAGACATGGACTGGACCTCCCCAGCAGCTGCTCCATCCAGGAGCTGAGACATTCTGGATTCCCTGCAGGTGGCAGGCCATAGGCAGCTAGTGCCTGATCCCACCAGACATAAGGCAAATTTTGTGGTGGGTAGGAGGAAATAGGCTGTTGGTTAAATAGGATCTGCAGCTTATCCTCTAGGTAGGCAAGGGCAGACTAGTGGGCCAAGCTGTCCTTATCTGCCGTCAAAGTCTATGTTCCATGTTTCTATGAGACAGGGCAATTCTGGACCTGGTACTGACCAATGGTGACAGAATCACAGAAGTCCAGGTAGAAGGACAACTAGAGTCCAGTGACCACCACAGTGTGGTTTAACATGGGGACAGGGACACAGTCAAGTCACACAAAGGCAAAGATCTTAGATTTCAGAAGGGCAGACTTTGCTAAGATGGGGAGATGTATCAAAGAAGCCATGGCGAGAGGGAGGAAATGGGGGGGGTTGAGAAGCAGTGGGAACACCTAAAAGAAGCCATAGAGGAGGTGATGAACCAATGCATCAGGTTGGTAAACAATGGCAAGAGAAGGAGGAAACCACTATGGTTCTCGAAAGAGGTGGCAGAAAAAGTAAGGGCCAAAAGGGCGGGTTTCAGGAAATATAAGGAGACAGGGAGGTGTAGCTAAAGAATCTAAGGGAAGCAGGGATGACTGTTATGAGTGCAAAGGCGCGGACTGAGGAAAGATTAGCGCAGAGGGTAAAGAAAGGGACAAGACATTCTATAAGTACATCAGCGAAGAAACCGGAGGTGGGGGGATTATGAGGCTCAGAGGATTAAGGAGGTGTAAGGAGGAAGACCTGGAAAGGGCAGAAATACTAAAGAAATACTTCTGTTCAGTATTCACTAAAGAGGGGGAGGGTCAGGGACCACAGTTGGGTATATACAAAGCGGGGGGAGAGGTAAACACAAGTCCATTCACAGTGGAGAGAGTCCTGGAGGAGCTCACAAAACTAAAGGTGGACAAAGCAATGGGGCCAGATGTCATACAACCAAGGATATTAAGGGAGCTGCAAAGAGAGCTAGCAGTACCTCTGGCAGCCATATTCACTGAGTCACTCAATTTAGGAGTGGTTCCAGAGAACTGGAGGAGGGCCACATGTAGTCCCTCTACAGAAAAGTGGTAGCAGGGAGGAGGCAGGGAATTATAGGCCAGTCAGCCTCACCTAAGTAGTGGGTAAGAGCATGGAGGCACTACTTAAAGAAAGAATAGTGGTACACTTGGAATCCAATGGGGCCCAGGATCCAAGGCAACATGGATTCACAGCAAGAAGGTCGTGTCAGACAAATCTGATAGATTTTTTTGACCGGGTGACAAAGGATGTAAATCAGGGGGCAGAGGTGGAAGTCATCTACCTCGATTTCAGCAAGGCCTTCAACACAACAAGATGGGTAGTCTGGGCATGTGACACAAGGTGGTAAACTGGGTTAGGAACTGGTTAACAGACAGGAGGCAGAGGGCGATGGTAAATGGGATCCAATCCGGGGAGCGGGGGGATGACCAGCAGGGTACCTCAGGTAACAATGCAACGGCCAGTCCTGTTTCATGCCTTCATTAGTGACACTGTGGAAGGGCTGGAGGGAAAGGTCTGCCTGTTTGCAGATGACACCGAGATTTGTTGTTGACGATCACCAAGAAAGAAAGGGATCTGGGGGTTATCATTTCAGATGACTTGAAGGTGTCTAAGCAGAGTACAAAGGTTACAGGGAGGGTCAGTGGCATGCTGGGCTGCATAGGCAGAGGTTTCACTAGCAGGAGGGAAGTGGTGATGCCATTGTTTTATATTTGTAATTTTTATTATACTTTACTTCAAAAAAATAAGTTACAGGCATTACATCCAAATTAAAAAGCAGTAAATAAACTACATGAATCAAGAAAAAATAAATACAAATGAATTGCATATTCATCCCATACAGACATTACATTTGATTTTCTCAGACATCAGTTACTGTCCATAAGTTCTTAGTTGGGTTATGGCTTCCATATATAACTGCTCAGTTTCTTGTATTTTGGCTGTAAAGCTTCACTGTATGGATTCCATCCTTCTTTAAGCAAGTCTGGTGAGATCCAAGGAATTCAATGGTCAGCACAAGCCAAAAGCCCAAGTCTGTGCAGATTTGTGTCCATTACAGGCAAAAACTGCTAGTTACTAAACATGGTATAAAAAATTAAATTAATCCTGAAGGAAAGGAACAAAGTAAATAAAGGATTAACTAGATAGAGAGTGAGAGAGGTCACTGTCCTGTTCCACAAGTTGAGAGAAGAGGAGGGGACCCAGAAGTGCATGCTTCCCCCACATCCCAGTAGGGAACAGGCACCACCCACCCCACCTCCACAAAAGAATGCTTGTGTAAAGTTGTTTCATCTCAGCCCCCCAGTAGTTCCACTGTCCCCAGTCCCTCTAAGGCACAAAATCCTTCCAGTGCTCCAACGGATACGTTACCCATTTTCGCCAGTGGAGCTCAAAGGCCTCAATATGGTCAGAGAGCCGAGCAGATAGTCGTTCCAAAGCATAAATTTCTTTAACTAATGTTTGCCAAGATTCTTTAGTAGGTTAAGTGGTAGAAAGCCATAGCCTAGTTATGGCTTTATTGGCGGCCAGGAGCAGCAGGGTAACCTGTCTGTATGTGGTTCTGTCAATCTGTACGCCATCCAGTATGGTAAAAGTCAGAATGTAGACTGGGACCAACAGCTCCGAGCATTCATAAATCTCTGTGAACTCCTTAATGACCTCCTGCCAACAGGGACCCAGGCACTCACAGGCCCACAGGACATTGCCCGGATCCACCTGCTCACACCCACAGCCCCGCCAGCACCTCCCAGACGCAGCCCCTGAGTATTTTGCAATTCTACTAGATGTCAAGAAAAATCTGGTCCTCAGTTTCCATACATACTCCCACCAATATGGGGAGGTGGAGGCCTTGTAAGCAGGAAGAGCCAAAGTGTACCAATCATGGAAGGGGACCTCAGTCTGTAAATCTTGTGACCACTTTGTCCGAATAGAGTCAGTCGAATCACCAGGTTTTTCCCCAGAGGGCCCTATAAATAAGGCTAATCAAGTGCTCTGTTGAGGTGCCATTCATTTGGGACTGGATCAGAGAAACCAATAAGGGGGGGTCCTCTGCTATCGAGGATGTGGTGATGCCATTGTATAAAACACTAGTGAGGCCTCACCTAGAGTGCTGTGTACAATTCTGGAGGACGCATCTTCATAACGACATTGACAGAGTGGAGGCAGCCCAGAGGAGGATGACAAAAATGGTACAGGGCTTGCATCAGAAAACATATGAGGAAAGATTAAAGGACCTCAATATGTACTTGCTGGAGGACAGGAGGGATTGGGGTGACATGATAGAAACATTCAAGTACCCTAAAGGCATAAAACCAAGATGCGGGGGGGGTTGACATCTTCCAATATAGGAGGAGTGCAAGAACAAGGGGGCATGATATGAAACTGGAGGGTGGCACGTTAATGCTAAATATGAGAAAGTTCTTCTTCATGGAGAGGGTGGAGGACACGTGGAATAGTCTGCCATGGGAGGTGGTGGAAGCGAGCACAGTGGAGGGATTTAAACATGCATGGGACAGATATAAGGAAACACTAGAAGTGGGAAGGAGAGGAGAAAGCCATTGATCTAGTAGGGCCAGAGGCAACAAACAAGGGAAGGGTTCATGGGCAGACTGGATGGGCTTAGTGGTCCTTATCTGCTGACAATTTATATGTTTCTATGTTTTCTACTCGTGCATCTTGGACTGCAACCTGCTGAGCCTGTCTGCCAAAATGTTTTGGTTGCCTGGGACATGGATTGCTGACAGTTCTAGACCGTGTTTTACAGCCCAGTATCATACTCTCATCGCCTCCTGGCACAGGAGATAGAAGTGAATTCCCCCTTGCTTGTTGATGCAATAGACTACACTGAGATTGCCAGATTGCACCAGCAGGGGACCCGGGGAGAGATGGGTCTGGAAGGCCTGCAAGGCATACAGAACTGCCCTCATTTCTACCATGTTTCTGTGGAGGGGAGCCTCCATCACAGATCAAGTCCCCTGGGACCGAAAGGGACCCAGGTGCGCTCCCCAACCCAGACCTGAAGTGACTATGTTGAGAATTTGCTGGGGAGAAGTTAAGAGGAAAGGGACCCCACTCAAGAGATTGGTGGAGTCCTTCCACCACTGGAGGGCTTTGCATACAGGGGAGGAGACCAGAACCTGCTGTTGTAGACTGTCTGAACGTTGATCCCCCTGGATCTGAGAGGTCACTGAGGGATCCTCATGTGCAGCCTTGCCAAGGGAACAGTAGTAAGGACTGCCACCATCAGGCCCAACAGCCGCAGGAATGTCCGAGCTGTAACGTACCGGCTCTGGCCACCAGTTGGTACTGAGTTAAGAGGCATTCCACCCTGTCTTGAGGAAGGAAGGTCTTGTCCTGGAGTGAATCCAGAACTGCCCCTATGTACTGCAGTCGCTGACATGGGGTCAAGACTGACCTGAGCAGGCTGACAGTGTATCCCAAACACTGGGAGGAAAAAACCTGAACTGCTGAGGACAAGCCAAGAGTCCAGACCTGGAACCTGAAATGCTCCCATCAGAACTGGAACCAGAGGCACTGCCTATGGGAATCGCACACCCTGAAACACAAGTATGTGTCCTGCTGAGTATAGCAGTGGAACCAGCCTCCCAGATGTGGCAGAGGTAGCAGGCCATGCCTGATCAACACAGCCAAATCCAGGAACTGGGAAGAGGAGGTTCGGCCGCAAGGCCCTGTGGCATGGGGGGTAGAAAGAGAAGGGAATAACCCTCACTGGGGGACAAAGAAGGGTGAGAGGGGTCCTTCCCGCCTGATCGTGTTCCGGGGAGAGATCACTCTCCTGGAAGGCTCGACCACTAGCGCCCCAGTAAATCTACAACTGAGCATCAGACAGAGGCAAACAGGCTACATAGACTAACACAAGGCATGGAAGTCAAGGAGTAAGCGCCCATTAAGAGCCAAAAGCCCTGGAAGGGTGGCATGCAGGGCGCCACTGAACCATCCTGGGAAAAATTAGCTGAGAGGTGATCACCCACATCCATCCCAGACAGTCACGCTATAAACAAAGCTGTTCTCTGGGGAGTCGTCGGAAAGGCCCAGGCAGCAGCTGTGGCTGGTAGCCAAATTAGCACAGGAAGGCGGCCCAGTGTGCCGGTCAGGGATCAGTCACAAAGGAACACAGAGACTTACCCTGCATCTACGGCCCAATGTTGAAGCAGCCCTCCCAGGACAGAAGTACTGTCCTGGCCAGGTCCCCAGTGGGGTGGAAGAAACAGAATTGAAGGATGACCCAGACAAAGCCCCAAGGAACCGCTGATAGGGCCTGCAAGTGCCTGTGTGGGTGGGGATGGCATACAAAGAGTCAGACCCAGGGAGGGCAGAGCTGGGGCCCCCATGAAATGGAGCAGGAGGGCTAGATGTCAAGCTAAAGGGGCAGCCAAGGAGTCAACTGTCTGGAACCCCTGCAAAAGACCAGCCCGGTAAGCAAAAATGGTCGGTTGGTGGAGGGCCTCAGTTTCCACTGCCAGAAGGCCCGAGTTTCCTTGCCTGATGTCATCAGTGTCCCCTTCTGTTTTCCAGTTCCTCACTTAGCAGGGTTAACGTGAGTGCAGCACGTGTTACGTTGAATTGCTAGATTTTATTGGTGTCATGACTTGTCAACATGTGATGAATTCAATTTTAAGTTCTTGTATAAAGTGCCTGCAGTAGATTGTCCCTCCCTGCTTATGTACTACATTGCTGTGGTGTCAGTTTTGATTTGAACAAACTGATCCTGTAGCAGGGAGGAGAAAGACTGCATTGCTCGTAGCACTGCCCCGAGTTCCAAGAGGTTGATGTGTTCCAATGACTTCTGTAGACTCCATGCGTCACTCACTATGAGGTCTGGTAGGTGGGCGCCCCACCCCAGGAGTGACGCATCTGTAGTAAGGACACTTGCTTGTGATCGCTGAAGGAGGGGAATGCCCTCTTTGAGGTTGCTTTCTTCCTTCCACCACTCCAGTGACTTTTTACCAGTGCTTTTGTCACTGGCACTACCTTTGAGAGCAGATCCCACCCTTTCAGACCAGTTGTCTCTTAGGTGGTACTGGATATCTCTCATTTGGAACCTGGCCCCTGGAACCACAGCTGTGGATGGGGCCTAGTGACACCACTGACCACACTTTTTAACAAATCATGGGAGGATGGGGTGGTACCTGAGGACTAGAGGAGGGCAGATGTGATTCCCCTTCACAAAAGTGGGAGCAAGGCAGAAGAAGGAAACTACAGACCTGTAAGTTTGACCTCAGTGGTAGGGAAAATGATGGAATCACTTCTGAAAGAAAGAATTGTTGAGTACCTAGAGGCCAGCGGGGCACAGGACCCAAAGCAGCATGGATTTACAGCAGGAAGGTCATGTCAGATGAATCTAATTGATTTCTTTGACTTGGTGACCAAAGTAATAGACCAGGGAGGGGTTGTGGATATGGCCTACCTAGACTTTAGCAAGGCATTTGACACAGTCCAGACAAAAGATTAATAATCAAGTTAGCTAGCTTGGGAGTGGGTCCCAGGGTGGTAGCCTGGTTGCAAACTGGCTGCACAACAGGACACAGAAGGTAATAGTGAGTGGCACATTATCTCAAGAAAGGGGGTCACTAGTGGAGTACCCTAGGCTCAGTACTGGGTCCAGTCCTCTTTAACATCTTTATAGGTGACATTGCAGAGGGTCTGGAGGGAAAGGTATGCCTCTTTGCAGATGATACAAAGATCTGTAACAGAGTTGATACACAAGGGGGGTATAAAGGATGAGAAGGGACTTGGCAAGGTTGGAGGAATGGTCAGACATATGGCAACTTAGATTCAATACAAAGAAGTGCAAAGTAATGCACCTGGGAAACAAAAACCCAGGAGAAGAGTATACAAAAGCAGGGGAGGTACTAACAACAACAAAAATGGAACGGGACTTGGGGGTAGTCATGTCGATGATCTAAAGGTGGGTAAGCAATGTGAGAAGTCAGTGAGGAGAGCCAGGGGATACTGGGATGCATAGGAAGGCATCACAAGTAGAAAAAGGAAGTGGTTATCCCTCTGTACAGACAGTTGGTGAGACCCCCATCTGGAGTACTGTGTGCAGTTTTGGAGACCTCATCTACACAAGGACATAGACAGGATGGAAGCAGTCCAGAGGAGGGCAACTAAAATGGTGCAGGGTCTGCATCAGAAATCATATGAAGAGAGACTGAGAGAGCTTAATATGTATACCCTTGATGAAAGGAGGGACGGGGGGACATGATAGAAACGTTCAAGTACCTCAAGGGAATCAACAAAGTCCAGGAGGGTAGCATCTTTCAGAAAAATAAATGTGTAAGAACAAGGGGACACAATTTAAAGATAGAGGGGGGACGGCTCAGTGGTAATGTGAGGACATCTTTTTTCACGGAGAGAGTGGTGGATGCGTGGAACTGCCTTCCTGGGGAGGTTGTTGGGCTAAAACAGTGGGGGAATTCAAACATGCATGGGACAGACACAAGGCAATTGTAGTGGGGGGTGGCAGGAAGTAGGCTGTTGGTTAACTAGAATCTGCAGCTTATCCAGTAGGTAGGGAAATGGGCAGACTGGGTGGGCCAAGTGGTCCTTATCTGCCATCAAAGTCTATGTTTCTATGTTTCTGTATGTCCTAGTAATTGCAGGAAGTCCCTTGCAGGTCTTGGCTGACATGGTAAAAGACTCTGCTGTTACTATTAAAGCAGCAACTCTGCACTGCAGGAGGAAGGCTTTCCCCTGTAGGATGTTTAGCTCAGCTCCTATGAAGTCCAGTACTTGAACAGGTTTTAGCTGGTACTTCTTCAGGCTTATCAGGAATTGCAGTTTCTCCAAGGTGCATTTTGTAGTCTGTAGAGAGTGCCTTGTCTTTTGTTCTGAATTCCTTGAAACTAGCCAGTTGTCCAGGTAGGTCAGATGTGCTGCCACCACCGCCAAGTACTTTGTGAATACCCTTGGTACTGAGGTGAGGCCAAAAGGAGGAGCAGTGAACTAGTATTGGCAGTTCCCTAGTTTGAACCCGAGATACTTTGTGTGACGGCTTGACTGGGATATGAAACTACGTGTCTTTCAGATCCAGTGATCCCAGCCAGTGTCCTAACTGCAGAGATGGTATTAACTGCTCTCAGTGTGACCATCTTGAATTTTTCTTTCTTTATATGCCTGTTTAGACATCTGAAATCTAAAATGGGTCGCCATGCCCCATTTTTCTTGTGGGTAAGGAAATACCTTGAGAATAGGCCCTTGCCCCGCTGAGAGGCAGGGACCTTTTCTACAGTTTTTGCTGTCAACAATTTCCAGCAGAATTCTTTCTATGGTAGAGAGTGCTGGAAAATATTTGTGTTTCTTCAGTCTTTGGAATTTATTGAAGTGCAGAGTCAGTCCTTGGCCCACTGCCTCCAGAACCTATTTGTCTGAGGTAATGCTTACCCGTTCCTGAAGTAGTGGGCCAATCTTCCCCCCACTAACAACAGATGAGTGACCTGGGCAGAATTGTCAGGAGTTTTACTTTTACTTTGGGTGGGGCCTTGGTGCTCATGCTGCAGCAGCAGTACACCTTGCGTCCCTTCAGCCACTGCCCTGCAGTATCCCCTTTGTGGCTGACACTCATAAGGAACATATGGGGTATGGGCTCTTGGGAAGTAACCTCTGTGTCTGTCTCCCCTTCCATAGGGCCTATATAAGGTAGAAGTGTTTTCCTCCTCATTGTTCCTCTTGTAAATTGTTTTGTATTCATCCACTTTTTCCATGTATGTGTAACCCCCCTGCAAATGGGGGTTCCCAAAAGACTTCCAGGAGCTTGCTTGAATGCTCCAAGCCTGAATGGTGTTTGGCGTTTAAGCCATTTATCAGTGAGTGTTTTTAGAACCTCTGGTACTGTCTCTTTAAGAGCTGTCTGCTTTGCAGACATAATTAGTTTGTATGGGGGACTGTGTGTTTCTTTGATTGAGTACCACTCAAGCTGCTGCCAATTCACTCCATTTTTGCAGTCACTAGGAGTGCAAAGGAACCTATCTGAAAGATGTAACTGTTTGCCAGAAATCATTTACAGTAATAATGAAATTACAGTTTGTCTAACCGCTTTCTTTTGCAGTCAGAACAGTGTCTGCCTAGTTCCCCATTCTGGTTTTGAACTCGCTGAACTGGACCAATCAGTGTGGGGTAAGCTAGCTCTAAATGGTGCCTTGGACGAATCAGAACTTGGACTCATAATCTGAGCCAGCCACAAGAGGATTGTATGGGCAGTGACTCTGGGAGATGTAGTTTAGACTTCAGTGCCTTTTGGACCAACAGCAGCAGTCTATTGTGAGTGACAGCCAATCCAGTCAAGAACTGGGAGGAACTCAAAGGAAGTCGCTGTTTTGTCGGTTGGAGTTTCAGTTGAGCTTTGGCAGTGAAGAAGGAAGGAGCCCTGTGCTTTTCAGGTGCAGTTTTAGTCAAAAACGTGTGTAAGGCCCAGAGTTCCGTCTGCAGCTTGTGTAACAGCTTGTTAGGACTGAACTGGCCCTGTGAAAAGAATCAAAGGATCTCTGAAGAGTAGAAACCAGGCTCACCCTGTAGAAGACTGGAGGAATTGCTGAAAATTGCACTCTGTCTGTCAGGAACTGAATCTGCTGTGTGTTCTCCGGGTGTAGTGCAGTATGATCGGGATACAGATGCAGCCTGCCTGGTATAGTGCTTTCTTTATATGGATGTGTGAAGAGGTTTGTGTACCTCAAGTGAGCCCTGCTGACATTGAAGGACCCTATCTTATTTGGAGGTCGTGAGTACTAATTCAGGGTCGCTCCTGTTGAATTGCCACATTAAATCCAAATGGAATTACTGTACTGCTGACTGTTTAATTCTCCTTTTCTCTGTGTGAAAGGGCCCCTACCAGCTGCCACGGTTTGGACTAGCCACTAGGGCTTGGGTACCCAGGGACAGTAACTGATAGGGATAGGCCTGTGCACAGAGCCATAGGTAGATTTATTAGAGTGATAAGCTAATTAACCTGATTTCCCCTGTCCTTGTTATATCCCCTAAATAAATCAGAGCTGCTTGTTTCAGCAAAGTTATACTGCCTGAGGTATTTGTCTATGTTAAAGTACTGTACTGTGATTGTTGCACTGTATCTCATTTCACAGGAGGTCCCAGTGCCGGAACCAGACCTGGGGTAAGTGTATACTGTGAAGGTAATTCTGATATATTGTGTGGGCCACTAGTGGGAAGAAAGGGGTTGCAGTGTCCCAGAGGGCTGTGACCAAGTTAGTTTAACTATTGCAACCCTGACCTCTGGGTGGAGGCACCGCCATTGGATCCAGGCCCCTCAACCTGTTAGTGGCAAATCAGGCAGGGGTAGTAGCCCTGGGATAGCGCCATCTAGGGGTTACATCTTGGAGGCTCACCGCTGGGATTGTGTGTCCTCTAGTGGCCATATTTACGAACCACTGTTAAGAAAAATGGGTACCCGACAGAAGTGGCTGTGCACCGGCTGGTGGAGGTGTACTGGGAGGAGATCGATTTCAAAATGCTATGCTTATCCTGGACATCCCCTGGTATCAATACGGACACTGTGCAGGGAGTACTTTCCAAGGTGGAAGGTTTACAAACCCTGTGGTGGTGGGTCGGCATGCTAATCTGCTCACCCACACTTTCCTGGCCCTAGTAGAGTTTAAGGATCAAATAGATAGCTCCAAAGTGCCACAGACCATTACCCCAGAGGGAGCCCTCACTGCTTGGAGAGTGATAACTAAGGACAGTAAAGACCTGGGGAATCAGCCCTCACCACTATCTGAAACTTTGAGGAGAAATTTGCTGAATGGTTGCTGGGAGAGGGGAAAACTGTGGAGGACTTGAAGAAACTATTTCTGCCACCTGGGGTGTTCCTCCCCCAACACCCTCTCCTGCTCCAGTGCCCGTAATGGTGGCTGAACCAATGCAGACTCCTATTTCTGCACCTGCCATTAGTCACGACTCTTACCTAAGGTTGAGGATCTTCTCTGGCACCTTCCCCACCCCCCAAGGGGAGGATGACTGGGAGACCTGGATAGACTATGTTGCCCCCCAAGTGCTAGAATGGCAATGCTCGGAAGGCTAAAAAGCGAAAGAGGGTTAGTGAGAGCCCCGAGGTCCTGCCCTGGCTACCATCCGTGCAAACGGCCAGTAACCCTGAAGCGACTGCACAGGCCTATCTTGAGGCCTTGGAGAATGTGTATGGGAGCCCAGATTCTGATGAGGACCTATGGTGGAGAGTAAGAGATGCACAACAGTACCAAGGGAGTTGTTGTCTGTGTATGTATCTCGGCTGGAAAAATTGTTGCAAGAATGCCTCAGAAAAGGTAGTTTGCCAGCATTGAACTGGACCAACCAGGCTGGACAGGATCCTTAAGTCTGCCCCTTCTCAGAACTGCTGTTGCTTCAGTTACGCCTGGCAGATCGACTGGAATCCCACCCTCCTATGATGAGTTAATGAGAGAAATTCGAGGAGTTGAGAAAGACGACCTCGGAGGGACCTGCACCAATAGCTGCGACGACCGAGTGACTGAGGTGACCCATCAAGTGAAGTTCAGGGGCAGAGGTTGGCAGTCAATGAGTGCTCTGACAAGGAAAAAGATATGTCACAATGGGGAGAACTGTTGAGAGAGATCTGGGAATTCAAAAACAGTCCCTTTATGAAGGCCACGCCTGCAAGTACGGGCCCTGACCTATATCCGACTGCATCTGCTATGGGGGTGGGGGTACCCACCCATGTATCTCCTGCTGATAACAGCTCCAAACTCGATTCCTTGACCATGGAAGTGGAGAAACTGACGAGATGTCTCCAAATGCTTATCACGCCGCAGACAGAGATGGCACCAAGGTTTCCAGTTAGTAATACCCCGCCTGGCTCCCAGTGTGGCGCCGCCAGCTCAAACCCAGAAAGTATGTTTTGCTATAATTGTGGGAAAGATGGGCACATGAAAAGGGAATGCCAGTCCCCAAAAGACACTGACAAAGTTGCATATAAGCTACAAGGAGAGCTACGGAGAAGAAATCAGTGGTTAAGAGGTGCACCATGATCCCAGTGAGGGCACCAAAATGCTAATTCACGCCTTTGTGGCAAGGTCAGTTGCCCAGGCCCCCACTACCGCCTCTCCAGACTGGTCCAGAATAGTGGGTCCTCCATGGAGACCACTGTAAAGGTGAATGGAGTGTCTACAAGAGCTGTATTAGACAGTGGCTCCCAAGTGACAATTATGTTCCAGGATTGGTATCAGAAGCATTTGTCAGACGTACTTACAACCATTAGAAGGACTGCATGTATGGGGTTAGTGAGAAGGCCTACCCCTATTCCGGTATATCCGAATTTGGCTGTCTTTCCCCACCTCCGTGGCTGGAGTGGCCAACAAGTAGAGACCCTAGCCTTAGTGTGTCCCCCCACGACTGTATGATGGTGTCCCTTGTTGATTGGAACAAATGCTCATATGTTCGGAAGGCTGGCACAGTTGTGTTATGAAAACAGGGGTCAAAGACTAGTAGAGCTTTAAGAGTTCCGGCTTTAATTAAGAAGGCCTATGAGGCACAGAGAGATGCTGAAAAACAGAACCAGAGGAACCGGTCGGAATTGTATGGAAGAAGGATCCTGAGTCTCTGATCCTGGCGCCAAATGCCCAGTGTACCTTACAGGGAGAGGTCCGATCAGAAAGGATGTTAAGAATAAAATATTAATGTTGGATGCACCAGGCGATGGAAAATTGCCAGAGGGACTGCTGGTCAAGCTTAGTATTTTGCCGCTAGAGCCCATGCTTATGCCAGAAGGGTAATGGTCCAAGTTCATAATGTGTCTGAAAGAGACATTCGAGTAAACAGAGGTTGCATCCTGGCTAATGTGCATTGTGCACACTGCAGTGCTACCCAGCAGCAAGAGTTCAAGGAAGAATGACAGAGTAACGCCTGACTTGTTTGATTTCGCGACTCCCGCTGCCAGCTGAATGGAAAGTGAGGATCAGTGAGAAGCTTGCCCAGAGAGACCAGGTGTTTTCTTCAAGGAATGGGATGTAGGATCGTGCAAGGAGCTGAGCACAATATCCGCTGCATGACGAAGACCATTTCGTGAGAGGTCTCGACACCTGGCACCTGCTGACATAGATGATGTGAGACGGCATCTGCAAGAGATGTTAGCTGCTGGTGTAATACAAGAATCCAGAAGCCCTTATGCTTCCCCATTGTGGTAGTGAGGAAAAAGAATGGAACAGTAAGGATGTGTGTGATTATCGCACCTTAAACCGCGGACTATCCCTGATCAGTACACAATGCCCCGCATTCAGGATGCTTTGGACTGCCTAAACGGGAGAGTGGTTCTCTGTGCTGGATCTCCGAGTGGGTACTACCAGATCCCGGCGGCCCTAGAGGACCGTGAGAAGACGGCCTTTATCTGTCCGCTTGGCTTCTATGAATTCATGAGGATGCCTCAAGGGATTTCAGGTGCCCCAGCCACTTTTCAACGATTGATGGAGCGTGCAGTGGGGACATGAACTTACTAGAGTGCCTGGTATACCTAGATGATGTCATTGTGTTTGGCAGCTCACTGGAGGAACATGAGAGCAGATTATTTAAGGTATTGGCCGACTGGAGGACTTTGGCTTAAACTGTCCATTGATAAGTGTCAATTCTTTCAAACATCAGTAAAGTATGTGGACACATAGTATCCACCGAGGAATAGAGACCGACCCAAGTAAAGTTGAGGCTTGACCACCTGGCCACAGCCCAAAAATCTAAAAGAACTGCAAAGATTCCTGGATTCTGTGGTTATTATCGCGCTTCATCAAGGACTATTCAAGAGTGATCCGCCTTTACTTAACCTTACTCAAGGGTATCCCCAACCCACAAAAATACCAAAAGTCAGCGCCCTCAAGATTGAAAGAGTGTATTTTCATCCGAGTGAAGTATTTGGGCGTCTGGACTCTGATTGTGAGACTGCTTTTCATGAGATCATATATCAACTTACCCATGCTCCAGTGCTGGCCTATGCCAATCCAAGAAAACCTTACGCCCTGCACACTGATGCTAGCTTGCAAGGGTTGGGGGCTGTGTTGTACCAAGAGCACAGAATGGCCTGAGACCAGTGGCCTTTGCAGTAGAAGCCTGACCCCATCCGAAAAAGAACTATCCTGTACATAAGTTAGAGTTCCTAGCTTTGAAGTGGGCTATTGTTGACCAATTCCATGAGTACTTGTATGGGGCTAAAATACTAGTAAAACTGACAATAATCCTTTGACCTATGTGCAGACCTCAGCTAAGTTGGATGCCACTGGCCATAGGTGGCTTTCTGCATTATCTACATATGACTATGCTCTCGAATACCGAGCAGGTCTGAACCACATAGATGCTGATGCTCTCTCCCGGAGGCCTGTTCCCCAGAATGATTGGGGTCCGATTGGCAGAACCTGACATTCGGGCACTCTGCCGGAAGTTTGACAGGGAGGAACAAATGTCCACGGACGCAGTGGACTGCATGGTGGATTGCTTGGGAGCCTCTGAGAATTGCATACCTGCTGCTTATTGCCACTTTCTGCAATAGACATTGGTGCACTGCCTCAGCTGGACAATGACAGTATTCAGCGGGCTCAATCCTCGATCCCATGATCAAAGCAGCTTTAGAAGCCCTCTATGCAGGAAAAGATGTGTCCAAATTACGCCCACTGATTTGAGAACTGCACTGTTATACAAAGAAGGTCCTAAGTTGAAACTGATCAATAAACTGTTATACAGAGAAACAGTAGACAGAGGGGACAAGTAGACAAACAACAACTAGTGCTGCCCACTGCCTTTCGAGACTCAGTACTGAGGTCCTTGCACAACCACATGGGGCACCTTGGTATAGACAGAACACTTGACTTGGTGAGATCCAGATTCTATTGGCCTAAGATGGGGGCTGATGTGGAGCAACACATTCGAACTTGTAGTCGCTGGCTTACAGAGGAAAGCTTTTGCTCAGAGGGCTGCCCCTTGTTAACATCACCACCAGTGCACCCATGGAGCTGGTCTGTATTGATTTTCTAAGTTTGGAGTCAGATCAAAGAAATATCAGTAATGTGCTGGTGGTCACTGACCATTTCACGAGATATGCCCAAGCTTTCCCACCAAAGACCAGAAAGCATCCACTGTAGCCAAAGTACTTGTAGAAAACTTTTTGTTCACTATGGGGCTCCACAAAGAATCCATTCTGATCAAGGAGAGACTTTGAGAGTCGTCTGATCAAAGAGATGCTTTCTCTGTGGGGAGTGAAAGTCCAGAACCACTCCTTACCACCCCAGGGGACCCACAGCCTGAACGTTTCAACCGCACTTTGCTAGATATGCTAGGCACCCTGCACCCAAAGGACAAGCCTAGATGGAGCCAACAAATTAGCACCCTGGTACATGCTTATAACTGCACCAAAAGTGATGCCACTGGATTCTCCCCTACCCCTGATGTTTGGAAGAGAAGCTCGACTACCAGTAGATGTGTGTTTTGGGGTCTCTCCTGATGGGGTTCAAGCTGACAACTATTTACAGTATGTGCAAAAGTTAAAGGCCCAGCTAACTCATGCGTACCAACTGGCTCAAACCATGGCTGCCAAAAGAAATCTGGCCAACAAAGAAAGGTATGATAAAAAGGTGAAAGCGCAGGAACTCCAGGAGGGAGATCGGGTATTGCTAAGAAATCTGGGACTGCATGGCAAGCACAAGATTGCTGACAGATGGCACCATCCCTCACATTGTAGTGGGCAAACTAGATGATCTGCCAGTGTACAAAGTAAGGCCTGAGAATAATTCAAAAGATGTAAAAACAATGCATAGAAATCATTTACTGCCCATTGGACAAATCTTAATTGAGTCTGAGCCCCTAGAAGATGCCCCTCTGACCAGTGACTAGAGCTGCTGCTAAGAAAAGATCAAGAAAGTCTGCACCTACAGAAGCAAAGTTAAAGTGTTCCCCTCCACAAGTCCCAGTTGAGCATGACTGTCAGTCCATATCAGAAGAAAGTGAGAGTGACTTTGAATACTATCCTTCTTACGAACCGAGTCAATTGTTTCGGGGCAATCCCCTAGTCAATACTGGAGACAAAGCTGGGCCTTCTGGACTGTCTAAGCCCCCAGCTTCATCCCTGGAGCCAATGCTCCCAGAAAGTGAAGTGCAAAGCATCAGATCAGATGAAATGGAATCATTGTGCATGGTTGAACTGTTTGAGTTTTCAGGGAGAAAATGATAGATTAGGGCAGACTGGTGATACACCAACAAGAAGAGTATTTTGAGTGCCCTGACAGTCCACTGCCAGTGTCCAAAGCTCTCCATACGAGCCAAATGTTGTGGACTCAGAAACTGTAACTCCTGGAGCTGAAAGTGCCCCAAGTTCTAGCCTCTCTACCCCCAGGGAGACTCCCCTGACAAGTGAGGACAATGCTGAAAATGAGGCTCAGAGTGCAGAGACTGTAACAGTTCCCCCTAGAAAGACTGGTCGAGCTGTAAAGCCTGTGGTGCACCTCAGTTATGATTCCCTTGGGAGGCCTGTGGATTTGCCTCTCAATGTTGTCCATAAAGGAGTGTATGTGTCCCCGAGCTCATTGCCCAAACTGAGCGTCAGTGCTAACTCCAAGTTACTTGTGTTGCCCTCTAAGTATGGTGCCCTTGCCCCGTCCAGCCCCAAGGTAACTGATAGGGAAGGGCCCCCTCTCTTCAGGTTTCATGTACAAGAGGTAATAACTTGAGTTATGGTACAATGTGTATGTAATACTGTGTAAAGAGTGACGTACTGCAATGTTTCAGAAATGTGTTCTTGGTAAAATGATATATTGACTGATGATTACATGCGCGAGCCTAATGCAAATGTATATGGTTGCAGTTGAAACTTATGGGTACTTGCTTGACGCGACGCTCAGCTTTCCCAGGCCAGGAAGGTGTAACCCCTGCAAATGGGGTTCCCAAAAGACTTCCAGGAGCTTGCTTGAATGCTCCAAGCCTGAATGGTGTTTGCGTTTAAGCCATTTATCAGTGAGTGTTTTAGAACCTCTGGTACTGCCTCTTTAAGAGCTGTCTGCTTGCAGACATAATTAGTTGTATGGGGACTGTGTGTTTCTTTGATTGAGTACCACTCAAGCTGCTGCCAATTCACTCCATTTTGCAGTCACTAGAGTGCAAAGGGAACCTATCTGAAAGATGTAACTGTTTGCCAGAAATCATTTACAGTAATAATGAAATTACAGTTTGTCTAACGGCTTTCTTTTGCAGTCAGAACAGTGTCTGCCTAGTTCCCCATTCTGGTTTTGAACTGCTGAACTGGACCAATCAGTGTGGGGTAAGCTAGCTCTAAAATGGTGCCTTGGACGAATCAGAACTTGGACTCATAATCTGAGCCAGCCACAAGAGGATTGTATGGGCAGTGACTCTGGGAGATGTAGTTTAGACTTCAGTGCCTTTTGGACCAACAGCAGCAGTCTATTGTGAGTGACAGCCAATCCAGTCAAGAACTGGGAGGAACTCAAAGGAAGTGCCCGTTTTGTCGGTTGGAGTTTCAGTTGAGCTTTGGCAGTGAAGAAGGAAGGAGCCCTGTGCTTTTCAGTGTGCAGTTTTAGTCAAAAACGTGTAAGGCCCAGAGTTCCGGTCTGCAGCTTGTGTAACAGCTTGTTAGGACTGAATCCGTCCCTGTGAAAAGAATCAAAGGATCTCTGAAGAGTAGAAACCAGGCTCACCCTGTAGAAGACTGGAGGAATTGCTGAAAATTGCACTCTGTCTGTCAGGAACTGAATCTGCTGTGTGTTCTCCGGTATTGTGCAGTAATTGCGTCGGGATACAGATGCAGCCTGCCTGGTATAGTGCTTTCTTTTATATGGATGTGAGAGAGGTTTGTGTACCTCAAGTGAGCCCTGCTGACATTGAAGGACCCTTATCTTATTTGGAGGTCGTGAGTACTAATTCAGGGTCGCTTCCTGTTGAATTGCCACATTAAATCCAAATGGAATTACTGTACTGCTGACTGTTTAATTCTCCTTTCTCTGTGTGAAAGGGCCTACCAGCTGCCACGGTTTGGACTAGCCATTAGGCTTGGGTACCCAGGACAGTAACTGATAGGGATAGGCCTGTGCACAGAGCCATAGGTAGATTATTAGAGTGATAAGCTAATTAACCTGATTTCCCCCTGTCCTTGTTATATCCCCCTAAATAAATCAGAGCTGCTTGTTTCAGCAAAGTTATACTGCCTGAGGTATTTGTCTATGTTAAAGTACTGTACTGTGATTGTTGCACTGTATCTCATTTCACAGGAGGTCCCAGTGCCGGAACCAGACCTGGGGGTAAGTGTATACTGTGAAGGTAATTCTGATATATTGTGTGGGCCACTAGTGGGAAGAAAGGGGGGGGTTGCAGTGTCCCAGAGGGCTGTGACCAAGTTAGTTTAACTATTGCAAACCCTGACCTCTGGGTGGAGGCACCCGCCATTGGATCCAGGCCCCTCAACCTGTTAGTGGCAAATCAGGCAGGGGTAGTAGCCCCTGGGATAGCGCCATCTAGGGGTTACATATGCCTCTGTTTTGTCACCAAAAAATGAATTTCTCTCAAAAGAGAAATCCATGGCTTTGGTTTGGGTATCCTTGGAAAGGATGGTAGTCCTTAACCAGGAAAATCTTCATAAGCACACTGCATGAGCTAGAACTCTAGTAGTGGAGTTGTTTGTAACCACAGCAGTGTGGAAATGGTACTTAGTGGCACCGAGGGATAACCTTGTTGTGGCCACCAAATCCTGCACAAGATCAGCATCTGCTCTATCAGCACGTCCCAGAAATGTATTCCACAATGCCTCCTGGTATTGTGCCATATATATGCTGAATAAGCTGCCTTCCTAATGAGCTGGGAAGCTGTAGTATAAACTTTCTTGGCCTTAGCATCTAATTTTTTGGATTCCTTTTCTGGAGGCTGTGCAGAGAGTGTGACTTTTGCTCTCTCACAAGCAGCAGCCTGGACTACATCTTGGTGTTTGAGGTGCACATACAGGTTTTCTACCTCCTGTCTCTCTACCTGATATTTTCTATCAATCTTTTTTTTTTTTTTTTTTTAAATTGATGACTGCAGCTGAAGTAGGTGCAGACATGACTTTTGATATGGCCTTCTTTGGGGATTTATACATGGGAACTAGCAACCTCCTTGAGGGAGTCATACCCATTGTGTCCATAAAGTCAGCATCCTCTTCGTCCTCCTCAGTTTCCTCAAGGGTGGATATTTAGAGCATCAAGCATACGTCTGACGAATGAGGAAAATGTAGTATAGTCTCATTATGTCCTGGAGGACAGCCAAAATCTTGCTCAGGTGTACCCTCTAATTCCATGGGGTCACCTTCCTCTTTTTGTACATAATATTCTTTTTCCTCCTCTACCACAGGCAGACAGGCTGGAATCTGAGCCTGGGAAGGAGAGTGACATTCATATTACTGAAACTTCCCACGGCCTGGATGGCTTGGAAAAATTGCTACATTTTGATATGTCCTCTGAAGAGGGCATCTCTTTGTCATCTGCCTGCTCTTTTTTCCATTCAGGAGGAGTAGTAGGAAATTTTTTTCCTTTGAATTTCTTTTTAGCAGGCACTAAACATGGTTTAAAAAAATGTTCTGTTTGTTGGGGGCCCCCACTGCATGCTGGGGCCCCTGCGGCCGCGGGTTTTGCGGGTGCCTAATGCTGGCCCTGGGCCCAGACACTTTAAACAAAGCTTGTGACAGTCTGTATTTATCAGGAGCTGAAAATACTTTAAACAATTTTTAAATCCTGTGGGCCCTGTTCTATTTTTAGGTCTACCAGCATACCTCTCAACTGTCCCTGATTTTCAGGGACGTCCCTGATTTTGCCTCAAAATTTTCCTCTGTCCCTCATAAAATTTCTGTTTTTGTGACTGAACAGTGGGGGTTGTAAGCATAAAATAAATGTTAAACACGAAAGTTACAGACTAGTTCTTCATCAGAAAATGCTTCTTACACTAATTCCCTTATTCCTAACAGTTTTCTGAGCAAGTATTACCAATTTTTAAGATGCGTCCCTGATTTTGGTTCTCTGTCCCTGATTTTTTTAAGCCTTGTCCCTGATATATGAGGCAAGAGGTTGAGAGGTATGTCTACCAGTCGTGCCAAACATTGACAGAACCTATAAGTAAATGGTTCCCAGCCAAAAAGAGGTACCTAGAAATATTTTTATAGCATAGTATAACACTTTTAATTTTGTAATAAAGGTTAAGGAACTGAAGATTTAAAAACAAAATGTGGTTGTTTCCCTCAGGCAGGAACAGCATTATCAATCGGCCTTCTTTGGTTCCTAGGAACTGATCAGGAACTGGAGAAATCACAAAATGAAAATAGCAAATGAATACAATAAACACCCTAACTAATGCAGAATATTCAAGAAACTAAGTAATAAACTTAAAACAGCAAACAATATATAAAAATTGTCAAAAAAAAAGTTGACAGGAAGACTGGTGCGGACTTCAGGGTGACTGCTCTTGTCAACGAAGAAACAAATCTGACATTAGAACAGCAGGGGGAGCGTGACCACAGTGCAGAGTTTGAACTTGTATTTTATGTTTTTTAATTAGCATAAAGTTCTATCTCTGGGGCAGCATACTCCTGCAGATTGATGCCAAGTATTTATAAGGTATCTCAATGATGGATTCCTATTGTCTGAAATAATAAATTTGGCATTGTTTATAGGGCCAAGCACATACTCACCTCAGCTGCTCGGCTTGCCCTTGCCAGAGCAGTACTCCTCCCTAGGCTTATCTATGGTCCCATTCCTTTATCTGCTGGTAAATCCATTCTGGTTACATGAGATACTGCTTACAGTAATATTTGCAGGTTTGCCGTATCTGCTGCCCACCACATGCATCACTATGTACTCTACAATGAGCTTGGCTGGTTATCCCCTGCACATAGTTGCCAGTTCTCTCTGGGATGCTTTGTGGATAAGGTCACTAGATCAGTCACCCTGCTGCCCTGGCTGAGTTGCTAAACTTTTCATATTAAAGCAGCAGTATTTGTTACCAACCATATATGTTTTTCAACAATAATGTTTCTCCGGCAAAACATTAAGATACAGCTGGCCAGTCAAAGCAGCATTAGCACTACTGCTCACGACGCTGGTGACCCACGTTCAGGAATAAGTGCAGGTCATTGAGGGCCAGCAGGGGAGGAGAACTGAGCATCCCAGAGGATGCTCTCCTCCTCCAGGGAGGGATTTCAGCCTGCTCCGTGTCTATACTGCCATCCGGGGAACCACAGGCGGCAGTGCAACGAAGCGGCTATGGGGAAGGGAGATGCAGGCTGGGCTGTGCTATGCTCGCTTGCATGTGGGTGCATGCGCACCAAGCCACCTGCATTTTGGGACAGGGAAGGAACAGAAAAAAGTAAAAATCTCCCATCCTGTGATGCGTGATAGCCCTGCCCCAACCGCAGACCCTGCACTCGTTGACCTGGGCATCTCCCCGAATGACTGGATATAGGTACCTGAGGGAACTGGCCCAGTTGGAGGGCTCCACCGTGGGGAGCAAACCATGAGGGTTAACGTGGGGAGAGGTAAGTCCAGGGAGAAGGCAAGGTGATGGGGCTGGGGTGTGGCGGGGCTTGAGAGAGGGGGCCAAGGAGCTGAGGGGAGTCAGTAGCATAAAGAAAATTCATTTAAAAACAAATCAAGATACACATTATTTTTCATTTTATTTTATTCTTCAACCAAGATATATGATATTGAAGTTCTTAAAAGTTCCCACCCCCGTGCCAGCAAGGGAAAAAAAATAGCTTGGTAGTGTGCTGTTCATCAGAAACATGTGTCAACACAATCCTAATATATCCACAGTATGAATCTAGCATGTGCATTCAACAAGTAACCTCAAGCAGAAGAGATTTCTAAAAATTGTGAGTGGCAGCCATATTTAATGATGTGAGTCATTAATTGCATAATTAGCTGTAAAATCTGTTTTACCAATATGTGAGAAAACTAAATTACACTCAACATAAATCTTAGGATGCCAGACATACGTGTTTACTAAAAGAAAAGGTATTGTTGAAAATTTTCACTGACTAACAAATACAGTACTGCTGCTTTAAAGGAATTTTCCTATTTAAGGTATTGGGCTTTATAGTCCAATACCTTAT
Organism: Neoceratodus forsteri; assembly: GCA_016271365.2. Taxonomy (NCBI): domain Eukaryota; kingdom Metazoa; phylum Chordata; order Ceratodontiformes; family Ceratodontidae; genus Neoceratodus; species Neoceratodus forsteri. The sequence goes on along the minus strand of CM057453.1, from coordinate 1,453,779,240 downwards.
GAAAATTTTAACTGATTGAATTGAAAAGTAACATTTTTAACTGTGTCTATTTAGTTTGGGAAGGGATTGTACCTGCCTCCGAAGCCACGACCAGCCAATCCCTTCCAACTTCCTGGTTTGCCTGCTCCGGCCCAGCGCTCAGAGGTTTTGTGATGTTTCAGCAGGGAGAGCACGGGGGCACACCCCATACAAGTCTATGGGGACATTTTTTCAATGCTGTTTTTAGTAACTTTAAGCAATATTAGAAGGAAATGAGATCTTCTGCTCAACTTAAAGGGGTCCTATAAGTTGAGCAGCAGCATCATTTCCCTCTTATATTGCTTAGAAAAACTGTCCCCATAGACTTGCATGGGGCGTATTCCCGTGCTCTCCCTGCTGAAACATCACAAAACCTCTGAGTGAAGTGGCAGAGCAGGAATCATCTGGCCATTGCTTCAGAGGCAGGGACGTTCCCAACCCCAAACTAAATCGTCACAGTTAAAATTTTTACTTTTAGCTGCAATCAGCTAGCACTGTCATAAGGTATTGGGCCATGAAGCCCAATACCATATAATATTAGGTTGGAACATCACTTTAAGTGCACCCAATTAGGTCTGATGAGAGAACATTGCTTAATGTCCCCAAAACCCGTACAGATAAGGGCAACCAGGCCTTCATTGTCTGTGTGCCTAGGCTCTGGAACACTCTCCGTCTATCAGTTTGTAATTCTTCCTTCCACTTACTGTTTAGAAGCTTCCTCTGAGACTCCCTAAAGGCTAATTCAATCTGTAAATACAATTAGTCTAATTCCTGTTTTTTATGCTTGTGGGATCATTACCTGGTTGGTCCTGATAATTTTGCATAGTTATTTTTGTATAGTTTGCACACTATGTAATTCTATGTACTGTTTGAAATCTGTATTTTGTATACCGTGACATGTGGTTAGTGTTTGATTTGTTATCCCCTGTTACCCTATTTTCAAGGACAGCTGTTTATTTCTATGGTTCCCTCTGAAATTCTTTTTTCACCTTATATTGTGGCCCACATATTCAAAGGAGATGCAGCACCTCAGAAAATCTTGTGGATATGCGATGTCCGAAAAGGGAGAATCGTTATACATTTCAAATGCACGTCGCAGAAATAATATATGCAGCACAAAAAAGGGGATGGGTACGTGAATATGCTGCGTGTAACCCCTAGATGGCGCTATCCCAGGGGCTACTACCCCTGCCTGATTTGCCACTAACAGGTTGAGGGGCCTGGATCCGATGGCGGGTGCCTCCACCCAGAGGTCAGGGTTTGCAATAGTTAAACTAACTTGGTCACAACCCTCTGGGACACTGCAACCCCCCTTTCTTCCCACTAGTGGCCCACACAGTATATCAGAACTACCTTCACAGTATACACTTACCCCCAGGACTGGTTCATGCACTGAGACCCCCTGTAAAATAAGAAGATACAGTGCAACAATCACAGTACAATACTTTAACATAGACAAATACCTCAGGCAGTATAACTTTGCTGAAACAAGCAGCTCTGATTTATTTAGGGGGATGTAACAAGGACAGGGGGAAATCAGGTTAATTAGCTTATCACTTTACTCATCTACCTATGGCTCTGTGCACAGGCCTATCCCTACCAGTTACTGTCCCTGGGTACCCAAGCCCTAGTGGCTAGTACAAACCGTGGCAGCTGGTAGGGGCCCTTTCACACAGAGAAAAGAAAAATTAGTTAAACAGTCAGCAGTACAGTAATTCCATTTGGATTTAATGTGGCAATTCAACAGGGAGCGACCCTGAATTAGTACTCACGACCTCCAAACAAGATAGGGTCCTTCAACGTCAGCAGGGCTACTCTTGAGCTCCACGAGACTCCTCACACATTTATCTGACAAATTGCAACAGGCAAAAGTCCTTTAATGGCAGCAGGATTCACTTGAGCTACACAAGCCTCCTCACACATTTATATGGTAACAAGAAAGTACTATACCAGGCAGGCTGCTTCTCTATCCCAATCGCAATTACTGCACAATACCCGGGAGAACACACAGCAGATTCAGTTCCTGACAGACCGAGCGCAATTCAGCAATTTCTCCAGTCTTCTAGAGGGTGAGCCTGATTTCTACTCTTCAGATATCCTTTGATTCTCTTCACAGGACGGATTCAGTCCTAACAAGCAGTTACACAAGCTGCAGACTGGAACTCGGAGCCTTACACACGTTTCCCGACTAAAACTGCACACTGAAAAATCACAGGGCTCCTTTCCTCTTCACTGCCAGAGCTCAACTGAAACTCCAGCAGACAAAACCGGGCACTTCCTTTGAGTTCCTCCCAGTTCTTGGCTGGATTGGCTGTCACTCACAATAGACTGCCCCTGTTGGTCCAAAAAGCGCCAAGTCCAAACTACATCTCCCAGAGTCACTGCCCATACAATCCTCTTGTAGCTGGCTCAGATTATGAGTCCAAGTTCTGATTCGTTCAAGGCACCATTTTAGAGCTACCTTAACCCACACTGATTGGTCCAGTTCAGCAGTTCAAAACTAGAATGGGAACTAGGCAAACACAGTTCTGACTGCAAAGAAAGCAGGTTAGACAAACTGTATTTTCATTATTACTCTAAATGATTTCTGGCAAACAGTTACATCTTTCAGATAGGTTCCCTTTGCACTCCTAGTGACTGCAAAATGGAGTGAATTGGCAGCAGCTCGAGTGGTACTCAAGCAGAGAAGCACACAGTCCCCCCATACAAACTAATTATGTCTGCAAGCAGACAGCTCTTAAAGAGACAGTACCAGAGGCTCTAAAAACACTCACTGATAAATGGCTTAAACGCCAAACACCATTCAGGCTTGGAGCATTCAAGCAAGCTCCTGGAAGTCTTTTGGGAACCCCCATTTGCAGGGGGGTTACACGCGCATCTGTCTATTCAGCTAAAATGTGCGGCGCACCTGCCGCGCATCCCAAAAGTGTGCCATGCAAAGTTAGGCAGACAAAAATATGGCCTAAATCGCCCAGCCACCCACAGGAAAGCCATGGAACTGAAGACAGGACATCCTGAGACAGCACTTTGAGGTGCACCGCGGGATGTGTTCCAGGCACTCATACACAGCAGTCATGCCAGGACGGAAGTACCCAAAGCCATAGGTGCTGGTACATCACAGGCACCACCCAGAGAGCCATTCCCCACAGAACACCCAGGATGTAGACACCCAGCTGCCACATGCCAGTGCTATCGGGTGCCCCGCTAGCACACCAGCGGAGCAGACGGCCACACTGCAGCACATGCACCAGGGACCATGGCCCACACCCGTGTGGCCTTCAGGCGCCACCCAGTGATGGCATGCACCCAGGGTGATGTCTGGGACAACGGTGCCCAGGTAACCTAGTGGTACAAGTGGCAGCCTGGCACGGGCCAGGGACTGATCTGTGGCACACATCCATGGTGGTACACCATAGATGCACACAGGTGGGACCCACCCACTCAGGTACCTGTCACCCTATGCACACTACCATTCCTTGCAGTTATCACCATGTTTCTCTCATATGGGTGTGTGTGGGGCACTGCAAGGTGACTGTATGCTTCATATGGAACTGCTGTATCACATGCATGTGGTATAACGATCAGACTGTATAACCCTGTGCCCTCCTGTTGCTTATCCTTTTGGGCCCCCTGTACCCCAGTCCGACCCTGTACATGGCTATGGGTAACCCAGGCCAATGCAGTCCACCCACCCACATACAAACATTCCATCACACCTGCCTGCTAGGCTGCAGTACCTCCCATTCACCTTTGTGGGGTGGTGGAGCTACTCTGCAAAGCTGGAACTGTGCATGGTTGGGGTACACAAATGGCCTGAATACATTTCAGTAATGAACTGTGCACGTGGAGAATGGGCTCGGAATGTGAAATGAGGCCATTTGCATATCCTGACTGAATACTGCAATTCTGGGCACCGCTCATGTGGCTGCCTATCGCGCATTTCTCTATGCTCCACATAGGGCTCGGGTCACCTGTCGCGCATCTCCCACTGTGCGATCACACATGTTCGTGACATTCAGCTGGACATGCATGATCGCATTTTGGTGCATCTTCTGAATATACCATTATTTTATGCCCACGCATCTCAACTGCGTGGCGCAGGCACTTACGCGATGTAGCCTGGGACTTTTGAATATGGGGCTCTGTATGTATATTTTGTATCATGTTTTCGGCTTGTTTTTCCCTACATTGTAATCTCTCAGGTTGCATCTTAAAAATAGGTGTGTATTTGTCTAGCCTGCTTACCAGGTGAATAAAAACTAAATACAAATAAACAAATAAGTGAATAGTTAAAGCAAGAATTATACTTAGCAGCAGCCGTTAAACGTGCCCAGTGGGTTAAATGCCTCCCTGGACTCAAGGAGTATACCTCAGGACTGGAGGATGGTGCACATGGTACCCCTCCACAAGAGCAGCCCCAAGGATGAGCCAGGAAACTACAGACCGGTAAGCCTCACATCCATCATGGGAAAGCTGATGGAGAGGCTGGTTTCCCTCGTAGAGGCTAATAGGCTGCAGGACAGCAGACAGCATGGGTTTGTCTCAGGCAGATCCTATCAGACCAACCTGATGGAGTACTATGATTGGGTAACCACGTAATTAAGCAGGGGCCATGCAGTGGATGTCCTGTACCCAGACTTCAGTAAGGCATTCGATTTGGTGCCGGATGAGAGGCTAGGAAGTAAGCTGGAAGGCACGGGGTGGGGGCGAAGATGGTGGGATGGGTAGTGAACTAGCTGCAAGGGAGACAACAGAGGGTGGTGGTGAGAGGGGAGCTCTCATCTCCCAGGGTGGTGATGAGCAGGGTGCCACAGGGCTCTGTACTGGGGAAAGTGTTGTTTGGGATCTTCATAGCAGACATCTCAATAGGCATCAAGAGCAAGATCACTCTGTTTGCAGATGACACCAAGATGGGAGCAGTAGTAGATGACTTAGAAGGGTGGCAGGGGTTGCAAGATGATCTGACAAAATTGGAGACCTGGTCGAACACTTGGCAGCTGGAGTTCAATGCCAAGAAATGCAAGGTGCTACATTTTGGTGCAAAAAAACAAGGATGAGTTACCAGCTAGGGGGGATTCGACTAGCCAAGATGGAAGAGAAGAAGGATCTGGGGGTGATTATCATGGGAGCAATGAACAACTCAGCACAGTGTAGAAAGGCAGCTACATAGGTCAACAGGATGCTGAGTTGTATTGCCAGAGGCATATCCTCCAGGAGTGGGGAGGTGATCCTGCTGCTATACAGGTCACTGGTTAGACTGCAGCTGGAGTACTGTGTGCAGTTCTGGCGACTGTACCTGAAGGACATTAGGTTACTGGAAGGGGTGTAGTGCAGGGCAACAAAAATGATCCAGGGGCTAGGGATCTTACCCTACAAGAGCAGGTTGAGGGGAGTTGAATATGTACTCTCTGGAGGAGAGGAGGGATGGGGGGGACAGGACTGAAACATTCAGGTACATGAAGGGAATAAATAAGGCAGGCATGGAGGGACTTTTCAAATTAAGGACGGGGAGGGACACTCGAGGGTATGATCTGAAACTGGAATGGGGAAGGTTCAGGAGGGAAATGAGGAGACACTTTTTTACAGAGAGGTTGGTGTCTGGGTGGAACGCATTGCCAGAGTAAGTGGTATCCCGTAGAACAGTGGGCTGCTTCAAAAGGGGATGGGACAGGGTAAGGGGACGGTCACTGAAGGGGAGGGAAGGTCAGCTGCAGTATAAGGGCTACTAGCTTCACAATCGAGCAGACTTGACAGACAATAAGGCCTTTATCTGCTGGCAATTTTGTATGTTCATGTGCTCATAAGTACAGAGAAGTTAAATGGAATCTGTACCTTGCCACATAAAGCAACATATGCTGTCCCTGTATGCTATTCCTGGCCACCAAAACTATTAATGCATCTTGTGGGGAGTTGCAGCTTTGCCTACATAGTTTTACTTATTTAAAAACTCTGCATTATCTGACAGGGCTAGGAAGATCAGGGAGGGGACATCTTTTAGCTGGGCAGTCTCCTCCACTGAGGAAGGTACAGCTGGATGGAATGTTTCCCCTGTTGCCCCCCACCCCCAAAAAAACAAAAAAGAGTATAGCTCTGGTATAGAAATGGGCAGCACTCTTGAATTAATTAACTTTGCTTCTCTGTTTTTTTAATGTACCTTAGTAGATCAGAGAGGAAAGACAGGATTCCTCACATAGGTGATTGGCATGAAATACTGTGATTAGAACTAACGTATGTAAAAACTTACCGTAACAGTAGATCTTCAAGGGGATCTATCATCAGGTCACACCGTAAGAACTTCACCATCGGTTAAGCAGGATCCACGCAGAAGACTTTCAGCAGTACAAATAGGGCCTCCCACGCCATCGACATCTATCGATGTCATCAACCATATAAAAGCATGAGCGGCTCAGCTCACTCCTCAGTTCTTTCCCCCGGAGACAAAGGGAGCATAGCTCTAGCCATGGGGGACCGAGGGGAGAGGGAGGTGCCCAGCCCTATATGAAAGGCTGGATACACCAGACAGCCAGTTCCAATAAGGAGCCCCAAGAAGGGGGATTGTGGGAGGGGAAAGCAGACCTGATGACTGAGATCCCCTCGAAGATCTACTGTTACGGTAAGTTCTTACATTACTGTTCTATCTTTGGAGGTATCTCAGTTATCAGGTCACACCGTAGACACGAGTCCCAAGCAGTTACAGGTGCAAACAGACAGACTGGGAGGAAGGCCAACCATAAATTTAAGACAAGAGGCCCTGCAGCATAGCCCTGCTAAATCTTGCACGTGCTCTAGAGGCAATGTCCAGACAGTCGTCCTTGGTGAAAGTATAGACGGCACGCCAGGTGGTGGCTGCACAGATGTCAGTGGCTGAGACCCCCTCATAAACAAGACAAAGAGGTAGCCATGCCCCTGTGGAATGAGCTTTAACCGCTCCAGTCAAAATTACTTCCCACACTTGTTGTAGCAGAACACAATGCAATTTGCCAGCCATTTAGATAAACATTGCTTAGAAACCAAAATGCCCTCTCTGCTTGGGGAGAAGGAAAGAAACAACTGTTTTGACTTTCTACATTCCTTGGTGTGAAGCAGGTAGTACTTCAAAGTTTTACGCATGTCTGCCATGTGAAGCAGTGCATTCTCCTGGATTGGCATGCTCGGGAAAATAAACAGGAAGGTGGATAGATTGGTTTAGTTTAAACTCAGAAAACACCTGAGGGAGAAACTTAGGATTTGTGCAGAAAGACACCCTGTCTTCGTAAAAAATCAAATATGGCTCCTCGCACAAGAGGGCCTGAAGCTCTGAAATTCTTCAAGCAGAAGTAACAGCAACTAAAAATAATGCTTACCAGGAGAGAAAGCGTAGCTAGCAAGTTGCACCTGGCTCAAAAGAGACAGGGTCAACTTCTCCAAAACAAAATTCAAATCCCAAGCCAGGACAGGAGAATGGACTGGAGGTTTCAGATGCAGGATGCCTCTTAGAGGTATGGGAGACATCCAGCTGAGCTACAGCGTGGTCACCCACAGGTTCATGAAAGGCTGAAACAGCCGAAAGGTGCACCTTGAGGGAGGAGTACTGGAGACCTCAGTCAGACAGAGAGATCAGGTCATCTAGGATCTGGCTCACAGGACAGGTGAAAGTGTCCAGATTATGTTTGGCAGACCAAACAGCAAACTGCTTCCACTTCATGTCATATGTGGATCAAGTGGAAGGCTTCCGGGTGGCAACAAGGATGTCTGCTACTCTGCTGGAGACTCCAAACCTGGCAATGGCTATGTCCTCAGGAGCCAACATGCAGATGGAGGGACCTGAGGTTTAGATAGACAAGGGTCCCCTGAGCCTGGGTCAGCAGGTTCCTGCAAAGGGGGACGAGGGACCGGAAGTTCCTCTGCCAGTTGCTGTAGCAGGGGAAACCATAACTGGTGTGGCCAGAATGGAACCATCAGAATCATGCTGGCCCCCTCCATCTGCAATTTGATGAGAACCCTCTGAATTAGAGGGAAAGGGGGGAATGTGTAAAGGAACCTCCCGGTCCAGGAGGGGGACAACGCATCTCGCCAGAAAACTCCAGGTCCTGGATCGAGTGACCAAACATTGGGCAGTTTTATGTTGAGTGGGGACGCAAAAAGGTCCAACTCTGGATGACCCTATTTGTCGAACAAATCGTCTGTGACGGATAAGAGGAGCTCCCAATTGTACATGCTGGACTAAGTCCGTCTGAGGCTGTCCACCTGATTGCTTAGCATGCCTAGGACATGGACCGCCGAGAGTGTCAAGCCGTGATCTAATGCCTAATACCATACTTTCATGGCCTCCCTGCACAGGGGGTACGAACAAGTTCCCCCCGCTTGTTGATATAGTACAGTACACTGAGGTTGTCTGACTGCATCAGCAGCTGACCCAGAACAAGGTGGGTATGAAAGGCCTGCAAGACACACAGCACCACCTGCATAGCCAGGACACTGGATAAACATTTGGTCATTTGATGAACATATGGTCGGTGGTCACATACAATGTATAGGGCCTACAGGCAGACTGGATGGGCCTGGCAGTCCTTATCTGCCAACAATTTCTATGTTTCTATGTTTTACTGACATCCAAGGAGGTCTCAACCTGAGACCCGGAGCCCTGGGTTTGAAAAGGACCCAGGTGAGCTACCCAGCCCAAACTGGAAGCATCCGTGTTGAGGATCTGCTGTGGAGAAGAGATCTGGAACGGGACTCCTTGCAGCAGGTTCAAGGGGTCCAGCCACCACTGAAGCACTTTGCGGACTGGGGAGGAGACCAGCACCAACTGATCTAACTCATCCGTGCGTTGGTCCCATTGCACTCTGAGACTCCACTGGAGAATGTGCATATGGAGCCTGGCCAGTGGAAGAGTGGCAATGGCAGCTGCCATCAGACCCAACAGTCTCAGATACACCCTGGCAGGACAAAAACTGCTCTGGACCACCTCCTGAGCCTGGGCTATAAGGCACTCTGCACTGTTCTGAAGCAGCAAAGCCTTCCCCTGCGCCGTGTCTAGAACTGTCACTATGTATTGCGGCCTTTGGGACGGCACCAGGACCCCATTGGGCAGGTTGACAGTAATGCTCAGGGAGAGGAACAGCTGGAGATTTCTATCCGGAGTCCGCAGGAGCTGCTCCCTGGATGGGATCTTTAGAAGCCAATCATCCAGGTAGGGGAAAACGTACAGTCCCTCCCTTCTGAGAGCTGCAGCTATTGCTAAGCACTTGGTAAAGACCGGCATTGCAGAGGACAAGCCAAAGGGCAGCACCTTGAATTGGCAATGCTCACACTGAAACAGAAAATGGAGAAACCTCCTGTGAGCAGGGAGACCGGGATGTGCAGAAAGGCATCCCGTATGTCCAGTGAACAGAACCAGTTGCCTGTTTTGAGAAGAGGCATCAGGCCTGGCAAAGTTACCATCTGGAACTTTCGGTACTGGAATACAGATTGAGGTCCTTTAGATCTAAAATGGGCCTCAGATCTCGGGTCTTTTTGGGTACCAGAAAAAAACTAGAATTGAACCCCTTGTTTCACTGGCGCCTGGGTACTGGCTTGATGGCCTGTTTGCGCAGAAGGGACTAAACCTCCTTCCAGAGAACAGACAAGTGAGCAGTGGGGATAGCAGGGGAGGGGTTTCTGGTGGCTGCTTGAGGAGCTCCAGCGTGTGACCTCTTTCTATGATTTGCAGAATCCAGGCATCTGAAGTCATGGCTCTCCATTGATTGAGACAGAGGGAGAACAGACCTTCGACCACCACCTCTTGGTTGGGGACCGGAAAAAGGGGGGGGGGTCTGGCAATGAATCCTGAAGAGTGGGGTCTGGCAAGGAGTCGAGCAGAGGCGGATCCAGACGCTAGGGCTGATCCATCACTGCTTGGATGCCCGGCCACAGCCTGGTAATTTTCAATTCTAAGGTACAGCGAGGGCACATAGGCCTAATAATTTGCAATTCTAAGGCACAACAAGGAAGAGACGTAGATTCTTTTGCCCAATACGTCTAACCTCCTGTACTCCTTACCAGGAGGCAGAGAGTTAAGATGTTTTGGTGCCTTGGATCTGTCATGAGCAGCATTTATGATGACAGAATTCACCTCAGGTTGGCCTGTAAAAAAGGTTTACCAGAGGGGCCTTGTATTATCTGCCTTTCTTAGTATGGCAGGAATTATGTTGGGCCCATGCCAGGCAGCCTGAGTGGCATCCTTCAAGGCAGGAAGGAGGGGTGGAATAACAATAGGAGGAGTATCAGGCAACCCCAAGAATTCTACCAGGTTCTTCTTGGTGATGTCCTGTTCCTCTAAGTCAAACCCCATGACAGCCTGAAGTTCATGGCTATGAAAGAGTGGTCCTCAGGGGAGATCAGGGGGTGTACACCACTGAGTCTTCACTACCTGTGGACACCGTGGAACTAGTCCTTTCAAAAGGGCTTTCCACATAATCTTCAGCATTTTCCTCTTCATCCTGCATCATAAGGTCAGGATTATACTCTAGGTCATTGTTGTTTCGATCGATGGGATGAAGGGAGCATGCTGACGAGCCCGTGGGCGCTCAAGGAGGAGGCTGGGGTACAGTCCTAACAGGCTTCAGCGCAGTGGGGTTAACTTCTGGACCCTGTTGACATGGTTCCTGTTACAGGAGAAGGAGGTAGAAGGCACTTTAATATATCCGTAAAGGACGAAAGTACCACCTGAACATCAGCACCCGTGTTGTCGATGGGAACACCTGCAGGGGTCAACAGGGGAGGCAAAGTCCCCGATGCTGATGGCAACATACCAGCCGTACTAGGCCTAGTGCTGCCTACAGCCTGCCCAGACCCATCGATGGTCTGGGCACTGGGCGGCAGCACTGCCGGAGTGGTTGACGTTGCTGAAGAAGTTGTACCTGTGTTGCTGGGCAACCGGTGAGCTCCTTGCTTTTTCTCCCTCCCTCTCCTGGTGCTTCTGTTTGTGGGACCTGAATGTCTTCTCTTGGGACTTGGAAGCCTTGAATCTTGAGGAGTGGGCAAGCGACACGGCAGGGCTCTTTTTCTGGAGCTCCTTCTCCATGTGGGCTAGCTGCTGTTTTAGTAGGTGCCTTTCCAAAGTGCCTTTTCAGCATCACCGGGTGGCTGTATTAAATAAACCCTTTCCAAATCAAGCACACTTGCATGTTATGGTCCGGGCCGAGAGAACACACACAGACGTCATGTGAATCTTTGGAGTATATCTTTTCACTGCATTTGCAATAATGGAACAGTTTTGACATCTCTGAAGTCAACATACACAATGCCAAGAATCACTTTAGAAAAGTGATTACTGACTATGGTAAAAAAAACAAGAAAAATGGTGAATGTAACAACGGTGCTTAGGTGCACGGTCTGACGAGTATGGTCGACAATGGGAAAAAAACTCAGGAGGGAAGGGGCCACCCAGGTTTACATGGGAGAGCTGATCGACGTCACCATGGGCAGCCCCTAGTGGACTGCTTGCAAAAAGTTTCTGTGTGGTCCTAGTGCCTGGCGCCTATAAGCTCCATAGATGTGGCCTAATGAAAGAGATATCTTCGAAGAAGATATGTAAATCAACACCAGACCCTCACAACAGCACAGCTAACAGTCACAGACTCCTAGGTGGCATGCATTTACTGGTGGCAGCTAAGCACTGCTAATCTTGCCTCACATGATGCTGCTACAGCTTAGTACTTTTAAACATGCATTTGCAACAAACTCCATCCAAAACCTATTTTAAAGACTTGTATTCAAAACTGAGGGGATATTATGTAGAAATATGACACAAAAACTGTCTTTATTAACTGTACTACACAAAGACACTTCAAGATGATTGGTGTTTACTTCCACCCCACCCCCAACCACCACCATCATATTTTTTACTGTGATTGCTCCCTGTCACTAGTACACACAGTTATACTGAATGATGGCAGGAGGACTGTCACACCAGAAGTGCCCTGTCCATGTTTCCCTCAATCCAGTACACTGTGACATGCTAAATAAATACACAGTGAACAGCATGAGAACTAGCTCAGCAAGGACCGGTTAGTCAACACTGGTAAAAAAAAAAACACAATGATAAACTAAGCAGTGTGCCCTCCCATCACCACCACCAAACCCCTATATTGCCATCTAGTAGGTCATGGAGTCAAAGGAGATTAAGCAAAGAAACTTATGAGCCTCTTAAGGCACTTTTACATGCAGTGATCTGTATCGCAACAAGCATAACAGATCAGCTGCAACGTTACCGTTTCTGGCATGTACAGGGGATAAGCAAGGAAGAAAACCGGCACCTACTCAAAAAGCGACACTTTGTGCTAGCTCCGTTGGATAAAGCAAACTTGCAGCCAAGTTCACGTAGAGTGAAACAGCAGACTTTATTGTGTGCAAATCAAGCAAAACGAGCAAATAACTCTCAGTTCATTCAGGACCAATATGCCTGTATTAAAAGTCCAAGCTTTCCAAGTAGCAATAATCCATTTATCCAAGTTAAGATGTAGTCCAATAAAAATAGCAAACCATAAGAGAAACGGCTGGAACAAAAACTTAAGCAGCAAGAGTTAGGGCTACTCCTTGTGGCGTCACCTGATCCATTACATACGTAAGCTTTTCAAAGAAGCTACATTGCAAAGCTGCGTCAAGGTGGCGTCACGAAAATAACCCTCAGCTGCTACTATAAGCCCATTCCAACTTGCTATTTTAATGGACATCTTAGCAGATAAAATGAATTAATACTACTTAAAAGCAGACTTTAATACAGGCATAATCATCCTGAGAATGAGCTGAGAGTTATTTCTTTCATTCTTTTGCACATAATTAAAGTCTGCTGTTCACTCTGCATGAACAATTGGAAGTTTGCTTTATCCAATGCAGCTAGCACAAAGTGTAGCTTTTTGAATGGGTGCCGGTTTTCTTCCTTGTTTTTCTACGATTTGTTAAACCAGGCACTGCTCGTTTCCCAGGTGGAGTCATACCCCCGATTTGACCATGTACAGGGGATCCATCCTGCAAGAGAAATGAACTCTGATTCCACATTCCCTGCTTGCCTAGGTTCGTGGAGTTTTATATTGTTCTGTCTGGCCACATACTCATGCGCTGCCATGCTTATCGGTCCCTTGGTGAGGAAATCTCCTACTCACTTGGCTGCCCAGAAACACTGTAAAAACTCCGGAAGGGCCAAGAGAGTGATATAGGGAAGGGTGTCTACAGAGGAACAGAGAGCGCAGTGCACAGACCACAGCAAAGTGCATAATGGACCGAGCAGTGGAAGTAAGTGGCATGTAAAAGTGCCTTTAGATTCATAATGCATATGCCGGTCACAGATTCACACACATAGGTAGCAACTACAGTGTTCTTCCGTCCCTAAACCCCCTGCACTGGACCTTACCTTGCACTTAAAACTTTGTTATGCCTATGTAAACATTCAATGCCTTGTAAGATGTACACTGTATTTAGCACTATTTACGTTTGTAACATGTTCATTTGTCATCAGAAGTTTTATCTTAATCAGGTCACCATTGTGACCAAGCTCTGCTCAATGGATTTTTTCCCTAAATAAAACTGAATTGAATATGTTGTTTATGTGAATGTATTAAAGACAGCATAGCAGACTTTTAACCCTAAATATGACAACTGACAATCAACGGTAAAGAAGCTAGCTTATCGCCAAAAACAAATAATAATACTGTTACCTTGATCTTTGGGTTTCTTTTATTTTGGCAAGTCCATTCATTGACCTGGAATAAAAGAAAATGATTAAAGTCAAAAACAGCAAGGCTATCAGTATCTGCACTGTCCACTATATTATTGTAAAATAATGCTGTTGTAAGAATACTACTAAACAACTAGAGACAATGTTACTACAACAGAGTTTAAAACCATTTATGATGGGCCACTTGACGGCCCCAGGGCAGTGGGTTGTGCTACAATGCAGGAGACATGGGTTCAGAAGTGAGCCCTGAGATAATGTGATCTGACAGCTGTGGTCGACGAGTGCTACCAGCAGCAGCACGTCCTCAACTGAGTAGGGTGGTGCTGCACTCCACAGCAACCAATATGATTGGCGTGAGAGCTTGTCTTCCTTGCAGGGCTAGCTGCATGCAAACAAAGATGATAGTACATTTCTGCATGGCATCAAGTGGGAAGAGGGCAGCCCAAGGATCAAAAAGTAAAGTTACTTACCATAACTCTTGATCTTCAACAGTATCTCCTCCATAGAGCCCCACTCTTTGGTCAAATGACCAGCAGTATAAATTCCTAGACTAGGTAGGCTGGAGAGCATAGGACTCGTGAACAGATGAAGCCCTGTAGTACAACCAATTCAAAACCTGTATGTTTCCTAGAATGGACATCTTGGGCATAGTGTTTCACAAAGGTGCAAATACTATTCCAGGTTGCAACACTACATATCTCTGTGACAGGGACCGATCTCAGCAAGGCCCAAATGGCAACAATGCTGAATGCAATGAACAATCCAGTTGGACAGACACTGTTTGGAGATTGGAACTCCTTTTTGATTTGGACTGGAGACAAAGCTGGGATGATTATTTGTGTTTTTTGATTCTTTCAAGGTAGAAGCTGAGGATTCTTCTGACACTGAGAAAATAAAGAAACACTTCCCAGGATTATCAGGTTTGGGGAAGAATGTTGGCAGTACCATGGACTGGTTAACGTGAAACTCTGACACACCACCATCAGCAAAAATGCAGTCTGTGTATACAGAAAAACCTCAACCTTATGGCTACCAAGAAAATTATTTTCCATATGAGGTTTTTTAGCTCGCAAGTGGCAGTTGGCTTTAAGGGTTTACAAGTAAGCTTTTCCAGCACTAGACTGACATCCCAGTTGGCTACAGACTATTTGACCAGGAGTCTCCAGTTCCCCTGAGGAACTTTCAAAAGCAAGGCAGTAGTACCACTGTACAACTGGAAGTCCACTTACTAGCTCATGACATCCCAAACTGGCTGACAAATGTATTTAAGGGCCTAGTGCTGTAAGCCAGTTTCATTAACGTCCACGAGATACTCTAGAACCTGATCTACAGGACAGGTATAAGGATCTAGAGGTCTCTCTGAGCACCAGATAGATAAACACTTTCACGTGGCACTGTAGGCTTTTCTGGTGGAGGGTATTTTGCTGCAACACTTGAAGACTCACCTAAAGGCACCCATTTATTTCTACCTCCTAAGCAGTCAAGCCCGGAGATGTATGTAGTAAGCAAAATGCACTAGCTAACACTCAAACTTGGTTAGGTGGTTGGATTTCAATGGAAAGTCCAGTGGACTTTGAATTGCCTTTTAACATAACAATGACTACCACATTTATCAAGACCAGCATGGTACTATAAGAAACATCTGACCGTCATTGATCTCCTGTTTGAGGAGGGCCCTCTGAACCAATTATACTGAAGGGGAGGCATAGAGATATCGATCAGTGCACTGCAGCCTGAATGTATTCTGACAGAACAACCCTGGAACAGGAAAGCAGCAGTTTTGCTTCGTGGACAGTTGCAAAATGGTCTTTTTCCATGTCATCGAACAAGAACTGTACTATGTCCTATATGAGAGACCACTTATGTGGATCTACCCCAGTTCACCTGAAACTGTCTACCAGAACATTTTCCACTCCTGGATCAGAGCACTGTTCTCCAAACCCCACTCCAAAATGTTTCCATGCAGAGGGGGACAGAAATGGTTTCTGTTCTGCTTGCTGAGGTAGAGTATGACAGTTTTTCTACTCCATGTGCTCAACTCACAGCCGCTATCCTCATCAACTGCACCATCTCCCAGCCATTCTAGCTTCACAGGGGCACACAACCAGGATGCCCATTATCCCCCTTGCTGTTTCTGATAGCTTTGGATCCCCTCACTAGAAAACTCTTGGACACAGCAGATACCCAGGGCATCAAGGTAAAGGATAAGAGCTACTTAGTCAATACATATGCTGACGACCTACTCCTTACCATCACTAATCCCACTCAACCTCTGGGCCCCATCATGTCCCTTCTGGACAGGTTTGCATCCACTTCTGACCTAGTCATTAACCAGACCAAGACTACTATCTCCTCTTTGAATGAGATCTGAACACCAGACTGTACCTCTGGCACACAGACTGCCTGGGCTCCAGAGGGTTTTACATACCTGGGGGTTATGATCACGATCAATTGGAACGATTTGGTCACCGCCACCCTCATCCCTCTTCTGAAGACACTGGAGCCCAGCATCTGAAGATGGCTCAAACTTCGCCTGGCCCTCATAGGGAAAGAAAAAAATGACTCACCGTAGTAATCATCTTTCTTCCAAGGGGTCCTTTAGCATCAGTAACTATACACAGTGAGCTGACTAGGTGGGACTGCCCCGGAGGTGGAGATTATGGTAATGAGTTTATGAATTAGTCAATCAGAAAGAAGCATGACGGTGTGCTGAGCAGGAAGAATGAGGATGGCTGCAGAATTTTTTCAAAGCTAAGATGGGCACATGCCCACATACTGTAGGTATGAACCAACAAGATTCAAAAATATGTAACAATAATAACCAGGAGGGGGCGCTGTGGGGCATTTAACAGGGTGGACATCTCTTTCAGAGATGCATGGTGGGATTGATAAGTTTAAAATTAAACAAGTTTACCAATTTAAAAATACAGTTGTATACACCGCTTGCAAGAGGAAGTTTGGCGGATCACTATGGGGCCAAAGAACCATCATCAGCCCTCGGTCTCAGGGCTGGAAATGTATTTTAATATTCCTGGGATCAGTGCATCTTCTAAAGCTACAGGCCCGATTGCAGCTAATGCCACAGATTTCACCCAAATCCTTCGGTTTCTCAGCAAACTCCAAGCGATGGGGGATGAGACTAATAAGTGACTGGCTACCATGGAGCAGAAGCTTACTGACCTTGACAATCAAATTATGGAGAATAAAACTGCCATTGCTGAGTTCACCTCTACTTCCAAGTGACACTCGGAAGTGTCCTCAGGCCTGATCCACGATGTGGGTTTTCTGTAGTCCAAGGTTGAAACCTCAAGAACAGGCTCCGACAACGCAATGTTCAGATTGTGGGTTTCCCCCACGACATGCAGGACGCATGGAGCTGGTGAATAATCTTGAAAAAATTATCTTTGATGACCTAAATCTGCTTCTGAGGGACATGGGGGGTGAGGGTGGTCCAAGCCTTCACCATCCCACTGCGCCAGAAACCACAAGGAGGATCCGGTGAAAAGCCTATTACAGCAACAGCCATGTTGCTGACACCAGAGGCCAGAGTTCCCCTGCTCCAAGCTGCACGAAGCAAAGGGGATATCATTTGGGAGGGCAGCAGACTGGGGTTTTTCCCAGACCTGTCATCACAAATGCAGGACCGCAAAAAGAAGCTGCAAATCATGAAGAAATCCATGTTAGCCAAAGGTATGAGGGCTGAATTACTATATCCTGCCCGATTGGAAATTCATCATAAGAACAAGCCTCACATTTTCACCGATCCTGAAGCCGCCGCTAATTTTGCGGAAAAACTGTTAACTCAAATGGATGCGGGGGTTTCAGTAGACGAGGCAAATGAAGAACCAGAATGAACATTTCTTGGACTGTTCTGACCTATTTGTCCCTGTGGGTTGGGGTGCTGGTAAGGCAGTGCGTTGGTCTTTAGATGCTCAAAGTTAAAATAGTAATAACAAGTATACATATTGTACGTTTATAGATTAACAGTTTTTTTTTTTTTTTTATCTCGGGGTATATACTGTTGAAAGTCCCTCAGAGGATCGGTATATATACACAGGGTTTCATTTTAACTTAACCGAGCACAGGGAATCTTATAACAAGAGTAACTGTCTAGTTGCAAGAATCATCCCCCACAACTAGGTTAATTGTGCGAGAGGGAGTGAAACTTGGCTAAAAGCTGTTAATGAAAGTAGTCTGGGGCGAGAGTGCTATGACCTACAAGTTTATACTTCTTGTCCTTTTCTCCTACTTACTTAAGGGTCGGAGGGACTGTATTTGAACAATATAACATAATGCATTGTCCTTTATAGGAAATACTGACTAGATATTTCTTTTCTGCTCTATGAATGCATTTGTACCTTGAATGTCTGTACATTTTGCTACTTTGTCATATGATAATTCATATAAAAAAAAAATAACCAGAACCAAAACTTAAAACTTTGCTCAAAAAGCAATCCAAAGTTTCATATAATCAAATTCACAAAAGGCAAGAAGCAGAGCCCTTTTCTGAAGGTTATCTGAGAAAGAGGGTTGGAGATTAATAATGCTAAAGGACACCTTGGAAGAAAGAAGATTACTACGGCAATCTTTTCTTCTTACCCCAGGGGTCCTTTAGCATCAGTAACTACTGTATATGCAGGTTACAAAGCAGTACAGTTGGGAGGCGGGCAGAGAACCTACTTAGGAAAGAGGGTCTGCAACACCACCTTGCCAAATTTGGCATCAGATCTAGACTGTACATCCAAGCAATAGTGTTTGGTGAAAGTATGCACAGTCTTCCAAGAAGATGCCCTGCAGACATCCAGCAGAGGTATGTCTCTAGCAGCTGCCACTCAGGTGGCAGTGTCCCTAGTAGAGTGGGCCCTAAGCCCCTCAGGTGATTGCTTACCAGCCTTGTCATGGCAAAAATCTGTTACATGAGAAAGGCCAATGAGAGATAGTTCTCTTAGTGGCTGGTCTTCCTCTACCTACCTCCCCACAGGTGAGGAACAACTGAGTGGAAGGACCCCTGAACTACTTGGTGTGTTCCAAATACTGTAGTAAAGAAGGGCCCTTTTGACATCCAAACTGTGGAGCTTCTGAGTGGATTTCTCAGTAAAGAACACAGGTAAGGAGCAGAGAGAGAATGAGGTATATGTCTTTCTGGCCATAAAATCCAGCCTTTTAGAGTCCTTTCAGGAGGCTAGGAAGAAAGAGGGACTCCAGCTTTATCACATGCTGCCTGCTGCACCACACCTTCGTGACTGGGGTCCACAAACAGGAACTCAGTGCCAGTTTTGGATAGCTGATACTTTTTATCAATCCTTTTCTCAACTCCTGAGAGAGACGTGGGAGTCTGAAGAAGCTTAAAAGTATTTTTCTTGAAAGGCTTATATATGGGAAGTGCTATCTTCTTGGGAGGAGGAAGACCTTTCATTTCCCTGTAATCATGGTCTTCATCCTCCTCTTGGTTGGACTCTTGTGAGCGAAGGTCAAGAGTATCCACTATATGATGAATTAAAGTTAACATAAAGGAGGTATCCTCCTGGTCTGTAGGGGATGTTCCAAAATTTGGATCAGGTGACAGATCAGGTTCTGGAGGTTTACCCTCTGAAATGTCATCTGGGGCATCATAAAAATCTTCATCCTTATCCTTGTTGTCAGCCCCTGAATCAGAGGGAGCTGAAGAAGGAATTTTCTTTGGCACAGCAGGGGCACCGAAAAGGGACCCCATGCCCTGCAAAGTTTGGTACAGATGCCATGCTTTAGCCATTTCTTCCAGAGATGGTAAGTCCTCCAGTGAGTCTTGCCTCCCTGGGGTTCCACTTTTTTAATTTATATTTATGTTTTTTACCAACTGTTGCCTCACCTTTAGCACCGCTAGGAGGTGCAGTGGTATTTGTCTCTTTACATATCTTTTTAGCAGCCACTTCATCAAATACTTGTTCAGGCTTCTTTTCTGAACTAGGCACTTCATCAGCACTTTTATTATTTTTTTATTTAGAAGGAACTTCATCAGTCCCTTCTGAAGCCTTATGTTTATTTTTTTTTCAAATTTAATAAACTTATTTAACATTACATATTCAAAGTACAGCTACACATTTTGAACCTACTCCCTCCCCCACCCATCCACCTGAGTATAACACAGAATTAATTAAAATTGGGATTAGTAATAGTTGTTCAGTAAGCACCTAAGTGCTCCAAGGTATACAGAGGGGTACCACAAAACATATACAAAAAGAATAAAGCAAATCCTGAACAGTATCTATACAGTTAATAATGTATACAGAGGTTCCCAGATACACTTATATTTTGCAGGCTTGTGAGACAGGCTAGCAATATGACGCTCTGCTTGCAAAGCAAACAAAATTTCCTTGTACCATTCCAAGAAATGAGGGGTATCCTGGTCCAACCAGTGCTGAAGGATAACCTTCTTAGCACATAGTGATATTAGAGCCATGTGGGCTTTCTGATTGCCTATCAAGGACCCTGTGTAATCCCCCACAATACAAAGTTCAGGGAGGAAGGCATCAGAGAGCCCTAACAAGAGGTTTACTCTGGACTGAATAGAGTCCCAAAAGGGGACCACTTTTTGACAGGTCCACAGAATATGATAGAAGAAGCCAGGTTCCTGTCCACATCTGGAGCAAAGATTGTTAGGGAGTCGGCCCATCCTGTGTAGTTTAATAGGAGTATAGTAAAGGTTGTGCAGAATCTGAAATTGAATCAGGTGATACCTGTTCCATTTTATTAATTTGTATAGATGGTTTCAGAAGGTAGGCCAGTTCCTGGAGGATGTACTGGTCGGGAGGGTACGGTCCCAGTCATAAGCTTGAGGATCTTCATTAGCCACCAAACAGTTTTGCAGTGATCTATAATAATAAGAGATAAGATGAGAGAGGGAAGCTGAAGAAAAAATTGGAAAAACTACCGTACTCACTGAACTGAACCAAGGTCCTGAGCCAAAAAATTTCAAAAGCAGGTGAGACAATTGAAAGTATTTAAAGCTCATGGTAGTGGGCCAGTGATACAGCGAACTTGCTTCCTGAAAAGAAAGTAACTTGTAATTGCTTGTAAGATCTATAACATGATCTATACCAATGTTTGGCCAGAACCGTTTAGGAATCATCTGTCCTACAATCTGCAGATTGGGGTCTCAAACAAGGGTTGTGAGATGTCCTTGTCCGCTAGAGAGGATACATGCAGTAGTAAATCATCCGCATATGCGGAAAGTTTACAGTCGGTGCCTCCAACAGGGATGCCAATGACAAGTGGGGAAGAGTTAAGTTTATGAATCAAGGGCTTGAGGAACAGATTAAATAAGAAGGGGGAAGGTGACAACTCTGTCTCGTACCTTTGTGTGACGAAAAAGTTTGGGAAAGCATCCCATTACATAACACCCTAGCTGATGGGGAGGTGTAGAGTATTTTGATCAACTGTATGAACGTTGAAGCCTTATGTTTAATAGGCACTTCATCAGCACTTGTATTTGTGTTCTTTGTTTTTATAGGCACTTCATCAGCACCTGAATTAGGCTTAAAAGATGCTTCATCAGCACCTTTGTTTTATTTTCTTTGAAGGCCCCTCATTGGTAGCCGTGGGTCTGTGTTTGGGACCAGATGAAAACCCTTCTTCAGCCATAGCTCTAAGCCTTTTAGCTCTGTTTCTTAAAGTTTTGGGGCAAAATTTAGAACAAAGAACACAGTAATGGTTTGGACTTAAACACTTTAAACACAGGTCGCACTTAATAGCTACCAAGTACAAGAAAACGACTTTTTCTTGGCCAAGGGACAGAGAGTACCTCAGAGGCAGTGTTGCTCAGTCAGGTGGAGTAAAAATTCTGGACCCTTCCTCACTCTCCCTGCTCAGTACACCCTCATGCTTCTTTCTTATTGGCTAATTCATAAACTCATTACCATAATCTCCACCTCCAAGGCAGTCCTACCTAGTCAGCTCACTGAATATAGTTACTGATGCTAAAGGACCCCTGGGGTAAGAAGTAGAAGATATCCGGATGTTTGTGCTCCCCAGATTCGCTTATATTTTCAACAATCTCCCTCTCTCAGAGCCAGACTTCATTTTTAATAAGCTATTCAAAGATATTCAAACTTATAAGCCTGCTGATCTGGGAAGGAAAGGCACCAGACTTAGCAAAGCTAAACTCAGAGCGCATTGGGCACAGGGGTGCCTGGGTGTCCCCTAGTTTCAGGGCTACTTTAGGACATACATGATGGCACAGGCTGTTACGTGGTTCCTTCCACATGGTAATGACACCTCCCAATGGGTCACCCTTGAACAGGACTTAATCATATGAGCTGGATGGGCTTGTTAATGGGACCTGCGACTCCAAAAGGGACTGGTGAAAACCCCATCATCACGGAAACACAAAAAGCCTGGTTTCGTTGCCTACAAGCAACTCAATGCCCCAAAGCAGCACAATGTCCCCCAGTACTGTACACCTATTTTATGGAGTCACCCAAATATCCAGACAGGTGGGGATACACTCACATGGAGGTCCTTGGAGCATGTAGGGATCTGTACCATAACCAACCTCGGGGGGGCAGCAGCCAAGCTGTGAACAGCCTTCCAGCACAGCATGCAGTTTATTGATAAAAAATACATTTTACTTCATCCTGGTTATTTTGTACTTGGCACTAATCGAAAGAGCAACTTTAAAGCTACTTTTTGCTGTAAAATACATTCCAGTGCAGACTACCAGGCAGAGACAATGGTACACGGAAACGTAGAGGGAGCCCACCCAAAGGAGCTTAAGGCGGGCAGCAGCAAGGAGTGCCAACTCGGAGTGAAAGACCAAGAAGGATCCCAGCCAACCAATGCTGCACTACTCTGGGCTTTCCAAGGCCTGGACCACAAGACAGAGGAGTTTAATACGGGACTGAAGCAGGTCAACACGAAGGTCAGAGTGCTGGTGGAAGAAACTAAGGGGGGCAGCTAAAACAGATGATAAAGCCCTCGCTGTTGCAGCTGGACTAACTAAAGAAAACTGTTTGCTTCAGAGATGCCTGGAAAATTTAAAAAAAACAGTGCGTACCACTCATATCCATGTTCTAGGCTTGCCAGAGGAGACAGAAGGAGAAAACCCTACAGTTTTTCTGAAAGACTGGCTAAAGAACTTACTTCGAATTGAGGTGGATTTTGAACTTTTAAAGGCCTACCATATTACAACATGTGATGGACGGCCCAGAGCAGCTACAGAAGACCTTACTCCCCGTACCACCATGCTGGAGCTCTGAACGTCAGCATAACTGGACTTAATTCTACAGCAGGTGAACAATCTAAGCCCTCTCAACTGGTAAGACATCTGAATGCACTTATTTCCAGACCTAAGCTATGCCACAAGGATGCAGAGGAAGAGTTCTGATGGGGTTCAAGCATGCCTCCATACCCTCGGAGTGCACCATGTCCTCTTAATACCTGCCAGTTTACAGATCCTATACGGAGGTAAGGCATATCAATTCTCGGATGCGACAGAGGCGTCTAAACTTCTGGAAAAGATAGAGAGAGAGTTTTCTGCCTGGAAAGACTCTTCCAATTCCGATGCACAGGAAGCTTGACTATATTAAGCAAGATTTGGGTACTGTAGACTGGTGGTGAATTGGAAAGTGAGAGTACTAAGTGTAGGACATTTGCTGGTTTTAAGGGGGGATTATCTGGCACTTTGGCGGCAGGAACCTCTCAGGTCATCTGTAGTCTAAGAAATAAATATGATGGGGAGCTGCGGCTAACACGAGGCATAATTTAAGATGGTTCCTCAGGGCGCGAAACACTTCCCCTCCAATCCATCTTCCCCTTGCGCTCCTTTCCCACCCCACACCCAATGGTAGAGGTGGATTTATTCTCTCCTCATTCATGTTAATTAAGCCCAAAAGTAAAAGTTTGCTTACAGGGCTTCAGTTCACTAATTAATACCTAATAAGGTTATCAAGTTCAATGTATGCTATTAAATTAAAACAGTTACATTCCTGGCTTTATACTACGTGTTGTTTAATCTGTGCATGAGTGTTTGGAGCAATAGTTTATACTACCGATGTTACGAAGGCGGGATGATTAACCCGATGATAGGGTGCACAATCTTGGCAGGACATTTCTGACATCCTGGCTCATGGCTGCAAAGGCTAATCATGGACTATATTTGATGTGTGGGACGTTACTGTAGGTACTGGTTGTACCAATATGTTTCTCACAAATTAAACTGCTGAATAATACAAAATCCCCTCAAGTAAGGTAACACAAAACAGGGGTGCTTGAAATTCAGTTATTGTAAAATTGTTGTGTCTGTCTGACAGGCTACTGTATAATTTGATGTTGCCTGCCTGTTGGTTATGATATATAATGTGTAAATGAATAAAATATAAGTTAAAAAAAAACATAGCCGACCTTTCTGTGCCAGAATCAGATGATCTGCTCTCCTTCCAACAAATACAGGCCAAATTTGGGATATCTCGAGGGGACTTCTGGAAATTTTTACAAATTAGGAGCACCATCCAGGCCTTCAAAAAACAACATCAAACACAAAAGAAATGGGACTGGCTACAACACTGCATAAACCCTACAAGTCTAACGGAGTAGTGGAAAGGGTGTCCCGTATAATTAGAGATGCCCAGCCTGAGGTTACTGATAAGTGTAGGGCATGCTGGGAACAGGAGCTATAAATAGATCTTCCCCGATAGAAGGGAATGTTGCCTTAAGGCTGCTCACTTAGCCTATCGCAAGGCATAAAATAAGCGGGTTCACATCGCAATTTGCGACCCAAGAATCGGGAAACGCGAGTCAAATTCCAGCTTGATTAACAATGGTTGCTAATCATAGAAGCTGGTCGTCCCCGTATTTTTTTTTTTACTTTCCTTGGTGTCTAGTGGTGCCCCCAACCCTCCAGTGGCCAGCCCTTTGTTTGCCTGGTGACATCTAGTACCCCCTCCCTCCACTGATCGCCATCCCCTGTAATGCATTTTATCCAGGTGTCTAGTGCCCCCCCCACCCATCTGATTGCTGTCCCTGTTATTTTTGATATTCCCTGGTGTCTAGTGGTATCCCCAATCCGACTGCTGCCCTCGTTATTGTGAGGTTCCCTGGTGTCTAGTGGCACCCCCACCATCCCATCGCTGTCCAGTTTTGTCCCCTTAATGTTTTTATTTGAACCTGCAAAACAAAAGAAAAAACTCCATCGCCGATCACTCCCATATCCCCACCTGACTACCCACTGTGCACCCACCTCCCCACACCCCCCTTGACACCCCCACAGACCGTCATTCACCTGAACAGGTCCCAGTCATCAAGCAACTCCTGCCCGAAAGATGATTTCACAGTCGTTTGGCAAATTCACCTTTTGGGCAGGAGTTCTTATATTTCAATCATATTGTTCTTGAGGAGGGTCATAAGAAGACTATGTTGAAAATTTGGGGTCAAAATATGAAAAAGGCAGCGTTATGACCATTCATTGCAATTTCGCTATGCACCCTCGTAACTTTGGAATTTTTAAATATTTTGACCCCAGATTTTCAACACAGCCTTCTTATTACCCCACCTCACGTATGTCACAGCTGTCATGTTTCAAATCCTGGCCAAAATGTGTTTTCGCACCTGTGGCATAGAATGGCGTTGCCGTTGGCAGAATTATGACATTGCAGGGATTGGAAAATGTTCTGCACCTGGTACATGAGGTGGGGTAATAAGAAAGGCTATGCAGACAATTTGGTCAAAATTGCAAATTCAGTTTCAGAACTATGTATGCAATGTCTATTTTATCGATATATACAATTTTTTTTGTTTTGTTTTTTGTTAACTGGGTAGGTGCACTAGCCAAAAAGACTATTTTCAGGCACGACCCGGGAGAGTACAGAGACAAACTTCAAAGAATAACAAGACACATGATACAAGTTACATAACAGCAGCAATGTGACAAAGAATTGAGGTAGTTGGACAAGATAAGCATTTAAATTTAACATAGGATTACCAGTGGATGTTATTCTGCTTGACTATAGTAAAGCATTTGACAAGGTCTCACATCTCATATTAATAAATAAACTAATAGCATTAGGTTTCTCTAACTGTATCGTGTCTTGGGTTAACAGCTGGCTCTATAATAGAACTCAAACTGTCAGAGTAAATGGGGAATTATCAGACGAAAAATCGGTGTCAAGTGGAGTCCCTCAGGGCTCGGTGTTGGGTCCCACTCTATTTAGCATTTTCATCAGTGACCTTATCATCTCATCACAGAATACCTTATCTAAATTCGCAGATGATACTAAATTAGGAGGACCAGTTGATAACGAAACCAACAGGAGTACTCTTATAAATGACCTCAAAAAAATTGAATCATGGGCGGTAACTAATAAAATGTCATTTAATGCGTCCAAATGTTCAGTGTTACACTTTGGTAAAAAAAATCCCAAACAAACATACCATCTTAACAATATAATACTTACGGAATCCCTCGTCAAAAAAGACCTGGGTATATTGTTGACAATAGATTGTCTTTTTCAAATCATTATAATAAGGTTGCTAATCATGCCAATGCTCTCTTACGTAGGATTAATAATACTTTCATCCTCAAAACCGAGGAATGCATTATGGCCTTATATAAAACCCATGTTAGACACTACTTAGATTATGGTTCACCGTTATGGAGTCCCTATTTAGCCAAGGACATTACAAGAATGGAAAAAGTCCAAAGAAGGGCCACTAAAATCATACCCCATCTTTCTCATTTCAATTATGAAACTAGGCTCCATAAAACAAAGCTGTATTCACTTGAATTTAGAAGACTAAATGGAGATCTCCTTCAGCTATTTAAAATTTTAAGTCAGCTACATTAATGAGTTTATGCGGATTATCTTTTACATCCAGAAAAATAGTAGCTAGAATACACAACAAACAAATTGAAATCGAGAAAACAAGAACAAACAAAAGACAGCAGTTTTTTACTGTTAGAGCCCCAAAAATCTGGAATTCTCTGCCACAGGAAATTGTTGATTGCCAGAATATTACCACATTTAAACTCAAACTTGATAACTGGCTTCTCGACAGAACATAATCTACCAATGATCCACACTGTGTGGAGGACATCCTTGATGGGCTCCGGCCTTCTTTTGCCCAAACTACCAAGTACCAAGTACCAAGGATAAATATAATCCAGTCAGATTAGGAAATTGTGGTAGTAAGACCAAAATACAGCAGTGATAATTACATAGGACAAATATAAGACAGGTCAAATTAAGACCAAACAACTATCCAGGCAAGAAAGGAGTGAGGTGCTGAGAAAGGGAGGGGTAAGGGAGAGGGTGGAGAAGGTGGGTAGAAATACCTGGAAAGGTGAGACAGAAGTGGAAGAATGAAATGAGAAGAAGAAGGAGGTGAAATAAAGAGGAAGTGTTTCGATGTTGGGGTGGACTCCATGCTCCTAGGTGATGACAAGAGGAGGGTGGAGTTAGAGAGCATAGTTTAGGGTGGTTTGAAGCAGGAGCATGTGTAGAAGGAGAAAAGATGGTGTCGGAGTTCTTTCTGAAAGGAGATGTGGGATGCAGATTGGCGTAAGGTTAGAAGAAGTGAGTTCCAGAAATAGGGTGCATGGCAAGCAAAGGCACGACCACCTTTATTTGTGCGATGTCTCGGGACAAATACAGGGACATTAACCATAAAGCATAGACTGTACTTAGTTTTCTGATAGGGAAAGAGACAGGCCAGTGATTTAGGAATACAGGATCTGATAATGTTATCAGTAATGGATCCAAGCACGTAGGACCTTAGTTCTAGTGGTGGTAACCAACCTAGATCTAAGTAGAGACAGTGATGTTTCAACCGTGGGGAGCAGGATGCAAAGCAACAGATGTTATTGTAGGTAACATCCCACCTTCGAAGACTTGCGTTGCCAGCTGATGCATACGTTGCAACCCCGTAGGTGAGAGAGGGAAGTAATATCCCACGGGCAGTGGCGAGTCTAGAGGGGGAGTGAGCACATAACTTGTTCTGAAGGCAACACCAAGTCTGGAGTTTACCTGCTTACAGATAGTATGGATGTGTGGGTCAAAACTCAGGGATGGGTCAAGAGTGACCCCCAAATATTTGAATGAATTAACCGCCCCTACAGGTGTGCCATCTAGGGAGCAGACATTGAAGTGAGGTTGAGAATGCTTGAGTTTGAGACTGGAGCCAAATAGCACAGCTTGGGTTTTTGATTTATTTAAGACTAGTTTGTGCCTCAGAAGCCACTGTTGTATGAGCTGATAGTCACAGGAGAGCCTAGTATTAATGCCCTCAATACTGTTTGAACTGCAGTACAGAACAATGTCGTCCGCATATAGTAGGGAGGATGTGCTGAGAAGATTTGTGGTAATGTTATTTATGAAAATAGAGAAAAGCAGAGGACCAAGAATAGACCCTTGAGGTACACCAATGTTGATGGTGGCCCTGTCCGAGAGGGTGGAGTTAAATTTCACATATTGGGACCTGTCTGTTAAATAGCTATCAAACCAGTTTACAACATTAGGCACGAAGCCTAGAGAGTTTAGGGTTGCGATGAGAATGGAGTGGTCAACAAGGTCAAATGCCTTGGCCATATCAATAAAAACTGCCCCCGTGAGCCTGCCAGAGCCCATAGCCACTAAGGCGTCAGATGTGAGCTTGAGTAGGGCAGTAGTAGTACTATGGCCCTTGCAGAAGCCATGTTGGGCGTCATTTAAGAGGTCATACTTCAGTAGAAAGTCAGTAGTTTGGGTGGCAACTATTTTCTCAAGTAATTTACTGAGGACAGATAGGATGGCAATGGGACGGTAATTCAATGGGTTGAGTGGGTCGCCTTTTTTAAGTACAGGGGTGATTTTAGCCGTCTTCCAGATACCCGGGACAGTACTTTGACACAGTGAGAGGGTGAAGATTTTAGCAAGAGGGGCAGCTATGTGGGAGGCAGCAAGTTTTAGGAGCTTGGGTTCCAGGTTATCAGACCCAACAGCTGTGTGCGCTGAGATAGTTCTTAAGTGTCTGAGGACCTCACCAGATTGGATGGACTTAAAATAGAAAGTGGGCCAGAAAGAGTAAGTAGGTGAGATAGGGTTTGGCTGGGTAGGGAAAGTGGAAGTACATTGGGTGAGGTCGGCAAATTGCCTATTAAAGAAGTTAGCAATAGTGTGGGGATTGTTACAATGGATGCTGTTTATAGACATGTCATTTGGAGTGGATGACTGGTTTTGATCCCAGGAAGGACTTTATACGGGACCAAAATTTTTGGGGGTCACCCTGAGAGTCAGTTAGGAGGTTATTGCAGCATGTGCTTTTTGCTTGTTTGATTTCTTTTTTACAAGCATTTCTCAAGGATCGGTAAGCATTAAAGTCCGTAGGAAGACCTGATTTTTTTATAACGAGACCAGATTTTGTCTCTGTGTCGCAATTTAGATAACAGGTCAGAGTTTAGCCAGCGCATCTGCCTATTTCTAACCCGCCTGCTAACAAGTTGACAGTGGTTTTCTTGCAGTTCTATGAATTTAGACAGAAAGATATCTAGGGCAGTCTGAACATCTGACGTGCTATAGAGAGGGGACCAGTCAGTGCAAGCTACATCAAGTAAGAAGGCCTGAGGTCAAAGTTTGCATAATTATGAAAGGTAATAAGTAATAATTACGTGGTTTAAAGTAAAAATACCCATTTTATAAAACTGCTAATCAAAATCGGCTGATTGCTAATCATTTTTCATTTTGATTAGCAAAGGCCGGTAATCAACTCTCCGACACTAATTTATGCCTTGCTATCATGATGCCAGAGGACAACTAATACAGATTAAAATCCTCCATAGGTGGTATTGCACCCCTAACTTCTTATTTAGCAGAGGCATGCTTCCCCACTCTCAATTCAGGAGGTGCTCTACCCTAACTGCCAGTCTGCTACATGTACTCTGGAAATACCCACTTCTGCATCACTTTTGGAAAGGTGTCTTGGGAAACTGTTTTAAAATTCTGAAATCCAGATCCCGCATCATCCAGCTTTGATTCTTTTAGGCGATGCATCACTGTTACCATGAGGCTCAACCCAAGAAGCTAACTGGCTGCTTGCTGTACTTATGGAAGCGAAGCGTGCAATCCTCGTGAAATGGAAACAACCTGCTCCACCGTCTCCTCTAACCTGGCATGCCATGGTGGCCCACCTGGCCGTCTTTGAAAGATTATCCCACTCCATATACAACAGACTCCCTGTGTACTATAAGAAATGGGGCAAGTACCTTAACTCACACCTCTGTTCTACACCCCTTCCCCCACCAGAGAACCCGCCACTTTAACTTTCATCTAGTTCCGACACCTTCCCCTTAGATCATACACAGCAATCCTGAACTGTTTTTTACTCTGTGGTATAATTCTGATTTAAGCCCGTTTCTCACCTCTGTAAGCTTATACAGGTTGTGCTGTATTTGAAAGTTCTGCATATTTATGCCTGTTCTCTGATATGAATACCTATTTTTGCTGGTATTGTTACATTTTAAAAATACAATAAAATCTTTCATGTTAAAAAGAATGTGACACATTTTTGGTCTGTCTGTAGATGGACTACCTTGTTGCAGATAACATCTAACAGGGCTCGCAGGCCATCCAGGACAGTCCTCAATAACATACTGATGTGGAGATGCTGCTCCCTAGCCAACAAAGCGCCTTGAGTCTGAAGACCTTGGCGTGTACTGTCCACCCTGGAAAGGACACATCTGTGATCGGTGTTACCTGACGTTCTGGGGGAGATAACTTTGGTTTTCCTTGTTGATCCACCGCAGAAGTGACCGACTTACAGGATTTATGATTTACTCAGTGCAGAGTGGTGTGGATGAGTCTTTCAGGACTGACCTGTCATCAGACTCTTTTAAGAGCTTCTTCTACATTCTGACCAAAAAGGTGACACATTGAAAGGCATGTTCATAGCTTTTTATTGAACATCATTCTCAAAACCAGCAAGTCTGACCCAACGGTGCTTTCAGATTCAGATTCCTGCTGCTGCTCTGGCGCAGCATCTCGGATGTTAAGAGTGGCTCAGATCTGGGGGTTACTGTACTGAGAGCCATGAGTAATAACCTCCAAATATTTCTGCTTTGGAGTTCAGGCCAGAGTAAGTAGTCATTCTGAGCTGTTTAGGATTAGTAATTTACAGTTCAAAAGCCAAGAGTGTCTAAAGCTAACACCCTTTTCCCATGATATTGATCTTGCGTGACTAAAGTTTGAGATAAAAAAAGAGTCGTCACAAAAAGGTATGGGGTGAAAATGTCCAACTGAAACTTTTAAAAGTACTAAAGTTGGAACCAGGACCCCAGAAAGTGAACCAGAAAAAAAAAGAGTACTTCTGCAGTGTCTAGGAACAGAAAAAAACACTTCCTGCTATTTTAAACAATACAGTGTTTGAAACCTAAAATACCAATAAAATTGGAAAAGAACAAATTTGCAAGCTCTCAGTCGAACACAAAAAATAACATAGCTAGTGGACCAGTAGCTGGATCAGAGGCATCCTTTTTAGAGCTGCAGTTGGCGGAGCCCTGCAGACCTCTTGCGGGCAAAAAAGACTCCACGCTGACCGAACAACAATTTAGGAGTTGCACCACAGTCACCTCTGCAGTCTGTGAAGAACTCTGCTGTGTCAATGCAGTCTTCTCATAGGCACTATTTTTCTGCCATACGGAGGTTCTGTTTGCACCATTTCCTCACTGCTGCTTTTGCCCAAGTCCCTCAAGCTGTTTCAATCTCCATCCAGCCCCACATAATGTTTCTCCTTGTAAAGAGGGACCAGAGGAGTAGAGATGAGGAACCACTAGCAGCCGCACCGAGAATGTGCAACCAGGCAGTCCGTGCATGCTTTTTGTTCCCACAATAGCAGCGCATCAGGAACTCCTTGGTGCTCCCGGACCCCGAGATCACTCAGTTGGGGTCTGGAGACACGAGGGCCATGGTGCAGAAGCCATGAAAGTATCTGCTTAAAGAGCACCAATGACAGCTCTGGGACTGAATGTATACATAATCATGAGTTGCTCATGCATATTAATGAACCCTATTCATGAGCAGCTCATGATTATGTATATATTCAGTCTCAGAGTGGTCATTGGCACTCTTCAAACAAATAGTTTTGTGGCTTCTGCACTGCAGCCCTGGTGTCTCTGAACCCCAACTAAGTGAACTCAGGGTCCGGGAGCACCAGGGACACTCCTAATGCACCACTAACACGGCAAGAAAATGGATGCACACCAATGTGCATGTGCGAACCATCAGCGTGCACATTCTTGGTGTGGCTACAAGCAGTTATGCATCTCTGCTACTCTAGCCCTTCCTCCGCGACCTCGGCAGCAACCCTGTCGGCTCTGGCCAGAGCATGTTCTTCAGTGCAAATAAAGTTCTGCTGTTAGGGAGCTGGGTGTCACTTGACAAGTGCAGTGTAAAAACATTCTTTAAATGTTACCACACAGGACATCTCTATAGTACAAGATGACTGCTAATAGTAAGTATTGTGCATCACATTTATGTTGCTAGAAACCGCTAAAATGCTTTTTAATACAAAAAGCACAGTGCAGGAAACTAATAAATAGCAAACTAGTACTAACATAAGTATATAACTATATCACTAACAAAGCCTAGCTAAAAGACCAGGAGCTGTATCTAGTCCTGTGTTCTTCAACGGGAACAAAGATCTGCCATAGAGGGTTAGGAGTCACGAGACCTGACCAGCGCAGAGTAAAGAGCATTTTTTTTTTTATTTCATTTATTTTCCAGTTCTGGGACATCTCTGAGGCACGGGATGACTAATTAGTGAGAATCCTGTCCAAATTAACTACGTAATAATGAATAAATGGAAGCAAAATATAAACAATCTATAAAACAGAATTAGAAATTAGTGTAAATACTATGTTTTCCAAGTTTTCTCAAAATTGTGAACCTTACCGTAACCTAATATTTTCTAGGTTTTGGCTTTAGACTGAGGCCAGGCTATTCCAAGCAGTAGCGTATGGCACAACTGAGTTGCGCCGGCGCAAGTGCGGACTTGTGCCAAGGAGCAATATTCAGTGGGAGTCATTGTGCAGCACAAATCTCATTGCGCCAATGCGCAACTATAATGCAGGCTCAAGTGCAGTAGGCATGCCCATGAATATCCGGCGCAGTGCAATATTCAACCGTGGAACCATGGTACAAGTGCAGAGCAAATCCGAGATGCACCGAGCAGACTTGAGCCTATAAATACAGGGCACAAGCACACAGACAGCACTTGTGCCAGGCGAGAGGGAGAGAGAGAGAGTGACAGAACAAACAAAAGAAGGAAGGACAGAAAGACAGAGCGAGTGAGAGACAGACAGAAAGACAGAGGCAGCCACAGAGGGAGAGGGACAGAGGTGGCAGTGGAGAGGGAGACAGAGGCAGAGAGAGGGACAGGCAAGCACAGTGCCAGACAGTGCACCAGGGTGGCACACAGCCAGCAGCAGCCGACCACCCAGGGGGATATAGGACATCATGGGCCATGGATAGTGCGCCCTTCCTGATGGAGGCCGTAATGAGGGGTGTGAGGGGGCAGGAGGAACAGCGACGTGGCCGAGGAAGGGCCTGTCAGCAGTATGTCCGGAATAGGTGGTACTGTGCCCGCACCAACTTTGAGAACTACTCAAACATGGAGATTGTGGGATGGTACCACCTGAACAGGGCCATTCTGAGGTAGCTCTGCAAGCTGTGCAGTGAGGAGATGTAGGCACCCACAAGACGGAGCCACTCCAATGTCTGTGGAGACCAAAGTGACAGATGTCATGTGCCTGCTCGACACAGGCACCTTCCAGAGACCAACAGAGGACACCACAGGCATAACCCAGTCAGCCACATCACGCCTCCTCACACAGTTCTTCAACACTCTGCTGCCACGTACTTCGGAATACATCCGTTTCCACAGCACACCTGCAGAACGTACAGCAGCCATGCAGGATTTCCACAGGGTAGCACATTTGCCTGGCATGCTTGTGGCCATTGACTGCACCCACATGGGCATCCACACACCACCTGGCCCCGAGGGTGTGGCCTGCATCAATAGGAAGGGGTTCCCAAGCGTCAACTGCCAGGTGGTGTGCGATGCCATGGGGCGCATCACCAATGTCTGTGCCACACACCCTGGGAGTGCACATGATGCGTTCATCTGGCACAGCTCTGTGCAGTGTCACAGGTTCGAGTGTGGGGACATCCCCATGGGCCACCTAGCGGTGAGTATGGGACAGGCAAGGGGTGACGGGCAGAGCAGGCCACGAGATGAGGGAGGGCAGGGTGGGCATTCCAATGAGGGTGCCAGGGACAGGCAAGGGGCACAGCAAAGGATGGCAGAGGGCTAGCCATGTCATTATCCACACAGAAGACCCTGGCTGCTCACCCCCTACCGGTGCCTGGCGCCCATTCGCCCCCAGCAGAGGAATGCTATAACAAGGCACATGCAGCACACGCTACATCATTGAGCATGTATTCGGCATGCTGAAGGCATGTTTCCATTGCCTAGACAGGTCTGGTGGTGCCCTAAAGTACAGCCCCTCAAAAGCCTGTGGCCTATTCCTGGCCTGCTGCATACTGCACAACATGGCCATTGACTGTGGGATAGCTGTCGAGGATGATGATGGTGACAGTAGTGGGGATGAAAAAGGCAATGGGCCGGAGGGTGGTGGACAGTCCCCCCTGGGCAGAGGGTGGTGCATGCAGGTAGGTGGCACGAAACCCATGCATGAGCCACACACACAGGTAAAGCACATAAGCAGGGGTGTGCATGGCAATGGGCATGCACACACAGAGGTATGGTGCACATGTAGGGGAGTCAGTAGCACACAACCACACACAACTGCACACAGCATCACACAGCAGCACACACATGCACCCACACACCCAGGGGCTGGCACATGGTGGGGATCAGATGCACTGCACCAGTACACAGGCGCAACCGGTGCTGAACTGCCCCCATCATGCCCACACCACACGGTCCAGCGGCTGGGCATGCATGCACATGGGCAGCATGCGGCACGACACACAGGCACCTCACTAGTGATATGCACACACACACACACTACACGTCACCCATGCGCACACAGGGCAGCAGCTGCAGACTGCGGTCAGGGCGTCGCGCACATCAAGGCCGCTGTGTGGAACCATGGCCATCACAGCCACGGGGCGGCTGCACCAGGGTCGATCGGCAACCACAGGCTGCTCATCGGCCACAGGGGGTGTTTGCAACAGCCCTCCAGGGGTTGAACTGTGGGACCGCGACCAGGTCCACGTGGGTTGCATAGGTGCCCAAATAGGCCTGCCCAGGTGTGCCTGAGATGCCTACATCACAGCCCGGCGTCAACAGTGTGGGTGTCGCCCGACGCTGGGATTGTGGGGTGGACAGTGCACTGTGTGGGGTCTGCGGTGGCCGGCCATGCAGTGCAAGGCCATCTGTGATCTCATTGGTAATGCAATCCTGGGATGCAGCCGTGGCCTCCCGCATGCGCTGTATTGGTGCCAGAAGCTGCACAGTGCCCCTCTGACGCCGCTTAGCCACCTGGTGCACCTCCACGCGCAGTGCATGCACCCCAGCGGCAAGCTGCACCTGTTGCATCACGGAGGCCCACAGCAAATGGGTGTGCTCAGCCAGCGGGTTGGCGTCCTGGGGTTCCTGGGTGGGATGTCAACCCTCCTGTGGTGACCGGCCACTCTGCGCAGCCCCCCTCTCAGGTGGACGCTGCACAGTGGGGTCCTCGTGGGGTATGTCCCTAGCTGGCACCCCGGCACCGGACCCTGCATCCGGCTGCCCTCAAGTACCCGCAAGCCTGCTGCCGTTGCCCGTCCAGCCACTGAACGCTGCCCAGCACCTGCGTGGCTGCACCACCACCGCCACCACATAGCACAGCTGTGGCAGTGCACACAGCAGCACCTGCAGTGGCAGCAGGCAGCTGTTCCCCTGCTGTCAGGTCACTGGGCGTGCTACCTGTGTTGGTGTCTGGTATGGGCGTTTCCCCCCACAACAGTGCCCATGCTGTCCAGGATTAAGGTGAGGTCGTCATCGGCATCGGACCCCACCCTGATCTGTGTCGCCACGCAGAGAACATCAAGACTGGCATCCTGTAGGAACACATCCAGGGCCTCGTCCGACCCCATGCCCAGGACATCTGGCTGGACAGTGGTGGTGTGCTGCAGTCTATCAGGCCCCCGGATGTCTGTGGAGGTGGATGGCTGGTCCTCTGTGGCCAGTCTTGCTTCCACAGCCACTGCTGGTGCCCCATCCTCCGCACGCAGGCGTGCTGGTGCTGAAAGAGAATACAGGTGTGTCAGTGATGCAATGCCCACAAATGCCCCCCCACACACAGTCACTGCATGCTGTGCGTGGCCGACATACGTACCATGCAGTGATGGGCTGCCACCCATCTGGAATCCTCCTCCAGACACACTCTCCACGGTGCTGTGGCGCATGGTGGCTGCCACCAACTCCTCCTGCACTGTGAGCTGTGGCGCATCTGCAGGCCCCACTCCAGTGGCATTCCGGGTCACATGGATGGCCGTCTCCTTCTCCTTTATGTGCCTCTTGTCCATGCCCACCTTCTTGTGGCACTCCTGCACTGACTGCTGGTGGCTGCCCTGCTGGTTCACACATGCTGCCACCT
Organism: Neoceratodus forsteri; assembly: GCA_016271365.2. Taxonomy (NCBI): domain Eukaryota; kingdom Metazoa; phylum Chordata; order Ceratodontiformes; family Ceratodontidae; genus Neoceratodus; species Neoceratodus forsteri. The sequence goes on along the minus strand of CM057453.1, from coordinate 1,453,742,923 downwards.
CCTCCCAGGCCCCAGTCCTGGCCTGTGGTGTGCCCGTGGCACCACTCAACAGCGGCTCCCTGTCGAGGTAGGCCTCAAACAGGGCCTATGATTCTGCCATAGTGAAGTTGGGAATGCGCTCGCGAATGGGCCCATGCTCCTCACCCTCCTCATGTTCTGACATGTCACTTCCTGTGGACATGGACAGCACAGTGTGTCAGCGGCAGCAGCACTCTATTCGGTCCCCCCTGCTGTGCTGGCTGGGCTCAGTGTGCTCCAACAGCATGCGCAACTTACCTCAAAAGGATGCAATACCAATCCATGGCCTGTGCCGATCTGTGGCGCTTTTATAGTGGATCGCATGCAAATGAGCTTAGGCGCAAAGCTAATGACATGCTAATTCCCCTAGTGCGCCATGCATTGGCTAATGAGCTCATCTGCATGTGGTGGCTGAATATTGCAATTTTGCTCTGTGTGCAATGAGACTGCTCCAGAGCAAGTCACGGCGCAATGCACACGCATGCGCGGTGCCCAGGACCACGGTGCACATGCGCCGGACAGTGTACTGTCGCCTACTGCGCACTGTGCACCCACTGCGTGATAGAGACCATGGCGCAAGGTGCGTCATGCCTGCTATTGCGCACATGCACACTGTGTGGCGGCCTACCTCTGACCCCTGCTGTGACCTCTGTCCCTGGGTGATCCCCGCACCCATGACCCCACCTAGCCAAGCATCTCCAAGACTGCGTGATGGGCAGACACCGCGCATGTCCCCTTGGCCCACGCATCTGGCGCACGCTGTGGCCATGTACGCCTACCGCTGTCATTTTGCTCAGCGGCTCAAATATGAAACATCGCGCAGCAGCGAGCAGGATGAGTGGCCAACCAAACACAGGTTGAGCTAGTCAACCTCGTGGCCTGCATCCAGCCCCACGCACTCCAAATGTTTGGGCAGGCACCACTGCAGCAGCCCCAGGTGGCTATGTGGCAGGCTACTGCTGTCTCACTGAGGCAGCACACAGGGGTGGCCAGGATGGGGAAGCAGTGTCGTCACCACCACCGGGACCTGGCTCGGAGGGACCCAGAACACCTCAGGAGGCTGGAGACATGTGTCAGGCGTGGGGCTGTGCCATAGCCAGGTGAGTAGGTCCATTATACATGTGAGCCCTGGTGCTGTACTGTGGTGTTGGCTAGGCTGCCTGGCATGTCCTGCAGGGCGATGTACTGCCATCGTGAGCACTGCAGGGTGGCATCACCCTCCGCCACTTGCGTTGCGATGCCACTGTGGGGGACGTGTCGAGCAGGGGCTCACTCTGTGCACAGGAGTGGGGGTGGTAGGCTGCTGCTGTGGTTGGTTACTGATGTGTACCTGTTTCTGTTCCATTCCCAGGGCCTCAGGACCAAAGAAGGGAATGCTGGCAGGACGCCAGGCTACAGCTGCCCAGGGTGGAGGAGCGGCTCCGGCACCAGTGGGGCCACAGAGAGCAGGTAGGCACTAATACTGTCCTTCGCACCATCATTGGGGGTTGGCGGGGGTGTGGGTGCGTGCATGGCCACCTGTGCCGTGTGTCGTGACAGCTGTGTGTGTCGCACCGTGCAGGGTGCCTGCCATTGAGGCGCATCCATTGGACATGTGTGCTGGCTGCTGGTGGGGTGGGTGTGCGCCCGGCTGCCACTGATGTTGCTGTGGTGCTGACAGAGCACTGTACCATGTGACTGCTGTGGCACAGTTGGATGGCCACTGTACGGCGGGGACCACCACTGTGCGCTGCTGTGGTGTGCCATGTTTCTGGCAGGCGTTGGCCAACACCCCTGTGGGTGGCCTGTATGGGCCCTCGGGGGTTCCCACTGCCCAGTGCGCGCTGTGGTTGGGCATGGTTCCTTGGGACATTGCACTGATCACCTGTCCTGTCCCTTGTCCTAGGTGTCCGGCGGCAGCACAGGAGGCCCCTCTACTGTCGACTCCTGCGATAGTTGATCCTCATAACGTCGACGGCGATGGAGGCAGTGCTGCAGGTCCGGAAGATGCTGTTGGTGGACAGGAGGCAGCGATGTCTGCAGGGGGTGGCAGGCCGTGGCTGCCGCTAGTCGGACTCTGATTTCCCCTGTTTCCCCAGCAGTACCTCCCCTTCAGTCCCTCTTCCCACCGCGCAGTCCTTGTTCCCTCCCTCCCTCGCTTTCCTACCTTCCCCCACACCTTTTTCCTGCACATAGTTGTTTTGCACAATATATTACTTTTGACATACCTGCCTGCGTCTGTGTCTGCTTTGCAGGTGGCGTGGGAAGCCATGCTGCAGTGGCCTAGTGCCTGTCCATGTGGTGTGCATGTGTTGGGGTGCGTGTTGTGCTTCTGTGGATCACTGCTGTGTGCTGCAGTGTGTCCCACTGTGGTAGTGTCCCTCCCCTCAGTTGGTGGCTGTGCCTTGGCGTGCCCATGGGGCGGCTGTCTGGGTTGTGTGGTGGGTGTGGCCTGCCTTGGTCTGGATGTGCAGGGGGGACACAGCCTGCAGCCTGCGGGGGGCACCTTTGGTGGCTCTCAGTCCACCATTGGCACCCCCCCATTACCTACTGTCTGTCCCACTGTTGTGTTCTGGGGTGGGGATCTGGGTGCCTGTGTGCGCCCTGCTGTGCCCAGCTGGTGGTGGCCTCCTGTGGCCTGTTGCTATGCTTCCCTAGCTCTGTCCCTGGGTCACCTCTCTGTGCCATGACCCCCTCTGTTGCTCTGCTCCCGCGGTTGCCTTGGCGCTTCTCTGTCTGCCCATGGCGCACCTGTGGTTGCGCCATGGCGCATCCACGGTTGCGCCATGGTGCATCCACAGTTGCGTCATGGTACAACTGTGCCATATTCAGTCATTTTGCGCTGGCGCAATGCGGCCAGTGCAACCTCTGAATATGGCTCCTGTTGCACCACGGCGCATCAGATTTCCACTGCGCCGGACTTGCGCCGGCCTTTGGTGCATTTCTGAATATCTGGGCCCTAGTGTCAAGTCTTCTAAATGTTTCACATGAACACAAACAGTACAATTCCTATTACCTTCTCATGCCAATGGTTTTCAACTGTGCTTTTTTTTTAAGTTGGCAATGCACTGGCAACTCACACCAGGCTGTTTTTTGACACAGAACCAGCTGAAGAGCAACATATATGAAATGATTCTGAAACTCAAATGAAATGTATCGGCAGTTTTATCACAGTGCTAAGAAAATAATGAACTACCACTCTTAGGCAACAGATTTTGCAAGGACCTGTGCTGAATCGAACAACACTTATGCAACTGGTTGAGACATGTTAAAGCAACTCATTTGCATGGGTTTAATGGGAACTGTACTGTACTTATTCCACTGTCTTCTTCAAAAACAGAAATGCCCAACTGTCCCAAACTGACCTTACAACTGATGCGTTTGTGCCACGGTAAGCACAGTGATGGTAACAATTGAACAGTGAAGTTAGAAAACGGGGATAAATATATTTTGTACAGACATGACGGATACATAGGTAAAAACATTAAAAAAAAAAAAAAAAACTGAACAAGGGGTCCTCAATTAGACCGCGACACAGGAATATAGTATGTTAATGTAATTCTGTGCTGAAGTGGACCGCTGCTCTTAAACTGCAATATTTATTCTCAAACTGGTAACAACTTCACAAATCCATTACACTTGAATCATACCTGACAATACTCTGCAGTCGGGTCAGCTCTTCTTCATTAACTAGATCCATTTTATTGATGATGACAAGATCAGCCAATGCCACCTGTCTGAAAGGTAGAAAAATAAAGATAATCAGCCTGCTCCAGCATGCAACATATGGTTGGACAATAGTGCCAAGACCCCGCATACATGCTGCTAGCGGATTTATAAGACTCTATTCCCCTCCCCTCAACTCTCCAGGTCAAGCACTACTATACAAATAGCACTAGGGTACAGTGACTGAGCAAGTAAGGCAAGGTTCGCGAAAGCCTCCTGCAGTGACAGGTCACAGTGCGATTGCTGCTGACCCTAGTTCAGAAAAACAATACGCCAAGAGCAGCACATTGCTACTGCTACAAATGACTGTATACATCAGTGTGCTTGCTTTGTCAGGACTCTAATGCGGTGTGCCTCCGCCATATTGTCTGTCTGATGCGGCTGGGGGGACTCAGTCAGCAATGCGTGGGGAAACGCAGGAGAGACGGGTTCGGCGTGCACCCCAGAGCACAGGCCACGGAGAGAGAGGCACGGGCACCGGCAGACAGGTTGTTGCTGACATTGCTAAATGCGAAAAGTTAAATGTGTTATGAACATTAAAATACAGAAGTTGAAATTGAAATGTCATCCAAGTAGCCAGCAGGTGGAGAAGTGCGGTCGCGAGGGCTAGCTGCTCAAAAGCCCTCCCCACAGCCACCGAATCTCCCCCGCGGACAACGGAGCTGCAGAAGCTACCAGTGCAGTCACGAGGGCTAGCTGCTCAAAAGCCCTCCCCACAGCCACCGAATCTCCCCCGTGGACAATGGAGCTGCAGAAGCCACCAGTGTGGTCACGAGGGCTAGCTGCTCAAAAGCCCTCCCCACAGCCACCGAATCTCCCCCGCGGACAACAGAGCTGCAGAAGCCACCAGGTAGCAATTCCCAGATCACAGCTGCTCTCAGGGAGTTGCGCCACAGAATTTTAAACTTGGCTCCTTTTTTCCCCAGCTTAGTGTGCTGACTCTGCCTTTGTATTCCCTCTCGGTGGAGCGGGGCTGCTGCTCGTTTGTTCTAACAGCACTCTGCCTTCAAAGCCGCCCAAATTGTAACCCAAAAAAGAGTTAAAACTGAATTTCAAGGGTAAAGTGCCATACAGCTCAGGACTGTAAGAGGAACCGAGCTGTACAGCTTGCACAGTATTCAAAGAACTGCTACACCTAAGGGGTTTCAGAGCTTTACTGCCGTGCACCTTGTACTGGTAACGAGCCGAATCATTAAGGGACAGAGCTACACTAACATCACGCTCTGAAATCAGGCATTTTTTCACCCGGGGAACCGAGCTGTACTGCTTCTACGCTACTTATCTCTGTAAAGTAACCAGCGTAGGATCTCCTACCCGGCGAAGGCGCCGTCCACTAGTCTGTTTAAAGCAAGCCAAATCACTTTGCATTTTCAGACTGTATTTCAATGCTTTTGTGTTAATCTTGTATTGTGAAACTGTTGTATAGAAGTAATCTAGCTCCTCCTCCCTACCTACCTACCTGTATTTAACAGCTGCCTTTTCTGTCCCCCCCCTGCAATGCGGTCGCGAGGGCTAGCTGCTCAAAAGCCCTCCCCACAGCCACCGAATCTCCCCCGCAGACAACAGAGCTGCAGAAGCCACCAGGTAGCAATTCCCAGATCACAGCTGCTCTCAGGGAGCTCTTGCCCCACCTGCGCTACGTGCAGGCTCCCCACCGCTCCCACCACCACCCTTGGTGGGCTCCTCCTTATATAGTGCTGTCCTCGTGAGCTGCTAAACCAATCAGCCCACTTTACCATTAGCTCCTTATACTATTCAGCCACTAGTGGCCACCGCAGAGCAATTTTCTATCTACTACTGTGTAAGTAATACAAATAAATAAATAAATGTAAAATAATGCAGTTTCTCACACATACAATCGTTATGCTCTGCCTCACCTTATCCTCCCTTCCACCGTCAACCCATCCTACTCTGCCTGAGCCATTGCCACTTCTCCCTACAGTCACCAAACCACCCCCCCACTCCTCCACAGCACTTGTGGACCACAACAAGTCCCCTTGGAATAACTGGTCCCTGGGGGCCTCCATCCTCCGCCTCTCTTTCCATGTGGTTTGCCTGCTCGATATATCCCCTCTACACAGACCCTATGACAACCTTACGCATCTAAATCACTCCACTGACGTAGGACAACCCAAAGCCCTATGCCTACTAAGACACCCCTGGCTTTCCTTCTCCTTATAGCCGGGGACATTGAATGCAACCCAGGACCACCTGCAACCAAAGCTGCTCAACCCCCCCCCCACAACAGCTACGCACCTCCCTAAAGGTCTTAAGACTGTCCACCTAAACATATGCAGCATCCTAAACAAAATTGCTGCCTTACAAACCATGGTCCTTACCCTTTGCCCTGACATTTTAATCATCACTGAATCCTAGCTGAAGCCACACAACCAGGATGTTGAATTCTCAATACCTGGTTTCTCCCTAATCCGCCAGGATAGACATGGCAGAAAGAAGGGTGGCGGCACTGCCATGTACATCTCCTCAACTCTTCAATTTTCCATAATCACCTTGATGGCCCCCATACAACCTATAGATTCCCTCCTAATCAAAATCCCACTGCCCTATTCCATCCCAGTATACATTGCGGAGTCTTACTGCCCGCCAGAAACACCACTGGGTAGCATTCTTGACCATCTTGGCAACCTGAGGTCCCTTACGGAGGGCGGCGAACTTCACATACTTGGGGATTTCAATCAGAATTGGCTAGGCAGCGCAACCTCCAAATCGCCTCACCAAATAGATGCCCTAAATTTGTCCCAGCAAACAGTTGAACCCACCCGCCTAAACCACAAATCCAACAAACACACACTCTTGGATTGGGCGCTAACCACCCACCCTCATCGGATCGTTCAAGCTGGCCTACTTCCTGACTCCCTTAGTGACCACCATATGATTTACATGGTGTGTAAAATCTTCAGACCCATGGCCCCCCCACCCCGCACGCTTCTCAACAGAGTTTATAAGTCCCTTGATCTGCCACCTCTCCTAAATGACCTCACCAGCACTGACTGGTCTTTCATCCCCAGGGTCACCTCCATGGACGATGCCCTGAAATTTTTCTCCACTAACTTCCTCACCATCTAGGACTGCCATGCTCCACTCAGGAGATCCTGAGTAAGAGGATCCCATTTGCCTTGGGTAACAACAAACCTTATGCAACAACTACGAGCCAGAGACCACGCCTGGAAATCTTTCGAGGCCACAGGTGGTCAAACGGCTCAGCAACACTACCAATCACTAAGAAATGCCTGCACAAGGCTCATTCGACAAGCCAAATCAAATTACTTTAAAACTGCATTCAATAACAACTTCGCTCACCCTACTCAATTCTGGAAGTCAATAAAATCCCTTCTTTCCCCTCCGGCCCAACCCCCTACCCCCTCACTTAACATTGCAGGGAAAAACATCATGGATCCCAGCTTGGTAGCCACCGAATTTAATTCTTATTTCTCCTCCACTGCCTCATCCCTTCTCTCCTCCCTTCCCCATCCCCCACCCACTTCTCCCCCTTTCATACCCTCCACGGCCTCTTTCTCTCTTTGCCCAGTCTCATCTGGTCAGGTGCTAAACAAACTGAAGTCTCTCAACCCAGCCAAAGGTAAATGTCCTTCTGGCCTTGATTCCAAAATGCTTCAGCTCTCAGCACCTGCCACAGCCCACCCGCTAACCTTGCTTTTCAACCTGTCATTTAAACTCGGGGCAGTCCCCAACCAATGGAAACAAGCCACAGTCATTCCCCTTCCCAAAGGAGGGGACCTCTCCTCACCATCCAACTACCGCCCTATATCCCTGCTCCCCACCCTAGCCAAAATTCAAGAGCACCTTGTCCTCTCCCAACTCCACCACTATCTTGAGACCACATCATTCTTCACCCCCTACCAGGCCGGCTTCAGAAAAAAAATCACTCCACCACCACCTCCCTCCTCTGTCTCACAAACGCCATCCTCACGGGTATGGACAAAGGGGAAATAACAGCTGCCATATTTATAGACCAGGCGAAAGCTTTCAACACCATCTCCAACCCCCTGCTACTGGCAAAACTTGCTCAAGCTGGTCTGTCGGAAACTGCAAATAACTGGTTCCACTCATACCTGGCCGACAGGTACCAATCTGTCCGCATTGGCTCGGCTACATCCACCTCACTCCCAGTCACCAGCGGTGTCCCCCAAGGGTCGGTTCTCGGCCCACTGTTATTCTCTATTTTTGTCAACGACCTGCCTGCAGCCTGCCCACATACGGCCATCCACATGTACGCAGACGATACGGTGTCGTTTGCCTCTGGCCCATCCTCTAGTGTAGTGTCCGTCTGCCTACAGAAGGATTTCGACTCCGTCCGATGTTGGTTCATCTCGAACCAACTATTCCTAAACTCCAAAAATAAGTCTCCCTCACCTTCGGCTCCCAGCCCAAACTAACCCAGCTTACTGCCCCACCTACGCTCTACACTCTGGACAGCTCCCCACTAGAGGCCTGCACCTCTTATCGATATCTAGGTGTCTGGTTAGATCAACATCTTGACTTCTCAGCTCACATTGATGCTATACACAAAAAACTGCATCCCATGTTGGGAGCCCTCTACCGGAACAAAAATTGCATACCCCTGCCAACCAGGCAAGCAATAGTCCAAAAAATGATCCTCCTTATTATTGATTATGGTGATATTGTCTACTGTGCCACCCCACAAACTTCCCTAGCTAGGCTCAACCCCCTATTTAACTCTTTCTGCCGATTCTCGCTGGATCGTCCTCCCAACACCCACCACTGTGCCCTCTACCAATCCTTGGACCTCCCCTCTCTACACAACAGAAGATTGCTTCACTGCGCTAGAACCTCTGCTAAGTTCTGGTCACAGACACTCCCTTCCTACCTGTCATCCTCCCTAACTGCCTTACCCCCACCTACCTACGTGCTCCGTAACATCGACGCCAGGCTCCTGCACATTCCACATAGATCCACCCGGTCCGGCCAGGCTGCTTTCAGCTTTAGGTTGCCCAAATTATGGAATTCCCTGGCAGCCGACATTAGGCACTCCACAAGTACTCTCCAACTAAATGCCCTTCTCAAAACGCACTTCTCTACCTCCTGCACCTGTAACCCCCCCAGCATCCCTCTCACTCCCGAATCCGTCCAGTGATAGCACCAGTCTGGTTCTCCATTGTCAGTCTGAGTCCTTGTATGAAATGGAAAAAAAAAAACTACGCTACTGTACTATAACTGCTTACCCTCGGTTTGTTCTATTCACATTATGTATGTTACCCACTGTTTTGTTCTAAACACATTATGTATGTTTGTTCTGATTGTATCATGTTCCACTGTAACCCCTTAACCCCAGGGCACATCTGGAATCGAGCGGTACTCTGCTCAGCATGCCTTCCTGGTAAATCTCTTAAATAAATAAATAAATAAATAAATGCAGGAAAGTCAACAGTTGTGTAGCAGCTTGTCATCACCAGTAGGTGGCATTATCGTCAATGTACCTAAGAAGACAGGAGACAAAAGGCACCTATTTCCTAAGCTCCATCACCACACACTTCAATTCAATGTATTTATTTTACCAGGAAAAGGATCCATTGAGAAAGCTTATTTACAAGGAGGTCCTGGGTAGGACAGTCGAAATACATAAAAATGCAATGTAACAGAAACAGAAATACAAATACAGTGAAATATTAAAGATACTGAACCCAAAAATAACATCCAATGTTTAAGATACAAGGTAGCACAGCAGTATTCAGTTCCATTAGATATAAAGGAAAAGTACCATTCCCCCTATTTGGACAAATGCGGTAAAAAGCAGCTGAATGCCCCTCTGGAGTGTATATATAGTCACTGTGGCATTTACCAAAGTGATTGGTGCTACGTACAATTTTTGTATGTGCCTGCTTTTAAAAGTGGGGTAAGCTGAGGGTATTCTCAGCATATATCATTCTGTTTGCGAGGTTACAAGAGATCGTGGAATTCCTTCCCCTCTATTAAAAAAAAACCGGAAGAGTAAAATTTTTCAGTGATTTTGTTTTCTCAGCAAAGGTTCCTTTATGTTAAACTCCTCTAAGCCAAAACCCGTAGGCCTGGATATTCAAAAGAGTTGCGCATGGCGGAACAGGGATGCACCATGCGCAACCACCAATGCGCCCTGACGCGATATTCAAAGGGGCAAGTTGTGATGCGCAACTCCCGATGCACCGGGGCACATCGGTAATGTATGCTGCGCAAGTGCAGGGGGCGTGCCCATGCATATGCGGCACATCCCAATATTCAGCCCGGGATGTGCAGTGCATACGTTGGCACAACCCTGCCTTGCGCCACTGAGGGGGGCGCAAAGATGTGCCTGGGAAAACCAGGAACAAATCCAGGCCACCCACAGGCGAGCTGCCATATTGCAGGGCGCAATACGGCAGCCGCCAGCCGTGGGTGGCCACCCGCCCTCCCAGAACATGGACCACAAGCCCCCTGCCCTGGGAGCATTGTGCCCCCCTGCCCCGTCACCCGCGGGCAACTGTAGTATTAAAATCTGTGGTGGTCCAGTGGAAACCCCCCCCATCGCCTGATTTCGGGCGTATGTAATAATAATCCCTGGTGGTCAAGGGGAAAGCCCTCCAGTGCCCAACTGCAGGCATAAGTAAACATAATCCCTGGTGGTCCAGTGGAAGGTCCCCCATCGCCCGATCGTGGGTGGAAACATCGCTAGATACCCAGGTGGTCCAGTGGTACCCCACTCCCCACCCACCGCTGAGGTCCCCTGCCACCCAGCACCCCCCCTTTCATCGGCAGGTGGCAGCACCCCGTCCGCATGCTGCCAGGCCACCCGCTGAATGACAGCGTACAGTACGCATTCATTCACATATCAGGCCTGTGTAGTACAGTTTGGTCTGCATGCCCATTGGTCCACGAGTGGTCCTAAAGGCATACAGACTGTACTGTACACTGTCATTTGGCGGGCGGGGTGCTTGGTGGTGGGGACCTCAGTGGGCGGGTGGGGAGAAGGTACTGCCTCAGATTTATCGTTACAAATGCCATGATCAGGCGATTGGGGAGTCACCACTGGACCACCAGAGATTTATCATTACTTATGCCCGCGATTGGGCATGGGGTATCCATTGGACCACCAGGGATTATCATTATGAATAGCTGCGATCGGATGATGGGGGGTATCCACTGGACCACCAGGGATTTATCATTACGAATGCCAGCGATCAGGCGATTGGGGGGTTACCACTTGACCACCGGAATTTAGCATGCCTTATGCCCAGATTGGTGTGCGGGGCGGGGGAACCACCATGGGACAACAGGCGTCGGTCTCGATGGCTGCAGCCTGGCAGCGGGCACCAGGCGCCAAAATGCGGGGATCGACGCGCCGCGCATGCAAATGGGACCATAATGACTACCAAATGGCCCCATTTGCCGCCCCGCATACATAATGGCCTCATTTGCATGCCCAGTGCTGGAATATCACGGGTTGATGTGCCTAGTGTAACTGTACTTGATACGCTTGGCGATTCCCCTGCTCCCGTTTCCATTACTTGCGTTTTGGCGCAGTGTGTGCGCCATCAGTGCCATATCTAACGGTGTTATGCCATGGCGCAGCACCAGTGAATATCGCCTGGTCCATGCCCTGGTGCAGTCCGGTTGTGCTGTGCCTGGGCTTGTGCCCCTTCCTGGGGCAATATGAATATCCAGCCCCTAGTTTTTTAATAGCGGCTTTAAATGGACACTGTCAACCACTTAAGCCTCACAGTGTCCCCAGATTAAAAGGAAAAAAAATTACTCACCATATTAATGTTGTTTATTTTCAGGGATCCCCCACTATGTTTACACTCTATGCATCAATCTCCTTGGAGACAGATGCCCGGAGACAGAACCTATTTTAATTATCAGAATTTAGAATCTTGGTTCAAACTCTGCAGTGCATTCACACTCCGATCTGGCAGTTTGCCAGATTTGTTTCTATAGCCAGAGTAGAGCTGTGGTTAGTAAAACTAGCTAAGAGGCTACCAAAAATACATGCATTTCTATCAGATTTTGAAAAAAAAAACACCAGTCAAATTGAAGCAGACGTGTAAACGTAAAATACATAGAAAGTGGTTATTCACCTGTAGCTGTAGTTCTAGGAGTGGTATATAGTTCACATCCACACACTGGCAGTTCCACTGCAAAGTGCTGATTCACCGGAATGTCTTCAAACTAAGTTCCTCCCACCAACCAGGCTGGATATCCCTTGGTCTCCACCCCGTGATGTCAGATCTTGCACACTGGAAGCAGGGATCCTTGTACCACTTGCCAGGGGAAGCCGAGTGGGTGGTGTGGATGTTAACTATATACCACTCCTAGAGCTACAGTTGCAGGTGACCAACCACCTTCTAGGAGTAGAGATATAGTTCACTATCCACACACTGGCAGACTTCCATCAGTTCTCCGGGGGCAAGGCCCACACCCTATTTGGCAAACACAGACTAGAGAACCGAAGTCCCAAAAGCAGCATCCCAGCGAAACTCTAGGTCAATGCTGTAATGGGAGATGAAGGTATGTGCTGACTTCCAGAGAGCAGGCCTACAGCTCTCCAGAATGGGGATGCCTCCGGAATCAGCCATTGAGGCAGTGGTATGTCTAGTGGAATGAGCCCAAAGCCCTATGGGAGGTTCCTACCAGTCAACTTATAGGAGAGGTTGGTGCAAGATGTAATTCATCTGCCAACTGCCCTCTCTGTTGCCAGTCTGCCAAGCAAAGCTTCAGCACATCACAAACAGCTGACAAGCCTCACCCTGAACTTCAGATGTGCGCTGCTTATAGTAAGAGAGTACTCTGTGTAGGTCCGGAGTATGAAGCCTGTGGTCAGTCTCCGAAGAAGGGTTGGTAAGCTATACTGGGAGGTTCATCACCTAGTTAAAGTGGAACTCCAATACAACTTCAGGAGGAATTCTGTGTAGAGGTAAAGGATGACCTTGCAGAAGACCACATAACAAGACTCCACCTAGAGCACCTGGAGCTCCCAAATCCTTCTGGCTGACGTAATGGCCACCAGGAAAGTCATCTTCCACAACAGGTGTGAAATCTCACACCTGTGCCTAGGCTCAAATGTCTAGCCCATGAACACAGCCAGCACCAGCAGTAGGTCCCATGGTGGTGGTGGTTCATGCACTGGAAGGGAGAGATGGTCAAGGCCTTTGAAAAAGCATCTGGCCACCTTCTCCAGGGCTACAGTCAACACACCAGCCCATATCCAGTATGCAGAGATGGCTGCCAAGTGCACTTTGAGGGTCATCACTCACAGCACCAGCTGAGGAAGGGACCAGGGGTACTCGTGGATACTGGCCACAGGGCAGGCAAGAGGATCAAGGTCCCTGCCTGACATCAAATGGAAAACCGTGTCATAGAAACACAGACTTTGACAGCAGATAAGGACCACTTGGCCCACCCAGTCTGCCCATTTCCCCTACCTATTGGATAAGCTGCAGATCCTAGTTAACCAACAGCCTACTTCCTCGTACACCCCACTATGATTGCCTTATGTCTGTCCCATGCATTCTTGAATTCCCCTTTAAATTTCCATTTAAAGATGTAGCACCAGCGGGCTGACCACTTTCGGAAGGCCACCACAACATGGAGCAGCTCCTCCAAAAGATCCAGGGCCTAGAGCTTTAGCCACTCAGGAACCAGGCCATGAGGTGCAGGGACTGAAGGTCCAGGTGCATGACCAATCCCATGCTGTCAGGTCAGCAGGTCTGGATGAAGAGGAAACTGCCACGGAGGCCTGCTACTGAGACTGAGGAGATACAGGTACCCAAACCGCCATGGCTAGTCTGGAGCTATCTGGAGCTACCTATTGGATAAGCTGCAGATCCTAGTTCCATTTAAAAAGATGTAGCACCAGTGGGTTGACCACTTTCGGGAGGCCACCACAACGTGGAGCAGCTCCTCCAAAAGATCCCATGCTGTCAGGTCAGCAGGTCTGGATGTAGAGGAAACTGCCATGGAGGCCTGCTACTGAGACTGAGGAGATACAGGTACCCAAACTACCATGGCTAGTCTGGAGCTATCAGGATCATCCATGCCTTGTCCTTTCAGGCCTTGACCACCACCGTGTGAATCAAGAGCAAGGGAGCAAAGGCGCACATGAGGTCTATGGTCCAGGGCCTCAAGAAGGCATCCCCCATCAGTGTCCCAGACTGAGGGAGGTTTGTCTTCTTCCAGAAGGCAAACCGGTTCACCAGAGTTGTGCCCCACAGGGAGAACAGGTGGTCCACCACCTTCGGATTCAGGGACCACTCGTACGTCTCCTCTCCCACCTGGCTGAGAGCGTCCGCCAGCTGACTGTCTGCTCTGGCAACATGAATCGCCAGGAAATCTGCACCCATGCTGCACACAAGGGTCCAAGTGCAGATGGCCTCTGGACGCAAGGGAAGATAATGCATATTGCCCTGCCTGTAGAGGCAGAACAAGGTCGTGGTGTTGTCCATCTGAATTTACACAGCCTGACCCCTGACTGAAGGAGCAAATTCCTTCAGAGCTAGCCGCACTGCACAGAGCTCCAGCAGGTTAATGTGATGACGGGACTGACCATACCTCTCAACCTTTCACCACCAAAATGTGTGACACGATGTGTGACAAATGAGCAAAATGTGTGACACATCATCTAACATGGCACTGGAAGCTCAGAACACTATAACTATCAGTGCACTAATGTTCATAATGTTTTTGTATAACTAAGCATAATAGATTATTATGAATTTCTGCTTTAAAGTCTTAGTGGGGTATGTGGAATATCACCTTCCCCATGATGGACAAAGGGTTTCTGAGAGGTAAAATGAGTGACATACCTCATAATGTGTGACAGTTGAGAGATATTCGGGACTCCCTGGGTGACCAGAACCTGTGAGCTCTGTGGTCTCCACCCCACCAGAGACATGTCCGTCGTGAGAGTGATGGTCAGCTCTGGACAGAGAAATGGGATCCCTTCCTCTGGATGTTCTGGGATCAGTCACCACTGGATAGCATCCCACATTAGTTAGGTTACTGTGACCAGCTGGTCCAAGTGTCCTAGGTGCTAGGACCACGAATGGTACAACTCCCACTGCAGGTACTGCATCCACAAGCAGGCCCACCGAAACACAGTGGTGCAGGACACCATGTACCCCAGCAGCTGTAACAAGTCCCGGACACGGCGTGACCACACAACCTGAAATGATCGGGCAAAGGAGATAAGATTCAATGCCCAGTTCACAAGGAGGCAAACCTTGGCCTGCAGGGAGTCTAACTCTGCCTCAATGAAGTGAATGACCCGCAAGTGGACAAGTTCAGACTTGGCCAGGCTGACCAACAAGCCCAAGTCTCTGCAGCTCTTGAAGACCAGATCCCTGCACCGTTCCATGGCCTCTCTGGATGGCCCAGCAATCACCTATTCATCCAGGCAGGGGTACACCCTGACATCCTTGCGCCGTAGGAAGGCTGCCATCACTGCCATACACCTGGTGAAGACCCTGGGCATGAACAAGAGGCTGAAGGGTATGACCTGGAACTGATACAGAACCCCTTCTGCATGGAATCGAAGGTACCACCAGTTGGGAGGACGCATTCAGATGTGGTAAAAAAACCACATCCTGGAGCCACAGGCAGTACCACATGCCGTGCTTTAGTGATGGTATGATCTGGGTCCGGGTTACCATCCGGAACTTGTGCTTCCTCATGTACTCACTGAGATCGTGCAGATCCAGTATGGAGTGCCGACTCCTGTTCATTTTGAGAGCAGGAGGTACCTGGACACATCCATCTGACTTGCTACAGCATCTGGAACACGAGTTATAGCTCCTTTCACAAGGAGATGAGGGACATCCTCCCTCAGGGAGAACAGTGTGTCCTGCAATACTGAGGACTCCCCTGGAGTGTGAGATCAGTAAGGGGGAGAGCCTCGTAATCTAGAGGCAGCCCTCTGTCTGCCACCTCAAGAACCCACCTGTTCATAATAATGATGGATCAGTGTGGCCAGAAGAAGCAAAACTGACTCCCACAGGGAGCTGGGTCTGGTACTGGACAGACAGGAAGCTGACACCCCAAACCTGTCACTGGGCAGCCTTGAAGGGGGCATCGGCTGCTGGGGTTGGAGGGACACCACTTCCCCTGCACTTGGCTGGAATAATTGACTTTGGGGCGCTAGGCTTGGTATTGCCCCTGCTAGGGCTACTGCCCAGGCTGATGTGGCTGAAAGGAACTAAACAGAAAGACCTTCTTTTTTGGTTTCTGGGCCTTACGGTCTTTCTGGGACAAATCCACAGAGTCCAGGGTGGCATGGACTTCTCAATCCTGGTGAGATGTCCTTCCACCCCTGGGCCAAAGAGTTCAGTGCCCAAGAATGGGACATTGGCCAACTTGTGCTGAGTGTCCACCGTGAAGGTGAAGAGTCTCAGCGAGGCCCTGCAATGTATCGCAATGGCCACTGCCATGGCAAGGGCGCAAGACTCACCCAAGTCTAAGGCTATCTGGAGCTGGTGCTTAGCCAGTGCTTTACCCAGATCTCTGACCATCTTCACCAGTAGCTGCTTGTAGGCAGGAAGCTGAGGAAGGATTTAATTCAGCACTCCCTTCAGGGAGTAACCGAAGTTGCCCATCATCATAGCGTAGTTTCCCTGATGGAGACTGAGAGAGTAGGTGGCATAAACCTTCTGGGCCACGTGGTTAAGCTTCTTCCACTCTTTGTCTGGGGGCTTGTTCATGCCCCCTTGGTTTCTGGACTTCTGGAAAGCCAAGTCCTTGATCAGACCCTCGGCCAAGGGATGGTCAGAGGACCCAGAAAAGGACCCAGTAGGGACAGCATACTTGCAAACCATGTGGGCAGAGGGTCCCAGGCAGGATACTGTTGCTGAATGCTGCTAAAGCTCCAGGGTCAGTCCCAACATTGCCTTAGCCATGGGAAAGGCAACCCCTGGGGACTCCTCCCCATCGGGGATGCCTGTGAAATGGTACTTGGCCCTTTTCTGAACAGGCTCCAAAAGGACAGACCTGGACTCTGAAATGAAACAGAGTAAAGCCCTGAATGACACCAGCCCATGGTTGGTAGTAGTTCAGTGTCCTGACTGCAAAGATAGTATCACTACTCTCAGTGTGACCATCCTGAATTTGTCTTTCTTAATATGATTGTTCAGATACTTGAGATTTGAAATGGATCGCCACTCACCATTTTTCTTGTGGGTCAGGAAGTACCATAAGAATAGGCTCTTGTCACACTAAGAGGTTAAAACAAGAGACCCAGTACATACCCACCCCACACACCCTAAAACTAGCCAATGACAGGGAGGGATGTTTTCTACAGTATTTGCTATTAACAGGTTTTGGTTTTTTTTACTTTTAGCTCCAGCAGAATTCTTCCTGTGGGAGAGCTGGAAAGCTTTTGTGTTTCTGCAGTTCTGGGCATTTTTTGAACTGCAGACGAACCCCTGGGCCACTACCTCAACAGCCCACTTGTCTGTGGTAATGTTTACCCTTTCCTGAATGTAGTGAACCAATCTTCCCCCCACTGTCAATGGCTGAGTGACCTGGACAGAACTGTCAGCGGTTTTGCTTTGGCTGGGTCTTGAGTGCTGGTGCTGCAGCAGTATACTTTGTGCCCCTTCTGCTCCTGCCCCTGTAGCAGCCTCTTTGTGGCTGATGCTCGTAAGGGGCATTTGGGGTATAGGCTCTTGGGAAGTAACTCCTGCCTCTGACTCCCTTCCCATAAGGCCTGTAGGAAGTAGAGACCTTTTCCTTCTCATTGTTACTCTTGTAAGTGCTTTTGTATTCATCCACTTGTTTCATGTACTGTATGCCTCTGTTTTGTCGCCAAAAAGTAAAATTCCCCTCAAAGGAGAAAGCCATACCTTTCGTTTGGGTATCATGGGAAAGAATGGCAGTCCTTAACCAGGAAGACAGCATGAGCTAAAACTCTAGCTGCAGTATTGTTAGTGTCCATAGCAGTCTGGAAATTGTACGTAGTGGTATCTAGAGCTGATCTTGCTGTGGCAAACAAGTCCTGTGCCTGTTCACGATCTCCTTTATCAGCAAGTGCCAGAACTGTGTTTTATAATGCTTTCTAGTACTGTGTGCTATATATGCTGAATAAGCTTAACTACCTAATGAGCAGCGAAGCTGAGGCATAAGCCTTCTTGGTCACAGCATCCAATTTTTTGTCCTTTTCAGGGGCCTGTGCAGACAGGGTGGCTTTTGCTCCCTCACAAGCAGCAGCCTAAACTACACCTTGATCATCTGGGTGTGAATACAGGTATTCCACCCCATCTGTCCACCTGATATTTTCTTTCAATGTTCTTATCAATGGCTGCAGCTGAAGTAGGTGTAGACATGAGTTTTGATATAGACTTCTTAAGTGATTTAAGTGGGGAGACTAGCAAACTCCTTGCAGGCGCTATCCCCATCATATCTGTAAAGTTAACATCTTCTTCATCCTCCTCCTCTGTTTAACGGGGTATGTTAAGAGTATTAAGCATTTCCCTGCCAAATGAGAAAAAAGTATACTCCTCATTAAGGTTCAGAGGAGAGTCAAAGTCTTTCTCAGGTGCACCCTCTGATTCTACGGAGCACCTTCCTCCTCCTCTTGTATATAGTACTTCTCTTCCTCCTCCTCCTCCTCCTCCTCCTCCTCCACAGGCAGACAGATTGAAGCCTGAGCCAGAGGGGTGGGGGTGGCAGTCACAGTATTAAAATTTCCCACTGCCTGGATGGCCTGGAAAAGCTGCCATATCTCTGACATGCCTCAGATGAGGGCATTTTTTTCTGCGTCATCTGCATGCTTCTTTCTATGTTTAGGAGAGTGGCAGTTTTTGGTTTTATTTTCTTCTTAGCAGGCACTGGTTTCAGTGTCTGCTCAGAGGCTCTTTTGTTTTTGCCATCACTGTATTCATGGCTCCTCCTGTCGGACACCCTGGTATCTGATCCATCTTTACCATGCCTTTTGGCCTGAGCAGCTTTATCTTTTTTCTTGTCACCTTTTACAATATTTGATGCTGCTGAACATGAGGAAAGGGACCCTTCTAATATGTGCTTTTCACCATCACTGGGAACTCCCTCAGAGCCTTTTATTTTATTTTTTTGATGACAAGGAGACAGACTGACAAGCCATAAATTTCTCTTGTTTTACCTTTTCAGTTAAGGGTTTTTCTATATGTATTTTATGAGTTTTTTCCATGTTTTTTGTGCTCCAGACCAGGTACTCTGGCAGACACGTATGTGCACATGCGAGGGCGCATGTGACGCATGGATACCGCTCGTCTGCTCCACCACTCCTCGCCTACGCTCCCACTGGACCTCCACCAGGTGGAAGCGGAACTACAGGGGAGCAGTCAACCACCGAGGGGAGAGAGCGCTCACCGCAGCTCAATCCAGCTCCAATACCACCTCGCGCCGACTCCCCGAGGTCGTTCCCGAACCCTGGTTGCCGGTGTAGCGCAAGGAATGGCATCCATGCTAGTCTTTCAGTTAAGGTTTTAAGGCAAAAGAAAATACAGGAGTCACTATTAATAAAGTCATGGGCTGGACTCAGGCACTTGTGGCTGTTTGCCCCTGCCAGGAGCTGGAAGAAAACATTTACAATTTTTTATGCCTGTGTATCCCCCAGGTCTCTCTGACATGCCAGATTAGCCATTTGATAGTAAAAAAGTCAAAACAATTTGCAAAAACCCAAAACAGTAATAGTCCAGTAGTTAAAAAAGGCTTCTTGTCCATAAAAAACGGTCCGCCAAAGGTCAAATCACGGTTTCCCTCAACGGAAATCGATTAAGCAAGGAGAAAGGCAGCAGGCAGAAACAGAAAGTGAAAGTGCTCTGTTTACTGTACTATAGACAGGGGGAGAAAAACACTATGAAAAAAAGAAAGTATTAAAGTAGTTAATTTGAACAAAATTGCCCACTTGAGGAAAAAAGGTAGCCAGTATGGTTGTCTCCGATTCCTGGGAATTCGGCACGGGAAGCATAAAGAAATTAACAAAAAAAAAAAAATGGGAAGAACAGTTATGTAGTTACCGTAACAGTAGATCTTCAAGAGAATCTCTTCCATTAGGCTGCATCTTTGGAGATATACCCACATCAATGCTACGACCTTCCGGAAACTTTTACTAGTCAGGGGCCACCCACAATGACGTGATGGAGAATACCTCTCGGAAAAGTACAGGTAGGCCAGCCCGCCAGTGCAGCGGTAGCACTACCGCTTTCGACATCAGCGACCCAGGTTTAGTAGCAAGCCTGGGCTGCTAGAGGGCTGGCCAGGGGGAGGAGGATCGAGCACCCAGAGGGCTGCCCTCCTCCGGGGAGGGAGGGAGGGCTGCATTCCCCACTACTATACCATCACCAGGGTGACCACGGGTGGAGGTGCAGCCAGGGGAGCAGTAGTCTCAGGGAGGGGCAGACATCAGCTGAGGTTCCAGAGTGAAACAGTCTCCTTGGTCCTCCAGTGTGCTGCGGCGCCTACAGAGGTGGGACCAGAAAAATGAGAAAAAGCCCTACGTCGACTCCTGAAGACGGGTCCCGCACCGCGACCAGAGAGATCGGGGAGAACTGTAGCGTGTACGCACTCACCTGAGGTAAGGAGGGGAAAGGGGACTCTCCATCCCACTCGGGGCAATCCAAGCGCTTGAAGTTAGATAGGGGAAGGCACCTGTAGGAGTGGAAAGTCTTCTATCCTCCGGCATAGCCTGAGTGATTGCATTAGGAGCCCTGATGAGATGAGCAGGCGTGGAGTAGGAGGGGGGCATAAACAGAAAGTAAAAAAAAAAAAAAAAAGTACAGTAATTGCGAGCATTTTGGCAGCGGAATCGGAGGTTCCAACATCAGCCGCTGAACTAGTGGGAACCAAATCTCCTGTGGCCATAGTGGGGCGACTAGAATCATTCAAGCTCCCTCAGCCTGTAGCTTCAAGGGAACCCTGTGGATTAGAGGGAAGGGAGGAAAGGCGTAGAGGAATCTCTATGTCTAACAAAGGGAAAATGCATCTGGCAAAAAAACACCAGGTGCATGCTCTCACGAGCAGAAACTTGGCAGTTTGGCGTTACGTGGGGTCGCAAAGAGGTCCAGCTCTGGAAGACCCCATGTGTTGAAGAGCTGGTCCGGTATCGAATGAAGTAGCTCCCACTCATGCACCTTGGACCAAGACCGACTTAGGCTTTCTGCCAAGACGTTTTGGACACCTGGAAGATGTACCGCGGACAAACTGATGTGATGTTCCAGGGCCTAATACCAAACTCTCATCACCTCCCTGCACAGGGGGTAGGAATGCGTTCCCCCTTGCTTGTTGATATAGAAGACAACAGCCGTGTTGTCTGACTGAACAAGAAGAGAGCCTGGCGTCAGGTCCTCTTGAAAGGCCAGTAAGGTGCTGAGGACCACTCGCATCTCTGGGACATTGATGTGGAGATTGCGCTCTTCTGGGTACCAAACATCCTGCGTCTGGCTGTCCCCTAGGTGCACTCCCCAACTGAGGTCGGAGGCATCTGTCGTTAACATCCGGCTCAGTGGCTCCTGCCGAAATGAGACCCCTTATTCCAAGTTGGAGGGGTTTAGCCACCAGAGAAGGGCCCTCTTGACCGGGTCCGAGATCAGGACCAGATGGTCTAGACCATCAGAGCTCTGCTCCCATTTCACCCTGAGCATCCACTGTGGGACCCTCCTGTGGAGGTGCGCCAAAGGAGTTATGGGGATGGCCGCCACCATATGCCCCAGAAATCTGAGGAAAGTCCTGGCTTGGACTTGGGGGTTATAAAAACTGATCGGGCTACCTCTCGCAGGTGATCTCCCCTTTCCTGTGGGAGGAAAGCCATGCCCTGGACCGTGTCCAGGACTGCATCCATAAAGGAGAGTCATTGGCTGAGCTCTGGGGATGATTTGGGAAGATTCAGAGTAATCCCCAGCTCTAGGAATAACATGTTGATGTCTCAGAGAGTGCGAAGGAGGCACATCCTTGACAAGGCTGCTAGAAGCCAATCGTTTAGGTAAGGGAAGACATAATGACCCTCGCACCTTAGAGCCGCAGCTACCACCGCTAGGCACTTGGTGAAGACTCGAGGAGCGGAGGAGAGACCGAATGGTAGAACCTGAAACTGGTAATGTCTCCCCTGGAAGTGGAACCTCAAATACTTCCGGTGGGGGTGGGAGAGGGGGAAGCCCTATATGCATGTATGCATCTTGCATGTCCACGGAGCAGAGCCAGTCCCCTTGGTGCAGCAGAGGAATTAGGCCTGAAAGGGTCACCATCCTGAACCTTTTGTATTCTATATAGCTGTTTAGAGAGGTGAGGTCCAGGATGGGCCGAAGATCGTGTGTCTTCTTTGGGACCAGGAAGAAGTGTGAATAGTACCCTCTTCCCTGCTGTCCCAGAGGAACCGGCTCTATTGCTCTTTTGTGCAAGAGGGCCTGAATTTCTCCTTTTGTAAGTCCTATGTGTGAAGGAGGATATCTTGAGGACCTTGGTGGCGTCTCTTGGGGGATTTATGTGAACTCCAGTGTATGTCCCATCCTTATAATGTCTAGGACCCATAGGTCTGAGGTAATTTTGTTGCACCCCTCTAAGTGGAGGGAGAAGCAACCCCCTACTGCCTCCCCTTGCGCATCCTCCGGAGGGGGGGTGGCGGCAGGGAGTCACTGGGAAGATCCTGGAGCAGGCCGAGAGGGCTGGGAGGATTTTGGGCCTCAAAAGGAAGTGCCCCCGGGCTGTTGGGTTGCGACCTTCCTTTTAAAGCCTCCTCTCTGTGACGCCTGATTACCATGGGCAAGTTGTCCTGAGGACTTCCAAAAGGGCCATTTGTGTAAGTGCTTTTAGTCCCCCTTGTATATCTATCGGACGGACCAAACTGATTTCCCGGACTCCTGGAGATGAGAAATGAGCTTCTCAGTCTCCTCCCTGAATAGAACGGAACCTTGGAAGGGAAGGTCCTTGATTTCGGAATGCAGATCCTGGGAGAATCCAGAGACTCCATAGTGCCTTAGGCAGAAGCCGGAAGCTGCCACCCTCAACGCCATGTCTGCAGTGTCGTACGAGGCACGCAGAATGTGAGTGCCTACATCTGAGCCTGATTTTAGGATTTCTAGCAGCTCTGTCTTCTGAACAGAGTCTGGCAAGGTGTTGGCTACCTCTTTTCCCTTCTCCCATAAAGCATTTTGGCACTAGACCATATGCATTAGGAAGTTCAGGGATCGTATGGAGCAGGTGGATGCAGAATACATCTTCTTGCCCACCTGATCCAAATATCTGGACTCCTGATCTGGAGGCTGAGAACTAAGGTGCTTCAGCTGTCGAGACTTGTCATGAGCAGCTGCTATGACCAAGGAGTTGGCCTGAGGGTGTTCCGCCAAAAAGGGCTCCTCCCTCGACGCTCTATAAAGCCTATCTGATTTCTTCGGAACAGCCGGAATTGTGGCTGGATGTTTCCAGGTAATCCTTGTAAGGTCCTGGAAAGTATCCACCAAAGGAGGCACTACTAATGGATTAGGCTCCTTTTGCCTCAGGCATTTCGCAAGCATCCGGCATTCCAGATCCTGGTCCTCCGTCTCCCATCCATTGGAGGCCTGGATATGCCTCATGATGTCCCTGAAGGTTGGATCATCAGGAGGTGAGCGGGGTGTCTCCTTTTCATCAGGAGAGCCTCCAGCTCCTGAGAGGGACCGGTCCGAGGAAGAGGAGGAGGAGGAAGAAGACCGGCTCCTGCTAGGATGGGGAGAAGCTGATCTCTGTCTGGATGGGCTTTGTCCCCTAGAGCGTTGGCCGCTAACCGACCAAGGACGGCTATAGGACAGACATCGGCTCGGGGACCGATGACTGAGCAGAGATCGGCACCTATCTCTGGAGCAGCGACAGCTAGGAGAGTGCCCACGGCAGGTAAGAGACCTGTGGTGGCTGTGGGACCTGCTCTTGGGCTGGGACCTGGGATGGCTAGTGGACCGTGAATTGTGCTCTTGGCGGCCCTTGGACCTTGGCCGGGATCTGACTACCGAGGGGGAGCAGGACTTAGAAATATTGTGCTGCTCATCTGGAGATTTAGATGGTGACTTAGGAGGAAGTTCCTCGGTGTCCTGGATGTCCGGCAGGTCAGGTACCAGTGTCAGATCCTGCTTCAGAGGAGCAATGTCCTTTTTCACCTGGCTCCACAAAAAGGAAAAGAGTTCTGTCAACTCTTCTTTACTGAAAACAGAAGCTGCAGTCCCCATCGGGGAATGGGAGAAGTCAGAGGATCCGGGAGGGCCTTGGGGAAGCATCCAAAGAAGTGCCCTCCGGAGCTGAGGACCTGCGGACCGGTGACTGTGCTTTGACCGGTGCGGTCTTTTCAGACAGTTGGCCGGCGCTGGAGTCCGGGGCCGGCACCGTGGCCAGGGCCTTGGCTGGCTCTGGTTTGGCCGGCTTAGAAGGGCAGGGCCCAAGGGAGCTTTGACCGGGGGATCCCACTCCTTTGACAGGGACTTACCCAAAGTCCCGGGTAACGTTATGACTGGGGCCTTTTTCGGCAGGGCCAAGGCTTGCACCAAAGAAGAGGCCTTGGATGTATCTCCTGAGGCTGGAGGAAGACACAGCAGCATGACCTTCACCTTTGTGGGACTCTTATCCAAAGAAGCCCCCGCCGGGGCTGGCGTCAATATCTTGGCAGGAGTAGAGGACTTGGTCCTGTCTTCAGAATGCTTGGAATGGCAACAGTGGTCGGAATCGCCCTGAGCCCGGCGAAGAGGTCTTCTTGTGGGGTGAACGCAATCTAGAACACGGGTGGGATTGACCATGGTCCTTATGATGGATTTTGTCCTGATGTTTAGGCTTTTCCCTGGGACAGCTCTACATGACGTGGACCTGTTTTTCTAAAAGGTGGGCTTTCAGTGCCTTCAGGTGCTGGATCCTGGTCCCGCTGATAAAGCCCTTGCAGATTTTACAGGCTTGAAGGTCGTGGTCTGGGCCCAGGCAGAAGATGCAGGCCTTCTGGCTGTCTTTCAAGGGGATCTGGTGGCCACAGGAACACTTGGTCTTCTTAGGCCCGGAAGATGAGACCGAGTATGGAGAAGACATGCAATGGTAGGAAACTCACGGCAGGTGGTTAAACTGAGATGAAACTTCCCGAGAACTGCCGAAATGAAACTAAGATTTCCTGCTGAGAGTGGGTCTGTGGCGGGAAAAGATCTGAGATGGAGCTAGGGACCGTACCCTTTTATACCACGACCGATGTCGGGGCAGATCGGATGTCGGCGGGGTGGGCCCTGCTGGGTACAGCTAGTTAAGATTTTTCCGTGGGTCCTAAGGCCTGCGGCATTAGTCCTAATGGTAATAGTCTGCTGCAAGAGCTCCCACTCGAAGTAAGATCTCCAGACCCTAGAGCAAGCCAGCAAAACCGCAGCAGTTTTGCATTGTGTGGGACACAAAAAGGTCCAACTCTGGATGACCACATCTTGTGAAGAGGTCATCTACCACAGAGGTCAGCAGTTCTCATTCGTGCATTTTGAACTGTGACCTGCTTAGCCTGTCTTAGCAGACAGTTTGGAGACCTGGGAGTTGCAGGCTGTAGGACAGGGTCCAGTACCACACTCCGATTGCTTCCCTGCATTGGGGATAGGAACAGGTGCCCCCATGTTTTTTTTTTTTTATATATATTTTATTTACATATAAAAAAGTCAAACAGTACATCATAAGACAATACAGCAAATGTATTTCTAAGTAGAAAAAAATACTACTTGAAATTCAGAATTTGCATCCATTAATTTAGTAAATACATTGGTTAACAGAGAACTAATTTAAATACACAATGTACAAATAAATATATATG
Source organism: Neoceratodus forsteri (assembly GCA_016271365.2). Taxonomy (NCBI): domain Eukaryota; kingdom Metazoa; phylum Chordata; order Ceratodontiformes; family Ceratodontidae; genus Neoceratodus; species Neoceratodus forsteri. The sequence goes on along the minus strand of CM057453.1, from coordinate 1,453,717,437 downwards.
TACACTCTACTGAGACACCATTGTTTTCCACCCAGAGATATGATTATACTCACACTGGGCGCTATGCACCAATGGCTTGGAGGTACACGGACAATGTGCATACCCCCACTTGCGCCCCTGCGGCACCCGCGGACAGGTGCGCGCCAGCAGTATGCATGATCGCCAGCCACCTGTCCGTGGACCTGTCCCCAGTATGCAGGACTCTGCAGGGTGGCTGGGGGCAGGGTTGCGGGTCTGGCCAGGCAGCCAATCGGTTACTCGAACTGGGACCCGCACTGGATCCCTTGCATGGCAGGGCATGCATTGGCAGCATGCCCTGTGGACATCAGATGGCTGGCGGCTGTGGCAGGTGAGGGAGCGTAATGCCGCTGGCCCTCTGTCTGCACCGATCAGTGCAGTGGGATGGGTGGGGGCATGCCTGCAGGCAGAGGGGTGGGGCTGGGGTGACCAGCACCGCTGGGAGGGGCTGCCATGAGGTGCAGGGGGGCAGTAGCCTTGTGCCAGTGCCCCTGTGTGGGGTAAGGGTGATGTAGGGTTGGGGGGGAGTCGCCAAATGCACCACTGTGTGCTGGGGTGGGTGGGTGGATTCTGGCGTCCTGGTCCTGGGACACTGGGGGTTAAGTGGGCTGTTCGCCCTGTCCAGCGGGGTGGGGTGCATAAGGGGTTTATGGCAGGGTCTTCCCTGGCATATCCTGCGCCTCCTACACACCCCCACGGCCAGCACTACGTGCCATGGTGCATGGCGCGTAGTGCTGGCCTGCCCTAGCTCCAGCTCCTCACACAGCGGTGGGGGTTGGGCGCATATGTGCTGCACGCCCCCCTCTGTGCATCCCACATGGGGGCACGTACGGTGTGGTGTGCCTACGTGCACATAGCCACTCCGCACCTTTCATGCATAGGGCCCAATATTGTCTTCTACAACAAATCATTATCCAAAGCACTTTGTACGGGGCCGCAAATTTCCCAGTATTGTTTAATATTTTTTATCATTAGATGTTGTTTTTCAATTCTCATACATTCTAGATATAGATTTTCCAAAGTTCCCACATAGGAGCTATGGCTATGGGATCTTTCCATATTCTAGCTATGTACCATCTTACATTGATAAGCATCATATTCAGTAATTTAAGCTTTGCTTCACCTGGAAGAATTTGTAAGGTAGTCGATCCTAATATACATAATTCCACCTTTATATAAAATATATTGTTAAAAATGTTATTAATCAATCTAAAAATGTTTTGCCAGAATGTGGAAATCTTGGGGCATAACACCATTAAATGTGACAGGTTTGCCACTTGCTTTTTACATCGCTGACAAACTGAAGGAATATTTGAATTAAATACATTTAAAAGATAAGGGGTATAACAGATCATATGTAGAATACAGAAATGAATCTGGCTTAATCTATTGTTCATAGACAATGTCCAAGAAGAACATATCATGACAAATTATCCATTACTATTGGAACCTGTAACTCAGCTGCCCATTAAATGGAACTAGTATCTCAGTTCCCCATTTAGTTTTCAATGCTACGAGATCAGCAAATTTTGGTTCTATGATACAACCATAAATTGTAGATATTAGCTTAGTTCTATTGGGTGCCAGATGTAATCTGTCAAATAATTCATTTCCCCTTTGGCATAGCTTATCACTTCCTGATATTTCTTCAAGACTCATTCTTGCCTATAAATAACTGAAAAAAGTATTTCTTAGGTAAACCAAATTGGTCCGTTATTTGCTGAAATGATTTAAAAGTACTGCCCTGGTAAAAAAAAGGCAAAAAAAAAAAACTCCTATAAGACAAATGCTGAAATGTCCCCAAACTTTAAAATGACCACTATTGAATTTTCTATGCAAATTATTCTTCCATATGAAGAAAAGTTTTTCTCTTTTAATTTTACCATTCTTAACAATCACTTCCCACACAAATAACATATCCTCATGAAATAAATGTTTATAGTGTATAGCGTCTCTTCTTGCTATGGATTTTAAAAAATAGCTTCTTTTCTTTTAAATTGAATATTTTTAGTCTCTAAATAGATCCATGGCAGTGATTTATGGGTCACTGATTCTAAATGGCTCCAGGAGTGTGGCTGCATGGTGGTATTCAAAATCAGGTAGTTTTGGTTCTGCCCTTTCATTAGGGGATAATAATTTTGCTTTTCTAACCCTTGCTCTACCACCCTTCCATATGAATTTGGAAATTATTTTTTTTTTCCAATTCAATAAAGAACTATTTAGGAATAAGAGGTATGGTCTGAAATAAATAGAGCAATCTGGGAAGAATGGTCATCTTAACAATGCTAATACATCCCAGCAATGTCACAAGGAGAACTTTCCAGCTATTTAAATCCTGACCAATAACAGCTGATACAAGTTTAATATTCAGAGCTATCAATTTATTGATTTGGTTTGATACATGAATCCCAATATATTTTATAGAAATATTTTGAATTTTTATTGGAAATGAATCTTGCATAATCCCAGTTAACATGTCTGGTGTGTCTGGTGGGGAAAAATTGAGACAGGCCAGGACACTCACAACTCACAACTGTTAACTGCTAGATACAAGGATAGCCTCAGGAAGCACGAAAGGAGGACATTGAGTCAATAATTAGTGCTCTAAGAGCAAGATTAATCTAACAACAGAACACATGAATAAAATGAAAAAACAGGACTATGGATGGGAATAGCTCTCCAAATGACCTTCTTGATCTACTGTGTAGTGAAGGCTCAATATCTAGATGTTGTATCTGCAAAATGTATGATGTGGTAGTGTCAGTACCAAACAATCTGTTGTACAAATGTATGTAAATGAGTCAATTATTGAATGAGGTGGGAACACTAAGAGAACTATCCAATCATAACAATCCAGAGGGCCATAGCTCTAACTCTGTAGCTGGAGGGCATACATTGAGGGGCGAGAGTGATGGCACCATAGCTGACGAAACAGAAACCCCGCTAAATAATGATGAGCAGACAGAAATGGAAATGGCTGAATGGGCCACTGTAAAAGAGGGACCAAGCAGGAGGGGAAGAAGAGCCCTAGGCACAGCAGAACTAGAGCTCATAAATAAATATGCTGCATTAATGCCTGATAATGAAGAGATACCTGGGGTAACAGAAGGAACACCACAAAAAAGATAATAGTTATTGAAGATTCCATACTAAGAAAAACAGACAGCATAATCTGAGAGGGGGATAAGTCCAACAGAATGGTAAATTGCCTACCAGGAGCACGAATAAAAGATATCAAAGAATGCCTACCCAAGGTTATAGATAGGAAACTGGATAGCCAAGTCATAGTACTACATGTTGGAACCAATAATGTAGGAAAGGATCACGAAAAATACATAGTCGAGGACATTATGGAGCTCAGTACATTAATAAAGACTAAAGGGCAGACCCCAGTAATATCAGGAATCCTTCCTAAACTGAGCTGTCACAAGGAGAAGAATAACACCATTCAAAGAATTAATGCCCTCCTACAAAACAGATGTGAGAGGGAAGGTGTACATTTCAGTAACTCATGGGACACCTTCTACCAAAAAAGCAACTTTATGCCAAAGATGAGCTACACATGAGTTTAATGGGTACATGTACATTAGCTACAATAATCAAAAATGCCATACTTACTCAACATTTAAACTGAGTCGGGGGGGGGGGGTATGGACTGAATACCACACCCAAACAATAAACAATCCAATACAAAATCAAAAAAGAAGGGCAGATGAAGTTAAATGTTTCTTTAACAAATGCTAGGAGTCTCCACAACAAAAAAGATGAGCTGGAGGCAATCCTACACTTCAATTGAAATAGATATGGTATTCATAAATGAGAACAGGTGGATGGGAGAGGAGGACTGGGGTAGAGAAATTCCAGGATACTCACTATACCACTTGGTCAGAGAACAGAAAAGGGAGGGGAGTAGCGGCAAATATATTAAATACATTTAAATCTACTAATATGTCAGAGCCAAAACCAAAGATGATAAGGTCAAATTTATGTGGATCAGTATTGACACAGAGAGTAATAGTAATATACTAGTTGGAGTGTGCTACAGACCCCCTGGAACTGATGGGGATGTTACAGAGCAGATAAATAAGGAACTGGAAAAAGCTTGTGAACTAGGTAGAGTTAGCTTGGCAGGAGATCTCAAATTCCCTGACGTTGATTGGAATTTACTTAAAAGCAAAAACAAAAAAAACAAGAGTACTAACTTCCTAAAGACAGTGAAGCAACTAGGGCTTACACAAAATGTTCGGGAACCAGCAAGGCGTAACAAAATACTAGATGTAGTCTTAACATCAAATGACAGAAATATCACAGACTGTGAGGTGACTGAACCAATGGGAAATAGTGACCACAATAGTATCCGCTTCATCCTAGAAGATCACATCCCAGTAACTAAGGGTTGCAGAGTGATTTATGATTTTAATACAGCAAATAGCGCCCTTACTGAGGATCTAAATAAAATAAACTGGGATGAAATCTTAAAACACAAATCCACCCATGAAATGTGGAACACAAAAAAGATATAAATGTCAAAATATGTGATAAACATACAGTATCAAGAAGGTCAAGAAATATGACAATAGAGGCTTCAAAGCTAAATGGCTCATCAATTCTATAAAGAAACTTATAAAAAAAACAGAGTGTACTTTAAATAAAAAAAAAACTGGCTCTAATACCATATGGGAACAATATTCTCTTAAAAAAAATGTAAAAACATGATCAAGAAAAATAAACAGAAAATGGAGAAAATGATAGCTAGCACAGCAAACAAAAATAACAGGCAACAATTCTACAGTTATGTCAATTCATTACATAAATCAAACTCAGGGCTATGTTCTATTATGGCAGATAACCAACTAATCACAGTTCCCGAAACTATAGCAAACAAATTTAATTCCTACTTTGGATACATTTTTTCAAAACAGACACAATGGCCCAGATATTCAAAGGGGTTGTGCGGTGCAACCCTCTCTTCAGGGTAGGATATTCAAATGGCTGCCATCATGGCGCAATTCCCGATGCAGGCACAATGGTAATGTCTGGCGTAAATGCGAGCGTGCCCATGCATATCCTGACACATCAGATATTCAGCCTGGTAAATGACATAAATACAATTCCTTGTAGTCTAGTGGTACCCCCGGCCCCAATCGCTGGTTTAATGCAACATTGCACTCCCTGGTAGTCTAGTGGCCCTTCACCCCACCCATAACCCCAATCATGGGTAGCCCCAACAGATGTACCCCTAGTGGTCCAGTGGCACCCCACACCTCCCACCCACACAGGACCCCATGCCCACCCAGCTCCCCACCCCCGTCCTCCGGCATAATGCCTGGCCACCCTTGAATGACAGATTACATTATGGGCTGTAAGCCCATTGGTCCACACTATGGACTAATGGGCTTGCAGGGCATACTGTACTAGACAGCCACAAATATGTGACTGAAGTCATTCACATATTTGTAGCTGTCTAGTACAATATGCCCTGCAAACCCATACTGTAATCTGTCATTCGGCAGGTGACTGGCTGGGCGGTATGCGGGCAGGTTGGAGCCACCCGCCAATGATGGGTGAGGGAGCTGGGTGGGCATGGGGTCCTGTGTGGGTAGGAGGGGTGGGGGGTGCCACTGGACCACCAGGGGGTACAATCTGTTGGGGCTACCCGTGATTGGGATTACGGGTGGGATGAAGGGACCACTAGACTACCAGGGAGTGCAATGTTGCATTAAACCAGCGATCGGGGTGGGGGGTACCACTAGACTACCAGGGATTGTATGTATGTCATTTACCGGCGGTCGCAGCTATGGGAGGGAGGAGGGTACCACTAGACTACCAAGGATTGTAACTATGTCATGTAACCGGCGATTGCAGCTATGGGGAGGGAGGGGGGTACCAATGGGCTACCAGGGATTGTGTTCACTACACTATTCCCCGCGATCGTGGCTACGGGGCAGGGGATGCCCCGGGACCCCCTCAGTCCACACGTCATTCTGTGCAGGGCACCAGGTGCAATTTACTGGTCTGCCCTGCGCAATGCATGCAAATGGGGCCATAATGACATGATAATGGCCCCAGTTGCACCATGCATATATTATGGCCTCATCTGCATGCCTACTTCTAAATATCATGGGTGCTGCGCAAAGCGCAACTGCATTTGCGCTGGTGCATCCCTGTGTTCCCTATGTGGCTTGCGCCAGTGCAGTGCCATTGTGCCGTGCACAGTCCATGCCATATTCAAAGTTGCTGCACCATGGTGCATCACCATTGAATATCACCTGGTCCTTGCCCTGGCACATCCCAGCTGTGCTGCGCCCGCGCTTGCACGATTGCCAGGTGCAGTCTGAATATCCGGGTCCACATGTACTGAATCACTCCATACAACCTGAAACTAAAATAACTATCACAAAAGAAAGTATCACTGAAAAAATAGACAGACTGAAAAATACATATTCTATAGGACCTGATAATATTTCCCCCAAAATGCTATAACTACAATCGCCCACAATATAGCTGACCCACTGCATATAATATTTCAGACGTCACTAACAGATAAAGAAGTCCCACTGGTCGGCAAATGTGGTGCCTATACACAAGAAGGGGAATAGGGCAGACTACACAAACTACAGACCTATTAGCCTGACCTCAGTGACAGGGAAGATAATGGAATCAATACTTAAAGACTTAATAAACTCTCACTTAGATGTTCAGGGCCATCGGGATACTGATCAACATGATTTTGTACCGGGTAGATAATGTGTGACTAATCTGCTGTGTTTTTATGAAAAGATATCTGCGGCTTTGGATGGGAGGGCCCCAGTGGACTGTACATACTCGGACTTTGCAAAGGCATTCAACAAGGTCCCACATGGACTATAAGGAGGCCCTAGCAAAGAACTGGAATGATGGTCGTAAATTCTGGGCAAACCTAAAACAGGTCACCGGATGCGAGCCCAAAACGGCCCCCATCATGCTCAGCGTTGATGGATGCCCCATCTTTGACCCTAAATCTATAGCCAACACTTTCAACCTTGCTTTCACTCACCTCCGTAATATCCTCCTTACCGACTTCTTCTCCCTCACCAACTCTGCTGCACCTTTGCAGACCCCAGTGCATCCCCCTTTTCACTTTAAGACTATTACTATCGGGGAAGCCAGGAAATACCTGTCTAAGGTGCTCAGTAAGGGGCGATACAGTGGCGATACCCTTGATCTGAAACTAATCTTACTCTCTCTGGAAGAAATCCTGTCTCCCCTCACCCATATCCTCAACCTATCACTCCAGTTCGCAGTATTCCCTCAAAAATGGAAAGCTGCAGTAGTTACCCCTGTGTACAAGAGCAGGGATCATGCCCTGCCCAAGAACTATAGACCCATCTCTATACTTCCACCACTCTCGAAAGCCCTGGAATGAATCGTTGCGGACCAACTTGTTGAATACCTGGACAAACATAAGCTACTACGCCCTGAACAGCATGGCTTCAGGGCAGGGCACAGCACCACTACTGCCCTCCTGGAATTCACGGGCTTCATCCATAAATCTCTCGATCTTGGACAGCTTGCTGGGGCAATCTCTATCAATCTAACAAAGGCCTTCAATATGGTTAATCATGCCCTCCGAGTAGACCAACTCACTGCTACAGGCCTCGCCCCTGAGGCTGTTGCATGGTTCCACAGCTATCTGCACTGCCGCTCCCAGCAAGTCAGAATAGGTACTGTCTTCTCAGACAGTAAACCTGTCTGCTCAGGTGTTACGCAGGGGTCAATACTGGGTCCCCTCCTATTCAGCTTATTCTTGAATTGCCTCCCTCAAGCCAGTCAGGGCCACATCCTTCTTTACGCAAATGATGCGGTTGTCTTCTCCAATGGCTCAGACCCCAGTGCCCTTGAGCAACTATAGAGCGACTTCACCAGTGTAAAGATGTGGTTCAAAGATCATAAATTGATAATGAACTTCAAGAAAATAAAAACCATGCTGTTTACCAGCTCTCAAAACAAACACAAAAACTACCCACTATCAATATGCAATAGTGGTGGGGTTTCCCTTGAACTTGTTCAACACTTTAAATACCTCAGTATCACTACTGACAACTCACTCTCCTATACTCTCCACATTGACAACACGGCCAAAGCTATCAACAAACACATAGGGCTACTTCATTGTCACAAGCATAGCCTGACCCCCTGAAGCCCTTAGCATAGCTGTTCACTGTTCTGTGGGTTCCCTGGTGGACTATGGATTGCCTATATATGGTTCTGCCACAGATACTGCTCTCCAATGCATAAAAACTGCACTCAACAAAGCCTGCCAGCTCACCTTAGGTGCGCACCAACTGACTCACACCTGTGATCTCTATGCCAGGGCACACTGGCTCACGCTCAGTGGCTGATTAAAATATCAATCCTGCCTCCTGGCCAAAAAGATCTGTCTTGGTCTGCTACCGCCAGGGGTCCAACAACTTCTAGTTCCCAGCATTAATCCAAGGCACACCTGAAACTCTGAGCACCAGTCCTTCCTATTTCAAAATGTCGAACATCTCAAAGACAAAGGTCCTTTGCATACCGTGCTCCGTTGTGGTTCAGCTCCCTTCAGAAGAACATTGCGCGCCTGCCCACACTGGGTACTTTCAAAGTGAACTGGAAGCACCTTACGATATGTGAATCTTGATGTGCCTGCCATTGCTAGCACCACCCTTCCACCCCCCATCATTACTTCTATCCTCTGCTCCCTCAACCCTTCCCTCTCTCTCCTGAGTAGGCCCTCCTGCTCCCCCACACACCTTGCACCCTCACCTTCTGCCTTCAATCTAGTCACCTCCCTCCAATCCCAACTACTGAACTGATATTATGCTCTCTTTCTGCACATTGCACTTGGGGCTCCTCCCCACCACCCTTTTCTCTTTAGCACTTAGCAACATTCTAAACACCTTCTTGTTTGCTGACGACTGACAGGTTTCACCATTGGGCACTGTAAATTGTCTGCTTCTTGGCTGTGACCTGTACTGTGTTTGATATATAATCCTGTTTGTTTACCTTGTATTTTTGCAATCCTCTGTATAATTTTACCCATCTGTTGTGCTGAATTGTCCTGACGTGGAACCTATGTAAAAGAGCTCAGAGCTCAAATGGTTTAATCCGAGAATCGAAATAAATAAATAAATGGAGACATTTTACAAAGCCTGTATGATATACAAATAGATCATAGAATCACAGGATGGATACAGGGTGGCTGGAGGGGAGGACTCAGAGAGTCTGTATAAATGGCTATTACTCTACCCCGGTGCTGGTCATGAGTGGTGTGCCGCAGGGCTCGGTCCTGGGGCCTGTGTTGTTTCAGATTTTTATGGCCAGCATGGGGAAAAACGCTACAAGCTGGTTAAGTAAATACACGGATGATACTAAACTTGCAGGTATAACCAGAACTTGTGCTATCATAGCAACAATACAAAATGACCTGGACAAGATCCAAAAATAGGCCTTACTCAGAGGGGTGAGTTTCAATGTGGATAAATGCTGTGTCATACATCTTGGGAAACATAATAAGAAAGGTGTATGTTATATGAATGGACAGCCTCTAAGGGCATCAAATGAAGAAAGGAATTTGGAATAACAATGGATAATGAGCTCACATGTGACACTCACTGTGATAAGCAAATAGCGAAGGCTAATAAAATAATAATCGCCATAAGGCGAGATTTTAGAAGCAGAGATGAGCAAGTCATAATGCCACTGCATAGGTCATATGTGAAACCACTGCTGGACTATGGTAGTCCGGTATGGGGCCAATAAAAAGAGGCAGCATTAATCAGATCGAAAAAATCCAGAGACGCGCCACAAAAATGGTACAAAACCTAAAGTCAAGATCATATAGCGATCCCTTACAAGCATTAAAACTAATGACGCTAGAAACAAGAACAACAGGTGACCTGTTGTTGTGCTACGATATAATGCAAGACAATTAATTGCTAAATGAGCTAACTATGTAAATCAAAAACAACAGAACAAGCACTCATGCGCAACCACTACAGTGAAGACACAAAAAATATAATACTAATAAAAGGAAAGCCTTTTTTTACCCTGAGGGTGGTGAAACCTGGGAAACAACTACAACTGCAAGTCACAATAAGTCAAAATAGGCAGTAATTGAAAAGAATACTTGATGCGTATATTTTAGAAGGGAACACACTGATGTATTATGGGTAACGGACAGGAGCAAATATGGGCTCACCACCTTTCATGCTCCACACTACCTTAGTATGAGCCTTAGTATAAGTATAACCTGAAACTTTCCCATAATCCTGAACCATTTGTAATATAGTTTTTATTTCTGTATCTGGCTTTCTCGACTATAAAAGAACATTGTCCAAAATAGTGACACTTTTAATGATTAATTCCATACTGGAGACCCCTTATGTCTGGTGTTTTCCTAATACTATTGGCTAATGGTTCTACAGAAAGTGAATAATAATGGTGATAGTGGACATCTTTGCAGAGTTCCTCAATGTAACTGAAAATTTGTGATATGTTGCCATTGGTCAGGATTTTTACACGTGGTTTGTAATACACAGCTTTAATCCAAGAAATGAAATCTGCTCCAAAATCAACTGCATCTAACACATCAAATCAATATGCCTATTATATTCTATCAAAAGCCTTTTCCGCATCCAGGGACACCACCATAGAGTGTGGGTCGGCCAAGTGAATAAAATTTAATGTATTCCTTATATTACTGTGGACCCTCTTTCCTTTCATGAAGCCTGTCTGATCTGGACACATTATAGATGGTAAGACTAGTTCTAGCTTTGAAGCTAGTATTTTAGTAAATACCTTATAGTCAGCATTCAAAAGTGATATGGGGGGGTTGTGCCACTCCGGCAACCCGGGTTCGGGAATGAGCCCGGGTTGCTGGGGGTCGGCAGGGGAGGAAGAGGACCGAGCATCCAGAGGATAGCTCTCCTCTCCCGGGAGGGACAGGGGTCCCGAGTCGGTGCTTGGCCGCTCTCTGGCAGAACCCGGAGATGCAGCAAGCGCTGACAACACAGAGATGGGGCGGGGGGAGTGGCAGATGCTGGTTCCATCCCTTGACATCAGGGCGCCAGCCACTCACCAAGAAAAACAGGGAAAATACCCTTCAGCTCCGGTGGAGATGGAGCACCGGAGCTTGCCCTCTATCTGCGGCCGCCCACCTGGCACCCACCCGACCGACGCTGACTGCTTGGGGTGTTAAGGGCCCACCTCGTCCCTGCCCAGGGGGATAAACTGAGGCTACATGGGCGATGGAGAACTGTCCAGGTAGGGCAGACCGCAGAGGGATGACTCCTTGGTGCTCCAGAGGAGACCAGAGATGAGGGGCGGAGAGGAGGAATAAACACGAAAATATAAAAAAAAAAAAAAAAAAAGTGATATTGGGCTATAAGATGTACACTGTGTTTTATCTTTACCTTTCTTAGATATTACCATAATCAGGGCTTCATCAAAGGAAGGAGGGAGATCATCCAAAATAGAACTGGATACTTTACTAAATATGGAATCAATAACTTCTTAAAAGCCTTAAGGAAATCAGTGGAAAAACTGTCCAATCCCACAGCCTTTCCAGATTTCATCTCCTGCACAGCTTTATTAATTTTGTGAGAATTAATTGGTTTCTCTAACACAGATTTCTGATATTCACTTTTACAGTAGTAGGTATATCCTTAAAATTAATAGTATCCGAAATACCCTGAGTCTGGTATAACATTTTGTAATATTCCACAAATGTATTATGAATTTTTTTCAGGATCTGAAGTATAACTGTTTAGTTGGTCATTTGTACTTACAGATTCGATTATAGTGGATTCTGCTTATATGCACATCTATTTTGCAACAGCAAAATGTGAGTATAAACGGAATTTGCATACAGCAGAAATTGCTGAAATTGAATGTAGTCCAGCTTGGCGGTTCCCTGAGATCGAGGTATGGCAGCACTTCGGCGAGTCCAGGAGTCACAGTTGGTTGGCAGCAGTGAGGGCTCTGTTTGCCCCCATTTCTTTTTAAATAAGGAAAAAAGTAGCGAAACAGAGACACGGTGGTGAGAAGAGGGAAGAGAGAGAGGAGCGGTGCAGAACGGGGACAAAGTAGTAGCATCGAGCGGAGCAGCCAAGTCCTGTCCCTGGGACCACCTGTCACACCTCCCTTAAGCAGTGATCATGCAAGCAGCCACCAAACCCGTTTCCTACGACACCTTCACCCTGGGTCGGGTGCTGAGATGGTGACAGCACCAAAGGCAGATGCTGACCGCCAGGACTTTAATTCTGTTACTTAAATTGCCGGGCTGCAAAGGGGTGGGCAGGCAAGACCCCAAGCCAGAGAAAACTCCCACAGGGCAGAGCAAGAGAGCAGAAGCCTCTGCTCTTAATGGAATGCCTAAGGGGTGGAAACAAGGGCAGAACAGTTTGGGAAGCCCAGAACAGTGAACTCAGCGAAACAAAAACGTGTTCTCTGCCTTCTCCCACTCTGTATACAATTTGCTGCTGTTAATGTGCTGGCAAAGGGTTAAGGAGCTTGTTTATCAGTCTTTTATACAGGTAGCCAGCACCCATTAGCACCTTGTGATTTAATTGCACTAATTCAGAACTCAATTCACACATTTACTAGCAAGTGCATCTCAGAAATTTTGCACTTAACTGAAATTTGCAGATTGCTTTAAAACAACATTTTTAACACTGGATTTAATACAAAAAAGGGAAACTGAAAAAGTGTGCTTTTAAATGAAAATTGTTTTCAAGCAAATTGCATATAAGTGGAATCCACTGTATTAAGAATTTTTTCTTTAGAATTAAATGTGCTAATAATTTTCCACTTTTATCAGCCTGTGCACAATATTTAGCTTGTGTGAAAAGCATCAATCTTTCAAAATTCTCATTTAGTATAGAATTATATTCATGTCACAGCTTCTCCAGTTTTCCGTAATACATCTTTTTATTGCATATCGAATGTCATTTTTGCAACTGTTATTTGAGATTCCAGTTCTTTTAATTTTTCACATTGTTTTTTTCCCGTTTAGCAGCATAAAAAATGACACCCCTTCATACACTTTGTATGTATCCCAGTACACTGGTGGCAACACCAGTATGCCCATTATATTTAAAAAAAACCTTGTTTCTTTGATTGTTACTTCTCTAAAATTTTCTTCTTTCAGAAATAAAGGATCAAGACTCCAAAAACCCTGTCTGGTGGTGTCAATGAATGCTCTGGTGGTGTCTATGGGTGCTAGAAAAAGGCTAAAAGGAACATGATCAGGAATTTATATAGGGCAGTATTTAATGAGTACAACTTAAGAATATAAAGATTTGGATCCCACAATTAATTTACTTTATAGGGCAGTATTTAATAACTACAACTTGAGAGTATAAAGATTTGTATCCAATTAATTAATTTATTATTTCAAACATTTTACCAGGAAAGAAATACTGAGCTGTTGATAGCTCGTTTCCAGATGTGTATGACATGAGAGTATGTAAGATGTCTAGCAAAGTAATAAGGATATTATTTCACCCTGGGTAAAGACTACGCCAAAAGTCTATTAATGCTAAATCACTCATTCTAGTAGATAAAAATTCAGTTGCTTTGTTTAGTGTTCTATTTTTGGCTGTGGTATCTATTGTAGGATTTCAAATCAAGATGAAGTCTCCTGCTGCAATATATGGTTGCTGAAATTCTGTTAACTTTAGAAAAAAAGTCACTAAAATGGGGTAGAGACATTGTCTGGGGGGGGGCATAAACTGATGCCAATGTATAAGCTGTCAGTTGGAAGCTGAGAACCTTGCTACACTGCAAAGAATAAACTATAACTCCATTTAGGACCTGGAAATCTGGTAAGGCATAATACTTGTAAAGAAGGGGAGGTACGCTTTCTACAAAAAGTTAAATTTTTGTTTTCCTTATTGGCATTAAGCAAAGAATTGCAGGATTCCATTAAAAGTGTAGTAATTTTATAACCAGAGGGAGTGAGATACAACTGAATTTGCTTGATTGTTGGGGTTGAGACCTAGGATGTGGAAGGATATTTTTGCAACATTTTAAAAGTGTCCTGCTGGCTGAGAAGTTAAGTTTTTATCCCTGGTTTCACTAAAAGATTGTGTGTATTGGAATCAGACATAGCAGACTGCCTACATTGAAAGGCCTGCTTACATCATAGGTGTCACTAGTCAATCAATTGGCTCTGGGTGGGGTTTCATCACTGTGCTGTCTTAGGCATCCTTCACACTTAGAAGCCAGTCAGTCTGACTTCGATTTGTCAGTTGGAAGCTGGGAACCTTGCTACACTGCAAAGAGCAAACTATAACTCCATTTAGGACCCGGAAACCTGGCAAGGCATACTACTTGTAAAGAAGGGGAGCCACACTTTCTACAAAAAGTTACATTTTTTTTCCTTATTGGCATTAAGCAGAGAATTGCAGGATTCCATTAAACGTGTAGTAATTTTATAACCAGAGGGAGTGAGATACAACAGAATTTGTTTGATTGTTGGGGCTGAGACCTAGGATTTGGAAGGATATTTTTGCAACATTTTAAAAGTGTCCTGCTGGCTGAAAAGTGAGTTAATTTTTATCCTTGGACTCAGTAGAGTGGTTTGTGCAGGAGCCGTGGTCTAGTTAATTGTGGTGTTAGTTGAATTACTATAAAGGGCAATACTCACCAGGGTGGTGGAGCAGTTGTGTATTTGATTGTTTCTAACAGTCACCAGTGGCTGTGGACTACCCACCCATCCTACCCCACACCCGGCCCCCCAGGCATGGCATTTCCTTTATAGCCACAGTTCTTACATCACTTCCTCAACAGGTCTTGGGGCAGAACTGTCATATCTTTAATAACCCAGCACAGTGCAAAAAGGGTAGGTACACACCACAAATAATAATAAAAAAAAATTTATATATATTGTATACTATAAGGGAGAGGGACATGTGGGGAGTGGTGCAATGCACTGGCTGTGGGGCAGCAGTTTTCCAAGAGACATTCTGGAAACTGCATTGCTGTCCTATTTGCAGGCAACTGTCAGCTCTGAGGGAGGAGGTTGCCCACCTCAGGCTGAACTAGCAAGGACTAAGGAGGCCTCCCCTTCCAAAGAGCACCACTGCCACAACCACTGCCTCAGAGGTTGCCAAGTATGAAGAGCAGTTGGACCACAGTGGGTTCTGGAGGTGCGGGTGGTGGACCAGAGGCGAAGCCCCTAGTTGTCACCTCTACACAAATCATATGCCATTCTGGCAGAGCAAGGTTCCTCTATGATGGCACCCTCAGTGGAGACCCAGAGGAATGCTGAGGACATCCAAAGGGAGACCCACTAAGGGTGGCAAGGGACACCACAGGGAAGGAACAGCTTCTGATAGGGGACTCTATTGTTAGGGAGGTAAACCTGGGAAAGGGAGAGGAGAAGGAAGTAAGGTGCCTGCCTGGTGCCATGGCTTGGAGGGACAGGAAGCGAATCCTCAGGATTGCATAAGCAGCATCACAGGAGAGGGAACTAGATATCATAGTCCACCTTCGGACAAATGACCTAGCTAGGTATGGGATCAGTGCAGTGCAGAATGAATTTGTGGAGTTGGGAAGGGGCCTCAGAAGGGTAGCAAGCACGGTAACCTTCTCAGAGGTGCTACTAGTCCATGGCAGGAGTGAGGCTAGGGTACTGCACACCATGCATTTTAATGAATGGTTGCAAAACTGGTGCAGAGCACAGGGCTTTGGCTTCATTGGGGACTGGGGGGGGGGCACCTGGACAGATAAAGGTCTACACTGGCATGATGGTCTGCATCTGTCCATGAAGGGAACCAAGCTCCTAGGTGATAGATTTAAATGTTTCCTTGGCAAGCTTTTAAACTAGCCAAGGGGAAGGGGGGGTGCTGATAAAAGGCAGGAAATTTCAAGCCTTCCCCCACAAAACATGGCAGGTAGTAAGGTAAACACTGAGGTACAGAGCTCAACACAGGGCAGGACAGGGGTAAATGGAAAAATAGACAAGGACAATAAGAGCGGGGACGGGGGAAAAAAGGATAAAGCCAACATTAAATCGAGGGCAATGAGTACCAATGCCCGTAGTCTGGGAAACAAGCTTCCTGAGCTGGTAGCTCTGATGGAAGATGAACAATTGGATATTGTGGCAGTCACGGAAACATGGTACACCGAGAACCATTACTGGGATATCAACATACCAGGGTACACAATCTACAGAAGCGACAGGGAAGATAAAAGAGGAGGTGGAGTAGCTCTATACATAAAGGAAGGGATCAAAGCTACAGAACTAAAAAGTAAAGGGGGAGGACAAGAGGCACTCTAGGTCACCTTGGAGACAGGGAATGGCATCACAATCCGCACAGGGGTTGTATACAGACCCCCGTCTCAAGGGGAGGAAATGGACAACAAAATGATAGAGGACATTCTCAAAATGGCAGAAAAAGGAGATACTGTTGATGGGGACCTGAATATGCCAGATGTTAACTGGATAACATGTACTGCAGCCACATCCAAGAGCAGGGTCATTCTCGATGCCCTGCAGGGGGCAGGCCTTAGACAGCTAGTGTTGGAACCCACTCGGGAGGGAGCAATACTAGACCTGGTACTCTCAAATGGAGAGAGGATCACAAATTTAGAAGTCAGCAGACATCTGGGAACAAGCGACCACTGCACAGTGTGCTTCACAATGAGCACAACCGTGGAGATAAGGCATACAAAAACAAGGATACTGGACTTTAGAAGAGCTGACTTTGGCAAAATGGGTGAATACCTGAAAAATGCACTAGCAAATGACCAAAAAGGAGGGGTAGAAGAACAATGGAGAAAAATCAAAACTGCCATCATAGAGGCAACAAGCCTTTGTGTGAAACAAATAAAGAAAACAAAGCAGAGTGAAAAACCACTATGGTTCTCAAAAGAGGTGGCAGGGAAGGTTAAGGAGAAAAAGGCTGCATTCAAAAAGTATAAGGAATCACAGAAGGAGCATGACAGGGAACTGTATCAATTACAGCAGAAAGAAGTGGGGAAGGCAGTCAGACTAGCAAAGGCCCAAACCGAGGAAAAAGTAGCCAACTCAGTTAAGAAGGGGAAAAACCTTTTACAGGTACATTAGGGAGCATAGAAAGGTTAAGGGAGGGACAGTGAAGATTAATAAAGGAGAGGGGAGGTGGGCAAAGGGAGACAGTGAAAAGGCTGAGATACTGAATGAATACTTTTGCTTAGCATTCACAAAAGAAGATGAGGAGGAGTTACCTAAACCAGACAGTAGAAGCACTCTGGGTAGGGGGGTTGACACCAGTCCATTCACAGAAGAAAGAGTCCTGAAAGAACTCCTAAAACTCAAGGTGGACAAAGCAATGGGGCCTGACGGGATTCACCCGAGAATCCTAAAAGAACTAAGGGAGGACCTAGTGACACCACTGACCAAGCTTTTTTAACAGATCATGGCAGGATGGGGCAGTGCCTGATGACTGGAGGAGGGCAGATGTGATTCCCCTTCACAAAAGTGGGAGCAAGGCAGAAGCAAGAAACTACAGACCTGTAAGTTTGACCTCAGTGGTAGGGAAAATGATGGAATCACTTCTGAAAGAAAGAATTGTTGAGTACCTAGAGGCCAGAGGGCACAGGACCCAAGGCAGCATGGATTTACAGCAGGAAGGTCATATCAGATGAATCTAATTGATTTCTTTGACTGGGTGACCAAAGTAATAGACCAGGGAGGGGCTGTGAATATGGCCTACCTAGACTTTAGCAAGGCATTTGACACAGTCCCACACAAAAGATTAATAATCAAGTTAGCCAGCCTCGGAGTGGGTCCCAGGGTGGTAGCCTGGGTAGCAAACTGACTGCACAACAGGACACAGAAGGTAACAGTGAATGGAACACATTCCAAAGAAAGGGGAGTTACTAGTGAAGTACCTCAGGGCTCAGTACTGGGTCCAGTCCTCTTTAACATCTTTATAGGTGACACTGCAGAGGGTCTGGAGGGAAAAGTATGCCTCTTTGCAGATGACACAAAGATCTGTAACAGAGTTGATACACAAAGGGGGGTAGAAAAGATGAGAAGGGACTTGGCAAGGTTGGAGGAATGGTCAGACATATGGCAACTTAGATTCAATACAAAGAAGTGCAAAGTAATGCACCTGAGAAACAAAAACCCAAGAGAAGAGTACACAATAGCAGGGGAGGTACTAACAACAACAAAAATGGAAAGGGACCTGGGGGTAGTCATATCAGATGACCTAAAGGTGGGTATGCAATGTGAAAAGTCGGTAAGGAGAGCCAGGGGGATACTGGGATGCATAGGAAGGGGCAACACAAGTAGAAAAATGGAAGTGGTTATCCTTCTGTACAGACAGTTGGTGAGACCCCATCTGGAGTACTATGTGCAGTTTTGGAGACCCCCTCTACGCAAGGACATAGACAGGATGGAAGCAGTCCAGAGGAGGGCAACTAAAATGGTGCAGGGTCTGCAGCAGAAACCATTTGAAGAGAGACTGAGAGAACTTAATATGTATACTCTTGATGAAAGGAGGGACAGGGGGGACATGATAGAAACATTCAAGTACCTCAAGGGAATCAACAAAGTCCAGGAGGGTAGCATCGTTCAGAAAAAGAGATGTATAAGAACAAGGGGGCACAATTTAAAGATAGGGGGGACAGCTCAGGGGTAATGTGAGGAAATTTTTTTTCACAGAGAGAGTGGTGGATACATGGAACAGCCTTCCTGAGGAGGTCGTTGAGTCTAAAACAGTTGGGGAATTCAAACATGCATGGGACAGACACAAGGCAATTATAGTAGGGGGGTTGCAGGAAGTAGGCTGTTGGTTAACTAGAATCTGCAGCTTATCCAGTAGGTAGGGAAATGGGCAGACTGGGTGGGCCAAGTGGTCCTTATCTGCCGTCAAAGTCTATGTTAGTTTAGTTGTAATAACAAATCTCTCCCTGAATATTCTATACAGGTTTTTAATATTTTGATGTTTGGACCTTTTTTAAACAATATCAAGGGGCCACATGAGTTATTATTCAAGACAGAATGAATAGTTACTCCTCCCCATAGCTTATGAAATGTAGTGGCTTCAACTTGAATGTAGGTGGGTTTCTTGAAGCATTATAATATTCGCTACTATGTGCTTAATAAATTTAGTGACACTTTTCCTTTTCAACAGATTTTTAAATCTGTTAATGTTGCAAAACATTATTTCAAGTTCTCCCATTGTACTTATTTAAATAGAAACTCTTGGTATGAGCTCAAGAAAGACTACTAATCAACAGACACAAACAAATAATATACATCTATACTTTTGAAATGCATACACACAACCCCCCCCCCCCCAAATAACTGTACCCCCCCTCTCCCAAATCTCCTTTCTGTTAGGCCTGAAGTCCCTCACAGGCCTATACCAGAACTCATAATTTCTCAAGACATTCTACCGTGTATCAACAGCAAGAGAACCAGAGTCCCTTCTCTCAGTCATTTTCCTTTATTTAAAGCGACCTTTATGTTACAAAATAATATTGTGCTATACCCCTTTTCCAGAGGGCACTAAGCCAAATGTTTTAAGATCTGTTTATCTTAACCCTTGTGGGGCTGCGGACTGATATATCAGTCCAGAATTCCTATACATTCTAATTCTGTTGGCAGTCTAAGGGTTAACAGAGTGTCATACAACCTCCAACAACACAAGGAGAGATTCATTTCCATCTACTGCTCTCTCTGGTTCTTGTTGCATCAATGACAAACAAGTCTTTGTCTGGAGGTACATTTGTGGGGCTCTTATGCTGACCCAAATATAAAGTTTCTTGAATTTGCAAATGTTCAGGTGCTGCTTTTTTTGCTTGAAGATTGCTGGCTTTTTTAACATTTTGAGTCATTTCATATGGATGCTTCAGTCCAATGATGCTGCTTCAGTTGTACTGTCGAAAGTAGTTTGTTTCCCATTAAAATACATTTTTAAAGTGTTTGGCATTCAATGCTGGAATTTTACCTTGTGCTCTTTCAATGAGGATTTTAAGGGATTCAATGATTTTCTTTTCTTATAAATGTTAGGCCCATGGTCTGGAAATACAAGGATCTGCTTCTCATTCAACTGCAATCCATGTATTTTTGCATACATAAACACTTCCTCACTATCCTGGTATCTGAGAAGGTGCACATATACTGTATTATACTAGGGTAGTACTGTTTAGTGGTAGGAAGTCTTCCTGGTGTTCTGTGTACTCTCGTAAGGTTTAGTGGATTCTGCTTCAGATTTCTGTTTAATCTTTTTTGCAGCCAATCTGTCATTAACATAGTAGGATCCACTCCTCCTATTCCTTTTTGGGATATTACGAAATGTTAAGTTATTCCTCCTGGCTCTCCAGTTCATATCTTCAGTGTTCTCCTTAAGTTCTTTTAATTCCCTAGCACTCTGATTTTAATTTCCATTTGAGGGAAATGATCTTACATTTTAGAAACTCTATTCTCCATTTCATTAACTCTTTGATGGACACTCTTAATTTCCTCTCTTGCATGGGCTACCTCATTAGCTACTTGATTAGTTTGAAGGCTGACGCCTTTAAAGCCTTTTCTCATTTCACTAAGCACTCGGAGAACATCTACATCAGAATTTGATAAGTTTAATTGTTTAATTAGTATTTCAGAAAGACCTTTGAGAGTGAGCTGTTTTACAAAGGTTCCGCGTCAGGGTGGACAATAAGTGGTTACAGAGGCCTGATCATTAAGCATTAAAGAGCGATTACATGACAATTAGACAAAAAGGAGAAAAAAAACTGAGCAGTTGTAATTGAATACTAAGCTATTTCTAATCGGTTGCCCTAGGTAGCACACCCTTGGAAACCTCCAAACGCTGATAGACTATAGCAGAGTAACTGCATAGGGTTTAATGCTATCCCAGATGGCGAGAGGCTGGGTGACAATGAAACAAGGGGATTGGGTTTGAAACCAACCGCAGAGAGAGGTAGGGGGATAGTGAAAACGGGGGGGCTGTGATGGGGAGCAACTTCAGAGGGCTTTGCCGAGTATGGTGTGTGTGTGTGTGGGGTTGAGGCAGTACCAAGTGCATTTAAAGAGGACTGATAGCTTACTTAAGCCCTTGGCTAGGCTGGAATGGAGGCAGGGTTCTCTAGGTAGCCCTGCTGGGTGTTACCTTGGGGGTAGACCTGTCTATCAAGTAGGGCCTGTGAAGCACGTGCATTTTGAGTTAGACATTAGGTGCTGTTTGAGGCTTACTTTGAATTGAGAAAGGCTGTTGTTTGTAATTTCATTGGGAGTTCATTTATCCAGAGGGGGGGCCTGATAGGAGAAAGCAAGCTGCCCTAGTGAGGTTCGGCAGAATGGTATGGACAGTGCTCCATTCTTCCTCCATCTGGCGATGTGTGTTGAGAGAGTAGCCTCGAGCAGGTTTCCTATACAGGGTGTTTTTTTTCTGAGGAGTGCCTTCTTTCCCAGGAGGCAAGTTTGGTATTTGATCCTGTCTTTTAGGTTAAGCCAGTTTGTACACTCATACAGGGTGCAAGTATGAGTGTAGTAATCTGCACACAGGGTGAGGTGGCATGCCTTACTGAGTGCAATCTGGACCCTTTTGAGCACTGTATCAGTAGCAGCTCCACAGACTACCAGCCCATAGTCTATCGTGGAGAGTATGGAGCTGGAGACTGAGATTCGGAGTGCTTCCGGGGTGAGGGATTTCTTATGCCTATAGAGGACCCCGATCTTTGTGTTTACCACTTTGACAAGGGAGTCTACGTGGTGCGTATAAGGAGAGAGTCATTAACGGTGACCTAAGGTATTTGAACAAGTGCACCTGCTCAATCTGCTCACCAGCCTTGTTGGTGATTACGAGGGGAGCATGCTTGTGTTTGTTGTAGGGGCTGGATTGTAGCATGGCCTTGGTTTTCTTGTAATTTAGTAGCAGCTTTTGCCTACTGAACCAGTCCTCGAGTTTACTGAAAAAGTTCTGTAGTTCTGTTTGTAGGGCAACCTGAGAGGTGCTGCTCCTCGGCAGCATGGCATCATCTGCATACAGAATAAGTCTGGTGTCACAGGCTATGGGTAGGTCATTTACAAAGAGGCTGAAAAGCAGGGGCCCTAGAACTGATCCTTGAGGGACTCCTAGGAGTACATCTCTAGAACTGGATAACGTCTGCCCGATTTTGACTCACTGGCTCCTGTGTGTTAGGTAGTCATTGAACCAATTCACGGCGTTTGGTGCCACACCCAGTCTTTGAAGCTGGAGTACTGTTTGACGGTGTCAAAGGCTTTGGTGAGGTCAATGAAGATGGACCCCACCAATCTGCCTTCATCCAGCGCCCTGTGTGCATAGTCAGTGTATTCCAGCAGTGCCGTGGTGGTACTGTGTTTTTGCCTGAAGCCATGATGGTTTGGGCAGAGCAGATTGTACTTATTGAGGTATTCTGTGAGTTGACTTGCCGCAATTTTTTCCAAAGCTTTGGACAGTGGGGAGAGGATAGATATTGGCCTGTAGTTTGACACCAGCGCCTTGTCACCATTCTTATGCACTGGATTTACCAGGGCTTGCTTCCATACCTCTGGAAATTGAGCTAGGGCCAAGGATTTATTAAATAGCACTGCTATGCGCATGATATGAATATCAAGGGTGAGAGATAGTAACTTCATGTCTAGCCCATCACTCCCCAATCTGGTTTTGCCTAGGACTTTCCTGACCATCGTTAGGGCCTCCTTCACTGTCACCTTCTTAAAGTAGAAGGCTGGGTGGTTCTGTGATTCTGATTTACTTGATGAATTAAAGTTACTGTTTTCTGCACTCGAGGAGGAAATATTCAGAGCTCCATTAACAACAGTTACATCTTGAGTTCTATGTCCTCATTCAAATTATTTTTGCTGCAGGTTGTAATTAGATGATACCTTTTTAGCATTTTTAATCACAGCCCCCCTTGAGTTTCCTCTGAGCTTTTTTTTTTTTCTTTTAGGGGGAAATTGAAACTGTCTGGGATTTTCAACACTACTGTACTGGCTAGAACTCATTTCCCTTTTCTGCTTCTGTGATATCTGAATTATCTACTTCTTATTCCAAGATAGAAGACTCAGTGGAAATAGCAATATTTTTGAAAACTTCTTTGACTATGCCATCTGCTTGTTCTTGGTGCATACTTTTATACTTTTTAGTATCTCCTAGATTTAGTTGTTCTGGATTCATCTCAGAATTAGCCTTAGTAGTTGGAATGCTCAGATTTATACTGGTGCTAGGAAGAAAGGTTAATTCATGTTTTTTATTGGAGGTCTCCCCTGCATTAGTAACCATCCCACTGGCCATATTTATTTATGTCCCCCTGTCATCCTTTTGGCAAAGTTTTTAACTATTTTTTTTGCCCTGTATTTAATGGTTTCAGATGCGTTTCTTTAACAGCTGCTTCAGTTTTGTTGCAATTTTTATTTTTATTTTATTTCTCGGATAATACCTTGAGCAAAAAAATTGCTCATTTACAAAGGATCCTTGTCAACAACAACAAATATTTACAATAACAACAAATATTTACAATGTCTCCAGAGTTCACATATTCATTAACAAACAAGCAATAACATAACATGAAGTAGGCAGTATAACTACTAGGGTACAGTAATCAGAGGTAACATTATGTGGCATTGGAGTACACAGTGGTATATCTGTACATAATTAGCAGCCGTGTTAGGTATTGTCTGGGGATTTGTGCGCAGTAAGGCACACGGAGCCATAGAGTAATACATGAGTGAGAGGTCAAAGAAGTGTTTAGTTAGGGGTTGTGGTGCTGGTGATTAAGAGCCAGTGTGTAGAGAGTCTTTTTGGAAGAGGCAGACACAGCTGGTGCCACGTATGAGCACTTTTAGTAGCTCCCGTTTGAATTGGCCCAGTTTAACAGGTGGTTATTAAGATATTTGCAGTTCGTTAAGCCACAGAGTGGCTCTGGTGGCAAAAGAGTGTCTGGCTAGACTTGTTCTGCTGAAAGGCACTGCCAGGGAACCACATGCCATATGTCTGGTAGGGACTTTGGGCATGTCTTTGGAGAGCTTGCAGGCCGGGGGGGAGGGTCAGACCCATGAGGGCTTTAATACCCATGAGGTAGGTCTGGTATCTTATTCTGTCGTGCAAGGGTAGACATTTTGTGAGGGAACAGAGTAAGCACGTGTGCCTGTATTTGTCTATCCCTGTTACAAAGCAGCAGGCTTTGTTCAGGATTCACTGAGCCCTATTTAACACAGTGTCGGAGGCAGTTCCGTAAACTGTAAGGACGTAATCCACTATGGGGAGGATGGAGCTTGTGACTGCCACTTGTTTGGCTTCTGAGGTGAGGTTATGTCTCTGTCTATAGAGAGCTCCCAGTTTCCTGTTGATGCTGCAGACTATTTGATCCATGTGTGTTGCAAATGTAAGTGTCTGGTCAATGGTTACCCCTAGGTATTTGAATGTGTTTACGTGTTCTAGAGTCTCTCCCTTTATGCTATGGATGTTGAGCGGATCTTCTCTAGCCCTCTTTTGTGCAGCAGAGAAGAGCATTAAAATGCTTTACTTCCTTGGCCACCTTCAGCTTGGCGAGCACTACCTTCTGCTCTGAGTGTTAAGTTAGTTTAAGCTACTTTGAGTGATTCATCCCACTATTAGTCAGCAAATACCCAGGCAACCTCTTAGCAGACTCTCTGGGATCTCATACACATAACTATACCAGTATTTTCAAGGCTTGATACATTTTATTTACTCCTCAACACCCATCAAGGCTTCATGTTTAAAACTGTTTAAAATACACAGAAATAGTTATAAAGGCAACTTTATGGAGGTAGGAACAGCTTCTCAGCTGTGGAGACATGGTTCCAAAGACACAAGCTTCTCCTAAATTACAGGAAGACAAAGACAATGCTCTTTGCCTCTCCTCAAAACAGACATAGATCCCATCAACTGAAAATTCACAACCATCAAGGTGAAGTTCTGGAAATGGTTCAGTCCTTCAAGTACCTCGGGGTCACCCTTGATTGCTCTCTCACCTTCACACAACACATTGATTGGGTAGCCGTGGCTGTCAACTCCTGGACTGGCCTACTGTACAAACACAAACTCTGCCTAACTGAGGAAGCCCTTAGCCTTGCTGTACCAAGCTCCGTACTTTTGATTATCGACTTTGGGCTGGTTGTACAGTATATGGGTCAGCTACTGAAACATCTTTTCAAAGAGTGAAAACAACTCTCAATAAAGCATGTAGGCTTATCCTAGGAGCCCACCGCCTAGCACACTCCTGTGAGCTATACTCCTAGACTGGATGGCTCAACTTGGAAAATAGGATCAAATACCAAGTCTGCCTACTTGCCAAGAAGACCACCCTGGGCCTCACTACTCCAGGAATGATACTCAACCTCCTCCACCCTAACGACAACACCAGGAACACCAGAAGAGTCAGTACACTGTCTCTAAAAGTGCCCTTCCGTCGGATCTCACAAGGCCAGCGATCATTTGGGTATAGAGCCCCCAAATGGCTGAACTCCCTAAGCTCCAAACTACAGACCTGTACTAAGTTTGGCCAACTTAAGACTAACTTCAGCACTCACCTGGAGACTTCTAACAGTATGTGCAACAGCAGTCCCTAATTCTCTCCACTGTCAGCTTTTCTGACCCTGGTACTCTCAGCGGCACTCACCTAAAAGTCCTCAGCACTTGTCCCTCCTTATTCTCCAGGGTGCTACTCCCCTCCCGTAAGTTACTCCTCCTTTCTCCTGGCCCCTCCTACTGCCCTATACCCCCTCCCCTCGCCCTATTTTAACCTGTACTATGACAAGGCTTGCCAGAGCTGCTCCTTGTTCCCCCCCTTTTCTGTCTCCCTCTGTATCAGCACCTTTTCAGCATTTATGCCCCTGTTTCTGGTTACTATCTTCATTTATTGCTATTTTCCCCAACCCCAAAGTCCACAACTTCCCCTCTTGCCTACTAGTTGTATGATGCCTTAAAGGGGCATTGTCAGCTTTGCCCTCACGTTTTTATCACTTCCAAGTAGTGTGCCTGCTGGCACTCACCTATGACATTTGTACCCTGGAATGCATCCATAGATCTAAAAAAATAGGGAGTTGTACCTGGTTTTGTAATTTTTTGTGAAGTTTCTTGTTCACTCGGTCAACCCACCACTAGAAGCATACCGTGGTTGGGAATGCACGCCAGGCACGAGTAGCCTCAAGTAGGATCTATACCATTGTCACTGTAAAGATGTTGTCTTTCAGAATTGAGCTGTGCCTTAGTGTTATGAATAAAACCGAGACTACAGCATAAAATTTACATTTCCAGACCGGAGTCGAAATCCTGCATGCGCAAAGAGACACAGGCAAAGATCCCACGTGTGGTGCAAGAGCATGCCGTCTTGCGCATGCACGGGATTTCGCCCGTCTGAAATGTAAATTTTATACTTGTAGTGCTCGGTTTTGATTCATAAGCACCAGGAGCAGTTCCATTTTGCTGAATTCACAGAGGCAACATCTTTTACAGTGACGATGGTATAAACTTACTTGGAATGCGCTCGTGCCTGGCGCATGTTCCCAACCACAATATGCTTCCGGTGGTGGGTCATTTAACTGCAGACCGAGCGAACAAGGAATTTCACCAAATATTTCAAAACCAGGCACAACTGCCTATTTTCTGGATCAATGGGTGCATTCTAGGGTACAAATGTCATAGGTGAGTGCCAGCAGGCACACTACTTGGAAGTGATAAAACACGTGAGGGCAAAGCTGACAGTGTCCCTTTGATTATTTGTATTCTAAGCTTCATATTGCCTGCTTCCCCCTGACTATGTTCTCCCTGATACCACTGTTTTGTACCTCATAAAATGTTTATTTTATGTACCACCCTTTGTTAATCTTTCACAGTGTTTATGTTATGTATGTCATGTCTTATTACTGATGCAGAACCTTTGTAAATTAGCTCCTGGCTCAAAGGTATTTCTTCTAGATCTCAATAAATAAAAAAATAAATTAAAAAAAAACTTAAAGTAAGGAAGCAGTTTTATTTCTGTTTGCTTCTGTTTACTTTTGTTAACTGTTGTGCTCCCATTTAAAATCAAGCAGAAAAGATCTGAGCTCAGTTAAACATTTAAATGTTACCTCTTCAATGCTCTCTTTACTGATCATTGTTCTTAGAATCTTAAACCAGATAGAATTTTTTAGCTTATTTAAAGTTAAGAAGCAGTTTTTATAAAATATTGCAAGATGCGAAAGTTTTACTTCTGTTTGCTTCTAATTCCTTTTTTATGTTTCCTTGCGCATGAGCAAGACACATTTTTCTTTGCTTCAGAGAATGGCATTTCAGAGGTGTGTCAGGGACTAGCCCAATACAGAGCAATCTACATTGGACTCAACGCTGACAAACCAATGACCACGTAAGCTGAGTATGACAGTGGTCACAGTTGGACACATTGTGTACTTGAAAGAAATGAAGTGCTCTAATGAGAGAACGCTTCAGTGCTTTCATTTGCACGGCTGAAAAAGCAAATTCCTACATGTTTTCTTTCTTGCTTAGTGAGCGAGAGTCTTCCACCCCTCCCCAGTCACCACACTGAGAGGGAAAATTTAAAAAAGTAATATAAGCTGCTTTTTTTTCTTTACACAGTGACACCTTGCATTTCAAAACTGTCCTGTTCACTACAGTGACTGCGCTGCTGAATTTGACCATCCGTACTCAAATAGCTTTCACTACTCCCCAGTGCAGACAAAACAAAGCTCACGAGCCAGGAAAATGTGTGAAGTAAATCTAAAGAAAGACTGTAAAAAAATCACACAATATAACCGTAGTATAAACGGAGGGGTTTGTGGGAGGTGGGGGCTCTGTAATGTAAGCAGGAGCCTTGCTGCGAACACACTGGCCATGCCCATGCTCAGTCCTACTACAGACAACTTTCAACAGCTTGCTGTGGCTCGCACCCCCGCCCGACCGATGATTTGTACCATTTCCTTCACTCTTAGGTTTTGTTTTTTTAAACGGAACAGTCAGTTCCTCACCCGGTATCTTGTTCAGGGTCATGACCGGGGGGATGCAATGGCCACAATTACAGTAGGGCTCACATGGGCAGGCGGACCAGGCAGGCTGGCACAGTATTCTACTGTAAGTCTTGCAGTGCAGGCTGCGTAGCAGCAGTATTTTCATCCTGCCTGTCAGGCTGCCAGTGTGTGTCTCTCCAAACCTGCCCCCCCGTGCAGTGTGGTGTTCTGTGGCAGCTCTTGGTCCCGTGCCACTACACTGAGTCCACCCACCCGGAACAAATAACTAAACTCTGTGTTGGGGTCAGGAGAATGAGGGGACAGAGCTACAGAGAAAGAGACAACTCAGGTGAGAGGTGACACTGTCACATCAGGTCACAAGTTGGCTCGGGCTTTACTTTCCAGATCATCACTGAATCCCATCTCGACCCTATCAGTGCGGCGCAGACACAGCAAAGTGAAAGTGGCAGTTACTATGAGCTTGAATGATGAGCGTACTAGTTCTGTGGATGAGGACCTGCCTTGTGGGGATACAAAAATCGCTTAGCACAGCTGCATCTGCTACAGCCTTTGTAGTTGCTGCTTCCTCTGCCTGGTGCTCGAGACCAATGGTCACAATGTTACCACTCCACTTCTGTCTTGAAGTACTCAGGTTGTAAGCCTGCATTCCTTTCACTCATCGTGTCTGCATCCATCCCCAGCACTGCCAACAGATGACCCTCACTGCAAGAACAGCTAAGATGTGTACTGTGTGCTGGAGAGTCGAGAGATTTTTTTTTTTTTTTGCCAGGCAGACTGTACCTGAGGTCCTGAAGGACTATGACTTGCTGCTACTGCTGTTTTCACTGGGCTAGCTGGCACTACTTGAGAGGTGAGGTCAGACTTAAAGGCAAACTTTAAACAAGACTGCTACTAACACAGCCGGGATATAGACTAGTATGTTAATTAACTTGTTACATTTATATTTGATGATTATGTGACATGAGGATAAGACAGCCAGTCCAAAGCAGAGGGGAGACATGGCAGGGCAGATTATATATAAAAGTACAAGCAGATTTCTTATTCTTGTGATTGTACTGCTTACCAGGTACCCCCACGAGGAAGGGTTAGTCAAGGAAGGTGGGTGATGGGAGCCAAATAAGGTTGAGGTGAGGGATTTTGAAGGTTGCTAGTGGACACCCAGGTAAAAAAAACATATGCTCATCCAAAAGAAAGGATGGGAGCCAGGAAGGGCAAGTGTGGGCACCCCGGACAAAAAAAAAAATTCTGGTTCAAAAGAGAGGGTGGGAGCCATGAAGGGCTGACTCAAGAGGTCACTGTGGTCATAAACAAAAATTGTACAGGGCTGGGAAGGTGGGTGGCCAGAGGAAAAGGCCATGCTGGGTAGGGATCTTGTTATAATAAATTGTGCTTGTTTGGGAAGGCGGGTGGAGGGTGGGAAGGTCTGTTTCTGTGTCGAGTGGGGGCTTGTTAAAATAAAGTGCATATGTGGGAAGGTTGGTGGAGGACGAGAAGATCTGTGCCAGGTAAAGAACTTGTTAAAAGCATTTGCTTGTTTAGGAAGGTGGGTGTAGGATGGGAAGGTCTGTGTCTGTGTCGAGTTGGGGCTTGTTAAAATAAAGTGCATATGTGGGAAGGTGGGTGGAGGATGAGAAGATCTGTGCCAGGTAGAGAACTTGTTAAAAACATTTGCTTGTTTAGGAAGGTGGGTGTAGGGTGGGAAGGTCTGTGCCAAGTGAGGGACTTGTTTAAATAAATTGTGCTTGTCTGGGAAGGTGGGCGGATGGTGGGGAAGGTCTGTACTGGGTGGGGGACTTGTTAAAAAAAATTGTGCTTGTTTGGGAAGGGGGGGGGAGTACTGTGCTGCAACAGGGGCTTATTAAAGTACACAGAACATAGATATATAGAATGCGTCAGCAGAAAAGGACCGGTAGGCCCATCTAGTCTGCCCTATTTACCCTACCTATTACTACACCCCGGATCCTGTTTGGTCACAGGTGTCCCTCCCTCTTCTCCCTTACATCCACTTATTATACACACGTGCCTGTCCCACGCATGCTTGAAGCTCTCCACTGTCTTTGCCCCCTCCGCCTCTTTTGGCAGGTTATTCCAGGTATCCGCCACCCTTTCTGTGAAGAAGTACTTCCTCATATCCCTCTTAAACTCCCCCCAAACTTCATAGCATGCCCCTTCCTCCTGCACCTTGTTCACCCCTATGAGGTACATGTAGGCCTCAATCACATCCCTTCATGTTATCCTCTCCACCTGGGTTTCTTACACAACCACTCACTATCTTGGCAGCCCTCCTCTGGACTGCTTCCACCCTGTCAATGTGCTTGCAGAGATGCAGCCTTCAGAACTGGACACAGTACTCCAGATACGGTGTCATTAGTGAGTGATACAGTGACAATACCACCTCTCTTCTCCTGCCTGAAATCCCCCTTCCTGCACACCACTCTATATAATTACTGGTCACTACATTTATCAACCTGATTACGGTCACTGTCAAACACTGTAATAACCGAAATCCAGTTATTATGGTGTTTGATGCTGTAATACCCCAAAATACGGTTATTACGGTGTTTGCTTTAAAAGTCTCATCAGTAGAACGCCTCACGCCACCTTATTGGCTCCTATTCTGTGAGGGGCGGGCTACACCATTGCTTAAACATGGCGGCTCCATTCCCGGTAACTGACGAATCACCACAGCGACAGACTTTCCTTTCCAGTAACTCAGTAAGTGATTTAACATTTTTGTTAGAAGCTATGCGATTGATCCTGCCTTTCAAATCAGTAAAATGTATCTGGTTGATCCTGCTGTTTGCTGGACTCGGGGAAACCGCAAGTCCAACCCAGCGCGATCTCCACTGAGACTATGCCTCTTAAATTCGAAACCCCAACTGAACTGCAGTTCAACCATTTTTTAAGAAATAAAAACTGTGTGTGTGTGTGTGTAGCACAGAGACACTGAGGACAAAACACAAGCAGCAGCAGACTATTTCAGGGAAACTCTCTAGGGAACTAACTCCTTACGCCAGCAATTATAAAAAAGTAAAGGCTACGTGAGTGTGTATTCATGGATTTATTTATTTATTTATTTTTACATACCTTCGGTGTGTGATGACCACATAAAAACTTTCGAGCTTTGCACTCAAGGTTTATGGGTCATTACACACCTCGGGTGTGTAAAAAAATACTCAATACCACCCACCCTGTTGGGTATTATTGCTTACTTAGCCTTCCTCAGTTCCCTGCTTAGCGGGCTATGAAAATCCTTCCAGCACATTGGGTTCCTGCGTTGCTTGTGATCTGTGTCATTTCCACTTCGTTCCT
Organism: Neoceratodus forsteri; assembly: GCA_016271365.2. Classification (NCBI taxonomy): domain Eukaryota; kingdom Metazoa; phylum Chordata; order Ceratodontiformes; family Ceratodontidae; genus Neoceratodus; species Neoceratodus forsteri. The sequence goes on along the minus strand of CM057453.1, from coordinate 1,453,686,140 downwards.
CTGACTGCCTCTTTTCCCCTTTCCCCATGTCTTTTGTTTGTTCCTTGTTTCCCCACCCCCACCCCTTAGTTTTCTGGTTCCTGCCTTCCCTTGCGATGTGTTTTCAGAGCTGGGACCATTCCTGCAGTTCCTCAGGATGGTGGGGCTGTTCCCCATTGCAGGTATATGCCCCGTTTTTCTCCCCTGCTGCTTTTGTTTTTTGCTCCTTGCCCCCCATGTCCTTCTCTGCCCTGCCTTCCCCTCCGGCTCTTCGCTTAGCCAGGATTTTGTCACTCCCCTACCCAGCTCACCTCCTGTGGCTCGTCCTGGTCTCTCTGTTGTTTTCCTTCCCCCTTTCAGACTGTTTGGGCTTCTCAGTGGCCTCTCCAGTCTTTGTTTCCCCAGCCCCAGCTTTTTGATCCCAAGATGGGTCTGCTCATTGCAGTCTGATGCTTCCCATCCACTGTGCCTCTGGCTGCCAGGCGGCAGGGTCTGCTGTTGGCATTGCGACCCAGCCTTTGTTTTCCCAGCCCCTGCTTCTTGATCCCACAATGGATCTGCTCTTTGCAGTCCAATTCTCCCGATTTGTTGTGCCTCTGGCCGCCGGGTGGCAGGGTTTGCTGCCGGCATTGTGACCCCACTTTTCCTTGCCTACATCCCACTTGTGTGGATTTGCTTTACTTCCCTGTGTTTTGTTTTGTCTTCCTGTTGAACACTGCCTCCTGTGATGGATAGCCTTTCCTTTCCAGATTGCTGTCCAGTATTGTGCAGCCTGATACTCTGGTACACACTCTTCAGTTTGGACCAGGCTCTTGTCCTCTGTTCACATGCCCTCCCCCCCAGCCTCATGCTTCTGTCTGCCTTGGGTTTCAGCCCCTGTTTGGAGACTACCTTGCAAGGAAACATTCAGCATTGACAAATGCTTGTTATTACATGCTTCTCTCCTACTCAAGTCCAAACACAAAAAAAGATGAACTGGGTTAAAGATTTGAAGGTTACTGCTTCGGTGTTCCAGTTACTAGCCTCTGTTCTCAAGTATAGGAACCAAGGAAGTACAGCCATGCTCCTGTAGCTGTAGCCGCAAGTTAGCTCTTCTGTCTTTACTAACTGCAGTAAATGATCAGTAGGGAACTACGATGCCAGCAATTGCACTGCCTCAGTCAGTTTAAGCTTTTACTTGAAGCAGCTTCACTAGTTCACGCGGCATCCCATTTTACAGACCTAGGATTTCATAGCTGAAAGTGAGGAGGATTAAAAAGTAAAAAAACACAATTCTTACAGCTTGTACTCTAAGTTTTTTTTATACAGGCTAGGAAAATCAATGCTATTTTCGGCTATATTTCAACTCTGATACAGATACAGGCTTGCTCCATCCTCCACCACTCCATCTCACAGCACCATCCTGAATCCACCCCCAATCTGCCAGAGAAAATGGGTGTTTTTTTGCCCCTTGTTTGTTGATGTAATGCATCACACTGGCGTTGTCCATCTGGATTAACAGAGGACCTGGATTTAAATGCTCCTGAAATGCCAGGAGGTTGTACAGTACAAACCTCATTTCAGGACACTGATATGCTATTTGGCCTCCACCTGGGACCATAACCCCTGCGTCTGATAGGGTCCCAGATGAGCACCCCACTCGGAGTTCAAGGCAACCATGGTGAGGATGCGTACAGAGGCTGGTACAAGGAATGGAATGCCCTGTAAAAGGTTGTTGTGATCTATCCACCACAGTAATGCTCTGCGCAATGGGGATGTGACAAGGACCATTTGGTCCTGCTTGTCTGTCAGCTGATCCCACTGGACTCTGACTGACCATTGTGGTATCCTCATGTGTAAGCATACCAGTGGCACTGTCACAACAACCACAGCCATAAGACCCAGAAGATGTAACACTATCCTTACAGGGACATTGTGTCTTCTATATACCAGCTGCGCTGGTGCAATCAGGTTGTCTGCCCTGTCATGTGGCAAGAAGGTGCATCCATTCTCTGTATCCAAGACTGCATCTATGTAATGCAGTCTTTGGCATGGAGTCATGACAAACCTGGACACATTTACAGTGACCCCTAATTCGTCAAAGAACTGCCTTGTCCACAACAGGGTATGCAGTAAAGCTTCCCTGGAGCTGTTCTTTAGAAGACATGTGTCCATACAAACATATGAAAGAGCCAGCAGAAGAAGACCAATTAGTCTATTGAGTCTGCTCTTTTTTACTGCAGTGTCCCTGGCTTACACCACTGACTCTGCCCCGCCTCCATCACCCCCCTCCTCCAGATCTCCCCCCTCCCACACACACACACACACGGTCCCATGGGTTCCCCTTATGCCTATCCAAGGCCCTCTTCCACCGCCTTCACTGCGGCTGCTTCTTATGGCAGCACATTCCATGTGGCCACCACCCTTTCTGTGAAACAATGCTTCCTAAAATCCCTCCTAAACACACACCCCCAACTTCAAACAGTTCCCCCTCGTGGGTGTGTTCTCACATAGCTTGCAGAGCTTCCCTATCCACTCTATTTATTCCCTTCAAGTACTTGAAGGCCTCTATCATATCCTTCCCCTCCTCCAGGGAGTATAGTACATTCTCAGTGCTCCCAGCCTCTCTTCATAAGACTTCCCTGCTGACCCCTGATCATCTTGGTTGCCCTCCTTTGGATCCTCTCTATCAAGCTAATGTCCTTATTTTGCAGTTAATCTTTTTATTGGCATAAATGACTTCCTTAAAAGTATGTCACAAAGAAGGTAACTAAAATACAGCATACATTTGAAAATACAATACAGATATACATGTGTCAACATACGACACTGATATTATGAATGTCCACATATATGTCTAAAAAAACAACAGAACTAGACCAATAAAACTAACAAGAACATTAAAACTACAGTTCACTAACAGTAAACGAGAACTGGCCAGAGCCGATAAGGCTGCAGCTGAGGAATTTGTGGTAAAAATATTGTAAATTACCAAAGTTACCAGCGTGCATTTGCAAAATGTAAGACAGGCTCATAAATGTATTGGTTTGCAATATTTTTACACCAAATTTTCAACATAGCCTTGATATAACCCTGCCTCATGAAGATGGGCAGACAAAATGTTCAACTTATGGCTTAAAGGTGTTTTTGTGCAGGGACTGCAAAATCAAACTTCGGGATGCAAACACACATTTTGAGCAGGAACTGAAAAATGACAGCTGTCACATTCATGAGGTGCTATAAAGAAGTGGCTATGTTGAAAATTTGGGGTAAAAATAATGAATATTACCGAAGTTACGAACCTGCGTGCTCAAAAATCAATGTAGGCTCATAACTTTTTTGTTTTTAATGTTTTTACACCAAATTTCCAACATAGGCTTCTTATGGCCCTCACCTCATTAACAAGGGCACAGAAAATGTTCAGCTCCTAGCAGAAAGGTAATTTTGTGCAGGGACCATGAGACCACCTTTCAGTATGTAAAAACCATTGTGGACAGGATTTGAAAAACGACAGCTGTCACATTCATAAGGTGCTGTAAAGATTTGACTATGTTGTAAATTTGGGTTAAAAATATTGAAAATTACCAATGTTACGAGCCTGCGTTCACAAAATTCTATGTGGGCTCATAACTTCGCTGTTTTTTTAATATTTTTGTACCAAATTTTCAACATAGCCTTCTTATGACCCCACCTCATGAGCAAGGGCAGAGAAAATGTTCAACTGGTGCCCAAAAGATGATTTCATGCAGGGACCACAAAATCACCTTTCAGGATGTAAAAAAAAACATTTTGGACAGGATTTGAAAAATTACAGCTATCACAGTCAAAAGGTGCTGTAAAGATATGGTTATGTTGTAAACTTGGGGTACAAATATTGAAAAGTACCCAAGTTATGAGCCTGCGTTCGTAAAATTCAATGTAGGCTCATAACTTGGTTGTTTTTCAATACACCAAATTTTCAACATAGCCTTCTTATGACCCCTCCTCATGAACAAGGGCAGAGAAAATGTTCAACTTCTGCCCGAACGGTGATTTCATGTAGGGACTGCGAAATCACCTTTCGGGACAGATCTGCCTAATGAAAGTGACACTGCTCACGAGGTTGGGGTCCCAAAGAAGGCATGTTGAAAATCTGGGCCAAAAATATGTAAAAATGCCCAAGTTATTGCACTAATTTCAAAACACCATTGAAATACATTGAACTACATACCTGTGTCTTCAGTTTGCAGTCCAGCTTTGAAGAGTGAAGACATGTCTGCAGTCCAGAGAAGATTACGGCATTGGACCCATGATGGGTAAGTAAGGGCTTGGGGGTAATGGGGTGGTGGATGATGGGTTGGGTGGGGGGGTAAGGAATGGCTGCAAAAGACATTGATGAACTTTTTTTTTTTTATAGGTTAAAAAAAGAGAGAGACACCAACAATCCCCGATCTTGACACTTGGGGACTATAAACCCCCAGTGTCACAGTCATGGGGGGGATGACATCGATGGACCATTTGTTTGTTTTTTCTCAAGTGGAAAAATTAAAAGATAGATGATCCCCGATCATGACACTGGGGGACTGGGCACCCCCAGTGTCACAAAAAAGACAGATGATCCCTGATCGTGACACTGGGGGATTGGGCACCCCCAGTGTCACAGTTGTGTTTTTGGGGGGGTGTGGGGTGGTGGGTGCTGAAAGGGAGGGTCAGGTGGGGGCAATTTTGATAATATAAAATCAATAAATACATTAGGTGGTCAGGGTGGAACATGGCCGCTTCGTTGTGACCAAGATGGCCGCTGTATGCTACTGTGCATGTGCTACTGCTAGTGCATGCGCAGTGCAGTGCAGCAGCCATCTTGGACATGATAGAGTGTGCAGTGACTGCCAGCACTGTGCAATGTGAAATAGTGCAGTGATGCAGTCGGTAGGGACAACATGAGCGGACTGCTTCACAAATGCGGAGGCAACTGTGGTGCAAGTCCAACATGTTGTTCGTTTGGAAGGACTGTGGAGTCCTTTTTCTGATGATCATAAAAGGTCTGCAGGGCTCCGCCCACTGCAGCCCTAAAAAGAGAAAAAGCTGAGAGACAATTGATAATTAACACAGTATCAAGTTTACTGTGTTAGACATTGGGAACCAATGAAGTAAAAACTGTTTTAGATTTTAGATAGCTATACTAAGGTTGCCAGCATGCATCAAATGTTGAAAGCCTATCTAATGCCACATGGGATAATCAATCAAACATAGCAGTATGGGCTAGGCTAGTCAAGAGTTCCTCCATGAATGCGATGGCAGGGGATCTCCAGCAAATTAGGATTAGGTGCTTAGCCTGCATGCATAGGAGGGATAACCACCGATGTGCAATCCGGTTCAGATGTGGGACATAATCGGAGATACCGAAGATTAGTAAAGGGGCAGACAGGGGTATGGTCTGGCCAAGTACCGCTCCGAAAAGCTGTTGTACTCGCTTCCAGAAGCGTTTAAGAAGATGGTAAGACCATAATATATGCATTAAATCTCCTCCGGGAGAAGCACATCTCCAGCAGTTGTCAGTAGGGAGAAGACTTAACCGGTGAAGCACAGCGGGGTTCCACAGCAAAAATAGAGAATCTTAGTTTGAATGAGTTCACTAAGGGCATCCTTAAAACCTTTGTTACAGAAGGTCCAGCAGCCCTCCCAAGACTGGTCAGGGATACTAATTTGAAGGGCTCTTTATCGTATAGCTTTAGAGTCTGAAGATTGGCTGAGAATATAATCTTGGGCGGCCCTATAAATCATTCATGCTGTCCCAGTTTTGCACTTCAGCCAGGTGGGTAGGATTGTGGGTCTATAAAGGGAGGGTCATGGATTATGCAACTAAGTGTGTGTTGCATTCTGAATTTGTAAATATTTCCAAAAATCTTGCTTTTGCAAGCCACAGATGGATTTTAAGTTGGAATAAGAATCCAGGTGAGATGTGTCCTGTGCTAGAAGATTGCTTATCAGTAATATTCTCTTTGCTTTCCATGAAGGGCAAAAGAGATTCTTGCCTGCCATAGTGATACAGCCATTTCCCCATAATGGAGTGTATGCCACGGGTTTAGGATCTGTTCCCAACCATTTATGCAGTTCAGAACAATAGGTGACCAAGGGGCCTATAGTTGGGGTGGGATTTTAAATGCCTAGGGAGAGGACTGTAGATAAAATTAGATGCCATCCCTCCGGGAAGTAAAGAGGCTTCCATGTGAAGCCACTGAGGCGCATCAGGAGTGGGCTTCATGAACCAGTGTAGTGTTTGTGTTGCCTAAAAGCCCATATGTAGCCCAGAAACCAGGGGAGGCCCCAACCTCCAGTTGACCAGTGCGCACGTGGTTTATTGCGATTATACTGTGGTCTCGCACATTCCCATAAAAAGTCACCAATAAGGCGATATAATTTATCCAGTATTGATTGTGGTATTTTTAGTGGTAGGTAAGAGATGGTATAAAAAAGTTTGGATGCTGCCACCATTTTGATGGCTGAAATTGTACCAACAGGAGTAAGTTGTATATTGTTCCACCTATCGTAGTTTGTTTTTAGCTCCTGGCGGAGGGGAATAAGGTTAGCCTCACAATTCTTATCGATTGTAGGGGTAATGTTTATACCAAGGTAAGATATACCAGAAGGGGCCCATTTAAATCCCATGAAGGTAGCCATACTGGGTTGAAATAGGTTTTTCAAAGAAAGAAATTCCATTTTTGTGTGATTAACCTTGAGCCCAGAAAGGGACGTGAATTCAGTTAATATAGAAACCAAAGGGCAGGAAGAAGCGACAGTATCTCCCAACAAGACTAATAAATCATATGCATATAACACTGCAAAGTATTGTGTCCCACCTAGTGATATACCCCTACTGGGTCATAATGTTGCACGCTTAATAGTGTACGACATTATGGCTATCCTGGGATAGCGCCGTAGGCAAGAGCGAATGGTGCAATATCACATATACTGCTGTACATGGTATTGCACCATTTGCTCTTTCCCAGGCAGAGGATAAGACCTCTGCTGGGAGTGGGTTCCACCAAGCAGCTGCCATGGCTCACTGGACTGAGCCACAGCAGCAGGAACCCAGGCGCTGCGTCTGGGACCGAGTTTGATTCCTTGTCTCAGAAAATTTTTTTTTTTTTACAATTGTGCGCTCCCGAGGTAACCCCACAGAGTTGAGAATCTTTAGTGGGGTGTTGAGGCAGCCCCCGTATCGGGGGTGTGGGGCAGAGTCCCACATAAAGACCTATGCCTCACGGCAGAAATTGCCGTATTGGCAGAGTGATTTTACATGTATAATGTCTTGCAACATTATGAACCCGTGCCTGATATACCCACAATGTTTAGAGCTTGACGGAGTGCAACTGCTGTGGGCTCCACTGGCAGGACAAAAAGAAGGGGAGAGAGGGCACAGCCCCTGTCTGGCTTTCCAAGCCATGGGGGGGGGGGGTAGTTCAAATTTGTTAGGACACAAGCAGAAGGGGATGTATAAAGAACCTTAATCCATGACCATAAGCGTTAGCCCAGTCCCAGGTGGATAAAGCAAGATGTAATCAGTCCCGTTTAACAGAATCAAAAGTGTTTTCAAAGTCAATGACTCGGGAGTTTTTTGATTTATGAATGAGATATATTAAGGATCGTAGGTGGTTGGATCAAAAGCACCCCTTAACAAATCCCACCTGGGACTGATGAACCAATTGTGGTAGCAGATGTTAGAGCCGAAAAGCCAATAACTTAGCATAGACTTTACTGTCGACATGCCGATAACTAGAGGGTAGAGTGGGGTCCTTGTCCTTTTAGGGCAGAACAGTAATAGCTTTTTGCAAGGTAGGGGGGAGAATCCCAGTGGTCTTGGCTTCTTCATCAACTTCTCAAAGAAGTGGGCAAATAAGGTCTGCTAAAGGTTTGAAAAATTCTGCAGGGAAGCCATCCCCTCTGGGCGCCAAATTTGGCAAAAAAAAAACAGGTTACTCACCTGTGACAGTAGTTGCATGAGTGGTATATGATGTTCAGCCACACTTCTGGCAGTTGCCTTTCAACTTTAAATCTTGTCGGAAACATCTTCAAGCTGGCTCTTCCCACCCACCTGGGTGGTAACGCTCTCGGCTCCGCCCCATGACACCAGATCTTGCCCACTGGAAGCAGAGTTGTGTGACAAATCCAGGGGAGGTCAGGTGGGTCCACGCGGATGAACATCATACACAGTACCACTCCTAGAAAGTACAGTTACCTAAGAATTTACTGTAACAGTAGATCTTCTGAGGACTGTCTCTTGCAGTAAGTCATTACTTAAGGGAGTATCCATCAGGTGGTACTGTCACATGGCAGCTTCTTCTAGCAGTCTTCTGTGGGGCTGCCCACACGACTTCACTTCCTGTGGATGTGTATAAGAGCGGGCAGCTCCCAGTACCCTCTGTTCACCATCGGCTTCGGAGAGCATGGCCTGGACCGAGGTAAACAAGGTCCAGAAAAACAGAGAACAGCGATCCCACCCTATGTCCTGAGTTGCAGATTCGAGGCAACAAGGCAGGGGGACAGAGGGCAGGGGACTTACTGCAAGAGACAGTCCTCGGAAGATCTACTGTTACGATTCTTATGTAACTGTACTATCTTTTACGGACTGGTCTCTTGCAGTAAGTCATTACTTATGGGAGATTACCAACCAGTAAAATCCAAATGGGAGGAAAAGCAGGGCTGGAAGCTGGGCCAGAGGGCACACCCGATGGTCGAGCCCTTACAAAACCCAGCTGTCCACGATGCCAAACAAGCAAACCTGACAGTAAATATGTCAATTGCAACTGCACCCACTCTGGCAGATAGGCCAAAGGTGGGAAAGACAACATGTATGATATTTAGTAGAAATGTCAACTCAAACCTCTTCCGTGCAGGCAGATAGGCCAACAGTTAGGTGAAGATAACTGGCATGAAATCATAGGGAAATATAAACTCAAACTTCTTCCGTGCAGGCAGATAAGCCAATGGCTAGGCAAAGACAACTGGCATGAAATCAAAGAGAAATGTCAACTCAAACCACATCCTCTCAGGCAGATAGGCTCAAAGGTGGGTGAGGACAGCATGCAGGAGGCATGATGTAGAAAGAACTGTAGGTGGCCAGGCACAGTGATTCATCCTAATGAGGCAGAGGTTGACAGGCTCCGGCATAAAGTCAAATCCAGAAGAAAGACAAGTAGAGTGGATCAGAAAGCAGAAAGAGGGAGCACCGACAAAAAACATCCTGGCTGGTCAGAGGAAGGAACAACTGAAGGGCTCCAGCAGGGAGAGTAGCAGGAGTTCCAGTTAGATCCGCATGGAGGAGCGAAGCGTCCAGTCCAGGAGCAAGCCTCCAAGAAAAGGTAAAGAGATCCCCAGGCACCTCTGAGGCCTGCAAGACGAGGCGGGGGAAACCCTGAAAAGCGGTTTAAGGCACAGAAGCAGGTCCCTCCCCGCGTAAGGAGTGGGCGTGCCGCGGAGGGGCAGACTGAGCCGTCCCCCTGGAGGCCCTAACGCGGTCCCGAGAGGCACCCCGGTAGGAGGGCTGGGCATGAGGCAGCCCGCCCGCAGAGGCATAGGGTTGGGACCTGGGGGCGTGATAGAGGTCCTGAACAGACCATAGGAGTATGTCCTGAAACCTGAAGGGAATCCAGGATGGACTAAGCACCAGGTCCAAACAGCAGGTTCCCAGAAAAAGGGGCATCAGCGACTGACAGCTGGATGCTGGGCGGCAAACCTAAAACCCGCAGCCAGACGAAGCGCCGAAGGGTGATGCTGGAGGACAAAAGGCGGGCCAATGCGTCAACCGCATTGAAGCATGCATTGAGCAGGTGACGGGAAAGGGAGGGCATGGCAGACAGCAGCTGAGCTGATCAGGGCCACGAAGGGCAGACTGAGCGGAAGCAGGATGAGACCAAATATGAGAGAGTGCATGAAAATATGCAGGAAGCAAAGGCGGGACAACCATGGCAGGCTCCTCGGGAATATTGAGGTAGGCAGCCATGTCCCGATGAAAGGAGTCCTGATTCGCAGCAGGGAAGCCAAAAGCATTCTGGATCTGCAGCATGACATGAGCTCCGTGAAGGAGGGATCCGGGAGAGGGAGGGATCAGTGGGTTCAGGTGGGGTGGCTCCAAAAAGGAGGACGCGATTGAGGGGGGACAAGGTTCCCATGGTCCGAGAGGTCCCCGCCAGGAACATCCTCCATGAAAGGATCCCGCAACATGGAATCCCCATAAAGGGAGTCCACATAAATGGGAGGGGGGGGACCAGGAGGAACATGCCGGATCCAGGAGCAGGCGCCCAGGCAGAGGGGAGGGGGAACACGATAAGGCCGGACCCTGGCCCATGGACCGCAGGACCTCCAGCACAATGCAGGCGATGCCCAGCACCTGTGATGGGGGGAGGTCCAGAAATGAAGGGTGCCCAAGGGCGGCGCTAGGAGAAGGGCGAGCCATCCCGGGAACCGTTGACCCCAAAAAGCGGGGGAAGGCACTCCGACCCTTGTGGTCCGGGACAGGCAAAGGGGTAAGGGACTCAGGGTTGGGTCCTCTCAGGAGGGCTGAAGGCCCAGAGAAAGTGGCATCCAGAGGGCGCAAAATGGGCAATGGAGGGGAGACCCCCGAGGACGCCGAAACAAGGTGCTGGTGCCAGGACTGGGGGTGCACGGGAGAAAAGTCTCGAGCAGGGGGTGTTCCGGGGTGGGAGGCCCTTATTGCCAAGGGAAACATCCCTGTCAAGGAGGGAAGGAGGAGAGGCTCCTCCGTTGACGGTGGAATCATCCCCCTCAATGAGAGACCAGAAACAAGCCTCTCTGTCGACAGTGGAAGCCGTCCCGTCAACGAGGCATGCAAAACACGCCATTCTGTCGACAGGAGAGGCTTCCCCGTAGACAAGGAGTGCCCAGTCGACGGAGAATAAGCCTCTGTCGATGAGAGAACAGCAGAATCATGTCCCGTTGATGGGAGAAGAGCTCCCGTTGACAAGGGAGAGCAAAGAACACGTTTCATTGACAGGGAAAGCATCCCCATCGACGAGGAATGTTCCATTGATGGGGCAACACAGCCAGTCGACGGGAGACAGTCAGAAATAATTTCCGTCGACGGGACGAGGCCCACTGAAGATAAAATAAGCCCAGCAGGCTCAGTCGACAGGGGGAGCAGTCCCGATGATGAAGAATGCTCCGTTGACGATGGAAGGAGCCACCATCGATGGAGTAAGGTGGAGGGAGTGTGAGTAGTATGAATCCTGCTCCCTCCTATGCCTGGAATGAGTGCCCTTGACCAGAAAGCCTTTAAGGCGGCCCCTGAGGTCCATTTCGACCTGGCTGGATGATCGGCAATGAGCAAGTCCCAAGGCCCAGCAAGAGAGCCTGGGCCAGGGAGCAGCAGGGGTGCTGTGAGCAAGGAGGGCCGGGGGCACTGTGAGGAGCACAGGCCCAGCCTAGTTAAAGTTGAAGAGCTAATGCCTTGGAGTAGTACACATACCCAGGACCAGAGGCAGGAGCCAGGGGTGCAGCGAGTGGTGCACAGGCCCAGGTCCTGGAAGTAGAAGAGCCAGGGCCTAGAAGTGTTCCACAGGCCCGGCAGAGAGAAGCAAAATCGGGCTGGGCTGTTAACAGCAGCCCTAGTGACTCTCCAGACTCAGCAAGACTGCCCGGGCCAGGGAGCAGCAGGTGTACCGGGAGCTCTAATGGAACACCGGGCCTGCTGTATAAAAGAAATCCAGGGGTACTGTGAGTAGATCACAGGCCCAGAACAGAAGGTAGAACAATCGGCTCAAGTTCGAGTCAAAGACTGCAACCCAGGAGGTCAGGAGAGCTGACTGTGTGGGCTGAAGCCGACAGGAAAATGAACAGAGGGTACTGGGGGCCGTCCACTCTTATACACATCCACAGGAAGTGATGTCGTGTGGGTGGCCCCATGGAAGACTGCTGGAAGAAGCTGTCATGTGACAGCGCCACCTAGTGGATACTCTCATAAGTAATGACTTACTGCAAGAGACCAGTCCATAGAAGATCTACTATTACAGGTAAGTAACCTGCTTTTCTAGGGATGTGGATATGATGTTCTATCCACACTTCTGGCAGACTCCTTGCAGTTCTCTGGGAGGAGGGAGGGAGGCAATGCGCATATCCCCTACTTAGGGGACACAGATTGGAGAACTGAGGCCCCAAAACCAGCATCCTGGCATGACTCGAGGTCAATGTGGTCATGGGAAATGATGGAGTGTGCGGACCTCCAGGTAGCAGCCCTGCAGATTTCCTGGCTAGGGACGTCTCTGGAAGCAGACACCGACGCAGAGGTATGACAGGTGGAATGAGCCCTTAGCCCTACAGGAGGCTCCCTACCTGCCAACCTATTGCAGAGATCAATGCAGGATACAATCCACCTGCCAACCGTCCGCTTGGCTGCATGTCTGCCAGGTGCGGCTTTAGCGTAGGTGACAAAAAGCTGGTGAACCGCTCCCCGAACTCCAGCCGTACACTCTTTGTAATAAGTGAGTGCTTGCCTCAGGTCCAGAGTATGGAGCATGTGCTCAGCCTCTGAGGAGTGGTTAGTAAAATACACCAGCAGAATAACCACCTGGTTAAGGTGAAAATTCGACACAGCCTTCGGAAGAAACTTTGGGTTGGGGTGCAGGACAACCTTATCCCTGTGGAAGACCAGGTAAGGAGATGCCACCGAAAGTGCCTGGAGCTCACTGATCCTTCTTGCTGATGTGATAGCCACCAAGAAGGTGGTCTTCCATTACAGGTGAGACATTTCACACCTGAGCATAGGTTCAAATGGCTTGCTCATGAGCTTTGCCAAAACCAGCAGCAAATCCCATGGTGGTGTTGGTTCACGCAATGGAGGGGAAATGTGGTCAAGGCCCTTGAAAAGGCACACCAGACCACCTTCTCCTGCACCACTGACTGCTGACCGGCCCATGCCCAGTAAGTAGAGATGGCTGCCAGGTGCACCTTAAGGGTCATCGAACGAAGGCCCGACTTAGAGAGGGACCATAGGTAATCAAGGATGCGAGTCACTGGACAGGACAAAGGGTCCAACCCCTTACCCCGACATCAAATGAAGAATATCTTCCACTTGAAGGCATAGCATTTCCTGATCGACTCCTTCCGAGATGCCTCCATGAAAATGAGGACATCTTCGGAGAGAGCCAAAGCCTGGAACTCTGCCTGCTCAGGAATCAGGTTGTCAGGTGCAGGGATTGAAGGTCCAGGTGGAGAACCTTGTCCTGATTGATGGAAAGCAGGTCCAGGCGTAGAGGAAGACGCCTCGGGAGCCTGCTGCTGAGGCTAAGGAGATTGGGGTACCAAAACTGGCACAGCCAGTCCTGAGCCACCAGAATCACCTGTGCCTTGTCCCTCCTGGCCTTGAGGAGCACCTTGTGGATCAAGGGAAGTGGAGGGAAGGCATAGAAGAGGCCTGGGGTCCAGGGCCACAAGAAGGCATCCCCCTGCAGCGTTCCCTGCTGAGGGGTGGGCACAAAACAGCCTCAGCTTTTCGTTCTCCCTGGAGGCAAATAGGTCCACCTGAGGGATGCCCCACTGGGAAAAAAGACTATGTACTACCTCTGGGTGGAGAGACCACTCATGAGACGCCTCGCCTACATGGCTGAGGGCATCCGCCAGCTGGCTGGAGGTTTCTGCCATATGGATGGTAAGGAGATCAGCCTCCAGGCTGCACATGAGGGTCCACACACTGGGAGCTGCCTTGCACAGTGGCAGGGAGTGCATCCCGCCCTGTTTGTTAATGTAGTACATGGTCGTGGTGTTGTCCGTCTGGACCGGAACCACCTGACCCCAGATGTGAGGAGCAAATGCAGACAGCACCAGCTGAACTGCTCGGAGCCCAAGCAGGTTGATGTGGCATCAGGATTCCTCGGGGGGGTCCAGAGCCCGTGGACTTTGTGTTCCCCCCAGGTGGGCACCCCAGCCCATGAGAGAGGCATTGGTCATCAGGATGACCAATGACTCTGGGCAGACAAATGGGATCCCTTCCTGCAGATGCTCTGGGACTAACCACCACTGGAGAGCGGGACATCCGCTGGGTCACAGTGACCAGCTAGTTGAAGTGACCCTTGTGCAGAGACCACTGGCTGGCCAACTCCCACTGCAGAAAGCGCATTCTCCAGCGGGTCCACTGGACCATGTTGGTGCAGGCTGCCATGTAACCCAGCAGGTGCAGGAAGTCCCGGGAAGGGCACAATTGCCCAACCCAAAATGATTGGGCAAGGAGAAGAGAACCTCTGCCCTGTCCACTGAGAGCTGGGCTCTGGATCTGTAAGAGTCTAGCTCCACCCTGATGAAGTCGATCATCTGCGAAGGCACAAGTTCTGATTGGCCTTGTTGATCAGGAGGCCGAGGTCAATGCAGGTCTGGAGGGCCAGGTCCCTGGACCACTCCACCTCCTGCCTGGAGGGACCTGCCATCAGACAGTCATCCAGGTAGGGGTAAACTTGGACCCCTCAGTGCCTCAAGTAAGCTGCCACCACCAAAATGCACTTGGTGAAGACCCTGGGTGCCAAGGACAGACCGAATGGCATGGCCTGGAACTCATAGAGGGTTCCCTCAGCTTGGAAGCAGAGGAATCTTTGGTGTGACGGATGGATCGGGACATGGAAGAACATGTCCTGAAGATCCAGGGAGCAAAATCACATGTTCTGCTGTAGAGACGGTATGATCTGAGGCAGAGTTACCATCCTGAATGTGCGCAACTTGAGAAACATGTTCAGGTCATGCAGATCGAGAATGGGGCGCCAGCTCCCCCACCTGTTTCAGCACCAGAAGTACCTGGAGACAAACCCTGTGTGTGCCGGAGGATCCGCAACAGGAACCATGGCCTCCTTGTGGAGGAGATGGGCTATGTCGCCTCTGAGAGCTGACAGAATGTCTGTGGATACCAAGTCCTCCCGTGGGGCACGGGCTCGGCATGGAGGATACTGCTCCAATTCCAGAGGCAGACCCTGACTCTCTACTTCAAGAACCCACCTGTCCATGGTAATGGCGGACCAGGCGGAAAGGAAGTGGTGGAGCCAGCCGCACCACAGCAGGATCCAGGGGAGGTGTGACAGGCATTAGGGAGGCACCCCTCATCTTGTTACTGGGCAGGCTTGGAGGAGGAGGAGGAGGGTCTGGCCAAAGAGCCACCAGAGCCTCTCCCCCCAGGCTTGTGGACGACCGGGTCCACTGACTTTGGCCGAGGTCACTAGGCCTGGGCCTGCTGACCAGCCTGGGGCTGGGCTGATTAGGCTGCAGGAGTAGAGGTGGATCAAAAGGGCTTCCATTTCTGCTGCTGCTTGGAGCCCTTGGGGTCTTTTTGGGTAGATGTCACAGAGTCCAAGGTAGCACTGGTCGTGCAGATCGAGAATGGGTTGCCAGCTCCCCCACCTGTTTCAGCACCAGAAGTACCTGGAGACAAACCCTGTGTGTGCCGGAGGATCCGCAACAGGAACCATGGCCTCCTTGTGGAGGAGATGGGCTATGTCATCTCTGAGAGCTGATAGAATGTCTGTGGATACCAAGTCCTCCCGTGGGGCACGGGCTCGGCATGGAGGATACTGCTCCAGTTCCAGAGGCAGACCCTGACTCTCTACTTCAAGAACCCACCTGTCCATGGTAATGGTGGACCAGGCGGAAAGGAAGTGGTGGAGCCAGCCCCCCCACGGCAGGATCCAGGGGAGGTGTAACAGGCATTAGGGAGGCACCCCTCATCCTGTCACTGGGCAGGCTTGGAGGAGGAGGAGGAGGGTCTGGCCGAAGAGCCACCAGAGCCTCTCCCCACAGGCTTGTGGACGACCGAGGCCACTGACTTTGGCCGAGGTCACTAGGCCTGGGCCTGCTGACCAGCCTGGGGCTGGGCTGATTTGGCCACAGGAGTAGAGGTGGATCAAAAAGGCTTCCATTTCTGCTGCTGCTTGGAGCCCTTCGGGTCTTTTTGGGTAGATGTCACAGAGTCCAAGGTAGCACTGGACTTCTCGATGCGGGTGAGGTGCCCCTCGACTCTGGGCCCGAACAGGTCGGTACCCTTGAAAGGAACATCTGCCAATTTGTGCTGAGTGTCTGCCATGAAGGTTGAGATCCTCAGCCAAGTCCTACGGTGCATGGCCACTGAGGCCACCACGGAGTGGGCACAAGAGTCCCCAATGTCCATAGCAGGCTGGCCCTGGTCCCAGACCTGTTTGACCATAGTCTGGAGGTCCACCGGGAGATGAGGAAGCACCTCATCCACGGTGCCCAGCAGGGCATGAGGGAAGTGGGCCATGAGAAGGGCATAGCTCGCCTGGCGAAGACCAAGCGAAGAGGCAGCATAACGCAGGTGATGCCCTCATATTCATACGAGACCCCTCCACATCCATCCCAGAGCTACAGAAGATTCTACTGGAGTACGAGGCAGTATCAGGATAGAAAGCAAACATGGGAAAAAAGAGGTAATACTCATCAGTGGCAAACCAACCCCAGGGGACAGGGTAGCGATTCCTTACGCATGGGCGAAAAATGATACTATTAGATATTTAGGAATAAAAAAATAAAACAAAGATTTCAGAGTTATTTAAAATAAATTATGTGAAACTAATGCAGGAATGCCTTGTGGACCTAAGGAGATAGAGTATATTACCATTCTCCATGTATGGCAGGATAAACATTCTTAAAATGAATATGCTACCTAGATATTTATTCCTTTTTCAGACACTACTTATTAAAATACCAACAGCATATTGGGCCCAGCTGAATAAGGCACTGCAAAGATTTATTTGGGGAGGGAAAAGACTGAGAATTAATAAGGGCATGATGACACTACCCAGGGATGAAGGAGGGGCAGGAATACCAGACTTACAACTGCACTTCCTAGAGGCCCAGACACCTTATTTAGTCACATGGATCAAACAGATCTAGATGGTACCTCATGGAAGAGACTGCAAATCTTCCTATGCCTCTGTACACCTTGCTTACAGCAAAAATACCCACAGAGCAGATTAAAAACCCGTGGGTGAGACATTCTCTAGGTATCCTCCTGGAAATAAAGAATAAAACTAATACCTCGAATAAGATAGGACCCCTCACTCTAATTACAGGAGACACAAACTTTATCCCTGGTAGGGAGGACCCCAGATTTAGGAAATGGAACAGGAAAAAGTTACCTAGGTATGAGCAGTTAATATAAAGGGGACACCTAGTGGCCTATCAACAACTGGCGGATAGATATGGGTTAGGTAGACCTGACTTTTATAGATTCCTACAATTACAGAGCTATTTGCAGGGGATAGAAGGGGAACTACAAACAGCGAGAGACAAAACAGAATGGGAGAATTTCCTGTACTGGGCAGCTGTCATTAAAGACAGAATGGGATACATATCACTAGTGTACAAACTACTCATACAGTCCAGGGGTACAACATTGGTCAGGGTGAGGCAAAAGTGGGTGGGGGGGTTGAAATAATATCAGCCCAAATGTGGCAGGAAACTGTGAAGGGATGGAGAGTGTCAGCCTCCCAGAACTGGAGAGAGTATAGGTGGAAGGTGATTCAGAGGTTCTATGTCCCAGCAATGACAAATCACTTTGGGACAACTAACACTGAGAGGTGCTGGAGAAACTGTGGGGGTAGGGGAACACACTACCATGTTCTATGGTCTTGTCCAGAATGTTGCACATACTGGGGAGGGGTCTGAGAGGAGCTGACCAAGATTTGGGGAGTGGAGATGCCGGATTCAGGGGGCATGTATTTGCTAGGTAAATGTCCACCAGAGATCAGGGCTAGAAACAAAAAAGAAGCCTTCAATTGCATGATTTTAGCAGCGCTTAAGGCAATCACGGCTCACTGGTTAGACCCCCCACCAAGAACCAGGAGAATGGAGATGTAGAGTATCCCAAATATATGAAAAGGACTCTCTGACAGCCAGGCTAAGGCTAACACTGGACAGGTTCGGAGAGCACTGAGGAGGATGGGAACAATAGACCCAGGTACTTGATTAAAAGGGGGAAATGACCCTGTGAACACACAAACAGACATGCCCTTTCCCAGAAACTCAGGGCACTCTCGAAGCAGAAATAAATACCCTCAAGAAGGAGAAACTATTAAAACTTGCCAGAAGCACAAAAGTTTTGTTGTTGGTTCATTGTTGCTTTTGCTTTACTCTTGCTCACAACCAGGTTGAATGTAAACACTGGCTGAGGTAACCATGTCTTGACTGGCATGGAAGCATGGTGGAGACAGGAGTGCACACAATAAATGGTCCATGACTACGGGTGCTTGGACACTCAATACAAGATCTCAGGAGAAATGCCTATTTTAAAAAAAGGGGGGGAGACTAAATATGAGTAGTGTTCAAAGGCAAAGGTATAATGTGAAATGTAACATCTTGTTAATTACAGATCTATTAAGTATGCAATGTATAATGATAAATTAGATAAAACTGTGGTCTCTGCACAAGGATGTTGATTGTGCAGAGGAAAGAGTAACTGTATGTGTGCAAACTGACCCATCAATAAAATACAGGAGTTTAAAAAAAAAAAAAGAGACAGCATAGACCTTCTTAGCCGCGTGGTTCAATTTTTTGGACTCTTTGTCAGGCAGCTTATCGATGACCCCAGTATTGCCCGAGCACCTGAACAGAACACTGAATCTGCCACCAGGCCCTCAGCCGAAGCATGCTCAATGAATCCTGAGAGGGAACTGGTAGGTATTGCATACTTGCGGGCCATCCGGGAGAAGGGCGCAGGGCAGAAAGCTGGACGCTGCCCGAGCTCCACGGCAGGGCCAAGAATACCAGGAAGGCCTCCATCGGAGAGTCCCCCAGTCAAAGATCTCTGTCAGCAGGTAACGGGCCCATTTCTGGACAGGCTCCATTTTCATCTCCATGGACTCAGAGATCAGTTGAAGAAGACCCAGAAAGGAAGTAGGACCTTCTTTGGTTAAGAGAGCCCCCACTGACTCCTTGTCAACCACACAGAAGTGCAGGGAGGAGCCCTCAGTCTCTGAAGAGTCATTAAAAAGTGGTCGACCACTGGAGTCCCCACTGACCAGCTGTGGATGGTCAGGGGTGATGGTGACCGACAGCTGATGGGGAAGCCCCTTGAATGGCCAAGACTCCTTAGTCAGAGCGCCGGAGATCGGCTGTTTAGGTGGCGGCTCCACCAGAACTGGTGGAGATGCCGGGGTCGGCCAAACCAGGACTGTCTTGGTTGGCTCCTTAGATGGAGCAGGCATCGGCCAGTCAGGCAAAAGCCAGGTGATGGCTTGTGTAGGAGTTGGGGTCAGCTTCATACTGGTGAACACCAGCTTTTGACACATGAGGTCCTCGTAGCGTCAACGCAATTTGCGCTGAAGCCTCTCCTAACCTGAGGAGGACAAGGACAAAGAGTAGCAGTGGCGCTGCTTCCTATGGTGTTGAGAGCAGGAGCGCTGTCAGCAGGAGCTTCTCGATGGGACCGAGACCTCAACCTCGACTGCCGGGGGACCAGCGGTGGGGCTCGGAGAGAGTCGATGAATGCTGAGGCTCCTCCAGGTCTTGGTTGTCGACTAGAGTCAGCGTGTCAGCGGACTGATCCGTCCCTCCAATAATCTGAGTCAGGACCAGAGTCCGGGACAAGGAAAGGTTAACCTCTTCATTCGACAACTAGTTGGTCAGTTCAAGAAAAATCTCGGCCGGGACTCCAACCAGCACCTCAACCAACTGGCCCGACGGCGTTACTGTGGAGACGGCGGCATAGGCCAAGGATTTGACTGAAGTCGGATCAGGAGAAGCGCGGGAATCCGAAGCTCTCCCAATCCCACAAATATCAATGAGTCCTTTCTTTTTCCTTTTTGGACTCTGTTTTGGATTTCGATTTGTGCCTAGAGGGTCCCTGGCCGAGGGTCGGCAGAGACTGGCATAATTCCTTGAAGGAACCATGAAAGTCAAGCCCAGCTGGAGCAGCACAGAGGCAGAAGCTGAAGAGGAGAGGGATGCGGCCTGGGCCACCTTCTCTTCAAACATCGCAAGCTGTTCAATGGCCCCACAACTGCAGAGACCACCCAATGGGCATCCTTGGATTTGACTGGCAGGTTTCGCTGGCCCGGGCAGCCCAGCTTAAGTCAGGCAAGATGGTCCTCAAGAACGGTCAGGTTGAGCGAGTGACAAAAGTCGCAACCCTGGGGATTGTGCTCGTGTGCCAGGCAGTAGATGCACATGTAGTGTGGGTC
This sequence comes from Neoceratodus forsteri, assembly GCA_016271365.2. Taxonomy (NCBI): domain Eukaryota; kingdom Metazoa; phylum Chordata; order Ceratodontiformes; family Ceratodontidae; genus Neoceratodus; species Neoceratodus forsteri. Next base: position 1,453,666,017 of record CM057453.1, on the reverse strand, counting down.
GGTTCAGGACATCTTCTGCCCGCAAGAGCACCGGTGGAACCCAGGAGAGGACTTGTTGTCTATCGTGGTCATGATCGGCGATCGAGCTGAAGACAAAAAACTTTTAGTTTTATAAATTTGGAAGTAAATCCGAAGATTTATGTGCAAGGGCCTACTCATGGCAGAAGCAGTAAGGAGGGAACCTGCTTCTTCCAGCGGAAAGAAAGATCTGGCGTCATGGGGCAGAGCTGAGGGAATTACCACCCAGGTGGGTGGGAGCAGCCAGCTTGAAGACGTTTTGGGCAAGATTTAAAGGGGAAAGGCAACTGTCAGAAGTATGGAAAGAACATCATATCCACGTCCCTAGAACAGAATTTTATTCATCCTATTATCCTCACCACTGACTCCGCATGTGCATATGTGTATATGGCGCCGAAGCATCAGTATGCTCATTCATGTCAGGCTTATTGAAAGGAGGGGGGAAGCAGAAGGCAGCATCTTTTGAGGGCAGGTTCAGGGCAGGTTGTGTAAAATCACTGTCTCCAACACCACTATTGAGTCAGGGTCACGTGACTGCAGCCGAAGAGTAACATGGCTGCAGTCCACTATACGACATCCAGAGTTCCTAGTGACCTTTCACGTGAGCGACTCTGAAGCATGACTGCCACAATAAAAGAGTGTGATTTCTTACCTAGGAAAGCCTGCAGTGCATCCACAGGGCTGCCAAAGACCCACAGAGAACTCTGTCCATCAGAGGCTAGGTAAGTGGAAGATAAAATGGAGCCACAGGCAGAAAGAGGTTGAAGATCTGGAGGTACTGGTGTGTGACTACTCCCTATCTGGGCTAGGTCTGCAGAGCCAGACAGGTAATATCATGTATGGTGCAGGAAGATAGGTGGTTTAGCTCTCCCTATTTGGGTAGGCCTGCGGAGGCACACAGGTACTATTGTGCAGGAGAGGGAAGCTAGATGGGTTAGCTATTCCCCATCTAGGGTAGGCCTGCAGAAGCAGGTGGGGGTTGTAAATACTCCCCATCTGTGGTAAGCCTACAGAGGCAGGTAGGTTGCATTAAGCTGGGTACAGGAAGTTAGGCTGTTTAACTACTCCTTATCTGGGGTAGGCCTGAGGAAGCAGGTGGAGGTGTGTGACTACTCCCTATGTAGGGTAGGCCCACGGAGGCAGGATTCAGGTTGCAACTACCCCAATCAGGGGGAATTAAAGAGTCAGGAGGGGGTTAGTGCTCTCTCTTCCATGGGAAAGGCTTACAGGGCAGACTGGAGTAAAATATACAAAAGGGGAATGCTGACGCAAGAAAAAGGACGGGGAAGGGTGGTGTACTGTAGGAAGTCTGGGGCAACAGTATTCTTGGGAACACTATGGGAAGCAGGGGTGCCCAATGTGTAAGAAGCTAGGACTGCTGATGGCTGAGGTGCAGTGGCTAAGTACAGAAACGGGAAGGCTGGCAAGAAACTGGAAGCAGGAAGGCAGAGCTAGGCAAGGAGCAGGAAGTAGAGGGGTAGTAGAGGGAAGAGTGTCCCAATGCACTGGAACCCTCTAATTCACAGGGTGAGGAAGACTAGGGAGGCAGGATGGAGGACCATGGGAAGAGAAGGGATGGTTCAGCAAGAGAGTATTGGGTAGGAGTACACCCACAGCAGTACCGGTATGAAATTGTTTCCAACCACTGAGTATTGCAAGGAATGGCAGAGAACAGGGTAAAAGGTGGAGGACAAGGGGGAGCAGGTCTATACATGGGGCTCAGGAGAGGCTGCAGCAGGTTCAAGTCAGGGAAGGACAGCAAGGATGACAGGAGCAGAATGGGACGCTCTTGAGGTAGGGGAAGAGGCAGGGGCAGTGATCCATGAACGTCTGAAACCAGCTGAGGACTGGGATGCAAGAGGTGTAAAAGGAAAGGAGAGGATGACAGGCAGACAGCATAAGGAAGGAGACAGGAAGGATGGGGGAGGGTGTAGTGGGGGGGGGCATTAAGGGGGGGGAGGGTAGGAACCAAAAAATGTAGCTCCAACATTAGGAAGGGTGGAGGAGGGGAAGGGTAAAGGCACAGTCATGGTCATGGGGATTCAGTAGTAAGGTGGGTAAGGGGAGAAAGGGCAGCAAGGTAAGTCAAGGCAAGGCAAATTTTATTTAAAAGATGCCTAATACCGGAGGCTGTGGGCACCGTACACAAAATCAACAAAGGAAACACATCAATAAATAGCAAAGATCGTAAAAACTACAGTGATAATTAAATAAGAAATCAGTAAATAAATAAATAAAAAGTCAGGGACAGGCAATGTAACAAGTCAGAACAGGACGGTATTTACAAAATAGGGTCAGGAAAAGCCTGAGCAAACAGCAAGGCCTTGAGGCATGCCTTGAATACCTCCACCGAAGGGGCCTCCCTTACAAATGGAGGGAGCGAATTCCACAGGATGGGGCAGCGACACCAAAGTCTCTGTTGACAGCAGTTTTTAGCCTCATCCTGGGAATCTCGAGGAGGCCCCTCGAGGAAGAACGGAGGGAGCGGACTGAGGTTGCAGGTGTAAGAAGGTCTGCCAGGTAACCAGGGCCCAGGCCATGTAGGGCCTTAAAGGTGAGCAAGCCCAACTTGAAAAGGACCCTCCTCTGACTGGCAGCCAGTGCAGTTCATGCAGCACCGGGGTGATGTGACAATACTTAGACAGCTCCATCAACCACGTGGCGGCTGCGTTCTGCACCAGCTGAAGCCGGTGGAGGGTACCTCTCGAGACCCCGAGGTACAGCGAATTACAGTAATCAAGCCTCGACATCACGAAAGCATGCACTAAGGTAGGAAGGTCTAGGGGCGGAACTAAGGGCTTAATCCTGGCGATATTCCTCAGATGGTAAAAACTGGTACAGACCACGGCCAGCACCTGAGCCTCAAGTGTCAGACCACTGTCCAGAATAACACCCAGGTTATGCACCCTAGAGGAGGCCTTCAAAGGCACAGAACTTAGGACAAGTCCCATCTCTGTGCCAGAGGCCATTCTATCACGCCCTCTGTTCGACTCCACTACCAGTACCTCCGTCTTATCGGGGTTCAGTCGCAACCAGCTGGAGGCCATCTAGTCATTGATTTCAGCAAGGCAGTTGCTAAGCACGTTCACTGCGTTGTATGTTCCAGGTGCAAAGGAAAGATACAGCTGGGTATCATCGGCACAGCAATGAAAACCTAAGCCATATTTCCTAATAAGCCTTCCCATGGGCAGCTAGTGCACGACGAACAACACTGGTAACAAGACTGAATCCTGAGGTACTTCACAAGACAGGAGACTAAGGGAGGAGGAGAAATTCTCCACCACTACCCTTTGCCTCATGTTTGTCAGAAAAGACTCAAACCAGTGGATGACTGTGCCGGCGAGTCAACAAAATTCCCTCAGGCGGTCAAGTAACGCACACTGGTCCACCATGTCAAAGGCTGAGGAGAGATCAAGGAGAATGAGAATTGTCCCTTCCCCTTGATCTCTCACCCTGAGAAGGTCATTGTGCACCCAAACTAACACAGTTTCGGTGCTGTGTCTTGCCCAAAACCCAGGCTAGAGAGGCTCATATAGATCAAAGGCCATGAGGGGCTCCTCAAGCTGAAGCACCACAATCTTCTTAACAACCTTACCCAAGAATGAAAGGTTGGAGATAGAATGCTAATTTGCTTGATTTCGGGGTCCAAAGATGGTTTCTACAGAAGGGGTCTCACCGTTGCCTCCTTCAAGGCATCAGGGAAGATCCCCTCAGACGGGGAGCAGCGGACAATCAAGGTAAACACCAGACTGACGGAGTCGACACATCCCATCGAGAAATGCGTCGGCACCGGGTCCAGATCACAGTATGTGTGCCTCACCATGGAAGCAACCCCAATGACCTCAGCCACCTCCACTGGTCTAAACTTGCCCCAACCAGACAGAGTGCTCTCCGGGTGTCCAAGGCGATCACTGTTGGCAAAAGACTGCCTCACTGGTGGAATTCCCTGCCTGATGGCGGACACTCTGAGAAGAATCGAGCAAACTCTTCACATAAATCGTTAGAAAAGGCTTTTTTCGGCTGCAGGCAGACTGGATTTAGCAACCTGTCTACAGTCTCAAAGAGCACAGCTGGATGATTCTTCCTGGCAGCAATCTCCCTGGACAGGAACTCTGCTTTCTTACGGTTGACTGCCCCCTGGTACTCCCCACAGTAAGCACACAGGGCCAGCTTGTCCACCTCCAGGCCAGTCCTCCGCCAGTAGCACTCTAGCCTCCAACCCAAAGTCTTCATCACCTTGAGCTCCCCATCAAACCATGGGGACCTCAAGTGAGAAGATTTGGGTAGTACCTGGACCAATGCAAGAGAGTTGAGCGCCTCAAACATTACCTTGTTATAGGTGGCAACTGCAGCGCACGTACCCCCCTCACATGCGATGCCCACACTAGATAGGTCGGCCATCGCCAGAAGACCTTCGGAAGTCAAACCCCTCAAAAGGCGGTAGCTAACCATCTCAGCAGGGGGAAGGCTCTTGGGGGGGGGTGCCCCAAACAACAACTCCACCATGCAGTGATTGGACCAAGTGACTCAATCAGTCTTGAGATTATTAATCTCAAGCCCCAGTGAGAAGACCAGGTCCAACATGTCACCACCCTGATGGGTCACGGAGGAAACTTCCTGAGACAGGCCCAGAGATGACATAGTTTGGAGGAAGTTGTAACCAAGCCTAGATTATTCGTCTTTGGCCCAAACACTGAAGTCCCCCAGAATTATGCATCTGGAGGTCTCCAATGTTTCGATGAACCACAAAATTATCTACCTCCTGCAGAAATTCTCCCACCATCCCAGGGGGTGGTAAATCAGGAGAATTCTGCAGCCTGCGCCCGACCCTCACAAACAGCCACACATTCAAAGGAACCCAGTCTTCCCACTGGGTGCACGGTGAATCCCAGTTGGGATCTAAAACAGATGGCAACTCCCAGCCCCTGGGTTCCACTCTGGGGCAGTGCACAACAGAGTACCTGGGGGGATGGTGGCCTCAAAGACCCGGTCAGCATCATCACCCACCCGGGTCTCCGTGATGCAAGCCAGATCAACTGATGAAACCAAGTCCGCTATAATTGCAGTCTTGTTTCTAATCGATCTGGCACTGCTTGCAGGGGAATGGTGGCAGTGCAGCCCCTCTGGCTACCTGCCCACTCGGTCTGGTGGGAACCCTGGGGATGGGCAACAAACACGTCTGGCCTCTTCCTTGAGCCTGACAAACCCCAGGGCGCTTTCTGCACCTGACCACCCCTATCCTGCCCCCTACCGACATGCATGATGCGCCCCGCCACAATCGATAAGTGCGGTTTCTCTTAATTCCGACCTCCCAACAGCGACATGCTGTAGTGGTGGTAACTGGGAGGTCGAAAAAGTGCCACAGATTGAGCAGCTGGGATGCCCTGTACACTATTCTAGCATGCCCCAGGGCTCTCATCCGTCCCCAAACACATCTTGTTCGACTATAATGTCCCCAAATAACACACTTCTTAACTAACTAAATGTACACTCACTCATCCAATCACACATTAATACAAAACCAACCTAATACCATCCACACAACATACACACCATAACTTAAAACCCCAACCCCACCAACACCCCCCACACCCACAACCAAAGAGAGCAAGAACAGGTCTAGGATTAGAGTTTTATATAGGAATGTGGTGTGCCTCCTGGGAATGACATGATGATGGATTTATCCAATGGTCCACCCACTCGTGGCATGGAATCCACACGTAGGCATTCACCTATGTACCAATGACCCAGCTGCATGCGAGGTGGGGATAGTGCAGGAAAGGTTCAAAGTTATGTGGCAGATTTGTAAGGGAGTACACTAAATTGGCAGCCTTCTTGGAAGTGCTGCCAGTGCCTAAAACTAGTACAGAAAGGAAGAAACAGACTGAGAAATTTAATGGATGGCTGAGGAACTTGTGTAGGCAGGAGGGCTTTTGTTATATGGGGAACTGGGAGAGAATTTGGGATGATAAAACCCTCTATGTACCTAATAAGGTCCATTTAAGCATGAGGGGAACGAGACTGCTCAGGAAACAGACTGGAATAGTACAGTTATGTAAGAACTTACCGTAACAGTAGATCTTTGAGAGAGGCTCTTGCAGTAGGTATTCACATATAAGACCAAGCCGCCAGGCATCAGGACCCCGGAAAAAGTTCTAGCTAGCAGTCTCTGGCAGGGGACCGCCCCATGACGCCGGTATAAAGGGGCAGTCCCCCATGCCCGCCTTCTAGTTCTTTCCCGCCAAAGGCCAAAAGAGGCCAGACAACCAAGAAGAGGATATTTCCCCCCATGGAAATGAAGCAAAGAAAACTTAGGGGGATGGAGGGCAGGAAGGCAATACCTGCTGCAAGAGCCTCTCTCGAAGATCTACTGTTATGATAAGTTCTTATGTAACTGTACTATCTTACTTCGAGAGGGCTCTTGCAGTAGGTATTCACATACAGGACTGAGTCCCAAGCAGTCTGGAACAAGGAAAAGCACTCGGGAGGAGGAATGTCATCCATAGTATGGAACCTCAGGCTGAAAAGGTCTCATGAAAGGAGACCCTGTAGGACAGCCAACCCGAAGCCTGCTCTACGCAAGAGGCAATGTCCAAACTGTAGTGTTTCAAGAAGGTATGGACAGAAGTCCAGGTTGCGGCTACACAGATGTCTGCTGCTGACACATTTTTGAAACAAGCTACAGAGGCAGCTACTCCTCTGGTGGAGTGACCTCTGACTTGACCCGGAAGGGTCTTGTTGTACTTGTCGTAACAGAAAGTGATACAATGTCCCAACCATTTTGATAAGCATTGCTTATAAACAGCAGTGCCTTCTCTTTTGTGAGCAAAAGAGACAAAAAGCTGATCAGTCTTCCTGAGATCCTTAGTCCTAGTGGTGTCGTATCTCAGGATTCTGTGAACATCTAAAGTATGCAAGAGGTACTCCCCTTGACTGGAACATTGGGTAAAGAAAGCAGGTAGCTCCATGGATTGATTCAGTGTAGATTCAGTCACCACCTTAGGGAGAAACTTAGGGTTGGTGCGTAGAGCCACACGTTCCTAGTGGAAAATCAAGTACGGGATTTTACACATCAAGGCCTGAAGCTTGGAAATACGCCGAGCAGAAGTAATGGCCACTAGGAAGAGTGTCTTCCAAGAAAGGAACTTCAAATCAGCTGTAGCTGCTGGCTCGAAGGGAGGCAAAGTGAGCTTCTCTAGCATAAAATTCAAGTCCCAAGGAGGGACAGGAATGCGGATGGGGGGGGGGGTCTCAAATGGAGAACACCTCTGAGAAAAGTCTTAGAGACTTCCAATTGAGCAAACATCCTGTCTCCAAAGGGAAAATCGCAGGTTGAGATGGCTGCCATGAAGACTTTCAACGAGGAATGGCTGAGACCCATATCGAAGAGGTGACTCATGTAGTCTAGGACTTTACTGACTGGGCATGAGAAAGGCTCGAAGTCTTTCGAGTTTGCCCAAATAGAAAATCGTGTCTGGGATTTAATGCAAAGAAGTGCAAAATCATGCACATAGGGAAGAGAAACCCTGAAGCCACCTATAGGCTGGGAGGGGAGTTGCTAGCAGTCACAAAGGAAGAAAGAGACTTGGGCATCATCATCACTGATGACCTGAAATCATCCAAGCAGACCTCTAAAGCAGTAGGTAAGGCTAGGGGGGTGTTAGGGTGTATTAGTAGGGGTATCACAAGTCGTAAGAGGGAGGTAATAATCCCTCTGTACAAGACACAGGTTAGGCCCCATCTGGAGTACTGCATGCAATATTGGAGGCCACACCTTCACAAGGACATTAACCAAATTGAGGCAGTCCAGAGAAGGGCAACCAAAATGGTGCAGGGACTGCATCAGAAGACATATGAGGACAGATTAACAGAGCTCAATATGTATACCCTTGAGCAAAGGAGGGAGAGAGGTGATATGATCGAGACATTCAAACACCTTAAGGGCATTAACAAGGTGAAAGAGTCTAACGTTTAAATATAAGAAAAATAGCAGGACAAGAGGACACAGCATGAGATTAGAGGGGCAATTAAGGGGAATGAGGAAATTTTTTCACAGAAAGGGTAGTGGATGCATGGAATGGCTTACCACAAGAAGTGGTGGCTATCAATACAGTGCAGGGCTTCAAACAGGCATGGGATAGGCATAAAGGAGCAATACAAATGACTATGAATAGATAGGCCACTGACAGAGCAAAGGCCGATGGCACATTTATAAGGTAGAAAAAGAAATGGGCAGACTGGATGGGCCTTGCGGTCCTTATCTGCCGTCAACTTCTATGTGTCCACTTCATGACGTGGGTGGCCTCTTTGAAGGCTTCCTGGCCTCCACCAAAATGTCTGCTACTAGAGGAGAGACTCCAAAGCAGGCTTTAGCTACATCTGTAGGAGCCACACATAGACATGAAAGGATCTGAGACCTGAATGAACACGGGTCCCCTGATCCTGGGTCAACAATTGCTGCAATAGAAGAAGAGGAAGTGGAGGGTCCTCTGAAAACTGTTGCAGAAGAGAGAACCAAACTTGCCTGGGCCAGAAGGGAGCAATGAGAATCATTCGAGCTCCCTCCGATCTGAGTTTGTTCAGGACCCTCGGGATTAAAGGAATGAGAGGGAAGGCATAAACAAATCTGTCCCTCCAACCAAGAGACAGAGCGTCCCCGCCAAAAAATGTCTCGCCCTAGAGCGAGCGAGCAGAAGGCGGGAAGTTTTGCGTTTTGGGGAGAGGCGAAGAGGTTTATCTGAGGTGTTCCCCATCGCTGAAAGATGTCGTTTATGACTTCTTGATCAAGCTCCCATTCGTGGGACCTGGCTGAGGACCGACTGAGTTGGTCTGCCAGTGTGTTTTCCACTCCCGGAACGTGAACCACGGTCAAGTAAAGGTGGTGTTGGGCTGCCCAATGCCAGACTCTCATCGCTTCCTGGCACAGAGGGTAGGAACATGTTCCTCCCTGCTTGTTGAGGTACCAGACTACGCACATGTTGTCTGATTGTACGAGGAGATGACCTGGAAGGATAAAGGGGAGTAGAGCCTGAAGGGCATAAAGAACTGCTCTCAGTTCGGCACATTTATGTGCAGGTTTTGTTCGAACTTGGACCAGCTGCCCTGAGTCCTGTGAGACCCCAGATGGGCACCCCAGCCTTCTCCTGACATGTCGTCGTCAATGTCTGGGAAGGCGAATCGATGCAGAAATGAACTCTCAGTCACAGGTTCTCTTGAACCATCCACCATTTCAAGTTCCTGATCATGGGATATGATACCAGTACCTCTTGGTCTAGATTGTTCCTGGTTTGGTCCCATTGAGACCGAAGTGTCCACTGAGAAATCCTCATATGGAGCCCGGCGAACGGGACTGTCGGAATGGCAGCCGCCATTAGCCAGAGGAGGCAGAGGACTGACCTGGCTCCAACCCTCCTGTGACCGGACAGAAGACGAGCCTGGTCCTGAAGGGTGTCTACCCTGTCTGGAGGCAAGAAGGCTTTGCCGGTGGTCGTGTCCAGAATCACCCCTATAAATTGGAGGCGTTGGTATGGGACCAAATGGGACTTGGCCTGGTTGATGGTGATACCCAGGCTTGTAAAAACCTGCAGGGTAAGGGAAAGGGAGTGCAGGAGTTCCTCCCTGGACGAGGCCACCAGGAGCCAATCATCCAGGTACGGGACTACCTGAACTCCCTGGGTACGCAGGTGGGCCGCTACCTCCGACAGGCATTTGGTAAACACTTGGGGGGCCGAGGAAAGACCAAATGGGAGGGCCCTGAATTGGTAGTGGTCCCCCTGAAAACAAAATCAAAGGAATTTGCAGTAGGAAGGGCATATGGGGATATGCAGGTAAGCATCCTGCATGTCCGAAGCGCATAGCCACTGCCCCGACCAAAGCAGTGGCAGAAGGCTCTGCAAAGAGAGCATTCTGAAGCGTTTGTACTCCATGAACATGTTCAGGGAGCTGAGGTCTAGGATGGGCCTCAGATCTCCTGTTTTCTTTGGAACTAGGAAGAAATGGGAACAGTAACCTGTTCCCCAAAAATGGGTGGGAACTGGCTCTATTGCTGCCTTCGAGAGAAGGGAGATGATTTCCTCTAGAACCAGAGGAAGATGTTGTGGGAGTAAGATGACTTGGGGGGTTCTGCAGAAACTCTATTGAGTGTCCTGCCGATATCTACTGGAGCACCCAAGCGTCAGATGTTATCCTCTCCCAGCCCAGCAGATGGGAGGAAAATCTCCCCCTACTGGTTCCTCTGGAACCTCCAGAGGCAGTGGGAGAGGCAGAGAGTCAGGAGGTGTGGGGCAGCGCAGCAGCCAAGGCTTGCACAGCTTTTTTGCTGGGGGGAGTCTTGGTTGCTGGAGGGGCCTGATGTTTGTTGGCACGTTTGTCCTGCGGCTTTTGTCTTTGTCAGTTTTGGCGATGAAAAGGATGCCACTGCCCTTGAGGGGGCCTGTACATAGTCTGGACAGACTTGTGTGCAGTACCCTTCTCCTGCAGTTCGGTGATGGTGTCCTTGACATCACCCCCGAACAGCACCGAACCCCTGAAGGGAGCATCCTGTATAGCGGATTGTACCTCAGGGACCAAACTTGACACGCGAAGATAGGCATGACGCCGTAGGCCTATGGCGAAGGCCGAGCTCCTTCCAGCTGTGTCCACCGCATCGTAAGTGGCACACAGCATGTGTCAACAGGCCGAATGAGCGGAACGGACGAGGTCCCCCTCTTCCTGCTTAGTCTGTGACTCAGGAAGGGAGTCCAATTTAGTTTCCACCTGGCTAAGGATGGTCTTCTGGAAATCCCCCATATGTGCCACATAATTAAAGGCCCTGATGCCTAGGGTAGAAGAGGAATAAATCTTCTTCCCGTACTGGTCCAGAAGCTGGGATTCCAGGCGGAGACGAGCTGAGGTGTTTGGGATTGGCGGGGCGGTCGTGAGCGGCGCTGATGATGACCGAATCCGCTTTGGAGTGAAGGCTAAGAAAGTCTACACCCTCCGGAGCCTGGTATAGCCTGTCCGCCTTCCTCGGAAGGGGGTCTAATGCAGATGGTTGTTTCCAAATGGTGGAGACAAGATCTGCGTGAGGCTCTATCTAGGGTGGGATCAGTGTAGGAGCAGTCTTGGGCAGATTCAGATGAGCAGCGAGTTTTTTACGCTGTGGGTCTGGCTCCACTGATTGCCACTGATGAACTTCCTGGATTTTCCTCAATAACTCCAGAAAAGAAGGGTCCTCCGAAGGAGACTTCAGAGGATCCCTCGGCCTGGGGTGTTTCGGAGTATGGGGCTCATCTTCGGGGTCAGAGTGGCCAGACTCAGAGTCCGTAACCGAAGATAATGAAGACGAAGAAGACTCCTCCCTGGGAGGGGGATGGATGACCCCTCTGGGGAGTTCCTTGGGGTGCGTATCCTCCCCGCCTCGGGCACTGGAGGGCTCTCCTCTGGTGTCGGACAGGGTTGAGGGAATCTCACGTCACCGACGTAGGGGATTCGATATCGGGTCCGACGTCGGGAGACGACTCTCAACCTCCCTGGTGAGCTGAGCCACGGCTTCAGCCCACCAGGAGGCCAAGATCTCCTTCAGATCCGTTGGCGGCTGAGGAGTGGGCTGAAGAGTGGGCGGCGAAGGTGCAGGAGGTGGGAGATACGGATATTGAGGGTATCCGTAAAAGGAGTATCCGTAACCCAACGGCAGGCAGCCCAGCATCAGGTATTGAGGCGTCAGGTACTGAGGCATCAGATATTGTGGCGTCGGGTACAGTGGTGCCGGATACTGAGGGGCCAGGTACTGCGGCACTGGATACTGTGGTGTCGGACACCAGGGCTCCAGGGGCTCTGACGGAGCAGAGGGACCTGGCAGAGGCCCCGCTGGCAGGCCAGATGGTGGAAACGCTGGCTCCACGGGCATCGGGCCCGGTGTGGGTATACTGTCGAGTGGGTCCGACAGTCCTGACGGAGGAATGGGTCTTCTGTCAGGTAAAGGGGCACTGGATGGTGTCGGGCTGGCTGGCATCGGGACCGGCGTCAGGGGGTCCGGCACAGGAGGATGGAGCCCTGACAGCAGCGGCTCAATGTCCTCGGTGACAACCGAGGAAGGAAGGTTATAATCCCCGGGGGTCAGTTGAGGGGACACGGGGTCCTCAGTGGGCAACGTGGTGAGACATTGCAGAGAGCCTGTGGCGTCAGACTGTTCGATGGGGTCTGGCGCAGGCTTCTTGGCCGGGCGGTCATTGGTGGAGCCGCGTCCGACTTATTGGCAGCGGCCCGGGCGGACGCCGAGGAGCCGCATCCGACTTATGGGACTCTACCCAGGGAAAGTCACAAGGTGAGGCAACTTGTCGAAGGTGTTTTGGCTGGCACCACCTAAAGAGGTAGCGGCTTAGTAGCCTTGTCCGGGCGTGCGTCGGGGGGGCCAACGTCCAACTTACTGGACCTGCTCTGACCGGAAGGCCGTGAGGGAGGAGCGGCCTTAACGGAAGCAGAGGCCTCCTTTGCCCCAGAGGCTCCCGAAGGGCCCGAGCGCGAGCTGGACGGGAGGGGCGACGCCTTCTTGGTAACCACCAAGACAGCTGTTGTGGAGCGATCCCCCAGAGGGGATGTTACCTTGAGGGCCGAGACTCCAGCCGAAGTCGCGGCTGCTGTGGAAGACGATTCCCGCTCCCATTGCTTCTCCTTGTCACGCTTTTTCTTATGACTTTCAGGGGAAACAGACGCCTGCCTAAGCCTTTTTAACTCTTTTTCCATGGAGGCCATTATCTTCTTAAGGATATGGGCTTCCAGGGACTGCTGCCTTCATGTGGGTAGCGGAGTTGAACGTCTGGCAGTGCTGGCACTTCTCCATGGGGTGGTCTGGGCCCAGACAGAAGAGGCACAAGGAGTGGCCATCCTTGTGTGGAAGTTGAGAACCACATGAGTCGAGTCGCACTTGTTTTTCTGCGATTCGGAGGACGTCTGGGACAACATACACAGCAAATATTTTGAAAAAAAAAGTTTGAAAACTTAAAGACCGACGAATGACTGATGAGCGCTGTTCTACCGTGAGGAACTTTCACAAGCCGACAGCGGGAAAGAACTGGAAGGCGGGCGTGGGGGACCGCCCCTTTATACAGACGTTATATGATGCCGGACACCTGACCTGGGGGCAGTCCCCAACCAGAGACTGCTAGCTAGAAGTTTTTCCGTGGGGTCCTGACGCCTGGCTAGAGTTGAAAATTTTTTTGTGAGGATCTAAGTCCAGGACTTATGTTCTTTCTGTTCCATAAGTCCTTGGTAGGCATTGGTAAGTCTCACTGTTTTTCCCTCTGTGAGCAAATATATATATATTTTTTATAAACATTCTCTTCATTTTCAAGATAGTCTCCTTATGCAAGTTAACCCCACTGGCAGCCAGACACACATTTTCTCTGTGACCAAATAGTTTTTTTTAATATATATCTATATCAAAGTTGTCTTCGCTTCGGAGTCCCTTATGCTGCTTAAATAGTCTGCTGCCAGTGACTAGTCAGACAGGACTGGGTCCCTCTCTGTGAAAAATATATATATTTTATCTACATCATAGCTTAATGCTGCTGCCAGTGATAAACTGGAGACATCTGGGTCCCTCTCCTATACAGAGTCCCTATTTGTGTAGCTTAACTCTCCTGCTGCCACCAACTAGTCAAACACACAGGGTCCCTCTCTCTGACCAAAAAAAATAAATACATATTATGCATTTATTTTTTAAAAATCAAAGTTCTTTCCCCATTCAAGAGAGTCCCTATTATTATGCAGCTTAACCCTCCTGCTGCCAGTGACTAATCAGACATGCAGGGTCCCTCTCTGTGACAGCATAGTTCTTTTCGTTGTTTTTTGTATTACAATTCTCTGCCCTTTCAAGAATTCTCTGCAGTCAGACACACAGGGGTTACGCAGCTTCCATGCTGCCATCAGACTCACACAGTCTGCTCCGTGAGCAAAACTAATATGCTTTTTTTTTTCTTTCAAACAGAGATTCATTCAGTTATAAGTCACAGCATACAATGACAGGTTAAACAGCGCTGAGGTGCATCAAGACTTCTCTCCCATTTTTACACTGACTCCACTTTAGTAGCTGAACCTTGCCTGCCTTCTGCTAAAACTAGATTTTCAGAGTAAATGCAATTAGAAATATCGCTACTACAAAGAGACGTCTATCTCTCCTCAGCACCAGTGCTCGACTGAAATGGCATCTGTTCCCCCTCATACGCATGTGCAGTTCACTTACCGCACGACTGTCTGCAACAGCCATGAGTCCGTTATGTGGGTCCAGCCCTCCGTGCAAGTCCCCATGTCGGCAGTTGGGCCCAGCACTTTCTTCCGATCACCAGGCACAGTTCCCACGTTCCCAAAAGTGCATGCTGGGTGAGGCATTACATGTGAAAGACATCTCCTAACCCCCAACCCCAGTTCCCGGATGATGAGGCATGGAATTCTAAGATATTAAAAAAAAAAAAACTGTGCAAGCACACTTCCAGGCAGGCGGGGGAGGACGACAGATTGCAGGATGAGGTTCTTAGAGGTGCGCATGTGCGTCAACGCTGCAAAGTAAGACAAGTCCATCAGACTTAAACAGAGCTACAGCATTAAGTCCTGCAACTGTTCAGGTGGGTCTCGGACCTCGGACTTGGGAATTTTTCATCCCCTGCTGGCGGCTTAGTCCTATATGTGAATACCTACTGCAAGAGCCCTCTCGAAGTAAGATCCGTATAAGCAGTAGTTTAAAAGTAAAGGGGAGTGATAACAAGGGACAAAGTACCCAAGGTTTCCTGGCAGGCCCCCACTTCAGGTATAAAGCACAGGAGAGTCAGGAAGGCAGAGGGTGGGGGGAGTGAAAGGAAGCTTGAGGCAAAAGAAGGCAAGAGAGTAAAGCATTTGGGGAAGGAGAGAGGGGCAGTGAATCAAGAAGCGGAAAGAGAGCAGCCCTGGGCAGAGGAAGGAAGGAAACATGAGTGGTAGAGCGTACTGTCCTTCAATGCTACAAGTCTTGGAAACAAAATGGATGACCTATAGGCCAGGATGACAGAGGGAAATGTAGATATGGCTGCAGTCACAGAGACATGGGCTACCTTAAACCATGAGGGGGCCTCTCTATTCCAGAGTATACCCTCTAGAGAAGTGACAGGGAGGAGGGGAAGGAAGGGGGTGACGCTGTATGTCAGGGACAGTATTACAGCTACAAGGGAGGACATGGGGACGGGCGATTAGAGGTACTGTGGATGCAGATTCAAACAGCAGCAGGAAGGAAACTGCGACCAGGCGTGGTCTATAGGCTGCCAAATCAAGATGAAAGGAAGGACAGGAAGATAGGTAACATGATCAGGATTGCAGCAGAAAGGAGTGAAGTGGTAGTAATGGGGGACTTCAACTTGCCTAAAGTTGACTGGAGTGACCTGTCCGCCACCTGTAGCCGGAGCCAACTGTTTTGGAATGCAGTCCACGATGGATTCCTGCTTCAGAGGGCGACGGATCAGACAACTGAAGTAGCCACCCTGGACCTGGTATTAACAAAGGTTGATCATGTTAGGGACATCAGGATGGAGGAGCCCCTGGGAGGTAGTGATCACAGAATGGTGTGGTTCCAAGCTGATATGGGAGGGGAAATACTATGCACGAAGATGATTTGAGTACTAGATTTCAGGAAGGCTGGCTAAGTCAAGATGGGTGGAGCATTGAGAGGGTAGCCTACTAGCCTTATGGAAGACATGGAAGTGAACCAGAAGTGGACTAGGATTAGGGAGGGGATCACAGCAGCCAATGAAACCTATCTTAAGCAGAAGGGGAAGAAATCCAAAGCTAGGAGGCCAAGTTTGCTTACTAGAGAAGAGGGCAAGACAGTGAAGGAAACTAGAGACCATGTACAGGAAGTTCAGAAAGTCCCCTTAGGGAGGAAGATGAAATAACGTACCTAAAATAAGCTGGGGAGGCTGGTAGAGCTGTTAGGCAGACCAAAGCTAAGAAGGAGTAGCAAAACTGCAGAAGCGATTAAGGAAGGGAGGAAGGCCTTAGTGATAAGCGGGCTGCGAAGGAGGGCATAGTCAGATTCAAAGAGGGTCTGGGTACGTGAAGGGCAGTAAAGAGAAGGCAGGGGTGTTGAAGAATACTTTTGCTTGGTCTTTACCATGGAAAAGGATGGGCCAGTGCCACAGTGAAGGAAGGATGGGGGGAGGTGGGTATGGCTGAGGACAGGATCACAAAGACCGAGTGCTGAAGGAGCACATGTCCCTAAAAGTGGAACTATCCCCAAGTAGGGATGGCATGTACCCCAGAGTGTTGAGATAACAGGCGGTGAACCTAGCAGGTCCAGTAATGGATCTCTTCAGTTGCTCATTAGATACAGGGGTGGTACCAAAAGAGTGGAGAACTGCACATGGGGTACCATTACACAAGAGTTGACCCAGGGAGGACCCAGGGAACTTTGAACCAGTCAACCTAACCTCCATAGTGGGTTAACTGATGGGGACCCTTTTAAAAGAAAGGCTGGTTGAGTTCCCTGGGGCAAACAGTTCCCAGGATATGCAACAACATGGGTTCATGGCAGGGTGGTCTTGTCTTTAATTAGAATGATGTCAAGTTGCTGGCCCAGTGTCATGGAGGGCTGAGGCATCATGCCTTACCTACTGCCACACACCAGTGACCCGTGTTCACGGTGCCAGCGGGCTGCTGGGGGTCGACAGGGGAGGGAGAGGATTGAGCATCCGAAGGACAGCTCTCCTCTCCCAGGGAGGGGTGAGGACGGAGTCCGCTGCCTGCCTGACCCCTAGCAGTGGCTGGGGGCTGGCACAACTGGGTCCACACATAGGGGACGGATGTGGGGCAGATGCCCGACATGCCACGTACGGAAGTGTGCACGGCTCGGCCACTGGCGTCATTGCATGCCGCCATGCTTGGGGAATGGGGGAAAAAACAGAGGAAGAAAAAATGTCGGCCGGCAGGATGAAGCCCGTCCCCTTGCAGGCTCCACACCTGGCTAGCTGGCACCTCGCTAGTGCAACAGAGGTACGTCCAGTGGACATCGGGATGATAGAGCTGAGGGGGCCGGCCGCAGGAGCAAAAAGAAAGAAGAGGGGGGAAAAAAAAAAAAGAATGATGTCAAGTCACAGTTTCAAAGGCCAAAAGTTGTGGAAAAATTGTTACGTTACCATATTGCAATAACATTACGGAGCAGATGAATTACAGGGGAACAGCTTGTTTTTAGCTACAATATTATCATGATTTGATAGTTCTGATTAATACTTTCATGATTAGGATGATTTTTGAATTAATGTTGATATATAATGCCAGTATGTTGTTATACTGAGTTACTTTTTATTTGCATATTTGTGTATATATGTTCTTGTTTTGCTTTTAAAAATAAAAAGAGTCCCAATTCTTCTTTGGTAAGTGCCATAGGATCTATAACTTCCACCTCAACAGGACCAGAGATGGGTAAAAGGGACATCAGTTTAATGTCTCATCCAAAGGATAGCACCTTAACAGTGCAACATCCACCCCAACCCCCCCCAGTACTGCACTATACTGTTGGTTAAATCGAATAGATACACAGTGGTCTAATTCAGAATATACAGTTCATCATGACTTGTGAGGGACAGAAGTTTCATAAGTCATCTGTGGCTCGGCCACTTGTGAGTTATGGTCCTAACCCCCTCAACACACACATACACATACACACTCTTAAGATAAAATGTATATTTTGATCCAGGCCATTACATATCCTATATATTTTTAGTGCTTTTTAAGGGTGTCAGATTGACAGCACTGGCGACTGAAGCCCTCTGTTTATTCACATTACTGGCACCACACAGGCAATCGCAGTTCAGGTTTCCCCTACACTGCCCAACAATGTCCCTCAGCCTTGTCATGGAGGAACCATCATTTCACATAGACCACCAAACAGCCATCAGATGATAATGGGTTTTGGCCACTACCAACCTGGGCCAGCTTCGAACCAGTGACCTAGTGGTGAAATGCTTCTTAACCCACTTCCAATCCACTGAGTCATACAGTCCACCACAATGTATATATTACAAGAGACTAACAAAGAACAAGGAAGGATTCATTTTAGAGAAGGGAGTGGGATCAAACTACTATGGACGTACCTAGCTGCTTCATTCACAAGTCCTTCAGGTTTTTCTTCAGTCAAATGCTAAAAAACAAGAAACAATGCAAAAAGTCAGCATTAAAAAGTCACAGACAAAGAGCACTGTAATAAAGTGGGATTATGGAAACAAAACACGACTGAATGCAACCTGTGGGGCTGACAATTCAGACTGTTACGTAATATGCTAAATGTGAGCCAAGCTAGCATCAAAGTATGACAAAGGATCCCTATCATTAATCTATGAATACTCAGGAGTTTATGTTATGAATGAGTGAATACTCAATATGTGTACTTGCATGCATGCTGTAATATGAATAATATCTAGGAGTCTGGCATAAATATCTGGGTGCTGACTTGTGCACTTGGGGGTTGAGTCCAAGAGCATGGTTGAACTGGTGCAGTTTTTGGGTGCAGAGCTGTAATGAATATCTAGGTACTGTAACAAATGCTTGGATGACATACTGAACACAAGAGACAGTGGTGAACACAGATACAGGCAGAATGCAGTGACAGTACTCATAGCACAGTATTCCTGTTCTAATGCTGATCATGCCCGAGTTGCCACTTATGTCAAAGGACAGTTTAGTTACTTACCAGCAACAGTAGATCTTCATGAGAATCTCCTCTACAGAGCCACACCTTTGGAACTGTAAGCTGCATCAGGACCACTCGGAAACTTTTGCTTAACTGGGTCCACCCACACTGACGTAAGTCAGACTAAGCGCCACCGATGTTAATATAAGCAGCCCCAAATATCCCTCGTTTCCTGCAGAAACAAACTTGGAGTTGCACCATACTGACCGGAACAGAAAACCAGAAACCAGACCAGGCCAACAGGAGTGGTGCTAGTTCTGGAAAGAAAAAGCTTATTTGAAGGGATGTAGAAAAGAGTGCAGTAACAGATAAGTCTTTCAGAGTATGCCACCTGAAATACAGAAGATGGTGGACAAAGCAATGGGGCCTGATGGGATTCATCCCAGAATTCTAAAAGAACTAAGGGTAGAACTAGTGACACCACTGACTAACCTCTTTAATAAATCATGGGAGGATGGGGTGGTACCTGAGGACTGGAGGAGGGCAGATGTGATTCCACTTCACAAAAGTGGGAGCAGGGCAGAAGCAGGAAACTACAGACCTGTTAGTTTAACCTCAGTGATAGGGAAAATGATGGAATCACTTCTGAAGTAAAGATTTGTCGAGTACCTAGAGGCTAGAGGGGCACAGGACCCAAGGCAGCATGGATTCACAGCGGGAAGGTCATGCCAGACAAATCTAATAGATTTCTTTGACTGGGTGACCAAAGTAGTAGGTCAAGGAGGGGCTGTGGACATGGCCTACCTAGACTTTAGCAAGGCATCTGACACAGTCCCACACAAAAGATTAATATACAAGTTAGCCAGCCTGGGAGTGGGTCCCAAGATGATAGCCTGGGTAAAGAATTGGCTGGAGAACAGGACACAGAGGGTAATAGTAAATGGAGTCCACTCTGAAAAACGGGGGGGTTACTAGTGGGGTACTGCAGGGTTCAGTATTAGATTGGTCCTCTCAATGTCTTTATAAGCTACATTGCAGAGGGACTGGAAGGAAAGTATGTCTCTTTGCAGATGACACAAAGATCTGCAACAGAGTTGATGCACAAGGTGGGGTGGAAAGGATGAAGGGACTTGGCAAGGTTAGAGGAATGGTCAAATGTATGGCAGCTTAGATTCAATGCTAAGAAGTGCAAGGTAATGCACCTGGGAAACAAAAACCCAGGGGAAGAGTACACAGTGAGGGGGTGAGATACTAACAACAACAAAAATGGAAAGGGACCTGGGGGTAGTCATATCAGATGACCTAAAGGTGGGCAAGCAATGTGAGAGGGCAGTAAAGAGGGCTGGGGGGATACTGGGATGCATAGGGAGAGGCGTCACCAGTAGAAAACAGGAAGTTGTTATCCCTCTGTACAGACAGCTGGTGAGACCCCATCTGGAGTACTGTGTGCAGTTCTGGAGACCCAATCTCCGCAAAGACATAGACAGGATGGAAGCTGTCCAGAGGAGGGCAACTGAAATGGTGCAGGGTCTGCACCGGAAGACATATGAAGACAGACTTAAGGAGCTTAATATGTATAGCCTCAAGGAAAGGAGGGAGAGGGGGGACATGACAGAAACTTTCAAGTACCTCAAGGGAATCTACAAAGTCCAAGAGGGTAGCATCTTTCAGAAAAGGAGGTGTGCAAGAACAAGGGGCACAATTTGAAGATGGGGGGCTCAGAGGTAATGTAAGGAAGTATTTTTACAGAGAGGGTTGTGGATGCATGGAACGGCCTTCCGAGGAGGTTGTGAAGTCAAAAACAGTGGTGGAATTCAAGCATGCATGGGACAGTCATAAGGCAATTCTAGGGGTTGGGGGTAGGAAAAAGTAGGCTGCTGGTTAACTAGGATCTGCAGCTTATCCATTAGGTAGGGAAATGGGCAGAGTGGGTGGGCCAAGTGGTCCTTATCTGCCGTCAAATTCTATGTTTCTATGGTAGTCGGGAGGGTTAGCTGTGGCTCTAAGGAGAGTCTCTTGAAGATCTATTGTTACTGGTAAATGAGTAAACCATCTTCCTCAAGGAAATCTCCCTCCATAGAGCCACACATTTGGAACAGTTCCTACGTACTACAAAACAGTAGCAAGGGACAAACTTCAAGGAACAGGAGTGTAAAAGAACTTATGAATATATGAACATACGAAAGCGCCAGCAGAAACAGGCCTCACGGTCTATCAAGTCTGCTCAATTGTGCAGCTAGCCCCTCAAACTGCAGCTGCCCCACCCCTCTTCATCAGTACCTCCCCCTCACTCTGTCCCACCCCTCTTAAAACCACCCACCGTTCTGCAGGATACCAACTCCTCGGGCAGAGTATTCCACTTGTCCACCACCCGTTCCGTGAAAAAGTGTCTCCTGATGTCCCTCCTGAGTCTTCCCCCCTCAAGTCTTAGCCAGTGCCCTCTCGTATTCCTCCCTCTTCTAATCTGGAAAATCCCTTCTGTATTAGTTTTATTAATCCCCTTTAAGTATTTAAAGGTTTCAATCATATCTCCCCTATCCCTCCTCTCCTCCAGTGAGTACATGTTCAGCTCGCCCAGTCTATCCTCGTAGGACCTTCCTTCCAATCCCTGGATCATCTTTGTCACCCTATGCTGCACCCCCTGCAACAACCTGATATCCTTTTTCAGGAAGGGGCGCCAGTACTGCACACAATATTCCAGATGCGGCCTGATCAGCGAAATGTACAGGGGAAGGATCACCTCCCTATTTCTGGAGGAAATTCTCCTTGCTGTACACCCTAGCATCTTGTTGGCTTTTGCTGCTGCCTTCCTGCACTAAGCTGAGTTGTTCATACTCCCCGTTATAAGCACTCCAAGATCCTTTTCCCCCTTGGTGCTTTCCAACTATACCCCCCCCCCCCCAGCTGATAGCTCTACCACTGGTTCCTAGCCCTGAAGTGTAGTACCTTGCATTTCTTGGCACTGAACCCCAACTGCCATGTTTCCGACCACTCCTGAAGTCTGGTCAGGTCTTCCTGCAGCCCCCTTCAACCCTCTACATCATCTACCACAGCCCCCATCTTCGTATCATCTGCAAACAGATCGATCCTATTCCGGATCCCGAATGAAACATCAGCTGTGAATATCCCAAACAGCACCGGTCCCAGCACTGATCCCTGTGGCACCTCGCTCGTCACCATCCTCAGGGATGAGAGTCCCCCCCCCACTACCACCCTTTGGTGCCTCCCATTCAGCCAGTTTCTGACCCAATTTACCATCTTTGTCCCTGCCCCTATATGCTCCAGCTTCCCCCCAGCCTCCCATGTGGCATGGAATCAAAGGCTTTGCTGAAGTCCAAATACAGGACATCCACCACATGGCCCTTGTCCATTTCCCTGGTCACCCAGTCGTAGTACTTAATTAGGTTTGTCTGACAGGATCTGCCCGAGACAAACCCGTGCTGTTGACCGTCCTGAAGTCCATTGTCCTCCAGAAAGGTCAGTAGCCTTTCTTTTAGGATCGTCTCCATGAGCTTACCCATGATTGATGTAAGGCTCACCGGTCTATAGTTGCCTGGTTCGTCCTCAGGGCCACTTTTGTGGATGGGCACCACATACAGTCGTGGCCAAAAATATTGGTGCCCTTGCAGTTTTTTCTAATAATGCACCATTCCTTCCAGAAAATTGTTGAAATTAAAAAATATTTTTGTATCCACATATGTATTTCTTTGGTGTGCAGTGGAATAAAACACAAAAAGCAGAAACATTTACTAAGTCTTGGCTTATTCCACACAGAAATCCTTAAATGTCCGGGACAAAATTATTGGCACCTTTTAGAAGTAGTTAGAAATAATTAGATTTCAAGCAGGTGATTCTCCTTCACTTTGGAATTGAACTCACCTGTGGTGAGTTGTAGGTGCCTGCAATATAAAAATCACTCATTCAACCAGTTTGAATAGAGAAAATGACTCATTCTCCTGTTTTGTGTTACTGTGTGTACCGCAACGAGCATGGAGAAAAGAAAGAAAGCCAGATAATTGTCTGAGGAGGTCAGACAGAAGACTGTAGCCAAGCATGGACAATCTCAAGGCTACAAATCAATCTCCAGAGACCTTGATGTTCCTGTGTCCACAGTACGTAATGTTATCAGGAAGTTTAAGGCCCATGGCACTGTAGCCAACCTCCCTGGATGTGGCCGCAAGACAAAACTTGATCAAAGATTGCAGCGCAGGATTGTTCGAATGGTGGAGAAAGCACCTCGATCAACTGCCAAACAGATTCAAGCTGACCTTCAGACACAAGGTACGACAGTTTCAACTCACACCATCCATCGCCAACTCAATGAAAGGGGGTTATATGGTAGGAGGCCCAGGAGGACCCCACTGCTGAGAGAGAGACATAAGAAAGCCTGACTGGAATTTGCCAAAACACAGCTGAACAAGCCAAAATCCTTCTGGGAGACTGTCCTGTGGACAGATGAGACCAAATTAGAGCTTTTTGGTAAAGCACATCATCTCTATGTTTACAGAAAACAAAATGAAGCCTTCAAAGAAAAGAACACCTTCCCTACAGTCAAACATGGAGGAGGTTCAGTGATGTTTTGGGGTTGCTGTGCTGCCTCTGGCACTGGGTGCCTTGAACGTGTGCATGGCATCATGAAATCTGAAGATTACCAGGCCATTTTGGAGCACAATGTTGAACCCAGTGTCCGAAAGCTGGGTCTCCGTCGAAGGTCATGGGTCTTCCAGCAGGAAAATGACCCCAAACGCACTTCAAAAAGCACCCAGGAATGGTTCAAGACAAGACATTGGACTGTTCTGAAGTGGCCAGCAATGAGTCCAGATCTAAATCCCATTGAAAACCTGTGGAGAGATCTGAAAACAGCAGTTGGGAGAAGGCACCCTTCAAATCTGGGAGAACTGGAGTAGTTTGCACAAGAAGAGTGGGCCAAACTGCCAGTAGAGAGGTACAGAAAGCTCATCCATGGCTATAGGAAGCGGTTGATTGCAGTTATTTTGACCAAAGGCTGTGCTACCAAATATTAAGTCTAGGGTGTCAATAATTTTGTCAATGCCATTTCTTTTCATTTTCTGATTTACAGTAAAAGGATATACAGTATTAAATTCTGAATCAAAAACAAAGGTTCTGTAATATTAACAGAGAAATAAAGAATTGTGGAGACCAAATACTGTTGTTTATTTCAACTTATGTTTAGAGGAAATTGTGAGTTATTTGAAAAAAGTGCAAGGGCACCAATATTTTTGGCCATGACTGTAGGCCATCCTCCAATCCTTCGGTACGCATCCAGTGTCCAGGGAGGTACTGAACAGGTCAGCCAGCGGTCCTGCTAGGACTTCTGCTACTTCCTTAAGTACCCTAGCGTGAACGTCATCGGGTCCCAGTGCCTTGTCCACCCATAGTGCCCTTAACCCTTCCAGAACCCTGTCCTCTGTAATCGCTGTATCCGTCACCCCCTCCCCCCACTGCCCACTCCATCCCTCCCTTGCGGTATTTGCCCCCCTTTCTCCTCTGTGAACACAGAACAGAAGTATCCATTTAATACCTCTGCTTGATCCCCCCCTTCTCCACCCACCCTTCGTCCTTCCTAATCTTCACAATTTGGTCTTTGTTTTTCCTCCTCTTTCTTATGTATCTGAATAAGTAAGTTCCTCCATTCCTAATACCCTGTGCCAGTCTCAGCTCTCTAGATGCCTTGGCCACTCTGACAAGCCTGGTAACGTCCCTGGACATCTTTGTATACTCATCCGTCGACTCCCCCTCCGGATTCCTTGGACCTCCAAAATGCTTTTCTCTTGGCCCTCACCCCATTCATGACCTCCTGAGCCAACCAACTGGGCTTCTTTGCCATTCCCTTCTTACTCCTTGTCCTTGTGCATGTCCCAGTAGCCTCCACCAGCCCTTTTTTAATAATGTCCCACTTTTGACTAGCATCCATGCTTGGTTGAATTCCCGCCAGATGCCTGCCCAAAATTTCCCCCATCCTTCTGTAATCTGTGCCTCTGAAATCAATCACCCTGGTTCCCATACCCCCTGCTTCCCTGCTCATATTGAGCGTGAACCACACCGAGTGGTGGTCACTCCCAGCCAGCGGGTCCTCTACCCCCAGATCCCGCACAGCCTCCCCATTTGATAGTACCAGGTCCAGAGTGTTTCCCAATCTAGTTGGTTCCTGGACCAACTGCACCAGGAAGCTGTCCTGGAGTGCTTCTAATAGGACCTGCTCCTTTGCACTCGTGGTGGTTGGGGTGGCTCCACTCCACTCCAGGTAGGTTGAAGTTGGGAGCAGTATAGTGCAGTGGTTTAAGGCTCTGAGCTGCAAATCTGGTGACATCCAGCAGACCAGACCTGGGTTTGAATCCCACAGCTTCCGCTTGCATACTATGTGACCCTGAGCAAGTCACATAATTTCCCTGTGCTCCCAGGTCGCACCTGTAAAAAAGCTTTCAGCTTAGTGTGCTACTCCTGGTTAAACAACTAAAAAAAAAAAAAAAACGTTCCCCACTAACACTTTGTTTCCCTTCCCACAGACCCTTCTAATTTGCTCAGCTAGCTCCTTATCCAGGTCATCCCCTTGAGCTGGTGATCTGTATACTACCCCATCCTCAGTGCCCTACCTTTCGAGTCATGAAACTGCAACCATGGGGCCTCTGTCCAGTCTTACTCCCCTCCTCCCTTACACACCTTATCCCCTCACACACACAGATTGCCACCCCCCCCCTTTCCTCTTATCCCTATCCTTCCTGAATATCCTGTACCCTGGAATCATCATATCCCAGTCCTGGTACTGGGTGGCCCACGTTTCCATTATGGCCGCAATGTTGACCCCCTTCACTGCCAAGAGAGCCTGCAGCTCAGCAGACTTGTTACCCAGGCTTCTTGCATTCAGTGATACCCTCGTCCATCCAACACCTCCCTCTGCCCCAACCTCCAGGACCCTCCCAGTTATGCCCCTGCTACTATATTCCTCCTCTTGCACTTAGTACAACGGCAGCTTTTCTAATCCATATGTCGCCGCGTTTTGGGGCAAAAATCGCTTCGTCGCCTTTCGGACGTGTCCTCCGCCTCCCAATCCCTCACTCTGCTCTAACAATTGGGTCCTTTTCGCCATGCCCCTATTCCCCACCCTCTCCCTACATTGCGCGCATGATATCTTCTATCTGGTATGCCTACCCTCTCCCTAACATTTCCCACTACAAAATGCACAGTTTTTGGGCTTGGATCTAGCACAAGTTCATTATCCATGACTCCTTGTAGTTCTATGTTCAATGTATATTACCTGTAGATGTGCATTTTTACTATAATAGCAGCTATTTTTACTGTTTGTACTGTTGTAACTTATCTTTCTGTATTATTACTGTAGGACCGCAGGTCCACCTTGTAAATGAGCTTGCTCAATGGTGCCCGCCTGGATAAATAAAGATATTGATTGATTGATTGATTCCACCCTCCACCCTGTTTCCTTCCCTTCCCCTCCCTGCTTATCCCCCCTCCTATTCCACCCCCCTGTGCCCCTACCTTGATTCCGTCTCTTTTAGCTTGGGAGGTAAGCTCATCCAGCTCACTTCTGCACACAGGGCACTGGGAGTACCTCTGAGAATGCCACAGATTCCCCCAACTCCTCGCACAGCCTTCTCAGTTCCTTGAACCTCTCCTGTACTACTTCCACTATCTCCCCTGCCAGGTTATTTGTACCCATGTGCATCATGATATTTGGTTTCTTCCTACCCCTCCTAACGCACTTAAGAATCGACTGCCCCACCCTGCCCACTGTTAACCCAGGTATGGACTCCATCCATATGCGACTGTGCCTTCCCTTCTGCCCCATCCCTTTAGTAGGGAATCCCAGCACCAGTACCCCCTCCTCCTTCCTCATCTCTGCCCCCACCCTATTACCATATACCTATCCCTTGAGTCTGCCCCTTGTAGCTCCCCTGTCCCCTGCAGCTCCCTCCCCATTTGACCTGTCCCTCCTCCCTCACCATACTCTCCCTATCATCCATATCCTTCCCTCCCCATCCTCTGCTCCTACCTTGTCATCCCCTCATCCGCCCTGCTCATTTCCCATTTCCTGCTCCCTCTACTGCCCCTCCAGCTGTGACCCTCCCTGCCTTTCCACCCCCCCACACCGACTAACTTCCTTTGTGCACCCCTCCATTTCCTCTCCTGTCCCCTCCTGGAGATCCTTCCCCAGTGTCGCCAACACCGCAAACCTATTGCCCACCCCCTCTGCCATGATGTATGTTGTCTCCTTCCTCCTGATCTGAGCCTTCCCTTCAGTGCCAGGCTTCCTATTCGCTCTGCCCCCACACCTCCTCCCCATCCCCTCCCTTGATCCGATGTTCCTCCCCTGCAGGAACTTACAGAGCAGTTGACACAATGTGTCATATTGGGCCTGTCTGAGGACCTAATTTAGGCAAAGTTCTGAACTTTTTGGAAGTAGTAATATACATTTACCTTCATATGCTTGTAACTTCTGTGTACGAGCCAAGTGGTCACCAAGCGCTACAGCCCCACCCCTAAAATCAGCTTTGTGATGATGTGGAGAATAGGGAACAGGGCTGCAAGCGCTGCATATGAACGGTAACAGGATCGGGGGGAGGGGGGGCTAACTAACTGTATATACATTATCTTTGCTGGCAGTTCTGCATGTAACGGGCTAGTATGTATTACATGCAAATAGCAAAAAAATTCAAAATATGTCTAAATTACTTCCTCATGCAGACAACTCCTTTGCATGAGTTGTCCGCCTAGAACGTGACAGCAGTTCTTTAAGACAGCAGGCCTTTGAAGATGGCAAGGCCAAGCCCTGCTCACTTATGGGACAATAGGACCAGACTGTAGTGCTTAGGAAAAATGTGGACAGAATGCCATATGGCAGCAGAGCATATGTCAGCTGCAGAGACTTAATGAAAACAAGCTTCAGAAGTAGCCAAGCGTGGCAGGCCCATGGATAGGATCAGGAAGCTGCTGGGACTGTACAAAAACAAGCCACAGAAGTGGCCCTGGCACTCATGGTATGCCCACGGACAGGACCATGAAGACTCTTTCTGCGCTTCTGGTAACAAAATAATATGCAGGATGCCATTCACTTGAAAGGCACTGCTTAGATACATGGGGGCCTACCATTCTGGGATGAACAAAACAAAAAAGCTGCTAGAACTTTCTGCAGTTCTTTCTGTTTTCCAAGTGGAAGTGTAATGCCTGACGGACATTGAGAGAATGCAGGATAACTTCTCCAGCATCTTTTTTTTTTTTTTTTATATATAAACTCTTTTTCACTCTGGTCGCTGACTATCAGAGCCCCATCAGTCGACCCCTTGCCTGATCCCGATCGACCTGAAACCCCACCAGCCTGAGGGCTGCTGTCCCATTCCTCCGTTCCACCCACTACTCACCCACAGTATCCCTCCCCCCCCCCGGTGTGGGGCAGCCTCCTGCTCCACGACACTCCCATACAACATATCAGTGGAACCTGGCAGGTGGAGATGAGAGAGGAGGATAGCAGGACTCAGGAGGGCAGGGTCCAGCAGTGGATGTGGTGGCTGCAGGGCGACGTCTTCCTTCCAGCCATCGGGTTGTTTACACTTGTTACGTTATACCCTGGGAGGTGCAGATGTGCAATGACATCAACGTGGTGTGTGCATGCTCCCACACCCGATCCACAGACGTCCACCATCACCTCCCTCCATGTGCGAGTGGCCCCGGCTGTTGCACACCCAGCCTCTGCTGGGAGTCGCTGATAGCCAGGAAGCCACATCTCTCCCTCTCTGGAGGAGGAGAGCCCATTGGACGCTCATCCACCCCCCCCCCCCGACAACCACTGGCAATCCGAGCTCGTTCCTGACCTCAGGTCATCAGCATGGCGAGAGATAAGGCGCAAAGCGCCTCAGCCCTCTACGCCACTGGGATGGCTACTTCTCCAGCATCTTGAATGGAAGAAAAAAGAAAAACACAGAAAGGTGGACAATCTTGTTTACTATGAACTCAGAAACCACCTTAGGAAGGAAGGGAAGGTACATAATGAAATCTGATCCTGGTCAGACACAAGTCTGGTAATTTACAATTTTGAATCTGCAAAATTTCCATGAAAATTCTGTAAAATGTCAAAATTTTAATTTCTATTATTACCATCTAATGTAAAAGGTCTTCGTCCAAATTACACCAACTTTGGTATGTTGCCTTTCCCATACCTTAGGGATACGTGTACCAAGATCTTTAGCTTTAAAGCAGACTGAGTCAGAAGCTTCTAAACATTTGGAATTTTTTTAAAAATATAGTTCACAAGTTCGTGAACTGCAGAACTGTAAACACATATGACATTAAAAACTAGAGAATGCAATAGCACCAGTTGTTAGGTTTATTGACCTAAAATTGAGGCTTTTGATGTGCGTCAAATCTCTAATCTCTTATTCAATGGGCTGGCCAAGTTATAACAGCTAAAGATTGCAAAATAACTTAGTAACTTAAAGTTGAATTCATGAGATTTTGTGAAAATTGTGTAATTTTGTGATAACTCTGTCAAAGCCATTTCTGTAATTTTCTCCAGCCACACACGTGAGCTGCCACTGTGGAAGAAAGAAAAGTCTGAGTAGAGTGGCAATAAGGCAGCCTCCATAAGGGCTCCATAGTAAAATACAGTGGTGCCCAGGATAAGGTCTGTATCTTAAGGAAAGAACAATCAAAAACAGTGAAGGCCATCACTGTTCACTAGCCTGTCTTCTTGCATTATGCCGGCTAACCACTGGGGCTCACTGACTAGATGACTTGTGGAGGCACACAGAAGAAAAAATTACTCACCTTAGTAATTGCTTTTCTTCTCATGGAGTCTTGCTATATTATGACTATATGCAGTCAGCCACTGCAGCTGAACTGCCCCGGAGAGGAAAGAGTTAACTCCAGAGAGTCTGGAGTTCCACAGCCGAGGGCGCTATATCAAAGTTTCATCTGGCCAGTTTCAAATGTGAAACTGTCAGATCTTTACTAAGCTAACACTACAACAAGTCTGTGTGGAAAGCTCTACACTAGCCAAGTGGCTACCTACTAGTAGGAATAACAATAATATAAACAGCAATAATAATAATAATAATGAATAATAGTATTATTAGTTTCTCCTAACAAGCACTATTAGACCCCCTTCCCCCAAGACTCAAGTCCAGGAAGGGGCCACTATATTACTTAAAAACAGAAATACCTAATTCCCTAACCTAAATAAAGGGGTGAAGGAAGAACTAAAATGGCATGACACAGTGCTTACTAATTTGCACCTACCCAAGCAGAAGTTCTGAGAGGGGCAGGAGGGAGGTGATCATAATATAAGACTCCATGAGAAGAAAAGCAATTACTAAGGTGAGTAATTTTTCTTCAAACACCATGAAGTCTTGCTATATTATGACTATATGCAGATTACACAGCAGTACCTCCATGAAGGAGGGTCAGAACCTACTTTAGAAATAGGCTCTGAAGCACAGCTGTGCCAAACGAGCATCTCTCCTGGACTGAATATCCAGGGAATAATGCTTGGTAAAAGTGTGAACTGTTTTCCAAGTAGCAGCTTGACAGATTTCCAGAATGGGAATATCTCTAGCAGCCGCTAGAGATGCAGCTGTACCCTGAGGAGTGAGCCTCAGTCCTGAGGGGTTCTACCTAGTTTTTTGATAACAAAATTGGATACAAGAGACAATCCACCTTGCAATTGTCCTCTTAGTGGCAGGTTTCCTTGCCAACCTCACCATAGGTAAGGAAGAGTTGGAGGATTCAACCTGTGACCCTTGGTGCGCTCCAAATAGTAGCTTAAGGCTCTTTTGACGTCCAAGCTGTGCAGTCTCCTCTCACCTGAGGAAGAATGCTCAGTGAAAAATACTGGAAGAGAGATGGATTGGTTCAGGTGGAAATCTGAAACCACTTTAGGCAAAACTTTCTGTTAGTCCTGAGGACTACATTATCTCTGTGGAAAGAGATAAAATCTTCTTCCACTGACAGGGCCTGTAGTTCACTTATGCGTCTGGCAGAAGTGATAGCCACTAGGAAAACAGTTTTCCAAGTCAGAAACTTGAGCTCTGCTGAGGACAGAGACTCAAAGGGGGGTTGCATTAACTGAGCAATGCAAACATTCAGGTCCCAACCGGGAGCTGGTTCTCGAAAAGGAGGGTTGGTGTGAAGTAACCCTTTAAAAAACTTGGAAAGCACAGGGTGAGAAGAAAAGGAAGCAGGCTTCCTTGCTGACAGAAAAGCAGAGACAGCTGCCAGATGAACCTTTAAGGTAGCTGGCCTAAGGCCTAAGGAATTTAAATGGACCAAATAGTCCAATAAAACGGGAAGATCAGCGGATTCTGGAATAATCTGCCTCTCAGAGCACCAGATGGAAAACCTCTTCCACTTAGAATTGTAAGTGGCCCTAGTGGAAGGCTTCCTTGAAGCCTTTAAATATCCAGGACACCTTGAGAAAGGTGTAAGTCAGCAATTCTAACTCCTCAAGAGCCATGCCTTGAGATGGAGGGATTTGAGGTCCGGATACCACACTCTCCCTGTGCACAGGCAGTAGAGTCGTGGACTCTGGGCAAGCTCAGGGCAGGAGTGAACTGTCAAGGACGAAGCAGTGGGTACCAGGGCTGTCTGGCCCAATCTGGAGCAATCAGAATCACCTTGCAGGGCTGAGATCTGATTTTTACTAGTACCCTGAAAAGAAGGGGAAAGGGGGGAAAGGCATACAGGAACTTCCCTTTCCAATCCAACTGAAAGGCGTCCAGGGGGACTGATCCCAGCACTGGAGGCCTGCAACAAAACAGAGGAAGTTGGTGGTTGTCTGGGGCTGTGAAAAGATCTATCTGAGGGGTGCCCCATCTGGCAAAGACTGACCCCAGCACCTGAGGATTCAGAGCCCATTCGTGATGGCCCTGAGAAATCCTGCTGAGGGCATCCGCCAGACATTGTCCCTCCTGGAAGGTGAACTGCTATCAGGAGGTGTTCAGGAGTAAACCAGAGACCACAACTTCATTGCTTCGTGCACAAGGCTGATGACCGAGTGCCCTTGTTGTTGATGTACCACATTGTTGTGGTGTTGTCTGTCCTGACTTGAACTACTTTGTTCTGGACAGAAGCTGAAAATGCCTGAAGAGCTAAAAGGACAGCTCTGAGTTCCAAAAGATTGATGTGGAGCAGAGATTCTTGGGGAGACCACACTCCCTGAGTGGACAGGTCGCCCAAGTGAGCTCCCCACCCTAACACGGAAGCATCTGTGGTGAGGGTGAGGGAATGGGAAATGGGAATGAAAGGAACCCCTTGTTTTAGATTGCTTTGATCCTGCCACCAGTGTAAGGCCAGGATCAGGGTTTGGGTCACTGGAACCAATTTGAAAGGGGTCCCTCCTTTGAGACCAATAGGCCCTCAAATGGAACTGAATGTCCCTCATCTGGAATCTTGCTCCTTGCACTACAGCTGTGGAAGCAGCCCTAGGAGTTGCAGAAAATGCCTTGCTGGCTAGAGACCCGTGAGGGTAAAGGAGGATGCCAGGGCAATGAGTCTGTCTACCCTTTCCGAGGGAGAAATGCCTGGCTAACTTTTGTGTTCAATTCTGCACCTATGAAAGTTAGGTACCTGAACTGGTTCGAGAACTGACTTTGGTAAATTCAGCAGGAATCCAGGAAGTGAGAAGCTGCTGGGTGACTTGCAAGTGGGATTTTACCTGATCTGGGGACTGACCCACTATGAGCCAGTCGTCCAGGTAGGGAAACACAGCAATCCCTTGCCTTCTTAAATGAGCCACTACCACAGCTAGGCATTTCGTGAATAACCTTGGCGCAGAGGTAAGGCCGAAGGGCATTGCCCTGAACTGGTAGTGGCCTGAGGGTAGTTCGAACCTGAGGTACTTTCGGTGAGAAGGCCTGATCAGAACAGGAAAATAGGCATCCTTGAGGTCCAGGGAAGCTAACCAGTCCCCTGGCCTCAGGGAGGGCAAAATCATTGTCAGAGTTAACATTTTGAACTTTGGTTTCAAAAGATGCTTGTTCAGGTACCTTAAATCTAAAATGGGCCGCAATTCTCCTGTCTTTTTTGGGGTAAGAAAGTATCTTGAGTACAGCCCCTTGCCCTGATGGAAAGGAGGGACCCTTTCTACTGCTTTGCAGTCCAAAAGAGAAGAAACCTCTGCTTCCAAAGCAAGGGCTTCTGAAGGATTTGCAGGTGGAAAATGTCTGGCCTCATCTCGGAAACTGTTTGAAGCTGAGAACCAGACCCCAGCCCATTACCTCCAGAACCCACCTGTCCGGAGTTAGGGACACCCAGTTCTGGCTGAAATAAACCAACCTGCCCCCCACTGGTGCAGGAGAATTGGCCCTGGGCACCCCATCAGGGTGCCTGCTTGGCAGTAGCCTTAGGCTGAGGGAAGGGGGACGGTTTACTTGTGCCCCGTCTACCTCTGCCTCTAAAGAAACCCTCTGTGCAAATGCAGAGGAGGCCTGAAATTGTAAAAGGCCTGTGGAAAGGCCTGCCCTACCTCTGGGAGTGTGCCTCTGTGGAGTGGCATGCCTCTCCTTAGCCTGGGCACTTTTGTAGGTAGTTCTGTATTCATCCATCTTTTCATATAGTTTTCTGTTTGTTCCCAAACAGAGAATTACCCACAACAGGAAAATCCATAGCCTTTGACTGAGTATCTTGGGACAGATTAGTGCATCTGAGCCATGCCAACCTACGGAAAGCTACAGAAGTGGCCATGACCCTAGAGGAAACATCATTAACATCAACAGCAGTATGAAATTGAACTTTAGGAGGCCTCAATGCCATCAGCAGCCACCTGTTCCAACTCACTAGCCAGCCGGCCATGGCCTGCTTGGCTAACTGCAATACTGTGTACCACCTAGATTTCTGATATCTAGCCACATAAGCCATATAATTTGCCTGCCTGAGTCCCAAAGAAGCTGCCATATACTGTTTTTTCGCCATGGCATCAATCTTCCTGGAACTTTATCAGGAGGATGAGGCCAGAGGAATATTAGCCTTGTCACAGGCTGCAGCTTGTACCACACCTACATGACTACACTGCTCAGTGAGGAAGTCTGTATCAGAGCCTGACAAGGTATATCTTCTGTCCATTTTTTATCTACAGGAGGGACAGAATGAGGATTTTTTAAAATCTTTGTTGTTTGCTTCCTAAATGACTTATGCAAAGGAATAGACAACCTCCTAGACTCTGGTATATCCATCATTTCTACATAATCAGGCTCCTCTTGCTCATCCACAGCTTCCTCTAAAGGAAGCTGGAGGGTTTCTGCAACCTTTTTGTAAAACATAAAATGAGATGGGGACTCAGACAGAATAGGAGGAGATTCTAAAGGTCTGTCTGGAGAAATGTCCGGTTCTATGGCACGTCCAGACCCTCCCAGCCACACATGTAATGATCAAATTCGTCCTCCCTCTCCTGTGGTTCATAAAATTCCTCAACATCATACTCCTGAACCACTGGCACTGAACGAACCAACCTTTTACCAACTGTAGGTGGTTTGGCAGGACCCTGAGACAGTGACTGGACAATCTGTATGGCTTTAGCTATTTCTGCAGCAGTTGGAGAGACAATTTTGGACTCCAAACCTACTGATTTCTTTGTCTTTTTCACTGAGACTGGTTCCCCTGAACCAGCCTTCCTTTTGCCCGAGGAAGTCTCGCCCTGGTCAGAGGGCACTTCCTCTGGTCCAGTGGGTACTGGACCGGGCTGGCCATCCGGGTCAGCGGACTTCTTGGCCTCTTGTTCCCTGAGCCGGCCCAATCTCTTTTCCAGGGTGGCTGCAGGAAATTTTACACACCTGGCAGTCTGACAGGAGGTGGTCAGCCCCCAGACAATAAACACAAGTGGTGTGTGGGTCAGCCTTGGCAAAGGCTTCCCCACAGACATCACAGTGTTGAAACCCAGTGGGCCCGGTTTTTCTTTTGGGTTTCTCAGACATAATGCCAGCCTAACCAAAAACTTGCCCTTTTGATGGCAGTGCCAGGCAAGTCACCCTTATCGGTTCCTAACCGTGTCACGGGTATTTGAAAAAACCTATTTTAAAAGCAAGGTTTTTAGAACCGATAAGAACCGGGAACCGCACTCTAAAAGCCCAACCTCACTTTAAAACGTTAAATTAAGCAAACCGATCGGTTCAAAACCGAACCGATAATTGAATTTCCACACAGACTTTAAATTTTCTGCCTACGGTCTACCAGATAAGAGCTTTTAACCAAATGCGGTAAAATAAATACTTTTGCCGTTCAAATGAACCGGAAAATACCGCTGAACCGAAAATGAACCGATGTGAAGGAGCTGATCTCCGGAGCGACTGTTCAGTGAAGCGGAGTAAAGAATCTGACAGTTTCATTTGAAACTGGCCAGATAGAGCTTTGGTATAGCGCCTTCGCGCTGTGGAACTCCAGACTCTCTGGAGTTAACTCTTTCCTCTCCGGGGCAGTTCAGCTGCAGTGGCTGACTGCATATAGTCATAATATAGCAAGACTTCATGGTGTTTGAAACATAGACTTTGAAGGCAGATAAGGACCGCTTGGCCCACCTAGTCTGCCCATTTCCCTACCTACAGGATAAGCTGCAGATCCTAGTTAACCAACAGCCTATTTCTTCCTACCCCCCACAATAATTGCCTTATGTCTGTCCCATGCATTCTTGAATTCTCCCACATTTTTAGACCCCACAACCTCCTCAGGAAGGCTGTTCCATGCGTCCACCACCCTCTCTGTGAAAAAATACTTCCTCACATTGCCCCTGAGCCGTCCCCCCTCTATCTTCAAATTGTTGTGTCCCTTGTTCTTGCACATCTCTTTTATGAAGATGCTACCCTCTTGGACTTTGTTGATTCTACTGAGGTACTTGAAGTTTCTAGCATGTCCCCCTCTCCCTCCTTTCCTCAAGGGTATACATATTAAGCTCCTTTAGTCTCTCCTCATATGGCTTCTCTTGCAGACCCTGCATCATTTTAGTTGCCCTCCTCTGGACTGCCTCCATCCTGTCTATGTCCTTGCGGAGATGGGGTCTCCAGAATGGACGGAGTACTCCAGATGGGGTCTCACCAACTGTCTGTACAGAGGGATAACAACTTCCTGTTTTTCTACTGGTGATGCCTCTCCCTATGCATCCCAGTATCCCCAGCCCTCCTTACTGCCTTCTCACATTGCTTGCCAACCTTAAGGTCATCTGATATGATTACCCCAGGTCTCTTTCCATTTTGTTGTTGTTACTATCGCCCCAATTGTGTACTCTTCCCTGGGTTTTGTTTCCCAGGTGCATTATTTTGCACTTCTTTGCATTGAATCCAAGCTGCCATACTTCTGACCATTCCTCCAACCTTGCCAAGTCCCTTCTCATCCTTTCCATGCCTCCTTGTGTATCAATCATGTTGCAGATCTTTGTGTCATCTGCAAAGAGGCATACTTTTCCTTCCAGTCCCTCTGCAATGTCACTTATAAAGACATTAAAAAGGACCGGACTCAGTACTGAACCCTGCAGTACCCCACTAGTAACCCCGCTTTCTTCAGCGTGGACTACGTTTACATTTACCTTCTGTGTCCTGTTGACCAGCCAATGTTTTACCCAGGCTATCACCCTGGGACCCACTCCCAGGCTGGTTAATTTGTTTATTAATCTTTTGTGTGGGACTGTGTCAAATGCCTTGTTAAAGTCTAGGTAGGCCATTTCCACAGTCCCTCCCTGGTCTACTACTTTGGTCTCCCAGTCAAAGAAATCGATTAGATTCGTCTGACATGACCTTCCCGCTGTGAACCCATGCTGCCTTGGGTCCTGTGCCCCACTGGCCTCTAGGTACTCAACAATTCTTTCCTTCAGAAGTGATTCCATCACTTTCCCTACCACAGAGGTCAAACTGACAGGTCTGTAGCTTCCTGCCTCTGTCTTGCTCCCACGTTTGTGAAGGGGAATCACATCTGCCTTCCTCCAGTTGGCAGGTACCACACCATCCTCCCATGATTTGTTAAAAAGGGTAGTCAGTGGTGTCACTAGTTCTCCCCTTAATTCTTTTAGAATTCTGGGGTGAATCTCGTCAGGCCCCATTGCTTTGTCCACCTTCAGTTTTAGGAGTTCTTTCTGTGAAAGGACTGGGATCGACCCCCTCTAACCAGAGTGCTTCTGTTTATTGGATTAGGTACCTCCTCTTTTGTGAATACTGAGCAGAAGTATTCATTCAGTATCCCTGCTTTTTCACTGTCCCTCTCTGCCCACCCACCGTCCATTCTATTAAGCCTCACTATCCCTCCCTTTCTCTTTCTACGCTCCCTGATGTACCTATAAAAGATTTTATCCCCCTTCTTAACCGAGTTGGCTATCTTTTCCTCGGTTTGGGCCTTTGCTATTCTGACTTCCCTCCCTGCTTCCTTCTGCCTTAACTGGTACAGTTCTCTGTCCTGCTCCTTCTGTGTTTCCTTATACTTCCTAAATGCTATCTTTTTTTTTTTTTTTAATAATTTTTATTGATTTTTTAAAGAAAATACAACAGAAAGATAGAAAGAGAGACATTTTGGTGACAGCTCTTGATCAGCTAGGTCCACTTACAATTGTACAAAGTAAAAATGTACATACATCAATATCCACTGAGAGTACAACTTAATTCTAGATATAATTCAAAAGACAATCAGAGATCTTTAAATGTATTACTTAGCTGGAAGTGAAAGAAAGAAAAGAAAGAGAGCATAGGACATATAAACTAACTAAAAAAGGGAAAAGAATAAAAAAGTTAAAGAAAGGGAGAGAAAGACAGAATGAAAGAAATACAGGTGCTATGCCCACATTCCAATTATACCGAGTTAGAGAGTAATTTTGATTTCATGGGGTCAACATCACGGAAAGGTGGTCAGAGTAATCTACATTGTATTCAGGCAAGTAATTCCACCTCCATTCAAGGGGAGAAATGGATAGGACCTATCAAGGGACTTCATGACACCCTCGCCAGGACCTCCAAAACACTTATTTGCTCTCTTTGGGCCTGAAAATGAAAAAATGGTAGCCAACGGGCCTTAAACGTTTCCTTACTTAACCTTACTCTGGCTGTAAGTTCTTCCATTTCCAGGATGGTCAGACAATTTGTATACCATGCCTCTGTTGAGGGGGCAGCCAGAGTTCACCAACTCTGCGTAATTGTTTTAAGAGCTGCGGCCACTAGAATATTAAACAAATAACGTTGGACCTGACGCTTGACTATCTGAGGGAATTCCCCCAACACCCAGTGTACAGGGTCATTAGGAAGATCAACCTCAAAGATTGATCCCATCAGGACCAAGATTTCAGCCCAACAGGCATGGATCTTGGGACATGACCAAAACACATGCATATGAGTACCCTTCTCCCCACAATCCTGCCAGCAAAGATCCGAAAAATGCTGGCCATAATGTTTCATGATTACCGGAGTGCGAAAATATTGAGTAACCACTTTCAACCGAAACTCACGCCAGCAATTAGACACAGTCGTGGAATGAGTAGCTTTCCATATCATGGCCCAGGTGGATTCCTCTAGTACCTTCCCGAATTCCAAGCTCCAAGCCTGCTGAACATTTTCCAGAGGGTCTGATTCAAGAGCTGAAAACTGTCTGACCAGCCTGGAAACCCGGCCACGAGACTGTAAGTGCCCAGCTTCGGCCATCATAAATTCCACTAAGGGATTATTGTCATCCATAATAGTTCCTTGTCTCACACGTTACTTATCTTGTAGAAAATATCTACACTGCAAATATCTAAACAGATCACTAGGGGGGAGTCTGTACTCCTGAGACAATTGTTGGAAAGACAATGTTGGTATCTACGTACATCTGACCCACTCTTACCAATCTTCCCTTATCCCACCTCCTGAAGCCCTGATGCAAGGCAAGGGGTGTAAAATGTAGACATGCTTTGATCGGTGAGTTGGAGCCCAACTCCAACAGAAGGGAGAATTTCTTATTGATTTCTAACCAAGAAGAAATAATCACCTTGGACCACGGATTATTCACTAGTAATTTCTGAATTCCCCCTCGATCCATGAACACCATATCCCGAATGTCCCCCCCACCACAGGGAGGACTCCGGCCTCTCTATCTCTCTATTTCCACCGATAAAGGCGGCTCTACCATAGTCATGACCAACATCAGGGGATGGACTTGCGTGGCCGATAGTATTTTTTAAGGTCAGGCAAACCCAGTCCCCCCCTTTCCCTTCTCCAGAAGTACAGAATTCACCACTTCATTCTTGAGGGGGTCTGTAGCCAAATAAATCTCCGCAAAGCGGACTTGAGTGATTTCCAGAAACCCACAGGGGTTTGGGAGGCAGGGACTGAAATAGAAATAGAAAGCGTGGCCAGCCCGGTGGCGCTGAGGGCTGAGACGCTGGACGCCACACCTCGCACCACATTGGCGACCCGGGTTCGGAAGTGAGCCCGGGTCGTCGGGGGTCGGCAGGGGAGGAGAAGGATCAAGCCTCCTAGTGACTGCTCTCCTTCTCCAGGGAGGGAGGGTTGGGGAAAATGTAGCTTTGTTGGCTCTTGGCGGTGGCTGGGGGTCGTTGCAGGCAGGTGGCTCAAACACTGGGTCGGTGCAGGTGGGGTCTGACGCGCAGTGCATAGGAGTACGCCCGATGACATCGTTGGCGCCATTGCATGCCTGTGCCGGGGAACTGGGGGGGGACCTAATGTGAAAAAAAAAAAAAAAAAACAATTCGGCGTGCCATATGAAGGCGGGTCCGGCAGCACCACCGGCTCTAACCCTGGATGCTCCCCCTGGATCTTGACCCCCCCCCCGCTTCCGCGGTGGTGGTCTCATACCCGCCGCGATGCAGCTGCTGTGTGGACCAGAGGAATGGGTTGAGCTTGGGGAGTGAGTGGTGCGGGAGCTGTGAAACCAGCCCGAGCAGGGGGAACCATCGGTAACACCCCCAGCCGCATGAGGCAATAAAATATGTCACAAAAAAAAAAAAGAAATAGAAAGCGTGGAAGCACATTCACCTTTATACAATCCATTCTCCCAAACGGGGAGAGAGGCAGTTCTCCCCACCTCCTCAAATCCCCTTGTACAACCTGAAGAAGTCTTCCATGATTAATGGCATATAGTTTTTGTAAGTCCCTGGGAATCCAGATCCTAAGATACTTAATACATTCTTTTGCCCATTTATAATTACCAACCGATGGGAGTACTCCAGTCGGGGTCCACCCAATGGCTAAAAGCTCAGTTTTAGTATCATTCATTTTAAAACCAGACACCCTGCCAAAATCCTGTAGTAGGGTATTAATAAATGGCATCTGGCTTATTGGGTCAGTAATATACAGCAGAGTGTCATCTGCGTACAATGACACCCTAACTTCGACCCCCTCTACTTACATGCCCTTGTAACCAGCTGATTGTCTTATAAGGGCTGCCAGAGGCTCCATACATAAGGCAAATAGCAGGGGTGACAGCGGACA
This sequence comes from Neoceratodus forsteri, assembly GCA_016271365.2. NCBI lineage: Eukaryota > Metazoa > Chordata > Ceratodontiformes > Ceratodontidae > Neoceratodus > Neoceratodus forsteri. Next base: position 1,453,625,955 of record CM057453.1, on the reverse strand, counting down.
CCCCTGCCTGGTTCCCCTTCCTATCCTAATCCTCTGCTATGTGACCCCATTTACCCAAACAGTTAACAAGGATCCCTGTACAAGTTCACTATCCAATTACTAAATTTATCCCCAAATCCAAATTTTCTCAGGGTATGGTCCAAGAAGACCCAATCCAGGTGGTCGAACACCTTCTCGGCGTCTAGGGCCATCACCGTCCTAAGTGTACCAGGCGGTAATGCCCCCGAGGCAGAAAAGATGTTAAGTAAAAGTCTGACATTGTCCTGGATGTGACATCTGTGTATAAAACCTGTCTGGTCTCTGTGAACCAACTCAGGAATATACTCCTGAAGTAGTGAACTTAGAGTCTTTGCAAAGATCTTCGCATCCAGGTTGATTAAGGATATGGGGGGGTAGCTCCCAGACTCCGTGGGATCTTTGCCTGGTTTCAGTAAGAGGTGAATCGCCGCCTCCCTCCACGATGCCGAGGTCTCCCCCCTCGTGGGCCACATTGCACACCTTGGTTATCAAAGGGGTCAGCTCTGTGGCAAAGTGCTGGTAAAACTCAGCCACAAATCCATCTGGACCTGGGGGCCTTCCCTTTATTACGGTTTTTAATAACCCTTTTGACCTCCAGTTCAGTAAGGGGGCCTTCCAGTCTCTGACTCTACATGACATCAAGCCCAGGCAAGATTACTCTTTGCAAGAAGCTCTCCACTTCCCCAATACAATCCTTGCCCCTCTCCTGGGTATATAAATCCGTATAATACTTGCAGAAACTGTCCACTATTTGCACTGGATCCGAGGTAACTGACCGGGTCCCCGGAACCTTAATTAAAGGGATATACCTATCTGCCTCTTGCTTTCTCAGTTTGAGTGCCAAAAGATGACTTGCCCTCCCCCCACTTCATAATATCTTTGTTTGGTATACCTCAGGGAGTTTTCAGTTTCTTCGTCATCTCAGCATTGCATAAAACCCTGGCTTCCCTCAATTTAACCAAAGTCGTAGGATCCCTATTTTGTTTATGCTCAGCCTCCAAGGATGCAATATTTGCCAACAACCTTTCCAACTTAGCTTGTTTACATTTGTGTTTATAAGAGGCGTAGCTAATGATCTGGCCCTGGAGGACTACCTTCAACCCATCCCAAATAAATCTAATGTGAGTATCTTCTTCCCTGTAAATGCTATATTTTTCTCCCTAACCTTCCCCGCCACCTCTTTTGAGAACCATAGTGGCTTTTTCTTTCATTTTGATTTGTTTATTTGCTTCACACAAAGGTTTGTTGCCTCTGTGATGGCAGTTCTGATGTTTCCCCATTGTTGCTCCACCCCTCCTCCTTGCCTGTTTGCTAGTGCTTTTCTAAGGCACTGTCCCATCTTGCCAAAGTCAGCCCTCCTGAAGTCCATTACCCTCACTTTTGTATGTCTTGACTCTGTAGCTGAGTTTATCATGAACCACACTGTTTGGTGGTCACTTGTTCCCAAATGGCTACCCACTTCTAGATCTGAGATCCTCTCACTGTCCCCATTTGAGAGTATGAGGTCTAAGGTTGCTCCCTCACGAGTGGGTTCCAAAACTAGCTGTCTGAGGCATGCCCCCTGTAGGGCATCGAGAATGGCCCTGCTCTTGGATCGCGGCTGCAGCAAAGGTGCTCCAGTTAACATCTGTCATATTCAGGTCCCCCATCAACAGCATCTCCCCTTTCTCTGCCATCCTAAGGATGCCTTCTATCATATCCTTATCCATTCCTTCCCCCTGAGATGGGGGTCTGTATACAACCCCGTGCAGATTGTGGTGCCATTTCCAGTCTCTAAGGTGACCCACAGTGCCTCCTCTGCTCCCTGTTTATTCTTCTGTTCCGTTGCTTTTATCCCTTCCCTTACATAGAGAGCTACTCCTCCCCCTCTTCTCCCCTCCCTGTCTCTCCTGTAGGTTGTATACCCTGGTATGTTAACATCCCAGTCATGGTTCTCTGTGTACCATGTTTCTGTCACTGTCACGATCTCCAGGCATCCCTCTTCCATCAAGGCCACCAGTTCAGGGAGCTTGTTGCCCAGACTACTGGCACTGGTACTCATTACCCTCAGTTTCTTGATGGCCTTACCCCTTTTTGCCCCATCCCTGTCCTTGTTGCCTTTGTCATTTTCTCCATTTACCCCTGCCCTTCTCCCTATTGACGTCTCTATCTTGCTATTTACCTCACTTACTACCTGATTTTTTTTTGGGGGGCTAGGATTTCCTGTTCCTTTCAGTGCGCCCCATTGGCTAGTTTAAATGCTTGCCAATGAAGCATTTAAACCTATCACCTAGGATCCTGGTTCCCCTCCTGGACAGATGCAAACCATCGTGCCAGTATAAGCCTGCATCACTCCAGGTGGACCCCCAGTCCCCAATGAAGCCAAACCCCTGAGCTCTGCACCAGTTTTTCAACCACTGATTGAATCCCATGGTGTGGAGCACCCTAGCCTCACCCATACCATAGACAGGCAGCACATTGAGAAGGTTACCATCCGTGCTACTTGTCTAAGGCCCTTCCCCAACTCCACAAATGCTTGCTGCACTGCTCTGATCCCTTTCTCAGCCAGGTCATTTGTCCCTACATGGATAATGACATCCAGCTCCCTCCCCCGTGCAGCTGCTCCCACAATCCTGAGGATTCGCCCCTGTCCCTCCAAGCCATGGCACCAGGCAGGCACCTTACCTCCCTCTCTCCTTACTCCCCCAGTTCTACCTTCCTAACAATGGAGTCCCCCACCAGGAGTTGTTTCCTTCCCCTGTGGGGTCCCATACCACCCTCCTGTGGGTCTCCTTTGTGGAGGTTCCCAGCATCTTCCTTGGTCTTCACTGCAGGTGCCTCCATAGAGGAACCACACTTTGCCAGAATGGCATATGAATTGTGGAGAGGTATAACTGGAGGAATGCATCTCTGTTCCACCACCCTCACCCTCCCAGAGCCCACTGTGGTCCAACCGCTCCTCTTTCTTGGCAACCTCTTAGGCAAAGGCAGTGGCCCTGGTGGTCCCTGGGTGAGAGAGGAGGTCCCCCAAATCCTGGCCAACTCAGCCTGAAGATGAGCAACCTCCTCCCTCAGCCCAGAGAGGTGCCTGCAGATGGGACAACGCCGCATCCTCCAGAACATCTCCCGGAAGACTGCTACTCAACAGCCACTGCACTGCACCACTCCCATCATGTCTTATTTCTGGCCCCTTAGCTGTTGTTTTGAATACTTACTCTTTCCTCTGTTTCTTTTTTTTTCTTTTTTTTCCTCCCTACTTACTTACTGCCTCTGTGCCCTTTTATCTCCTGATCTTCCTGTTCTGAGACAAGAAGTTCCGATATTTCTCAGTAGTCTCCTTACTTGCTCAGAGTCAGACCTCCAGCAGCTGGGGGACGGAGAGCTACTCTTTTCCTTCTAGGATGGTGAGTCTTTTGTGGCTCTGTGATCACTCACTTCCTGCTCCCAAACAGGAAGTTCCTGTTGTCAGTCAAATCCTGTGCCTATAAAAGTAAACACCGTTTCTGTACAATGCCACCTGCTGACTCTTTAACAACTCTGTACAAAATAATGTATTTTTAGCTTCTGAAAACAGGGGCACCAAGTGACACCAAACAAAGTACAGTACATGCGACCGAGGCCCTTGTGACAGAAGTATCTGGATATCTTTTAGTCATGATGAAGCACGATGCTGGGCACCACTGTCACAGGAGTGTTGGAAGGGCACTGCAACGCCACTGTGCCAGTGCAGATAAGGTGAATTGCCTATCTGCACTACAAGTCAAACGAAGTTGATCAACAGTCAAGTCAGATGAACTTCAGTTTTACAAGGAGGGAGGGGGTATGGTCATGTCAGTAGAAAGGGAAGTCAAGAGGATTTGAACTATAGGATAGGGAAGGTAGCTAGTGCAGGGGTCACCAGTGGCAGGAGTCTGATGCCCGGATTCACCAAGGGAAGGGCAGCTGGGCTGAGTAGCAAAAGAATAGTAGATCACCAGTTGGAGCAAGGAAGCATACAATGACAACTGTCACTTCAAAACAAGACGTATGAGAGTCACACCGCGCAAAACTGATTGGTCTGGACACCAAATGCACTTGAAGTCCAGAACTTGGGGGAACTCACAGAGATCTGGTGGGGGAAGAAAAAGACTGGGGAACCAAGGAGGAGAAATTATTGCTTTTCCAAAGGGCTAGGTCCTACAGGAAAAGGAGTAGGTGGCTTTCTTTTGAAGGGAGCATGTCTGTGACCAACATGGAGGAAGTCAATGTGACACACAGGTCCACTGAGTCCATCTGATCAAACTCGGAGAAACAAACAGGCTGGGGAGATGAAACAGTCACCCAGAAAAGAACTATAGGACTGCAAACAGCTCTGCACAGCTAAATGGATTCAGTGGTGGTAAGTGTGAAAGTTAAATTCCACAACTGGAATTCTGGTGGCATTACCTATTGTGCATCTATACATTTTTGAGCAAATTTTGCCAATCAGTAGCTTCTCAAATTTACACGATAAATTTTAACTTACTAAACCACATTTATCCAGCTTTGTTAGATTCCACAACTCGTTGACACTGGGTATGCATGCATAATTTGGGTGTATACCTGCAGCGTAACTACAAACTTTCAAATATTTTGAAAATGTTAAAAAATTAAAACAAATAATTAAATTATGAAATTATGAACCCCAGGAACTTACAATTTACTAGACAAACTACCTCCCCATTTAGCAGTTTCTAAGCTCCTTCCAAGAAAGACTGCATATACATTTTCAATAACCTAGCTCCAACAGTTGCTGCACTGTGAGCAACGAACATTTTCAGAAATTTTCACAAAAATTATCAATTGCCAGACTTTGAGCCCCTGTAAGTCCCACACCACTTATCTAAAAGACATCCCCTTAGGTCATGTTACAAAAATTAAACATGCCAAATGTCAAGTTATCTAGCTGTATGAATGGATGAATTATGACCAACTGAAAAATTTGCAAACAGACTTCCGGTTCTGCCTTCCTCCTAATGCGCACCTAAAATACGGAGCTCCGACCCCCGGGTAACTAAATTGATAAATTAATTGATTTCTGGCACTCATCGGTGCTCTCCCGTGTAGTAGATTGCTAGAATAAGTCAAGCCAGTCCTAAAAATGCCGCGGAAAGGTCGCGTGAAGGAAAATCTTTTCGAATATCTTAAGCCTTCGCCGGCTCCAGATTCAAGAGGCAACAGGCAGCTAGGAAAGAACAGGGCCTCAGACCTGCCCGTTTCACCAATTACTCACTCGGAAGACGAAACGGAGGAGGATTTTACCATTACGTCCAGGAAATTATGCCACAAACTTCAAAAAATCAACGGGACTATGCAGAAAATGGAGAAAACAGTTTTAGAGATCAAAACAGAAATAGCAGTGGTGGCCCGACGAATGGGGGAGCGCGAGGTGGGCCTGACTGACACTAGTAATGAGATACAGGAACATGAAGAAGCTCTTCGATACCTATTAAAGAGAGACAGAATGGATGGAAAAGCTGGATGACCTAGAATTGAGATCTCGAAGGGACAATATTTGTATTTACGGAGTCCTCAAGGATACGGAACAAGGGGAACGCACGGAGGTCTTCCTCAAGAGTTTCCTGTTGGAAATACTTGACCTACCGAAAGATCAACCCCTCAATACAGTTCGAGCCCACAGAGCACTAGCGAAGAAACCAGTGGGACCGAAGGCTGCTCCCTGATCTATCGTTTTGAAATTCTTGGACTATCGCACTAAGATTTCAGTGCTGCGGGCGGCCTGGGCCAAAAAATCAGTATTATTCGGAGACACACGCATGTATTCTGACCATGACTTTACTCCTTATACACAGCAAAAAAGGAGAGCTCTGCTTGAAATCAAGAAATAGTTAACTGCTAAGTCTATTAAAATGCATCTAATTGCTCCGGCCCAGTTAAAAATCTTCCTGCCTAAAGTCCCAACATAGAACCACAGAATTTGATGGCAGATAAGGACCGCTTGACCCACCTAGTCTGCCCATTTTCCTACCTAACAGATAAGCTTCAGATCCTAGTTAACCAACCGCTTACTTCCTCCTACCCCCCACTAGGACTGCCTTATGTCTGTCCCATGCATTCCTGAATTCCTCCACTGTTCTTGACTCCACAACCTCCTCAGGGAGGCTGTTCCATACATCCACAACTCTCTCTGTGAAAAAATACTTTCTCACATTACCTCTGAACCGTCCCCCCTCTATCTTCAAATTGTGCCCCCTTGTTCTTGCACATCTCTTTTTCTGAAAGATGCTACCCTCTTGGACTTTGTTGATTCCCTCGAGGTACTTGAAAGTTTCTATCATGTCCCCTCTCTCCCATCTTTCCTCAAGGGTATACATATTAAGCTCCTTTAGTCTTTCTTCGTATGTCTTCTGTTGCAGACCCTGCACCATTCTGGCTGCCCTCCTCTGGACAGCCTTCACTCTGTCTATGTCTTTGTGGAGATGTGGTCTCCAGAACTGCACACAGTACTCCAGATGGGGTCTCACCATCTGTCTGTATAGAGGGATAACAACTTCCTGTTTTCTACTACTGATGCCTCTTCCTATGCATCCCAGTATCCCCCCAGCCTTCCTTACTGCCTTCTCACGTTGCTTGCCCACCTTTAGGTCATCTGATATAATTACCCCCAGGTCCCTTTCCATTTTTACTGTTGTCAGTATCTCACCCCCCATTGTGTACTCTTCCCCTGGGTTTTTGTTTCACATGTGCATTACCTTGCACTTCTTTGCATTGAATCTGAGCTGCCATACATTTGACCATTCCTCCAACCCTGCCAAGTCCCTTCTTATCCTTTCCACTCCATCTTGTGTATCAACCCTGTTGCAGATCTTTGTGTCGTCTGCAAAGAGACATACTTTTCCTTCCAGTTCCTCTGCAATGTCACTTATAAAGACATTAAAAAGGACCGGTCCCAGTACTGAATCCTGCGGTACCCCGCTAGTAACCCTCCTTTCTTCACTGTGTACTCCATTTACTATTACCCTTTGTGCCCTGTTGTCTAGCCAATTTTTTATCCAGGCTACCACCTTGGGACCCACTCCCAGGCTGGTTAACTTGTGTATTAATCTTTTGTGTGGGACTGTATCAAATGCCTTGCTAAAATCTAGGTAGACCATGTCCACAGCCCCTCCCTGGTCTACTACTTTGGTCACCCAGTCAAAGATATCCATAAGATTCGTCTGACACGACCTTCCCATCGTGAATCCATGCTGCTTTGGGTCCTGTGCCCCACTGGCCTCTAGGTACTCAACAATTCTTTCCTTCAGAAGTGGTTCCATCATTTTCCCTACCACTGAGGTCAAACTAACTGGTCTGTAGTTTCTTGACTCTGTCCTGCTCCCACTTTTGTGAAGAGGAATCACATCTGCCCTCCTCCAGTCCTCAGGTACCACCCCATCCTCCCATGATTTGTTAAAGAGAGTAGTCAGCGGTGTCACTAGTTCTACCCTTAGTTCTTTTAGAATTCTTGGGTGAATCCCATCAGGCCCCATTGCTTTGTCCACCTTCAATTTTATTAGTTCTTTCAGAACCCTTTCTTCTAATAAATGGACTGGTATGACCCCGTCTTCAGAGTGTTTCTCTTGTTTGGTTTAGGTATCTCCCTCCTCTTCCTTTGTGAATACTGAGCAGAAATATTCGTTCAGTATCCTGCTTTTCACTGCCACCCTCTACCACATTCCCTCCCTTTATTAAGCCTCAGTATCCTCCTTTGGTCTTTCTTCGCTCCCTAATGTACCTATAAAAGGTCTTATCCCCCTTCTTAACAGAACTGGCTATCCTTTCCTCAGTTTGGGCCTTTGCTATTCTGACTGCCTTCCCAGCCTCCTTCTGCTTTAACTTATAAAGTTCTCTGTCCTGCTCCTTCTGTGTTTCCTTATATTTCCTGAATGCTATCCTTTTCTCCTTAACCTTCCCTGCCACCTCTTTTGAGAACCATAGCATTTTTTTTCCTTTGTTGTGTTTCATTGATTTGCTTTACACAAAGGCTTGTTGCTTCTGTGATGGCTGTTTTGATTACTCCCCATTGTTCCTCTACCCCCTCCTTCTTGCCTGTTTGCTAGTGCTTTTCTGAGGCACTCTCTCATTTTCCCAAAGTCAGCCCTCCTAAAGTCCAATACTCTTGCTTTTGTATGACTAGATTGTATGGCTGTGTTTATCGTGAACCACATTGTTTGGTGGTCGCTTGTTCCCACATGGCTACCACTTCTAAATCTGAGATTCTTTCTCCGTCCCCTTTGAGAGTACCAGGTCTAAGATTGCTCCCTCCCGAGTGGGTTCCAATGTAGCTGTCCGAGGCATGCCCCCTGTAGGGCATCAAGAATGACCCTGCTCTTGGATGTGCCTGCAGCAAAGGTGCTCCAGTTAACATCTGGCATATTGAGGTCCCCCATCAACAATATCTCCCCTTTTTCTGCCATTCTAAGGAAGCCTTCTATCATTTCCTTGTCCATTCCCTCCCCCTGAGATGGGGGTCTGTATACAACACCCATGCGATGTGGTGCCTTTTCCTGTCTCCAGGGTGACCCAGAGTGCCTCATCTGCTCCCTGTTTACTCTTTAGTTCTGTTGCTTTGATCCCTTCCTTTACATGGAGAGCTACTCCTCCTCCTCTTTTACCCTCCCTGTCCCTCCTGTAATTGTGTATCCTGGTATGTTGACATCCCAGTCATGGTTCTCTGTGTACCATGTTTCTGTGACTGCCACAATATCCAGGCAACCCTCTTCCATCAAGGCCACTAGTTCAGGGAGCTTGTTACACAGACTATGGGCATGGTACTCATCACCCTCCACTTTTTGATAGCCTCACCCCTTTTAGCCCCATTCCTGTCCTTACTGCCTTTGCCTTTTTTCACATTTACCTCTGTCCTGCTCCCTAATAACTTCTCTACCTTGGTGTTTACCTCACTAATTACCATGTTTTGTGGGGGGAGGCTGGGATTTCCCTGTTCCTTTTCAGTGCCTCCCCCCTTGGCTAGTTTAAATGCTTGTATTTGAGAAGGAGAAAATAAGGAGGGGTTCCACAGGAAATGAACACTTCTTTTATGTTTATGCTGCCATTCCCGATGTGTTGTTTATAAAAGATAGTGATTCCATTTCTAGGGCAAAAAGTGGGAGGCGCTCAAAAATTATATCTGTAGACAGTCTTTTCATGTTCCAATATTCCTTTTATTTCGTCAAATTGGCAAGCCTCAACGTTTCACCTAACAGGTAGGCTTTATCAAGAGATGCCCTTCTAAATAAATATATAAATATATATGATTAGATAACTGTCCACAACCACATATATAAAATCCATAACACAATTACAAAAACAAACACTGATGCTACTTACTTATTTTCATATTTATAGCTCTATAATTCCCTTATTCAGTTATCTGAGATCACAATCCTAAAAAATATATAAAACATTAAATCCTTGATCTTATTACATCTTTGCAATTATTCTCACATAAGGGTTAAATATAGGACCAAGGAACCCATCACCAATCACCACAACTTAGTGAGCCAAGTACTAAATAATTGGATGCATAGTCATTTATACCTGAATCTTCTGAGGTATTTATATGGCTTAATTTTTACTTCTTGCAACCTTATTCTTTACTGAATTCACCTTATGCTTCATTTCATCCAATTCATGGCTATAATCAAGCAAGGGAAACCATTCATAAGAATCTCACAGTCATATATATATATATTAGCACCATAAACACGGGTGATGGCACTGAATGCCAGGGACTGACTGGCACTGGGATGGGGTGAGGGAGGTAGTACCGCTGGATGCTAAGAACTGACTAGCATGGGGATGGGGTGAGGGAGAGTGTACCAGTGGATGCTAGGGACTGACTGGCACTGGGATAGGGTAAGGGAGGGGTTACCACTGGATGCTAGGGACTGACTGGCACTGGGATGGGGTTAGCGAGTACCACTGGATGCTAAGGACTGATTGGCACTGGGATGGGGTGAGGGAGTGCTACCGGTTACTAGGGACTGATTGGCACTAGGATGAGGTGAGGAAGTGCTACTGTATGCCAGGGACTGACTGGTACCAGGATGGGGTGAGAGAGTGCCACTGGATGCTAGGGACTGATTTATATGGGGTGAAGGGAGGGTGGTGCCACTGGATGTTAGAAACAGATTGGAACTGGGATGAGGTGAGGGATGGGTACTGCTAGATCCAAGGGACTGACTGGCACTGGGCTGGGGAAGGAAAGAGGTACCACTGGATGCTAGGGACCGACCGGCACTGGGATGGGGTGAGGGTGGGGTACCACTGGATGCATGGGACTGAGTGGCAGTGGATGGGGTGAGGAAGGGGGTACCACTGAATGCTAGGGATCGATTAGCACTGGGATACAGAGGGGAAGGGTGGTGCCATTGGATGCCATGGACTGACTGACTCTGGCATGGGGTGAGGGGGCTACCACTGGATGCTAGGGGCTGACTGGCACTGGGATGGGGTGAGGGAGGGAGGGTGGTGGGGGTGATAGCCCCTCTATCACCACTGGGGCTCCCACTGGATGCTAAGGACTGATTAGCACTGGGATACGGGGGGAGGGTGGTACCACTGATGCTAGGGACTGATTTGCACTGGTATGGGGTGAAGAAGGGGGTACTGCTGGATGCAAAGGAATGATTGGCTCTGGCATGGGGTGAGGGAGGGGGTACCACTAGATGCCAGAGACTGACTGGCACTGGGATGGGGTGACAGAGGGGGTGCCACTGGATGGTAGGGATTGAGTGGCACTGGAATGGGGTGAGGAAGGGGTACCGCTGGATACTTGGGGCTGACTGACACTAGGATGAGGTGAGGGAGGGGTACCACTGGATGCTAGGCACTGATTGGCACTGGAATGGGGTGAGGAAGGGGGCACCATTGGATGCTAGGGACTGATTGACAGTAGGAGGGGGAGGGTGGTGCCACTGGATGGTAGGGACTGAGTGGCACTGGAATAGGGTGAGGGAGTGGTACCGCTAGATACTTGGGGCTGACTGACACTAGGATGAGGAGAGGGTTGGGTACCACTGGATGCTAGGCACTGACTGGAATGGGGTGAGGGGGGCACCAGTGGATGCTAGGAGCTGACTGTGATGGGGTGAGGGAGGGGACATCACTGGATGCTAGGGACTGATTAGCAGTAAGATAGGGAGGGGGAGGGTGGTGCCACTGGATGGTAGGGACTGAGTGGCACTAGAACGGGGTTAGGGAGGGGTACTGCTAGATACTAGGGGCTGACTGGCAGGAGCATGAGGTGAGGGAGGGGGTACCAGTGGATGCTAGGCAATGACTGGCACTGGGATAGGGTACCACTGGATGCTAGGGGCTGACTGGTACTGGGATGGGGTGAGGGAAGAGGCACCACTGGATGCTAGGCACTGACTGGCACTAGGATGCAGTGAGGAAGGGGTACCACTAGATGCTAGGCACTGACTGCTACTGGATGAGGTGAGGTAGGGGGCACCACTGGATGCCAGGCACTGACTGGCACTGGATGGGGTGAGGGAGGGGGCACCACTGGATGCTAGGGGCTGACTGGAACTAGAATGAGGTGAGGGAGGTGGCACCACTGGATGCTTGGCACTGGATGGGGTGAGGGAAGGAACACCACTGTATGCTAGGGACTGACTGGCACTGGGATGGAATGAGGGATGGTAGTGCCACTGGATGCCAGGGACTGACTGGCATTGGGATGGGGTGAAGGAAGAGGGTACTGCTGGATGCTAGGGACTGATATGCAATTGGATGGAGTGAGGGTGGCGGTACTGCTAAATGCTAGGGACAGACATGCACAAGGATGAGGTGAGGGAGGGTGGTGCCACTGGATGCCAGGCTCTGATTGGCACTGGGATAGGGTGATACTGGGGGTACCACTGTATGCTAGCGTCTGACTGGCACTGGGACGGGGTGAGGGAAAGTGGTGTCACTGAACGCCAGGGACTGACTGGCACTTGGATGGGATAAAGAAGGGGGTACCACAAGATGCTGGGGACTGACTGGCACTGGGACGCAGGGAAGAAGGGTGGTGCCACAGGATGCTAGGGATTGATTGGCAGTGCGATAGGGTGAGGGAGTGGGTTCCACTGGATGCAAGTGGTGGGAAAACACCTTATTTCAAATATTCAGGTCACCAAATATTCAAAATTCTATATTTGTATTCATTATTTTGGATCTTTTGGGGTGAAAAGTACAAAAATTAAAAGCCCCCACCCTCCTCTCCGGCCCAACTGTTTAAAGAGCCACAGTCCCGCGAAATCCACACCCACCCTCCTCCACGTCCAGTACCCATAATTTAATGTTTAGAAAACAATCCCAAGATGGGGGACTGGCACAACCCGCCTACCTCCATGGCCAGTCGTCATCTCTTGTAGCGCTTTAATGCTTTTTTTATGTAAGTCCTAGCAAAAAAATAATCCCCCCACCCCATTATCCCCGTAGCAGCACCCAACTCCCAAACCTCCATCCCCCAGCATCCACATTTCCTTATTATGAAGCACTACAGGTGTGGAAATGCGAACGACACAACCCACCCTCCTCCATGGCCGGCTGCCTTCTTGTGAACGGAAGCGATCCCGCGCTTACTTGCATAGTAAAACAGCTGATCACATGATCAGCTGTTTTACTATATGAGCAACATAGGAGCACTTTAATTTACAAGAATGCAGTTGGCCATGGAGGAGATCGGGTTGGCGCCAGTCCTGTTCCTGCGCCTGGGTAGGAGGGCTTCCTAATAAAAGAATATATGGGTGCTGGAGGGAGGTTGAGAGTTGAGTGCTGTTACCGCATGGGGGTGGGGTGTAGGAGGATTATTTCTTGCTATGATCAATATAAAAAATGCGCAAACGCTACAAGAGACAGTGGCCAGTGGTAGAGGTGCCGAGGGTTGTACCTAGTCGCCCCGGGTATCGTTAAACATTAAATTGTGGGTGCTGGGGGGAGAAGGGTGGATGGGGGAACAAGAGTTGTGGATTAAGGGAGGAGGGTGGAGGGCTGATTTTTACTGGGTCCCCCGAACACAAATAATAGTGCCACTATTCATTATTTGGATACAAATAACAAACAGTGCATTACTCATGGTGTTCAGGAAATACTATTCATCCCTTGCACACCTACTAGATGCCAAGGACTGCTTGGCACTGCAATGGGGTAAGGGTGGGGGTACCACTGGATGCCAGGGACTACCTGGCATGGGCTTAGTTGAAGGTGAAGAATATCACTGTACATCAAGAACTGCATAGCAGAAAAAATACCGACGATGCAGGCCTCAAATCACAACCCATCTCTTATTAAATATGTTATTAAATACCCTTTTTAAAAAGGATAAGACATCCACTGCAAAAAAACTACATTTAGGCACCAGCTGGGGTTGAAACACAAACCTTTAAAAGAAGGGAAATGTGAAGTTAGGGTACAGCAGAAGTCTCCTGAATCTTGGTCTTGGAATGGGTGTTTTTGTGTTTTGAATGACTGCTTAAAGCACCTTTGGGGTTATCCTATTTTCAGCGTCCTCTCTCAAAATATTGAGTTGTGACTACATAGAAACATAGATACTGATGGTAGATAAGGACCGCTCGGCCCACCTAGTCTGCCCATTTACCCTATCTACTGTAACACTGCAGACCCTACTTGATCTCTACAGTACATTTCTGTATCTTGAAAGAAGATGCTGAAGTTAGATAATACCAACGCAGGTGCAAGCAAAAGTTCAAACCTCAAGAATGCCACACCATGTGATTACTATGATTCAGGGAACTTTCATACCCTACTTTAGAGTTTCCCTACACTTGAGGCTTACTGTTTCAACACTAACAACACCTTAGCATATTTTTTAATGAATGTTCTCCAGGTATAATATTAGTTTTTTTATATATCATAATTTATTACAATAATGGTCTTATTTACACAGCTGTGCAAAAATGTGTGTTAGCTTATTTATGAAAAGCTCAAAAACTCTGAGACCAAACATGCTCCACAACGCTAATACTGCGGTGCCACTAAGTTGGTAAAATAGATACTACTACTATAAATTAAATGTTCACAGGAAGGGGGTAGTAGCACAGATTAACATGATCCGGAGGGTTTTCATTTTCAGATTACAATGACAGTGTTAAGAAACATTAAGCGACGCCCTCCTATTAATTCAGTGACAACCTGCCCCTCAGAGGTAATCCCATTTATTTTCTAATATCACTTCATTCCTTCTTGCTGTTCACTTCAAGTTGATTTTTGAGTGATTGGCCGAAACAGCCTGTATAATAACAGCAACGCCTGCCAAGGAACCTTTCTCCTGACCTTTCCTTTGTGACTCCCTGCTCATTTATTCTGTTGTATTAAATGCTGCCAAGTTTGTAGTCGGAAAGAAACAAAACGAACAATGTCAGCAGTCTGCGTGTCAGGCCCACGGAGAAGACAACCTGCATTTCCAGTTGTCCAATCATTTGTCAATGATTAGGAAATGAATATTTCAGATCACTCTGGTGACATTCCCATTAGAGTGATAGGCCATGATATCAATTACCACTTCACTTTCAATTTTGCTGGCTGGCCACCCAGCAGCTCTCCCCACCACCGCTGTGATGGGCTGAGGCTGCGGAGCATGGCACACTTAAATTGCTGCCTATTATCTCAGTGTCATTACTGCTGTTGGGTCTCCGGATCACCAGAATCACAAGGCGGTCAAGCTCCACCAGCGGAACGATTGGACAAGCTGGAAAAGTCTCCACACAAAGCAAAAGTTGTTTATCTGGCCTACAAGCAAAAGAAAATCTTTGAAGTTTTTATTACCATGATCCTGTCACCTCTGCAGACATTTATTGATTTAATAATGGAAGATTTCCACTCTAGTCAACATATACTAAACAGTTATTTATAAAACACTGTCCAAGACCCATTTTTCACACTTTGAATCTTTGCAGAGTCCCCACACAAGTGCTACAAACAAAGAAAAAGGAAGCTCCTCGCATGTCCAGGAAATCTCTCCTCAAACACATAAATGGTCGCCACAGCTAGATCCATGGTGACTTTTTATTGGGTGTAATGAGGCACAAGGCGCAGCCGAGTGCCATATTGCCCCTAGGTGGTGACTGACTGTTAATCTAACTCCTGGGAGTGCCTTATTGCTATTATAAAAAAATTGTTCCAAAAGAAGGGTGTTAAAAGAATACTTTCGGAATGTTTTCCTCATTTAGAGGGAGATTTCTAATAAAATAGTTCTTCCACCAACAGTTTAAGAATGCTGGTTCAGAATCAGAGTGCTACATTCTAGTCATTCAGCTGTGCTAGAGGATGGAATGCTGACAGGAAGAATCCATGTGCCATGGTGATCAGGCTGTACAGGCCAGTGTAACATGGATTAATGTAAGGCTGTTGGAATCATAACAAACAATCAGATTGCAGAATTTCTGAGAACCTTTTTATAATTAAGGTTCCAGGAACTTTTGACTCTAATGTTTCATTTCTCTACTTCATATGCTTTGTGCTTTAACCCAAATAGATGCTTTAACATTTGAAAATAATTTCCTTACTTTTTGAAAAAAAAAAAAAATAAATAATAAACGCCTTTAGAAAATGGCAAGAATGAATTATGTATCCTGATTGGTTGAAACTGGCTCCAATAGATGCTCAGTAAAAAATAAGTGCCAGACCAACTGGCATCTCACTGCGCAACATTCCATAGTGGTGTCCAACCTGTTTTTTAACTGGCTGAACACACCGCATCTTTTTCTCTCACTTAGCGAGACATACTTCTCTCCCCTAGCCAAACCAAACCAAACAGTATTTACTTGAAGTTGCTCCTTATCTTAAAAACAAATTAAAGAAACACACTCCAGTTATCTTGCGGTTCGAAGCATGACACAATGGCCTCACTCTCCCGACCGCACTATCACAGTACACCAAAAACCGCCTCCCGACTGCGGTCTCACACTACCATGTTGGCAGCAAACAGACAGTGATCACTTAGCACAAGTCCCTCGCAATGAGTGATAAAAAAATATAATTACCTCACTATTTCAATAAATGCAAAATAAATCTTTTCTTTCCTTCTATGTCAACCTTAAATAGCGCTTTTTGTCCTTCGTCGTACATCACGGTCAAAGGTCACAGAATGCACAGGCGCAACTTCACACGAAAAAAGCAAACAAGCACCACAAAATAAAACTTTAACTTGCCAATAAGTCCTGTGAAGACTTTTCACAGAACACTGGTTTTCTTCTTTACCAATCAGTGTCTGTGTGTGTGATTCTCTCTCGGTTGGGGTGTCAATCCACCAGATTGCTGCAGGGAGGAGCAACAGCACCAGGAACAGCCTATGGACTACTTTATCAGTACATTTATCTTAAATACCTGTATTAATTTTTTTACAGGCATTTACTGTATTATTTTATAACTTCATAAAAAGTTACACAGATGGCTATTTTATAAGCGCAATAATACCCTCCAGGGTGGGCATTATTAGGAAATACCGGACCTTCCAGGGACTATAAGGCCCTCCGCCTGTGGCGTCGGGCCTCATTACGCCCTGGGCGGTCCGGTATTTCACAATAATGTCCACCCTGATGGGTATTATTGCTTATTTAGCTTTAGCCTTTCTTGACAAACACTGCGTAGCAAATCTCATTGTGTCAGACCTGTAGCTTGCTTTTTGAGGGTCACTCATAAAGCAGCTGCATAGTGAAGGACACTGGTAACAAGCCTCAGCTTATTTCAAACTTAACAAGCAACTGCATAGTGAAGGGCACTGGTACCAAGCCACAGATTCTTTCAAACTTCTGAAGCAGCTGCATAGTGAAGGGCACTGGTACCAAGCCTCAGCTTGTTTCAAACTTGTAAAGCAGCTGCATAGTGAAGGGCACTTGTACCATGCCTCAGCTTGTTTCGAACTTGTAAAGCAGCTGCATAGTGAAGGGCACTGGTACCAAGCCTCAGCTTGTTTCAAACTTGTAAAGCAGCTGCATAGTGAAGGGCACTGGTACCATGCCTCAGCTTGTTTCGAACTTGTAAAGCAGCTGCATAGTGAAGGGCACTTGTACCAAGCCTCAGCTTGTTTCAAACTTGTAAAGCAGCTGCATAGTGAAGGGCACTGGTACCATGCCTCAGCTTGTTTCGAACTTGTAAAGCAGCTGCATAGTGAAGGGCACTGGTACCAAGCCTCAGCTTGTTTCTAACTTATGAAGCAGCTGCATAGTGAAGGGCACTGGTACCAAGCCTCAGCTTGTTTCAAACTTGTAAAGCAGCTACATAGTGAACAGCACTGGTACCATGCCTCAGCTTGTTTCAAACTTGTAAAGCAGCTACATAGTGAAGGGCTCTAAAGGGCACTAGTACCAAGCCCCAGCTTGTTTCAAACTTATGAAGCAGCCACATAGTTAAGGGCACTGGTACCAAGCCTCAGCCTGTTTCAAACTTGTAAAGCAGCTGCATAGTGAAGGGCAGTGGTACCAAGCCTCAGCTTGTTTCAAACTTGTAAAGCAGCTACATAGTGAAGGGCACTGGTACCAAGCCTCACCTTGTTTCAAACTTGAGACGCAGCCACATACTGAAGGGCACTGGTACCAAGCCTCAGCTTGTTTCAAACTTATGAAGCAGCCACACAGTGAAAGGCACTGGTACCAAGCCTCAGCTTGTTTCAAACTTGTAAAGCAGCTACATAGTGAAGGGCACTGGTACCAAGCGTCAGCTTGTTTCGAACTTATGAAGCAGCCACATAGTGAAGGGCACTGGTACCAAGCCTCAGCTTGTTTCGAACTTATGAAGCAGCCGCATAGTGAAGGACACTGGTACCAAGCCTCAGCTTGTTTCAAACTTGTAAAGTAGCTGCATAGTGAAGGGCACTGGTACCAAGCCTCAGCTTGTTTCAAACTTATGAAGCAGCCGCATAGTGAAAGGCACTAATACCATGCCTCAGCTTGTTTCAAACTTATGAAGCAGCTACATAGTGAAGGGCACTGGTACCAAGCCTCAGCTTGTTTCAAACTTATGAAGCAGCTACATAGTGAAGGGCACTGGTACCAAGCCTCAGCTTGTTTCGAACCTATGAAGCAGCTACATAGTGAAGGGCACTGGTACCAAGCCTCAGCTTGTTTCAAACTTGTAAACCAGCTACACGGTGAGGGGCACTGGTACCAAGCCACAGCTTGTTTAAAACTTATGAAGCAGCTGCATAGTGAAGGGCACTGGTACCAAGCCTCAGCTTGTTTCGAACCTATGAAGCAGCTACATAGTGAAGGGCACTGGTACCAAGATTCAGCTTGTTTCGAACCTATGAAGCAGCTGCATAGTGAAGGGCACTGGTACCAAGCCTCAGCTTGTTTCAAACTTATGAAGCAGCTACATAGTGAAGGGTACTGGTACCAAGCCTCAGCTTGTTTCAAACTTATAAACCAGCTACAGGTGAGGGCACTGGTACCAAGCCTCAGCTTGTTTCAAACTTATGAAGCAGCTACATAGTGACGGGCACTGGTACCAAGCCTCAGCTTGTTTCGAACTTATGAAGCAGCTACATAGTGAAGGGCACTGGTACCAAGCCTCAGCTTGTTTCGAACCTATGAAGCAGCTGCATAGTGAAGGGCACTGGTACCAAGCCTCAGCTTGTTTCAAACTTATGAAGCAGCTACATAGTGAAGGGCACTGGTACCAAGCCTCAGCTTGTTTCGAACCTATGAAGCAGCTACATAGTGAAGGGCACTGGTACCAAGCCTCAGCTTGTTTCAAACTTATGAAGCAGCTACATAGTGAAGGGTACTGGTACCAAGCCTCAGCTTGTTTCAAACTTGTAAACCAGCTACACGGTGAGGGGCACTGGTACCAAGCCTCAGCTTGTTTCAAACTTATGAAGCAGCTACATAGTGATGGGCACTGGTACCAAGCCTCAGCTTGTTTCGAACTTATGAAGCAGCTACATAGTGAAGGGCACTGGTACCAAGCCTCAGCTTGTTTCGAACCTATGAAGCAGCTGCATAGTGAAGGGCACTGGTACCAAGCCTCAGCTTGTTTCAAACTTATGAAGCAGCTACATAGTGAAGGGCACTGGTACCAAGCCTCAGCTTGTTTCAACCTATGAAGCAGCTACAGTGAAGGGCACTGGTACCAAGCCTCAGCTTGTTTCAAACTTATGAAGCAGCTACATAGTGAAGGGCACTGGTACCAAGCCTCAGCTTGTTTCAAACTTGACAAGCAACTGCATAGTGAAGGGCACTGGTACCAAGCCACAGATTCTTTCAAACTTCTGAAGCAGCTGCATAGTGAAGGGCACTGGTACCAAGACTCAGCTTGTTTCAAACTTGTAAACCAGCTGCATAGTGAAGGGCACTAAAGGGCACTGGTACCAAGCCTCAGCTTCTTTCAAACTTGTAAAGCAGCTACATAGTGAAGGGCGCTGGTACCAAGCCTCAGCTTGTTTCGAACTTATGAAGCAGCTGCATAGTGAAGGGCACTGGTACCAAGCCTCACCTTGTTTCAAACTTGAGACGCAGCTGCATAGTGAAGGGCACTGGTACCAAGCCACAGCTTGTTTTGAACTTATGAAGCAGCTACATAGTGAAGAGCACTGGTACCAAGCCTCAGCTTGTTTCAAACTTGTAAAGCAGCTGTATAGTGAAGGGCACTGGTACCAAGCCTCAGCTTGCTTCAAACTTGAAACGCAGCTGCATAGTGAAGAGCACTGGTACCAAGCCTCAGCTTGTTTCAAACTTGTAAAGCAGCTACATAGTGAAAGGCACTGGTACCAAGCCTTAGCTTGTTTCAAACTTGTAAAGCAGCTGTACAGTGAAGGGCAATGGTACCATGCCTCAGCTTGTTTCAAACTTGTAAAGCAGCTACATAGTGAAGAGCACTGGTACCATGCCTCAGCTTGTTTCGAACGTGTAAAGCAGCTGCATAGTGAAGGGCACTGGTACCAAGCCTCAGCTTGTTTCGAACGTGTAAAGCAGCTGCATAGTGAAGGGCACTGGTACCAAGCCTCAGCTTCTTTCAAACTTGTAAAGCAGCTACATAGTGAAGGGCACTGGTACCAAGTCCCAGCTTGTTTCGAACTTATGAAGCAGCGGCATAGTGAAGTGCACTGGTACCAAGCCTCAGCTTGTTTCAAACTTGTAAAGCAGCTGCATAGTGAAGGGCACTGGTACCAAGCCTCAGCTTGTTTCAAACTTGTAAAGCAGCTACATAGTGAAGGGCACTGGTACCAAGCCTCAGCTTGTTTCAAACT
Organism: Neoceratodus forsteri; assembly: GCA_016271365.2. Classification (NCBI taxonomy): domain Eukaryota; kingdom Metazoa; phylum Chordata; order Ceratodontiformes; family Ceratodontidae; genus Neoceratodus; species Neoceratodus forsteri. The sequence continues at coordinate 1,453,605,743 of CM057453.1, read as the reverse complement.
TGTAAACCAGCTACACGGTGAGGGGCACTGGTACCAAGCCTCAGCTTGTTTCAAACTTATGAAGCAGCCACATAGTGAAGGGCACTGGTACCAAGCCTCAGCTTGTTTCAAACTTGTAAAGCAGCTGTACAGTGAAGGGCAATGGTACCATGCCTCAGCTTGTTTCAAACTTGTAAAGCAGCTACATAGTGAAGAGCACTGGTACCATGCCTCAGCTTGTTTCGAACGTGTAAAGCAGCTGCATAGTGAAGGGCACTGGTACCAAGCCTCAGCTTGCTTCGAACGTGTAAAGCAGCTACATAGTGAAGGGCACTGGTACCAAGCCTCAGCTTGTTTCAAACTTACCAAGCAACTGCATAGTGAAGGGCACTGGTACCAAGCCACAGATTCTTTCAAACTTCTGAAGCAGCTGCATAGTGAAGGGCACTGGTACCAAGACTCAGCTTGTTTCGAACTTGTAAACCAGCTGCATAGTGAAGGGCACTAAAGGTCACTGGTACCAAGCCTCAGCTTGTTTCAAACTTGTAAAGCAGCTACATAGTGAAGGGCGCTGGTACCAAGTCCCAGCTTGTTTCGAACTTATGAAGCAGCTACATAGTGAAGGGCACTGGTACTGAGCCTCAGCTTGTTTCGAACTTATGAAGCAGCTACATAGTGAAGGGCACTGGTACCAAGCCTCAGCTTGTTTCGAACCTATGAAGCAGCTACATAGTGAAGGGCACTGGTACCAAGCCTCAGCTTGTTTCGAGCCTATGAAGCAGCTACATAGTGAAGGGCACTGGTACCAAGCCTCAGCTTGTTTCGAACTTATGAAGCAGACGCATAGTGAAGGGTACTGGTACCAAGCCCCAGCTTGTTTCAAACTTATGAAGCAGCTACACAGTGAAGGGCACTGGTACCAAGCCTCAGCTTGTTTCAAACTTGTAAAGCAGACGCATAGTGAAGGGCACTGGTACCTAGCATCAGCATGTTTCAAACTTGTAAAGCAGCCGCATAGTTAAGGGCACTGGTACCAAGCCTCAGCCTGTTTCAAACTTGTAAAGCAGCTGCATAGTGAAGGGCACTGGTACCAAGCCTCAGCTTGTTTCGAACTTGAGAAGCAGCTGCATATGAAGGGCACTGGTACCAAGCCTCAGCTTGTTTCAAACTTATGAAGCAGCTACATAGTGAAGGGCACTGGTACCAACCCTCAGCTTGTTTCAAACTTACGAAGCAGCTGCATAGTGATCCTCACTACGCCAGACATGTAGCTTGATTCACAAGTGGCCCTGTGACCACTCACGAAGTAGCTGCATATGTGTGGGACTTCAGCTGCATATTCACAGAAGAGGCCCTATGAAGCCATCTAGATTTTTCTTGGTTTGAGATGAAGTGTCAAAAAGCTAGGGCTGCATCTCACGAAAGTGGTTCTGTGAGTCACAATAACATGTTCACAAGTGATGAAAGCTGGGCTGATTTTTGTGGCTTGCTTCAGCCTCAATTCATAATATATATTTTCTCATCAAGAAGCACGTAAAGAATCAACCTTACACCCTACACTGTCTACCATACAAGTTTCAGGCTTAACTTCCAATGCATCAGCTTGTTTGTGATTGTAAAAGATGTAACACCCAAGACTTGTTTCTTTAATTTAACTATTTTTTGTACACTATTTAAGTTGGTGTGGAAGGTAGTAGAAACAGAGGTTACAGCTTCTTTCTATTTGGCTGGCCAAAGAAGCAAGCTGGGTGTGGCCCTCAGAGTTCCTGTCATTTAAAGACCATTTCTTTAGCCAGCCCAGTGGCACTCAGAGTTGAGACGCTGGACGCCACACCTCACCCCACACCAGTGACCTGGGTTTGGGAACAGACTCGGGGCGCCGGGGTCAGCCAGGTAAAGGAGGATCGAGCGTCTTATGTACTGCTCTCCTCCTTCAGGGAGGGAGGATCGCTGAGACACTGACCCTTGGTGGTGGCTGCGGGCTGGTGTAGCTCGGCGATCAAACTGTGGGGTGGCACGGGCAGGCGTACTGTGGACAACAGCGTGCGCAGAAGCGTCCTTGATGCCACTGCACGCTCGCACCATGGGGCGATAAAGGGGTTAAAAAGCAATCCTCCAGTGTGATGAAGGCCGACTCCATTGGCGCAGCAGCAGTACCACTCACGCTAGCTCCCCTTAGCCCCCGGCCTCCAGGTTTCCGTAGTGCTCGGGATAAATCACCACTGTGAAGCAACCTGGGATGGCAGGGCAGAGGGCTTTGAGCTCTGATTGGGCCCGGGCAGCAACTGAGGCAAGGAAGCTTGAATTGGGGATCCAAAGGACCCCAAAAGCCAAGGAGGTAAAAAGTATAAAAGAAAAATTAAAAAAAGAACATTTCTTTTGGGATAACAGAGTTCCTTTCATTGAAATGTTTTATGTTTTGAATGCAAACTGTGGCCCAGACAAACGAAGAGGCTTACTTCTGGGTAGATCGCAATGATAGCAACTGGACAAAGCCAAAGTGCACACAACCAGTTTGGACTGGTTCTGGGGTAGAGGAGCTCCCCACAGATCAAAAACAGAATCTCCAGGGTGTTATGTCAGAGAGGCAGTGAAGATGCAAACGAGTGGGCTGGCCTGCTGTGGATATTTTGACCATATTTCTTCAATGAAAGTCTGTTGATTTGGGACACTGATCTTGTAACATCACATGTTCGAGTCTGCCATAACTCATAAGATCCCAGAAGGGGTTAAGCTTCTACTGACAGAAATTTAGTTAGCTCTTAGGTTATTCTGTGTGAATCCTAGCTTTTCAAATGTTTTATTTTCACCTATGTAGTGTACTGCATTACCCACAGTCTTCAGTGTGTATAATCCTGTGACGTATATAAATATCATGGAGTACTAAATGTTATTTTTATATACTTCATGCTATCTCTCTCTTACTGAGTTTTCAAGGTATAGGTAACCTGGAATAATTGGCAAGTCTGTGATCCATGTCTGAAGAGACAGGATACTAAGCTACAGTATCTAAATAAAAGTGTTCTTATCTGCAACTAATGAGGTGGATCATTTGCCCTTTCAGGAAATGCCACTGCACTGTGTGAGCAGTGGCTCTGGTAGGATTCTGACCTAAAGATACCTCACATGAGAATCAAGCTGACTGGTGACAGAGTAACAAGTTGATCAGTCAGGCATCTGAAGGGCTTTGAAAACTTGTAGTAGTGCGGACTGCGTTCTGAGAGAGAACCAGCTTGTGACAGTGATGTACAAAGTTCAGTGTTTCTTTACCTGTTTCTTGACCACTGTGATTCACAAAAGTGGCTTTGTCAGTCAAGAAAGCAGGTTTACAATTTTCAAAAGGAGGGACTCTTGTCATGAGATGCGACAGCCAAATTGAAATAGTATCTTAAAATTTGTTTTTTTAACCCAGAACAAAAACACTTGCATAATTACCTTTGCACCCTATATTACTGCCCACATAACTTTCAGACTTAACTTACAACACATTTTCTTGTTTTTCACATGCAAAGATCTCTTTTTATTCCTCTTTTAGTGAATAATAAGGCTCACAAAAGCTGTGGTCTTACTTCAGGAAAGTCAGTTCTGACTCTTGAGTGTAATGAACATCAGTTTTGCAAAAAATACAGCTATGAAACATTTGTGAGAAAATAAGCTGCTCATGCCCAAAATGGTACTTTATTTTCCTCAATATTTAAAATCTATATATTTTTCAGTAAAACCACCTATCAAAAAAAAAACAGGTTACTCGCCTGTAACCATAGTTCAAGGAGTGATATATATAGTTCACATCCACACGATGGTAGTTCCACCGGAATTGCGAATTCATCAGACTGTCTTTCAGCTAAGCTCCTTCCATCACCGAGGCGGTATATCCTCCGATTCCACCTCGTGACATCAGATCTTGCATTCTGGAAGCAGGGATCTGCATGCCACTTGCTAGCGGAGGCCGGTGGGTAGTGTGGATGTGAACTATATACCACTCCTACAACTATGGTTACAGGCAAGTAACCTACTTTTCTAGGGGCGTGGATATAGTTTACTATTCACATGACGGCAGACTTCTAGCAGTTCTCCGGAAGAAGGGGCAAGGTGCACGTGCCTATTTAGCAAACAGAGACTGGAGAATATAGGTCCTAAAAGCAGCATCCCAATAAGACTCAAGGTCGATGCTGTAATGGGAAATGAAGGTGCATGCTGACTTCCAGGTGGCAGCCCTGCAGATCTTCTGGATAGGGATGTCCCTGGAAGTAGCTACCGAGCAAGCAGTATGTCTGGTGGAATGAGCTCTAAGCCCTACGGAAGGCTCCCTACCAGTCAACCTACAGCAAAGGTGAATGCAGGATGTTATCCACCTGGCAAGTGTCCGCTTAGCTGCCTGTCTGCCAGGAGTGCCTGCAGCATATGTCACAAACAGCTGGCGAGCCTCACCCCAAACTCCATCCGTGCGCACCCTATAAATAAGAGAGCACCTTCTGCAGGTTCAGGGTATGAAGCCTACGACTGATCTTCAAAGATGAGTTATTAAAGTACACCGGTAAGTTAATAACTTGGTTAAGGTGAACCTCCAATACTATCTTTGGGAGGAACTTTAGGTGAGGGCGAAGGTCGACTTTGTCCCTGTAGAAGGCCAGGTAAGGAGACTCCACCAAGAGTGCCTGGAGCTCACTGCTCCTTCTGGCTAACGTAATGGCCACCAGGAAGGTCATCCTCCATGACAGGTGTGACATGTCACACCTGTGCACAGGCTCAAATAGCTTGCTCATAAGCACAGCCAGCACCAGCAGTAGGTCCCATGATGGTGGTGGTTCACGCACTGGAGGGGACAGGTGGTCAAATCCCTTTAAAAAGTGCCCAACCACCTTCTCCTGGGCCACCCCTGGTATACCAGTTCATGCCTGTTATGGACAGATGACTGCCAGGTGCAGCCTCGAGGGTTGTCGATCACAGTTCAAACTAGGCAAGGGACCAGAAGTACTCTAGAATACTCACCACACCACAGAGCAGGAAAGGGGATCAAGCTCCTTACCCTGACACCAAATGGAAAATAATTTCCATTGAAAAGCATAGCACCGGTGAGTCAACTCTTTTTGGGAGGCCTTCACAAGCACAGCTGCCGAAAGGCTCAAAGCCTGGAACTCCAATTGCTCAGGGACCAGGCTGTGAAGTACAGGGACTGAATGTCTGGGTGAAGGACCATCCCGCAAAGACTTAGATGGCAGCCATGCTGGGCTAGCTGTTAGCACACTGCACAACAACAGCACAATAGTTTTATCTGTACTGTTTATTTGGTTCTTATTTTATGTTTTATCTGATTTATTATAGTACGAGTTAGTTAGGGGTGAAGAAGTGAGTGTTATAGAGTTAGGAGCGTCTTTTTTTTTTCAGTTATTTTGTTTGATGCAGTAAATATTTTTGGGCCACATATCGTGAAGACTGTGTGGACAATTTGCAATCCTCCGTTCCCATGCACTGCTTGCATTCTCTGCTGAGGTTATTTTTTATCTCACATTAAAATATCTTGTCTTTGGTTTACATTACCTGGCCATTTTGACTCTGGGCCAGGTCTGAAGATGAAAAGGTTTTCGGGAAGAGCTGACTGTGTTGTTCTGGTTGTGGAGTTCCTATTGGGATGAGGGGAGAAGCTGTGGCTGTCTGGGGCCACCCACGATTGTTGGATTTGGGCCTGAGTTGTGGACTGTGAGTGGAGCTGTTGGCTGTTGAGGTTGGGCTGTTGGGTTAATTTCCAATTCTTTTCAGTGAGACCGCTGTGGCGGTTTATCTTTGCCAATGAACTTGGGACTTTTGTTATCTGCTCTACGAAGGGACCTGTTGCTCTTGTGGAGCTGTCCCGACCTGAACCTGGAGACAGCTGTTGGGTTGATTGGTGGTGCGAGGGATTGGGCCTGTGGCTGTCGGAGAATGAGCATACAGTGCACAGTCCTCGTTGGTCTTTGAGGGAGGGGGTGAGACGGACCTGGTGAGCCTGTCCCACGCCGAGATCTATTTGCACCCTGGTCTCCCGGCGGCATTTTTCTCGGGGGACGGTTTGGCTGCTCAAAGTGGAGCGAAGTCTCCTGTGAAAGTCCAGAAGTGTTGTAGAAAGCTACAGCTCATAGTGAAGTGAAATCTTTTTTGGAAGCCCAGAGGTGTTATAGGAATCTATGGCTCTGAAGACTGTTGCTGGACATACAGTCAGACTCTACCTTCTTTTGTTCTTTCACCTGGCAGGCAGTCAGAGTGCCCTGTTATTGCTGCAAACAGTGTATAAACTGGTTTGATGCATCCTCGACCTAAGTGAGAGATAGGTTTGGGGAGACATTATTTTTCATTTCTCTGGTGAGGTGAGAGCTCCCAGAGGTTGTAAATTACTTTGCTGGAGAGAGTTGTGGCACTCTTTATTAATTAACTCATTTTTTTTTTAAATCACCTGTTGTGTTTACTTGATATATTTTATGCTTACTGTATTTGTTATACTGTTAATTTATTTTATTAAGTGTTTGAATATTTTGGAGTGTGTGGGTGTATGATTGGAAGGTTGAGTGGTTGGGTATATAAGTGTGTTGTGGATTAAGTGGTGTAGGTGTGGTAGTTTAATTTTGGGTGCTCGCTGAGTGTGTAAAGATGTGTTGGGAAGGTGCTGGGATGGTCAGGCATTATTCCCCCCTCCAGGCTTAAGGACCTCTGCCCTTTTAGGTGTCCCCCACTGTCCCCAGAGGTATAGAGATGGTGTTGAGCTCTGGGGATTGATAGGAGGAGGAGGACGGGGGCTGGGCCTGGTAGGGGAATCGAAAGGAGTGGGCAGACTGGGACAGTGGGGACAAGAAGACGCCCTGGGGTGAAATGGGTTCAGGAGAGGGGTCCTCCTTGCCTGATTCCCATACCCAAGGGTTCTGCTTGTAGCAGGCAGGTAGCTTGGTCTTTACGGGTGACTCATCCTACTCGGGTGGTGTTATGTAATGCCAGGTCCACTAAAAACAAGACTGCTATAATAGCGGATCTTGTTGGGTCATTGGACCTGGTGTGCATTACCGAGACTTGGCTGGATGAGAATTCTGGCCCAGTTTTGGCTTCAGCTATACCAGACGGGTACTTGGTGATACACCACCCGAGGATGGATCATAGGGGCGGGGAAGTTGCCATCGGTTTTAGATCAGAACTGAACCTGGTGGAGGTACCAGTGGGGACCACTAACTCCTTTGAATGTATCATGGGTGAGGGTATGGGGTGCAGGATTCTTCTCATCTACCGTCCACCAGGAGATGGGAATGTTTTCCTGCGGGAAGTCGCAGACTTCTTTGTCGACCTGACATTGGGATCCTCCAGATGGCTGGTCATGGGGGATTTCAATGTCTGGGTCAACGATGAACTCTCGCAGTTTGGTCAGGATTTCCTCCAGCTAATGAATTTGCTGGGCTTCACACAGGTAATTTCCTCCTCGACCCATATAAGTGGTCATTCATTGGACTTGGTGTTTCTCCTGGGGATGGAGATATGTGACTTGGTGGTGGAATCAGTCAGGTGGTCTGACCATCATTCCACTGGGTTCAGTTTTGTTGCCCCCCCCCCAGTAGGTCGGCCCCTACAGAGATGGTCCGGTACCGTCCTTTGAGGGATGTTTCCCCAGATGGCGGTACTGGATCTATCGGGTTTACCGAGTGAATGCATGGATCCTGGGGACCTGGTACTTGCCTATAATAAGGCGGGGTAGGGGCCCTTGATTCCATTGCTCCTGTTTGTGTTCGTCCACTCATTCTTTGCCCCAGGTCTCCTTGAGGGAGATGAGGAAAGTGGGACGAAGGCTAGACAGGTGTTGGCGGAAGTCGGGCCTGGACTGTGACAGACTTAGTTTGATGGACCATTATGGGGGTCTATCAATCAGCAATTACTCATAAGAAGGCAGAATTCCTGTCCAAGGAAATTGCTGCCATGCAGAATTGAGCAGCCCAGCTCTTCTGGACTGTGGAAAGATTGTACAATCCAATCTGTCTTCAGCCTGGAAGTGTTTTCTCACAAGAATGGTGCGAGGTGTTTGCTCGATTCTTTACGGATAAGGTTGCCACGACCAGGTATGATGTCCGTTTAACCTTCTCTAATGGGAATTGTAGTGGGCAGCAGGAGATGTCGGATGCCCAGTTTGTGTGGTGTGACTTCTGCTTGCCCACAATCAATATCACTGTGATGGTCGCCCAGTCGCTGCGACCGACCAGCTGTAGTTTGGACCCGGGCTCCACATGCCTCTTAGTAGGCTGTGTGGATAAAATCGGCCCGGTCGTTGCCAAGATAGTCTGGATGTTTTTGGAGAGGGGGATCTTTCCTGATCCCCTGAAGGAAGCCATGGTTTGGCCCCTTCTTAAAAAGCCCTCCTTGGACCCTTTGTGGGTAAGGTTATTGAGAAGGTGGTTGCATTGCAGCTGGTTGATCATCTGACCAGCCACAATGACTATGATTCTCTCCAGTCCAGATTTAGGAAGAGACATAGTACCGAGACAGCCCTTGTCCGGGGTACTAAATGACCTCCTAATAGCAAGAGATCAAAAGACCTGTTCCATCTTGGCCCTTGTAGATCTTTCTGCAGCATCTGACACCGTGGACCATGGTGTGCTGCTGGAGTGCCTGTGGTTCATTTGTGGACTGTCTGGTACGGTCCTCAGATGGTTTTGATCATTCCTCGAGGGTAGGACTCAGAGGGTGGTGTCTGGGATTTTTTCCTCGGCACCACTCCCCCTATCCTGCGGGGTGCACAGGGCTCCATCTTGGCGCCCATGTTGTCTGCAGTGTATATGCTGCCGTTGGGAGTGGTTATTAGGCGGTATGGCTTGAGTTTTCACTGCTATGCAGATGATACTCAGCTGTACATGTCCTTTGTGCCTGGCCAGGATGATGCTGTCTCGTTCTTTAACTGTCTCACCGAGATCCAGGATTGGATGAGCGTGAGCTGGCTGTGGTTAAACCAAGAAAAAAATGAGGTGTTGGCTGTGGACCCAGGTCATCAGGACGTGGGTTCGTTGGCAGGATTAGCTTTGGGTCTTTGGCTTGGGATGTTCAGCTAAATGCCTCAGACCGGGTGCGGAACCTGGTCATTATGTTTGATGACCGCCTGACCCTTAAATCTCAGGTATAGGCAGTTGTCAAAACCTTTTTTACTATCTGACGAATATCACCCGGGTGAAGCACTTGGTTCCTTCCATCGCTCTTTCAACTCTGGTCCACGCCTTCGTTACCTCCGGCCCTGACTACTGCAACACCTTTTACCTGGAGCTACTGGGGGCTGATATCCACCGCCTGCAGCTAGTGCAGAATGCGTGGCCAGGCTTTTGACTTGTACCTCTAGGACCAGTCATATAACGCCTGTCCTCCGTGGACTGCACTGGCTGCCAGTACAGTGGCAGATTACCTTCAAGGTCGATTTGCTGACCTATAAGGCCCTACATGACCAGGGACCTGGTTACCTGGTTACCTGCAAGATCTCCTTCATCCCTACTATCCCCCCCACCCTCTCCAATCCACCGACAAGGGATTGCTAGAGATTCCCAGGGTCCATTTGAAGACCTCTGGGGCCAGGTCATTTAGTTCCATGGCCCTGACCCTGTGGAATTCTCTACCTAGTTGGGTGCGAGATTGCCTGGCTGTCCAAAGTTTTAAAGCCGCACTGAAAACTCATTTATTTAGCCTAGCATATTCTGATTTTTAATGCCGCTATTATGTTTATTGGTTTTAATCTGTTGTTTTTATCTATTGATGTGTTTTATTTATTGTTGTACAAGCGCCTTGGTTTTAAGAATGGCACTTTTTATAAACAAAGATTGAGTTGAGTTGTTGTCTGGTAAGCAGGTCCTGATGGAGCGGCAACTGCCACAGAGGCCTGCTGCTGAGGTTAAGGAGATCCAGGTACCAGAACTGGAATGGCCAGCCTGGAGCTATCATGATCATTCATGCCTTGTCCTTCGGGGCCTCGACCACCACAATGTGGATCAAGGGAAAAGAGGAAAGGCATACATGAGGCCTGGGGTCAGAGGCCATCACGATGGCAACCCACATCTATGTCCCAGACTGGGGGAGAGGGCACAAAACAGCCTCAGTTTTTAACTTCTCCCAGGAGGCAAACAGATCCACCAGAGGGGTTCCCAACTGGGAGAACAGGTGACTTACCACCTCCTGATTCAAGTAACACTCATGTGACGTCTCACCCACCCGACTGTGGGCATCTGCCAACTGACTGTGTACTCTGGTGACATGGATCATCAGGAGATCTGCATCCAGGCTGAGCACTGGGAATCCAGGTGCGGAGGGCCTCCCGACACAAGGGAAGGGACTGAGTTCTGCCCTGCCTATTCAGGTAGAACATGGTCATGGTGTTGTCCATCTGGATCTGCACAACCTGACTTCTGACTAGAGGAGCAAATTCTGTCAGAGCTAGTCACATTGTGCAGAGCTCCAGCAGGTTGATGTGGTGACAAAACTTCCTGGCTGATCAGAACCCATGGACTCTTTCGTCTCCTAGCTGCGCTCCACGCACCACCAGAGATGTATCAGTCATGAGCGTGACTTGGTTCTTGGAGGACAAGCAGGACCACCACCTTCAAATGCTCTGGGATCAGCCACCACTGGATGGCATCCCACACTGGCTGAGTCACTGTGACTGTCTGGTCCACTGATGGCCCAACTCCCACTGCAGGTGGTGCATCCACCAGTGGGCACACTGGCCAACGCTGGTGCATGACGCCAAGTACCCCCAACAGCCACAGGAAGTCCCAGGCAAGGCACAAGAGCTCAACCTACAATGATCAGGCAAAGGAGGTAAGATCTAGTGCCCAGTCCGCGGGGAGGCAGGCCTTGGCTCACAGGGAGTTTAGCTCTGCACTAATTAACTGAATCACCTGTAAGGGGATCAGTTTGGACTTAGCCTGGTTGACCAACAGGCCCAAGTCTTTGCATGTCTGGAGAGCCACGTCCCATGACCTCCTTGGATGGCCCAGCCATCAGCCAGTCATCCAGGTAGGGATACGCTCTGCCGCCCTTACATCTCTTGAAGGCTGTCACCACCGCCATGTACGTGGTGAAGACCCTGGGTGCAGACAAGAAGCTGAAGGGAATAACCTGGAACTGATCCCTTCTGCATTGAACCAAAGGTACCACCAGTGGGACAGACAGTCTGGGATGTGGAAGAACACATCCTGGAGGTCCAGGGAGCAGAACTACATGCCCTGCTCCAGGGATATATTGATCTGTTTAAGGGGTAACCATCCGAAACTTCTGCTTCCACGTGTACTGATTGAGATCGTGCAGATCCAGTATGGGGCACCAGTCCCCCCCATCCGTTTCGGGACCAGGAAGCACCTGGACACATACCCCTGCTTTGCCAGGACGTCTGAGACATGGGCTATAGCCCTATTCACAAGGAGCTGAGTGATGTCCTCTCTTAGGATGGACAGAGTGTCCTGCAACACCAAGGACTCCCAAGAAGCATGTGATCAGTAAGGCGAGAGAGCCTCGAAATCTAGAGAAAACCCTCTGCCTACCACCTCTAGGACCCACTCTTCTGTGTCAATAATGGACAAACATGGGAAAAAATGGCAAAGCCAATCCCCCACAGGAAGCTGGGTCAGGGACTGGTCAGGCAGGAGGATGACACCCTCTGACCCGTGTGACAGGCTTGAAAAAGACCCTGTCCCATTTGTTATGCAGAACGAGTTAAAAGCAAGGATCTGTTCTATCCTCTCATTTTCTGTCTCCTGTCTGACTGTGCAATCACATTTTTCTTGTGAGGCCTAAGAACTGATCACTCTGACAGTTTCACGTTTCTCCCTTCCCGCTATCTCCCTGCCTTCACTTGTTGCCTCTTGCTGTTTCTATTTTATCTGTGGTCATAAAAATAAATGTTGATCTTTATGTGAAACTGGGTTCTCTGGTTTGCAAATGTATATAATTATATTACTGAAATGACTGCAAAAAGCTATTTGGAACTCAGGGGGTTAACCTTAAGATGCAGTTTGACCTCCTCAGGCTTGTTTGCAAAATTGTCAGCAGAAGGGCCAGCTTGGGATACAGTGTTCTATTTGGAAACCTGCTTAGGAAAGAAATTGACAAGAATACATTTTGTAAGAAACAGGATGCCTCTTAACAAGCTCAGGATGCAGAAATTAATTGCCAGGCAAAGACTACTTACAAAAAGAGAGCAATCTTTTGTTGGAGACAGAAGGAGACTGAAATTTAGAATTGGAGATACCCTCACAGGAAGGACTTTGTTTTTTATGAACTGCCTGTATAAAAGCTATCCTGCACAATTTTTTTATTTTATTTTATCGTTATTAATAACAATAAAATGCTACTTGTCAATTTTATAACTGCTCCTGGTTTTCCAATGCCTCTTGACTTTTGCCTCGATGACAACCCATCAATGGGCAGCTTTGCAGGAGGCACCGACCACCGAGGCTGGAGGGTCACCACTCCCCCCCCTGCCTCTTTTGGGACCCTGGCCAGAGAATTTGGCCTTGGTACGCCAGGCTTAGTATTGCCCCTGCTGGGGCTGCTGCCGAGGCTGCTGTGGCTGAAAGGAGAGAAACAGAAATGCCTTGTTCTTTGTTTTATGGTCTTTGGGGTAATTTGGGGATGAAGCCACCAAGTCCAGGATGGCAATGGACTTTTCAAATCACGTGAGATGTTCTTCCACCCACTGGCCAAAGAGTTTGGTGCCCAAGAATGGCTCATCAGCCAGCATGTACTGTGTGTTCACAGTGAAGGTAGACAACCTCAGCCAAGCCCTGCAAGGTATCACAATGGTCACTGCCATGGCATGGGCACAGGAGTTATCTATGTCTAAGGCCATCTAAAGCTGGTGTTTAGCCAGCACTTGACCATGGTCTATGACCAACTTCACCAGCAGCTGCTTGTCCACAGGAAGGTGAGGAGGACATCATCCAGTGCTCCCCATCAAGGAGTGACCAAAGCTGGCCATCATCATGGCACAGCTCACCCAGTGGTGACAAAGAGAAGAAGTGGCACAGACCTTCTTGGCCAGATGGTCAAGCTTCTTAGGACTCTGTTGTAGGGCTTGTCCACATCGCATTGACTCAAATGACATTCAGAAGGCCAAGTCCATGACCACAGCCTCAGCTGAGGGATAGTCTGAGAACCCTGAAAGGGACCCAATGGGAAGCGCATATTCAGGACCACTCGAGTGGTGGACATCAGGCAGGATGCTGGATTCTGCCAGAGGATCCAGGGCTGCTCCCAAAAAAGGCCTAAGCCACGGGAAATGTGACCCCCAGAAAATCGTCCTTGTCCAGGATATTAGTAAAGGGGTACTTAGCCCACTTCTGGACTGGCTCCAAGGACACCTTCATGGACTCCATCACCCGAAGAGCCCCAAATGACACTGGTTAATGGTCTGTAGTCATCTGCTCAACTGAAGCCCGGTCAAAAGTATGCGCTCTTGACGACAACAGAGACAACATCTCTGAGTCACTGGAGGACTCTTCAAAATCCCGTGACCATTTGCTGCACTGTGGACCACCCGAATGTCTTCCAACTGGGCAATTTCAACCGACAGCCAGCCTGGGAAGCTGACTGCAGCAAGGGAGTCCTTGGCTGGTGCTCCCGCTAAAGGCTATGGTGGAGTGAACTCCACCTGCAAAGGTGGAGAAACAGATGCTGGAGACATTTGTTGAGGGTGGATCAGCATGAGCATGACTGGCATCTGACAGTCAACCATTGATGTGAGGGATAGAGCCCTACCCTGCCCTGCAATAGCCCACTGCTGCCAGAGGAGTTCCTCGTAGCGCTACCTCATCATTTGGTGATGCCTCTCCTTGTTAGAGGAGGAACAGGTTGAGGGATAGCTGTGCCTCCCTGTCGAGCGAGTGTGAGCAGCACCTAAGGGCTGACATCAAGGAGAAGTCACCAGAAGATCAGTATAGACCATATGCCAAGGTGCATGGACAACCACTGGCTTTGATCATATGACCACCGGTGGAGGCTGATCCCAGCTAAAGCCAGTTGGGGACACTGACTGGTCCATGTCCTCCTGAGTGAGGACTAGGAAAACTGGGGTCTTGGAGATCGAGTCCTCATCGATCCCGTCTGACAGCTGGTCAGCAGGTCAAGAAATATCTCGACAGCCTAAGTGCTCGGCAACTGTCCAAGCAGTTGGTGGAGTCAAGGCAATGGGAGGACTGCGATCACTCCCAATCCCACAACTGGCACCAGCAGCACTTGTGCTTCTTATTTTGGTGGATGGGGCTCTCCCTGTAGGACTGGAGCGTCTGGAATATCTTCTGAAAATCTTCAGTGAATGACCCTCTGACACTGGCCCCAGACTGGAGCCATGCAACGGCTCATGAGGTACCCACTGTGGAAGTTTCCGCTGCATATTCAATGACTGCAAGCTGAGCAGTCCATCCCAGTGTAACAGAGGCCAACTAGTGACCTTTCAGCTGGAGCTTCAGATCCCTGTCGGCCGGCCAGCTGAGAAGAAGCCAGGCCATGCCATCCTCCAGAAAAGAAGGGAGCATCATCTGAAAAAGGCCACAGCCAGCTACGCTGAGTGTGGTCCCTAAGCAGTACAGTAAGACATGTGTTGCTCTATCTTCGACATCTTCTGTCAGCATGTGACACAGAACCTGAAGCTGCAAACTGGCTTTACTTCCTCGGGGTCCATCTTCTGTAAACGAGGCACATCCAGATCAAAGGAGAGGAGTAGCAGTCAAAGAACATTCTAAAGTTTTGGAGATAAATGGAGAAAATCACCAATAGTGCACTTGGTAGTCTGCAATGCTGCAGAGCTGCGAAGGAGGTGAGAAGACACTTCCTGTGGAAAGGCAGAGCTGACGTCATGGGGCAGAGCCGGAGGATATACCACCCGGGTGGTGGGAGTTCAGCTTGAAGACGTTCTGATGAATCAGTAATTCTGGTGAAACTGCCATCATGTGGATAGTAAACTAATACATGCCCCCCAAATCACTGTTGGGTCAACCTCTAATGAACTCAAAAGTTTCAGGTTTCAGCTCACATTTTTGTGCTATCAGCAAAACAAAATTTCTTTAAAAACATATTTTTATTTTCAACCTTCTAGAATTTTTAAACCACTGAACTAACCACTACCAAACTGACAGGATCCGGAGGTCCTGGCACCGGCTATGTGCATGACAGACTTAGGACTAGTCTGTCCAGGGACAGCAGGTTCATCACAGTAATGCCTACATAACCCTAATGATAGCAGTGTTACAATGACACAATACTATAGATATCAGAAACAATGTATGCATACATATTCTATTTTTTATTCTTGATACTGAAGTGTATGGATATGCTGGGTACAGTGGTTTCACAAAATATTCAAGAAATGTTGTGGTGCTTACCCGCATTCCATATTTTGCGTCAATAACAGTTACGATACCTGCATACAAACATATTTTATTTTGGTTAAACTAAGTCCTAAATCCCTATGTGTTAAAGAAACATTGACTACTGAATAACTTTTAAAAACAATACACAACAGTTTTGGTTGTACCAATCTTATCAATGAGTAAAAAACATCAAACAAATGAATGACAGCATATGTTACTCAACCTCTTCTATTACACTACTGAAACATTTCTTCTAAAGTCAATTTATTGTGCCAAAACATTTTCTCCTGTATTACTATCATGCAAAATGTTTCCAATTGTGTTTTAAAGCCTGAGGCCTCTATACACTGAACAATGCACGCGGCTGAGCCATGCAGTGTGGGTGCTGCACACATAACACAGCAAGCATGCATTACGGACAGGAAGATGGCCACTAGTCTGCACACCGTTCTTGCAATTACACACAATGCTGCATGCAAGAGAGGACAGGCAGGCCTGGCAGGCATGGGGAAGCCCCATGACACTATCATAAAAGGATCTGCATGGCTAGGGTGCACACTGATAACACTGGCATGAAGAATACGAGGAAAGCGGAGGAGAGCATTAATGGCCGTGCAAAGTAGGCAGCAGTGCAGGTCGGTATGGTCAGTTGGGGTGATGGGAGAACAGGGGCACCGTCAACACCTGTGGTGGGCCCATAGCACAGGGATGTGCAGGGAAAGCAGCAGAGAAAGAATTGCAGGCCAGAACTTCAAGGTTGAGCAGGTAAGCACGGTGGTCTCAGAGACAGGGCACACTACACAACCATGTATGGCCAGTAATCGCTGAGGACACCACTGGCCACCAAGGTGACGATCTGGGGGAACACTCAAACTGCCATCAGCATGACATGACCACTGCCGCACTCAGTGGAGGCCATCAAGGATAAATGGAGGGCCATATGGATGACCGTCCAAAAGCAGCAGGCAGGAGCTCACCAGCCATGGAATGCAACAGACAGGGGCAATGCATCACCCAAAAGCTCACCCAAGTGAAGGAGATGGTGGCCGAAACAATATCCCTGACCACCATGGACAGTGAGGAAGAAGTGGTGAACACCATGCCAGGTGAGTGTACCCATCCCTAAAGAACCCATAAGGACCACAGAAATGGCCCCACGCACACAAGGCATCACTAATTATGTCATCCTCTCTACCCCCTCCAGTGGATCTCCCCATGTCAGCAGAGGAGGAGGAGGAGGATGACATGACCCATGGAACACATAGTAACACTGCCAAGATGCAGGACACTGCAGACCTGGCCACTGCCCACCTGACGTGTGACAGGGAGCATACCACAGGCCCCCGTGATGCCGCCAGCAATGTCCCTGCCTATCACTAACCGTATATCCTTCCCTCCACAAATACCAGAGATGTGGGTATGGTGAGTGACAGGCAGCTGAAGAAGGAAGAGGAGGATGCTAGCAAAGACACCACAGTGTGGAGAGGCAGGCCGGCCAGGGGCCTGCATAACCAGCCCCCCCCCCCGCACTAACCAGCCCCCCCCAACCTCACCCTGGAGACACACACACACCCCAGAGCCATACAGTCATGGTCTGTGCCCAACCCATAGCAGGTGGCGAGCACTGACGACACAGACACAGCAGGGCACATTACTGGTCCCCACTAATAACACCCCCATCCCCCACCGTGAGGAACCACAAATGGGCACTACACAAGAGGGGGGCACATGGCAAACTGTACCAGGGGACACTGGGGCTGGCAGTGGTATGAGGGTCTGTAAGACAGGACAGAGCCATAAAGGAGGGGTAGGATGATCACAAGCCTACTCGGGAGGTACTTCCTAGAAGTGTGGCAGTTACAGGTGGTGCACTTCCAGGCAGGCAAGGACAAAAATGCCCAGCTCCATGCTCTCACTAAGTAGGTACAGGGGCTGCATTCAGAGTTCAAGCATGTCTGGCAACCTGCTGGAGTGTGCCTTCCGGCATCTAAACACCCAGGCTGGTACCAGGCTGGAACTGTATGGAACCTCCTAGTACAGCCCTTCTCGCCACCACAGCCCCATGCCAGCAACCCCAAAGCACAGTCACTGCCTGCAGAAGGGATGGTATCGCCTTGCCTACAGGGCTAACATCCTCGGCATAATCCCGGACACGCTGCCCATGGCAACCAGATCAAGTCCTACCAGGACAGGCCAACATGGGCGTCGCATGCGCAGGGAGAACAAGGCGCCAGCCAAGACCCACCACTGACAGGGCCATCATGCCCAACAGGGAATGCATACACAAAACACAAACATACACACACACTCAGCAGGGGTGGTCATCAACGTGCACCAGGGTACATGAGCATGCACCGTCAGGTACATGCCCCCACCCCTAACACAGGCCCTGCCAGAAGCACACCCCACACCCAATGTCTCCCCTGGACATGGCCCTTTAACAGGATCCTGCTGGTCCAGACCACTGTTGTGCGGGTCCTCATCTGCAGGTAGGTCCTCAGATGAGGGCAGTCTCTTCCGTGTAGTGATGCAGTGCAGCATGCAACACATGACAAACATGCGGCACATCCTGCCAGGTACGAGCACCATCATACGAGTGGTCTTGTCCAGGCATCTAAACCATATCTTCAATTGGCCAAAGGTGTATTCCACCACCACCTTAGCCCTCATGTGAGTGTCACTATACCTCTGTTCACCTTCCCCCCCCATAGCTGTCAGGAACAGTGTCGTCCAGTATGGTCTCAGGTGACTTCCACTGTCACCCACATGGAATGCAAGGGCAAGATGTGTTAGTACCAGCCTGTGCCATGCACTGTACCTGCCTTGTGCCTACATGGGCCATACGAGACCTACCTAGCTGCCACCAGAAGCTGCAACAATCAGCAGCCAGTACTGTTTGTAGCTGTTATTGCTGGAATATGAAGGTGCCATGTCTGGAACTGGGGTACTTGGCACTAACATTCATGACAATGCCCTTGGCGTCCACGACCACCTGCACCTTCATGCTGTGGAATCCCTTCCTTTTCCTGCAGTCCTCCTCATGGTCATGAGGTGCCAGGATCAGCACATGCATGCAATCTATAACACCCCATACCTCATGGTAGAAGCCCTCCTGCAATGTCCATCTACATAGTCTGTCCATAGAGAACTGGCTATAGTCTCCTACATCTGCCAGCATTGGTCACCTGTCGTAGGGCGTGCAACATGGAGGACTGGCTCACCTGTCATGTCACCTGAAACCTGCTGGAAGGACCCTGACACACAGTATGCTAGTGCACACATCACCTTTGTCCTACAGACATGGCCCTGGACCTGTAGGTGGTGGGGTGTATAATGTCCCCAGTCACGTCACACAGCTCACCAATGGTGTCATGGTCAAGTCTGAGCCATTCCAGGCAGTGGGTATCATGCATGTGTAACCCCCTGCAAATGGGGGTTCCCAAAAGACTTCCAGGAGCTTGCTTGAATGCTCCAAGCCTGAATGGTGTTTGGCGTTTAAGCCATTTATCTGTGAGTGTTTTTAGAGCCTCCGGTACTGTCTCTTTAAGAGCTGTCTGCTTGCAGACATAATTAGTTTGTATGGGGGGGACTGTGTGTTTCTCTGCTTGAGTATCACTCGAGCTGCTTAATTCACTCCATTTTGCAGTCACTAGAGTGCAAAGGGAACCTATGTGAAAGATGTAACTGTTTGCCAGAAATCATTTAGAGTAATAATGAAAATACAGTTTGTCTAACCTGCTTTCTTTGCAGTCAGAACTGTGTTTGCCTAGTTCCCATTCTAGTTTTGAACTGCTGAACTGGACCAATCAGTGTGGGTTAAGGTAGCTCTAAAATGGTGCTTTGGACGAATCAGAACTTGGACTCATAATCTGAGCCAGCCACAAGAGGATTGTATGGGCAGTGACTCTGGGAGATGTAGTTTGGACTTGGCCCTTTTTGGACCAACAGGGTGAGTCTATTGTGAGTGACAGCCAATCCAGCCAAGAACTGGGAGGAACTCAAAGGAAGTGCCAGTTTTGTCTGCTGGAGTTTCAGTTGAGCTCTGCAGTGAAGAGGGAAGGAGCCCTGTGCTTTTCAGTGTGCAGTTTTAGTCAGGAAACGCGTGTAAGGCCCTGAGTTCCGGTCTGCAGCTTGTGTAACTGCTTGTTAGGACTGAATCCGTCCTGTGAAGAGAATCAAAGGATATCTGAAGAGTAGAAACCAGGCTCACCCTGTAGAAGACTGGAGAAATTGCTGAATTGCACTCAGTCTGTCAGGAACTGAATCTGCTGTGTGTTCTCCCAGGTATTGTGCAGTAATTGCGATCGGGATAGAGAAGCAGCCTGCCTGGTATAGTACTTTCTTTTTACCATATAAATGTGTGAGGAGGCTTGTGTAGCTCATGTGAATCCTGCTGCCATTAAAGGACTTTTGCCTGTTACTGTTTACCATATAAATGTGTGAAGAGGCTTGTGTAGCTCAAGTGAATCCTGCTGCCATTAAAGGACTTTTGCCTGTTGCAGTTTGTCATATAAATGTGTGAGGAGTCTCATGGAGCTCAAGAGTAGCCCTGCTGGCGTTGAAGGACCCTATCTTGTTTGGAGGTCGTGAGTACTAATTCAGGGTTCGCTCCTGTTGAATTGCCACATTGAATCAAATGGAATTACTGTACTGCTGACTGTTTAACTAATTTTTCTTTTCTCTGTGTGAAAGGGCCCCTACCAGCTGCCACGGTTTGTACTAGCCACTAGGGCTTGGGTACCCAGGGACAGTAACTGGTAGAGATAGGCCTGTGCACAGAGCCATAGGTAGATGAGTAAAGTGATAAGCTAATTAACCTGATTTCCCCCTGTCCTTGTTATATCCCCCTAAATAAATCAGAGCTGCTTGTTTCAGCAAAGTTATACTGCCTGAGGTATTTGTCTATGTTAAAGTATTGTACTGTGATTGTTGCACTGTATCTTCTTATTTTACAGGGGCCCCAGTGCCTGAACCAGTCCTGGGGGTAAGTGTATACTGTGAAGGTAATTCTGATATACTGTGTGGGCCACTAGTGGAAAGAAAGGGGGGTTGCAGTGTCCCAGAGGGCTGTGACCAAGTTAGTTTAACTATTGCAAACCCTGACCTCTGGGTGGAGGCACCCGCCATCGGATCCAGGCCCCTCAACCTGTTAGTGGCAAATCAGGCAGGGGTAGTAGCTCCTGGGATAGCGCCATCTAGGCGTTACACATGCAGTCGAGCAACACATGGGTCCTGTAGATACATGACCTGGGACCAGTGTGGTCCTCCTCCTCCACAGCAGCATCCACACCCCACAGAGGGTGTGCATCAACAGCAAGGGGCACATCCTTAGCGTCTAGGGCCTGTGGAGGGTCACCCTTTTAGGGCATCAACTCTCTCCAGCTGGCGCTGACCCTTCCTATGCCCCAATGGGTAGCCCTCACCGATGTATACAGTGCTCCAGTTAAGGTGAGTGCTTGCCTGTTGTAGTCACCACATTTTAAGAAATAATCTTTTAAATATTTTTTGATGAGTACCAATACTCATCCTAATCCATGGAAATGCCACACAGATCCTTCAAAAGGAGCAGGTTTTCCAAATTTAAAGCACTTCTATATATTAAAATTATATTGTACTCACCTAATGTAAAAAATGTTGAGTACATTACTCTTGAATTTCAACATTACCTAGAGCACTGGGTATGTGCATCTCTTTTATTTATTTATTTATTTTTTTTTATTTGGTAGTTCAGAAAACAACCTTAGAGAAAGGACTCTTTTACAAAGGCTCCACATCATACAATGGACATGCATACAGACAACTTATACAGGACAATAATATGAGCAGTTTCAAAAAAGTGCAACAACAAAACAACAGAATAATGCTTTAAAATGAAATGAGAAAAACACTGTGCGGCCAAGGGGACCTTGTCATTAGTGCAGCCCAAAGGAGCCTTGTCCAGATTCCTGTGGTTGATAAGCGATAGGGTGGTGGACAGGAAGGTAGTTTGAAAAACAAGTAGCAGGCAGAGGCGGGCAGCATAACTAGGCTGGGGGGAATACAGGCAGTGGACAGGTCAAGCTACAAGGGGTGAGAAAAAAGCGCCGGGAGGGAGAGTAGGGAGGGAGGCGGGAGAAGAGGGAAGAAGGAGGGGAGAGAGGGAGTGAGGGAGAACGAGGAAGAGAGAGAGTGGGAATCAAGAGGGATGATGGTATTGCTTCATGAAGGGAGTCTACCAGAGTGTGTGTGGGGGGGGGGGGCAGACAACATTTTAAGCACCACATCCCACAAGTAGATCTGGGCATTGTAGGGTGTTGCCCTATGCCTTTAGCATGCACACCACACCCTGCTTCCCATCACATATTTGTGGACAGCTGCAGTGAAGGATGGCTGACAGACGCACATAGCTACAGCTCCCATATAGCTGGGCTGGGAAGGCACTCTCAAAGGGTAATGATGACAGTGTATGGAAAATGGCAATTCCATCCTTAGTAAGTCTGGGGTCGGTGTGCTGTGCGTCTGTGTACCGGGGTACTACTCTGTACCTGACACTGATGCATATCCCATTTGTCGTTCCAGCCTTTTCAGGGACACCCAGCGAAGCTGCTGCACTGCCTCCACCACCTACCACCTAAGCATACCATGGATCCGCCAGCAGAGGGTGCTCACACAGGCAATGAGGTGGTCAGGGGGCCTGGAGCACATTGCTAAGGCATATAACATCGATAAATATAGCACCCTGTGGTTCATCGTTGAGCCCTACTTGGTGAGTAGCTCCCTATGCCTGCAGCCAGGGGCTGCATGAGGGTGTAGGGTTGTATGGGGGATGGGGAGTTGCATGGGTGATGAGGGGTGTATTGGGGATGGGTGGGGTGGTGCATGGAGGATGGATGGATACATGGGATGGGGGCACATGAGGGATGGGCAGTGGGGTACATGGGGGCATGCATGGCATTCCGTCCGTGGCACTCATTCCTGCCACTTCTCCCGCTACAGGATATGCCTAGCCCACTCAGTGTGTGCTCTTCCTCTTCCAGCAGGGTGCAGAGGAGGTAGACATGGATCCAGAGTTGCCACATAGGCCACTGACTGCAGCGGTGCAGGTCATCATGCCCATTTATTTCAGGGCAGTTGTGGTCGGGGTGGACACAGAGTAGCAGCAGGCGGTCTGCACAACCACAATTGGCATGAGTTGTGCTGCACTGTGCTGGCCCATATGGGCCTCTCTCGGAGGAATGGATTGGCCAGATATTTTGTATTGATTGCCATTTGTTGTTTTGTTCTTTTACTTTGTTACTGTTGTATTGCTGTGCTGTTTTGTTTTCCGCTGGTGTTATTTGTATTGCTGTGCCCTTGGTCTGTTTAATACACCTTTATCTGTACCTGCCCATGTCCTGTCATCATGGGGGAAGGGGGAGTGTGCACCTTAGTTTATGTCTGCCTACCATCCATGAAGTGTCTGGCTAGATTCACAGTGTGCTGTGCAGACCTGCCATCCCCACTGTTGTGCATACGCACTGGGGGTGTCGTTTCCACCCTGCACAGCCACACATACACCCCCTGCGCGTGGTGCATATGCCTATTGTGCATGCAGTGTATGGCCACCAGCACTTCATGTGGCGCATATGGCCCTGCATACCCAAGATACGTGCCACATAGCAGACACAGTGCCTTTGTGCATAGGGCCACCATGTTTATATTTTTTTAATACTGCAAAACAAACTGGACTAGTAAATACAATAAAAGACTTGAATTTACTTTTTAGGTGCTTAGTCCAGCAGAACACAACCTTTTTTTTATCTAAAAGAATATAAAGCTGTACTTTTATTAAAAAAGGCATGTGGTGACTGGCAAAGTTCTGTTTCACAGATTTTGATTATCCAAGGACCAATTAATTTGTTCTGCATGCATAAAATACTATCCAAATGCAATGATCCTGAAATACATACTGGAAAAGTTTTGCAAATATTGCTATGAGTTAAAAACTGTAATTAGTGACCTACCATCAAGATAAATATCACTTCCTAGTTCAGCATCAACCCAGAACATGGAAGACACAGCACCTGAAAAACAGAATGTTACTGTTATGACAAACTAAAAAAAAAAAACTTTCCATGAAGCACCACCACATACTCCTGTAACTGGGCACAAGGCCATGAAAGTTGGCTCTCAGAAAACACTGTTGTAACCCCTAGGTTGCGCTATCCCAAGGGTTTCTACCCCTGCCTGCTTGGATAGTAGCAGGTTAAGGGGCCTGAGTTCTGAAACGGGTGCCTCCACCCGGCGGTCAGGGTTGGTAGTGGTCAAGCTAACTTGGGCACAGCCCTCCAGGACACTGTAACCCCCCTAGTTCCCCTCTAGTGGCCTGAACACTGTACAAAAATCACTTTCACAATACCCCTGGTATACCATGCAAGTACCCACAATGTTTGCACTTACCACCAAGGCTGGATCCTCTGGCTCGACCCTGGGGACCCCCTGTAAAACAAGGTTATGCACAGCAAATAGCAACAGTACAGTACTTTGAGTACAAACTGGAACCACAGTCAGACTACATGCAGAAAACGTTAGATCTGATTTATTCAGGGGACTTGAACAAGGAAGGGGCAAAATCAGGTTAATTAGCTTAAAGGTTATATCAATCAAGCAGTTATGCATGCGCTTTGAGTGCCCCCATACAGTCACACCTCTGGGTACCTAAGTGGAGAAGAGATGGGCTAGCCAGGACTGTTGCCCGGGGTTGCAGCTGGTTAGGGCCCTGTGATGGAAAACACAACATGCACAGTACACAATATTTGTAATCCGGAGCCAGAGGGCTCAGTTCGTAAAGGAAATGAAACAACAAGACAATCAGATGACACACACAGATTAAGCTGTTGTTGCAGGGAGCTACCCTGGTATTTACTCACGATACCCAAGACTGGACACAAGCTGGACAAAAATCGAAACTGCAGGTGGAATCTGGAATGCCAGGAGAAGCAGGGCCCACATGAGTCGCAGAGGCGCATTCCTGTTCAAGCGTGGAGCAGGGGGGTGATCCCCAGGCAGGTCTCTCGTCAATGGCTTCTCTGTGTAGCACGTAGTCTGGCTGGGCCAGTCTGGCAAGGCCCAGACCGCATGGAGACAAATTCGGATGCAGTCCGTTTTGGGCTAGATACAGCTTCCAGCAAGCAGAACACAGTTCACACAGTGGGGAACTAACTCACGACCCACTAGCATCTCATAGCACATTTACATATAAGGGAATTCTACTGTACCAGGCAAAGCGCTCCCCGGTCACAATCGCAAAGTCTCTGCACACACCGGGAGCTTAGGGGTAGCTGGAACTCCTGACAGGCCGATCGCATTCAACATAATCCTCAGTCTTCTTCAGGTTGAGCCTGGCCCATTTCAGTAGTTTATTTTAGTCACACAAACTTGGATTTAGTCCAAAATAATTCTCTTCTCTCCCTCTCAGGAGCAGCAGGCAGACATGCAAGCCAAAAACTCAGCCTTTTCACAGTTCTCCCATGCGAATCCACTCAGGATTGCTGCTCAGAACCACTTCAGCTCCTTCATTTCACTTCCCAGCTCAGAACTGCCCTAAACAGTAGACAGCTTGGGGAATTCCCTCAGATCCAAAAGGTTTGGCTGGCTGATTTGGCTATCAGTCAAAGCAAAAGCTCCCCCTTCAGTTGCAAAAAAGGTGCAAAAAAGCTCAAAACTACAATTCCTACAGATTTTTACTTCAGACAGCTCCTGTAGTCCGGCTACATTTTAGGTCCCACCAGAACTGATTGGTCCAATTTGTAGTCCAGGACCAAGATAGTGGAGATAATCAAAACAGTCCTTGCTACAAAGAAAGCAGGTTAGACAAACTACATTATCATGATCATTCCAAATAGTTACATCTTTCAACAGAACTCCATCTCAAATTACTTATGCTGCAATCAGGCAGCTCTTAAAGAGACAGTGCACAGAGGCTATACAGGCTCTGGCAATCACATTTAAACTGCTAAAATGCAGGACACCAGCCTGGCAGTGAGCATTTAGGCAAGCTCAAGGAAGACTTTTTGGGAACTCCCATTTGTAGGGGGGTTACATTGTATTTTCCTGTATAATTTCAGGTCACCTTTTCTGTCGAATGTTCTGTACCTCCAAGTCACTTGACACCAGTAAAGGACTTTTTTTTCTAGGTTTTTCATGTTACTCCACATTTGTGAAATGGACTCCACAGGGATACAAAGGCTCAGAAGTGATTGTTTTTTCTTTCATTTGTTTTTTAAAGCAGCAATATTTTTGTTATTTAGCAACAAGTGTCATATAGTTTTTCTTATCAAAAATATATCTCTGACATCCTTAGATTCATCAGCAGCGTATTTCTAGTTCCCTCGGATTATTTTAAAATGACTACTTTTTGCAATTAATGATTCAAGTCATTAAAGGTGACCACCATGTGCCAATTTTTAGAAATATCTTCTGCTGAGGTTGCCTGCTGAATGAACATTCTAGAGTCCTCCTATGGATGCATTAGTTAGATGCCACGTTTCTGACTGTAAACTGCATAGCACGAAACCAAGATATCAGGTTTTTTTGCTTTTTATTTACTGTTTTTTTTCCTCCTTCCCAGAACGGGCCCCCATTGTTTCTCCCCTGCTCCCACCACTGTCACTCACCTTCTCCGGTACACACCATCTCCCGGTGTTCCTCCCTGGCTTGCTAAGACATCTGGGTTTTTTCTTCCATGGCAGGCACCCAAGGGAAAAGGAACTTTTTAAAAACTGCAAACTCCTTTATCTCAGTTTGGAATGAAACAAAATGAAAAGTAAAATGGGTATACAGATTTTTCTCCCTGAAACACATTAGTACAAAGAAAAACAACATGAAGGCTTACAAAGACTGCTGCTGTGCTTTAACTCTCGTTATGGAAGTTTTTCAAAAATGTAACACACATGGTATGCATCAAAAAACCCTTCGTAAGCAGGACAGGAGAAATTATAATGCTCCATAACACGTCCTTAGTCAAGCCCCACCCAAACTATGGTGAGCAGCTCTGGTCCCCATATCTGAGTAATGACACTGAGAAAATACAGAGGAACGTGACCCAAGTTTAACTCTCGTTATGGAAGTTTTTCAAAAAGGTAACACAAATGGTATGCATCAAAAGACCCTTCGTAAGCAGGACAGGAGAAATTATAATGCTCCATAACACGTCCTTAGTCAAGCCCTACCCAAACTATGGTGCACAGCTCTGGTCCCCATATCTGAGTAATGACACTGAGAAAATACAGAGGAACATGACCCAAGGTGGTTGAAGGTTTGAAATGAATCAAGACAGTCTGGCAGTATTAGGATGGTTTTCCACAGAAAAGAAGAACTGGAGAGGACACGACCCAGACCCTCAAATATCTGAATGGTATAGCAAACCCAGACTAAGTGCAGCTCTTCCGAATGCACAAGAATAAAAGATCATAGGGACGCTTAATGCTACAGAAGGGAGAAAGAATCAAGGGAAAGGTCAGGAAGAATTACATCACATAAAAAATGAAGGACACCAAAACCCCTGATGCATGGCAGAATGGTGCTGCCAGCACTCTCGGGACCCCATTACTCCCAACTGCTCACCAGTCCCCATACCCGACAGGTCTGACAGAGACCATGGCTAACTGTTCTCAAGAAAGGGCGGATCACACAGGCAAATGCCCTCTTCTGAGTAAACGCCCCCCAGTTGGCGCCCTAGAATGGGGTAAATGACAGAGACAGGATACAGAAGGGGCTGGGGCTGAGAGGTAGCCAGCCTGAGGAAAGGTGGCACAGGTGCTGGGGGAAAAGAATGCAATAAAAAGAAGAAACTGAAAGGTGCACCTAAACAGAAAGAGAAACTTCCACCCCAAGCTACTCAAAAGCTATAACATTTTCCATTAAAGAACAGTTTAATAGAACAAATACATGGGTTGAAGTTCTTGGTTAATAGTATAAAACTATCAACCCTCACGTTGAAAATGTGTCTTTCAGTGGCAATAACTATAAACCACTGTCTGTCACCTTTTCACCCTAGACACAGCAGTTTTCCACTATAAGCCTCAACTCAAGCTCTGTATCTGTAATGTCAGCCCACCAGGGCAGCGGTAGGGCTACTGCTTGCAATACCAGCAACCGGGGTTCAGGAATGAGCCTGGCTTGTCTGGGTCAGCCAGAGGGAGGACTGGGCATTCCAGCAGATGCTGTCCTCCTCCGGGGAGGGTGGGCAGCCAGCCCTGCTGCTATACTGTCACCTGGGTGACAAAGGGTGACAGTGCAATTGAAGCAGCTTCAGATGGGAGGGATGCGGGCTGTGACATTTTCTGCATGTTGTGCGTGAGTCTGCGCACACTGTAGATCAGCGTCCCATGGGGATAAAAAGCGGCGGTAAATCCCCATCCTGCACTATGACAGGTCAGTCTCCTGCAGGCTGTGTACTGGTGAGAAGGCCACACTATGGATTTGGATCTGTTTCACGGCGGAGTGCTGAAGCGGAGCGCCACCACCCCCACCACAGGGGTGTATACTGTGGGGAAGACGGTGTTGAGCCAAGCCCTTGAGAAGCCAGATGACAGGTTGAGAGGGGGGTGCAGAAGAGGGCAGGACTGGCAGCTGGAGAATAAAGAAAACTAACAGCAAAAAAAAAATACATGTATGTCTACAGTGCTACACTGTGTGAGGAGAAAATGTCATATTACTTTTTTGTCTCAGGTAAAAAGAAACAGTAATTAAGAGTCTATTTATGATGTGTTTACTTATTAAGCCCTCTAAAAGGATTTGTTTGCTAACAATTAAGGAAATGTAGCAAATTTTTCCACCCCCTACCACCAGGATGTATCTGGTAATGAGTTGTTACCAGTTCAGTATACTTTTCTTGGGAACACTTTTGAACTAACTAACTAAAAGACAAACCCTTTCCTTGGTTCCCCAGATTAGAGGTAAGAGGGTCTCTCTGATCCACCATTGCTGTCTGTAGTTTTGTGCAACAGCCCAATCTCTATTTCTGCTCTACTTCCGACAGAGTTATGGAGACAGGGCTGGTTCTGATATAAATGGCAGTACAACTTCACCACAGCACATGTCAAGTTAAGGGCCACCTTGTCACTGCAAAAGCAAAAAATGTAATTACAGATGAGCTTTTCCAGTTCTAAGACATGCTCCTTCAGGGGGAAAAATAAACCTTAATGGCCATCTACTACTAAAAAAACAGTCGAGTCATTGGTTTCCTGCTTGTAGTGAATGCTGGGCAACATAGAAACAAGCTGCACATTGAAAGGGGACCTTACGTAATTGGAGACATGCGCTGGAATTTGACCACTAAAATTCAATACCAACAGTGCAAGATTATGCACCTGGAAAAAAGAAATCCAAAGAATGAATATTGCATGCCAGAGTACATGGTGCAAACTACGGAAGTCCGGGATTTGGGAGTCACAGTCAGCGGCAGTCTAAGACCTCATGCTCACTGCGATAAGGTGTACAGAAAAGTGAACAGGATGTTGAGATATATTGGAAGGGGCTTCTTGAGTAGGAGGAAGGAGGTTATTCTGTCCCTGAACAGATTCCTGACGAGGCCATACCTGGAATCCTGTGTCTAGTTTTACAGCCTGCACCTGAAAAAGATGAGGACTGTAAAATTCAAAATTTGTATCCTACTCACAGCACTGTTATTAATACTTTCATTTTCATTTCATTTTTTATTTTTTATACTTGTAAGCAGGAGGAGCAAAACTGCCCATTTACACCAGCGACAAGTTACAAAACAAACATACGTAATATAACACACAAACAAAACATTTGAAAATAATACAAAAATACATAAAACAAACAAAAATTAAAAATCAGTTATTTAACATGGGCATGTGCAAATATCATTATCCATCATCCAATATTTTAGTCTAGTTTTAAAAGACCACACTGTCATACTTTCTGTAATACAGTAATACCTAGTTTGTCGAACAAGCCAGGGAATATTTAACCAAGGCACTAGGTTTATATCCCACTCCTCTAACAATGCTATGAAATATTTAGCATATTCCACCTGACAACTAGCAGAGATGGGTTGGACTGACCTCACTTTAATATGCCCTCAGAAGGATGGCAACTCTCACAGCACTGCTAGTACAGCCCTGCAGTGCCATTACCAGATACGGTCCTCCAACTCCATAATGTGTGACTTGATTAAACCCACTGCCTTCTGGCTCAGAGACAGAACAATACCGACACTGTACACTGACATCTTACCACCACAAGCCCTAATGACAAACATTTCAACTGCACCTTTTATATGCTTCAAGTAAAAGCAAAAGAACACAGAAGCCTTCCGGTAGGAAAAGCTCCAAGCCCAAGCCAAAAAGTTCCTCAACAAGGTTTACTGAAATAGGGCAACTGAACAAAATAAGTAACACTATCAAAATGTGTAACTAGCAGCCCTATTCCAGACCCCATCCCCTACCCTCGTGACCAAAGACCAAGCTACAGATCTAGCTCCTTGTTGCAGAGTTGTGCTGGTTCACGGGAGCCTCTTGTGGGCCAATGCTAAGCTGCACAGTTACCACACAACTGTATACGGACTGTGTATGGCCTTGTGAACCCTGTGTACAGTACACCATACATTAGCAGCAGCATTCTGTTTCACATATTGCCTAGTAGGATATGTATCATCCACCTGTACTTTAAACATGGTACTGTGTAAAACAGGATACATGTAACATACTTCCAGTAGATCCAAGTATGCATCCTAAAGAAAGTAACAAGTGTGCAATGTGTGCAGTACTGTGCTTACGGATCTGTAACAAGTCTTCTGCTTTGCACAGGGTCCACAGTATTTTGTGCACAGCAAGCCACACCATAAACGGAAGTAAAACTCTTTAGCTGGGCTCCACAGGTATTCCGATTACAAACCTAAAATGAGTAGGACGTGTATTAATCGCCAAAACTGTATGGCATGACTCCAGACCTGTAGCTTGGCCTTGGATCATGATGGTAGGGGATCGGGTGGGGATCAGGGCTGCTAGTTACACATTTTGAATATGCTGCTCCTATGTGAGACACCGCACCATTGATGCATGACCCCATACCTGTAGCCTGGTCTTGGGTAAAAAGTGGAAGGGAGGAAGGAAGAGGGGGTGGGTGTTAGACCTGAAAACCCTAACAGCGCAATTCCAAACTTTGTGGGCATTGGGCTGAAAACCATAGGAAAAAAATTACTCACCACAGTAATGTTGTTTCTCAGGGATCCCTCACTACATTTACACTCTACGCATCTATCTCCACAGTGAAAGATTCTCCTGGAGGTAGAACTTACTCTAATTATGGAATTTAAAATACTGGTTTCAAACTCTGCAGCTCCACTCTGGCAGTCAACCAGATTTGTTTCTATAGCCCAAGTGGAGCAACGCTAGTAAAACTATCTAAGGGGCTACAAAACAACTTCCGTGTTTTCACATTTTTTGAAAAATGCCAATTAAATTGAAGCAGACATGTAAATGTAAAAAACATGAATGCTTAAAAATACCTATACGGTTGGTTTGCTAACCTATGAGGCCCTACATGGTCTGGGTCCGGGCTACTTGTGTAAGCCCCTGTATCATTATCTTCCTGCTTGTACCCTCCATTCCGCCAAGGAAGATCTCTTGGTTGTCCCCAGCAACAGACTTAAAACGTCTGGGGACAAAGTCTTCGAAGTGGCTGGTTCGTTACTTTGGAATTTGTTACCAAGGGCCCTGATGGAGGCCCACCCAATAGAAATCTTTAAAAAAGACATAAAACCTTTTCGTTTGCTCAGATATTTGGTGTTTAAATTGTTTATTTTTGAGTAGTTTACTTTATCTGGTATTCAGTCCTGCTTTTAGCTTTTCATTATTTGGGTGTAGGGTTTTAATTTACATTACTACGTATACAGTTTATTATGTATTAAGGCATTTTTTTTGCTATTTCCTCTTTGTACTGGCACCCTGAGCCTCTAAGGAAGGGCATCATAAATAATTAAAACTACTACTACTACTGCTACTACTACAAACTTTACAGCTGTAGAGTAAATGCAATAATAATGCTCAAGCAACCTTAATGAAAAGAACAGATTTCTGTGAGAACCAATTTTCAGATTCTGGAAGAGGAGGCGGAGAAAGGACTGTAAACACAGTGAAGGATCCCTGAGAAGAAACAACATTACTATGGTGAGTAATTTTTCTTCTAGCCCAGAATTCCACATTTAGTGTTTATACTCTGAAGACTCATGTGGCAGTACCTTGGGGGGCTATTATTAAAAGGTTCTATGAGACAGCAGTTCCAAAGCTGACATCCCTCCTGGACTATGTCCAGGCAGCAGTGCTTTGTAAAAGTGCACAGTGTCTTCCAGGGAGCTGCTTTGCAAATGCCTAATAAGGGGGTGCCCTTTGTGGGTGCCACAGAGGCACCCCTTGTGGAGTGTGCCCTTAAGCCTAGGGGTGGCAGTTTCCCAGCTTTTTCATAGCAGAACTGGATGCAAGAAACTATCCATCAAGAGAGAGACCTCTTAATTGCTGGTTTACTTTTGCCAACCTCGCCACAGGTAACATAAAGTTGAGTGTTTTGGGCCCTGACTTCATTTGTTTGGCCCATGTAGATACCCAGAACTCGACTGGGGTCAAAGTTGTTCAATTTTTGCTCACCTAGGCTGGAGTGTTCTGGATACAGCACAAGAAGGGTTACTGACTGGTTCAGATGGAATTCAGACACCACCTCAAAGGGAAGCTGTCATCTTCAGGGGCTCCAACCCCTGCAAACTTTACCTCCAGTTAAGCTTTTTGGGAAAAAAAGTGCCTTTTTTCATAAGGCGCAAAGTCATTTATTTTTATTTCTAAAAGTCCGCTACCCTGAAGTATAGCAGATGCTGAAGCGGCTCCATTAAGTGTAATGGTGTGGTGCTGCACCATGCACTTCTATACAAATGCATTGAAGCACACAGTGCCACGCCGCACCATTACACTTAATGGAGCCACTCCAGCATCCACTATACTTCCAGGTAGCGGACTTTTAGAAATAAAAATAAATGACTTTGCGCCTTATGAAAAAAGGCACTTTTTCCCCAAAAAGCTTAACCGGAGTGCTTTTGTCACTGGCGTAAGTTTTGAGAGAGGGTTTCATCTTTGAGACCAATTGTCTCCTAAGTGATATTGGATTAGGGCTGCAAGTTCAGTTCTCCAAAACAGTACACCTCGAACTTCGGGTGTTCGATTCTTTCAGACAATGGCGAACTTTCAGTAAAAACTGGCAAACTTTTTGGTTCGACAGGTTCTACCTGGTTTGAATGGTGCGGACTAGTCAAACTGCAAACTGCGGTTCACACCTGTGGTAACAGAAGAAGTTGTTGCAGTGGAAAAAAGTAAAACTTTTTCCTTTTTATTCCCTGATGTAAGTGTACCCCCACCCCACCCCTGAAAAACAGGAAAGTTTAGTGCTCACCCCTGGTGATCAGGCAATGCAGCCCAACTCCAAAGAAGCCATAAAGGGTGCCAGGGGGATTGCGGAGGTGTGTAGGGTTGTCCATGTCCAGGGACACATCTGACCAAGGGACTACTGATCAGCAACAGCCCCAATGGGAGGGGTTCTTGCTCCTATCTTCTACGACTCTAAAAAAAAATCATAGAATCATATCATAAAAGCTTGACAGCAGAAAAGGACCATACCAGCCCATCTAGTCTGCCTTTTTTCCCCCCCACACCTCCCCCTCCTTGCCAACCCCCACCTTCCCCCGATACTCAGCCCCATATGCTTGTCTCATGCCCTCTTGAATTCTTCCACTGATGTAGTCACCACCACTCCATCTGGTAGTTTGTTCCAGGGCCCCACCACCCTCTGCATGAAGAAACGCATCTATATCCTTGCGGAGATGTGGCCTCCAGAACTGAACCCCACAAAAAAATGTAAGCTGGATGTCTCAGCCTGCAGCATGGGTTCAAGGGGGGCACCGCAAAGCCTGCCACTCAGAAGCCAAGCCACACATCGATGAGTGCCAGATCTGTGTTATGCTCCCATGCTGCACAGTTTTCCCCATTTCCACAGGAAGTTGGAACCAAAGATCAGTCTCTTCTCTGCTAATCAGCAGTCAAATGTTGCGTTTTGGAAACTGTGGTGCAGCACGCAGATCTGAAAATCATCATGTAGATTTTGAAATTCTTACTAAAGCATAAATATTTTAAAATCATCATTCACACATTAAAATATTTGTGCAGAGAGATACTTGTGCATTGTGCTTTTAATTAAAGATATCTAAATATAGGCCAACCCAGTGGTGCAGCAGTAGAACTAAGGCCCCCCCCTTGCCAGCGGCCTGAGATTGGGACTGGTCTAAGGGTGCTGGAGTCATCTGGATGGGGGGAGATGACTGAGTGTCTGATGGACAGCTCTACACACCTGGAGAGGGCTTGTCTCAGCTCAGCTGCAAGACTGCCATCAGGTGGAGGCCTGGTGGTAGTGTGGGTCTGGAGCAGCATGAAGGGAGGGAGGGAGATCTGAGACTCTGTGGCACGTGCATGCCTCCACACGCACGCACTGGCATAAGCAGTCCAGCTATGGGGACAGGAGAAAAATGCGGAAGAAAACGGACTGCAGGGCAGGCATACATGATGCTCTGCACATGGACTCCTCACTCATGCCATGCTTAACAGCAACAGAATGAGGGTTTCCGGAGGCAGGACAGCCCTCCCCCTTCTAGCCCAGCCACAGGAGGTAATTTGTTGGGAGCATGGCTGACAGGTGAATTTTGGGGAGGTGGCTGCCAGTGGGGGACAGAGCCAAAAGGGATAGTCCTCCCCAGCCGAGATAAATAAACACCTTTATAGAAAAAAAAGATATCTAAATACTACCTTGAGCAGATTTAAATAAAATTTAGTATTTTTACCTGTGGCTTGTATTCACGAGTGCCTTGTTCTGTAAAATCAAATTTTTTATGTGCTAAAATTAACAATTTATGCATCCTGGATTCAACCGAGTTTGTTTTTGATCTACTTCATATCAAAATAAGTAAAAAACATCAACAAAAATAATCAGTTAAAAAAATACAATAATGATCTTAATTACAGAGATAAAAATCAGAGCCGCTCTCATAGTGTTAAAGTGATTTTGTCACATTCTGCTTCTTAGAAATTGACTTACCAGAAGGTGTCAGCGTGGCTCAGTTGGTAGCACATCCACCTCTGGACCAGAAGGTCATGAGTTCTCGTCCCACACCGGGATGGACTTGCACCTAAAAATCGCTGGCATCAGAGTGCAATATTGGGGGGTGCTGTACTGCTGGGGTGTGCCGTCCCTCGGATGAGACGTTAAACCGAGGTCCCTTCTGCCCATCCTGGTGTTGTCCTGGTGGGTGTCCAGGTGGAAGTAAAAGAACCCAGGGTACTCTTCGTAAAGAGCAGGGAACATTCCCGGTGTCCTGGCCAACATTCCCCTTCCCATAAACCGGTTCATGCAATTATCCAGGCTGTGCGTGATGATCTGCGATATGGCCGCCAGCACACATTCAGTCACTTCACTACCAGTCTAGCACTGCTTGTAAAGCGCTTTGGGATACTGTGTATGAAAAGCGCTATATAAATGCTGATTCTTCCTCTTCTTCTTACCCCACTGGATACCCAAAGGTAGCGAAAGTCATCCTATCTCATTTTTAATACCGAAAGTAATGCCTGTATTTAGAAATTTAAGATCAAATTTTGGCCCTGACAACACCAGCCAGCACACTCCTTTACTTCCTCATGCACTGAATACAACCCCTGTGCTATGATGTCCTGCAAGGGAGAGTGCGGGGATGTGGCCTGATCTTACGTTGTATTTAACAACATATAATGGCCAGTTTAAGATTAATGAAAGACACCCCTCGAGTAACAAGAGCCTTTTTAGTCGAGGAGTGTCCTTCATTAATCTCTAGCTGGCCATAATATGTTGTTAAATACAATGCAAAATCAAGCCCCATTCTCTTCAATGGGGCGCTCACTGTGCTCTCCTTTGCAGGACATCATAGCACGGGGGCGTATTCAGTGCATGAGGAAGTAAAGGAATGTGCTGGCTGGTGTTGTCAGGGCCAAAATATGATCTTAAATTTCTAAATACAGGCATTACTTTCAGTATTAAAAATTGGACAGGATGACTTTCGCTACCTTTGGGTATCCAATGGGTAAGTCAATTTCTAACAGGCAGAATGTGACAAAATCACTTTACATCTGACATGATTTCAGCCCTAACTAGAAGCAGCGCTTTTGTATTTGGGGGTGGGGGTGGCTTTTATTAAATGTATTCAGTTTTACCTGCAGCTTGCATTTCAGGCTGGCTTTTATTCAGGCTTCTATTTGACAAAATACAGGGCCAGATTCACAAAGCCCCAGAAGTCCCACCTGCAGAAAAACCAGCATGTGATTGTCACTTACAGAGCACAGTTTTTCCCACAGCTGTGGTATTCATAAAGCTGGAGCCTGTTTACGACCAGCTCCAGTGTTTACGGCGGTTTGAGGGTGTGTTTTCACCACAGCTGCGGAAAAATGTTACAGCCAGTAGGACTAGACGTAACATCTCCACAGCTGTGGGGGACTGAGAATACAAATCGCTGCAGCTGCACAGATTTCGGTCTGCAACTGGAGTTGTGGAGTGGAACTTAGTCCCATTTTGTTTTGTGAATCCAGCCCACGGTATACAGTATACCGATATTTTTTTCAGTGAACTGAGCATTGCAAACAACAAATCATTAATAGCTTCAAAATGCAGTTCCATAACATCTAATAATCCTGTAAGGTTCAAAATGTTAACTACATTTTTTTTATGAACTACTGTTTCAGCAAACTGATCATGTGTGAACAAATATTGTTAATCACTACAAAACAAATTAAAACATTTTTCACCAAACCACCAAAAGGACTGATTAGTGGTTAAAAAATGGGCAAAAATACATAAATGCAACACTCCATAAATCAAAAAAGGAACAACAGAGTTATATAAAACTTCCCACATTAGCAGACAGAGAGTGCATGTCAAACTGTACAGTCCTAGGGTCTAAAACAGCCCAAATGTAAGCTTTTGAAAATGACCTTTTTTAAAGAAACCCTACCTACCTACTGTGCCTGGGTAATTAACTAACTAAATATATGTGTGTACATACATATACTGTATATATATATATATATATATATATATTTAGAGGACTTTCGAGCTCAAGTACAAAAAACAAAGCTTCTTAGGTGACAATGAATTTGCAATCCTAGTTTATCTGATATAAACTGATTTGACAGGTATCACTAGCACTTCTCTTTTTTTTCCTCAAAAACAGAAAGCTGACAGCAAAATGAAATTATTTTATTTTTCAAAGGCATTACTGGTGCCATTAGTGACAGGCCTGTCTACAGGAATGGAACATCAAGAGGACAGAAAACAGGATAAGTGAACTCATTCTGCTAATTTCTAAACCTGTCTACTGAACTGACGAGACATACCTCCCCAGTGTCACGCTGCGTCAACGCTGACATACCTGTCAGCTCAGTACAGTGCTTACTCATGCAAGATATAGGGAGGGCCACGGGGGCTAATGACCTGATATCTATTGATTTTTTTTCCCAAAAAGCTTAATTGTTCTCCAATTTGGGAAAACAGGATTTGCTAGCAACATGGGTGGGCCAAATTAATGTCCTTTCCTAAAAAGATATGTGGCAGCCATTTTAGGATTACCACCTTTTAAGAAGCCCAAAGTGGGACATTTCTTACTAAAACATGATTTTTCGCAGGACAGTACGTAGCCTCAACCAATACAACAGACTTGTTTTCTCTACAAAATCAGAATTAAGGCTAAGTATTGTACTTTCTTAGTTGCTTCTATTGTTTCTTATCATTTTAAGGTACTTTAGTTAAGGTATGATAGTTTTCTGCAACATTTAGTGGAAAATTAGAATATATTTTTATTACTATAAAGTCAGGACATGTAGCATTTTTTATGTTTTTTTGCAGGACACAGCTGCCCAAATCAGGACTGTCCTGCGAAAATAGGGACAGGTGGTAACCCTAGCCATTATGTAATCAGCTACATCCCATATATGACTGCAAACCAGTGCATTCACGCCCACTGATCTGTGGTGGCATTAACTGAAAGGGGAAACTGTTTAACCAGGAAAGGCACACTAAGCCGAAGCTTGTTTCCAGGTGCAACCTGGCAGCACAAGGTAGTTAAGTGACTTGCTCAGGATCACACAACATGCAAGTGAGGGCTGATGGGATTCAAAACCCAGGTCTCCACGTTTGCAGCTCAGTGCCCTTAACCATTATGATATACTGCCTCAACTGACAGACAGAAAATGCTCATCAGAACACCTGGGTAATGATAACTCTCAACTATCCCTCATTATGAGGGACACCTCGAATTTTACTCCTCAGAATTGCTCTGTCCCTCATCCGTCACTCATTGAAAAGGTGCTACCCACAGAGAGAAGGTGGTATAGACTCAGACTTTAAAGAGCACCAGTTCCGGTGCAATCCCCAAGCTCTCCCTACCTATTGAGGATTTTCCAGTCCTCGTTTCCACATTTTGCTCTGCACAATTTGCTTAGGGGAGAGGATCGTCATTCCTCATATCGAGGAGCTGGCCACGAGATCCCTTTCCCTCCCTGGTACACATTCTCTACAGCTCCGCTCCTGTGCCGTCCGCACTCTGACATTTCTTGGCGTTTGTAGAGCGGGGGAGATAAAACCCTGTATGGACAATAGGTCCGGGGCAAACAGAGAACTCTGGGCAGACTAGATGGCCCTTCGGTCATTTTCTGCCATTACTGTCTATGTTGTTATGTTTCTAACAACAGGAAGCACTTCTCCCAGAGGTTGGCCTACCTGTAGAACAGTTTACCAGTGGAGACAGAGGATAATGAAGACTGTACAGGCCTTCAAGGTAAGCCTGGACAAATTTATGCTTACCAGAGGAATCAACAGACACCCTGGGTAACGGGGGGTAGGGAACCCCTGTATGTTTGTTAGTACATCTTTACACAGTTTACTAATTCATACCTGCATATGAAATGGGGCAGACATGATGTAACTAGAATACCTTCCAACCTTAACTTACCATATTACTAAGTTCTCACAACCTACAAGACTATCTTCTGCTAAAAAACAAATTTGATAGCTGACAGGTTTAAGTTTTACAGCTGAAAGCAGCAGTCGGGCAAAGTACTGCAGAGTATATTATGTTGGCAAAAAGCTACAACAGGGCATGAGTATATGTTGAATTAATGCATGTGCCAGCTGAGTAGTAAGGTATGAGGCCAACATCCAAGTGCTTTACACAGCCAGAGCATCCATTAAGACAGCATACACCCATATCCTTGAGTGACTTATCGCACATATAAAATGGAAAATATGTTGATAAAATAAAGACAGAAACATTTTAAACTGAACACCTAAAGAAATTTACTCATGTACATCCACTTGTTAAATTAGTTCCTACTACAGTAGCTTTCATATTTTGAAACTACTGAACTATTTAATGACAAGTAAACAAACTTACTTTAAAGAAACGAAAGGGCCGGCCTGCTAGCACAGCAGTAGTGCTATCTCTTGCGACGTCATCGACCCAGGTTCGGGAACATGCCCAGGGAGATGGAGGGCCAGCTGGGGGGGAGGAGACTCAAGCATCCGAGGACTGCTCGCCTTCTCCGGGGTGGAAGGGGAGCTGAGACTCGACGCTTGACTGGCCTGCTGGAGGCACAGCAAGCACCAAGCCACACAGGGGGTAGGGGCATGACGGACATCGGTGTCTGGGCGCAGATCTCGCCCCCACCAGAACAGTGGGAAAACAGCTCCCTGGGCACTGGGAAGATAGGGAGCCCGACACAGACTTCCACAACTCTGCCTGTCCCGGATGGCGTGGCCCAACGAAACAAGAAGCTCGGGATGTACGGGCCCCACCTCTGCCCGCCTGGGGGGTAGAACAAAGGCTCCATGGGGGACCACCCACAGGCTCCAGGTAAGGGGGAGAAAGGAGTCAGATGCCATAGGCGAATCCCGATGGTGCAGGGTTCAGGGAGGACGGGGAGTATAAAAAGAAAGTTAAAAAAATAAAAGAAAAGGAAGGATGCTTGAGCTTTTGCTTTCGTTCCTTCCCAGGTTGAATGTCTCTCCTAGCTTGTGTCTCAAGAGTTCAGGCAGATTACCTTGTTTCTTACTTTTTCTTTTGAGGAGACGTTGTTTAATTTGCAGGAAGATATCCTGCCCTGCTTTTCTTTGCTGTGTGTCAGCCTGTAGTGTTGTCAGTCTCCCATTGCCACTGCAGAGCCCCAGTTCTGTATGTGAGCTTTAACTCAGTGTAGATTCCTCCGCCCCCCTCCCCCGCTATAAGAATGTCTGATTAGAATAGCTGCACAGAAGGTATGCAGCTCAGTAATTAGCAAGTCTTCGCAGGGAGACATTTCAGTCCGAGTGCTCCCTGCACCAGATGCAGTCAGCTTAATAATTAAGGAACAGACTGAGTTACTAGATAAACAGCAGTGTAATAATTTTATATTCTGCCATGAGGTCACTACTAGCTTGATAATGTAGCTCAGTAAACCAACTGCTGATTAAATGGCGGAATTAATCAACAGTCAAGTGGTATATTTAGACCATTAAAGGTTCTAGGATTTAGAAACTAATTTGCCAAATGTTTATAGGGCTACTGTGGGGTGTCTCTTACTGAATGAGAAAGTCAGCTCTTGCTGTTTGGGCAAGAGGACTGTGAAGCAAAGCTGCGCGGTTCTATCTGCCCAAACAGCACAGAATATCTTTCTTATTCGATGTGAGACACCCCAGAGTCGGCTTACGAACATACAGTGTATGGTTACCCCTTGTTGTGCTTGGATTTCCATCTTAACTAAAAAGCTGATATACTACAGTTCAGAGATCATAAAATGCTGTTGTACCCTTCTGTGGTACTTCAGTATTTTAAATGTCATACTGGATTTCATACTGGAGGTTTAAGGAAGTCAAGAAGGCAAAACCCATATAGACCTCCCCCACAATTCAGTGGTGATGACCTAAGTCACCAACTTCCATAAGAAAGTTATCCAATCTTTTTTTTTTTAAATTACCAGACTATCAGCATCCACCACTTCCTGTGGTAGACTATTCCACAGGAATGGAAATGCATGCCACCTGCTGGTTTAGTTTCATAGTTACCACATACAAAGAACAGAGACTATCCCCTTACACAAAATCTTCTGCTGTTCCATTTTAAAAACCGAAATCTACCCCTCACGCAGGTGGGTGAGGGTGGTTTTTTTTTTGTTTGTTTTGCTTTTTAATAATGAAAAATTAAACTGAAGATTGCTTGGGAAGAAAAACGCAGCATTTTTTATTATGTTTCAAACCATATACAGTAAGTACTATACAAAATAGCACATGGGCAACTATGCACAACTCAGCTGCGTTTCCATCTCGGGCATTTGATGACATCAGGGACCTGTCAAACTCCACTATCGAGGTCCCTACAATGTCATCAGAACCCCTTGATGGAAACACAGCCTTCTTCTGCATGGCTGCCCATGCACTATTCTCTTTACTATACACCACTAGAAGTCTGATAAATAAATGGAAAAGGAAAGTTCTATGTCAATATAATAATTTTACAGTGTTTCCTCTGTCTCTGGATGTAGCTGATACCGTCCAAGAGTTGTTAGTGGCGCTTTAAGCATACAGTCTCTCTCTGCTTACTGTGTTCAGCGGTTGCTGTGCAGTGGGATTCAGTTCTCAACCACTCACTCCCCCACTCCAGCACTAAGCCACTCACTCGCAAACTGAATCTGCGATTTGTCTTGGTCACTCAACTCTGTTGCCAGTAATGTGCTGACTGGTTACTCAACCACTTACTTCTCAGCCCCCAGCCACTCATTCACATATGAACTCCTCCACTCTTCTCAGTCACTCTGAAGCAATAAAGATGCAGCTGACTTGATATACAGCTAGACAGACCACAACTCTGCCTCAGATCAGACAAACCTTTTATATTAGTAATTTTAAATTTTTTTTTATGTGTGTTCTGTGACTGTTAGTAACTGTCCAGACACCAATACGCAATGAGGGAGTACAGATGTCATTTTGTTTACACAGCTGCAGCAGACAGAGATAGTGTAAGAGGACAACTATACATGGGGTAAGTGGAATGCCATTCTTGAATATGACTGGCTTTAGGACGTTCACTGATTTATAAGGCATGTCTGAAAAAGCTGGCTTCTCCTGCAAGTTGGGAACCAACCTGGATGAACAACTGAGATCTGTTAGTATGTGGCATTATTATGCAAGAACTTCATAGCAATTTGCTGAATTCTAGGTATTTATACATCCTGTCCTGGCATAAGTCACACAAAATAACCAATATCTCAGAAGCAACTAGACACAGCTTGCAACATTTTCAACACCAGTAACAAGTTAAAATACCGGACAGATTGTAATACTGATTTTAAATTACTGGTGGGGAGCTGGTGACTGAGGGTTATTTGTCAAGACTGGGTGAGGAGGGTGGCAGAGCTGTGATGGATGGTGAAGAATTTTATACAGTGTATTTTAAGTATAATGGGATGTAGCAGGGCTAGCCTGTTTGGGGGGGGGGGGGTAGCAGGTCTCTCTAAACACTGCATCCAAAGTTATTTTTTATAATAATAGTTGAGAATGCTGCAGGTTCAGGGGTGGGGAGAGGAAGAACCACTCTGCATTCCAAAGCACTTTACACTGGACAGGAAAGAGAATTTATTTATTTAAAAGTTTTACCAGGAAGGCATACTGAGCGGAATTACGCTCGATTCCAGATGTGTCCTGGGGGAAGGGGGTAGTGGAGACGTATACAATAGAGATTTATACAGAACACATACAGGTACAGCAGCTATGCACAGCCATCAGAGGAATTTACTACATATTAAACAACTGAGGGCAGAGGACAGTGAACGCTTGGAGTGGAGCCAGTGTGCAACTTAACTGGTGGTCAGGATTTTGTAGAAATGCGAGACATACAGCCCTCAGTGGTGCTAGGTGCAGATGCAGGAGGTGGACAAATGCACCTTGAGGAGAGAGTGGAGGTGCTCGGTATTGGCGGTGTGTTGAATGTCCACTGGCAAGGAGTTTTATAGTTTAGGCATGCAGTATTTGAAGGCAGCCTGGCCTGAAGTGGTGGACATATGTGGGACATAGAGGAGCCCAGAGTCGGTGTTCCTGAGTGAGTACGCAGGTGGGAGCTGAGTTGTTAGGGCTGCTGCGAGGTAAGGGGGAAGGGACTTGGCCCAGAATTTTGCTGTCGTCCTAGCACAGTGAGCCTGTCTCCTGTCATGAAGCGATGGGAGGTCTAATGACCTGTAGAGAACGCAGTGATGGGTTGAGGGGGGGCAGTCCAGGGCAAACCGGCAGAAGGAGTGGAAGAGAGGATCTAGTCTGGCTAGGGAGGACTTAGGAACAGCGCTGTAGACGGCATCCCCATAATCAAATATTGGGAGGATCATTTTCTGTACAACTGCCTTGCGAGTTGGCAGAGGGATGCAGTCCTTGTTTCGATATAGGATGCCAGCTTGGGGTGCAGTATCTTGCGGATCGCATCTATATGTGCAGAAAAATCAAGGTGCTGGTCGAGTCAGACCCCAAGGTACCTGAATGAGGTACAAGCCTCCAGGGGAATCCCATCCATGGTGTGGAAGGAGGGGATGGTGGGGAGACAGAAGAATCTCTGCCTCGTGCCGAAGGTTAGGGAGACCGTTTTCTTGGGATTAATAAAAAATTGATTTGACCTAAACCAGAGCTGGACATTATTGAAGTCCTGCTGTAGTTTGGAAGTCACTTCAGAGGAGCTGGGACCAGATGCGTACAATACTGTGTCATCTGCGTACATGTGAATGGATGTGTGTGGACAGGCCGAGGGCAGATCATTTAGGAAGATGGAAACCAGAATCGGGCCAAGGACCAAGCCTTGGGGAACCCCTGTGGTGACCTGGAGGGGGACCGAAGTGTGAGTGCCAATTCTTACTGATTGTGACCTACCCACCAGGTAGGAGTGGAACCAGCTGTTGGCAGCTCCTGAGAGACCGGCGAGGGAGAGCTTGGATAGTAGGAGGGCGTGTGAGACAGTGTCGAAGGCTTTTGCAAGGTCGACAAAGAAGGCTGAAGTGGTGTGCCCACTATCCATACCTGTGAGGATGGCGTCAGTGAGTCGAAGAAGGGAGGTGATGGTGGAGTGTGATTTCCTAAATCCAGACTGGTAGGGTGAGAAGAAGGAGGAGTCATGGAGAAAGGAGGAGAGTTGAGAGAGAACGAGGCGCTCCTGGATTTTGCCTAGTATGGGGAGAAGTGAGATGGGATGGTAGTTGCCTGGGGAGGAGGGATCGCCTCCTTTAGGAAGGGGGATGATTGTGGCGTGTTTCCAGTCAGAGGAGATTGACGCTAGCGAGAAAGAGAGGTTAAACAGATCAGCCAGAGGGCTGGCGATGACAGGTGCAGATAGGTGGAGCATTTTGCTGTCCAGTCCCAATAGGCATTTTCCTTTGGTAGGGTTGAGAGACAGCAGTGCTTTTAGTACTTCGGATGGGATAACCGAGCGAAAGTGTGAGGGTGTTGGTGGGGCAGAAGGGGTGGGCACATGGGGGAGGCGGGAGAGAGGACAAGAGGGAGGATGAGTAGCTTGTAAAAAAGGTGTTGAAAACTGAGGCCACTGCATTTGGTTCCATGATGATACTGCCCTTTACCTCCAGGGCTGGGCAGGAGGGGTGAGGACTGATTTGATCGTCTTCCAAAACTTTGTTGGGTGGTTTATGTTGGAGTGGAAGGAGGCTTTAAATTAGTTCACACTGGCTTGTCGCGTAAGCCTAGTGCA
This sequence comes from Neoceratodus forsteri, assembly GCA_016271365.2. Classification (NCBI taxonomy): domain Eukaryota; kingdom Metazoa; phylum Chordata; order Ceratodontiformes; family Ceratodontidae; genus Neoceratodus; species Neoceratodus forsteri. The sequence continues at coordinate 1,453,561,610 of CM057453.1, read as the reverse complement.
GGCATTCTGAAGTGAATGGTAATGTTGGAGTGCCGCGTGGGTGCCTGCTGCCTTGTAAGTTTTCCAGGCCCGGTCCCTGTTATGGAGATGCTCTATGAGATTGGCCATGATCCAGGGCAAGTGGGCTCTCCTAACTCAAGCCCTTCTGAGTTGCGCATAGTAGTCCAAGACAGCTAGGAATGTAGACTTGAAGATTTCTAGGGCAGCGTCAATGGTGGCTGCCATGGGGATGAAGGACCAGTCTATGTTTGCCAGGACATTTAAGAGGGCTGTGCGGTTGAGGGATTTGTAGGACCTAGAGAGTAGAGTACGAGGGGGAGATGCCTTGGCCCTGAATATTTTCCTCACCATGTAAATCATGTGGTGATCACTTATGGAGTCCGGCAGGAGTTCAGCTTCAAGTATCCGGTGAGGGTGCATGATCAGGGCCCAGTCCAAGAGAGAATGCTTCTGGGATTTGTGGTTCAGACGAGTGGGTTCAGAGATTTGTTGGGACATGTTTAGTGCAATCACTTGGCCTCAGACTTCCATTAGCACTAGAACCAATTTGGTTGAAGTCCCAAGGATATGCAGCTCACCCCCGGCATGAGGTCTTCAAGGTGCCTAGGTGGTCTAGGGCGACGGGTAGAGGGGTGTCAGAGGAGCAGTAGGACCCTGTTACAAACACGGGAATTGAGTGGGGGAGAGCAATTTTAATTAACAGGGCATCTATGGTTAACATGGGCTCAGGAAGCCAGACTGGGGTGAACTGTAGCTGGGAGGAAATGAACATGACAATGCCCCCGCCCTTTTTATTACCTAGGCGGTCATGCCGGATGATAGAGTAGCCGGGGATATGAAGTTCTGCGTCCAGGTTGTGGGATTTCAGCCAGATCTCAGTGATTATTAGAATATCAGGGCGCAGAGATAGTACACATAATTTTAATCCATCAAGCTTGTTTAGGATGCTGCAGATATGTAAGTTTAGTATTTTAAAGCCCCAAGGTAACTGGAGAGATGGGGAGGGGTGGTGGCTGCTGGGGTTGGTAGGGCCAGGGTTAAGCTTGACATCTCCAACTAGGAGGAGCAGAAGTGTGAACGGGTGTTTGGTTATAATCCTGGCCCATTGTGACTTTCGGGTGCCAATAGATGCTGGGAGGTTTGTGAGGAGCTGCCTGGGGTGGATAAATTTAAGACCATCAGTCCAGCGTGAAAGGAGGGCGGGAGGATGGAAGCTCTGAGCTCTCACCTGTATAGGTGAACTATTGTGGGCTGCCTGCTGGTGGAGGTGGTATCGTGTAGTGTTAGAGCAGCCATGAAATCTATGATTAGGGGGCTAGGTTGCGGATTTGGAGAGGAGGCAGGAGAAAAGGATGCAAGAGGTGCAAGCAGACATAGTATAGTTAAGTAAAGGAGCAGCATATTGTTTGCTGTGTTTAGGTAGCTGTGAAGGCTTCGGGCGGCCACTAGTGGTGGCTGCAGATAATCTGCTAATGCTGCTGTCATTAGGCGTAGGGGGGATGCTAACAAAACCCAGCATACCTACTAAGTGTTACACAAAGTTTGGTTATCACTATACAGAATGCCTTCTGTACAGCTGTCATCGTTACATAAAGATTTTAAAGTAATATTTTTCTGGCCCATGCATTTTGTGTCATGACCAAGACCGAATGAAGCTATGCATAAACAGAAATGAAGGCTTTAAGAGCAATGTTTGGGGTTATGAAGTTTCACAGACAACTTTATGATAGAAAATTCACACCAATTACAGACCACAAACCCCTCTGCAAAAGATAAAGAATTTCCAAATAACATTAACTTCATACTTGCAATTCTTACGGATCTCTTCTCTCCCCTCGCTCAACAGCAGGTGCGAAGACCTACTACATCCACCCTGAAGACCTATGGTTTTAAAAGGATGGGTCCTCCACTGCTTTCACGCCTTAACCACGAAGCTAAGGTTACATGTTTTTTTGTTTTTTTCTATGCATACTTTTTGTCTTTCTGTTTACTCCCCAGACCCTGACATACACATGCTGTATGTGTATGGAGGCACATGCACACTAGGATCCGTGGCCCCAACCACCCTCCCAGACTTGCATCGCTAATTCTATCTGCCTGTAAGTACCCACCGGACCGGGACTACGGAGGAGCAGGCATCCACCCCTATGGAAGGGAGAGTCATATCTCGATCCGTTCCAACCCTCCCCTCCCGAGCCAGCACCCCGGTGGCCCAAGGTCATTCCCGAACCTGGGTCGTCGGCATGGCGCAAGGTAAGGCGCCAGCACCTCAGCCCTCTGTGCCACTGGGCTGGCCAAGTTACATGCTTTTATACATCCCGTAATCTTGGCCAGTGTATTGTAGCAATAATTTGAGGTGTGCATAAAAACTTCATTAATACAGTAATGATAACTATAGAGTAGATTTTTTTGTCACATGTTTAACAATACATTAGATATGATTACCCTGTTACATTTACCATGCACAATATGCTATGTTATTTATCTGTTACCAGGTTGTTGTATAATGTTGTAATTATGTTCTCGCAAATTCAATAAAACAAATTAACAACAAAAAAACAAACCCCTATTTAAAATCCTAGGACCAAAAACAGGGGTACCATCACTGGCAGCAGCAAGTTTACTGAGATGGTCATTGATTCTGGATGCATATCAGTAGGAGTATTATTTTTATGTATCTCATGCCAAGTTATTTTTACTGCCTTACACGTATTACTTTTCTAAGTACCACTGTTTTGGCCCTCAACCTTATGTGTTGCTCTTCTGGGCCTGGGTCATATACCTGAAAAAGCTCACTGGTTCAGTGCAACTACCTGCTTAATAAATAAATTAAAAAGGAATGATGTTTAATACAAACTTTCATCCCTGCAAGGTAACGTGTACACATTATCCCGTCCGACTCCTCCTGCAAAGCAGGATGCTGGGGAGTGGCGGACACAAAGGGTAGTAGCCTGAAAAGGGCAAAACCCTTCCTGGGCCTACTAGGCTGCCAGAGATTACACATACAATTAAACTAGTCCCACAAGACCACAGTGACCTACACCACAAACCAGGGTATACCAAGGAGAAAGCACAGTTACGTAAGAACTTACCATAACAGTAGATCTTAGAGAGAATCTCTTTCATCAGGCCACACCTACGGAACTGTAGCCACCAGGCGCCAGGGCCACATGGAAACTTTTTTGCTAGCAGTCTAATAGGGGCCACCCAAGACAACATCATGCATCGATGTCCTCTCCATATAAACATGGGCGGCCCCACACCCTCCTCAGCTCCCCACTGAACGTCATTTCTCAGAGGACCTCTTCCCAAGGAACTGAAACAGAGCTTAAGGTTCCCACTACTGGGCAAGGTAGAAAATTGCAGGTAGTTTCAATGGCAGTTTGGGGACTGCTATGGTCCCACAAACTACTGGTCCTCTCTCCCCCAACTCTCCATTGACTGGCTGATACTATGGCGAAACTGTCATAGGTTTGTGTCACAGGACAGGCTGTGGCTCATGCAGTTCCATATTTTACATAACCTATACTACTCCCCTCAAAAGCTTGCCAGCTGGGGCCTCCTGGACTCTCCATATATTTTGGAGTTGCCCCAAGATAATGCCCTTGTGGAATACAATTAAGGCCAAGCTGGATCCGTTGCTGGGTCTTCAAGAATGTTTCACCCCTGAAATTTGCCTGCTAGGTGACTTGTCCCTTATTGATGTCAACGCCCAGAGAGTTCATATCTCCATGATAGCAATGTCCGTTAAAAAGGTGGTCCTCAAGCACTGGAAGGATAAGGAATGCCCATCATACCAGGAATGGCTCAATGAAATACTTGCCAACCTCAGAACTGAGAAAGCCATTGCTGGCCTTTACAATAGGCAACAGAAATATAAACAGATTTGGGATCCCTTACACGCTCTACTTGTCATCTGAGATAGAACTTGCGAAAGGTACAGATACCGGCTCTGGGTGCTCTTCCATGGTACTGTGGTGTGGGGGAGGGGGAGGGAGGGTGGTGAAGGGGGTGGAGGCAGAACAGATAACTTTATATTGTATTATTCATCTGTAATCCATGTTTCTGTCTCTTGAATAACTGTAAAAGCATCAATAAACTTTTAATTAAAAAAAAAAAGAAAACAGCAAGTAGACCATCCTAGAAAGAGAGATATGAGTGAAGAAGCTCTGAGTCCAAGGGGGACAGAGGGTGGGACAGCATGGCCTTATGAAAGAGATTCTCTTGAATGTCTACTGCTACGCTAAGTTCTTATGTAACTGTACTATCTTCTTCAAGGATATCTCTTTCATCAGGCCACACCTATGGAACAAGTCCCAAGCAGTACTGACAGAGAGACAATCTGGGTAGCTGGAGGCTACAGGCCTAAGAAAGGAGGCCTTGAAGCACAGCCAGGCCGAAGCTTGCCCTTCTTCCTGATGCAATGTCCAGACTGTAATGTTTAGTGAAGGTGTGGGCTGTACTCCCAAGTTGCAGCAGCACAAATTTCTGCAGCTGAAATATTCCTGAAACAGGCAACAGAAGTGTCCATGCCTCTGACTGAATGGCCACGCACAACCACAGGAAGTTTCTTACCATACTTCCTATAACAAAAAGAAATACAGTTGGCTAACCACTTGGACAGGCACTGTTTATTTATTTTTTTTTATCATGACATTATTTATCCACCGCCGCGAACCTGGCAGGGGCTATGAACCCCCCCCTCGGAGGGGTATGTCCTCCGGCCCATCGGGGCCATCATGGGTCCTGCCGGGTCCTGGTATTTTTCCTCCATTTTCTCCCCCCGTGCGCACGCCTGTACAATGGGCGCAGCAGCTGTCTTCACCTCCGTGGAGGCAGCCAAGCACCCTGGGCACGGGCCAAACCCCTCTTAATGTGCTGACGCTCATGGTACAACCCCAAAGGAAAGAGAAGTCCGGACACTCAATCCTTACCTCCACAGTTGACCCCAAAATGACCCAATTCTGTTCCCGAACCCAGGTGGCCGGCATGGCGCAAGGTGCGGTGTCCAGCACCTCAACCCTCAGCGCCACCAGGCTGGCACAGACAGGCACTGTTTAGAAACCGGTATGCCCTCTTTCCCAGGGGCAAAGGCAACAAAAAGCTGCAAGGACTTCCTGCACACCTTTGTGCGGTGAACACAATATCTGAGTATTCTATGTACATCTAATGTATGGAGCAATGCTTCCCCTGGATTGGAACATAAACTGGCAGGTGAATGGCCTGATTTTAAGTGAACTCAGACGCCACCTTTGGAAGAAACTTAGGGTTGGTATGCAAAGACACCCTGTCTTTGTGGAAAATCAAATTAAGGAGGCTCGCACATAAGAGCCTGAAGCTCGGAAATCCTTCGAGCACAGATAACAGCAACTAAAAATAATGCTTTCTTGGAAAAGAAGTGTAAGCCACAAGTCGCAGCTGTCTCAAAAGGAGCCAAAGTGAGTTTCTCCAGCACAAAATTCAGGTCCCAAGCTGGGACTGGTTTGTGAATGGAAGGCTTCAAGTGTAGGATGCCTTCAAGAACGTACGGGCTACCTCTAGCTGAGCCACTGTACAGCCATCAACAGGCATATGGAAAGCCAAAATAGCAGCCAAGTGCACTCTGACAGAAGAGTACTGGAGTCCTGCATCTGACGAGGACACTATATACACCAGAACTTGATTCACCAGACAAGTGAAGGGATCAAACTGATGGGTAGCAGCCCACAAAGTGAACCACTGTCACTTCGCTGAATAAGTGGCTTTGCTAGAAGGTTTTCTGGTGGCCAACAGGACATCAACCACCTCTGGGGATACTCCAAATCTCGCAATGGCTATGTCTTCAGCAGCCAGGCATGGAGATGGAGTGAACTGAGTTCCGGATGGACCAGGGTGCCCTGTTCCTGTGACAGCAAGCCCTTGCACAGGGACAGAGGTACTGGGGTTTCCACCCTTAACTGTTGCAGCAAGGGAAACCATATCTAATAAGACCAGAAGGGAACCACCAGGACTAGTGTAGCTCCCTCCACTGGGAGCATGATTAGCACCCTCTGAATCATAGGAAATTGGAGAAGGTGTAAAGGAACCTCCCTTTCCAAGAGAAGGACAATGTGTCTCGCCAGAAAACTCCAGGCCCTGGATCGAACGAGAAAAAAAGTGGCAGTTTTGTGTTGAGTGAGGATGCAAAAAGGTCCAACTCTGGGTGACCCCACTTGTCAAACATGTCTTCTGCCACTGAGGTGAGCAGTTCCCATTCATGTATTCTGGACTGCTTAGCTTGTCTACAAGGATGTTTTGGACACCAGGAACATGGACAGCCAACAGTTCAAGGCAGTGTTCCAAAGCCCAGGACCAAACCTTCATCGCCTCTCAGCACAATGGGTAAGAATGAATGCCCCCTTGCTTGTTGATGTGGTGCACCACATTGATATTGTCCATTTGCACTAGGAGATAGCTCAGGGACAGGTGGCACTGGAAGGCCTGCAGGCTGCACAGCACAACTCTCATCTCGAGGACACTGACATGGAGCAAAGCCTCGAGTGGAGTCCATGTCCCCTGAGTCTGGTAAGGACCCATATGAGCCCCATAACCCATCCCCGAGGCATCCACAGTGATGATCTGGTAAGCAGAGGGTATGAGGAAAGTAACCCCCTTGAGCAAATGGTTGGGTTCCATCCACCACAGGAGAATCTTCTTTACCAATGAAGAGACAAGAACCAGCTTCTCCAGATCATCGGTTCGCTGATCCCACTATACCCTCAAAGTCCACTGAGGGATGTGCATATGCAGCCTCACCAGGGGAACTGTGGCAATGGCCGCAGCCATCAGGCCTAGCAGTCTGAGCTATGTCCTGGCTGTGACACACCAGCTGTGATAGAGTTTCTGGGCCTGCGCTATCAGGTGCTCCACCCCTTTGGGGGCAAAAAGGCGGGGCCTTGGGCCATGTCCAGTACAGCTCCTATACTCCTATACACTGAAGACGCTGACCAAGAGTCAGCACTGACTTGGACAGGTTGACTGTGCTCCCTAACTGGTTGAATAGCTGCAGGGTACATGCCAGTGTCAAAGACAGTTGCTCTTTGGATTGAGCTTTAAGTAACCAGTCATCCAGACAGGGGAAGGCATAAAGTCCCTTCCCCCAAGGGCCGCTGCCACTACAGCTAAGCACTTGGTGAAGACCTGAGGCGCCAAAGCCAAAAGGTAGGACTCTGAACGGATAGTGCTCCCCTTGAAACAAGAACCTGAGGTACTTCCTGTGGGGAAGGCGGACCCTGCTATACAGGTATGCATCCTGCATATCCAGGGAGCAGATCTGGTCTCCCTCCTGTAGCAAGGGCAACAGTTTTGGGAGGGTGACCATCCTGAACTTTTTGAACTGGATATAGTAGTTCAGGTTCCATAAGTCGAGGATGGGTCTCAAGTCCCCTGTGAGCTTGGGAATGAGGAAGAAGTAGACATAGTACCCTGCGTTCCATTGATTCTCGGGGACAGGTTCTATGTTCCTTTTTCATAGCAGCATCTGGATCTCCTCCAGTAACATGGGTACGTGGTCTGGAGGGTAAGTGGAAGACCTTAATAATAATAAACTTTGTTTGAAGTGCAATTCAAATAATACCAAAGCGCTTTTACAGAACACATAACAATAAATAATTGAAACAAGTTAAAATAGAAGAAATCCACAAGTTAATACTCAGGGTAGGCAAGGGAAAAAAAATGTTTTAACAGCAGATTTAAAGCTCTCCACAGTCAGGCACCCTCTTATCCGAGGAGGTAGAGAATTCCACAGGGTCGGGGCCAAAAAGGCAAACGCACGGGCTCCAGATGTCTTCAAACGGACCCTGGGAATCTCCAGCAATCCCTCCTCGGCTGAGCAGAGTGGCCAGAGGGGGAGGTAGGGACAAAAGAGCTCTTGCAGATAACTCAGTCCCTATCCATGTAGGGCCTTAAAGGTTAGCAAACCAACCTTGAAGGTGATCCGCCACTGCACTGGTAGCCAATGCAGTCCACGCAGCACAGGTGTGACATGGCTAGATCGAGAGGCACTTGGAGGGAGATCTGGAGGCATTTCCATAAATTCTAGAGCATATCCTTGTTCTAGGAGTTGCAGCACCCAGGCATCAGTTGTAATCTCCCACCACCTGTCCAGACGGAGGGAGAAATGGCCCCCCCACCACCATATCCTTGGAAACCAGATGGAGGGGGTTCAGGCAAAGAGTCAGGCTGAGGCTGAGCCCGCAGCCAGGGCTGCTCCTCCACCCCTTGAGGACTTCCCTGTGGTGGAGGAGAGAGTAGGCAGCGCCATTGCAGCTTTACGCTTTCTGGGCTGTCTGGTGCCAGACCTAGGATGATGGGTGGTACATCGAAAGGACTGCCTCTGCCCACTCTTCTGGTGGGTGTGGTAGAGGGAGTGAACAGACTGCAGAGCTCTCCTCGAGGCTTGGAGTTCATTGAGGATATCCTGCACGTCCGGCCTGAAGAGCTTATAGCCCCTGGAAGGAGCATTCAGGATGGACTGTCGGACGTCAGAGGCAAAACCGGACACCGAGTCCAGGGGTGTTCAAATCAAAATTTTTAGGACTTGCCCACTCATGACTGTAGCTGAATTTTCACTTGCCCATATTCATTACAATGAAATTAGCTCTTTTTTTGAACTTGTCCTTCAAGGAAATGTACTTGCCCTGGACAGGGAGCAACAGGATTTGCACACCCCTGCCTGAGTCAGAAGTACCGCTCAGGCAAACTCCCACCACAGAGGCTCTGGCAGAGGCATCTAGGGCATCACAGGCAGCCTGCAAGTGGTGCTTTTTTTTTGTTTTGTTTATACTCATGCTCCCTTATCACCGTGGCTCGCCTTCCGGGTACTGTACTGTTGGGGGGGGGCACGAACTCCGGTCTGGACCTTGGGCCCTCATCCTGCCTATGCCCCCGCCTCCCAGGCAGGAGGGGGGCCACCCCACCTGTACCATGTGTCAGGCCTCCGCCCAACCCAGGTCCATACCACCCCTGCCAGCCTGTAATCCGCGAATCATAGGGCCATTTTCTTTTTCTCCCAAGGATGTTGGCCACCGAGGATCCATGGAGACAGGTGCGCTGAGGCGTGATCCCAGCCAGCGTCCAGCCCTCCCCGTAGCGCCCCTCACTGCACCTCCACCCATGTGCACCCAGGTGGCAGCACTGCAGCAGGAGCGGCGTCCCTCCCTCCCTCCCGGAGGAGGAGAGTGCCCCTTGGGCACTCAATCCTCCTCCCCCTGGCCGACCCACCAGCTTCTCAGGCTCATTCCTGAACTCGTATCACCAGTGTCCCAAGCAGTAGTGCTACCGCTGTGCTGGCGGGCCGGCATCTGCAAGTGGTGCTTACCCACATCTGCGCCCGTCTGGAGGGTCTTGAGCGTCTTCTGTTTTGGGGGGCCCTCCAGAAGGGGCTGGGCTGAAGACCTGGCCACTTTCCAGAGGTCATTCTGGAATTTGAGCATATGGCCAATGTAATTAATGATCCTTTTAGTGAAAGTGGAACAGGCAAATACCCTCTTGCTCATAAGCTCCAACTTCCTGGATCCTTTGTCCAAAGGGAGAGAGCTGAGGTATTGCAGTATCTTGGATCTATCATGGGCCGCATTAATCACCATGGAATCCACCAGTGTGGGCCCTGCAAAAAAGGGCTTCCCAAAGGGGGACTGGTACAGCTTGTCCACCTTTCTGGGCATGGGGGAATCAAGTTAGGTTTGTACCAAGCGGCCACAGTGGCATTCTCGTATGCATTAATAATAGGAGGAATGATATGGGGAGGGGAATCCAGCAGGTCCAGATAATCTGCTAGGTTCCGCCGAGTAATGTCCTGCTGTGTAGCATACAGTCCTATAGTGGACTGCAGCTGCCGCATCACTGCTGTGAGAGAGGGGTCATCCAGGGGGGGACCATGGGGTATATTTTGTAGAGTCCTCTCCCACTGAGGAAACAATGGAGGTGCTAGAGGGAGTCCAGGCCCTGGCACCCTTATCCTCCTCATCTTCATCAACAGGCAACAAGAGGTCAGGGCGATAATCATCATCATCCCCTAGCTCAAAGGTAGGTACCAAGGACATTGATGACCATGTAGGGGCTGATTGTGTTAACATATAGTGTGATGGGTCTGATGACAGCCGAGAAGGCCCTGCTGGCGATGGGCCCTGAGGTGGGAGAAACTCTGCATGAAGTCCCAGACCAAGGAAAGTAGGCTATGGACGTCAATGGTCACCGGCATCAATGGGGGGCAGTGTGGCTAAAACAGGTGGCCTGGAAGCCCCAGCGATGGCAGAGAGGGATGCTGAAGCAGTAATGAGATGGGGCAGGTAGAGGGACCAACTGAGGGATCTGCATCCCCGACATCGCAAGAACGGTCAGGGGCATCAGCTAGAGAGACCTAAAGACCGACTACACATGACTGTCACCGGCCACAAGCAGGCTGGTGGTGCACCCTGACTGCAGCCTCTGAGGAGGCAGAGGAGTGTCCAGCTGGGGCAGACGTGTCAACAGGGGTAGGGAAAACCCCGGTGACGACAAACCAGCGTCAGTGGAGTAGAGACGACAAGCCGCACTGCAGGTCCCGTGGCAGACAGGGTGAGGAGGCAGTGGAATCATCATTGGGAGAAGTTTTGGAAAGCCAGCCAAGGATGAACCAATGCTGGGCGGTGGAGCTCCAGCGGAAAAGGCTGCCAAGGCTGACCCTGTAGCAGAGAGGGTGTGGGCAGCAGCAGGGGTCGCTGCCAGTTTGGCTGATGACCCCAAAACAGTCAGCACTGGCTGCGGTGACCAAGAACATTCCCGGGAGGACCTGTCTTTCTCCCGGTGACGATGCTTCCCAGACGACTTGTCCCAGACCTTGGTTGCATGACAACTCATGGACACGGCCAGGGAAGAGGAGGAGCTCCTAGCCTAAAGCTCCTTTTCCAAGGCGGTGACCGTCTGCTCCATATGGAAGGATTTTAGCTCTTTCTGGCAATGCTGCTGGGTAGCCTGAACATTATGGTCTGCGCCAAGCCAGCAGACGCAGGCCTCAAGGGAGTCTTTACTGTAGATCTTCTGTCCGCAGCTGCAGCGATGGAAAAGACTGCCAGATCCGGGCATAAACGAAAAGGGGGAATCACGTTAGAAAATAAAGTGATTGAAGAACTAGGGTGAGAAAATAAAAACAGAATAATCTAGAAAAAATGGCAGTTGACTAAAGTAACAGTGCTCTGTGGAGTCCAAAGTGCAATGGTCGACAGCAGGAAAAGAACTGAGGAGGGCATGGGGCTGCCCACGGCTATAAAGAGAGGATGTCAACATGATGATATTGCGTGGGCGGTCCCAGTTAGACTGCTAGCAAAAATGTTTCCATGTGGTCCTGGTGCCTGATGGTTATAGTTCCTAAGGTGTGACCTGCTGCAAAAGATATCCTTGAAGAAGATTAGTAATTCTGCAGGCTTTGTGGTCAGCAAATGTATTCACTCAAACAGCTGCTGATGCTTCAGTGAAAACTTTGAAAAATGCCGCCAGCCCGGTAGCGCGGAGGGCTGAAGTGCTGGACGCCACACCTCATGCTGCGCCGGTGACCCAGGTTCAGGAACAAGCCCGGGTTGTTGGGGATCAGCCGGGGGGAGGGCAACAGCGACACTGAGCCGCGCGGGCAGCTCTCTCCTCCTGGGAGGGGACTGGAGGCTCCACGGCCACTGGGCGGCCCAGTGGAGGACAGATGGCGGGCGCTGACCACAGGGGCTCAGCGATAGCCATGGAGAGGAGTGGAAGGGCTGAGCCTGTGTCCATGGGGGCGTGTGTGGCCTCCGCATGCGGCAGCCCGTGTGCTGGGGCCCCAGGGAACAGGGGAGAAAACGGGCAAAAACCACACAAAAAAAAAATAAACTTTGAAAACTATTTAGAGTTCCAATTCAGTTCATATTTTATACATCTTGTATAAAAATCAGCAAAGACAGGGTGAAGAAGAAAAGGTTACTCATCATAGTAATGCTGTTGCTTCCAAAGGGATCCCTCACTTTGTTTAATAGCAAATTAAGGAATTTTGGAATGTAATTCATTTCTAAAGCTAGAGTGAGCTGTGATCACTAAAACTAGCTGAATGACTAACAAGTATACACAAATTCTGAAGAATGGTTGAAACAAGGCAGGACAAACTTATTTGTTTTGAAAAACAATATAATTCAGACCACTGAGCACCAATTGTTAAGGCACAGTAACATGCAATGCTCAAGCAAGCAGAAAATAACTTCTTACTCTTGTCTGAACCTTTTACCAGGTTCTGGAAGAGGAGAAAGGGATTAGGGTTTGTTAAGCATAACGAGGGGTCCATTTAGAAGAAAAAACATTACTACGATGAGTATTTTTTTTCTTCAAACCCCAAGAATCCCTCACAGCAGACTTCATAGCAGTACCTTGGGAGGCTTGGTACAGAACCTGTTTAGAGAAAAGGTTCCACAAGACAGCAGTGCCAACACTGGCATTATTTCTAGACTGTCCAGGTAGTAGTGTTTTGAGAAGGTGTGTAGCACAGTGCTTCCAAGTCAGCACTTCTCAGAAGAGGAAGATTCCTGATTTTGACCACTAAAATCAGAGAGAGACCTTCACAAGGCCCTAATGTATTTGCCTAACTGAATCTAAGGCAGAGGCGGATTCATGCAGTGGCGCACGTGCACGTGCCACCCCCTTTCATGAGTGGGGGCGCACCATCCCGCATGCTACCTCAGCCAGAAACAAACATTTTTTAAACTGAATGAAAAGATGAATAAGAACACTGGCATGTGTCTTCTAATCTTCCCCCACGTAATTAAAAGAAGAGCAACAGACACTTGTGCGGGGGAAGAAGACACATACCAGCTGCAGGTTGTAAAACAAGCAGGGATTCAAACGTTGGCGCCGGTTCAGTGTCAGTGGTCTCGGCTCGAGCTGACAGAGCCAAAATTTACAACCATAGTTCTTATAGGGATTGGTCCAGTACTCTATGCCTGTGTTTCACATGCACACAGCGTGGACACTGGAGAGTGGACCAATCCCTTATTGATTCTTGCTTGGATTGTTTTCTTTTTTACATTCCTGTCAGCATGCTAGCAATCCTGAGGTGTATGAGACTTGCCCTCAGGACTGCTCGATCCATACTGTGCTGCTTTGCCTTACTATAACTCCCCAAATTCTGCTCCAGTTGTCCTATAGTGCCGCCGACCCTTTCATGACTAGTGCCTCCGCTGCCTGCTCCCCACCTGTTCCTGTGTTGCCGGAATCCAATCTGGGACAGAGTGCTGCAATAAGCAGGTAAGTGAGAGACAAAATGAAAATGAATTCATTTATGCACTTTGAGCGTGCTGAGGTCTCTTCAGCTGTCAGAATGCTAGTGTGTTTACAATTTTTTTAATCTCCTGTCTCAAACTGTCCACCTGCTCTCATCTCTCCGATGTGCAGAGTCCTTTCCTTCAACCTTTCCCTAAGCATTTCTGAAGCTCTGCCTTATGTGAGCACCACTTTGTGGTCATCTAGGGATCTGTACAGGGGGCCAGTTCTGTTCCGATGAGTATTCGGTAAGTACAAGGCTCTCTGTCTCTCCCTCTTGCTCTTTTGTGTAGGTGGTCAGTCGATCAATTGATGCGCAAACTGGATCTGTTATCAATAATCGCAGCCAAGGGTCGCTAAACCTGAACACTGTTATTCCAGTCCCTGTCTGTGAAACTTTTTAATTGACACTTAATTAGTTCGAGATCATTTAGAGTAAAATGTTTTATTAGGAATTTGCACGAAAGATTTGTTTGATGCACTGATGTGTTACCCAAACCTACCCGACTTAATAGGTAATACATCCTCATTCAGTTTGTGTGTGAATTGTGACTGTGACAGTGTTGGGGGAAATCCTCTTCCGAACCTAGCCCAAATAAAGTTGACAGCTCTGTACCTTCTTAAGTCAAACAGACAAACATCCGAAGATGAATGCGTCACTCTGCTTAAAAACACAGAGTTTTAACCCCTTGATGCCTGTAAGTACTACTGTGCATGGTTAAATGATGCTTGCAAGTTCTTGAAATGATCAGGGGACCTTAGCTGTAGAAAATGAAAATGTAAAACGGAAATTATGCAAAAACATCGAGCTATAGGTGAAAACAAGGTTTGGCCTAGTAGAAAATACCTGCCTTTTTTCTAAAGCTCATTGAAATGAAATACACTTTGTTATCTTTTAATCTACTTTGAACTAAATGAACATATATAGCGAGCCAGGGATTGCTCACATTTTTAAATGACAGATGAAGGCAAACAGGATATCTTGAACTGTTAGAATGGGCTCATTTGGGTATGGGAGGCAATTATCTTTAGTTCCAATTTGCAAACAGAATTATAAAGTCAAACAGCTTCCATGGTTTGGAAATAAAGCTGGACACACATTTTTTAGAAACATTCCAGTCTGTGTTAGTGGCAATAAAAAAATATATTTTGAAAGTAGGACCAGATGACCAACTGGAACTTGAAAAGTAACAGTGGGTAAATAAATGGGACAAGCCACTTGGAATGTTTTTTTCCAGCATTCTGAGTTTGTTTTCATTTTGCTTCCTTTTTTCATTGTTTTTTAGCTTATTGCTAGCACCCGACTGCTCCTCAAATTGATGGTTCTATACACGGCCCATTGGAGAAAAGGGGTTTCTCTACCTGCCCTCAGCAGAATTCAGTGCAGTGTAGCAAGAGCACGTGAGCGTTTTATTATAAACGATGAATCTGAAACTTCAGCTAAAGATGTCCAGCCACAGTTCTTGGTTATTGTTTTTTTTTTATTATTTCACAAGAATTGCGTTTGGACAATCAGAAGGCATCTCGTGCACCAGAAGCAATAAATCTTCCCTGATACACATTGCTATCTGTTAACAACACAGTTCTTATGTGTTACACCCCAGCCTAATGGATATATAAGGGATATGTGGGGGCCGGGGCGCCTGTGGGATAACGAAATGATTTGTACAGTTGCCTGTGACCTTGAGTAACCTCATGAGTGAGGGTTACGAGTTGTCACTGGCAACTGTAGAAATAACTTTTGTTATCCCACAGGCGCCCCACGCATATTTGATTTATGCAACAGGATTTTTTGGGGGTTCAGTTTTGCTATATTTTATTTTTTTCTTAAGTTTCTTTCCATGTTTTTTCTCTGTGCCTGACTGCTGTGTTTGGTTTGCAGGGTTGCTGTGCTGAGAAAGAGGAAAAAATGGCTTTTTTTTCTTAAGAGTGTTTTCATTTAAAATGTGGTTCTGGTTTTTTGAGGGGGGGGATTTGGTCAGGGTGTGCATTTTGTGAATCTTTGGGACTGTGATAGCTTGGGTTGTAAAGAGCTCTGTGAGAAGGTGAAAGTGAAACTGGGAGGCAGTACTGCTGAGCAGGCAGCACAGGTGGTGGTGGTTAGTGATGTAGTCACTGTGTGGATAAATGGGTGATGATGTAATCACTATGTGGATAACTTGAAGTTATCCACACTGTGATTACATCACCACCAATTTATCCACACAGTGACTCAGATAACTGAAATTAAGTGTCAGTTTTTATCCTGACACCTGTTGCATAAATATATATATATATGTATATACACACACACCAATAATTTATAGATACATATTCCAATAACTTATAGTGCAATACAACTGTATCAAAATTGAGCCTCTAGATAAACCTGGGATGAAAGAGGAACCTGAACGTTTTTATTTGAGATTTTGCCCAATAAAAATGCATTTGAGGTCGCCTTCCAGTTTGCCACCTTTTGTTTTTGAATTAGACATTATAAAACCTAATCTCTCCGTACACTGCCTGCATGGGATACATTCAGTAGCTGCTTTGACTGAAAGTACAGAGAATATATGAAATTAATAAAGGTTTTCCAAACTTCTTCCCTGACATCGGAGGCTCTTTCGGATATGTCCTAGAATCATGTACTACTATTGTTCTGTAAGCAATATGAAACCACGTGAGAGAGAAAGAGCCTCTGATGTCAGGGAAGAAGTTTGGAAAAGCTTCATTTCATATATTCTCTGTAGGTTTCCTGTATGTAATTAATAAATATGCACGGTTAGCATGAAAACAGAATTATGGCCCTAAGACTTCATTTGCTTTGGCTGCTTGGCTGTACAGGCAGTATAACCCGCTGCTTGTGAAATCGTGATCATCTCCTCAGAAGCAGGCTGCAATGTCATAAACAGAGGAACCAAGTAATTCAAGCAGTAGTACTCTAGCCCTTCCCAGGTGGCCAGGCAGCTAGTCCTTTGTCCACCCCTTTTCCCAACCAAGTCAATATCCCCCTACTCCCCATCCCAAAAACATTTTTAATAGAAAGATATTTACGCCTGACCTAGTGGCGGTAGGGTTGAGCTGGGCGCCACACCTCGCTCACGTCGCGACCGATGTTGAGGAATGGGCAGAAGCCGCGGGTCAACAGGAGGGAAGGATTGAGCATCTGAAGGACTGCTCTCCTCTCTCTGAGGAGAGCTTACAGCACCGGTGTCAGGTTGCCCCCTGGCGGTAGTTGGGGAGTGCTGGGTGACAGGCGACAGCATGGGGAGCAGAGTGCAGACGCTTCAAGGGGAGCACGCACAGAAGCATGCAGGCTCCTCCTCAGCTTGCATCATTGCACGCACCCGGTTCCACGGGGAACCAACAAGAAAATCAGGTGGGGCCTCCACCTCTATGAAGCCCTCCCCGGGCTTCAATTAGCCTCTGTCGCCGGATCCCCAATTAGTTACTGGTACCGCGGGATGGATAGGGGAACCAGTTCTGTGGCCCTGCCCTCTGGGGGGAAAGCCGGGGGTGACAGGGGGGTCACAGCAGTGACGGAAGGTAGAAGTCCGGGGGCCGTGACCAGGGCAGAAACTTGGCGGAGGGGCCCTGCCACAAAAAAAAAAAGAAAAGATATTTACAGCTCCTAACATTGTGTGAGGTGCTGAATGAGTTTCTTAAAAAGCCAACAAAAAAAAAGGAATGGGGGAAGTTGGAAGAGGCTTGAATTAAATGGTGTGGATGATGGGTGGTAAAGGATTGTCTTTTAAACTAATTGTTGGCTTGTTACACCCTCATGCCAAGGATCTAAAGTATATTTGGCTGAACAGTCCAAGCAGATCTAAAGACAGAGGGTCTGAATCAAAGCTGAACTGAACTGAAGTTGCCAATTCTGACATTCTCTCACCCTTAGTCAGAACATTCTCTTGCTACTAAAAACACTTGCATGAAACCTGGCTGTTTGTCCATTAGACTGTATCTTTTCCAGCTGCTTTTTCTGCCATGAAATCAAAATCCTCTACTCCTTACATCAGACAGAGGTATCGGTGTACAGATTATATATGTTTTAATGACAAACAGGTTGTGATGTAATAAGGAGAACTATGGCTTCACGGCAGGAATAAGCAACTGGAACAGACGAAGCCCAAGGAAAAATAAAATGTCCATTTTAGTGAAACTGTCTACAGTAATAAAAAAATTAGAAGTTCCTGAAATTTAAATTTTTTGAGTAATTTTATGCAACCGAGTTCTGTGGATCCCAACTCTGTGTGTGTGTGTGTGTGTGTGTGTGTGTGTGTGTGTGTATGTTACATGATGTACACATACGTTACAGAAATGTTGAAAATAGCGTTAACGTATTTTATTATGGTTTTTTATGTGGTTTGACATGTATGCAACAAGGTAACATACAGTGCATTTAAGTATGCTTTTGGGATACCATGCAAATAAACTTTAGGAGGGGGATTGCTAGTAGAAGGAGGGAGGTGGTGCTGCTGTTGCATCACTCGTTGGTGAGGCTTCACCTGGAATACTGTGTCCAGTTCTGGAGGCCTCACTTCTGCAAGGAGTTTGACGGTGGATGAAGAATAGTGGAGAGTAGCCAAAACAGTGTGAGGGTTGCATGAAAACCCACATGAGAAAAGGCTGCAGGAGACTCAACATGTACTCCTTAAAAGTGAGTAGAGTGAGAGGAGACATGATTTACACCCGCAGGTACCTCACAAGGGTGAACAAGGTGCAGGCGGGGTGTCTCTTTCAGAGAAAAGGCAGCACCAGAACACAGGGGCATGCAATGAAGCTAAATGAGGGAAGTTTAGGAGAGATGTGAGGAAATACTTCTTCATGGAATGAGTGATGGGTGACTGAAGCAGCCTTCCAGAAGAGGAAGTGGGGGCAGAGACTGCGACAAACTTCAAGCATGCGTGGGATACACACAGGAGAGAACTGGGTAGAGGAAGGTGGGGAGGGGTGCCAGTGACCAAATAGGGTCAGAGAGTCACAAGCAACTGCTGTGTTCATTTTTTTTTTATAAGTTTCTCTGTTCACGTCCTTTTGACCTGAGCCCATCTCCTAGTTTCTCTCCATCACAGTACTGTGACAAGAGGCCTCAGCAGGGATGGGAAGGAAGAAGATGGACATGCCTGGTTGTTCTATCAGAACAACCAGACATCTCCCTCAGAATCGATATACCCATGTGATGCAGCCATTACTGTTTGCAGTTGCTTTGTGATGGAAAGGGAACTAGGAGATTTTCTGATGGGCTAGTCAACACTTTGCTCCTGAAACTGGGCCTAAAATACACCATTTCACACCTATATTTTCAAAATTTCCTGGGGGGCATGCCCCCAGACCCCCCCAGAAAGGTTTGGTTTTCGTAGCAAAGTGTGCCCCCCCTCTTCTGTCAATTCCTGGATCCGCCACTGTTAGGTACTAGAAATGCACTGCTAAAGTCATCTGAAGAAAGAAGAGGCTAGAACTTGACTGGGGACAGAATCAGATTCATTTCAGTGCAGTAACTGCTCACTGCTGCTTTTATTGTTTTTTTTACTGCTTATTGTTGATTTCACTTTGTAGCAGGTTGATATTTTTACTACTTGTAAATAAGAGACTAGCAAGGAATTGTTTTGGGGCTGTTGAAAATTTGAAACCTATTTTAGTGTGCTTTAAGTGGGGCTGTTATTTATTTGAATTAGAAAACTATTTCTTCTGATTTCAAACCTATTTTGGTGTGCTTTTAGTGGGGCTGTTATTTCTTTGCTGTCTTTATCTGCTGCAAATTTTGCCACCTCACCCACCCTTGCCCCGCACTCTTTAAATACTCTGTTTAATCTGATTGACAGGAGCCAAGCACAGGCAATAGCAAGGACTGTGGAGTAGGAGGGGGCATAAGGGGGAGTAAGCACGTCCTCTGCACAAGTGTTTTGACTCATTTTTTGTTGTTGTTTTCCTTCTTTTTAAAATTATCTGAGTGATTGGTGGCACGATTTTAGGGACAGAGGATTGATGAAGTTGTTTCTGTCTTTTCCTGCTCTTTGAAATTATCTGATGGATCAGTGACAAGATTTTGACCAGAAGCTGTTTCTGGATGTATTTCACTGACATCACAGGAATTTGAGCACACTTACTCAAAGCAACTAGAGTCCATAAACATAGTAGGGGCATAGTTAAAACAATTTTGTAAAAGGGGGAGAGAGAAGCAAAAAAGCTACAGTGTACAAAAGGGAAAAAAAGCAACAAAGCAAAGGGTGGGTGCATAAAAGGATAAAGAACAGAAGATGCAGAAAGGATAAGGAAAAGATAGGCAAAGAAAGATTATGGGCATCATGCAATGCAGTAGTTGTGGTTCAGGAAGACCTTCTGGACACTGCAGTGCTGCACCTCTCTGTGTTGAGGGCAGAGGTTGCAGGACTCTGAGCACAGCTGGCAAGAATCCAGGCAGCCCCCCCCCCAACACACACAAATACCACAATGTCTACCACCACTCCCTCAGAGGATGCCAAGAAGCAGGGACGGATGGACTACCGTGGGCTCAGAAAGGGTGAGGGAGGTGGGATGAAGGCACATCCCCCAGCCAGTGACACTTCATAACTCATATGCCATCTTGGCAGAGAAGGAAGATCGCACAGCATCTCCAGAAGTGGACACCAAGGGGGATGAGGGGGTCATCCAGTACGGAGCCCCGAGGGCAAATGGAAAGAGAACACACAGGAGGAGGAAGCAAATCCTGTTTGGGGACTCTATCATTAGGGGGACAGATTTGGGAATAGGCAGCAGTTGGGAAAGGGTGGTAGTGTGCCTACCTGGAGGCACAGTTCGGAGGGAGGGCAAGTGTATCCTAAGGATCGCTAAGGCGGTGGCAAAGAGGGGGTAGCTGGATGTCATTATCCACGTGGGGACAAACGACCTGGCAGAAGGGGGGGTAGACGTAGGTAAAGTACAGGAGAAATTCAGGGAGTTGGGGAGACGTCTTGTGCAAGTAGCACACTCTGTAACCTTCTCAGAGATTCTACCTGTCCATGGCAAGGGAGTGGGCCGAGACATCCACACCATGGCATTCAACACACGGCTGAAGAAATGGTGCGGAGAGGTGGGGTATGGCTTCATCGGGGATTGGGACCTCACCTGGAGGGATGAAGGACTGTATTCACTGGATGGCCTATATCTATCCGGGGGTAAAAGCATCCTCACTGAAAAGTTTAAATGCTTCCTCAACAGGCATTTGAACTAACCAAGAAGAAGAGGCAAATGCAGTCAGGAGGACTACTGTAGCCCCCCCCCCCCACGACATATCTGGATGTGGGGAGACCCCAATTAGTAGACGGACCAAAAAAAAAATACAAGAAAATAATTGGTCACAATAGGAAGGAAAACAGAAAATATAATTCAAACATGCCACAAGGCACAGACCGGAAAACGGGAAAAGGAAGAGGGGTGCACAGGATGGAAGGTAATGTGCACAAATGCCCACAGTCTGGGAAACAAAATCCCAGATCTAATGGCATTGATGGCAGACAGAAAACCTGAACATTATGGCTGTGTGGCTATTACAGAAATGTGGTACACAGGGAACCATGACTGGGATACAGCCATACCAGGATACACACTTTTTAGGAAGGACAGGAAAGGGAAGAGGGGAGGGGGGGTGGCTATGTATGTGAAGGAGGGGATTAAAGCAACGGAAGCTCAAGAGTTACACGAAGGAATGGAGGCACTGTGAGTCACCCTAGAGGTGGGAAATAAGACTGCCATTCGCCCTGGAGTGGTTTACAGGCCTTCTGCACAGAGGGAGGAAACAGACGAAGTTCTGGTGGAGACAATTCACAAAATGGCAACCAAAGGGGAACTACTGCTAATGGGAGACTTCAACCTGCCAGATGCAGATTAGACTGCAGGTACAACAAGGAGCAGGGACTTCATGACCGCCCTGAAAGGGGCAAACTTAAGGCAGCTAGTAGTAGAACTTACCAGGGAGGGGGCTATACTGGATTTGGTGATGACCAACTAAGATCACAGATGTTGAAGTGGGCAGTCCCCTTGGTTCCAGCTACCACAGGACAGTACGGTTTACAGTAACCACAGTGGTAGAGAAAAGTCATACAGGGATTAGGGTTCTGGATTTCAGGTAGGCCAACTTTAAAGAAATGGGGGGACAGCTTAAAAGTGCCCTAGCAGCAGAAGGTACAGGGGGAGATGTGGAGGTATAGTGGTCTAGACTCAAAAGAGTCATAACAGAAGCAATAAGATGGGACTTCAAGTTCTGGTTACCAGCTAATGGCAGCTTAAACCTCGGAGCTCATTCTCGGCCAACAGATTATCCAGCTACATCGAATACTTAAAATCACCATCCTGTCACAGAATCATCGGATCACTGAGTTTGCCATGTCTATGAAGCAACAAAATAAAGATAAGACAGCAGGTACTAACCTAAAGCAACAAAATAATAAAACAGGTGCCCACACACAGGCTGCACCATGAGAGGAATCCACTTCAACGGCAGTCCTCACCCAAAACCATAACTGGGAGGAAGAAGAATGCACGATCACCTCAAAAACGCTTTGCAGTACACTGAAACAAATGAGCGAAACTTTACATCAACTGGAGACCAGAGTTACTGAAGACTGCCAGACACTGGCACAATTAGAGACCCACACAACAGCAGAAACCACCTTATCTGACTACACCAGCACCTCCAACCTCCACAATACAACTCTCCTCGACCTTCACTGCAGAGAGAAAGCCCTTGAGCAACAGTTAGAACAACCAAAAAATAGAAATCACTGCAATAACATACGGTTACATGGGGTACCAGAGAGGAGTGAGTCAGGAAATATGCTTAACCTCACAGAGAGCTTCCTAAAAGAAATCTTGAATTTGCCAGCAGATAAAGATTTGGGTATAATTTGTGCACATTGCTCTTTAATATCATGGCCTAAGGACTGAAAGGCTCGACCACGATCCACAATGATGGCATTTGTGGACTTTCAAGTCAAGGAAGAAATTTTGCAAGCTGCATGGGCCGAAAAACAATACATTTTGGCGATGTTCTTCTCTTCTTTGACCAGGACTATGCCCCCCAAACACTCGCACGTCGTCAAAAAACATTTCAACTTGTTAAAGCACTTAGACAAGGAAGCCACCAGGCACAGGCAGAATATCTAGCCAAATTAAAATCACTTACCAAGGAGGGCTGAAAACGATTCACAGAACTGAAAGAGGCCAAAGAATTTAAGGCAGAACTCGGGGTGGGGGGGGAGGTTCCAGAGGATGGACAGACATTCAGAGCAAAGGCCTTACAATCCAGGGAGTGGACAACTGCGGGAACCAAAGGGACTCAGAAGAGAACAGCATCGGAGAATTCTGTTGTGTGGGACAGAGTCGCAGCCAAAAGATTCCTCCAGAACACAGAAACAGCTCCAGCTCGAACACAGGGGGACCAAGCAAGAAACTTAGAGACTACTAGCATGGACACTTGAATGAACATTTCGGGGTCACAGTAAGATTGCTGTTTCTTTTCCACCCTGCTTAATTAAAAGGGGGATGGCCCTGTGAGTTCCTGAGTGGAGCTTCAGGTTTAGGCTCTAATGATTCAGAGCCTGTGTACTGGTTCACTCAATGGTTTTATAGTGATACTGACACCATAATGGCTAATTTAGAAAGTTAACAATGGTGATATATCTATGAAACAAAAGCTCAAAGATTTAATCCAGCTGGATTTAATGTTATACTGGTGGGCGGGGAGGGACGGTCTCCAGGGGCCAGATTGGAGTGTTGCCAAGAAAAGAGTTACCCGATGGAAGTGGCCCGGGGCTTTGACGGGACGGAGCGCCCGGTGGCCACTTTTGGCATGGGGGTCCCTCCTTGATTCAGACCTCAGAAATCAGTCTTCCATTACCACATTTAAATTTCTAAGGTGGGCAACATTTGCTGAGAGAGAAATTTAACCTATATGAACTGATGCCTCAGTGGAGGCAATCTAGAAAGATGTGGCACCTCATTTCCTTGGCAACTGAGACTTTCACTTCCTAAGATTAATAATGGGATGGATGGGAGGGGGACCTCAAAGAGGATCTCCATCGCAGCATTAGATACAACTACACATCTCCCATAGGGGGAACACAATAAGTCTTGCCGAAGTGGAGGGTTTGCCCCAGGTTATCTCTAATGCGGTGAAGCCTTACCTCTATTAAGAGTGGTAAAACCACATGAAGGTATGTCTGAAAACTGAGGGAGGCTGTTGGGTTGGAGGAGACTCGGTGCCAAGGTGGCTGCAGGGGGGCTCCGTTGCTGTGTGGGCGGTGGAGGACCTTGGACCTCCCTCTTTGGGGCCCCTCATAGATTCAGGTCCTACTAATAACATAACCCCTTGAAAATAGGGGTAGCCTGACTCGATGGGCGGCACTTTGAGGCCCCCGGGGCCCTCCCAGGGTAGGTTTCCCGACCACCAGTGAGCCATGCCACTTGGCCACTCGAGATGTTATTTTTCATTTTCTAAGGCCGAGAGGGACGAAGTAGGACCTTCTGAAATCCTTGTTGTTTATTCCTACTTAGTCTGGTAATCTTTAATTTCCCATACACAGCTCCACCCTTACAGGGATAGAGGTCTCTGGAAAGGAAGCAGCTCAGACCGGCTTCTTCCCTCACCCCACCGAAGACTCAGAAGAGGATGAGGATTAAGGGTTTTATTTCACCTTGAAGTACCACTTGTACCAAATGTTAGCTGGACTGTTACTGCTTATATATAGTTTGCAAAATGTTGAGTCACACTGTTATATGTATTTTAATTTTGATATCTTATTTAGATGCACATTCCTCCCCCTCCAGAGACATAATTACCTGAATCCTTATTGACCCAATGGGTGACCTGAAAATCTCATCCCTGAACATTAGGGGTATAACCAGCCCAGTCAAGAGGGCACACATCCTTCAAGAGTTACAAAGACAACAAGTAGGGGTAACCTTCCTACAAGAAATCCATTTTGGGGCACAAGAACACCAGAAGATTTGCCACAGATGGGTGGGGGATATTTATGCCTCACACTATGTGGCACACCCACATCAGTGTGGGGGGGAGTAGCCATACTAATTCAAAGAAACATCCCACTTAAGATTTCTCAGGTAGAGGACAACCTGGAGGGTCAATTTATTAGAATACATGGGGAATACCGGGGTCAGAGGTGCACCCTGTTAAACCTTTACACTCCAAATGAGGAGTCAGAACGTATACCTTTCTTATCTAAAGTAATCAAGGACACTGTGGTGGACACATAAAGCCTAATCATAAATAGGAGGGGATTTTAACTCTGTTTTAGATTTAAACTTGGATAGAGTGGGTTCCCCAATGACTGGCCCCTCCAAGTCCGGAAAGGCATTGGCCAGATTGTGAACAGTGTTGGCCTTAATAGAGGGTTGGCGATTCCTGCACCAAGAGACTAAGACTACACATACTATTCGCTGAAATATAGAATGTATTCTAGGATAGATTTCTTTCTTATTTTGGCGAACTGGATCTCTAGTCTAACCTCAGCTACCATAGGGAACATTACGCTCTCAGATCATGCCCAGATAGGTATCCAACTTGACCTGGCACCAAGGCCTACTGAAACACTATGGCGTCTTAATGTTAGTCATTTAACGAATTCTGACTTCAAGGCATTAGTACAAAAATCCACAAAGACTTTCTTGCAACAAAATCTGCCAGGGGACACCAGTGCAGGGATAAGATGGGACGCCCTAAAATGCTATTTACATTGGGATATCATTAAATACTCTTCTCATGTTAAGAAAACCCATCTGAAACAACACACAGAGCTAGAGAAACAAACTGCACAGTTAGAAGAACAACACAGATCAACCCTTGATGAAGGTATAAAATTCCGACCAGATCAAACTAGACAGAAATTAAACCATCTCTTAGACACGCAAATGGAGGATCAACTTAGGTACTCCAAACAGAAATTTTAAGAGCATGGGAACAGAGCCGGTAAACTCCTGGCATGGCAACTAAGAAAGGAAGAAACTAATAGGGCAGTGCTGAAATTAAGAGACCCAGTAAGTAGACAGCCTACAACCCCCCCCCCCCCAACCGATTACTGCTGCCTTCCAACAATATTATGAATCGTTGTAAACAGCTGAAAGGGGATCAGGGCATTCAGAGCGAGCCCTCAACTATTTAAACACATTACAACTTCCAAAACTATAGAAAGATCAAAGACAATTGTTAGAAGCTCAGATCACAGAACAAGAACTTTGTCAAAAAATTAAACAGCTAAAGAATGGGAAATCCCCAGGTACTGACGGTTACTCGTCAGAATTTTACAAACAATTTGTTACTTCCCTGCAGACTCCCCTTTTGGATACATTTAATGAACTGGTGGGGTTGGGGGGGTGCCCAGCCTCTTGGAACCAGGCCCTAATGTCGGTCATACCTAAACTGGGAAAAGATCCAGAGAAATGTAAATCATACCGCCCTATCTCCCTTCTTCTGGTTGACCTTAAAATACTCACCAGTATTCTGGTGGATAGGCTTCAACAAATTATCTCACCCCTAATTCACAGAAACCAAACAGGCTTTATCTCTGGTAGATATTTACAAGACAACATCAGAAGATTCCTTAATGTCATCTCGGCCCAAAAAGGTAACAAATCTTTTCAAATAGCCATAAGCATGGATGCCGAAAAGGCGTTTGATAGGGTAGACTGGTCATTTTTATCCCTGGTTTTACAAAAATTTGGCCTAGGAGACAATTCACCAAAGCAATAGAAACCCTATATGCTACGCCTGAAGCCAGAGTAAAAGTCAACAGATTTCTGTCTAACAGGTTCCCACTGCATAGAGGCACACGGTAGGGCTGCCTCTTGTCCCCTCTGCTTTTTGCCTTCTCGCTGGAGCCTTTGGCAATTAGAGCAAATAGGAACATTAAGGGAGTGAGGGTTGGGGGACAGGAGCAGAAACTGGCTCTTTATGTTGACAACTTTCTTTTCTTTTTGGCAGACCCAGAGAGGTCTGTGCCCCCTCTCTTACAAGCCCTTTCAGATTATGGCTCCTTGGCAGGCTATAAACTGAATTTACAGAAGTCAGAAGCCATGATTCTAAGCAGCAGCCTGATGCCAGCGTTCAAAAGATCCTTCCTCTTTGCATGGGCATCCAAAAACACTTTTAAGTATTTAGGTATTAAGATTTCTGCGAACATTTATCAGTTATTCAGAAATGACTATCTCTCACTCGTTCAGGAACTACATGCAGACATGGCAAGGTGGAATCTACTACCACCTACACTGTATGGCAGAATCCAAACCTTAAAAATGAACGCTTTACCACGTCTTTTATTTTTATTTCAGATCTTGCCAATCCCCATACCAGGTTTCTTCTGGAATCAGTTGCGGAAAGACACCTAACAATTTATCTGATCAGGACATCACCCGCGACTTGCAAGGGCATTACTTCAGGCTTCTCGGGGAGAAGGAGGATTAGCCCTCCCTAACTTTTCTCACTACTTTCTGGCAGCCAAGGGAGCACAGCTGTGCACCTGGGCCAAATGCAGAGCAGACTCAGGGTGGTATCTCCTAGATGAGGAGACAGTGAAGGACTGGGCATTGTGGACACTCCCTATTAACAGCTAGAGACAACCCTTTGTTTAAACATTCCCTCCGAGTACTCCTTAAACTTCTAAAACTAACCCACACCCCCGAAGGACTGGGCCCCTGTCCCTCATTAGATATGAGGTTGCTTCTGAGCCCCCAAGATTAGACCAAGGCTTCTGCTTTGGTCAGCTAATAAGTTATCCACCTTCTTACAATGCCTAACTACGGATGGATGCTTATCATTCGCCCACCTCAGAGCACAGTATTCCCTTAGAAAGGAAGCTCATTTCAGATTTTTACAGGTGCGGCACATTCTGTTGACTCCTGGGATCCAATCCCAAATTCAAAGAGACCGCACAAGTCTAGAATCATTCTTCTGCTAAGCCATTACCCTCAGAAACAACACATGCTATCTTTTGCAGCTGTACTCCATACTGAATCAGCAAGAGATTTCACCACTTCACAAAGTGAAGGACAAATGGGAGCCACACCTTGGTATTCAGATAGATCTGGCCCAGTGAACCAGAAGGTTTGCAAGAGGCTAGCAGGTAACTGCCTCACCCACTTGGAGAGAATACAACTAGAAGATACTAGTACGTTTTTTTCCTAACTCTAACCATCACTAAGCACTTCAGAACCACCTCCTCTGACCTTTGCTGGAAGAATTGTGGTAACTGAGGGGCACACTCATATATTTTTTGGGCCGGTCCTAAAATTCAGGGCTTCTGGAGGACAATACACACACAAATCCAAAATCTTACAGGTATCCAGATTCCCTATACGGGTCTCGAGTTAATGCTAGGATTCCCCACCCTACTTACAGGAACTAAACAAAGGGGAGCCCTGGGTCAGATGCTCAGATTAGCAGCCTTGAAGTGTATAACCTCTAGATGACTCTCTCTCCTCCCACCTACTTTGCAAGACTGGCAATCAAGGGTGACAGAGTTAGGATGGAGAGTATTACTAGTAAACTTCGACTGCATCAGGAAAAATTTCTTGAGATCTGGAGCCCGTGGCACCAACTTCAAATTAACTTAACACAATTGGGTCAATCGAACACCAATCCGGAGGAAACTGATAAATGGAATTGCTCAAAAGTCATTGTTTATGATTGTTCATGATTTTTTGTTTTAAATTTGTTTAATAACACCTAAAATGTTATATGGAGAATTACTTTTAGGTATCCAAAGACTCTACAAAAAGGATAATAATGGACATTAACATCAGTCAGTGTGAGATAAATATGACTATTCATATGTACATTTTGTGTAAATATACAAAAGATGAACAAGGTATTTGTAACAAAAAATATAAAATATGATGTGAAATGAAGAGATGTTCAATAAGACTATGAAGTTAAAAAAAAAAAAAAATAACGACACTGTGTTAGAATGCATAGTGAGAGTAAAAGAAAGAAACGTCCACTATGGTTCTCAAAGGTAGTGGCCGAGAAAGTAAGTAAAAAAAGAAAGGTCTTTAGGAAATACAAGGAGACTCGAAAGGATGAGGACAGGGAGAAGTATCTGGAGAAACACAAAGAATCTGGGAAAGCAGTCAGAAGGGCTAAGGCACAGACAGAGAAAGGTATAGCAGGAGAGAAGACAGGCAATTACAGGCCTGTAAGCCTGACCTCAGCAGTGGAAAAAGCTAATGGAGTCTCTACTTAAGGAGAGGATTGTGACGTTTCTGGAGACTAGCGGGGCGCAGGATCCAAGGCTGCATGGATTCTCAGCGGGAAGGTCCTGTCACACAAATCTAATTGGTTTCTTTGACTGGGTGACCAGGATGGTAGATCAGGGAGGGGCGGTGGATGTGGCCTACCTGGATTTCAGCAAGACCTTCAACACCGTCCCACATAGGAGATTGCTAAATAAACTGAGAAACCTGGGAGTGGGCCCTATGGTAGTAAAATGGGTTGAGAACTGGCTAAGGAACAGGACTCAGAGGGTGGTAGTAAATGGCATGAAATCAGAAGAGAGGGAGGTGACCAGCGGGGTGCCACAGGGATTGGTGCTGGGACCAGTCCTGTTCAATGTCTTCATTAGCGACATTGCAGAGCATCTGGAGGGAAAGGTATGCCTGTTCGCGGACAACAACAAGACCTGCAACACAGCTGACACACCGGAAGGGGTAGAAAGAATGAGGATGGAGCTAAGCTTATTGGAAGAATGGTCAGGTGTATTTCAGTAGAGGTTCAATGCTACAAAGTGCAAAATAATGCACCTGGGTCACAGGAATCCAAGAGAGGAGTGCAGGATTTGGGGGTTGGCCACCACAAAGCAAGAGAGAGACCTGAGGATCATCATATCAGATGACCTAAAGGCGACAAAGCAGTGTGAAAAAGCGATGGGGAAGGCAAACAGAATGCTGGGATGCATAGGTAGGGGCATAACCAGCAGAAAGAAAGAGGTGGTGATGCCACTGTACAGAGCACTGGTAAGGCCTCACCTGGAGTACTGTGTCCAGTTCTGGAGACAGCATCTCAGAAAGGACATAGACAGGAAGCAGTCCAGAGAAGGGTGACGAAAATGGTACATGGGCTGCACCAGAAGCTATATGAGGACAGACTCAGGGACCTTAATATCTATTTGCTGGAGGAGAGGAGAGAGAGGAGGAATAAGATAGAAACATTCAAGTACCTTAGGGGTATAAAAAGGGTACAGTAGGGAAGCATATGTCAGTGGAAGCATTGCACAAAGATAAGGGGACAGGATATGAGGCTGGAGGGAGGAAGGCTCAGGGGGATGTCAGGAAGTACTTTTTCACAGAAAGGGTGTGGATCCGTGGAACAGCCTTCCAGCAGAGCTGGTGGGGGCTAAAGCAATATGGGCGTTCAAGAGCGCATGGGATAGGCATAAGGGTACCCTGGAGATGGGCAGAGAAGGCATGCCACAGATCAAATAGGATCCTGGCTGTCAACACTGAGTAGTGAAATGGGCAGACTAGGTGGGCCGTAAGGTCCTTATCTGCCATCGGATTCTATGTTTCTAGGAGGAACAGTCTGTTCTTTAATGCTGATGATTTTAGGGACATGGACTGGTGCCATAAGATTCTGAAAAAAAAAGTGGCAAAATCAGGCAGACTACCTGAAATAAGAAACACTTGGAGATCACAGTACTGTTTTCCAGCTAGCTGCTTTACGAATTTCTTGCAGGAGGATACTCCTTGATGCTGCTACAGAGGCAGAGGTGACTCTTGTTGAGTGTGCCCTGAGGCCTCTGGATGGCAATTTACCAGCTCTGTCATAACAGAATTTATGCTGGGGACTACCCAGTGAGAAATGTTTCTCCTGGGTGTTGGTTTACCTTTCTCCACTTCACCATAGGCGACAAACAGCTGAGTGCTAGTGGGCTTGACCGCCTTTGTGTGGTCCAAACAGTAACTTAGTATCCTTTTAACATCCAGATTGCGGAGCTTTTGCTCCCCCAAGCTGGATTTTTCTGTAAAGAAAACAGAAAGGGCAATTGATTGATTTAGATGGAATTCAGATACTTTTGGGAAGAATTTCCTATTTGTCATTAGGACTCCTTTGTCCCTATGGAAGATTATGTAGTTAGGCTCTGTGCAGAGGGCTTGCAGCTTGCTCACCCTCCTGGCAGATGTCAGTGCCACCAGGAAAACTGTTTTCCAGGTGACAAACGTCAGTGCAGCAGTGGCCTTGGGCTTGAAAGGGGCCACCATTAACTGGGTAATGCACATTCCAGGTGACATACTTCAGTGCAGCGGTGGCCATGGGCTTGAAAGAGGCTTCAATCAGCTGGACAATGCACACGTTCAAGTCCCAGAGAGGGACATGGTCCCTCAGTAGAGGGTACAGGTGAGTAAGGCCTTTAAATTAATTTCTGAAAATGAGCTGTGAGGCCACTGACCTGACTTTGCCAGCTAATGGTAAGCTGACACTGCTGCTAAATGTACCTTCAGAGCCTTAGGACCAGGGACTGGAGGTCAACCAGGTAGTCCAGGATTGTGGACAGACTTGCCCAGATGGGGTTAATCTGTCACAGGGTACACCAGAAGGAAAATATTTTCCATTTTGAAGCATAATTTTCCTTTTCCTGGTTTTCTAGAAACCTTCAGCACTTCCATTACTTTTTCAGAAAGGTTTAGTCTAGAGAACTCTAGCTCTTCCAGAACCATGCTCTGATGCGCAGAGTTCTCAGATCTGGGAATATTATCCTGCTCTGAGACAATGTCAGTAGATTTTATTTCAGAGGGAGGTTGATAGGATGCCTGCTGAAGAGGGACAGAAACATGGAGTATCAAGTCTGCCTGGCCCAGTCTGGAACTATGAGAATCATAGTTGCCGACTCCCTTCTCAGTTTTATTGGTACTTTCAATAAAAGTGAGACTAGGAGAAAGGCATATAAAAACTTCCCCAACCAGCTTAAGACTAGAGCATCCTCTGTGACCGAACCCACCACTGGGGGTCTGCAACAGCATAGTGGGAACTGGTTGTTCTCCCAGGAAGCAAACAGGTCCATCTCTGGTATACCCCCCAGTCTGAATACTGATGCCAGCACCTGCTGTTTCAGGGTCCATTTGTGATTTTCCTGGCTGATCCTGCTCAGAATCTACCAGCACACTGTCTTTCCCTGGGAGGTGTACTGCAGATAGCTGAACTTCCAGGAAGCAGGCTAGGTTCCAAATCTTCATCACTTCTGTGCACAACTTTGAATATCTTGTTCCTCCCTGCTTGTTTATGTAATACATAGTTGTGGTGTTGTCTGTTCTGATCTGGACACACTGACCCTTGACCTGGGAGGAAAAAAAATGCATTGCCTACGGAGTCCCAGAATATTTATGTGCACACGAGTCTCCTGTGTGCTCCAGGTGCTACTCACAGTAAGGACCTCCAAGTGGATGCCCCAGCCTAGGAGGGAGGCATTTGTTGTGAGCATATATGCAAGGGATTGCTGAAGGAAAGGAATGCCCTCTCTGAGGTTGCATTCTTCCTTCCACCACTCGAAGTGCACTTAGCAAGACTTCTGTAACAGACACCAATCTGGACGGAGGGTCCCACCTGTGAAACCAGTGGTTCCTTATGTGATACAGAATATCTGAAACATGCTAGGTATTATAATAGTCAAACATTTTGTGCTATTGTTTTCTCTTCTGACCCTGCAAAAAGTGAGCTATCATTCTGACCATGGCCGTTGTGCGACGCTGACACAATGGCCATGGTCAGAATGATAGCGCACATTTTATACCTAGCTTGTCTTACACCCTATACATATATCAGTTGCCTCAGTGAAATGTACTCTGTTTGGCAAGTGGGTATGTATGCTCATACTAGAGGTGCCTCTTGCCACTCACACTGAGAAACGCTTTGGGATCGCGCATGCAGACAGCTCTGTAGCGCATGCAGCCAGACTGTCATAGAAATATAAACAAAACTCTGGTACCGGTGTGGTAACACCGGACTGCCTGTGACTTAAATTTTGCCTTCTTATTTGTCTTTGGCCATTCTTTTGCAGAAAAAATAACACCGCAAATTTTGTATCAAGCTGTGAATGGGATTACATTAGGAAAGAAGGAGACACTAATATTAAGTTATGGGAGTTGACAATGTCCCTTTAATAAAAGGAAACTATGTTTCACACAGAGAATAGTCAGAATTAGGAATAACTTGCCAACTAGAATAGCACAGAGAGGTACTTTCAACACTTTAAAAATAGACTACATGGCTGGCCCGCTGGCACAGAGGCAAGGCATCCCTCTGCAGTGCTGACATCCAGGGTTCGGGAATGGACTCGGGAGTCAGAGGGCCGGCCACAGGGAGAAGGACTGAGCATCCAGAGGACTGCTCTCCTTCTCCGGGGAGGCCTGAGTGTCCGGTGCACTACAGACCTCTGGAGGAGGCCGGGGGTTCCACAGCGGCCAACACTGTCACGTATGGGGGCGGGCCAGATGCTGGATGTCATTGCATGTCCCCACCCCTGGGGCTCTAGCATCAGGAAAATGACAGCCCCCGTGTATGATGCCAGCTTCGCCACTGTCCCCGCTGCCCACCAGTGTATGCCAGGGGGTGTCCCGCTCCTGTGGCCCCGACCCGGGGGTTAAGCCGGGTCTTGCCTACCCCAGTGTCCGTCGGGAGGGGGTGCCTGCCCAGCAGCCCTGCTCAGGGGGGCAAGCCTGAGCATGGGGGGGTCAGTGAAGCGGGGCTGAGTTCCAATTGAGGGTTCAGAAAAAATAAATAAACAGACTACATGACTGCCTTGTAAGTTATGAGATACAGGATTATTGCCACTAATGTTGAAAGGTAGCTATCATGGACCATTGTGTCCACTGCTGTTCCTATAATCCAAATGAAATCCAAGTGAAATAACTAAAGTTCTTAAAACACTATAAAATCATAGAATAATAAACCATAAACTGGCCAGAAGTGTAGAGATGACTTCAGGGTGACTGCTCTATTCAGGCGGAGAAATAAATCTGATGTTAGAAGTGAGTGGTGAGCATGACCTCACAGCAGCATTTTAATTTCATTCTAAAATTCCTTAATTCACATAATATTCTAAGGCTCTGGGGCTGCTCATTCCAGGGGAATGATTGCTGTTGTTAAACCTAAGTGAGGAATTCCTGGAGTTTAAAAGGTTTGTTGACTCTAAGGGAAGATAAATCCCCAGGACCGGGTTACATCCATCCCAAAGTGCAGAAAGAACTAGCGGAGGAACTGGCAGATCTTCTGGTGGACCTTTCAACAATTCGCTTGAATCAGGGGTTATACCACTGAACTGGAAAATGGTGCATGTGGTGTCACTCCACGAAAGTGGACCCAGGAATGACCTGCGCAACTACAGACCAGTCAGCCTGACCTCAATCATATGTAAGCTTATGGAGACCATCCTTAAGGAAAGGCAAGACACTCAATTGAATGAAAACAGTATCCAGGACAAGAGACAGCATTGGTTCATGGCTGTGAGATCATGCCAAACAAACCTAATTGAATTCTTTGACTGGGTCACTAAAACAGTAGAGAAAAGACAAGCGGTTGATAACCTATAACTCGACTTCAGCAAGGCCTTTGACTCTGTCTCACAGATTGACCAGAAAATTGAAGGATCGGGGGCAGGTGAGAGACTCACTGAATGGGTAGCCAGCTGGCTCAAAGAAAGGATGTAGAGGGTGGTGGTGGTGGTAGTAGTGGTGGAACTATCAGGTTCTAGGGAAGTAACCAGCAGGATCTCACAGGGCTTGGTGCTTAGGCCGGTGCTGTTTAATGTCCATGAACGACATTGTAGGAGGCATTAAGGGCAAGACTTGCCTGTCTGCAGACGACACCAAGCTCTGTTGGGGGGCATGGCTACAGCAGAAGGGGTAAAGGACCCAAAGGAAGAACTGTCCAAGCTCTAAAGGTGGTCTGAAATATGGCAACTTGGGTTCATTATGAAGAAGTACAAGGTCATGCATACTGGGGCCAAGAACTCAAGGACATAGTACAGCCTGGGAGGAGTTTGGGTAACCAGATCTGAGGAGGAGAAAGTCCTGGGGGTGGTGATCACTGGTGACATAAAGCAATCCTCCCACTGTAGGAAGGCAGCAGCAGCAAAAGCCAGCAGAATGCTGGGCTGCACTGCCAGGGGGAACAGTAGCAAGTGGGAGGAAGTCATATTGCCATTATACAGATCGCTGGTGCAGCCACACCTGGAGTATGGTGCACAGTACTGGCATCCCTATCTGAAGAAAAACTTTAACCTGCTAGAGGCAGTCCACAGGATAGTGACTTAGATGGTTAAAGGTCAGCAAGGCATGACATATGATGAGATGTTGGAGGACCTTAACAATGTACTTCCTAGAGGACGGGGGTTGGGGGGGCGGTGCATGACTGACAGCTTTAAGTACATGAAGGCATAAACAAGGAGCAAAGATAGCCCCTTCAGTCTCAATGACAATAAACTATGAGGGGTCACTGCCATAAGCTGGAGCGGAGAGGTTCAGGAGGTAGTTCTTCATGGAGAGGGTGGTTACAAGGTGAAAAAAGCTCTGTGAAAAGGTGGTTTCAATGGAGACAGTGCAGGGCTTCAAAAGGAGTGGAACAGGGTAAAGTGTAAAGTCAGGGCCAAAAGGACAGCGGGCAGAAGCAGGGGTAGCAGTTGGGGAGGAGGTGCATTCCTTAGATGCTCCTTGGGACTCTGCAATATGAGCAGACTTGACAGACCACTATGACTTCTTCTGCTGACACTTTTCCTATGTTCCAACTTCTCCTCCCAGTTATTTATTGCTGAGAAAATTTGCAAGAATACATGATTTTATTAGCACTTAGAGTTCATCTGCCTCTATAGCTTACTTCTTACTTGAAGTCAAAATTCTCTGTTGTAACATCACAATTTGTTGCCACTGGAGGTAACTGATGTCACAAGTACTGCATTATGGCCTCAGGTAGGGAATAAGCAACACGAATAGATCAACTCTTCATGAGACAAGATCCTGCTTTCATGCAAATAATCTCAGTAATAAATAATGGGGAGGAGGAATACAGAACAAATGTAAAATATAAGCTGAACTGTGCTGGACTAGTATGTTTTGTTACAGTTCTACAGAAGGCGGTGACTGCTCCTTAAGTGGCCTTCACTGCTGGTTGGTCAAATTCAGTCACAGCAATATCAGATGACAATACCCTCTAGAACAACAATTATTTCTTCACTGACCATGATAACAGCACATTCCACAACAATAGCTTAGAACAGCTAGACCAATTCTTGCAGCATTTCCACCTGTGGAATGGTGCCCCAGAATTTAGAATGTTTAAAACTCTTTCTTTCTCTCTCTCTCTCTCTGTACTGGTCTCACGTAGGGATATCACGGTATGAAATTCTGACGGTATGATTTATTTACTTATTTAAATAATTAACAGAGATTTACCAGGAAAGACATACTGAGCCGCAAAGTTTGTTTCCAGATGCATCGGGGGGGGATAAGTACAAACAAGTAGAAGCACAGTTGTTCACTTGGGAGCTTAAGCAACAGGTTGGTAGAAAAGAGGCCAGGAGTTATATTTTGTTTTAAACTGAAATTTTTGAATAGTTTGTTAGTGAAATTAGTTCTATGTGTTAAAAATTATTACCTTGAATTTGAACTGATACTTGGGCTGTGATATTGTAGGTTTGGGGATAGATGTTTGGCAGGGAAAATTAGAAGGTAATTTAAATGTGTTGTTTGCCTGGTGTTTGGAGGAGGGGACATTAGATGCAATTAACTTGTCTTTAAACAGGAATTACTGTGGCTTTCATTGTTCACTTGGGAGCTTAAGCAACAGGTTGGTAGAAAAGAGGCCAGGAGTTATATTTTGTTTTAAACTGAAATATTTGAATAGTTTGTTAGTGAAATTAGTTCTATGTTTTAAAAATTATTACCTTGAATTTGAACTGATACTTGGGCTGTGATATTGTAGGTTTGGGGATAGATGTTTGGCAGGGAAAATTAGAAGGTAATTTAAATGTGTTGTTTACCTGGTGTTTGGAGGAGGGGACATTGGCTGCAATTAACTTGTCTTTAAACAGGAATTACTGTGGCTTTCATTGTTCACTTGGGAGCTTAAGCAACAGGTTGGTAGAAAAGAGGCCAGGAGTTATATTTTGTTTTAAACTGAAATATTTGAATAGTTTGTTAGTGAAATTAGTTCTATGTGTTAAAATTATTACCTTGAATTTGAACTGATACTTGGGCTGTGATATTGTAGGTTTGGGGATAGATGTTTGGCAGGGAAAATTAGAAGGTAATTTAAATGTGTTGTTTGCCTGGTGTTTGGAGGAGGGACATTAGCTGCAATTAACTTGTCTTTAAACAGGAATTACTGTGGCTTTCATTGTTCACTTGGGAGCTTAAGCAACAGGTTGGTAGAAAAGAGGCCAGGAGTTATATTTGTTTTAAACTGAAATATTTGAATAGTTTGTTAGTGAAATTAGTTCTATGTGTTAAAATTATTACCTTGAATTTGAACTGATACTTGGGCTGTGATATTGTAGGTTTGGGGATAGATGTTTGGCAGGGAAAATTAGAAGGTAATTTAAATGTGTTGTTTGCCTGGTGTTTGGAGGAGGGACATTAGCTGCAATTAACTTGTCTTTAAACAGGAATTACTGTGGCTTTCATTGTTCACTTGGGAGCTTAAGCAACAGGTTGGTAGAAAAGAGGCCAGGAGTTATATTTTGTTTTAAACTGAAATATTTGAATAGTTTGTTAGTGAAATTAGTTCTATGTGTTAAAATTATTACCTTGAATTTGAACTGATACTTGGGCTGTGATATTGTAGGTTTGGGGATAGATGTTTGTTGGCAGGAAAATTAGAAGGTAATTTAAATGTGTTGTTTGCCTGGTGTTTGGAGGAGGGACATTAGCTGCAATTAACTTGTCTTTAAACAGGAATTACTGTGGCTTTCATTGTTCACTTGGGAGCTTAAGCAACAGGTTGGTAGAAAAGAGGCCAGGAGTTATATTTTGTTTTAAACTGAAATATTTGAATAGTTTGTTAGTGAAATTAGTTCTATGTGTTAAAATTATTACCTGAATTTGAACTGATACTTGGGCTGTGATATTGTAGGTTTGGGGATAGATGTTTGGCAGGGAAAATTAGAAGGTAATTTAAATGTGTTGTTTGCCTGGTGTTTGGAGGAGGGACATTAGCTGCAATTAACTTGTCTTTAAACAGGAATTACTGTGGCTTTCATTGTTCACTTGAGACTTAAGCAACAGGTTGGTAGAAAAGAGGCCAGGAGTTATATTTTGTTTTAAACTGAAATATTTGAATAGTTTGTTAGTGAAATTAGTTCTATGTGTTAAAATTATTACCTTGAATTTGAACTGATACTTGGGCTGTGATATTGTAGGTTTGGGATAGATGTTTGGCAGGGAAAATTAGAAGGTAATTTAAATGTGTTGTTTGCCTGGTGTTTGGAGGAGGGACATTAGCTGCAATTAACTTGTCTTTAAACAGGAATTACTGTGGCTTTCATTGTTCACTTGGGAGCTTAAGCAACAGGTTGGTAGAAAAGAGGCCAGGAGTTATATTTTGTTTTAAACTGAAATATTTGAATAGTTTGTTAGTGAAATTAGTTCTATGTGTTAAAATTATTACCTTGAATTTGAACTGATACTTGGGCTGTGATATTGTAGGTTTGGGGATAGATGTTTGGCAGGGAAAATTAGAAGGTAATTTAAATGTGTTGTTTGCCTGGTGTTTGGAGGAGGGACATTAGCTGCAATTAACTTGTCTTTAAACAAGGAATTACTGTGGCTTTCATTGTTCACTTGGGAGCTTAAGCAACAGGTTGGTAGAAAAGAGGCCAGGAGTTATATTTTGTTTTAAACTGAAATATTTGAATAGTTTGTTAGTGAAATTAGTTCTATGTGTTAAAAATTATTACCTTGAATTTGAACTGATACTTGGGCTGTGATATTGTAGGTTTGGGGATAGATGTTTGGCAGGGAAAATTAGAAGGTAATTTAAATGTGTTGTTTGCCTGGTGTTTGGAGGAGGGGACATTAGATGCATTCTTAAATACTGAAAAGCCACTGGGGGTTGGGATTGAAGGGCTGAGTATTTCTGTTTGGGACTGAAATTTGAAGCAACAGGAGTTGGTGGGCCTGTGACATCATACGGTACCTGGAGTCTGCTTACACACACTGTTAGTGGGACTGAACACATACTGGACTGTATGTGTTTGTGAGACTTGGGAACTTTGTTGGTGGGGTTGAAATTGGGTTTGTAAATAACTACAGTCAGTATAGAGAAAACTGTACTCCAGGGAAAGGGACTGAGAAAAGGGTGTGTGCTATTAAAAACAGGGGATAATCAGGGTGGCCATATTCCACCATGGCAGGCATCTTCGGAAGGGTTGTAGGCTGCACAGGCTGTGGGATGGCAATAATTCTAAATTGGGCCTGGAGAGGGAGCTGCCCACTCTGTAGACAGCTATCTTGTATCAGGAGTGAGGTATATTGGTTAGGAGTAAGCTGTGGGAGCTGGGGGTGTCCAAGGATAAGGGGTGTGGATATGGGCAGCAGAAGGGTGGGGCTGAGGGAGGCTGGGGCAATGCTCTGAAATTACAGGACATTATGTTACAGCAAGCAGAAGGGGATATTAGGGACAGAGGACCCTTAGATAGGGAAGTTGATGCTAAGGGAAAGCGTGCAGGGTGAAAATTCTGAATTCAAAGGAGACTGAGGGAAGAGTCAGGAGGGGCTGTTGTGCGGAAGCCTAAAACAGCAGACTGTGGGAAGGGAGCTCCTAAGGTGAACAGTGCAAGAGAGGAAGAAGAGGGTCAGTTTAGAGATGCAGTCAGGAAACTCGGGTTACTTGATGGAGGCTGACATAGAGTGTCACAATAAATTTGAGATACTAAGCATCCTAGAGGGAGGAAGGGGTTGGTGAAATGAGGAAACTTATACAGAGGCCGGGAGGGAGTCAGATACCCATAGGGCATCACAGAACAGCTATGGAAAGGATAGACATAGTCCCAGAGGAGAGGGAAACATATATGTTAAGCAAATGGGGAGATGCAACATATTCCAGACATGAGGAGGAGAGCATGATTGGAGAGGAACAGGGAGACAAGGAGGTGGGAGAGGCCCCCTTCAGCAGGAAGGTCAGTACCAAGGATGGGGCCCTAGCTAAGGGGACCCACAGAGAGCCTCTGGAGACAGGGGTACTATTACAAGGGGGATGAGGGTGCGGGGAAGGGAAACCATCAGGGCCAGGATAAATGGTTCCAGATAAGAGAGGTTAAAGGGACACCTATTCAGAGGGGTTTGAGTTAAGTGGGCAAAATATGAAGGAGGCAGAAAGGGGAGGGTGACAGGGGTCTCTAATAAAGCAGGAAGACTCCCATGAAATTGCGATCATAAGAATAAAGTGGGGGAGGGGGCTGAGAGGGCATAGTGGAGTAACCATAAGGATGATGGCGGTGTTAAGGTTCTGTTACTGGGAGACTCGATGATTAAGGGTATCCATTGGGAGGACAGGGGATGGATGCCATAGCCAGGTGAAGGTAGTGAGTATCTCTGGGCTGACAGTGCACAGAGCAAAGTTCATAGTGTATGAAATGGTTAGGGATTGTGGAGAAACAGTTTCCTGGTGCATTTGGGAACTAATGATCTAGAGGAAATAGCATTATAGAAATCAAGCAAGGTTCCAAGAACTTGCCAGAGTCTGTCGGATAATGGATGCAACATTTCCTTTTGGAGATATTGCCAGTACCAAAGGCCTCAGTGGAGGAAAAAAATGAAGCTCACAGAGGTTAATGAATGGCTCAGGAAGTGGGGTGAAGAGAATGGGTTGGGGTGTTGGGAACTGGAATGGGTTTGGGAGGATAAGGGACTATATGCCAAGGACAGGTTTCATCTTGCCCCATTAGGGAAGAAGTCCTTAAACAGGGATGGCTGACTACATACAAGAAAGGTGGGGTTTAAACTTGTAAGGGGGAAGGATAAGGAGGGCTGACCAGAAGCCCTCCCCTCCAGATGAGGGTAGCCTTCAAGCCCAAGGGGAGGAAACAGACTGGAGGTGGAGGTTTCAGGAGGAGCAGGGAGGATGGAAGTATAAGGAATCTGGGTGGGGTTGACAAAAGGATCAGGGATAAGGGTGGGGGTTAGTGTTAGTAAATGCCAGGAGCTTGGGAAACAAGTTGCCAGAGTTCCAGAGCCATGCTGTTGAGGGGGTGGATGTGGCGGCAGTCACGGAAGCGTGAGCCAACAAAACTATGACTGGGACCTAAATGTACGGGGTACACTATGCTTAGGAAGGATAGAAAAGGAGGGCAGAGGGGTGGAGTGGCTATGTTCATTAGAGATGACATAGAATTGCTATGGTAGAAGAGGCAGAGGGAAGCGTGGAGGCCTTATGGGTCACCTTACGATCCCCAGAAGGAGATAAGGTCAAGCTGGGAGTAGCATAGGCCCCAGGATGAGAGTGATGTTCTAGAGGATGGTTTGCTGGACAACATCATTGCCCAGTGTGGTCCAAAAGGGAAGGAGTGGTGTTGATGGGGACCTAATATGCCAGGTACAAACTGGGGAACCATGTCCTCTAAGGTGGCCAAGGAGCAGAGGCTGCTGGATGGCTTCAGGATGTGTTCTTAACACAGCATGTGATGGAGCCCACAAGGGAGGGGCATGTCCTGGATGTGGTTCTAGCAGATGGGGATCTGGTAAGGGACATGGTTGTACAGGACCCCTGACTGGGAGTGACCACAATACTGTCTGGTTTCAAATAAGCATTGGGGAGTGGGGTGAGATCTAGGACACTGGCAGTGGACTTCAGGGGGCAGACTTTATGGGCATGGGAAATATTCTCAAGGATCACTTGAAGGATTACCTCAACAACAAGTGTGGAAAGGAGATGGGAGGTCATAAAGCGGGACTTCATGAGGCAGTCAGGATCTGCGCTAAGTTGAAGCGTAAGGGAGCAAGGTCACATAAACCATGCTGGTGGTCCAGTGAGGTCCAGGTAGCAGTCAGAGAAAAGAAGCTTAAAAAATATAAAACAACAAGAGGGATAGGGATAAGGAAATGTACCAGCTTGCATCTAGAAAAGTCACCCGTATGGTGAGGGAGCTAAGTCCAGTAAAGAACACAGCTGGCACAGGGATACATGGAGGGAAAAGGGTTCTCCAGTACATTGGGGAGCGGGAGAAAAACTAAGGGCCATCTCCAGCAGATTGAGATCAGAAGGAGGGTGGGTGGAAGAGGCGAGGACCAGGCAGAGTATTTAGCGAGTACTTTGCCTCTGTGTTCACTAGGGAGGGGATGGGATATCTACAAAGCAAGGCACAAAGGGATAGAAGCGGCAGGGAGTGGGATCAGGAGCAACAGAAATGGAGCAAAAGGAGAAGGTACCCCAGGGTGTCACATCTGGATAAGGATAAAAGACCAGTAAGGTGGAGGGACGGATGATGCCATCCCCACAAAGGTGTGGTTTGCCCTCAAGGCCCTAAAGAAAGACAAATCTCCTGGGCGGATGGCATTCATCCGAGAGTACTATGGAATTGGCGGACATACTGGCTGCACCCTGGTGGAGTTTTTCAACATGTCACTTGAGACAGGGAGGGTACCTAGGGATTGAAGTAGAGTCATGTGGTACCAATCCATAAAGGGGGTCAAGGAAGTACCAGGAAACTATAGACCCATCAGTTTAACTGGTGGTGGGAAAATTAATGGAGAGTATACTAAAGGAACGATTGGGGTTTACTTGGAGGAGATGGGAGGTCTGGATAGTCGGCAGCATGGGTTTGTGCCAGGTAGATCATGTCAAACCAACCTTGTGGAGTTCTATGAATGGGTAACATCAGAACTGGACAGAGGTAAGCCTGTGGATGTATTATTCTTGGACTTCAGCAAGGCGTTTGACTCTGTCCCCCACAATGGTCTGGTGGAGAAACTGATGGGGTTAGGAGTAGGCCTTTGATGGTCAGATGGATTGAAAACTGGATAGCTGGGCGCACTCAGAGAGTAGTGGTCTGTGGGGAGCTCTCGAACCCTACAGAGGTTGGTAGTGGGGTACCACAGGGCTCGGTCCTGGGTCCAATCCTGTTTAATGCATACATATCAGACATCAGGGATGGTATAGGGTGTGAAATGAGTCTCTTGCGGATGACTCCAAGATGGGAGCAATAGTTGAGGGAAGAGGGAGGTTGGCCTGCAGGACCTGGACACCCTGGAAAGCTGGGCTCACACATGGAAATTAAATTTCAATATCACCAAGTGCAAGGTGTTGCATCTTGGTCGGGCTACCCTAAACACAGGTACACACCCTGGGAGGGAGGTGCTGGAAGCCTCAACAGGGAAAAGACCTAGGGGTCATGGTGGATACATGTATGAATAACACTGAGCAGTGCAGGAGAGCAGCTAGCAAGGCAAACAGGATGTTGGGATGCATCGCAAGGGGATCACCTCTAGGAGCAAGGAAGTGATTCTGCCGCTGTACAATGGACTGGTTAGGCACACCTTGAGTACTGTGTACAGTACTGGAGACCACACTTGAAGAGGGACATACAGCTCCTGGAGAGGTACAGAGGAGGGCAACAAAGATGATACGAGGGCTAGGGATTTGACTTACGAGGACAGACTTGAGGAGCTCTGCCTGTTTTCATTGGAGGAGAGGAGAGACAGGGGACATGATTGAGGTCTTCAAGTACCTCAAGGAATAAATTGGGTAAACATGGAGGGATCTTTAGACTAAAGCAGGAGGCATCACCAGAGGGCATGGTTTGAAGTTGGAAGGTGGAAGGGTGAGGGGGGAAAAGAGGAGGAGGTTTTTCACTGAGAGGGTGGTAGACCCTTGGAATGCTCTGCCTGGTGAGCTGGTTCAGAGATCCACAGTGGAGAGCTTTAAGAGAGGGTGGGACAGACACAGAAAGTGTATGTATCAGATGATGGCCTGTCCCGGGGGGGTGGGGATGGATGATAGGGGTTTCTGGAGCACAAGGGATGGGAGGGTCTCGGCACCCAACTAAGGATCTAGGTTCGAGCAGACTTGATAGACCATAAGGCCTAATCTGCTGGCAAATAGTATGTTAGTATGTTAGTACTAACAATACAACAGTACACAGTATGTACAATAATATACATTACCAGTAATAACAATACAACAATACACAGTATGTACAATAATATACATTACCAGAGCAAATAATAATGCAGGTTAAACATCAGAAACGTGAAGTACTCGGCACGCACAAGAAGGTAACATCACAAAACAGGAAAGGGTAGGAGAGAAAGTAAGTAGAGGAGGGTAAGAAAGAGAGGCTGGGGGTGAAAAGGTAAAAGTAGTGCTGGAAGTAAAAGAGAAAGGAGAAGAGAACAGATTACGGAGGGTAGGTGGGGGAATAGAGTGTAGAGATTAAGGAAGGTAGAAAGGGTGATTACTGGTGGTGGGAGTGAGTGAGAAAGATATGAGAGAGGAAGCGGTGGAGGGGAAAGGGGGGATGGCGAGAAGTACACAGGTCAGAGTAGATAAGGAGAAGTATAGGACAATGGGTCTAAGGGCGTTTCCAGGAGGGGGCAGTGTGACCTTGGAGAAGAGAGGAAAGACAGCATTTGGAGGTGGCAGAACAAATTGTTAGTGGAAGGGAGCTGCAAAGATTAGGAAGGTGGAAGGAGAAACCAGACTGGCCTAGGGATTTACGATAGGGGAGCAAAAGAGAATGATAACCTGAGTTACGGAGAGAGTATGTTGAGGGGAGCGAAGGGGAGAGAAGAGAGCTGAGGTAAGGAGGATGCGAAGCCAACCAGAATTTAGAAATAAAGGAGGCACAGTGTATGAGACGGCTGTCATTGAACGAAGGAAGAAAGGGAGAGATCACTGTACAGAGAACAGTGGTGAGGACAGGCCAAGGCAAAATGGCAAAAGGAGTGGAAGAGGGGATCCAATCTGGCCAGGGTAGATTTAGGTGCAGC
Organism: Neoceratodus forsteri; assembly: GCA_016271365.2. NCBI lineage: Eukaryota > Metazoa > Chordata > Ceratodontiformes > Ceratodontidae > Neoceratodus > Neoceratodus forsteri. The sequence goes on along the minus strand of CM057453.1, from coordinate 1,453,517,402 downwards.
ATCATAGACTAAGTCGCCATAATTAAAAATGGGGAGGATCATTTTAGTGATGATGACCGCAAAATGTAATACCACGGTTTCCATTATACAGAATTACAGAAGAACGGTATTACAGAAGTTATTTTTGTACAAAAAAGAAGCCTCCTCCAACTCCTGCATCGGTGAGAGTGGACATGGAAGGGACAGCTGTGCCTAAAAATACAAAAAAAATCATTGACAGGTCTGAATACCACAGTATATCATGAACCACACAATTATCACAGTATCAGAAACTGCCCACTGTATCAATACTGTGACTTCCAATACCGCGGTATACCATAAAACTGTGATACCATGACATCCCTAGTCTTGCACTAGCAATCTTCCCCTAATAGATCTTTGTCTTCCATGGACTACAGTGGTCACCCAGGATGGTGCTTCTACTATCTGACAGCTAAGTGACAAAGTTTAACTTAATCGTTACTGTGTTTATTAATTTTATTATGTTTAGTTCTCTCTTGCCTCTGTGTTTTAGAGCTATTATTTTTTAAAAGCTCTTTCTTGGTTTCCAAGAAATAAACCGCATTTACTCTGTAAAGACTGTGCCAGAGTTTAGCGGTAAAATATATAAAAATCATTCCAGTTCCCTTTTTTGGGTTCCTGGTTTTATTACTTTTTGGGGGGTGCATTTTACTTTGAAGCCTTCTTGGGAACTCTTAACAGCTCAAAACGGTGGTCAATTCCTGAGTGGTCTGCCAATATTTAAAGTCAAACAATCTCACAGCTGATGTGAAATTTACAAGTCTGCCCACAAGGATTGTGGTCGACATCTGAACTGGCTCTCAAGGACTGATTTCAGTGGTGCTCTTCCTGGTCTCATGCTGGAGTTGGGAAAGCCAAAGAAAAAGCTTAGGCCCACTGATTTCAAACGGCGCACTCAGTGTTGCACCAGTCTGCCTAAGACAGATAGGCATACAGAGTGTCAGAAGTGCTTGTACTTGGACACAGCTCACAACTGGAAAAACTGTGAGCTGTGCAGAGTGTTTTGCCTAAAACACAAAAAACGAGACTAGCAAATAGGCTTTCTCTGTCATCAGCTCCTGCCTCTCTATTCAGCTCCAAGACTGTTCCCCTGTAAGGCTACAAACCCTTTGGCAAAAATGCCAGCTGAATCTGCTTCACCAAAGCATATAGCTAGTATGGCAGAATTCTCTAAGAAGCATTCAAGGGACACTAAATCCACATCTGATGAACGTTCAGAAAAGGATAAAAAATATCAAAACACACCAGCATCCTCTGTGAGCCTCAAAAAAAGGTGAGAAAGGAGAAGCACAATGAAGCTGAAATAGAGGAAGCAGCAGTGCCTCCTGCCCAGTCCCCTGTGCCATCCATGGAAGAACTCAAACAAATGTGGGAATATTTCCAGACCATGACACAGCACGTAGAAAGACTGCCTCCTCCTGCACCTTCTAGTCTGGCAGAGTACATGCCAAATAAGGAGGAAGAGGAACCTATGTCCCCTGATGTAATTGTGGATAAGGATATTAGCTCCCAACCTAGAGTCCTGACTGGTTTTACATCCTACTCTGCTTGTTTTTCATAGGAATGGCTGACACCATAAGCACCCCACTGAGGAGACTTCAGGAGCTGAGGGTTAGCCTGCATCACGCCTCTCAAAACCCTGCCTCAAAATCAAGGACAAGGTTTAAAATAGTTGGGAACAAAGGACCAAAATCAGGGACAGATTTTAAAACTTGGTGAACTCCATATGTACACCCTGCAAGAGAGACAAATGGGGGATATGATAGAAACTTTTAAATACTTTACGGGGGTGAATAAGGTACAGGAAGGAAGTATTTTTCAGAAAAAAAGATGTTTAAGAGCAAGGGGACATGCTGTGAAGCTAGAGGGGGTAGATTCAGGAGGGATATGAGGAAGTATTTCTTCACAGAAAGGCTAGTGGATTCGTGGAATAGCTTACCAGCCAAGGTTGTGGGGATGAAAACAGCGATGGGGTTCAAGAATACATGGGATATCCATAAAGGGATCTTAGGAAAAAGAAATGGGGAAGAAAAAAGAACCAGAGATTAAATAGGGTTTACAATGATACTGTAGGCACAAGAAAATGGGCAGACTGGGTGAGCCAAGCAGTCCTTATCTGCTGACAAATTCTATGTTTCTATGTGATATCCACAAATGAACCTGATATAATAAGGGGCTTAGCATAAAAAGCATTTCCTAACAAATATGTAACTAACGTCTGACATTATTTTGTGCTCACAATCCCCAGTATTCAGTCACAAAAGCAATGATTTTAGGAGGGACAGAGGAACATTTCAGGGCAAAATCGGAGATGTCTCTAAAAATCAGGGACAGTTGAGAGATATGGTCTGCATCCCTCAGTATGCTGGGACTAACCTCAACAAATAGGGTTAGTATACCCATACATGCCACTTTTAAAAACGTGAGTAGTAAAATTCTGGAACTGCTATCCTCTGGAATGGCAAATGACAAGAAAGTAGAAAAGAAGATATCACGTTACCAGAACGGGGTCTGATTATCTTTCTTTAAAAACACCCAGGCCAAGGGGCTTATCCAGGCTGCTGCCTATGAAAAGGCAAAGAAAACCTTTTCAACAGCATCATCTGATAAAGAACACTTGAATTACCAGTCATGCTGCCTTTCTGAGTTATACTGCTCACTATCAGGATGCCTTATGGAAAGAAATGCTGACTTTCTGTAATAGCCTGCCCTCTGAAGACAGGTCACAGGCACTGCAGGTAATTAACAAGCGTTTGTCAATGCCGAAGTTCATCATTGGAATTCCTTTTGGTTGGCACTGATTGGCAGAACTACAGTTCCCAGCAGAAAGAACAAGTTGTGCCACCAAGTTCACATTCACGTTGAAATACAGTGAAGTGCATACTTGTTTCCTCAATTTGTGATCTGGCTTTGAAGAGTGAAGATGTGTCTGCGGTTCAGAGAAGATGAGGGCACTGAAGCCCCAACATGGGTTGGGGGTGGGGGGGTGTTATGGTTAGAAACCCTAATGCACTACAAATTTTCAACATGGCCATTTGTGATCCCCACCTCATGAAAACATTTGGGACCTCTGCTCAAGAACAGTGGCACTGTGATTTTGTTAATCTGTCCCAAACAGATTTCTCATATCGACCGCTCCATTCTGCACCAGATGTACGAAAACCCAGTTTGGGCAGGATGTGAAAAATTACAGCTGTACCATTCATAGGGAGGTGTGAAGAGATGGCAGTACTGAACATCTGGAGTGAAAATATTAAAAATGCTTGAACGTACAAGCGTACGCAGAAACTGCACAAAGCACGCTTGTAGCAGTCATTTAGTGAAATAATTTCACCAAATTTTCAACATAGGTATTTTGAGACCTCCGCTCATAAACAGTGTCACTGTGATTTTCGTAATCTGTCCCGAACACTGATTTCCCACAGCGACTGTGCTATTCTGCGCCGGAAGTGCGAAAACACATTTTGGCCAGGATGTGAAAAATGACAGCTGTACTGTTCATGAGGAGGTGTAAAAAAATGCCAATGTTGAAAATCTGGAGGGAAAATATTACATATTCGCAACGTTACAAGTGTGCGTGGAAACTGCACAATGCACGCTCGTAATGCAGTCATATTTTGGAATTTTTTCACCAAATTTGCAACATAGGCTTTCTGGGAGCCCAACTCATGAACAGTGACATTATCATTTGATTAATCGGTTCCAAATGGTGATGCCGCAGAGTGACCGCGAAGTCACCTTTCGGGACAGAATAACCAGATGAGAGTCACTGAATTAATGAGGTGGGGTCCCAAGAACCTCATGTTGAAAATTTGGTGCCAAAATTTGCACAAATGGCCAAGATATGCACCAAAGCTGGAAAAAAAAAAGCATTTATGCCATTATACAGCTTACCAGCATTTCTTCAGTTCGCAGTCGGCTTTGAAGAGTGCAGACGTGTTCCCGTTCCACCGAAGATCGCCGTGCCGGCTCCAGAGGTAAAGTACAGGTGAGGGGTGTGGGGAGGTGGGTGCACAGAGGGTGGGTGTGGGTTGGGGGAGGGGGGCACGGCAGACTACGAGGGACCATTTTCTGGTTTACAGGTTAAAAAAAAAAAACAAATCCAGTACTGGAAGGTTTTCTTTTTTAACAGGAACTTTGGCACGCTAGGGTGGGCTCCCAGCGTGCCACCGGAGTGTTTGTTGGGGGGCTGTAGCCAAGGAACTGGGCACCCTCAGCACACAACAAATGGGGCATTATGCCGACGAGGAGCGGGCTCCCCTGCCGGCAAATGAACTGGGAGGGGGCATGTCGACAGGGGGACTGGGCACCTCTGTCGGTTTGTTTATTTGAAACGGTGAAGGGGCATGCTGACAGCCTTGGCTCAGCAGGTTCACACTGCTGTAAACTACAGCAATGTGAACGTGCAACCAGGAATTTAACAATGCAGGAATGCAACATCAAAGGACCGAGCCGCGCCACTATTGGTGTGGCTTTGTCCTTTGAAAAGTTGACCAACTCCACTCCAACAGCTGAAAGGGAGTCATCGTCAGCCTGCCGATTGATTCGCCTGCCGCTGACCTGCCCTGTGAAATGGAGCTCTCCATTGGGCACACCCCTGTATAGCACCTCTTAGAGCAATGAGTTTGTCTGCGCCTGCATGCCATGATGAACTCAAAAATGGTCTGGATGCTGCTGTGCATCTACTCCAAATGCCACTCAACATTAATGACACTGCCACGAGCAGTTCAACTAATGCAGTGTCCACCAGGAGGTATGCCTGGTTATGAACCACCTGGATGCTACCTACAACTGTATATGCCACCTTGCCCTCTGCTCCCCTCTCCTCACTCACCACTGTTCTCTTTACCGGTCCCTTAAGTGGCTCCCTCCACAAGCATGACGCTCCTACCAGCTGATCCGGACCACTGCTGATACCTTGTACAATTCCTCCTACTCTTCACTATCCCTTCTTATCCAGCCCAGAACCTACTGCCGCAATCTATGTCAGTCTTCCTTCCTCCAACTAGAACGTCCCAACATAACTATGAGGATGGGCCTAAGAGCCTTCTCTGCAGCCAGACCCTCACTACTGAACGACCTCCCCTCCTCCCTACATTCCACCAACCCCCCATCCAAATCTAAATTCCCTATTCATAATGCACTTTCTGTCCTCCATGACCTGCGTCTGCCCACAGGCTGCTAGCACAGCTGCAACTCCCTTGCAGCCCACCCTTACCCCTTCTAGTACTCCACTCTCCTCTTCCATCCTGAATGCTATTGTTATTCCTATTGCTGAATGATGAGCAACCTTATGCTGTTTACCTAACCATTATATACCTTGGTATGCTCAATTGTTGATGTGTCTGATACTTTTTACCTTACATTTTCTCTTTTAGCTTGACCTATACTGGATTCCCTGTATGATCCATGCTGTTCTCTCACTGTATTTTATGCTGTTTGTGCCAGTTTCTGGCCGGGCTGTGCCTGAAAAAAGTCTTCGGATCAGTGCACTAACCCGGTTACATATGTACAGAAGGAGGGACGGAAAGAAGGAGCACTGGACTTTCCCCTGACTTACAGAACAAAGCTGCTGACTTACCATTTGAAGGAATGCACATTTATGTATGTATGTATGCATGCAGTTACTTATTTATTTAAAAACTGGTATATGGACAGGCATACAGAGTCAAGACTCATTTCCAGATGCAAAGGGAGAGGAAAGACAAGCAAATACAGTAGAATAGATGTTTACAAAAAAATAAGGTGCAAACAACTGTAGTGCAATTTGGCAAAGGTACAACATTTTCAAGATATGGTGTGTCAGGAGCAAGAACACGCTCTAAATCCTGAAACAAAAACAAGTAACTTGAAGGAAATCACAGTACAAAGAAGTAGACAGCATCCAACAGTCCCTAGGAAGGGGAAATAAATTTAGGAGGTAGAAGGGAAAGGCAGGTCAGGCAGGGAGCGGACAGGTGCAGGAGGGGGGTGGAAAGAGTCTAAGTTGATGCTTAAGGGAGGCTGGGAAGGGTGACAGATGGAGTGCAGGAGGAAGGATGCTCCAGAGGGATGGGAGAAGATGGGAGAAAGCTGACTGCCCAGCGGAGGAGCGAGGGCGGGGAAGGAAAAAGAGTGGAGATCCCTACAGCGAAGGAGGTATGAGGCAGATGGGATGGGAGAGGTGAGAATGGATAAGTATGACGCAGTTCATCAAACCAGTATTTACCGATGAAAGAAGCAGTGATGCAGGCGACGGGAGGGAAGAGAGAGGATGGATAGGGAAGAGTAGAGTGTGCAGTGATGGGTAAAAGGGGGTGAGTTTTGTGGCAAAACAACAGAAGGCATTACAGAGGGTGTCCACTCTGGCAAGGAAAGAGGAGGGAAGAGTACAGCATACCACATCAGCACAGTCAAAGACTGGAAGCACCATTCTGGTAACCAGTTCCCAGCGGACATGCATGGACAGGCAGTCTTTATTACGGTACAGAGCTCCAAGTCTGGGGCAGAGTTCAGCATGAATGACATCAATAAGAGCAGATAAGTCAAGCCTGCTATCAAGCCATACCCCAAGGTACTTAAAGGAATGGATCACACATCAAGGGGAGAAACATCCAGGGTGGAGAAGAAAGAGAGGGAGGCAAGCCAGGACAGTTTCTGGTTGGAGCCAGAGGTCATGGATACTGCCTTATTTGTGCTGACCCGAAGTGGGTTAGTCTGAAACCAATGCAGGACACTGTGGAAATCTTTCCAGAGCATAACATCAACAGCCTCAGCTGATGGGCCTGAAATGTAAAGAACAGTGTCATCTGCATACATCTGAATATGCAAATTGATAATAGGCTGAGAGGAGCTCATTTAGAACAGAGAAGAGGGTGGGACCCAGGATGGAGCCCTGTGGGACCCCAGCCTGGATGGGGAGTGGAGGGGACAGGATACCACCAACCTATACTGACTGCTGACAGCCCAAAAGGTAGCAGTGAAACCAACCAACAGCACAGTTTGACAGGCCAGCAGATTTCAGCTTGTCCAGGAGAAGCAGGTGGGCCACTGAATCAAATGCTTTGGCTATATCAAATGGCTGCCATAATGTGCCCCTTATCCATCCCAGAGAAGTTCAAGTCAGTTACACGTAGGAGGGTGGAGACGGTGGAATGAAATTTCTGAAAACCAGACTGGAACTGAGAGAAGAAGTTGGAAGAGAGGAGGAAGTCAGACAGCCGTGAGCTAACCAGCTTTTTTTGCATCACTCTTTGGTGACCAGACAGACAGCTATATGCATAACTTCACTCTTCAGTGACCAGACAGAGAGCTGTATGCTTAACATCACTCTTCGGTGACCAGACAGAGAGGTGTATGCTTAATATCTCTCTTCAGTGACCAGACAGAGAGCTGTATGCTTAACATCACTCTTCGGTGATCAGACAGAGAGCTGTATGCTTAACATCACTCTTCGGTGATCAGACAGAGAGCTGTATGCTTAACATCACTCTTCGGTGACCAGACAGAGAGCTGTATGCTTAATATCACTCTTCGGTGACCAGACAGAGAGCTGTATGCTTAACATCACTCTTCGGTGACCAGACAGAGAGCTGTATACGTAACATCACTCTTCAGTGACCAGATAGAGAGCTATATGCGTAACATCACTCTTCAGTAACCAGACAGAGAGCTATATGCATAACATCACTCTTCGGTGACCAGACAAAGAGCTATATACGTAACATCACTCTTCGGTGACCAGACAGAAAGTTATACGTGTAACATGCGTAACATCACTCTTTGGTGACCAGACAGAGAGCTATATACAATCTTGCACTGCAGGCATCTCCCTTACACTTACATACACTCATATAATCTAATTTCATGGCTTGCTCCCCTCTTCCTCACTTACCGACCTTTTCCTTAATGACACCCCCTGCTCTCAATGGTTATTTCTTCCTTTTGTATTACCTGTTTTTGTTTCTGTGTACCTTGTTCTGTTCATATGATGTGCCACCTGAAAAGTTATTGTCCAAGGTCCTCTCTATTCATTGCATAGGTAGGCACCTATGAACTTATGGTCTACTCTGTATGTCTCTGATATATTGTATCCACTTTAACTCATTGTATGTAAAGCGCTTTACTTTGTATGTTCAGATATATTGTATCCTCTCTAACTGATTGTATGTAAAGCACTTATAATTTGTTATCCTGTTAAGTTTCTGCATGTCTGTACTCTCCCGGGTCGTGCTTGAAAATAGTCATTTTATGGCTAGTGCACTTACCCGGTTAACAAAAGCTAAATAAATATATATGTAACATCACTCTTTGGTGACCAGACAGAGAGCTATATGTGTAATATCTCTCTTCGGTGACCAGACAGACAGCGATATGGATAAAGTTGACAAAAGTGAACAACTTTTAAAAAAATTATGGAAAGAGAAAATAAAACTTGGGGTTATAACAGACCCTATGGAAGGGGAGGTATGGAAAGGGTTTTTTAAGCAAAGACATTATACCTCCTCCGCCATACCAGGCACAAACAGGCTCTAGCAGAACAAGGGTTTACAGAAAGAATAGGCAAGCCACTACCACTAACCTCCACAGCCAAAAACGAATCCCTGGCAAGCTAGAGGTCACCAACCCCCAGGTACCTGCAGGGGGATACATTTCTTTCCATCTACAACACTGGCAATCTGTAACAACAGACCAGTTGGTGATTGAGGTGGTGGTGGAAGGTCTCTGTTTAGCCTTCCTAAAGCAGCCAAAACAAAACAAACTGAAAAACTTTAAAACAAAATCAGAAGAACAGCAACAACTACAACTGGGCATTGAAAAACTGCTGTCTCCAAATGCAACACTGGAAATGTCAGCAAAAGAAAGAGGAGAGGCCTTTTTCTCCAGGTATGCCTGTACGTCTTTTTTTTGGGGGGGGTTAAAGAATCTGTTTTATCCTCCCCGACACAGGACCTCCGTCCACCTAAAACCAGATGCCCAGCTCCCATCCCACTGAGACTCTGCCACCTATCCTCCTGAGACTATCAGCTCACCCACAACACACTGCTGAGCTGCCCTCAGCTTATCCCCCAGGTATGCTTTCAGCTTCACAGCATTTCTTCCCCATGTCTGTCAATCTGACCACCCATGGTGGAGGTGAAGACCGATGGTGTCCCTGGGGAGTGGTGGTGTGAGTCCAGTGTGGGACGTGATGGTCTGACATAAGTTTCATCCTCCCAGTCCAGCACCATTTTCAACTTTTCTCCCCAGCAAGAGTGTGTGTCAGAGTTGGCAGCCAGCGAGGCCTGACACAGCCAACCCATAGATGCACTCAAACGGTCCCCCCCAACCTGTCACTAATCTGCTGCACCACCACCTGTGGTCACCCAGGTCACAGTAAAGCAGTGGGACAGGACACCCTCCCTCCCCGGAGGACAGCATCCTGTGGGATGCTCGAGCCTCCTCCCCTTGGCCGCCCTCCAATGGCCCTTCCTGAACCCCATCTGTCGACACTGCAAGCAACAGCATTACCATTGAGACAGTGGGCTGACTTCTTCAGGTACTTTCTAACAAAACACAAAATCAGGGAGAGTGGCGGCCTATACTCGCTCTGCGGTGCCTAAACAGGCACATAAAAAGAAAAATTCAGAATGGAAACCCTGCAAATAGTGATCCAGTCACTACAGAAAATAGACTGGCTCCTCAATGGACCAGAAATGTTTCTTTTTTTATTTTTTAATTCTTTGGTAACTGGGCAAAGTCCACTAGGCACAAGTGCCTGTTTTCAGAGGTGACCTGAGAGCACTGGGGAGGTTAAGTGACTTGCTGAGAGACAAAGAGTATACAAGTGGAGGTTGTGGGAATCAAACCCAGGTCTGCTGGATGGACCAAGCTCATCTACAGCTCATTGCTCTAACCTCTAGGCTATACTGTCAGCCGCAGATGCTTATTTCCACAATCCAGCGAGGGAATCTCTCAGAAAATACCTGAGATTCATGGTGGGAACAAAACAGTTCCAGAAAGGGTGATGCCCTTTGGCCTTACATCTGCCCTAAGAGTGCTCACAAAGTGCATGGTGCTATCTGCAAGATCTCCTTCACCCCCACTGCCTTTCCTGACCATTCTGACCCACCAATGAGGGACTGCTAGAGATTCCCAGGGTGTGACTAAAGACCTCTGGGGCCCGATCATTTGCATTTGAGGTCCTATCCTGTGGAATGCTCTGTCTTGCCGGATAAGAGAGTGACTGACCGTCCAGAATTTTAAAACAGCATTCAAAACTCACCTTTTTAGCCTGGCGTTTCCAGATAACTTTGGTTAATCAGAATATTTTAAGAACATTGCCGCTTTTAAGTACGTTGGTTATACTGTATTTTAAGGAGTTTGTAATTTTATGTATTTGGAAATATGTTTTAAATTTGTATATGTTTGTTTTATGACATACAGGCACCTTGGTTTTAGAAAGGCGCCTTTCATAAATAAAAAATTGATTGATAGTGGCAGCAGCTTTAAAGAAAGCTGCATCACAGCTTGTCTATACTTGGACAGCTAGCTAGTGTGCGGAAAAACAAAAAGGGAGACAGACGCATCATTACAAAAGATAATGGCTATGATGCTCAGGCTGGGTTTCCTACTAAACCTGGAAAAACCTACACTAGAGCCGGTGCAGACCTCAAAAGTGCTGTATATAGATGCAGAACTGGACACAGTACAGGCCAAAGCATTTATGCCCTGGGAAAGGATTCAGACAATAGTGGTCTTTGCAGGCTGTTTCCAAATAGAAACAAAGAGGCATTTGACACAGTCCCACACAAAAGATTAATATACAAGTTAGCCAGCCTGGGAGTGGGTCCCAAGATGACAGCCTGGGTAAAGAATTGGCTGGAGAATAGGACACAGAGAGTAATAGTAAATGGAGTCCACTCAGAAGAAAAGAGGGTTACTAGTGGGGTACCGCGAGGTTCAGTATTAGACGGTCCTCTTCAATGTCTTTATAGTTTACATTGCAGAGGACTGGAAGGAAAAAGTATGTCTCTTTGCAGATGACACAAAGATGTGCAACAGAGTTGATGCACAGGGTGGGGTGGAAAGGATGAGAGGGACTTGGCAAGGTTAGAGGAATGGTCAAATGTATGGCAGCTTAGATTCAATGCTAAGAAGTGCAAGGTAATGCACCTGGGAAACAAAAACCAGGGAAGAGTACACAATGGGGGTGAGATACTAACAACAACAAAATGGAAAGGACCTGGGGGTAGTCATATCAGATGACCTAAAGGAGGGCAAGCAATGTGAGAGGGCAGCAAGGAGGCTGGTGGGATACTGGGATGCATAGGGAGGCATCACCAGTAGAAAACAGGAAGTTATTATCCTCTATACAGACAGCTGGTGAGACCCCATCTGGAGTACTGTGTGCAGTTCTGGAGACCCAATCTCCATAAAGACATAGACAGGATGGAAGCTGTCCAGAGGAGGGCAACTAAAATGGTGCAGGGTCTGCACGGAAGACATATGAAGAGAGCGAAAGGAGCTTAATATGTATAGCCTCGAGGAAAGGAGGGAGAGGGGACATGATAGAAACATTCAAGTACCTCAAGGGAATCAACAAAGTCCAAGAGGGTAGCATCTTTCAAAAAAGAGGTGTGCAAGAACAAGAGGGCACAATTTGAAGATGGGGCGGCTCAGAGGTAATTTAAAAGTATTTTTCACAGAGGTTGTGGATGCATGGAGCGGCCTTCGAAGGAGGTTGTGGAGTCAAAATCAGTGGTGGAATTCAAGCATGCATGGGACAGTCATAAGGCCATTCTAGGGGGTGGGGGTAGGAAGAAGTAGGCTGCTGGTTAACTAGGATCTGCAGCTTATCCAGTAGGTAGGGAAATGGGCAGACTGGGTGGGCCAAGCGGTCCTTATTTGCCGTCAAATTCTATGTTTCTAAGGTCTGCAGAGGAATTTCTCAGACTTCTGGGTTAGATAACCACAGCAGTAGTCCCATGGGCAAGAAAACACGTGAAGGACATTGTGGTACCTAAAAGGTACTGGTCTCAGTTAAGACAGCCTCTGACCACCATGATCTCAGTAAACGAGACTGGTACAGTCACCACAATGGTGGAAATGCAGAAGTCACACGCAGTGGTACTCACAACAGATGCCTCCCTCCAAGGATTCAGGTGGGGGGCACATTTCAGACCTGACAGTCCAGGACACATGGAACAGGTCAGAAATCACAGAACACATAACCCTGTCTCCAGGGGTGGAATGCCTTTTGAACAAATCCCACAGGACCCAACACACTCGCACTTCAACCACCAATCTTCTTGTCCCTAAGTGCCGGACAGCCCAAAGCTAGCGGTCCTTCTCTTATAGAGCCCCTCTATGGTTCAACAGACTGCACAATGAAATAAGTAATCTACCAAAACTTGGCGAGTTTAAGCACACACTCCACCAGCATCTCCTCTCTGAAAGTTCCTGTGATCGTTCCACCTAATCCCAATATAAGCCTGTCCATACTACCTTTGGAGCATTTCCTGCTCAACATCCACCTCAACCTGCCTCATTGGTTATAACCCTGACAGGGCCACCCCTTCATTGTCCCCTGTCCTCTCTCCCTCTCCTCTTCCCTCACTCTTCCCTCTCTACACCCTGCCCACTTCTATCGACTTCTTCGTCAATGCCCCTGACTGCTACCCTCCTCCTCATGGTCTGTAAATCCTACTACCCCCCGCATCTCCTTGCTACTTTGCTCCCAACCCTTCTCTTATACTGAATCATTGATGAGTATCTATGGCCTTGTTCTCACTACAGCACGTTTCTGCAATCCATTTTTGAAAAAGGATTACAGCTTACAGTGCTGCAGGGTTCACACTGCAGTCCACTTCGTTGATCCGTTTCAGTTGATGCATACTAGAGCGTTTTCACTAACTATTAATCAATTTCCCCTTCTATTCTGATTCAGCAGCACTTGCACAGCTGCTTACCATGATGCTTTGCATGATCGCGAGGTGGGAGGACAAACAAGCACGAATGGATCCGACCTTGTCTGTTCACATTGTGAGAAGCTCACTTCACTTTTGAAATGGATTTCTGGAAGCGTGCTCAAGCCCAGGCCTCATCAGGGGTTTGAGCATGCTTCCAAAATTCCAAGTTACAAGCATGTTTAGCAGAAGCGATTCATAAGAAGGGCAGCATTTGAAACGTTCGCCAGCCAGAACTGCTTTTAAATGCCCTAGTGAGAACAGGGCCTAAGATGTATCATATACTGTTCACTGTATGGTAGTAACTCAACCTGTTAGTTTCCCCCTTTGTCTGTTTGTAACCCTCTCCTTTGACGTGGAACCTTTGTAAATGAGCTAAAGGTACTTGTAATCCAAGACTGAATAAATAAATCAGGGCAGTGTTCCTGGCAATCAAATGCTTTCAGGAAATCGTAAGGGGTCAGGTCCTGCAAATCAGGACTGACAACACAACCACAGTGTACTACATAAACAAACACGGAGGTGCCAGATCATCAAAATAGGGCAAAGAAGCACTTTACATTTGGGATCTGGCTTACAGTCGTCGTACACAGATATCTATAGTCCATGTAGTAGGAAAGTACAATGTCCTGGCAGATTTACTCAGCAGAATGGGGATCGTGCCCCACGAATGGTCACTGAAGCAGTCAGTAGCACACACAATATTCAGGGAACTGCCATAAGTGAATCTTTTTGTCTCACAGCAGATCAAAAAACTGCCAGTGTCTTGCTGCAGAGCTCCATCTCAGGGTACCTACCCACAAGGTGCTCTGAACTTCCACTGGGGAAGCAATTTTCTATATGCTTTTCCTCCCTTCCCTTCGCTACAGACAGTTCTCCTTAAGGCAAGGTCTGATAGCGCACTAATGTTTCTTGATAGCACCAGACTGGCCAAGATAGCCTTGGTACTCTCGCTCTCTTCCTAAAGATGTCCAGGAAGAACTATCCTCTGCACATGCAAAGACTTGTTAACACAGTCCAAGGGTCTAGTGATCTATCCAAACCTGGCATCCCTTCACTTGACAGCTTGATACCTAAAACCACAGAATTTCCAGAGCTACACCTATGAATGCATGTACTCGGATTTTCAAAGTAACTGGAAAACCTTCTACTAAAAAGTCGTTGTGACAGGGTGACCCCTGTCATAGTGGACACCCCTGGGAGAAATTGAAACCCCTTCTCCAAGCAGTTTATGTTTTGTATAATGTCTAACATGCTGGTTTGCGGGTTATAAATTAAGTGCTGAAGTGCTTATAAAGCTTTCTGTGCATATTAACCTAAAAACTAACTAGAAACCAGTCAAACCCTCAAAGAATGTTGAACTTGTATATTGTTTTTTTCTCAGGTCTTTGGCCATAAAACAAAACTAAGAGGATAGTTTTAATAGAAGAATAACAAACGTTTGTGTCTGCTTTTTCTTGATGTTAGCAGCCTTCTAAGACATATTTTGCAGCAGACATCATGAGGTAGTATGACCCTGCAAGAGAGTTTAAGAGAGCACAGAATGTTCTGACCTCGGCTCTGACTTTTAACAATGTTGTAAGCAAGTTATGTAATGTTCTCCAGGTGGCTGCCAAATGACTGTTTTCTATGGAGCAATAGTGGTCCCTAGTGGCTAGTTTATGTTATGTCTGCTGTTAATCAAAAGGCAGGGAAATTGTCTTTCCAACTTCTAGTGAGCATATAAAAAGCCCTACCTCAGTGCTGAGAGAAGATAGGGATAGAGAGATAGGAAGGTGGACAACCTCCTTCTAGTGCGTGCTTTCACACTGTTTGATTTATAGGAACACAGGAATGTGTCGGCAGAAAAGGACCTCCAGGCCCAGCCAGTCTGTACAAAGATCCCAGATTTCTACTGGGTTTTTGCAATAGCCATCTCCCCCCCCCCCCCAACAGCCCCTTGTGTTTATCCCAGGCCTTTTGAACCCCCACGGTCTTCTCCCTACCACTTCCTTTGGCAGTCCATTCCAGTTGTCCACCACCCTCTCAGTGAAGAAAAACTTCTGGAGGTTTCCCCTAAATTTCCATCCTTGATCTGACATTCATGACCCCTCACCCTAGGTATTTGCTTCAATTGGAAAAGGTTCTCCACCTGCACCATTTTTTATACCCTTGAAGTATTTACAAGTCTCAATCATGTCTCCCCTCTCCCTCCTCTGCTCCAGAGAGTACATGCCCAGGTCACTTAGTCTCCCTTCATATGGCAAGTGCTCTAAGCCCCTCACCATCCTTGTCACCCTCCTCTGAACTCTTTCCACCTTCTCCACATCCTTTCTGAGGTGGGGCCTCCAGAACTGGATCCCATACTCCAGGTGTGGCCTGACCAGCTGTGTGTACAGAGGTACTATGACCTCTCTCTTCCTACTGCGGAACCCTCTCCTTATGCAACCCAACATTCTGCTTGCTCTTGCCACTGCCCCTCCACACTGCTTTCCCACCTTCAAGTCTTGAGAAATGATGATGCCCAAGTCCCTCTCTTCCTCAGTGACCTGGAGAGGTCTACCTCCCGGCGAGTACTCCGCTCTCCCATTCTTTTTGCCCAAATGCATGATCTTACATTTTGCCACATTGAATGACAATTGCCATGCTGCAGACCATTCCTCTAACAGTTCCTGGTCCCTGCGCATCACCTCCACCCTGTCTGGATTGTCCACTCTATTACACACCTTTGCATCGTCAGCAAAGAGACTCATCCTCCCTTCCAGACCCACTGCTATATCCCCTATAAAGACATTAAACAGAAGAAGCCCCAGAACTGACCATTGGCGAACCCCACTGATTACCTCCGATTCCTCCGAGGATGCCCCGTTGACCAATACCCTCTGTGTTCATCCCTCCAACCAATTTCCAACCCACTTTATTACCACCTCCCCCAGCCGCAAGCAGGCCATTTTTTTTTTAATTTACTCTTTTTGGTGCCTTGCTCCACTTGCCAGCCATCCACCTGGTCACGGACCCCTCAGCTGCGGCATCCCCACATGAGCCGCTCTCCCGGGACCCCTGGATTGCCCCCCCAGAGCAGGCACATGGAACCCGGCCCTAAGGTGCCACAAACAACGGGATAGGGCAGGAGTCTGCCTGGGGAGCCAATTTGTAGCCGAGGGGCGGGCATCATATAGGCAGTGGAGCAGACTTGAGTTTTTTCCCCTGTTGGCGGGGGGTGGGAACATGCAATGATGCCTGCGTCCATCCCGCCCCCTTAGAACCTTGCTGATGCCAGTCGCTGGGGTGCCCCTGGCCTCCGCTAGGCATCCCTCATGCTCCGGTGACATACCGCACCCTCCTCCCGGAGAAGGAGAGCAGTCGTAGGATGCTCAATCGTTCTCCTTCGGGCTGGCCCTCCGATGACCTGGGTCCTTTCCTGAACCTGGGTCGCCGGCGTTGCAAGTGGAAATCCAACCGCTGCACCAGCGGGCCCAAGCAGGCCATTTTGAATAAAAGTCTTTTATGTGGCACTGAGTCAAAAGCCTTTCTGAAATCAAGGTAGGCCACGTCCACCGAGCCCCCCTGATCCACCACCTTAGTGACCCAGTCAAAGAACTCTGTCAAGTTTGTTTTACAGATGTGCTCTCTGTGAACCCATGCTGCCCCGGATCCCAAAGCCCATTTGCCTCCAAGCAGTTGTTAATCCTGTTCTTGAGTAGTTTCTTCATGAGTTCTCCAGCCACAGATGTCAAACTCACTGGCCTGTAGTTACTCAACTCTCCCCGTGCAGGGGTATTACATCCACACACTTCCATTCATTAGGTACTACCCCTGAATTTAAGGAGTTGTTGAATAGAGTGGTCACGGGAGCAGCCGGTACCTCCCCAGTTCTCTCAAAACCCTTGGATGCACCCAGTCTGGCCCCATGGCTTTGTCAACTTTCAAGCCCCTAAGTTCCCTTAGTATCTCCTCTTCCTGAAATGGACTCACATCTACTCCCTCCCTTGTGATCTCTGTCACCTTAGAGTTACCCCCTTTCCATTCAGTCTCCTTTATGAATGCTGAACAGAAATAGCTATTTAGCAGTGCAGCCTTCTCCTGGTCCCTCACCACCCTTTCCTCTTCCCCATTTTTTAGGCTGGGAATCCCTTTCTTTGTTTTCCTCCTTTCACCAATATACCTAAAAAAGGTCTTGTCCCTAGCTAGGCTGAAGGCTTATGCTAGGCTGAAGAAAAAGCCTTGGAAACTGTTGAAGCTAAGCAGTTGTCTGACTTGCCATTTTACTTTCTGTATGCACCTGATTTGTGGTCTGCCTGAAATTGCGTTATCCTAAACCCACACTCAGTAACATATGGTGTCCAAAGTGGGATCTAACCGAACATCCGAGGTAACAAGGGGAGTCTAGTCAGTTGGTGCCAGACCTGGTACTGAGGATACACGGCAGAGGTGCATGGCGCCAAGTGAGTTGAGGATAGTGCCTGATGGAGATGGTGACCTGGGCGATGCACCATGGCTGGGACGAGACAGACCTGATGGCCAAATGGAGATCCTGATACAGCTTCTTCACTGAATGAGTGGGAGACAGCTGGAGGCTGATTGACACCAGAGAGAGGGGCGGAGCGCAGATGCCAGAAGTTACTCAAGAGGTCCCATTTGGAGGACGTCGAGGAAGAATCGGTGGAGCAAGATCCATGGGCTCTGGAGGGCTGCTATTTGGTGGAGGATGGCAAACGAGAGGAGGAGACCCCAGGTAAGACTTTTGACTGGCAGTGTGATGCTGGGGGGGAGAAGACTTCAAGGCAAGATGGTAGAAGCCATTTTTGGCTGAAGGGACTGTACTATGTTTTGAACCTCCTCCCATTAAAAATTACTGTTCTCCTGATGTTGACCAGGGAAAAATGCAGGTGGGAGATCCTGAAGTAACCCCGTTAAGGGAGCATGTAAAAATCAAGGATGGGAGATAGGTTAATGGTGGTGTGGGGCACAGCTTATGGTGGTTTGAACTTAGAAAGGAAGTTCTATATCATATGAGGCCCAACCCTCGGATGAAGCAGGTGAATGTCCAGGTAGTGGTGCCCGTGGCATACAGGAAAAAGGTGATGGAGGATGCGCACTCCAGTCACTCGGGGCATGTTAGCCATGGGAAGGTTTTGGCTAGACTAACCCCGTATTTCTATTGGTCTGGCATGTATAGACAGGTGGCAGCATACTACAAGATCTGTTATTAGGGCAGACAGATAGCGACCCCCTAATAATGATGTGGGAGGAGTAACCCAGAGGGTAAAGAGCAAGAAATGGCACTCGTGGAAGAGGGGGAAGACTCCCACATAGAACAGGAAGGACAAGATAGTAGCCAACACCACTAGTAGTGTATAAGATTTGATAGGTAAACCATTAGGGACAGGCTGTTAAGCATGCAGCATGGTATGTTACTAGCCTACCTTTAAATGTCTAAGTGGGGACAGAGCAGGGTAGTTCTCCTCCCCGAAGGCAGTTCTACTGGGTGCTGGATTGTCCAAATGTTCGAGTGTATCTGGTCAGGGAAAGTCAGATGGCATAAAACTGCCATTAGTAGTTCTTTCTCCTGGTGTATGTAATACGTTGTAGTTTACTAATGTAGTAAACTTGTAAAATACTTCAGGGTATTTGTATTGTTATGAACAGAATACTTTACAAATTTTTTTATTTTTTGAAAGGGACACTGAGACGGAGCTTGCGGTGAGAGTGGGTTGAAGCTCCACACCCTTCCAGGGTGTTAGTTTAGATTTGGAAAATCGTAGGATGGGTGCCCTCCTATGAGGGGGATGTGTGGCAGGGTGACCCCTGTCATAGTGGACACCCCTGGGAGAAACTGAACCCCTTCCCCAAGCAGTTAATGTTTTGTATAATGTCCAACATGCTGGTAGCTGGTTACAAATTAAGTGCTGAAGTGCTTATAAAGCTTTCGGTGCATATTAACCTAAAAACTAACTAGAAACCAGTCAAACCCTCAAAGAATGTTGAACTTGTATACTGTTTTTTTCTCAGGTCATTGGCCATAAAACAAAACTAAGAGGACAGTTTTAATAGAAGAATAACAAACATTTGGGTCTGCTTTTTCTAGATGTTAGCAGCCTTCTAAGATTTATTTTGCAGCAGACAGCATAAGGTAATATGACCCTGCAAGAGAGTTTAAAAGAGCACAGAATGTTCTGACCTCGGTTCTGACCTTTAACAATGTTGTAAACAAGTTGTGTAATGTTCTCCAGGTGGCTGCCAAATAACTTTTCTATAGAGCAACAGTGGCCCCTAGTGTCTAGTTTTATGTTATGTCTGCTGTAAATCAAAAGGCAGGGGAAATTGTTTTTCCAACTTCTAGTGAGCTTATGAAAAGTCCTACCTCAGTGCTGAGCGAAGATAGATAGAAAGATCAATAGATACATAGATAGATAGATAAGAAGGTGCCTCCTTGAAGTGTGTGCTTTCACACTGTTTGATTTATGCTAGGCTGAAGAAA
Organism: Neoceratodus forsteri; assembly: GCA_016271365.2. Lineage (NCBI taxonomy): Eukaryota > Metazoa > Chordata > Ceratodontiformes > Ceratodontidae > Neoceratodus > Neoceratodus forsteri. The sequence goes on along the minus strand of CM057453.1, from coordinate 1,453,497,995 downwards.
AAGCCTTGGAAACTGTTGAAGCTAAGCAGTTGTCTGATTTACCATTTTGCTTTTTGTATATTTTACTTGATAAAAATAAAATGAAAAATGTACTTATGCATTTTTTATGCACCTGATTTGTGGTCTGCCTGAAATTGTGTTATCCTAAACCTACGCCCAGTGACAGACGTACACATCGATGTGGAAGAGATTCTCATTCTGGTGCACAGGCAAGCAAGAAAATGCCCTACAGACAGATATCCCACTAATACTGGACTATTAAATGTAATGAAAATCAATTGGCTTAAAGCCAGCATCCCTGAAAGTGCATTTATCTGTAACTGCTGCATATCAGTCCAAGACAGATGTATAAACCACTACTATAGTACACGGGTGCTCAAAATATTTTTTAAGAGGGGTTCAACCACACAGACCCTCCTGTCAGGACACCAGTTCCTGCATGGAATCTAAATATGGTAACCTCAAGATTGATGCTTCCCCCTTTTGAACCAGTGGCCACGCCACAACTAAAGTCTGTCACTTGGAAAACGATATTTCTGTTGGCAATAATGTCTGCAAGAAGAATTAGTAACTTCAGAGTGAAGCCGTCGCCGAGCTGAGCTGAGCTGAGGATCAGACTCTGTGAGGGAAGTGTGTTTATTTTGTTTCCTGCTACAGTGTGTGCTGTGGGAAACATGTAAATACTTGCTGAGGGACCGGGAGGAGGGCGGACACCAAGAGAGGGAGGGTGAAGGAGGGACTGTAACCGGACGGATGTCAGTAGCCACGTGGCACAGTTAAGCCAATAGGGCATCTATAGTCCTGGGCATATACTGGAGCCATTGCAGTAGTCCGACCTCAGAGTGAAGCTGCCACCGCTGAGCTGAGGATCGGACCCCATGAGGGAAATGTGTTTATTTTGTTGCCTGCTACAGTGTGTGCTGGGGAAAATGTGTTGTAAATACCTGTTGAGGGACTGGGAGGAAGGAGGATGCCGAGAGAGGGAGGGACTATTACCAGACAGATGTCAGTAGCCACGTGGCACAGCTAAGCCAATAGGACGGCTGTAGTCCGGGGCATATACTGGAGCCACTGTAGCAGTCCAACCTCAGAGTGAAGCCGCTGCAGCCAAGCTGAGGATTGAACTCTGTGATGGAAGTGTGTTTATTTTGTTGCATGTTACAGTGTGTGCTGGGGGAAACATGTTGTAAATACTTGCTGAGAGACTGGAAGGAGGAAGAGAAGACACTAAGAGAGGGAGGGTAAGGGAGGTACTGTAACTAGACAGAAGCCAGTAGCCATGTGGCATAGTGGCTGTAGTCTGAGGCATATATTGGCTCCACTATAGTAGTTCGACCTCAGAGTGAAGCTGCCACCAAGCGGAGTTAAGGACTGGACTCCATGAGGGAAGTGAGTTTATTTTGTTGCCTGCTACAGTGTGTGCTGGGGGAAATGTGTTGTCAGACCTAACCATACCTGTTTTATTCCTTTTTGTGAACTGTGTCAAGAAAAAGCTGTTATCACTTATTTTGTCTGACGGCTATGATAGTGATACCTAGGACTTGCTTGTGTTTTTTTAGGGAAATTCCTGTGATAATATCCATCTCGGAAACTCTGTGGTCTAGCCTTGTCCCACTATTTTATACTGTTCACTGTGTCTTACTGATGATCTCTAACAAACTGTTATGTATGTTCCTTGTGTTTTGATTTGCATTTCTATTATGTTTTATTCACATTGTAAATATAGCTGTTTGTACTATAATCTGGACTTAACCAGGTCCATCTTGTAAATGAGCTTGCTCAATGATGTTCGCCTAGCTAATTAAAGATTTGATTGATTGATTGATAATTGCTAAGGGACTGGGAGGAGGGAGGACCCCAAGAGAGGAAGGGTGTCGGAGGGACTCTAACCGGTCGGACGACAGTAGCTACATGGCACAGCTAAGCCAATAGGGTGGCTGTAGTCCATATAAATTACAAAAGCAGCCAAGCGACCCCTTGCATGAATGCCATGAAGCAGAAGTGTGATGTCTGTGAATATCTGGCATTTGGGAGCATTGGCAGGGCATCCGTAGGGTGTCCGCAGACCGCAGGCCACGCTGGGCAAGGCTAGAAAAGTGAGTACACACAAAAGTAGGGGAGAGGAGGGTATGAATACCGTATTGCAGGTCAAACCTATGGTTGCATTATCAAAACAGGGTAAGGGAATAAAAGCAAAATCCCATCTAGGGTCAACCAAATAGCAATAACCTGAAAGGTAACTGGCAGCAAGTAAGGGAAGGTGATTCAGGGAAAAAATAGGAAAACAGGGAACAGGACAGCATTTACATGGTGAGGTGGGTACGGGGCCAAGAGAATGTGGGGGGAAAGGGGAAGGCACAGACAGCAGGACAGAGCAGGGAGGGTGGTGTGCTGCAATAACTGTGGGGTAGCAGTCTTTCTGGGAACCATATGGAATATAGGGTGCTGTCCAGTGTGTAGGAAAATAGGGCAGTTAAGGGCAGAAATAATGCAGCTCAGATGGGAGCTGAGGAGAAGGGAACAGTGGGCTGAATCAGCAAGGCAGTGTGGAGGGAGACAGGGGGAAGGCGCCAAGGGGAACGAGCGTATCAGGTAAGGGTACGGGCATGGCAGGAACACCCAGTACTCAGGGGTATCCCTTCTTCAGAGGACTAGGGTGCCTAGGGAGGAAGAGTAGCAGGTGGTAAGGGGGGGAAGGGTGGGAGCTCAAGAGTTGCAAAATAGGAGAGGATTCTAGAGGGAGTGTCCTTATCAAACAGGTTTGGTCCCCTGTCATGGAATTGAGATAGGGGAGGCAGGAGGAGAGGTGGGAGGTCTGTGTAGGAATTCAGTGGCAGAGGAACATGAGAAGAGGACAGAGACAATGCAGGGAGGTCATGGGAGACAGGAGGGAGAAGAAACGAGACTGGTGGAGGGGATGGTGAAAGGGTTAAAAAGGCTAGGTTTAGAGGGAGAGAGGGGATAGTGGGGGTAAACAAAACCATGTGGAAAGGAAGGGGCTCAGAGGGGAACAGAGGCACAGTTAAGGAGAAAAGTGGGAACAGCGAGGGGGCACTAAAAAGTGTAATGGTTAACGATAGCGAGAAGACAAGTTCTGCAGTAGTAATGGTTGGGAGGGAGGAGAACGTGGTGGGGGAGGTAGAGTGACAATTATTGGGGACTCCATGATTAAGGGCATCAGCTGGGGAAAGAACAGGGACATGACTGCCAAAACGAAAGTGGTGTGTATGCCAGGAATGACAGCATGGAGGGTAGGTCCAAAAATAGGGAGGTGGTAAAATGCAGAAAGGGGGAAACGAGCACAATAATTCACCAAGGCACTAACGACCTAGCAGGGAGGAGGTGGTCAAAAGACAGTTCAGGAAGCTGAGGGTAATCTGCAGGGAGGCAGTGTGTTCACTGGCATTCTCGGAGGTGATCCCAGTACCAAGAGCTAGCACAGTAAGGAAGGCTAGGAAAGAGGACTTCAATGCATGGTTGAGGGATTGGTGCAGGGAGGAAGGGTTTGACTTACTAGGAGAAGGGGGGGGATGTGGTCAGATAAATCTCTCTATGCACCTGACAGACTGCACCTCAACAGGGAGCGATTGAGGTATAGAAAGGGCAAACTGGGGGAGTACATCACCCAGAGTTAAATCTAAACTGATAGGGAGGGGCAGGCCCAAAGACATGGGGAGGTGGACATGAATGGACCTCCACCCATAACAGTAGTGGGGGACTGCAGGGAGAAGGGGGAGTAGGGCAGATTGGAAAGGGGGAAGGGGGAAGCACACGGAGACAAAGAAAAAGCAGCAAGCAGGGAAAAGGCAGGGGCTCGGATGTAAAGCGGAAAGTGGTGTCCCTAAATGCACGTAGTTTAGGAAACAAGATGGATGACCTGCAAGCACTACTTGCAGAAGGAACGGTAGATACTGCAGCACTAACAAAGATTTGGGTCACACCTAACCATGACTGGGACTTCTCAATTCCAGGACACAGGCTTTACAGAAGAGGCAGAGCAGTAGGCAAAAGAGAAGGGGTAGCAGTTTTCATTAGGGGAAGGCGTAACAAACACAAGAGAGGACTCTGAAGAAGCAAGGGTGGAAGCGATGTGGATCCAACTATAGACCAGTAGGGCGAGGAAGGTGAGGTTAGTGGTGGTTTACAGAACACCCAATCAGGATGAAGAAATGGACAAAGACCTAGGTTCGCAAATTCTGAAAGCCGCAGACAAGGGGAAGGTGGTAATAGTGGGGGACTACAACCTGCCCAAGGTGGACTGGAGTGCACAGACGACATGTGCTAGGAGTCAGAAAATACTGAATGAGATTCAGCATGGATTCCTGACCCAGGGGGTCACTGAACCCACCCAACAAGAGGAAATCCTAGAAATGTTGCTCACGAATGGAGAGCACGTACAGGATAAAACAGTCAAGGAACCACATGGTGGAAGTGATCATCGATCAGTGTGGTTCAGGCTGGACATGGGGCAGTGAAAGTGTCACCACTAAGACCAAAATCCTGGACTTTAGGAGGGTGGACTTTGAGAAAATGGTGAGATACTAAAAAGGCAACTAGCAAAAATCACAGCAACTATGGAAGTGGACAAAAAATGGACTGATATCAAGAAAGTAGTAGGGGCTGCAATGGAGGAGTGTGCTAGGTACTAAAGGAAGAATTCAAAAATGAAAGCACCAAACTGGTTCAGTTCCAAGGTGGCACAGCCTCAGGCACTGAGGAATAAGAGACTGGTGTACAAAAAAATTCAAGATGACCAAGAAGGAGGTAGGTAGAGAAATATACCTAGGATAGGTGAAGGAGGCAGGAACAGCAGTTCGGAGAGCAAAGGTGCAGAAGGAATTCAATTAGCAGAAGGTATTAAGAGGATGGAGAAGGCTTTCTTCTGCTACATAAGTGAGAAAACAGAGAAGACAGGATAGTCAGAATAAGACATGGGGACATGTGGATGGAGGAGAATAGGGAGAAGGCAGAATTAATGAAAAAAAAAATGCTTCTGCTCTGTCTTCATGAAGGAGAAAGAGGGACCGGTGCCGATAGTGGCGGAAAAGGGGGGCAGAAGGGGGGAGGGGGACAGATGGGACAACAGAAGGGGAAAAAGTGAAAAAAAGACTGCTACATTTGAGGACAGACAAATCACCGGGCCTGGATGGAGTACACTAAGGTGCTGAAGAAGCTGGCAGAAGAGCATGCGGAGCCACTGGTGGACCTGTTCCGTTGTTCACTTGAGACAGGCGTGGTGCTGCGGGACTGAAGAAGGGCACATGTGGTGCCCCTCCACAACAGTAGCCCCAGGAACAACCCGGGGAACTACAGATTTATCAGTTTCACTTCGATAGTGTGCAAGCTAGTGGAAACCATACTGAAAAAAAAGACTGATGATAGAGTATCTCAAGGAATATGGCCTCCAACATGCAAGGCAGCATGGTTTTATGGGAGGGTGGTCTTGTCAAATGAATCTGATCGACTTCTTTGACTGGGTAACCAAAACAGTGGACAGAGGCCAAGCAGCAGATATTCTCTACCTGGATTTCAGCAAGACCTTGAACTCTGTACCACACAAGAGGCTGATCACGAAATTGGCAGACCTTGGAGTAAGAGATAAGTGGGTTAGATGGGTGCAAAACTGGCTAGGGAACAGGTTCCAAAGGGTGATAATTGGAGGAGAGTTGTCTATTGTCAGGGTGGTCACAAGTGGCATCCAACAGGGCTCGGTGCTGGGGCCAGTGCTGTTCAACATTTTCATAAATGATATTGGAGATGGCATCAAAGGCAAAATTAGTCTGTTCATAGATGACACCAAGCTCTGTGGAAGGTTTGACTCAGAGGGGATACAGGATCTTAAAAAGGATCAAAAGAGACTTGAAAGGTGGTCAGAGATCTGGCTGCTGGGCTTCAATGCCAAAAAGTGCAAGGTCATGCACATTGGAGCCAAAACCCCCAGAACAGGGTACTACCTGGGAGAGGTCCAAGTAACTCCCACAGTGGAGGAGAAAGATCTGGGAGTGATGATATTTTGTGACTTAAAGAACTCTGCACAGTGCAAGAAGACAGTGGCATGAGCAAACATGATGTTGGGCTGCATAGCCAGGGGGATTAGCAGCAGGCAACAGGAGGTGGCTCTGCCCTTGTACAGGTCACTGGAGTATGAGGTGCAGTTCTGGAATCCTCACCTTAAAACAGATATCAACCTGATGGAGACAGTCCAGAGGAGGGCTACAAAGATGACTGTAGGGCAGCAAGCTAGATCGTATGAGAGACTAGGGGCCCTGAACATGTACTCCATGGAGAACAGAAGGGAGAGGGTAGACATGATTGAGACCTTCAAGTATCTGAAGAGGTTCAATAGGGTAGACAAGGAAGGTCTAGTCAGGGAAAGCTGCAACAAAACTACAAGACAGTCTTAAGCTGGAAGGGGAAGGGGTGTTTAGGAGGGAGGTTAGGAGACACTTCTTCACAGAAAGGGTGGTTTCCAGCTGAAATACACTGCCAGAGGAGGTGATCTCAGTGAGGACAGTTGGGTGTGTTGAGTCCGTTGGGCCAGTGTTCGCCGAGATTGTCTGGTGTCTGCTTTTGGAGGGTCACATTCCCAGCACCTTGAAAGAGGCATTGATGAGACCCCTCCTACAGAAACCATCTCTCAACCCTGATATCTTGGAGAATTATAGACCTATAAACCTCCCATTGTTAGGGAAGGTTACTGAAAAAGTGTGGCTCTGCAGCTCAAGGCATACCTCACAGCCCAGGACATCTAAGAGCCCTTCCAGTCCAGATTTAGGTCAATGCACAGCACTGAAACGGCATTAGTCAAAGTGCAAAATGATCTCCTCAGGGTGAGGGATAGAGGAGAATGTTCAATTTTCATTCTCCCTGATCTCTCCTCAGCATTTGATACTGTGGACCATGCACTGCTGCTGGGTCGCCTGAGGGAGCTCTGTGGACTCACCGGTACTGTCATCAACTAGTTTGAGTTCTTCCTTACAGGCAGGATGCAGCGGGTGGTGATGGGAAATTTCTCATATTGCCCGAAGCCCCTGCCCTGTGAAGTTCCCCAGGGTTCGATCCTGTTGCCTGCTTTGCTCACAGTGTATATGCTTCCTTTAATGGTAGACAGTACAGCTTTGCTTCACTGCAGACACCCAGCTGTACATGTCTTTTGCTCCCAAGACCAATTATGCTGTGGAAGTGCTAAATAAATGTCTGGCCAAAATCCACGGCTGGATGGCCTCTGGCTGGCTAAGACTCAATCCTGACAAGATGGAGGTGCTAGTGATTAAGCCTGATCATCGGCACAATGTGGTCGCTGCTGGGAGAGGAACAGGAATATTCCTTGGAGCTACTCCCTTAGTGGCGTCCATCAAGGTGAAAAATCTGGGCATCACTCTAGATGATCATGGATTGACACTTGAGGCTCAGGTGTCATCCATTGTCAAAAGTGGTTTCTACCACTTGAGGAATGTTGCCCGGATTAAAGCCTTGATTTTGCCTAATGACCTGCCCTCACTGGTGCATGCTTTTTTAACATCCCAGCTTGACTACTGCAATGCTCTGTACCTCAGGGTCACTAGAGGGCTTCTCCAGCACCTGCAGCTAGTGCAGAACGCAGCAGCTAGGTTACTGATGGGCCTTTCAAGGTCCTGTCATGTGACCCCAGTTTTGCACAAACTGCACTGTCTGCCAGTTAAGTGGAGAATCATCTTTAAGGTGGGCTTGCTCACCTATAAGGCCCTACGTGGATCAGGCCCTGGTTACCTAAATGACCTCCTGACTCCAGCTCATCCTATGCACTCACTTTGTTCCTTCACCAAGAGCCTCCTAGCAGTTCCCAAGGCTCGCCTTAAATCATCTGGAGATCATGCATTTGAGGTGGCGGACCCAGTACTGTGGAATTCGCTACCAAGGTCCTTAAGGGAGGCCCCATCGGTGGAGGCTTTTAAGTGGGGCCTAAAGGCACATCTTTTTAGAAAAGCCTATCCACACTGTCAATAGTTGTTAAACTACTGCAATATTTTTATTAAAGATTTCATTATTTTAAATTGTAAATTTTTGGTTTTTTATGTTCATTTATCAGTGTTTACTTGCCTTACTTGTACAGCACCCAGAGCCTCCGGGATGGGGCATTCTAAAAATAAATTTTACTTACTTACTAGTTTCAAGAAGGGCTGGGATAGATATGGGGGAGGATTGGGATCATGGGAGGGGAGGAGGAAAGGGATGAAACAGTCGGGAGGGGAATTGGGGTCATTAGCCTGAGCTGAGCTGAAAACCCTGCACAACAAGCAGTCTGCTGGCTAATCTGTGTGCATGTTTATATGTTTCTATAGAACCTGAATTTTTAGTATTCCACAAGGAAAAGGTACTTTCCTCCCTACAGTGATGTCAGAGTTTCATTTGAACCAATACTTTGCATGTTTATTTAAACACACACACATACACACACATGTGTGAAGGTGAAAGACCAAAAAAGCATTACACTGCCTAGATGTTAAGATCATCAGCATTTACAAAGGCAGAACTGAAACCATAAGGGGCGACAAAAGTAATTGTTTGTCACTTATGGAGAGGCATCACGGACAACCTGCAAGCAAACGGACACTGGCAAGATTGATATGATCTACTATCCAATACTGTTAAGTAACAGCAGGTAAAATGACACCGGATGGAATCGGGGCACATTCCACAGGAGGGACAGCTGCCTCTGCTGCTGCAAGAATACCATTGTATTAAATCTGCAGGGCTGCAACTTGGGCTCCGCGGAACCGGGGGAAAACGCAGTTCCAGGTAACCGAGGGGAACCGCTAAAACAAATAATAATACTCAGCACATTCAAAAATATAGAAAACACAGAAATAGCTACCAGTATCGAGAAAAACAACTCTTTCTTTTCAGGAAAGAGAAAACCTCAGAGGCACTGTTGCTCAATCCAGCAGGGAAAAATTTCTGAAGCCTCCTTCCCTCAGCACATTCTCTAGTTTCAATCTGATTGGCTAATTCATAAAACTCATTACTATATATTCCACCTCCGGGGCAGTGCTAGCTATCCAGCTGACTGCAATAGTTACTGATGCTTACCCCTGGGGTAAGAAGAAAAAATTCCTCACCAAGTAATATTTCTTCTTAGCGATCCATCAGTGAGCATTACAAATGGCATCAGTCCGCAGGAGTGTGCTATCCTGGAGACAGAACTTTATGCAAGTTATGGAATTTAGAATATAAGTTCAAACTCTACACCATGGTCATGCTCCCCCTGCTGTTTTTAATACCAGACTTATTTCTATAGCCAGTGGAGCAGTGATGACTAAAACTAGCTAAATGGCTACTAAAATATTTGTAACATTTTCTTTCAAATTTTGAAATATCCAAACTGAAGCAGACGTGTAAAATTAAAATGATCGCATTTTAACAACTGTCAAGGAACTGCACAAAGTAATGCTCAATCAACCTTAAGAACTCATTCTTGTGTGAACTTATTTTCAGATTCTAGAAAGGGAGGCAGGGTCAAGGTCTGTAATGCTCACTGATGGATCCCTGAGAAGAAACAGCATTACTACAGTAAATCATTATTTCTTCAAACAACAGGACTCCATCAATGAGATACCTTACACGTAGGAGACTCACTATCAGTACCTTGGAAGGATGGGTCTAGAACCTATTTAGGAAACAGGTTCTGCAAGACAGCAGTTCCAAAACTGGCAACCCCTCTGGACTGCATGCCCAAATAGTAGACTTTTTGAAGGTGTGTACTGTTTTCCAGGAAGCTGCTTTATGACTTCTTGAAGGGGGATGCTCTTAGTAGCTGTCACAATGGCAGAGGTGCCCTCTGTGGAATGTACTTGAAGGCCTCTGAGGGGTACCTTGCCAGCTTTTACATAACAGAACTGTATACAGCAGACTATCTAATGAGAGACAGGTGGTCTTCGGGGTTATATCTTTCATCAGGCCACACCTTCAGAATATATAGCCGCCACGCACTAGGATCACACAGACATTTTTGCAAGCCATCAGCCAGGGACCACCCATGACGACATCGGCATATACATAAATGTGGGTGGCCCCATCTCTCCTCAGTTCTTTTCCCACCATCAATCAGATTTGTCAGGCCTGCAGAAACAATGCTGCTATAACCACAGTGTTACTTTTTTCTTATAACTTAAGTAATCACTTTTATAGTGATTTTCGGCGACCTGTATGTCACTGAAAGAACCATCGAAACTCTTCTGGTACTGCGAGTGTAGAGAGAAGATCTACACTGGAGACTCGCACAATGTCTGTGTCTGCTGTTTAGGCCACTCTCACAACATGAACTTTTTTGAGATCTGCCAGGGGTTCAACTCCGCAACCAGGTGATGCAAAAAAGGGTCTCTGAAGAAACTCCTTCTCCAAAAGACCATCAAGAACAGAGAAGCAGTTCCAAGACAAATCCATATCGCCCATCCCTTTGACTGAACTGTGGTTATCAAAGTCCCGGGAGAAAACTTCAAAGAGTCAAAGACAAGTACCAGGACAAGAACAAGGCCTCCCTGGTGCATTCCAGGTCACCCCTGTGGAGTACAGTCATGACCTCTGCTTCAACGCTTGACCACTCTGGTGGAGATGTCAATTGCCACATTGGCCATTGACCAGACACCAAGGTTGAGGCTTGGCATGGGCACTACTGGGACGACTACAGCCAGTACATCACTGTCATCAACAGAGATCCAATCTCCGACATCAATTACCCCAGTTGCGCCTACTAACCAAAGTAGCGCTGATGCTCGGGCAGTGCTTATCACATTTTCAGATATGATAAGATGTCTACTGCCTGGCCTCCCTGTTCAAGGGGGCCCTTCAATGTGGACTACCACAAATACTCCATCAACACCACAAGGTACTCCTTTGTCAGACAGACTTCCTCAGCCGCCAACAATGTTGCCAGCATGGTCTTTAATTCCTGTTGATGACAGAGTCGACAACGAATATGAGTATAACCCTGATCTAATGATGCAGGAAGACAAGGAGGAGGAAGATTATGCTGAGGGCCACTATGGACAGGGCACCAGTTCTGCAGTCTCCTGCTGTAATGAGGACTCTGTTATAAACACCCATTTCACCTCCAGAGGATCCCTCGTTTTCAATATGATGCAGCAAATGCAAGCTGCTATGCGCTCTGCTTCAGAGGAGCAGGATTCTACCAAAAGGAACCTGCTGGAATTTCTGGAAATATCAGACTCTCCCTCTGATGTGGTTCCTCCACTATTTCCTGCCCTGGAGGATGCCACTCATGCAGCCTGGTATAGGCCAAACAATTCACCAGCTATGCCCAAAAAGGCAGAAAAAATGTATTTTGTCCCATCTGGAAAACCCTTTTATGTTAACCAGCCGGGGACGGACTCAGTGGTGATCACAGCTGCTTATGATACGTCAAGGGCACCTAGGCATCTAAATTCCCTTACTCCTGATAAAGAATCCAGGAGGTTATAGGCACGCGCACATATGCCTCTGCCTCACTGGGCCAACGTATTGCTAACTACCAGGCCCACATGATAAAATATCAGAATACTGTCTTGAGGAAGGCTAAGGCTACTGCACAAGCCTTGCCTGTGCGTACTACAATGCAAAAGTTAATGAAGACTCTTACTGCTGGCACGGATGTGGGAAAGCATTTGATCCACACAGCATATGATATCTGTGATGCTTCTGCCAGGCTGCTGCTTCTGGCATATGTCTCAGGCTACTGTTGGCTCAGAGTAGCAGCTCTATTCAGAGCCCAGAAACAGTTTGGCCACGATATACAAGACGCTTTGAGAAATCTTCAATCATCTGGCAAGTCTCTGAAGTCAGTACACTCCCAGTACCTTACCCAACCTAGGGATAACTTTCATCCCTCTGTTGTCAGGGGGCAGAACCAGGCCTACAGACAGCAGGGAAGAGGCAAAAGTGCAAGGGCCTTGCCAGTCCCCACCTCAACCCCAGGTGCCCATTTAAAAGCACCTAGAGGTAATGAAGCCAGTGACCCCACTCCCACCAGCTCAGCAGGACTCTTTATACACCCCATAGCCACTTTTACCTCCGGGGTGATTGCACGGAATCACCTATCCCTACACTTGGACCAATGGAGGAAGATAACAACAGACCCATGGAGATTATAGAGAAGGGTCGCATCCACCAGTTGTGACAACATACCCACCAGGGCACATGACCCTGTTTTTACAGGAAGTATAGACTCTGCTTCATAAACAAGTAATAGAACCTGTCACCCTAGAACAGAGGAACACAGCTTTTTATTCCAGATACTTCCTAGTCCCAGAGTGGACATGGGATCTGCAGCCTGTCCTAAATCTAAGAAATCTAAACTTCTTCATAGAATAAAAGAAATTCTGAATGGTCACTCTGCAGGGTTTCCTTCCACTACTGCAAAACGGGGACTGGATTTGTTCCCTTGACATGAAGGATGCGTACCTCCATATCAAAATCCAGAAACCTCACAGAAAATATTGGAGGTTCCTGTTTCAGGGGGAACAGTACCAATTCAGAGTATTGACCTTTGGCTTATCTTCTGTGCCATGAGTCTTTACCAAATGCTTGGCTGTGGGGGCAGCAGCTCTTTGCAGGGAAGGTCTGTATGTTTTTCCTTACCTGGACAACTGGCTAGTAAAAGCACACTCTAGGGACCAGTTATTGCAGACCTTAGCTTGAACCAGACAGATGTTCAATGCTCTTGGGGTGACAGTCAATATAACAAAGTCTGTTCTGACACTTTGCCAAAAAGTGCAGTACATGGGGGTAGTTTTGGACACGGCCTAGGGTTCTTTATTTCTGCCACTGAACAGAACAGAACAGAACGCCTGATTGCCCAAGCACAACTGGAACATGACAGCTGTTATATCTCAGAAAGGACAGACTCCGAGAGACCAGTGGGACCAGCTGACAAACTAGAACAGATGGTTCTAGTAACGTGTCCACTGAGCAAAACACTCAAGGGGTGGATGGAACATCTACCTGCTAAAGAGCATGCCATTCTTGATACCTACCCCACATCAGATCCTCAACACAGATGCCTCAGGATCAGTGCTCAAGTGGTGGATGGAACATAACAACCTACTAAAAGGCGTCCCATTCTTGATTCCTACCACACATCAGATCCTCATACAGATGCTTTGGGATCAGGCTGGGGAGCCAACCTGGGACCTCTTCCGACACAAGGCATGTGGAATCAGGTGGAGCATGCTTTGCATATAAATGTTCTGGAAATGACAGTGGTCCTATACGGACTTCAGGCCTTCCAGAACCACTTGTCCCCAGGTCCTCTGTTTATACAGAGAGACATTGTCAGTGTGATGCATTACAGTCATCGACAAACAAGGGAGGGCTCATTCTTATCCCCTGTGCAGAGAAGCAATGAGAGTTTGGCATTGAGCCCTGGAACACAGTCTAGAAATATGAGACACGTTCTAGGTGCCCAAATGTTTTGGCAAACAAACTAAGCCAGTCATAGTCCTGGACACATGAATGGGAACTGCTGATCTCGATGATCGACAACCTATTCGAAAGATGGGGTCATCCAGAGTTGGACCTTTTGCATCCCCACACAAAACTGCCGCATTTTTGTTTGCTCACTCCAGGGCCTGGATTTTTTTTTCATAAGATGCACTGCCCCTCTCTTGGAAAGCGAGGTTTCTTTACATCTTCCATCCCTTCCCGTTAATTCAGAGAGTACTACTCAAGGTGAACATGAAGGGGGCAACCATATCACTCATTGCTCCCCTATGGCCTCGGTAGATATGGTATCCTCTGCTGCTACCTCTGCCCCTGTACAAGGGTCTACTGTCACAGGAACAGGGAACCCTAGTCCACCCAGATTTAAAGTCCCTGCATCTGCATGCATGGGCCCTGAAGACATAGCCATATCTTGTTTTGGGGTATCTGGGGTATCACAGAAAGTGACGGATGTTCTGGTGGCTACTAGAAAACTGTCCACCAGCCATACTTACTCCATGAAATACAAGCGGTTTGCTTTACAGGCCACTTCACATAAACTAAATCCATTCACCTGCCCGGTCAATCAGGTTCTAGAGTTCCTGCTATCCTTATTTGATTCAGGTCTGCAGTATTCCTCAATCAAAGTGCACTTGGCTACTATATCAGCTTTCCATGTGTCCTGTGGATGGTCGTACGGTTGCTCATGCTGGAGTTGGCCCATACATTCTTGGGAGACATTTTCCACACAAAGCCTCCTATTCAAAATCCTATCCCAGCTTTGGACTTGAATTTTGTTTTGGAAGAGCTTGACTTTGGCTCCTTTTGAGCCAGCAGCAACTTGTGGATTATGCCTTCTCTCTTGGAAAGCATTATTTTTAGTTGCAATTACTTCTGCTTGAATGATTTCAGAGCTGCAGGCTCTAATGGGTGAGCCTCCTTATTTGATTTTCCACAAAACAGGGGTGTCTTTGCATACTAGTCCTAAGTTTCTACCAAAGATGGTGTCTGAGGTTACTTTAAATCAAACCATCCACCTGCCTGTTTATTACCCAGAGCATGCCAATCCAGGGGAAGAATTGCTCCATACTTCAGATGTGAATAGAATACTCAGGTACTATACACACCATACAAAGGACTGTAGAAAGTTCTTGCAGCTTTTTGTTTCATTTGCACCTGGGAAAGAGGGCATGCCAGTTTCTAAACAAATACATAAGGTGCAAACTTTAATGGAAGAAAACAGATACACAGGCCAAGGGGCTTGAAAAGTACAGTTACGTAAGAACTTACCGTAACAGTAGATCTTCGAGAACAGCTCTTGCAGCAGGTTACACCATTAGGACTGAAGCCGGCAGGCGCCAGGACCCCACGGAAATTTTCTAGCTAGCAGTCTTCAGCGGGGACCACCTCCGACGTCGATCCCGCCTCTGACATTAGGCGTAGTACATAAAGAGGCGGTCCCCCCATAATCCTCAGTTCTCCCGCCGGAGACTCCCGGCCGCTGGATGACATCAGAAGAGGAGACCAAGGATCCGCCACCAGATGGCGAAGACTAGTGAATAGTAATGACCCATCCCATAAGATGGGTGCCTGACTACAACCTACCTCCAAAATGGGGGATGGTGGGTGGGAAGGTACCTGCTGCAACAGCTGTTCTCCAAGATCTACTGTTATGGTAAGTTCTTACGTAACTGTACTATCTTGCTTCGAGATACAGCTCTTGCAGCAGGTTACACCATTAGCACTGATTTCCAAGCAGTAGTGGTAATCATGCACCCCCAGGAGGAGGAAAGGTAGAGACCTCGATATAACTCGAGCCTAGGACAGGAGTCCCTGAAGGACGGCTAGACCGAACCCCGCCTTTGCCTCGATGCAATGTCCAGACTGTAATGTCTGATAAAGGTATGCACAGAGCTCCAAGTAGCTGCAGTGCAAATAGCTGAGGTGAAGACGTTCTCTAACGCCGCAAAGGAAGTAGCCACCCCTCTTGTAGAATGACCCTTGACCACACCTGGTAAGGGTTTATTGCGCTTGTCATAACAAAAAGTGATGCACTGGATGAGCCACCTAGAGAGTGACTGGAGACAGGAGCTCCTATCATTCTGTGAGCGAAGGAGATGAAAAGTTGGTCCGACTTCCTAGCCGTTTGGTTCTGGTCAGGTAGTATCTGAGGCACTGATGCACATCAAGGGTGTGCAGAAGGGCCTCTCCTCGATTAGAGCACCTTGAGAAATACACTGGTAGGTCGATATCCTGATTAAGGGTGACAGCTGAAACCACCTTAGGCAAAAACTTTGGGTTTGTCCTTAGGGATATCCTGTCCTGGTGAAAAACCAAATAAGGCTCTTTGCACATAAGAGCATGCAATTCCGAGATCCTGCTCGTAGAAGTAACAGCAACTAAAAATAACGTTTTCCAGGAGAGAAAACGTAGCTTGCAGTCTGCCGCTGGTTCAAAGGGTGGCAGTGTAAGCTGCTCCAGGACAAAAGGTAAGTCCCAAGAAGGGACTGGATCTTTGATGGGAGGCCTAAGGTGAAGGACACCCCTTAAGAAGGCACGAGTATTGTCCAGCTGGGCCACCGTCCGATGGCCTACGGGGGCATGGTAGGCAGAAATTGCACAAAGGTGCACTTTAATCGAGGAGTAAGCCAGTCCGGAGTGGAAGAGGGAAAGCAGGTAGTCCAGAACCAGCTTTTTGGGACAGTCTAATGGCGGAAAGCCGTGCGCTTGAGCCCACAAACAGAATCTATGCCATTTCATGACGTACGTTGCGTGGGTTGCCAGTTTTCTGGTGGCAAAGAGTACGTCTGCCACTTCTTGCGAGACCCCATATCGCATCATGGCTATGTCTCTAGGAGCCAAGCGTGCAGGTTCAATGAGCGTAAGTCTGGATGGACCAATGAACCCGCCTCCTGAGACAACAGATGGGAGCTGATTGGCAAAGGAATTGGAGGTTCCCGGGATAGCTGGTGTAGAAGAGGGAACCAAATCTTTCTGGGCCAGAAGGGTGCGATCAGAATGAGTGTCGCTTGCTCCCTGCAAAGTTTTAAGAGAACTCTCTAGATCAACGGGAAAGGAGGGAAGGCATAGAGGAATCTGCCCGCCCAGGAGAGGGACAACGCGTCTCACCAGAAAACACCAGGCTCTGGATCTAGCGAGCAAAAATTGGGTAGTTTTGCGTTGGATGGGGATGTGAAAAGGTCTAACTCTGGAGTGCCCCATCTGTGAAACAGATCTTCTGCCACCTCCTGCAGAAGTTCCCACTCATGGACTCTGGTCTGAGAGCAGCTCAGACTGTCGGCGATGGTGTTGTCCACTCCCGGGACAAGTACTGCAATTAGGTTTTCGCCAAGTTGCAATACCCACTCCCACACTCTCATGGCCTCCCTGCAAAGCAGGTAGGAGTGAGCGCCTCCTTGTTTGTTGAGGTAATACATCACCTCGGTATTGTCTGTTTGTAGCAGAAATGTACCCGGTGGAATCTCTGACTGGAAGGCTTGCAGAGCGTAAAGGACTGCCCTCATTTCCAAAATGTTGATGTGGAGAAGAGCCTCCTGGGCTGTCCACAGGCCCTGAGACCGAACACCGTCCAGGTGTCTTCCCAACCCGAGCCCTGAGGTGTCTGTGGAGAGGGTCACAGTCGGAGACGGCACTGTGAAGGGAACCCCCGCAAAGAGGTTCCCTGGATTTATCCACCATTGCCAATCCCGAATTACAGCTTTCGTAATTCGGATTGGATGCTGCAGATGGTCTTGCCTTTGGTCCCATTGCACCCTTAGCATCCACTGGGTTACCCGCATGTGGAGACGTGCCAGCGGGACTGTTGCAATGGCCGCAGTCATGTGTCCGAGCAGGCGAAGGACCAGTCTGGCTGGGACAGTCTTCCTCGCCAACAAGTCCCTGATGAGGGATCTGATGTGCTCCGCTCTGTCCAAGGGAAGAAAAGCTTTCCCTCTGACAGTGTCCAGAACTGCACCTATAAACTGTCATTTCTGGGACGGCACCAGGAGTGACTTCTCGTAGTTGATGAGAATACCCAGTGATTGAAAAAGGGACTGGGTGCAGTGAATAGCAGTCATCAGTGCCTCCCTCGAGGGCTTAAGAGTAGCCAGTCGCCCAGGTATGTAATGAGGCTGCCTGTCTCTCAGAAAACGCCTGCCACGACCGCCATGCACTTCGTGAATATGTGAGGTGCTGAGGACAGCCCAAAGGGAAGAGCTTGGAACTGATAATGGCGGCTCTGAAACTCGAAGCGCAGGAACCTCCGATGCGCTTGAGCAATCGGAATATGCAGGTAGGCATCCTGCATGTCCAAAGACACCAGAAAGGCGTCCTGCTTCAGCATGGGAATTAGGCCCGGAAGGGTCACCATGCAGAAGTGTTTGTAAACGACTGAAAGGTTGAGGTCGCTGAGGTCCAGTATTGGACGGAGGTCCCCCTGTTTTCTTTGGAACCGGGAGAAGTGAGAATAGTACCCTAGTCCTCTCTGGTTCTCTGGGACATGCTCTACGGCTTCCTTTTCCAGAAGCGCAAGCACTTCCTGTTGTATGAGCAGGGCATGCTGACCCGAATATCAGGAGAGCAGGGGAGGTCTTGTAGGTGGACTGCCTACAAATTCTATATAATGGCCTTTTTTGACCAGCTGCAGAACCCACCTGTCGGTGGTGATCGATTGCCACCCTGGCAAGTGGCATGCGATGCGACCCCCGACTTTTTTTTTTTCCCATTGATCCTGAGGAGGGGCGAGGGCTGGGAAGGAGTCATGCTTTGGCAGCGTTTGATCTGGCAGGCTGGGTCGACTTTGCAAATCGTTGGCCTCTGCCTGAGGATGACTGGGCCTGGGCCTTGCGGGTGAAAGTGCCCCTCTGCTGTTGGCCGGAACGTTGCTGTTGCCTTTGTAGCCGGCCACGGAAACAGCTCTGGTTCCTACGAAAGGAACTAGGCTGAGACCTGCACGTAGCTTGTACAGATTGGACTGCCTTCCCTGCGTCCTGAAGTTTGGTGATTACTCTCTCGGAGGCTTCACCAAATAAGACCTCGCCATTATAAGGGACGTCTAAGATGTTCTTCTGGACGTCCGGGGTAAAGCCGGAGACACGGAGCCAAGAGTGTCTCCGGAGACACACACCTGAGGCCGCAGCTCTGGCTGAAGAGTCCGCAGAATCATATGCGGCTCTGAGCACTTGGGTCCCCACATCCGAACCCGTCCAGAGGAGGTTCAAGAGCTCCTCCTTGTGATCGCCATCGAGCATCTTCTCGACCAGGTCCTGTCCCTGCTCCCACAGTGCATTCTGGAATTGAACCATGTGGGTGAGGTAATTCAGTGACCTGATGCAGCGCAGTCACAATGCAGACGCGGTGCTCACCCAGGACATCCAATTGCTTGGATTCCTGGTCCGTGGCTGTGTGTCAGTGCTGAGGTCTCTGAGACCGGGTCATGCGGGCAGTGATGACCAGGAGTCAGCCAGAGGATGGTTCGCCAGATACTGGTCCTCCCTAGGGGCCTTATATAGGGGTCAGCCTTCTTCAGCACTGTAGGAGTGGAGTGCGGGACGCTTCCAGGCGGCCTTGGTGACGTCCGCAAGTGTATCCACCAAGGGTGGCACACCACAGGCTTCAGATCTTCTGCTGAAGGTAGCGAGCAAGGCGTTGTCTCCGGCCGAGTTTCAGCATCCCACCCCATGTTCTCCTGGATGTGCCTCATGATCTCCCGCGAAGAGGGATCATCCAGAGGAGACCTGGTAGGTCGTGGGTCCGGAGAGGAATGCTGATAGGAGAAGGTGATCTGGAGCACTCTGAGGTGTCAGATCTGAATCCTCCCCAGACGGAGGTGTACGCGGCCGCCTGGGTCTCTTGGGGCTGGGTGACCCTGAGGGGGATCTAGAGGGAGGTCTTCTCCTTTCTGAAGATCTGCCCTGAGGAGGTGGTGTCTGCTCCTTGGGGGTTGGCGATTGTCCTACGGGCCCCTTAGGTGGAGGAGGGGGCATAGGCAGTGAAGAAGTAGGTGGAGGCGGAGGAGGAGGAGGACGTGTGGTGACCACATCTTTTTTGATGGTGTCCCATCAGAAGGTAAAAAGTTATTTTACCTCTGCCAGATTCATACCCGACGATGGGCCTGGCGCCGGTGGCCTGTCGCTGGGGTCGGGCGTCGGGTCCCTGGGGGTCTCCCGCTCCGGGGAAGGTTCCTGTGGGAGCCCGGCATCTCCGGTGTCGTCCGCCTGGTCCTCGGGCTGTTTGGCATCCTCCTCAGACAAATCCTTCTGACTGGCGTCCGCTGGCGACGGTGGTGCGGTCCTCTTCTCGGAAGTAGCCGACGTCAGTCCCCTGGCCAACGTCCTTGGGGGCGAACGCCTCGCCGGCTCCTGGGAGCACCGGTGATGTTTGGCCGACATCAGGTCCGACGTCTGTTTGAGGGACGTCAGGTCCTTGGTCTTACGGGGAACCGGATCCGTCCACGCGGAGGCTGGGAACCTGACCTGGCGTCAGTGTCCCACCGGCGGGAAGAAGATTTATGGCGCTCCCCAGACTTCGACGAGGCCTTAGATGGAGTGGAAGAGGCCGACGGCCTGGAAGTCTTCAGGGGCTGTAGAGAAGAGGAGCCGCTAGAAGATCTGACCTGAACCGGGGGAGGTTGCGACCGAGCCCTGGAGGGAGAGCGGTCCGATTTCGAGCCGGAGCTTCGGTAGTCCGAGGCCCTCGCAGGAGACCTGGATCTTTCCTTTTCCCAGTGCTTATGGGGTTTACCAGACGACTCCCCCCAGGTGGAAGGTTCCTTATCCATAGTTTTCAGTTTCTCCTTCAAGAGAAACACTTGAAGGGCCTTCTGGTGGCGGATCCTGATGTGACTGTTGAAGCCCTGGCAGAAGGAGCAGGCCTTGGTATCGTGTTCCGGACCTAGGCAGCACACGCAGGCCAAATGTTGATCCTTGAAGGGGATCTGTTTGCTGCAAGCACACTTCATATGGTGACCCTCT
The DNA here is from genome assembly GCA_016271365.2 of Neoceratodus forsteri. Taxonomy (NCBI): domain Eukaryota; kingdom Metazoa; phylum Chordata; order Ceratodontiformes; family Ceratodontidae; genus Neoceratodus; species Neoceratodus forsteri. The sequence continues at coordinate 1,453,477,569 of CM057453.1, read as the reverse complement.
ACAGAAGTTGTTGGAGAGGACATCAGTTGATCCAAAGTCGAAAAGTAGATGAAGATTGTCGTAGTTCTAATGGTTGTCGTACGCTAGAAAAGGAGACCGAGAGGCCGATACTGGCGGTGTCGTCCAGCCCGGGAAAAGAACCCAGGGATTATGGGGCCGCCTCCTTATGTACTACGCCCTGATATCGGGGCGGGACCGACGCTGGGCGGGTCCCCGCTGAAGACTGCTAGCTAGAAAATTTACGTGTGGTCCTGGCGCCTGCCGACTTCAGTCCTAATGGTGTAACCTGCTGCAAGAGCTGTATCTCGAAGTAAGATCACCATTTCTGAGGACACAGATGCAGTATGATACTCAGGCAGTAAAGGTACCACATGTGTTTCTTGTCAGGGACATGCCCTGGCAGGAACATTTCCTACATGTGCAAATAGTTGTTCTGAACTAAGTTTGTTTTCTGTAACATTTAGCGTTCAAACTCCATGCCACCATGGATTGCGACTGCGGTGCAATTTGAACTGAAAAAAGGGTTTTAGCTCCTGATAGGATACAAACCTTGCTCTCTTGCCGAAAATACAAATACATCATTTTTCATCCAGGACAGGAATATCTGATCCCTTGCTCACTAACATAAAGACATGTCCAGTGTTCCACTGAGCAGCACAGCAGTGAATGACAGCTCCCGTGGTGTACAGTACCTATGCAGCAAGTAACCTGGGTGCTAATTCAAGCAGGGGCTTTTACACAACAAGCTACATAAAAACAAGTCCCACACATATACACACACATACACACACACACACACACACACATGCAGCCTACTGTCACACCAGGAATCCCTCATCTGACATGCTGGATCCTGTGTAGCTTACTGGGAGGAAGAAACCATGGAAGACAGTTTGTTGAGAAGCTGGAATGGAGAACCTGAGCAGTGGTGGTGTTGGATCAGGAGCCAGAATGTGGGCTTAGTTCCAGCAAAACCCACTGTGGGGATAACGGACAAAACTGAACAGAGCCAGCAGATAACATATGAGCAGCTGGGAGGAGGGATCAGAGATGTCTTCACAGTACAAATCTGCACAATGTATTGCTGCCATGGTCTGGTCAGTATTGTGTACAGATTTATCATAATGCCTTTGGTTTACTATTCAGGGCCTTTTGGTAAGAAACAAATTCCACTGCATTTTTATGACATTTGTTTTACACATAAGTTCAATGCTCTGGATTTTTGTACCATTCTTATTAATTATTATACTGTCAGTACTATATATTTTTTTTCTTGCTTTTTACAAATGTGATTTATACTGCCAAGTCAAGTCCCCTAGGCTACATCCCAGACCTGTCAACCTTCTGGCAGTGGCAGGCAACACAGGGCATCCCCCCACTCTGAAGGTTAATATCAGTTGCTGCCGAGGTAAGCCACAAATGCAGAGTTTCTGTTTTTTTTTCTGGTGCCTGATCCTTTCCCTCCCCAGGGGACAGCCTCAAGCATGCACGTGTAATAGCACGGTGATATGGAGCCAGCTAGCTTCCCCACCTAATGAGAAGGTGCCACAGACTTGGTGTCCAGCAACATTCACCCTCCCACTGAGGGTGAGAGAATCCAAGCAAACCCTCACTCAGCCCCAGCTGACCCAGAGCGGAGATGCAGGCTTAGAGAGTCAATCTGTCTCACCGGCATGGTACGCAGTTTCCAATCACTGCCCTAATCCTCTGGCCATTTATACTTTTTTCCTTCATGTTGTGCTAAATAAAATGTATTCCATATTAATGTTCTAATTAACCTTTGTTTTGTCGGAGCCGGCCCACCAGCACGGCGGTAGGGCTTTCGCCTCGATGCCAACATCCCAAGTTTGAGAAAGGACTCGAGAGTCAGAGGACAGGCCGGGAGGGGGAGAGAATGAGGCATCCCAGGGATGGCTCCCCTTCTTCTCCTTCTACGGGGGCGGGGGGCACGTGTCAGGCGCATGACGGACCCATGGCAGAGGCCAGGGGGATCAGCAGCGACTGGTACCTGAATTTGTGGGAGGCAGAACAGACATCAGGTTTGTCCCATGAACGTCACTGCATATTCCACCTCCAGGTAAGCAAAAAAAACAACAAAGGATTTGGCCTCCACAGGATGACACCCCACACCAGACTCCACACCACTGCACGGGCTCCCACTACCAAGCCACCTACTCAAGTCCACCAGGGGTGGCCTCGCCTCTGGGGGGTAAGCTGGGAGTGTTTGGAGAGTCATGAATCTCCGGGCGAGTGTTGGAGTGAAGCAGGTTGTGGCTGATGGGGGTGGTGGTCAGGTTGTCAAAGGAAAAACCCAAAAAACTTTGTTTTGACATTTACCTATGCTTATTAAGGTACAGGTTAATGTGTTCTATTACTGTGCTGCAAATATCAGCTTGTCGTAGATGCATACAGTACTTAACTCATTCTATCTTGTGTGGCCATCTATCTTGTGTGGCCATCTTGGGTCGGGTTAAGCAATGGATGGTTGCGACGCCATATGGCGCTACCGGTAAGAATGGGTTTTAAAGTAACCTCCAAGCACATACACTGCAGGGAGTGCTGCAGGAAGCATTGGTTCTACCACAAAACAGAAATCCAACAGCAGCACAGTGAGCACCGTACAAAAGGAGACCACAGTCTGCAATAAGCTGCCAGAAACCCAATTCAGTGTGCAAAATGGTAACTAAAATAGCCTGCCCAGTTACCTCCACGAATGTGGCATTGTTCTTTCCCCCTTTTGCACATCAACTAATTTTTGGCATCTTATACGCTCTGACCTCCTTTTGTGTGCTGATCGCTGTGCAGTACTTAAGCTCATCAAATTGGATGGGAAACTACTCAGACAGGACAGGTGGTTATTTTCTCTTTCCATTCCCCCACTCCACCTTACCACCCTCCAGAGTAATTACGGATCACCAATTTTCAAATAAATACATTAATCTGGCATGCCCCCACTGCATTTAGTCTCTTCATGTCTACCATCCACCACCCTTACATAAGTCAACCCGCTATGCCTCTGGGCAGCAGACTGAGACCTCCTCCTCCTACTGGTCTCCACAGCACATTCAAGACTCCACATGCCTGATGGGAGTCAGGATCGAAGCCCAAACCAGTATCTCCTACCTCCTACAAGGGAGCGTCACCAAATTAACCATTTTTCACTCATGCAAGTTTTTTTTTTTTTTGCACAGCACAGAAAAAGTACAGAAAATACAGATTGTTTCAGTGGTGCAGAACACTGCAGAGTTAATCAAAAATCAGTGTTCAGGGTGCTTAACAGTGAAAAAGTTCTAGGAAAGTCAGACATAGCATGGGAACATCACAGAAACACAATATAATGAGGCGATCAAAAAGCTGTCATGTTATGCAAATGTGATAAAAACAAAACAGTTGGTGTAAACCTGTAAAAAATTAAGGTATAAGTCTTGAAAAATTATGTCGGAGAATTGTAAAATATATTGTGCTGAATTTTTAAAAATGTGGTGCAGAAACTGATGTGTACTTTTTTTCTTTTTATTTACCGTCAAATATTTCAGGTACAACAAATCTACAGATTCAAATCAGGCCATTTCCCATGCTACCAGTATTCAAAGATGGGCCCTAACACTTAACCTCCACCTGATTTATTACCTGGATCAGCGAGACCAGTGGTTTCTAACAGAATGTAGTCAAATTTTCCCTTCTTCGCCATGAGGTTCTCAATAGCCTTTAGGCCGTTATCCCTAGTATAAAAACAGACACACAGCATATCAAAACAGGATAATGCAATTTGTAAACAATGATTTTTCTGAACCTGATATACTATGATGTGACATAAATAATCTGACGCTCTACCCCCAGCAGCCACTCAACCCACATCCCTTCGCCCTGCCCCGCCTCACAACACCCAATACTGAGACATAAGGCAAGCAGCTGCCTGGCGTCACTGGCGCATGACTGCGGAATTGCTAGTACACGCCCCCTTTCAGCTGGGAACATTATTTTGGCCACATACCTAGTCTATTATCAGCAAGCAGCCTCAGAACCAAAGCCCAGGCTCATGATCTGTCTCTCACATCACTGGCTGCTATAAACAGATGCAGCAACATGGATTTATTTAAACGCTGTTGACCAGTAAAGGCACACTGAGCCACAGCATGTTTCTAGGTGCAACCTAAGTGGGGGATACAATAAAAGCAGAGTACAGCGAAATAAATCTGTATCGACACAGTGCAAACAAGAACAGAACAAACTGCAGAAAACAGTTACGCAGCAAACTAAAATTAAAAATAAGGTATGGATAATAAGCAACTTTTGAGGTAGAAGCAAATACTGTACAAAGGTTCAGCTAAACACAGTAAACCGCATTACAAAGGGATACTGAAGCAAGCACACACGCGACGTGGCAGTAACTCAATCAATCAATCTTTATTTTACCAGGTAAAAGATAATTGAAGTTGGCTCATTTCCAAGATGGACCTGGACAAGTATACATAAAAATAACTAAGAATGCAAAAGCAACATTGCATGGCATATTATACAAGTTACATTTCATGACACACAGAGATGGAGGAGCATACAATTGGCTACATTTTAAAATGAACAGAATATAAGAAAGATATACGTGATCAGGAGTTCTTCAAGGAAGAAGGTAAGAAGTAAGGATAGATAGCCAGCCCAGTGGCGCTGAATGCCACACCTCGTGCCACGCCGGTGACCTGGGTTTGGGAATAAGCCCAGGCCGCCGAGGGCCGGTAGGGGGGAGAGAGGATTGAGCGTCTGGAGGACTGCTCTCCTCTCTTAGGGAGAGGGGACTAGTCTTCTCACTTGCTGACTGAGTGGGGGGAGGCAAGTAGCAAAGCAGGGAGCATGGAAATACAGGAAATTAAGAGGAAGAAGGGAGGGAGGGAGGAAGAAAAGGAGACAGACAGATGGAGGGGTCAAAGAGAGGAAGCTGCAAGGGAGTGCAAAGAGTGAAGTTATCGAGAACTCTTAATGAGGGAAGCAGAGGATGAACAGAAAGCTGGCGCGAGGTTGTTTTAAAAGTGGGAGAGGCAGGTGGAGATAGCAGAATGCTCAGCAGAGGTTCTGCAACAAGGGACAGAGGAAAAGTGTGAGTTGGAGTGGCAGAGGCAGTAAGAGGATGTCAGGGAGAGGGGAAGAAGAGGTAGCATGTGAGGGAGCAGAACCAGAAGGAGGAGGAAGAAGGCACAGTAGGAATAGTGCTGGGTATCAAGAAACATAGAAACACAGAATTTGTTGGCAGAAAAGGGCTGCTTGGCCCACCCAGCCTGCCAAGATGGTCCCTGCCTTGTCTGTCTCCAGTGACCCTTCCTCCTCCCTGCCTATTTATTAATATTCCCCTGTGTTTATCCCATGCATGCATGCATGAAGCCTCCTATTTTGCCTCCACCACATCTGCTGGCAGCTTGTTCCAGGCGACCACCACTCTTTCAGTGAAGTAGTACTTCCTCATATCCCTCACCCCCCACCTACATCGCATGACTCCTGGTCCTGATGCAAAGCCTGGAAAAACTGCCACATTTTTGTCATGTCTTCAACTGAGGGCATTTGTTTCTGTTCCACTACCTGCTCCTTGTCCTTCGCAGGAGGAGTGGCAAGAACATGCTTTTGTTTTTCCTTAGCAGGTACTGGAACCAGTACCTGCTCTCAGGCTCTCTTATTTGTATTTTTGCCATAAATGGGATCAGGGTGCCCCCTTTCGGACACTCTGCTATCTTTACCATCTTTGCCCTGTCTTTCCATGGCTGAGCAGCTTTTTCTTTTCATTCTGTCCCCCTTTAACAGGGACGCTGCTTAAAGGGAAAGTCCCCATCAACCTATTTCCTATATACCCTCGTAGTTTGTAAGCATGAACAATGATTCCCTCTTACATCCCCCTAATTTCATCCTAATTTAAATATAAATAAGGTAGCTTCATTCTGTTTTGCCCTGGTGTGAAAAGCGGTTTGTCTCCATTCCAAAGGTAATGACCCCACTCATGTAAGGCATCATGGGAGCGCATGATAAATACATGCACAAGTCAGCAGAAGGTATACTCTTGTTCAATTCTGTTGCATATCTTGAGAAGTCCTTGTATTCTCTAAAAGCATTTGTTCTAGCTCAGATACACATTAAACTACAGAAAACAGGGTGCCGGCCTGGTGGTGCTGAGGGTTGAGGCGCTGGACGCCACACCACGCCGGCCACCCGGGTTCAGGAACGACCTCGGGTTGTCAGGGTGCAGGCACGGGGGGGGGTGGGGGATGGAGCAGAATCAAGCAGCCTAACGGCAGCTCTCCTCTCCTGAGGTGGTTGTCGCTCCCTGTAGTTCTGCTGCCACCGGGTGGAGGTCCTGTGGCAGCACAAGGTGGGAGAGGGCGCTGTCCGAGGGCGCCTCTAAACGCGGCGTGTACATGCCTCCACATGCACGCATGTGCACCCAAGGAAGGGGTGGATGAAAAAATTGGGGAAAAACACTGGATAAAAACATAATAGAAAAAAATACAGAAAACAGCAGGGCACTTACTATGCCTTGAACAGTTTCATGGCCAGCATAAAACAAGAACATAAGGACTGCAGAGGACAGCAACAGCACTGACTAATGCAGGCTTTAGCACCAAAACATTATAAAATTCCAGGATGCCTTTCATGAATCGGGTTAAAAATCATGAATCAGGGAACCTTTGTAATGGAGTTAAGCAGGTTTTCACAACAGATTTAAATACCTTCGTTTACATTTAAATCCTGATGAAATTATCATTGTGTATGCCTACAAACTATACAGGGAAACAGAAGAAAGGCTGAGGAGACCTTCCCTTTAATGAGAAGTACCCTCTGAAGCATTCCTTACTCTATTATTAGCACCTCCCTCTGAGCTTTTTGTGTGCTTTAGTGACACAGAATATGACACATAAGCCACAATTGCTTCTCTTTTTTCAGTCCTTTTCTTTTGTGTCTTGGGGCAAACCTCCAGACAAAGCTCACAATTTTTAAAGTTGTAAACTGGGCCCAGGCACCTTAAACAACGCTCATGAGTTTGCCTTTGCCCAGAGCTTGAAACAAGGGGCAGGATTCACAAAGAAAGCCAAAAATCCCGCAGCTGTGGGAAAAAGGCCTGCAGCACTGCGGAAACGCAGTTGCATGATATTCATCAAGAAATTTTGAGCAGGTGCGGAATTTCATAAAATCCCCACAGCTGCAGAAATTGCGCACGTGCTGAAAATCCGCAACTGTGGATCCGCAGCTGCAGAAATAGCTTAGGAGGCACAGCAACAGTGAACTTAATTAGCTAGAACAGCAGACTTTAACAGGGCTGACATAGAATGAAGCTGAAAGCACCCACAAAGAGACCAGCAAAAAGTCCCTCAACTGGGACCACTGCAGCACCACTGGTACCAGCAATACCATGGCACCACAGTGGCCAACAGTCACTGCTGGTCCTCCCTCCCTGGGGTGTTCCTGTTGCCTGCAGGGGTAGCAATCACTGCAGGCTGGCCAGGCTCTACTACTGCCTGTGGGGCTCCGTCATGGGCTGCACTGTGTCTGGTGGTTGTTGCCTGTTGCCATATCATGGCAATGTGTGCTTTTGTTGCTGTTACAGCAGCCACTGTTATACTATCTGGGATGCTATTACCTGTGCCTCACATCCACCTTAATTGACTTCAATTGCTGGGGCACTACTGCAGTTTGTTGAGGGAGAGTTACACCTCATTCCACTGTGTTTAACATTTTTTCCTCAACTACGGAAAAAAACTGGTTGTGAATAGCCTTTCAGGGGCTGTGCCTTATTTATCTCACACCTTTTTTTCCTCAGGGACTTCCGCAGCTGCACTTTTCTCCACAGTCCTTAGTGTTGTTTTCCGCAGCTGCGGAGGGTTTTGTGAATAGCACTCAGTGCAAATTCCCCTTTGTTTCCATAACTACGGCAGTTTTGGGGACTTGGGGAAGGTTTTGTACCTTCAGAAAGCTTTGTGGATCCAGCCCAAGAACTTCAGTTTGTGAATCCTCAATCAAATCAATCAATCAATATCTATATTTAACCAGGCGGACACCGCTGAGCAAGCTCATTTTCGAGGTGGACCTGGGACAAACAAGTAGGCGAATACAATTTAGGTGAGATCAACATACGATTTCAATTATGTGTACAACAATTAGGCATCGGCAGTACAAATGCAAGTAAAAAGGTGCAGATAATTGTAAAACATTAATTATAAATAGACAATTCGTGCAACACATATAAAGTGCAGAACCTGGAGGGAAACAGTAGCTACAGAGTAGGTTCTGGCAATAATGTCAAGGTGACACCTAGCGGTGTGTTGGGGCGAGAAGTACACGGCAAGGGGGGAGGGCGATAGGAGGAAATAAAATAGATAACAGACAAAAACAGGGGTTGAGTAGTAACGGGTAAATGATATAAGGTGTGGACATGGGCAGGGGAGTGAAGGGGTTAAGCATAGGGACGGCAATGAGAGGACTCAACAACAGAGAGTGACCTAAGATCATGATGAGGCAGGGGCAGGGTCAGAGAATAAAACAGGAAGCTCTGAGGGGATAGGAGTACCTAGGTCAGGAGGAGCAGACGCAAGATTCTTTAAAATGGAGTGTATATAAGGATTTGAAAGCTGCCAGACTAATGAGGTAATTGATTTTTAGGTATTTTTGTATCTTGTTCCACAAAAGGGGCCATACATGACTAATAGATGCCCCGCCAAACCGAGATTTGACCTTGGAAACCTTCAGCGAAATATAAGAGGCACATCTCAGGGCATACTTACTTAATGGGCAGAACGGTAAGCAGTTCGAGACGTAACCAGGCAGTTTATTTATGATGCCTTTGTAGAACCAGATCGCAGCATTTCCCTGGAGTCTAAAGCTAACGGATGACCAACCTACCGCCGAGTACAGGGAGCAATGATGGGTGGAATAGGGGAGGCCCGTTATAAACCTTAGAGCTCTATGGTACAGCGTATCAAGTTTGGAAAGAGCACCTGCAGGACCCTGGCTGTAGAGGAAATCAGCGTAGTCTAATAAAGAGAGAAAGATTGGACTAGCCTCAATTTTGCATCCCTGGTGAGGAGATTTTTTATCCTATAGAAAAGGCCAAGTCTCACTCTAAGTTTCTTTGTCAGCTCTTCTATGTGAGCAATGAAGGAGAGTCTAGAATCCAGCCAAACCCCCAAGTATTTAAATTTTGATACATACTCCAACTGTTCACCCAGAATAGCAGTAACTAGGGGGAGTAGCCCCGTCGCGGCCGGATTTGCTAAATTAGCAAAGGGTGACAAGAACATAGCTTTTGTCTTCTTGGCATTTAGAAGCAACTTCTGCTTTAGGAGCTGAGTCTGTAACCGATTAAAGTCGTCCTGGAGCTCTGAGCATGCTATATGAGGGGAAGATCCGCTAGAGTAAAGTACTGTATCATCTGCAAATAGGTGAATATGGGCCTTTTTGATGGAAGCATTGATTTTGTTGATGTAAAGTGCAAAAAGCAGGGGACCCAGAATGAAACCTTGGGGAACGCCCCTCTGAAGGGGTTTCAGAGGTGAGACTTCACCATCCGCTTTTACTTGCTGGGAACGGCCAGAGAGGTAGTTACCAAACCATCTGAGAGAAGGAGCATCCAGCCCGATGGTTTGAAGGGATGTGAGGAGCAGACTATGATCAACGGTATTGAAGGCCTTACTTAGGTCTAGGAAAACTGCACAGACGAAGTTCTTATTATCCAACTCACACTGCCAATCATTAGTAACCTTGACCAAAGCGGAAGTTGTACTGTGTAGTGCTCTAAACCCTGATTGTAATGGGTTGAGAAGTTCTGACGATTCCAGATGGTTCCTGAGCTGGGTGTTCACAATTTTTTCCAACAACAGACAGGATAGGGAGAAGGGAAATTGGCCTATAGTTATTGAGGTCACAGGGGTCACCCGACTTAAACAAGGGGATGACATGTGCCGTTTTCCAAATGAGAGGAAGGTCACCTTGCAACAGGGATAAGTTAAACAGATGTGTAATAGGCACAGCTAGGACCCTATAGCCCATCTTCAGAAAAAATGGGTCGATGTGATCGGCACCTGCGCTTTTTCTGACACCCAGTTTTAACAGAAGATCTTCCACCGCTTTCAGAGATGTGGGTTGAAGCGAGAAGATCGGACTGGGGAAGGAGGTGCCTTGTTTATCAACCCCAAGTTGCGCCCGAAGGTTACTGGCGGGGGAAGTATTGAAGGCAAGACCTGCTGTAGCAAAATGATTGTTGAAGGCATCAAGGACTGATAGTTTATCAGTAAGTATGGTAGTACCCATCAAGATTTTAGTAGGCAAGGAAGTCCCGGCCGAATGGCCTTCTATACTCTTAATTACCCTCCAGAATTTGGAAGGGCAGTTGGCCGAGAGATCGAGTTCTGAGCGAAAGAAATTAGCCTTTGCTTCTCTAACCATCTTAGTGCAAAGGTTTCTCGCTCTCCGAAAAGAAATCCAATTGTTCGTAAGTTTAGTTTTCCGGGCAGTTTTCCAAAGCATATCCCTATTCCACAGAGCGTCCTTCAATTGCTCAGTAAATCATTGACAAGATTTATTCCTGACTCGGTCCTTCACTAGAGGTGCATGCCTATTAAGAGCTTCTAACACAATTTCTTGAAGAATGTCATATGCTAAGGCGACTGATTTAGCTAGATAAAAGTCCTGCCAGCGAACAGAGTGGCTCGGGCTCCGAATTATACTGCCCGGGATCAAAGTTGCATCGACATCTTTTGATAGAAAATTTAGAAGCAAGTGACGGAGCATGATTAGACCCGACATAAGCAATGAAGCAGTGATCACTGATGTCGGAGAAGAATACACCAGCATGGGTAAACAAATAAGGTTGTTAACTAGAATAATATCCAGCAGAGTGCTGTTGGTAGGGTTTAACTTGTTTGGGTGGGTAGTTTCATTGATAAGCTGGGTCCATCCGAGTGAGTCGCATAGTGTTTTTAGAGGAGTTGAGGCACTAGACAACCAGTCTAGGTTGATGTCACCTAGTAGTACCAACTCTGAAGATCTATGACCCAAGACCTTACTTAAGTGGTCCAGAAGCTGTAACACTGCAGCAGGGGGTCTGTAGCAGCCTGACACACAGGGCCTGGAGTTTTCTGGTGAGACGTGTTGTCCCTCTCCTGGAGTGGGAGGTTCCCTTACACCTTCCCTCCATTTCCTCTGATTCAGAAGGTGCTAAGCAAGTCACAGATGGAGGGGGCCAGCATGATTCTGGTAGCTCCAATCTGGCCACGGCAGATATGGTTTCCATGACTACAACAGTTAACAGAGGAAAGTACAGTTACGTAAGAACTTATCGTAACAGTAGATCTTCAAGAAGAGCTCTTGCAGCAGGTCATTACATATAGGACTATGCCGCCAGGCAGTAGGACCCCACGGAAAACTTCTAGCTAGCAGTCCAAGGCAGGGGACCACCCCCGACATCGGCTCCACCCACGACGTCAGTCACTGTATAAAGGGGCGGTCCCCCGGCACCACCTCAGTTCACCAGCCGGTCACCCGGCTAGCTTAAAGGAATGGACAAACTGAGAAGGTTTTGTCATCCCTAAAGGGATAACCGTAGAGAAAAAGCAGTAGGGGAAGGAAGGAGGGAAAGCATATCTGCTGCAAGAGCTCTTCTCGAAGATCGACTGTTACGGTAAGTTCTTACGTAACTGTACTATCACACTTTGAGATAGAGCACCATGAGAGAGTTTGGTGAACAGCCTTCGAGATCCTGACTCTCTGGTCGAGGTCACTGCTGCACTTATCCCACTGCACGCTGGGGTTCCACTGGAGTGTTCTCATGTGCAGACGAGCAAGAGGAACTGTCACAATGACAGCGGCCATACGTCCCAGAAACTGCAGTACTAATCTGGCTGGAGCTTGTTTCGCAGAGGCCAACCTCCGAGCTAAGGTTTGAAGATACTCTGCCCTGTCTATGAGGAGAAAAAGCCCTCCCCTGAGCTATGTCCAGGATGGCTCCAATAAACTACAGCCTCTGAGACGGCCATGGCATGGACTTCAGGAGATTCAATGTGATCCCTAGGTTCTGGAACATACTGAAGGTGCACTCCAGAGTGTGATGAAGGTGCTCCCTGGAGGGAACCGATAGTCAATCGTCTAGGTAGGGGTAAATATAATGCCCCTGCCTCCTAAAGACTGCTACTACCACCACCACCAGGCACTTGGTGAACACCTGAGGTGCCGAGGAGAGGCCAAAGGGCAGAGCCCAGAACTGGTAGTGCTGGCCTTCGAATATGAACCTGAGATATCTCCTGTGGGATGGCAGGATCTTTATGTACATGTAAGCGTCCTGCATGTCTAGTGAGCAGAGTCAGTCCCCGTGATGCAGCAAGGGAAGCAGTCTTTGTAGCATCACCATCCTGAACCGTTTGTGTTCTATAAATAGATTCAGCTGACTGAGGTCCAAGATGGGACGAAGGTCTCCCCTCTTCTTCAGGACCAGGAAGAAGCGAAAGTAATACCCTTTGCATCTTTGAAATATTGGTACTGCTTGGATGGCTCGCTTGGATAGGAGGACCTGAATCTCTGCCTGATCAGACCTGCGTGGGAGGTGGAGCAGGTTGACAGGACTGGTGAGTTGTCCAGCAGTAACGTGGAGAACTCTAGGGCATAGCATTTCTCTATGAGCTGCAGTACCATTGATCTGTGGTGATTTTGGACCATCCTGCGAGGTGAAGGGAGAAACACCCTCCCACTGCCTCCCCTACTAGCTCTGCTGTGTGGGGGGCAGGTAAGGAGTCAGGCTAAGGCAGAAGGAGTAGGGAGGGGGGCTCTAGGCTGCTCAGCAGTGCATTGGCCCTGGCAGCCTGCTGTTTGAAGGGGTGCTTTTCTTTTAAAACCACATCTCTGCGGTTGCTTCTTTGCTTGTTGCCCCTGCTGCCTCCGAAAGGGTCTATGCCTAGGAGGGTAGGGTTCCGATTTGTACATCTTATGTACGTCCAACACCACCTTGCCTGAATCCTGTAGTGCCTGAATAATCTTTTGGGCTTCCTGCCTGAAAAGGACCGGCCTTGGAAGGGCAGGTCCAAGATGGTATCCTGGAGGTCTTGCCTAAAACTAGACACCCTCAGCCAGGAGTGACCCCTGAGGCTGCCACCCAGGCTGCGGTATCAGCCACATTGTAAGAGCTGCGGAGCAAGACCTTGTCCACATCTCCTCCGGATTGCAATACTGCTAACAGCTCAGACTTAGTTGATGAGTCTCGCCGAGTCTTGGCAAGGTCAATAGCTTTTTGCCAAAGGCACTTCTGGTACATAACCATGTGAGCCAGGAAATTTAGGGACCTTATGGTACAGGTGCATGAGGCTTACACCCTCCTCCCCAATGGTCTATTTTCTTAGACTCTTTGTCAGGAGGCTGGGAACTGGTGTGTCTAGGCTGTTGTGACCTGCCATGTGCCGCCATGAGCACATTTGAGTCCACCTTAGGGTGCTCCCTGAGGTGAGGCTCATTTCTTGGAGTTCAATAAAGGCGGTCTGCCTTCTTGGGCACTGCCCACGTAGTGGTTGGATGCTTTCATGCCAGCTTCATGACATCCTGAAACGGCTCCACCAGAGGGGGGATGACCAAAGGCTTAGGGTCGGAGGCCACTAAGAATCTGGTGAGGTGGCGTCTCTCCAGGTCTAAATCCCCAGTCTCCCACTGATTGAGGAATTGTATATGCCTCATGACTTCTAAAAAGTTAGGATCATCAGGTGGTGGCCTCGGAGAGTCCCTCCTGGTATCTGGGGAGGGCAGAGGGAGCTCATCCTCCAAAGAGAAGTAGGTGGAGGAGTCATCGGAGCCCCTAGAGTGGCCCGACAGACGGTCCATGGGCCTGCTGTGATGTCGGGAGCGGTGCCCTCTTGATCTTCTTTGACCTCTAGAACTAACATCTCTGGATCTGCTGTCCCTTCGGGAAGGAGAGCATGAGGAGGAATGATGATCCCGGTCATTACGTCTGACAGAGTAGTGGTCCAAGCCACCTATCGGGAGCGGCAACAGAGATCTGGGAGGAGGTGCCAGCTGCGGCGGAGTGATGGCCCCCAGTGTCTCCTCCTGATCAGGCTTATGAAGGAGATCTCCCTTTATTGCATTTTACCAACTGATGAACAACACTCCAACCTCTGCTAAAGGGACCAGAGAGCCTGATGGTGGCTCTGGCGCTGCCCCTGACAGACCCGAGGGTGCTGGCGTCTGGTCCGGCAGCAGGAGACCATCCAGCGTCTGGCCACCTGATGCTCCATCCCCTGGCACCTGGTCATCTGCCCTAGCCTTAGGCATCAGGGGAGTGGTCGGGGGCCGTTTGTTAGGACCTGGCATCAAGGGGCTCAACGTGATGTCAAGTGCCATCAGAGCCTCTGGCAGAAGCCCTTGGGGGGGGGGGCGGCGGCAGCGTTCATGTAACCAGGACCTTATCTGGCACCACAGCCATGGAGACAGGCACTACGGGGATCTGTTGTCTGCCTAGTTTGACTGGGAACGACTGGTCAGGTGTCATGGGAGTTGTATTCACTGTATTTCCTCTTGTGCACTTGTCCCTCTCGTCAGGCTTAGCTGACAAATGGCAGGACAAGGCCTTAACAACAGGGGAGCCAGAGCGGACTCCCACCGAAGAAGAAGCAGTGGCCAGGTCCTGGGCCTTAGACCCTAACGGCTGTTCGTGGGGTCTGATGGCCAACAAGGAAGAAGATGTGGCCTGAGAAGGCCCATGCCAAAAGTTCCCACCTGACACCTGAGAAAAGGTGGGAAACGTTAAGGCCACAGCCCGCGGGAGGGCTAACGACCTGTGGGCAGAGTCCGATGACCTGTCAGAGGAGAACAGGACCACAAGTCTGACCTAGTTTTCTCCTTGCCCTTTTTGTGATGCTTCCCTGAGTGCTTTTTCTTCTTGGGGGAAGCATCGTGAGCAGAGGATGAGGAGGAGCTGCGTCCCGAGTGAGACGTTTGCATCGCGGCCACTTGTTGCTCCAAGAGATAGGCCTTCAGTGTCTTCAGACAGCAGATGCGAATGCACTGGTTGAAATTCTGGCAGTGCGGGCAATCGTCGATCTTGTGTCCGGGACCCAGGCACAAGAGACAGGCTGAATGGCCATCCTTAGCTGGAATTTGTTTGTCTCAAGTGCACTTAGCCTTTCTGCTACGGAGTGGATGTGGAAAGCTCGAAAGACATAAAGAGGCTATCGAAAACTCGAGTACTGAACTGCGCGAAGCGAAAAAAAATGGCAGTCGACAGGAAGCAGAAGGCATCCGTGGAGCCGATATGCTGGGTTGACAGCGGGAAAAGAACTGAGTTGGTGCCGGAGGACCGCCCCCTTTATACAGTGACTGACATCGTGGGCAGAGGCGACGTCGGGGCGATCCCCCGCCTTGGACTGCTAGCTAGAAGTTTTCCGTGGGGTCCTAGTGCCTGGCGTCATAGTCCTATGACCTGCTACAAGAGCTCTATCTCGAAGTAAGATCCTCCAGTCTCTCTGCCCCTCTGCAGGGATTTGCTGACGCAGGTTGAAAGGACCCTGGTCCATCCCAACCTCAGGTCCCTTCATCTGTATGTCTGGCTCCTGAGGACATAGCCATCACCTGGTTTGGAGTATCCCAGAGGGTGGTGGATGTCCTCGTGGCTGCTCAGAAGCCCTCCACCTGAGCCACATATGTCATAAAATGGAAGAGGTTTGCAATATGGGCTGCCAAGCATCACCGGGACTCTCATTTGTCCAGTGAGCCAGATCCTGGATTACCTGGAATCCCTATGAGACTCAGGCCTCCAGTACTCCTCCCTCAAGGTGCACCTTTCGGCTATCTTGGCCTTTCATGAGTCTGTGGGTGGTCGCACTGTGGCTCAACTGAATGTTTCCCATACCTTTCCCGGGGCATCCTGCATCTGAAACCTCCAATCCGTTCCCCTTTCCCGGCTTGGGACTTAAATTTTGTCCTGGTGAAGTTGACCATGTCTCCTTTTGAGCCAGCTGCAACTTGTGAGCTATGCTTCCTTTCCTGGAAAATGTTATTTTTGGTTGCTAATACTTCTGCTTGAAAGATTTTTGAGCTTCAGGCTCCCTGGTGTGAGAAGCCCTATTTAATTTTCCACAAAGACAGGGTTTCTTTGCGCATGAATCCTATGTTTCTTCCCAAGATGGTGTCTGAGTTGACCTTGAACGAATCCATCCACCTTCCAGTTTATTTTCCTGAGCATGCCGACCCAGGGGAAGCACTGCTCCATATATTAGACGTGTGCAGAATTTTGAAGTACTATCTGCTCCAAACTAAGGAATGCAGAAAGCTGAAGCAGTTTTTTGTTTCTTTCACCCCAGGAAGAGAGGGCGTTCAGGTTTCAAAACAGTGTTTATCCAATTGGCTACCACATTGTATTGTTTTCTGCTATAATAAGCATGACAAAGAGTTGCCAGGGGCTGTGAAATCCAATTCCACAAGGGGCATGGCTACCTCTGAGGCCTGTTTCAAAGGGTTCTCAGCCATTGACATTTGCGCAGCTGCCACCTGGAGTACGGTCCATACTTTCACCAAGCAGTACAGTCTGGACATTGCTTCTAGAGCCCATGCAGGTTTCAGCAGGGCTTTTCTGCAGGGTCTCCTGTCCTAAGTTTTAATTGGCCTTCCTCCCAGATTCTTGTATGCACCTGTAACTGCTTGGAACTCATTCCTATGGTGTGACCAGATGACTGAGATATCCCCGAAGAAGACAGAACAGTTATGTAAGAACTTACCGTAACAGCAGATCTTTAAGGGGATCCAAGTTATCAGGTCCACTTTCCCTCCCACCATCCCCTTTTTAGGGAGTTGTTCTTTCAGAACTGGTTATCTAGTGTTCCCAGCCTTTTATACAGGCCTGGGTACTGCTCTCTCTCTCTCTCTCTCTACTTGGTCCCCCATGGCACAAGCTTTGCTCTTTTAGTCTCTGGGGGAAAGAACTGAGGACGGAGCGGGGCCACTCATGCCTATATAGGGTTGGTGACGTTGGCAGATGATGTCGGCACGGGCGGCTCCAATTGTACTGCTGAAAATCATCTGTGTGGATCCTGCTTTACCAACGGTGAAGTTCCTACGGTGTGACCAGATGACTGAGACTGAAAAGTATAGTTACGTAAGAACTTACTGTAACAGTAGATCTTTGAGAAAAGCTCTTGCAGCAGGTAACACAGTTAAGACTGTAGCCAGCAGGCGACAGAACCCCCAAGGCAAACTTCTAGCCAGCAGACTACCTCCAACATCACGTATGGTATAAAGGGTGGGCGGTCCCCGAAGTGCCCCAGTTCTTCTGCCGGAGACTCCGGCATCCAGACGTAAAGTGATCTGAACCAGGGAACCGAGGTCAATACCTTACGGAACAAAACAAGTAACAGTCAATGTAGGTCGTATGCAGTAGGAAACCTCTTGGGGGAAGGAGGGCAGAAAATATACCTGCTGCAAGAGGTTCTCGTGAAGATCTACAGTTACAGTAAGTTCTTATGTAACTGTACTATCTTACTTCGAGAGTCAGCTCTTGCAGCAGGTAACACAATTGGGACCGATTCCCAAGCAGTACAGAAACCTACCAAACCCAGAAGGAAGGTAAGAGGAGAGCGGAAGGGAGTTCTCCCAGGAGAGGAGACCCTGCAAAACTGCAAGGCCAAACCCTGCTCTACGCTGAGAGGCAATGTCCAGCCTGTAATGCCTTATGAAGGTATGGACTATGTGCCACGTAGCAGCTGCACAAATGTCAGATGCAGATACGTTTTTGAGTGCAGTGGAGGCCACTATGGCCCTCGTGCAGTGACCCCTTATCGAGCCTGGCAGGGGCTTGTTGTGCTTCTGACAGCAAAGGGAAATGCAATGGACTAACCACTTCAATAAGGTCTGTTTGGTCACACGAGTCCCTCGAGTCCTGGGAGCCAAAGAAACGAACAACTGGTCAGAACGTCTACTGTCTTTAGTTCTGGTCAAGTAAAACCACAAAATGCGGTGAACATCTAAAGTATGGAAAAGAGCCTCTCCCCTATTGGAATGATTGGGGTAATATACCAGAAGCTGGATGTTCTGATTTAAAGTCATCTCGGACACCACCTTGGGCAGGAACTTAGGACTGGTTCTCAAGGCCACCCTGTCCTTGTGGAATACCAAGTAAGGCTCCTTACACATCAGGGCCTGAAGCTTGAAAATCCTTTGAGCCAAAGTAACAGCAACTAAAAATAATGCTTTCTAAGAGAGGAAGCGAAGCTCGCAATCCGCAGCTGGTTCAAAATTGGGTAAAGTCAGCTTCTCCAAAATGAATAACAAGTACCAAGGAGGGATGGGGTCCCTTACGGGGGGGTTTTATGTGTAGGATACCATGAAGAAAAACATGGGTTACCTCCATCTGTGCCACCGTTCTGCCCTGTACAGGAGTATGGTAGGCAAAAATAGCTGCTAAGTGCACTTTGATGGAGGAGTAGCCCAAGCCTGAGTCTGAAAGAGACAACAGGTACTCGAGAAGAGTGTTCATTGGACAGGCCAAAGGGTTTAGGTGACAAGACATAGCCCAGAGACAAAAGCGTTTCCACTTCATGGCACAGGCCGCTCTAGTGGAAGGTTTTCTGGCAGCCACCAAGATGACAGCTACCTTATCTCAGACTCCAAAGCGGAGTTTGGCTAAGTCATCAGGAGACAAGCGTGTAGGTGTAGCGACCAAAGGTTCGGGTGAACCAGGGTCCTGTTGTCCTGTGAGAGCAGGTAAGTGCTCACAGGCAAGGTAATCACGGGTTCTACAGCCAGTTGTTGCAGAAGTGGGAACCAGATCTGTCAAGGCCATAATGGCGCCACCAGTATCATTGTCACTCCCTCCGCTTGTACCTTGAGAAGGACCTCCTGAAGGAGCAGAAACAGGGGAAAGGTGTAGAGGAATCTCCCCTTCTTGGAGAGGGACAACGCGTCTCACCAGAAAACACCAGGCACTGGATCTAGTGAACAAAACCTGGGCAGTTTTGCATTGGTAGGGGAGGTGAAAGGATCCAGTTCAGGAGTTCCCCATCTGTCGAAGAGTTCATCGACGACAGTCTCTAGAAGAGTCCATTCATGAGCTCTTGACCAAGTTCGGCTGAAAGCATTGGCCAGAGTATCCTGGACCCCAGGGATGTGGACTGCAGAGATCCTGAGACGATGGGATATGGCCCAATTCCACATCCTCATTGCTTCCCTGCAGAGGGAGTAGGAGTGTGTGCCTCCCTGCCTGTAGAGATAAAACACCACAGACATGTTGTCTGTTTGCACAAGGAGGTGTCCTGGGCAGAGCACAGTACTCAAGGCTTGCAGGGTGTAGAGAACGGCTCTCCTCTGTAAGATATTTATGTGGAGAGATTCCTTGTTCAAGAACCAGGAGCCCAGAGTCCTGTGAATGCCAAGATGCGCTCCCCACCCTGAGCCTGAGACATCAGACGTTAACACCTGGTCTGGCACCTCTCTTTGAAAGGGCATCCCCTCGAGTAACGAGTGGGATAACATCCACCACTGGAATTCCTGACGGACTGGCTTCGTGATGGAGACCAAGAGATCCAAGGCATCCCATCTTTGGTCCCACTGGACATGTAAGGTTCACTGGATTGTCATCATGTGGAGTCTCGCAAGGGACACCGTAATGATGGACGCTGCCATGTGGCTTAACGGCCGTAGTAGTGTTCTGGCTGGTACTACCGAGGCAGAAAAAACGTGGCGAGCTATTGCCTGAAGTCGGGCAGCCCTGTCTTGTGGCAGGTAGGCCCTTCCTTGAACAGTATCGAGGTGCACCCTGATAAAGTTCAGGTTCTGGGGTGGATTGAGGAAGGATTTTGGGGTGCTGATCCGGATACCTAGTTCCTCGAAGAGTGAACAGGTGTCCCGAATGGCTCGTAGCACTTGTACTTTGGACGGTGCTATCAGTAGCCAGTCATCCAAGTATGAGAAAATGTAATGACCCATCCTTCGAAGCGCTGCTACCACTGCAAGGCACCTTGTGAAAACCCTTGGTGCTGATGAAAGGCCGAAGGGTAGCATCCTGAATTGAAAATGTCTGCCCTGGAAGGTGAACCTGAGGAACTGAGGTGAGGCTTTGCCACAAGGATGTGTAAAGTAGGCGTTCTGCATGTCTAGTGATGCCAGCCAGTCCCCATGATGGATCATGGGGAGCAGGCCCTGAAGAGTGAGCATCCAAAACCTCTTGTACTCTATAAACTGGTTGAGTTCGCCGAGGTCCAGAATGGGTCTCAGGTCGCATGACTTCTTCGGCACAAGAAAGAAGTGCGAGTAGAACCCTTTTCCTCTCTGGGCTGAGAGAATGGGTTCTATGGCGTTCTTGGATAGCAGGGCTCGAATCTCTGCGTGAATCAGACCTGCGTGTTCCACTGAGTAATGGGATGGGGGGGGGGCCTGTCCAGTGGGAGATGGACAAACTCCATGGAATGTCTGTTGTCTATTACTTGGTGGACCCACTGATCGAAGGTCACCATCTCTCTGCCAGTCTTCTGCGTAGGGCGAAAAGCGGCCTCCGACCACCTCCCTTGTTGGGTTCACAGGAAGAAGTGGGTCCAACCGGGAGTCAGGCAGTGGTAGGAGGGGGGATGCGGCATGGGTAGGTTTGGCCAGACGAGAGGTGGGTCCTGGAGAGCCTCTCTGGGTGCCTCTCCGGCTGTAGCCTCCCCGCTGTGGCTGTTGGGGCTGAAAGTGGGGTTGCTGCGGCTGTTTTCCCCCTCGGCCACGAAAATGAGACCTAGGAAACTCTCTGTTTTGGGTGGCACATGGACTGCACTATCTGAACTGCCTTTCCAGAATCTTGTTACTTAGTAATAATCCTTTCTGTATCCTCACCGAAGAGAACTGAGCCTTGGAAGGGTGCGTCAAGGAGGTTAGATTGAACGTCCTGTGCAAACCCACAGACCAGGAGCCAACAGTGGTGATGTAGGCATACTCCCGTCGCTGCCGCTCTTGCTGCTGTGTCCGCAGAATCATAAGTTGAACGGAGGACGTTAGGTGCCCACGTCTGATCCGGTCTGACAAAGTTTGAGGAGCTTAGCCTTTTGCGGACAGTCTGGGATTTCTTGAAGAAAATCCATCCCTTGTTCCCAAAGGGCACTCTGGAACTGAACCATGTGTGTTAAAAAATTCAAGCTCCTAATGCTGTAGATGGTAAAGGAATAAACCTTACGACCCATGGAGTCTGTTTAGACTCCTTATCTGGGGGTTGAGTGCTGAGGTGTTTTGGCCTCTGGGAATGATCATGGGCTACTGAAATCACCACTGAATCAGCAACAGGATGCTGTGCAAAAAAAGGTTGATCTTTGGGAGTCCTATAAAGGCACTCAGCCTTCTTAGGGACTGTGGTGGGGGTTGTGTACAGGCCTCCAGATCAGGGGGAGGACATAGACACATTACTGTTAGAAGATATACAAAACATGACAGCTAAAGGAGAGGTTCTGATAATGGGAGACTTCAACATGCCAGATACAGACTGGTCAATACCAGCAGGAACAGCTGCCAGAACTAGACACATGGTGGATTTCCTACAGGGGGAGGGAATCAAATAACTAGTACAACAACCCACAAGAGACAGGGCTATCTTAGATCTAGTACTGACTAACAGGGAAAGGATCACAGATCTCCAGGTAGAAGGTCACCTGGGGGCCAGTGACCATCACATGGTATGGTTTAATTTGGCCACTAGAACTAAATCATCCCATTCCAAGGCAAAATTATAGGACTTCAGAGGAGCTGACTTTGATAAGATGGCCAACAGAGTTAAGCTAGCCCTGGCAAAAAGAAATACAGGTGAGGGGGTACAGGCAAAGTGGGCAATCATTAGAGATGCAATACTTGAAGCAACAACCCATTGTGTTAGAGAGAAAAGGAAGTGCAAAAGAAGAAGGAAACCACTTTGGTTCTCAAAAACAGTAGCAGAAAACATCAGAGACAAAAGGCTGGCCTTCAGGAAATATAAGGAAACGCAGCAGGATGAAGATAGGGAGGCATACCAAACTTCCCTAAGGGAAGCAGGGAAGGCAGTAAGGCAGGCAAAGGCCGAAACCGAGGAAACACTAGCACAAACAGCAAAAGAAGGTGACAAGACTTTCTATAGATACATTAGTGAAAGGAGAAAGTCCAGAGGGGGTATTGCTAAGATCAAAGGGTATAAGGGGGCATGCGAGGAGAAGGACCATGTAAAAGCATCTATCCTAAATAGATACTTCAGCTCAGTATTTACTGAAGAGAAGGTAGGGCAGGGCCCACAGCTTAGCACCATGAACACAGGGGGGAGGGAGGTGTGCACTAGTCACTTCACAAAAGAAAGGGTCCTACAAGAGCTCGATAAGTTCAGGGTGGACAAGGCAATGGGACCTATACTACGATTCATACTACGATAGGACAGGAGCTAGGGAGCGGCTCAGCTCATAAATGCTCCTATAATTAATAATAAATCAAAGATGACTGTTCTAAAATGTATTTATCCAAACGATTTTTAAATGATGTTTTAGTACTACTAACAATCACCTCAATTGGCAATTCATTCCAAAGTTTAACAGCTCGCAGAGTATAGAAATACTTTCGTGACAGGTGATTAAAACGTTTTTGTTGTATCTGTAATGGGTGACCCCTAAGATTAAATATGTCATCTTTAAAAGAAAGACCTAAACTAACCAGTAACTGGAGATCATTTACAATATCGTACATCAGGATAAGATCACCCCATAAACTTCTGGTAAATAATGACATACGGTGAAGTGACCGAAGTCTAAGCTCATACGGGACATTATTCAATCCTTTAATCAGCTTGGTAAATTCCCTCTGAACATTTTCCAATTTTAAAATGTCCTATTTTTTTTATAAGGGCACCAGAATTGTGACAAGAAATCTAAATGAGGACGGTCATAAGCTCTAAATAATGGCATTAACACTTGTTTGTCCCTTGATTTAAAATTTATCTTAATGGCCCAAATAACACCATTAGCCTTGCATATGACTGCGTTAATCTGGGAGTCAAAAAGGAAGTTATTAGATACAAGGACACCAAGGTCCTTCTCAAGGTCAGAACTCACAAGTGCCTTGTTGTCTAAGGTATACGCATGTATGGGATTATGGGGCCCAAAATGCAAAATTCTACACTTTTTGTGATTTAGTTTCATACCCCAATTAGAAATCCAGGCGGAGATAGTATCAAAACCATTTTGTATTGATTTAATTTGATCAAATTTTGTGCAAGGTCCCCCAATCTTAATGTCGTCTGCATACTTAATACTATTAGAAGAGCAATTTTTGTGATATCCTTTATAAATAATTGAGAAAGACAGGGACCCAGGACAGAACCCTGAGGCACACCACTCGAAACAGAACCCGAGCACGAAAGTTGCCATTTATAAGGACCTGTCGCGTTCTCTCATTCAACCAATCTGATATCCATTTAATGAGGACGGGATTTATATTAAGTTGATGTAATTTCTTGATCAAAGCCCAGAGCGGAAGGAGGTCAAATGCCTTACTAAAGTCCAAATAAACCACATCAAAGGGAATTTGGTTGTCCATTTGGAGGCTAACATACTCATAAAAACATAACATTATTTGTCAAACAGCTTCGACCTTTCGTAAAACCATGTTGTTCGTGGTCAGTATCATGCAAGATCGAAATTAGCATGTCCTTAATTAAACTCTCCAAAACTCTACACAGTGAAGATGTTAAGCTAATGGGTCTGTATTTCTCACAACTATTTCTGGGACCTGTCTTCTAAATGGGAAAAATGTATGCCGTCCTCCATAAATCAGGCACATAATTCTGTTTCAAACATTGTTCAAAAAAGAATTTCAATGGTAGAGCCAAGCTATCAGCCATTAAATATAAAAAATGACCAGGAACGACATCAGGGGATGTACTAATTTTCCCTTTTAAGCCAATTAATTTGGTATGTATGTCTGTTGATGAAATGGATATATCACTACCTGAAAGATCATCCAAAACAGTGTACATATGTTTCTTCTGAAATATACTACAAAATACTGTATTAAATATATTGGCCATTTCTAGGGGCCATGAATTAATTTATCATTAGACAAGAGTGGTCCTACCTGACAGGTGTTTTTTTTTAACAAATTAATGTAGGCAAAAAAAGTTTTGCTATTATCTTTACGAGCATTTTCCGCTAATTTGTATTCCCACCTCTTTTTAGCTTTTCTAATGCTATTTATACACATTTTTTTGAATGGTCAAGAATGAATTCCAATTATTATGTGTTTTAACTTTGAGATATGCTGAATAGTGCCTTTTTTTCTTCCTAATAAGTTTGGCTATGGCTTTTGCCATCCATTTTGGTTTTGACTGTCTAGAGTTATTTTTTAACACAGTCGGTATATAACTATCCATAAGGGTAGTGATTGTATTAAGTAAGGTATAACTCTCTTCTGTACCAGCATTATTAATGACAGGGGACCAATCCACGCTATCTAGTCCCTCTTTTATACTGCTAATATCTGCTTTATCATACAAATATATTTTAGTGCTGTTGGGGTTCATGGATATGGCTAAACAAATATCAAAATCTATTGAACAATGATCACTATTACCTAACAGGAATAAGACAGTTAGATTTTGTGCCATTACAAAATTACTGTGAAGGACTAAATCAAGGAGGTTATTACCCCGGGTGGGTTGAGTTACCCCCTGAATTAGGTTACATTGTTGACTGATATCAACCAACTTTTTACCAGAGCACGATACCGCTGATAATTTAGTCCAATTTATATCCCCCAAATTAAAAGCCCCAGTAAGTATGATATCCCCTAAAGCACAAGCATAATTAATCTCATTAATAATTAAATCCAAGTAATTACTGGGAGAATTTGGAGGGTGGTAGCAGACACCTAAAATAATATATTGAATAGAATTCACCATCACTTTAATCCATAGCAATTCTGATCCACCGCCACTACACTTAACTTTATCAGATACATCAATAGACTGAACAGAATCTCTAATAAAAATAGCAACGCCACCTCCCTTTCTAGTCTCTCTCTAATGTAGTTAAACAGTGTATACCCTGGGAGAGAAAATGCCCAACAAGATTTATTATCCCCCCAGGTTTCTGTTATAAACACTACATCCACATCATCAGAAGCTACCAATATCTTTAACTCACCTATTTTATTAGAAAGACTTCTTGCATTAAAGTAGAGACATTTGATATTTTTTACATAAATTTTTTTTTTTTTTTTTTTTTTAATCGGGTATGGTATGGGAGAGATATGTTTCTCTCCCCAATCAGTTTAAATGATTGTTAATATAATTTGACAAATGCTGGCCCAATAATAAATTCCCCTCACGATTCAGATGTAGACCATCCCTACTATATAAATCATATCTGTCATTGAATTCTTCCCAATGGGTAAGGCAACCCAAATTTTGGTGGAGACACCACCCTCACAACCAATTGTTAAACATGTGTATGGAATTATTTATCTCAATAGAAGCTCTGGGGACAGAAGAAACCTTGGAAAAGGATATCTCGCAGCCAATCTCCACTAGGATATTAGTTAGGGCAACTGGATCTTTTTTAATTTCCAATAGATCTGCATACCGGAAATCACTGGTTCCAACATGAATAATCACTAGTGGGTTAATACCCCCATGTGATAAAATATTACAGGCCACACTTGCAATATGTG
Organism: Neoceratodus forsteri; assembly: GCA_016271365.2. Lineage (NCBI taxonomy): Eukaryota > Metazoa > Chordata > Ceratodontiformes > Ceratodontidae > Neoceratodus > Neoceratodus forsteri. Next base: position 1,453,451,925 of record CM057453.1, on the reverse strand, counting down.
ATATCCTTGCACCTCTAAAACTAAAACATGTGCGGTTTTCCTTATCAATATCGCAAATAGCCCTATGCAGATGTTTCACCATAGGGTCTCCAACTACAAAGACTTGACTTTTGGAATCAGCATAGGATGTCAGGATATCCATGGGTGAGCTGTCAGACACAACATCTGACATTCCGCCTACTGGAACAACTACCAATGGAGTCAGTGAAACGTTCGAAGGGGTGGACATTGGGTGGAAACATTATTTAAATTATCCACTACTACAATATTTTCTGAGCCAGCGTCCACCAGGCCTCCAGTTGGACATGCTACTGTTGGAGTTAGTAAAATGTTAGGATTAGATGGACAGCAGGGCATAGTGTTTGTTAAATTTAACACAGAATCTATATTATTACTAAGATAACTACAATCTGGTGTACCTCAAGCAGGCACCACAGATGAGGTGGGACCAAAAATCTGATCTTCAACTTCGCTAAGAATAGTGAATTTATTACAAGTAGGTAGGGAAAACTGAGTGACCTTTTGACCCTTTTTAAAGATCCTCTTACTCTGTACTTCATACCATTCAGAATCTGAACTATCAATGCAGTCATGGTCCCTTGGCCGTTTTTTTGTACTACCTAAGTGAGCTTCAGTAATTAAGGGGCTATCACATGTTTTAGCAAAATTTACCACTCTTTCTGTAAAGAAAGCACTTCTTTTTCTGTGCTGAATTTGGTGTATTTTAATTGCAATTTATGTCCCACTGTACCCTTATTATGATTTTTGATGCTTAAATTCAATTCTGTGAGTAACGCTCATCAGAACTGGACACATTACTCCAGCTGAGGCCTCACCAGTGATCTGTATAGTGGCATCACCACCTCTTTCCTCTTGCTTGTTATGCCACTCCCAATGCACCCCAACATTCTGTTTGGTCACCTTCAGGTCGTCAGATATGATAACTCCCAGGTCTCTCTCCTGACTTGTGGTGGCCCTCGAAGATCTACTGTTATGTTAAGTTCTTACGTAACTGTTCTTTCTCCAGGGCACCACTCTAGCACGAGATGGTGCATTTTTGTATTAGACGTCACTGATGGATTCCAGTTGTTACAAGGAGGAAAAACATGCTTCCCACTGGCCGCATGACAGTGTCATGCCAACAGCCACCCACGTTTAATGGGCACTCGAATGTGCCATCTCTATTCTATCAAAGCAATCGATTGACTAATTGGGTCCCAATTAGTCAATCGAGCTCGCTGATAGAATAAATCCAATGATAAAGGGTATAAATGTATTTGAAAATACCGGCCCCATAGAAGGCAATGGTGCGCGCTCACACAGCCTTCATTTTGTGACATCACAAAACAGGGCTGCGTGGGCCGTGGGGGCATGTTTGTCCTACTGGGAAGTCAGTGTTTTTTTTGCCAGCTGAGCATTACGAGGGATATATCTTTTTGTATAAAATGGCTTTTTATGCCAAACATCGTGAGATTACTTCTGGGAAGGTAAACCATCAAATGGCCTGGGGGACGTGGCTGCTAGAAAGCTGCTCTTTAAAACAATCCATCCCTGCAGCAGATTATTTATGGTATGTGAAAAAGTGGTGTACTGGATTAGCCCTTTAGCACTACAACTATAACATTTTAAAAATGAAATGGTACCTTTAGAGCCTGGCGTGAAAATATCCATATTTTAGTATGGTGTTTAAGAGGGAAGAATCACTGCTTCACATTCTTTTTAAAGTTATTAAATTGTTACATTTACAGCAACAATTACAGCAATAATGTCTACCTTAAGTATTTTTTTTTACTTTCTACAATTATTGGACTACTACCTATTGCAGATAATGCAGTACCTATTTCACTGTGTCTTCAAAAGGCATCGGATTGTCCCCAACTGACCTCACAATTACTGCTTTTGTGACAGCAATTGGTTGTCATCTTAAGCACTATGATGTCAGAGTATTAAATAAGCCAAAAGTATTGACTAGGTGTTCATTTTTTATTTTTTATTTATTTCAATCTTTGATTACAATACTTTTGAGCAGGAAGCTGCTCATTTACAAAGGTTCCACGTCAAAAGGGTGGGAAAACATACAATGAGAGCAGAACAATACTCACTAGCTAAACAGATTATACAATAACATGATTTAAGCATTCTAAGGGAGTCATACACAACACGTTTAACTATAGTCCTGGTGAACACCTGGTCAGTAGTGAGGACAAGAGCAGCCATTGGTGGCTTTGTCATATCAAAAGGAAAGGATACTTGTACAGTAAGCAAGAGACAGAGGAAACACAGTGAGGGGTGGGGAGGGGAGGCAGTGTTGGGCAGGGTAAAAGGGGAAGTGGAGGGACAGGTCCCTAAGTAGGGACTGAGGAACAAATAAGAGGGAATAAGGAGAGGAGGGAGGTTTTAGGTGAGGGGCAGAGGGGTGTAACTGGAGGGGAGCAGATCACAACAGGGAAACAGATAGCCCTTCTCAGGTGCAGTCACAGCTATTATTCTCTAGCAGATGTTGTCGTAGTAGGTTTTTGAAAGGGCCGAGTGTTGGTATGGTAGTGAGTTCTGCACCAAGGTCGTTGAACCAGAGGGGGGCCTGGTAAGAGTAGGACTGCTGTCCCTGTGTGGTTCTGCATCTTGGGACAGTGAAAAGTCGATGGGCAGAGTTTCTGGTGCACTGCGAGCCTGAGAATAAATTCAGACGGTTTGCAACTCCAGGGGGTACGAGTCCAAGAAGAGTTTTTTTGGCTAACAGGCAGGTTTGATAGCGAATTTTATTATTGAGTTGAAGCCATCCAGATTGTTCATAAAGGCTGCAGGTGTGTGTGAGGCATGGGGAACCGGTGAGCAGCCTGCAGGCTTTGTTGAGGGCCACTGCTATCCTGCGGAGGGAGGTAGGGGGTGGGGAGCTGTAGATGACCAGACCGTAGTCAATGATGGAAATGACTGCGCTGTTGACAGCGGTTCGCAGGCATCAGGTGTCAAGCATCGCTTGTGTCTGTGAAGGAGCCCTGTTCTGATGTTAACTGCTCTGGCCACATTCTCAATGTGCTTGGAATAGGAAAGGGAGAAGTCCACAGTTATCCCCAGGTATTTGAAATGATCGACTTGTTCCTCTAGTTCCTGATAATAAGAAGGTAGGATTTATGTTTACTTCTGGCACCGCTAAAGTACATCACCTTTGTTTTTTTGTAGTTCATTACCTGTTTGTGGGTTCCAAACCAGTCCTTGACTCTCTCAAAAGCAAGTTGCAGTTGATAATCAACTGTGAACATGCATACCACATGGCACAGACTGCTAGCAAAATGAAAAATGCTTCATTTTTAATGTGCTTTGAATGTGTAAACCTGAATAAAAATAAACACAAAAAACGTTTAGCAGTCTAGTGCTACGCATTCAGGAAATGGTTAGCAATACCCTCTGATATGCATAGTGTTTTGCTATGCCACACCCTACCCTGGATGTCATCACACGCAGCATGAGATCAGTTAGGGACTGCCAAATGCTTTTTGTAGAGAGTTCTTGGATAGGCTAACAAGATGTGTTACAAACCTTGGAAAAGAAAATAGAAAATTAAATAAATGTATTCTCTAGTAAATTAAATTACTGTAACATTATGTTTAGAAAAGGCCATAAGGAAGTTAGCATCTGCCTTTTTTTGGCTTACATTTTATTGCAGAGCTGCTCTTTTAAATCTACTTTTTATCTGGGGCCTGGTGAACCTAGTTTAATTGGTAAGGCCTACTCCGTTTTCAAGGCTGGCACATGCCAGGGAGGCTTATTGGGATCACAAGTGTTGGTCTGACTGGAAGCGGAAACATGAAATTTGCATATTCTCTGATGGGCTACTTTTGTATGTGCCTCTGCCTTACACTGCCTGCCCCAGGATATCCCCACACAGACTGCGTATGAGAAAGGCTTATATGTGATCTCTACATGCATTGTTATGGCCTTGAGTTCTTGCAGTGAGGATCAGCAGCTGGAACTGCCATCAGCGGACTAGAAGCCAGTGACTATGCCAAGTTGGTGCCACTCTCCTGGGGGGACCAGAAGGCAGCCGCGAGTAGGTGGCAATGTTTTTAATGTCCTCCTCTCCTGGGGGTAACTGAAAGAAGCAACCGAGCAGGCAGCAAAGTTCTGGATGTCCCACTCTCCTGAGGGGGCCAGAAGAAGTCCGTCAAGCAGGTGGTGATGTTTTTGATTTACCCCATCTCCTGAGGGGGGGCCAGCAGATGCCTGCCAAGTAGGTGGTGACATTTTCCATGTCCCCCTCTCCGAAGGGGAACTGAAAAAACACACCGAGCTAGCAGCAAAATATATATTTTTTTCCCACAGATATTTTCCTTACCGGATGGTAGCTCATCGGTACAGGGATATTCCCTCTTCTCAGGGATATACCTTGATCAGGCAGAACCCAGTCATCATTCAAACAGCTACTGAGTTTTTCTCAGCCTTTAATTTTCTCCCTCCTCCCCTGGTGGGAATGACTGCCTGTATCGGCCATACACAGCCCCAGTGTCCACAGGTGGCAAGACTAAGCTCCCTGGCCCAACCACAGGGTTCTCTGTTGTGGCACAGTATGCCGCCAACCCTCCCCAACTGAGACACATTCCCACGTGCTAGCTGTCTAGTTCAAGGCCTGCCTTTTGACATCACTTCCCCAGCTCAATTCTGAACCAGTTAGTTAGCACGGCAGCACGTAGGCCATCGGAGCAGCCCCAGCGGTAAAATATTTGATGTCCCTCTCTCCAGATGGGAACTGGCAGAGCCTACTGAGCTAGCAGTGAATTTTTCTATTTTCCCCTCTTCTGGGGTGGGAAGGGGGAACAAAAGAAGCCCACCAATCTGGGGAGTGAAGTTTTCTATTTCCCTCTCTCCAAAGGTGGACTGATAGAAGCTAACCAAGCAGGCCATGAAATACAGTACTTCACCCTGGAGATGACAAAAGATATGGAGGATTTACAGACTTTAGGGACAGCATTTTAAGTCAGTGGTGGTAATTTAATTGCAGCTTTAGAAACGCTAATTAATAGAACTTTACACTACTGTAAATACTGTTTTTCACTTTAACCTTGATACATTTCACTGATGACGCAGATATCATCTGTTTTTCTGTATCGCAATAACCTTACTATGATATAACATGATCAAGTTTAAAAAAATTCAGTTTCTCAGCCTACTACCCTGTCACCCCCCCCCCCCATGGGTGCAGAGGGTTCCTGCCAAAAAAAAAAAATCAGACACCATATCACAATAACATGATAATGTGCTAATCTTTTCAAGGTTATCATACCATTTAAATGTGCATATCATGACCCTCCTAACAACCGCCTAAAAGAAAATCAGCTAAAGTGTAGTATTTTGTCTCCACATCCAGTTACAAATCCTAGGATCTTAGAGATCATAATATTTTAATTCCAAAACTGTGCAAATTGGAAGTACACCCAGATTAGATAGATTTGTTCTTTTTTTCGATCAGAGGTTTTAACATACAAATACTTCGAAGGTTTTGCCTGACTGGGAACATGCAAGAGGTGGTGTCCCTCAAGGGACCAAATTGGGACCACTTTTGTTTCTCGTTACGATAAATGACTTGGAAACAAATGGTCACCATCCGAAATATGTAGATGATATAACTTAATATTGTTTTAGGTAAAAGGGTGCAGTTACCCCCTACCAAGTGTTTTTTAAACATCATGCAGATCAATGTGAAAATATACCAATTATGGTAATTCATACAAAGAAAAAGACCGAGGATCCCCTTTTCTATGTAAACAACGAACAGGTGAAAGTGAAAGAAAAATTACAAAATTCTGCGTATTACAATGTCTAATGATCTTAAACGAAACTTACACATGCAGCAACTCGTAAAAATAGGAATCCTTAGATCTACTTTTTAAATATTTGGAGTGTGCTGGCCTAAATTAGAAAGCATTTTAATGGTATACAAAACCCTTGTTAGGCCGTATTTAAAAATATGTGGCACCTGTGTGGCACTCTGGTTTAGGGAAAACTAATACAAATACTTTGGGAATCCCTATGAAACAGAGCACTAAGTATGACTGACCAAAATACTAACTGAATACATTTTATGGAGATTTGAAGGTAAGCAACATTGGAAAAGCATAAGAAAGACATCTGTGGAGGCTTCCCCCATTGCTAAAAACTAATGGATAGTGAAACAGGAACAATGATCTGGACTATGGAAGAAAACAGGCACCAGCTAAGAAATAAGAAAATGTGGACAGCAAAAGGGTACACTAGGAGCTTTAGACCTTGAGCAGTTAAGCAATTTGGCTGTCCTTCTTAACTTTTTATTAAAATAACTAGGTTTGTGATACCATGGGCCCTTGTCTTAAAATAGTATTGTTAATATGTATATTCTGTTATCTTGAAAACTGATTTTTTTGTTTTTCGTATGTACAACGTGATGCTTATATACATACTACATTACATGTTATTTGTTAATTCACTGCTCCTTTTTAATGAAATGTGAACTGTAAAAACTTAAACAAGTTGCAGTTTTTAGAATAAACCTGAAAGTTGAGGGTTGTATTTGTAAACGTTTAATTTCTAGTAAACACTATTCTAGACAGCTGTTTATAAAGTCTGTTTTAATTGCATGGATTTGGTTGTTGGCTTGGTTTAGTATCAACAGCAATCAATGGAGGGAAAAAATAAACCATGTTAGATAGGCTTACATCATAACTGGCTTACGAATTATTTCCTTTGTCGTGGTAAGTAAGCAGTATGGCAGTTTGCATTTCAAATCTGTTTATGGCAAAAAAATATATACTGTGGCAGCCTTATTGGTGTAAGGAAGGCTTTTATTAAGGGAGCAACCACTGTAGTCATAAGTTCCTATAGTAAGGAACCCTGAGTACATGACTAACCGAAACTGTTTAAGCTGATGGAGGAAAATATGCTAGTTAACCAAGGTATTATTAGCGCTCCCCCAAGCCTATATTAGAAATCGCACATGTTCCTTACACCTGTGCTACATTACGACACTGGCAGAAGGCAGTAACATAAATGTTATTACATTCACTCCCCTATATGGTGACATTCCCACCTGCCACTTCAGATCACACCTTTCTTTCATGAAAAAGACAGGGGCTTACATCAGCCTTATCAATTTATCCAGGAAGGGGAATTCTTATCTTTCACAGATTTACAGCAGCAATATGGTTTACATGACTGCAAGCTCTACCCCATTCCAACCGCAGCAGTTGCAATTGATTTCAATAAAACTTTTGATTCAGTGGAGTGGGGATACCTCTATGCAGTGCTGTAACACATGGGATTTTGTCACTCATTCAGGAGTTTGGTACGCACCCTGTGTAATCAGCCCTATGCAAAGGTACTTACAAATTCCACCCTCTGGCACTCCTTCACCCTAGGCCAGGGAACACGCCAGATTACCCCTCTCCCCATTTCTTTTTTTGTTGGCCACTGAGTCACTAGCCGCTACCATCCAGGCCAACCGGGCCCTGCAAGGCATCACGGTCAATCCACCAGAATTAAATACTGAACCAATTTGTACACTGACAACTGCCTATAGTGTTGCTAGCAAAGGCACCCAACAGTTTACCACACTTTACCTCGATCCTTCACTCTTCTGAACATATCTTGGGCATAAAGATAAATACTGTACTAACAAAACCAAAGTGATGCACTTAAATTCCCATTGACAGGACAAAAAATGTAGCTGTCCTAGGACTTATGATTGAGCCCAGCCAAAATTTCTGGCGTCAATAAATTTGGAATTTAGATCAGCATATCCCAAGTCAGTCATGTGCCAAAAATGAGATCTCTAAGTTACTTTGTTTAAAAGTTACAAGTCATTTTGTTACCTTAAATTCACTGCCTGTTCAAAAAAGCCAGTTTCAGAGAAGAGCTACTAATGATGTCTTGTAACATGCGGAAGAGAAAGGGTTGCGCCTGACTGGAGAAACTGCAACAGGTGGCCACCGATTAATTCTCAAGTAATCCATGGTGCAGTAAGCACCCTATCTCTTCCCTATTTTAGTTTCCTGTACATGATGGTTCCTCCTGAATTAATCCACAGTAGAGTGCTCACCACATGCGCTCCCCATTTTACAATAGCGTGCCCACCATATCTATCCCCCTGTCATAAGCAGCTTGGAAACTTCTACATGACAATGTAATGTGTTTTTTTTTTTTTATTTGGTCTATTAGCTCAGAAACACATACCCTTTCAGTAACTACACAGTAATGTATGCTACATATGATTTTCCAGATTGCCTCCATCTCTTTTATTAAATATTTAAAAAAACTACTTTAACAGTGGGACATACAAATCACAAAAGCACACACCTTGGACCAATCTCTATTAAACTTGAACGTTTCATGTTTCAAAGTCTCCTATTTTTTTAGTTATTGAGTGGCAAAAAAAGTCTTAACATTTTCAAAAACTGAGACTTTTGCATTTTTTTGCACCTCTGTAACTTTGCCTCACCTCATCTACATGGAATTTACAGGATTTAGAGCTCCTGACACAGAGGATGTGCTTTCTAAACTTCATGTAAATCAGTTGAAAGGGGGCAAAGTTATCAATGTACAAAGCTGGCTGTAAAAGTCATAGATAAAAAAGATGTAAGCCTCAGTGTACTACCATCTGTTGGTTGGCCAAGGAGATTGTAGCAACTACCACCAGATCTCAAATCCTCGGCACTTAAATATATGCATTTCCCATAATGCAAAGCAGCCAAACAGCAAACACAGTAGAAAAACGGAGATGATTCCACAGTTCACAAAAGTCAGCCCAAAATGAGCACACATTCTGAAATGTTGATCACACCTGCATGTAATCAGTAATTGTTCACTGTTGCACTCACAATATTAAAAACAAAAATTAAGCCTGTTCAGCATGCAGTTCTTCCAAACAGGTGCAACCCTTTTTTCTTCCCCATGTTACAGATAGGAACTTAAATGTCCTCCTGGAACCATTTAAACACTGCAGTTTTCACAGTGTTAAACTACTTTTCAAACATTTTCACATGGGGAAGAGACACAAACAAAAAGGGAGCCAAACCCTTTCTCTTCCCCTTGTTATAAGTGAATTAACCCACTCCAGAGCATGGGTCTGTTTGGGAATTAATCCATGGCTCGCTGGTTGAAACCACTCAGCCTGCGGCCTCATGGTCCAACCCCCCCCCACCCCCAGCCATGGATTAATTCCCAACAGACCCACACTCTGTCATGGGTTAATCCTTACATAACCTGAACTCACAGCCTAGTCCTCCCTGCAAGCTTCCTTAGTTATACGACTTATTTCTCCCAAGTTACATAAAACTGCAGTTGTAGTAAACATCTGTAACCTCCCCCCTCCCAACAGGTGAGGCTTACCTTGCCTTTCCTCCTGGCTGCCAGCTCCCACCAGTCCCAGTCCTTTGGTGCTCTCCTGCCAGCCCCCCTTTAATGTTATCCAGGGTAGGGGATCAGAGGAGTGCAATTTCAAGATTTAAACAGCCCATTCGGTGAGCTAGTGGAACGCACTGCCGCACAGCTTGTTCTCAAATATGCAAGCTGGCAGGGTGCATGTGTGCAAAAACAGTGCTGCAGCGCTTAATGTTAAAGCCGCTCGGTGGCTCAGTATAGTTTCTCCTTAGTGTGTTCTGACCCCCATGGACCCCAACAACATATTTGCTAGTCCGGAGGCATACTGGAGGGCAGAAGTAAAATAAAGAAAAAAATGCTGCCAAGCACCGTAAGAGCACTATAACTTTTACAGCAGCTGAGGCTGCTATGTTAATAGGAGCTCTGCCTGTCACCTGGGGGGTCAGCGCTATGGCACTAGTGACAGACAGGGGAAGACTTTGCCATGCCCTACTCTGCCACCAGACAAAAGGATGGAGGGGCAGTTATTAAACAATGGTACCTTTATTTATCAGAAGTCTTTGATTTGCCTACAATAAGGCTTAAAAGTGGAGACTTGTATAAACTGTGTGTACAGCAGCCATATTTGTGGCCTCTGACCCCTAGCCCAGCCAATCACCAATCAAGGTGCCCAAGGACCTGTAGCTATGGCTCCTGGGTAGGAAAGGAGGATGAACAGTGTTTTTGGCACCCAAACGAGCAACCAATCTAGCGTCAAATGGGCCTCATACATATTAATTTTAAAGATGGACAGCTGTGTTCAGCCAATTGGAAGCTACCATTCACCTTTCAGACCCCAGGGCCAGTTACAGCTCAGGGAAGTCTGTCTGAAGCTCTCTGAGTCAGGAGGGCTTGGACTGTTTCGGAGGAAAAGTCTGGTAGTCTGCCTAAGGTTTCCACAGCCAAATGGCAGGAAACTTTCTAAGACGCTTTCTACCTTCTGGAAAACCAGAGCAGAAGTTTGAGAGTGTCTGTAACTCAAACACTGCAGTATAATGTGAAAAACCCTTAGCCTGTGAGGAAGGTTGGACTGTGTTCCTCACGAGCACCTGAAAGTGCCTCAGGTTCAAGCAGCCAGAGACAGGAAGTGCCTGCAGAAAGTTCCCATTGTTTGGGGAAACTAGTTTGAAGTGAGAAAGCTGCATTGTGGTTTGGAGTTTCAGTTTGGAAACTGCCTAGAGACTGTTGCTACCCCCAGCTTCTAGCCCTAGGGGTTGTGCTGGTTGTTTCCAGAGGCTACAATTCTGTCCCCTGCAGAAAGATAGAGTGAGAGTGACCACTGAACTTCAGAACGGAAGCCACTGCCAGCAAGGATCGTCTGGGGAGTCAGCCAGGTAGTGCTACTGCTGGGCACTACTCATCGTCTTCCGTGGTGGAGTGTTGGCCCTGGTCCCCAGTACTACCCTGTTCCAGCATCTGGACCAGCCTGCAATATGGTGAAAAGCTGCTTAGACAGTGACAAACTGCTGGAGCCTGCAACAGCCCTGAAGTGACAAGCTACAAGACCCAAGCTACAAGTAGGGTAGGACGGCATGACCTGAAGAAAGAGATTCTGTTGAAGATCTACTGTTACGGTGAGTACGTAACCATTCTATCTTCTGTGAGGATATCTCTTTCATCAGTCCACACCTACGGAATGAGTCCCAAGCAGTACTGATCAGAAAACAGTCGGAGTGGCTGGAGCCTACAGGCCTAAGAAAGCAGGCCTTGAAGTACAGCTACCCCTACGAAAATGAAATATATTTTAAAATATATTGTTAACATTATATTTACATATATTGAAATATATTCCAATCTACTTGTTTGATAAGATATTATGTATTGGAAAATCAATATATTTCTATATATTTTAAAATTTGCAAATATATTGCAATATACTGTACATATATACATGTTATGGCTGCTTTAGCACATTACATATATTGCAAAACAGATGGATTAAATTCCAGATATATTGAAATAAGGATGGTAAATATATGTTATTGGTATACTGTCAATATAATTATCTAAAATTTTGTTTCCTGTATTTACAAATATATGTAATATTAACATAACTATTAACCAGACAAAAACAAAGGGAATTATTTATGATTTAATGTACCTTTATCTGAACAACTGGAGTTCATCTTGTTAGTCACCATGGAGATATATAAATTGGAATTATTATGTTACAGTGCGGCTTTAACTCAAACATACATTTTATAAATTTAAACTTCCACATAGGACTTACCTCACAAGCTCATGCTTCTTAAGGGCTCAGATCAGTATTTATACCACCCCAGTTTGTTTTTCTTTTAGGTCAGGGTGAGACCCTACATGTACTTGCTTTATAACTTGTACCTTTCCTTTCAGTTTATAAGCTAATGTGAACTTAAAATTATTGTAGTACTAGTAATAATCATGATTTTGGCTGCTAAACTACATTTTCAAAATATGCAAATTAGTTATGCAAATGTCCACTTGGGACCAAACTGAGCATTTACAAAAATATACGTAACATATATAAACAATATATGTAACATGTACACATATATGTAACATATATAAAAATAAACGTAACATATACAAAAATATTTGTAACATATAAAAAAATAAATGCAACATGTATAAAATATATGTAACATAAAATAGATATGTACATATATAAAATATGTACCAAAAAATATACGCAACATGTATAAAAAATATATACAGCATATATAATATATGTAGCATATAAAAATGTATGCAATATGTATAAACATACGTTAAATATATTTAAAATATATGTAATGTATAAAAAAATGTAACATACATATAAAAATATATGTAACGTACACAAAAAATATACAGTGGCATCCCCCAGGATGAAACCCACTTTTAAAGCATTTGTAGATATGCTGCAGCAGACTTGTAGAATAAAGCAATGTAATTTCAATGACAATTAGTTCCTTTTGTTATGAAGGAAAGTGTGGCATTCACTTCAACCTGGCAGTGTCACATTCTACTGAATGATAAAAGGGATTAATTGCCATTGAAATTACATTGCTTTATTCAGTAGGTCTGCTGCAGCATTCTGCACAGTGCTGCAAAATGCTGCAGAATTGGGTTTCATCCTGGGGGACACCACTGTATGTAACATATATAAAAATATACGTAACATGCATAAACAAACATATATGTAATGTATAAACATATATGTCACATTTACAAATGTATATGTAATATTTATATATACATATATATATATATATTATATATATATATATATATATACACATATATATATATATATATATATATATATATATATACACATACATACACACATATATATATATATACATACACATATGTATTTATGCCATACCTGTGAGGATAAAAAAGGCAAATATTTTCAATATTCTCAGTGTGGTCAGACCTACAGTAAGGATATTGCATTTCTCCTAACTGTAGGTAAATTTATCCACACAGTAGGTAGAGATTGGCTCATTCGGAACTCATTTGCATATTCAGCTGCAGTAGCAGTAGTAACTGTGTTCAAATGCGAATAACTTTGAAACAAAAAATGATACCATGGTACCGTGAGCACGAAAGTTGTTCAGCACAAAAATATCTACAAAATGAGTTGTGTTTCATTTATGGGTAACTTTTTTTTATATAATTAGCTGAAAAACAACAAAAATTGCATTTTTTTCACTTTTTTTGACAAACAAATGTGAATAACTTTAAAAATCAAAATGACAGCATGGTACTGCGAGCACGAAAGTTGTTCAGCACAAAAATAACTACAAAATGAGTGCTGTTTTATTTATGACTAACTTTTATTTTATTATATAATAAACAAAAACAGCAAAAAAATGCTACTTTGTTTTACTTTTTCGACAAACAAATGCGAATAACTTTAAAAGGAAAAATGATAGCATGGTACTATGAGCATGAAAGTTGTTTACCACAAATATATCTACAAAAGGAGTGGCATTTCATTGATATATACCTTTTAGTTTTTTTTATAATTAGCAAAGTAACTGCAGAAAATTCATTTTTTTCACTTTTTGAAACAAACAAATGTATATAACTTTAAAATGAAAAATAGTAGCATGGTACTCTGTAAAAAAAAGTTGATCAGGACAAAAATACCTACAAAATGAGTGGTGTTTCATTTATAGATTTCTTTTAGATTTTTTATAATCGGCAAAAAATGGCATGAATTTACTTTTTTTTTTTTCACTTTTTTGGAGGTATGGCATAAATGGAATAGGCAACCCCCCTACTGGAAATATTGTCAATATTTTTTGTTCTCATGCCAGTTGACCCGATAACATCCCGTGGCTTCGCCACTCATGATGTTATCGGTCAATTCAGCACTCTAAAAAAAATATCAATAATATTTCAGTAGTAAAGATTCTATATATATATATATATATATATATATATATATATATATATATATATATATATATATATATATATATATATATATATATATATATATATATATATATATATATATACATATATACACACACACACATATATATATACACATAATATGTAATGTACATAGAAACATAGACTTTGACGGCAGATAAGGACCGCTTGGCCCACCTAGTCTGCCCATTTCCCTACCTATTGGATAAGCTGCAAATCCTATTTAACCAACATCCTATTTCTTCCTACCCCCCACAAAAATTGCCTTATGTCTGTCCCATGCATTCTTGAATTCTCCCACATTTTTAGACCCCACAACCTCCTCAGGAAGGCTGTTCCATGTGTCCACCACCCTCTCCATGAAAAAATACTTCCTCACATTTCCCCTGAGCCCCCCCATCTTTAAATTGTGTCTCCTTGTTTTTGAATATCTCTTTTTCTGAAAGATGCTACCCTCTTGGACTTAGCTGATTCCACTGAGGTACTTAAAAGTTTCTATCATGTCCCCCCTCTCCCTCCTTTCCTCAAGGGTATACCTATTAAACTCCTTTAGTCTCGTCTCTCCTCGTATGGCTTCTCTTGCAAACCCTGCACCATTTTAGTTGCCCTCCTCTGGACTGCCTCCATCCTGTCTATGTCCTTGCGGAGATGGGGTCTCCAGAACTGGACTTAGTACTCCAGATGGGTCTCACCAACTGTCTGTACAGAGGGATAACAACCTCCTGTTTTCTGCTGGTGATGCCTCTCCCTATACATCCCAGTATCCCCCAGCCCTCCCTACTGCCTTCTCACATTGCTTGCTAACCTTAAGGTCATCTGATATGATTACCCCCCAGGTCCTTTTCCATTTTTGTTGTTGTTACTACCCCCATTGTGTAATCTTCCCCAGGGTTTTTGTTTCCCAGGTGCATTATTTTGCACTTCTTTGCATTGAATCCAAGCTGCCACACTTCTGACCATTCCTCCAACCTTGCCAAGTCCCTTCTCATCCTTTCCACGCCTCCTTGTGTATCAACCCTGTTGCAGATCTTTGTGTCATTTGCAAAGAGGCATACTTTTCCTTCCAGTCCCTCTGCAATGTCACTTATAAAGACATTAAAAAGGACTGGACCCAGTACTGAACCCTGCGGTACCCCATTAGTAACCCCTCTTTCTTCAGAGTGGACTCCATTTACAATTACCTTCTGTGTCCTGTTGTCCAGGCATTGTTTTACCCAGGCTACCACCCTGGGACCCACTCCCAGGCTGGTTAATTTGACTATTAAAGGGGCACTGTCAGCTTTTGCCCTCCATTTTTGTAACTTCCAAACATTGTGCCTTTTGGCACACACCTACATCAACTGCAGTGTACAATACCCACACTGGACTAAAAAAGAAGGAAATACACCAGATTTGTATATTTTCATTATTATTGGAGTTTACCTCGACCCGAGGTAATGTCACGCATCCCCGTAAGCAGATCCTGATCCAGAACGCGCAGCAGGCACAAGCGTGGTCCCAAAGTGGCATTTTATAACATGCCCACTCTACAAACATGCTCACCCTGTAACTCCTACCATTGCAAACCAAGCCTGGTATTGTAGCACACAAAACGAGCACCGCAAATGTTGTAATTTACTTTTCCCAACCGCAGCCAAAATCCCGCACATGCGTGGAAGAAATGTGTGGAAAGATCCCGCACATGCACAAGAACATGCCACCACTGCGTATGAGTGGGATTTCAGCTCCGGTTAGGAAAAATAAATTACAACACTTGCGGTGCTCGTTTTGTGTTCTACAATACCAGCCTCAGTTTGCGATCGTACGAGTAACAGGGAGGAGCATGTTTGTAGAGTGGGCATGTTATAAAATGCCACTTTGGGACCGCACTCATGCCTGCTGCACGTTCTGGACCAGGATCTGCTTCCGGTGGCGTGTGAGTAGAGGTAAACCCTAATAATAGTGAAAATATAGAAATCGAGTGCATTTTCTTCTTTTTTAGTCTGATGGGGGTATTGTACACTGCAGTTGATGTAGGTGTGTGCCAAAAGGCACAATGTTTGGAAGTTACAAAAATGGAGAGCAAAAGCTGACAGTGCCCCTTTAATCTTTTGTGTGGGACAGTGTCAAATGCCTTGCTAAAGTCTAGGTAAGCCATGTCCACAGACCCTCCCTGGTCTACTACTTTGGTCACCCAGTCAAAGAAATCGATTAGATTCATCTGATACGACCTTCCCACTATGAACTCATGCTGCCTTGGGTCCTGTGCCCCACTGGCCTCTAGGTATTCAACAATTCTTTCCTTCAAAAGTGATTCCATCACTTTCCCTACCACAGAGGTCAAACTGACAGGTCTGTAGTTTCCTGCCTCTGTCTTGGTCCCACTTTTGTGAAGGGGAATCACATCTGCCTTCCTTCAGTCCTCAGGTACCACACCATCCTCCCATGATTTGCTAAAAAGGGTAGTCAGTGATGTCACTAGTTCTCCGCTTAATTCTTTTAGAATTCTGGGGTGAATTCAATCTCGCCCCATTGCTTTGTCCACCTTCAGTTTTAGGCGTTCTTTCAGAACCCTTTCTTCTGTGAAAGGACTGGGATCGACCCCCCCATCCAGAGTGCTTCTGTTAATTGGATTAGGCACCTCCCCCTCTTCCTCTTTTGTGAATACCGAGCAGAAGTATTCATTCAGTATCCCTGCTTTTTCACTGTCCCTCTCTGCCCACCCACCATCCATTTTATTCAGCCTCACTATCCCTCCCTTTTTCTTTATACGCTCCCTGATATACCTATATAAGGTTTTATCCCCCTTCTTAACCGAGTTGGCTATCTTTTCCTCAGTTTGAGCTTTTGCCATTCTGACTACCCTCCCTGCTTCCTTCTGCCTTAACTGGTACAGTTCTTTGTCCTGCTCCAAAAATGTATGTAACATTAATAAACATATGGTTACCAGTCAGTTGATACAGTTATGGTGCCTTGCTGAAGGAGCAATATCTGCTTATTGCCTGTCACCTAGTTACCGAAGGGGTGATTTCTACTTGTTGAAATATTTATGTTTGCCTGTCATCTAGCTTACTGAGGGGACAGTCTCTGCTTGTATTTTGGAAGAGTTCTAGACCGATACCTAGTTACTGAGGAGGCAGTTTCTGCTTGTTTTGGGAGGGATCTTGACTGACCAGAGTATTAATTGGAAAGGGGATAGGGACAGATCAGTGTTTGTTCAGGAAACGCCCTAGGCTGACTGTGTAATATACAGGGAAGGGAGGGTCTTAATCTTGCCTGAAAGGGCTTTAGGCTGACCAGCAGATCATGAGTCAATCAGGAAGGGGGGCAGGACAAGGAAGGAGAAATGTGAAGTGCTAGGAAGGAACTGGCTTGGACCAGGGGTGGGGACCATAGGAGATGGGGCTGGCGGTGGATAGGGCAACAGCAACCGGTGCCACCTTGAGGGGGGGAGTGATAATTATAAGTAAACAATCCTCAGAGAAGTGTGCGAACTGGAGACAGTAGGCTGGTGCTCGCAAAATGGGACAGCCAGACCCAAAGAGATACAGTCCAAACAAAAGAAAATGCGGCACATAGGAGCTGAATGCAAATGAAATAAATTTATTCAGGCAAATGCCAACAAACAGCAAACACTGCTCCCAACACAGCAAATTATACAGATGGTGTTACCCCAGCTCTTCGACTCTAAAAGTGAGTCTTCCTCAGGGGGTAAGTACCAGGCAATGAAAGGCAGCGAGGGATACTGGAGGGGAGAGAATAGTTGGCTGTAATGGTTGAGCGGCTGCTGTTTTCATGAGCACTCTGTGAAAACTAGGAGAATGCACTATCTGTCAAAAACTAAGGAGGATGGAAGCTGAACTAGCGCAGTTCAAGGGGAATCTTGAGAAGAGGGACAGGGAGGGGAGTGGAGGGGAGACAAGAAGAAGGACCAAGAGGGCAGAGGGGGGAAACAAGATGGGGGAAGGGGACCGGGGGGGGCCCTGGAGCAGGGACATGGGGACTCAGAGCAGGAAGAGGACAAAGAGGCTACAGACAGACGGAAGCTGAGGAAAGTGTACTCAGCAGGAGCTATACAGTAGAGTCGAGCAGGTACTGACCTCTGACTGGGTTGAGGGACAAGGAAGAAGTGAGGGGGAAGGAGAGTGGTGAGCACTGGAGGGCCAAGTGAGGGAAGGCAAATTGAGAGGGGTGCACAAGAAGGGAAAGTAGGGACAGCGAAAGGGAGGAAAAATGTAGGTAGCTCATAAACAGGTGGTAGAGGATAATATGCAGCACGAGGGAGGAGCGTGTAGAAAAGGGAAGGGCAATGGGGAGGAGGAGCAGGAGCTGGGATCCGGAGCCAGGACTCAGACAAGGGAAGATAGTCCAAGGGAGACAGGGAGGGTAGCCGGTAGCAAGGAAAGGGGGGATGAGGAAAAGGGGGCAGGGGGAGGCCAAAGTGGAGAGGACAGACCGCATGGGAAAGTGCCTACACTTGAAGCAGGGTGCATGAATGGACAGATCACTGCAGAACGGGCAAGCCTGAGGGCAGAAAGGGCTGGGGCAGTTGTTGTATATGGGGATTCAATCATTAAGGGGATTCAGTGACAAAGGAGGAAAGTAGTTTTTAAGGGGAGGTCAGCTTTTTGCGATGGAGGAACGGAGGCTAAAAGGGCACTCCCCAAGATAAAGGACTGCGTCAATCTAGTGGGAGGTAAGTCCCACCTAATAATGCATCTAGACACAAATGGTTTGGCGGGGGAAGAGGTGGGGTGGTTCAAAGTAGGTTCAGGGAGTTGGCGGAGGGCTGTATGGGACTGGTCAGCTCCCTGGCCTTCTCAGAAGTCCTGCCAGTGCATTGCGCTAGCACGGCCAGGCAACTCACGGTAAAGGATTTTAACCTCTGGCTAAGGCAGTGGTGTGGGCAGTAGGGCTTCACATGTCTGGGAGACTGGGGGGATACACGGGTGGATGAACACCTGTATGCAAGAAACAGGCTACACATAAGTGACACGGAGGCTAGATTATTAAGAGCAAAACTGCAGAGGTACATAGATGAGAGGCTGGGAGTTGACTGGAATTTAAACTAGACAGGGGGGATTGTGGCACTAGAGATGTAGAGGATTCTTGGCCTAGTGCAGACAACCCAGCCTGCACTCTCCCAATGTGAGAGACAAGGGATAGCATGAGGAAAGGGTATTATAAGGAAGGGGGGGTTGGACGGGAATTCTAGCCAATGCCAGGAGCCTAGGGAATAAAATGGTAGACTTGGAGGCGGTGGTGGGGGTGGATGACCTGGACCTAATTGCAGTAACAGAAACATGGTGGATGGAGGGCCATAGCTGAGAGGTGGAACTACAAGGGTACAATCTTTTTAGGAGGGACAGACAGGATAAAAAAGGGGCTTAGGCATTGTATAAAGCGGGAGGATAGTTGCAGTAGAAGGTAGGAGGAGAAGGGATCCGCTGAGATCCGTTGAGTTACATTGGAGGTAAGGAGGGGGGCAATAAGGATAGGGGTGGTCTACAGACCACCACATCAGGGTGAGGAAGTGGATCGGGAATTAGCTATGGATATTCAGGAAAAGGCCAGGAGAGGGGAAATCCTAGTGGTGGGGGACCTGAACCTGCATGATGTAGACTGGCAAATTCCTTCGGCCACAATAGAAAAGAACAGGGCCTTATTGGAACCCCTGCAGGATGCACTCCTAAGCCAGCTGGTTAAAGAACCTACTGGGAGGAGGCTACACTAGATGTTGCTTTAACAAACGGGGACAGAGTAGGGGAGGTTGAGGATGTGGAAAACTTGAGGGACAGTGATCACCGGATGGTCAGGTTCTCCATCCAGGCAGGGGCAGAATCAGGCAGGTCAGCCACCAGGGTGCTCAACTTCAGGAGGGCAAATTTCGAGAAGATGAGGGGCATCTTAAGGAGGGAGCTTGCAGGGATCCAAGAGCTGGAGGAGGTAGAACAGCTGTGGGAAGCAATTAAGGGTGGAATTCTCAAGGCCATGGAGCCATGCATCCGGAAAATCAGCAAATGCAAAAGGGGAAGAAAACCACTGTGGTTCATGGCAGGGGTTAGGGAGGCTGTCAAGGAGACGAGAAAGGCCTTTAAGGTCTACAAAAGATCAAGGGGATAGTGGAAAGGGAAGTCTATAAGGATAAACTCAGGGAAGCAGGAAGAATAATTAGGAAGACAAAGGCAAGCATGGAGGAGAAGATAGCTAGGGAGGTGAAAAGGGGCGACAAAAGATGCTATAGGTATGTGAGTGATAAGGGGAAAAACAGGCAAGGCAGGCCAGCCCCGCCAGTAACGTGATTGTATTTCGCTATGCGGCGCCGGCGACCTGGGTTCAGGAACGAGCTCCGTCGCTGGAGGGTCAGCCGGGGGAGAAGGATCGCCCACCCACTGCTCTCCTTCTCGGGAGGGCTGGATGTCACCGATGCATGGGGACACCTGGTGGAGGCCAGGAGTACCTCAGCATACGGACAGAAAGGCTCAAAGGGCAGGACGGACGCTGGCGCCATTGCATCGCTCCCACCCCTAGGGGAGAAACAGCCCACCTCTCGCCGCCAGATGATGCCCGCCTCGAGCCGTTATCGGCTCCCCCAGGCGACTCCCCGCCTGGTCCCATTGTTCGTGGCACACAAAAAGGGGATGGGTGCCACGCCTCCGCCTTGGGGGTAATCCAGGGGGTCCCGAGTACGGGTTTTAAGTGGGATGTAGCCGAGGGTCCAGACCGGGCGGACGACCGCGAGAGAGAGGAGGAGGCGCAAAAGTGTAGTTAAAAAAAGGAAAAACAGGCAAGAGATTCCAAGACTTAGAGGGAAGGGGGGGTAAAATAGCTAAAGGAGAAGAAGAGAATAAGAGAAGGCAACCCTACTAAATGAATAGTTTGCATCCATTTTCATGACAGAGAAGGAAGGGAAAGGGCCTGTATTGAGTAAAGAGGGGAGGGAGGGCAAGGAGGTGGACACAAGTCCCTTCACAATGGAGATGGTGATGGAGGAGATGGGAAAAATAAAAATGGACAAGGCTATGGGACCTGACTGGGTACACCCAAGGGTGCTTTGGGAGCTAAGGGTGGATCTGGCAGGACCTCTGGAGAAGCTATTTAATCTATCCCTGGAATCAGGGAGGGTCCAAGGAGACTGGAAAAAGGCAGAGGTGGTACCACTGTACAAGGGAGGGAGAAAGGACGAGCCAGGCAGCTACCGCCTGGCCAGTCTCTCCTCAGTTGTAGGCAAACTGATGGAAACTCTCATAAAGGAGAGACTGGTAGGGTACCTAGAGGAGGAGGGTCTGATTGATGACAACATGGGTTCACAGGTAGCAGGTCTTGTCAGACTAACCTGATCAAATTCTTTGAGGAGGGTTAAGGAGGTATACGATCAGGGGGAGTGGTGGATGTGGCTTATCTGGATTTCAGGAAGGCATTCGACTCCATCCCACATAGAAGGTTGATAAGTAAGTTGAGCAGTCTCATTGTGGGAGCTAGGCTTACAAAGTAGGTGGAGGATTGACTGGGTGGGAGGACCCAGAGAGCGGAGGTCAATGGGAAGCACTCCAAGGAACTAGGGGTGATGAGCGGGGGGGTCACAGGGGTCGGTGTTGGGGACCATACTATTCAATGTGTATGCGAGGGACTCATGGAGAGTCTTCAAATGGAAAGGTGTACGGTTTGCGCTGACACGAAGATGTATAACAGGGTGGACACTGGGGAGAGGAGGCAGGATTTAGTCAGGCTGGAGGAGTGGGAAGAAAGTGGCAACTGCAATTCAATGCAACAAGCATTTGTCAATGCCGAATGTTTGCTTGCTGGCATTGGCAGTGGTAGTGTAGAAGTTACAGAGCTGCTGTAATAGGAATGGCTAGAAGTATTGAACTGAAGCCAACCCCACCACCACCCTGCAGAGAGTGACAGGCATTGGGTGTGCATTTGGGTTGTCAGGCATAACGGCCACGCTATTTCACCACACCCCACCCTGCAGACACTGACAAGTGTCTCGGTGTTCCTTGGGATCTTTGGCCCTTATGCGCACCCCATTTCATTAGGAAATATGGTGAGATAGGTGCGATATAGGAGAATGGGGTGAAGTTTGGGGCCGAAGAGTCCAAGGCATACCTTGATGCCTCTCACTGACCGCAGGGTGTGGAATGGTATGAGCATCACAGGCAAGAATCCCAAGTCACACCCTGATGCCTGTCATTCTCTACAGGGTTGGCGTTATGGTTGGAAACCCTAATACCTCATGCATTCTTGGTATTTTCACTCCAAATTTTCAACATGTTGTTTTGTGACCCCACCTCATGAACAGGGGAATATCAGTTTGTTAGCTAAAGCTGCTTATGCACAGTGACTACGGCATTTAGCACCACAGGTGCAAAAACATTCGAACAGGATGTAAAAATGACAGCTGTACTGTTCATGGGGAGGTGTAAAAAATGGCAATGTTGCAAATCTGTAGTAAAAATATTAAAAATGGTGAAGTCACGGAGTACATAGAAACTGTAGCAACGCACACCCGTAATATAATTAGGTTGGGGATTTTTTACAGCAGATTGTCAACTCAGGCATTTTGGTGCCTCCGATCATGAACAGTGTCACTGTGATTTTCTTTATCTGTGCCGAACAATGATTTCCCACAGCGACCACGCATCTCTGCGCTGGAAGTGTGGAAACACACTTCAGCCATGTTGTGAAAAATGACAGCTGTACTGTTCATAAGGAAGTGTGGAAAAATGGCACTGGTGAAAATCTGGACTGAAAATATTACAAAGTCATGAACTAGCAGGTGCGTGGAAACTGGGCAATGCTCACTTGTAACACAGTCATTTTAGGGACTTTTGTCACCAAATTTTCAACATAGCCATTTTAAGACCTCTGCTCATGAACAGTGTAACTGTGATTTTCTTAATCTGTCCTAAACATTGCTTTCGCGACACCAACAGCACTATTAGTGCGCTACATGTGCAAAAACACATTTTGGGCGATATATGAAAAATTGCAGCCTGTACTGTTCATAAGGAAGTGTAATAAAATGGCAATGTTGAAAATCTGGAGTGAAAATATTAAATTTGCAAACTTACGAAAGCATATAGAACTGTGCAACACACCGTAACACAGTCATTTTAGGAATTTTTACCAAATTTTCAACATAGCCATTTTAGACCTCTGCTCACGAACAGTGTCACTGTGATTTTCTTAATTTGTCCCGACACTGATTTCTGAACTACCGCGCCACTGTATGCTTCACGTGGAGGTGGAAACACGTTTTGGGGTGAGATGTGAAAATGTCAGCTGTACTGCTCATAAGAAGGTGTGGTGAAATGGCAATGTTGAAAATCTGGAGTGAAAATATTGAAAATTCGCGACCTTACGAAAGGCGAGGAACTGGCAACGCAAGTCAGAAACAGTCATTTTTGATTTTATATCACTAATGGCGATCTTTTCGACGATGTCATTGCCAGCATTAGCCCGGCAGTGATTTTCGGCAGTGACTGCGAAATCACCCTTCGGGCCTGAATAACACCATGACAGTGACATCATTCATGAGAAGGGGTCCCAAAAACCCCATGTTGAAAATTTGGTGCAAAAATTCCCAAAAATGCCTGAGATATGCAACAAAGGTTGAACCCCCCCATCTAGCCCATTATACAGCTTACCAGCTTTTCCTCAGTTCGCGGTCGGCTTTGAAGAGTGCAGACGTGTTCCCGGTCCACCGAAGATCGTCGAACCGAGGTCCGGAGGTAAGTATGGGGTGGGGGGTGAGGTTGCGCGCAGTGGGTGGGTGCGGGTTAAAAAAAAACAGAACGACGAGGACATTTGCCACGCTGGGTGGGATCCCAGCGTGGCACAAGAATGGTTGGGAGCCGTTCAGCCGACGGGGGATTGGGCACCCCCTTCAGCCAAAGGATGGATTGCCATGCTGGGGTGGGCCCCAGCGGGCAGTTAGTTCTGGGGGTTAGGACAGTGGAGCCGACGAGGGATTGGGCACCCTGGTCAGCTAGATTCATTACTTGCCACGCTGGGTGTGGGCACCCAGCGTGGCATTTCCAAAGGCTTTGGGGGAGGCGGCGGGGAAAGCAGCACAGCCGATGGGATTGGGCACCCCGTCGGCTATTCAGTGTGTGCATACGAGGGCGCGCCGCCTGGCGGTGGTGTGGGGGAAGCTGCGCATGAGCAGGCGATATCTTACTCGCTGCTCACCAAGCGTAGCTCCTTTGACTGTATGTCACTTTTGGAGCTTGTCATAGACAGCTCCAGAATGCATTGCCTTACAGGGGCCGTGCCTGCCAACACACTGACTGAATTGGAGGAGGAGGTGACACACCTCCGAAATCTCCGATGAAGGCACTATGTTTCTTGCACATGCGTGCAAGCAAACATAAAAAGTGCAAAATAATACACACAGGACGGAATAACCCAAGGGCCACTTTCTGCTTCGTGGTGGGGGGGTCACTGCAGGTCATAGATCAAGAAAAGGACCTGGGGATTTGGATCACGGACACATTAAAGGCTAGGAGTCAGTGTGAACGAGCAGCTGGGAAAGCAACAAGAGTGTTTGCATACACTGGGAAAGGCTTCACTAGTAGGAGGAGGAAGGTGATCATGCCACTATATAAAACACTGGTCAGATCACAGCTGGAGTATGGAGTTCAATTCTGGAGGCCCCATTTGCAGGGTGACAATGATAGGCTAGAAAGGGTACAGAGAAGGGTGACCAAGATGATCCAGGGGATGCAGGGGAAACCAAACAGGGACAGGCTGGAAGAGCTTGGTCTTTATACGCTGTAAATGAGACATGAGAGGGGCGACATGATGGAAACCTTCAAATACATTAAGGAAATAAATAAGGTTAAGGGAGATAACATCTTCAGACTGAGCGAAAACAAAACCAGCAGAGGTCACGCATATAAGCTGGAGGGGGCAGATTTAAGGGGGACGTGAGAGGGAGTTATTTCTCAGAGAGCATTGTACAACCATGGAACAGGTTGCCAGAGTGGGTGGTGGAGGTGGATACAGTGGAGAAATTCAAAAGAGCATGGGATAACTACATGGGACTAGGAAGGGGTGGGGAGAGAAGACAGAGGGGAGGGAGGTAAAGGGGAGGTGGGGGGGCTATCTCGGGCAGACTTGATGGGCCGAATAGACCGTTTCTGTCAGCACAATTCTATGATGCTATGATATTTGTAAGATATACATATATAAAATATATGTAACGTATAAAAATATATCTAACATATATACATATAAAAATATACCTAACATATGTAAAACATGTAATTATACATATATACATATATATATATATAAAACATATATGTAACACATATAAATATATTTCTAACATGTATATAAATATACATGATACATATATATATATATATAAAATGAGCTTGCTCAATGGTGTTTATGCCTGGTTAAATAAAGTGATTGATTGATTGGTATATACATAAAATATATGTAACATATAAATAAAATACAAGGCACCTCATTGGTACGATGTGCTCGATAGAGAAATCCTGACAACTCCCAAACTTGGTCCCTTCAAACGGTTGCTCTGGCAGCACCTCAGAGTCATCTCTACCAGTAGCTGTGACTGTTTCTCCTAAGGGGATCACCTCCCTATGCACTCCAGTTTCTTCGCAATGCTCTTCCGCACCTAACTAATTGCTACTGCAGTCTCCCCCTGTTTGCCCATTCCCACCCCTTCCTCCTTCACCTCACTTCTCCCCTACCACACATACTCCCACCCCTGAACTGCCACTTCTCTGAACTTTGTCCACTTCCTGCTACCAACTGAACACTTCACTGACCTCCTTCCCACAACGACAATGGCCTTCCAGCCTGCCTACTCTTCCTGGGTCTACCCCATTCTGTCCTCATACTGCCTGTGCGCTTCCTAATAGCATACCATAGAACTCTGCATAGATCTCAGCCATAAGTAGTCTCTCCTCATGAATTACTGCTATAGTTATACTTCTGCCTTCTCTGTGTTATTGATACCGTGTAACTGTTTTGACCTTTGTATGTTTGTTACTCTCCACAATGACATGGAACCTTTTTAAATGAGCTATTCTTGCTCAAAGGTATTGTAATCCTAGAATTCAATAAATAAATAAAACGTGTATAAACATGTATATGAAATATATGTCACACATATAAACATGTCACATATTTATAAAATATATGTAACACATATAAAAATATATGTAACATTCAAAAAATACAGTATATAATTTGAAATATACTAATATATTTCAGACAATGTATACTAAACAGACTGACAAGCTTTCACGCAATGCATGAGGCAGAAATACATAATGATTATATATTTCTGAAATACATTTTTATGTATTTCATTAGTTCAGTGTATTGACATACTTATCATAATGTCCAGTATATTGAAATGTATTTCATTTTAGTAATAAAATATATTCTTTCAATACATTTAATGTACATGAGATAATTTACAATTCCTTTAATTAGAAATGTATGTATTACATTTCATTGCGTCAATGTATTTCTTAATATAGTGACATATTTTTGCATACTACGAGTTAGAAATATATTATGTCAGTATATTTAAAATATATTTAATAAAATATTATATAAACTATATATAACATCTTAAGGGCATTAACAAGGTGAAAGAGTATAACATGTTTCAATATAAGAAAAATAGCAGGACAAGAGGACACAGCATGAGATTAGAGGGAGGCCAATTAAGGGGGAATGTGAGGAAGTTCTTTTTCACAGAAAGTGTGGTGGATGCATGGAACGACCTACCTCAGGAAGTGGTGGATATGAATACAGTGCAGGGCTTCAAACAGGCATGGGACAGGCATAAGGGAGAAATAAAGATGATTATGAATAGATAGGCCACTGACAAAGTACAGGCCTATGGCACATTCATAAGGTAGAAAAAATGGGCAGATTGGATGGGCCTTCCAGTACTTATCTAGCATCAACTTCTATGTTTCTATGTTTCTATATTACATTGGGACAATGTATTTTTCAGTGTATTGACATACATATACCAACTCATATAAACCCCTGCTCCCAAAATCATTCACTGCTCGACTGGGTGTTGTCCTCTCACCCCCACCATATCACTGCAGCTGGGATCTTACCTGATGCTCTCAGCGACCACTGCATCACTTTCTGCATATACAAGATTCACTCTCCACGTGCTGCCGCAAATATGTATGGTCCTGTCCCCTCCACAATCTTAAAACCACTACCCTCCAACATGACCTCACTGAGGCAGACAGGCAACCCATCTTTACAGCCAATGATGTCGAATCTTCCCTATCTGTTTTCTCCAGCCTGTTTCTCTGCTTCTGGAACCACCATTCCCCACTAACAAAATCCAAAGTAAGACTTCATCACCTCTGAATAACTGCGGACCTGCTGGCAAAATGCAGAACCAGGGACAAAACTTAGTACCACTTAAAAGAAGTCCCTATTCCAAGTGGACCTCCAAATTTACAAACCCTTAGGAACAACTGCACTAAGGCCATCCGCCTCTCCAAGGCAAGCTTTTTCAGGCAACACCTGCAGCAAGATAAAAAAAAAAAACACAAGCTTCCTTTTGGAAAGTACTCCACTCACTCTTTGACCCACCTACCAATCAAGCCTCCCCTGTTCTCAAAGTTGATGGCGCCACAGCCTCTAACCCTGCATCAGTCGCTGAGTCCTTCAATAATTTCTTTGCCACATGCGCTCTCCCCAAAAATCAATCTCCCTTACCCCCGACCCCCACCTTGGTTCTTCTGGATGGTCCTAGGTAGCTCTCAAACTTCCAATTCCCACCTTTTTCCCCC
This sequence comes from Neoceratodus forsteri, assembly GCA_016271365.2. Taxonomy (NCBI): domain Eukaryota; kingdom Metazoa; phylum Chordata; order Ceratodontiformes; family Ceratodontidae; genus Neoceratodus; species Neoceratodus forsteri. The sequence goes on along the minus strand of CM057453.1, from coordinate 1,453,424,338 downwards.
CGAAGTCTACACTACCCTCCTTGCCCTTAACCTAACCAAGTCCAGCCCCCGATGGTCTCCACCCCAGGCTTCTCCACATCTCTGCCCCAGCTATAACTGCCCCGCTCACTCACATTCTAAACCTCTCTCTCTCTCTTTCCACCTCTGCTGTCCTGAAGGCCTGGAAATCTGCCAAAGTCTTATCCCTCCACAAGGGAGGTGACCCTTCTGCACCCGGAAACTAGAGACCTATCTCTCTCCTCCCCTCGCTCACTAAACTTCAGGAATACCTCATTCACTCTAGGCTGTCTGAATTCCTGGCCACTACCAACACACTATCTCCAGTACAGTCTGGCTTTAGAAAACAACATTCGACCACCTCCTCACTACTGCGCGTTATGGATTTGATTTTTACAGCTATGGATCAAAGCCACATTATTGCTGCCATCTTTATTGACCTTTCCAAGCTTTCGATTCTGTCTCCCACTCCCTACTGCTTCAAAACCTTAGTATGATTGGCCTTGCTGAATCCGCTGTAAACTGGTTCCATTCTTACCTTCATGACAGGCAGCAGTCAGTTCAAATAGGTGATGCTCTCTTTCCTCCCCTCTCCCTATCCTCTCCAGTGTCCCCCAAGGCTCAATCCTTGGTCCTATCCTTTTCTCCCTGTTTATAAACAACCTCCCCTCAGTCTGCAAATCCTCAAATATACACATGTATGCTGATGATACCATTATTTTCATCTCCGGGCCCTCTGCCATCTGTGTACAGTCCTTCCTCCAGGAAGACTTCAACAGAGTTCAGTACTGGTTCCAGAAAAATAAAACTCAAGCTAAGTGCCAAAAAAACAGTGGCCATGACATTTGGCTCCAGACAAAAAACTGGCCACTCTCCAGTCCTCTCCCGTCTTCACAATCCTGGATGGCTCTCCACTAGAGAATGTTACTGCTTTCCAATATTTAGGGGTTTGCTTGGATTGCCATCTGGACTTCTCTAAACACGTCGACGCCATCTGCACTAAATTACGCCCCAAACTGGCTATCCTCTAGCAACATAAGGCCAGCCTCCCCATCCCCCGTGAGTTGGTTACCAAAATGATCCTTCCCGTCTTCGATGATGCTGATGTGGTTTATGGTACTGCCTCTCAATCTTCACTTACCAGACTAGACACCCTTCTGAACTCTTTCTGCTGCTTTGCCACCGCCTCCCCCCTTACCCACCACTGTATCCTGTACTCCGCCCTCGCACCCGTCCCACAAGAGAATGGTTCACTGCGCCTCCTTTGCAAAATTCTGGTTTGGAACCCTCCCTCCCTCTCTGCCCACCTCTCCCAAGCTGCTACCTCTACCTACTCCCTTCGACACCAGGATCCACGTACTTTTGTCATCCCACACCCCCTCTCTGCATCTGGCCAATCTGCTCTCTCCTTTCATTTCCCTTCTCTCTGGAATAAACTCCCCTCCGACCTCAGACTATCCTCTGCCCTCTTCTCACTCAAAGGGCTACTGCTCAGAATTCTGCCTCACCCACAGTGCTCCCTGTGTACCCTAGTCCAGCCTCCTATGCATTAGTTAACCAATCACCTACAGTTGCAAACCCCTGGCAGCCATATCTCCTTGTCCAATAGGAACCCCACTGTTGTAATTTTTGCCTTGCTCTCTGCATTTCTTTTTGCCCTGACCCATTATTTAGTATTTGGTGCAAGAGCCTGTCCTGCAACTGGACTGTGGTGCTATCAGTGGATAAACTGTTTTTTTGCTTTAATGTTTGTACTCCTGTACCTTGATGTTACCTACTGTTCCGGGTCTTGTAACCGTGGCCTTTGTTTCTTGTTACTGATGTGCTTTTGTCATATGTAAATGTACTATTTTCCCATGTTGCCTTTCCTAGTCTCAGTTCATTGGTGCTTTTCCCGGTTATTAACTTTTAAATAAAACAAATGCATTAGCACATATTTTTCAATATATTGCAATATATTCCATTTTCATAACGGTAGGCCAAAGCCAGCCCTTTTGGAACATACAATGTCCAGATTGTAGTGTTTAGTGAAAGTGTGGATGGTATTCCAGGTGGCAGCTGCGCAGATTTCTGCAGCAGACACATTTTTAAAACATGCAACAGACATGGCCATGCCTCTGGTGAAATGACTGCGAACAACCCCAGGACGTTACTGTACTTCCTAACAAAAACTAATACAGTTTGCTAACCATTTGGACAGGCACTGTTTAGAAACTGGAGCGCTCTCTTTCCCAGGGTTGAAGGAAAAAAAAAAGCTGTGAGGATCTCCTGCAGTCATTCGTGCAGTGTATACACTACCCGAGTATTCTATGCACATCTAGAGTATGGAGCAATGCTTCCCCAGAATTGGTATGCTAAGGAAAATAAACTGGCAGGTGGATGGTTTGATTTAAAGTAAACACAGACACCACCTTTGGTAAAAACTTAAGATTAGTATGCAGAAACACCCTGTGTCTGTGGAAAATCAAATAAGGAGACTCACACATTACAGCCTGTAGCTCTGAAATCCTTCGAGCAGAAGTAATGGCAACAAAAAACAACACTTTCCAAGAAAGAAAGCATAAGCCACAAGTCACGGCTGCCTCAAAAGGCACCAAAGTAAGTTTTTCAAAAACAAAATTCAGGTCCCAAGCCAGGACTGGATTGGGAATGGGAGGTTTCATTTGCAGAATGCCTCTCAAGAACATATGGGCCACCTCCAGCTGGCAACAGTACGACCCTCAATAAGCACATGTAAAGCTGAAATGGCAGGCGAGTGCACTTAGATAGAGGAATACTGCAGGCCTGCATCTGACAAGGACAGCAGATATTCTAGAACCCAATTTACTGGGCAGGTAAATGGATCTAAATGATGAGAAGTAGCCCATAAAACAAACCACTTCACTTATAGAATAAGTGGCCCTGGTGAAAGGTTCACTGGCAGCCACCAGGATATCAGGCTCAGCCACCTTTTGGAAAACTCCAGACCTCGCAATGGCTATGTTCTCAGGAGCCATGCATGAAGATGAAGCGTTGCGAGGTCTGGATGGACAAGGGGTTCCCTGTTCCTGGGATGGCAGGCCCTGGCATAAGGGTAGGGGTACTGGTGGTTCCACTGCCAGTTTTTGCAGTAAAGGGAACCAGATCTGGCGAGGCCATAGGGGAGCAGTATGGATCAAAGTTGCCCCCTCCATCTAAAGCATGGTAGTAACCTCTGAATTAGAGGGAAGGGAGGGAAGGGAAGGTATACAGAAACTTCTCCTTCCAAAAGAGGGGCAACGCATCTTGCCAGAAAACTCCAGGGCCTGGAGCAAGCAAGCAGGAAAGTGGCAGTTTTGCATTGTGTGGGGATGCAGAAAGGCCCAGTTCTGGACGACCCCATCTGTCAAACAGATCTTCTACCACTGAGGTTAGTAGTTCCCACTTGTGCATTCTGGACTGTGACCTGCTTAGCTTGCCTGTCAAGACGTTTTGAGGCACCTGGAACATGTACTGCTGACAGGTCCATAGCCCAATACCAGACTCTCATTGCTTCTCTGCACAGGGGATAAGCGTGAGTTCCCCCTTGCTTGCTGATGTAATACAGCACACACTGACGCTGCTATCTGTAGAAACAGAGGACCAAGTGACAGATGAGTCTGGAAGGCCTGTAGGCCATACAGGACAGCTCGCATTTCTAAAATATTTATATGCAGGGTGCTTTCCACTGTGGTCCATGTACCCTGCATCTGATGGGGCCCTAAATGATTCCCCCCAGTCCATCCCTGAGGTATCTGTAGTTAAAATCTGGTGAGGGGAGGAGATTAGGAAGAGAACCCCCTTTAACAGGTTTGCTGGGTTCCATCCACCACTTGAGCACTTTGCACAGAAGAGAGGTTACTAGAACCCTCTGTTCTAGATCGCCTGTGAGCTAGTCCCACTGGACTCCTAGGGTCCACTGAGGGATCCTCATGTGCAGTCTAGCCAGAGGTACTGTGACAATGGCCACTGTCATCAGATCCAGGAGCGGAAGGAATGTCCTGGCTGTAATATACCGGCTGTTGTGGACCATTTGGGCCTGCACAATCAGACGTTCGACCCTGTCCAGAAGCAAGAAGGCTGAGCCTTGGGCTGTGTCCAAAACTGCTCCGATGTACTACAGGCACTGACAAGGTGTCATGACAGACTTGGATACACTGACAGTGACCCCTAGGGCATTGAACATCTGCCTTGTTCGAGCTAGGCTGTGCAGGAGCTGCTCCTTGGAGTGGGTTTTCAATAGACAGTCGTCCAGGTAAAGAAATACACAGAGGCTGCTGCCACTACTGCCAAGCATTTGGTAATGACCCGTGGCACAGAGGAAAAGCCAAAGGGCAATACTCGGAACTGATAATGTTCCCCCTGAAACAGAAGCCTCAAGTATTTTCTGTGAGGTTTGCCAATTTTTACATGAAGGTAGGCATCCTTCATGTTGAGGGAACAGATCTAATCCCCTGCTTGTAGCAGAGGGAGCAGGTCCTGTAGGGTGACCATTCTGAACTTTTTATGCTCTATAAAAATTCTGAGGTCCCTGAGATCTAGAATAGGCTGCAGTCCATTTTGGGACTCCTGTCATCTCCTGTCCATTTTGGGACTAGGCAGTACCGAGAGTAGAACCCTGTGTTTCTCTGTTCCAAGGCACAACTTCTATAGCCATCTTCTGAAGCAAAGTGTGGACTTCCTCCAGGAGCAGAGGAATGTGGTCTGGAGGATAGTATGTTGGCACTGGTGGGTGATCTGGAGGTATTTCTAGAAGTTCCAGAGCATGATCTTGTGCTATGATTTCCATGACCCAGGCATCTGATGCCACCTCCTTCCACACATTTAGGTGGAGGAAGAGGTGATACCCAACAACCACTCCTGCAGGTAATCTGGGTTGAGGGGTGTACAAAGAGTCAGGCAGAGTCGGTTGTGGCAGCTCCTGCTGCGTCACCACCTCTAGCCTTTTAAGTGGGCACCTGGAGTTGTTCCTGTAGTGGGTAAGGCTCCTGCTCCCTTGCACTTAGTTTGTTCTCTGATGGCAGGATGGTGTCTAGCACCAGCCAGATGAAAAGGTATCCTCTGTCTACCCCATGATTACTTAAGATGAAGGGAGTGTACAGCCTTCAGGGTCCTACCCAAGGCCTGGAGGTTAGAGAGGATATACTAGACATCTGACCTAAATAACTTGTATCCTTTAAAGGGATCAATGAGAATGGACTGTTGCCAATCATTCGCAAACCCTGATACCCTACTCCAGTAGTACCTTCTAAGGCATATTCATGAGGCAGCTGCCCTGGCCGAAGCATCAGATACATCATAGGCCATACGAAGTAGGTGTTTTGCTACATCAGTCCCAGCTGTGAGAGTTTTGAGAAGCTCCTCTTTGGGTGTACCTTCTGGCAAGGCTTGAGCAGCTGCTCTGGGCTTTCTCAAGAGTGTATTCTAGTACTTGTCCATATGGGCCTGGTGATTAGCCATTCTGAGGTCCAGGGATGCTGAGGCAAATGTTCTCTTACCTAGCACATTCACTCTCCAGGACTGGTGTTTTGGTGCCCTTGATATATCATGGGCAGCACTGATTACTACAGAGTCTGTCTCAGGTTGGCCAGCAAAGAAGGGTTTCCCTGAGGGAGCCATATACCTCCTGTCTGCCTTTCTTGGTATGTGTGGAATTACATTTAGTCTATGCCAGGTGGCAAAGGTGACATCCTCCAGGGCAAGGAGGAGGGGTGGTATCACTAGAGAGGGACTATCAGGTAATTCCAAAAATCTATGAGGTTTTTCTTGGTGGTATCCTGTTCCTCCAAATCAAAACCCACGGCAGCCTGTATTGGCTGCATCATGGTAATAAAAGAGTGGTCGTCTGGAAGGGACCGTGGGGTGTAAACCACTGAATCCTCACTGGAGGTAGAGACAGTAGAACTAGTTCTTTCACACAGACTTTCCACATAGTCTACAGCATCCTCTTCATCTTGCATCATGAGATCAGAAGTATAGTCACTGTCCGTCTGGTCGGTGGATTGAAGGGGGCATGCTGGCGGAGGCCGTCAGCGATCCAGGATGCGGCTGAGACACAGCCCTAGGATGCGTTGTCAAAGGGGTTTGAATTATAAGCCCCCTCGAAGGGCCCCCTGTTACAGGAGGAGGCAACAGGCATCAGAGCATGACTGTAAAGGACGACAGCACCACCTGGACGTGTCCGCCCGTGTGGTTGAAGGGTGCACTGGTGGAAGTCAATGGAGGAGGCAAGCTCCCCGACATCGATGGTGACACACCAGCCGTACTACGTCTGGTGGAGCCTATGGCCTGCCCCAACCTTGAAGTTAGATCGACATTCAGGGTGGCGGGCGGCAGCGGTGCCAGTGTGGTCAAAAGCATTGTAGAAGTAATGCCTGCTGTGCGAAGGGGTGACCTGGAGTGCACTGGGGAGGTTTTTTCCCCTTCTCTCTTTCTTTTTCCCGGTGTTTGTGCTTGTGGGTCCTATCCCAGGATCTGGATGACCTGGAGCAGGAGAAGTGGGCAAAGCAACATGGCAGAACTCTTTTGCTAGAGCTCCTTTTCCGTGTGGCTTATCTTCTGTTTTAAAAGGTGCTTCTCTAAAGTGCCTTTTTGATGTCACCAGGTGGCTGTGTTAAACCCTTTACAAATTGGGAAGGCTTGCATGTTGCAGTCCAGGCCAAGGCAACAGACGCAGGCATCGTGCGAATCGCCAGTGTAAATCTTCTCACCACATTCACAGTAATGGAACAGTTACAACGGTTCCTTCGATGACATACATGCCACTGAAAATCACTTGTGTAAGTAATTACTATGGAAAGAAAAATAAAGCAAGTGACGGTTATTGCAGTGTTGTTTCTGTGCATGGTCCGACAAGTTAGGTCAAAAGTGGGAAACAAACTGAGAAGGGAAGGGGCCGCCCATGTTTATGTAGTAGCAGACGTCTGACGTCTTCGTGGGCGGCCCCTGGTGGACTGCTTCCAAAAGTTTCTCTGTGGTACTAGTGCCTGGCGGGCTATAAGTTTCATAGGCGTGGCCTCATGAAAGAGATATCCTTGAAGAAGATACATGCTTTCCACCATCTAAGGTACTTCCCTCCATTTTTCTTTTAAGATTGCTGTTAGGTGACTAAACGGTAGACTATGACTCTGAGTTTTGCCCTTTACTTGTGTGTTGGGACAAAAAAGTTCACACAAATTACAACTTAAATAGTCGTGGTCAGGGCCAAACAATCAAAGCACAGATTGTGGCAGTCTGCCTTCACCAAGATCTTGTGACGTGATTTGTAATTTTAAAATCCTGTAGGCCTTGACCTTTTATTAGGCTTTTCAGTCATGCCAACTGACTAAATATAACCCAAAAAATGATTCATAAATACCTACAAAAAGAATATAAAATGAGTGATTATTTTTATGTTATTAACAAAATTTAACGTTACCACGTAAAAGCGGGAACCACAAAGTTAGACTATTCTCTGGCTCCACAGAACCAATCAGAACCAGAGAATACCACTAAAATATACAAGTTAGATAAAATAACTTCCCTAACTGATACAAATATTGAGAATTAAACAGAAAAACGACAGGAGTTTTCATAAAATAATGAAAGGACTCAGCCAATGGACTTGGATAGGGCTTCAAGGTGAATGTTCTCTTGAGCAGATAAAACAAATCTGATGTTAGAACACTAGAGAGGACATAAGTACACAGCAACATTTGAATGGAGCTCTGATTCCACAGCAACATTCTAATCCCTGAGGAAACATCTCAACATGGAGATGACACAGTTTTTTGTATGGCATCACTACTGGACTCGTGTTGCTAGAAAGACCCAATCTCCATCCAGTCTGCCCAAGATTCCTAATTATATTCTATCTCTGTTTACTACTTTCAGCATTACTGAATAAATAGACTATTTACCTTTCAGTTCTTTTCTATGTTACTTTCAATCACTGTAAACTCTTCTACATCCCTACTTCCACACATCCTATTCCTTAAACTAGAGACAACGGTTCCACGTCAAACTAGCGAGGGCTAAACAGCCACCGCCACAAACAGCACAGACAAAACAATGCGAGCACATACAGCGAGGGATCTTTTCACGGGGGGCGCACATACAGCCTTTGTTTTATGATATCACAAAACGGGGCTGTATTTGCCTGCTTGGGGGCATGTCGGAGCATTACGGAAGTGGCTGCATTTCTGGCCATGGTGCCTGCGGGCACATTTACGAGTGTTCTAACTTTTATTTATGGCAGCACTAATAAAAATAACCTATGGATTACAACTCAGGGCCAGGCAGGCTATGGTATGTGCTTGGGGGACCCTTACTAGGAACCTGATCTTTAAGATGACAGGAAGAATGATAGCATAGCTCAACATCCAGAAAGAAACAGAGGAAGTAGGAAATGGACACCCTAGTAAAGGAACGGGGGAGGTGGAAGCAAGTCACAAGCAGGGGGGGAGGAGTCACCACAGCTACTACATGGTATAATGGTAAAAAGATACAGAGTAAACACCCATAATATGCAGCAGGTAGAGTTTTGACTATACAGAATGAAGCAGACCTACTGAGAGGACGGGTGAAAAAGGTGGGCAGCTACCTTATCAACCCAAGAAGATGGCTGCAGATGCAAAATTTCCAGAAATTAAGGGAGACAAATGTATTACAGCTGATTAAGATGCTATCAATGAGCACGTCAGGGAGTATTATCACCACCTGTACTTCTCTAGAGTTGGGGGGGGTGAAAGCCTCTTGTGGAGAATAAAGTCTTTTTTGGGCTTGGTACAGCTCCCTAGACTGAAGGAGGGGCAGAGGGACATACTGGATGGCCTTATTCAAATGCAGAAAGTACAGTAGGGAGTTTTAGACATGCAGAGAGGGAAAGCCTAGTGCTAGATGGCTCACCAGCAGGGGTCTACAGGGTGGTGGAAGACATCATGGGTCCTGTTCTGGTGATGCTGCAGGAGGCTTGGAAGGAAGGCTCCCTTCTGGAAAAGACACAGGATGCCTCTATAAGAGTCCTGGCCAAAAAGGGGAGACAGCCTCTTAAGTGCTCTACCTACCCCCAATCTTGCTTTTGAATGTGGACTACAAAATTCTAGCTATAATTCTGGCAAATCAGCTGAATAAAGTGCTGCCATGTGTGGTCCACCCAGATCAGGTTGGGCTTATGGCAGATAAAGATGGGACAGACCACATTAGGAGGCTGGTCAACCAGATGTGCTGTGGAATCCTTGCTGGATTCTGTGGCAGCTGTAGCACTGGATACAGAAAAGGCATTCAACTCTGTCAAATGGCCTTATCTCTTTGAGAGACTCAAGACCTTCAGATCTGGACAGGTTTTTTTTTTTTTTTGCGATTTATTGTGATTTTTGTCCGCTACCAGCACCGGCCATCTGCCTGGTCACGGACATCACCACTCCCTTCCCCCACATAAGCCGCACTCCACCCGTTGCCCCCTTGGCTTACCCCCTAGGTCGAGGCCACGGCACCGGCCAAGGTGTCACGGACATTGGTCAGGTCGGGGAGCCGGCCTGGGAGCTTATGAGGAGCGACGAGGCGGGTGTCACATAGGCACTGATGCAGTGTTTTTCTCCCAATTATTGTGGGTGGGGATGTGCAGTGATGTCCCACATCCGCCCCACCCCCTGGTCGCCCAGACACCGGCTGCCGCAGTATCCCCAGCATCCGCGAGGGGTCAGTCGAGCACCGGACATACTCCCCACCCTCCCCCCTCCAGAGAAGGACAGCAGTCATTAGGACGCTCAATCCTTCTCCCTCGACGGCCCTCCGATGACCTGGGTCCGTTTCAGAACCTGGGTCGTCAGCGTCGCGAGCGGAAATCCAACCGCTGCACCAACTGACTGCCTGGAGAGGGTTTTATAGATTAGGATTTACAATATACTTCTCTACCCAGATGGCACAGCTCAAAAACAGTAGGCTCTCTTGGCCATTTGATATGGGCAGGGGCACAAAGCAGTGGTGCTCTCTCCCCCGGGACTGTTTGTACTGGCCACTAAGCCATTAGCACAAAAACTCCAAGTAAGAAGAGAACATCTCAGGGCTGACATTTGGGGGGAGCATATACAAACTCATGTTATTTGGGGATGATAATGTTGCTAACAGTCCATAACTCTGTGAGTGCTATCCCTGAGCTGATTATGTTGTTGGGAGTTTGCCCAGCTGTCAAGCTTACAAAACAGCGAGGGAAAGACAGAAATAATGACTCTCAGTTGGCCGGTGGCAGAGAGGGTTGAGGCGCTGGACGCCACACCTTGTGCCACGTTGGCGACCCAGGTTCGGGAACGAGCCTCGGACGACGGGGGTCAATGGGGGGGCAGGGGATGGACTGAGCAGCCGTAGGCTGCTCTCCTCACCTAGGTAAGGGACCCAGTCGCACCTGCTGCCAGGCTGCCCCTGGGTGGAGGCCCAAGGGTAGTGCTGACAGGAGCGGCTAGCATAGAGGAGAGGTGCAGCGGGATACTCTGCGTGGCTGTGGCCCACACATGTGAGGGCAACCAGAGACAGGAGGAGGGGCAGAAAAGTGGAAAATGGAGCTGGCAGGCTCCGCGGTGACCCGCAGCACCTCGCTGACCCCTGGAGTCTGGATGCTGGTCTCTGGGGAAGGGAAGTCGACACCCTCCGACCTCGGCTCTGTCACGGGGGCAACCCATGGGGGATAGCTGGGAAGGTCGAGTGCAGGAGAGTCGGGGACCAGAGAGAGATAAAGAGAGACCCTCCGAGGGAGGGACCGGAGCCGCCTGCCAGCTCCGTGGGGGGCGCATACAGTGTAGATTAAAAAATAAATAAATAAATAATGACCATCAGTGCCAAATGTAAAGACTCAGATTTAATGGGACAGGCATAAAATGGGCTGTACACGGATTTAAAGATCAAATGCAGATATATTTTAAAATGTATCGTTTCTGCTAATACTGTACAATGACAACCAGGCCTTATGTATTACAAATAAACTACAGGAATTGCAATTTCTTATGTGTAAATGCTATTTTACCACCCTTGTTATTTGATGGCATCACAGAAAGGCCATCACATTTTTTCAGACCAGCTGGCAGAATCTTGGGTGGGTGGTGATGTCATTCAATCAAGAATTACATTTTCCTCAAGATTATGGCAGCTTGGTATACACAGTACATCAGATTATGAAATGGCAAAAAAAGTTGTCATCAAACAGTGTTAAATATACTATCAGATAATAAATATCTAGTAACTTTCACAGGCTATTCAGTAAAACTTTAGGGACAAAAGGAGAAGGGGTAACCAAACACCATCAGGTCATGTAATTCCCCCACCCCCATTTTCCTGACTAACCTAAATGCAGTTCTGTCTGATTCACATAATTTTCTGAGGTTCTATCACATTCTCAATACAGTATTTATGTATTTTCTCTGTAACGGGTTCTCCTTGTTCCAGAAGTTGTACTGCTTGCCTGTGTAACTCTTTTAATATATTTACTAATGTCCTGCGCCGCCTCCGAATTCGTAATTCTACCCTGCATCTTTCCCAAAATGTGCTCTTCTTTTACTGCACCCACAATATTTTTACATTTACCCCTCCTCTATCAAAATTTGCACGTTTACTCCTGCACCCATCCATATAGGAACTCCATCTTCTGCATCCCTCTCTCAAAATTGGTACTTTAGCCCACACTGCCATATATACTGTATGCATGCATCTAACCCTGCACTCCTCCCAAATGTACACCACTTCACCTCTTTCCAGATTTGTAACTACACCCCCTCCAAAAATCTGAACCTGCACCTCTGCAGTCTTCTGAAATTTGAACTTGCACCCCGAAAATCTGCACTCGTACCCCTGCACCCATTCTGAAATTTGTACTTACACCATTGCATCCCTCCCAAAATTGTACTTGCCCCAGCATCCCTCCCAAACTGTACTTGCACCCCTGCACCTCTCCCAAACTCTGTAGTGCACCCCTCTGAAAATCTGTACCCCACACACATCACATAATTTGTACTTGTACACTTCTCAAAATTTGTACTTGTACTCCAGCACCCTTCCCAAAATTTGTACTTGTACCCCTGTACCCTCCCAAAATTTGCACTTGTGCCCCTGTACCCTCACAAAATTTGTACTGGTATGCCTCCCAAACTCTTTACTTGCACCCCTGCACCCTCCCCAATATTTGTACTTGTACCCGTACACTCTACCCAAAGTTTGCAGCCCAATTTTCTCTTAGCTCCCTCCCAAAATGTGTACTTGTACCCCTGCACACCTAGCAAAATTTGTACTTGAACCATTGCACCCCTGCCCAAAATTTGTAGCGCGCCTCCCAAAATTAGCACTCGCACCCCACCCAAACTTTGTACTTGTACTCCTGCACCCCTCCCAACATTTGTACTTGTGTACTTGCACCCTCCCAACATGTGTATCCCAGTACAACTCCCAAACTTTGTACCTGTACCCCTGTAGCCTCCCAAAATTTGCACTTGTACCCCACACCCCTCCAAAAATGTGTAATTATACCCACCCCTTACCCCTTCAGAAATGTGTATTTGCACCCACCCCTGCACCCCTCCAAAAATGTGTGCACGTACCCACCCCTGCACCCCTCCAAACATGTGCACATGCACCCACCACTGCACCCTGCCCAAAATATGTTGCACACCTCCCGAAATTTGCACTTGTACCCCTGCAACCTCACAAAATGTATACATACATCCCTCCCAAAAGTTATACGTGCACCCCTGCACACCTCCCAAAATTTGACATTGTACACCTCCCAAAGCTTTTACTTACACCACTGTGCTGGCTCAAAATTTGTAGCACACATCCCAAACTTTTCACTTGCACCTCTGCACCCCTCCCAAAATCTGTACTTGCATCTCTCTCACAACCTGTACCTCTGCACCCTTCCAGAAATTTGTACTTGAACCCTTGCTCCGTTCCCAAAATGTGTAGCACACCTCCTAAAATTTGCACCTGCACCCCTGTATTCTTAAATGAGATTTTACTTGTACCAGGGACCCTTCCTAAAATTTGTACTTGCATCCTGCACCCCTCCCAAGATTTTTATTTGTACCCCACTTAAAATTTATACTTTCACCCCCTGCTAAAATAGGTATGCCTCCTAAACTTTGCCTCCCTACCATCTTACACTCAAACTGTAAAAAAAAGGCTGGGGTGCGGACTTAGCATAGTGTGTGACATGTACATCCATATTTTTTGAGTATTGTGGGGCAAAGGGTACTAATGTGTGGAAGGGTGTGGTGGCAGATGTGAAAATTGTGTGAGGGTTGCAAGAGACAGGATGCAGATTTTGGCAATCTTGCAAATGTTGCTATTTGTGCAGAGAATGGGTTAAAAGGTTTGGGAAAGTGTGTTGATTAAGGAATACATTTTAGGAGGGGTACGTGAGAAGGGGTAGTAATCAAGAGTAGAGTTAGGAGAAAATAGTTTGCAGTGTGGGGCAGGGGGTAAAACTTTAGAAGGTTCCACATGCAGGGGTGCAAATTTTGGGAAGGGACTGGGGTAGAAGGTATAGATTTTGTGTTGAGTGCGGGGGTGCCTAACCTGTGAAAGGTTACAGGTTTGGGGGAGCTGTGCAGGGGAGGGAGGTACAAGCTTCAGGAGTCACACGGTAGTGGGTACAAAAGGTTGGTGAAGAATGCACAGTATAATGTATGGTATACATTTGGACATTCACAGAGGGGCACACATCTTGTGAGAGTGGGAATGGCATATAAATGCTGGTCTAGGGTGGGAGTACAAATTCTGGGAGGGGTGTGAGGGAGAGTATACAAATATTGGGATGGGTGTAGGGTAAGAGTACAGATATCAAAGGTGAGGGAGCAAATTTAGGGAGGCATGCAAACATTTTTGAGAAGTGAAGAGGTACACATTTTAGGAGGGGTATAGTGGTAAGTTTACATTTCAGTAAGTGTGTGGTAAAAGAAGTATAGTTTACAAGAATGATGAAATGTAGAGTTAGAAACTTGGAAGAGGTGTGTGAGATGTTGTGGAATAATTACAAAGGAAGGGCAGGCTAAAAGTGTAAATTTTTGTGGGTTATACATTTGGGGTGAGGTACTGGGGTAGTACTTTTGTGAGTGCTTTGAAATCTCAGTAAATGGAGTGACTCTGAAAACAATAAATAAGGAGGGAGTTGTGGTGGCTGCATTCAGGGCCGGAATGGGAACATAGGAAACCAGAATTTTCATTTTAAGAGTATGACAATTTTTTCCTTTTTTTGAGGGGGGGGGTGGGGGTATGGTGCTCAAAATGTTGGTGATCAACCTAGGGAACCACACACTGATGTATCTGCCCACATTTCTTGTATGTTTTAATTCTGTAGGCAGTCTAACGGTTAATAAAAGCCCCCATTAGAAAACTGGTAGCAAAGACTGATTTTGCCTCTTCACAGTTTGATGTACTGTGTGTACTAAGATGAAAGGACCCTGAGGAAAATAATGTCACTGTTGCTTGAGTGGCATCAGCACCCACACTCAAGATTCCGCTGGCTAGTTTGAAACATTTTGAGGGATTTAGTTAAGCAATAATACACGACAGGGTGTGGTATATCATGGGGTATCGTCATGCCTTGGGTGCAGTGTGACACATGAGGCTGCAGGCTGAGTGCCTTGTGCACCCGATAATGGTTGGTATCCAATGATATACCACATCCTGGAGTGTATTACTGCTATTATGAATTGGATTAAACATTTATAAATAAAAAAAAAAATTATTTTAATTTGTTAAAACATTTTAAAGATGAGTTTTTTGGGGTAGTGTAGGAATACCATTTAAGAAAATAGCTCTTGGAGAGTTGAGGTCAGCAGGTGGCGCTGTTTGAGTTGGAGCTAATAGAACAGGTAGAGTGCCTGTGACAGTGTGAACTCTCTCCAACCCTCATCCCAGATGTGAACTGTGTGGTTGGTAGGAAGTCCTGTCACAGGCTAGAAGGTGATGTAAAGGCATCAGAGTAGTGGCACTAAATATGTTTTCTTTTGGGTGATGTACATTTGGAAGCAGCAGGACTGAAAGGAAGAGTTCGGTAAGTGCAGCAAGTGCTGCTGTTTTGAAATGTGCACGCGCTTGCATGTGAGACATAGGAATGCTCATGGAGGATGATTCAGTTTAAGTGATATGTATGTTACCACAGTGTTAAGTAATTTATTTGCCTAGTTTTAATTTCATTAGGTGAGGGACAGGATCCGCGGTTAGGAGCGAGGTGGACACACTGCCGAGAGTCTGGTTTCATTTCTGTATATTGCGCTGCCACGAACAGCTGTCTGGGTACTGAAATCTACGGGCAGACAGATCGGGGACAGGTGAAAAGAGCTGTTGGCTGGCACCTTTTCTTACCTGTGATTATTTTGTTATACATGAGTAACTGCAATTTCTGAACTTTATTTGTAATACATGTGGCATGACTGTCCTCATGGAGGGCAAATAGTGCATTTTTGAAGAAATGCATTTGATCTTTAAATACTGTACCTGAGTATTAAGGTGACTCCCACATGGAAAAATTGGGTGACTAGAAATGAGGACCCCTCTGGGACACTTGGTCAAACAGGAAGTATCTGGATGGAAGCAACAGCACTTATCACTCTGGAGCAAAGTCCAGCCACTCCAAATTATGGTACTGCTGAGACACCTGCACCTATGGAGATATATACCATTAAAGGTCCCAGATCAGATCTGGAAGCAAACAGTAAGAGTAGTGAATGCATTTGTGTTGGAGGACACGATTCTCAGCCTTGGGGATGGTGGCACCCTGAGCAAAAGGAGGAGTTCTAGCCCCTTGGTTCAAGGGGTATTACTTGGAATGTGTCATCAGACAAATTTAGGTATTGTTAAATGCTAAGGAACCTGAGAGTAAGGTTTATATGGTTGGGATCTGAGAGGTAGTTAGCTATGGGCAAGCCTCCAGAATTACCATTTTGGGCCCCCAGAAAGTTAGCAGAGGCCTATTCTATACACTTTTATAGGAGGAATGTCTGGCAGGGAAGAAGAAGAAGGTTCTGAAGAACCCCTTGGAGGTCCAAGTGTATCTCTGGCCCTTGTGTCACAATCCTGTGTTAAAAATAGAGGGAAAACAGGGTGAAGGAAATAAACTGGTTAGACTGGGAAGAGTCAGGACTCAAGAGAGTGGAGTACTTGTTCAACACCACCACCAGGAAGATTCTAGATTTCACAAAGATTTAAGATAAAGCTAATCTCCCAAAGCTGCAGTTACAGAGATACCGGAAATTAGCCATTCAATCTTATCCTATCTGGGTCTGCACCTAAAACATCCAGCTAGGATACTAGGGAAGATGCAGTGGGTCAGGGAAGAGAAAGGAAAATATCTGGGGCCAGTTTTCTTAAGCTTGTTAGAAGCTCATTCTCCAGGGCTGAAGAACATTCAGGCTAGGTGGAAGCATATATATTGGGGTACCAGCTAAAACCAAAATGAATGTACAAGCTGTTGGTGAATGCCTATGGAACATGTAGGGAGACTGGGGGGGAAGCTGCTGTAAATCAGCACGGTCCACTAATGGTACCCGACACCAACCGCACTGATTAAAGTTCATTTAATTCACACTTCGGCATGTTGACACTGTTGTAAGGAAGAAAGTAAGCTGTTACACATTCTATAGTAAGCTGTTACACATTCTGTAGAAATCGAGAAGGCAGAAGGGCTGGAGGGAACACATTTTTCAGAATATGGAACAGGTGCTGGGGGTAGCTATGCCTAGAGATGACTCGGTGGTGACACTGGTGGTTATGAAATGGCTATCCACTCAACATGAGCCACATAAAAAATGGTTTATGGCAGCTATCACTGAGGCAAAGCAGCTATTGCTGACGAGATGGAGGACTGCTGAGATCCCTAGCCTTTGAGAGTGGGACGACAACATGTACAAACTGGCAAGTTCCTGAATTGACTGATCCTGATGCTGTTCCCTGTTAATCTACCTGATGCTCTTTGTACCCTGATCCGACTGATCCTGCTGCTTTGTACCTGGGTATTCTTCCGAATCGCCGGGAGACTCCTGTCGCCTATTCCTGTACTTGGCCACTTGCCACCTCATGTATTCATCTATGTACCTCATTGCTGACTCTATCAATGTGCTCAATCTAATTGTAATCTATGTACCTTATTCGTATGTTACATATGTGCCTTAATCTATGTATCTTATTCTTATGTTACTGTACATATTGTGCCTGAATCTAATGTATGTTAACTCTTCATATGCCTGATGTTCATGTTTTTGTACCATTGTAACCCTCCCAGGTCGCGCCTGAAAATAGGCACTTGGTTGTCGCTCACCCGGTAAACAAAAGCAAATAAATAAGAGATGACGTTGCATAGCCATCAACAAGAGAATGTATGGGGAGATTACCTGGAGAGGGATCACCCACAGGACGTAACTACATAAAAACAGATCAGGGAAGAAAATAAGTAATAGGGATAGAGAGTGTCAGGTTGACAAAGCCCCGGCTATTATTAGATAATATTTGGGCTCCTGCTAGTATCCTCTTCCCACTCTCCTACCTAATCAGTATGTACATAATGATATTTCGGGGAATCTCACCGGGAGCTTCCTTCTCCAATTCTGAGCCACAAGTATTTTATTGTTACTGAACAACTTGTTAATGTGTCGTAGGTGTTTGTAACAGTCACAGCCCGGAGGCACCAACACCCAGGCAAGGGATGGCAGGGCCACTGGGCACCAGCCTAGGTACAGAATGGGCTCCTATGAAAATGAAGGACTCCGTTTCATTCAGTAGAGTACTTCCAAGGAGTAAATTATGGTGTGTACACTCCAGACAGGAAGCCAAAACTGACTGCATGTGATGTAGATGTTCTGGATTAACTTGCAAAATCTCAATGAGATGTCAATTTTAAAGAATTATCTAGAGGACCACGTTGCATTTATAGTGCTCTTATTTGAACAGAAGGAGCTCAGACAGGAAGAGATGGGTCTCAGTTGCTAGAGCTACCTTGATGGGGTGCAGAGTTGCACCATTTGATTCAATCTGAATCAATGGGACCACAGCCTCCTTACAGGATTTTCAAGGCTACTAATCAAATTGGACAGATAGTTTTCCAGTATTTAAGCTGGAAGTCTTAAACCCTGCCACATTTGGCTAATTGCCACTTGAACCCTGTAGTCAAATGACTAAATCCAAATCTTAAACTATCATTCAATTTTGATCTCCAGCCCGTAGAACTGTAGTACCAATTTGGCTGCTTGAATAATAATTTTGTAGCTAAATTCAAAACATTTAGCAAATTAAGGCTGACAGTATAGCCTAAAGGTTAGCGTAATGAGCTGTGAATAAGCCTGGTACAGTACATCCAGCAGGCCTGTGTTTGATTCCCCACAACCACCATTTGCATACTGTGCAACTCTGAGCATTTCATTTATCCACCCCAGTGCTCCTGGCTCACCCTGAAAACAGGCACATGTGCCTAGTGGGCCTTACCTGGTTACCAAAGAAAAACAAATTACTATTTTGCTAGTAGCAGCTTAAACACGGTTTTCTTAGAACTGCTTACTTGACTGAACAGCAAAGGCAACCATTTCGGAGCTCCAGCCATTCTTCATAAAGCTCGCCTGCTTGGCTTACAGCCAGAGATTTTTCCAGCGCACTCCCTAGAACAAAATCATTGATACCGTAAGTCATGTCTCTCATGTAGTCACAGTTGTGGAAAGGTGTAAAAAACAGAACATGATGCACTTATGCAAGAAAGAGGACACTTCCTGAATATATAAAGAATGCCCCATCGCTATCTCTATAGAAATTTATAAATGTTCTGTACCTACCACAAATAATGAGTTTAAAGATATATGTCAATGTGTTAACTATTTTAATGCAGCAATACAATGAAAACTGGGCAAACCATTTGACACTATATTTTTTTTTCCCACTATGAAAGACCCCAAGCATCTTCCCATTTTATTTGTTGGTAACATTTTTTAGTCCCACCAAAATCTGAGCATTTTATAAAAAGTTTTAATTCATTTTTTTCTCAAGAAAAAAGATGGACACCACACTTGGCTTAGGAATAGCATTGTATTTATTCAACTGGACTATTTAAGATTCTTTAGGGAAACAAATGAAAATAACACTGTAGATCTGGCAAGGGTTAGAACCGAGAAAATAAAACTAACCATTTTTTTTATTTTACTGCTGCTGCTGTAGTTGTCAGTGTAACTGATATTTCGCTTTTGTTTTTTGTATAACTTTCTAACAAGTGCACCTCTGTTGCTGCTGTTCGTGTCCCCAGGACTGTCACAGGGACAGCGTGTTTAGGAACCCACCACATTCATATTTTTTTTTAGAGAAGCATGTTGCGCAACAGCACCCTCTATTCCCTGAATAAACTTTGTCTTTTCTTTCCTTTACTCTCCGCATGTAGCGGGATGGCCACTCGCTATGTTCTTTATTTTTTTTTGTTTAGAAGTTGGTTATCTCTCTATCACTCCCATTTTCTGGTGGCTCTGTAGCTCCGTCTTGAAGACTCGCTGCCCCAAGTATAGCCAGTCAGGATTCTGTATCACTGGCATCTTTAAGCTTAATTACAGTAAATACTTGTGCAAGCACAGATATGCCAAAAGAAATAGAAACAGCATATGAAGTTAGTGAGTGCTTGGTTTTCGAGCCCTACGGAGAATGCAGTTCATTTTGCGCTTTGGCCATTAGACTTTGGTAGCGATCAGGGCTCCATGTTGCTTAGGGGCAGTTGGTGGGCCGCATGTCACACATATGCTGAAATATGTGCCTAGACATGCCGCTAACCCCTTTCTTCAAAACACTTACTTAAATATTTAATAGAAAGAAAGAGACGCTTGCAAGCTAGAAAAGTAAAAGAGCAGTTGCCATGTACCACGTTTGAGCAGAAAACAAACAGCACGACATCATGTTTAAAAAGAATATTTGTGTAAATCTCTCAAGTAGAAATGCATTAGATTTTAAATAAGCATTAAACAGTTGCTATGCTTACCATGAGTTTTCAGATAAAAAGGGATATGTATTAATTTTTCTTTGTTTGTTTCCTTTTTCTTTGTGCTCGTTGCAGTTGCCTCATATTCACGGTTCTCCTTCTCCCTACTGTCCATTCAGCGTGATTCTAACAGCCGCCCGGCCCTATCATTTCATATTTTATAGACTGAATGAACATAGGGGAGAAGACTATCGTGAAGAGAAGCCTGAAAAATCACAGAAAGTACAGTTTATGTATTTAAAACAGTTGCTAAATATATAACAGAGTATGAAATGGTTTAAGACTGTATTATACGGTTAAAATAAAACTGTTATAATCCCTATTGTAAAACAAATAGATGTTAAGGGGAGGTACCAGGATCACATGAGTACTGTGTCTATATAAAACGAGAACTGCACTAGAAAAGTCAGTGTGCGCTGAGCAGTCAGTACGGGCACTTGTCCTCTAGCTTTCATTCTAGAGTTCAGTCAAGGTGTCTTATTTGTTATTGTATTTAAGGTCTTTATTTTGTTGCATTCAGTCAGTCTATATTTTGTTTTCGAGTAAATAAATTGTTGGATCCTGATGCTTGGTGTACGTGTCCTTCTACCCCACGAAACCTTTACATATGGTGTGACAAGTGGGATGTTGGAGTCCTGTTGATGTACTCCAAGGGGTTATCGTCAGATAACCAAGAGGGCACTTAATGCAGCCAGAACAGAAGACGGAACCAGTGACAAGGCCTAAAGGTGTTCAGACACGGAGAATGATGGAACTATCAGGAGAGCCTTTATTGGCGGGCCTAGAGGATAAGAAGTAAGAAAGACTCAAGGTGGAAGCAAGGGCAGAAGAGACGGGGACCTTGGGGCTACTGCTGGTGCCTCGGATGAGACGGAACCCCCCTAAGGATGGGCAGGATCTTTTGCATTGGTTGTGTCTGAAGCAGATGGCCATGGATAAAGAAAGGGAACAGAAGTGGGAGAGAAGCGAAAGGCGATGGATGGAGACATTGCAAACAATACAGGCACTAAGTAACCCCCGCAATCCTGCCCCAGCACAGAACAGCCCAAAGGACATTAAACCAACCAAATTAGGAGATAAAGATGATATTGAGGCATGTTTAACCACATTTGAGAGGGTGGCTGGAGCATGTGGGTGGCCCAGGGAACAATGGATAATATGTCTTGCACCTTATCTCACGGGCAAAGCACAACTGGCTTATGGAAACACAGACAGTCGACAGGCGAAGTCCTATGATAACATGCGTCATGAGATATTGAGGCAATATGACATTAGCACCAAAACCTATCGTCAGCACTTTCGATCATATCATTTCTAGTCATTTGATAACCCCAGAGACATTTTTGTAAGACTTAAAGATCTTGGGTATAAATGGCTACAACCCAGCAGTAAGACTATGGACCAAGTGATGGAAGCCTTAATACTAGAACAATTCATTCGGGTGCTCCCCCAAGATGTACAAATTTGAGTAAAAGAACATCGCCCAGAGACAGCTGAGAAAGCTATATCATTAGTAGGAGACTATTTAACAGCTCGGCCCCATAGACAGCAGAAACATCCTGGTACCGTTACAACATCCACGGTAAGACCAACTTCTAGTAACTCTTCTACTAGCAATATGACTGGAGGGGGCAGTTACAATAATAAATCGAAACAACCTTTTAACCCTGATATTATATGCAGGGAATGTCAAGGAAAAGGACATGTTGCAAGATGGTGTCCAAACAGGAAAGTGGATAGTACACACTTGGCTTTAGCGAACTGGGGGACAATATGTGCTACCTGTTACAGTGGGAGGACAAGAGATCCTAGGACTAGTAGACTCTGGAAGTCGACAAACACTGGTCAAGGCAAGTCTCCTTCCGAACTGTAGTGTTAAAGACATTAAGACTGGGGTCGTGTGTATTCGTGGGGACAAACATTTTTATCCTATGACCACAATAAATATGCAAACGAATGGTATGACACATCAATTGGAGGTTGGACTTGTCCCTCACCTGCCTGTCCCTGTTATTCTGGGACATGACCATCCAGAATTTGACTCACTATTGAACGATAGTTCTTTAGGTGTAGTCACCACTAGAGCCCAGGTCTGAGAAGAACAAACTGTGAACACTTTGTTTCCTTTTGAAGAAGATGTGCTCAGCAGGCCTGGTAAATCAAGAAAAACTAAGACACAAAAAAGGTCTGAGAAACTGAAGTGGGCCCAACAATGTATGGACTCTGACATTACATTACAAAATGTTGTGAAGTTATGTGATTTTGAAGGGGAACAGTCAAATGATGCTTCTTTGCAGGCTTTTCTTTTTCAGAAGGGGGAACCCGAACAGAAGGAACCACAATGTACAAAAAAGGGACATTTATGGTATAGAAAATGTACTAGTCCAATGACTGGGGAGGTAGTAGAGCAATTGTTGATACCAGAACAACATAGAATGTCCTTGTTAAAGTTGGCACAAGATGTCCCCATGGCTGGTCATCTGGGCAGGGATCGTACATTGAGTAGACTGCTCCATTGATTCTACTGGCCAGGTATACACCAACAGGTGGAGGAATATTGTCGTAGCTGCCCAGAGTGCCAGAAGGTGGTCAAAATTACAAAGAAAGACAAGGTACCCTTGCAGCCCCTTCCCCTGATTACAACACCTTTTGACCGAACTGCCATGGACATAGTAGGACCCCTACAGAAAAGCTCAAAAGGAAACAGTTTTGTACTAGTTATTTGTGATTATGGCACAAAATACCCGGAAGTGATTCCTTTAAGAACAGTAACAGCTACAAAGATTACTGAGGAATTAGTGAAGGTATTCAGTAGGACGGGTATACCTAGGGAGATTGTAACAGATAGAGGCAGTAATTTTTGCTCTCAACTGTTAAAAGCTTTGTATCGAAATTTGGGTATCAGTTCCATACATACATCCCCCTACCACCCGCAGACGGACGGACTGGTGGAACGTTTTAATTAAACGTTGAAATAGATGCTTCGCAAGTTTGTCCAGGATGAAGGGAGGCATTGGGATGTTCATTTACCATTCTTAATGTTTGCATATTGAGAGGTACCCCAGGCATCTACAGGGTTTTCTCCATTCGAGTTATTATATGGAAGAAACCCTAGGGGTCCTCTTGATATTGTAAAAGAAACCTGGGAGGAAGGTCAGGAAATTGGAAGCAGTACTACTGTCGAATACTTTAATAATCTAAGACAAAGATTAATGAAGTATGCTAAAACAGCACATCAGTTAGGGACAGCCAATCAGATGACACAGAAAATACATTATGATAAGGGCAAGGTCCCTTAGCCCTGGAGATAGAGTTCTTCTCCTTCTGCCTTCCAATGACAATAAACTAATGATGAAGTGGCAGGGGCCCTATGTAGTCAAACGACAGACCGGACCCATTAATTATGAGATACAACTACCTGATAGAAGACATAAAAGGAAGATCTATCATGTAAATCTATTGAAGAAGTGGATAGAGAGATCCACACCTGGGTGTTCTGTCTGTCCTGATCAAACAGACAGCGAGTTAGAAGAGGCATATCAGAGGTTAGAAACTCCAGGAAATGTGCAAGATGTATGTGTTAATACAAATCTGGGAGAAGACCAGAAGAAAGAAATAGACCAGGTATTAACTCAGTATAAAACCCTGTTTACAAATATTCCAGAAAGAGTGACTATTCTAGAACATCACATAGAGACTATACACAACATCCCTATACGTCAGAAACCCTACCAGTTACCTGAAAAGGTTTGGAATGAGGTAGTGGCAGAAATACATAAGATGCAACAACTAGGGGTTAGCGAACCATCAAAAAGTGTATGGGCTTTTCCTCTGGTAATAGTAGGGAGAAGGAGGGGGGGCTGCGGTTGTACCTTGATTTTAGGAAATTAAATGCCATTTCAAAGTTTTATAGTTATCCCATGCCACGTATAGACAATATCATAGATCGTCTTGGTAAAGCACAATACATCACCACATTAGACCTCACTAAAGGTTATTGGCAGATTCCTCTGGATAAATCATTGAGGGAGAAAACTGCCTTCTGTTACCCAGCGGGTTTTTTTCACTCTGTCACCATGCCCTTTGGGTTACATGGTGCACCCGCTACGTTCCAAAGGCTAATGGACTCAACTTTACAACCGCATGCAGCACATAGTGCTGCATATTTAGATGACATTATTATCTATAGCCCCAATTGGTCAGACCACATAAAACATTTAACGGCAGTGTTACAAGACCTTGCCCTTGCTGGCTTAACAATTAATCCAGCAAAATGCTCCTTTGCAATGCAGAAAACCAAGTATTTAGGTTTCATTATAGGGAAAGGCCAAATATGACCAGAAGTGGGCAAGGTCAATGCTGTAGCCAACAGCTCTAGACTTATAACTAAACAGCATGTCCATTCTTTTCTTGGTTTGGCCAGTTACTATAGACGTTTTGTATCCAATACTGGTTCTTTAGCTAGTCTGTTGACAGACTTAACCAAGAAAAAGAATCCCACAAAAGTAATATGGACCCTCCAGTGTGAGGAAGCATTTTGTGCTATTAAAGCACATTTGTGTTCCTCCCCTGTATTAAGGAGTCCAGACTTCAATCTGCCTTTTTTAGTTCAAACTGATGCGTCTGCTTTTGGTATAGGAGCAGTATTATCCCAAATAATTGAGGGTGAAGAACACCTGATCATTTGTATAAGTCGCAAACTACACGAACGTGAAACCAGGTATTCAACCATAAAGAAAGAATGTCTTGCAATAAAGTGGGCAATAGAAACATTGAAGTTTTATTTATGGGGTTCTGAATTTGAATTAATCACTGACCATAACCCACTATGTTGGCTGCAGGTCACGAAAGATAAGAACCCTCGAATAATGAGGTGGTATCTGACCTTGCAACCCTATAAATTTATAATCAAACACAAGCCTGGTGTAGCCCACAAGAATGCTGACTTTATGTCCCGGTATGGAGCCGGAATAGAACAAGTAGAAATGACACAATCAGACCTCAGGGTAAAGTAGTCAGACCTTGGATAGAAATACACTATGATTTTCTGTCTAATACATAAGTTTATATACGGGACCCCGAGGTAAAGCTTTGGGAGTGGGTGGGCTAAAGCTCCATCTCTCCTCGGAGAGATCTGAACTGTGTCATTTCTTGAAAGGTACTTTGAAGTAAAATGAGGAAATAAGAAATTCAGTCGTGGTAATGAATGTTCCACTCCTGATTTCAACTTCGTGGGGAGGAATGTCACAGGGACAGCGTGTTTAGGAGCCCACCACATTCATATTTTTTTTTTTTAGAGAAGCCTGTTGCGCAGCAGCACCTTCTGTTCCCTGAATAAACTTCCTTTACTCTCTGCATGTAGCAGGATGGCCACTCGCTCATGTTCTTTATTTTATTTTTTTTGTTTAGAAGTCAGTTATCTCTCTATCACTACTGTTTTCTGGTGGCTCCATAGTTCGCTCTCTTGAGACCTCCCCAAGTATAGCCGTTCAGGATTCTGTATAACGGCATTTTAAATTTAATTACAGTAAATACTTGTGCAAGTACAGATATGCCAAAAGAAATAGAAACGGCATATGAAGTTAGTGAGTGCTTGGTTTTCGAGCCCTATGGAGGATGCAGCTCATTTTGCGCTTTGGCCATTAGACTTTGGTAGCGGTCAGGGCTCCATGTTGCTTAGGGGCAGTTGGCGGTCCGCATGTCACACGTATGCTGAAATATGTGCCTAGATGTGCCGCTAACTACCTTCTTCAAAACACTTACTTAAATATTTAATAGAAAGAAAGAGACGCTTGCAAGCTAGAAAAGTAAAAGAGCAGTTGCCATGTACTACGTTTGGACAGAAAACAAATAGCACAACATCATGTTTAAAAAGAATATTTGTGTAAACCTCTCATGTAGAAATGCATTAGATTTTGAATAAGCATTAAACAGTTGGTACGCTTACCATGCATTTTCAGACAAAAAGGGATATGTATTAATTTTAATTTTTCTCTGTTTGTTTCCTTTTTCTTTGTGCTCATTGCAGTTGCCTCGTATTCACAGTTCTCCTTCTCCCTACTGTCCATTCAGCGTGATTCTAAGAGCCGGCCGGCCCTATCATTTCATATTTTATAGACTGAATGAATGTAGGGGGAGGAGACTATCGTGAAGAGAAGCCTGAAAATCAAACAAAGTACAGTTTATGTATTTAAAACAGTTGCTAAATATATAACAGAGCATGAAATGGTGTAAGAATGTATTATACGGTTAAAATAAAACTGTTATAATCCCTATTGTAAAACAAACAGACGTTAAGGGGAGGTACCATAATCACATGGGTACTGTGTCTATATAAAAGGAGAACTGCAGTAGAAAAGTTAGTGTGTGCCGAGCAGTCAGTACGGACACTTGTCCTCTAGCTTTCATTCTAGAATTCAGTCATGGTGTCTTATTTGTTATTGTATTTGAGGTCTTTATTTTGACGCATTCAGTCCGTCTATATTTTGTTTTCGCTGTAAATAAATTCTTGGATCCTGATGCTTGGTGTACGTGTCCTTCTATCCCACGAAACCTTCACAAGAACCCTCTTGTAAACTAGGTGGTACACCTGAAATGAGGCTATCCTGATGTGGAGACATACTGATTAATATTTATTTCCTGCAAAAGGGAGGTCAACTGCATTGCTCCACATCACACAGAGTAACCAGTGGCTGTGGTGTACCTCTAACCTGGGATCTCGTGGCTAACATCTCAGTGCTCTAAGCACTTGACAGCTCTTACTCCGCAATATGGTTTACTACTGTTCTAGAAAAAGCATTATAGATTTGGATAGGGCCCTTCAAGATGTACCCAGGCAAGTCCCAGCTGGGCAGAATGATAAGCTCTGCTTATAACTTGAGGTCACGAAGGCAATGCCATTGTACCATGGGAATGTCTTTCAAAATGGCCTTCTTTTGTGGGTTAAATGCCGATTGTTAATGGATTTCCCATACTCTCAGCCCTGACTTCAAATACTGGGGTCTGCGTCACTGTACCTGCAAAGCCAATGCCAGCGTCACTCTGTGGTTGGCCAGGAAGGGAAGGGCATGCCATACAGATTCTGGGCAGCCTACATTCTCTTTCACGTTGGGCCAAGCGCCTCACCTTGGCAATACCCGCTGCAAAGTCCCAGGGTATCCATTCATGAATCCGGGCCTCCAAAGTGGCAGCGAGGGCACTACCATAGCACCACTGCTTCCTCTTATATGCACTCTGTAAGGCTGGGGACAGGAAGCCTTATATTCCAAACAAATTAACTGCTTGTTTGCTTTGAAACTGTTTTATAGCACGTTAAGACCTCATTCGAAAACGAAAACTGGCACCTCTCGCATTCTTTACTAGACAGTACATTTTTTATAGTTTGTATGTGAAAATAAAAGTCAACAAAAACTCAGTGTGGCACTGGAAAATGGATAAAAGAAATCCTGATTAACTGTTAATCCAATATTGTGCAACAATCAGTGCAGGGATGATACTGTGGGCCCCCTTCCATCATCTGCCTGCTTATTCCAGGAGTATGGAGCAAGACGCATGGGACTGTGACCTGCAGCTCAGTAACATTATAAGCCCTATCTACGCTTACCATTTCTAAACCATTTTAGGAGGTATGGAGAGTCAAACCATTTTACAATGGCAGATATAAATTGCCCGGGCTGCAATTCATTTAGGCTCTTCTATTCCACTCCCTCACTGAGAAGCTGAAAAGGTTCAGGAGTATTAAGTGCTAGTGTAAAACCTAGCAGTTTCCTTCCATAAACTTAACTAAGCCAAGTTCCACAATGCACCACTGCATTCCTTTGTGGTGAGAGAGAATTGTTTTAAAACTGCCTTGTGCAGCAGATTATTTCTGGTACACATAAACATGGTGAAACAAATAATAATCCTGCAAAATCCCTACTAAAACTAAAACGTTTTACAAATGTTAAACTTATACCCCTACACGTCCTTCATTAAAACCAGAGAAAATGTTATTTTTCCACACTGCAACGTGCTAACACTGCACATATTAGGAAGCTAGGATTTATCCCTCCTCCTCCTCCTCCTGCGTCCCCCATTTCTTTCTGCTCCCCGCCTCAGTCAGCAGACAAGGCTGCCAGAGCTACAGCCTACATCCTGTCAGAATAAAGTGCGAGTGCCTGCCTTCACCAACGCCGGTGCCGCACCATGATCAGACCACTGTGGCTGTTCCTAGCACCATACAAAGCTGGCCCAAAACGTGACCGGTTGAACTTAAGGTTGAGCTAGTACAGAGTAGTTTGTTTATGTCAAGTACTAAGGAGTTAGTGATTACAGTGACCTTAGTATTACCATACTCTGATTTTATGTTGTAACTGGCCAGGCTACAACAGAAAATCAGTCACAGTACAACAATAATGAAGGGCACTAAAATCACCAACACCTCAGTAGCTTGACATACAAAAACAAATGACAGTAACTAGATGTCATAACAAGCTCCATTTGTTTTTCAGGTCTCTGTTATTATTATTTTTTTTTCATTTCTAAGTGCATCAAGCACTATAAATGTTGCAGTTATAGGCCCCTGTCCTGGCTACAGAGACACTGTACAGCATATTCTTCCTCCATCTCAACACTAAGCAGGTGAACAAGCGTTTCTCCACTCCCCAATTTAGGTTCCCTGGCCATGCAGCAGTAACCTCTGCTTGCTAGCCTATAAATGATCAGGGCAGTGTCTACCTGCATTACCCGATAAAATTCATCTGATGTTACCCCAACCCAAAATGGTAACCATCTTTTGGGTCAAGCTACATTTACATGGGTCCTCATGGCAACTTGGACAAAGACATCTGAAAGGTAAACATATAATTTGTTCATTAAGGAGTGGACCTGTGACTGCTGGACCCACAGGAAGGTTGTATCCAACGCTCATCTTCAATGCACATGACATTTACAAAGACAGCAATCTCTGTATTTAGGTAGTAGTCATCAGCAAGGTGCCAGAGATCACAGTGGGATGTTCAAAGGTGCTGCCGTAGGTGCAGGCCTCAATTCTGGGGGATAAATGTGGCAAAATATCTGAATGCAATTTTCAAACACTTTGCCACATTTACAGCATTTCACACTGGTTTATGGCAAAATATTGATGCATGCATCATTATATGGTATCTCAGTTGCCTCAACTCGCAGAAGATGCGCACCATGCTTAGACCTCCTTTTTGGTGGTCTAACATATCGGAGCACAGATTGAGGATACGGCATGATCGTGTTGCAAGTCCCAATGTAGGTCTGAAAATCCAGACCCATACGTTTTGTTCATATGGCTGTGTGGCTCTCTGTATCTTTACTTACCTTCACCAAACTCGTTCAGAATAACTGCAATCCTTTTGTTATGTTGTTCTGTTAAAATATAGTTCAGAAGGGTTGTCTTCCCAGCACCTAGAAAAGAAAAGCAGGTTAGCAGCTTTACAGGTAAGAACTCTTACACAGTGACCATTCGACTCAGAGCAGGAGATTTTGGGGTGGGGGGTGGTCTGCTGAAGCACACAGGTGCGTGACTGTATGCATGGCGTCTCCCTGGGAGAAAACAGGAGAAACTGCCCAGCTTTCGAGGCGTCGCCCATAAGTACTGCACAACCCAGCGTGGCAGGCCACCCACCAAACATGGCACTGTGTAAGTGGTGGTTAACCTGTAAGTCCACAAAATGGGTTGGTGACTGGGCTGGGAGGATGCCGCCAAGACCAGGGATGCACGGCAGAAAAACAGGAATAAAACCAAAAAATGCTACTTGAAGCTTTTGAATCAATAATCTCGAATTATATGTAGTGCCAGTATCTTTGTATCACGTATTATGCAAAAATTTACAAATAAACCAATGGGTGGGGGAGACAATACACACCACTGAACTCTCCGATGAGGGTAGGGTTCTGGAAGCCTTAAACAGTACTGCTATTTCGGCTGTTTAGCACTTTCAGAGCCTTTATATATACACTGTTTCACCCTCTACGCAGGAGGGATCTCTCATTTGCGTGAACATAGCTATATGTAATGCAGGTACACGCAATGAAGTCAGTGCCACACACTGGGGACCACTGAAAATGGCCCCTGCCGACCACGCTATTCCCAGTCAGTGCGGCACTAACATTTTTAGAGCTGCACTACCTGTCTGAAAGTGGGGTCTCTTGTAACAAATGCAGAGAATGCAAACGCACTAATGTAATATTGAGTGTATCATCTGCCTATATATTCTTTACAAGTGTTCATTTTGTTTTAATTGCATATATAAGCAACAAATAAAAGATGCCTCGCTGCTTCTAGTGAAAAAAACATAAGCATTTGATGTTAAATTTTCTTCCTAAATGAGCCAAAACTTAAATGCTCTAGTTTCTGTCATTCAGAAAGCAGACTTTGATTTCTGTGACCAGAGGTTGGCAATTTGTGCATTTAAATCAACTGTTACCGATTATGGAATCTCTAATTTGCTGCCAGTTAAAGAATGTTTATATTATATATCTTGTCCAAGCAACTGGCTAGGTGACTTTACTCCATGTGTGAGTCAGGAACTTTGCTGGCCTTAAAACCACACAGCTGGCTAGCTATCAAGAGGTGGTGCAGTTTGGTGATGGAGGTTTTCGAGACTGATGTAGGATTAGTCTAACATCCTTTTGGAACTCGTGCAGGTTAACTGAAAGGCACACATATTTAAAAGGTTACAAACAATTTGTGCTTGCGCATGATAAGATGCATCCTTGATTTGTTTGATTTTTTTTTTTTAGTCTCATTTTTGCTCCCCCCAGCCCTCAGCCAGCCACGTCCCTTCGCCATCCGCCACCCCCCTAAGTGCCGTGACTCGGGTAACTCAACGTATCCTTTAGTCAAGAGGGCCCCTCCTCCATTTATTTACTTATTTATTTAAAATTTTGGTGACCGGGTAGGCTCACTGAGACCATTACAGTCCCTTTTTCAGGGGCGACCCGGGATTAATTACAGACTACAGGAGAATAAACAGCAGGAACTACTCAAAGCAAATAGAGTAATACAGACATTACAATCAGGACCTATCATACGGTTTACAGGCAGGTTAGGTACAACTGAAGATTATCATAAGGAGTAAAACAGTTTCACAAAAATGACAGTTACACATTGTTCATCGAAACTGAACAGATTCACAAAAATTACAGTTACAAATGGCTCATCAAATGGTAAAGGTCCCAATATGAGAGTAAAGGCATGCCAGACAGCTGATAGTAGCTACAGAGGTAGCCCTATGGAGTGTTCTAATCCTCAGCGGTACATGCACAGAGGCTTAGCCCCAGCAGGTAGGTATTGAGGCCTTTTTTAAAGTCGCCAAGGGAGCTGCAGTTTTGGAGAAGGCCATTCCAGAGGGACAGAATGTAAGCCACGAAAGACCGAAGACCTTGACATGTCCGGACTCTGGGGACATGGAGGAGTTGCCGATCGGAGGACCTTAAGGTTCTTCCAGGCTGTTTAAGCATTAAGGTGCAACTCAGACTGGGGGGGGGGGGGCATTAGTTTGTAGAAGCTTGAAGGCCAGACACAGGGAAGGGGACATTGGACAGCAACCAGGAGAGGACAGGAGAGTCGCCCGTAGGCATTCTGCGTATCCCGGGCATGGCGGGGATCAGTGCGGAAACCTCCAGGCTTTGTGGCAAGCAGGGACAGATGTGAAAGGGTTGAACAGTGCCCTGTCCCATTTGTTATGCAGAAAGAGTTGAACGCAAGGATCTGTTGTATTCTCTCCTTTTCTGTCTCTTGTCTGTCTGGTTGCGCAACCAAATGTTCTCGTGAGACTAAGGAACTAATCACTCTGATGGCCTCGGGATTCTCTACCTCCCGCTATCTCTCTATCTTCACCTGCTGTTTCTATCTTTTCTTCCCCCCTTGCATATCTGCAGTTATGGAATATATGTAAATCTTTGTGTAAAACTGTAAATGATACTGGGATCCCTTTGTTTGAAATGTATATACAGTAGTTATACTGTTGAAATGATTGGAAAAAAGCTATTTGGAATTTAGGGGGTTAACCTGAGATGCAGTTTGAGCTCCTCTCAGGCTTGTTTGCAAACTCTTCTGTAGAGCTGTCAGCAGGGGGCCAGCTTGTGACATTGTTCTATTTGCAAGCCTGCTCTGCAAAGAAATTGGCAAGAACATTTTGTGAAAAACAGGATGTCTCTTAATGAGTTCCCAGGCAAAGACTTATAAAAACAGCAGCAAGGCTTCTGCTAGAGTGAGTGAGAGACTGAGATTGAAATTTGGAATTTAAAAGAAACCCTCAAATGAAGGACTTTGTTTTTTTCTGTTTGTACTCCCTTTGTAAATAGTTCTACTGAACATTTTTTTTTATTTTACTGTTATTGATGATAATAAAAAAAAGCTACTTGCAAAATGTTACAACTGCTCCTGGTTTTCCAATGCTTCCTGACCTGTGCCTTGACTACAACTGGCCACCGTCATCCGGTCAGCCGAGTGGCTAGTTTTCCGGTTTTCTCCCGATCCGCCCACCATCCTCATAGTGGTTCGGCTGCAGCATCTGGGAGGTGAAATCTGGAGGGGCAAGGGAGGAGGCTGAGGTGGCTCACATGAAATATTGGAAAGAGTAATAGGGAGGGAGTGGGGTGTGGGGAGAGTGCATAAGTTATGGAGAGGCCAGGACGGTGAGCAGGGAATTTAAGTGTAGCAGTCACAGTTGGCACTGGCCACCAAGTGCTGTCGTAGTTTGTGCCTAAAGGAGCTGAGATTCGGTGCACTGGTGATATTCACTGGGAGTGTGTTAAACCAGTTAGAGGCCCTAACTTTGTAGAAGCACTGCCCTTGAGTAGTCCAGCAGTGGGGAACTGTGAAGACTAGTGTTCCAGAGTTCCTGATAAGGTGGGTGGCACAGTGAGGGGAAAGTACAGACTGAACCCCTGGTTGAAGGAGGCCTAGCGCTGTCTTCTAAGCAAGTAAGCAGGTGTGATACTTTAATTCTGCCTTGAAGTTGTAACCGGTTAGCCTGTTCAGAGATCACATGTGTGTGAGAGTCTAGAGGCTGTGGTGAGGAGCCGACAGGCCTTGTTTAAGGCTATGGCTATACGCCGGAGGGCAGTGTCAGTAGCTGATCCATAAACTACGAGGCCATAGTCAATTAAAGAGGTGACTGAGCTCTGGATGGCAAGTTTTAATGCTTCGTCTGTCACCTATGCGTGTATTCACAGCTTTAGCAAGGTTATTTATATGCGTGGAGTATGAAAGAGTGGAGTCGAGGGTCACTCCCAGGTATTTGAACTGGTCTACCTGTTCCAGCACAGTACCACCACTATTGCAGATTAGCAGTTGTTGGAGTTTGTGTTTGTTGTGAGTACCATGAAACAGCATGATTTGTTTTTGAGTAGTTTAGGACGAGTTTATGTGATCTGAACCAGGTTTCAACTTCTGAGAAACTATGCAGTAGCTGTTGCTGGAGGTGACGGGGGTCGGAGTGGCTCGAGAACATGACTACATCATCTGCACAGAGTAGAATTCGGTCATGGCAAGTGGCAGGGAGGTCGTTCATGAAGATGCTGAAGAGTAGGGGGCCAAGGATAGAACCTTGTGGTACACCCGAACAGACTGGGAGGGGGATCGAGATGGTGTCTCCCAATTCTGACTTGCTGAGAGCGGTCACTAAGGTAGCTTTGGAACTAGCGAGTGGCATCCGATGAAAGGCCAAGATGTAATAGTTGTCCAGTTAGCAGGGAGTGGTTAACTGTATCAAAGCCTTAGTCAGATCAATAAAGGTGGCGCCGGCTAATTGGTTGTGGTCTAGTGCCTGGTGGATGAAGGAGTTGAAGTCTAGTACTGCAGTGTTGGTGCTGTGACCTTTTCGAAAACCATGTTGCTGAGAACATTGGAGGTTATATTTTTCCACATAGTCTACAAGTTGTTCAGCAACTATCCTTTCCAAAGCCTTGCAGATTGGGGGAAGGATGGATATAGGCTTGTAGTTACTTGTGAGAGTCTTGTCACCACTTTTGTGGATAGGAATCACCACAGCGGACTTCCATTTGCTTGGAATTGCGTAGAGCATAGAAGCGCGGTTGAGAATTTTCATAGTAAATAACTCATCAAAGGTAAGTGATGAGCTCAAATCAAGGAATCTGCACTATGCCTAAACTTCTTGAGTACTTTTGAGTAGATGTTTCCTGGCTAGCTCTTCAATGATAGCCTTAAAATAAAATGGGGGGGGGGCACAGCTGGGCTGCCTGAGGGATGATGAGATGGGTTACTGTTGGTGTAGGATCAAAGAAGTTAGGTGGGAGCACATGACTAAGGTCACAAAATGTTAAATTGAAGGCATTAGCAATGGTTACTTTATCCAGGGTGATAGTTCCATCAATGTTGAGCACAGCAGATGAAACTTTTTTTTTTTTTCCAATTACTGTACCTCGGAGTGGTTGTCCCAGAACTTCCTCCCATCATTCCAGGTGTTTGCAAGGGCATTCCTATAGTAGGAGGCTTTCGCCTGGCAGATAGCTCATGTGCAAGCATTCTGCGCTGATCTGTAGGCCTGAGTATTCATTAGGGTGTTGGATGCTTTAGCATGGTACCATAGTTAGTCACAGGATTTCATCCATTCAAGGGGGTCATGAGTCACCCATGAGTTTATTGATCCCCTAATATTTTGTTTCGTGTACAGAGCATGAACATCACATGCTGCATTAAAGGTAGTGATAAAGTATTCTAGGGCTGAGTCCACGTCCTGAGCATCATCAATTGAAGACCAGTCAAGTGATCGC
Organism: Neoceratodus forsteri; assembly: GCA_016271365.2. Classification (NCBI taxonomy): domain Eukaryota; kingdom Metazoa; phylum Chordata; order Ceratodontiformes; family Ceratodontidae; genus Neoceratodus; species Neoceratodus forsteri. Next base: position 1,453,389,633 of record CM057453.1, on the reverse strand, counting down.
AGGTGCATTTTTAATAGACCTAATCAACCAGTTAGAAGTATTCTACTGACAATTAATTTTGGTGGGGGTTTGTTGAATTTGTTCGACCAGGGGAAATGACTGGAGAATGGTCACTTATTTATCTAAATGACTCCCCTACAGACATTAGGTGAGGAATGCCTTGCTGCAGACAGGTAGCACAGTGCAATATTTGAGACTATCTAGTCAGGAAACTGCCTGATAAGGGAGCTGCTGAATCTATTTAACAAAGACTGGTTAATTTAATAGAAGGTGTTTATTCAACGATCGCATCAGGCTGACATCCTCTCTGTACCTGAGGAGGGCTTCAAGAGGGCTGCCGCCATGACAACCGGATATAGAGAGGATTTCACAGCCACAGAGCTGAAGGCAGAGACCCACTTCAGTGGAAAACCAAGGAGGCACGTCACGGTGTGTCGCAGGAACCCTGGAGTCCTTGAGGTGCAAGAGGGGAGTGGACCCAAAGGTCAAGTAGGCAGCAATGACGCTGGGGAAGGAGGTACTAGCTGGTGGCTAGGAGTGGAAAAACAGAGTTCATACACACACAAAAAAGATTTCCTACTAGAAATACTGTCATTTGTAAAGTGCCTATTTAAAGAAATTTCCTCATACTGGCAAAAAATAAAATCACAGCTGGCATCAACAGAAGTCAGTTACACAAAATTACCAACAAAAATTTAATTTCAGGACCTTCCATTCTTTATCACTAATCTGTTCATATTGCTTATACCTGCTATGAAGTCATAATCCTTGGCTTGTGACATCACAGCCTATTGCCATGAACATTTAGTCATTGATTTATTTATTTATTGGTAACTAGGTAAGTACACTGTACAAAACTGGGCACCCATCGAAAGGAGCAAATATTCACAATAATGCACAGAGTGACTGAATGGCTATTTCTGTGCATTTATTCCCTTGCAAGTTCAGGAAAACATGCAGGATCCAACAGAATTACAAACCACCAGACAAACAATGACACTCTACTTAGGGTGCTTCGCTCCTCAGAGCTTCCTCGGGGGGCATGGTGCGTCACCCTAAAACAGTATATTTATAAGGGATGTCCGTGTTAACCAGACCACTGAAGAGAGGGAGGGGGGGAGGGCCTTCATTAGTGACAGTCTCAAGCAAGCAGCCCAGAGCAGCAAAGCATACATGAGGGCCAACCAGATGCTGTGCTGTATCGGTAGAGACATCAGTAGGGAACAACAGGCGATCCTGCCAATGTACAGGTCCCGGATGAGGCAGCACCTGAAGTATAGCATCTAGTTTGGGAACCCCACCTCAGGAAAGACCACACTCGCTTAGAAACAGTACACAGAAGGGTCATTAAAATGGTGTGAGGTATGCAGGGGAAGTCATATGAGGAGCGGACGAGTACCCTTGATGTGTAAATGCTCGAGGAAAGACAAGAAAGGGGAATATGACAGAGACCTACAAATATATCCATGAGGCCAATAGAGGGGATTGGTCAACAATGTTCAGGCATAACAAGGGGTCAGGCACTAGAGTTCACAAGTACAAGCTGATGTGGAGTAGGGGCCTAAGAAAATACTACTTCACAGAGAAGGTGGTAGGCAGATAGAATAGGCTGCTAAATGCTCTGGTTGCTTCAAAGACTGTCTATGGGTATAAGGTCAGATGAGATGGGTACAAGGGCACAGTAACAGTGGGGAGGGGTCAGTGTTACAAGCAGGTCAGAAGCTGCATCTGGGGGCTCAGACTAAGGCACTCAGCAACAGGTTGGGAATAGGTAAAACTGCTCAGACTCAGACTCGGAGTCTTTTTCTGCCTGCAGAATTTCTGTTTCTATGTCTCTAATGCACTCCTTTATTTGTGCAAACACTCTGACTGCACCTGCCACAGTATTCTATTTGTATTCTGCACTCATGCTTATTATGATGCCACTTTCAAGCACTGCCATTTTTGAGCATAGCCAGAACTGACCCATGTTGCCCTCAAGTCCATGTACTGTATACCGGTACTGTATATTTCTGTCTTTTTTATTTTAAACTTAATCCATGACTGATGCTGCTCTCAAATTTACGTCTCTGTTAGTGTAACCGTAGTTGTATTCTGTCATTTGCTGTTGTTGGTCTGTAACTCTCCCAGGTCGTGCCTGAATATAGGCCTATACTGTATATAAAGAACTACAAAATAACCCCAGAGCAAATGCCTTGAAGCATGGGTTATCCCAGAGGATATTGGCAATATACCCAACTTTTAAAGAAAACACAATTGCACATACCCCAATAATGCAAAGCATCATGGGAAACATATGCAAATCCTCATCAGAGAATTTGGATTGGCTCAACTTTAAGCAGAATTGCATGGTGCCGGAAGGCCTCACAGTGCAATCAGCAAAGGATAAGAACAGCAGACACATATGTGTGTGTGTATGTATGTGTCTGCTGTTCTTGCTTTTGCTGATTGCTGTATCGGCCTCGGCACCACGCAATTCTGTTTAAAGTTGAGCCAGACCAAATTCTCTCATGGGGATTTGCATATGTTTTCCATGATGCTTTGCATTACTGGGGTTTGTGCAATTGTGTATACTCTATATGGCTTGTGTATCTTAACCTGGTATCAAAAACTACCTGCTTGTAATCTTACGAGATTTGAGTTTTGTCAGGCCAACAGTAATTTATCTGCAGAAATCTGAAAATTCACTCTAAAAGAATGACTATTTGAAATACTGCCCACTTGAAAGACTACCTATTAAAGCAAATTTCTAATCTAAGACAGCCTATTGAAGGTGTTCATTTGAAAGAATGCCTAGTTAAAAGAGGAGCACCGTGACTGATTTTCTAAAAGCCCTTTTGTCACCAGCTTTCTACTGCATTCTTCGCCTCTGAGACAGAGTTCCTGAACACTCTGAGCAGCTAGTTAAGAGCTGTACTATAATTCTCCACAGCCAGTCCAGAGTTCTACTGCATTCCAAGCAGACAATTCAGAAGTCTGTTGCATTCTAAGCAGCTGATCCTGAGTTTTATTGCTTTCTAAGCAACTGATCAAGAATTTTATTGCATTCTATGCTGTTGATCCAGAGTTCCACTACATTCCACAGTACCATTTCCTGGGTTCACAAGCTTCACCAGTGATTACAGAGTTCTTTTTGCATCTCAGCAATAGCTCCAAAGTACAGTATGTTCATATTCTCAAGGCAGCAGCACGTTTCTACAAACAACAAGGGATAATCACAACAGTTTGTGTTAAAAAAAAGACGGTCAGGGTGGGTTACTTCAATTCTCTCCATTACAAGACCCCACAAATGTGGCATGTATGCTATGAAACACCCTGGTTCACAGGTTAAGAATTCTGTTGCTAGCTAGGCTGGGCATTAAGCATTTTGTTACAGAACAGGACTTTGTCTGCAGCTTCCAGCAACTTGTTACGGAAGAAGATTTTGTCTGGGGATGGTTGGGTGATGTTTGCAAAGCATGTATCCCCAGGGTATGATATAACCGCTTCAACAATTGCGAACAGAAATTGCTACCCCTATCTGTTAGTATGTCCCTCGGGATCCCCACCCTGCTAAATATCTTCACTAATTCATCAGCAATTTTTATAGCTGTGATGGTTCTCAAGGGAATAGCTTCGGGGTACTTTGTTGCATAACCACACAAAACTAATATGAAGCAGTTCCCTTTCGCACTTTTAGGAAGAGGTCCTACCACATCCATTGCTATCCGTTGGAATGGGGTGGTAATCAATGGCAGGAGTTGTAAAGAGACTTTATCTTTTCTGGTAACTGGAGTAACCATCTGACATTGTTCACAACTCTGGCAGTAGTCAGCTACCTGGTTATGAATGCCTGGCCAAAACAAATGGTCAAGTAAACTACTCAGGGTGCTTTCTATTCCCAAATGGCCAGCTAAAGGGATGTCATGTGCTATGTGCAACAGGTAAGCCCTATATTGCTCTGGTACCATTAACTGGGCTACCACCTCCCCTGTTACTTGATTGGTACATTCCCGATATAACAGTCCCCTTTTTAATACAAACTTAGGTCCTGCCTGAGCTACATTCTGGTTTTCAACCAGTAGAAAAAAAGGTTTTAATGTTAGGTCCTGTCTTGTTCAACACCAAAATCACAATTTAATTTAATGTCCAACATCTCAGTCTCTTTCTTGCCTGTTGGAGAGTCAGTGTGGGCTTGCATCCACTTTATCTTATCTAGCCACCTTTCTCGTTTGAATTTTCTTGTTTTCCCTGGCAAGCCATAAACCCCATCCTCAAAGGGAAACAGCTGCTGAAAGTCAGATATCTGTTTTGTTTGGGCCCGAGTAGTAACAGCACCCAGGTTTGTAGCACAAGCTAACAACACAGTAAAGTCCGGGTGGTCATGACCTATTATTGCAGGGACAGGGAGATGTGGTACCATTCCCACCTTCATCTACTGGGTAGTCCCTTGGATCTTCACATTTAGGGTTCGTAAGGGATAATAATGGGTGTCTCCATGGATACAGATCACCCCAGTGGTTGCCTTAGCATTCGTACTACTGGGTACTAAGTTGTCTTTCACCAAAGTCTGATGACTTCCCCGAGTCCAGCAGACCAGCCATTTCCTTTCCCTCTATGACTACATTTGTAGCATATTGCCCCTACTTGGCTAAGGCTAGTTGGGTGGGTACTGTCTTTTTCTTCGGACAAAAGCGGGCGATATGTCCCTTCCCTTAGCAAATATGACAGATAATATCAGGATTATAAGGTCGTTCAGGCTTAACTGTCTTTACACCCCCAACTGGGACATTAGCAGAAGATGAAAAAGTTCTTACCGTGAGTGGGGTTGCACCTGCTCTGAAGTGTCCTCTCTGATGGCTGGGTCTTGCGGCTAGATAGTCCTCCGCTAGGCTGACGGCTTTCTCAGTGGAATCCGGGTGGTGCTCCCAAACCCACATTTGTACATCCTGGGGTAGTATGTGCACACATTGTTCCATCACTATGGTCTCCAACATTTGTTCTTTTGTACTAGTCCCGGGTTACGTAGAAACATAGAATTTGACGGCAGATAAGGACTGCTTGGCCCACCCAGTCTGCCCATTTCCCTACCTAATGGATAAGCTGCAGATTCTAGTTAACCAACAGCCTACTTCTTCCTACCCCCACTTCCTAGAACTGCCTTATGACTGTCCCATGCATTCCAGAATTCCACCATGGTTTTTGACTCCCCATCCTCCTCCTCAGGAAGACTGTTCCATGCATCCACAACCCTCTCCATGAAAAAATACTTCCTCACATTACCTCTGAGCCGTCCCCCCTCTAGCTTCAAATTGTGCCCCCTTGTTCTTGCACACCTCTTTTTCTGAAAGAGCCTACCCTCTTGGACTTTGTTGATTCCCTTGAGGTACTTGAAAGTTTCTATCATGTTCCCCCTCTCCCTCCTTTCCTTGAGGCTATACATATTAAGCACTTTTAGTCTTTCTTCATGTCTTCCGGTGCAGACCCTGCACCATTTTAGTTGCCCTCCTCTGGACTGCCTCCATCCTGTCTATGTCTTTGTGGAGACTGGGTCTCCAGAACTGCACGAAGTACTCCACATGGGTCTCACCAGCTGTCTGTACAGAGGGATAACAACTTCCTGTTTTCTAATGGTGATGCCTCTCCCTATGCATCCCAGTATCCCCCAGCCCTCCTTACTGCCCTCTCACATTGCTTGCCCACCTTTAGGTCATCTGATATGACTACCCCAGGTCCCTTTCCATTTTTGTTGTTAGTATCTCACTCCCCATTGTGTACTCTTCCCCTGGGTTTTTGTTTCCCAAGTGCATTACTTTGCACTTCTTAGCACTGAATCAAAGCTGCCACTTACTGCACAAATCTTTTAACCTTACATATGCTTCCTGGGGAGTGTCTGTTGTTTGAAATCGCAAAGTCCAGAACCGTTGTCGCTATGTCTCCAGACATATGTCATAACACTTCAAGATAACCTCCTTCACAGCATCATAATTGTCACTTAGTCCACTGTCTCTATGTCCATAGGCCAACTGGGCTTTTCCCGTTAAGTAAGGAGCTAGACGGATAACCCACTGGCTCCGTGGCCAATTACATGCTTGTGCTATCTGCTCAAATGTGGTAATATAAGCTTCCATCTCATCTGACTCGCATAATTTAGTTAACCTAATGTCCTTTAGACCATCCACCACAGGAGGGGGCCTACCTGCACCCATGGCTTGAATTGCCCGCAGAGTGTCTGCCCACCTGGCTTAGTTTCTCTGGTGGTCCAATTCCCTTTGTTTCTTGAGGGCAACTTGTTGCATGCATAACCAATGTAGCAGTTCCTGAGTATCACCTGTTAGAGGGGTCACCACTTGCTCTTCCTCCTCAAAACCTCCAGCGGTGCCTTCTTCTTCCATCTTAGTTGTCTTACGCCTCACATCTCCTAGACCAGGCAACAGAGGTTCTTGTGTCTTCTCTACCATCTTCCTGGTCAAAACCCCACTGGGCTGTTCTGGTTCAGTCATAAGGTGTCCAGCCGGATACTATTGCAGTATCAGAAGTCAGCAAGTCCACAATGCCTGACCTTATCCCACCACTACCACCACGTGTGAGGATGTGGGACAAAGATGGACACCAACACCAGAAAAACTTCAACTGTAGATATTTATTTTAACTCGGAAATAATAATAAGGCGTATTTTTCGACATATAAAAGGAAATAAAAAGAGGGCAATCCAATCTTTATAACATCTGAATCACTAGAAGCAGGCCAGTGATCTCCTTGTGTCAGTACTCTACTGATCCCCTCAACATTCTGAGACTGAAAAGGGGAAGTCTTATACAGCTGTCTTGAACAAGTGATTAGGGAGACTCCTCCCACAACTTTGATAAACAACTTAAATACAGGCTAAAGGCTTTATTATGTATAAAACAAAATACTGTAACTTCACATGTAGTGCTACAATACACCTATGCCTGTTTATAGAAACATAGAAACATAGAAGTTGATGGCAGATAAGGACCACAAGGCCCATCCAGTCTGCCCATTTCTTTTTTTTTACCTTATAAATGTGCCATCGGCCTCTGCTCTGTTAGTGGCCTATCTATTCATACTCATCTGTATTGCTCCTTTATGCCTATCCCATGCCTGTTTGAAGCCCTGCACTGTATTCATAGCCACCTCTTCCTGAGGTAGACCGTTCCATGCATCCACCACCCTTTCTGTGAAAAAGAATTTCCTCACATAACCCCTGAATCGGCCTCCCTCTGATCTCATGCTGTGTCCTCTTGTCCTGCTATTTTTCTTATATTTAAACATGTTAGACTCTTTCACCTTGTTAATGCCCTTAAGGTGTTTGAATGTTTCGATCATATCACCTCTCTCCCTTCTTTGCTCAAGGGTATACATATTTGAGCTCCGTTAATCTGTCCTCATATGTCTTCTGATGCAGTCCCTGCACCATTTTGGTTGCCCTTCTCAGGACTGCCTCAATCTGGTTAATGTCCTCTTGAAGGTGTGGCCTCCAGTATTGCACGCAGTACTCCAGATGGGGCCTAACCAGTGTCTTGTAAAGAGGGATTATTACCTCCCTCTAACGACTTGTGATACCCCTATTAATACACACTAACATCCTCCTAGCCTTACCTACTGCTTTAGAGGTCTGCTTGGATGATTTCAGGTCATCGGTGATGATGATGCCCAAGTCTCTTTCTTCCTTTGTGACTGCCAGCTACTCCCCTCCCAGCCAATAGGTGGCTTCAGGGTTTCTCTTCCTTATGTGCATGACCTTGCACTTCTTTGCATTAAATCCCAGTTGCCACTCTTCTGACCATTTTGCTAGTTTATCCAGATATCTTCTCATTCTGCCCACCCCATCTGGATCATCTACTCTGTTGCAGATCTTGGTGTCATCTGCAAACAGACAAAGCTCCCTCTAGTCCATCTGCAATGTCACTAAAGAAGATATTGAAGAGGACTGGCCCCAGGACTGATCCTGAGGTACCCCACTTGTGACTTGCATCTCTTCTGACTGTATACCATTTACCACCACTCTCTGTTTTCTGCCTGTCAACCAGTTTGCCACCCAGTTGACCACCTTCTGACCCTCAAGCCTACCCAGCTTTTTATCAATCTTCTATGCGGAACAGTGTAAAGCTTTGCTGAAGTCAAGGTGGCGACATCAACTGCTCCCCTTGGTCCACCACTCTGGTTACCCAGTCAAAGAAATCTATGAGATTAGTTTCACAGGACCTTCCTTTTGTAAACCCATGCTGTCTTGGATCCTGTGCCCTATGGATTCCAGGTGTTGCATTATCCTTTCCTTAAGGAGTGCCTCCATAATCTTGCCCACTACTGAGGTAAGACTGACTGGTGTGTAGTTCCCTGCCTCCTCCTGCTACCACTCTTGTGGAGCGGGATCACATGAGCCTTTCTCCAGTCTTCTGCAACCTCTCCTGTGCTCAGAGACTCACTAAACAGTTCTGCTAATGGCTCTGCTAGTTCCATCCTTAGCTCCTTAAGTACCCTGGGATGTATGCCATCAGGTTCCATTGTCTTGTCCACCCTGAGCTTAGCGAGCTCTTGTAGGAACCTTTCTTTTGTGAAGGGTGCAGTGCTCGCCTCCCTCCCCTCTGTGTCCATGGTGCTGAGCTGTGGGCCCTGCCCTGCCTTCTCTTCAGTAAATACTAAGCAAAAGTATCTATTTAGGATAGATGCTTTTACAGGGTCCTCCTCCTCCTTTCTCCTTTGAGCTTAACGATATCCCCTCTGGACTTTCTCCTTTCACTAACGTATCTATAGACAGTCTTGTCACCTTCTTTTACTGTTCGTGCTAGTGTTTCCTCAGTTTGGGACTTTGCCTGCCTTACTGCCTTCCCTGCCTCCCTTAGGGCAGTTTGGTATGCCTCCCTATCTTCATCCTGCTGTGTTCCCTTATATTTCCTGAAGGCCAGCCTTTTGGCTCTGACCTTTTCTGCTACTGTATTTGAGAACCAAAGTGGTTTCCTTCTTCTTTGCACTTCCTTTTCTGTCTAACAAAATGGGATGTTGCTTCAAGTATTGCATCCTTAATGCTTGCCCACTTTTCCTGTACCCCCTCACCTATGTTTCTTTTTGCCAGGGCTAGCTTAACTCTGTTGGCCATCTTATCAAAGTCAGCTCCTCTGAAGTCCCATATTTTGCCTTGGAATGGGATGATTGAGATGTAGTGGCCAAATTGAATCATACCATGTGATGGTCACTGGCCCCCAGGTGACCTTCTACCTGGAGATCTGTAATCCCTTCCCTGTTAGTCAGTACTAGATCTACGATAGCCCTGTCTCTTGTGGGTTGTTGTACCAGTTGTTTGAGACCCTCCCCCTTCAGGGAATCCACAATGTGTCTAGTTCTGGCAGATGTTCCTGATATTCAAAACAATCTCATTATTGTAAAGCAAAGAAGATGTTAAAGGCTCCACCCCTCTGATGCCTGTCCTATAATTATAGTACACAGAGGGCCGGCCGGCTCTATAGGGCTAGGCACAGGACACAGCAGGATCTCTACTGGGAGGCTCCATCAGGTAAGGATGCAAATATCTGTCTTGGCTAGGCAACACAAGAGTTGGGAAACAGTCAATAACAAGAAAAATAGCATAAAGCTTCACTTTACCTAACGTATATATTTTCTCCCGACTCTTGTTAGACCTGTCTACCTAATGCTGTCTTTAGGAGAAACACAATAGCGTGAGGTGGCTCCCGCTGGGAGCCTGTAGCGTAATACCACCTTAGCACAAAAACAAAATTAATTATACATCCTAATACCACTTGCACAGTTGCTGCAACCGCAAGCGGGAGGAAACCTTTCCTTAAGAAAGAGCTCCGGTGGACATATCTCTTGACCTACAGCAAAAGTCCACACCGGAGGTATTTATAGAAGCAGCTTCGAGTGCGTGGCTCTATACAGCAGGAAGAAAAAGGAAAAAAAAAATACCCAGCACTGAAATGCATTCCAGAGTTCTGAAATCAAACCGAGCATACAGTGCAGGGTGGGGGGGGAATTACACCCCTTTCTAAAACCTGCACAAAATGTAACCCTATTAAAACCCCCGATTTGATTAATACTACCAACGGTACTTAACCTATCGGGTCACAACCTGGTTTACTATGGAGACGTTATTATTTCAGCCCAGGATGCATCCCATTCCTCTCAGAAAAGGCAAAAATTGAAAAAAAAAAAATTCCGTTCCTAAACGGACCTAAACATTCCTTGCTCAAATGGGCAATACATATAGTATTATTTGCTATTAACTATACGTCCTCAAAAGAAACTGTTTTTGTTTCACAACACAGCATAGTGCAGCACAGGGCAAACAAAACAAGGGATCTAGAATCTAAGAGGGATAGTAAGGAGACATTATACAGGTGGCCTGCCTGTACATGTATAAGGTAAAAGCTAACAAATATACAGTAAAGAGAGGGAAGGTAGGCAGACTGCTGTTGCAACAGACTTATTTATAGAGAGAAGAAATAGAAAGATCTCTCACATGTGGCACCTTATCGCAACCAACAGTAGGCAGGGGGAGGAGGAGAATAACACTGACATGACATTTAAATTAAAACTCGGTGCCTTCAATTGTCGGGACCCGCGCCACGGTGCACAGCCCCGGTGTTTCCTGACCTGATAGCTGGAAAGGAGCAACTTTTATAGGAATTTTGGTGCAAATGCATATAGCTGTGGTGTTGTAATAGTGCTAACAGTGTTCCTAAATAATAAAATATGTATCGAGAGAAGGCCACTGAATATTTAAAAAACACCTCCAATGCCGGTAAAAATTACTCTTACCCAGGTTCGTGCTGCTGAGGTGACATTGCTGCTCCTTAGGCAGAGTGGATGTTTACGTATAGCCCCACAGCGCTTGTTAAAGAAAGCTAGGTGCATTTCATGTTGGGGTTACTGTTTATTATTAAGGCAAAGTCTTTAATATGTTTAGTAGAGTGCTTTACTGAACGATGGATGGCTTCATCGCTAACATAGGGCGAAAAATGGTGGCGTTACTGAACATCAGTGTTCCACTGGTACAGTGATTTCCTTTTCATTCTGTGGTCCTGCTTTTTAGAACTTGTTTTTTCCTGTGCATTGCACGTATTTGATGCACAGGTAAACACCAATCAAAATGCAGGATTTTCTCTCGCCATTTTTCTAAATGGACTGTACCAGAGTCTGTAGACTTTTAAGCAACTACTCTAAAATCTTAAAACAATTCCTAGCATTGTGAGCTGGATCTAGTAGAGCCTTAAATGAACCCATACAGCCATAAAGTAGAACAGTCAGCACTGAGAACCCCATATTCAAGTTTGGGTCTGTTCCCAATTTACAGTCCGTGTGCAAATAACTTTTTTTTTTATTTTTTATCTTATTGTTTACTGAAGTACATTAGCATATGGCCGATCCTGCTGACTCAAACTCTGAAATGTGCTCTAAGCAGGTATATAAATAATTCACTACGAAGTCTCTCCAGGTTCCTTTTATATTTTTATGAGCATATTAAAGAATGAAGAAAGGGAATGAGACTATCTAAAGGATATCAGTGAACTTGTTTCAAAATGTTTTAGTCTCACTCTACCCAAGTATTAAATCGTGCTTTAAATACTAGTGTTTTAAATTCTAGAGTTTTTCTCGTTTTTAAGTTTTAAATAATATTCTTCAAAAGAATTGATTCATAAAACAATATGCTGTATGTTAGCATTTTCAAATTAGCTCCCAAAATATTTTATTTGTTCCAAATGGTACCGTTTTAGAACTTCAAAATTGTTCCTTCATCAGACCTGGAGCTTAATGTACATTCTGAAAAAAATAAAAATATAATGAAATACTTGTTAATACATTTCTGTTAGAAATCTGAATTTTTTTTAGAAACGTGTTTTCTTAAATGAACATATATATATATATATAAAGATCAGGTGGAACAAACCTGATAGGATCACAAATGATTTATATGAGCGAGTAAAATGGTGCTCGGAGGATGCGAGATGTCTTTAAATGACTTCGAATTCAGAAGTCTGTAAATGAGAGTTAAAAGAAAATGATTTTCTATGTATTTTATTTTTATTCGTTTTGTGTTTGTATTCTCAAAATCAAAAAAAGATCATGGGTTATGGCAATGTCAGTTTGAAAAAAGAACTTACTGGAAAAATACTCCATTAATAGTTAACGTTGTTTTTACAACTTGAAACAGAAGTCAGACAATGCTTTCTTTAAAGCATACAGCTGTGAGAATCAAATTGTGTGTCTTCTAATGACTTCAAATCTCAGAAGTCTGTAAATAAATGAATGAAAAAACTTCACTGAGTCTATAATTAGAGTTTTCACAATATTAAATTGCTTCATTTTTATGAGAACACTTACTGGGAGAAATCTCCATTCAAACTTCAAATGCTTTAGTCACCGCCGAATTAAAATCTGACTCTGTTTCTACGAAACGCTGCAATGCCGAAAAAACTTATCAAAACCCGAAAGTAGTCTCTGTATTCAGTTTTAAAACGGACTTGTGTTTCCATCCGTATTTACTTTCACTCTGTGAAGCGTATCTATTTCTTCCCTCTGTGTCACGTTTTTAAAGGTTCACATCCCAGCTGGGATAAAAAAAGAGACAAACTCGCACACACTCTCCTGGCACCATTACCCGCTCAAACAGTACCTGGCGTTTCAAACATTAATACCTCTAAGGTGAGCAAGAAGGGCCAGACACGTATAAAGCACACTGATGGCGTGCTTGACATCAGTAGGGACGTCACCTGTGTGGCCCGGTCTGTAAAGAAACAGTGTGAATAGAATTTCACTCTGTCCCCTTCTGCTTCAAATCATCTCTCTGTGCTCAATAGCTACTTAAATGTTTATAACAATACTGACCAAATAATTTACAGATATGGGAAATTAATGTGAAATCTTGTACAATTAATATTATGAAATACATTCAAATTGATCTTTTTAAACCTTGGTTTCCCAAACTTTACGTTATCATTAGTAACAGTGAGACATTTCTATACTTGACATATGTAACTTAAGTTATGAATAACTAGGTTGACTTTTACTGTATTTATTTGATATCATTTAACACCATAATATATATTGAGCCTCTTCAATATAGGTTCTTGAGATTCATACAGATCATAAAGAACTGTTGGGAATATGAAGAAGGCCTAAAAGCCATGGATTTTTTCTATCTACCAGAATACAGAATACCCCAGATAAAGATTTTCTTCTGAAACTAACCAAGATTATACTAGAAAACAATTATTTTGCTTTTGAGGGACATACTTGTTTGCAAAAAACAGGTACAGCTATGGGAACAACAATAGCACCAACATATGCAAACCTATATTTGGCACACTCTGAGAGAGAATTCATAACATCAGAAATAAATAAATTTAGAAACAATCTAATACTTTATAAACGATTTATAGATGATATTTTAATAATCTGGCGAGGAACAGAACAAGAAGCAAAATCATTTTATGAATATATACAAACAGCCAAAAACAATTTATCATTTACAATGGAGATTCACACAGAAGAGATTTTCTTTTTTAGATCTCAAATTATTTAAACATAATGGGAAAATTACAACTGATCTATATAGAAAAGAAATAACAACAAACACTATTCTCTACGCCAGAAGTTTTCACCCAAGAAACCTCAAAAACAGTATACCTTATAGTCAAATGTTGAGAATTAAACGAAATAGTGGTACTCAAGAGAAATATGAAAAAAAATTACAGAATTAACTCAAAGATTTAAACAAAGAGGTTATACAGACCTAGTACTACTAAAAGCAAAAGAAAAATGTGATTCAAGAGATAGAAATTCCTTACTATTAGAAAAATCTAAACTATCCATAGAAACAGAATCTAAAATCACCATGTCCACACAATACTCAGAAAGCTTTGGGAAAATAAAACAAGTAATTCTATCAAACTGGAATATCTTACAATCGAATGAATGGGGTCAAAAGATTTTTCAACAAATACCATGGGTAACAGCTAAAAAGACGACAACAATTGGAAATAAAGTTAATAAAACACAACATTGGACTCCAACAGAAAAATCTAGAACATGGTTCAGAAATGAAATTAAAGGCTTCTACCCTTGTGGCAATTGTGTTCACTGCAACAATGGTCAAAAGATGAAATCTATACAAAGCACATGTGATGATAAAGAGTATGATATCTGAGATTTCATCACAAGCAGAACGGATTTCATCATTTATTGTATCATCTGTCCTTGTTCTTTATATTACATTGGTGAAACAACATGACCTTTAAAACTACGAATATCAGAACACAAAAGGAACATCAAAAGAGGAGACATTAGGTCTCCACTAGCAAGACATTTTTTCGATTTTCGCCATTCTATTTCAAGTTTAAAAATTTTTTGGACTGGAACATGTGAAGATGAATCCCAGAGGAGGAAATAGAGAAATGACCCTACTGCGAAGAGAAGCATGGTGGATATACACCTTAAGAAGACATCAAAACAGATATGGACTGAATGAGAATCTGTCTTGGTCTACCTTCAACTGATATTTCTTTTAGATCCAGCTCTTCATATACACGATCCCTCTCTTTCATATACAAGACATTATTTCCTCACAAACACTATTCCCTTTCATCACCATTCATACAGCTTTTTGCACTATTACCTCCCTTTTCCCTTCCCCCACCCCTTTTTCCCACCATCATTTCACAATATAAGCAACCAGTACCAACATCCCCTTTTCCTCCCCCCCCACCCCCGATTTTTCCTTCTTACTAGCTCAAAGCGGACACCTTACAGTATATGTATGACTTTTAATTTCTTATGATATTCTTCAAAATCGTAATTTTAAATCCTATAGAAAGAAGCAAGCTTTAAAGGATTATAAAAATCATATTCCCAATAGTTCTTTATGATCTGTATGAATCTCAAGAACCTATACTGAAGAGGCTCAATATACATTATGGTGTTAAATGATATCAAATAAATACAGTAAAAGTCAACCTAGTTATTCATAACTTAAGTTACATATGTCAAGTATAGAAATGTCTCACTGTTACTAATGATAACGTAAAGTTTGGGAAACCAAGGTTTAAAAAGATAAATTTGAATGTATTTCATGATATTAATTGTACAAGATTTCACATTAATTTCCCATATCTGTAAATTATTTGGTCAGTATTGTTATAAACATTTAAGTAGCTATTGAGCACAGAGAATGTTTGAAGCAGAAGGGGACAGAGTGAAAGTCTATTCACACTGTTTCTTTACAGACCGGGCCACACAGGTGATGTCCCTACTGACATCAGCACGCCATCAGGTGTGCTTATACGTGGCCCGGCCCTTCTTGCTCACCTTAGAGGTATTAATGTTTGAAACGCCAGGTACTGTTTGAGCGGGTAATGGTGCCAGGAGAGTGTATGCGAGTTTGTCTCTTTTTTTATCCCAGCTGGGATGTGAACCTTTAAAAACGTGACACAGAGGGAAGAAATAGATACGCTTCACAGAGTGAAAGTAAATCTGGATGAAACACAAGTCCGTTTAAAACTGAATACTGAAGACTACTTCGGTTTTGATAAGTTTTTTCGGCATTGCAGCGTTTCGTAGAAACAGAGTCAGATTTTAATTCGGCGGTGACTAAAGCATTTGAAGTTTGAATGGAGATTTCTCCCAGTAAGTGTTCTCATAATAATGAAGCAATTTAATATTGTGAAAACTCTAATTATAGACTCAGTGAAGTTTTTTCATTCATTTATTTACAGACTTCTGAGATTTGAAGTCATTAGAAGACACACAATTTGATTCTCACAGCTGTGGCGTTTTAAAGAAAGCATTGTCTGACTTCTGTTTCAAGTTGTAAAAACAACGTTAACTATTAATGGAGTATTTTTCCAGTAAGTTCTTTTTTCAAACTGACATTGCCATGACCCATGATCTTTTTTTGATTTTGAGAATACAAACACAAAACGAATAAAAATAAAATACATAGAAAATAATTTTCTTTTAACTCTCATTTACAGACTTCTGAATTCGAAGTCATTTAAAGACATCTCGCATCCTCCGAGCACCATTTAACTCGCTCATATAAATCATTTGTGATCCTATCAGGTTTGTTCCACCTGATCTTTGTGTGTGTGTGTGTGTGTGTGTGTGTGTGTGTGTGTGTGTGTGTGTGTATGTATGTATGTATGTATGTATGTATATATGTATATATATATATATATATATATATATATATATATATATATATATATATATATATATATATATATATACATACATATATACACATATATATATATATATATATATATATATATATATACTCTAAGCAGGTATCCCAGAATTCCTGCAGCTGACATCAGAGCAAGGCTGCAGCTGTGAAGATTCAACAGCGTGACGTACTTGTTAGAGTTTTTATAGGTAGTCATCTTTTGTTTGCGTGTGCCCATATGCTCCTGGGGCTAAGCACTGTCACAAAGATGTATTTATTCCGAGGAGAACAGCTGGACTGGCTAACAGCTTTCCTCCAGGATTACCAGTTGTTTGCTTTTTGGGCTGCTGCTGGTGACCTCTGGGGCCGGATATTCAAAAGGGATGCGCCATGCACAACAGAGATGCGCCAGCTCAAATAGGGAAATGCGCCACTGTGTGATATTCAGCAGGAGGCAGCTGCGCCACGCAAGTTGCAATGCGCAAGAGTGCAATAGTAATGAATGCATGCACAACCGTAGGGGGAGGAACCATGAATAACATGCGCAGTGAGATATTGAACAGCATGCGCCATGCGCAATAGGGGAGCTAGCGGAAGTTGCGCGACAGCGGAAATGATCCAAAATAAAAAGGATCAAGAGAGAGAGGTGCAAGAACGCTACCGGGAAGCCACAGGTGGGAGCGAGCTGACAGGCACAAGGCAGAGGGTAGCAGTGAGCAGGACTGGGCAGGAGCAGGACAGGGCATACCTGGAGTTAACCAGGAACAGGAAAGGAGTGGGGAGTCTGTGCCACTGTGCAGGAATGCTAGGGAAGTGCCACAGTGGACTGAGGGCAGTGGCAGTAGGCAGGACAGCCACAGCCAAAGGCCGGAGGTGTACCCGGTGCAGGGGGAGCATCATAAACGGACAGCGGGGAGGCGGGATAACAGCTACTGGGGGAGACACCAGCCAGGGACATGGCCAGCGCCACCTTCCAGATGGAGGCAGTAATGAGGGGTGTGAAGGCAGGCAGCGGGGCGCGGCCATGGAAGGGCTCCATCCAGTGATGCAGAAACAGCGGTGCCGAACCGCACCACCTTGCAACATTACTCTGACACAGAGATTCTGGGCCAGTACCATCTGAACGGGCAATCCTAAGGCGGCTCTGTGAGCTGTGCAGTGATGAGATGCAGGCACCCACACGACGGAGCCATGCTCTGTCAGTGGAGATGAAGGTGACAGCTGTCATGTGCCTGCTCGCCACGGGCACCTTCCAGAGACCAACGGGGGACACAACAGGCATAACCCAGTCGGCCGCGTCATGCCTACTCACGCAATTCCTCAGCGCACTGCTGCCACATAATGCGGAGTACATCCGTTTCCCCAGCACACAGGCGGAGCGCACAGCACACATACAAGAGTTCCACAGGGTAGCACGTATGCCTGGCATGCTCGGGGCCATTGACTGCACCCATGTGGCCATCCGCACGCCACCTGGCCCGGACGGTGTGTCCTACATAAACCGGAAGGGGTGTGCCAGCATCAACTGCCAGGTGATGTGTGATGCCAGGGGGCGCATAACCAATGTCTGTGCCACGCACCCTGAGGAGCACATGATGCCTTCATCTGACACCAGTCCGCACTGTGCCACAGGTTTGAGAGTGGGGACATCCCCACTGGCCACCTAGTGGGTGAGTATGCATGTCACGCAGGACGACATGAGCAGATGTGGGGGGTGCATAGTCAGAGGTGCCATGGGTACCGGCCTTGCTGGCCCATGCAGCCGACGCAGACCACCATACTAATGTCCACCCTCTACACACAGGTGACAGTGGCTACCCACTCCGTCCCTGGCTGCTCACCATACCGGCCCACAACCCCTGCAGCTACTGTGCCAATGAGGCTACGCCACAACATAGAATGTCATCAGGCGGGTGTTCGGGATGCTGAAGGCACTTTCTGGTGTTTGACATGTCTGGCGGTGCCCTACAGTACAGTCCTCAAAGGCCTGCGGGCTATTCCTGGCCTGCTGCATCCTACTACAACATATTGTGACTGTGGGATGAGCCGTGAGGTCGAAGAGGGGACAGCGGTGGAGACGATGAGGACGCCGGTCCAGACGGTGATGGGCAGCCACCCCCTGGGCGAAGAGACCCCCGCCTGATCCGGATGTCACAGCTGCACAAGGACACCATCACAGAAGAGCACTTTGGCCAACACAGGTAGGTCACGGGGCCATGTGCAACCACCAATGGCAAGGGAACAGCCCACAGACAGGCATGGACGAACCCCGGGGCGGATGGCGGCAAGGGAATGGGTCTGAGCATGGCACCGCACACGCCGTCAGGGATGGGCAGGGCCAAACATGACACATGCACACACACACACACACCACAAGACATGCACAAGGGGTAGATGGCACGTCAACCCCAAATGCAACCCCTACCCCACACAGGTCCACACACGAACATGCCCAGTGGCCATCACTGTGCATGCCTCAGACGTTGGGCACCATTGCACACTGGCGGACAGCGCAACGCAGACATCATCATGCACACGCCACAGTGGCCAGCAGCCAGAAGGGTGTGCACAGGGATATTGTGTGCAGGGCCGGTACTCCACCCATGCGTTGACAAGACCACCACACTGCACACAGGGCCGGCGAACAGTGGCCATGGTGGGAGAACAGGCCAGATCACGCTGACACAGTGCCACGACGCCACAGAATGCGTGGGTGGCCCGCTGGATCCTGCCAGCCATGCCAGGCTGACCATTGGCCTCGTAGGGGTGGCACTGACAGTCCCCAGGTGTGATGCTGCAGGAGCGCGACCGTGTTCACGGGGTCTGCAGCTCACTGAACATGCCCGCGCCAGGCGTGCTTGGTATGCCCACAGCCGAACCCGGTGTCGCACGGTGCTGGGAACGGGGTGTGGACATGACACTGCGCGGTGTCTGCGGCACATGGCCACTGAACTGGGTGCTCAATGTGGCCATGACAGATGTGAATGCATTTGTCTGCCTGTCAATGGCAGAGGTCACATCCTCCCGCTGCCAGGCCATCTCTGCCAGGAGCAGACCGTGGTCTCTGCTGCGCCGCTCCTCTGCCTGGTGCAGAACCGCACTGTGTGCATCCACCGCAGTCACAAGCGCGCTGATGATCCACTGAAGCCTGGGTAAGCGGCTGTGCTCATCAAAGGTCATCCGCTGGTTAGCATGCTGTCCCTCGTGGTGTTCCTGGCCCTGCTGGGCAGCACCCCTTGGCGATGGGCGCTGCACACCAGAGCCATGCCGGCTGCGATCACACGGTGCACTGCCACGCCCCCGACACAGTCCCCGTCACCACTTGCTGACTGCGCACTGCCTCGGTTTGCGATGCCAGGGCTCACAGGCGCTACCGCGCGCAACGCAACACCCCACCGGCCTGGAATGGCACATAGTGCTGCTTCCACTGGGGCATACAGACACAGGCTGGGAGTGTGTTGTCATGCAGGCCTCCATGGTGGCACCAACGACGGCTACGCCCGTGCCGTTTCCTGCTGTGGGACCATCCTGCATCCCACACGCATCACTGTCCGGGATGTGTGATCCATCATCATCGGTGCAGGATCCAGCACCAGTCCGTGTCCCAGCATGCTGGAGTCCGTGGGCGCAGTCACACTGGGACACAGGCAGTGCCTCGTCCGCACCCGCACCACCATCTTCAGTCCAGACAGACAGGCAGGTATGCAGTGTTCCTGTCTCTCAGACACCTGTGGAGGTTGATGGCCATTCCTCCGTGTCCACATCCACCACCGCTGACCCATGTAGATGCTTAGGAGCTGTAAGGGAACACAGTAGCGTTATTGTCTCCGCCCTACCCTGTGGCATTCCCCCCACCACCCACACAGTGACAGCACAGGACCTACCACACAGTGATGGGCTGCCACCCGTCTGGAAGCCACCACCAGGAACGCCCTCTATGGCTCAACGACGCATGATGCCGGCCACCCACTCCTCCTGTGGTGTCAGGCATGGCACATCCGGCTGTCCACCACCGGTGGCAGCATGTGCTGCCCTAATGGCAGCCACCTTATCCTTTATCCTCCTCCTCCTCTCCGTGCCGACCTTCTTTTTACACTCCTGCACGGACCACTGGTGGCTGCCATGCTGGCTCACGGCACGTGCAACCTCACCCCACGCCGCAGCACGGGCCTGTGGCATTCCATGCTGTCCACTGAGCAGCGGTTCCCTGTCGAGATAGGCCTCGAACAGGGCATCTGATTCAGCCCGGGTGAAGTTGGGCCTCCTCCTTCTCCCCCATCCCTGTTCCTCCTCATCCTCTCATTCGGTCATGATAGAGCCTGTGGGAATGACAGGTGTTACCTTTGAATGTGCAGTCCCATGCATCCCTCACACACCACAGTCCGTCCACACATCCAAACAGCATGCAACCCACCACAATAGACTGCAATACCAAACTATGTCCTCTGCATCCCCATGGCACATTTATATAGCGCAACGCATGCAAATGAGGTGAGACGCAACTTTAAGTGGATGCTAATGCAGTGGTTGCGCCATGGAATTGCTGATGAGCTGATCTACATATGCTGGCTGAATATCACGCTGTTGCACCTTGCGCAATGTTGTTGAGCGTGCTCAGGCAATGGCGCAGCTCTGTGACGTGCGCAGTAGGCACCGCACGGCGCATGCCCAGGGTGCTGACACTGACGCCTGCCGCGTTGATGACGTGCTGTGCGTGGGAGGCAGTGCAGAGCATGGCCACCACTGTGCCAGTGGCACTAGTGTGCTGTTCTTGTCTGTGGCGCTCATGCCCTGGTGCGCCGTAGGTGCCATGGAGCCACAGCGCGGTAGGCCACTGCAGGGCATCACACACAGGCACCCTACCACGCTACATGCAGGGAATCCCAATAGCGCTGTGGCGGTCCGTGCGCAACAGTCCCTTGACCCTGCGGTCGACCGTTGCCCCCTAGGCACCATGCATCCGCATGGGTGCACCCCTATCACACTGTTCGGTGACAGCGCGATGGGGAATGGCAGCACTGTACCGCGCAGCCTCTGCACGTGGGGGACGTGCACTACAGAGCGCCATTTTGTTATCTGGACTGCCTGAGAGATGTGCAGGAGAGCCCAGCAGTGGAGCGCGGCTGAGCTGGCCAATCTTGTGGCCATTATTGAGCCCCATGCTGGGGCCCTGTTTGGCCAAGACCCACTGAATAGGCCATGTAGCGCCGTGTGGGAGGAGGTTGCAGAGGGCATGGAGGAGCCCACAGGGATTGCCCGTTCCAGTGAGCAGTGTCACCACTGGCATGGGGACCTCCGTCGGAGGGACCCAGATAGACTGGGGCATCTCCAGGCCACGCGCCGCGCCGATGCCACGGCCAGATGATGCTCCATCCATACCTCAGTGGCGTCCATCCGTCCGGGTATCGTGGTGTGCATCATGTCCACCCGCGGGGGAGGTGGGAGCCATCCAGTTGGGCGGTGATGGTGGTGGGGTGCGACATGGCTGGGCTGTGCGGGAATGTACACACCGGGGGCTTTGCTACTGGTTTGTTCTGATGTTCCCCTCTCCGTGTTTGCACCCTAGGCCCAGAGGAGAGCCGTAGGGCGCGGGAAGCCCGAACTGAGTGGGAGAGGGTTGGTGCACCACAGCAGAGACGTGGAGGAGGGACCATGGGACAGCAGCGCCCAGCTGGAATGGATGCAGGTGAGTGCCTTTTTTCCCCCCTCACATCTGTGCATGCTGTGTTGCAGGGTTGGTGGCAGGGCATGGCCACCAGCACCCGGCCCCACCGCCGTGCACGCCACACGGTACACTCAGCACTGTCCTGTGGCACTGCATGTGTGGGTGGGCGTCGCTGGTGGTCCGTGCGTGCACTGGGTACATGGCTGTGCCACTGCCTTCTCATCACATAGCCATGTCACTGTACGGCCACGGTGGTGCTGTGCAGGACATAGGCGGTGGGTGGGTACAGCGCTCTGCATGGCTGTGGACGCGGTCACTGTGGGTGGTCACACACCATCACAGGGGCGTGGCCCACGGCTGCATGCCATGCACAATGGGTGGGCTGCAGGGGGCTGGACAGTCATGCGTATTGACTCTGCTCCCTTGTCCTAGGTGGACAATGCTGGACAGCGATCGAGAGAGGGGTGCAGGAGCTACTGCAGCTTGCAAGGGCAACTCTCGAAATCCTGCAGAGGATGGAGCAGGACGGGGTCCGGCGCCGCAGTGGACAGAGATGGCACAGGAGTGGAGAGCGGGGCAGGCAATAGGCCTTCTATGCCCCCTAGTTGAATTCCCCTGGACTCACCCTCACACCCCTTCTTCCCTCTCCCATTTGTTCACCCTGCCCCATGCCCGCCTCCACCTGGTCTGTGGCCCTTTCCCCACCCTTGTATATATTTGTAAATATGTTTGGTTGTTGAATTTGTTTAATACATACATTTTGTTATGACAACTGTGGTGGTCTCTGATTTGCAGCGGGCTACAGATGCTTGGTGCAGTGGTGTGCATGGCGTCGGGGGTGGTGCAGGCCTGGGCATGTGTGCATGTCCGGTAGGGACCCGTCTATGGTGTGGGTGGGGGACTCAGTCACTGTCAGTGGTATGTGTGTTGTTCTCTGTGCACTGGACGCCTGTGTGCAGTGGTCCACGGTGCATGCACTGTGTCCATGGCGCCCCTGTCAGACTGTCCATGGCCTGTGCAGCTGACACCCTTGCATGTCTGTGTTATGCATGGTCTGCTGGCATGTCAGTGGTGGCTGTCCATGCTGGCCACCCCCTGTACCCGGCACAATGGCGGATTGCCTCCTGACACCGGTATGGTGCACGTCTGCCTTGGGTGGCACTGTGGCCTCCACCATTGTTGTCCCCCCTCCATGCTGTCACTTGTGTCTGTTGCAGGGAATGTGCTCCGATGTCTGTCACTTGTGCTCCAGCCACATGCTGGTGGCGGACGGATTCATGGTGCATGCGCAGGGTGGCTGGTACACCTGTGCCATGGAGGAGTGCTGGCTGTGGGTACATGGCTGCTGTGGCCGCATGCCAGCAGGCCTGTTGCCCCGCTATTGTGCCCCTGTGTTGGGGTGCCCTTGGGTATGGGTGGGTATTTGTCTGTACCCTGTGTTGCATCCTGTGTGGCGCATGTTTCCATGCACCACTGTGGGTGTCTGTGCTGGCTGTTGGGGCCAGTGCTGG
Organism: Neoceratodus forsteri; assembly: GCA_016271365.2. Taxonomy (NCBI): domain Eukaryota; kingdom Metazoa; phylum Chordata; order Ceratodontiformes; family Ceratodontidae; genus Neoceratodus; species Neoceratodus forsteri. The sequence continues at coordinate 1,453,366,277 of CM057453.1, read as the reverse complement.
GACAGGGTGTGTGCTTGAGTGGGTGTTCGGGGTGCTGTCCTGCTGGTGGTGGGGTCCAGGGCAGGCCCTGTCGCATGCAGGGTACCTCGGGTGCCGACGCAGGGTCGATCTCTCTCGGCTGTGCCTCGGGAGGAGGGGGCCGTGCAGGGCGGCACTCACGGTGGGGCTGCCTTGCATGGCTCCATGGTGCACAGGGTTGCATTGTCACAGTGGGGGTGATGGCATGCTGAAGGAGACATGCACTGTTGGGTGCTGCTCCTGGGCAGGGTGTCTGGGGATCGCTGTGCAGGGTGTGCTCTGCATTGGTGGGATGGTGTAGCGCAGGGTGGCGGACCTCCTTGTGTTCCAGTCACAGCTTGCCAGGGGGTGTGCTGGGGCACCATGCCCCAGCTGTGGATTGTTGCTGGTGTCCATAGGCTGGTGGTTCTTCCAGCTCACCTCAGGTTGTGCAGTTCATGCTGGGTCTGGGGCGCTTGTCTGTCTATTGCTCCTCTGTGTAGCAGTGTCAGTGGCTCAGTAGATAGCTCTTGCCGCTCTGAGGCCGGGAGATCAGAGGGCTGTGGGTTCAGTTCCCACATCTGGCACTTGGGTTATATCCAGGTACGGACACTGTGGTGCAGCATGAGGGGTGCTGCATACAGGGTGCACGTCTTTCGGATGAGACGTTAAACCAAGGTCCCATCTGCTTGAATTGGTGGTAGTTCAGGTAGATGTTAAAGATCCCATGGCACCTATCAAAAGAGTAGGTGAATTTCCCGGTGTCCTGGCAATTTCCCTCCTCACTAAAAAAAAAAAAAAAATACCACCAACAGCTTAATCTGGTTCAAGGTCAGTTGGCATTCATCTGTATCCCTCTCCCCCGGGTTATGCCTGAAAATAGGCAGAATTTGTCTAGTGCACTTACCCGGTCAATAAAAACTAAATTAAATAAATAAATAAATGTCTTTCATGGGTGGTGCACCCCTGCATCCTGTCCCTGCGCATCTCTGGTTGTGCTGATGCGCTACTACCCTGCTCCACTGTGCATCCCTGGTTGTGCTAATGCGCATCAGACCTGCGCCACTGCGCATCCCTGGTTGCGCCATGGCACGGTTGGCGTGATATTCAGTTGTGTTGCGCAGCACATCTTGGCCTGCGCTGTGTTTGAATATTGTGCGTGTTGCGCATGGGCACACTGCACTTGCGCCTGCTCCTGCTATTGCGCTACTTTGTGGCGCAGCTTGAATATCTGGTCCCTGGTGTTTAGCTCCTATCCTATATTTTTTATTTTAAGAACCAGTCCTTTACTGCAGGTGTGCTGCAAAAATCTTGTGGTTCAGGACCTTTCATGGAGTTCAAAAGTAAGCCCTTAATGATGCTTGCCTTCAAGTCAGCTCTCCAATCTAAAAAAATTATTTTCATAGATGAAAAAGCTCTTCTAGAGTAGCATTTGGTACTGGATAAACAAGTGCTATAGCAATTATTTGAAGAATGTCTGGGATATAGTTAGAGTTCTCAGAAAGACTATATGCCACACTTCAAGAAATGAGAGCTGATATCTGACAGAATCCTGCAACCCTCAGCTAGGTGGCAGAAACAGTAGTCACCTGCCACAGGAAATCTGTAAATAATTCAACATAAATATTACATGTTTAGAAAGTGAACTGAAGCTTACCTAAATAGCCAGTTATAATTGTGACAGGGATTTTAGACCCACAAACACTGGGCTCCACTGTAATGGGAATTAACTCAGGGCAATCTTCATCTTCCTCCAGAGAAGTATCGGCCATTGCAACTAGAAAGAAAAGTCAGGAGAACAACATACTTAAAGAGCAGGTTCAAGAAAAGGTTGAAACACAATCGTTTTGGCAATGAGCTTGAGAAGTCTTTTTGAGGATGTAACAAAGGAACTATGTAGGGGGGAAAACAGTTAATGTAATGTACTTAGATTTTAATAAATCATTCAACATGGTTCCTCAGCAGAAGCTCATTATGAAGTTGAGGGAGTTTGGAATCACAAAAATATAACACAATGGATTGAGAGCTGGTTAAGCAATAGGGCTCAGTGGGTGATGGTACCACAGACAACGTCAGACTGGAAAAAGTCACCAGTGGGATCCCCCCACGGGTCAGTGTTGTTGGAACCCCTATTGTTCCATATTTTTATTGAAGATCTTGAGTCAGGATCTACAGCAAGTTAATTACATTTGCCAATGACACAATGCTTATAAGGGTGGAAAATTCCAAGAAAATAGCCTGCAAGGGGTTTAAATGTACTACGAGAGGATCCTGTCCCAGTTGAAGGTATGGACTGAGATCCGTACGCAACTATCCCTCACCATGTATCTTCCCCTGGTCTGCCCAGTGGCTCTCCTGGAGAACTTCATCCCCGCCTCCCTTGACCACATTTTTGAAACCTGGGGCCGTCTACAACTCTCTCACCTCTCGCAGTTTTTGCATGACAGGGACTTTAAGTTCTTTCAGGAGTTGAGCCGTACCCATGGACTTCAACATTCTGATTTCTACAGGTACCTGCAGCTGAGGCATTTCTATTATTCCCTCCCCCTGGAACTATGAGACCCTGAAGCCATCCCTCCCCTGGCTGCCTGTATTCAGCAATGCATTATTTCTGGGGGGATGCCTCACATTATCTCGGCCCTATACAAGGCCATCCTAGAAACCCTAGGATCAAACACTGATGAATACCGTGCAAAATGGAGCCTAGAATTTGGGTCTGATGTGCCCCTGACACTATGGGAAAGGGGCTGTAGAATAACGTCAAAACTTACTTTCTCCCATAACTGAAGACTATTTGCCTGGCAGGTAAGGCTTAGGTATTTTCGAACCCCAGCAATAACAGCTCATTTCACAGCGACCCGTCTGAGACTTTGTTGGCGTCAATGTGGAGACTCCACTGCACACCACACACATGTATTTTGGCTTTGCCCCAAAATTCAGCCCTTCTTGAACTCAATACAAGCTAAATTAAGTGAATTGATGGGTACTCCACTTACGCTTACAGCTGAATTCTTTATTTTACATATCCTCCCCCCAGACATAAAGGCCACCCATACACGTTACTTGATGGGGATTTCCCTTTTGGCAGCAAAGAAAGCCCTGACACGGAATTGGTTGACCACCAAGATACCCACTGTGCTAGACTGGAGGGAAATAATGGCCTATATTTATAGGTCTGAAAAGATTTCTTACTCCCTAAATGACTCCTCCGACTTATTCACTGAGAAATGGGCTAGGTGGGTTATGCACATTATGTTAAGAGACACTACCTTCATACCTTGAATAAATTATACTATGAATGTAAATATTTATATAAGGCCCAGATATGGACCTAGGTACCCAAGCACAAATAACCCTGGTGAATATGTGGATCGAAGTGATGTATGTATATTGCTGTTATGAATATCCTAAGCTGTCTTATATGTTTTGAGAAAGATCTGGAATACCAGTTATAGCTATCATTAATTTGTACCCAATAATTAATTAATTATGTGGCACAAAGTGTATCCGTAACAGACTATCTAAATGTATGGCTCCACTACAAATGTCTGTACAACTATGAAATATGACTGTCAACCCAACCCCTGTAACCCCCCACACCCCGTTAAGTGAAAAACGTAATAAAAATATATTAATAAAAAAAATGTACTATGGGAGTGGGCTAACGTGGCTAATGAAATTCAATGCAAATAGCTACAACAGTTTTCACTTACACCCAAAACATTCCAGTCAGGGGTACTATTAAAATCATAAATAGCTAGCAGCAGCCAACTATGAAAAAGACCTAGTGGGTCATCACTGATTGAAGCTGAAGCTGTTATAGCAATATTTATTTATTTATTTGTAATTCCTGACCAGGAAAAGCACTCTGAGCGGACAGTTCATTTCCAGGTGTGTCCTTGGGTGGGAAGAACACATGGATCTATATTATTGACAGAGAATGTTGACGAGGACACTGGGCAAAAATCCTCTACTCTTACATTATGTGCCATGGGATCTTTAACTTCCACATACAGCTAGAAATGCGCTTAGATGAAAGCTTCATAGAAACGAAAATATCAGCAGAAAGATACCGATGGTCAGTTGAGTCTGCCTGTGATATAATGCTTCACCCTGACCTAGTGAGTAGAAGAGGCCTCTTCTCAAGCTACTTTCTCACCTGAAAGAAAAATGGGGATTGGTGCTCCATTCTGGACTTAAATTCAAAATGTGTATCCTAATTTTGTGGGACATTCTATATCCCAGATCTGCAGACTGTGCTTGCTAAGCGATCAACTCACGGTCGTTCTGACTGGGAAGGTCAGTAGCTGGTGAACGGGGAGCCTTTGTTCTACTTTCATACTGTCCTTGCTGCACATAGCCCCACAGAGAGACGGCCTGTCACAGGGACGCGAGTTGCCTGGCATAACCAGAGGCGAGCCAGAAAGGGGAAACACACTGCCAGATTTCTTTACTTACCCTTACTTCAACAGTTTCAACAAGGCACTGGCATCCCACCCCTTGGAGAGATATGGCCGAGCACAGTTTATGGAAGGACCTACAGAGGGTGACACCCTTCAAACTCGTATACATGCCTCGCCCTGCATCAACCACCCTCTGCTGGGCCGGCCCGGTGGCGCAGAGGGTTGATGCGCTGGACACCGTACCTCGAACCACGCTGGTGACCCGGGTTTGGGAATGAACTCGGGTTGCCGGGGGCTGGTGGGGGAGGAGAGGATTGAGCGTCCTGAGGACTGCGCTCCTCTCCTGGGGTGGGTTATGGTAGAGCCTCGCCCAGTAGTGGCCCCCGGTGGAGACCGGAGGCACTACGTCGAGCGGCGCAATATGGGGGTCAAGCAAGAAAACACAAAGAGGACATGTCGCCATCTGGATGACGGCAGCCCTACCTCCCTGCGCCTGTCTGCCACGATGCCTCCAGGCTGCATGTCCACGCTCCACCTAGATGTGAGGGAGTGCTATATGCACTCCGATCTCCCCTCCCTGTAGTCCACCTAGGGTTGAGGGCCCCAGTGAAGGATAAGCCGGGACAATGGAAGCGTGGAGGCGGCAGGATGGCGAGAAGGCAACGGCAGGCTGGTTGCCGGAAGTGGACGACTGCGTTGCGGTAGGAGGGGAATAAACAGATAAAGGAGAAAAAAAGACACACACCCTCTGCTGGGCAAATTTCTACAGGGACAAGGAGGTAAACTCCTACAGAGGGAACACAAGGGGGCCACAGGGTCCAAAGGGCTCTTTCACGGGGAACAGAACACAGCAATTTATGGCTACTGGTGGGCCATGGGGAGGGGCTACCCCCCCGTCACAATTAGATACGTAGCCCTTAGTCCTCATCCCTTGTATACATCCACACAGATTAACATAGAAACATAGAAAGTAATGGCAGAAGGGGACCACAAATCCATCTAGTCTGCCCATGCCCATGACAAGGGCTACAAAGATGATAGCAGGTCAGCAGGGTAAGACATATGAGGAGAGGTTGAAGGCATTGAACATGTACTCCCTGGAAGACAGGAGAGAGAGAGAGAGAGAGAGAGAGAGAGGGGACATGATTGAGACCTTCAAGTACTTGAAAGGGATAAATAAGGTTGGATAAGGTGAGTCTCTTTAAGCTGAGTGGCAACCATAACATGAGGGGGCACAGTCTTAAGCTGGAGGGTGGGAGGTTTAGAGGGAGGTCAGGAAGCACTTCTTCACAGAGAGGGTGGTGGACATTTGGAATGCGTTGCCGTAAGAGGTCATCTCGTTGAAGACAGTGGGCAACTTTAAGAGAGGCTGGTATAAACATAGGGGGAAGGTAAGGATCATGGGTAGGGAGGATGGGAGAAGTGGGGAGGAGGGCAGGGACATTAGCTCAAGCTGTAAGACAATGCAATCTGAGCAGACTTGATAGACCAAATGGCCTTCTTCTGCTGGCTTCTTCGTATGTTCATATGACCCTACCCTCCTCCCTTAACCGCTACTCGGTGTTAATGATGCCTTTGTAATTATCCCAAGAATTCCTGAAAGCCTCAACTGTTTCTGCCTCCACAACTCCTTGAGGGAGGCTGTTCCATGTGTCGACCACCATCCATGAAAAACAACTTGCGTGTTTTGCTCCTGAACTTGCCCCCCCCCAGTTTCATATCATGACCACTAGATCTTCTAGAACTCTTGATTTGAAATAGGTCCTGAATCTGTACCCTGTTTATTTCCTTTGTGTATTTGAAGGTTTCAATCATGTCTCCCCTTTCCCTCCATTGTTCCAAGGAATACGTTTAGATCCTTCAACCTTTCATTATATGACTTCTGATGCAGTCCTTGTACAGTACCATCTTTGCAGCTCTCCTTTGCGCCATTTCCAATCCATCTACAATTTGGACTGGCCACTAAGAACAGACTGAACGTACTGATCCCGTGGGGTGCTGGGGGACTCGGGGGACTTCCATCACTTTCGTGGGGGGAGGGGCTGGCAAATGGGGGCTCTCCCAGTCCCGGGGTGTCTCGGAGACTTAACCAATCTGTATGAGTAACCTGCACTGACCCAGCTGACCTAGACAGCTGCCATGCCAATGCAGAGATCAACATCATGAAAACTTTGAATGTCAGGTGATCTCACTGTCAGGGAGGTGGCGGAAGGGAAGTAATAAGCTTTCTACTCTGTGTGTCATAACTCATGGATGGGTCGGGGAGCCTGCCCTCAGGTGCAGGGGTGGAACACCTTACTATCATCAGCAGATCTCTGCCCTGGGGAGAGGGAGACCCTGGGCAGTGAGGCTCCATCTGTGGACTCTGAAAGGAGGGCAGCACAAGAATTTTACCTATGTATGCCATAAGGGACAACCTCGAGGGACATAGACAAGACCTGCAGGGGACTGAGCACACAATATTTCAAACATCTAGGCATGCAGTTCAGTTAAACACATTGACGTAAAAGGAGGGAGGCCGGAGGGGCTGGCCTACAGTCTATCCACCATAATGCAACTGACATCTTGAGCAAGTACAGGACTGAGACTCACTATGTTGAGCCTGCTGTTCCTGCTCATTCCTCCGTACATCAAGAATGGCAGTGCAAACACAAGTGGTATACCACTAGAGAGAGTCCACCTCCCAGAAGGAACTGAGCCACCAACCTGACCTGGGAAGCTAGGATGGAGGACAGTGGGAGATGAAGCCCCTGCAGCTCAGTATTCTGTGGGGACAGAATGTTATGTTACCATACTGTATTTAGGCTGCCATTTACATGCTAGGCCAGAGAGGACCTACCAACAACACATACACCACACACGTTTGTTTTACTATTCCTTTTATTACTGTCTGTTAACCTGTTTGATGTTAAAGGTATGATTTCACAGTCTTGCAGTCACCTGCAAGATTGGGAGCAGTGTGTGGAGAGGTTTCCTTGCAGGGGACCTTACTGGCAGTGTGTTTTTATGGGTGATAAGCCCCTTTTTTAACTAACAATTCAGGACTGCTCGGGACAGAGTATACCAGCTTTTGGGCATGTCACCTCTGTTCTCCATTGCCCTGAGGAGCAGAGGACAGTAACCAAGCAAGTGCTGCTGCGGCTAGTGCTGTTGGCTGGTGCAGCCCTTTTGCATTGGACCACTGGCGGCATATATCGCTTTTTTAAAAGCGGTATACCTGCCAGAGTACAAGCCGGGAGGTAACTGTGTTTGGGGTTGCTAGGCAACACCCTTCTAGACTGGGACTTCATGCTTCCACTTTACTCGCTGCAAAGCCAGAGCCGTAGCGAGCGGAGGCAACGCATGCAGAGGCCAGTGGCGTCTGACAGCATCAGACTGGGAGGATGGCGAAAAGGGCCAGATATTTTACAGCATTACTTCCAGCAGATAACAGAGATTAAAATAAATTAGAAAACATGGATAATACTGTATGTGTGTGACCTTGATTGGGGGAGAAACTGGAGTGACGTGCTGTGCATGCCATCGATTTAGTATAACAGTAACTAACGCATTATTCAATTTTATATGTAAGCAGTGTGTGGAGCTGACAGAACAGAGGATTAAAATTATAGGATCAGAACTGGAAATTAAATGCTATAAAAACAACACTATTAGCAAGCAACAGGCAAATGATATGGAAAATGAACAAATGGATAAGGGGACAGAGTCGAGGAAAATGACATAGGGATACTGAAGAGGATCTGGAACATAGAGTGCCTTCAGAAAGTATTCACCCTCCTTGGATTTTGTCACATTTTGTGATGTTGCAAACTCAAATTAAAATACATTTATATGGGATTTTTTTGTCACGTATCTACACAAATTACTCTATAATGTCAAAGTGGAATGAAACTTATGGAATTTTTTGTACATGTAATTTAAAATAAAAACCTGAAATGTCTTGAGTTGATAAGTATTCACCCCCTTTGCTATGACACTCCAAATTGAGCTCAGGTGCATCCAATTTCCTTGTGAGATCACTTTAAAACTTGAATGGAGTCCACCTGTGGTCAGTTCAAATGGTTGACATGATTTCAGAGGAAATACACCTGTCTATATAAGGTCCCACTGTTGACAATGCATGTCAGAGCAGAAACTCTACCATGAAGCCCAAGGAGCTGTCCGTAGAACTCTGTGATAGAATTGTGAGGAGGCATAGATCTGGGGAGGGGTATAAAAACATTTCTAGGGTGTTGAAAGTTCCCAGGAGCACAGTCGAGTCCATCATTAGGAAATGGAAAGATTACGGAACCACCCAGACTCTTCCTAGAGCAGGCCATCCTCCCAAACTGAACAACCAGGCAAGAAGGACCTTGATCAGGGAAGTGACCAAGAACCCAATGACCACCCTGACAGAACTACAGAGTTCCATGGCTGAGATGTGAGAACCTGTCCAGAGGACAACAATCTCTGCAGCACTTCACAGATCTAGCCTCTATGGGAGAGTGGCTAGACAGAAGCCACTCCTGAGAAAAGGCCACATAATAGCACGCCTGGAGTTTGCAAGAAGGCACGTAGCAGACTCTGAGACCATGTGGCAAAAGATTCTCTGGTCTGATGAAACAAAATTGAACTCTTGGCCTGAATGCAAAGCGCTATGCCTGGCGCAAACCGAACACAGCTCATCACCCTGTAACACCATCCCTACCATGAAGCATGGTGGTGGCAGCATCATGTTATGGGGATGCTTTTCAGTGGCAGGACTGGGGCACTTGTCAGATAGAGGAACAATGAATGGAGCCAAATACAGGCACATCCTTGAGGAGAACCTGCATCGGTCTGCAATAGACCTTGGATGGAGCAAGATTTACGCTCCAACAGGACAACGACCCCAAGCATACAGCCAAAGCAACACTGGAGTGGCTTAAGAACAAGAAGGTGAATGTCCTTGAGTGGTCCAGCCAAAGCCCAGACTAGAATCCCATTGAGAATCTGTGGAAAGACTTAAAGATTGCGGTTCACCGACGCTCCCCATCCAACTTGACAGAGCTTGAGCAAATCTGCAAGGAAGAATGGGCGAAAATCCCCAAATCCAGATGTGCAAAGCTGATACAGACAGTAAACAAGATATTTCAGTTTTTAATGTTTCATAAATTTTTGTTACACAATACAAATATTTTTGCCCCTTTAAATTGTTGAGTATGCTGTGTGAATCAAGAGGGGAAAAGAGTCATTTCAATGCATTAAAAATTCTGGTAGTAACACAGCACAATGTGACAAAATCCAAGGGGGATGAATACTTTCTGAAGGCACTGTACACAAACAGGGACAAACAAGATAAAAAAGGGGAGAAAGGCCATGCAATTTACAGTACCAACACAAAACAGGTTTACACCTTTGGAACATTTAATGGAGGATACTGAAACAGAAACGGACAGTTTACTAGGACTAGTAAGAGAGGTTTGTAATAACATAGAGACTAACTCTATGCGTGGCCAAATGGAACCAACAGCATCAGAAACTAGTGTGCTAAATAAAAATGCATACATACTAGGTGATTCCATAATAAGGTATTCTGATCACACAACCACTAAGATCAGCAAAGAATCAGTGGTTAGCAGTTGCTTCCCAGGAGCAGGTGTGAGGGATGCGATTACCATTACTGAGGATTTAATATCGGAGGCACCGGATAACTCCCTAGTGCTAGTCCACATAGGGGCCAACGATGTTAGAAACTCTGAGGCACAAGATATCTTTAATGCAATTAATGAAATTCATAGAAAGATCAGTGAGAACCAATGTGAATTAATCATTTAAGAAATTCTACCTTTACGTAGGATGAATCATAAAATCAATACTAAAATTAAAGAAATTAACAACTGGGTCAGACAATGGAGTTTAATGAGGGGTATTAGATGTGCCAGAAGCTGGGAACATTTTGAAAACCAAAACCATTTGTATAGTCATGACAAATTGCACCTTAGTAGATCGGGGGGAGACCTTTTGGGGAAACTGTTCTCTAATGCAATTAAAGAAGCTTTAAACTAGAAGCACGGGGGAAAAGGGAATTAGCTACTGGAGCTAGCAACAGCAAACCAAAAATACTTAGACGGAGAAATAACAAAACCATAAAACTCAGTAATAACGTATATGCTAGGTATAATAGGAATAGTGATATCCATGCAAGGTACTGTGATTGAAAAAATATTGATGTGGAAGACCTGAAACATGTCAAGTTTGACTGTCGCCGGCACACCAATCCAAGATCTAAATGGCTTGCACCACTTTTGTGCAACATTCAATCAAATGACTATCATTTATACTATTTACTACAAATGATAACTTAATCATCCAAACTATTGCTTCCTATCTAGAAGCGGTCTTTAGAATACATATTAAGAAAGGATTTTGATAATGAACCGACCTGACTATCTTGGTATGTTTTAACTATACCCGTACATGTATAACCAGCAATCTGCACAAGTCTAGTATATGAATGTATTTATAATTTTTGTCCCTGTGACGTTTTACTTGTGATTTTAATCATTGTTTATTAAGTGTGAGAAATTTATATACATTTTTAAGTTTGTAAATGGTCTTTGACCAAACAATAAACTTATCTACTACTACTACTACTATAGTAATAACGTTAAGAAACATCATAGCAGAAAACTGAATGTATTTTTAACAAATGTGAGAAGTTTAAAAATTAAAAAGGAGGAACTAAAATATATACTATACTCCCAGCATATACAGGTGTGTGCACCTATGGAAACATGGCTGCACAACGGTGATTGGGGCATTGATATCCCAGGCTATAATCTTTTTAAAAAACACAGGGTAAGAAAGATGGGGGCATAGCTATGTATATAGTAGAAGATGAATTAGCACCTTGAGCAATTGACACACCAGACACAGATTTATTATGGGTAAGGATCCAAATGGCTGGAAATAGTATAACTTTAGGTTTCGGATATAGACCACCAAACCTGAATAGTGATGAAAATAATATGTTCCTATCAGCTGTAGAAAACATGATAGTAACAGGTGAAATTTATCCTCCTTGGGGATTTAAATTTCCTCAACTATCAGCTGGGACAATCTTATTTATTTATTTATTTAAGAGATTTACCAGGAAGGCATGCTGAGAAGAGTACCACTAGATTCCAGATGCGCCCTGGGGTTAGGGAGTTACAATGGTACAGTAACACAGCAGAAACAAACATACATAACGTGTTTAAAGCAAGCAGTGGGTGAAGCAGTTATAGTACAGTTACGTAGGTACAAATTCTTGTTACATTTCAATACAAGGTACAGACCGACAATGGAGAACCAGACTGGTGCTAACAGCTGGAAGGTTATGAAGTGTGGGGGTGCTAAGGGGGGGGTTACAGGTGCAGTTGGTAGAGAAGTGCATTTTGAGAAGGGCATTTCATTGGGGAGTACTTGTGCAGTGTCTAATATCGGCTGCCAAGGAATTCCATAATTTGGGCAACCTGAAGCTGAAAGCAGCCTGGCCGGACCGGGTGGATCTGTGTGGAATGTGCAGGAGCCTAGTGTCAATGTTTCGGAGCGCATAAGTAGGTGGGAAGAGGGCAGTTAGGGAGGATGACAGGTAGGAAGGGAGTGTCTGTGACCAGAACTTAGCAGAGGTTCTAGCGCAGTGAAGCAATCTTCTGTTGTATAGAGAGGGGAGGTCCAAGGATTGGTAGAGGACACAGTGGTGGGTGTTGGGAGGACGGTCCAGCGAGAATCGGCAGAAGGAGTTAAATAGGGGATCGAGCCTAGCTAGGGAAGTTTGGGGGGTGGCACAGTAGACATCACCATAATCAATAATAGGGAGAATCATTTTTTGGACTATTGCTTGTCTGGTTGGTAGGGGTATGCAATTTTTGTTCCGGTAAAGGGCTCCCAACATGGGATGCAATTTTTTGTGTAGAGCATCAATATGTGCTGAAAAGTCAAGATGTTGATCTAGCCAGACACCGAGATAGCGATAAGAGGTACAGGCCTCTAGTGGGGAGCTATCCAGAGTGTAGAACGTAGGTGGTGCAGTAAGCCGGGTTAGTTTGGACCGGGAGCCGAAGGTGAGGGAGACTTTTTTTTTTTTGAGTTTAGGAATTGCTGGTTTGAGATGAACCAACGTTGGATGGAGTCGAAATCCTTCTGTATGCAGGCTGACATGGCACTAGTGGATGGGCCAGAGGCAAACAGCACCATATCATCTGCGTACATATGGATGGCCGTTTGTGAGCAGGCTGCAGGCAGGTTGTTGAGAAAAACAGAGAACAACAGTGGGCCGAGAACAGACCCTTGGGGGACTCCACTGGTGATAGGGAGTGAGGTGGATCTAGCCGAGCCAATGCGGACTGATTGGGACCTGTCTGTCAGGTATGAGTGGAACCAGTTATTTGCATTCTCCGACAGTCCAGCTTGAGCGAGTTTTGCCAGCAACAGGGGGTGGAAGACCGTGTCGAAAGCTTTCACCAGGTCTATAAATATGGCAGATGTTATTTCTCCTTTGTCCATACCCGTGAGGATGGCGTTAGTGAGGCGAAGGAGGGAGGTGGTGGTGGAGTGATTTTTCCTGAAGCCGGCCTGGTAGGGGGTGAAGAATGATGTGGTCTCAAGATAGTGGTGGAGCTGGGAGAGGACACGGCGCTCTTGAATTTTGGCTAGGATGGGGAGCAGGGATATAGGGCAGTAGTTGGATGGTGAGGAGAGGTCCCCTCCTTTGGGTAGGGGAATGACTGTGGCTTGTTTCCATAAGTTGGGGACTGCCCTGAGTTTAAATGACAGGTTAAAAAGCAAGGTTAGCGGGTGGGCTATGGCAGGTGCTGAGGGCAGGAGCATTTTGGAATCAAGGCCGGATGGACATTTACCTTTGGATGGGTTGAGTGACTGCAGTATTTTTAGCACCTGGGCAGAGAGAGAGAGAAGGAGGCCGGGGAGGGTACAATAGGGGGAGAAATGGACAGGGGATGGGGATGGGAGGAGAGTAGGGATGAAGCAGTGGAGGAGAAATATGAATTAAACTCGGTGGCTACCAAGCTAGGATCCATGATGATTTTCCCTTCAATGTTAAGAGAGGGAGTAGGGGGTTGGGCCGGAGGGGAAAGAAGGGATTTTTTTGACTTCCAGAATTGAGTAGGGTGAGCGGAGTTATTATTAAACGCAGTTTTAAAGTAATTTGATTTGGCTTGTCGAATGAGTCTTGTACAGGCATTTCTTAGCAACCGGTAGTGTTGCTGAGCCGTTTGACCACCTGTGGCCTTGAAAGATTTCCAGGCATGGTCTCTGGCTCATAGGTGTTCCATAAGGTTTGTTGTTACCCATGGTAAGTGGGATCCTCTTACTCGGGATCTTGTGAGTGGAGCAGAGAGGTCCCAGATGGCGAGGAAGTTAGTGGAAAAAAATTTCAGGGCCTCGTCCATGGAGGTGGCCCTAGGGATGAAAGACCAGTCAATGCTGGTGAGGTCGTTTTAGAGAGCTGTCAGATCAAGGGATTTATAAACTCTGTTGTGAAGCATGCGGGGTGGGGGGGGCCATGGGTCGGAAGATTTTACGCACCATATAAATCATATGGTGGTCACTAAGGGAGTCAGGTAGTAGGCCAGCTTTAACGATCCGATGAGGGTGGGTAGTTACAGCCCAATCCAGGAGTGTGTATTTGTTGGATCTGTGGTTTAGGCGAGTGGGTTCCACTATTTGCTGGGACAAATTTAGGGCATTTATTTGGTGACGCGATTTGGAGGCTGCGCTGCCTAGCCAGTTCTGATTGAAATCCCCAAGTATGTGAAGTTCGCCGCCTTCCGTATGGGATCTCAGGTTGCCAAGATGGTCAAGAATGCAACCCAGTGGTGTTTCAGGCAGGCAGTATGACCCTGCTATGTATACTGGGATGGAATGGGGCAGGGGGATTTTGATTAGGAGGGAATCTATAGATTGTATGGGGGCCGTCATGGTGATTATGGAAAACTGGAGATTGGAGGAGATATACATGGCAGTCCCGCCACCCTTCTTTCTGCCCTGTCTGTCTTGGCAGATTAGGGAGAAACCAGGTATTGAGAATTCAATATCCCGGTTGTGTGGCTTCAGCCAGGATTCAGTGATGATTACAATATCAGGGCGAAGGGCAAGGACCATGGTTTGTAGGGCTGCTATTTTGTTTAGGATGCTGCATATGTTTAGGTGGACAATCTTAAGACCTTTAGGGAGGTGCGTAGCTGATGTGGGGGGTTGAGCAGCTATGGTTGCAGGTGGTCCTGGGTTACGTTCAATGTCCCCGGCTATAAGGAGAAGGAGAGCCAGGGTGTGCCTTAACAAGCGCATGGTCTTTGGAGATATCCCGCGTCGAGTGGAGTGGCTGGGAGTAAGTAACTTAGTCTTAGGGTCTGTGTAGAGGGGGATAAATAGGGCAGGCTTCTCAGCATGGAAAGAGGTAGGGAGGAGAGAGGCCCCCAGGGACCAATTGTGCCAATGGGACCGGTTGTGGTCCACTAGTGCCGAGGAGGAGTGGAGGGGTGGCTTGGTAACTGTAGAGAGAAGTGGCAATGAATCAGGCAGAATAGGATGGGTTGAAGGTGGAAGGGAGGATAAGGTGAGGCAGAGCATAATGATTGTTAGCGTGAGAAACTGCATTTTTTGCATTTTTATTATTTACACAGTAGTAGACAGAAATCTGCTCTGCGGTGGCCACTAGTGGCTGAATAATATAAGGAGCTAATGGGAAAGTGGGCTGATCGGTTTAGGAGCTCACGAGGTCAACACTATATAAGGAGGAGCTCACCAAGGGTGGTGGTGGAGGCAGTGGGGAGCCTGCGCGTAGCTCGGGGGGGGGGGCAAGAGCTCCCTGAAGCAGCTGTAATCTGGGATCGCTACTTGGTGCCTTCAGCAGCTCCGCTGTCCGCAGGGGAAATTCGGTGGCTGTGGGGAGGGCTTTGAACAGCTAGCCCTCGCGACCGCACTGCAGGAGGGGACAAAAAAGGAAGCTATTAAATACAGGTAGGTAGGTAGGGAGGGAGGAGGAGCTAGATTACTTCAATGCAGCAGTTTAAAATTTTAGGAACATCACAAAAGCAGTGAATACAGGCTGTACAATACAATGGGTTTCGGCTTGCTTTAAACAGACTAGTGCACGGCGGCTCAGCCGGGAAGGAGATCTTACACATGCAGATTTCAGATACAATTAGCGTAGGAGCAGTACAGCTCAGTTCCCCTGGGTGAATTAGTGCCTGTTTTAGAGCGAAATGGTAGTGCAGCTCTATCCCTTAATGCTATGGTTCTTAATCAGTAGAAGGTGCACGGCAGTAAAGCTCTGAATCCCCTTTGGTGTTGCAGTTCTTGTTTACTGTGCAGGCAGTACAGCTCGGTTCCCCTTAAAGTCCTGAGCTATATGGCACT
The DNA here is from genome assembly GCA_016271365.2 of Neoceratodus forsteri. Classification (NCBI taxonomy): domain Eukaryota; kingdom Metazoa; phylum Chordata; order Ceratodontiformes; family Ceratodontidae; genus Neoceratodus; species Neoceratodus forsteri. Next base: position 1,453,350,495 of record CM057453.1, on the reverse strand, counting down.
ATTCCCCTTACAATACTGATTTATTAGTTACAATTTCGGGCAGCTTAGGAGGCAGAGCGCTATGAGTACAAACTAACAGCAGCACTGCTCCACCGATGCGAATTCAAAGGCACAGTCAAGACACTATGCGGGAGAAAAAAGGCGCCAAGTTTAAAATTCTGTGGCACAGCTCCCTGAAGCAGCTGTAATCTGGGATCGCTACCTGCTGCCTTCAGCAGCTCCGTTGTCCGCGGGGGAAATTCAGTGGCTGTGGGGAGGGCTTTGAACAGCTAGTCCTCGCGATACCAGCCAAGAAAACAAATTCATTGAAATAATAGCATAAAAGGGCCTCAAGCAATTTGTAACATCCAAAACAAGGGGTAATAACATACTAGATCTTGTGTTAAGTAATATAGAACCAGATGAAATTAACACCACTGTAACAGACCCAATTAGTGACAGTGATCACAAAGTGATACTGACTGAAGTAAATAAAGAATTTGATAAAATTAAAGAGAATAACTAAATCCAAAAACTACCACAAAGCAGATTACAACGCAGTGAAGCAGTATTTAGCTAAATAGAACTGGAAAAAAGATTTAAAAAACTCAGATAAGAACACGATATGGACAAAACTCAAATCTAGCATAGAATACTGTACCAAAACATGGGTGCCAGAGACAAGTAAATATAACAAGAATGGAAGAATACCAGCATGTTGGGGAAGATCAATCAAAGATAGTATTAAACGTAGAAAGAGGAGATCTGCTAAATACAAAAAGGAACCGACAATAGAAAGCTGGGCAAGTTACAAAAAAAAGAGGCAAATAAAACAAAAAGATTAATTAGGAAAGCAAAACAAAATGCAGAAGTGCAAATAGCCACAGCAGTGAAAGATAAGAAGTTTTTCAACTATGTGGGTTCACTAAAGAGTAATCAAAAAGGTATAGGACCATTACAAACACAATCAGGGACTATAAATCATGAACAGCATATAGCAAATTAACTAAACAGGTATTTCTGGTTCCACGGCAAGATATCAACGGCGTCGACGTTGACAACCTCGACATTGATAGGGCAGGAGCAAGTGTTTTTCTACAGGGAGGCTTTGCCCCCCCACACCTCCACCTTTAAATAATCAACTCCAACTCGGAGTTGGTTCGGGTTGGGGATGCAACACCGAGAGTTGCACTGTTGGTTCACAGCGGACCACCACAGTGAAAAATCTCGACCTGGCAAGATTTGTCACTGTGGTGGTATTTCACTGTTTTAGTGTTGTTATCTGGACATGATACCATATTTCATGAGTATATATCAACCAAAAACCATGCATGACACCTCAGTATTGCATAACAGAGAAGGTGGAAGGGTTATACAGTTTGCAGAAATGGAAGTTCTGGATAAAATCAATAAATTAAAAAATAACAAATTGGCAGAACCAGATGGAATAAATCCTAAATTCCTCAAGGAATTAAGTAAAGGCCTAGTTGGACCGATTACAAAGCTGTTCAATGCATCCCTAATTGAAGGAGACACACTGAAGGAATAGAGGGAAGCTACTGTTATACCAATCCACAAAAAAGGTGACAGAAAAAAAGTTGAGAATTATAGGCCCATTAGCCTTACATCTATTTTGAGTAAAATGTTAAAAGGTTTAATCTAAGAATATACAATCAAACACATTAAAATATGTGGATACCTAGATATAGCTCAACACAGTTTCAGCCCCGGACCATAATGTCTCACCAATTTATTAAATTTGTTTGAGCCTATAAGTGCAGCACTGGATAAAGAAATGCCTGTTGACATTATTTTTCTGGATTACTCAAAAGCGTTCGACTCCGTCTCCCATGAGGTACTACTTGAGCAGTTAACTGTTCTGCATCTTCCCTGTAATATAACTGCTTGGGTGAAATCGTGGCTGACAAATAGATGCCAAAGGGTAAGCATCAGAGGTTACTGTTCAGACTGGGGTGAGGTGACTAATGGAGTACCTCAGGGTTCCATCTTGGGAACTACACTTTTTAACATAGTGATCTCATCCATGAAAGCTTCAGATGGGGCCTGGGTGTGAAAATACACTGATGACAGCAAAGTGGGAGCTACTGTAAACAATCAGGTTGCAGCAATTGAACTGCAGAAAGATTTGAATCAACTAGAGCAATGGGCACAAAAAAACAAATTAAGCTTTAATCTAGATAAATGCAAGGCCATGCACTTAGGCTTAAGAAATCAGAAATTTAAGTACAAATTGGCCAGCCCGTTGTTGCAAGGGCAGGGCGCCGACCTGTGATGCCGGCGACCCGGGTTCGGGAACGGGCCCGGGATGTCGGAAGGCTAGCCGGGGGGAGAAGGATTGAGCGTCCAAAGACTGTTCTCCTTCTCCAGTGGGGGCGGGTGGGGAGTGTGTCGGCATTACACAGACACCTAGCAGAGGCTGGGTGTACCACTTATGCCGATGCCAATACGTTCAGAGGGCAGGGCAGATGCTGGTCATCATTGCACATCCATGCCCTCGCAAAAACCAGGGAGAAAAAATTGCCACCTACCTGCCTAGATGACACTCGCCCCTCAGCAGCGATCAGCTCCCAGGCTGACTCCCAACCTATCCCATTGATTGTGGCACCTTAAGAGGGGTCAGGTGCCACAACCCCACCCTGGGGGGCAAGCCAGGGGGTATCGGGAGTTGCAGCTGATGTGGGAGTGGCCGTCGAGGGGTCCATGACCGAGCAGAGGTAACAGCGTACTAGAATGTATTTTTAGGAACATTAAAAGTAGGAACCCATCAGTGATTGTACCCTTATATACACATCACTTGTGAAACCACATCTTGAGTACTGCTCACCCTTCTGAGAACCGCAAAACAAGACAGGTGAAGTATTGATTGAGGGGGTACGGAGAAGGACAACTAAACAAATTGAGACGACACACCAGAAGAGTTATGGCGAAAGACTGAGTGACTTGGGCATGTACTCAATGTAATACAGACGGCTGAGGGGAGATCTATGCCTAGTATTTAGTGCATCCAGAGACAATTATATGTGGGAAACTATCAGACTAACATCTCAGGATTCCACAAAATGTACACGCACACATGGGCTGAAAATAAAAGGAGAAACAAACAGAACAAATAAGAGAAACAAATGGTTCAGCCAAAGGGTGGTTACAGCATGGAATATCCTACCAGAGGCCATAGTTACGAGTAACACCATGGAGTCATTCAAAAAATCCTTGGACCATTGTATGGGAAATAAAAAATATGAGTACCACTACTTAAAAGTGGCGAGCAACATTGGGTCTTATGTCCTCCCAGCTCGTATTATCCTATGAATCCTATGAATGAACCTTATTCTCTCTTCAAGACAGGGTTTCAGTAGCAACCTCCGAAGAAAGAAAAACGCAGTCCCCTGTTCCTGGACATTACAGACCTGGATCAAATAGGCTTTATCTAGGGCAAACAGGCCCAGATAATGTCAGATAAACAATCAATGCCAAAAACATAATTAAATGCCAAAAAATACCCCAAATTTATCAACCACACTGGGCAAGTAGTCAAGCAGATGAACCAGAAACTGAGTGTCTGCTACCGCCTGAAGCACCTTCTGACCCTGGAGGTGCTTCTGGCAATTGCTCAAGGCACACTACTACCTCTCCTGGACTACTGCTCTCCTATCTTTTCCCAGTCCTCAAATCAATGCCTCGCACAGATGTATGCCACCTTCAACAGCATCTGCAGGTTTGTAGCACTTGCCCCGTACTACACCCATCACCATGCCCTTTACACTACACTTGGCTGGATGTCTCCTCAGGCCTGCCGTGACTATCTCATAGGCACCCTTATCAACAAATCTCTTCGCGGTGGGATTAGCTCCCCTCTAACAAGACTCCTTAGTATCAAGTCTGGAACACGTAAACTAAGTGAGGTCCTCCTCTCAAAGTTTCCGTGGCCATCACCGGATCTCAACTGAGATGGGGCAAAGTGCCTTCTCCACTGCTGCCCGTAGGCTCTGGAATGGCTTATCAGCCTCACTCCACTCACTAGGCACTTCCCAGCTCTTCAAATCCTATTTCAAAAATGCCCTCTTAACCCCCACGGCCTGCAGGTGCACCTCCTGATATGGGACTAGGGGCAACGCTTCTATTTGTATGAACTATTGTACTGTATCACCTCCCCTGCTATAATGAATCCAACACACTGGTTATCTGTAGGAACTGTTGGACTATCAGTATTATCCAAACTGGAAGTATCACCTCCATTTGTATGTTGATTCCGTGGTACTGGTTACTGATTGAATTTGTTTGACATGTTTTTTTTCTCCGATTGTAAGTTACTAATTATGTATTGTGTGCTAGATCCCATGTTTCTGTATGTGCCATCTTGAGGGCCCGGGTCATTCCTGACAGTGGTCCCTTGGACCAGTGTACTACCCAGTTATCAAATAAATAAAGACTGGACCTTGGAATCTCTCCCCTCGCCTTGCCCTGGGTTACATGCCCAGGCTCATTCAGGTAGAGTTCTACCATGTCTACTGCCTAAAACTCCCTAAGGTATATGCCTCGACTTCTGCACTACTCCTGTACAACTAACATGTTTAATTAAGCAATAATGCACAACAGGGTGGGCGTTGTGTTGGCATAACGTCACGCCTCGGGTGGTTGGGCACAAGGTCGCAGGCCGAGTGTGTTCAACACACAATAAGTGACATTATCCCAGCACGACACAAGCCCTGGAGTGCATTACTGCTATTATACAATGGCTTTTTGTTTTAAGAAGAATAAAATGGGAAAATGTGTTTAAACTATATATATATATATATATATATATATATATATATATATATATATATATATATATATATATATATATATATATACATATACATATATACATACACACACACACGTAATACACACACACACACACACACACACACACACACACACACATTTTTTACTTTTGTTAGGGAGGTATACCTTTAGGAAAAAAGTCCCTAATTTCTGTGTTGTCCAACAGGTGGTGCTGGCAGTAAATGGTTGTCTTGTAATGACTTGTAGGTGTCTTCCTGCGTGCAGAGACACTGGGTGAAAGTGGAGTTGGGACCTTTAGCAGACTGGGGGGAAGGGACTGTCTATATCCTTTTTTTTCCTTTGGTAAATACTGAATTGGACTGCAAAATAAGGTGAGGGACATGTGAAAAACTGGAGCCAGAGGACTGCCACTGAGCGACTGCTCAGAATGGTGCGGAATTGTGCACACGCTATCACAGTTGCGATGGGGAGCAGGAGATGGAAAAGCCATTTGGAGCCGTGGCTTTTTTGTACTTTTGTAGAGAAACATTAAAGTGTCATGAAGGTTATGCAGTACTTTTCCAAATGGCCGAATGTAGTTTTCATGCCACATTTTTTTCGTCAAGTCGAGCGGTGAAGTGCACAAATGGCAGTTATGGTCGGCGCAGTTTAGTGAAGCCGCTTGCTTGGGAGAAAAAAAATGGCATGAAAATTACATTTATTTTGTGCAGCAGTGTTGTGATTTTTGTGACTGCTTCAGTTATTTACTGACTTGCTGTTTTGGGGATGGTGACATCATCGGGGGGTTGAAGTGCTTTACAGGTGGCTTGGCGCAGCTGTAACTTGTGGAGGGGAGGCATAATTTGTGACTCCGTCATTCGGTCATGAGTGTGCCTGGATTTCACACATGGATGTTACACTCAGATATCATCATTGTCCCAGGCACACACTGACTAGAGGCCAGGGATTCTTTCTTGCCATTGTAAAATTATGTATAATGTACAGTGTGACTGCTTGAAAATAGCTTATTACCCTATACTGTAACCTGTACCCAAGTTGTTCAATAAACGTGAATTAAAAAAAGGGGGGCTGGGGTATGCCATGATACAGGTTAGGGGCTGGCAGAATAGCCTAGAGGTTAGAGTAACAAGCTGTGAATTAGCTTGGTACCTCCAGCAGAAATACCTGGGTTTGATTCCCACAACCTCCCCTTGCAAACTGTGTGACTCTGAGCAAGTCACTTAACTTCCCCAGTGCTCCCAGGTCATCCCTGAAAACAGCCACCTGTGCCTAGTGAGCCTTACCCGGTTACCAAAGAATAAAATAAAAATTAATAAATAAGGTACAGTTGCAGGAAGGGATAGTACAGTCACGAAGAACAGACTTGAAGGAGGAGGAGAGGCAGAGCATACAGACAGGGGAAGAGATTACTTATTTCTTTCAGTAAAGGTCTTTTTAGCCCCACACTCACGAACCCTATGGGTGTCAACTTTCAACACCCCCTCCCCCCCACATGGGTGTTTGCAGTCCCAGCAGCCACCACAAATACCTATTTTGGAGGCCATCTGAAAGTTGAAATCCATAGTCATTCTGTCGGGGTGGGGCCATAAAAAGGCCTTGACAGAAACAAAGTTGGTAAAAATATTAAAGAAACAAAGAGTTATGAACCAAAGGAAAAACTGTTGAACATTTAAATGAATGGCCCATTCATTTTTCAGTGCTTTTTGTTTAAGTCATTACTTTTAATTTTTTAATATTTTTACTTACTTTGTTCTTTAAGAGCTTTTCTTATCCCATCCTCAGGAACCCTATGGGTGTCAACTTTCGAATCTCCCAAATGGGTGTTTGTGACATCCGTAAACACCCGTTTCACTGGGGATTTAAACGTTTGTACCCATAGGGTTCACGAGAGTGGCTAAAATGGACCTTGACAGAAAAAAGAAAGAACAAGTATTACAAAATAAAGAAGTTAAAGAAAAGAAAAACATTAAAATGACAGTCCCATACAAATAAAAGGACCCTAATCATTTCAATACGCTCAATGATACAGCACGCTGACGGACACTGAGGAGTCAGCATCCAGGGATAGAGGAGCCATGATGTTGGACAAAGGTGGGTGTCACTACCCAGCCAGCCGCCAGCCGCAGAGGCAGCCCATCCCAGTCCCCCTAGAGGAATGGCAACTGAACAAGCACTTGGCAGCAATCCACAACACCCTCCCTTGGGAGAGGGGCATCCTTACAGGAGTCATGCTCAGCTGCAATCCAGTCACCATCCTCCAGGTGAGGGGGGGCATCCACATAGGTGCTGCTGTGCTTTGCACCAATGCAGCATGCCCACCTCAGACAGACATCACTGGCACTCACCCATGGTTTTTCATATGTAACCCCCCTGCAAATGGGGGTTCCCGGAAAGACTTCCTTGGGCATGCCTAAATGCCCACTGCCAGGCTGGTGTCCTGTGTCTTAATAGTTTAAACGTTACTGCCTGAGAGTGCCTGTATAGCCTCTGTGTATTGTCTCTTTAAGAGCTGCCTTTATCGTAGTTATAACTGATCTGGGTGGGGGCTGAGTGTTTCTATGCTCGAGGCCCGCCTGGGCTGCCAGATAATCACTCCGTTCTGCCATCGCTACTTGCACAGAGGGAGCTCTGTTAGAAGTCGTACCCATTTGCTGAACAGCTGTTATAATAGTAATGTTATTGGAGTTTTCCTAACCTGCCTTTCTTGCAGCACGGACATTTCTGCATTGTGCCACCATCTTGGCTCGGGACTGAAAGTTTGGACCAATCAGTACCTTTGGGGACCCTAAAATGGTGTCTGTCCCCAGGGGTCTTGTGGGAGGAAAATTCTGTAGGACTTGTAGTTTTGGAACTTTGGCACCCAAATGGACCTGGAGGGGGGGCCCTTGCAGTGACTGACAGATGGATCAGAGAACCAAACTTTTTGGATTCTGGGGAAAGTCCCAGTCTGTTTGCACCTAGAGTCTGTCTGAGTTGGGAAGTGAAAGAGTGAACAACTCGAGATAGTCGAGCAGCAGTTCTGCATAGTTTCGCGTGGGAGAACTGTGGAAGGGCTGAGTTTTGGCCTGCCTGCCTGCTGTCCCTGAGAGGAAAAGTGTGAATTTATTCGGACTGAATCTGAAGGTAAAGAGAGATTAAAGCCACTGAACTGTGACCAGGCTCAAAACCTGAAGAAGACCAAAGGTTTGCTGAACGCAATCGGCCTGTCAGTAGTACCTCCAGCCACCTCTGAACTCCCAGTTTGGTGCAGGGACTCTGTAATTATGACCGGAGAGCCACCTGCCTGGTACAGTAGAATTTCTTACATGTAAATGCGCTGTGTGCTGTTAGTGGGTCATGATTTGGTTCTCCACTGTGTGCTGAACTGTGTTCTGCTTGCTGGAGGCTGCATCCAGCTCCACCAGACTGAATCTGCATTCATCTCCACTTGGCCTGGGTCTAGCCACACTGGCCCAGCCAGACTACTCACACCACAGAGAAAGCCATCAACGAGAGACCTGCCTGGGGATCGGCTCCCTGCTCAACGCATTGAACAGGAATGACGAATCGGTGATTCGTGTGGGCCCTGCTTCTCCTGGCACTCCAGCTCAACAACCTGTAGTCTCAATTTTGTCCTACCTGTCTCCTGTATTGGGTATTGTGAGTAAACATCAGGGTAGCTCCCTGCAACAAAAGCTAAATCTCAAGTGGTGTCAAGGCCCCTGGAACTCTGCGGTTTCGGAATTTGCCACAGAATTTGCATCATGCCGCATAATATATATAGTGCCGCAGAATTCATTGTTTTTGGTGAATTTTCATATAAATATACTGTTTTTCCATAGTGTCAGGCTTTCTTTCCCACCTCGTTTATCCTGAAGCCCCTCCTCTATGCTCAGCATATGATGTCATCGATGACATCACATCATATTTAGTCAATGACAGGACTGCATTCTGCCAGAGAAATGAATAAATCATGCCACAGAAATCAGAAAATGCTGCCCCAGAAGTCAAGGAGCCCTGCCGCAGAAATCAGAAAATTCTGCCGTAGAACACCAGGGGCCCTGAGTGTTGTCATCTGATTGCATTGTTGTTTTTCCTTTCACGAACTGAGCCCTCCGGCTCCGGATTACAAATAGAGTGTTGTGCATGTGTCTATCTCCCATCACAGGGCCCCAACCAGCTGTGATGCCAGCCTACCCCGGGCAACGTTCCAGGCTAGCCCACCTTAGTCCCACCTGGGTACCCAGAGTGTGTGATTGTGTAGGGACTCTGAATTGCAAGCATAACTGTATGACTGATTTAGCCAGTAAGCCAATCAACCTGATCACGCTCCTCCCTTGTTCAGGCCCCCTGAATAAATCAGATCCAATTCTTTTTGCATTTAATCTGACTGTGGTTCTAGTTTGTACCAAGAGCACTGTACTGTTGTTGTTTGCTGTGCCTAACCTTGTTTTACAGGTGGTCTCCAGGACTGACTTGATGAAACCTGTTCTGGTGGTAAGTGCCAAACGAGTGGGGAATTGTCTGCTGAATAGGAGTTATTGTGAAAGTGTGTGTTACCTAATGTTTAGGCCACTAGAGGGGAAAGAGGGAGGTTACAGTGTCCCGGAGGGCTGTACCCAGGTTAGCTTGATGACTAACAACCCTGTACTCTAGGTGGAGGCACCTGTTTCTGTACCCAGGTCCCTCAACCTGCAACTAGCCAAGCAGGCAGGGTAGTAGCCCTTGGGATAGCATCACCTAGGGGTTACACATAGATGTTCCAATTTTGCAACCTTTGCATGTGCTTTGGTGGACAAGTGGGCTGAAGAAACTGTTTATCTGCATTCACATAAGGGCAGAGGGAAAGACATTTAACAGCCCTGCAGATTAACTGCCCCAGGGAGAAGGTGGGCTGGCATGCTGAACCTACACCTCTACTACTTGGCCATGCAAGTGGCCCCTGTGATTACATGGACTAAGCAACACAGGAACACAGCCTGGCTAGAAATAGAAATGATCCAACCTCTGCCAGCTATGATGTTCACCATGCTGCACATTCCCTTGACACCCTGCCTTATTTCTACAATCCCAAACCCAAGGACAAGGCACACAATGAAGATGCTGGTGAGGGCCAAATGGATCACAAACACACCCAGTGAACTGGGCCCATTATCCAGCATACTAGGAGATCTACAATCATGCCCCCTGGCACAGTTCCTGGACTCCATTATCCATCATACTAGGAGACCCACAATCATGCCCCTTGGTATAGATCCTGGATTTCAGAAATGGAATCAGCTGACACTGATGCACTATACACACCTAGTGCAAGAGGCACATTGTGTTTCCTCTGAAGACCTCCAACAAACGTATGGACCACCGAAACAGAACTTTCACAGATACCTTGAAGCCAGGCTCTATCTAACCTCAAATAATCTAATGGCCAAGTGGGCAAAGTGTTAACCCCCCTGGAGGAGTTCCAAAATTGAGTGGCTATGATTAAGGGAAGGGGGAACCATAGTGAGATGTTACCAAGTTCTCTAGAGGGATGTGCACCTGGAGCTCGACCTATTAAACAATTGAGAAGTGGAATCAGAGACCCTGTAACTGCAGAGAAATTGAATAAAACATTAACTTTAGGCTGGAGGGTCAAGGCCGACCCTGGTTGGAGGGAGTTCTGGTGGAAGTGTCCACGGTTACACAACACTTCAGTGGTAATTTGACAAATCTGTGCTGGAGGGGTTGTGGGCCCGCTTTCACATATTTTGGGACCGCCCAACAGTGCAGCCATACTGGGCACAAACACATGGGGTTTTACAGCAACTGTGGACCACCCCAATCCTTAACACATTCACGGCCCTAGTACTGGGGGAGCCAGTTCCACAGGTAGGAAACCACACTCAGCAAAGACTTTATAGGGCATTCTGCATGGTGGCTCTGAAGGGGGAATCACCTAACTGTGGCTACTGGCTGCCCCGTCAACCTTGGCATCATGGATTTACGGCATGGGTGAACTGTGAAGAATGGAGAGGATAATGGCCACTCAGGTTAACCCTGGGAAAGCGTATGGCTGTATAGCAGAGGTGGGAGACTCACAGATACACAGATACATAGATACATAGACACTGTTGGCAGATAAGGGCCTATGGCCCACCCAGTCTGCCCATTTGAGCATGCAAGTTCACTTTATGTTTTTCTAGAAGTCTGCTGCCCCTTACCCCTGACCTCCAGAATTCCCTTATGTCCAGCCCATGCAATCTTAAATCCCGTGATTGTTTCAGCCCCCAGCACTTCCTCTGGCAGGGTGTTCCACTTGTCCACCACCTTTTCTGCGAAGAAATTCTTTCTCACGTTTCCCCTGAATCACCCTTCCTCCAACTTCATCCCATCCCCTCTAGTCTTGGAACATCTTTTTCGCTGGAAAATAGTGTATTCCTGCACCCTGTTCCTCCCTGTAAGATACTTGCATATCTCTATCATATCCCCTCTCTGCCTCCTCGCCTCTCCTCCAGGGAGTACACATTTAGGCCCTTCAGCCTGTCCTTATAGGACTTGTGATGCAATCCCTGTACCATCTTGGCTGCCCTTCTCTGAATCTTCTCTACCCTATGTCCTTACAGAGGTAAGATCTCCAGAACTGTACACTGTACTCCAGGTGGGCCTCACTAATGTACTCCAGGTGGGGCCTCACTTGTACTCATACAGCTGGTATTTCTATGTAAGGAGGAATCTGGCTTCTGAAACCCTCAATTCATCTCTCCCTGCCCCCCAGGTTACCTCAACAAAAATCAACACTTACATAGGAATGCTTGTTTGGGTTGGGCTTGTTATATGCCATAAAGGTTTTATTTTTCTGTTTCCACTCAGCTGTCTGGTATAAACAACAAATATACTGAATGGACGTTCGGTTAAGAACATTAGACTCCACACATTATGAAACTGTTGGGAGTCCACCTGTAAAGAAGGGATGTACAGTATATATAGGATTACCCTGATGTAGTGTTTAGGCACAGACAATGTACTGCTTGTGGTTAATTTGTTAACCAGGTAAGCACACTAGACAGCCAAGTGCCTATTGTCAGGTAATTTTCAGGTAATGCCTGGTAATGTACACACTTCATCTGTCCATGGATTGCTGATGCTGTTTTTTTTTGGTTTTTTTTTTTTCCCCCAACCTGGGTGGTACCTTATTCCCTCTCATAAAATGGGTAGAAACAGTAAAGCAATCTGATATGCTGCAGTCCTTGCTGGCTATGTCTTGTTTTGTTCTTATACCACACTAAATAAGTGCCAAAAATGGCAACCCACTTGCCAAGAATATCCTTGTGCCACCCTGCTTTCACAACTCGAAATCTGCCATCTCAGTTGCCTTAGAAAAAAAAGTCAGAAACCACCATGGAAAATCGAGCAAAATCAGAGCCACAAAAGTAACTAAAACACTCTCACAACACTTAAAAGTGTTGTTTCTAGTTTGCAAAGCCTCTCACTGTCCTTCCTGAGCCACTCCCTTCCCCTCCACAGGTCCAAATATCGCAGAGTGTATGAACTCCCTCCCAATCCACAAGCAGACGGAGACTGACGGATTTTTGTGTAAAGCCCTACCTAGCCTGCTGCCGGCAAGACAGTCAGGAAACCGCTGTCTGTCAGCAGCCCACAACAGCTAGTGGTGAGCAAGCCAGAGCAGGCTCCAGCCTGAGTCGAGCTAAAAGACTGGTTCTGCTCTGTTCAACCTCTATAAGTAACTGAGAGCCAAGGTCAAGACAAGCCTGTTATGCTCAAAGTAAGCAGTTCTATCAGCCTGAGCAGTCAGAGTAACGTCTGAAACGTTCAACTACTATGTAAAGAACAGCCTTCGGTAGCCAAGGCTTGGCTCATAGCGTCAAGCCAGACCCCTGACTCAGCTCTGGCTTGGCTCACAGTGAAAAATTCCTGGCTTGCCTACCTCTAGCAACAGTGACCTACAGCACACTACAGCGCCCCTAGGGGCAGAAACAAGTGGAACAGCACCCCAAAGGAAAGGGGAAAGATTATTTCAAATAAAAATAAAAAAATCTACCAATTTTTCAATAGATACCAGTTTCTTAAAATATACCTATTTTATAAGCACAATAACACACTCCGGGTTGTAGGTCATGCTCTGATAAATGCACTTCTAGGGGTAGTATGGTACTCAGACTGTGGCCTCAGGTCTCACCATGCCACTAGGCACGAATTCATCTGAGCTTATAAAATGTGTACAGACAGTTCTCAAATCTGAGCGGCTGGCACCCTTGCCAGCCATATGTTTTATTTAGGTTATACCACACTAAAAACAAGTCCCCCCACAAAAAAAATATCCTTATGCTACCATGCTTCACATAACCAAAAACCACCATCTTGTTTTCTCGGTAACTCACCAGCGGTCTCTCACTTCCATCCAGCAGACAGCAAGACTGTCTGCACTTTCACGCAAGACCCAACTAGTTTTTATAATGGTAGTACAACTGTTGGTGCAGTTTCAAATGGCACACAACGCACCGAGAATGGAAAAAAATGTTCACAGTTAGAATGTCTCTTCATTTGTAAGCAGCCAGGGGGCGGCTGCAGGGAAGCGCTGATCACAGGAGAGGAGGCTGACACCACGGCAATGGCAGGACCATGGAGCTGATGAGGAAAGTAGAAGAAATTAACTTCTTCATATTTACTGTAATTTCCTTTTCTGTTAGCTCCAACATTGTCAATGCATAATCATAACAACTGGGTATAGTGCACCCCTACCAGGGGAATGGCACAGCCCAAGCTTTAGAATGTTGAGCATATGAGGATTCCATGCTTCAGCAACTCCCCAGTTACCACCTACCTCGCAGTGCCATGATAGCTACACATTTTATACCTTATAATCTACCATTAACATAAACACATTGCCATGTGTAAATAAAAAACTATCTTACCTTCCAGGCAGACGTCCAGGGAGGAGAAGACTCCCCATTGGACTCAAGGTGTGGACAATTTAATGCTCCTTGCCTCAAGAACCATCCTGTATGAATGGCAGGTTCTCATCTTTTTCACATCTGGAAACTGAGGCTGATCGCCACTTAGAATTCCCAGGCGACAACTACGTGCAGTGAGGCCACCTGTAACAAGGAAAAAATACCTCACGAGTTACCAGTAAAACTGTTAACCTGTGGCGCAGACTGATCAAAAACAATCCTTTCATGTTATATTATATTATATTATATTATATTACATTACATCACATTAGTACAGTATAGCAAAAAGAGGGATGTCCGGAAAAATTTGTAGGTGGGCTTACAACAGGACATCACTCCTAGCATACAGGATAAGATTCTCCTCCAGAAGCAGGCTCCTGGGAGGGCCCCATTGACAATGTTGGAGCTAACAGAAAAGGAAATTATGGTAAGTGTGAAGTTAATTTCTTCTTTCTGTAGCACTCCACATTGACAATGGGTAATCATAACAACTGGGTTCTAAGAAGCAGTACCCAGAAAAAATGGAAGGAGAGAGAAGATTATCCCATATGCCAGAGGCAAGCACTAAGAATGACTTGCAAACTGCTGTCTGTAATACTCTGCGACCAAACTGCGTCAGCCAATCTCGAAACATCAAGATGTATGTTTGAGCACGTGTGGACAGGAGACCACGCAATTTTCTTGCATAACGTAAGCAATAATACCTGACAGGGTGGGCGGTATTGGGCAATACCAGATCACCCATGGGCATAATGAGGCCCGACGCCACAGGCGGAGGGCCTTATAGTCCCTGGAAGGTCTGGTATTGCCCAATACTGCCCACCCTGGAAGGTATTACTGAGCTTAGAAAATGGCCCCATATATTTTACATGTTTGAAAACAAATTTTTTATGTTAAATGTCTTATTTATTTATTTTTTCTTGGTAATAAAATAGATCATCCGTCTGCATTTGGGTGCTGTGTTTTATTTTTAAAGTTAAAAACTTTTATCTTATTGCAGGCTCCGTAGTTGTATGTGGTTGCCATGGTTACTTGCCATCTCTCTCTCACCCCCTCCCCCCGATACAGACACAGAGGGCTTAAGCTAAAATGCTTGTGTTTAGTGTTTTATTTATTTATTTTTAACATATACTATACATTGATTTGTTTTAATTGTTTGATCTGGGAATCCGGAGCGAGCGGTAGTGGCGGTTCGGCAGCATGGGATAAAAAGAAAAGTCAGCGTTCTGTGTCCTGTGTTCAGGTACACTGGATTTCTGGTGACAGTTATTCATTTTTTGTTCATTTTGTTTGTGGCAGTGAGAGAGATTACATTTGAATAAACTGAGTGGGGAAGAGTCGGGAGCAGCGTGGTGGTGGCGATCGTAGCGAGGAGCCAGCTGGTACGGACAACAGGTCCATAAGGTCTGTACATTTTCTGTGGAGAAGGTCAAAGGGAAACAAAAAAAAATACACTAACATTTACTTTTTGAAGACAGGTTACTTAAGTGGGCAAGTATTTCAATGCTTGTATGGTTGGGACTATAAGTCCGAGGAACGCCGGTTGTGGCACTGTGTGGACTTTGGCTCCACGGAGATGCAGACGGTTGCCGGCTTGTTTCCACTGCTACAGCAGCCAGCTTTTGAGGTGGCGGGAGCCGTGACTATATCTGTGCGATGTAACTTTAAGACTGTGCTGTGGTTCATAATGTTTTATTTTACTGCTGAAATACGGCAATTCAGATGTGAGTTAACACAAAGAATCGAGCACGGGACTTCACTTGCTGACTGAGGGGAAAAAAATGACCAGGTTGCTGTGCCTTAGTTCGGGCAGCTGGAGGGAAGGACGTGGCAGGTGGGGTGGTGAGCGAGTGACCGGATAGGAGGCTTCATGGCACAATGTAACAGCACTGTAGTGAATAAATTTTTTTTTTTTTAACTGTAAGATGGGACTCTGAAAAGGAAGGGGGGGTAAGGAGGTCAGCTGAGGTTATTACCGGTACCATCACGCAGCTGTTACTGAATTATAGAGCACTGGGGGTCCAGTATCTCTTGCTAAGTGAGGAGAAAAGTGGCGGCAATTTGAAATGTAAATTAGGTGTTTTAGCCAATTAGGAAGCAGGGTGGGCACTAGGATACTTCAGTGGGTGAAGGGGCACTATAGCCTGGTACTTTTTTATTTCCTGGGCATCTACTGAAAGTTAATGTACCCCCTGGCAAGGGTACCAGCCAATCAGATGCCAGGAAATAAAAAGCCCATTTTCTAACTTAAAAGTAATGCTTCACCTGCCTGTCCAGAGTGCCGTTTTAGTCCTGGAGTGGCGAGTCTTGAGGAGAGCCGGGAACCTCCTCTTACTACAACATTGGCCTGAAACAACGCAGGCCCGCACCATTTTAGCGAGGGTGGCCTAAAAAGGAAGGCCTCTTGCCTGTGCTTGTCTGTTCTACAAGAA
This sequence comes from Neoceratodus forsteri, assembly GCA_016271365.2. NCBI lineage: Eukaryota > Metazoa > Chordata > Ceratodontiformes > Ceratodontidae > Neoceratodus > Neoceratodus forsteri. The sequence goes on along the minus strand of CM057453.1, from coordinate 1,453,334,345 downwards.
CAGACAAGACTCTCAGACTCACAGAACACAGATGTGCGTTTAGATTAGATCTCAACAGTGCAAGACAAATTCAACTTGTGCAAAAAAAAACAACTAAATAAATACCTTCTCTTAAATAGAGAAGGCTGTGGACAGGCGGCCAGAGACCTATGTCCTGGACTCCTGGAAGGCAGAGATCACCTGAGGGACAAACACCTTCTGAGCACTGCCTGTCCTTATGCCTAATAAGGTATGGCTCCTTAATAGGAAGCCTGTGTAACAATACATCCAGCAATGTGTATGGGCATGGTTCTGAGAACTCCTTGCCAAGAGCATTCAGAACCCAAGAGATCCCACAGCAAACCAGATCAGGACAGTAAAAGTGTCCTACAAACACAAGCCAGTGAGTTCCTAAGCCAAAAAACCCCGGGGCTGTGACAGTAGAACCTGGCCTCTCACTGAGCTCTGTCAACCTCTCAGTCTTCTCATAGAAAACCACAAAACTGTGGAACAAGAGGCCGCTGAAGGAGAAAACCTTCCCTGCTGGCCCAAGGTAAAAGAGAGGGAGGTGGCCCCTACTGGAGCATAGACTGCAGACATAGAGGATTTCTGGCAGCCATCAAGGAGTCTTCCGGAAAAACTATACATAAATATATATTTTATATATTTATATATATATATATATATATATATATATATATATATATATATATATATATATACATACACACATACATACATATACATACACACACACATACATATATATATATATATATATATATTTTTTAATTGGGACGACCTCCTCCTCACAGGAGCCAGGCGCAAGCTTTTTCATTCCTGGATTTTTCTGTGGAGAGAGAGAAACCCTCAGCAGGTCTCTGCACACCAGAAGGTGTAAGGGTGCTTGCTGAGCAAGATTGCTAAGTCTGAGAACTACAGTCTACTTGGCCTCTCAGCATGTAACAAGGGGCAGCTCCCTCCAGAGCATATTTATCTCTATTTATTATTCTCTCTGTACACTTTGGAAAAAGGCATTAGCAGAGGAACAATATGCTCTGCTGAAGGCTTACTCAAGGCAGAACGACCACTGCCCCCATCTGTGGTCACCTAAAAGATTGAAGAACCTTCTCAGATCCAAGCCTTGTGGCTGGATGCAAACACACTTGATCAGAGGTCGACCAAACCAGTTGTACAGGAGTTCGAAAAAAAACACTGTCTCAACCTCCATTCCACGGGTTGAACAGACTGCGGCTTAAGCAGTCCACCCGAAGGTTCAACACCCCTGTCGGGGAACTGTTGACAGGCTGACAACCTCTTGAAACATCTCACGTGCCTTAACAGTTATGAACGAATGCACATTAAGGGGAGCTAGGTGGACCTTCCTGAATATTGATGTGGAGATGCTGCTCATAGGCTGACCAAGTTCCCGAGTGGGAAAATGGCTCCGATCCGTCCCACATCCATCTAGGCTGACATCTGTTGTGAGAACGAACTGCAGAAGTTCTAGTGGAACTTGCTCAGATCCTGCACACACATTCACTAACTCAGGGAGTGAGGAGGCTAAGGGGTTAAAGGAAAAACTGGCTGATAATCCTCCGAGGGATCCCAGACCTACAGTAAACCCACTGAATATGCTGCATCTGGAAGTGGGCCCACGTGATTAAACTGTCGATGCCTATCCTGAAGCCCAACAGCAGTGAGCCAGCGGGCCTCTGACAAAGTCACTATCCTGGAAAAAAGGCTGCAAAACCTTTCCTGATCTTGTGCTGAAAAATTACCACCAGGCATCCAAAGTCTGAAACAGCTCGGGAGAGCTCGTCTCCCGGTTCAACCTTAGCCATGTGACTCTGGCCTATCTAGAGAGCTGAGTACCGACCTCTTTGAATGAATAAGCAGGTTGTTCAATCAGGATAGCCATTAAGTCACCAGGACTACCAACACCCTCAAGGAACTCAGAGAGGCTGATGCTCGGGTAAAGACACGCCCTATGCTGGAGGATTGATCCAGTATCAAAACCTAAAAATACTCAAGGAGTAGGACTAACACAGGTAGTGTAGTGGCAGGCGCCCATCAGATGTACTGGGGCTTAGGAAAAAAAAACTTGCCTGAGCAATGCGGTGATTGATCTCCGGTGCTTCATCCAGAAAAATTGTGGAGCACAAAAATAATAATAATAACAATAGCTTTATTTATAAAGCGCCTTTCAAAACCAAGGTGTTGTACATAAATAGTCACAATAAAACAAACAATCTTCATAAAATCCTAATTAAAACATTGTCAATCCATAAAATCCAAACAGCAGCATGACATATCAGTTATTAGTATCAGGGAATGCCTGTAGAAATAAATATGTTTTTAAGGCTGACTTAAAACTTTCAACGGTCTGGTACTCTCTCACTCGACGAGGTAGAGAATTCCACAGGGTAGGGGCTACGTAAGAAAAAGACTGAGCCCCAAATGTCTTCAAATGCGCCCTGGGAATCTCTAGCAATCCCTCATCAGTGGATCGAAGTGGGCAGGAGGGGTGAAGGAGATCTTTCAGGTAGCGGGGTCTCTGATCATGTAGGGCTTTACAGGTCAGCAAGCCGACCCTGAAGGTGATTCACCACTGTACAGGCAGCCAGTGCAGTCCGCGGAGCTCAGGTGTAATGTGACTGGTCCTAGAGGTACCAGTCACAAGCCTGACTGCCGCATTCTGCACCAGCTGCAAGTGGCAGATATCAACCCCTAGAAGCCCTAGGTACAGAGCATTGCAATAGTCAAGGCGGGTAGTCACAAAGGCGTGGACTAGGGTCAAAAAATCATCAGGCGGAACCAGGTGCTTCACCCGGGCGATATTCCTCAGATGAAAAATTGAGGTCTTAACAACAGCCGACACCTGAGATTTTAGAGTCAGTTCACTCTCAAAAATAACGCCCAGGTTACGCACCTGATGTGAGGCCACTAATGGAACATCCCTGAGCCATAGCCCGGGACACTGTCCAATCAGCGTACCCACCGCCCGACGATCTGGGTCCACCACCAACACCTCAGACTTATCAAGATTTAATCTCAGCCAGCTAGTACTCATCCAGCCCTGGATCTCGGAGAAACTGTTGTTAAATACCGAGAACGCATCATCCTGTCCAGGCACGAAGGATAAGTACAGCTGAGTATCATCTGCATAGCAGTGAAAACTCAAGTCATACCTCCTAATATTGTCTCCCAAAGGCAGAATATATACTGCGAACAACATGGGTGCTAAAATGGAGCCCTGCAGAACCCCCACAGGATAGGGGAAGGGGGTCAGAGGAATAAATTCCCATGACCACCCTCTGAGTCCTACCCTGGAGGAAAGATGTAAACCACCTGAGGTCCATACCGGAGAGTCCACAGATGGTCCAGAAGCACTCCAATAGCACTCCATGGTCCACAGTGTCAAATGCTGCAGAGAGATCAAGAAGGATCAAGATGGAACAAGACCTCCGATCTCTTGCTATTAGGAGATCATTAAGTACCTGGACAAGGGCTGTCCCGGTACCATGTCTCTTCCTAAATCCAGACTGGAGAAAGTCATAGACATCGTGGGTGGTAAGATGGCCATCCAACTGCAGCGTAACTGCCTTCTCAATAATCTTACCCACAAAGGGCAGGTTTGAGACAGGTCTGTAGTTAGCAGGACAGTTCGGGTCAAGGGAGGGTTTTTTCAGGACCGGGCGCACAACCGCCTCCTTAAGGAGACCAAGAAAGATCCCCCTCTCCAATGAACTCCAAACTATCTCTGCAAGGATCAGGCCGATCTCATCTACGTAACCCACCAAGAGGTGCATAGGGCCCGGATCCAGACTACAGCAGGTTGGCCGCAGAGACTGGATGACCCTCACAATATTGATGAGTTCCGGCTGGCCAAAATCCGTCCAAACAGACCGGGTGCTTTTGACATCCCACCGACCATCACAACATCCACTGGAGGTGGACTGGCTGATCTCGGACCTGATGGCGGCAACCTTGTGTGCAAAAAAATGAGCAAACTCATCACACTTCTCTTGTGAAAAAGCTCCCACAGACTGAAGACAGACTGGATTGCACAATCTGTCCACAGTCCGGAAGAGCTATGTTAGTCGATTTCGTGCAGCGGCAATCTCCCAGGACAGGAACTCTGCCTTCTTACGGGTGATTGTCGATTGATAAAAAGTATAACGTTGCATCTATCTAAGCCTGTCGTCATCTAGGCCCGCGTTCCGCCAGACCCTCTCCAACCTTTGCCCCACTCTCCTCAACTCCTTCAGGATCCCATCAAACCACTGAGATCCTGGACGGAGGGTGAGGGGGTGACGGCGAACACAAACAGGAGCAATGGAATCCAGGGCCACTGTTACCACCACACTGTAGGCAACCACCAGGTCCCCCGAATCCATGCATTCCCCCAGCCTGTTCAATAGATCCAGAATCGCCATTAGGCCATCAGGTGTCACGCCCGGCAAAGGGCGGTACTGGACCATCTCTGTAGGGGCAGGCCCATTAGGGGGAGCATCAAAACCGAACCTTATTGTGTGATGGTCAGACCATCCAACTGGTTCCACCACCAAATCGGATATCTCCATCCCCAAGAGGAACACCAGATCCAGTGAGTGACCCCTAAAGTGAGTAGCGGAGGTAACAACCTGCATGAGGCCCAACAAAGTCAATGGTTGGAAAAAATCAAATCCAAATTGCGAGAGTTCATCGTCAACCCAAGCATTGAAATCCCCCAGAATCAACCATCTGAGGGATCCCAATACCACATCAACAATGAAGTCCACTATTTCCTGCAGGAATTCTTTCTCATCTCCGGGCGGACGGTAGACGAGTAGTATCCTGCAACCCACGCCCGCACCCACGATACCCTCAAAGGATCTGGTGCACCCCACTAGCACCTCAACAAGGCCCAGTTCTGGTCAAAAACAGATAGCTACACCCCCGCCCCTACGATCCATCCTCGGACGATGTATCATCGAGTATCCTGGTGGAACAGCCAAGGCCAAAAAAAGTACAGGCTCTTGAATTAAGAAAACCTGACAACTCCCAGACTTTCTGGGGCCCACAGAATAAAACGAACAGGACCACTTGAGCTCACTGATTAGAGGGCCCTGTAGTCTGGCACAAGAGAGCCAGGAGCTCTGACGACATCCGGTCTTGCTGCCGCCCTTGAAAACTGGGGCAGAGACGTGCCCCTTAAGAAGGCGTCTGACATTGTTCTGGTCCAAATTGAGGAAAACTCCTCTAATCCGTACTCCCAAGAAAAAAGGGGGGTCAGAGATGGGCCACGTTCTCTAGTGAGGCACCATGCTTGTGGTGCTGGGCCTTCTGCATGGTGCCTGGCCAGTGTTCCTCTGATACTTTAACACGGTTATCTGAGTACACTCCTCCATTTCCAGGAGCCAGTCTCCAAGGGAATGGAACTCCCCTCGGAACTGTCTACACCAGCCGTTACCATAATCCCATTGGGTTATTGTATTCTGCGTGTTTAAATAGTATCCAGGTTGGAATCAAACCATAGACCTCCGAGGCATAGAATTAGTGGGTTCGCATCACAATTTGCAACCCAAGATCAGGAAAAAGCTAATCAAATCTGGCAATGATTAGCAGTCATTGCTAATCATTGCCAACTGGTCCTGGGTCCTGTAAAAGTGCCCTATTGGGCACTGTCACTTTTTTTTTTTTTTTTTTTTTTTTTTATTTGTTTCAGTCTGGGTATCCTTTTTTGTCCTCCTTCTCCTCCGCGCCCCGCCCCACAAATCCCGAGCTATATTGTGATTGGTCCAGTGATACTCATGTTCCTCCCCCCCACCTGGTCTCTGCGCAGGAGAAACGTGAGGGAGTCCTTTTGTAGTGCACCCAGAAGAGCAAGTAGGTGTTGGGAGCTCCAGCTGGAGTCAAAAGGTGAGTTATCTTAATTTTCTTTTTTTTTTTTTTTTTTAATTTTCTCCGTCGTTGTTGGCGTCGTCCGGTAACTTACTAAATTTGTTACTGTGTTTTGTAGGTCAGAAACAAGCCAGAGGAGTGACCAGAAGTGATCACACCGAGGAGAAGCCAGAGGGAAAAGGCCAAGACCGCGACAGGGCACGGGACTTGGACGGAGCAGAGAGCTGGCGGCTGTAACGCGGGGCGAGGCACGGTTGGACGCAGATTTCGGCGACCAAAGCAAGACGCAGCGAGAATCAGGGAGCAGCTAAAAAAAAAAAAAAACAAGTAAAACATTTTCATTTTGGTCAGGGAGCCTGCAGGAGAGAAAGGGTACATGGACTTCAGGGCACAGATGGGGGGGCGGCAACGGGCATGGCCTGGAACAGTATGGACTGTGGGTGGTGGGAGAAGGGCATGATCACTTGGCAAGTAAGATGGTGCCCTGCTTGAACTATATGTTTGTGCCCTGCTTTGCAGTGAATTTGGGAACAGAACAGTGAAGTAACTGTAGTGAACATCTGGGAACAGAAAAGACTATGTGCCCTGCTTTGTAGAGATCCATGAGGGGAACCTAAAGAACTTAAGTGCTCTGCTAGCTGTGTGCCCTGCTCTTTGCAATGAACATTTGTGGGAACAGAAAAAAAGACTAAGTAATGTGCCCTGCTTTGCAGAGATGAGGGGAACCACTACTTAAAGAACACTTTTTATGTGCCCTGCTTATGCTGTGTGCCCTGCTCTTTGCAGTGAATATTTGGGAACAAATTAATAAGACTAAGTTATGTGCCCTGCTTTGCAGAGATCAATGGAACCAAAAAGACTTAATGTGCACTGCTAACTTGTTGTGCCCTGTTCTCTTGAATTTGGGAACAGAAAATTAAGACTTAAAGTAACGTGCCCTGCTTTGCAGAGCTTTGTGGGGAACCAAAAAGACCCAGCCATTATGTTGTGCCCCCTGCTCTTTACAGTGAACATTTGGGAACATAATAAAGACTAAGTTAAAATTTGTGCCTTGCAGCTTTGCAAAGATCCATGAGGGAACCAGAAAATGTACCCTGCTAAGTGTTGTGCCCTGCTCTATGCAGTGAACTTGGGAACACAGAATAAGACTAATGTGTCCTGCTTTGCAGAGATCCATGAGGGGAACTTAAAGACTTGTGCCCTGCTTTGGCAGTGTTGTAAAAAAAATAAACTACGAGAAATACTGTCTGCCCTTTTTCTGAGTAGAAAATGAAAATTTAAGTGGTGTGCCCTGCAACTGCAGAGATTTTACACTTGAACTTAACTGCTAAGTGTTTGTGCCCCTATTTTTACAGAGGAAGGAACTAAACCATGCCCTTTGCATTCTGGACACACTGGACACTTAGTCTGACAGCAAGCCCACATAAAAAACTTAAGTAACATGCCCTGCTACGCAGTGACTGCTGTCTGCAACATACAATTATTGGAAGGGATGCCCCGCTTAGACACAGGAAGGGTTTTTGGTCTCAGAGACTCAGTGCCAGCGACTTGGGGGGGGGGGGGAGCCTGGGGGTCACAAATCTGCCGCCATTTCCTTTTTTCAGTACACAAAAAGCCTTGTGTGTTAATTTAAGTTGCACACCCTGACACCTTGTTTTGCTAACTTTAAACTTTTTAATAATTGCAGTCTGCAACATGGTTGGAGTTAAATTAGCTACTGCAGAGGGATGGTGCTAAAAATATGATCCAGAAAAAAACTGGCTACAGATAAGCAGTGAGGGAGACTGTGCAGTGCATGTTAGTTGCAAATTATGCTGTGAGTACAGAGATGAGCTACGTGGGTTGAGGAACTTCAGTGAGGCATTCATTGCAGGGATTACAGGCCCCCAGCTAAAAGCTGACACCATCCGGAAACATCTTCTGACAGAGCAGCACAAGAAAGCTGTTAACATTTTGAAATTTGGTATAACAAGGTCACCACTTGATATATATCACCATACCACAATTGGTAAGTTTAAAATAGTGGGGGGGGTTAGGAGTTGGACCAAGACCTAAAAATTGTTTTATTTATTTGCAGGGAGAACTTTTAGTAATGCAGAGGAACAGCATAGAACGATTCTAGGCAGGCTGATGGAGATCCTGTATACGATGGCCAAAGAGGACATCCCTATTAAAAAGTCTGAAGCGACAGCAGAACAAGACAAGCACCATGGAGTTCATTTGGGCAATAAATACATTAACGCTGTTAATGGGAAAGAACTCACAATGTGTATTGGCAAGAACCTTGAAGAAAACCTGCTGGCAACTGTCAAAAAATGCAAATTATTTTTCAGTGCTTATGGACGGTAGTACTGACAGTGGTGTAACTGAAAAGGAACTGGTTTACGTAATTTATGCAAATCCCACCAATGGTCATGAGGAGACTACATTTTTACAAATGAAAACTATATCAGATGGCACAAGTGAGGGTTTGAAAAATCTCCTTTTAGACATTCTTACAGACTGTGGACTTAATATAAAAAACACGGTTGAGTTTAGAGCTGATGGGGCAGCTGTAAACATGGGTGTAAGACAGAGTCTTGCTTCTCTTTTAAGAGAAGACATACAGTAGTTAGTTAGTGTTCATTGTGTAGGGCCCCAGAGTTTGGAGCACCACAGAAAGAAAAAACAGAAAAGTGCTCAGCTTTAATAAGTGCCTCAGTACAGTAAAAGGTGCCCATGAAATGCCCAGGTGCCCAGTTTAAGATGCTAGCATCAAAACCTGTTCAAACCCTGTCTAAAATATTGTAAATAGTTCAGAAATAATGCAAAGTTAAGCCTTTATGCCAGCTTCAGTAAGTGGAATGCCATGCTGAGCAAACAGAATGCCAAGCTGAGCAGATGGAATGCCCACTGTGTGGCACCTGCCATGCCTTCCAGAACTATAACCCAGTTTGTTATAGTTTTAAAAAATAATTATCTGTTAGGGAGATTCGTGGGGACTGTGGAGGAGAGAGGACACAGAAAGCAAGGAGGGACCAGAAGAGGTTGCCAGGAGGGCTGAAGCTGTCCCTGAGGGCTTTGCTGTGTGCCCCTAGAAACAGCCTACCATCAAGTGTTTGGTCCATGGTGCCATGGTGAGGCGCCAGAAAGTGAAGAAAACGTCCCGCTGTTTCCCCTCGAGGGCTTGGTGCCCCGTTTTGTTATTTTTGGTAAAAGTTAATGTTTCAGTTCCCCGGAGGCGGCAATCGCTCTGCCGCATTGTTGCATGCTGTCCCAGGACCTCACAAGGTCCCCTTCCATCCGGTACCTGCCTGCAACTCCCTCCATCTTCCAGCAGCACCCTCCACCTCCCATCTACATCTTCTGTCTCCCAGTGGTGTGGTGAGTCGGCACACTGCACGTGATGCTGTCCGCCTAGAGTGAAAAAATAAAGCGTAATTTATTTATATTTAAAGTTTGCGCTAGAGTTGCAAAGGAGAAGCGGCTGAGCGTCATGAAGTTGTAGGCCAGGGGCTCTGAAATTTAAAGAAATTAAGCTTGAAGGGCACGGTGACGCCCACGGGGAGGGGTTAGTGAGGACAGGCCTTAGAAGGGCCATCAATATTCAGCAAGGCAGCATGGTTATGTCGAGAGACTGCCAGTTAGGCCTAAGGCAGGCCCAGAAGTTAAAAGGGGCAAGCCAGGCCCAGCGATTTAAAAGGGCCTTGTCCAGAAGGGAGGCCCAGGTATTAAAAGGAACAAAATCATGCCAGGCCCAACGATTTAAAGGGGCCCAGCCAAGGGAGGCCCAGGTATTTAAAGGGGCTACATCAAGCCAGGCCCAGCAATTTAAAGGGGTCCTGTCCAGAAGGCAGGCACAGGTATTTAAAGGGGCTAACGAGAAAAAGCCCAGTGATTGTTTTAAAGGGGCAGTACAGGCCCAGCTGTTCATTTAAAAAGGGCAAGGGAAGCCCAGGACCAAGGGGCAAGTTAGGCCCACTGCTATTTAAAGGGGCAAGTTAGGCCCACTGCTATTTAAAGGGGCAAGTTAGGCCCACTGCTATTTAAAGGGGCAAGTTAGGCCCACTGCTATTAAAAAGGGCAAGTTAGGTCCACCGCCACGTTGCACTGCTACCTAAAAGGGACGAGTTAGGCCCACTGCTAGCCATTTAGACCCCCAGGTGTGATAGGGGCCCAGCATTAGTGACCCCAGATGTCTAGGGAGTCTAGCTAGTCATACAAAACCACAATAACAGAAAGAACCTGATCTAGCTAGAGGGACCCCTGTTAGTTAGGTCCACCAGAGCCAGGGTTCACCCAGAAAAGTGAATTGCCTGTATATTTACTGTGGTCTGGACACTGAGACTGAATAATTGACCACTGCAACAAGAACTGAGACTTTATTTGCATTGCTATTATTGCTACGAACAGTGAAAGTGCCAGAAAGTATTGCAATGTTGCCAGCATTTCAGTGTTACAAGGTGTTCGAATCAGTCTTCAGCAAGTTTCCAGAATCCTTTCACCATCGTGTATCCAGACCAATCTTCTTCAGGTACTCCAGAAATCATCTTCAGTGCATCTCCGAAGCAACCAGCAACAGATCTTCGAAGAACCGTGCCACAGTCGTCTCAGTTGCAACATTCTGTTTATTATTTTCCACTCAACAGTTTCCCAGTGTACGGCCTGGCCCAGTACAAAGGTACCGTCAGTTTTCCTGTTTTATCGTCCGTATTGAAGTGCCATCCAGATCTTCTGCCACAGTATCCTGCATCATTGTCCTGTTTCTTATTTTACGTAGTCCTTGGCTTGTCCGGCCTTGATGCCCAGAACCCCACTGCTCTCTCACGTTCCACAGACTTTCTTTTCAGCATCTTCTTCGTGTCCCGACAGTCCAGAAGCGAGCTGTGGCTGGGTGTTCAGTATCTTCTTCGTGTCCCAGCAGTCTGGAAGAGGGCTGTGGATGGGTGTTCAGTATCTTCGTCGTGTCCAGACAGTCCAGAAGAGGGCTGTGGCTGGGTGTTCAGTATCTTCTTCGTGTCGTGACAGTCCAGAAGAGGGCTGTGGCTGGGTGTTCAGCATCTTCTTCATGTCCCGACAGTCCAGAAGCGGGCTGTGGCTGGGTGTTCAGTATCTTCTTCGCGTCCTGACAGTCCAGAAGAGGGCTGTGGCTGGGTGTTCAGTATCTTCGTCGTGTCCAGACAGTCCAGAAGAGGGCTGTGGCTGGGTGTTCAGTATCTTCTTCGTGTCCTGACAGTCCAGAAGAGGGCTGTGGCTGGGTGTTAAGCATCTTCTTCTTGTCCTGACAGTCCGAAAGAGGGCTGTGGCTGGGTGTTCAGTATCTTCTTCATGTCCCGACAGTCCAGAAGAGGGCTGTGGCTGAGTGTTCAGTATCTTCTTCATGTCCCGACAGTCCAGAAGAGGGCTGTGGCTGAGTGTTCAGTATCTTCTTCGTGTCCTGACAGTCCAGAAGCGGGCTGTGGCTGGGTGTTCGGCATCTTCTTCGTGTCCTGACAGTCCAGAAGAGGGCTGTGGCTGAGTGTTCTGTATCTTCGTCTCCCAGCAGTCCAGAAGCGGGCTGTGGCCGGGTTTGTTGTGTTTCAATTCCGCCGGCCCTCAGTGGGTTTTGAGCCGAGGAAATCTTTGCATTGTTCTGAAATTCCAGCAACCCTAGAGAGGTGGGGTGTGGCCGAAAACTCATGGCCTGTTCAAAATCCTCTCTGCGTTCCCTTAGTTTTTAGCCCAGTCAGCCAAGTGTTCCCCTTGTGTTTCATATCCTGCAACCCAGTTTCTTCTCAACAGAGAAAGAAAGTTCATCCGTGCACGAACTGCCTTTTACGACTAATGTAGAGTCTTGTAGTAATATGTTTTAGAGTTCCTTAAAGTGGGGTACTCCAGGTAATAGGCCCAAGGTAGAAGTGCACCTCAGGGTAATATTAGAAACTGCATAATGGTTTGCTGATCTCAGTAGATAGACCGCTCGTAAAGCGGAGCTGTTACAGTTGATTATTGCAAGTGTGCATAGAGTCACCTTCGTACAGGGTATACAGTGTAGACCGCTCTTAAAGTGGAGCTGTTACAGTCGTTGGATTTAGAGTTCTTCTCATACAGGAGAGTAGGGATAAGTGTTCTCTGTGACCGTGTTCCCGTTTTGTACGAATAAAATCCTGAGCAGTATTTGGAATCTATTTCTGACTCCCGCCTCTATTTGTCAGGTGCCACCATCCACCTATTTGGGACCCGTTAGTAACTTGTGTGCATCGCGCATTGTCATTATTGACACAGTTGACGACCCCTTTTTATTGATGTCGAAACCCAGGACACATTAACATCCATTTTACCACCTTCGGGGCACCACAACTGTTTCTCGCACAGATTAGAACTGGCCATAAAAGATGCTTTGGATAACACCTATTTCAATGATGTTTCAAACTTTCTGACCCAACTGTTTTATCTCTATCAGAAAAGTCCTAAAGGACTCAGAGAGTTATGATCCCTTGCCCAGGCGATGGAGATGTCAATTGAAAAGCCCAAAAAGGCCCATGACACATGCTGGGTGCAGCATAAACTTCATGCCACCCGTCCTGTTACCAAATCATTCCCCATAATTTGTGCCCATTTAGAATCTATGGCTGCAGACCCAACTCATGACCAGGCCAAAGCCAAGGGAGTGTTGTAAGTTGTGACTAAATTCCAAATAGTGGCACACCTTTTGTATTTTGAACAGCTGCTTCAGCCACTAAAGCACTTCAAAAAGAAGTAGTTGAAATGCCAGAGCTACTTAGCTCTGTCGAAACTTTGAAAAACACTCTTGACCATGCTAAGCAGAATGGTCCCATAGGTGGCAGTGAACTTGACATTCTCTTAAAAAATGGGTCTGATGTTCTTTCAGGAGCATGTGCTCAAGTCACACACAAGGGTGTGAAATTAACACATTTTAGTGGCCAAATTGTTAAAACTTTTAAACAGCAAACTAAGAAATGCATTAAAAATATTGAGAACTGTTGTGAACAAAGGTTCGGTTTGACTGATGAAAGTAATACCTATTACTGTGCAAAAGTGTTAAATACCAGACTTTGGCCAGCAGACAAAAAGGAACTGGAGCTGTATGGTAACAGTGACATTACTGCAGTAGCTGACCGCTTTTCAGCACTTTTGCAGCCTGACTGTGACAGCACTCTGCTACTTGCAGAATGGCAAGAGTTTAAGATTTTTGCTCAAACCAATTTCATCAGTCTTTCTGCCTCTGCTATCTGGTCAAAGCTGGCATGTGATTTCCAAAATTCTTATCCAAATCTGTTGAAGCTTGTCAATGTGTTGAGAGTATTTCCTGTGTCTAATGCAATATTAGAAAGGTGTTTTTCAAGTATGAACAAGGTAAAAACTGACTGGAGAGACAGTCTGGCAGAGGATACTGTAGAAACATTGGTTCGCATTAAAAAGCAGGGCCCCCCTCCAGCTGAATTCAACCCAGACAGGGCTGTAGACATATTTTTAGTGCTAAACCAAGATGTCCTGGTGATTTGGCAGCTCAGGATGGTGGACCACCCACAGGCTCCCCCCCCCCCAAAAAAAATACAGACAGAATTACTGGCTACATGCCTAGTGGAGAAGAGTAGCATAGATCGACCCAGTCCGTGTTGGTTACTTTATGGTCAATCACAGTACCAAGTTTATGCTGGGGCAGGTGTTCATTTTAGATTCAAAATGTTTATTTGTCACGACTCACAATCACGAATAATCATGCTCACGAATGTCACGGTCTGCTTTGGCAGACATCCTATCGCTCGGCTCTTAAATGTGCTGCTGCACATATGCTATATTTCTGCAAATGGCTAAAGAAAACAGATATTGTTTCAAACTATGTGTACAATGTGTATTTTATCCATATAGAGCAAGATAAGTAGATTGTATGGGATTTTGAGCAAAAATATCAGTTTTTGGTAATTGCTAATCAACTTCGGTCAATTGTTAATCATTTTTTACTTTGATTAGCGAAGGCCACTAATCAAGTCTCCGACACTAATTTATGCCTTGCATCTCCTTCAACGGGATGATAAAGAGGTTAGCTTATGAAGCTTAACCAGACCCAGTGACAAGCCACATGGCCCTCATGGTCGAAACAATGAAGTAAGCTGAGCGGCCTGGCCGGAAATTTTCCAGCAAATAACCACCTTTAAGGTGGAACCATGGCCATGAATTGCAAAAAAAGGCTTGCCCCTTCAGAAAAGGTGGAACAAAACTGGCCAGGGTAGTGGCTCATTCGTTGAAGGCTCTAGCCAATAAAATACGCACAAGACCGTACCACTGTTGTGTGCTAATAAAGGCAAAACCCCTCTGAATGGAGTGTTCAATCATTTAACATGAAAGATTGATAGGGCCACATGACATGGTTGGGAAGGCATTTTTCTGATTCGCAGCTGCCCAGTGTTGCTCAATAATTTTCATCACATAGTAGCCAAAGAAGATGCAGACAGAAACGGACTGACATTCGCCATCTCCTCAGACTGAATCTCCCAAGCTGAAAAGGACTTCATGCCTCAGCGATCCATAAGACAAGGGCTTATTAAAAATCTAGGGAGAAAAACAACCCTGATTTAGATTGTTTTTTTTTTTTTTTTTTTTTTTTTTTTTGTTAAGGTCAGGAACTTCCCTAAGATCCCTGTAACAGACATGCTGGCCTTCACAAAGGTTGGGCTGGGGTCTGCCTGCCTAAGCTCATTGTGCCGTACCCGGACGTGCCTGGATGGCCCCCCCATGACCTGAGGGGCCCTACTGGGGTCAGGTGTATCTGCAGGGATGTCCTGCAGGACATCGGGGCTCAAGCTCACTCCAGGGCCACAAAGGTAATATCTTGCAATTCTGCTGCCACTGCCATCAAGAACCATGTGCTCCCCTTCCCCAGACCGGAGAACTGGCTGGGGGTGCTGAACAACACAATAAGAGCAAGGAATCCATGGGGGAGGGCCACATCGCCCTTGTTGCAGGCCTTACATTATTTCTTAAATAATTAATGGTCTCTGATAAGTCATGGTGCCAAAGAGAAATATAATTATGCCAAATAACAATTGGGAGGTAAAAATAATAATTAGCCACAATACCTTTTATGGGCTAAAATTCTTTTCCACAGCGTTGCCTTAAAAACACCTTGCTCAGTGTCACACATCACACAAGTGGAGGTCGTGGGACTCAAACCCAGGACCGCTGAATGTATAAACCATAATAATGTAGTAATTATAATCCCTATAATTGTTGGGCTAAAAGACAGGGTCACAGGAATCAAACCCAGGACTGCTGAATTTCTGTAAGCCGTAATAATATAATAACTACTGGTTCGGGTTTTTTTCTCTTAGTAAAAGCCGGTTGTAATTTGCCGATATAACCAGCTGGTTATAACGGCAAACACACGCTACTTTTACTATGGTAAAAGCTCGAGCCACAGCAGCTCCACTTCTTGGGAGCTTTTCTTTTGCACTGTCCAGGGCTGTAAATAAAATGTATTTATTTATTTATTTTATTTTAAACGATTAAGAGGTTGTCACGAGGCAGGCTGGAGGTACAGTGGCGTGAAAAAGTATTTGCCCCCTTCCTGATTTTCTCTATTATTGCATATTTGTCACAATGGATGTTTTCAGGTCTTTAGACAAAATGTAATATTAGACAAAGGGAACCTGAGTGAAGAAATAACACTTGTTTTTTTTTACTTATTTCAGTTATTTAATGAAAACAGTTAACCAACACCAACTGGCACTGTGTGAAAAAGTAATTGCCCCCTAGTTAAATCAACCCAATTAAAGGGATAATTAGTGTCAGCTGATTGAACACAGCCAGGCTCGATTACAGCCAGCCCTGCTCAATATAAACCTCACTTATTTTGACTCTTACCATCAGAGTCACGTTGCCAGCACAAAGATTCAACAAGCACATTATGCCACGATCAAAGGAAGTTCCTGAAAAGATCAGAAAAAGTTGTTGCTATCTATCAGTCTGGAAAGGGTTACAAAGCTATTTCTAAGGCTCTGGGACTCCATCAACCACAGTGAGAGCCATAATCTCCAAATGGAGAACACTTGGAACAGTAGTGAATCTTCCCAGGAGTGGGCGGCCTGCCAAAATTACTCCAAGGGCAGGTAAAATCATCCAGGATGTCTCAAAGGATCCTAAAACAACATCCAAAGAACTGCAGGCTTCTCTTGCCTCAGCTAAGGTCAGTGTTCATGACTCCACAATCAGAAAGAGACTGGGCAAAAATGGGCTTCATGGGAGAGTAGCAAGGCGGAAACCACTGCTAACCAAGAAGAACATAAATGCTCATCTCTCATTTGCCAAGAAGCACCTGGATGATCCACAAGCCTTTTGGGAAAATGTTCTATGGACAGATGAGTCCAAAGTGGAACTTTTTGGATGACACGGATCCCATTATGTCTGGCGTAAAGCAAACACAGCATTCCACAGTAAGAACATCATACCAACAGTCAAACATGGTGGTGGTAGTGTGATGGTGTGGGGATGCTTTGCTGCCTTAGGACCTGGACGACTTGGCCATAATTGAAGGAACCATGAATTCTGCTCTGTACCAGAAAATTCTTAAGGAGAATGTCCGGTCATCCGTCCGTCAGCTGAAGCTGAAGCATAGTTGGGTCATGCAGCAAGACAATGATCCAAAACACAAAAGCAAGTCCACATCAGAATGGCTGAAAAAAAGTAAAATTAAAGTTTTGGAGTAGCCTAGTCAAAGTCCAGACCTAAACCCAATAGAGATGCTGTGGCAGGACCTGAAACGAGCAGTTCATGCTCGAAAACCTACCAATGTTACTGAATTAAAGCAGTTCTGCGAGGAAGAGTGGCTAAAATTCCTCCACAGCGATGTGAAAGACTGATATTGAATTATAGGAAGCGTTGGTTGCAGTCATTGCAGCTAAAGGTGGCGTAACCAGTTATTAAGTGTAAGAGCAATTACTTTTTCACACAGTGCCAGTTGGTGTTGGTTAACTGTTTTTATTAAATAAATGAAATAAGTAAAAAAAATACAAGTGTCGTTTGTTCACTCAGGTTCCCTTTATCTAATATTACATTTTGTCTAAAGACCTGAAAACATCCAGTGTGACAAATGTGCAATAATAGAGAAAATCAGGAAGGGGGCAAATACTTTTTCACGCCACTGTATTTTCATGGTGGTGTAATGAAGGGCAGCTGGGGTCTTTCTGTTCTGCCCAGAGCTCTCGTCCACTTTCATTCACTGTCACGGCTCGCTACTGTTCCTCCTGCTTGGCTCCCTCCTCCTTACTGCTGTGGCTCTTTGGCATGCTATCGACGAGGGACTGAAGGACTTTCGCTAAAAAAAAAAAAAAAAAAAAAGGGCTATTCAGAGCCCTTACTGCCACTGCCGGAGTGCTGTTGTCAGGGAACCACCTACAGGTACAGCTCCTCCCCTTCTTGTCACTATCTCTCTCCATATTTTATGCAATTGCTCAGGCGAAAAAAACGCGACCCCAGCAATCATATAAAATAAAATATGGGGGTGGTGTAAAACTCAAATTTTACACACACCCTCAGTGTTGGATGCTGAGATAAACCCCTTGAGCTTCGCTCTCGGGGTTTATGTAGCATTCAACACCTCGGGCATGTGTAAAATTTTCAATTCACACACCACCCCATATATTATTCTCTATATAACTATTAGCCCTATTGCTAGTTGGCTATAAACAGCAAGAAAAGGGTAATCCTGCAATAACATGCTAAAAAACCTCAGGTTTAAATGTATTAGTGCTTGTAAGCCATGTTGACAGGAAAGAAATCCAGGTTTTTACTTAATTATGCTTGCTTGCTTTTAAATCTGCCAAGTCAACTGCAAAACAGCATCCACGCACTCAAAAATGCTTGCACCGAGTATGCGCGCGCCAGTTGGGCGAGCGGAAACGTTAGCGCGCTCGCGGGAGCATGCACACGCTTGCGCAGTAGGTTTCAATGAGAACTAGTGCTGTGCTATATGTTTAGCGCTGTGCACCTGCGCGTACCATGAAAGCACGCTCAGGACACTGGCGGGAGCCCAACTGATGAAGAAGCGCATGCCCAACCCTAATGGCAGCCACGCAAATGGAAAAAAAAAATGGAGGCTGAGGTGGAAAATCACCAAAAATCCTCAGAATCACTCAAAATTAACCAATTTGCTGTCAAACACAGAGAAACACAAACCTCAAGCTTCTGGGGGGGGACCAAGGGAACCGATGCTAAAGTCGAGGGAACCCCCCCCCCGAGACACTACACTCCCAATAACTGAATCTGTACCTGCCTGTGGCACCTTTTTTCTTTCCTTTTATATTTTTAACAGAAGACCATTAAAAAAACACCCTAGCAAAGCAAAGTGGCTCCCAATCCACACAGGGAATGAGAAAAAAGGCAGGTTATTCAATTGGAAAGCCACAGTTTAACAGGCACAATTTTAATTTAGGGGTGCTCCCTGAAAACAGGCAGCCCCAACCTTCAGAGCAGAACTGCAGCCCTAACTGAAGTCTTGAAATCTTAAAAACTTGAAATTCTCGAGAGAAGAGAAAAGCTGCTCCGTCATCTTTAGCATGGAATCCCAAACTGAAATAAATAAAAATCCTCATATGCCCAACATTCTAAAGCTTGGGCTGTGCCATTCCCCTGGTAGGGGTGCACTATACCCAGTTGTTATGATTACACATTGACAATGTGGTGCGCTACAGAATGTAATATTGTGTTTTATACTGCTGCTGTGTGGAGACAAGATTCGGCTTCAAAAAAGTATGATCAGCTTAAGGCAAGAACTCCCACCTGGACTGTGAGTTATGCTGTGTTTGACACATTCCCTATTCCCTTTAACTGCCACTTGGCCCACCCAGTCTGCCCATTTCCCTACCTACTGGATAAGCTGCAGATCCTAGTTAACCAACAGCCTACTTCCTCCTACCCCCCACTAGAATTGCCTTATATCTGTCCCATGCTTTCTTGAATTCCCCCACCATTTTTGACCCCACGACCTCCTCGGGGAGGTCATTCCATGCGTCCGCCACCCTCTCTGTGAAAAAATATTTCCTCATGTTGCCCCTGAGCCGTACCCCCTCTATCTTTAAATTGTGCCCCCTTGTTCTTGCACATCTCTTTTTCTGAAAGATGCTACCCTCTTGGACTTTGTTGATTCCCTTGAGGTACTTAAAAGTTTCTATCACGTCCCCCCTTTCCTTCCTTTCCTCGAGGGTATACATATTAAGTTTCTTTAGTCTCTCTTCATGTGGGTTCTGGTGCAGACCCTGCACCATTTTAGTTGCTCTCCTCTGGACTGCCTCCATCCTGTCTGTGTCCTTGCAGAGATGGGGTCTCCAGAACTGCACAGTACTCCAGATGGGGTCTCACCAACAGTCTGTACAGAGGGATGACAACTTCCTGTTTTTCTGCTATGGATGCCTCCCTATGCATCCCAGTATCCCCAGCCCTCCTTACTGCCTTCTCACATTGCCTGTCTACCTTTAGGTCATCTGATATGACTACCCCCAGGTCCTTTCCATTTTGTTGTTGTTAGTACCTCCATTGTGTACTCTTCCCTGGGTTTTGTTTCCCAGGTGCATTATTTTGCACTTCTTTGCACTGAATCTAAGCTGCCATACCTTTGATCATTCCTCCAACCTTGCCAAGTCCCTTTTCATCCTTTCCGCCCCCCCTCCCCCGGGTATCAACACTGTTGCAGATCTTTGTGCCTGTGACAGGGAGCTCCTGCCACTCTTGAGGACCGACCTTTTCTTAAATCTGTTGCAACAGTTCTTCTATTTCTTAGCCTAATCTAGTCTTTACAATTTCTAGTCCATAAGGTTGGCCACCCCTTCCCTTTCTTGACTATGCTATAGTGTCCTATTTAATTTTCCTTTTCCCTCTCAGGTCCTCGCATAGGGAGGTTACTGTGGTGACATCCAAGCATATGTAAAACATGTTGTGTTTATCGTTATTGGATTTAGTATATAATAGCACTATGTCATAAAATACCTTGATGTATATACCTTATGTTTATGAAACCTGCAAATGTTGAAAATACCATGGCACTAGGTGTTTTTTATAATAGTAATAAGTAATAGGTGACTATTATAAAAATTAAGTTAGTTGTGCTATTTAAAATGCATGTAAATTGCTCTAAACTGAACAGGTCTGAAATGCCATGTTGATATGCATATATCCCATGATGCTTTGCATTATGGAAGTATGTGTGATGTTGTGTTTCTTTGAAACTTGGCTTATTGTCAAAGCCCTTTGGGGAAACCCATGTTTCACTGCTTCTGCACTGAGGTTCTTTGTTTTTAGCTTGTTTTGTTTTTTTATTGGAGCCCCCACTACCCAAGCAAACAAGGCCCGCATAGGGGTGGAGGCTGAATCTCAACTGTTAAGTTACATCAGAGATCAGTAAGTGCTGGCTAAGTGCAGAGAAAGAATATACATAGTATGTTGCTGAAGGAGGGATATGCTATTGCTTAAAATTATGTGCTGTATTTTGAATAAACATCGCCTAGTGATTGTGTGTTGAACTTGAAGTTCGGTGTCTGGTCCACCAGTTATCCCACAACCCCTCCACAATGCCATCTGCAAAGAGGCATACTTTTCCTTCCAGTCCCTCTACAATGTCACTTAAAAAGACATTAAAGAGGACTGGCCCCAGTACTGAACCCTGCAGTACCCCGCTAGTAACCCCCCTTTCTTCGGAACGGACTCAGTTTACTATTACCCTCTGTGTCCTGTTGTCCAGCCAATTTTTTACCCAGGCTACCACCCCAGGACCCACTCCCAGGCTGGCTAACGTGTTTGTTAATCTTTTGTGTGGGACTGTGTCAAATGCCTTGCTAAAGTCTAGGCAGGCCATTTCCACAGACCCTCCTTGGTCCACTACTTTGGTCACCCAGTCAAAGAAATCTATTAGATGTGTCTGACATGACCTTCCCACTGTGAATCCGTGCTGCCTTGGGTCCTGTGCCCCACTGGCCTCTAGGTACTCAGCTATTCTTTCTTTCAGCAGTGATTCTATCATTCTCCCTACCACTGAGGTCAAACTAACAGGTCCGAAGTTTCCTGCCTCTGCCTTGCTCACACTTTTGTGAAGGGGAATCACATCCGCCTTCCCCCAGTCCTCAGGTACCACACCATCCTCTCATGATCTGTTAAAAAGGGTAGTCAGTGGTGTCACTAGTTCTCCCCTTTTCTTTTAGAATTCTGGGGTGAATCCCATCAGGTCCCATTCCCTTGTCCACCTTGAGTTTTAGGAGTTCTTTCAGGACCCTTTCTTCTGTGAATGGACTCGTACTGACCCCCCTATCCAGAGTGCTTCTACTGTTTGGTTAGGTATGTCCCCCTCCTCTTCTTTTGTGAATACTGAGCTAAAGTATTCGTTCAGTATCTCTGCCTTTTCACTGTCACCCTCTGCCCACCCCCTGCCCTTTATTAAGCCTCACTATCCCTCCCTTGGTCTTTCTTCGCTCACTAATGTACCTATAAAAAGGTTTAATCCCCCCTCTTAACTGATTTGGCTATCTTTTCCTTGGTTTGGGCCTTTGCTATTCTGCTTTAACTGGTACAGTTCTCTGGCCTGCTCCTTCAGTGATTCGTTATACTTTCTGAATGCTATCCTTTTCTCCCTAACCTTCCCCGCTACCCCTTTTGAGAACCATAGTGTTCTTTTTCTTTTGTTTTGTTTTATTTGCTTCACACAAAGACTTGTTGCCTCTGTGATGGCAGTTCTGATTTTTCCCCATTGTTCCTCAACCCCTCCTTCCTGCTCTTTTGCTAGTGTATTCCTTAGTCACTCTCCCATTCTGCCAGAGTCAGCCCTCCAAAAGTCCAATACCCTTGCTTTTGTATGACTTGACTCCATGACTGTGTTTATTGTGAACCACATTGTCTGGTGGTCGCTTGTTCCCAGATAGCTACCCACTTCTATATCCGAGATCCTCTCACCGTCCCCGTTTGAGAGTTACCAGGTCCAAGACCGCTCCCTCCCGAGTGGGTTCCAACACTAGCTGTCTGAGGCATGCCCCCTGTAGCGCATCAAGAATGACTCTGCTCTTGGATGTGGCTGTAGCAAAGGTGCTCCAGTTAACATCTGGCATATTCAGGTCCCCCATCAATAATATCTCCCATTTTTCTGCCATTCTAAGGATGCCTCCTATCACTTTTTTCCATTTAGTTCATTGTCTTTCCTATGTTGTATGCTAGATATATATTTCTGATTTATCTAAATTTTTGGCATTGTTGATGTAACTTTTACTGAAGTAACTGATGACACTGTTGATGTATTTGTTGCTGTGCTCTCACCTACTTGTCTTGTACTTCTAATTTGTATTTCTGTTGACTGCTTTTTTTCACTTGTACCCTTCCGGGTCATGCCTGAAAATAGGCATCTTATGTTTAGTGCACCCACCCAGTTATCAAAAACGAAATAAATAGAACAAAATTTTCTTGTCCGTTTCCTCCCCGAGATGGGGGTCTGTATACAACCCTTGTGCGGACTGTGGTGCCATTTCCTGTCTCCAAGGTGACCCACAGTGCTTCCTCTTCTCCCTGTAGTTTGGATCTCTTCCCTTATGCATACATGTGATATCTCCCTCTTTACACAGGAGTCTCCTGTTTGTTTTTTTTGACTGAACTCCCTCCCTCCCTCCTGGGAAACAAAATCTCCTGCTTAAGAAAAAATATGTCCAAAATATCCATGTTTTTTGGGCAGATAAAGACACATAAAAACAAGCATTTGTCAATGCCGAATGTTGCTTGCTTCTATGTGCTGTTCAGGTATTTGGAAGTCATTGGAGTGCAAATATTGAAAATTTGCGAACTTACGAGCGTGCGCAGGAGAACTGCATATGCATGCTCGTCAGAAACAGTCATTTTAGGAATTTTTTTACTAAATTTTCAACATAGCCATTTTAAGACCTCTGCTCATGAACAGTGTCACTGTGATTTTCTTAATGTGTCCCATACATTGAGTTTGCACACCGACTGCGCCATTGTGCGCTACATGGGCGGAAACACGTTTTGGGCAGGATGTGAAAAATGACAGCTGTACTGCTCATAAGGAGGTGTGGTAAAATGGCAATGTTGAAAATCTGGAGTGGAAATATTGAAAATTCGCAAACCTACGAGCGTGCGTGGGAACTGTGCAACGCACACTCGTAAAACAGTCATTTTAGGAATTTTCACCAAATTTTCAACATTGCCATTTTAAGATCTCTGCTCATGAACAGTGACACTGTGATTTTCTTAATGTGTCCCATACACTGAGTTCAAGACAATCGACTGTTTATCGCGCCATGGGCGGAAACATGTTTTGGGCAGGATGTGAAAATGACAGCTGTACTGCTCATGAGGAGGTGTGATAAAATGCCAATGTTGAAAATCTGGAGTGAAATATTGAAAATTCGCAAACTTACAAGCGCATGGGACCCGCGAACGCACACTCGTAAAACAGTCATTTTTAGGAATTTTTTCAACAAATTTTCAACATAGCCATTTTAAGACCTCTGCTCATGAACAGTGTCACTGTGATTTTCTTAATTTGTCCCCAGACATTGATTTTCAGACACCGACTGCGCCATTCTACGCTACATGGCGGAAACACATTTTGGGTGAGATGTGAAAATGACAGCTGTACTACTCATAAGAAGGTGTGGTAAAATGGCAATGTTGAAAATCTGGAGTGAAAATATTGAAATTTCGCGAACTTACGAGCCTGCGATAGAATTGCGCAACACACGCTAAACAGTCATTTTTGACTTTGGCATCAAATATTAACATGAGTTGGACTCTTCATGAATGATGTCATCGCATGGCGGTGAGCTGGCCGGCGGGTGATTTCGCAGTCACTGCACAGTCACTGCGCAAAATCACCCTTCGGGCCCGAATAACGCCATGACAATGACATCATTCATGAGAAGGGGTCCCAAAAACCCCATGTTGAAAATCTGGTGCAAAAATTCCCAAAAATGCCTGAGATATGCAACAAAGTTGAAACCCCCTATCTAGCCCATTATACAGCTTACCGGCATTTCCTCAGTTCGCGGTCGGCTTTGAAGAGTGCAGACGTGTTCCCGGTCCACCGAAGATCGTCGCGCCGGAGTCCGGAGGTAAGTACGGGTGAGGGGGGTGGGGAGGCTGGGTGCGCAGGTGGGTGCGGTTGTGGAGGGGGCTGGTAGACGGGCCGCTGGACCGCTGCTTTTACAGGTTTCAAAAAAAAAGACGCTGCGGATATTATTTGCCACGCTTGGGGTGGGCCCCAGCATGGCACAAGGACGCTGGGTTTCAGCCAACGGGGATTGGGCACCCTGACCGCCATAGATTGCTTTTCACGCTGGGTGGGCCTCAGCGGCACCTACTACTGGGGACGAGCTCAGCCGACACGGGATTGGGCACCCTGTCGGCTATACAGTGTGTGCGGGGCGCGACGCCTGCGGGCGGGGAGCTACTAGAGCAGCCTCTTATCGGTACTCACTGAAGCGTAGCTCCTCTTTCAATTGTAGGTTACTGCATTTTGGAGCGTGTCATAGACAGCTCCAAAATGCATTGGCTTACAGGGGCCGCACCTGCCAGCACACTGACTGAACTGGAGGAGGAGGTGACACACCTCCGAAATCTCCGATGATGGCACTATGTTTCTTGCACATGCGTGCAAGCAACATAATTAAATCAGTGATGAACAATGTATTTGATAACTTTATATATATATACAGTAGTTACTTATTCCATTTAGTGCTTATTCTTGACAAAATGAAATACATTACATTTTTGTAATGACTTTTTTCTTATTTTTTTGACGCCATTTAAGGACAAACTCATGACATTACGGCATCTCCCTACTAGCAGGCCAATCTCCCTCCTAATTTGACCCAAATCTCCCTCTTAAGCGAGTTGGCAGGCCAATCTCCCTCCTAATTTGACCTAAATTCCTCTTACAAGCTGGACACACATATAGTGGCATGAAAAAGTATTTGCTCTTCCTGATTTTCTTATTATTGCATATTTGTCACACTGGATGTTTTCAGGTCTTTAGAGAAAATGTAATATTAGATAAAGGAACCTGAGGAACAAATAACACTTGTTTTTTTTTTTTATTTTCACTTATTTAATGAAAAAAGTTAACCAACACCAACTGGCACTGTGTGAAAAGTAATTGCCCCTTACACTTAATAACTGGTTATGCCACATTTAGCTGCAATGACTGCAACCAAACACTTCCTATAATTCAATATCAGTCTTTCACATCACTGTGGAGGAATTTTAACCCACTCTCGAGAACTGCTTTAATTCAGTAACATTTGGTAGGTTTTCGAGCATGAACTGCTTGTTTCAGGTCCTGCCACAGCATCTCTATTAGGTTTCAGTCTGGACTTGACTAGGCCACCCAAAACTTTAATTTTACTTCTTTTTAGCCATTCTGATGTGGACTTGCTTTTGTGTTTTGGATCATTGTCTTGCTGCATGACCCAACTACGCTTCAGCTTCAGCTGACGGAAGGATGACTGGACATTCTCCTTAAGAATTTTCTGGTACAGAGCAGAATTCATGGTTCCTTTAATTATGGCAAGTCATCCAGGTCCTTAGGCAGCAAAGCATCCCCACACCATCACACTACCACCACCATGTTTGACTGTTGGTATGGTGTTCTTACTGTGAATGCTGTGTTTGCTTTACGGAGACATTATGGGATCCATGTTGTCCAAAAAGTTCCACTTTGGACTCATCTGTCCATAGAACATTTTCCCAAAAGGCTTGTGGATCATCCAGGTGCTTCTTGGCAAATGAGAGCGAGCATTTATGTTCTTCTTGGTTAGCAGTGGTTTCCGCCTTGCTACTCTCACATGAAGCCCATTTTTGCCCAGTCTCTTTCTGATTGTGGAGTCATGAACACTGACCTTAGCTGAGTCAAGAGTAGCCTGCAAGTTCTTTGGATGTTGTTTTAGGATCCTTTGAGACTTCTTGGATGATTTTACACTGTGCCCTTGGAGTAATTTTGGCAGGCCGCCCACTCCTGGGAAGGTTCACTACTGTTCCAAGTGTTCTCCATTTGGAGATTATGGCTCTCACTGTGGTTCGATGGAGTCCCAGAGCCTTAGAAATATCTTTGTAACCCTTTCCAGACTGATAGAGGGCAACAAATTTTTTTCTGATCTTTTCAGGAACTTCCTTTGATCATGGCATAATGTGCTTGTTGAATCTTTGTGCTGGCAACGTGACTCTGATGGTAAGGGCCAAAATAAGTGAGGTTTATATTGAGCAGGCTGGCTGTAATCAAGCCTGGCTGTGTTCAATCAGCTGATTCTAATTATCCCTTTAATTGGGTTGATTTAACTAGGGGGCAATTACTTTTTCACACAGTGCCAGTTGGTGTTGGTTAACTTTTTTCATTAAATAAATGAAATAAGTAAAAAAAAAAAGTGTTATTTGTTCACTCATGTTCCCTTTATCTAATATTATATTTTGTCTAAAGACCTAAAAACATCCAGTGTGACAAATATGCAATAATAGAGAAAATCAGGAAGGGGGCAAATACTTTTTCATGCCACTGTATGCTTATATAGAGAGCTACTCCGCCTCCTCTTTTACCCTCCCTGTCCCTCCTGTAGACTGTGTACCCTGGAATGTTGACATCCCAGTCATGTTTATTGCTTACATAACCATGTTACTGCCTACATAACATTTACCATCACAATTGCCACCTGGCTGGCAGTACTGTTTAACGCGAGAAATCAATAAATGAATGGACATGCAATTTTGAACTGCCCAGGTCGTGGGGAAAAGTGTGCTGCAACTGACTGTACTGTAACTGTCATAGTTGTCCTGGACTTGTTTCCATTACAGGTGGGCTTCTAGCCTCCCGTGCTGTCAGACTAACACCATGCACGAGTACAAAAAAGTCTATAAAATTTGGAACAAATAAAACGCATAGGAAAATTGCCACTATGAAAACGCCATTTCAGCTGAAAGGACACCGGCACATTTCCCCGGGAGAAGTCACATTTCAGAGCAACAACAAACACTCACAGTGCTGCTGGACAGCGATTGCACCCGGACTGCTCTTCTCTCGGTACACGCTCGGTTTAGGCGTGTCTCACCATCATCATCCTGCACAGAAGTCCGCTATCTGCTTATGGTACCCTGCAGCACTAGCGCAGGTCGCATACACGGCACCGCTCTCAGAGTAAACTACAGAAACAGAATTCTATTTCTGTGGACTAGAGTGACAACACCAGGCGCCAGTGCTGCCCAGCGCGAGGACGTAAACGCGCCGCACAGTGGTGACCTCACAACCCGGAAGTGGGCAGTGCGCTGACTACTGCTCCGTGGTAATAAACAGAATAAAATTTAGTCTATGGTGTTGCAGGCTACTGTTTGTACTGATTCCTCTGAGGGTTCTGCGTCCTCCCGGGGCCGTGCTCAGTGACTGCAGTCATTCGACGAATAGTTGTGGTTAATAGGAGTTTGCATTATTCTTTTGCTATTGGAACGGGCAGGCAAGGATATGCGCTTTATTTTTTATTTATTTATTGTACAATCGGATTTACAACCTTTGAGCCAGGGGCTCGTATACAAAGATACCTCGTTACAGAGAGGACATACAGTGTCACATATTTAAAGAATACAATCACACAGAATAACATAGTTGCTAGAACACAATGAATAATTAGAAACATTTCAGAGGGGGGAGGTGGGAGTTCAGCCCAGATGGCTATGTCAAGAGTGTTTTGAGAGTAGCGGGTGTTAAACAGTAGGTTCCGAAGGGCGATTTTGTAGGGGACAATTTTGGGAGTGCTGGAGATGGCTGCGGGGCGTGAGTTGAACCAGGACGGGTCTCTGTAGCTGAACGACCTCTGTGCCCGGGTGGTCCTAGTTCTGGGTACTAGTAGGGTGACTTTGTCTGCAGTTTGGATAGAGACTGTGGAGGGTGTAAGTTGGACGGAGGCAGAAACCCCAGAGGGGGAGAGCCCAAGCAGAATTTTCTTAGAAGGCAAGTTTGGTAGTGGAGCCGTTCATCGAGGTTAAGGAGCTTGGCCATGTCATAAAGCTGACAAGTGTGGATGAGCCTGGGGGCATTGGTCACTAGTCTGCAAACCTTGTTTAAGGCAAGTCGAATTTTGTTGAGGGCCATGGAGTCAGCAGCACCATAGACCGGAAGGCCGTAATCCACAAAGGACATTACTGAGGACGTAATGGCAAGCCTGAGAGCATCAGGTGGGAGGCAGTCCTTGTGATGGTAGAGGATGCCAAGTCGGGAGTTAGCGGTGGTTGCGAGGACTGTAATGTGGGCATGAAAGGTGAGGGCCGAGTCGAAGGTGATCCCAAGGTATTTGTAAGAGTAGTATAACCCATATGCCCATTTTTGTAACATGGATATACATATGGTAGCTACAGGTTCGGGAAAGGATGAGGTTACCTGGCACAAGAGACCTAGGTTTGGCTACTCTGCACAGGGGCACCCAAGTAAATCCAACTACAGGAAGCAATAACTGTAATGTCCAGAACCAGAATTGGGATTTTTCAGTGTGGCTTTATTTATTAACTCACTGAACATAAACAAGCACTGCGTGGTCCCCACAGGGCTACGTAACTGTAATGCAGATTAGAGGTTAGCAGCGGTCCATTTGAGGAATGAACACAATACAACAGTTGTCTGGCTTTGGACCACCAGGCACTCAGCCCAGACTTTGCATGCGCATTGGATACACAGCCCGACTGGCCCGCTCCCCTGCCGGCCACTCGACCGACGGTCCACTTGGCGAATGAACCCAAACTCTACTTGGAAAGACATCCCATCAAACAAGGAGGCTCCCAAACTGTGGCTCCCCACACCACTTGAAGTCTGCGACTCCTAGAGAGATTTTGTTTTCGTACTTCCAATTCGAAACTCCCATCCAACAAAGAGACTCCCATCCAACAAGGAGTAATTTTCCCATCCTGTGGCTCCCCACACCACTTAGAGTCTGCGACTCCTAGAGAGATTTTCAAGTTGCGACCCACGTCTGGTTATCCACCCCATCACTGGCCAAGCGCATGAGGCAAGTAGCAAAAACACAGAAGAAATCCGTAGAGGTGGACCTTGTTACTAAAGATGGGGGGTGGTTTTCCCACCTCCAGCTCCCACAGCCCATACCCGGCCATTTCTCTGGACACACAGAACGTAAGACTTTAAAATGTAGATTGACGGTGGATGACCTGAAGCACCCCCTCTACAATGAAGTTTAAATTCATTAACACTTTAAACAGATGACTGCTCTATTTGTTTGTCCTAGTTGACATAGTCCTCCCAAATAGCAGTCCCCAATACTTGAAATCCAACTGAAGAAAAGAAGTTGTTTGCCCCTTCCAATGGGGCCAAACACTCACCCATTCGTTGCAGGTGCCCCACAGGTGAAACACACTAACCTTTGCTGTTATACATGAACAAACTGAACTTAAATTAAAACAGGCAGCTTTCTTCCCAAGGTGGGAGAAGGGGATTGCCCCTGGAACCCACAAAGAACTTTTCCTCACCCCCCCCGAGGGAGGGGGGTAAACAGACAACTACTGGTGTCCTCCTTGTTTGCTTAAGGACAAACTGAAGACTCCCCTTTGAATTCCCAAGGTTCTAAACTTACTCTGAGCTGAAGATTCCAAATGTGGCTCATGCAGCTGCGACAGTTCTATTATGATGTCATCTCTCAAGTCTCAGCTGTGACTGAGGACAGAGTGAGACAGTGTGAAACCCATTTAACTGGAGTTTCACAAGCTGCCTTCCGTGCCTACCACTAGGTCTTACTGGGATTCTAGTAACCCCGGGTAACAAAGGGATTACACTCGCCCTTGACCAGGAAAATGACTGTCCCCAGTCATTATGCACCTGCCTTAGGCCATCCCACCCTATGTGCTACCCATGGAGGGGGTGATCAGGCCCCTCCTACCATGTGCAAGCACAGGTAGAACACTAAGGGCTTAGAGGCCTATAGCTGACATATCAGCCTCTACTCTATCCACGTACTATGGACACCTAGTGGCTCTGGTAGAACCATCCAGAGCATAGCCCTGATAGATCAGCTGCAATCCCCACGCCGCTCAGGATCACAGCCTGTCTATCCCCCTAACCCTCTAGGGAAAACCTATCTGCCTCTAACATAATATTCCCAAATAAAACAAAAAACCCGGGGACCTCCCCAACCTTGGGCAGCCTGCAACTACAACCATTAGCAATAACAACACAGTACATTTAAATTCTACACCATAAGCACTGACGAGGGACTCCGATGAACCCCTCCTCCTCTTCTTGTCTTCTCTTCTGTCTTCCAGAAACACCTGTAAGAAAAGACAAAAAACAAAAAAAACACATCCTAATCTGCATGTACAGTCTATCTAAACAACAACAATGACAACAACAACCCTTACCACACAGAAAAAGCACTGAACAATCCCAAAAAAGAGAAGATTTTTTTTTTCTAGAAAAAGGTAGAAAACAGTATTTAAATTAAAGTACAATGACATTGGTAACAATACACCTTTGGGGGGGATGGAAAACCCTAAATGTCCCACTAGTGACTACAAGGCCCGAAGGCCAGTCCATTAAAGAGTCTCTCCTGGGCCGGAGCCCCGTGAAGCACAGTTCTTTAAGGCAGTAATCCCGAAGGGGAGAGTCTTTGCGGACAGTTCACACACTGTTTGAAGTCTGTAGTGTAAGGTGTGTATTGCAATGTCATAAAGATAGAATAAAAATAATTTTTCTGACTCACCAGCCTCTTGAAGTATTCGAACATCACAAACCTGGTCCCTGCCGAAGACTCTCCCTGGCAGCATTTCTTCTGATACAGCTGGGTGGACATCTTCCAGGAACCCACAGGAGTGCACATCGGGAAATAGCTGGGCTGATGTCATAACTGGAGAAGGAACCTTAGAACAGGAACAAAAAGAGAAACAGCTGGTCCGGGCATCATCCGATTACCAGGCGATGAACAGGAAACAGCTGGGCTGGTGTCCTCTCTCCTCTCTGGATCTGAAGTCATCTGGTGGTACCAGTAGATGGTTGCTGAATAGGGCAGTACACTGTGGACTGAAGAATATGGGGCACCTGAGTTCTTGTTTATTCATATTGGCAGTTCAATAAGGTTACTTCACAGTGTAGATGTGGCAGTACTGACTACCACTGCTCGGCTCTCCATTTTGTAGGTACAGGCTTAATTACTGGGAGGTCCTTGCACTGAGGCCAATAGTAGAGGGGGTCAGGGGCTTGAATTATTACTCCATCTGGACGCACATAATTCACACAGTGGGAGACTTAGCGTCCCTCTCTGTCCATTATTCTCACTCTGTCCATAAACCGTGTCCTGCCTCTCTTCCACTGTGTATACTTTTCGTGGAACAGTCTATTCTTTACATGCTGGTTAGCCCCAGGATGCACATGTTTCATTGCTTCATCCCAGATCCAGGATTTCCTGCAGTTCTCAATCTCCTCCCAGACTCTCCGAGGAAAGGTAGGAAAGGTCATACCAAAGATTTCATTGGCCTTTCTACGAACCAGTCTCTCCTCTTTACTTGCTTTGGTCAATCTGAGACCGCTGGCCTGGCTTGGGGGTGGCCAGTCCTGGTTCTGCCAGCTTCGATCCTCAATGAATTAAAACGGATCCCTGACTTCTTCTTCTTCTGGTGAAGCCAGGCAGTGGCATCACCACCTTCTTGAACACATTCCTCCGAGGCAAGATCTTGAGGCTGTGCCATTCCTTTCTCCACAAGGCCACATAGGTTCCCCTCATCTTCCTCTTCACTGAGGATCTGAGCCCAGGAGTGAGCAGTAGTTCTCACCCCTGAGACTATCCATTCATCACTGGGAGCGGAGGTCGACACCTCCCATTCAAAGGCCTCCCGCATCTCATCTTCACCTTCGAGACTTGGGCTAGGCCCCCCCACACAGGGGACTAGTGATGCTTTATCTGAACTTGCCTTCTGAGATCCAGCATCCAATGCTTCAATTTCAGCTTCAGTCTCTAATTCTGCACTCTCTAACTTTGTACCACACTCCCCCGGGGGACCTTCCTCCACAGGCTCCACCTGATGCTGTGTGCTGCCAACTGCAGATTCTTGAAGTTGTGTCCATGTGGGAGCCAAACGAATCCGAGGCACTTTATACAAGCCATATTTTTGTAGACAACCAGCACAGTGAGGAGTCATGAAGACATCCCTTCCAGCACTCAAGCACATCTGGCATACACGCACTGGATAATTAGGAATTGCCACATCAGGAGGGAGTTGCCCTCTATAGCACCAATTTTCAATATCTCTCAATCTATTTACTGCTGCTGTTACTGCAACCCGGGCATGATCCGGGTAACGAGCTGGTCCTGAGGCCATAACTGCAGAAAAACAAACAAAAGTTCACTGTAACTGAAAGTCCCACTTTAATGAACACACTCTGTAGCTTTAAAATGGCTCCTCTGTTGCTGTGTTTACTTTACTACCCCACCCTGTAAATGGGCGGCAGCACTCTGTGCATCAACATTCAGACTCTGGGTCAAGCCACTGCGCACCCAATTTACATCAGCTACTAATAACTTTTATTTCAAACTGCACAACTTGCTCTGTTCTGGCTGTTCACACATTTACAGGATTTTCCTTGGACTTCATTTGCTGGCAACATTCATTTAATTACAGTCCCTTTTAAAACTTCAGGTTTCAGCACAGGATTGCCTGCTTTTACTAGTGTTGCACTTATTTTACAACCCACAGTCTCTCTCTGGCTGCAGACTTTAAACTGAGGCTACTTTCATTGCTATGCACACATTTAATGGCTTTACAGACTTGCACGTGCCAGCAGGACATCACACAATCGCTACTTGCAAAGCGACTATACAGCTGCACACACATTTTATATGGCATTATCTGAAAATCACTGATTGGAGCAGTTTTAAATCGTTTACTCACTGTTATTGAAGCAGATTGCTGCGATGGGGCAAAACTGCCTGCAGCCAGATTTTGAAGGCCTCAGAATGCAAACGGGCGAGCAGTCTCCGCGATCGTAGTATTAACCACACTATTCACTGATCCAACGATCGATAAGCGAGTTGAGCCCGATTTTTAACTGGAAAGTCACTTTTCTACTGTTTACAGCACTTTGAACACTTCGCGAACGCTCCTCCACTGCCAGTACACGCACTACTCTCTGTCTCCCTCTCGAATGCTGAAGCAGACACATAAGAGCTGGCTGAGGGGCGGGACTAATGGCAAACTGACCAACCACACGACGCCATGCAAATGAGCCTCTTCTTCCTCACGAGGGCTCCTCTCCTCACGGCGATCGTCGAGCAGGCAAATTTAAACTGAAAAGATGCACTTTTTTTTTTCAACTGACTCCACGGCGGGAGCCCATTTCAACCATGTAACATTGCCATTAACTCTGCAGTCTCTAGCATTGCACAGAAAGCATTTCCAATGTCCAGAGCATAGTTTCTGTGTTGCTACCCCTAGTTTTCCACACTTTCCTTCACAGAACTTTATTTTAAAACTGACAAACGCTGTAAACTATGTTGATGCAGGACAAGGACACACACTTTGGCTTTACAGCTCCTCGGTAAACAGTCGGCATTTTTTAAACAGCAGCACAAGATTCACAGCACACACTAGGGAAATTGCTTCAACTTTTTGGGCTACCGACTGCCAGATAGCCAAAACGCTAGTCTACTTGCCCAAGCACCTTCCTTCCCAAATAAATCCAAAGCGGTGCCTCTATTTTTGTAACCCATATGCCCATTTTTGTAACATGGATATACATATGGTATCTACAGGTTCGGGGAAGGATGAGGTTACCTGGCACAAGAGACCTAGGTTTGGCTACTCTGCACAGGGGCACCCAAGTAAATCCAACTACAGGAAGCAATAACTGTAATGTCCAGAACCAGAATTGGAATTTTTCAGTGTGGCTTTATTTATTAACTCACTGAACATAAACAAAGCACTGCATGGTCCCCCACAGGGCTACGTAACTGTAATGCAGATTAGAGGTTAAACACAGCGGTCCATTTGAGGAATGAACACAATACAACAGTTGTCTGGCTGGACCCACCAGGCACTCAGCCCAGACTTTGCATGCAGTTGGATACACAGCCCGACTGGCCCTGCCCCTGCCGCCACTCGACTGACGGTCCACTTGGCGTAATGAACCCAAACTCTACTTGGAAAGACATCCCATCAAACAAGGAGGCTCCCAAACTGTGGCTCCCCACACCACTTGAAGTCTGCGACTCCTAGAGAGATTTTGTTTCAGATTTCCAATTCAAACTCCCATCCAACAAGGAGTAATTTTCCCATCCTGTGGCTCCTCACACCACTTAGAGTCTGACTCCTAGAGAGATTTTTTCAAGTTGCGACTCCACGCCTGGGTACCCACCCCATCACTGGCCAAGCGCATGAGGCAAGTAGCAAAAACACAGAAGAAATCCGTAGAGGTGGACCTGGTTACTAAAGATGGGGGGTTTTCCCACCTCCAGCTCCCACAGCCCATACCCGGCCATTTCTCTGGACACACAGAACTTAAGACTTTAAAATGTAGATTGACGGTGGATGACCTGAGGCACCCCCTCTACAATGAACTTTAAATCCATTAACACTTTAAACAGATGACTGCTCTATTTGTTTGTCCTAGTTGACATAGTCCTCCCAAATAGCAGTCCCCAATACTTGAAATCCAACTGAAGAAGAAGAAGTTGTTTGCCCTTCCAATGGGGCCAAACACTCACCCATTTGTTGCAGGTGCCCCAAGGCAAAAACTGTAACCTTGCTGTTATACATGAACAGACTGAACTTAAATTAAAACAGGCAGCTTTCTTCCCAAGGTGGGAGAAGGGGATTGCCCCTGGAACCCACAAAGAACTTTTCCTCACCCCCCTCCCAGAGGGAGGGGGGTAAACAGACAACTACTGGTGTCCTTCTTGTTTGCTTAAGGACAAACTGAAGACTCCTTTGAATTCCTAAGGTTCTAAACTTACTCTGAGCTGAAGATTCCAAATGTGGCTCATGCAGCTGCGACAGTTCTATTATGATGTCATCTCTCAAGTCTCAGCTGTGACTGAGGACAGAGTGAGACAGTGTGAAACCCATTTAACTGGAGTTTCACAAGCTGCCTTCCCTGCCTACCACTAGGTCTTACTGGGATTCTAGTAACCCCGGGTAACAAAGGGGTTACAGTAGACTTGTTCAAGTGGTTGTGGGGTGCAGGGGAGGATTTGGAGGGGGTTGTTGCTAGCTTTGTTCTGGTGGTGGGCAAAGAGCATTGACTTGTTTTTGTTTTTTTTAGGTTAATGACTAGTCTGCTCTCCTTAAACCAGTTCTCTGCATCATTGAAGGAGTGTTGAAGGGAGTCTTGGAGGGAGGTGGGATTCCTGTGAGTGGCATAAATAACGGTGTCATTGGCGTACAGGAGAATATTGCCAGAACAGGCACTGGGCAGGGTGTTTAGGTAGAGACTAAAGAGTAGTGGGCCCAAGTTAGAGCCCTGGGGAACCCCTGAGCAGATGGGACGGGTTTCCCAGAGTGTCCCATTGTTTTTGACAAGCTGGGAACAGGCTGATAGGTAGCTCGAGCACCAGGCGAGGGGACCAGCAGAGAAACCTGTATGGTAGAGTGTATTTAGTAGGAGGGGGTGGGAGACAGTGTCAACAGCCTTAGAGAGGTCAATGAACATTGCTCCAGCTAGGGAGCCAGTATCCAGGGAGGAGTGCAGGAAGTTGGCAAACTCCATTAATGCTGTACTTGTGCTGTGACCAGTGCAGAAGCCATGCTGTTCCAGGTATAGAATGTCGTATTTTGCCAGATATTCGATGAGTTGAGTGGCCACCACTTTTTCTAAGGCTTTGGAGAGGGGGAGAAGGATGGAGACTGGAAGATAGTTGCTGGGGGTGAACCTGTCACCCCCTTTGTGAATAGGTGTGACTATAGCTGTTTTCCACGCTGTGGGGAATTGCCCCAGACAGAGGGACCAGTTTAGTAGGCCAGTGAGTGGGACCAGGACATCATCCAGGACCAGCCAGAGTATTTTGGGATCCAGGGAGTCGTTGCATTCTGGCTGCATTTTGAGAGAGATTGAAGAAGATATTACTTTTAATGGTCACTGTTATGGTGTAGCATAGGTGTGTGTCCTTTTGGAAGAGTGGCTGATGGTAAAGTAAAGCATGGGGATTCCTTGTAATGGGGTTGGTTTGGGGGATGGTATGGGGGGCTGGGGGTGTTGGGAATACCGTCAGGTAGGTATTGATGGAGCGGCTGGGGGTGTTGGAAATACTGTCAGGTAGGTTTGGGCCTTGACTGTGATACCGAAAGGGGGGCTTGCAGTGGGATGGGTGTTGGAGATAAGGTCCGGGGGGGAGGGGTACTGGTAACATGGATTTGTTTATTTATTTCACAGTTTTTTTTTTTTTTTACCCAGGATAACCCAGCAGAGAATCAACATTCTGTTTTCATTGGGGCCCTGGTTCTGCTAGTTTCCGAAGAAAAGTTTACTGGAGCTCTGAAAGGCTAAGTGTCAAAGTAATGACTGCTCTAATGACTTAATAGTTAAGATATCTGCCTTCCATTCAGGAGCTGCAGGTTCATTCTCAGAGCCTGCAATCCCAGTCGGTAGAGGCCGGAGGCAAGAGACAGTCCATAAGTCACGTTCACTCCTCTGGTATGGGTTTCTCAGCCTTGTCGCAGAACACCTGCCTTCTTGTGGCCCAGGGGGATGTTGATCCAGTCCGTGATGAATGACACTTAGTCCTTCTTCCACCTTTTCCAGTGTTGGTTCTAAGGAGTCACATCCACAGCTTTACCAGTAATCACAATTCTGCTAGAAGAATCACTAAAGATTACTGATAAATTTAAATACCTTGGCTTCTGGCTAGACCATAACCTTACTTTCTCTGACCACATAGAGGCCCTCTGTGAAAAACTAAAATCAAGACTGGTGTTCTTCTACAGAAACAAAAACCTCTTCCAAAAAGACTTGTCCAAGCAGTGCTTCTCCCCCTCATAAATTACGCTGACCTCATCTATACCATCGGCCCCCTTTCCTTCCTCCATAAACTAGATGTACTCTACAGCCATGCTATCCACTTTATCATAAATGCCCCTCTGAGAACTCACCACTGCCTACTTTATTCTCAAATCGGATGGCCTTCCCTGGTAACCAAAAGGCAGATGAATATGCTATATTGGTTATACAAGGCTTTCCTAGATAAGCTAATATCCTATATCTCCAAATTCTTTATTCGTTTCACCATTACTTGTGCCCTCAGGAAAAATTCCTTCATCATGTTCATTATACCTAGAATTCAGACTCGCTACGGGAAGGCTGCTATAAGCTATGCCCTCCCAGCCCTTTAGAATAACTTCCAGGAGAGGCTTAAACTCACCAGCATTGTCACTTACTCTGCATTCAAATCCCTTATCAACCCCATCTGCCGCGATAAGTTGAGGCAAGAAAATACCTTGAAAAGGTTCTTGACAAGTCTAGACACAGCGGGGATTCCTTGGACCTCAAATTTGTACAGCTAGCACTGGATGAGATACTCTGTCCCCTCACAAAGATAATTAACCTGTCGTTCTGCCAATCCTAGTTCCCACAAGTCTGGAAGTCTGCCACAGTCACCCCAGTACACAAAGGTGGAGACCGATCACTCCACAACAATTACAGGCCAATCTCTATACCCCCCCCCCAAAGGCCCTTGAAGGGATCGTGGCCGACCAGATAGTGGAGTACCTCAGTCAATACCAGCTTCTATGCTCCGAGCAGCATGCGTTCCAAGTTGGCCACAGCAACATCATGGCTCTACTCGAATTTTCTGGATTCATACATGGCGCGTTTGACAAAGGGCACGTTGCAGGGGCGGCCTTCATTGACCTATCAAAGACATTCGATACGGTCCATCGTGCCCTTCTCCTTGAGCAACTCTCAGACATAGGACTAGCCTCTGAAACTGTGCAATGGTTTAGAAGTTACCTGAGCCTGCGCTCCCAGCAAGTCAGGACTGGGGACGTCTTCTCTGAAAGTAGACCTGTCAGATCGGGGGTACCGCAAGGCTCCATACTCAGCTCTTTACTCTTCAGCGTCTTCCTAAACAACCTCCCAGCATCATGCCAATGCCACATGCTCCTCTATGTGGATGATGCAGTGATCTTTGCAGGCAATCTTGACCCCTTACTCCTTGAATCGGACCTCCAATCTGGTTGCGCAGCTGCCAAAATTGGCTGAAAGAACAAAAACTGGTCTTGAGCTATAAAAAAACCAAGACTGTGCTCTGCTCCTCAGCCCAAAGCAAGCTAAAAGGCTTCCCCCTAGCAATCTGGAATGATGCCAGTTTCACCCTGGAGCTAGTACTCCCACTTCAGATATCTGGGTATCACATTGGACTCCGCCCTGTCTTACACTCAGCATATCGACAACACTGCTAAAGCCCTCAACACCAGGATCAGCATCCTCTACAGACACAGACACAACCTAACATTTGAAGCCCTGAATCTGGCAATAAACAGCTCACTCGTAACCCTCATTGACTATGGCCTGGCTATTTACGGCTCTGCAACAGACTCGGCTCTCCAACGGCTTTCAACAACTCTAAACAAAGCCTGCCATCTGCTCACTAATGCCCCAAAGCTCACCCATACCTGTGAGCTGTATGCTCAGACTGGCTGGCTCCATTTGAGTGACAGAATCTGATATCAAACTTGCCTCCTTGCAAAAATGGCCACTCTACACCTACTTCCCCCTGAGCTACAGAGACTCTTATTCCGCCTTCAAATGCCAGACACACCAGGAGCTCGTCCACCCAAATCTTCCATGTGCCCAGGTATTGGACAATCATGACACAGTGTTCCATTGCTCACCGTGCTCCTCTCTGGACAAATGGCCTACCTCCTGACATCTCCAATGCCACTACACTGGGATCCTTTAAATGTAGGCTGTGTCAGCACCTCGCTGATAGTAGCTTCTGTATGTGCCCCCGCTAAATCCCCGCATGCAGCAATGGACTACCGCCAGTACTTCTCATTCCTGTCCTACCAGGATAGTCTCTCTGCAGCACTTTGCCTCCTCACCCATGCCCTATCCTAACCCCCTCTCCTACTCCTTGCCTTTCTCTGCATCTCTCCCCATCACCTTATCCCCCTCCTTTGTCTCTGTCACTTCATAGGATGCAGGCATACATTGTACAGTGCCTTAACGCATTTTATCTTTTGTCTGAGCCACCAACTGTATTTTTTGTATGCTGTATTTTGTGTGTGTATATGTTTATACATATATATATATACACACACACAAATATATATTCATGGCAAAAAAATCCGTTTAATGCATCAGTTAGGGTTGTTCCACAGCGACAAAAGCGAGGAAATTCGACATTAGGGTTCCAACTGAGTTTTTTTTACATGAATTTCCTTTCTTTTTGAGAATGTGCACTATAAATAGTGAAGTAACGGCAACGCAGGTGCAAACAGTAACGCACATGGTGATGCAAACGTAAACGATGACACAAACCGTAATAGAAACACAAGCAAAAACGATAATGAAAACAGAAACGCAAATGCAAGTGCGTACAGAAACGCAAACCGTAATGCACATGGTCACGGTAACGCAATTGGAAATGCAGACACGGTAACGGCAACGATGATGCAAAAGGAAACACAGAAACGCAAATGGAATACTCAAATGGAAATGTACACGGGGACGCAAAAGGAAACACAAAAACAGTAATGGAAACGCAAATGTTAACAGTAATGCAAGCGCAAATGAAAACGCAAAGGGTAACGCACACAGTGGCGTAGACGGGAATGCAAACGCAAATGGTAACGCAAACGCAAGTGGAAATGCTAACTGTAATAGTAAAGAAAACGCACAGCCTTTTTGTCCCCAAAAGCTGCTTAGAGAAACACAGTGAATACAAAGAATGTATGCATAATAATGGGCCTCAGAGCAGAAAATGAACATTTGGAATACTAAATTGCTTATATCTCAGGAACCATACGACGTAGAAATATAACTAAAATTTCATATACTTTATGACTTTCCTGGCTAGTTTTATACTTAGCCCCTGTTGGGGGCTAAGCATTTTTCTGACAAAAAGTCCATATCTCAAAGCGTTTTTGAGATACGGGCCTCGAAAGGCGCAGCGGATGTCGTAGTTAGTCTATGGGAAAAATAGTCAAATTCGGAGTGCTGTAACTTTGCAGCCCTGTAATATTTTGCACCAGACCACCAAAAGGCACATCTGTGGGATGTTGGCTTTCTTCCCTCCAAATTTCAGCCCAACAGAGCAAACCGTTCTTTTGCAGCAGGGTGGCAAAGAATCCCTACTGTTTTGGGCATAGTGTCTCAAATCACAACACTTTCGCAAAAAAAATCACGAAAGTGTCACAAGTGAGACACTACTTTGTGACACTACAGTTTACAAACATTTGAAAAACATATTTCTGGGGTGTTTAACCCCTCCAGAAAAACATGGTTAGCTTTCTCAGGGCTTGACTAGGTGAACACAAAAAGAATTGTGTCCCTAGAGGGTCCCAAATTTCAATGGCAAGCATTTCTGTGACCAGTAACTGAAAAAAAAAATGGCTGACTCATGACACTACAGGGGGTCATTTGCAACACTAAAAACTGCATTTGTGACACTCAAATACTTTAACTTTTCCCATTGACTATAATGGAAAACTTGTTTTTTGAATAACTTTTGATCTGTTTAATATTTTTTCACGAAATCTTCGAAAGGCACATCGGGGACCCTGGCTGCATGGTCCCTGAAGGTTTCGGACTGCTCGCACAAACCATGCAACCTGTAGGCGCAAGCAAAGAATGCCCAAAAGCGTAAATACGACTTTTTATTGCGCTTTATAGCTCCGCAACCATATATCCGACCGTTACAAACTTGACAGATCCAGAGATCTATGGTACTGCTCCGTGCCTGCCAGATTTCAGGCAAATCCGACATACGGTGGCAAAGTTATTAAGCTGCAAAATTTCACACTTTAATCTTAAATGGGGTACTCAACCCTAACTATAGTGGCACTACCGTGCCACTATAATATATATAATATATATATATATATATATGTATATTATTTCTGTATTTTGTCCGCCATTATTCTGACTTCTCAGTTAATGTATTGACGTGGAAATTCTCAACGAGCATCTGCTCACAGGTGTCTTCCAAGATCTTCAATAATTAAATAAAAAAAATAAGTGTACCTGTTTCTGAGTGTCAGTAGGATCTCCACACTCAAGAAGTCTGATTCTGCCTGAAACTCCACCTGGCTGGTCGAAATTGACTCACAGGCCCTATTCCCTAGTGTATATTTTTCCTTCCCCCCTGCAGTGTTATTTGTTGTCTCACACTTAATTTAAAACGTTGTATATTTATTCTCATGTATTGTTATTGTTGTTCCTCTATGTATTGTATTGTTTAGTCCTTCCAGGACCTCCTCATAAATGAGCTTGCTCAGTGAAGTTTTTTTCTTGGTTCCAAATAAACTGAACTGAACATTGGTGGGGTAGCAGAGAGGCCACGGCACCTAGCCTTGCCCCGGTGTCAAGGGTACATATCAGTGTCACAAGAGTGCCAGCCGCAGTAATCTCAGCCTTTCTGCTTGACCAGGCAAAGTGCTCCACCTCCTGGTCCGCTTGTTGCTCAACACCCAGCAAGGAATGGAGAAATAGAAACATAGACTTTGATGGCAGATAAGGACCGCTTGGCCCACCTAGTCTGCCCATTTCCCTACCTACTGGATAAGCTGCAGATCCTAGTTAACCAACAGTCTATTTCTTCCTACCCCCACAAGAATTGCTTTATGTCTGTCCCATGCATTCTTGACCCCCCCCCCCACTGTTTTTGATCCCACAACCTCCTCAGGAAGGTCGTTCCATCGTCCACCACCCTCTCTGTGACAAAATACTTCCTCACATTGCCCCTGAGCCGTCCCCCCTCTATCTTCAAATTGTATCCCCTTGTTCTTGCACATCTCTTTTTCTGAAAGATGCTATCCTCTTGGACTTTGTTGATTCCCTTGAGGTACTTAAAAGTTTCTATCATGTTTCCCCTCTCCCTCCTTTCCTCAGCGGTATACATATTAAGCTCCTTTAGTCTGTCCTCGTATGGCTTCTGTTGCTGACCCTGCACCATTTTAGTTGCCCTCCTCTGGACTGCCTCCATCCTGTCTATGTCCTTGCGGAGATGGGGTCTCCAGAACTGGATGCAGTACTCCAGATGGGGTCACCCCCCCCCAGGTCGCTTTCCATTTTTGTTGTTACTACCTCCCAACCCCCCGTGTGCTCTTTCCCTGGGTTTTTGTTTCCCAGGTGCATTATTTTGCACTTCTTTATATTGAATCCAAGCTGCCATACTTCTGACCATTCCTCCGACCTTGCCAAGTCTCTTCTTATCCTTTCCACCCCCTTTGTGTATCAACCCTATTGCAGATCTTTGCATCGTCTGCAGATAGGCATGCTTTTCCTTCCAGTCCTTCTGCAATGTCACTTATAAAGACATTAAAAAGGACCGGACCCAGTACTGAACCCTCCGGTACCCCACTAGTAACCCCCCTTTCTTCAGAGTGGACTCTGTTTACTATTACCTTCTGTGTCCTTTTGTCCAGCCAATGTTTTACCAGGCTACCACCCTGGGACCCACTCCCAGGCTGGCTAATTTGTTTATTAATCTTTTGTGTGGGACTGAGTCAGATCCCTTGCTAAAGTTTAGGTAGGCCATATCCACAGCCCTTCCCTGGTCTACTACTTTGGTCACCCAGCAAAGAAATCAATTAGATTCATCTGACGTGACCTTCCCACTGTGACTCCGTGCTGCCTTGGGTCCTGTGCCCCACTGGCCTCTAGGTACTCAACAGGTCTTTCCTTCAGAAGTGATTCTGTCATTTTCCCTACCACTGAGGTCAAACTGACAGGTCTGTAGTTTCCTGCCTGTGTCTTTCTCCCACTTTTGTGAAGGAGAATCACATCCACCCTCCTCCAGTTCTCAGATACCACACCATCCTCCCATGATTTGTTAAAAAGAGTAGTCCATGATGTCAGTAATTCTCCCGTTAGTTCTTTTAGAATTCTGGGGTGACTCCGTCAGGCCCCATTGCTTTGTCCACATTCAGTTTTAGGAGTTCTTGCAGAACCCTTTCTTCTGTAAAAAGACTGGGATCCAACCCTCGTATCCAGAGTGTTTC
Organism: Neoceratodus forsteri; assembly: GCA_016271365.2. Taxonomy (NCBI): domain Eukaryota; kingdom Metazoa; phylum Chordata; order Ceratodontiformes; family Ceratodontidae; genus Neoceratodus; species Neoceratodus forsteri. The sequence goes on along the minus strand of CM057453.1, from coordinate 1,453,291,334 downwards.
TATTGATTGGATTAGGTACATCCCCCTCCTCTTCTTTTGTGACTACTAAGCAGAAGTATTCATTCAGTATCCCTGTTTTTTCACTGTCCTTCTCTGCCCACCCACTGTTCCCTTTATTCAGCCTCACTATCCCTCCCTTTGTCTTTCTTCGCTCCCTATGTACCTATAAAAGCTTTTATCCCCCTTCTTAACAGAGTTGGCTTCTTTTCTTCGGTTTGGGCCTTTGCTATTCTGACTGCCTTCCCCGCTTCCTTCTACTTTAACTGGTACAGTTCTCTGTCCTGCTCCTTCTGTGTTTCCTTATACTTCCTAAATGCTATCTTTTTCTCCCTAACCTTCCCCGCCACCTCTTTTGAGAACCATAGTGTTTTTTTCTTTCGTTTTGATTTGTTTATTTGCTTCACACAACGGCTTGTTGCCTTTGTGATGGCAGTTTTTATGTTTCCCCATTGTTGCTCCACCCCTCCTTCTTGCCTGTTTGCTAGTGCTTTTCTGAGGCACTCTCCCATTTTGACAAAGTCATCCCTCCTGAAGTCCAGTACCCTCACTTTTGTATGGCTTAACTCTGCAGCTGAGTTTATCGTGAACCACACTGTTTGGTGGTCACTTATCCCCAGATGGCTACCCACTTCTAGATCTGAGATCCTTTCTCCGACCTGATTTGAGAGTACCAGGTCTAAGATTGCTCCCTCCCGAGTGGGTTCCAACACTAGCTATCTGAGGCATGCTCCCTGTAGGGCATCGAGAATTACCCTACTCTTGGATGTGGCTGCAGCAAAGGTGCTGCAGTTAACATTTAGCATATTCAGGTCCCCCATCAACAATATTTCCCCTTTCACTGCATCCTAAGGATGCCTTCTATCATTTCCTTCCCCTGAGACAGGGGTCTGTATATATCCCCTGTGCAGATTGTGGTGCCATTTCCAGTCTCCAGGATGACCCACAGTGCCTCCTTTCATCCCTGTTTACCCTTTTGTTCCGTTGCTTTGGTCCCTTCCCTTACATACAGAGCTACTCCTCTTCCTCTTCTACCCTCCCTGTTCCTCCTGTAGATTGTGTACCCAGGTATGTTGACATCCCAGGCATGGTTCTCTGTGTACCATGTTTCTATGACTGCCAAGATTTCCAGGCATCCCTCTTCCATCAAGGCCACCAGTTCAGGGAGCTTGTTACCTAGATATATAGATACATAGACAGTGTCGGCAGATAAGGGCCTATGGCCCACCCAGTCTGCCCATTTGAGCTTGTAAGTTCAGTTTGTTTTCCTAGAAGTCTGTTGCCCCTTACCCCTGACCTCCAGAATTCCTTTATGTCTATCCCATGCATTCTTAAATCCCGTGATTGTTTCAGCCCCCACCACTTCCTCTGGCAGGGTGTTCCACTTGTCCACCACCCGTTCTGTGAAGAAATTCTTTCTCATGTTTCCTCTGAATCGTCCTCCTTCCAACTTCATCCCATGCCCTCTAGTCCTGGAACATCTTTTTCGCTTAAAAATAGTGTTTTCCTGCACCCTGTTCCTCCCTGTAAGATACTTGTATGTCTCTATCATATCCCCTCTCTCCCTCCTCTCCTCCAGGGAGTACATGTTCAGTCCTTCAACCTGTCTTCATAGGACTTGTGATGCAATCCATGCACCATCTTTGTTGCCCTCCTCTGAACCTTCTCTACCCTGTCTATGTCCTTATGTAGGTATGGTCTCCAGAACTGTACACTGTACTCCAGGTGGGGCCTCACTAGTGTCTTGTATAGTGGAATTATGACCTCTCCTTTCCTGCTGGTGATGCCCCTGCCTATACATCCCAGCATCCTATTTGCTTTACCTGCTGCCTTGTCACACTGTTTCCTACCTTTGAGGTCATCAGAGATGACAACCCCAAGATCCCTTTCCTGCTTGGTGCATGCTATATCCTCACCCCCCAACTGATATATTGTGCCAGGGTTTTTGTGCACCATATGCATTATCTTGCACTTCTTTGCATTGAATTTCAACTGCCAAACCCCTGACCATTCTTCAGGTTTCTGCAGGTCGCTTCTCATTCTGTCTACACCCTCTGGTGTGTCTACTCTGTTACAGAGCTTTGTGTCATCACAACATCACATAGACTACGGCATTGATACTCATTACCATCCATTTTTTGATGGCCTTACCCCTTTTTGCCCCCATCCCTGTCCTTACTGCCTTTGCCTTTTTCTCCATTTACCCTAGCCCTTCTTCCTATCGACGTCTCTCTATCTTGGTGTTTACCTCACTAACTACCCTGATTTTTTTTAGGGGGGGGGCTAGGATTTCCTCGCTCCTTTTCAGTGCCTCCCCTGGCTACTTTTAAATGTCACAATGAAGCATTTAAACCTATCACCTAGGGATCCTGGTTCCTCCTGACAGATGCAGACCATCGCGCCAGTATAGGCCTGCATCACTCCAGGTGGACCCCAGTCCTCAATGAAGCCAAAACCGTGAGCTCTGCACCAGTTTTTCAACCATTGATTGAATCCTATGGCGAGGAGCACCCTAACCTCACCCATGCCACAGACAGGCAGCACCTCCGAGAAGGTTACCATGCGTGCTGCTTGTCTAAGGCCCTTCCCCAACTCCTCCTCCACTGTTCTGATCCCTTTCCCAGCCAGGTCATTTGTCCCTAGGTGGACAGTGACATCCAGCTCCTTCCCCCATGCAGCTGCTCCCGCGATCCTGAAGATTCGCTCCTTGTCCCTCCCAGCCATGGCACCAGGCATGCACCTTTCCTCTCTCCCCCCTCCCTCCCCCAGTTCTACCCTTCTAACAATGGAGTCCCCCACCAGAAGTTGTTTTCTTCCCCTCTGGGGTCCCATGCCACCCTCCTGTGGTTCTCCTTTGTGGAGGTGCCCCGCATCCTCCTTAGTCTGCACTGCGGGTGCCTCCATAGAGGAACCACACTCTGCCACAACGGCATATGAATTGTGGAGAGGTACAACTGGAGGGATGCGCCTCTGTTCCACCACCCTCACCTTCCCTGAGCCCACTATGGTCCAACCGCTCCTCTTTCTTCGCAACCTCGGAGGCAGCGGCAGTGGCCCTGGTGGTCCCTGGGTGGGAGAGGAGGTCCCCCGAATCCTGGCCAACTCAGCCTGGAGATGAGCAGTCTCCTTCCTCAGCCCAGCGAGGTGCCTGCAGATGGGACAACACCGCGTCCTGCAGAACGTCTCCCGGAAGACTGCTGTTTAACAGCCACTGCATTGCACCACTCCCATCATGTCTTATTTGTGGTCCCTTAAATATGTAACGTGAGTGCCCTTTGGATTTAATATGTGGCAGATGTGGAGCACCTTGAGTTGAGGAGCTGACCCCAGTGTTATGGCGCAGCATTTTGACTCGTTTGCCCCAGTAGAAGGTCCTGGTGAGGGTTGACACCTTTGAGGGATCCAGATGCATGGCACTTAAGAGCCTTGGGGCATGGGAGGGCTCTGTGAGGAGCATGAAATAAGGACAAATAGAATGATAAAGATGTAGCTAACTAATCTAAGGCTGGAGGGGAGTCTGGGCTCATTAAGTCTACTCCTCTCCCCCCTCCATAAATTGTTGTGGCCACCAAAAACCGTATTTAGGGTCTGCCCACTTTCAGGTTTCTCCCACTTAATGTGTACTGGAAATTGCCTGTGGCTGCTGGATTCTGGTAAGGATTTTGTGCTTGGGATAATTTCTGTTTTTTGCCCTGATTTTGTAGTGTCCCTATTTAAAGTTTGCCCACTTTTAGGTTCTCCCACTTAATGCTTATTGTTGACTACTGATGGTTGTTGTGTTCTGGTCTGGTATTATATTGGATTTATTTCTGGTTTACAAGTTGTAACAGTATCTGGAAATCTCCCTGCTATCCTGTTGAACTGTTACTGATGTGGAGATTTGTAGCTGACTGGGTGTTCCATGTGTCTCAATTTTCTGACCTCAAGGTCTTTGCATAGTGCAGTTATTGCATCTTATCTTGCAATGTTTCTGTTTTTTGGTATTGCAACCTCTACTTATATTGCAGGCCATCTGGTCCTCTCCCCTCTTGGTCCTGCTGCCTCCCTCACCAGCCCATACCCATCGCAACCAGTTCATCACTACCAATATGTTGTGCAACAGTGCAGAAAAAAGTTGCCTACAACTGAGCTACTTCACTGCCTCCTCATTTTGCCACTGGTTTAGCAACTTACTGCTTTACTCTGTGCCTCACATGTTTCCCCTATGACTGGCATTCCTCCACCTCGCACTTGCTGGTGACATATCCCCAGGGCCTATGTCCATGCCCACCACAACCTCAACAAACTGGACCTCTTGCAAAGGTTTAAAGGTTGCTTACTTAAACATCTGCAGCCTGCTTGCTAACAAGGCTGACTTAATGGTCTGGGCAAACAACTATCAACCTTATATTTTCAGACTGAGACTTTGCTCAAACCCACTACAGACATTGTAGCTTGTGCCTCCCAGGTTACAACAATATTAGGTTGGACCGCCCTGAGACAAAACCTGGCGGTGACTTACTTGTGTATTGTAAATCCCACTTGAATATCTGTCTGATTCCAGCCATTCAGCTAGCCGAGTCACATGTTGAGTGCTTACACACTATGCTACTCTTGGGGAACACCAATAAATTGTACCTCATATGGGTGTGTAACCCTCCCATCTATGGCCTTAATGGCCTGTCACCTTGCTCATGTCAGAAGCTCAGTAGGGGTCAAATGAGGGTCTCTTCATTGGAGGACTGTAACCTAAATTGGCTGGGGTCAAGTTCCAGTTTTCAGTTTATTTTTATTATATGTATATATACAGGGGTCGAAATAAGGATTTGGCAGGCAGGAGCCATGAATAGCTCCTGGGTATCGACATTTTCCATCCGACCAGGAACTACTCTGACAAAACCAGGAGCTGATGGTAAAATATATTAAAAACATGACAAGACACACAGTGGTCAGCTAGCAGGCAGTGTAGCTACTAGGTACCGGTCTAGTTAATACCAGCTTGGCAACAGAGACATTGCAGGTTTAATCCCCACTAGAGCCAGATACTCATTGTGTGACCCAAGACACCTACACACACCCCTCATCCAGTCCCCCAGGCTGTGAAAATGGGTAGAATCAGGACACCACTGGGAACAAGATGTGATATGTCAGCTGAACTATCCTAAATAAAATCTATGTTAAAAAAAAAAAAAGAGCTCAGTAGTTAAACACATTGCCAGAAGAGGTAATCTCATTGAAGACAGTGGGCAGCTCTAAGAGAGGCAGGTATAGGGGGAGGGGTAAGGGTCATGGGTAGGGAGGATGGGAGGAGTGGGGAGAGGAGGCAGGGACAGTAGCTCAAGCTGTTAACCCTGCAACACGAGCAGACTTGATAGACCAAATGACCTTCTTGGGCTGGCTTCTTCAAATGTTCATATGAGTATTGTAATCTGGATTTTATTTTCCTTGATAATCTGGCTGTCATGGGGTGGGTTTGTAACTCTCATGACTTCTGTGCTCCCTCTGGTATCATAAATAGCTGAAAGAGTTTTTTATAGGTTTTGTGGGGAGGGAGTTAAGAGTTAAACATATCCTATTTTTTTTTCTATTTTTGTAGCAGTTCAAGAAACTGTCAACTGCTGCTTGGGGTACTTTGCTAGGACAGTTCTTTAAAATACAACTAACATCTGCCACCTCATTTTAAACAGAATGCTTGTGAAAATACACATAATTGCAAGAGTAAGAGGAAGCTTTGCATTTAAGACTTTTCTGCTTAACTTAATAAAAGCAAAGCTCCTTTCATGTCTTTCCTGAGGTGCCTGTTCATATATTAACCCTCCTCACCACTCTGGTTATATTTTTAAATATTTCCTCCTTTCTGATCCAACTGAGCCTGTTTAGCATTCCTCCTAGGAATTCAGCTCAGTCTGTGCAGAACGTGTTTTCCTGCCGTGCATTTCTGTACAGCATAAGAAGGAGGAAATGTCTAGCTCTGCTTGGTGACATGCAGCTTTGAAATCGAGCAGAGTCAGAAAGCAGAGAGGAGAGCAGGCGTGAGTATGCAGAATGGTACAAACCTCCGATTCTGCATATCCACGCCTGCCTCCTGTCGTTCTCTGCTTCGGCCGATTTCAAGCCTGCATGTCATTAAGCAGAGCCCAGATACTCTTCTCCTTCTTACGCAGCACAGAAACGCATGGCAGGAAAACACGTTCTGCACAGACTGGGAGCTGTTCATAGTGCTGCAGACTTGCCATTTCTTAAAGCAGCAGGCGCTGAATATCAAAATACAAGCTCGAAATGGCGCTCAGCGCCCTCTTATTTCGAGCCCCGTATATATATATGTATATATATATATATGTATATAAATATTTTGTCACATACAAAACTACAATAAATAAACATACAATATACTTCATACAACATTCCATCAAAATTTCCTTATCACATAAAGTATAAAATCAGGTCATACATTCCATTTTAACTTCATAACAATTTTCTGTGAAAAACTTGCAATTGCAAAATCTGTTTTGTATGTTTACAATTTAAAACGGACAACAGTCTCTCCTGATTATTCATTGCTCCCAAATTACTAAACTGTTGATTATTATACAATTCCCTTTCTTGTGTAAAAGCTGTACAATCAAAAAGTAAATGTTTACTTGATACCACGGCTTCTTCATAACTTACACAAACATTTAAGTTGTTACCATTTATTTTCTTGTACCAGCTGGTAAATATGCCAAATCTTAATCTTGCTAAAGCTTTTCTCTATCTTGCATGTTCACATTTTATTAAATACGTTTCCATTTCATATTTTGTTTTTATATATTTTAGAGGATCATTTTCCCATGACTCTCTCATTCTGACAGAATCCATATTTTTTGCATTGTCCTCTAATCTCTCTATTGCCTCACTAGTAAATCTCGATGGGTTTACCAGCTCTCTAAAGATGTAATTATACTCCAAACCATTTCTGTTAAGTTCTTGATTAAGTATTCCAAACCAAGTCAAGTGTCTCCTATCCTGCCATTTTGCCTCCAACCAAAATTTATTTGTTATACTTCCGTCTGGAGAGATGGGCATTTTTCTCCATCACAAAACTGCCCTTTTCAGTGTTCTTACATAAATTGATAAAGTTCCAGTTTCTAGTCTAACCCCTGCTGCCGACGCATACCCAGGTAATCCTAATAAATTTCTTAGATAATTATTTTGTATTATTTCAAGATCTTTTAAATTATTTTTATATATTATTCCCCATGCTTCTGCCCTATACAACGTGTGAGGTTCTACTTTGGCTCTTAGACATCTATATTGGGCAATAAAAGAATTACCTGCCATGGTATTGGCAGAGTGTCTTATACCATTTAATGCTTTTGTTGCCTTGTTACGAACAAATTCTATATGATTTTTCCATTTTAAATTTTGATTAAAAATCACTCCAAGGTAACAGAAGTTATTTACCTCCTCAGTCAGTAAATTTCCAATCTTCTAACTGTTTAAGTTCCTCACTCTATTCCCAAAAGTCATAATTTTAGTTTTTTCCTGATGTATTGTGATATCCAGTTTTTTCAATGTCTCTATTGTCCCCAAAATTGCCCTCCTCAGACCAATTTTAGTTTGTGATAACAGTATTGCATCGTCTGCATATAATAGGAGTTGAATGGCTTCCCCATTTATTCTTGGTGGAAACATTTCCACTCGCTTTAGGTCCTCCACTATTGTATCTATATATAAGTTAAACAGTATAGGGGCTAAAATGCACCCTTGTTTAACTCCAGTGTTTACGTTTATTGGGCTTGTCATACTTCCTTCCTTACTATATTTTACCCTAATTATATTATCTTTATGTAGCAATTTAATGACATCAAGAAGCTTTCCATTTATACCTTTATCGGCAAGGATACCCCATAGCATTCTACGGTTGACTGAGTCAAAAGCCGCCTTAATGTCAACAAATGCTGCATAGATCTTTGTTTTCTTTATTACAACATATTTTTCAACTGTGTGTCTCAAGTTGAAAATTTGATCCAGTGTCGATCTCCCATTACGGAAACCAGCTTGAACTTCTGATAGAATTTTATTATCATCTGTCCAATATTGAATTCTTTTCAGAATCAAACGTGAAAATATTTGTTGGTTAATATTTAATAATGTAATTGGACGATAATTTTCTATTATCTCCATAGAGCCCTTTTTGTGTATAGGTACTAATATCACCTCATTCCAATTCTTTGGTAATGTCATGTATTTTATTATATTTCTATATAAGCATAATAAAATCTCTGCCCACCAATCCGGATTAATGTGGTATAATTCTGCATCTATGTTATCAGTACCAGGAGCTTTGTTTTTCTTTTGAGAATTTTATTGCCTCCACAATCTCTTTAGTAAATTTTAACCATCCATTCTCATCTTCTTTAATTATACTTCCTAGTCCTTCTTGTGGATGGACCCTGTCTCTATTAAAAATGTCCTCATATTTTATCCATTTTTCTGGTGGGATAACAGCTACTATGTTAGATCTACTATTTTCTGTACCCTGGGCTACTAGTCTAAGATGGAGCATTGTAATTTGTTCCAAAGCTCTTTTTGATGATGTTTCTTCTTTTCTAATAGCATAGCTTTATATTCAGTTTTTAAGTTCTTCAATGCTGTATGGCTATCTAAATCATTATTTTTAGCTATCCTCCCATAGCCTTCATCATCAAACCAATCTGCCACATATATGTTCTTATTTTTTGGGTTTTTGTTCTGCTATTCTTCCAGTCCTTTCAGTATCCTTTGTTCAATAGCTTGTTATGAAACAAACAACTCTTCTGTCTCCATTCCTACCTTATTTCCTTTTAGATTTTCTTCTAAATTTATCATACACCATTGTTTCATATCCTATGTTCCTGAGTTTTTATATAATTACATAAATGTTCTTGATTCACTTTTTGCCATTTTATTTGTTGTTTCTAATTTCCTTATTCCTATCTGTCTTTATCTTATTGGTCTTAGTTTCTCTTTGCATCATAATGCTCTCTAGCCATATTTGGATTGATCTATGGTCGCTATCCCAATTGTCCAATACCTCCATTTTGTGTATCTTATTATAAGAATATACATCTACAATTCCATAGTCTATCACACTCATTCCCTGTTTATATACAAAGGTACCTTTCCCCAATCTGTCACCATAGCATCTCCCATTTAGAATATGCATATTTAATTTATTTAGTACTTGTAGGAATCTTTCCCCTGCTTTATTTTTCTGATCCATTGATTTCCTCAGAGGGTTTGAAAAGGTATCATCCAGGTTCCAATATGTGCCTTTCTCTTCTAGTTCTGACCCGACCCTTGCATTACAATCCCCTGCAATCAAAAGCATCTTACCTATATATTTATTTTGAAGTTCTTTCACTATATTTGAGAATATGTCAAAACAAGATTTTGTGGGAGTTGCTTTGGTATCTGGGGGGAAATACACATTTATCAGAAGACATACCACTTTATGCTTTATCAAGATTTCCAGCACCTGTATAAAATGCTTTGTATCATTCCATAAGCATTTACATAACAATTCTTCATTTATCTTAACAAAAGTACTAATTCCTCCAGTGGGTCTACAAAATTTAGCCTTTTTCCAGGCTTTAATATGCCATCCTTGGTAACTCTCAAAATGACAATCCTCAAATTTATTTACTCAAGTTTCTTGTAACATAATTATATGTGCTTTTTGCATAAATTTAACTGTACCATTGTCTCGAAATTTACACAATGCCCCTGCTATATTCCAACTAAGTACTTTTAGATAGTTCCCTGTCTCTCCAGATTTTACTTCTGACAGTCAAATCATCTCCCCTATTTCTTCATTAACCTGAAGTTTCCTCCTCATCACCAGTACCCTTTTCTATATCTTCAGAGAGGACACACTCTAATTCTATTAAGTCAAAACTTTGTGATTCCTCCAAAATAGTACTATTATTTATCCTTGGGCCTCTTTGATGGCACCCCCTAATCATTTTTCCATATGTCTTCTTGTATCAATATATGCTGGCTCTCTCTCTCTATAGATTTTATATAATTTGAGATTCTCTGCTGTATTTTATTCCCACCTGTCTTTTGTGGATTTACTTTTTGCTTTGGGGTTTCTTTCTCATCCACAGCTTAATTATCCTCCTTCATAAAAGGAATAGTTACATCTGCATTTATACTCCATTCTCTCAATTGTTCTTTAGCCTCCAGTATCTGTTTTCTGGTATGATTGTTTTTCAATACCAGACAGATCCAACCCTTCTCTCTTCCTCCATGATACCGGTATGTTGACCTTAATTTATTTATTTATTTATTTATGAGATGTACCACGAAGGCATACTGAGCAACATGCTCGATTCCAGATGTGACCTGGGGGCCTAGCCCAGTACATGGTATATAGAAGAACATTTAAATACAGAAATGGAAATAGAGAACATTGTATATGATTTCAACACAGATAATACAGTTTTTGAGCATGAATTACACGCAGTAAAGAATTACAGACAGAATACACATAACGCATAACAGGAGTACACCTGAACAATTTATGATTAACTAGTAGGGGGCTAACTATAAATTAGCATAAGCAGCAGGAGGAGAAGTGTGCCTGGAGTAGTCTGGTGTGGTGACCGGGATTTTGTGCATGTCTGATGGGGGCTGGAAGGGCATTCCAGAACTGCGGGATTCTAAATTTGAAAGCTGACTGGCCTTTGGTAGTGCGCATTAGTGGGACATGTGGAAGTCTGGGGTCGGCACCTCTTAAGGAGTACGCAGGGGGAGATTGTTGAGATAAGGTAGATTCAAGGTAGGGAGGGAGGGATTGAGTCCAAAATTTAGCAGCAAGCCTGGCACAGTTTATTAATCTCCGGTCATGGAGAGATGGCAGGGCTAGGGAGCTGTATAAAGTACAGTGGTGGGTGGATAGTGGGGAGTCGAGGATGAAATGGCAGAAGGAGTGGAATAGGGTGTCTAGACTTGTCAGGGTAGATGCAGGGGCGATAGAATATATTATATCACCATAATCCAGAACAGGGAGTATCATTTTTTGGGCTATGGCGAGCCTCGTTTCCTTGGGGAGGCAGGTTTTGTTTCAGTAGAGTGCCCCCAGTTTAGGGAGCAGCCTCTTATGCAGGGAGTCTATGTGGGAGGCGAAATCTAGGTGTTGGTCAAGCCAGATGCCAAGATATCTATAGCTAGTGCATTGTTCAAGATGTGCCCCTGGGAGGGTAATGAACGGGGGACAGGGTGTTTGGTGGGAGAGTCTTTGTTGGGAGCCAAATGTAAGCGACGCAGTCTTTGTTGGGTTAAGAGATAGCTGATTTGTCATGAACCAGTGCTGGACGGCTGAGAAATCCTCCTGAAAGAGAGATGCCACACTGCTAGTTGAGGGGCCAGAAGCGTACAGAACCGTATCGTCGGCATACATTTGGATGGATGAGTGGGAGCATGCAGAAGGGAGGCCATTTAGAAATATAGAGAAAAGAATTGGTCCAAGGACAGACCCTTGGGGGACATCTGAAGTGTCTGGAAGGGGGTCAGAGGTGTGAGTGGCCAGTCTGACCGCTTGCATCCTACCCGCTAGATAATCTTGAAACCATTCTATAGCTGGGTGAGCTAACCCTGCCTCAGAGAGTTTGGAGATGAGTAGGGAATGTGAGACAGTATAGAACGCCTTAGCTAGATCTATAAAATTGGCTGTGGTGATGTGTCCATTGTCGATGCCTGTGAGGATGTCACTAGTGACACACAGTAGGAAGGTGATGGTAGAATGGGCTTTGTGGAAGCCAGATTGGAAAGGAGTAAAAAAGGAGGAGGAGGAGTCCAGGTACTGAGTGAGTTGGGACAGGACAAGTCGCTCCTGAAGTTTTGCCAGAATAGGGAGGAGGGAAATAGGTCTATAGTTGCTTGGGGATGAAGGGTCACCACCTTTAGGGAGGGGTATGACAGTGGCCATTTTCCATGATGTTGGTACCTTTTCCAGTGAGAAGGAGAGGTTGAGAAGTGCGGCCGGGGGGAGGCTATGGCAGGGGCTGATAGGACTAGCATCTTGGCGTCCAGGGATGACGGCATTTACATTTGTTGGTTAAGTGCATGTAGGAGTGCAGGACTTCTGGGGAGACTGGTTGGAATAAGAAAGGAGGGACTGAGGGGTGAAATGCTAGGGAATGGGGGCGGGGTGGGCTGAGGTATGCATGCTCTGGAGGAGGATAGAAGTTTGTCTCCACAGCTGGAGAAATGAGTGTTGAAAGCTTCAGCAACACAGCTTGGGTCGGAGATGATGGTGCCATTTACTAGTAGTGTGGGGGGAGGAGGTTGGGTTGGGGGAGAGAGCAGGGATTTGAGGGATTTCCAAAAGTCCATATGATGATTAGAATTATTACTGAAGGTAGATAGGAAGTAGGACTTTTTTGCTTGGCATATGGTATTTGTGCAAGCATTTCTTAGGGCTCTGTAAGTAGTAAGGGAGGCCTGGGAGCCCAGTTTCTTATAGGCTTTCCAGGCATGGTCCCTGGAGTGGCATTTACTGATTATGTCAGCCATGATCCAGGGGAGATGTGCTCCTCTAACACTTTTAGTGCGCAGAGGAGCGTGCTTGTCCCAAACTTTTAGGAAACTGGATTGAAATGAGTTATAGGCAACGTCAGTGGAAGAGGCCTCGGTGATGCAGGACCAGTTTACCCTTCTTAGGTCAGCTAAGAGAGAATTTAGGTCCAGAGAGTTGTACGACCTGGTGCGCAGCATCTTTGGGGGGGAGAAGGGCTATGAACCTTCCTGATCAGGTAAATTATGTGGTGATCACTAATGGAGTCAGGAAGTAGCCCTGCTTCAAGGATTCTATGTGGGTGCGTGGTGAGGGCCCAGTCCAAAAGGGAGTGGTTTTTAGACTTATGGTTGAGTCTGGTGGGCTCGTTTATGAGTTGCTTGAGGTTTAGAGCTTTTATTTTAGTTTTCAGGTGGGTTTTGTCAGCTGCTAACCAGTTGGCATTATAGTCCCCTGTGGCATGGAGTTCTCCACCTTTAGCTAGGGACTGTAGCGTGGTTAGGTGGGAGAGGATATCCTCAGTGGGTGTGCATGGGGGACAGTATGTGCTAGACATGTATATGGGGCGGAAAATGGAATTGATAGTTTAATTAGTGATGCGTCTATATTTGCGGGAAGAGAGGGGATCTCCATAATAGTGAATTGGCGACTGTTTGAGATATACACAGCCATGCCCCCACCTTTCTTAGTCCCTCACCTATCATGCCTTATTATTGTGTACCCTGGGATGGAGACTTCGGCATCCGTGTGGTGTGGTTTTAGCCAAGTTTCAGAGATGGTCAGTGTGTCGGGGTGCAGTGTTAAGGCAATAGGTTGTAGTAGCGAGATTTTGGATAGCAGGCTGCAGGTATTTAGGTGTAGTATGCGTAGACCTTTGGGGAGAGTGAGAGGGGTGGGGGTGTTGGTAGAATTTGGGCCTGGGTTTACCTCTATGTCCCTGACAGGAGTAGGAGAAGAGCATAGAGATACATTGTTTTTGTCCTGAAATGGGTTTGGATCGTTAGTTAAGCACCAAAGAGAGGAAGCAGATGGGAGGCTGAGGGTTGAGGATTTTAAGATTGAGAGCCCCAGGTAAAAAGAGGGTGTAAAGATTGTGGTATTTATAATCCCATAGTGGTCATGGATCAAGTCCAGAGCCGGCAATTGAGGGGTGGAATAGGTGTGTGTCTGAGGGGAGCAACGAGGGGGCAGGGCAGGTGAGGGCTCCTGCATAGGGAGGGTTGAGGGGGGTAAGGCGGTAAGTGCTGCCATAGAGAGGCAAAAGAAGGTAGTAAGAAACAGCATCCTGGGACAAGTATATTAGTAAGGCTGTAATAGAATCTGATTTGCGCCCTCTAGTGGAAGCAGCTGATAAGCTGCAAATGGAAAAGTGGGCTTTAGTCAGTCATGTGACTGCTCCCTAAACTGCCTATAAAAGGAGGAGCTGACCAGGGGTGGTGAGGAGCCGTCACGGAGCGCCGGCGGGGTAGAACCACACACAGCGCAGAGAAGCAGTAGTGGACCTCTGAAGAGCTGTTGCCAAGAGTTCAGCGGTTTGAAAATGGTGCCAGAAAAAGCGCTTCTCGGTGGTGTTTTCCCGTACCTTGTGCTTCGGGGGGGGTTCCGCAGTCTGGTCGGGCGATGCAGGGGAAGGCAATGTCCTGAAGCCCTCACAACCCCTGTGGCAGCTTCTGTGGAGAGAAAGAGGGGTTTATATCTAGCAGCAGTGGGAGGAGTAATGAAGCAGTTTCCAGGTAAGAGATCAACAATTGGAGCAGGGGAATTGCAAACAATAAATGTGAGGAGCAAGTGGGATTTGGCGAACAAAAAGGGAAGTGGGGTGCCTTGCAGACCACGAGGTTAATGGCCGCGGCGTGGTTGCACTGTGCAGGGGAAATTTTAGTGTAACAAGCAAGGCTACTGGTGAAAAACGCACTACAGGAGTTAAGGCAGCTGCTACACTCAAGCTGCTCGGCTGTGCTACACAGTCGCTCCGGTTTCAGTAATGCATTTAGTAAGGACTCGAGGGACCTAACAGCTGAAGCTCCAGGTTTGGCCCAAATTACCTCAAGGAACACAGTGCCAAAATTACAGAGGGAAATAATGCAGGTCTTAAAGCTCTATTGAAATATATGCAGTTCAGAAGGGGAGAGCAGATTACTTAAAGCTCCAAAATTAGACAGATATTTTCAGGGGAAACAGGTGAAAAATACAGGCACAAAAACTATCTGCACTCCTGCGACGACTATTATTAGATTAAAGCACACACAGTGCAGAGAAGCAGTAGTGGACCTCTGAAGAGCTGTTGCCAAGAGTTCAGTGGTTTGAAAATGGTGCCAGAAACAGCGCTTCTCGGTGGTGTTTTCCCATACCTTGTGCTTGGGGGAGGTCCGTGGTCCGGTTTGGGCGATGCAGGGGAAGGCAGTGTCTTGAAGCCCTCATGACCCCTGTGGCAGCTTCTTGTGCTTGAGAGTTCCAGCGGTCCAGTCGAGGCGATGCAGGGAAGGCAGTGTCCTGAAGCCCTCATGACCCTGTGGCAGCTTCTTGTGCTTCGGGGGTTCCTTGTCCAGTCGGGCGATGCAGGGAAGGCAGTGTCCTGAAGCCCTCACGACCCCTGTGGCAGCTTCTTGTGCTCGGAGGGGGTTCCACGATCCAGTCGGGCGATGCAGGGAAGGCAGTGTCCTGAAGCCCTCACGACCCCTGTGGCAGCTTCTTGTGCTTTGGGGGGTTCCGCGGTCCGTCGGGCGATGCAGGGAAGGCAGTGTCTGAAGCCCTCACGACCTCTGTGGCAGCTTCTTGTGCTTGGTGGGGGGTTCCATGGTCCGGTCGGGCGATGCAGGGAAGGCAGTGTCCTGAAGCCCTCCACGACCCCTGTGGCAGCTTCTTGTGCTTCGGGGGTTCAGCGGTCCGGTCAGGCGATGCAGGGAAGGCAGTGTCCTGAAGCCCTCACGACCCCTGTGGCAGCTTCTTGTGCTTGGGGGTTCCAGCGGTCCGGTCGGGCGATGCAGGGAAGGCAGTGTCCTGAACCCCTCACGACCCCTGGCAGCTTCTTGTGCTGGGGGTTCCACAGTCCGGTCGGGCGATGCCGGGGAAGGCAATGTCCTGAAGCCCTCACAACCCCTGTGGCAGCTTCTGTGGAGAGAAAGAGGGGTTTATATCTAGCAGCAGTGGGAGGAGTAATGAAGCAGTTTCCAGGTAAGAGATCAACAATTGGAGCCGGGGAATTGCAAACAATAAATGTGAGGAGCAAGTGGGATTTGGCAAACAAAAAGGGAAGTGGGGTGCCTTGCAGACCACGAGGTTAATGGTCGCGGCGTGGTCGCACTGTGCAGGGGAAATTTTAGTGTAACGAGCAAGGCTACTGGTGAAAAACGCACTACGGGAGTTAAGGCAGCTGCTACACTCAAGCTGCTCGGCTGTGCGGAGGTAGAAGACTTGGTTTGCTGGCCATGGCCAAGGCACCTAGCTTCACCTGAGCTCTTTCCTTCTAAGACTGCTTGAAAGGCAGAGTAGAGAAACTTACCAGAGCAAGGGAAAAGGATTAAGACTTAGTTTGGCTAAGCAGATTTACTGTGTGGTGGTGTTTTTATTTTTTACTCACAGGGATTGCTCCTGTTTGTTGCTAACATTTCATTGCTTTATTTTTCTCTGATTCAAATTGTTGTTGCTGGTATACCTTCTTCTGTATTATTACAAGGTGTGCCTACAGGTGTGTGCAACAGATTACTCCTGTAATCTTCTGATTCAAATTGTCTTTTGCAAGGTATATCTTCTGTTACTGCTTTATTTTTCTCTGGAGCAAAGTGTTTCTTACAGCGTATATCTTCTCTGAAATTATTACAGGTGGTGCTTTACAGGTTTTATAGTTTTATCTAACATTAGGATAAGCTTTCAGGGTTACTGCATTTGTTGTTGACTGATTGTTTCTGCTCTTACCTCCTTGTTCTTTCGTCCGTGGTTCTTCTTTTTAGGCAGGGGAAGGGCCCAGCCACCCACCCCCATCCCCAACCACCCCACACTACACTCCTTTTATAGGGTACCACAGTTGTGACATTTCCTGTGGCAGAGCAGGAAGGGCGGATCAGTGGGGCCTCCACAAGGTGATCTCATTTACAGGGCACTAGTAATTTAACTTGTTATAACAAGTTAAACAAAGCAATTAAACCATTACTTGCATTTTTTTCCTTTTTTTCCTTCTAATTACTCTGACTAGGTTAGAAACCCAGCAACTTATTTGGAATGGATTTCATTAACTGTAGGTACTGTGAAACAATTTCAGAAGGACAGTCTTACAGGATTTAGGACACTGTCCCACATGCTGGGCCTTTGGAGATCTTAGGCTCAGCTCCGGCAGCATGGGCAGAGATTGCACGCCTCAAATTTCATATTGAAGAGGAAATACATTATAAGAACCACCCATTTCCCCAGCATCCAACCGAAAAACTGGGACCGCAGAGGGTAGTTGGTCCAGGAGGTTGGCAGGTGGTTAGGAGGAGCAAATCAGGTGCCCCATCACTCTCTGCTCTCCAACACATTACCTCCAAAACCATATAAACACTACAAACAGGTATCTGCCTCTATCTCTGAAATCAAATAAAGAGGCAGAAGACACTGCAGAGCAGGACACTGCGGCACAGGAGCTAGCACAACAAAACTCACCCAAATCAGGAACCAAAACAAAGCGAGCACAAAGGAAATCCAAAAACTTCTGATCATAGGAGACTCCATGATTCGGGGAGTTGATACCCATCTCCAGCCAGGGTGATGGTCAGATGTCTCCCAGGTACATCAGCATGGAGAGACACTGACCGCATTACTAAAATTGTTCACAAAGCAGGAGAAAACATTGATGTCCTAGTACACATAGGGACTAATCGATCTCGCCAGCCGGTCAGTTGTGGAGACCAAGGAACACCTGACTAGGCTGGGTGACAAACTATCATCTATTTCATCCGGCATCTCCTTCTCTGAGATCCTGCCAGTCTGGGAGAGGGCAGATGGACGGAAGGTCAGAGAAGGGAGATAGGGAGCTAAACACGTGGCTCAAGGGCTGGTGCCAGGAAAAGGACACAGATTTGTAGGAACTGGCAACAGTTCTGGGAGCGAAAGTTCTTTAAATTTGATGGACTGCATCTGACTAAAGAGGAGTCAGTGCATTGGGGCAGAAGTTTGACGTCTTTGCAGAATATTTAAACTAGCAAATGGGGAGAGGGGTGCAGCAACCCATACGTCGAATGGGAAGAACACCCTTCCCCCCTCAGCTAGTGGTCAAACAGGAATTCAGCATGTTTGCCATTCATTTGCATCACCAGGTAAGAAAAAAGGTTTGTCTCCCCATACAACGCACAGGGGTAATGCCAGACTTCACCCAACAACTAACACACCAAAATCTGGCCAATGGAAAATCATGTACACAAATGCTCACAGTCTGGGAAATAAGATCCCAGATCTGCAGGCAATAATGTCAGAGGCTAAACTGGACATAGTAGCAATTAGTGAGACGTGGTTTACCAGTAACCACACTTGGGAGACTTCAGTACCTGGCTATGTATTGTTTCAGAAGAGACCGAGATGCAAAAAGGGGGGGAGGAGTGGCCCTGTATGTTAATGAAAATATCAAAGCTACAGAAATTCAGAATACACATAAGGAGCCAGAAGAACTGTGGGTCACCCTGGAAACAGGAAATGGGACAGCCATAAGAACTGGGGTTGTCTACAGGCCCCCAGACCAGAGGGAAGACATGGACAAATTACTGTTAGAAGATATACAAAACATGACAGCTAAAGGGGAGGTTCTGATAATGGGAGACTTCAACATGCCGGATACAGATTGGTCAATACCAGCAGGAACATCTGTCAGAACTAGACTCATAGTGGATTCCCTGCAGGGGGAGGGCCTCAAACAACTGGTACAGCAACCCACAAGAGACAGGGCTATCCTAGATCTAGTACTGACCAACAAAGAAGGGATCACAGATCTCCAGGTAGAAGGTCACCTGGGAGCCAGTGACCATCACATGGTATGGTTCAATTTGGCTACTACATCTAAATCATCCCATTCCAAGGCAAAATATGGGACTTCAGAGGAGCTGACTTTGATAAGATGGCCAACAGAGTTAAGCTAGCCCTGGCAAAAAAGAACACAGGTGAGGGGTACAGGCAAAGTGGGCAAGCATTAAGGATGCAATACTTGAAGCAACATCCCATTGTGTTAGACAGAAAAGGAAGTGCAAAAGAAGAAGGAAACCACTTTGGTTCTCAAATACAGTAGCAGAAAAGGTCAGAGCCAAAAGGCTGGCCTTCAGGAAATATAAGGGAACACAGCGGGATGAAGATAGGGAGGCATACCAAACTGCCCTAAGGGAAGCAGGTAAGGCAGTAAGGCAGGCAAAGTCCCAAACTGAGGAAACACTAGCACGAACAGTAAAAGAAGATGACAAGACTTTCTATAGATACATTAGTGAAAGGAGAAAGTCCAGAGGGGGTATTGCTAAGCTTAATGGAGAAAAGGGAGCATGTGAGGAGGAGGACCCTGTAAAGGCATCTATCCTAAATAGATACTTTTGCTCAGTATTTACTGAAGAGAAGGTAGGGCAGGGCCCACAGCTCAGCATCATGGACACAGTGGGGAGGGAGGTGAGCACTACTCCCTTCACAAAAGAAAGGATCCTACAGGAGCTTGCTAAGCTCAGGGTGGATAAGGCAGTGGGACCTGATGGCATACATCCCAGGGTACTTAAGGAGCTAAAGGAGGAACTAGCAGAGCCATTAGCAGAATTGTTTAGTGAGTCTCTGAGCACAGGAGAGGTCCCAGAAGACTGGAGAAGGGTTTATGTGATCCCGCCCACAAGAGTGGTAGCAGGGAGGAGGCGGGAACTACAGACCGGTCAGTCTTACCTCAGTAGTGGGCAAGATTATGGAGGCACTCCTTAAGGAAAGGATAGGCAACACCTGGAATCCATAGGGCACAGGATCCAAGACAGCATAGGTTTACAAAAGGAAGGTCCTTTCAAACTAATCTCATAGATTTCTTTGACTGGGTAACCAGAGTGGTGGACCAAGCGGGGCAGTTGATGTCGCCTACCTTGACTTCAGCAAGCTTTTGACACTGTTCCACATAGGAGATTGATAAATAAGCTGGGTAGGCTCGGGTGGGTCAGAAGTTGGTCAACTGGGTGGCAAACTGGTTGACGGCAGAAAACAGAGAGTGGTGGTAAACAGTATACAGTCAGAAGAGATGCAAGTCACAAATGGGTACCTCAGGGATCAGTCCTGGGGCCAGTCTCTTCAACATCTTCATTAGTGACCTTGCAGATGGACTAGAGGGTAAGGCTTGTCTGTTTGCAGATGACACCAAGATCTGCAACAGAGTAGATGATCCAGATGGGGTGGGCAGAATGAGAAGAGATCTGGATAAACTAGCAGAATGGTCAGAAGAGTGGCAACTGGGATTTAATGCAAAGAAGTGCAAAATCATGCACATAGGGAAGAGAAACCCTGAAGCCACCTATAGGCTGGGAGGAGTTGCTAGCAGTCACAAAGGAAGAAAGAGACTTGGGCATCATCATCACTGATGACCTAAAATCATCCAAGCAGACCTCTAAAGCAGTAGGTAAGGCTAGGGGGTGTTAGGGGTGTATTAGTAGGGGTATCACAAGTCGTAAGAGGGAGGTATTAATCCCTCTGTACAAGACACTGGTTAGGCCCCATCTGAGTACTGCGCAAGTATTGAGGCCACACCTTCACAAGGACATTAACCAAATTGAGGCAGTCCAGAGAAGGGCAACCAAAATGGTGCAGGGACTGCATCAGAAGACATATGAGGACAGATTAATAAAGCTCAATATGTATACCCTTGAGCAAAGGAGGGAGAGGTGATATGATCGAGGCATTCAAACACCTTAAGGGCATAAACAAGGTGAAAGAGTCTAACATGTTTAAATATAAGAAAAATAGCAGGACAAGAGGACACAGCATGAGATTAGAGGGAGGCCGATTAAGGGGAAATGTGAGGAAATTCTTTTTCACAGAAAGGGTGGTGGATGCATGGAATGGCTTACCACAAGAAGTGGTGGCTATGAATACAGTGCAGGGCTTCAAACAGGCATGGGATAGGCATAAGGGAGCAATACAAATGACTATGAATAGATAGGCCACTGACAGAGCAAAGGCCGATGGCACATTTATAAGGTAGAAAAAGAAATGGGCAGACTGGATGGGCCTTGTGGTCCTTATCTGCCGTCAACTTCTATGTTTCTGTGCTACATAGTCGCTCCGGTTTCAGTAATGCATTTAGTAAGGACTCGAGGGACCTAACAGCTGAAGCTCCAGGTTTGGCCCAAATTACCTCAAGGAACACAGTGCCAAAATTACAGAGGGAAATAATGCAGGTCTTAAAGCTCTATTGAAATATATGCAGTTCAGAAGGGGAGACAGCAGATTACTTAAAGCTCCAAAATTAGACAGATATTTTCAGGGGAAACAGGTGAAAAATACAGGCACAAAAACTATCTGCACTCCTGCGACGACTATTATTAGATTAAAGCACACACAGTGCAGAGAAGCAGTAGTGGACCTCTGAAGAGCTGTTGCCAAGAGTTCAGTGGTTTGAAAATGGTGCCAGAAACAGCGCTTCTCGGTGGTGTTTTCCGTACCTTGTGCTTCGGAGGGCCCATGGTCGGTTGGGCGATGCAGGGAAGGCAGTGTCTCAAGCCTCACGACCCCTGTGGCAGCTTCTTGTGCTCTGGGGTTCCACGGTCCAGTCGGGCGATGCAGGGGAAGGCAGTGTCCTGAAGTCCTCACGACCCCTGTGGCAGCTTCTTGTGCTTCGGGGTCTCCATGGTCCGGTCGGGCGATGCAGGAAGACAGTGTCCTGAAGCCCTCATGACCCCTGTGGCAGCTTCTTGTGCTTTGGGGGGGGGTCCACAGTCCGGTCGGGCGATGCAGGGGAAGGCAGTGTCCTGAAGCCCTCATGACCCCTGTGGCAGCTTCTTGTGCTTCATTCCAAGTTGCAGCCTCTTTGAGAACGTGCTATCTGAAGCTGGCCTCACTCAAATCATATCTAACCCAACCAGGCTGTCCAGGGGTGGGGGCAGCATGCTAATTGACTGAACCATGACAAACAGTCCCACTAGAATCCTGCAAGCTGGTGTGTTTCCTGATGCCATCTCAGACCACTCCCTAATCTACTGCATCTGGAAAACTACCCTTTCTAAAATGTTACCCAAAATCATAAGCCTCTGTGACCACTTGAAGTTTGACCCAGGGCTGTTCCTCTCAGACCTTGCAAACACCAACTGGTCCTGTGTGTATGCCTCCACCTTTGTCACCATTGCCCTAGCTGCTTTCACCCCGGCCTTCTCTCTGCAGGAGTCTCATGCTCCTTTTGTTAGAAACGGTAAAAAGCACAGCAACCAAATGGCTCCACAGTGACCTCCTTAAGCTTCACAAGCAGAGAGTCTGGAAGTGGTACTGTTTTAAGGCATTCCAATCCCTGTCTGACCTACACAAGTACAGAAGGCTGCTGAATATTTGCAGGCATGAAATCCGCACTACCAAAAGTGTTTTGTCTTTTTTTGCCATAAAGCCCTGCTTGCTTCTGTGAAAGATTCAGTTTACCCACATCAGTGCGACATGTACAAAGGTGACCACCATTAGGGCAACACCAAAATCCTAATGGCAACCATGTCACCCTGCAACTGTTCCACCTGACTGCCATCACACCCACAGCACCGGGGCACATCCTGGCTGTTTGCTGGGGGTTTTGCCCCTGCACTCCCCAAAACAATTATATAATCACCTCCATGGGGGAGTTTTATCAAGGAGGGTGCACAACACCTATGCGGCGGTCTTGCTGCACAGTGCTCCGACAACCAGGTCACTACTGTGAGTGTCAAACTGGTTGTGGTGCACCGATCACCATTGCCCTAATGCTGTCACACTAGTAACGGGATACCAGAAGATTCAAGGTCTTTCTGGAGAGACATCAGGGGCCTGGTAGGATGCTCCCCTAAGCAGCATCTCAGTGACATTCTGGTAGGAGGAGTACACAGCAGCAAGGCAAAGATGATTGATGATGCTGTCAACAAGCAATTTACGGTGATTAAGGCTTTCACTTCCCAGTTCCTGTCCTTCAATGCGGAAGACACCACTGGCAACTCATGCTCCCCTAATCCCTCCTCACACCATCCTCGATTTTACTGCAAGGTGATGATGACCAGTGCCGTCTTCAAGCTCCTAACTAGCCTCTTTCTCTATAGCAGAGCGCTGGCTTTGATGGCCTTGAACCTAAACTACTAAGAATCGGTGTCTCCATCATAACCCCTGTGGTCAAGCACATTTTTATCCTCTCACTCATGTTTGGCACTGTCCCTGACAATTGGAAGCTTACCAGAGTTGTGCCTGTCCCTAAGGCTGGGAACACAAGATGTCTTGATAATTATCGCCCCATTGCAATACTTCCTACCCTTAGCAAACTACTTGAGTGTGCTGTGGCCAGCCAACTCATTGAACACCTCTACACCCATGATATCTTAACACCTGAGCAACATGGTTTCCATAAGGGCGGTAGCACCTCCACTGCTCTCACCACTGTGGTCACTGGCATTAAATATGCCATTGATCAGGGTCAGCTCACGGCGGGCATTTTTGATCTGTCTGTTGATTGACCTCAGTCTCGTGTTCCAGACTGCAGGGCATGGGCCTGTCCACTCATGCTGTTACCTAGTTCAGGCACTACCTGTCAAACGGACGACAAGTGGTCAAGTTCAGTGGCTCCGTCTCTAAATCAGCTCCTGTCAAACATGGGGTTCCCCAGAGCTTGATTCTTGGGCCTATTCTCTTCTCACAGTTTATAAACAGCCTCCGTACCATTATCACTCTGTGTAGTACCACATTGTATACTAATGACCTAGTGTTCCTCTAGAGTTCTAAGAGCATAAATCTCATCATCTCCCATCTTACAGATGACTTCAACAAACTGCAAGCCTGGCTCATCAAAAACAAGTTTGTTATGAGCATTAAAAAGACTCAAGCTATGCTTCTTGGGTCCCCTGCCAAACTAACAAACTGCGCTGCCCCTCTGCTTATCAAGTGCACTGTTAGACCCTTCCCCTGAAGATGGCACTGTCCTTTAAATACCTTGGGGTTACACTTGATCCACCCCTTGACTACTCCCTCCACATCCACAATGTTTGTAGGACTGTAAATGGCAAGCTTGGTCTGGCATATTGGATTGCCTTGCATCCAGTGCCTTCCTAGCCCTTGACAGGGGTGTCCTACTCCCCTCCCTTAACTGTGGGCTCATATCCTACTCTAGTGCTTCCAAGTCACTGTTTGTCAAGTGGGAGACCACCTACAGTAACATTTACAGATTTGCCCTTTTGCTAAACAGAGCAAAACATCAATGCAACCTCTTGCAGCATTGTTCACCAAGTCACTCAACGCAGGAGTGGTTCCAGAGGACTGGAGGAGGGCACATGTAGTCCCTCTACATAAAAGTGGTAGTAAGGAGGAAGCAAGGAACTATAGGCTGGTCAGCCTCACCTCAGTAGTGGGTAAGATCATGGAGGCACTGCTTAAAGAAAGAATATTGGCACACTTGGAATCCAGCGGTGCCCAGGATTCACAGCAGGAAGGTTGTGTCAGACGAATCTGATATATATATTTTTTTTAACTGGGTGACAAGGGAACTAAATCAGGGTTTGGGGGCGGCAGTACATATCACCTACCTCAATTTCACCAAAGCCTTCGACACCGCCCCACATAAAAGGCTGCTCAACAAAATGAGTAATCTGGGCATGGGACACAAGGTAAACTGGGTAAGAAACTGGCTAACAGACAGGAAGCAGAGGGTGGTGGTAAATGGGATCCAATCAGGAGAAGGGGGGTGACCAGCGGGGTACCACAGGGATCAGTCCTTGAGCCAGTCCTGTTTAATGTCTCCATCAGTGACATTGTGGTAGGACTGGAGGGAATGGCCTGCCTGTTTGCAGATGACACCAAGATCTGCAACAGGGTGGATACTCCGGATGGGGTGGAAAGGATGAGGAGGGACCTGGGAAAGCTTGAAAACGGGTCTGAGGTGTGGCAACTGAGATTCAATTCCAAGAAGTGCATAATAATGCACCTGAGAAGAGGGAACCCCGGTGAGAGCTATAGGATGGGGGGGGGGTGCTGTTGCTGATGAACATCAAGGAAGAATGGGACCTGGGGGTTATCATTTCTGATGACCTAAAGGTGTCTAAGCAGGGTACAAATGTTGCAAGGAGGGCCAGTGGCATGCTGGGGTGCATAGGCAGAGGTATCACTAGCAGAAG
Source organism: Neoceratodus forsteri (assembly GCA_016271365.2). Taxonomy (NCBI): domain Eukaryota; kingdom Metazoa; phylum Chordata; order Ceratodontiformes; family Ceratodontidae; genus Neoceratodus; species Neoceratodus forsteri. Next base: position 1,453,266,521 of record CM057453.1, on the reverse strand, counting down.
GCAGGAGTTGGTGATGCCATTGTACAAAACGCTAGTGAGGCCTCACCTAGAGTACTGTGTGCAGTTCTGGAGGTGGAAGACTAGGTTTGCTGGTCAAGGGACCTAGCTTCACCTCAGCTTTTTCCTTCTAGGTTGCTTGAAAGGACGGAGCAAAGAACCTTACCAGAGCAAGGGAAAGGATTAAGACTTCTTTTGGCTAGGCAGATTTACTGTGTGTTGTTATTTTTATTTTGTACTCACAGGGATTGTTACTGTTTGTTGCTAACATTTTATTGCTTTATTTTTCTCTGATTCAAATTGTTGTTGCTGGGTATACCTTCTGCTGCATTATTACAAGGTGTGCCTACAGGTGTGTGCTAACAGATTACTGCTGTAATCTTCTGATTCAAATTGTCTTTTGCAAGGTATATCTTCTGTTACTGCTTTATTTTTCTCTGTAGCAAAGTGTTTCTTACAGGATATATCATCTGTGAAATTACTACAAGTGGTGCTTTACAGGTTTTACAGTTTTATCTATCATTAGGATAAGCTTTCAGGGTTACTGCATTCGTTGCTGACTGATTGTTTCTGCTCTTACCTCCTTGTTTCTTTCGTCCGTGGTTCTTCTTTTTCGGCAGGGGAAGGGCCCAGCCACCCACCCCCATCCCCAACCACCCCACACTACACTCCTTTTATAGGGTAGCACAGTCATGACATTTCCTGTGGTAAAGCAGGAAGGGGCGGATCAGTGGGGTATCCACACGGTGACCTCATTTACAGGGGCACTAGTAATTTAACTTGTTATAACAAGTTATACAAAAACAAACAAACAAAACACAAAATCAAACTTTTGCTTTCATTTTCTTCCTTCTAATTACTCTGACCAGGTTATAAACCCAGCAACTTATCTGGAATGGATATCATTGACTGCAAGTACTGCAGAACACTTTTCAGAAGGACAGTTTTACAGGATTTAGGACACTGTCCTACATGCTGGGCCACTGGAGATCTAGGGCTCAGCTCCAGGCAGCATGGGCAGAGATTGCACGCCTCAAATTTCATATTCAAGAGGAAATATATTATAAGAACCACCTGCCATTTCCCCAACATCCAACAGAAGCACCTTGACCGCAGAGGGTAGTTGTTATGGGAGGTTGGCAGGTGGTTAGGAGGGCCAAAGCGGGTGCCCCATCACTTGGTGCTCTCCAACATATTACCTCCACAAACCATATAAAAACTACAAACAGATATCTGCCTCTATCTCCGAAATCAAACAAAGGGGCAGAGGACACTGCAGAGCAGGACACTGCAGCACAGGAGCTAGCACAACAAAACTCACCCAAAACAGGAACCAAAACAAAAAAAGCAGAAAGGAAATCAAAAAAACTTCTGATCATAGGAGACTCCATAATTCGAGGAGTTGATACCTATCTCCAGCCAGGGGTAATGGTCAGATGTCTCCCAGGTACATCAGCATGGAGAGACACTGGCTGCATTGCTAAAATTGTTCAGGAAGCAGAAGAAAACATTGACGTCCTGGTACACATAGGGACTAATGATCTCACCAGCCGGTCAGTTGTGGAGACCAAGGAACATCTGACCAGGCTGGGTGACAAACTATCATCCATTTCATCCAGCATCTCCTTCTCTGAGATCCTGCCAGTCTGGGAGAGGGGGGCAGATGGTTGGAAGGTCAGAGAAGGGGAGATAGGGGAGCTAAACATGTGGCTGAAAGGCTGGTGCCTGGAAAAAGGACACAAATTTGTTAGGAACTGGCAACAGTTTTGGGAGCGAAAGTTCTTTAAATTTGATGGATTGTATCTGACTAAGGAGGGAGTCAGTGCATTGGGGCAGAAGTTTGACGTCTTTGCAGAATATTTAAACTAGCAAATGGGGAGAGGGGTGTAGCACCCCGTACGTCGAATGGGAAGAACACCCTTCCCCCTCAGCTAGTGGTCAAACAGGAGTTCAGCATGTTTGCAGTTCATTTGCATCACCAGGTAAGGAAAAAGGTCCAGCTCCCCATAGAACACACAGGGGAAACGCCAGACCTCACCAACAACTAACACACTGAAATCTGGCCAATGGAAAATCATGTACACAAATACTCGCAGTCTGGGAAACAAGATCCCAGACCTGCAGGCAATAATGACAGAGGCTAAACTGGACATAGTGGCAGTTAGTGAGATGTGGTTTACCAGTAACCACACTTGGGAGACTTAAGTACCTGGCTATGTACTGTTCAGAAGAGACTGAGGTGCAAAAAGGGGGAGTGGAGTGGCCTTGTATGTCAATGAAAATATCAAAGCTATAGAAATTCAGAATACACATAAGAAACCAGAAGAACCGTGGGTCACCCTGGAAACAGGAAATGGGACAGCCATAAGAACTGGGGTTGTCTACAGCCCCCAGACCAGGGGAGGACATAGACACATTACTGTTAGAAGATATACAAAACATGACAACTAAAGGCATGGTTCTGATAATGGCAGACTTCAACATGCCAGATACAAATTGGTCAATACCAGCAGGAACATCTGCCAGAACTAGACACATGGATTCCCTGCAGGGGGAGGGCTTCAAACAACTGGTACAACAACCCACAAGAGACAGGGCTATCCTAGATCTAGTACTGACTAACAGGGAAAGGATCATAGATCTCCAGGTAGAAGGTCACCTGGGGGCCAGTGACCATCACATGGTATGGTTCAGTTTGGCCACTACAACTAAATCATCCCATTCCAAGGCAGAAATATGGGACTTCAGAGGAGCTGACTTTGATAAGTTGGCCAACAGAGTTAAGCTAGCCCTGGCAAAAAGAAATACAGGTGAGGAGGTACAGGCAAAGTGGGCAAGCATTAAGGATGCAGTACTTGAAGCAACATGCCATTGTGTTAGAGAGAAAAAGAAGTGCAAAAGAAGAAGGAAACCATTTTGGTTCTCAAAAACAGTAGCAGAAAAGGTCAGAGCCAAAAGGCTGGCCTTCAGGAAATATGAGGGAACACAGCAGGATGAAAATAGGGAGGCATACCAAACTTCCCTAAGGGAAGGCAGTAAGACAGGCAAAGGCCCAAATCGAGGAAACACTAGCACAAACAGCAAAAGAAGGTGACAAGACTTTCTGTAGATACATTAGTGAAAGGAGAAAGTCCATAAGGGTTATTGCTAAGATCAAAAGAGATAAGGGGGTGTGTGAGGAGGAGGACCATGTAAAAGCATCTATCCTAAATAGATATTTCTGCTCAGTATTTACTGAAGAGAAGGTAGGGCAGGGCCCACAGCTCAGCACCATGGACACAGGGGGAGGGAGGGAGGGAGGTGAGCACTAGTCCCTTCACAAAAGAAAGGGTCCTACAAGAGCTCAACGAGCTCAGGGTGGACAAGGCAATGGGACCTGATGGCATACATCCCAGGGTACTAAAGGAGCTAAAGGTGGAACTAGCAGAGCCATTATCAGAACTGTTTAGTGAGTCTCTGAGCACAGGAGAGGTCCCAGGAGACTGGAGAAGGGCTCATGTGATCCAGCTCCACAAGAGTGGTAGCAGGGAGGAGGTAGGGAACTACAGACCAGTCAGTCTTACCTCAGTAGTGGGCAAGATTATGGAGGCACTCCTTAAGGAAAGGATAGTGCAACACCTGGAATACATAGGAGCACAGGATACAAGACAGCATAGGTTTACAAAAGGAAAGTCCTGTCAAACTAATCTCATAGACTTCTTTGACTGGGCAACCAGAGTGGTGGACCAAGGGGGAGCAGTTGATGTCACCTACCTTGACTACAACAAAGCTTTTGATACTGTTCCACATAGAGGATTGATTAATAAGCTGGGTAGGCTTGAGGTGGGTCAGAAGTTGGTCTACTGGGTGGCAAACTGGTTGACAGACAGAAAACAGAGTGGTGGTAAACAGTATACAGTCAGAAGAGATGCAAGTCACAAGTGTGGTACCTCAGGGATCAGTCCTGGAGCCAGTCCTCTTCAATATCTTCATCAGTGACATTGCAGATGGACTGGAGGGTAAGGTCTGTCTGTTTGCAGATGACACCAAGATCTGCAACAGAGTAGATGATCCAGATGGGGTGGACAGAATGAGAAGAGATCTGAATAAACTTGCAAAATGGTCGGAAGAGTGGCAACAGGGGTTTAATGCAAAGAAGTGCAAGATCATGCACATAGGGAAGAGAAACCCTGAAGCCACCTATAGGCTGGGAGGGGAGTTGCTGGCAGTCACAAGGGAAGAAAGAGACTTGGGCGTCATCATCACCGATGACCTGAAATCATCCAAGCAGACCACTAAAGCAGTAGATAAGGCTAGGGGGATGTTGGGGTGTATTAGTAGGGGTATCACTAGTCAGAAGAGGGAGGTAATAATTCGCTTTACAAGACACTGGTTAGGGTTCCATCTGGAGTACTGCATGCAGTACTGGAGGCCACACCTTCACAAGGACATTAACCAAATTGAGGCAGTCCAGAGAAGGGCAACCAAAATAGTGCAGGGACTGCATCAGAAAACATATGAGGACAGGTTAACGAGCTCAATATTATACCCTAGAGCAAAGGAGGAGAGAGGTGATATGATCGAAACATTCAAACACCTTAAGGGCACTAACAAGGTGAAAGAGTCTAACATGTTTCAATATAAGAAAAATAGCAGGACAAGAGGGCACAGCATGAGATTAGAGGGAAGCCAATTAAGGGGTAATGTGAGGAAGTTCTTTTTCACAGAAAGGGTGGTGGATGCATGGAACGGCCTACCTCAGAAAGTGGTGGATATGAATACAGTGCAGGGCTTCAAACAGGCATGGGATAGGCATAAGGGAGCAATACAGATGAGTATGAATACTATAGATAGGCCATTGACAGAGAAAAGGCAGATGGCACATTTATAAGGTAGAAAAAGAAATGGGCAGACTGGATGGGCCTTGCAGTCCTTATCTGCCATCAGCTTGTATGTTTCTATGGAGGCTGCACCTTTGTAAGGACATTGACAGGGTGGAGGTGGTCCAGAGAAAGACAACTAAGGTGGTACAAGGCTTACACCAGAAAACATATGAGGAGAGACTAAAGGACCTCAATATGTACTCGCTGGAGGTGAGGAGGAATCGAGGGGACGTGACAGAAACATTCAAGTACCTTAATTTTTATTTATTTTTACTTTTGTTTACCGGATAGACACAATGAGCCAAAGGCCCATTTTCATGCATGACCTGGGACCATACAAGTATAGTCAAGGTGTTACATGTAAATAAACATAATAAACATTGAACAATACAGAAAGAAAAATCAGAACACACTAGAAAAACTTGAAGACTATCACAAACAATTACAGCATAATTGATCTAACAAATGATTCCTTAATTTAACTTTAAAAGTTTGATGACTCATATTGCCAGAAAATAATGACATAAGGGCATAAACAAGGTGCAAGAGGGAGACATCTTCCAATATAAGAGATGTACAAGAATGAGGGGGTATGATATGAAATTGGTAGGAGGCAGGCTGAGGGGAAATGTGAGGAAGTTTTTCTTCATGGAGAGAGTGGTGGACACATGGAATAGACTGCCACAGGAGGTGGTGGGGTGAGCACAGTGGAGGGTTTTAAACATGCATTGAACAGGCATAAGGGTACCTTAGAGGTGGGAAGGTGGAGTGAAAAGCCATTGACCAGTTAGGGTAAGAGGCCACAAACTAGTGTAGGGCTTTCGGGCAAACTGGATGGGCCTGGCGGTCCTTATCTGCCAACAATTTCTGTGTTTCTATAGCCACCTAAGCTGGCTATTCCTCATAAATAGTCAGCACTTTATTCTAGGCCATTTCACTGACAAAATAATTAGGACTGGCACACCCACCTCCACTGCAGCCCTATTCAAGTCCTGCCACTTTTCCTACCCCCAAGATCCAATGAAAAATCCCTTTTTGTCCCCAAAACTTCCACTCGCATGGAGGACCAGGCCTTCAGTGCTACTGCACCCAAACGCTGGAACTCTCTGCCTCTTGCAGTCCATAGCTTCTTCTCCCACCCTCAGTTTTAAAAGTCTGGGTTCACCTAAAGGCCAACTCCAGTTGTACCTGCACATTATCTTCCAGGATGTCCTTTGCCCTCAGGCTGTTTTGCCTTGCCATCAGCAGGTCTAAACCAAACCGGTCCATGCGCATTTTCCATCACTAGGCAAAATGTGCTAGAAGGCTGTGCATTCCATTTGCATTCTCAGTTCCTGTTGCCTGTGCATTCAAGTTAGCCTGTAGCGCACCAGCTCTTCTGACCTGCTCATGTATTTTTTTTTTTTATGAAGTATTGTACCTTGTGTTTTTATCTTTCAGCTGCACAACATGCTTTGTTGTATCTGTCAATTTGACTACCCTATTCAACAGATCACTGGAGACAGGGGAAGTCCCAGAAGGCTGCAAGAGGGCAAATATGGTCTCTCTCCAAAAAAGTGGGAGCCGAGAAGAGGCTGGCAACTACAGATCAGTCAGCCTGACATCGGTGGCGGGGAAGCTAATGGAAACTCTGCTAAAGTGGAGGATTGTGTCATTCCTAGAAGCAAGTGGGGCACAGGATCCAAGGCAGCATGGATTTACAGTGAGAAGGTCATGCCAAACAACTCTAATAGATTTCTTTGACTGGGTGACAATGGAGGTAGATCAGGGAAGGGCGGTGGATGTGGCCTACCTAGATTTCAGCAAGGCCTTTGATACCATCCCACAGAGGAGACTGGCAAACAAGTTAGACAGCGTAGGGGTGGGCCCCAAGGTGGTAAACTGGGTCTGAAATTGGTTGAAGTACAGGACACAGAGGGCGCTGGTAAATGGTGTTCATTCTGAGGAGAGGGAGGTGACCAGCAGGGTGCCACAGGGATCTGTCCTGGGTCCTGGGGCCGGTCTTCTTTATTGTTTTTATAAGTGACATTGCGGAGGGGCTGGAGGGGAAAGTATGTCTTTATGCAGACAACACTAAGATCTGCAACAGGGTTGACACTCCAGAGGGGTAGAAAAAATGAGGAAGGACCTGGGCAGACTGGAGGAGTGGTCAGAAGTGTGATAGCTTCAATTCAGTGCCAAGAGGTGCAAAGTCATGCACTTGGGGAGCAGAAATTCTGGAGAGGTATACCACATGGGTGGGAGGTACTGGCGGCCACCAGGCAGGAATGGGACCCGGTGATACTCATTTCAGATGACCTAAAGGCAACCAAACAGTGCGAGAAGTCTGTTGGGAAAGTCAGTAGGATGCTAGGGTGCATTGGGAGGGGGATCACCAGCAGAAAGAAGGAGTTGGTTATGTCACTGTACAGATCACTGGTGAGACCTCAACTACAGTACTGTGTCCAGTTCTGGAGACCACATCTCTGAAAGGACATAGACAGACTGGAGGCAGTCCAAGGAGGGCTACAGAGATGGTGCAGGGTATGCAGGAAAAACCTTTCGAAGAAAGGCTGGGGAAACTCAGTATGTATTCCCTGGAAGAGAGGAGAGGAGAGAGAGGGGGGACGTGATAAAAACATTCAGGTACCTCAGAGGTGTAAACAAAGTACAAGAGGGCAGTATCTTTCAAAAAAAAGATGTGCAAGAACTAGGGGGTCATGAAATGAAGTTGGTGGGGGGGGGATTTAGAGGCAACATAAGAAAGTACTGAAAGAGTGGTGGATGCTTGTAGCCGCCTCCCAAAGGAGGTGGTGGTGCAAAAACAGGGAATTTAAGAGTACATGAGATAGACATAAGGGTACCCTAGAGACAGGAAAAAAGGGTAAGCTGCAGATCAACTAGGATCTGTGGTTCAAAATAGGTAGGCAAAATGGGCAGACTGGGTGGGCCACATGATCCTTATCTGCTGTTGGTTCTGTGTTTCTGTATAATTTGCTGCATTGGTCCTTATTGTATTATAATTATTGTATGTATGGTCCTTACTGTGTTGTAATCTGTTGCATCGTTTCTTTGTTTGTCATTGTTCTGTTGACTGCCTTGTAACCGCCTGAGTTGCATCTGAAAAGAGGCACAGGTGTGTCTAGTGTACTTACCTTGTCAATAAAACTAATAATAATACATAAGCAAGTGCTGAAAATTCAGTTTTTCACAAATGGGGAGTCCCCTGAGTTTCGAGAACAGAAGGTGTCCACATTTTTGCTGCCAACAAACAGCAGGGACATTCCCATACAGTGCCCTTTCATGGAAGGGAAAATTCCTGTATGCATATTGTTTTTTTTTGTTTTTGTTTCATTTAGTTTATTCAACACACATTGCAGCCAAACCCCTGGAAGGGGGTAAGCTGAAGTTTCATACAATTCAAAAATGAAAAACCAAAAATACAGAATGCATAAACAGATCAAAAAACAACTTACAATTGACTAACAAAAATACTATATTACTAAAAACATTAAAACCTGTACATTTGAAAAAATAAAAATTATTAAAAAAGAGAAAAGGAAAAAATTCTGTTAACTCATAAATATACTTAAATATCTCACAATAATTACAGACTCACACTACCATAAAACATTTGTTTAAAACAGATGAAATGCATTTCATGCATTCCCGCTGAGCCAAAGGGTCCAATTGAAATAGATAAGGGAGTCGACAACAATGATCCTGATTTATTTCAGAGCATGGTTCTTAAAGAGTTAGAGTACTCTAGTCCAAATCTTTTCAGACAGGTGCTGAAGTTGTAAAGTTTGCCAGAAACCAGCAACCAGAAAAACATGTACACCAAAATGGAAAAGGTTCAGCATCTGGTCTGCTACTAATCTAGTCCCAGAAATTAATGCGGATTTATCAGGGGGTTCTAGATTATCTGGTGCTCCTACAGTCCCATGGCCTGAAGCCTTCCTCTGTAGAGGTGTGTCTGGCAGCTATTTCAGCTTACAAGTCAGCAGTTTCACGATCAACATCAAAAACCGTTTTTCAAAGGTCTGAACCACCTTTCCCCCCAGTGAGGGACCGTGTCCTACCTCTGGATTTGAACCTGCTGTTAGCACAATTAACTGAACCTCCATTTGCACCCATGTTCTCTACAGAATTCAGATACCTGACTTGGAAGACAGTGGGACAGATGTTTAAATGCCAGAGAATGATGCACTGTGGTTGTGTCACAAAGAAATGACACAAGGAGCAGGATGCATCAAAACTTGCGTCAGATTTGATTTTCTAACAGTGCTTGCATCAGAAATGGATCCATATGTGCCAGACTGGCTTGCGTCATGTGTGCATCGCAAAAATGCCTGTGCCATGTCAGAAAGGATGCCTCCATCACAGAAATGATGCACCATCCCCTTATTTAGTAGTTTCAAAGAATGTAAGCCCTGCCCATGTGCCTAAGATGCATACCACTGTTGTGGAGCATATAAGGGGGAGGGTAAATCCTGTCGAGCTTTGGTTCTAGAAACTGTGTGGCACTCCTCAGTGCACTTCCTCCTCAAGAGGGGGCCAGTATCTGACATGATACAGGTTCCTGTCAGCCATCAGGAATTTGCTTCAGAGAGCACTCAGTGTGGACGGGATTGCCCAAATTCAGAAGATGTGTGGTGCCCACTGGCACCTCAGCTATGCCCAGGTTGGAACAGTGTCTGCAGTCTCAAAGATAAAGAGTTTGAAAAGTGAAAAAAAGCATATGCTCTATGGGAGGACAGAGTGGATCCCTGTAGGATGGAGTTGGTGCCAGTCTGGGCCAGCCAGTGAAACTGAAGTAGCCACGCAGCTAGCAAATATCAAAAATGGACTAGAAGAAGCCCATGGAGTCCCACGCAAGCTGCAGGTTGGGGGACTCTTGAGTGCTGTGGTTCCCTTAGGCTTGTGCAGTATTATAATTAAGGTACCCCAACAGGATTGAAGCCAGCCAAGAAAATGAGCAGTTAATAGTACATCTGTAGTGCTGTGGAAACATAACTGCCAGCTGGAGGAAGTGCCATCTTTAATTGAGCTCAAGCAGAACAAGAAAGGATCCTGTTTTGTTTTGAATAACTCCTGCTTGGACATTCATTGTGTTTATGCCTCCACATTCTGCTAACCCTTTTTACTCTGCAGCTTTGCTAGCCCTGCCGATTGTCATGGGAGTTCTGGAGGTCACCTCAGTGCGCAGGAGATCAGGTAAATGGATTTGTAGTTATTGGAGTAGGGCCTCTGCCAGGCAACCACTTTCCATCTAAAACCCCTAGACAGCTGGGAGGGTGACCTTACATAAAAAATGGGTAAAAGCAGCACCCCTTCGAACACAATATATTACATCTTGGCTGTGCTGACCTGGGTAAGTGCAGTGTAAAAACTGGGAAAAGCAGGGCCCCACTGAAAACAAGATAACACATCTGAGCTGTGCTGTCCTGGGTAAATACAGTGTCAAATGTGTGTCAAAGCAGGCCCCATTGAAAATTAGATAGTACACCTCAGCTTGGTTATCCTGGGTAAATATATTGTAAAACTGTAAAAAGTACAGCAGAACCCCACTGAAAAGGAGATGTTACATCTAAGATGATTTGTCCAGAAAAAATAACTAATAAAAGCAGGACCTCACTTAAAACAAGATATTGCATCTCACCTCTACTATCCATGGTAAATGCAGTATAAAAATGTGTCAGAGCAGGATTCCATTAAATATGAGCTATTGGAGTTGGCCTGGTGGCGCTGAGGGTTTACTGAGTTTGATCTGGTAAAAGAAGGCTCAAGGCCTATTAGGATTGCCCCCATAATATATGGGTCATTAGAGTTCACTGCTTATGGTGATAGCCACATATCTAGCTTCTTTTTGAAAGTTTCAAAATTTGTTAGATACACTAAATCTTTGGGTAAGGAATTCCACTGTTTGGATACTCTTATACAGAAGAAATGATCGCGCTTATTGGTGTTTGCCCAGTCAACCATTAGCTGCCGGTTATGCAGTCTGCCAATGGTACGTTTCTGTGCGAAAGAAAGTCCACATTGTGCCATTAGACTGGGTGAATTAACTAGTTTAAAGATAAAGAGAATATCACCCCTGCATCTTTTAAGATGTAGAGGGTGTAATCCTGTTTCATTCAGTCTTGTATTGTAGTCTTTAGATGCTAACCTTGGAATCATCTTAGTGACTCTTCTTTGAATCTGCTCTATATGACCAGTATCACTCTTGAGATATGGACTCCAAAATAGTGAACCATAGTCTGTATAGGATCTAATGTATGCCCTTTATAAGGGAACCAGACAGTGCTTGGATTTATTAATGAAGATCTTTCTCACCTGATTGAGAATGCGAATGCCATTTGCTTTTCTTGCTACTTTATTGCAGTGGTCGGAAAAGGAGAGTTTATTATTAATCAAAATACTTAAATCCCATTCACAAACAGATGATTTAAGAAGTGAACTATTGAGATAATAAGTATTATTTGGATTATGTTTACCAAAATGGAGTACCGTACATTTGCCAACATTAAATACCATGGAATTTTGTTCGGCCCAAAGTTCAATTGTTCGTAGATTGTTTTCCAATAAGGTTACATTAGTTGGGTTATCAACTCTACCACCTAGTTTGGTGTCGTCAGTGAACTTGGAGAGTGTATTGCTTGAAGTAATGTCCATATCGCTGTTAAAAAATATTAAATAAGGATGCCCGGAGCACAGAGCCCTGGGGCACACCACTTGTGACGTGGCCAACGCTGGATTTGGCACCATTTATTTTAACTACCTGGGTTCTATTTGAAAGCCACTTGGACACCCAGTTGACCAGACCTGTAGAGAAACCAAGGGAGTGTAGTTTGTTAATTAATAGTGAATATGACACTTTGTCAAATGCCCTACTGTAGTCTAATAGAATGACATCGTTTGGAAAATTTTCATCAAGACATCTACTTATGTTGTTATAAAAGGATATCAAATTAGTTGTACATGAGTAACCCGGCCTCAACCCATGTTGGGAGTAGTCTTGTAGACCCAATCTTAGGATTTCCTGTTCAAGAAAAGATTTGATCAGGCGTTCCATTAACATCCCAATGATAGATGTTAAACTGATTGGGTGGTAATTCTGAATGTTTGATTTACTCCTTTTTTTTGTGAATTGGTGTTACTATGGCACATCGCCAATCATCAGGGATATCGTTCTCTGCTAAAGATTTATTGAAAAGTGTTTTAGTCGGAAGGACTAATAATTTAGAAGTCTCAATGAGAAATCTTGAATATATACCATCTGGACCCGGACTTGTTGCCTTTTAAGAGTAGACAATACTTTGGTTACATCGAAGATATCAATCTTATAGACAATAGGGACATCATTTTTGTTTATTATACAGCTGGTGTCTTTTTTGGAAAAAATTGCACAGAAGTAATTAGTAAAATGATTTGCTGTTGCAAGATCAGTATTTAGAGTTGAACCATTATCAATTATTTTTTTTTATTTAGTTGTCTAACCAGGTATGGCACACTAAGCTGAAAGCTTTTTTACAGGAGCGACCTGGGAGCACAAGGAGGTTAAGTGACTTGCTCAGGGTCACACAGTATGCAAGTGGAAGCTATGGGATTCAAACCCAGGTCTGGTCTGCTGGATGTCACCAGATTTGCAGCTCAGAGCCTTAGACCACTGCGCTATACTGCCTCCAAACCCTGATCCAACCCTTCTTGAATCACCTTTTTTTTTTTTTTTTTACTTTTTTCCAATTCAGATAAAATGCCAGCCATTTTAGATCAAATTAATCTTCATAAAACAGGCACATTTCATCCTCGATACCGAAAAATAAAGTAAAGTGTGTGTGGGGGGGGGGGAGAGACCTGGCTTATTATTACCCAATTAACCCTTAGAGTATTTTATAAGAGACCTACACAAGTATTGTCTTGGAAGGAGGCCCAGATCTTTTCAAATTTATCTGTCTGTCCTTCCTTAATATAGTGAATTGGTTCAAGACTCAACATATCAATCATATAATTAACCCATGTTTGTTTTACAGGTGGTGAGCTATCCTTCCATTTTAATAGTATGCGTTTTTTTGCTATTGTGATTGAAACTGTAACAAAAATCATCTGTTCGAGATTTAGATGTATAGAAGGTATCATTAGAAGTATTAACTGAGGAGTGTTTTGAATGTTCGTTTTAATAGTTTTTTATATGAGTTGTATTATTTTAAACCAAAAATTAGACAAATATGGACATGCCTGTAACATGTGTATTGAAGTGCCAGATGTTTTAGTACATCTAGGGCAGTTTTCAGAGATTTCAGAGTTAAAATGGTGTAGCCGAGAGGGAGTATCATATGTTCTGTAGGTTGTATTAATTTGAATTTGTTGTAGTTCACTCGCTTTTACATATTGTATATATATATATATATATATATATATATACTTTTATTATATTCTGCCATAAGAGTTATGTTATATTTATACCAAGCTGTCTCTCCCATTTTCTAATTAACTTTTGTTGTTCCTTCTGAGATGTATCTGCTAAAGCTTTGTATACAGCTGTTATTATTTTTTTCTTATTTTTCTTTTCACTTAATATTGTTAATAAGGATGAAATCCATTTTTATTTTGTTTCTTATAATTATCCTGACAAAAATTACAAATCTGAAAATATTGAAACAAATGTGCTTTTGGTAAATTAAAGTCTTGTTGAAGCTTTAAAAAGGGTTTCAATTTGTCATTAACAATTATATTTTTTGGGTCTTTAATGCCCGTTAAATTCCATATTTGGAAAGCTTGATCATTCACTGAAGGTGCAAAATTATAGTTTAACAAAATAGGCAAATAAGGTGATATAATATCAGTTTCTTTCAGGATCTTGTGTGTTTTTCCCGTGCAATGGTAGTGGAAATAGTTGTACAACTCGATATTTTTTCCCCTTTTTATGATAAGTGGCGTATAATAGATGTAACATATTTGAGTATGGATGAGTATTGAGTTCAAATTGTAATGAATTTGTTAAATCTTTTCTCTCAAGTATCCATTCCCAGATAGGAATTATTTGTGCTGCTAGGTAGTATTTATAAATATCTGGTAGAACCAACCCTCCACTATCCTTACCTCGTACTAAATTTGAATATGATATTTTTTATTATTTTGTTTTTATTTATTCAATCTAGGATTACAAGTACCTTTGAGCACCAAGCAGCTCATTTACAAGGGTTCCACGTCAATTGAGGGCGGTACAGATCCATCATGGAAAACAGACTGGTTTCACAAACAATTAAGCAATTTGTATTATAAAATACAGAATAAGAGAACAGCAAATAAACACACATTAGTTTAGCGCGGCGTGATTCAAGGCTGGGAGTGAGAAGAGGAGGGAATTAGGAGGGGAGCCAGATCAAGGAAGGGAAGAGCAACCAGGCGGCACTGTCAAGTAGCAGCTGGGATAGTGAGGGACGAACAGCAAGGAAGACATTGGGGGGGAGGGGAAGAGGGGGAGATGGGAGGGCAGGAAGGGAGAGGAGAGTGAGAGGGCAAGACAAGTAGAGAGAACAGTGGAAGAACGGTGGGGGGGTTGAGGTCCCAGGAAGAGGGAGCAAGGATGTTAAGTGGTGCAATCACAGGAATTTTCAGTTAGGATGTGTTGACGAAGTTTGAGTTTAAATTCACCGAGACTAGTAAGGTTAGCCAAACCATTGTGGAGGCTATTTAACCAGTATGGCACTTTGATACAAAAGGAGCATTGGTATTGGGTGGTCCGGCACATCGGGACTAGTAGGAGTGCGGAAGATGAGGTGCGCATATGTTGGCTCTTGGGGGATTTGTGAAGTAAGCATCCTAATCCCGAAGGCATGAGTCCAAGGAGAATCTTTTTGGCAAGTAAGTAGGTGTGGTATTTAATTCTCCCATGCAAGCTGAGCCACCCAGCCTGCATAATGTATATCCATCCTGGGTCCAATGCTCTTCTCACTTTATATCTACAATATCGACATGGGGGTTTCATCCTCAGACATTCATCTCTTCGCGGATGATACTGTCCTCTACTTGTCTAGACCTACCCCCGAGCAGGCGTGCACAGAATTGCAGAAATATTTCAACATCCTGCAGCATAATTTGCTCAAGCAAAAATTGCTGCTAAATGCTAAAAAAACCAAAGTAATGATTCTGACCCTGAATAGCATTGCTCCACTGGCATCTACAGCAGGTTTTGTGAAACCAATCACCACCTTACTCAATGAACCCCTTGACTATGCTGACAAATTTAAATACTTGGAATGTGGATTGACTGCCGTCTGTCCTTCCTGGTTCATGTAGAGGAGATCGCAAAAAAACTGAAGCAGAGGCTCAGTGTATTCTACAGAATCAAGTACCTTCTCACCTATGAGTCAAAGAGGAGGCTGGTCCTAACTACCTTCCTATCATTATTGGACTACGCCGACTTCATTTACAGTCAAGCTCATGGGACAGCCCTAGCCAAACTTGATGTTCTCTATCACAGAGCCCTTTGTTTCGTCTCTGGGAAACCTTATTCTACCCATCACTGCGACTTGTACTCGGCAGTGAGTTGGCCGTCTCTTGCTTTCAGAAGACAAAGGAATGCTGTCCTTTGGACCTACAGAGCAATTACTAAGATGTTGCCCCAGTACATCTCTAACTGTCTGCCTCTATGTGTCTCTGGCAACTATGCACTGAGAAGCCAATCTTATATCTCCCTAATTTTACCGAAGGTCAAAACCCGATTTGGCTGATCCTCCCTTAGTTTCGCACTACCCCAGCTTTGGAACAAGCTTCAAATAACACTAAAATTAGCAATTCCCATTAAAATCCCTGAATTCAAACTCCTGCATGCTAAACTTTTCTCTGAACGCTGTAAGTGCTACTCCTGATGTGCCCTATCAGGTTACGACACCTACAGACCAACCCGACCTCCTACATGCACTTTTAAAGCATTCCACCTCAGGCTTCAACCTCTTGCTCCTTCCTGGGTTCTAATTTCCTTTGGCTGCTCCCCACTCTCTTGGGGTACATAATGTTTTGCCTTATACTAACAATACCGGATATTTAAATGTACTGTTCAAAACAAACATTTTGGTGTGAAACTTTTGTATCTCGCCTGACTATCTAGCTTATGTATAGCTTTATATACTTATAGCTGCCTCATTTGTATCCTGTTTGAATTCCCACCGTATGTGTAGCCCGTATTTTATTTTGCTGTTATACCTGTGCTACTTTTATCAGGAGTAGTATTGCTGTACCTGTGTATGCATATGTGTGTAACCCCAAGGGGGCGCTATCCCAAGGGCTACTACCCCTGCCTGTATTGCTACTAACAGGTTGAGGGCATACCTCTCAACTGTCCCTGATTTTCAGGGATGTCCCTGATTTTGCCTCAAAATTTCATTCTGTCCCTCCTAAACATTGTGTTTCCATGACCAAACAGTGGGGGTTGTAAGCACAAAGTAATGTTAAGCATTAAAGTTACAGACTTATTCTTACTTAGAAAATGCATTTTACACTAAGCCTCTTATTCTACCAGCTTCCTGAGCTGATATCTCCAATTTTAAAGATGTGTCCCTGATTTTGGTCCTTTTTTCCCTGATTATTTTAAGCCTTGTCCCTGATTTATGAGGCAGGAGGTTGAGAGGTATGGTTGAGGGGCCTGGATCCAGTGGTAGATGCCTCCACCCAGAGGCCGGGGTTGAGACAGTCTGGTATGACTTTGTCGCAGCCCTCTGGGTCACTGCAACCCCCCTTTCTTCCCACTACTGGCCCACACAAATCAGTCACAGTATCTTCACTGTATACACTGAGCCCCAGGCTTGAACCAATCAGCTTGCTCCGGGGACCCCCTGA
The DNA here is from genome assembly GCA_016271365.2 of Neoceratodus forsteri. NCBI lineage: Eukaryota > Metazoa > Chordata > Ceratodontiformes > Ceratodontidae > Neoceratodus > Neoceratodus forsteri. The sequence goes on along the minus strand of CM057453.1, from coordinate 1,453,249,842 downwards.
AAAGTGAGATGTTGTTACACAATAATCACTATACAGTAATTCACTATAAACACACAAGTTAGCCAGTATACCATTGCAAAAACAGTCAATCTGATTTATTTCAGGGGGAATAACAAGGACTGGGGGGATCAGGTTAATTAGCTTACCACTATATATATATATATATATATATATATATATAGTAAATAGCTGTCTAGGGCACTGTGCACAGGCCTAACCTATTAGTCACTGTCTCTGGGTACCCAGGCAATAAAGGCTAGTCCCTCGATGCAGCTGGTTGGGGCCCTGACACAGAAATGAGTATTTGATTCCTACGATGATTAGACAGAGCCAGCAGGCTCAGTTATTTCAGCCAGTAAAGAAACCAGAAGACCTTGCCCTCACTAGGAGCATTTGACAGGGAGCGACCCTGATTTTAGTACTCACGACTCCAGTAGAAAGAGCGCTCTCACACCACTCGCAGGATCGAACCTGGAACTTGAACACTTCTCCACACATTTATATGAAAGGCAGAGGGGTACCATACCAGGCAGCTGCTGTATACCTCCCGATCACTTGCACTGCATACACCGGGCCAAATGACGCAGCTTCACTTGTCCTGACAGACCGAGCGTGATTGAAGCAGATTCTCCAGCCCTCTACAGGGTGAGCCTGGTAGGTAGCCGCACTTTTGCACAGCCCGCTCTGACCGCTACCTAGCGGATTTAGTCCGACGCTTGCAGGCGTTTGAAACTGCCGACTTCTGGCCTTCCACACGCGCTTCCCGCACGAACACTCGACAGTGCAGGAGCCCAGAGCTCCTTCCTCGCTCACAGCCATAGCGTCTCTCCCCCTTGCCATTTCAGGCAGGGAATCCTCATTCGAGCGCCACCCGATCCCATTGGAGGGCTGCAGATGCCAGTCACTTATTACTGCCCTCATTGGTGAAGAAAAGGTGCCATGGTCCAGAACTCCACTTCTCAGAATCACTAGCTGTATCCCCATTGGTCAGCCGGCTCCAGTTAGAGTCCTGATTCTGGTTGGTCACTATTTACGCCATTTTAGATGCCCCCTGGCTATTATTGGACCCTTCAGAACAGTCCTGGTCCAGAATGGAGGGGCACAGCACAAAGTTCCAGCTGAAATAAAGGCAGGTTAAACAAACTGCAATCTTACCCATGCTCTAAATGTTTTCAGGGAAACAATTACATCTTTTAGATGGGCTCCCTCTGCACTCTTAGCGACTGCAGAAACGGAGCGATCAGACAGCAGCCCAGGGCGGGATTCGAGCAGAGAAACCCCAGTACCCCCATTCAAATCACTCAAACCTGCAAGCAGGCAGCTCTTAAAGAGACAGTACTGGAGGCTTTAAAAGCACTCACAACGCCCGCATTTAGCGGCCTCACACCGAACACCAGTTAGGCATGGAGCATTTAGGCAAGCTCCGGGAAGGCTTTCAGGAACCCCCATTTTAAGGGGGGTTACACCCTTCCTGGCCTGGAAAGAACTTGGCATCTGCGTCAAGTAGTTACCCTTAAATCACTTTAAGGCAAAAAACAGTTCTAAACCGACAGACATCAGACCTTTTGTTACATACATTGGCACTGTATTCACAATTTACTATTGTTTGTGCAATATTACACATACAGACAACCTTTTTCTTTTTTATAACTCAGGTCATTACCTCTTGCCCCTGACACCTGGATAGGGGTAGCCCTTCCCTATCAGCTATCTGAGAGCTAACGGGGGCAGTAGTCCCATACTCAGAGGGTAACACTAACAGTTGGGCATCGTTTCCCAAGACTAACTTGGGCAAGGAACTCGGGGACACATACACCCCTTTATGGACTACATTTAATGTCCGGTCCACAGGCTGACCCAGGGACTCATAACTCAGCCTTACTACAGGCCGTACTTCTTGGCCAGTGCGTCTAGGGGTCTCATTAAAACCTGCTACAGGCCCTGATTCCATTTCAGCCTCACTTAGATTAGTAGGGGAGACCTCCATAGGAGAAGGGGACCCAGGGCCCATAGTACTTTCGGGGACAGGACCCTCTATATCAGGACCCACACTACTTGGTTCAGCCAAGGACATTTCTGGCACTACTGAGATGCTATCAGGGCACTCAAAGTATTCTTCTTGCTCGGGCATATCCCTAACGGGTTCCCCCACATCACTTCCCTCTTCTGAAAAGTCAGACAGCTCAGCCAGCCCAGATAATTCAGCCAGGCTCAAAGATCCCACTTCTTCGCCCTTGGTGCTACCCACTTCGTCCTCTGGGAGCATGGACTCCAGGAGCAAAGCTGGGGGCTCAGACAGTCCAGGAAACCCAACTTCATCCCCAGAGTTAGCTAGGGGATTGCCCCTAAAGAGTTGACTCAGTTCATAAGAGGGGTAATACTCAGCATCATGGTCACTGACTTCAGACACAGACTGAGGATCAACTTCATCAGAGGAGGAGGGAGAAGGCTTCTGGAGTTTAAGTTCTGAGGAGTCGACCCATCTGGATTTCTTTTTGGCAGCAGCTCTAGTTATAGGCCCAGAGGGGGGACATTGGAAGGTTCAGCCTCTATCAAAATTTGTCCAATTGGCAGCAGATGATTCTGGTGTAAAGTTTTCACATCTTTTGAATTGTTTTCAGGCCGCACTTTATACACAGGCAAATCTTTCAATTTTCCCATGACAATATGAGGGAGGTGATGCCATCTGTCAGCAATCTTATGTTTATCGTGCAATCCCAGGTTCCTCAATAGCACTCTATCTCCTTCTTTCAATTCCACTGCTTTCACTTTCTTATCATATCTTTCTTTATTGGCCAAATTCCGTTTAGCAGCCATAGTCTGGGCTAATTGGTAGGCATAATTGAGTTGGGCCTTCAGCTGCTGCACATACTGTAGACGATTAGGTGCTTGAACCCCATCAGGAGAAACCCCAAAACAAACATCTACTGGCAATCTGGCTTCCCTTCCAAACATCAAGTCTATATGGAGAAAACCCAGTAGCATCACTCTTGGTGCAGTTGTAGGCATGGACTAAGGCACTGATCTGCTGGCTCCATCTAGGTTTGTCTTTAGGGTGCAAGGTGCCCAACATATCGAGCAAGGTGCGATTGAATCTCTCAGGTTGAGGATCACCCTGGGGATGGTACGGGGTGGTTCTTGACTTCCGTACTCCCCACAAGGATAGCATCTCTTTAATCAGGTGGCTTTTGAAATCTCTCCCCTGATCGGAATGGATTCGCTGGGGGGCCCCATAGTGAACAAAGAAATTCTCAACAAGGACTTTAGCCACAGTGGTTGCTTTCTGATATTTGGTGGGGAAAGCCTGGGCATATCGGGTGAAATGATCGGTGACTACCAATATGTTGCTGATATTCTTCAGATCGGGTTCTAAACTCAGGAAATCAATGCAAACCAGTTTCATAGGGGCGCTGGTAGTGATATTGACTGGGGGCGCAGCTCTCTGAAGCAGGGCTTTTCTTTGTAAACAGCGGCCGCAGGTCTTAACATACTGCTCTACGTCAGCACTCATTTTGGGCAAGTAAAATCGGGTCCGCACTAAGTCAAGAGTTTGGTCTATGCCAAGATGTCCCATGTGGTCATGCAGGGACCTCAACACCAGTTCTCTAAAAGCAATGGGCAGCACCAGTTGTTGTTTGTCTACTCGCCCCTCTTTGTCTACAGTCTCCCGGTATAATAGTTTATTGATCAGCTTCAACTTTGGACCTTCTTTGTATAACAGGGTGGTTCTCAGGTCAGTGGAACGCAGTTGTGACACATCTCTCCCTACTTGCAGCGCCTCTAAGGCAGTTTTTATCATAGGGTCTCGGGACTGAGCCAGCTGGAGACTATCATTATTGAACTGAGGCAGCATACTAGTGTCTAATGCAGAAAAATGGCAGTAAGCAGCAGGTATACAGTTCTCAGATGGGCCCAAGCAATCCACCATGCAGTCCACAGCATCAGGAGACACCTGTTCTTCCTTGTCGAATTTCTGGCAAAAGGGCTCTAATGTCAGGTTCTGATGACCTGACCCAATCAGCTCGGGACACAGGCCTCCGGGAGAGAGCATCAGCATCTATATGGTTTAGGTCTGCTCTGTATTCAACAGCCTAGTTGTAGGTGGAAAAACGCAGAAAGCCACCTATGACCAGTGGCATCTAGCTTGGCTGAGGTATGAACATATGTCAAAGGATTATTATCAGTTTTCACCAGTATCTTAGCCCCATACAAATAGTCATGGAATTGATCAACAATGGCCCACTTCAAAGCTAGGAACTCTAGTTTGTGCACTGGGTAGTTCTTTTCAGAAGGGGTCAAGCTGCGGCTGGCAAAAACTACAGGTCTCGGACCGTTCGGGTGCTCCTGATACAGTACGGCCCCCAATCCTTGCAGACTGGCATCAGTATGAAGAACATATGGTTTAGCAGGGTCAGCATAGGCCAGCACTGGGGCATGAGTAAGTTGATATATAATGTCATAGAAAGCTTCCTCACAATCGGCAGTCCAGCGGGTGCCAAACACATCATTTGGGTGGAAATAATTTTTTTTCAGTCCCAGACTGTACAGTCTTCTTATACTTTTTATGGGTCAGGGGGTACCCTTGCGTAAGGTTAAGCAGGGGGCAGATCACCCAAGAGTAGTCTTTAATAAATCGTCTGTAATACCCACAGAACCCCAGGAACCTCTGTAGCTCCTTCAGATTTTTTTGGTTGGGGCCAAGTGGTTAAAGCTTCTACTTTGCTGGGGTCAGTCTCTATGCCTTCAGTGGATACTATGTGGCCCACATATTTTACAGAGGTTTGAAAGAATTGGCATTTGTCTATAGATAGTTTAAGACCAAAGTCTTACAGCCGATCCAGGACCTTGAACAATCGACTTTCATGTTCTTCCAAGGAGCTGCCAAACACTATAACATCATCTAAATAAACCAAACATTCGAGCAAATTCATGTCCCCCACAGCACGTTCCATGAGGCACTGAAAAGTAGCCGGGGCATCTGAAATTCCTTGAGGCATCCGCACAAACTCATAGAAGCCTAGGGGGCAAATGAAAGCAGTCTTCTCTCGAGCCTCCAGAGCCATCGGGATCTGATAGTTCCCACTGCGGAGGTCTAACACAGAGAACCACTTACTGCCATTCAGACAGTCCAAGGCGTCCTGTATGCGTGGCATGGTATACTGGTCTGGGATGGTCCGCCGGTTTAAAGTACAGTAATCCACACACATCCGAACAGCTCCATTCTTTTTCCTCACTACTACAATAGGGGATGCGTAAAGGCTTCTGGACTCTTGTATCACCCCAGCTGCCAGCATCTCCTGCAGGTGGCGCCTTACATCATCTATATCAGCAGGGGCTAGGCGTCGAGATCGCTCATGAAAAGGTCATTCATCCTGCAGCTGGATGTGATGCTCAGCCCCCTGCACACATCCCACATCCCACTCTTTCAAAGGAAACACCTGTTCCCTCTGGGTGAGCTGTTCACGGACCCTTTTCTTCCATTCTGCTGGTAGGGAAGAATCACCGAAGTCAAACAGCTCGGGGGTCACTCGGTCACCTCCTCTGGGAGTCTTGTTGTGGGGCACAACAACAGTATCAGCACAATGTACCGTAGCCAGGGTGCAACCCCGTTTCACTCGAATCTCTCGATCAGACACATTATGCACTTGGACCATCACTCTTCTAGCAAAGGCTTGGGCTCTGGCAGGTAAGATACTGGGTTTAACCAGCAGCCCCTCAGGCAACTTTCCCTCACCGGGTGCATCCAGCATCAATATCTTATTCTTAACGTCTTTTTTAATATGGACTTCCCCTTGCAAAACACACTGGGCATTTGGGGCTAATAGCAACGGTTCTGGATCCTTCCTCCAGACGACCCCCACTGGGCCTTCAGGTTCCACCTGGTCAGCCTTTCTCTGAATCTCATAGGCCTTCTGGATCAAGGCGGGTATTCTAAGAGCTCACCCAGTCCTGGACACCTGCTTTTCAGAACACAACTGCGCTAAGCGACCAAACATGTGAGCATTTGTTCCAGTCAACAAGGGCACCCCATCATACAGCCCAGTGGGGAGACATACTAGGGCCAGAGTTTCCACTTGTTCGGCCACCCCAGCCACAGAAGTAGGAAAAGACAATCAGATCCAGATATACCCAGAATACGGGTAGGCCTTATCACTCAGCCTCCAAACATGTAGACCATCCTAGGGTTGCAAGGGCACCTCAGGCAAGTGTTTCTGATACCAGTCCTGGAACATAATGGTCACCTGAGAGCCACTGTCCAACACAGCCCAGGTGGGTATCCCATTCACACGCACAGGGGCCTCCATCAAAGGCCCCACCACATCAGACCATTCGGGGGGGCACAGCTTTGGCAGTTGCTTGGGCATTGGTCCGGGTCACAAAACTCTTCCTAGGGGGTCGGGTATAGGCCTTTCGGTGCCAGGTGATCAGCCGGCTGTTGTCCTTCCTTAAATTCTCCGGTAACTGGCACTCAGTCTGAAAGTGTCCATCCTCCCCACAACGGTAACAGAACTTAGGGTCTCGGGGGTCTTTATTGAGAGGGGAATACCTCGCCTGCTGGGGGCCATCCTGGGGTTGAGGGGGCTCCTCTTGGCTAGGGTGTTTGTTTCTAGGTAACTCTGGTTCCCCAAACCTAACAGGGTGGGTAGCAGTTTGCTTCAAGTCCCTCACCAGCTCTCGTAAATTTCTAATCTCAGCCCTCAAATCACTTTCTACCCGGGGATCAGAGGAAATAGCACGCACCCCAACCCCTCCTTGTGCCTCTGGGGGTACAAGAGAAACATCAAGCCCCCCTCGAAGGGTGGGCCTCATCTGGTTTGCTAGACTCAGGGGTTTGGCACAGATTCACAGCCCCCACATAGGGTTCCCACCCCTCTTCATCAGTCTCTACTTCTCGAATCTCCCTCATCAATTGACAATACTCGGGCGGGGCAGCCCGTCGGTCATGTAACTTAAGTTTTAACAATATCACACTGGATAACCTAGCAGATTTCAAAATATGCTCCAGCTGGACCTGGTTCAAGGCAGTGGCCGTAATTCCCCCCTTGCGATAAGCCTTCTGCAAGGCCCTTTCCACCCTAGTGACAATGGCGGACAATTTCTCATTCCTCCATTGTTGGGCAGACTTGAATTTCCATAATAAGTCTTCCCCAGTTTCTGTACTCCCAAACACTCCCTCTAAGGCAGAAAGGTACTCCACTGCGGTAGCTTCCAGGCTAGTAGCCTGCAAGAACCGAATGACTTCCAAAGCTGGGCCTCGCGGGCTGTCCATCAGTCTCTTTCGTTTCTCCCCCTCAGAGCACTGCCACTCCTGGACTAGGGGGGGTAGCATAGTCCATCCACTACTCCAAATCATCTTTCCCTGGGGGCACTGACACTGTGCCAGAAAAAGGTTTTAGCCTACGGTAAGAATCTAGCTGTATAGAGGGAACCACTAGGGGCGATGAGACCAAAAGAGAACTCTTGGGGGGCCCGGGAGAGGTACCTGGGGAGGGCCTGGGGGGTGGGTTCACTAGAAAGGTCCAACGCCTGCAGTAACTCCTGGCTAGTCCTCCCCTCCACAGCTAACAATTTAAGCAGTTTATCTTTGAAGCTATTAGTCTGGGGAGACCCCAAGGGGGTGACTGACCCACTCCGAATGTGAATGACCCTCCACTCCTGTTGGGCACCTTCCGGGTAGATCACTGGGGGTACCCTCTCGGGGTCGATGGCTATACTACATAAGAGTAACACCTGCAAAGTCTGATCGAGTAGATCAGACATTTGCTCCTTCACCTACCTTGCCTAAACATTTAACACGCTCCACTGCAGAAATAAGGTCAGCGTTCGTTGTCCCCAGAGGTACATCTAGTAGTAACACCATTTTCTGGGAGTCCAACTCTTCTGCTTCACCCCACCCCATCAGTTTATATACCATCGTCTTAATAGGGTCCAGCTTAATCTTAGCCATGATATCCCCTTCCAGCTTTACCTTTAATTTATCCATATTTAGGTACTTCATCCACTCGGCCACTAGGGGACGCTAATCCTAGTGGTGCCTCCAATATGTAACCCTCAGGGGGCGCTATCCCAAGGGCTACTACCCCTGCCTGAATTGATGCTAACAGGTTGAGGGGCCTGTATCCAGTGGCGGGTGCTTCCACCCAGAGGTCGGGGTTGAGACAGTCTGGTATGACTTTGTCACAGCACTCTGGGTCACTGCAACCCCCCTTTCTTCCCACTAGTGGCCCACACAAATCAGTCACAGTATTTTCACTATATACACTGACCCCCAGGCTTGAACCAATCAGCTTGCTCCAGGGACCCCCTGAAAAGTGAGATGTTGTTACATAATAATCACTGTACAGTAATTCACCATAAACACACAAGTTAGCCAGTATACCTTTGCAAAAACAGTCAATCTGATTTATTTCAGGGGGAATAACAAGGACTGGGGGGGAATCAGGTTAATTAGCTTACCACTCTAATATTTATATATGTGTAAATAGCTGTCTAGGGCACTGTGCACAGGCCTAACCTATTAGTCACTGTCTCTGGCTACCCAGACAATAAAGGCTAGTCCCTCGATGCAGCTGGTTGGGGCCCTGACACAGAAACAAGTATTTGATTCCTACGATGATTAGACAGAGCCAGCAGGCTCAGTTATTGCAGCCAGTAAAGAAACCAGAAGACCTTGCCCTCACTAGCAGCATTTGACAGAGAGCGACCCTGATTTAGTACTCACGACTCCAGTAGAAAGAGCGCTCTCACACCACTCGCAGGATCGAACCTGGAACTCGAACACTTCTCCACACATTTATATGAAAGGCAGAGGGGTACCATACCAGGCAGCTGCTGTATACCTCTCGATCGCTTGCACTGCATACACCGGGCCAAACGACACAGCTTCACTTGTCCTGATAGACCGAGCGTGATTGAAGCAGATTCTCCAGTCCTCTACAGGGTGAGCCTGGTAGGTAGCCGCACTTTTGCACAGCCTCCTCTGACCGCTGCCTAGCGGATTTAGTCCGACACTTGCGGGTGTTTGAAACCGCCAACTTCTGGCCTTCCACACGCGCTTCCCACGCGAACACTCGACAGCGCAGGAGCCCAGAGCTCCTTCCTCGCTCACAGCCACAGCGTCTCTCCCCCTTGCCAGTTCAGGCAGGGAATCCTCATTCGGGCACCACCCAAGCCCATTGGAGGGCTGCAGATGCCAGTAACTTAATACTGCCCTCACTGGTGCAAAAAAGGCGCCATGGTCCAGAACACCACTTCCCAGAATCACTAGCTGTATCCCCATTGGTCAGCCGGCTCCAGTTAGAGTCCTGATTCTGGTTGGTCACTATTTACGCCATTTTAGATGGCCCCTGGCTACTATTGGACCCTTCAGAACAGTCCTGGTCCAGAATGGACGGGCACAGCACAAAGTTCCAGCTGCAATAAAGGCAGGTTAAACAAACTGCATCTTACCCATGCTCTAACTGTTTTCAGGGAAACAATTACATCTTTCAGATGGGCTCCCTCTGCGCTCTTAGCGACTGCAGAAACGGAGTGATCAGACAGCAGCCCAGGGCGGGATTCGAGCAGAGAAACCCCAGTCCCCCCATTCAAACCACTCAAACCTGCGAGCAGGCAGCTCTTTAAGAGACAGTACTGGAGGCTTTAAAAGCACTCACAATGCCCGCATTTAGCGACCTCACGCCAAACACCAGTTAGGCATGGAGCATTTAGGCAAGCTCCGGGAAGGCTTTTAGGAACCCCCATTTGTAGGGGGGTTACATGTGTATCTCTTATGTATTGGATGTTATTTCTGTATGCCCAGGCCCACCTTGGAAATGAGCTTGCTCAACGGTGCTTCACCTGGTAAAATAAAGATTGATTGATTGATACAGACATCGCAGGTGTGGGTGAGGCATGGTGCACCAATTAGGAGTCTACAGGCCTTGTTTAGTGCCACAGTGAGCCTTCTGAGTGCAGTGGTGGAACCAGTTCCATAAATGACAAGGCCATAGTCGAGTAAGGAGAGCACTGAGTTGTGGACAGCAAGATTTAGGGCTTCAGGTGTTAGAGACTTTCTCAGTCGATAGAGGAGCCCAATCCTGGTATTGACTGCTCTGGCAGCATTTTCGATGTGCAGTGAATAAGTAAGGTGTCTATCAAGCGTAACCCCTAGGTACTTAAAGTGCTGTATTTGTTCAAGGGGGTCACCTTGGGAATTTTGGATGGTAAGAGCATGCTCTTAATGTCGACTGCGGGCTGAGGAGAACAACAGGACTTCTGTCTTCTTGTAGTTTAGTACTAGTTTCTGGTTGTGGAACCAGTGCTCAACTTCTGTGAAGCCCTTTTGAAGGTTACTTTCAAGGAGGTAAGGGTCAGGATGGCTTGCAAAAATGACAGCATTGTCTGCGTAGAGCAGTGTTCACTGGTGACAGGCAGTCGGTAGATTGTTAAGGAAGCTGCTGAAAAGGAGTGGACCCAGGATTGAGCCCTGGGGTACCCTGGACCGAACAGGCTTCTGGTCAGAGATAGCATTGGAAATCTTCACGCATTGAGATCTGTCCCCAAGATAGCTTCTAAACAAGGGCAGTGTATCAGGGGAGAGACCAGTTTGTGAGAGTTGTTTAAGGAGGAGTCGGTGATTAACCATGTCGAAGGCCTTGGTTAAGTCTATAAAGACTGCACCCACAAGACTGCCTTGGTCAATGGATTGCTGGACGTAGCTGGTGAATTCTAAGAGTGAGGTGGTGGTTCTGTGCCCTTTCCGAAAGCCATGCTGTTGTTCATACGGTAGGGAGCATCTATCGAGGTAGTCCACAAGTTGGTTGGCAACAATACGTTCGAGTATTTTAGAGAGGGGTGGGAGGATTGATATAGGCCTATAGTTGCTGTGTAGTGCACGGTCTCCAGATTTGTGAACTGGTGTAACAATGGCTGTTTTCCATACCTGTGGGAATTGTGAGAGGGTTAGAGAGATGTTAAGTAATTTAGTAATAGGTGGAAGTACTTCTATGCAATTTATTATTCCAAATACATTTTGTAATTAGTTGTTTAAGTTATTAAAGTATATCTCAGGAGGAGTTAATGGTAAAGATTGAAATAAAAATATAAGTTTGGGTAGTATCTTCATTTTTATAATATTAATCCGGCCAATCAGTGTTAAAGGTAGGCATTTCCAGTGTTCTAATTCTTTAGTTATTTCCAAAATAAGAGGTTCATAATTTGATATTACGATCTGCTGAAGATCAGAAGTGAGCCTAATACCCAAATATTGAATTTCAGTATTGACTTGACTGCTAAATCTGTCCAAAATGTTTAAATTGTAATTATTGAGTTTCATAATTACTGTATTGTCCCAGTTTATCTTATATCCTGATAGTGCTCCAAACTGTTTAGTTATCTCAATAAGCTCTAATATAGATGACTCGGGTAATGATAAATATAAAAGAATATCATCCGCATAGAGTGGATTGTATTATTTATAGATATTCCTTGTATTCTTGGGTTAAGCCTAATTCTATCCGCTAACGTTTCAATTATTGTGGGTGTTGTGGGTATTACGTTTTACCGATATCGCTACCCGTTTTAATCGTTATTCTTTTTTAGCTTTGTTACCCGCCTTTATTCCGCGTTAGTATATTATACTCGGCTCACCTACGCCTTTCTTCCCGTTTCGGTTTGGCCCATTTTTGTTTTGTTTTACGGGCCAGGACCTAGTGCACTGTCTGAACACCAGGAGATTTGGGAAGAGCCGTGCTGTTTTAATGCTGAAGATCTGGAGAGATCTGGTGTTGCTCTGAAAAGCGTTTTGTTTTACGGGCCGGGACTTAGTGTGTTATCTGAACACCTGGTGACTTGGGAAGAGTTATGATGATTTAAGGGTGAAGATCTGGAGAGACCTGGTGATATCCTGTGAAGCGTTCCGGAGACGCTGTTTACTCGATCTTAATGTTTGGATCGAGTCTTTGTATGCAGACTGAGTTATTTATTCATCCTGGGAGTGGACTGGTCGGTTTATGGCTTTTTAGCCGAATTTAAGCTCTGTTTGAACTGCCACCCTGGATATGTGGATTTGAACCTGTGGCTGTGCTTTTTGATTATCCCTGGATTTATTTATGTTTGGTCAGTTGGATCGTGGGTAATATTGATCTGGTGGAGCTGTTTCGAAGAGCCTTCAAGATAAGTGGATTTGAAATCTTTAGTGACATCTTTGTTGAACTAAACGCTGTTTTTAGAGATTGACATTTCTGGGCTTGCAGAGTTCTGGGGGGCCCTGGGTCAGTGTCACACACAGAGGTGGGGAGTGGGGTAGGCTGGAGGGCTTGTCCTTAATCTCCCCTTCCTCTAGACTCCTGAGGTAGCCGGCTGGGGGGCTGACTCCTCTTGGAGTGGAAGTAGTGGGCCACTGATTTTCTGGGCTGGCTGGATCCTGCGGCCTGCTAGTGGCCTTTCTACGATCCAGATTGGAGTGGATTTTGAAGCCCTGTGTTTTTGAAGATTGAACTATATTGTTTGCTGCTTCTATTGACGTTTGGGCAGGTTATATAATATTTGTATCCTGTTGCATATAGACAGGATTCTTGTTGTCTGCAATTGTATTTTGTTGGTTGCAATTATATTTTGTTTGAGGAAATAATATGAGCAGTGAGAGTGCTATATAATATCTTTTATTCCACCTGTATCCAGTATTGTGAGACAGTCCCGGAGGGTTGTTTTTAAATTATTTCCTCTGTTTATTATTTTTATCATTATTATGATTTAATTATTATTAATTTTTGTTTATTCTTGTGAGAGTGTTTAATTTGTTTCTAAGTACCAGGTAGTGAGAGGACCTGGGAATAATTTAAAATTGTTTTGGTTAATTTTTGGTTGACCCCCAGGCTGTGAGAGGACCTGTGGGTTAAATCAATTAATTAGGTTTTGTGTTAGAGAGTTGGTTAAGTCTTATTTTTATTTTAGTTGGTTTCTTAATTTGTAGTTGTATAATTTTAGTTGCAGAAAATTTGCGGGTATTTTTTTTTATTGTTTTAAATTGAGCAGCTAGATGTGCCTGCCTGCCCCTCCTGTCTTATGCTATTCGGCCTCCGCTCTCCATGCCCTCCGCCCCTTCTCTTTGCCCCCCCCGCCTGCTCATATTTATCATCGTTGTCGGGCGTTAGGGATTGCTCGAGGGAGGGGGTGAAGGGGTGGTGGGGGTGTGGACAGCGGAGGGAGCGGGGCTTTCCCATAGGGGTGGTCAGGCCCAGAAGACACCCTGGGGCGAAATGGCTACTTGAACGCGGTTACTCTGTTCTGGTTCCCATACCCAAGGGCACCTCCAGTTTTGGAGGGCAAGTGGTTGGGACAACTCGCCAACCTCGTCCAACTCGGGCGTTGTTGTGCAATGCCAGATCTGTCTGAAACAAGTCTGGTCTTATTGTAGATTTTGTTGCAAGGGCAGATCTGGCTTGCATTACCGAGACCTGGTTGGATGGGAATGCGGCCCCCTTTTTAGAGGCCGCTGTTCCCACTGGGTACTCGGTTATACATCGCCCGAGATTGGATCATTGGGGGGGTGGCGGTCTGTTTCAAGACCAAATTGGGCCTAACTAGTGTACCAGTTGAGGAGGCCAGGTCATTTGAGTGTACTATGGTAGCTGGTGTAGGGTGCAGGATTGCCCTCATTTATTGTCCACCAGGTGATGAGAAGCTTTTTCTGCAGGAAATAGCAGATTTTGCCACCGATATGGCCTTGGAGTTGCCCAGATTGATGGCTCTGGGTGACTTCAATGCTTGTGTCGACGACGAATCTTCACTTTTTGGTCAACATTTCCTCCAGGAGATGACATCTCTGGGCTTTACACGGGTTGTTTCCTCAGCTACACACAAGGGAGGTCAATCTCTTGACCTGGTCTTCCTCCTGGGGATCGAGGCTTCCGATTTGGTGGTGGAACCAGTCAGTTGGTCCGATCACTACTCAGTTGGGTTCAATTTTGAGGCCCCCTTGGGTAGATCGGCCCCTGTGGAGTTTGTCAGGTACCGCCCATTCCGGGACATTGTCCCTGAAGACCTGATGGTGGTTATTGACCTCTCGTTGTTTGACGAGTTCTGCACTGATCCTGAGCAGCTGGTAGTGGCCTATAATAGGGCCATATCAGCAGCACTCGATCAGATTGCGCCAGTCCGTGTTCGCCCCTTCCGCGTCATCCCACAGCCCCATGGTTTGATGGGGCTCTGAGAGGGTTGCAGAGGCTGGGGCGTAGGTTGGAGCGTCGTTGGAGGAAGACCACCACTGATGCCAACCACCTTATTTTGCTAGAGCATTATAAACTCTACCAAACAGCAATTTCCCATAAGAAGGCAGAATTCCTGTCCAGGGAAATTTCTGTCGCACGGAATCGACCGGCTCAGCTCTTCAGAACTATTGACAGACTGTGCAACCCAGCTTGTCAGCAGATCTGTCGAGTCTTTACTCAAACTGATTGTGAGGAGATCACTCGATTCTTTGCGAATAAGGTTGAAGACATCAGGAGGGACTGCCTCCAACCTCATTCCAAGGCTGTTGCAGTTGATCGGTGTCCTGTCGCAGAGCCCGGAGTTTCCTGGAATACCTTTGACCTGCCGGATCTCGTAGACACTATGAGGATTGTCCAAGAGATGCGTCCCACATGCTGTAGTTTAGACCCTGGTCCTACTTCCCTGATTATGGGTTGTAGTGAGATAATCGGCCCGGTCTTAGCTCGGATTATCCGGTGTTCTTTAGATATGGGAGTTTTTCCTAGCTCTCTGAAGGAAGGGGTGGTGACTCCCCTTCTGAAGAAAGCTTCTTTAGACCCTGATGACCTAGCAAACTACAGGCCAATCTCTAACCTCCCTTTTGTGGGGAAGGTTATTGAGAAAGTTGTGGCGGCTCAACTGGATAACCATTTGATCATCCATAGTTTATACGAACCTCTCCAGTCTGGTTTTCGCAAGAGGCATAGTACCGAGACTGCTCTGGTTTGGGTGCTCAATGATCTCCTGATGGCGAGAGATCGGAGACACCGTTCTATCTTGGTTCTCCTTGATCTATCATCAGCTTTTGATACTGTGGATCATGGGGTTCTGCTCGAACGCCTGAGGTCCATTTGTGGACTGTCGAGTACGGTCCTCAGATGGTTTTCGTCGTTCCTCGAAGGGAGAATGCAGAGAGTAGTCTTGGGTTTGTCTTCATCCGGGGCCTTCTCTCTGCCTTGTGGGGTGTCTCAGGGCTCGGTGCTTTCCCCCATGTTATTCGCAGTATATATGCTACCCCTCGGAGACATTGTAAGACGGTACGAGCTGAGGTTTCACTGCTATGCTGATGATACCCAGCTGTACCTGTCTTTTGCACCTGACCAGGTTAGTTCTATCTCAGTACTGAACAACTGCCTCACTGACATCCAAGACTGGATGAACTCCAGCAGTTTAAAGTTGAACCCAGGAAAGACTGAGGTTATGGTTGTGGACCCGGGTCGGAGGATAGAGGATTTGAGGACTGGTCTCCCCTCTGGATTAATCCTGGGGGTGGACCAGATCCTCACCTCTGAATGGGTGCATAACCTGGGAGTGAAGCTTGACACTGGTTTGACCCTCCATTGTCAGGTGTCTGCAGTTGTCAAGCTGGCATTTTTCCATCTTAGGAACATTGCCAGGATTAGGCACCTTGTTCCGCCCAGTGACCTGCCGGTTTTGGTCCATGCCTTTGTGACATCTTGCCTTGATTACTGTAACTCCCATTACCTAGGACTTCCTGGGGTTGATATCCGACGCTTGCAGCTAGTGCAGAACGCGGCAGCAAGTTTGTTGACTGGGGCCTCTAGAAGTTCTCATATTACCCCTGTGCTGCGCGCTGTGCACTGGCTGCCAATACAGTGGTGGATCACCTTTAAAGTGGGTCTTTTGACCTACAAAGCCCTACACGGTCTGGGTCCCGACTACTTGAAAGAACTCCTGGTACCTTACACCCCTCTGAGACAGCTCCGCTCGGCTGATGGGTTGCTGGAGATTCCGAGGGTAAATTTGAAGTCACCTGGTGCCCGTGCATTTGGATTTGCTGCACCTACCCTCTGGAATTCTCCGCCCCATCAGCTCTGGGAGTGTAGGACGGTGAGGACCTTTAAGCAGGCACTAAAGACTTTTTTATGGGAGAAGGCGTTTCTTTCTTTGATCTAATTTTATATTGCAGTACTGGAATATATGTTCATATTTTTTTTATTGAATGTATTGAATATGTTTTATGTTTGTTCTTGATGTACAGCGCCTTGAAATTTTGAAAGGTGCTTAATTAAATAAATTTTATTATTATTATTATTATAATTATTAGTATAAACAATAATGGGGGAAGTGGACATCCTTGCCTGGTACCATAATGTAAATAAAAAGGTTGTGAAATATTCTTATATGTTTTTACCACAGCTGTCGGTGTACTGTAAAGAAGTTGAAGCCATCCACTGAGCTGTTCACTCACCCCCATCTCCTCCACTAAATTCAACATATATTTCCACTCTACTTGAGCAAATGCTTTTTCTGCATCTAAGGCTAGAAGAATAGCATCTTCTGTCTTAGATTGAGATATAATATTTATAGTGTATCTTATATTTTCCCTTAAAGTTCTTCCTTTCTTAAAACCATTTTGATCCTTATTTATTATATGTGGTAGGACATTTTCTAGTCTTTTAGCTATAATTTTGGTAAAGATTTTATAATCTACATTTAATAGGGAGATAGGGTGGTAGGATGAACAGCTCAGAGGATCCTTGTTTTGTTTTTTTTTTTAAGAAAAACAGGAATAATTGCTTCATAGAAAGTTTTAGGGAGGGTTTTGGAGTTATTGAAAGAGTTAAAGAGTTTTAGCAGTATGGGAATAAGAATAGATTTGAAATGTTTATAAAATTCAATTACAATCCCATCAGGACCAGGTGATTTATTTCCTGGTAAATTAAGAATAGCTTGATCTATTTCTATATATGTTATTTCCCCAAGTAAATTGTTTCTCCATTTAATAGGTATAACAGGTGGAAGAAATTGTTTTAAGTAATGTTTAAATTCTTCCCCGAGTGTTCATACAATCAGATTTATAAAGATTCTGATAGTATCTGGAGAAGCAATTATTAACTTTTTCGGGGTCTTCCACTATCTCTCCCTGTTGATTTTTTTATAGCTAATATATATATATTTTGCTCTTTTCTAGTTTGCCATGCCAATAACTTCTGTGGCTTGTCTGATAGATATAGATAATCTGATTTTGTTCATAAGATTTTGTTGATTAATTGAGTCTGTTTGGATGTTATTTAATTGTTCCTTTTTTTTAACAAGCTGATTGAAACATTTTTATCTAAAGTCTGGGTGTGCAGGGTTTGAAGAATGGTGATTTCCTTTGTTAATTGGTTTATAAGAGATGTTTGTTTTTTCCTTTCTAAACTGTTCTAAGCTAATTAGACATCCCCTTATCCATACTTTAAAAGTGTCCCATATATTGTTCATAGATGTTTCTGATTCAGAATTATCATTAAAAAATTCCTGTATTTCTTGAGCTAAAGTCTGAGAGGTTTGTGGTATCCGAATAAGAGGGTAATATATTTTCCAGTATTTAGGTATATTCTAGTTTCCGTACACTTAATTTTCAAAAAGCATGGAGAATGATCAGAAATCAGAATACCCGTATATTCTATGTCCATAATAGTATGTTTTAAAGTCTCTAATATTAAGTAATAATCAATTCTGGAGTACGAGTATTGGGATAAAGAGTAGTAGGAATATACTTTTTGATTAGGATATTTAGTAAGCCATGGATCTATAAGTCACAGCCCTTGAATATATTTTTAATGATAATTCATGTTGATCAGTGTGCATTGTCCAGTTTAGAAGTTTTGTCTTGTGCAAAAAGTGCCACGTTAAAGTCGCCCCCAACTATGTATGGTGATGGAAAAGTTGAAAGGGTTAAAAAAAAGTTTGATAAAAAAATTAGGGCTGTTTTCGTTTAGTGCATAAATAGTTGCCAAAGTTGCCCTTAGGCTAGGTATATTTATATCAGTTGTTGCCCATCTTCCATGTGTGTCTGTTTCTGTTTTATTTATTTTTGGATATGGGTTTTGTTTATTAAATAGAATGGCAGTACCTCTAGAATTATTAGCATAGTTTGAAAAGATCCCTGTACCCCATCGATTTTTAAGCCACATGGGTTCATTAGTATGAAAGTGAGTCTCCTGTAGCATGGCTACATCTATTTTCTTTTTTCTTTTGCATGAATTTTATAATACGCATTATCTTTGTTTTATTCTTTAGGCCTTTAACATTCCAAGACAACATATGAAAATACTCACTCATAATTTATTTTATATATTATAAAGCTGGGTCCCCTGATCTGTTATGCCAATTAATTTGATTCCTTCTTATTAATTTATCTATTGATAAAATATTGGGCTGGATTCCTTTGGAAAATCCCCCTACACCCCCCCAATAGAAAGAACTTATAATGGATTCAAACAGATTCCAGATCCCTCCCCCCAAATGAACATGATGGCAGAAAATGTCATCATTACACAGGGATTTATTTAACTCTAAAAATTGATTAGCGTTTTGTTCATAAAAGTGCTAAATCTTTGTGAAAATGCTTAGCTCTTGCCTCGCTGTGTTTAACAAACACAGCACTTCTAGAAAATCTATATAAATACTTTCTGCACAGTTAGTATAGTCCCAAGAAAAAAACTGCTAATCAATTATTTAAAACCCTGTTACACTGTGAGCTGGGATGCTTAACAAGCTCCTGACAGGAGTCCCTGAATTACTTGCATATTTCTAATTAATATATCTTTCCATTAATAATTAAAGCAATGTTAATGATCTATGTGTATCATTATAGATAATCACTACTAATGTATTTATTCTTCAGATCGACACCCCTTTTTTTTAAAATGTATATGTTTTGTTTTTGTTTGTTTTTTTTATATATTTTTTCCAGTTAATCAAGATTTAATCAGGCAATGTGAGTTATTCTGATTACTTGTTTGACCCAGTTTTGTCCTATCACTTGACCATACATTTATTTTCATTTTGTCCACTTTCTCATTCTGATTTGCCATATTGCTCCTCAAAAGCAGCCATTGCTTCTTCTGGGTCATTGAAAGTCTGTATTTTCCCTTTAAAAATTAACTGTAATTTGGCTGGATAGTTCATTGAAAAATGAATTCCCTTGTGATACAGCTTTTCTTTAACTGGATTAAATAATTTCCGTTTCATGCTAGTTTCAAGAGACATGTCCGGATAAATGTTGAATTTTGGTGTCTCATAACTAAGCCCTTTTTCGGTGTGTGCTTTTGAGAGAATAGCCTCTCTATCCAAAAACTTGTGTGGCTTGATAAATACAGTCCTCGGGTATGTGTTATTAGTAGAACGGTTACCCGCTCGGTGTGCTCTATCCAAACTAATTTTTTCATCAGGATATTTGCAGTTCATAGCTAATGTTAGCGTCTTTTCAAAAAACAGTAAGGGATCCCCATTGCCTTCTATTCCTTCTGGCAGTTTAGTGAGTCATAAATTACACCTGAGGGCCCGATCTTCTTGCTCTGCCACCCGCTCTTGCAATATTTGCAACTGTTTTGTGAAATGCATAATTTTTTCTGGAAATGGGTTTGTTAAATCTTCCAGCTGCGATATACACCTTTCGGACGTTTCAGTGCATGTTGTTAACTACTCAAACTTGGTGTTTAGCTCTGTGACTGAGGCAGATACATCCGTTAAAGAGCTTTTAATTTTGTTTAATGTGTGCAGTACCTCAGTTTTAAATGATGTCACCACCTCCAGCATTTCTGTCTTAATAGCTGTGGCAGTATTTTTAATGATTTGCTTCGTCTTATCCTCTGTAGGGCCACTTATTATTGGAATGTTATGTGGTGCCATACTAGTAGCCCCTTTGGCTGTAAAATTAAAAAGATTCACTCCAGAGCACCCCTCCCCGCCATCCGATACATTTTCATTAACAGATGCTGGTCCTGCATTCTGAGCCGAGACTTCTGGCATTTCGTTCTGGTTGCTATGCAGGTTGTTTAACCCAGTATTTTGTAGAAATGATAAAATCTTACCTGTTTTAGGCTTCTTTCCCTTACCTACAGGTGCTTCGGTAGCAGGGAAATTAGGGGCTCTTGCAATAGTTGCTATGCTGCAAAGTCGGGTTGCTGATTTTGAAGTCTATGTAGTGGCATGGTATTAAGTCAAGCAGTTTGTTTTTGGCTCTGTGTTTGACGCTTATCTGAGAAATGCACATTTGTAAGCTCTCAGGCGCGACGGACACTTTTGGACATAACCAAAATGCTAGAGTGGAGGTAAACTGAGGATAAAGCCAGTCCTTCGAGTATAGTTTAGTTCATTATATTCGTGCTTGAGTTCACTATTTCATCGGCTTCTGCCAGAGCGTGTCCATGCTAACCTGCTCAGAGTTCCATTCACCTGGCAATCTCGGATGATGTCAGGGTCGACGTTCCTCACAGGTGCACCCCTTGAATTACCCTTCTTGCTGTTAATACATGAAAAGAAAGATTTGTGATTATTTTTTGAGTGTGCAAAGTTAAATGTGCTACTCATGGTTAGCGCTGGACGCCACACCTCACGCCACACTAGCGTCCTGAGTTTGGAAGCGTACTTGAGTTGTCGGAGGGTCAGTGGGGGAGGAGGATTGAGCATCTGGAGGACTGCTGTCCTTTCCTGGGAGGGAGGGGGGATGTTGATCCTGCTGTCTGGTGACTCCCAGTGGAGACTGGGGGTTCAGCAGCAGTTGGGATCCATGCAACGGAGGATTGGCAATGGTGGCGCTCCTGTGGGCATGTGCGGGAGCACGCATGCACTGTGCTGGTGCGCATTGCACTGCCGGGCTAATGGGACAGAACAAGGAGAAACTCTGGCACCTGATAGGTGATGGTGGGACCAGTGGTTGGCCCCCATGCCCAATACTGGACCTTCCATCTTCACCTCCGGCACTTCCTCCAGTTCCCTGGTCATTCAGTTAGATTTCAGATAGAATGCCAGGAGAAGTCGGGGGTCCCCGCCCCAAGGGGGGTCTGGTGACTGGGAGATGCGGAGGGAGACAAGCCTGTGTTGGAGAGTGGAGTGTGGAGGCTTCAGGCGAGTGGGAACAGGTTGAACCGAGAGTCCTCAGTGGAGAGAGAGTTTGGGTAAGCCAGTGATGGAGGGGCATAAAGAAAGTTGAAAAAAAAATATACAAGTTATTGTATCTCAGCTAGGCTATCTGCAGAGCTGCCTTACACTTAATTTCCTGGGTGCACTGTGATGGGTGGTGGAAGAGATGCCCTTTTTTGGTGGGTGGGGTGGGGGACAAGAGATCAGGGAGGAGAGCAATTGGTGGGGGAGGGGGCCAGGTGCCGCAGAGTGGCTTGTTTGAAAAACCACCAGTACTGGCACAAGGAGAGGGGTGCGGCCATCTCAGCTGTGCTGCCCATGGTAAGTGCAGTCTAAAAATGGGTAAAAACATGACCCCCCTAAAATGAAACCTGGCATCTCAGCTCAGCTGTCCTTGGTAAATATATTGTAAAACTTTGTCAAAGCAAGACCCTACAGCTGAACCCCGCTGAAAGATATGCATCTAAGCAGGTCTGTCCAGGGAAATATACATTGTGAAAGCTGGACCACACTGAAAATGAAAAATTGCTTCTCAGCTGGGCTATCCTGGCTAAGTACATTGTACAAATGTGTAAAAGCTGGCCCCCCACTGAACAGGGGATGTTGCATCTCTGCTGTGCTATTCTGGGTACAGTGCAGCAATGAGTAAAAGTAGAACCACACTGAAAATGACATACTACATCTCCACTGGCCTGTCTGGATAAATGCAGGGTAAAACTGTATCAAACCAGGACCCCTTTGAAAATGAGATATTGCCTCTCAGTTGACCTGTCCTGGGTAAATACAGTCTAAACAGGATAAAAGCAGAACCCCACTGATGACATATTGCATCTGAGCTGTGCTTTCCTGGATAAATGCAGTGTAAACATAAGAAAGCTCTGCCCATACCTTCAACACACTGTCATTCTAACTTGTAACAGCATGCAAGCAAACATGTTTGGCATTGACAAATACAGTTCGGCAGATTCCAAACAGTACTTTAGAAGGCAGGGTCAAGAACCTATTTAGGGAAATGTTCTGATGTGCCAGACTAGGCATCCCTTCTAGATTGGATGTCTAGCCAATAATGGGATGTAAAGATGTGTACTGTGGAGCAAAGAATTTGGCAGCAAATAAGAATCACCTGGCCCAGCCAGTCTGCCCATTTTTCCCTACCTACATTATTGCCTCAGACCCTACTTGATTTATAACTCTTTCTCCCTCCTCCCTTTCTTTCCACTACAATTCCCTTGTGTCTATCCCATGCATTCTTGATGTTTCCAGGTGCGACCCACTCTTTCTGTGAAGAAAGAATGCAGCCGCACTGTGATTGGCACGGCTGCATCCTTTCATATGTGAGAAGTGTACACCCATCGGTGAACATCAACAGTCTCTGCAGCAGCCTTGTCAGGATTGGGCGTGCACAAGCTACACCACCTGCAGGCCCAGCTGCATTGGCTGCTTGCAGTACACACCTCCCTAGCCACTACTCTGCCTAGAGCGGTACTAGTATGAACACTTGCTGCATAAGCAAACATAAAAATGACTCACTGTAGTAATGATGTTTCTTCTACAGGGTTTACTTGTCATTCTTACAACGCTTCACTATCTCCCTTTCTGGAATCTCAGTAAAAAAAGCTCCTCAGAATGATCAAACATATTTGTTTATTGCTTGAGCATTTCTTTATTCGTACACAAAATCATGCACTTGGGCACAGAAACCCGGGGCCTGTGTACTATTTGGGAAGGGAAGTACTGGCAATCACCAAACAGGAAAGGGACCTGGGGGTAATCATTTCTGATGACCTAAAGGTGGCCAAGCAGTGTGATAAGGCAATGGGAAAGGCTAGTAGGATGCTCGGGTGCATAGGGAGGTGTATCACCAGTAGGAAGAAGGAGGTAATGTTACCCCTGTACAGATCATTGCTAAGACCCCTCCTTAAATACTGTGTCCAGTTCTGGAGGCCCCACCTCCAGAAGGACATTGATAAGGTGGAGGCAGTATAAAAGGGGGCTACCAAAATGGTGCAGGGCCTGCATCAAAAGCCCTACAAGGAGAGACTCAAGGAATTGGAATATGTACTCTCTGGGGGTGAGGAGGAAAAGGGGGGATATGATAGAAATATTCAAATACCTAACCGATATTAATAAGATACAGAAAGGTAGCATTTGTCAAAGAAAAAGAAGTTTGAGGACATGGGGTCATGCTATGAAGTTGGAGGGGGGGAGGATAAGAGGAAATTCTTCTTCACAGAGAGGGTGATGGATGCTTAGAACAGCTTTCCAGCAGAGGTGGTGGGTGCCAAAACGGTGACAACTCAAGCATGCATGGAACAGATACAAGGGGACCTTGGTAGTAAGCAAGAGGAGGAGATAACCGGAGATTGAGTAGGGTCTGCAGTGGCATAGTAAGCAGGGAAAACTGGGCAGACTAGGTGGGCCAAGAGGTCCTTATCTGCTGACAACGTCTATGTTTCTATTATTGCAAACTTTGCAGTTTTTACAACTTCAGTGTGAGTTTTTTGCATCCTTATTTACATTCTTTATGTAAGAATACATAGTATAGGATAGGTGGTCACTGTTCTTTTCTAGTCGTCAGCTATACATCTGCCATTAGAATGCTAAGGGAAGGGTAACAGCAGTGCAGAGTTTGAGGTTGAATATTCTAAATACCATCTCCGGGCTGAAACGATTGAAGTATTGTATTAATCACCAGAATCCTAGACAGTGTTGGCAGAAAAGGACCACTGGTCTGTCCAGTCTGCCCACTTATACCCTATGGTACCTGGGGACCTATTGTGTAGACTTTTTTTTTGTAAATATATTTTTATTAAAACAAACAAGTTGCACATCCACATCTCTACATACCTCTCAACCTCTTGTCTCATAAATCAGGGACAAAGCTTAAAAAAATCAGGGACAAAGGACCAAAATCAGGGACACATCTTCAAAATTTGAGATATCTACCCAGAAAGCTGGTAGAATATGGGGCTTAGTGCAAAATGCATTTTCTAAAGAAGATCAAGTCTGTAACTTTAATGCTTGACATTGTTTTGTGCTTACAGTCCCCTCTGTTTAGCCACAAAAACACAAATTTTAGGAGGGACAGAGTAAAATTTTGAGGCAAAATCAGGGACATCCCTGAAAATCAGGGACACTTGAGAGGTATGCATCTCTGTATACATAGGCAAGCAGCAGCATAAGTATAGCACCCAATCCCTATGTTATAATTCCAGAGTTCCTCATATCTCCTGACACAGCTTTGGGGCAGGGAACCAGACCAAACTGCAATATCCATCTGCAGGTGCTAGTGACATTATATAAACCAGAAGGAGGGGTGTGGGGAGCATACGTTCACCCACACTCTGCCTCGGCATCCTGCAACTGTGTGCTCCTCCCTCCTACTTTCACTGACTTACCCGGGGGGGGGTCCCTTGCCTCCTCACCGACCCCTGCCTGTTTACTACTCTTTTAGGTAACTGTTAAACCCTTCAGTATGTCCTAGATGTGCATGAAACTATTAGTGGTTTTTACACCCACCACCTGTGCCAGTAGACTGTTCCATGGCTCAACCACTCTTTCTGTAAAATAACATTTTCTCGCATCCCTCTCCCCTCTGCCAGCTTCCACTAGTGTCCCTGTATTTTTGACTCACTATTCTTGCTTAGTAGTTACTCACAGTTTACCTTGTTTATTCCTTTCAAGAACCTGAAGGTCTCTATCATATCACTACTCTCCCTTCTGGCCTCTAGTGAATACATGTTCAGTGCCCTAAGCCGATCCTTATAGGATTTGCCCTATTGGACATGAATGATCTTGGTTACCATACAGTATATCTCCAGCCTGTCTTTGTCTTCCCTTAGGTGGAGACTCCAGAACTAGTCACAGTATTCCAGATGGGACCGTACCAGTGATATATAGAGAGCTTTTATTACCTCTTTCCTCCAATCGAAACCCCTCCCAATACAACCAGACATTCTAGTTTCCTTGCTGTAGTGCTTGTTGCACTGGCAAGAGTTGTTTTTTTGTTGCCTCCTGTGCCCATCACCACCCCACTTCTTTAGACTGCTTATGCCACCCCCTCTACCTGCCAGACTCACCCTCACATCTCCAGCTCCACCGGAGTCCACCTTCAGCCATCCATCCCCTGGGCTGGCTTCTCCCTGACAGGGGCCTCCTCTGACAGTCATGATGGGGAAAGACACCTGGAACCTCTGCTTTTCCTCTGATTTACCTACTTGTCCCTGCCAGGGGCTTTCCCACTGTTTGGATGGAGGAACAAACATGCTTAGGTGGAGGCTGAGGGGCTTTGTGTTGCTGGCATGCTGTGGGCTGTTTGGAATGGGAGAAACCACATGTCACTGCAGAGTGATGCAGCGTCAACCCCACCCCAGAGGAGAGTGTCCAAGAGATGCTGTGAATCCTCTCTGCTGGCTTCTGTTTCTGATGTCTCGGGCTTGGAGCGTGACCCCAAGTTGCCAGCATGCCAGAGTGATCCCCAATTGCCTGGCGACAGGAAGCTGGCCTGGCTAGATTGTTGTACAGTAGATAGTCACGATAACTTTGTAATCCCTTTCCACAGAAATAGTGCCCAGTTTAACCCCTTCCATCCAATATTCTGTCCTGGAGTTCTTGTTCCGTATGTGCATCACTTTGAACTTTTTGGCATTGAATATCAGCTGTTAAACCTTGGACCACATCTGTAACCTTTGCAGGTCTCTCTGCAACTCCCTTACCCACACCTTGCTGTCTACCCTGCCACAGAGCTTAGTGTCATCTGTGAAGAGACACATCTTGCACTGTATTACCTCTCCTATGTCACTGATGAATATATTGAAGAGGACTGGTCCAAGGACTGACCCCTGCGGCACCCCACTTGTGACCTTACTTTCTTGACAACTCTGTTTACCACGACCCTTTGCTTCCCCCCAACCAACTTTCCACTCATCTAACTAGCTGCACTCAGTTCTTCTAATTCCTCAGCAACCATCTGTGTTCCACTGAGTCAAATACCTTACTGAACTCTAAGTGGAGTAAATCTACTGCTTGTCCCTGACCTACTGCCCTAGTTACACAGTCAAGGAATACTATCAAGTTAGTCTGACATGATTTCTCTGCTGCAAACCCATGCTGCTTACTATCCTGGAGCCCATTTCTCTTCAGGTAGTCCACTAGTAAAGCCCACTAGTATACCGTCTAGAAGAAACATCATAACTACAGTGAGTAATTTTTTTCTTACCACTTTTTGAAATCCATATACGTGAACGGTGTTGAAGTAAAATGGTCTAGTTATTGTGTAACTACATTGAAACTTATATCATACAAAGTACTGGTGATTACATAGAAACACAGAAATGTTTACAGGCAGAAAAAGTCTATCCAGTCTGCTCTGTTACTACATAACCCGCTATTCCAGCCAGTCACTGTGAGTGTACCGCAGCATCCACAACTGGTTGTGCTGAACCCCCACCTTTATGATCACATTTCACTTCGATCAGTTACTTGTATTTATACCACCCTCTCTTGAATCCCTCTACAGTTTTCAGCTCAGCCACCTCACCTGGCAAACTGTTCCATCCCCACCACCATCTCTGTAAAGAAAGACTTTCTCGCATCTTTTCTGAAATTCTTTTTCATGAGCTTGTATTCCTGCCCTCTGATAGAGGCACCTATACTGCATGTGAACAGATGCTAGTACTACCAGCTCGTGCTGGTACAGGGTTCAACTCCCTGCAGTACTACCTTGTAAGGTTTGTATAAATGGATGATTTTAATGATAATGACAGTTATAACATATAACCCAAATGTGTACTGTACTTATGTAAATATTGAAATTGTGCATTCTGACTTGATCCACAGACTGTTGTTCAGTTGCCATATAACCAGCTTGAAAAGTCTGTCCTAGCAAGGCATAAACATAGGTTTGGTTGCATAAGGGGTAACACATGATGAGGTGTGAAGTTATGCTGTAATAATCCCATGCCATATGTGCTTACTTTAAGCATTTTGTAAAAGGATCAAAAAGTCTAAAGGATGTACATACATTTAGACCCTGTACACACTATACCTTTTAAACCAGTTTATCTCTGTTCAAATGGTTTAAAAGGTTTGCGTCCAGGTTGTAGCACCGTAAAAAGCATGCTACGGTCCTTGTTCTAACACTGTCCTCTAACCCAGTTTGGAGGAAGGCTGGAGCACAGTTTTAGAACAACGTGGTTAACAGCACTATGAACGTGATCTGTGCTGTAACTCAAGTTAAGCAGGCACACAAAACCTGCAATGTAGTGTTTTTTTAGCTGTACACGGACATGAACATTCATTTTAATCACATAACTGAGCTTGCAGTGAGCTAGTTATGAAACCGCTGACCTTCACTGGCATCTTCTGCCGATCACTGGTGTCTTGCCATTCATCATGGCACCTGCAGTGCTTTGCGTTGGTCCCGCAGTGCTACCTGGGAACTCAGTTGGCACTGTCTGGATGTTCTGACAACCATGCTTGAACACTAACGCAACAATGAAGGCTGCTCATGGTGACGGTGGTTCCACTGGTAAAACCTGAAACTCAGAAAACAAAAAAACGAGCACACACCCATGTGGTATTGCATGCACTTCAAGCTTGCTTCTACACTGCTGCACTGAACTTTCAAGGTTTCAAAATAAATGGCTATAAAGTATTACAGAGTGAGTATATGGAATTCTTCCTTGATACCACATGGGTGTGTGCTTGTTTTTTTTCCCCATGCTTGAACAAAGTTTAGTGTAACATTTTTTTTTATTTTCAAAAACACTGACTGTGCATACAGGGCCTAAAACAACATGAATGAAAAAGAGCTTGTAACTAAATTGATGCAACTATTAATTTGATAAACATATCATGATTGCACTCCTAGCTGCAGTTGGGATAATAGCAGACAAGTTCATATGAAGTACTTGCAAGACAAATTGTGACAGCTGATCTAGTTATAGAAACAATCAAAAGTGACATAAGGCTACTGCAATAATTTTTGTTTGAGGTGGGGGCACATAAAAGAAATGTTGAAAATGGGAAATGATGGCAAGTTGCTAGTTTCACATTTGCAATAACAACCTATTTTAACAGTCACAGGTGGGAACTGATTACATGATGAGTGTATTTCACTGAAACAACAAGCAGCTAGAGACTCACCTGGAGACTGTCAGGGTGGCAAGACCTTCTCAGGTTCTTGGTGGTAATAAACCAGCAAAAGAAACAACAAACAAGCAGCATGTGCGGTAATAAACCTGTTTATTACACAAAAGCAGACATGTGCCCAAAAAACAGGTCTTACCAAATAGTCACCGGGTGCCAGAGTTTCCCAATACCTCAGGGTATGAAGATGGTTTCAGTGGGAAAATGTAATGCAGCAAGTTATATGTGGTGATAATCCCCATGGTAACTATTACTTTCGTAGGTGTATTAGATATACAAAACAAGCCCTATTGGCCAAAGGTTAGGTGGCTCCACAGTGTTATCTATAGATATACAAAATGTGTAAAATCAGCTAAAATGAGAACAAAGACTTGTACATAAAACTGAAAATAAGTGCGGTGTTACATAAATCTGCATGATGGCAGTGTAGGCTTATACAGTGACTTCTCAGAAGGATATACAAAGAACATGGGCATGTATTCTCAGTTCGTTACTTATGCATTACTAACAATGATCACAGTAATAATGTCCCTGGTAACTTACACTTATACAGTAAGTACCAATGCCCTAAATGTTAGTACTGATTATGCATATAACATATATTGTCAGCATGCACAGTGGGTTGCCAGTAAGGGTGAGGGGACCAAGCATAACAAGACCTTTGATATATTTGAGCCTCTCCAGTCGGGGGGTTCAGACAAGGCTCAGCACTGAGACTGCTCTGGTCAAGGTGCACAATGATCTGATCATGGTGAGGGATTCTCATTCTCCTAGATCTCTTCTCTGCATTTGACACTGTTGACCATGGGTTGCTATTGGACCATCTCAGGGAATACATAGGACTCAGTTGCACAGTCATTAGCTGGTTTGAGTTCTTCCTTAGGAGCAGGTCTCAGCAGATTGTGAAGGGTAATTTCTCATCACACACAAAGGATCTGCCATCGGTCCTTTCACCCATGTTGTTTTTGGTCTCCTTGCTACCCCTGGGCAAGATCATTAGGCAATATGGAGTGGGGGTTCACTGTTATGCAGATGACACTTGACTCTATATGTCCTTTGTGCCCCAGGACCAGGAAGCGGTGGATGTGCTGAATAAATGCCTGGCTGAGATCCAGGGGTGGATGTCCTTGAGCTGGCTGAGACTCAACCCTAATAAGACTGAAGTACTGGTGATTCAGCTAGGTAGGAGGGGAGGACTGGCAATGTCAGAGAGAATATCAAATCTCTGTCTCGGTAGCCGGTCCACTGGCACAGCGGTAGGGCTACCACTCGCTGCGCTAGCGACCCGGGTTTGTGAACGGACTCAGGCAGCTGGAGGGCTGGCTGGGGGGAGGAGGATTGAGCACCCACAGGCAGCTGTCCTCCAGGAGGGGTGGGTTGCATGTCCCACCGCTCTACCGCCACCTGGGTGAACATGGGTGGAGGTGCAGCGGGACAGCATGCAAGCAGGGTAGGAGGACATCGACTGGGAGCTGGAGCACTGGCAAGTTAAGACGTGCTCCACCCCTTGGCATCCCTAGTGTGCTGACGTCCTGAGGGATGGCACCAAAAAGAGGGAAAAAACCCCACAATGGATGCCTTGAGACGGGACCCAGTTGCCCAAGAGAAATCCACAACCAGGCTCCAGATGGGGCCTGTGCAGCATACCCAACGCACACTCATGGACTGGAGGGGACTATGGGGGGTCCCTCTCCTCCCCACCTGGGGGGGGAAACCAAGGCCGGTTGGGGGCAGTTCTGCCAGGACTTGAGAAAGAGTTACCTGGGGATGACCTACGGGAGCGTGCACAGCCTAGGGATCCCCGAGGATAGGGTCCTGAGCGGTAAGTAAGGGGGCATAAACAGAGAATATATATATAAAAAAATCTTCGTCTTGGTACCTCTAGTCTTGATACTGCCCAAAGGTGAAGAATCTTGGCATCATTCTGGATGAAGGGCTGAGATTTGAGGCTCAGGTGTCAGCAGTCATTGGGAGTGATTTCTATCATCTTAGAAATATCAGCCAGATTCATTCCCTTGTCCCCGACAATCTGCCTTCGCTGGTGCATGCCTTCATGATGTCTTGCCCTGACTATTGCAACATCTTCTACCTCATGGTCACTGGAGGTGACCCATGTTGCCTGCAGCTAGAGCAGAATGCAGCTGTGAAATTGTTGACAGGCCTTCCTAGGTTGAGTCACATTACTCCGGTGCTGCATGAATTGCACTGGTTGCCAGTTAAGTGGTGCATCTTCTATAAGATCTGTCTGTTAATCCATAAGGCCCTGCCCAGGCTGGGTCCGGGCTATCTGTGTGACCTTCCACATCTGTGTCTCCCTGCTTGCTCCCTCCGTTCTTCCAGTGAAGGCCTCCTGGTTGTCCCCAAGACTAGCTTTCAAACATCTGGGGAACAGAGCATTCGGGGTGGCAGGCCTGGTGCTATGGAACTCATTACCTAGGGCTCTGAGGGAGGCCCCTTTGGTAGAAATATTCAAATAAAGGTCTCAAATCCTATCTATTTGCTCAGGCTTTGGATACTGATGTGGATATTAGCTGATTTTAGCTGACTTAATTATATTTGGTTTTAAAGAGCCTTTATTGCTATGTTACGAGTGTGTCTTTGATTAGTATTGGCTGACTGTGTTGTTTACTTGTATCACATTGTAATGGTGCCCTGGGCTCCAGGGAAGGGTGCCAAAAATACATAAAACTACTACTAATACTATTAATATAAATATATAAAAACAAATGGCAGTACTTTATATAGTGTGACAACACATATCAAGGAACTTGACTTGGTGGAACAATGTACAATATGACAAAGAGATTTAACGCTGTGATTAAAGACTACCCCAGACCTTTGGTCAAAGAATGGGCCCGGCCCCATGGTGCATCATGGCAGTCTTGTAATGCAACAAAAAAAATCCTATTTATTTTTTTGTAAAGAACTCCATGCCCCAGCATAACGCCACTTCATGTGCTTCTCTGTGTTGCCGTTTCTGGGCTGAAAACTCAGTAAAACAGTTGCTTTCCTATGGACTCTTATGTGCTGTATATCACTACCTACATGTGCTGCATTTCTGTGTGCAGTACACCAATGAAATGTGATTTGGTTTTGTAAAATGTTATGGGGATTCATGAATAAGAAATCTATAGGAACTGCTTCTCCTGTGTGTGAACACCAGCATCACCGTTATCCTCTATCGAATTGTGCTACACGTTCATATTGGGCTGCCTGACAGTATAGCCTAGAAGTGAGAGTAATGAGCTGTGTGCATCCAGCAGACCTGGATTTGATTCCCGTAACCTTCACTTGTTTACTGTGTGACCCAGAGCAAGTCACATCACCACCCTGTGCTCCCAGGACACAGCTGGAAATGATCCATTAGAAACCACTGTAAATGAGTTCCTGACTCAATGGTCTATCCATTTCTCTCATGAATAAAAAAGTTTATATGAAAGGCTTCAGGGACTTCACTTAGTACAATTGCATTATACTTGGCCATAAAAGTGTGTATATGGAGGGATGTAAGTAGCATGTCAGCAGAATACAACTAAGTGTTAATTATAAATTAGTAGGGTGCAAGTCAAAGAGGCAATTGTTTGAGAGGCACCATACTAAGGAAGAGCGAGCAGAAGTAGGCTAAAGTGCCCGAGTTAACTGCTCTTAGTGGTAATACCTGTAATCTCCATTCAACAATAAATTATATAATTTGCTCCTTTTTATGTTTGCTTGCGCGCATGCGCAAGAGACATATTGTGGTAGCTTGCTGTAGTAGCGAGTTGTGGAGGTGCAGCAGTGTTGTGGCCAATGCCAGCAGTCCATTTTGGGGCTGGTCTCTCTGGCGCCAATAGAGGAGCACACTGTCAATGACAGCAGTATTGTAGTGTGCCACCAACTTGAAAGAAACTCGCTGCTGCAATCAGGGAGTGCCCCGTCATTTAACAATCAGCTGTTTTTGCTGCAGGGGTGCTCCCTGATTCCAGCGGTGAATCACAGCTTGCCTTGTCTGGTGTCCCATTTCAATAAACATGGCGGTGGCTGTCGCCGGCCGCCTCTCACAGTCCCCATGAAAACCGACGGGGGTGCCCAATCCCCCTGTCAGCATGCCCCCTCTCCAGTTCATGTGCTGATGGGGTACTCAATCCCTGTCAGCATAATGTCCCCCTCATTTGTTTTAAATAAACATGGCGATGGCTGTCACCATCTGCCTCTCACAATCCCCATGAAAGCCGACAGGGGTGCCCAATCCCCCTGTCAGCATGCCCCTCCCAAGTTCATTTGCCGATGGGGAGCCCAATCCCCGTTGGCATAATGCCCCCCCCATTTGTTGTGTGCCGAGGGGGGTGCCCAATACCCCTCAGCTCATGCATCCCCAAACACTCTGTATGTGCTGACAGGGTGCCCAATCCCCCTCGGCTACAGTCCCCCACAAACACCCCATTGTCCCTGTAATAGAAAAACCAAGGTATTTTTTTTTTAAATCCTGTAAAAACAGAAAGCCGTCCCTCATTGTCTCTGGTGCCCCTTCCCCCAATCCACACCGATCCTCTGCGTACCCGACCTCCACACACACCCCCCACCCCATACTTACCTCTGGAGCCCGGTGCAATGATCTTCGCTGGAGCAGAAACACATCTGCACTCTTCAAAGTCAACCACGAACTGAAGAAATACCAGTAAGCTGTATAATGGCATAAATGGGGGAGTTTCAACTTAGGTAGATATCTTGGCCATTTTTGCGAATTTTGGCACCAAACCCCCTGCTCTCAATGGTTATTTCTTCCTTTTGTATTACCTGTTTTTGTTTTTGTGTACCTTGTTCTGTTCATATGATATGTCACCTGATAATTTATTGTCCAAAGTCCTCTCTATTCATTGAATAGGTAGGCACCTATGAACGTATGAATGGTCTGCTCTGTATGTCTCTGATATATTGTATCCACTTTAACTCATTGTATGTAAATTGCTTTACTTTGTATGTTCTGATATATTGTATCCTCTTTAACTTATTGTATGTAAAACACTTATAATTTGTTATCCTGTTAAGTTTCTGCATGTCTGTCTGTACTCTCCCGGGTCGTGCCTGAAAATAGTCATTTTATGGCTAGTGCACTTACCCGGTTAACAAACACTAAATAAAATAAATAAACATCGGGTTCTTGGGACTCCATCTCATGAATTCAGTGACCGTCATCTGGTTATTAGGTCCTGAAAGGTGATTTCGTGGTCACTGCATGGAATCAGCTTTCGGGACCGATTAACGAAACGACAGTGTCACTGTTCATGAGGTGAGCTCCCAAAAAGCCCATGTTGCAAATTTGGTGAAAACAATTTTAAAAAATTACTGTGTTATGAGCGTGCATTGTGCAGTTTCCATGCACACTCGTAACTTCATGAATTTGTAATATTTTCATTCCAGATTTTCAACATTGGCATTTTTTCACCTTCTTATGAACAGTACAGCTGTAATTTTTCATATGCTGGCCAAAATGTGATCTTCCTGGACATAAAGTCTCCACCACTCATTCACACTAATGGGAGTACATCGGAGTTGCTAGGACCCAGTGGGAGCCAAACTTTTTCAGGAGGGCCAGCACCGAGATGGCGTCGTGAAGAAGCAGCACTGCAAGCCAGGCTCGTGCGGTATAGACTATCTCGGTGTCGACCCTCCAGCCGCCTCAGTTCCTTGTTTCCTGTCGTCGAGTGCGCTTCAATGATGACGTCGCTCACCTGTCGGGAATCAAACTTCAAACTAGCAGCTTAGTTTTCAGTTTTATTATTTCATATATTATCTCGAACACTACCGATTACATTTTAATAAAATGTCTTACTTGTACAAGAAGTCTTCAGCCCTCCATTGACGTAGTCAGCCATGAGTGGGGCAGGTGACGGTAGGGAGACTTCGTATGAAAGCTGTTCAAGTGAGCTGGGCTGGGTCTGGTCCGCTGCCCTCTCTGGGGAGGGAGGGGGGGTCTGACAACAGATGGTCCAGTGCTCAGGGGGGATGGGCAGTCACCCTGATGGCATAAAAAGAAAGGGTCCCATTCATGGTACCATTCGTCCTCGAGCTCTTTTTCAGCCCAAGCGGTTGAAGAAGAAACGGCATCACTCGAGGTCACCCTCTGGTACATCTGCGCATACACTGTTGGTTGTCAGGGTCAGAGGCCAGTTTCCACCTCTTTCAGAATGTCTGGTTTCTGTCTATGGTGGATGGCTTCTTCAACACCGGAGCCCCTCACCGCCTATTGGAGGGGATTCCGATGAGCAGTTTCACCATTGGGCCATTCTTATGGAGCAATGGGCACAGAGGTTGTCCCAACTGCCCGAGCTGGCCAGTCCATTGCCAGGGCCTTCGGGCCTGTCGGCTTTGGATCGGTGGGCAGGGCGGTTAGAACTTCCTAGTCGCATGGTGCCTTCAGTGCCATCGTCTCCATGCTCCCATGCCTATCTCCCTCACATGGCTGTACGCAGGGTCCACACTGATGCCTCTATCTCCTGCTATTTTTCATTATTTCCCTTCAAATCACAGTTCACAGACTTCTGCAGTGGTGCCGTGGCCTATAGTACCAGCTTCTCTGGTGCCGGGGTCTTTTGCAGCGCCGTGTGTGGTGCCACATCCCCTGTTGGCATTGCCTGTGGTGCTGGGGGTGCTGCCGGCACCATGCGCAGTGCCGGACGCTCTGACGGCACTGCTTGCGGTGTCACTGTCTATGCTGGTTCTGTCTCTGTACTCAGCGCTGCTCTCTTCAGTGGCGCTGGGGGCGTCGACGGTGCTGCATGGTTTTCAGAGGTTCTCAACTCTGATTCTGTCTCCTCCTCTTCTTCCTTCTGGTTTTCACTCCTTTCCTGTCTATACAGTCCCTCCTGGACTGTCAGGAGATGATATTGAGCCTGATCCTGATCTATGGCTGGGTACTGATTTCGATGCCGATTCTGCCCTTGGGGCAGGTATCAATTTTCCAGCAGAGCCTGTGGTCAAAGACCTTTCCTTTAAGTCTCTGCTCAAGAATTTAAATTCTACTCTTTCTCTTCAGACCATGGAAGTCGATCCTGGGAAGCTTCTACGCCTCCAGTATCTGCATGTTCCGGATATCCCTACGGATTTAACTCCTCCGGTGTAGCCCTCTTTCGAGACTCTTTCTCAGATGGTGTGGAACAATCTGGCTCTTATTCCCTCTGTGGCTAAGTCCATTGATAGGAAATATGCCCTTCCAAAGGATCGTCCCATCTTAGCCTCACAAGCCTTTGCTGATACCATTGTGGACCTGGCAGAGAATGATAAGGCTGTCCTCTCTCAGGAATCCACAGCCCATCCTATAAACAAAGAATCTCACAAGATCAACACACTGGGTAAGCAAGTCCTTGCTGCCTCAACTCTGGGCACGCGTATGGCTAGCTACCAGGGTTATTTTTCTCAATACGAGTATGTTCTTTACCATTCGCTCAAAGCAAAGGTAGAAGCTCTTCCAGACTTGGAGGTTAACTCAGAGCTGCTACAGACCATAACTAGAGGTATTGAGTCCCGTAATCAGATTAAAACTGCAATGGACGCTTTTGATACTGCTCCAAGAGCAGCGGCGGCAGCTGCCATTTGCACCCATCGCCATTCCTGGCTGCATACGTCAGGCTTAATGAATGATGCCCAACAAAAAGTCATGGCCTTACCCTTTGACAGTATGTATCTGTTTGGACCTCAAGTGGAGCAAGCACTAGAGGCTACTCAGAAGACGAGGTCTGCCATTAAGACAGCTAGACCCCCACCAGCTCCTTCTTGGGGAGGTGGGAATATGCATCAGTTTCATAACTGTCAGTCCTTTCGTGGCAAAGGCGGAAGAGGTTTTAACAGAAATCAAACTCCTCAGCCACAAAAGAAAATGCAGCAGAAAGCACAGGGCCTGAAAGCGCCCAGTGCTACCCTCTGAGATTCCGGCCCAGGTCCCACCTCAGCTGTCCGAGGGGGACTCTTCCTCGGCAGTAGGAGGTTGTCTGACTCAGTTCTATGACCAGTGAAAGTCTATAACATCAGACAAATGGGTCCTCAGGATAATCCGTGAGGGGTACTCTCTCAACCTGTCGGAAACCCCTCTGGATCATCCTCCCAAGTGACAGCCCAGGCTGTCAGCTGTGCAGTCAGACCTTCTTGCTTCTGAGGTGCAAAGCCTTCTGAACAACAGGGCAATAGAAGAAGTTCCGCTGGACCAGCGAAACACAGGTTTCTACTCTCAGTACTTTCTGGTTCCAAAGAAAACTGGTGGCATGTGCCTCATTCTGGATCTCAGAAAGTTAAACAAGTTCCTACACAAGGAAAAGTTCAAGATGATATCACTCGGTACTCTGCTGCCTTTGATTCATCAACATGATTAGCTAGCCTCTCTGGACATGCAGGACACCTACCAACACATTCTCATGCACCCAAAACATCACAGATACCTAAGGTTCATGGCATTGGGTCAACACTTTCAATTCAGAGTCCTGCCCTTTGGGCTATCCTCGGCGCCTCAAGTTTTTACAAAGTGCTGTGCAGTTCTCGCGGTGCATCTAAGGAAAATTGGAATTCAAGTATTCCTTTATCTGGACGACTAGCTTCTAGCAAGCCCCTCCAGACAAGAGACTCTGGAGGCCATGGCCATGGCCTCAGACCTCCTCACATCCATGGGAGTTCTGCTGAACCTGAAAAAGTTGCAGTTGCAGCCCTCCCAGAAGCTCCTCTTCATAGGAACCCTTCTGGACACTTCCAGTGTGAAAGCATTCCTTCTAGAGGACAGGAGGAGCAATATCCTACAGATGGCATGCTTCATCAGAGAACACAGCTCAGTTCAAGCTCTCCTGATGCAGCGGATGCTGGATCTCATGGCATCCTTGGTGTTCATGGTGCCTTTGGCTCATCTTCACATGAGAACCACTCAGTGGATGCTCAGTACTCAGTGGTCACCGACCACTCATCCTCAGTCCTTTCACGTCAAGGTGACAGAACCACTGAAGTGGTCCCTCACCTGGTGGTCTCAGGAGGACAACCTTCTGGAAGGGCATACCTTCATTTCTCTGGATCCTCAGATCTCCATTACCACAGACATGTCCCTGATGGGCTGGGGAGCTCACTGCCAGGATCTCCACACCTTATCTTGACTAACACCCTGAACAGGAGAGGGAAGGGGGAAGCATACAGAAATTTCCCTTCCCAGTTCAGAGTCAGAGCATCCAGGGGGACTGAGCCCAAGACTGGAGGTCTGCAACAAAAGAGAGGAAGTTGGTGATTGTCTGGGGCTGCAAAAAGATCTATCTGTGGAGTGCCCCATCTCGAGAAAATCACTTTCAAAACCAGAGGATCCAGGGTCTATTCGTGATGGCCCAGGGATATTCTGCTCAGTGCATCTGCTAGGACATTGTCCTTCCCTGGGAGGTGAACTGCTGTCAGAGAGGTTTGCAGGGAACAGGCCAGGGATCACAACTTCATTGCTTCTGTGCACAAGGCCATAGACCGAGTGCCTCTTTGCTTGTTGATGTATCACATGGTGGTAGTGTTGTCTGTTCTGACCTGAACCACCTTGTTCTGTACAGATTTGGAAAAAGCTTGCAGTGTCAGAAACACTGCTCTGAGTTCCAAGAGATTGATGTGAAGCAGAGATTCCTGAGGTGACCACAGTCCCTGGGTGGTAAGATCCCCCAAATGGGCTCCCCAGCCCAGCAGGGAAGCATCTGTGGTGAGTATCACTGAATGAGACTGAGTGACAAATGGAACCCTTTGTCTCAAATCGTCCTGATCCTGCCACCATTGCAAGGCTTGGATCAGGGTTCGAGTCACTGGGATTAGTTTGGTAAGGGAATCCTTTCTTTGGGACCAAAAGGCTCTTAAGTGGAACTGAATGTCCCTCATTTGGAATCTTGCACCCTGGACCACTGCTGTGGAGGCTGCCATGTGGCCCAGTAGCTGAAGGAAATGCCTTGCTGGATGAGACAGCTGAAGGGTGAATGAAGAGGCCAGTTCCATAAGGGTCCTTGCCCTTTCCAGGGGAAGGAAGACTCTTGCCTTTACCGTATCCAGTTCTGCACCTATGAAGGTGAGGAGCTGCACTGGTTCGAGAACTGACTTTGGTAGGTTGGGAAGGAATCCTAAAGAAGTGAACACTTGCTGGGTCACTTGCAGATGTGACTTGACTTGGTCTGGAGACTGACCTACTATGAGCCAGTCGTCCAAGTATGGGAAGATGGAGATCTTTTTTCTCCTTAGGAAAGCAACCACTACTGCCAGGCACTTTGTGAAAACCCTTGGGGCTGATGTTAGGCCAAAGGGCATTGCTCTGAATTGATAGTGGCCTGAGGGCAACTTGAATCTGAGGTACTTTCTGTGGGAGAACCTGTTGGGAATGTGAAAGTAGGCATCTTTTAAGTCCAGGGAGGCTAGCCAGTCCCCTGGCCTTAGAGAGGGAAAGATTATTCCCAGAGTCACCATTTTGAATTTTGGTTTTAAAAGTTGTTTGTTCAGGTATCTTAAGTCTAGGATGGGTTGCCACTCCCCTGTCTTTTTTGGGGTAAGGAAGTACCTGGAGTACAGCCCTTTGCCCCTGTGCAATGTAGGAACTCTCTCTACAGCCTTTAGAGCCAGTAGAGATGAAACCTCTGCCTCTAGGGCAATGGTTTCGGAGATGCTTGCAGGTGGAAAAAATCTGGCCCTCAGCTTTGGAAATTTCTTGAAGCTGAGAACCAGCCCCTGGCTTACCACCTCCAGGACCCACTTGTCTGAGGTAACAGACATCCAGTCCAGGATGGAGTAAGCCAGCCTGCCCCTTACAGGAATGGGGGAGTCGACCCGGGCTGACACATCAGGGTATCTGCTTGGCAGTAGCCTTAAGTTGAGGGATGGATGCAGCCCTGCTCATCCCCCTTCTGCCTGTCCCTCTGAAGAACCCCCTCTGAGGAAAGGGAGAAGAGGCCTGTGCTTGGCAGAAAGGCCTATGAAAAGGTCTGCCCCTGCCCCTAGCTTGCAGTCTTTGAGGAGTTGCCTGCCTTTCCTTGGCTTGTGCACTCCTATAGGTGGTCCTATACTCATCCATCTTTTTCATGTAATTCTCTGTCTGCTCTCCCAAACAGAGAATTGCCTACCAGAGGGAAATCCATGGCCTTAGCCTGGGTGTCCTGTAAGAGGCTAGTACATCTGATCCAAGCCATTCTCCGAAGAGCCACAGATGTAGCCATGACTCTAGATAACACATCATTGGAGTCCACAGCAGCATGGAACTGTACCTTAGATGCCTCAATCCCATCAGCAGCCACCCCCTCCAGCTTCGAGGCTAGCTAGGGGAGGCCTGCTTAGCCAGTGCCAGTACAGTGTCCCACCTGGACTTCTGGTACCTGGCTGCATAGGCCATATAATTAGCCTACCTGAGTCCCAAGGTGGATGGCATGTACTGTTTCTTTGCCATGGCATCCAGCTTCCTAGAGTCTTTATCTGGGGGGTGTGAAGCCAAGGGTATATTAGCCTTATCACAGGCTGCAGCCTGCACAACCCCAACATGGCTGCACTGTTGATACAAGTACTCTGTACCTGAACCTGATAAGGTGTACCTTTTGTCCATCCTTCTGTCGACAGGAAGTACAGAATTTGGAGTTTTTAAAATCTTTTGTGTCTGTTTCCCAAAAGACTTATGAAGGGGAATAGACAGTCTCGTGGACTTTGGGATGTCCATCATCTCCACATGATGAGGTTCCTCTTGTTCCTGTACAGCTTCTTCCACAGGGAGCTGGAGGGTTTCTGCCACTTTCCTGTAAAACATGTAGTGGGAAGGGGACTCAGAAAGCCTAGGAGGTGAAACACTAGAAGGCCTGTCTGGGGAGATGTCCGGTTCAATGGGATCAACCAGACCTTCCACGCCATCGTCATCGTCATCATCATCATAATCTTCATCCCCCTCCAAATCCGGTTCATAGAAATCTTCAGGGGCATAATCTTGAACCGGAGGAACCGAGCACCTGCCAAAAGGCGCCGTATCAGACGGAACCGGGCGAAGTGATTCTACAATCCTTATCACTTTTGCAGTCTCTTCAGTGGTTGGAAAATGGGTCTCTGGACTGGCCAATTTTCTTTTCTTTTTGTAGGAACCGATCCCTCAGGATCGGCTCTCCTTTTGCCCGAAGAAGTATTGCCCTGGTCAGAGGGCACTCCCTCAGGTTTGGTTGGAACCGTACCGGGCTGGCCATCTGGGTCAGCGGACTTCTCAGCCTCTTTATCCCTAAGCCTACCTAATCTTTTTTCCAGGGTAGACTTAGGGAAATTTTTTCAGATTTGGCATCCTGAATTGAGATGGTCAAACCCCAGACAATAAACACAGGTGGTGTGGGGATCAGCCTTAGCAAAGACCTCCCCACACAGACTGCAGTGTTGAAACCCAGTGGGCCAGGTTTTTTTGGGGGGGTTTCTCAGACGTGGCCATCCTAACCACAAACTTACCCTTTTTATGGCAAATAACCAGGCAAGACACCCTTATTGGTTTCTAACCGTGTCATGGGTATTGGAAAAAAACACAAGAAAATGCAGTTTTTTTTAAACCAATAAGGACTGGTAACCACACTCTAAGTTTAGAAACAAAGACAGAATGTATAATTCACTAAGCAGCCGGTTCAGCCAAACCGGTCGAAAAATCAGTTTTTACAGTTTCCACAAGTTTACTATGTCTAGTTCACTACTTAGTACTTACTGTACCACAGACAGAGATCTGAACTGAAACTTGTGAAAAATAATCAGTAAAACCGAGGACTTTAACCAACTTTCGAACCGTGAGCAAAGGAGAAATCTCTGGAGCGACCGTTCAGTTAGGCGGAGTAAAGAATCTGACGGTTGTGCTTCAAAGTGCAGCAGACAGAGGTTTGAACGGAGCTTGAGGTCAACGTTCTATGCTCTGCATAAAAATTAACCCTCTACTTTCCGGGGCAGTTTGAGTGCTTGGGCTAACTGCAATAGTCAGAATACAGCAAGACTTTATGTTGTTTGCAACAGCCCTGCTGCGAGCAGGGCGAGCTGGGCAGGGCACACGCAGAGACATGCGCGGTCTTCGCGTGTCCACTGGGGATGACAGGGAGATGGGAAACAAACATATATTAAGGTAATTAGTTACTGAATACACCACACACTAATATGACTACTGCAATGAATAAATGTGCAAAATGCTCAATGTACCTGTTGGGGGTACAAACAGAAGGCTTAATTTGTGATAATTGCCTGCTAATAGAAACCCTTACAGGAGATTGCAGGGCTGACCAAGAGGCTAAAAGTCAGGTCAGACATAAGTATACTGGAAAGTTACATTGATAACGTGTCCAAAGAAACATGTCCAGAAATCGTAGCTACTGGTAACTTGGAGTTACCATCTGAAAACTACAAAATTGAGGAATGGGCCACTGCGCATAAAAATAAAGGAAAGCGTTGGGGAGGACAGATTTGTAACAGTGCCCCAGTCCAGTTGCAAAATAGATACACCCCACTGGACCTTGACAATGAATGTCAACTTTCAAATAGTACAAATATAAAGGACCCCCACAGTACAATTAGGACAGGAAGGCCTAGGGAGTCAAACGTTGAACACCAAATACAGGCTGAACAAATGGAAAAGGGAATCAAATAAGATGGAGAAAATCTCAAACTTTGTAAACCAAAGAAATATGACCAACTGAGCCCAAATGTTGTTTCAGCTAACCAGGTGGGACATGATAAAAGACATTATCATAACAGGGGACTCAACTATTCGAGATGCAGACACTCAGTCTATAAAGGCAGAGAAGATAAGATAACAGCATGCTCCTGGGGGTTAAACTACAGGATATGGATAGATTAATGGACCGATGTCTGGAACATACTGAAAACCCATTAATTATGCTCTAGGTTGGAACAAATGATATTCCTACAAATGATATAAATGGAGTCTTTGAGACCTATAAAGCATTAATTCAAAAATTTCAACTAAAAACTGGGGATATAATAGTGTCAGAAATATTGCCCACATATGGTTGATATTCATACAAAAATGAGGACATGATTACCCTAAATTTCTGGATGAGAAATTTTTGTGAATCTGAAGCGATAGGCTTTATAGAAAACAGGTGTATTTTCAGGGATAAAACACTTTATAAAGAGGATGGACTCCGCTTAAACAGTATGGAAGCAAGAGTACTAGCAAAAACATTAAATCAAATTATTTTGCATCATTTAAACTGGATGGGGGGGAGACACCGGTGAAATCAACATCTAGAACCATTAAGAATAGTAGAACTGAGGAAAAAACATTTCATTTGGAGTGCCCTCTTGGCAAATGTATGAAGCTTAGACAATAAATTTGATGAATTCAAGTATTTACTTGAATCAAAAAACATTCAAATAGCATTAATAACTGAAACATGGTGGGTGGAAGGTGACACTTGGGATAAAAACATTAAGGGATATAATCTATTTAGTAGATCCAGGAAACATAGAAAGGGAGGAGGTGTAGCAATGTATATTCATGAATCAATACACTGTGAGGAAATAATTCCAACCTCAGGTAATCTTGAGCACCTATGGGTAAAGATATTATAGTGTATGGTAGAATGCTGTTGAGCATGGAAATCCATGCTCCCAACAGTGTTGTTGTGCTTGCCTCAGTGCATCACAATCTTGTTGTGTTGCACTGGGTATGTCACTGGTGCAGCACAAGATCGAACGCATTCGCGCATGCATGATTTAGAAGCCACGTCGTCGATGGAGCTATTAGCACTGGAGCGAGCCACGACATGGAAGCCAAGTAAGGCTTGATGCCAAGGATACCTCTCGATTGAGAATATCCTTGTTGTGAATGACTCCCCATAGACAATCCTCTATACTACCAAACTTACCTAAAATTATCTTAGGACCTTTTTTATCATTCCCCGTCAATTAGTCAGGGTGCTGGAAAAGAAATCCAGAAATGTATAAACCAGCTAGACCCAGCAGAAAATATAATACTTGCCAGAGATTTTAATCTACCAGGGATTAAAATCTACTAACAACTAACATTGAAAATTCAGGATATGACTACAGCCAAATTTAATACAGCTATGAAGCAAAAAATATGCTTTTTCTGCTTATGTAATAGATGATTTGTCTATTTTAATGATGATATTATGATGTGACATACAATTTGTTTGTCTTGTGTAGTAGTAGTTCTTGTATTGTCATGTGTAGTTTTTGTCTGTTAATTGTGTAACTATTGTACTCTGACATCAAACAGGTGCACCTTATAAAGAGGACCGTCTGTGGCCCTAATGGTGTTTGAAGTTGTCTTCTTATCCTGTATAAATAAATTTTACTTACTTACTACTTACTAACTGGAGAACACTCAATGGCATAACAACAAAGGACAGGGTTTATTTAGACCTTTTCAACCAGTTAGGACTAGATCAAATGGTGAGTGATAGTACTAGAGGTGAAAATACACT
Source organism: Neoceratodus forsteri (assembly GCA_016271365.2). Classification (NCBI taxonomy): domain Eukaryota; kingdom Metazoa; phylum Chordata; order Ceratodontiformes; family Ceratodontidae; genus Neoceratodus; species Neoceratodus forsteri. Next base: position 1,453,206,163 of record CM057453.1, on the reverse strand, counting down.
TGATATAAGTCTAACTAATATGGGTAATTCTATAAAAAATATTAAAGTGAGGCAGTATTAACTAACAGTGATCACCAGATTGTGTATTTTAACATCAGTGAAACCCTTACAAAACAGACAGGTACTACAAAAATCCCAATCTTAAATAAAGCAAACTTCCCAGCAGTGAGAGCTAATCTAGCAAAACGGGACTGGGGGTCTGAGTTTCATATATTCTCGCTGAAAGAGATGTGGGGGTTACTGGTTAGCAAAGTTCAGTCTGAAATAAACATATACCTGATAAAGCCAAATACTCAGATAAGGGTATTACTCCAAAATGGATGACCCTAGAACTAAAAGAAAAACATCAATTACAAAAACAATATGTTCAAGCAAATTGAAAAGGTAAAGGACATTGATAAATCAATCAAATATCAGAAGATTGTAAAAATAATAAAAAAGGAAATAAAAATAGCAAAAACAAAATATGAGCAAAAACTGGCAAAAGATACTAGTAAAAACTACAAAGCCTTCTATTCCTACGTAAATAGTAAAAAAGGAAGTCATAAATCAATAGGTCCTTTTAAGGACAATGAGGGTAGGATGGAGAGCTCAAAGGGTACCGCATATATACTAAACAAATACTTTAGTTCACTTTTTAATCCCAGGCCAGTAAACACACATGACATAGATGACCAGAAAGTGTTACAGAGTCAAATACAAATTGACCTTCAGGATTTTAAGGATAGACAAAAGAAATTAAACAAAAACAAATCCCCGGGACCAGACCGTATACATCCTAGAGTTATTCAGGAATTAGCAGATCAAATAGCCCCCCCCCCCCAATGTTTATCTTTCAGACTTCCTTAGACAAGGGAGAGGTGGTTAGGGGTTGGAGGGAAGCAACAGTCATCCCGATTTATAAGAAGGGGACTACGACTGATCTGACAAATTATAGGCCAGTGAGTTTGACCTCAATTATGGGTAAAATATTGGAGGGTATACTGAAAGATTTAATTTTAGCACATCTGGGAGTTAAAAATATGCACACTCCATCTCAGCATGGGTTTACTAAAACTAGATCATGCCAGACAAATTTATTGAGTTTTTATGAATGAGTCAGCAGGACACTGGATACAGGACAGGTGTTAAACATCATCTTCCTCGATTTCTCCAAGGCCTTCAATAAACTACCATACAAAGAACTGGTCTCCTCATTATGTGACACAGGATTAAGTATAATATAATTAAATGTATAGCAGCTTGGCTGAATGAGAGGAGACAAAGGGTTTCAGTAAACGGGGTGCTCTCAGAGTGGACTTCAGTGACCATTGGGGTGCCGCAGGGCTCTGTCTGTTCAAAAAATATGTGTCATCACTGAAATATGAATGTGAAAGTATATGGACAACAAAGTTTGCTGATGACTGTAGACTTGGGGCAATAGTGGATACGATAGAAGACTGTAGTTCTCTTCAGGAGGCATTGGATTACGCACAGAAATGGACATATAACAACAAGTTACAACTAAACATTAGCAAATGTAAAGTAATGCATATGGGGGAAAAAAGCCTGGGTTGGACATATGCATTAGGTAATTACTCCCTGGAAACTACAATCGAGGAAAGGGACTTAGACGTAACAATAAAGAATGATCTAACCTTCAATACACATTGTGATAAGGTGGTTAAAAGAGCAAACAGTACATTAAACTGCATCCCGAGACACAGAGGGAGTAGAAGTCCCGAAGTATTAGTGCCACTGTATGGGTCACTGGTGAGGTCTCAGATGGAGTACTGTTCCCAGGTATGGGCCCTGTATAGGAAACAGGATATAGATAGGTTGGAAGGAGTCCAGAGAAGGGCTACAAGATCTATTGAAGGAATGAAACATCTACATTATGAAGACAGATTGCAGGATCTGGACCGGAATACCCTTGGGTATAGGAGAAAAAGAGATGACATGTGTCTGCTCTGCAGGGCTTTCAAAGACCAGATACTGTGGGATGACCTGGGTTTAAAACTAAAAGTACAGCCATATGATACGAGAGCACATTCTATACAATTAAAAGCAGATAGATGGAATTCACTAAAAAGAAAGAACTGGTACACTCAACAACTGGTTCCTATTTGGAATTCACTGCCATTGACAGTGGTGGGAAGTCAAAACATGACAGCATTTAAAACTAATTTAGATAATCATTATAGAATAACTGTAAGGATGTTATAGTTCTGTGTACATGGCAAGCACAATAGACGAAAGTCTAAATAAGCTTTGTATTACCTATGTTACCCACTTGTTGCTGCCCCCAATTCTTGGTGAATAGGTTTTCACAATTTATTTATTCTTCTTAGGAACCTGCAGGTCTCAATCATGTCACCCCTCTCCCTTCTGGCCTCTAGCAAGTACATGTGCGACAGGTCCTTCAGTGGCTCCTTATAGAATCTGATCTGTTGGCTCTGAATCATTTTGGTGATACTTAGCTACACCAGCCTAGTCTATCTTTTTCTTTACTCAGGGAGTCCAGAACTAGGTACAGTATGCCAGATAGGGTCTCATCAATGATCTGTACATGGGCAATACATCTTCCACTGTTCTAGTTTCGATTTGATGGGAGACTCCATCACATGGGCAATATCATCTCCTTTTCCCTGATTTCGAAAACCTCCCAGTGCACCCCAACACTCTGGTTGCCTTGCTGTAGGCTTTTTTGCATTTACTGGGTTTCTTTGAGTTTATGATAACTCCCAGGCCCCTTTCTTCAGTAATATGGGCCAATCTGATTCCCCCCGCTAGTATTCTTTTTTAGTTAGGGTTAGTCTTCCCTATGTGCATTACCTTGAACTTCTTTGCGTTGAATCTCAGCTGCCATACTTTAGACCATTTCTTTAATCTTTCCAGGTTCCTTTACAACTCCCCAATCCCCCTATTTGCTGTCAACTCTGATGAAGAGCTTTGTGTCTTCTGCTAAGAGACGCATCTTGCCTTGTATACCTTCCCCTATGTCGCTGCTAACCATATTAAAAAGGACAGCTCCCAGGACTGATCCATGTAAAACTCCACCAATGACCTCTCTATCCCTTGATTTGACCCCATTATTCACCACTCTCCACTGTCTGATCCTTAGCCAGTTTCACACACACCTTACTAGCTCCAACCCACTCCCAAGTTCTCTACCATCAACAGCAGTCTCCTGTGCAGCAAGTCAAATGCTTTGCTGAAGTCAAAGTAAAGTAAATCTACTGCTTGTCCCTTATCGAGAGCCCATGTAACCCAGTCAAAGAATACTATCCGGTTGGTATGACTTGACCGCCCTGCTATGAACCTGTGTTGTTTACTATCCTGGAGTCCACTGATTTCCAGGTAGGGCACCAGGTTTTCCTTGACTAGTGTCCCCATCAAGTTACCTATAATGGAGGTAAAACGGACAGGTCTGTATTTGCTTTCATCCTACCTGTCCCCTCCCTTGTACAGCAAGACCATGTCCGCTGTCTTTCAAGCCCTTAGAATATCCCCAGAGTGTACAGAGCTATTGATTAGCTTTACCAAGGACTCAGCCAGGTCTGACACCAGTTCCTTGAGCTCTTTCGAGAGCATCTTATCTGGTCCTGGTGATTTATCTATTCTCAGAGCAGCAAGTCCCATTCTAACTCTTTCTACTGTTACCTCTACCCCTAACATTTCCTGAATCCCACTTGCTACTAGCTTAATCCCACTTCCTGGTTCACCGTAAATACTGAGAAGCAGTTGTTTAAAATGCTTGCCTTGGAAGTCATCCTCTACTACCCCTCACCACCACCACCAACAACCTAACAACCCCCCCATCTTTCTTTTTCGCTAATGTACTGGAAGAACTCCTTCTCCCCTCCTTTGACCCCCCCTCCACAATTCTCAGTAGTGTGTCTGCTTTTGCACCCGTGACTACCTTCTTGGCCTCTTTCAGCTGCCTTTGTTATTTATGCCAGTCCTCTTCCAACTGGTGCTTCATGCAATTAGTGAAGGTTATTTGCTGCTGCCTCACTGCTTCCCTTACCTCCTTTGAGAACTAGATTGATCTGCTCTGTTTGTTACCCTTGGTGATCATTCTGAAGCAAGATTTTGTTGCTTTGAGAATGGCCACTTTAATGTCTGCCCATTTTTCCTCTATGCCCTGACCTGTCTTACTCCTATCAATTTCCCATGATTATGTCCCTTCTCTTGTCAGTATCTGCCCATTTGAAACCCAGAAGCACAGCTTTTGATGAAGGTTTACTTTTACCCAGGGCCAGTTTAAACCATATGGTATTACAGTCACTGGACCCCAGCAGGTCCTCAATCTTCAGGCCGCCCACCATTTCCAAGTTGGTAAGCACCACACTGAGAATGGCAGCTTGCCTTGAGGGTTCCCTGACCAGTTTCACCAGAAAGCAGTCTCGCAGTGCATTGAGCAGGGCCTGACATGCTTCTTGCTGCTGGGGTATACCAGCGTATGTCTAGTAGACAGACATCCCCTCAACTACTACTTATATGCAACCCAAGCCCCAGTTACCAACAGCATGTGGCAACCGAACCCCTCATCCATGACACAAATGGCAAACAGGACACCAGATGGCATAAACAAAAAGGCATCACCCTAGCATTGAGGTGATTACCGGCTCGGCAGGCTAAAGGGGTTGGGGGTTTAGGGTACAAAAGAACATTTATATTTATTCTGGATTCTGGGGAGAGGTGCCAGGCATATGCTAGGTCTAAAACTATCACAACTGGGGCCCCAGTAACAATCCACACTGGAAGCAGAGACCTAATGTCCATACAGGAATTGGGATTTTGAAGTATGGCTTTATTCTGACAAGATGGCAAATTGCTGACAGGGTGGGCCCCCAAGATTTGGTACTGTACAGGTACAGAAACAAACTTTTCTCTTCCAGAACAACACTGTTAGGGAAAGTTCAAGAAACATTCCCTCTCACATTTCGAACTGTACAGACCTATGGTCAAGGCATCACTGGACATTTCCTTTTGAACAAAAGTACATTTCTTGTGGGAGTTGCCACACACTTTAGTACACACATTTCCAACTTCCTGGCAAAGCGTAATTCTTGTGGGAGTTATCACACACTTTAAGAAAAACATTTATCCTGGAGCAATGACATCCATTAACATTCCCTGTTTAAACTGGTGCCCATATGTGAATCAGTTAGCCCTGACTGGAGAATCAAACGGGGGTTATGCTCAATCCTACCTCATGCTTGGTCTCTGCCCTTCCTTCTGGGTTACACCAAACTAGATCCTTCATTTCCCATGAAATGCTAAAGGGCATCCGAAACTTTAACTTTAAACATTCAGCACATTTTTGTGGTGAAACAGGAGTCCTGACGTGCACTCTAGCCTTATCTGTGGGCACATACACCTCAGACCAACTCCCAAGAACACAGTCCCATGAATTTGTACTCACAGCTTGGTTGCTTTGTTTTACAGACATGGAGAACTTAAAGGAAAAAAAACTCTCTCCTTCCAGGTAGCTTTTCACAGATCCAAACTACACACCTTTCTCTTGGCAGCTGAACCACATTGGAATCTTCAGGGGATTGCCCCTTGTCACCATTGAAACACAGTCTATTCAGACAGGTCTCCACCACTTCAGTTGGCACTGATGCTGTTCTCTAAACTAGGGCAAGAAACAAATGACTGAGGTCCTTCACTCAGTCAGCCACTGGACTGACTAGCAGGAACCTCACTGCAGAGCTCCTCTCTGTCAGAGCTCCCACACTGAACTGACTGCACTACCGTCTGAACATTCTAAAACTCCCCAAAGCAGCTGGTTCCAAACTGGCTTATGCTGCTGCAAGAATTCTAAATGACATAATCCATTTTCTGCCCAGCCTAGCTAAGTAAAGAATGAGGTCATCTCCCCAGAACCCCTAATGAGCTCTCTACTTTCCTAGGGCTAACCTAATGGGATTCTAGTAACCCCAGGGGACTGGGTGGTTACATTTACATTTGCAGTCCCATTCCTAATTTCATCCCCTAGTTCCTTATCCTCCTAAATCCTGTCCTGGTGTTATATAGGCCACTCTCATTCATAAAGTTTTCCCTGAGGAAGTTGTCAGCTGTACTGAGAGTGATTCCATCTCAGTTCCCCACCTATAGGTGGATTCCTTCTCTGTGACCTCTATGCTGTTCCTGACATAGAGGGCTACTCCACCCCATGGGTACTGGGTGATCATGCCACATCCAAAACAGCCAAAAGAAACAGTGCTACAGAAAGCTACAGGATTCTCTAAGTATACAAGAAAAACACACTACCCCTGTCACTGTACGTCACATGAGGAAGTGAGAAGGACGCTGCCGGGGCAGTGCCTGATTGATCTGCTCCCATGGTGGAGTTCCTAGGGTGCCAGCACCCAGCGGTGTGGGGGACCTGGGTGTGTGGTTCCCCCAGGTCCCATGCTATTGCAGCTTCTTTTGGGGGCAAAGGGGACTTCCCCCCTCCAGAGTTTCACCCTCATCCCCTAAGTCCACACCCCCTCAGAGTTAGTTATTTTAATTTTGGTAGGTGTGGGGATGAAGTCCCCCACATTGGGGGGTTGCGGGGGTGAACCCTCTCATTAAAACACAATTTCCATACTTTTTCATAGTTACTGTTGCGGTCGGTGTTATGTGCCGACACTGTTTATGTGCACGCCATTGTTTGTGCAGCATTGTGCTGTGCGTTGTTTCAGGTGTGGCATTATGACCCCATGGCCCCCCCACTTTCTCTTACCCCATCCCTCTTATACATAGTATTCATGACTACCACTAGTTCCCAGTCATTATTCCCAGTGACCCATGTCTCAGCAATGGCCATTAGGTCAAACTTTCCATCTATCACCAATGCCTGGAGTTTGCTGATTTTTTATTTCCCATGCTCCTGGCACTAAGGCAGACCATGTTCCAGCTCCCATTCTTTCCTGTCTTCTTCTTGTCAGTGGCTCACCCCTTGTCCTCCCTCACACTCTTTTCCATTCTCATGTTCCTGTTACCTGATAATATTTTGTGACCCCCCCCATTGGCACCGTTTCTTGAACTACAGAAGTTAGGCCTGCTACCAAGCCATTCTCAGTCTCTCTTCTCCTAGTTTTTATTTCCAGTGGAATCCTAGCTAGGTTTTCCTTATCACTTCCATTCCCAGTTGTTCTCTAGGGATCAATCTCTCCCCCCTTCTCAGTTTCAATGTCTACCTACATAGATATCCAGTTTTTGCCTAAGCACCCATGTCCCCTCTTTTGTTGGGTAGAGGTCAAAAGAGTCTCCTGTCCCGAAAGTCCCCCCAGTTGCCCCCAAAGTGATACCATTCTTCCTGGCACCACCCCTTCAACCATTTATAAAATGCCTCTTTTCCCTCTCTTCTCCCCCTGAACTCCCCCTTGTCTTACACAGGAACGAACTCCAAAAAGGACATTGCTTTTTTCTTCAGTCTGTACCCTTTCTCCTAGAAGTTTAGTTTGACTGTTTCCAGGGACTGGTTTGCTAGATTATTGGTACCCAGTTGTACCAGCTCCCCAACTTCCCCTTCTGACCTGTACACCATTCTCTCTATCCTGTCCATGTCCCAAATGGCTGATGCACCTCGAAGATATCTGACCACCCCTCCCCCTTTCCTCCTCCACCCACCATTCTCTCCACCCCCTCTCCCTTAGCATGGAGTCCACTACCTCTAGGATTTTTCATTTTCATAGAATTAATTTGTTATAATGTCTGGAAATCTGCAACAGTTTACATCGGCAATGGTATCCCATAGGTTAGCAACTACAGACTAGTCTTGGGTTTGTCCCCCTTTGTCCAAGGCCCTTGAAAGGGTAGTATATGATCAACTAACATCTTGTATTGAAAAGTATGATGTCCTGACTGTTGTCCAGCACTGGTTTCAAAAAGGGCACAATACTTTGTCTGCTCTGATATATTTAACTGAATACCTATGTAGGGAATTGGGCATTGAAGACCTGGTAGGGGCAGTCTTCAGGGACGCAGCAAAAGCATTTGATGCTGGGGAACATGATTTGTTGCTTGCCAGATTGGGCACCCTTAGCTTGTCTGCTCAGGTCTGTTTTTGAAACTATCTTTTTGTTTTTTAATCAAGCTTTTTCTCATTCCTCAGTCACCCGATGACACCTCACCAGCCATGTCAGGAGCCTTTTTATGGCCTTACCAGTTACAGTATCTACCAGTCACCCAGGATCATGATTTTTTTTTCTTTTAATTTGTATTTGTATTTTTATTTTTACAATTTTTGGCCAGGAAAGACACACTAAGCTGAGACTTGTTTCCAGGTATGTCCTGGGAGCACAAGGAAGTTAAATGACTTGCTCATGGTCACACAGCATGCAGGTGGTGGCTGTGGGATTCAGACCCAGTTCTGCAGGTTTGCAGCTCAGTGCTCTTAACACTGCTTCCTATATTATATTGACCCTGACTCTGGAAGTGTTCCTGAATGGTAATGTTAAAGGCAGCTCTACTGGTCGGTTGCCTGCCCTGACAGTCATGCATGAATCTGCAGGGGGTGCAGGTGTAATGATAGAGCAGTGCTTTTTCTGCCAGGTCCCCAAGGGTGCTGGGGTGCAATGACATGCACACGTGTGGAAACAGACGTGCATGCTTGGTGTCTGGCAGTTACCCATTTCCTCATCTGTTTGGTCCTTCTGTGCTGCCGGCCTTCACCAGATGTCAGTCAAGTAGCTGATGTAGCTTCTCCTTTCCCAAAGGAAGAGAGCTCTCCTTGGGATGCTGACTGCCCCCACAAGTGACCAGAATCCATTGCCAAACTCGTGTCACTGGTACAGCGAACAGCAGTGCTGCTGCTGTGCTACCAGTATGACATTGTTTTGAAATTATTGTGGTACTCGGTCTCACAAAGTGACAATTGGCCCTACATGTTCTTCCCAATTGCAAATAGCAACTGAAGTTCCCTGGGGAAGGGGTCTATACAGAGCCATTACATGTCAGTGTCTTTCTGAACCCATTATCAAACATTTTTGTAATTTTTGTGCTATGTTATTTTATACAGATGATGCAGTTATTTTTGTTAAAGAAAAGATTTGCCAATTTTGCCTCATCCTATCCTGTGTGCTTTTAATAATTAACATTTGTAGCTTATGTTACCTGTGTGCTGGAATAAACTGCAAAAAACCTTGAAACTGGCCTTCGGCATCAACATATCAGCTTTTAAAACTCTATGCTCGTTCATTCAAGGAAACTTGCAATTGTTTCTCTTGATCTCCCATTGCCTCGTCAGCGACCTGCCAGTCTCCTGTTTGAAGAAGTAGTGCATATACCCTTTTTTACCCCTTCCCCTCCTTTTTTACCCACTCATAGCATTTCTTCTTGTTTTCTCCTTGTGTAGCCTGCTCCGCTGCATAGGTGTCAGTGGTCTTAACTTAAGCGTTCATCTTTTGTTCATATGCCCCATCCCTCATTTGCTCTGGAGCGTTCACCATACCTACTACTTCTCTGCTCTCCTTTCATCTTGAGTCTGTCCCTACCCATGACACTGGTATCCCTATTTGCTGTTATGACCATTTTTGGGCTTCCTTGCCTACTTTGCCTCCTCCCCCTGTTAACCTGCCTAACTCCATTCCCTTTTCTTTTTTCTCAACTTTTCCTTAATCTACCCTTGTTGCCCCATCTTACTCATGTTTGTTTTCCCTGTCTTCACCACTTAATAGCATCCAACCTTGACTTTAACCTGTATTTACCTGCTTATGCGAGAGTACATTTCTCAAGCAATACCACTGTTATTACTCCGTGTATTATATTTAGTTCTGTCTAAGTTAGTTTGTACTTATATTTTGTGTGGGTATATTGTTTTTTACTGTGCGGTGTAATGTTCTTGTATCTTGTCCTGGTCCATCTTGCAAATGAGCTTTGCTCAATGATGTTCTCCTGGTTAAATAAAGATTTTGATTGATTGATTGCTTGAGCTTCTCGAGAATAACCTGGTATTGAGTGCCAAAAAAAAAAAAAAAAAAACACAGGAAAAAAATGTTATTTTACAATGCCAGGAAATTTATTAGAGATTTTAAAATAGACATATTTACAACTGGAGGTGATTTACACAGAATTACATAAAGATTGTCAGCAGATAAGGGCTGCTTGGCCCACTCAGTCTGCCCATTTTCCCTACCTGATGTAATACCACAGACCCTGGTTGGTCTTTGGCTTTGCTCCCTATTCTAAACTAATAAAATTCCTTAATGTTCATCCCATGCATACTTGAAACCTACTACAGTTTTTGCTTTGACCCAGGGGTGTAGCCAGAAATTTCCGTTTTGTACACAATCTGCAACAGTTACACCCCCCCATTAAAAAAATGTACACATCCTTTCCAAATGGCACCCCCTTCCAAACAAGTCAGATTGTTGTCAGATGAGTCCTCTAATCTCTAGAGAGGCTATACATGTACAGAAGTTTGAACAGAGACACTCCTCAGTGGCCTACACTAACCCAAATAGTACAGATTAGAATGAAAATGTTAACAGAAAGGCATATGGTTTGTGACAGGCACTCAACAAAACTGTACACAAATGTGTACAGTGAGTATGCCTGTCTATACCCTTGCTTCGACCACTTCTGCTGGAAGTCTGTTCCAGACATCCACCACTCTTTCTGTGAAGAAATACTTTTTAATGTTTCCCCTGATTCTATCCCCCTCCAGCTTCATAGCATATCTCCTTGTTCTCTTTTCTTCTGAAAAATGCTTTCTTCTCGTACCCTGTTTATACCCATGAGATATTTGAAAGTCTCTATCATATCTCTCCTCTCTCTCTCTCTCTCTCTCTCTCCATTCCTCTAGGGTATACATATTGATGTCCTTTTGCCTCTTCTCATAGGGCATGATGCAGGCCCTGCACCATTTTAGTTGCTGTTATCTGGACTGCCTCTACATAGAAACATAGAAACATAGAAGTTGACGGCAGATAAGGACCGCAAGGCCCATCCAGTCTGCCCATTTCTTTTTCTACCTTATAAATGTGCCATTGGCCTTTGCTCTGTCAGTGACCTATCTATTCATAGTCATTTGTATTGCTCCCTTATGCCTATCCATGCCTGTTTGAAGCCCTGCACTGTATTCACTATACCACTTCTTGTGGTAAGCCATTCCATGCATCTACCACCCTTTCTGTGAAAAAGAATTTCCTCATTCCCCTTAATCGGCCTCCCTCAATCATCTCATGCTGTGTCCTCTTGTCCTGCTACTTTTCTTATATTTAAACATGTTAGACTCTTTCACCTTGTTTATGCCCTTAAGGTGTTTGAATGCCTCGATCATATCACCTCTCTCCCTCCTTTGCTCAAGGGTATACATATTGAGCTCCGTTAATCTGTCCTCATATGTCTTCTGATGCAATCCCTGCACCATTTTGGTTGCCCTTCTCTGGACTGCCTCAATTTGGTTAATATCCTTTTGAAGGTGTGGCCTCCAATACTGTCAGAGTACTCAGATGGGGCCTAACCAATGTCTTTGTACAGAGGATTATTACCTCCCTCTTACGACTTGTGAAACCCCTACTAATACACCCCAACACCCCCTAGCCTTACCTACTGCTTTAGAGGTCTGCTTGGATGATTTCAGGTCATCAGTGATGATGATGCCCAAGTCTCTTTCTTCCTTTGTGACTGCTGTCAACTCCTCCCAGCCTATAAGTGGCTTCAGGGTTTCTCTTCCCTATGTGCATGATTTTGCACTTCTTTGCATTAAATCCAGTTGCCACTCTTCTGACCATTCTGCTAGTTTATCCAGATCTCTTCTCATTCTGCCCACCCCATCTGGATCATCTACTCTGTTGCAGATCTTGGTGTCATCTGCAAACAGACAAGCCTTACCCTCTAGTCCATCTGCGAGGTCACTAATGAAGATGTTGAATAGGACTGGCCCCAGGACTGATCCTAAGGTACCCACTTGTGACTTGCATCTCTTCTGACTGTATACCATTTACCACCACTCTCTGTTTTCTGCCAGTCAACCAATTTGCCACCCAGTTGACCAACTTCTGACCCACCCGAGCCTACCTAGCTTATTTATCAATCTTCTATGTGGAACAGTGTCAAAAGCTTTGCTGAAGTCAAGGTAGCGACATCAACTGCTCCCCTTGGTCCACCACTCTGGTTACCCAGTCAAAGAAATCTATGAGATTAGTTTGACAGGACCTTCCTTTGTAAACCCATGCTGTCTTGGATCCTGTGCCCTATGGATTCCAGGTGTTGCACTATCCTTTCCTTAAGAGTGCCTCCATAATCTTGCCCACTACTGAGGTAAGACTGACCGGTCTGTAGTTTCCCGCCTCCTCCCTGCTACCACTCTTGTGGAGCGGGATCACATGAGCCCTTCTCCAGTCTTCTGGGACCTCTCCTGTGCTCAGAGACTCACTAAACAATTTTGCTAATGGCTCTGCTAGTTCCTCCTTTAGGTCCTTAAGTACCCTGGGATGTATGCCATCAGGTCCCATTGCCTTATCCACCCTGAGCTTAGCAAGCTCTTGAGGACCCTTTTCTTTGTGAAGGGTAGTGCTCACCTCCCTCCCCTGTGTCCATGATGCTGAGCTGGGTCCTGCCCTACCTTCTCTTCAGTAAATACTGAGCAAAGTATCTATTTAGGATAGATGCCTTTACAGGGTCCTCCTCCTCACTTGCTCCCTTTTCTCCATTAAGCTTAATACCCCTCTGGACTTTCTCCTTTCACTAATGTATCTATAGAAAGTCTTGTCACCTTCTTTACTGTTCGTGCTAGTGTTTCCTCAGTTTGGGACTTTGCCTGCCTTACTGCCTTACCTGCTTCCCTTAGGGCAGTTTGGTATGCCTCCTATCTTCATCCCGCTGTGTTCCCTTATATTTCCTGAAGGCCAGCCTTTTGACTCTGACCTTTTCTGCTACTGTATTTGAGAACCAAAGTGGTTTCCTTCTTCTTTTGCACTTCCTTTTCTGTCTAACACAATGGGATGTTGCTTCAAGTATTGCATCCTTAATGCTTGCCCACTTTGCCTGTACCTCCTCACCTGTGTTTCTTTTTGCCAGGGCTAGCTTAACTCTGTTGGCCATCTTATCAAAGTCAGCTCCTCTGAAGTCCCATATTTTTGCCTTGGAATGGGATGATTTAGATGTAGTAGCCAAATTGAACCATACCATGTGATGGTCACTGCCCCCAGGTGACCTTCTACCTGGAGATCTGTGATCCTTCTTTGTTAGTCAGTACTAGATCTAGGATAGCCCTGTCTCTTGTGGGTTGCTGTACCAGTTGTTTGAGGCCCTCCCTGCAGGGAATCCACTGTAGTCTAGTTCTGGCAGATGTTCCTGCTGGTGATTGACCAATCTGTATCTGGCATGTTGAAGTCTCCCATTATCAGAACCTCCCTTTAGCTGTCATGTTTTGTATATCTTCTAACAGTAATGTGTCTATGTCCTCCCCTGGTCTGGGGCCTGTAGACAACCCAGTTCTTATGGCTGTCCCATTTCCTGTTTCCAGGGTGACCCACAGTTCTTCTGGCTCCTTATGTGTATTCTGAATTTCTGTAGCTTTGATATTTTCATTAACATACAGGGCACTCCTCCCCCCTTTTACCTCGGTCTCTTCTGAACAATACATAGCCAGGTACTGAAGTCTCCCAAGTGTGTTACTGGTAAACCACGTCTCACTAATTGCTACTATGTCCAGTTTAGCCTCTGACATTGTTGCCTGCAGGTCTGGGATCTTATTTCCCAGGCTGTGAGCATTTGTGTACATGATTTTCCATTGGCCAGATTTTGATGTGTTAGTTGTTGGGTGAAGTTTGGCATTACCCTGTGCATCATATGGGGAGACAAACCTTTTTCTTACCTGGTGATGCAAATGAGCAGCAAACACGCTGAATTCCTGTTTGACCACTAGCTGAGGGAGGATGTTCTTCCCATTTGACGTAGGGTGCTGCACCCCTCTCCCCATTGCTAGTTTAAATATTCTGCAAAGGCGTCAAACTTCTGCCCCAATGCACTGACTCCTCTTTAGTCAGATGCAGTCCATCAAATTTAAGAACTTTCGCTCCCAGAACTGTTGCCAGTTCCCTACAAATCTGTGTCCTTTTCCTGGCACCAGTCCTTGAGCCACGTGTTTAGCTCCCTATCTCCCCTTCTCTGACCTTCCGTCCATCTGTTCCCTTCTCCCCAGACTGGCGGGATCTCAGAGAAGGAGATGCCAGACGAAATAGATGATAGTTTGTCACCCAGCCTAGTCAGGTGTTCCTTGGTCTCCACAACTGACCCGGCTGGCAAGATCATAGTCCCTATGTGTACTAGGACATCAATGTTTTCTCCTGCTTTGTGAACAATTTTAGCAATGCGGTCAGTGTCTCTCCATGCTGATGTACCTGGAGACATCTGACCATCACCCTGGCTGGAGATGGGTATCAACTCCCGAATCATGGAGTCTCCTATGTACAAGTTTTTGGATTTCCTTTGTGCTTGTTTAGTTTTGGTTCCTGATTTGGGTGAGTATTGTTGTGCTGGCTCCTGTGCATGATGTCCTGCTCTGCAGTGTCTTCTGCCTCTTTATATGATTTCAGCGATAGAGGCAGATACCTGTTTGTAGTGTTTATATGGTTTTTGGAGGTAATGTGTTGGAGAGCAGAGAGTGATGGGGCACCTGATTTGCTCCTCCTAACCACCTGCCAACCTCCTGGACCAACTACCCTCTGCGGTCGAGGTTTTTCTGTTGGATGCTGGGGAAATGGCGGGTGGTTCTTATAATGTATTTCCTCTTCTTTCTGTTCTATTCCTCTTCTTTCTATTCTTTCTATGTCCTAATGGAGATGTGGCCTCCAAAACTGAACACAGTACTGCAGATGAGGTTTCACCAATGTTTTATACCATGGTATAATTACCTCCCTCTTCCTCCTGCTGATGCCCCTACCTACGCACCCCAGCATCCCCATAGCTCTCCCCACTGCCCTGTCACACTGCTTGGCCACCTTGAGGTCATCAGAAATGATAACTCCCAGGTCCCTTTCCTGCTTGGATTTCATCAGTACTATCAACCCCCTCATACCTCTGCCCCGGGCTTCTGTGCCCCAAATGCATGACTTTGCACTTCTTTGCATTAAATCTCAGCTGCCATACTTTTGACCTCCCTTCCAGCTGTCTTAGATCACTAATCATTCATTCCACCCCTTCTGCAATGTCTACCCTATTACAGATCTTTGTGTCATCGACAAAAAGACATACCTTCCCTTTCAGCCCCTCTGCAATGTCACTAATAAACACGTTAAAGAGGACCAGACCCAGTACCAATCCTTGTGGCACCCCGCTGGTCACGCTCACTTCCTCAGAGTGAACTCTGTTTGCCACCACCCTCTGCCTTCTATTCGATGACCAATTTCTTATCCAGATTACCACCTTTGTACCCACTCCCAGATTGCTTAGCTTGTTTATGAGTTTTCTATGTGGAAGGGTGTTGAAGGCCTTACTAAAATCTAGGTAGGCCACATCCATGGTTCCACACTGATCCATCTGCCTCATCACCCAGCCAAAGAAATCTATGAGATTTGTCTGACATGACCTTCTTGTAGTGAATCCATGTTACCTCAGATATTGTAAGCCACTGGTTTCTAGATAATCCGCTATCTTTTCTTTCAATAGTAATTCCATTAGTTCCCCCACCACTGAGGTCAGGCTCACTGGCCTATAGTTTCCTAGCTCCTCTCTGCTTCCTCTTTTGTGAAAGTAGGACATTTGCCCTTCTCCAGTCCTCCAGAACCACTCCTGACTCCAGTGAGTAGTTAAACAGGACAGTCAGAGGTGCAGCTAGTACATCTCCAAGCTTCTTCAATATCCTGGGCTGTATCCCGTCTGGCCCCATTGCCTTTTCCACATTCAGGGTTGCGTGTCCCTTTATGACTCTCTTCACTGTAAAAGGTCTTATGTCTACCTCCCTTCCCTTGATACTGCTGCCCCTTATTTGTGATCCATTGGCTTCCCTTTCCACTGCGAACACTGAACAAAAGTATTTGTTCAGTATGTCTGCTTTTTCTTGGTCCCCTTCCACACACTCCCCCCCTTCCCCCTTTAATCATACTATCACTCACTTCGTCTTTCTCCTTTTGCTTACATACCTAAAAAATGCCTTGTCCCCTTTCTTTACCACATGGGCTATTTTCTCCTCTGATTGTGCTTTTGCACACCTGGCTGCTTTCCCTGCCTCCCTCTGCTTTTCTTGATACACCTCCCTGTCCTTCCCCCTCTGTGACTTCTTATATCTCTTGACTGCTAACTTTTTCCCCCTAACCTTTACAGCCACTTCTTTTGAGAACCTTAGTGGCCTCTTTTTCCTCTTGTGTTTGCTAACCAGCCTGACCCAGAGTTAGACTATGTTTTGATAGAACATGTTTAGGCTTTTAAATATGTGGGTCTAACCTTGAATAGTGCAGTGTTGTACTCCCAACATAACGACCATCTGGTTAAATCTGTAAATCAACAAATTGGATACTTTCATATTAGGATTCATTTTACTATTGAGACCAGAAAGCCTATTGCTACTAAAGTGTTGCTGTCAGTTACAGTTTTTACTCAGAACTCTTCATTTAACATGAGAGTCTTAGACAAGTGCACTGTTAAGGGTTCGTACCATTTTTAACAAACCTTTTTGTATTGTGTTAAATGCAGATTACTCTATTCATCATTGGGTCTTTATGTTTCTCTGGACTGGCTGTCACTTGACCTTAGATGCTGTAACAACTAGGCAGTCTGTGGCAAAAAGACTGACCATGGATACCTGCCTCCTAATAGCTATGAATTATTCCCCCATTAAAAATAACCACTATATAAGGGCTTCTACTACCAATGCTTTTACATTACCTACCATTCAGGAAAACTTCCAAGGTCAATGGTCCTTTTTGTATTGTGCACTTGAAACATGGAACCCTCTTCCATGGGACATATTATGTCTGAACTATCATACCAGCTTTAAGTACATGTTGAAGCAAAGAACTAATAATTTATTACTGTGTTGTTGTTTTACTCACATTTAAGATATGTGTTTTACAAGATTTCATTTTGTAGTTGATGTCTAAATTTTATTTGTATGTCTTGTTTGTATGAGGTGGATGTCCTGAAAAATGGTCACTTGTGCCCAAAGGCTTTCCTGTGAAGAAATCGTGTATACATGTTATTAAGAGATGTTTGTGAATTTAAAAGAAATAATTATGAAAAAAGTAATGCTAAACAACCACTAAAGTGGTGAGTTTGGGTTTTCTGTCCTCACATTTTGACATTTATAAATACAGCAAGATCCTTCTAAATTTAAAAAGAATGTTGAAAACCATTAATTGAATATGTTTCTTAGCCGTACTTTCTCAGTCAACAAAAAACACTAAACTAAAATTTAATTTTGAATTTAATGAATATATTTATAGAAAAATACACCCACTACCAACTCTGAGGATGTGGCAAGACCAAGAAACAGTGGAGAAAACTAAAGTGGAAGTTGCTGGTTAAACTGGAAATAAACAAAAATGTTTTATTTTTCTTTGAAACTGTAATATTTTTTGCATTTTAAGTAGTACATGCAGAGTTACATCAAGACGTAGTGTACATAGACATCTAATTTTCTCATACAGTGTATCTAAGATGATATGCAGTGATACACCAATAATGTCCTTTTTAATGTCTTCATCAGTGACATTGCAGAGGGACTGGAAGGAAAAGTATGCCTTTTTACAGATGACACAAAGATCTGCAACAGGATTGATACACAAGGAGGCGTGGAAAGGATGAAAAGGGACTTGGCAAGGTTGGAGGAATGGTCAGACGTATGGCAGCTAGGATTCAATGCAAAAAAGTGCAAAATAATGCACCTGGGAAACAAGAACCAGGGGAAGAATACACAATGGGTGGGAGGTAGTAACAACAACAAAACAGGAAAGGGACCTGGGGGTAATCATATCAGATGACCTTAAGGTTAGCAAGCAATGTGAGAAGGCAGTAGGGAGGGCCGGGGTATACTGGGATGTATAGGGAGAGGCATCAGCAGCAGAAAACAGGAAGTTGTTATCCCTCTGTACAGACAGTTGGTGAGACCCCATCTGGAATACTGTGTCCAGTTCTGGAGACCCCATCTCCATAAGGACATAGACAGGATAGAGGCAGTCCAGAGGAAGGCAACTAAAATGGTGCAGGGTCTGCAGAGAAGCTGTATGAGGAGAGACTAAAGGAGCTTAATATGTATACCCTTGAGGAAAGAAGGAGAGGGGACATGATAGAAACTTTCAAGTACCTCAAGGAATCAACAAAGTCCAAGAGGGTAGCATCTTTCAGAAAAGAGACTTGCAAGAACAAGGGACACAATTTAAAGATAGAAGGAGGGCGATTCAGGGCAATGTGAGGAAGTATTATTTCACAGAGAGGTAGTGGATGCATGGAACAGCCTTCCTGAGGAAGTTGTGGGGTCTAAAACTGTGGGAGAATTCAAGAATGCATGGGACAGACATAAGGCAATTCTTGTGGGGGGCAGGAAGATATA
This sequence comes from Neoceratodus forsteri, assembly GCA_016271365.2. Taxonomy (NCBI): domain Eukaryota; kingdom Metazoa; phylum Chordata; order Ceratodontiformes; family Ceratodontidae; genus Neoceratodus; species Neoceratodus forsteri. The sequence continues at coordinate 1,453,187,691 of CM057453.1, read as the reverse complement.
GGCTGTTGGTTAACTAGGATCTGTGGCCTATCCTGTAGGTAGGGAAATGGGCAGACTAGATGGGCCTAGCGGTCCTTATCTGCCGTCAAAGTCTATGTTTCTATGTTTCTGTGTTTCTATGTACCAAACAAGGCCCAAAGGGGAGCAGAGGAATAGGTAATTAGGATGTGGACTGAGTAAGAAAAGAAGTCACTTCTTGTTTGTAACCTAAATCTGAGATCATTTTAAGATGGGCTGACCGGGCTCCAGTCCAACTCCCCAGATTCTAATCAATGCTAGGGCACCAACTCTGGCCTATAATCAGCCACATACGTAAACCAGGTGGTCCAGCTATTAGTGAGTATAGGTGTTCTGTCTTGTAATCCTGCTGTCATACTCTCCATCCTATAAATATCATGTATAGTTTCTTCTCAGTTCTTAATTGTCAGAGAAGTGGGTTGTAACCATAATCTCGTAATATCCTTTTTAGCTGCAGTCAAAAGCATACTGAGAAGATAAACTCGATGTCTCTGTTTAAAGTGCGTGGGGAGGTATAGCAGGATGGCTATTTCAGGAGTTAAAGATCCCAGGTCCAGAAAGATTTCCATTAGGGCCTATCTCACCCCTTGCCAGAATTGAGTAAGTATGGGGCAAGACCAGAAAACGTGGGTGTGGGTTGACACCTCGCATCCACACAGTCTCCAACATGCGGAGTCTCTTGTGTTTAAAAACTTGGCAGTAATTTGTGGAGTGCAGAAGAACTTGAACCACCACCTTCCAGCCAAATTCTCTCCAACTATAGGAACCCATTATCTGGTGTTGTCGACACCATATCTGGTACCAGTCAACTTGGGTCAAGTTTAACATTAACACTGCCTCCCTGTTTATCTGAACTCCATCCATACGTGCAGTTGGGAAGTCTGATAGTACCTTATAAAAGTGGGGGATCAAATGTTTTGGAGATGATTCTGACTGGACTTGCATGAACAGCGGGAATAACAGTGGAAGCACCTGGGAAGTTACATCAAGGCCCAGGGTAGATCCCAGAAAGTGGTGAACCTGCAGATATCTATAAAAATCACTTTGAGTGAGTGAGTATTCTGTTTGCAGTTGTGAAAAGGATTTAATAATACCATTGTGATAAAAAACATGTGTGAATGAGGCCCCCTCACAACCAACCCCTAAATCTGTGATCCAGTCTCGCCGGGATGAAGGCCTGGTCAATAACTGAGATCCCTATCCATTTAGCGCCCACCAAATTTTCAGGTCTCTTCAAGTAAAATTTCCAGCAGCATAAAAGATCTGGTGTCAATGGGGAGTGTTCATGGTGGAATTCACCACTATTTGGTTGAAATACCATAGTGTAATCCAGTGGGTGTGAAGAGATAGCCCGCCCTATCTGTACCCACAATGGGGTTTGTGAGCGAGAGCCAAGCCAGTGTGAGAGGTGATTAAGCATAGCCCCTAGGGCATAGCTTTGAAGGTTGGGAAGTGCCAACCCACCGCTAATTTTAGCGAGGTGTCACTTTCCCAAGGCCACCCCAGGTTTCTTCCCTTGCCATAAATAAGAGAAAATAATTCTATTCCATCTACTCATCAATTTCTTAGGTGGGATATACACGATATTCTGCATTAAGTACACTATTTGTGGAAGAATATTTATTTGAATGGACTAAATCCTGTTAAGAAGGGATATTGGGAGATGGGTCCAAATCTGGAGGTTTACTTTGACCTGAGTAAATAAATGGTTATAACTTGGGGCAAATATGGTATGGGGGTCCAGGGTAAGTTGAATACCTAGATACTTAATGTGGGTTTGGTTGCACTTATATGGATATTTTTATATCAGGGACGGTGTGTTAGAGCTGTGTATCAACAACACCTCACTTTTACTTGCATTTATTTTATAACCTGAGACTCGCTCTGTAAGGAGTAAACTATCTTCTAGAGCCGACAATGATGTCTTGGATGTAGTAATATAAAATAGGAGATCATCTGCATAATAAGCTAATTTGTGCAGATGGTCATCAATCTGATAACCCTGAATCTAGAGTGTTTGATGCAGGAACTGAGCTATGGGCTTTGCATATAGGGCAAAAAGGTAGGGAGAAAGGGAACATCCCTGCCTAGTGTCTCAGGATAAGGAGAATAGGGAATAATGGGATCTGGTAACTTATTTATTTATTTATTAGCTTTTGTTTACCAAGTAAGCACAATTAGACAAGGATTTGACTGATGCTTCGGGGTTGGTATCTATACCTCTAATGTTACTGATGAATTCCTGGGGAAAAACAATTTTAGGAGAGTTTGTTGTAGGAATAACCAGGAAACTCTGTCAAAAGCTTTTTGGGCATCTAAATTAAGTATCATTAGGGGGGACTTGGAAGAGTGGGCATGGTTAATTAAATATAATGTCCGTTTAATGTTGTCTGTTGTCTGTCTGGATTTAATGAAACCAGATTGGTCGAACAAAAATCTTTTAAATTTATTGTTGGTGAGTCAAGTCCAGTTTCTTAAAGCAACAGTGCTTGTTAATAAACATACACATTTTTTCAGTGATAAGGTTTGTCTTGCAAAAATATCAAGATACATATCAAAGCAAAATCCCGCTTCGGCAGGGCAGCCATAAGCATCGTGCTACCTACCTTATGGAACGATCTACAAAAAACCCTCAAATTACGCACTCTAATTGGTATAAATGCTTTCAAGATGCTTTATTTCCGTACAATCAGAGAAGTATGTAACTGCTTCACCCACTCAGACCCAGTACCGGTGTCTGCACTGGTATATAGCCACGCCTAGACCCAATTTTAAGTACTGACCCCCCAGCTTGCTCCTCACCAGCCTAATTGTTCTCTCTCTTATCCCCCTGTCTTATCAACACTAGGCCCATCCATCCCCTTATTCTTCCTTTCCCAACCTCGGATAGGAGCTCACTACCCTGGGTTGTGACATCCTACCATGCCCCGTACTTTATAGCATTCAATCCCGGGGCTCACACATACTCCTTTTCTCCATCCACCTTCTCTACATCCAGCTTTACCAACTCCTTTCTGTGCACCGTGCCCTCCTAGCCTTTCTCCCCCTACTTCCCTCCCTCTCTTCCCCTACCGTCACCTCTACCTGGTGTATATTTTTTTTTATTTTTTCTTCCGTTACTTCCTCCTGCAACCTTAGATAACCTGCTTTATCTTCCTATAGACACTTCTATGTATGTAAATACCGTGTAATCTGTACGATACCTGTATAATTCTATGTACATATGAACTTCTTTTTCTTCCTCTCTGTAAAGAGTATTATCTGTATTGCCTTGTAAATACCTGTGTTGACCTGTATATACAATTGTTCATGCTCCACCCAGGTCCATCTTGCAAATGAGCTTCTGCTCAACGCTGAACGCCTGGTTAAATAAAGACTTGATTGATTGATTGATTGACATATTTTTCTTTTCATTTTCTTTCATTCCTGAACCAAGATATGAGGTCTTGAAGTTTTCTAAAGTCGTCACACCTATGCCATACCCTTGCCACATCCATGCCACACCCACCATGAAAACAATTAAATATTTTGTGCTGTTTACTACTAGACACATGCAGAGGAATCATCCTAATGCAACTACAGCATGAATCTAGCATGCACATTCAACAAGTAACACCAGGGGAAGAGATGTGTAAAAATGGTGAATGGTGGCCTTCTTTAATGACATGAGTCATTAACTACATGGTCAGCTATAAAAAAAGTCTTAACACACCTGAGAAAGCAAAAAATACACTGAGCATGAATCATAGCAGTGCATTGCAGTGTCAGTGGCTCAGTAGGTAGCACACCCGCCTCTGAGACCGGGAGATCAGAGGGCTGTGGTTTAGTTCCCACATCTGGCTCTTGGGTTAATATCCCAGTACTGACACTGTAGTGCAGCATGAGAGGGGTGCTGCACTTCTGAGGTGCTGTCTTTCGGATGAGACGTTAAACCAAGGTCCCATCTGCCTGGATTGGTGGTAGTTCAGGTGGATGTTAAAGATCCCATGGCACTTATCGAAAAGAGTAGGGGAATTTCCCCAATGTCCTGGCCAAATTTCCCTCATTCACTAAAAATACCACCAACAGCTTAATCTGGTTCAAGGTCAGTTGGCATTCATCTGTATCCCCCTGCCCCAGGTCGTGCCTGAAAATAGGCAGGATTTGTCTAGTCTAGTGCACTTACTTGGTCAACAAAAACTAAATAAATAGGTTGTCAGAAAACATTTGTGCAAACAAACGATATGATGAATTTTTTCACCGACTAATGAATACCACTGCTTTAAATTTCGTATAATTTTTAATCGATTAGACAAGTAGACTAGACACTTAACAGATATATTTTTTTCTTAAAGGATCCTTGGCTTTCCAGATTGATGAGCATTTTCATAATTTTTCTGAAGAAAAACTTATTTTGCCCATAATATTTTTCTTGACCTTTCAAAACTTTATCTCTTGACAATTTTGGCTTTAGAACTTTGGAACCCAGGGATTTTCTGAATTATAAAAAACTGAAATGACTTCCAAATTCAGAGCCATGGGAGTTTCTGACTGCCCCCACACACACACACACAAAACAAGCAAACAAAAAAACAACAACTAAACCTCTGGCTATAGGAGTTTGTTAAAAGTGACCAAAACAGCACCCATAATTAAAGAGATCATTAACACTTGCAGTTATAAAAGACAGTGAGAATTGTTAAACAACTGTCTTGTCCCACTAGTCTTACAGTATTTTGTAGTTCCCTTTCACATCTGCCTAATGTGTTTCAAAACAAGACTTTGATCAATTTATTTCCCGAAATTATTTATGAAACCTCTTATTTTTATTAATAATCTGTTTACATTTTACATACATAAAAATATGTAAATATACCATTAATAGAAATTAAAATAAAATATATTACTTTTGAAAAATATTACAACTTATGAAGGTGCACATACCCTGTAAAATGTGATTTATTTTTCAATCTTGCATTCTGGAATTTGCTAGATATTGAGGATTATGCAACAGACTTGTCTTACCATCTACCTCTACATTCCTCCTGTGGCTCGTAGACTCCATTGTTTGTGGCATGGATCAGGGCCAGTTCACTCCTGCCACTTTTGTCAGTTTGGCCAAAATCTTTGACCTATCCTCCTAGACATGGTGGTGGGGTTCTCTACCTCCTCAGCTGAGCAGTTCTGCTCCTTCTTCGAGGGCAGATGTCAAGTTGTCTGTATTGGTGGTGTCGTATACTCTCCATTTCCTATCTGCTCTGGTGTACCCCAAGGTGCCATCCTTGGCTATATTTTATGTTCCATGTTTCTTAACAACCTTCCTCTGCCTGCTCCTCTGCATTCATTCACATGCATGAAGATGACACGGTACTTTATGCCACTGGTTCCTCAGACTCGGACCTCATGGCCCAGTTCCAACTGGATTTCAGCAGCATCCTGCACTGATTCCAGGCAAATCAGCTGCCCCTCAATGCCAAGAAAACAGTCTACATGACTTCTGGCACTGGGCAGAGAAGTGCCAGATTCACTCCCCTCCCATTCTTCTATACCCATGATGATGTTGTGATAGAGGATGTCTCCTTCTTTAAATACTCTTGGGTCTGACGGGATCATCACTTCATTATCTCAGCTTATGTGAATACCATCCACCAGATGCTTCACCCCAGACTAGATGCGCTTTACAGAAATAAAGTGGATATCCTGCTTCCTGCCCATAGAGAGATAATCTTAAAGATGATTAGAAACATAGAAATTGTCAGTAGATAAGGACCGCCAGGCCCATCCAGTCTTCCCAAAAGCCCTACACTACTTTGTGGCCTCTGACCCTACCTGGTCAATGGCTTTTCACCCCCTTCTTCCCACCTCTAAGGTACCCTTATGCCTGTCCCATGCATGTTTAAAGCCCTCCACTGTGCTTGCCCCCACCACATCCTGTGGCAGTCTATTCCATGTGTCCAATACCCTCTCTGTGAAGAAAAACTTCTTCACATTTCCCCTCAGACTACCACCTTCCAATTTCATATCATGCCCCTTCGTTCTTGTACATCTCTTATATTGGAAAATGTCTTCCCCCTACACCTTGTTAATGCCCTTAAGGTACTTGAATGTTTCTGTCATGTCCTCCCAATTCCGCCTCTCCTCCAGCAAGTACATATTGTGGTCCTTTAGTCTCTCCTCATATGTTTTCTGGTGCAAGCCCTGTACCATCTTAGTTGCCCTTCTCTGGACCACCTTCACCCTGTCAATGTTCTTATGAAGGTGCGGCCTCAGAATTGCACACAGTACTCTAGGTGAGGCCTGACTAGCATTTTATACAATGGCAACACTACCTGCCACCTTCTGCAAGTGATACCTTTGCCTGTGCACCTCAACATGTCACTGGCCTTCCCTGCAGCCTTTGTACTCTTTTTTGACACCTTTAGTTCATCAGAAATGATAACCCCCAGGTCCCCCTCTGCTTCCTTTCTGTTAACCAGTTCCTAACCCAGTTTACCACCTAGTGCCCCATACCCCGACTACTCATTTTGTTGACCAACCTTTTATGTGGGATGGTGTTGAAGGCTTTGCTGAAATCAAGGTAGGTGACGTCTACCGCCCCCCTCCAAATTTATTTCCCTTATCACCCAGTCAAAAAAATCTATCAGATTTGTGTGACACAACCTTCCTTCTGTGAATCCATGTTGCCTCAGATCCTGGGCACTGCTGGATTCCAAGTGTGCCTCTGTTCTTTCTTTAAGCAGTGCCTCCATGATCTTACCCATTACTGAGGTGACGCTGACAGGCCTATAGTTCCTGGCCTCCTCCCTACTACCACTTTTGTGTAGAGTGACTACTGTACATGTGCCCTCTTCCAGTTCTCCAGAACCACTCCTGTGTTGAGTGACTCCATGAACAGTGCTGCCAGAGGCACTGCTTGCTCTCTTTACAGCTCCTTTAATATCCTTGGGTGTATACCATCTGGCCCCATTGCTTTGTTCACCTTCAGTTTTGTGAGCTCCTCCAGGACTCTCTCCACTGTGAAACTTGTGTTTACCTGTCTCCCTCCTCCCTTTGTGTCTGTTACCCAACTGTGGTCCCTGACCCTCCCCCTCTTTAGGGACTACTGAACAGAAGTATTTGTTCAGTATTTCTGCCTTTTCCATGTCTCCCTCCTTACACTACCCTGTATCCCCTTTGAGCCTTACAATCCCCCTGATCGTCCTTCTTTTGCTAATGTACCTATAGAATGCCTCGTCCCCTTTCTTTACTGTCTGCACTAATCTTTCTTCAGTCTGTACCTTTGCTCTCCTAACAGCCTTCCCCACTTCCCTTAGATTCCTTAGGTACACCTCCCTGTCCTCTTTCCTTTGAGTCTCCTTATATTTCCTGAAACCTGCCCTTTTGGCCTTACCTTGTCTGCCACCTTTCTCGAGAATCACAGTGGTTTCTTTCTTCTTTTGCCCTTATTTACCAGCCTGGTGCACTGGCTCATCACCTCCTCTATGGCTTCATTTAGTTGTTCCCACTGCTCCTCAGCTCCCCCTCCTGTCTTCCTTCTCACCAATGTCTCTTTGACACAGCTCCCCTTTTTAGCAAAATCCGCCCTCCTGAAATCTAAGACCCTTGCCTTCATGTGACTTGACTGTGTCTCGGTCCCTGTGTTAAACCACAGTATGAGATGGTTGCTGGATCCCAGTTGACCTTCCACCTGGATGTCTGCGATTCCATCCCCATTGGTCAGTACTAGGTTCAGAATTACCTCTTCCCTGGTGGGATCAATCACTAGCTGTCTTAGGCCTGCCCCCTGTAGGGAATCCTGGATTTCACTGCTCCTGGCTGAAGCAGCTGCTGGGATGGTCCAGTCCGTGTCTGGGATATTGAAATCACCCAGCAGTAATACCTCACCTTTTGCTGCCATTGTGTGAATTTGATCCCCTAGATTCCTATCCAACTCCTCCCCCTGTGCTGGAGGCCTGTAGATCACCCCTGCTCGGATTGCTGTGCCATTGCCTGGCTTAAGGTTGACCCACAGTGCCTCGGCCTCCCCCTGTCTACCCAGTACCTCTGTTGCCTTTATACCCTTGCTAACATACCTGGCCACCCTTCCCCCTTTTCTACCCCCCATCTCTCCTGAACAGAGCTTATCCCGGTACATTAACAACCCAGTCATGATTTATGGTGTACCAAGTCTCTATTATTGCTGCTATCTCCAGCTCTGCCTCTACTAACAAAGCTTCCAGGTCTGGGATTTTATTCCCCAGGCTGAGAGCATTTGTAATCATGGCCTTCCATGTTTTGCTGCCTATCTGCACTTTACTCATGCCTCACAATTCTACCAATCATCGATAATGGTGACATTATCTACAGTGCTGCACCCAAGTCTACCTTAACCAGACTAGACCCCCTCTTTCACTTTTTGCCACTTTGCCATGGACTGTTCACCTAGAACCCACAGAAACAGAGCACACAGATGTAGGCAATATTTGCAAAGAGTGAATTTATTTGGTCCACTGATGAAGACTCCAGAGAGAGTTGAAGTGCAGGGGATCACAGCCACCTGTGCTTTTAGTCATTTGAAATTGAATAAATTCACTCTTTGCGAATCTTGGCTGCATCTGTGTGTGCTGTTTCTGTGCTTTGGCCAGCATCTGGATTACTTCAGTTGCAGCAAACAAGGGGGGGGTAAGCGCTACTAGCCAGTGTCCTCAGTCCCCTAGAACCCTCCACTGTTCACTTTATTCCTCCTCCTCCTCCTTTCCTTTCCTTCCCTTGATGCCAGGCACCTCACCCATTACACCACCTTCAGCTCCAAATTCTGTGTTGGTTCTCTCCTCTTGCACCTTTCCTCCCTCCTCACTTCCCTTCCTTCCACCTCCTGCCCCCTTTGCAACTCTGGGCCTCGCATTCTCGCTCTCTTCCCAGTAAAACCCTCTGTTGGTCAAGCTGCTTTCTCCTTCTGCTTCCCCAAACTTTGGGGGTTTCTCTCCCCTACTATTCATACTGCTCCTTTCTCCCTTGCACTAAAACCTCTCTTCCATGAATTCACTTCTTACTCCTGTAGATGCCTCTTATTCTGAGCTTGAGCTTAAATCTGTCACCGTCTAAATTCCTCTCCACCCCCCCATTCTGCTTTTACCGTAATGACAGCACCCCCCACCACGGTTTAGGCCACTCGTCATTGCTATACACAGTAGTGCTTTATTCCCCTGCATTTGTTTTGTGTTTTTTTATTTCGTTTTGTTGACCGGGTAAGTGCACTAGGCAAATCCTGCCTATTTTCAGGCATGACCGGGGAGAGATACAGATGAAACTGTAGTTGGTATTTTTAGTGAATGGGGAATTTATCAGGACACGGGAAATTCTCAACTCTTATAGTGGGGAGTTATACTGGCTGTCTTATGTTTAGGGTTTTGTATGAATTAATGCTTATTTATGTTTTTTTTTTCTTTTTTTTTCTTTTCTTTTCTTATTTTGATTATGTATGATTTAATATTGATTTGTATAACTTTTGATTTGTTGAGATTTCGATAAAAATTCCCGTGCTCTTATAGTGGGTGGGGGGTAATTTAAGTTGTTTATATTGTTTATAATGTTTTTCTTATGTTTGGGGTTTTTGTATGAATCAATACTTATTTATGTTTGATTTTTTCTCTCAATGATTTTGTATGACATAATACTGATCTGTATATATTTTGTTATGATTTATAGGTGTCATTGCAGAGGGTCTGGAGGGACAGGTATGTCTCTTTGCAGATGACACAAAGATCTGTAACAGAGTTGATACACAAGGGGGGGTAGAAAGGATGAGAAGGGACTTGGCAAGATTGGAGGAATGGTCAGACATATGGCAACTTAGATTCAATGCAAGGAAGTGCAAAGTAATGCACCTGGGAAATACAAATCCAGGAGAAGAGTACACAATAGCGGGGGAGGTACTAACAACAACAATAATGGAAAGGGATCTGGGGGTAGTCATATCAGATGACCTAAAGGTGGGTAAGCAATGTGAGAAGTCAGTAAGGAGAGCCAGGGGGATACTGGGATGCATAGGGAGGGGCACACAAGTAGAAAAAGGAAAGTGGTTATCCTTCTATACAGACAGTTGGTGAGACCCCCATCTGGAGTACTGCGTGCAGTTTTGGAGAACTCATCTACGCAAGGACATAGACAGGATGGAAGCAGTCCAGAGGAGGGCAACTAAAATGGTGCAGGGTCTACATCAGAAACCATATGAAGAGAGACTGAGAGAGCTTAATATGTATACTCTTGATGAAAGGAGGGACAGGGGGGACATGATAGAAACTTTTAAGTACCTCAAGGGAATCAACAAAGTCCAGGAGGTAGCATCTTTCAGAAAAGAGATGTGTGAGAACAAGGGGCATAATTTAAAGTTAGAGGGGGACAGCTCAGGGGTAATGTGAAAAATTATTTTTCACGGAGAGAGTGGTGGACGCATGGAACGCTTTCCTGGAGAGGTTGTGGGGTCTAAAACAGTGGGGGAATTCAAACATGCATGGGACAGACATAAGGCAATTATAGTGGGGGGTTGCAGGAAGTAGGCTGTTGGTTAACTAGAATCTGTAGCTTATCCAACAGGTAGGGAAATGGGCAGACTGGGTGGGCCAAGTGGTCCTTATCTGCCGTCAAAGTCTATGTTAATAAAAAATTCCCCTACTCTTTTTGATAAGTGCCATGGGCTCTTTAACATCCACCTGAACTACCACCAATCCAAGCAGATGGGTTCTCGGTTTAACATCTCATCCGAAAGACAGCACCTCAGAAGTGCAGTACCCCTCTCATGCTGCACTACAGTGTCAGTACTGGGATATTAACCCAAGTGCCAGATGTGGGAACTGAACCCACAGCTGTCTGATTTCCCAGCTTCAGAGGTGAGTGTGCTACCTACTGAGCCACTGACACTGTTTTTTTGCACTCTGCACTTGTGCAATGTGATCACTTTGTTATTTCTTTATTGTATAACTTGCATATTTATTTTGTAACCTAACTGTTGTAACTTATTGCTGCACCTCCTCATCCCACGATGCATCTGAAATTGCTGTTACAGCTCACTATTCCCTGGTAACACTTTTAAATAAATACATACATACATAAATAAATAATATACTAAATATTAAACACAGGACAGTTTATCACTTCAGTGTTTTAAGCCGCATTAGGAAGGAAAATCCTGCTGTTTCTCTTACATCAGTTTATACTAAAGGAAGAGATTTTCAGTTTCCCTAGACCACCAAGGGCTTGAATTAATTTTGTAAAGATTAGTTACTTTGCAGCTGTCTTGACCATGGAAATGGCCATGGGAGGAAACCCCACTCGCATAAGTAAAGGTGTTAAAGAAGCCGTTTACTGCTTCACTCAGCATATGAATAAAATAGGAAATGGTACAATGGCAAAGGGCTTTTGAGATCATCAGGGACAACCTTATGTTAAAGTACACCCCACCACAGAATTAAACAAAGCACTCTGGGCTGTTTAATGTGAGTAATGTTACATGCTGATATCATTAACGAGATATATTGTGGCCCATGGGAGGAGCACTCTCCTTCCTACCCTGGCACTTAAACCATTTAGATCCATGGATTATCTAAGGGAGCCACAGACTTAGGCAAACCCCACAGACAAAAAAAAACAAAACAAAAAAGACTTCTGCAGTTTTGTTAAATTCTATGGTATTTCAGCTTTACATACAAAACACAGGAAATACTGTACCATGCTTACCCACAAAAGCAAATCTCCGCATCATGTATGGAGGCTTTGTAGACCCATGGATTCAAACAGAATTAAAAGGTTAAGCTCAGTGCCACGTCAAGGTGACTTTACCAGCTTAAGATATACCATTCATTCTCTTCCACACCAAGGAAGCACAGGTTCTAACACTAAAACTTAATATTGGCCAACAAAACAAGGTGCTTCTGTTATCCACCATATACCAGCCTCTTAGGACGCTACCCACTGGCTTCCCACAGCTCATAAGCCACCTCAAACAGAACAAACTAAACTGGGAACATATAATCCTAGGGGAATTCAACATTAATTGGCAAGCACAAGATGCAGCAACAGGATGTGCACTCAGGATTGACAGAAACCTGTGAAAAAGGGAGACGCCGTTAACATCCAGAAACACACAAATTATGATTTTCTCACTTCCTGGCAGGCAACGGAATGAACAATTTTTTTGCATCTATCTGAGAAAAATCCAGTCTGTTCTGCCATGGAAGCTGCAAAAAACTTTGAAATTAGCTCACCCCATCAGCCTAGCAGCTTTTAAATCTCTATACCTACATCATAATAAGGAGTCCTGTGCCTATCTACCCTAAATTTGTGCTCTTTCACCAATCACAACTGGGCACTTAAACTGTTTTACTGTTTTGGTTGCTTTCACTGTTTTGTTTTATGTACACCGTCACTTTTGCACTGCCTGTACTTCTCAAAGTGTTTGAAATGCATTACCTGTACATCTCAAAGTTTTGAAATGCATTACCTGTACATATAGTGTTGTTGCTGTATTACCTGTAAACTTGTGTACTCTGTTTGTTGCCCTACCACCGCATGTGCTGCGTCACATGCACCCCATGTATGTATTTTTTTTTCTAACTGTTCTCTCCCGGGTCATGCCTGAAAATAGGCATTTTCATGCCTAGTGCACCCACCCGGTTATCAAAAGCAAAATAAATAAATAGTGACTCCTATAAGTCCAAGCACACTCTAATTACTACTGTTAAAAGACTGATCACATCTATAATCGACTCTTCCCTCTTCCCTTTTTCTACCCCCATATCTGTCCCTTCCTCATTCCTTTGACCCTGGTTCCAGCTCTAAATTCTCCATACCGTATCACTATATATCTTTTTATATTGGATTTTATTTGTGTTCGGTGCACCTGATATGTATATTTCTTTTATGAAAAATTGTGTCCTACCCAAAACTAGCTGTATCTTCTGTTCCAAACATATACTACTATCAATGCTATCTGCTGATACTTTGTATATACTGTATTATTGTATCTCACTTTATTTGTATTATTACTATTTTCTTGTGTGTTGCCTCCCATGTATATTGTCCCTTGTTCCTTGTTAACAAACCCAGGTCCACCTCGAAAATGAGCTTGCTCAACGGTGATCGCCTGGTTAAATAAAGACTTTGATTGATTGATCGATTGAAACATCTCCCACATAATAACCATTTGTGACCTACTTCCATCAGGCTCAGGAAGAAAAACTCTCAAGCAGCCCAACATACCAAATGAATAGGTCACTTGCTTGCAACTATAGCTCTACTACTAGTATTTAGTTCATAACCACTCTTAGGGAGTCTTCCACCGAGCATGCTCAGTCACCAGAAACAATCTTCACTTGACTCCTCCTACCACCCAAACATGTGGCCCTCTGTGTTTAGAATCTATTGGTTACCACGGAAGCACAGGTTCTAACACTAAAACATAATATTGGCCAACAAAACAAGGTGCTACTGTTATCCACCGTATACCTGCCTCATGGGACACTACCCACTGGCTTCCCACAGTTCATAAGCCACCTCAAACAGAACAAACTAAACTGGAAACATATAATCCTAGGGGACTTCAACATTAATTGGCAAGCACAGGATGCAGCGACAGCTAGAGACCAAATAGCTGGCCTCTACTTGACCCAACTGGTCACACAACCCACCAGACAAAACTACCATACAGGAACCAGCACCCTCATCAACTGGCTACTCTCCTCCTGTCCCAAACATATCGCAGAGGTAACAGTCCTACCTGACACCATCAGTGACCACTCCTCTGTACTACTTGGACTAACAAGTTCACCAAGAATAAGCCTAAGACCACCAGGAACAGATCACTAAGGCCTGGTCAGCTAGACTCCTTCAGGCACTACCTAAAAGGGATTGCCTGGTCCCCACTGGATAGAATCAATGATGGAAACCAAGCACTGGATTACTTCTGCAGTATCTTCACTAAAGCCTGTGACATCTTTGTTCCTTACAAAACAAAGAAAGCTAGAGGATTCCCCAACCCCTGGCTGTCTAGTCCTCTAATTGAACGCATGAGACGCAGAGATCACCTGTGGCATAGGGCCAAAGCCACCAGGAATCTAGCTGACTCCCAAGCATATAAGGCAGCTAAATACCTGTACAAAAGCATGCATCTGGCCCAGCAACCTACAATGACTTCCTAGGAAGGGAACCTGGATTAGAGGAGGAGTTCTGGGACTCTGTAAAATCTCTCACACGTAGAGCCTCAACGGCCCCACCAGACCTTATAGTTACCACCTCTGGCACATTGCAAGACCCAAAGGAAATCGCTGATGCTTTTAACGTTGCATTCACGGACCTCAGCAATGTGTTGCCACCTGAATACCTGAATCACACCCTTGCAGGCCGGCAACACAACCTCAACACTCCATCACCATGGGATAATGTTATCCCACTGTTCTACTTCAGGCAAATCTCCCCAGGTGAGACCGTCAAATATATCAAACGGGTCCTTGGTAAGACCAGGATGGGAAGTGACATGATCGATATGAAGATGTTAGCACTCACATTAAACGAACTTGTGGCACCGCTCACCAAGGTATTCAATGCCTCTCTGAGATCTGACATCTTCCCTGGCAGGTGGAAAGAGGCTCTAGTCACACCTGTTTTTAAATCAGGAGACAGAGCTAATCTAGCAAACTTCTGGCCCATCTCGATTTTACCCCTCCCCCGCCAAAGCGCTTGAAAGGGTGGTCTCTGAACAACTAACTGAGTACCTAGAAAAGCATAGCCTTCCCTGCTTGCAACAACATGGATTCTGACAAAACCACTCGACCATCACTGCGCTATTAGAGTACACCACTCAGCTTTATGGGGCCCTGGATAAAGGGATGGTGGTGGGGTCTATCTTCATAGACCTCACCAAGGCCTTTGACACAGTCACTCACCAACTACTACTGAAATGTCTCCTCTCTACAGGATTGTCAATGGACTCTGTGGCCTGGTTCCATAGTTACCTCACCCATAGATCTCAATGGGTCAGGATTGTCAATACAATCTCTGAGCCCAGGGAAGTAAACCTAGGGGACCCGCAAGGTTCTATCCTCGTTCCTCTCTTATTCAGCCTCTTCATAAATGCCATGCCTTCCACCTGTCCTGCACACTCTGTACTCTATGCAGATGATGCTGTTATTAGCTCTGAACTTCAGCTCAATTTTCATGCATTGGAATCCTGGTTCTCCAGAAATAAACTGCTACTCGACTACAAAAACTCAAAGAACATGCTCTTCAGCACCCCACAGAGCAAGATTTGAGGGTCCTCACTGCATATACTTAGTAGCGAAGGAGAAGTACTAGACCAAGTCAACACATTCAAGTACTTAGGGATTCACCGTGATGACACCCTCACCTTCACTGCCCATGCTGAGCAACTGGTAAAGTCCACCAATTTGAAGTCTGGCATCCTGTACAGACACTGCACCTCAATGACACCGGCTGCCCTGAAACTTGTTACGTGCAGTTCAGTTCTCTCACCTGTGGATTATGGCCTTATCATATATGGGGCAGGCACAGACACGGCACTTAAAAGGGTCAAAACCATCCTCAACAAGGCCTACCGCCTGATCCTGGGAGTACACAAAATGACTCACTCTTGTGACCTATACAAGGAAACTGGCTGGCTCCCACTCCACCACAGACTCCAATACCAGGCCTGCCTCCTTCCAAAAAAGTCCGGGATGGGGTCTATGCCTAGTGCTACTTCAGCCCTCTTTGATCCTGCACAACCATCTAAATGCGCAAGGAGTGCCTCCAGGGCTGTCCTAACTGTTTCCTTCAAACGAACCACCCTTGGCCAAAGGTCCCTCTCCTACTGTGGGCCTAAATGGTTCAATGATCTGCCTGCAGACCTTGCCGACTCCTCCAGATTTGGCCACTTTAAAAATGGGCTTCGATCTCTTCTTGTCAGCAAATCTGACTGCCAGTGTTTCTTTTAACCCATGGCCTCTGACAGCCATTCTTGCACCCATCAAACACTAGCCTCTCTCACTTACACCCTCCTGTTTCACAACTGCCCACCTCCCCCCCCACTCCCACCACCTACCTCCCCTTGACAAAGCCTCACCTTGGCTGCTAAAACTGCATTTCTGCAGACTGGGAGCGCCCCGTCTGAACTGAACATGATTGTTAAACACTGTACTGCACTTAATTAGTGCTGCATTAATATGTTTCTCCGCAAGTGTAGTCCTGTTTCTCCTCACTTGTTGTACCTTGCTTAATGTTGTAACTGCACACTAATACCACTTGTTAGTTGGAGTCTTTCTGTTCTGCAATGTTTCATCACCTGTAAATGTCTTGTATTCCTTGTTGACTTGGAGCCTTTGTAAACGAGCCCCCGGCTCAAAGGTATTAATCCAAATTTGAAATAAAAAAAAATAAATCTATGATCCTTCTGTTAAATAAAATAAAGATTTGTTTAAGGATGAAGATCTTAGAAAGAGTTAAGTCTCAGCTGCTATAATTACCTTGATATGGCAATTTGCTACAAAGAAGTCAACCAGTTGTTAAAACTGACAATATTTTGGTTATTATTTCACTTTTCCTAAAACTTTCTGTTTCTTCCTAATCTCACTGACCTGCTCTCCTCTGCCTGCTCCCCAAGCCCCATCACCTACCTTTTCCATGATTTACTTCCTTTCACTGGTGTTTCCATAGCCCCTCCCCCATAGTGAAGTTATCATGGGGGGCTGCAGTTCCTCCTTCGAGTGTCCCTAATCTAGCATTGAGGAAGGGTGCTTGGTCAATAGTGTGTGTGGCTTGCAGGAGGGTGGGGGTGTTCATCTTGCCATAGCCAAGGCAGTATCCTTGTTTTCTCCCACACCCCTTGGGATGCTGTCACTCTTGTCCGTGCCCTGACATGTGCACCAAAGCGTGCCGTCCAGACAGTGCTGGGTAACGTTCTTCCCATACAGGCTCCTGACTCCTCTGCTGCATATTGTCTCCCCGGTGTCAGTATTCCAGTGGGAGTCAGTAATCCCACCCCACACCTCCACAAGGAGAAGGTCCTGTTGGCGCATACCTATTAGCCCTGTGCCCCAATCAGAAGCAAAGGACCAAAATCAGGACACAGCTTATATTTTTTTTTCTTATTAGTGTGTCTTCCTTCCAACCACAACCCCTATCAGTGCACATCCCCTGTAGCCACTGTTCAGCCCTGTAAGTGGCATTGAACCCCAGTGACCAGTTTCTGTAAAAGACACTGAACCCCAGTGACCAGTTTACCCTACTGCTGGCATGAGTAGCCCCTCATGGCAAGAGCCTTGGGGAGGGCATCCCACTCTGGAGACTGAAGTCAGTGGATGTGCTGTTCTGTCTTGCTGGGCAGACAGTTGCTGTAGGGTCAAAACATACCACAGGAAGGGGCTCTTCATTCTGATGATCTGGCATTTTCACTTGCTCTCCTTCCCCCCAAAGGACGGCAGTAACTGGCTGCATGTGCACGCAACAGGCATGCTCACAGCTGGGAACAGTCTATTTCACCTCCCTAAACTGACGCACTGCATGCCTCCACCCCCTGAGTTCCCACAGGAATGTTGTGGTGGCAAGAGATAGACGTCCTTCCACCCTGAGTAGGTGATGCATCCTGTGGGATGCTCCAATCTCCTCACCCTGTTCTCCCTGTGGCAGTCTGTGCTCCTTCCTGAACCCAGTTTGCCAGCATTGCAAGTGATTGAGCCAATGCTGCGCACTAGGCCAACTCCTTCAGGGTTACATCATAAAAAAGGTAATATCAGTGAAAGAAGCTGGTATACTATATACCTTAGTGACAAAAGCATTTTCTGAAGGAAAACTAAACTGTAACATTAATGTCGGACATCATTTTATGAGATCCCAACTCTTCTGTGTCAAAAAAACAAACAAAATTTAGGCGGGACAGAAGACTTTTTTGAGTCAAAAATCAGGGATGTCCCTGAAAATGAGGGACAGTTGCGAGGTATGTATGGGATGCTCAATACCATCAGCAAATCAGGCTTGTTCCCAATCCTGGGTTGCTAATGTCACAAATTTTGTTGCTATTTTTACTGCTTGTTTCAGAGGTTTTTTTTCTGTTGAAATATTTAATGTGGTCCCAGAAATGATTGCTGTGAGTTGAAGAAAGCATTATTTGGGCCCAAGCCCAGGGCGCTAGCAGGTTGGCAACTAAGAATGAGGAGGGGTGCTAGCGGCAGCACAGCCTCAATTAGGGAGGTGCTTTGTGCCTGCAGCACCCATGACCCCTGTAGCTGGACACTTGAGATATCATTCTCCAGCACAGAGGAGACTGGTGCCCATGAGACTGACTCAGGCTGTGCTATAGTGTAATTGGGAAGGTGGGAAACAGATGTAGATAGATAGACAGAATGACAGCCTTTATTATTGCGGACCTTTCCACAAGCTCAAAATGCTTTACAAAATTAAACATAAAAAATAAGAGGAAAAAGAAGCATTAGGGTGGAGTAAAGTGAAGGAAGTGTAGGCTAGGATGAATAATGCTGATGAAGAGGGCTAGCTAGAGAAGGTCTCACTGAATCACCAGGTCTACATACAGAATGTTTAGATAGTCATTGAACAAGCATCTCAGAAAGACCTTGGGAAATGTTCCAGAATCATGCAGCTGCAGCTGCAAAGGTACAGTCTGCAGCAGACTGTAATCTGGAAGTGGGAACCCTAAGCAGACCACAGCTACTGGAGTGCAAAATCCTACCTCCCCATTTTAGGCCTTAAATATTTAAAATACACCTTCAGGTCAGAGTACCACCTAACAGGCATCTAGTGCAGCTTGTGAAAGGCAGGGAAAATCTGTTCCCATCTCAGTATGGAAGGAAGAGGTCTGTCTGCTGCTTTCTGCAGTAGCTGACAAGTACATGGGTTACTAAAATGCAGTTTATAAAATGGGTTGCATAAAACGTTCAACATCATTGGCGGATTGGGTCTGCATGGCCATTCATTAATCCCCAGCATACGCATAGTTGCTGTAAAAGGGTTAAAACTGGTATTGTAGTCGGCCATCAACAAGCAAGCTGGCTGAATATCTAATGGCATCAGCTTTCAGCTCAGCATGAAACAGAGCAAGTAAAGACTTTTGAAAAGGCAACGTTGAAAGATATTTTAAAATACTTAAAACAGCTAAGATGATTCCTCGTAGTAAACCTTCTTGCTTAGTGAGAAATTGGGCCGGCATGTTTTTTTATTTTAATAAACCCACCCACACGCAACTGGCAATCAATGAAAGACAGCGCTGGAGAGGAAGGGATGTCTGCTCTCTAAGGAACTACTTTCCTTGGAGGACAGAAACAGTGAAAAGAAAGACAATTTTAAAGGATATTAAGCAGTTAAGATTATTTTTTTCACTCAAAAAACATTCCATTTTATAAGTGCAATAACCGACTCCAGTGTATCGGGGCATTAATGCACTTCTCGGCTGGTTGAAGTCACTCGGGCAAGCCCTCATGCCTCACAATGCATTTGGGGTGTGCATTAATGCCGCATACACCCATGGTCTGTCGTGGGTTATATCATATGTGTGGAGGGGGGGGAGAACTGACTCTGAGCACAAGGCAGCAAAGCAGCTGTGGATGGAGTAAAAAGCTAAATGTAAAAAATAATATTATCTTTTCAAAAATGCATTAAAATATGAAGAGAGCTATTTGCCATGCTAATTGCTCAGGCTCATGTCCAACCCAGCCACTCTTTCTGTGAAATGAAGCCTTCTCATGTCCTTCCTGAATCACCCCTGCTGCCAGCCTCTACTCGTGTCCCCATGTTTTTGACTCACCATTCCTGCTAAATAGTTCATGGCAGTCTACTGAATGTGTTCATTCCTTACAGGAACTTGAAGGTCCCTATCATATCACCCCTCTCCCTTCTGGCCTCCTGTGAGTACATAGGATCTGCCATGCTGGCTCTGTATCATTTTGGTTACCCTGTGCTACACTGCCTCCAGCCTGTCTTTGTATTTCATTAGATGGGGACTCCAAAACTAGGCACAGTATTCCAGATGGGGCCTCACCAGTGATCTATAGGGAGGTAGTATTACTCTACCGAAACCCTTCCAGACACAACATTCTGTTTGCCTTGTTGTAGATCTTGTTGCACTGGCTAGATGGTGTTAGGGAGTCCCCTATGATGACTTCCAGTTCCCTTTACCCTGAAGTGCCCAGGTTCCTGTCCCCTAAGTGCATTACATTGCATTTTTTAGCATTGAATTTCAACTATCTAGTCATGGACCACCTTTCTAGCCTTTGCATTTCCTTCTGTAACTCTCTTCCCTCCTTCTCCTCGCTGTCTACTTTACCACAGAGCTTAGTGTCATCTGTGAAGAGACATGGCTTGCCCTATATTCCTTTTCTTATGTCACCGATGAACATATTGAAAAGGACTGGCTCCAGGGCTGACCCCTGCAGCACCCCACTCATGACCCCTTCTCCCCTGACTTGACTCCATTTACCACTACCCTCTACCGTCCCCCCCCCCAATCAACTCCCCACCCATCTAGGTCCTTTGCTGAAATCAGATCCTCTAAATTCAGCAACCTTCCATGTGGTACCCAGTCGAATGCCTTACTGAAGTCTAAGTAGAGTAAATTAATTGCTTGTCACTTATCCACTGCCCTAGTTAGCTGGTCAAAGAAAACTAACAGGCTGGTCT
The DNA here is from genome assembly GCA_016271365.2 of Neoceratodus forsteri. Taxonomy (NCBI): domain Eukaryota; kingdom Metazoa; phylum Chordata; order Ceratodontiformes; family Ceratodontidae; genus Neoceratodus; species Neoceratodus forsteri. The sequence goes on along the minus strand of CM057453.1, from coordinate 1,453,167,039 downwards.
GACAAGACCTCCCTGCTACTAATCCATGCAGCTTACTATCCTGGAGCCGATTTCTCTCCAGGTAGTATACTAGGTCTTTCTTGATCAGTGTCTCCATCAGTTTGCCCACAGTGGAGGTAAGATTGACAGGCCTGTTGTTATCCAGTTGCTCCTTGTGCCCTCTCCTGTGGAGCAGAACTGTGTCCAGTACCCTTCAGTCTTTTGAAACCACTCCTGACTGTTGTGTGCTATTGAATAGCTTTGCCAGGGATTCAGCCAGTTCTGAAGCCAGTTCTCTGAGCACCCTCGGGTGCATCCCATCTGGCCCTGAAGTCTTATTCATTTTCAGGGCTGCAAGCCCTTTCTGATCCTTTCTTCTCTTATTACCACTTGCCCCATTTCAGGGATCCCTCTTGAAGCAGTCTTCATGCTGCTTTCCAGCAAAAGGCCGCTATCATCAACTGTGAATTCTGAGTAGAAGTAGTCGTTAACCCCGGTTGCCTTCTGCTCATCCTCCTCTATTACTCTGTCCACCTCCACCAGCCTTACAAACCCCTCTTTCATCTTTCATTTTTCTATAACAGAAACATAGAAACTCAGAATTTGTCAGCAGAAAAAGACTGTTTGGCCCACCCAGTCTGCCCAAATAGTCAAGTTCAAAAAGTAGAGCGCACACAAAAGCAAACTGAAGCCTGCTCGCATTACCAAATATTCTATTTATTGGGCTCCAAAAGTTAGTAAAAATCACACTGTATCAAAGGCGCAATGCGTACCCCTAGTGTCTCGACTCAAACGGAGACTTCAAGGGGGTGTCTACCAAGTGATAACACACTATATTTAAATGATGAACTGTTACACATTTATGAGCAGTTACTTCTAGTTTAAAGGCATATACAATTAAATCTTTGTTTTGATGCACTGCCTTATAGTCAACTTAAACAATCTTTAAATACATTACCATTGTAAGCAAAGGATGTGCACGGAAATATTACTATTTACATCAGATTGTAACTTCAGAAATCAATTAAATTATCTTGTTGTACTCTAAAAAAATACAAACTATGCCAAAGTTCTCTATTGATTCAAAATGAGCTCCTAAATATTATTTCATATTAAATGCAGCTATGCTGTTAAGAATGAGTCACTATTAAAGAAACAGAGAATTTTTTACACACACAAAAGTACCTCAGGACTGTTCTGATCCAAATTGTCGAGGCCACTCAGATCACTTCTCTATAGTATTTCAGCCAAGTAGGTAGGAGAAAAAGGTCCAGTCCAAAGGAATTCTACAAAAAATAAGAGAAAATTACATAGTTAGTAATTGTTCTTAAAAATAAAATGTTAACAGTACCTAGATATGGCAAGGCAGTTCAGAATGTAATTATTGTTCATTTTAATATATCTGTTTGAATATCACAAGGTTACAGATTCTTTTTTATCTTTTATTTTTTAAGGAAGGACTTTAAGTCCCATTGGTTATTAAGACGCTTCGGTTTTACACTATTAAGTGTAAAAATCCACTTACTCTCTTTTTGAAGTAACAGATTAGGGCAATCACCACCTGGCTTAAGTACAGTGACACACTTGAGACCCATAAACTGCAGGCACTGAGGGAGAATAATTATACCAAGAAAAATGTACACCTACTGGGGTGTCTGATCTATTATATAAAATAGATTGTACGTGTTCCTGAATTCTTTGTTTTAATGGGTGCGTTGTTTTACTTATGTAAATCAGTCCACAGATACACCACAACACATATACCACGAATTCAGTGTCACAAGTTATGAATTCTTTTATGTCAGTCCTCACTTCTCTCTGCAATGGGTGTATGAAAATGTTGCCAGGTGTACCATATTTGCAAATATTGCAACAATGGCATTTAAAATAACCCTATGGTTTAGGTGTCATCCAGCTAGTTTGGCCTTTTGTTACTGTTATTCTGCTGTGGACTAATTTGTCCCACAGGTTGCTGGCCCGACTGAAGACCACCCTGGGTTTGAGTCCCACTGCACACTGTAGTTCTGGATCTGAGGTCAGAATCTGCCAATTTCTGTAAATTCTATTACCAATCTGTCCTGCTACATTGTTGTATTCTGTAACAAAGGTACACGGGCTCTCACTGTTAGGCCCAGACTCCACTGTGTGCAGTAGGGACTCCCTTGTGATTAAGTCCACCTTTTCTTTGGACTTAACCAGAAGGGTTTTATCATACCCTCTCCTGGCAAATCTTACTATAATTTCCATTGCTTGGAAGGTGAAAGTTTGCTCATCAGTACAGTTCCTTTTAAATCTTAACAGCTGGCTATAGGGAATGGATTTCTTCAAACTTTGGGGATGGGCACTTTCATTATGTAATATAGAATTGGTGGCAGTGGGTTTTCTGTGTGTCTGTGTTTTAATCACATTATCTTCTGACATGCTTAGGGACAAATCTAAAAAGTCAAAGCATTTTTTGTCTGTGGTATGTGTAAACAGCAAATTAAGGTCATTCAAATTTAACCATTCCATGAATTCTGTAATTTCCTAGTCCTCCCCCCTCCAGATGCATATGATATCATCGATAAAACGAAACCAGTGGACAGTGTTCTGATGGAATGGATTCACCTCCATATTGTAAATGTAGTTCTATTCCCATAGGCCTAAATATAGATTGGCATAACTTGGTGTCATAGATGCACCCATGGCTGTGCCACACAGTTGTAAACAGTAGGACCCTTCAAATTCAAAATAATTGTGGGTTAAAATAAAATCTAAAGCTTTCTGAGCAAATTCCATCTGTATTTCATCTGTATTTGCATATTGTTCTATAAAGTGCCTGGTTGCTGCCTTACCCTGTGCATGTGGAACTGAGGAGTACAATGCCTCCACATCAATCCCCAGCCATCTATAGTTTTGGTCCCATGTTAAATCCCTTCATTTCCTAATCAGGTCCGTGGCGTCCTTTATATGTGGGCGTAACTCTCTAACTTGCATCTGTAGAAAAAAATCAGTAAATCCCGCCTAAATTTTGAGTCATAGAACCCACCCCTGAGACCATGCGTCTCCCTAGTGGTTTCTCCAAATGTTTGTGTATTTTAGGGAGTGCATAAAATCCTGGTGTTACTGGATATCCCTACCAGATGTATTTATATCCTGGTTCTGTAATTTCATTTTTAGCTAGTGTTTCAGATGTAATTGATGTAATTCTTTCTTAAATTTGTGTGTTGGATCTGATGGCAGTCGGTTGAAATACTATGGTTAAGTGATCTAAGTGACCTTGACAATTTGGATCAGGACAGTCCTGAGGTACTTTTGGGTGTGTAAAAAATTCTCTATTTCCTTAATAGTGCCTCATTCTTAACAGCATAGCTGCATTTAATATGAAATAATATTTAGGAGCTAATTTTGAATCAATAGAGAACTTTGGCATAGTTTTGTATTTTTTAGAGTACAACAAGATAATTTAATTGATTTCACACCTGGCCATCTAGAACATCGAGAGAGATTAGCTTGAGGACTAGAGAATGCTAAAGTAGAGACTTTTTTTAACTTCATTAACAGCCATGAAAATCTGCACTAGTCAAGCCGGGCAAGTAGAGAGTTAGCTGCACTAGCCCTGGTCAATTTGCACTAGTGTTTGGCTAGTAAAACAATGTCAAGATCGACCCCTGTACCAATGCAACTCTTTCTGAACTGCTGACGAGACCAGTACCGAATGGTCCAGGTCATCCAGGAGCTGATCCCACTGCACCCACAAGGACCACTGAGTGACCCTCATGTGAAGCCTTGCCAGGGGAATGGTCATAATGGAGGCCACCGTCAGGCCCAGAAGGCGCAGGACCTCCCGAGCCGGGATGGTCCTGAGAGAAGCCACTTTGGAAGCCTGACAAAGAAGGGTCTCCACCCTGTCTGGAGGTAGAAAGGCTCTGCACTGGACCGTATCCAGGACTGCCCCAATAAACTGTAGTCTCTGGGCAGGGATGAGGGAGGGAGGACTTGGGAACATTGACTGTGATCCCTAGTCTGTTGAAGAGGTCCAGGGTGAAGGAAAGGGCCTCCAGCAAAGAATCGCTGGACGGGGCTGAAATCAGCCAGTCATCCAAGTAAGGGAAAACCGCAATACCCCTATGGTGCAAAAAGGCTGCGACCACTGCCAGGCACTTGGTAAAGACCCGTTGTGCCAAGGACAGACCAAAAGGGAGCGCTCAAAACTGAAAGTGCTCCCCCTGGAAGCGAAAGCGTAGGAACCGGCGGTGGCTGGGGAAGATGGGGATGTGCAGGTAGGCATCTTGCATATCCAGAGCACAGAGCCAGTGGTTCTCCATAAGGAGTGGAAGAAGGCTCTGGAGTGTCAGCATCCGAAGTTTTTTGTACTCGACAAACTGATTTAGCTGGCTTAAGTCGAACCAGGAAAAAATGGGAGTAAAACCCCTTTTCCCTTTGCCCGAGGGGAACATGCTATATTGCTTCCTCGAGCAAGAGCGAGTTTACCTCTTCACGAATGAGGAGGGCCTGATCCCGTGGGTAAGAGGACTTCTTTGGTGGAGTATCCAGGGGAATTTCCAGAAACTCTATTGTGTGTCCGATGGACACTAGTTGCAGGACCCATTCATCGGAGGTGACCGCCCTCTTCTCCTGCATGGCGGGTGAGCCTCCCCCCATCTGCTCCCCATCAAGAGACTGAGGAGGCAATGGGGATGGGGAGTCAAGAAGTGGCGGGGCGTTCAGGGGGAGGACCCCTGAACATCTCTGATTTTTGGAGGCAGGAGGGGTGGCTGTACCTGTGGCTTTATGCTTCCCCTGGTGACGCGCCGGAGCATTCTTTCTCTGCCTCCAGATCCTTTTCCGAAAGGGATGCTGCTGCTGGGAACCCGATCGGTACATTGACCTCACAGACCTAAGGGCAAGGCCCCTGTCCTGTAGGTCTGTGATAATGTCTTTGGTGTCCCCACCAAAGAGCACCGAGCCCCTAAAGGGGGCGTCCTGAATCGCTGACAGGACCTTGTTGGCGAGTCCAGAGAGGCGAAGCCAGGAGTGCTGTCTAAGGGCAATGGCAGTTGCCGAGGTAAGTGCCACCGAATCGACTGAGTCGTAAGTGGCGCATAAGGCGTGCCTACACGAGACTTTGGAGAGGCGAAGATCCTTGGCAAGTTCCTCCTTTAAAGGCGAGGGGTCCATGGACTGGACTTGCGCTTCTAGCCTGGCCAAGGTAGCCTTTTGAGGGGGCACCATGTGGGCCACATAGTTAAGGGACCGGAGGGTGCATGTGGCCGACGAATAAATCTTTCTCCCGAACTGGCCACCTCCCTTGACTCTTTGTCCGGAGGAGAGGTGCTTATGTGCTTTGGCGCTGAGGAGCGATCATTAGCTGCAGAGCTGACCACAGAGTCAGTCTTGGGATGAGCCTTCAAGAACGGGGCATCCTTCAGCGCCCGGTAAAGTCTGTCCACCCATTTGGGGACAGCTGGGAAGGAATGAGGCATCTGCCAGATGGTAGTGGTGAGGTCTTGGTGAGGTGCCATCCAAGGTGGAATGGGAACCGGGGACAGAGACTCTAGGTTGAGATGTTCCGTGAGCCTCTGCCTCATGGGGTTCTGATCATCAGACTCCCAGTCGAGGTAATCCTTCATGGACCTCAGAAGGTCCAAAAAGGCAGGGTCCTCTGGTGGAGATTTTGGGGAAACCTTGCCTTTTGGGCCCACAGGGTCCTCCAGGACCTCCTCTGAAGAGTCGTCAGCCCCCCTCTGAGCTATCATCATCGTCCGACTCCGTGACAGGACGGTGTCAGGTATCGGGAAGGGAAATATCCTGATGAGTCTTCCCCAAGACGTGGACAGTAGCAATAGAGGAACTGCTCAGGGAAGGGGACCTGGAAGGACGTGGGTGTGGGAGCCTAGTCTCCAGGTCCGAGACCAACTCCAACTGTGCCCCCTACCACTAAGACTGAATTAGAGCCTTGAAATCTGGAGCAACTGGGGGGGGTGGAGTAGGCAGAGGCTGAGGAAGGGGAGGAGGAGGAGGAGGAGGAATAACCGGTGGAGGGTAGTAACCCTGGAATACCTGATAAGTAGAGTAAGGATTAAACCCAGGGTAGAACTGTCCAAAATGACTCCAGTCTGGAGGGGGACCCGCCGGGTAGTGGTCCCCCAGAAACCCCTGTGAGTAATGTGGGACAGTTTGGGGTCTAGAGTAAATCTCCATCATCAGATCCGGCAGCAGGGGTACCCACATTGGATCAGCCATTGTATATATTGCCTGGGGGTCCGATGTTGGGACAGCCCATGTCAGGGGAACCAACATCGGGAGCGGCACCACCCGATCCAGCGCCAGAAGGGGATCCAGCGTCGGAAGGGCTGGCGTCAGAGCCAGATGAAGGCGCCCTGGCAGCGGGACCTGATCTGGCCTCAGGGCCAAAGCCTGAGGCCGGTTGACTGGTCCAGGCTGCGGGACTGTCATTGGGACGTCTGGTGTCGGAGGAGGCACTGGGATCCCACACAAAGGCAGAGGAGGGGCCTCCACAGTAAAGCCTGCTGGCTGAGGAGGAGCCTCCTTCTCCTTGGCCCCGAGAGGGGAACACAGAGTTGACCCTGAAGTGTCGACAACATTGAGGGGTTCTCTGCTATCATTGCCAGAAGTACTCGCCGGGGAAGGGGAGGGTACAGGCAAAGGATGAGGAGGGAGAGGGGCTTTCTCCCTCTGGTTCCGCCGAATGTTGGGTGAGGCACCGTTAGGCCCCGACAGGGGAACCGAACCCATGTGACTGTCAGGGATGGCCGTCTCAGCTGGTGGAGTCGGGTGGGCAGGGGAGGAGCCCCCGACCGGCTTATTGAGTGGTGCCGGGTGAGTACCCACAGCCTGGGTAGTCGACTTACTAGCCGCCGCGCGATCCCCAGAGGAGGCGGTGCAGTTGTCAGAGGAGCTGATGACTGGCTGACCAGCTGCGGTCTTACCAGACTTACCATCCGATTTTCTGGGCGGTGGCTGGGCCTTGCCCGTCGAGGGCCGAGCGTCATCCGTGGAGCACTCCCGCTCCCTGGATCTCTCCTTATGCTTCTTGGAAGGAGTAGATTTTTCAGCCAAGGACTCTCTTAACCGGTCCATCTTCTTTTCAAGGGAAGCCAGGCAGGCTTTTAAAATATGGGCCTCCAAAGCCTGCTGTTTCCTTTTCTTTATGGCCTGATTGAAGGTCTGGCACTCAGGGCAGGAGGAAACAGGATGGTCTGGGATCTACATGCCACAAGACGAGCACTTCTTCTTGGGTGAAGACATCAAGGAATAAGTCAAAAAAGCGAGGAAAAAAACCACGCAAGAAACTTTCACGATGATCGCTAATGGAAGTCTGCAATGCGACTGACATGAGGCGACAGTGGGAAGGAACTGGTGGGCGGGCGTGGGGACCGCCCACTATATACAGTAATGCTGACGTCGGTCATGTGATGTCGGGTGGGCAGTCCCCCATCAAGTATTGCTAGAAAAGTCTGCTGTGTGGCCCGACGCCAGGTGGCATCAGTCCTAGATGTGATGACCTACTGAAGGAACCCTCTCGAAGTAAGATCTTTAAAAACATTATGTTTGCCAGCTCTGTGGTGGTGAGCATTGGGGGGTCACTCTGGCTCACTGGTGGCCTGAGTTCATGGTCCAAGTTTTGGACATCAGGAGTAAAGGCTGGAAGGAAGGGTTCACAGCATCCTTTGGACACTTTAATCTCGGGGGCAGGGGGTCTTGTACCACTACTCCCTAGTGGATCCTAGTGGCGGCATGGTAGAGGTACCTTTTATGGTATGGGTAAACAAGCGCCAGTGGGCATCTGCCCCCCCAGTCCACCCATAGTGTGTGCGAGGTTGAGGGAGGGTGGAATACAGAAAAACCAGAAATGTGGCAGCGGTATTTCAGATGATGCCCTCTCGCCCCCCCCATCCCCACACCAACGACCCCCCCAACACACTTTACGTGGGACCCCTCAAGCTTCCACCCATTGAGTGATTGCTCCTCCTTTTGCTTGCAGGGTGGCCTCTGGCTGGGACAAGCAGGTTAAATGGGAGTACAGTGAAGTGGAGACAGGTGTTTTTTCAAGTTCGAGTTCAAGTTTATTTGCAGGAAAAAAACTCCATTGAGCAAGCTCATTCACAAGGAGGTCCTGGTAGACAATGATAAACAAGTAATAAAAATAGAATACTATACAATCCAATGTAGCAGGACAAGAAAGTACATCACAGTATAATGGTAAATACCAAGCAAAAACATAACATTTGATACATATCAAGACTAAACAACCTTGAGACAATAAGAAGTAGTTAGTGGAAAAAAGGAGGTTAGGGAGTGGACGGAGAGCTAAGTGCTTGAGTGCATAATGAGTAATGAGTTTGTTTCTCCATAATGGGCAGAAGGGCCCCGATAAGGACAGATCAGCCCCAGGGATGGAACATTTAGTTCTGGACTGGATCCCACAATAACAAGGAAGTGAGGGGTGACACTGGCTGGTAGAGAGGGGCTCTTGAGGCACAGCGGAGTTGGGTGCCAGAGGGTACAGGAGGAGCAGAACTACATAAGGCCCATATCTTAGTACAGGAGTGAAACAAAACAAAAGGAAAAATAAATATATTGATGTTTTTTCTGGAAAAAAAAAAACATTGTTGTGGAAGAAACTATATGGAGACTAATAAATACTGCTGCTTTAAATTGTATCAACTGAGAACAGAATCTTTTCTTACTTTTCTCCCATTGGAAATAATACAAGGAGTGCTCCTTTTAACATGGCTCAAACCAGGTTTTTATCAGTATTTATCAGGTGTTTTTTGTACACCAGTAGTCCTTAAAGGTCAAGAAGCAGTCTCTACAGCATGCTAGTTCATTGCAGTCACAAGAAAAGTGGTCTTAAATTATGGGTGTTCAAAAACAACAGAGAATACTCAGAATCACAGAAGGTGATGGCAGAAAAGGACCCTATGGCCCATCTAGTCTGCCCCTTGCCCCCCTAGTCCACCCTACCATATCTTGAGACACCCTTCTTCCCCTTAGCCCCATGTGTCTGTCCCAAGTGGACTTTAAATCCCTCTACGGTCTCTGAATTCACCACCTCCTCTGGAAGCCCATTCCAGTTCTCCACCACCCTCTCTGTGAAAATTGCCCTCCCACATTTCTCTTCAAAATGCCCCCGGAGTCTCAGTCCGTGCTCTCTTGTTATGTTCCTTCCTTCATGTGGAACAACTTCCCTGTGCCTCCCTTGTTCATCCCTTTGGTATATTTAAAGATCTCAGTCATGTCCCCCCCTCCCTCCTGGTCTCCAATGTATGTAGCCCCAACTCCTTGCACCTCTGCTTGTATGGCTTGCCCTCCATTCCCTGCACCATTTTAGTCATCCTCCACTGGACCCTTTTGATTGAGTTTATATCTTTGCACAGGTAAAACCTTCAGAACTGGACACTGTACTAAAGGTGTGGCCTCACCAGGGCTTAATACAGCGGTACCAGGACCTCCCTACGTCTGCTGGTGATCCCCCTGCTGATACTTGCCAGCATCCCATACGCCCTCCCCACTGCCCTCGAGCATTGCTTCCCTACCTTGAGGTTGCTGGAGACTATTATCCCCAGATCCCTCTCGTCCTCTGACACCCTGACTCTCTCCTCACTCAGCATATACTCAGTCCTTTGGTTCCTGTGCCCCCGGTGCATAACAGCACACTTCTTGTCTTTTTTTTTTTTTGTAGACTTTATTTATTCATTTCTGTGCTGCGGGGTTAGCCTGCCCCCATCCGCCCTTTATGCGGGAGCTGAACTACCTCTCCTTGGGCCAGCCCCGGCCGTGGAAGCACAGCAGGAAGGACCGTGGCTCCCCCCCCCCCCCACTGAGGAGTTCCCCCTTCTCACCCTTGGAGTCCCGCCCTGTCTTACTCTGGGCTTTGTTTGGTCCGAGAGGTAGGTCCCCATTGTGGGCTTCACTGTGCTCGCTTCAGAAAGGGTATTTCCATTGGTTGCCCCTAGGACCTGGCATGCAGTGTCTCCCGCACGGTACCACTCTCCTGCCGCTGGAGACTGCCGTCGTCCCTCCCACTTTTTGCATGCCGGCACTTGCATTGCCACCAGTCTCCACCAGAGGCCACTGCAGCACCAGGGACCCCCAGGATCCCACCCTGGGAAAGGAGAGCAGTCCTCCTGATGCTCGATCCACTCCCGCCCCTGCCGGCCCAGGCTCGTTTCCGAACCTGGGTCTCCGTCGTGGTGCGAGATGAACAGCACACTTCTTGATGTTGAATTTTAGCTGCCAGGTCTCTGCCCACTCCTCCAGTAAACTCAGGTCCCTTCTCATGTCCTCCACCCACCCCCACAGGGGAGTCAACTCTATTACAGATTTTCGTGTCATCTGCAAAGAGGGCCACCCTCCCTGACAATCAATCCACAATGTCTAGCACATAGATATTGAACAGGAGGGGTCCCAGCACTGATCCCTGGGGAACTCCACTGCTCATCTGCACAATTCCTGAGTACACCCCATTCATCACCACACTCTGACTCCAATCTGCCAACCAGTTTTAAACCCATCTTGTTATTCTGAACCCTACCCCTATGCTGTCCACTTTGTTGACCAGCCTCCTATAGGGTACGGTGTTGAAGGCCTTACTGAAATCCAGATAGACCACGTCCACCACACCCCCCGGTCCACTACCTGCTTCACCCAGTCATGAAATTCAATCAAACTGGACTAGCATGACTTGCCGCTAGTGAACCCGTGCTGTCTGTCATCCAGCAGTCCGTTCACCTCCAGGTACTTCGTTACCCTTTCACCGACGAGTGCCTCCATGACCTTCCCCACCACAGTGGTCAGGCCAATGGGGCGGTAGTTTTGCCTCAGGTCCCTGCTTCCCCCCCTTGTGTATCGGCACCACTGTTGCATTTCTCCAGTCCTCTGGCACTATACCGGTGTCCAGACTCCAGGGAGAGGTTGAACAGCCTCGCAAGTGGGGCAGTCAACTCCTCTCTTAGTTCCCAGATCACCCTTGGGTGCAGGCCATCTGGCTCCATGCCCTTGTCCACCTTCACCCTGGTTAATTCCTCTCTAACTCTCTCTCCATGGTGAAGGGATCCGATACCATCCCTGTGCCCCCCCCCCCTTTCCAACTCCGGCCCTCTACATAGAAACATAGAAACATAGAATTTGACGGCAGATAAGTACCGCTTGGCCCACCCAGTCTGCCCATTTCCTTACCTACTGGATAAGCTGTAGATCCTAGTTAACCAGCAGCCTACTTCTTCCTACCCCACCCCCTAGAATTGCCTTTATGACTGTCCCATGCATGCTTGAATTCCACCACTGATTTTGACTCCACAACCTCCTCCGAAGGCCGCTCCATGCATCCACAACCCTCTGTGAAAAAATACTTCCTTAAATTACCTCTGAGCCGCCCCCATTATCTTCAAATTGTGCCTCTTGTTCTTGCACACCCTTTTTTGAAAGATGCTACCCTCTTGGACTTTGTTGATTCCCTTAGGTACTTGAGCGTTTCTATCATGTCCCCCTCTCCCTCCTTTCCTCGGGCTCTACATATTAAGCTCCTTCGTCTCTCTTCATATGTCTTCGGTGCAGACCCTGCACCATTTTAGTGCCCTCCTCTGGACAGCTTCCATCCTGTCTATATCTTTAGGAGATTGGGTCTCCAGAACTGCACACAGTACTCCAGATGGGGTCTCACCAGCTGTCTGTACAGAGGATAATAACTTCCTGTTTTCTACTGGTGATGCCTCTCCTATGCATCCCAGTATCCCCCCAGCCCTCCTTGCTGCCCTCTCACATTGCTTGCCCACCTTTAGGTCATCTGATATGACTACCCCCAGGTCCCTTTCCATTTTTGTTGTTGTTAGTATCTCACCCCCCATTGTGTACTCTTCCCCTGGGTTTTTGTTTCCCAGGTGCACTACCTTGCACTTCTTAGCATTGAATCTACTGCCCTTTTCTTCCTTAAATACAGAGCAGAAATACCTCTTCAGGTTTTTTGCCTTCTTCCTGTCCTCGTCCAAGTTCTTGCCTTGTTCCCCCCTTAGCCTTTCAATTCCCTGGCCAGCCTTCCTCCTCTCCCCCATGTATCTAAAAAAATGCCTTTTTCCCTCGCCTGGCCTATTTCGCTAACCTGACGTCCGTGTCCACCTTAGCTCTCCTGATGACCTTTCCTGCTAGTCTCCTTGCCTCCCTGTAAGCCTCCCTATCCCCCTCCCCCTGAGTACTCTTTTATTTCCTGAACGTCATCCGCCTACCCCCTACCACCCTTGCTACATCCCTATGAACCAAAGCGGCTTCCTGCTTCTTGCTTCCTTCCTAACACTTTTGATGGATGCCTGTGTGGCCTTCCGACTTGGTCCCTGATAGCTACCCATAGTTTGTCTGCGTCACTTATATCCCCTAAACCTTCCATCGCCTCCCTCACTAGCCTTCTTAATTTGTCAAAGTCCACCCGCCTAAAGTCCAGCACCATTGTGCTGGTACGGGTCCCTGCCCTCACCTTGAACCCAGCAGTCCTGTGGTCACTGTTCCCTAATTTTTCTCCTACCACCACCTCCTCCACATTCTCCCCATTCGTCAATACTGATGAAATCTGGTTCAAGAGATGCTAAAAGGAGCTCTCTTTATTATCGCAAATGCAGAAAAAAGTGCTAATGCAGACTAAAATTGGGGAAAGAAGGGTATCATACAAGTCAGGAGATAACGGGCAGTCTAAACCAGAATAAGAAGTACAGGTCAAAATTGTCACTCCTATCATGCACTGCTGCTTTAACATGTGCTTCATTGCTTTCATTCATAATGGACAAATGCTTCTGAATAAGAAAACAGCAGAATGTATTCTGAACATTTGCAAAAGCTCAAATGCTTTCTTGACTATAATTTTGCTTCAGAATTGAAGAAGATCTTTTTTGGCTGACTGTGACAAGCTCAGCTGTTGAAATGTGTTTGTTTCTGTTTTGTTTGGATTCATCCATTCCAAATGAAGCTCGGTCAGCAGCAAACAAAAGAAAACCATACAATTCTTCAAGTCTTTTCTTATTCAAGTAAGTAGTGTGATTCTTACACTACCTTTTCCTTTATTTAATGGTGTGCCCTGTTCCCCTGATCACAAGCATTTCCTGCAAATTCTGAATGTGAATGGTCCCCCACTAACAATCCTGATTTGTTAAACACAAATTGCCAGGTGCTAATGTATGCTCCATTTTAAAGGCTGCTTGTTTGATGAGAAAAATTAACTGGTATTTGTGATTTTTGGCACATGAGGAGTGATAAATATTAGCACTAGATAGGGTCAACAACGGTTCATTACAAGATTTAATGCAATTTGCATTTAAGTGCTGCTCAGCTTCTGTTTGCTTAAACTTGCCTGATCTGCAAAACCAAGTTATACTTGTTAACAGAGACTTGTAAAAGAGGCAGACAGCTAGACGTGTGGAGATATAAATGCATGCAAAGGGGAAAGAAATAAACTTCATTTTTACAGACAGAAACAAGCATATATTTGAAGGTAATACACCTTATGCTAACTCGTTATTGAAACAAACAAGTAGTTATGAAAATGTGATTAACACAAATGGTGTCCTGCTTCCCATGGCCAGACTAGACTGTCTCTTCCATTCCTTTTGCCGTTTTGTCACAAGCACTCCTCCTTTGCCAATCACCACCTTTTTGTGGTAGGGGTTCCAGAACTGCACACAGTACTCCAAGGGTGGATGCACCATGGATCTGTACAGAGGCAGTATGCGCGACCTCCTGTCTTCTGCTTGTAAACCCCCTACATATGCAACCCAGAATCCTTGCTGTCCTCATCACTGCTTCACTGCGCTGCATGGTATCCCATCAAGAGGGTGCCAAAAAGAGGGCGTCAGAATATGGGCATCGGCATTATTGCATGAGTGTTTTCAGCATCCAGGATATCTCAACGTCTGTTACTGTGACCGTGTTGGGGGGTTGCCACCATTACATAATTTTTCTCCCCCCCCAACATGTGCCGGCCGTATACCGGGGGGCTTGGGGGGGCGAAGACCCCCGCATAAAATCACAGAGCCAGGAGTTGCTTTTGCTCTTGCAATTCCTGTGGCCGTGTCTGTATGGCGACACAATTTCATGTTACTGCATTGACACTCGGCATTTTGGTTGCTCCCTTTTTTTTACAGCGCTCTGTTTAGTTTTGCCCTAATGTAGGTGAACCACACTGCATAGAAAGCTTCAGGGTGCTGGTAAGTGCAATCCTTTGGTCTTTCTCCACTTCAGACACAGTGGTGGTTAACTCCTCCAGCCTGTACTCTACCCTAGGATTCTTCCCCCATGTGCATGACCTTGCACTTTTGGGATTGAACCCCCACTTGCCAGATTCTGGGCAATTTCTCCAGAATTTCTAGGTCCTTTCTCATTTCCCTAACCCCTTCATCTGTGTCCACCCTCTCACAGCTTGGTGTTGTCTGTAAAAAAGGCATATTTTTCTTTTAAGGCCATCCCCGATGTCATTTATGGACTTGTTGAACAGCACCAGCCCGAGCACCGATCCCTGTAGTACCCAGCTAGTAACCTCTTGCATCTCCAAGTGTTCCTCTTTAACTACTACATTCTGGGCTCACCCCCTAACCAGTTTGTCACCCACCTAGCCATTTTGTCCCTCAAGCCTAGGTCCCCCAACTTCTTGATCAATCTTTTATAGGGCACTGAGTCAAAGTCATTGCTGAAATCCAGGAACTGTATGTCTACTCCCTAGCCCCTGTCTGTCATCGCAGTGACCCAGTTGAAAGAATTTATCACATGTATTTGATATGTCCCCACTGCCAAAAACCCATGCTGCCATCATTTTGGAGTCCAATTGCCTCGTCAAACTCCACTAACCTTTCTTTAAAGGGGAACGGTCAGCAATAAAAGCCTCACACCCAGGTGTGAGGCTGATCCCAATTTGCACTTTGTGTACAAAAACATGTTTTTTTTTACTTACTGTAGTGTTTACTGCAGTATAGTAGACTGTATTAAGCTAAGTTTGCTGCCTTGTAAGGTGACATTTCCTGTAACAAGAAATCCCTAAATCCCCCTGCAGCTGACATCAGAGGAGGGCTGCAGAACTGGGAGATTCAATAGCTTGCAATATATATGTTAAAGATTCTGTAAGCTGAAATCAGATGTTTCACTGGTCCTGCTGTGCTCACAGGGCTTAGCACATTCCTCTGTGACTGTAAGTAGCCCCAGGAGAACAGCAGACCAGCAAATAGAAGATTACAGCTTATAAAAACGCTAACATTTACTGTAGGCTATTGAATCTCCCACTGCTGCAGCCCTCCTCTGGTGTCAGCTGAAGGGGAGTCTGGCATTTCTGGTTACAGGAAATGTCAGTTTACAAGTCAATAAAATTAGCCTGATACAATCTACTACACTGCAGTAATCAGTAAGTTAAAAAAAAAGTGTTTTTGCACACAAAGGGCTAACTGGTATCAGCCTTACACTTGGGTGAGAGGCTCTTATTGCTGACAGTTCCCCTTTAAGAATTGTTTCCATCAGCTTGCCAACAGCTGATGTCAAGTCAACTGGTCTGTCCCTGGTTTATCTCTTTTCAAGGGCACCACATCCGCAGTTCTCCACTCACGTGGCAGTATGGCACCATGCCTGAGTCCAGGGAGCTGTGGTACAGGTTTCTTTGGAGCTGCCAGTACTGATGCCAGCTGCCTCACTATCCTTGAGTGCATAGCATCTGTATCCAAGTAACAACAAGGGGGAGGTGCTTCTCAAAAATTCAGTCGCTTCTTGATAAATTTTCAATGTTTTTTATTCAAAGCCCCAATGTTTCACCATATTTTCTACACAGCTTCTTCAGGGGAACATCTTTTTAATTTTTGTCCTTTAAGAAATGTACAGACATAATTTACAGTGTTCTGCCTTTTGTGAGAAGCTGAGAGAGCGCCACTCCTCTCATTGTTGAAGTATTAAGGTGCACAAGGGGCTGGTGATGGAACCAGGCTTCGAGGACAATGCGTACAACAGATAATCAGGGGCACCAAGATGGCAGGAAGTGAGTGCTCATTTGAAAATATGAAGTGGTCTGCTGCATAATCGGTGGCTACTATCTATAGTGGGCAATAAAGTGAAGAAATCATACCTTTCTGGAAACTTAGAAGAACTGTATTTCACATATGTGACCCCCGTGTCACTGTGTTTGGGTTCACACCTTTTCCTGGTGATGTACAGGGCCCACCTGGTTGAGTGGTTGGGTTCACGCTCTGTCCTGCAGTAGGGGGTTCATCTCAGTAAAGCTAAGAAATTACATGGTGCTTCTACCCAGAGAGATTGAATTGGCCAGATGTTGTGTGCAGTACCACCCCCTGGGAGGCAGTACCTGCTCACTTCCTTGTTCTGGACTGGACTGCCCTCTTGAGACCAATGAAAGGGAAAGGGAAAATTGTTTAACCAGGAAAGGCACACTAACCCAGATCTTGTTTCCAGGTGTGACCTGGGAGTACAAAGAAGTTAAGTGACTTGCTCAGGGTCACACAGTATACAAGTGGAAGCTTTGGGATTCAAACCCAGGTCTGGTCTGCTGGATGTCACCATATTTACAGCTCAGAGCCTTAGACCACTGCGCTATACTGCCTCCTCTCTGCTTCTCACAATGAGACAGTTGTTACCTTCACGAATAAACAATACAGACAGCTTCCTCAAAATGGGCACACAAAAAAGTAAAGTTCAACAAATTAACAGTGCTTTTATTTTGCCACACCGATCTGGAAACTGTAATGAAACAAGCATTTGTCAATGCCAAATGTTGCTTGCTTGTATGTGCTGTTTAGGTATTTGGAAGTGATTGGAGTGCAAATATTGAAAATTCGCGAACTTTACTTTAGCGCATGAGAACTGTGCAACGACGCCTCGTAAAAGTCATTTTAGGAATTTTTTCACCAACTTTCAACATAGCCATTTTAAGACCTCTGCTCATGAACAGTGTCACTGTGATTTTCCTAATGTGTCCCATACATTGATTTCGCACACTGACTGCGCCATTGTGCGCTACATGGGCGGAAACACGTTTTGGGCAGGATGTGAAAAATGAAAGCTGTACTGCTCATAAGGAGGTGTGGTAAAATGGCAATGTTGAAAATCTGGAGTGAAAATATTGAAAAGGTATAAACTTACAAGCGTGCATAGGAACTGCGCATAGCCTTACGTAAAACAGCCATTTTAGGAATTTTTCACCAAATTTTCAATATAGGCTTTGAGAGCCCACCTATTAACACTGGCAGTGTCTATTTCATTAATAGGTCCCAAGGGTGATTTCTCAAGACAGTGACTGTAAATCACCCTTCGGGCCCGATTAACGCCATGACAGTGCAAGAATTCATGAGGAGGGGTCCCAAAACCCCATGTTGAAAATTTGGGCCCAAAATTCCCAAAATGCCTGAGATATGCAACAAAGTTGAAAACCCTATTTATTCCACAGCTACCGCATTTCTCAGTTCGCAGTCGGCTTTGAAGAGTGCAAACATGTTCCTGGTCCACTTATGATCGCCGCTGCCGAGCTTCGGAGGTAAGTATGGGGTGGGGGTGTGGGAGGCAGGGTGCACAGTGGGTGGAGTGGGTGGGGGCAGGGAGACTGCGAGCAACCGTTTTTTATTTACAGGTTTTTTTTTAAATTAAGATGACGTGGGATGTTTGCCAGCTGGTGGGCTCCCAGCGTGGCAGCTGGAAAGGCTGTTTGGGGGCTGGAGCTGACAGGGGATTGGGCACCCCGTCGGCTATAACACGATTTGCTGCTGGGGTGGGCCTCCCAGTGGCACCCGAAAGCTTTGGGGCGTAGCCGTGAGCCAACGGGGATTGGGCACCCCTGTTGGCTATAACATTTTTGCCATGGTACAGCTTTTGTGGGAGGCGTGGAGCCGAATAGGATTGGGCACCCCATCGGCCATACAGTGAGTGCGTGGGGAGGGCGCATCAGCACGCAATATGCGTGCTTGCGTGTGTGTGGGGGGGGGGCTCTGCTCACTGAAGCGGAGCTCTCCCTTTCAGCTGTATGCCACTGCATTTTTGGCTGCTGTCATAGACAGCTGCAGCAGTCATTGGAGAACTGGGGCCACACCTGCAAACTCATTGACTGAATTGGAAGACGGGTGCCACAACTCCAAAAACTCGGATAATGGCACTATGTTTCTTGCACATGCGTGCAAGCAACATAAAAAGGGGTTAGACAATTGCAAGTCACAGTAAGCACTTCTACCCAATATCAACAACCCATGGGAACCACAGTACTGTGGGTCACTACCACCCTTTCAAGTCCCACATGGCAACAACAGCCACCCACCCAATCAAGTGGCACAGTCGTATAACTTAATCTACACAGGGTGCGGTATACTTTTTAAGGTGGTACCTGCACTAAAACTATACTTGCACGTATGCAATGGCAATAAATGACTCTGGGTACAAAAAGTTACATAAAGTCCTGGTGCAGGCCAGGTAGCTACATTGCCTGGGTTCTTTCAATGGTGCACTTGTTGACAATTAGTGCTTGCATGCCTCAATGTGTCACTGCAAAGGTAAGGCACAATTAATGAAACTTAAATCCCAGATAAGAAATACTTGAAATTCAACTTTTTAATCCCAAAAAGGTTATTGTAATCAAGCATCAAAAATGCAAAGGACCCCAGCTAGCAATGCCAGTACTCATGTGACTGTTATGTATTGTATTTCTATCAGTGTCCTCATAAATGGATGGATGTGTACAATTTTGATGGACCGTGCTAGCTTATGTGTATGTGGTTTCTGTCATTGTCACAGGCAGCGTACTAAAAGTGACCCGCCAGGACTGATTTACTTTTTACAGAACTTTTTGGCTATTCGTAAGCATGTCTCCTCAACTTTTGAGCAGATCAAACATATCAGATGCCACAATAAACATAAGTTAGCACGGTTCATCAAAATTGTACACATCCATCCATTTATGAGGGCACTGATAGAAATACAATACATATCAGTCTCTCTCACTCACATGTACGCTGTTGATTATGTCCTTGCGCCACGGCTTCACAGGTCAACGCTTTCTTGTCAGCTCCTAGAACTTCACAAAAATGAAAAATAAACTGGTAATACCAGTAAATGTAAAAACACAGAGGTACCCACAACTTAGAAGTGTATTAGAAAAAAAAACAGGGTAACCCAGATGTAGATCTTGCAGTCTATGTACTATCACTTTAAAAATGATGGTGTTTATGATTGACAGTGTTCCTCCCGGGATGTAACTACCACCAGTGTGCGATGGCCAGTCCATTTCTGGTTCACAGAAAAATCTTACCAAACCAGGCCTTTGGCAAGGAAAAAAGTAAGAATTAACTGCAGCAATAACACTAAATGACCACACTACAACAACCTTCTAGCTACTCAGTTGCTCACAGAGTTCCAAATACAACACTGTACACTAGCTCTTTAAGACTAAGATTTAAAAGTAAGTTTTCACCACATCAGCCAGGCCTTGAGAAAGCCCATGGTCAGGTGGTTGAAACGGTTGGCAGATGCTGGTGGGGTGAGTCGTGCATGTATGTGTTTTTATGGAATAAAAACCTTTTAACCTACAGACCAAGCCATGACTTTGCATTGTTAGATATATGCTGGTGCCTGTTAGCCACGTTTTTCGCTTTGCTCATATTCTGCTCTTTATTAGTGTGCCCCAGGCATGGACTCCCTTAGCCGTCCCATTCTGTACCTCATGAAGGTTATTTATTTATTTATTTAGTGAGTTTTTGTTAACTGGGTTAGGTGCACAAGCCAAAGTTGACTATTTTCAGGCATGACCCGGGAGAATACATACATAAAGTGAGATGCGATTATACAATACATAGTATATAGTACAGGCACATCGTATATAGTACAGGTAGGTTAGAATACAGATCAAGTCAGACAGTACTCGAGATAATACATATAGCTAGGCAGAGATGACAAAAGTGACATTAGTACATGCAAATAACTGAAACTGGGCTAAGTGGCAGCTATAAAGACATTTTATAGCAAAGCTTGTTTAGAAGTGCAGCAGTGTCTTGGTCGAAATAGGGTGGTTAGCTGTGAGGCATTAAGTGGGATCAAAGCATGTGCAGGAGTCCCAGGATAGGTGGTGATATAGTTCTTTTTTGAGGATTGGGTGGGAGTTAACCTGCTTCAGGGTAGGAGGGAGGGAGTTCCAGGTGACAGGGGCGGTGCAGTGAAATGCTCCAGAGCTTTTTGAAGTAAGATACCTAACAACTAAAAAGCCAGAACTCCAGAGTAAATCTGACAGAAGATGCCAGAATGTGTTTCTTGGTAGGATGGTACATAAAGTGTAACAAAACCCAGCCAATAGAAACAGGGATGAAACCCAAGTGACTGCAGTCCTTACTCTGCTTCTGCCAGGGGCAAACTGCCATGGTTGATTCTTTCTAAAAGGAACATTTTAGTGATTAGCTGCAGCAGCATCATTTTTATGTTTGCTTGCACGCATGTGCATGAAACATAGTGCCTCCATACGAGTTTTCATAGGTGTGCCTCCCCCACTTCCAATGCCCTACTCCCTTTTGCAGGCGTGGCTGCACCATGCCAATGAATGTCCGAGCTGTCTATGACAGCTGTTCAGAATGCAGTTGCATACAGCTGAAAGCGAAAAACCACTGCAATCAGCGGTTGTGACGCGTAGGCAATTTGCATACTGGCGTCGGCAGGTAATTTACATACTGCCGTCGGCAGTATGCAAAGTGCCTACAGCAGCACTGCACCCTGAACAGCTGTCATAGACAGCTTCCTTTGTGTCTACTCTCCCCCCTCCCTCCCCAAACACTCAAGTAGCATGCTGGGAGCTCACCTCAGCGTGCTCATGCACTCCCCCCCCGCCACACACAGTATGGCTGACGGGGGTGCCCAATCCCCCGTCGGCTCCGCGCCCCTCCCCAGAGTTCTAGGTGCCACGCTGGGAGCCCACCCCAGTGTGGCATAAGTGAGAATGGCGATGGGGGGTGCCCAATCCCCCATCGGCTCAATTAACCCCCCCCAAAAGAAACAGACTTCCAGATGCTACGCTTGAGGCCCCCCCAGCATGGAATACATCTGAGTGAGCTGACGGGGTGCACAGTCCCCCGCCGACTCCACTGCCCCCCCAAAATCTTCCAGCTGCCAGGCTGGGAGCTCACGCCAGCATGGCACAAGTCCCACGTAGTCTTCCTAAAAAGAAAACAAATACCTGAAAAGAAAAAAATGGTCCCTCATTGATTGTTTTGCACCCCAACCTGCGCCCACCCTCTGCACTTCCACCTCTCCACACCCCCACCTCACCCCATACTTACCTCCGGAGGCTGGCATGACGATCTTCGGTGGACCGGGAACACGTCTGCACTCTTCAAATCCAACCGTGAACTGAAGAAATGCCAGTAAGCTGTATAATGGAATAAATAGGCTTTTTTCAACTGTGATGCATATCTCAGGCATTATTTTGAATTTTGGCACCAAATTTTTAACATGGGGATTTTGGGACCCCTCCTCATGAATTCTGTCACTGTCAAGGCGTTAATCAGCCCCGAAAGGTGATTTCACGGTCACTGCACGGAACCACCTTTCGGGACTGATTTAAAAAACGACAGTGTCACAGTTCATGAGGTAGGCCCCCAAAAACCCTATGTTGAAAATTTGGTGAAAAGATTCCCATAAATGACTGATTTACGAGCGTGCATTGTGCAGCTCCTACACACGCTCGTAAGTTCTCAAATTTTAATATTTTCCTCCAGATTTTCAACATTGCCATTTTACACACCTCCTTATGAGCAGTACAGCTGTCATTTTTCACATCTCTCCCAAAATGTGTTTCCACGCGTGTAGCGCACAATGGCCCAGTTGGTGTGCGAAATCAATGTTCAGGATAGATTAAGAAAATCACAGTGACACTGTTCATGAGCAGAGGTCTTAAAATGGCTATGTTAAAAATTTGGTGACAAAAGTCCATAAAATGACTGTGTTACGAGCAAACATTGCGCAGTTTCCACGCACCCTCGTAAGTTCATGAATTTGTAATATTTTCAGTCCAGATTTTCACCACTGGCATTTTTCCACATTTCCTTATGAACAGTATAGCTGTCATTTTTCACACCGTGGCCGAAATATGTTTTCGCACTTCCAGCGCAGAAATGCATGGTCGCTGTGGGAAATCACTGTTCGGGACAGATTAAGAAAATCACAGTGACACTGTTCATGAGCGGAGGTCCCAAAATACCTGTGTTGACAATCTGCTGTAAAAATCCCCAAACTAATTACATTATGGGTGTCGTTGCCAGTTTCTATACCGCTTGTGACTTCACCAGTTTTTAATATTTTTCACTGCAGATTTTTAACATTGCCATTTTTACCTCCCATAGAACAGTACCGCTGTCATTTTCACATCCTGTTAGAATGTTTTTGCACCTGTGGTGCCAAATGGCGTAGTTGCTGTGCAAAATCATCTTCGGCTAACAAACTGATATTGCCACTGTTCATGAGGTGGGGGTCACAAAAAAACCATGTTGAAAATTTGGAGTGAAAATACCAACGAATGCCTGAGGCGTTAGGGTTTCCGACCATAACGCCCCACCCTGTAAAGACTGACAGGCATCAGGGGTGTGACTTAGGATTGTCGCCTGTAATGCTCATACCATTCCACCCCCACCCACACCCTGCAGCCAGTGAGAGGCATTGAGGTGTGCCTTGGACTCTTCAGCCCCAAAGTTCACCCCATTCTCCTACACTGCACCCATCTCACCTTATTTCTTGATGGAATGGGGTGAACATAAGGGCCAAAGACCCCAAGGCACACCGTGACACTTGTCGTTGTCTGCAGGGTAGGGTGTGGTGAAATGGCATGGCCGTTATGCCTGATGACCCGAAGGCACACCCCAATGCCTGTCACTATCTACAGGGTGGTGGTGGGGTGGGCTTCAGTTCAATATTTCATTGCCATTCCTATTATGCAGCTCTGTAACTCCTACACTACCAATGCCAATGCCAGCAAGCAAACATTCGGCATTGACAAATGCTTGTTACCTTACCCAGGCACCAATTTCTAAATAAATAAAACTCCCTCCATGTCCCCTGTATGGTGTTTTTGTTCCCGATCCCCCCACACACACTCCCTAGGGCTGATCGGGTTCTCCTCTTCCTGCCTTATTACAAAACCCCCCGCTGACATTCATGCAGTGTTACTACACCCTATGTAAGCTGCATTTGGCACTTTAATTATATCTATCTATCTATCTATCTATCTATCTATCTATCTATCTATCTATATATAAATATATACACACACACACACACACACACACACACACACACACACACATGCAGTAGTCCATCGCTATCAACGAACCTCATTATAACAAACTATCGGTTATAATGAATGTTCATCATGGCTTCCAAACAAACTGTCACTTTTGAGCCAACTTGCTGTCTCCGCAGTCACAGTATTATTTTTCATACCTTCCTGAGCAACAACACAGCTGCAGCAGTGGACTGTGTATGGAGCAACAACACAGTTGCAACAGTGGAGTGTGTATGGATCAATAACACAGTTGCAGCAGTGGAGTGTGTATGGATCAATAACACAGTTGCCAGCAGTGGAGTGTGTGGAGCAACAACACAGTTGCAGCAGTGGAGTGTATGGATCAATAACACAGTTGCAGCAGTGGAGTGTGTATGGATCAACAACACAGTTGCAGCAGTGGAGTGTGTATGGATCAACAACACAGTTGCAGCAGTGGAGTGTGTATGGAGCAACAACACAGTTGCAGCAGTGGAGTGTGTATGGATCAACAACACAGTTGCAGCAGTGGAGTGTGTATGGATCAATAACACAGTTGCAGCAGTGGAGTGTGTATGGAGCAACAACACAGTTGCAGCAGTGGAGTGTGTATGGATCAATAACACAGTTGCAGCAGTGGAGTGTGTACACATACAGGGCAAATACAGTATTTTGCCTTTTGTATTCCTTACTCTCTGTCTAGTGTCTGTTGCTAGTTAAATCCAAGCAGCGTTATGTACAGATACCAACGAACTGTTGCGTAGTGTTTGACACAGATCTGCAGTCAGCCTATGAGAGATGGTGAAAGTAAGCTTGTCTACTAGTTGTGGCAGCTGTCAGTCAATCAGGCGTTCACTATAAAATGCACCTCCTACACTTCATTGACAGATCCAGTATCAGCACCACAAATCATGAAGCAATCCGGATATGCTGTGGAGCAGAAGCTTGCCATACTAGACTGGCTCAATGGAGGGGAAAGCTTAGCTAACATCAGCCATGAAACCAGCTTTTCAAAAAGCACAATCTTCACCTGGAGAAAACAAGAAGGTGCTTTGAGGGATTTTGTGCTTGAGTGCTCAGAGGGTGATACGCTCAAAAGGAAGAGATGATGAGGGGGAAATTGTTAAAGCCACTCAGCTGTGGTTTGAACAACAGAGGGCAAGTGGTGTGACTGTGTCTGGGGCTATTTTAAGAGAGAAGGCAGAACAGTTTGCCAAAACAATCTATGGGGCAAGCTCAAAGTTTCAGGTTTCCACAGGTTGGCTATGGAGATTCCAGAGGCGCCATGGAATCAGAAGAATATGCATAGTGTAACTGCGATGACAACACAGCTTTAGAGTTTCTGCTGAAGTTGAAAAAAGTTCTGCAGGACGAAGGTTACCTAATGTACCAGAACAAATCTATAACGCTGATGAAACAGTTTAGTTCTGGAGGATGTCCCAGATGTCACCCTAGCCTGCAGAACAGAAACAAATGCAAGCAAAAGCTTCAAGGTAAACAAAGACCATGTTACCCTGCTCTTTGCTTGCAATGCTAAAGGCACACATAAAACCATTTTTAATTGGTAAATTTCGTAACCTGCGCTGTTTCCATCACTGCAACATGGCCTCATTACCAGTTCAGTATGTAATCAGCAAAAATGCATGGATGATTGGTGAGCTGATTAAGACATGGTTCAATCAGACTTTTGTTCCCTCAGTTTGTGCTTGCCTAAGGAGAATGAAAATTCCCATAAAAGCGCTCCTACTGATGGATCCGTGTCCTGTTGAGTTTGCAGTCACTGCGTGAAACCACCTTTTGGGACTGAATAAAGAAATGACACCACCAGTGTTCATGAGGTGGGGTCCCAAAAAGGCCATGTTGAAAATTTGGTGAAACAAATCCTAAAAATGGCCGCATTATGAGCATTTGTTGAAATTGTTCTACGCATGCACATAAGTGTTAATTTTCAATATTTTGACTCCAGATTTTCAACATAGCTATTTTTTAACACTGCCTCACGAACAGTACAGCTGTCATTTTTCACATCCTGTCCGAAACGTGTTTTTGCACCTGTGGCATACAATGGCGTTTTGACAAAGATTTGAAAATTTTCACCTATGGGGTGTATGAGGTGGGGTCATAAGAAGACTATGTTGCAAATTTGGGGTCAAAATGTGAAAAAATGGCAGTTATGACCATACATTGCAATTGCTCTATGCACGCTCGTAACTTTGAAAATATTCAATATTTTGACCTCAGGTTTTCCACATAGCCTTCTTACTACCCCCACCTCATGTATGTCACAGCTGTCATTTTTCAAATCCTGTCCAAAATGTGTTTTCACACCTGTGCCGCAGAATAACGTTGTAGTTGTGCAGAATTATGTTTTGGTGGGGATTTGAACATTTTCTGTACTGGGTACATGAGGTGGGGTAATAAGATGGCTATGCTGACAATTTGGTCACTGTTGTCCTATAAATGGAAACGCAGGGCCTGGACAGCCCTGTGCTTCCACAGTTACATATATGTGTGTGTGTATATATATATATATATATTAGAGGCAAAAACTCAGTTTAATGCATTAGTTAGGGTTGTTCTGGCGACAAAAGTGAGGAAATTAAGCTGTTAGGGTTGAACCCCCTTGGACCCCTGCCCCCAACACGGCATTGGTGCGCATTGGGATCGTGCCAGCCCTAACTCTCACCCCATGACATGTGTAAAGCAGCAAGTATAGGAGAATGGGGTGAGAGTTAGGACCCATGATCCCAATGCACCCCCAATGCCAGTTGGGGGTATGGGGTCCAAGGGGTTTTCAACCCTAACAGTGAATTTCCACTTTTGTCGCTGTGGAACAATCCTAACTAATGCATTAAATGGAGTTTTTGCCTCTAATTTCCTTCTTTTTGAGAATGATAATGAGAAATAGTGAATGTAATGCGTAGCGGGTGGAGCATCGCCCTTGGGCTCCACGCCTCCTGCCGTATAATGCGCTGGGGAGCGAAAGTCCAACCATGCGGATGTGTTGTGGCATACTAACAGGGATAGCAACAAACAGAAATGCTAACAGTGGCGCATTATGGTAACACAAGCACCTAATGAGAACAGAAAGGTAACGCACATGGTGGCGTGACAGGAATGGTCTGCCACGTGATGTGTTGTCACATAGTAACATGGTGCCTGCAAACAGAAATGTCAATGGGCATGGTGATGTAAAGTGAAACAGTAAGATAAACAGTACTGTAGACAGAAATGGCAAAAATAACAGAAATGCAAGCGCAATGAAAACAAGGATAACGCACATGGTGGGCAGAGCGCCAATGGTTAGTGAAGCAGTGCGGATCCGCAAGTGGAAAGGGCAACAGTAACAGTAATGTAAGTGCACAGGCTGGTTTTCCCCAAAACTTGCATTGAGAAAGACAGTGAGTACAAATAATGTATGCAAAATAATGAGTATCGGCACAGAAAATGAGATCTTGGAATACTAAATACATTATATCTCAGGAACCGTACGACGTAGAAAAAAAATTTAAAAGTCATATTATTTACAACTGTCCTGGCTAATTTGAATCTTAGCCCTGATATGAGGCTAAGAAATTTTCCGCCGAAAAGTCCGTATCTCGCACCGTTTCCGAGATACAGGCCCTGAAAGGCGCGGCGAACGCCGTAATGTTATCCTATGGGAAAAAAAGAAAAGTTCGGAGCTCCATAACTTTGCCTCCCTGTATTGTTTTTTCACCAAACTACTGAAAGGCACATCCGTGGGCTGTTGGCTGTCTTGCCTCCAAATTTCAGGAAAAAGACCAAACCATTATTTTGCAGCAGGGCTCCAAATGATTTCTGTTAAGTGTCGGGCGCCGTAATGTTATCCTATGGGAAAAAACGTCAATTTTGGAGTGCCGTAACTTTTCCGCCATGTGATATTTTCACCAAACTACTGAAAGGCACATCTGTGTACTGTTGGCTGTCTCCCTCCAAATTTCAGGAAAAAGACCAAACCGTTATTTTGTAGCAGGGTGCCAAAGGATTCCTGCAATGCTTCGGGCGCCGTAATGTTATCCTATGGGAAAAACTGTCAACTTTGGAGTGCCATAACTTTGCCGTCATGTAATATTTTTTCAATACAACACTGAAAGGCACATCTGTGAGATGTCGGCTGCGTTCCTTCCAAATTTCAGCCCAAAACTCCCAACGGTTATTTTGCAGTGCAGTGCCAAAGAATTGCTGTCATTTTCCCACAGACTAGAAAATTACTGTCGCAATTATGAAAGCTTAAAAATTTATGCACACTTTGTGAGCGAAGTAATTTGAAAGTATTTTTCCAGAAATTTGAAAAACATATTTCTGGGGTGTTTTACTACAAAATAAAGACATGGCAAGCATCCTCAGGACCCGACTAGGTGAATACAAAAAAAATTAGGTTGCTAGAGGGTCCCAAATTTAAATGCCAACCATTTTTCTGATCTGAACTGAAAACAAAATGGCCGATTTGCGAAAGTAACGGGCCCATTTGCGAAAGTAAAAATGCATTTGCGAAAGTGTTGAACTTTTTGTTAACTTTTCCCATTGACTTATAATGGGAAACTGTTTTGTGAATAACTTTTGAACCGTTTAATATTTTTTCACGAAATCTTCGAAAGGCACATTGGGGACCCCGGCTGCACGTTTCCTGAAGATTTCGGGCTGGTCACGCAAACTGTACGACCTGTAGGCACGACCACATAATTCCAGAAAAGCGTAAACGCGTGCACAGATCACACTTAATAACTCTGCAGCCGTATATCCAACCAGTACGAAACTTGGCAGATCCCAAGGCCTATGGTTCTTGATCATAAATTCCAAATTTCAGGCAAATCTATCAAATGGTTGCAAAGTTATTAAGGTGCAAAATTTGGGGTTTAACATAGAAATGGCTCTCAATCCTTAATTCATGGTAGCACTACAATGTTACCATAATATATATATATATATATATATATATATATATATATATATATATATATATATATATACACCTACGGAGGATGGGACCCTGCACTCCCACAGTAAAATAAGGATAGCATTATACTGTCTCAAAAAGTAAGGAAATAAGATGCAAAAAACTTCACTGATGATCCAGTTAGGGCCAAAGTGACAAAAGTTGGGAAATGAGGCGTTAGGGTTTCCAACCCTAACACCCCATCCTCCCAAACCAGGCAGGAGAGCAGGTGTAGGGTGTGCCTTGGGCTTCTCAAGCCTAAAGCTCACTCCATTCTCATAAAGTCTACACATCTGACCTTATTTACAGATGGAATGGGGTGAGTGTTAGGCTTGAGAAGCCCGAGGTATACCGTGCACCTACTCTCCTTCCTGGTGTGGGAAGGTGGGGTGTTAGGGTATATATATATATAGTTATAAAATGGATAAAGAATCACTATCCAAATACAAAGTTCTGATTGTATAAAACACATCACATGACTGTGCGTACATCAGAGCGTGACCGCACACCTTCACTTTTATCCCCCTCCAAAACAATTTTGCCATTTTATAAGAAAGATAACCCACTATACAGTGTGCTGTCGTGCTCAGATATACGCACACCTTGGGTGGTTGACACACTCAGCCTGCAGTCTCATACATACAACGCACACCAAGGCGTTCGTATATCAGAGCATGACTGCACACCTAAGAGTGGGTTATCTATTACATATATATATATATATATATATATATATATATATATATATATATATATAAAATTGCACTTTATTTTACATATGTAGCCCCATGGTCTCCATGTCAGGGTTCTCACCCCTGCCTAGTGACTATACAGGGCCCACCTGGTTGAGGGGGTTGGTGTCATTTTTTTCTCCTGTGGTAGGGGGTCTTGTCACAGAACAAATAACAGTGCAATGCTTCCACCCAGAGAGAATAAATGGGCCAGATGTTGTATGCAGTATCACTCCCTGGGATGCAGTACCTACCCACCTCCCTACACTGGACTGGACCACCCCCTGGGTACCAATAAGACAATTGTTACCTTCACAAATAAATACAGTACTTCAATCGGGTTACACAAAGTGGGTGCACACACAGCAGTGAAATTCAAAAAATTAACATTGCTTTTATTTAAGAATACAGGCCTGGAAACTGGAGGAAATGAGGGGACCAGGTAGTTTCAATTCACCTTAAGCACTCCCACCCTGTAGCAATACCTGCTGGGAGCTACAGTACTGTGGGTCAGTACCACTTTTTCATATCCTACATGGTCTATGAAGCACCCACCCAATTTAGGGGCACAAAAGGATGAATTACACTATACAGAGTGCAGTAAACTCTTCAAAGAAGCAACCCCCCACTGTCCAACTCTCCTCTGGATCGAGAGTACCCCCATACTCAGTGCACATGCCTGTGACTTCCCTTTCCTCTCTTCGCCCCACTTGATAAGGGCTATCAGGCCTCCTACCTGGCTCTACAGAAGCTGGATGAAGGTGCTGGTCTCTGCCACAGATTCCTCAGAATTTGGACATCTCAGATTTTCTTACAGCAGCTTTGTTCAGCAGGTGCCCTTCCACCACAGTCACACAGATATAAGCCCAGGAAAGGCTCACAGTATTTGAAAGGATGAGCCCAGGACAGAACTCCTAAGATCTGGGCCTGGCTAGGCCTCCAGTTATCACAAGCAGCAGCAGGTCTGCTCACCTCTGAATCTCTCTCCAATTGTCACGAGCTCCTTGAGAACCCAGAAACTTCTCTTGTTCAACTCAGTGTCCTTTTGGCCAGGCAGATATGTCCATCAATCCTTCTGCCCTCTCCTACAGTTTTGGCTCTTTACGACTGCCTGTACAACTGGGAAGGTGCCGATTACATCATTCCACAATACTTTGCTTTCTGTTGCTAGGGATTTCTAGCCCTCTGATTGGTCAGTTGGCAAGGTCAGATGGTGGCAAGCTGGCCAGGCTCATGTCTTTGTAGGAGCCTTTTGCTCCAAACTCTTTGTTTATTTCTGTGCCACCTATTTTGTATGCTAGCTCCAGGGATGCGCTGTAGCCCTCCTGGGCTGGTATCTGGTTAGTTTATCTCTGTGGTGAGGTAGTAGGTCTGCAAGTCATGGCTGTCAGCAGGGTCTGTGAGAGGGAAGTGCTGGGGAAGAGCCCCTGACACATGCATAACTACTCTGTTGGCATCAGATCAAACAATCCTGCACTCACCACTACCAATTAAGGCTGCTGAAAACAAATGCTGGCGTGCAAATTCTTTATTGAAGATGCAAATACACATCCTGACATGTTTCAGGAATGATCCCTTTATCAACACACAGGTTGATATTACAGAGGATTTGTCCCAGCACCCCAACCAGGTGCACACTCTCTTATGATTGAACTATTCTATTGGCAGCAGTCAGTGATGTACTGAGGTGCTGAAAGAGGAGGAGGAGTACTGTTGTTCTGAGTCCCCTCTGTCACAATCAGGGAACTGGCTCTATGAAATGCGGCCACAGCAAGGTACAGGAGATGGCGAAAAGTTGTGATGCCGTCCCTCTCTCTCCCCCTGTACCACATTTGCTATCAAGCATAGACAGAGCTGGTAGTACAGCAGCAGCAGAGTGGGACCTCCGGCAGCAGCAGCGGCAGTCCAGGTAAGTCCACCCCCGGACGGTTACACCCTAGTAGGTTGTTGGTTAACTAGGATCTGCAGCTTATCCATTAGGTAGGGAAATGGGCAGACTAGGTGGGCCAAGCAGTCCATATCTGCCATCAAATTCTATGTTTCTATGTTTCTACCCTCCCCTGGGTCATGAGTTGTCATCCCAGCAATTCCACTGGTTCCATCCAGGGTGGATCTGAAAGACACAAACATGCAAAACAACGTTTTGTTTTTGTGAACTTTCTTTATTCTCTCCGAATCATGATGGGGAAACCTTCCCTGATCAGCCCTGATATGTGGGGTCTTATGCTGTGCACACCCACCAGCCTCCGCTGTGACCTGGCTGAAGCAGGGAGGTCCATGGCTTACCCCCCATGGAGGGCCTCCCGTGCAGGAACAGGGAGAGAGAATGCATTACCCTTGTGCCCCTGCAACTTATGTTGGGTTTTGTTTGGGGTCAGCAGGCGGGACCCCATCAGGGGCATCATCCTTCATGATCAGAGGGGTTTGTAGCATAAGGTTCCCCTGGGGTGTAGACGTGTAATGATGTCTGCGCAGACGTGGTGCTGACATCCGCCGCTGTCCCACCCTTTTCTATGGTATCACTCTTGTAGTGCCACCAGTCTCCATCAAAGGCCACTAGAGAGTGAAGCATCCCCAGGAGAGGAGCGCAGTCCTCCGGATGCCTGATCCTCTCCTTCCCCTGCCGACCCCTGGTGGCCCGAGTCCATTCTCGAACCTGGGTTGCTGGCGTGATGCAAGGTGTGCCAATCAGCGTCTTAACCCTCAGCACCACTGGACTGTCACAACAAACAATTTTACCTAGACAAATGCTTCCTAGATTGCTATTCAAAGGATCCATTGCGCATAAAGAGATCAACAGGTTTTAGACCGTACAATATTTTCACAAACATTCCTTCATAGACAATTGGTTCCTATATGATCAACATATCCAGTACTCTGCATCCTAACATGATAACCTGTGTCCCGGCCAAATTTCCCCATTCATTAACCCCAAAAAAGCAGCTTAACCTGATTCAGTATGTCAGTTTGTATCTGTATCTCCACCCTCCATCCTGACCCCCCAGGACAAGACTAAAAATAGGCAGAATTGTCTAACCCTCCTTTCCTGGTCAACAAAAACTAAATAAATAACCTAGGACTACTGAACACAATATGCAGTATGGAACGAGGTGTGATACATATATTATACCGCGCCCCTATAGTTAGGGTTGAGTAGCCTGTTTGATGTTAAACCTCAAATCTTGCACATTAATATATTTGGCTCTCAGACAAAATGAGCTGAAATTTTGCATGTGTTGTCTAGGAGGCACAGTCTTGATGTGTGGTGATTTTTGTGGTGGCAGCTTGTGCGGTTTCTGAAATCTGCAAGTGTCATTTAAAAAAAAACAAAAAAACATTTTATTACCATCGCTTTTTTTTTGCTCTTGCCTACAGCCTACAAGAAAAGGATTTTTTGCCCCAGACTTGCAGGGGACATGTCCCAATGTAGTGCCTTTGACAGGTCTGGTGAAAAAATATCAAAGGGTTCCAGAGTTATTAGGTTTTAAAAATTAGTATTTTCTGACCTGTGCATGTGCAGTAGGGTTTTTCAGATAACGTTCTGTGGTGAAAGTAAAGATTAGATGCCACAAATGCGCCTTTTTGCTTTCGCGCTACTTGATTGGCATGGCATCCAAACATTTTTTTGTATCGTGCCAACCGCCATCTTGTTGATCTTTTCCACAAACCAACAAATGTGAAAAATACATACAAGTGCTGGACTTTTTAAATGCAAACATCAGAACCTAGCTAAATGGGAGCTGTTTAGCTAGAGTCTGATGTTTTTTTTGTCGTTATGGCCAGAAATACGTTTTCTGGGTACCTAAAATCCTGAGTACCCAGCTTAGCGAGAGAAGCGCTTCCCCGCATTCTCTGTATGAGAACAGCAGTAATTTCTTGATTTCTGCAGCTGCAACTGAACTCGTGCTGCTGGCTGCAGTGTCAGGTGTGAGCCACCCTTGCCCTGATGTCTAGTGGCACCCCCACCCACTGATCGCCATCCCTGTTTATTCCCTGGCATCTAGTGGCACCCCCACCCACCCCTGATCACCGTCTCATTATTGAAAATTTCCTAGTGTCTAGTGGCCCCCTCACCCTGGTGTTTAGTGGCACCCCCACCTGCCGATCGATCGCTGTCCCCGTTACTGTGGATTTCTTCCTTCATGCCCCCACCTTCTGATTGCTGTCCCATTATTGAAAAATTGTTCCATGGTGTCAAATGGCACCCCCACCCTCCCATTTCAGGTACAATCCTGAAATAATGAAAATGGTCTCTTGTTGTTTTTTTTTTTTACCAGACCTGTAAACAAAGAAAACGGTCCCTAGCCGATCAAGCCCCCCCCCCACTCGACCTCCCACTCAGCACCCACCTCCCCATACTCCCAGTACACCCCAAACACCCTTACTCACCTGAACAGGTCCCAGGTTCGAGATCTGCTCTCCGATTGAAGACATGTCTTGCTGCTGAACCGGCGACTGCAATATGAGATCTAAGGTAAACGCGGTTCAATGTATTTCAATGGGGGGGTTCAACTTTTATTCATACCTCGACCATTTTTTGACATTTGTGCACCAAACTTTCAACATAGCCATTTGGGGACCCCACTTCATGAACAATAGGACTGTTGTAAAGCAACTCCTGCCTGAAAGGTGATTATGCGGTTGCTTAGTGAATTCACCTTTCAGGTGGGATTTACAGAATGACAGTCATATTGTTCATGATGTGGGATCATAAGAAGGCTGTGTTGAAAGTTTGGGGTCAAAATACATTAAAATGCCAATGTTATGAGCATTTGTTGAAATTTCGCTATGCACGTTTGTAACTTTAGAAATTTTCAATATTTTGACCCCAGATTTTCAACATAGCCTTCTTATTATCCCACCTCATGTATGTCACAGCTGTCACTTTTCAAATCCTGGCCAAAATGTGTTTTCGCACCTGTGGCATGGAATGGCGTTGCAGTTGTGCAGAATTATGTTTTGCTGGGATTCGAAAATGTTCTGTACTGGGTACAAGAGGTGGTGTAATAAGATGACTATGTTGACAATTTGGGGTTAAAATATGTAAAAATGCCAAAGTTATGACCATTTGTTGCAATTTCGCAACGCACATTCATAACTTTGGAAATTTTGAATATTTTCACCTCAGATTTTCAACATAGCCTTATTATTACCCCACCTCACGTACAGTATGTCACAGCTGTCATTTTTTCAAATCCTGGCCAAACTGTGTATTCGCACCTGTGGCACGGAATGGCATTGCATTTGCGCAGAATTATGTTTTAGCAGGGATTCGAAAATGTTCTTTACTGGGTACATGAGATGGGGTAACAAGATGGCTATTTAAGCAATAATACCAGACAGGGTGGGTGGTATTGGGAAATACCTGACCACCTAGGGGTGTAATGAGGCACAATACTGCATGCAGAGGGCCTTATAGCCCCTGAAAGGTTTGGTATTTCCCAATACTGATTACTCTGGAGGGTATTACTGCGCTTAGAAAATAGGCACTGTAAAAAAAAAGTAGGTTTGATAAAAAATGTGGTGTTAGGGTTTCCAAACCTAACACCCCACCCACACGCTGCACACACCAACAGGCATCGAGAGTGTGTCTTGGGGTTGTGAGCCCTAACGCTCACCCCATTCCATAAGTAAATAAGATGAGATGGGTACAGCATAGGAGAATGGGGTAAGCATTAGGGCTGACGACCCCAAGGCACACCCCCAACACCTGTTAGTGTGTGCAGGGTGGAAGTGGGGCATTAGGGTTGGAAACCCTAGCACCCCATTTCCCTACTTTTGTCACTTTTACCCTAACTAGAGCATTAACAAAGTTTTTTATATATATATATATATATATACACGTATGTATATGTAAATTATACTGGCGCGGTAGTGCCAGTATAGTTAGGGTGAGAAGGCAGTTTAATGTTAAACCTAATTTTTTGAACCTTAATAACTTTTGAACCACCTCAACACATTTGCATGAAATGTGGCACGAAGAAGCGCCCTTGGTAGGTTTGTTGATGTGCCACATTTCATGTGAATCCTTTGAACGTTTTAAATATTGTGCAGGTTGCCAGGCCTTGATTACACCTACAGTGGAATTTTTTTCAATGTTCCTATGGTTACTGTGATATTGTGCCATTTGCAATACAAGGGTTACTTGGAATGTCTCCAGGCCTGCGCTCTGTCTCCAGAGGGCACTGTGTTACCACATATGGATACCATTATGCAGTAATGGGAATGCAGGCCCTCCGTTGGACATGAGGATTAATTACAATGTCTCCACACTTATGGATAGGTGGAAGCACAGGGCCCAGAGGGACCTGCCCTCTCACATGAAAATCAGGGACAATTACAATATGCATGCATGGGAGCACAATCAGGGACAATTACAATATGCATGCATGGGAGTAGAGTGCACAGAAGGCATAGCACACTATAGAGTGATGCTCCCACAACCAAATAAAAGTAATAAAGGTAAGATTACACTGTCTCAAAAAGTAAATAAATCTATTGCAAAAAACTTTGTTAGTGCATCAGGTAGGGTGAGTACTATAGCAACAAAAGGAGGGAAAAGATGCATTAGAATTTACAACCCTAACACCCCACCCCCACCCTGCACAGACTGACAGCTGTAGGGGGGGGTGCCTTGCTGTCATCGGCCATAATGCTCATGCCATTCCACCCCCACCCTGCAGACACTGACAGGTGTCGGGGTGTGCCTTGGGGTCATCCGCCCTAACGCTCACCCCATTCCATAAGTAAATAAGGTGAGATGGGTACAGTATAGGGGATTGGGGTGAGTGTTAGGGTGGATGACCCCTAGGCACATACTGACAGCAAGGCACCCCCCCACATCTGTCAGTTTGTGCAGGGTGGGGTGTGGATGTGGCATTAGGGTTGTAAACCCTAACACCTCATTTCCCTCCTTTTGTCACTATAGTACTCACCCTAACTGATACAAAGAAGCCAGCAGAAGAAGGCGATTTGGTCTATCAAGTCTGCTTGTGTTGCAGGATCCACAGCTTGAGCTACTGTCCCTGCCCCCTCTCCCCACTCCTCCCATCCTCCCTACCCATGACCCTTTCCCTCCCCCTATACCTGTCCCAACCTCTCTTTAAGCTGCCCACTGTCTTCAATGAGATTACCTCTTCTGGCAGCACATTCCAAGTGTCCACCACCCTCTCTGTGAAGAAGAGCTTCCTGACCTCCCTCCTAAACCTCCCACCCTCCAGCTTAAGACTGTGCCCCCTCATGTTATGGTTGCCACTCAGCTTAAAGAGACTCTCCTTATCAACCTTATTTATCCCTTTCAAGTACTTGAAGGTCCCAATCATGTCCCCTCTCTCTCTCTCCTGTCTTCCAGGGAGTACATGTTCAGTGGCCTCAACCTCTCCTCATATGCCTTACCCTGCTGACCAGCTATCATCTTTGTAGCCCTCCTCTGGACCTTCTCCAGCAGGTTAATATCCTTTTTGAGGTATGGGCACAAGTACTGCACTCCATACGCTAGATGCGGCCTTACCAGTGACCTGTATAAGGGCAGTATAACCTCCTCTTTCCTACTACTGATCCCACTAGATATGCATCCCAGCATCTTGTTTACCTTTGCTGCTACTTTCCTGCACTGCATGGAGTGCTTCAGGTCACTAGTGATCATCACTCCCAGGTCCTTCTCCTCATCTGATGCAGATACTCAGACTCCAACCAGGTAGTACTCTGTCCTAGGATTCTTGGCTCCTATATGCATAAATTTGCATTTCTTGCCATTGAAGCCAAGCTGCCAGATCCTGGACCACCTCCCTAGCTTTTCCAGATTTTCCTGTAGGTCCTGTATCCTTTCAGCTGTGTCCACTCTTCCCACAGAGCTTGGTGTCATCCGCGAATAGGCACATTTTGCCCATAATGCCATCTCCAGTATCATTGATGAAGAAGAACAAAACCGGCCT
Source organism: Neoceratodus forsteri (assembly GCA_016271365.2). Lineage (NCBI taxonomy): Eukaryota > Metazoa > Chordata > Ceratodontiformes > Ceratodontidae > Neoceratodus > Neoceratodus forsteri. Next base: position 1,453,130,187 of record CM057453.1, on the reverse strand, counting down.
CAGTACGAGCCCTGCGGGACCCCTCTGGTTACCTGTCTTGTGCCAGATAACTCTCCCCCCCATAACCACCCTCTGGGTTCTGTCCATCAGACAGTTTTCCACCCATCTGGCCATCTTTTCCCCAACCCCAAGATCCACCAACTTCCTAATTAACCTTTTGTGGGGCACAGAGTCAAAGGCCTTGCTGAAATCAAGATAGAGGATGTCTACCACTTGGCCCCTGTCTAATGTCTTAGTGACACAGTCAAAGAAGTCAATCAGATTTGTTTAACACGCTCTCCCCCCATGAACCCATGCTGCCTCATTTCCTGGAGACCATGCTCCTCTAGATATTCCACCAACCTTTCCTTTAGTATGGTCTCAATGAGCTTGCCCACAATAGAGGTCAGACTGACTGGTCTGTAATTCCCTGGGTCATCCTTGAGACCACTTTTGTAGAGCGGCACTACATGTGCTGTTCTCCAGTCCTGCAGTACTACACCTGTCTCTAGTTAAGTATTAAGTTAAGTATTAAATAGGTCTCCCAGTGGCCCTGCAAGCTCCTCAGCCAGTTCCTTCAGTACCCTTGGATGCACTCTGTCCGGGCCTGGTGATTTGTCCACCTTCAATGCCAGCAGCCCTTCCCTCACTCTGTCCTCCTCTATCACTACATCTGTGTCCCCCCCCCTTTTCCCTCCTGAAGGCACTGGTCCATCCTTCTCCCTGGTGAAGATGGAACAGAAGTATTCATTTAGTACCTCTGCTTTCCCCCCCATTATCCTCCACCCACTCCACCCCTTTCTTAAGCCTAACAATCCCTTCCTTCTTGTCTCTTTTCTCACTTATATAGCAAAAGAAAGCCTTCTCCCCTTTCTTAATTCCTTCAGCTATCTGTAGCTCCTTTTGTGCCTTTGCTCACCTGACTTTCTTACTTGCTTCACTAACCAACCTTAGGTAATTTTCCCTATCCACCTCTCTCTTGGTCTTCCTGAATATTCTGTAGGCCAGCCTCTTTCCCTTACTGCCTGGGCAACCCCAGAACTGAACCAGCTTGGCGATTTGGCCCTTGTGTTCTTACCCCTGAGCCAACGCACTCATCTGTGGCAACCAGTATTCCTTCCTTAATGATGGACCACCTTTGGTCCACCTCCATATCAGCTCTGAGGCCCACCAGATGGCTCCTTAGCACTTTGTCCATTTTCCTGAAGTCCACCCTCCTGAAATCCAAGATTTTGGTCTTAACATTAACAAAGGTTTTTGCAATATATATATATATATAAAATACTAAAGTTAGGGTTTTATGGCCACTTCTATGCAAAACCCCAAACAGTGCACATTAATAACTTTGGAACCGTACAAGTGATGTGCCCAAACGTTTTCATGCACTGTTGGGTACCATAGACCTCTGGATCTGGCAAGGTTCATTTCAGTCAGAATTGCGTGGAGTGCCACAAAATGTGAACTTTATCATTTAGGTGCAAATTCATTGGTTGCCCATAAGTCCAAAATGGTTTGGGAGTCTGGTCTAAAATTGTTAGGGTATATGGGGCCTGGGTCACTGATGTGCCTTTTGAAGGTTTGGTGAAAAAATATTAATTTATTACAAATTTAGTAAAGTTTTAAGTTTCCCATTATATACAATGGGAATAATTAGATGTCTGGTGCAAAAGCAGTTTCTACTTTTGCAAAAGCAATTTTTGGTGCCGCAAATGGGAAAGTAATGTCGTGTTGCTGCCATCTTGTTTACAGTTAGTGACGGGGAAAAACTCTGCAATTCAAAAAATACTGCCCCTTTGTAAACACCAGCAGTTGTGTTTATCTAATTTGGGGCCCGAGGAACTCGATCCTGGCATTATATTTGCAAAATAATGCTTGGAAATGTGTTTATTTAATTTGGCTGCTGGTAGTGTCGCAATTTGTGGCATTATTTTTGCCAAATTACGTCAAATTGTGGCAGTTTTTGTGTAATTAATGGCACTGATGCATGAAAACTGCCGCAAATTGTGCAATGGCACTACCTCAATAAAAACAAAACAAAAAAAAAATTGGCCCCTGTAAATAAACCAGACACTTTTCTGGTCACTTTTGGGCCAACTGTCTACAGAATCGCATTCTTCAGACCCCATTTAGGTACTAATAGAAGGAGGTTTTCTCCTTTTACTGCCTCCAAGGGGGCTGAGGCATGTTTTGATAATAACACTGTTTTTGCCTACATCGGGTTGCCCAATCCCAGTGTCGGCATGTAGCCACCCCCTAGTAGTGTGGGACACTGGGGAACCCACCCTCAGTGTCCCAAAATATTTAACTAATAATTCCGACACTGGGATGCCCACACGCGGTGACAGATGCCCCCCTTAATAAAAAGGCCATTGTTTAAAATGTGCTGTTGACATCAGGATGCCCAATCCCTGTGTCAGCATTCTGACCCTCAGTGTCCCAGTGCTCTGTATTCCGACACTTGGATGTCCACCCCGGTGACAGATGCTCCTCAAGCCCGTTGTTATACTAGTTTGCCGACATCAAGGTGCCCAATTCCCGTGTTGGCATTCTGAAGTACACCCCCACAGCATTGTGGGACGCTGGGGAGCCCACTCCTACTGTCCCAAAATGATGCTTTTTAAAACCTGTAAAAAAAGAAAACTGTCCCCATTTTTTTTTAATCCTCTAAAAAGGAAAACGGTCCCACCTCATCTCCCATCCCCTCCCCATCCCGACCCTCCCACTGAGCAACCCACCACCCCACACAACCCCTTGCCTATATTTACCACTGGAGACCGTGGGCTGCCATCTTCTGTGGGCTGGGACATGTCTGCACTCTTCAAAGCCAAACCGCAAACAGAAGAATCAAGGTAAGTGCCATATAATGGCTGTCAATGGCGTTTTGAACTTATGTTGATGTCTCATCCATTTTTCGGTATTTTTTCACCAAATTTCCAACATGGGCTTCTTGGGATACCACCTCATGAACACTGTCACTGTCGTTTCATTAATCAGACCCATAAGGTGATTTTGTGGTCACTGTGTGAAATCACCTTTCAGGAACAAGTAATGAAATGACAGTATCAGTGTTCATGTTATAGGGTCCCAAAAAGTCCATGTTGAAAATCTGGTGCAAAAATACCAAAAAATGCCCAAGTTATTTGCAGTCGTTGAACTTTTTCTATGCACGCATGTACCTTTGGCAATTTTTAATATTTTCACTCCAAATGTTTGACATTGCCATTTTTCACAGCACCTCATGAACAAGTACAGCTGTCATTTTTCACATCCTGCCCAAAATATGTTTTCACACCCATGGTGCAGAATGGCATGGTTGCTGTACAAAATCCCCTTTCAGGATTGATAACCGATATGACAGTGCAAGTGTTCATAAGGTGGGGTTCCAAAAAGGCCATGTTGAAAATCTGGTGAAAAAATTTACAAAAAATGTTACATGAATCCATTGAATTTATTCTACACACACACACATAACTTTGGTACTTTTCAATATTTTGCTGCCAAATTTTCAACATAGCCAGTTTATTCACACTACCTCATGAATAGTACAGCTGCCATTTTTCACATCCTGCCCAAAATGTTTTTTCGCACCTGTGGCACAGAATAGCATTGGAGTTGCATATTACATTTTGCTTTGCATTTCACAATTTCTCTCTACCAGGGTGTATGAGGTGGGGTAATAACATGGCTATGCTGACAATTTGGTCACTGTTGTTCGACACATGGAATCACAGGGCCCAGAAGGCCCTGTGCTTCCACACCTACATACATATATGCATCTACAGAGGGATTTGGACCCTACGCTCCTACAGTAAAATAAGAATACTATTATACTATCTCAAAAAGTAAGGAAATTCATTTGAAAAAACTCTGTTAATACATCAGTTAGGGTTCCTATTACAGCAGCATAAGTATGGAATTTCAGTGTCAGGGTTCCCAACCCTGCCACCTCCCCACCTTCCACACACCAACAGGCATTGGGGTGTGTCTTGGGGTCATCGGGCCTCTCACCCCATTCTCATATACTGTACCATCTCAGCTTCCTTACACATGGAATGGGGTGAGAGTTAGGGCCAATGACACCAAGGCATGCTTGGAGGCTTTCAAGTCATGATTACAACTGTAGTGGAATTGTTTTCATAGTTACTATGGTTACTGAGATATTGCCAAATTAGTGTTACAAGGGTTCCTTTTCATGTCTCTAGGGCTGTGGTATGTCTCCGTACTTATGTGTAAGTGGGAGCGCACAGCTCAGAGGGCCAGCACTCCCACATATGCATATCATTATGCAAAAATAGACAGTATGAAGGGCCCTGTGCTCCCACAACCACATATCAGTTACATTACACTTTCTCAAAAAGAAGAGAAATTCATTGCAAAAAAAGTCCATTAGTGCATCAGTTAGGATTGATAGTACAGCAATAAAAGTTTGGAAATTCAGTGTTAGGGTTCCCACCCCTACCACCCCCACCACTCTGCACACACCAACAGGTGTTGGGGTGTGCCATGAAGTTATCAGGCCTAACTTTCATCAATACTGCACCATGTCAGCTTGTTTACACATGGAATGGAGTGAGAGTTGGGTCTGAAGACCCCATGGCACACCCCGATGCCTGTTGGTGTGTGCAGGGTGTAGGGTGATAGGGGAGGGAACTCGAACATTGAATTTACAAACTTTCATCGCTGTACTATCAAACCTAACTGATGCATTAACAGAGTTTTTTTGTAATGTGTGTGTGTGTGTGTGTGTGTGTGTGTATATATATATATATATATATACACATACATACTATGCAAAAAACTTTGTTAATGCATCAGTTAGGGTTCTTCTACAGCAAATAAAGTGAGGAAATTCGATTTTAGGGTTCCCCCCCCTTGCACCCAACCCACAGCCAGCCCCCACCAACAGGCATAGGGGCATGCGTTGGGGTCATTGGCCCTAACTCTCACCCCATCCCATGTGTAAATAAGCTGAGGTGGTGCAGTGTAGGAGAATGGGTTGAGAGTTAAGGCCGATGACCCCAACGCACACCCCAATGCCTGTTGGTGGGGGCAGGCTGGGGTTGGGGTGCAAGGGGTGGAAACTCTAAAATCAAATTTCCTTGCTTTTTTCACTGTAGAAGAACCCTAACTGATGCATTAACGAAGTTTTTTTGCATAGAATTTCCTTACTTTTGAAGAAAGAATAGAAAAGTAGAATGTTGCGCATGTTGGTGAGAGTGCAGGGCCCAACTTGTAAGTGTCGGGCCACATTACACACCCAATGATTAAAACGTACATTGACAACAGCAAGGCCAACCACCAAACAAATATTAATCTAGTAGAGTAATAGAAAACACTGTTCACAAAATGTAAAGTGCACCACACAATATCTCTGCAAAAAATATATTGTCCAACACTTAAACACTGCTATTGACATCTACAGGACATGCTGTCAACACCCTCCAAATTTCAAGTAAAAAGACCAAGCTGTGTCCGAGATATAACATGTCAAAATTTGAAATTTCCATTCGCCAGAGTGGCACAATTCCACACCTGTTGACACTGAACACACACAACAACTGAAAATTACATCCATGACACTAAAGCTAGGCACTGTATCAATTTCAAGCCACCAGCAGAATCCAAAACACTGTCTGCGACACGGAAAGTGCATTACACAACATCTCCGCAAAAATAATTTTCTCTGACACATAATAACCATAATTCATATCTACAGGACATGCCGTAAACACCCTCCGAATTTCAAGTAAAAAGACCAAACTGCTTCCGAGATATTTAATCTTAAAGATTGGTAAAATGTCCCTATCTATTGCATTATAAAAAATCTGGCCATCTTGTCCCTATCTCGAGATCAAAGTTGGCGATCAAAGAATCTCACGATCAAAGAATCTGCAGACTCGCAATCAAAGAATTTGCAGGCTCATGAACAAATAATTAAAACTGTTCTAATTTACAAAATTCAAATAATTGTGGTAAACCACCACCATGGTTCATTAGAATGAAGCCCCCTGAGTAAAACCCACCCTCATTTGTCTTCCTAGGACACCCCTGAGCTGAGAAAATTTATTTTTTTATCTGGCCATCTCGTCCCTAGCTCACGATGCACGATCGTGATCAAAGAATCTTGTGATCAAAGAATTTTCAGGCTCGAGATCAAAGAATTTGCAGGGTCATGACCCAAAAATAAAAAAAACTGTTCAAATTTAAAAAATTAAAAGAATTGTGGTAAACCACCACCGTGGTTCTTCAGAACGAAGCCCCTTGAGTAAAACCCACCCTCATTTGTCTTCCTATCACACCCCTAGGTAGAGAAAATTTAATCTGTGATCAAAGAATCTCGCGATCAAAGAATTTGCAGGCTCGCGATCAAAGAAATTGCTCGCTCACGAACAAAGAGCGAGGGACAAGATGGCCAGATTTTAAAATAGATTTTCGTAGCCCAGGGGTGCCCTAGAAAGTTATATGAGGATGGGTTTTGCTCAGGGGGCTTTGCTCTGCCCCAGCTGAATAAAAATAAATACGTTTTCAATATCCCTGGTAGTCTAGCGGCCCCCTCCTCTGATCACGATAACATATATAACGATTTCTGAGCGCCTCTTTACGTTAGCACTTGTAATACACACAGTTGGCAGCTGACCATGGAGGTGAGAGGTGGGCTGTGCCAGTCGCCGGCTGGGGAAGGGTGGGGGTGCTGGGTGGGCTGGCACATCTGGATGGGGGCCACAAGACTACCAGGTAATGGAAAATGATTATCTATTTTATTATGATGGGGGCTGCTAGACTACCAGGGATATGAAGAATAATAGTAATTACATACAGATCGGAGGCACTAGACTACCAGGGATATAAAAACAAATATTAATCAAATACACATTGGGGGGCACTAAACTACCAGGGATAAAAGAAACCAATATTAATAAAATACAGATTTGGGGGGCACTAGACTACCACGGAGTCAGAGATTGTTTTATATGTTATCATGATGGGCGGGGGAGCTAGACTACCAGGGATATTGAAAACGTATTTATTTTTATTCAGATGTGGCAGAACGAAGCCCCCTGAGCAAAACCCACACTCATATAACTTTCTAGGGCATCCCTGGGCTGAAAAAATGTGTTTTAAAATCTGGCCATCTCATCCGTTGCTCGTGATGCACGATCGCGATCAAAGAATCTCGCAATCAAAGAATTTGCAGGCTCGTGATCAAAGATCATTAGCGAGCCGCGAACAAAGATTCTAAAAGCACAAAACTCTATTTTTGGACCGATTTGGATAAAGCCAAAGGCATGGCTCAATAGATCGGAGTCCTCTGAGTAAAACCCATCCAAGTTTTACTTCGCAAGTGACCCCTGAGCCGAGATATTTGTGTTTTTCCGATTGGAAAATCGAAAACAAGATGGCGGACCTCGCAATCAAAGAATTTTAAAAATCCTCAGGGGCAAAGATTCTTGAACCGTGAGGCTGCAAATTCTTTGATCACCAGGTGGGACGAGATGACCATATTCGCAAAACATACATATAAATTTTCCCATTGACTTATAATGGGAACTTAAAAGTGGCATAACTTTTGAATGCCTTAATATTTTTTCACCAAACAAAAAGTGGCATGTTCGGTCACCAAAGCTCTTTCAAACAAGCCATCCTGCAGAGCAGCACACCACACAATGGCCGTGCAGGGCCATGTCCAAAATCTCAAAAGCTGCCTCCAAAAACGGATAACTTTGCATTTTTCAGCATTTTTGTACGCAAAGACCGTAAGTCCGACCAAAATGCAATTTGGCAAATCAAGAAACCTTTCTTGCCCCACCGCACATTCCAAATTTCAGGCAAATCCATTGAATGGGTCCAAAGTTATTAATGCCCAAGCTTTTGACTTTAGTATGTAAGTGACCACTAAACCCTTACTATAGTGGCACGACCACGCCACTATATATATATATATATATATATATATATCTATATATCTATATATACATGTGTGTGTGTGTGTGTGTGTGTGTGTATCTATATCTATATCTATATATATATATGTATATGTGTGTGTGTGTGTGTGTACATATATATATATATATATATATATATATATCTGCACGGTAGTGTAGGTATAGTTAGGGTTTTGCACTTCAATAACTTTTCAACTGCTTGTCCAATTTGCATTCCCACCCATGGAAACCATTTTGCAATACTGGAAGCACAGGGCCCTCAGGTGCTATATCTCTACACATCAGGGGGTAGCATTGGAGTCATCTGCCCTATCGCTAACCCCATTCCATTAGAAAATAAGCTGGGTGGGTACAGCATAGGAGAATGGGGTGAGCATTAGGGCTGATGACCCCAATGCCACCTCGATGCCTCTTCATCTGTGCAGGGTGGGGGTGGAGTCTTAGGGTTGGAAACCCTAACACCACATTTCCCTTCATTTGTCACTTTAACCCTAAGGGATGCATTAACAATGTTTTTTGCAATTTATTTCCTTACTTTTTGAGATAGTATAATCATATCCTAATTTGCTTGTCAGAGCGCAGGGTCCTCCGGGCCTTGCACTCTCATTTCTCCATAGATACAGTACATATATGTACATAGCTGAGAAAGCGCAGGGCCCTCCATTTATAGGACAAGAATGATGACATTGTGAGCATAGTCATATTATTACCCCACCTGATGTACAAAGTACAGAAAATATTCAAATCCCCACTGAAATGTAAGTCTGCACAAGTGCATTGAAATTGTGCACCACAGGTGTGAAAACACATTTCGGCCAGGATTTGAAAAATGACAGCTGTGCCATATACTGTATTTGGTGGGTAGTAAAAAGTCTGTGTTAAAAATTTGGTGTCAAAATATGTTAAATTTATAAAGTTACGAGAATGCATAGCAAAACTGCAATGAATGGTCATATCTCAATCAATGTTTTGACATTCTGACACCAAATTTTCAACATGGCCTTTTTGAGGACCCCACCTCATGAACAATGTAACAGTCAATATGCAAATCCCACCCAAAAGGTGAATTCACCGAGTGACCACAAAACCACCTTTCGGGCAGGAGTTGGAACTGACAGTCATGTTGTTCATGAGGTGGGATCTCCAAAAGGCCATGTTTAAAATCTGGGGTCAAAATCTCAAACAATGGCATCAAAGTTGAAACTCCCATTGAAATACATTGAACCTCATTTAACTTAATTTCTCATATTGCAGTCGCTGTCTTCAATTGGGAGAGTGGATCTTGAACCTGTGACCTCTTCAGGTGAGTGAGGGTATGTAGGGGTATGAAAGAGTGTGTGGGGAGGTGGATGCACAGTTGGTGGTTGGGTGGGGAGTGCAGGAGTGATCAGTGATGGATCTTTTTTTTTACAGTTTGAAAAAAGACATTGAGAGATGGTTTTCTTATTTTCAGCAATAAACAGAGATGGGAGGGTGGGGAGATGCCACTAACCACCAACGATATACAAAACTTGAGCATCAGAGGGTGGGGGGGTACCACTAGACACCAGGGAGAATGGGGGCATAGTGGCAGAGTGCCACAAAAAAAAAGAAAGAAATACAGAAACAGAAAGAATAAAATAATTAAAAAAAAAAGAAACATAAAAAAAGAAGGGTATGGGGATTCAGGGTGGGGGTGCCACTAGACACCAGGGATGTTTATACAGGGCTCATTTACTGACATTTACTGGCATAACTGAAATGGGAAAATTTTCATGACCAGATGGTTCTGTTTTTTGGGACCAGATGGCTGTCAAGCCTTTTTCCTGACCAGATGGCCATGCTGCACATCCTTTTTTGTCAGACAAATTCTTTTTTTTACCATCCTTTTTCATCATGGTGAAAAAAGAATCCATTTTCCTGACCAGATGGCCATCCCTTTCAATCCTTTTTTGCCACAGCAATTCCTTTATTGCCATCCTTTTTCCTCATGGTGAAAAAGGAATTAATCTGGTGAAAGAGGATTATGGACTTAGACTTTTTTTACATCCTTTTTCACCAGACTAATTCCTTTTTCAACATGTTTTATTCGTCATGGCAGAAAATAAATTCGTCTGATGAAAAAAAACAAAAAATCTAAGTCCCTAATCCGTTTTCACCAGATGAATTCCTTTTTGCCATGATGAAAAAGGACTGGCGAAAAAGGAAGTTAATGAGTCACGAAAAAGGATTTAAATTAATATAAAAAAAATTCAGCACCCATATAAAATATTAAAAAACACACATAGAAACATAGACTTTGACGGCAGATAAGGACTGCTACCTACCTACAGGATAGGCCGCAGATCCTAGTTAACCAACAGCCTATTTCTTCCTACCCCCCACAAGAATTGCCTTATGTCTGTCCCATGCATTCTTGAATTCTCCCACAGTTTTAGACCCCACAACCTCCTCAGGAAGGCTGTTCCACGCATCCACTACCCTCTCTGTGAAATAATACTTCCTCCATTGCCCCTGAACGCCCTCCTTCTATCTTTAAATTGTGTCCCCTTGTTCTTGCAAGTCTCTTTTCTCTGAAAGATGCTACCCTCTTGGACTTTGTTGATTCCACTGAGGTACTTAAAAGTTTCTATCATGTCCCCCCTTTCCCTTCTTTCCTCAAGGGTATACGTATTAAGCTCCTTTAGTCTCTCCTCATACGGCTTCTCTTGCAGACCCTGCACCATTTTAGTTGCCCTCCTCTGGACTGCCTCTATCCTGTCTATGTCCTTGTGGAGATGGGGTCTCCAGAACTGGACACAGTACTCCAGAACTGGACACAGTACTCCAGATGGGGTCTCACCAACTGTCTGTACAGAGGGATAACAACTTCCTATTTTCTGCTCATGATGCCTCTCCCTATACATCCCAGTATACCCCCAGCCCTCCCTACTGCCTTCTCACATTGCTTGCTAACCTTAAGGTCATCTGATATGATTACCCCCAGGTCCCTTTCCTTTTTTGTTGTTGTTACTACCTTCCCACCCATTGTGTATTCTTCCCCTAGGTTCTTGTTTCCCAGGTGCATTATTTTGCACTTCTTTGCATTGAATCCTAGCTGCCATACTTCTGACCATTCCTCCAACTTTGCCAAGTCCCTTTTCATCCTTTCCACGCCTCCTTGTGTATCAACCCTGTTGCAGATCTTTGTGTCATCTGCAAAAAGGCATACTTTTCCTTCCAGTCCCTCTGCAATGTCACTGATGAAGACATTAAAAAGGACTGGACCCAATACTGAACCCTGTGGTAGCCCACTAGTAACCCCCTTTCTTCAGAGTGGACTCCATTTACAATTACCTTCTGTGTCCTGTTGTCCAGCCAATGTTTTACCCAGGCTACCACCCTGGGTCCCACTCCCAGGCTGGTTAATTTGACTATTAATCTTTTGTGTGGGACTGTGTCAAATGCCTTGCTAAAGTCTAGGTAGGCCATGCCCACAGCCCCTCCCTGGTCTACTACTTTGGTCACCCAGTCAAAGAAATCTATTAGATTTGTCTGACATGACCTTCCCGCTGTGAACCCATGCTGCCTTGGGTCCTGTGTTCCACTGGCCTCTAGGTACTCAACTATTCTTTCCTTCAGAAGTGACTCCATCACTTTCCCTACCACAGAGGTCAGACTAACAGGTCTATAGTTTCCTGCCTCTGTCTTGGTCCCACTTTTGTGAAGGGGAATCACATCCGCCTTCCTCCAGTCCTCGGGTACCACACCATCCTCTCATGATTTATTAAAAAGAGTAGCCAGTGGTTTCACTAGTTCCTCCCTTAATTCTTTTAGAATTCTGGGGTGAATTCCATCAGGACCCATTGCTTTGTCCACCTTCAGTTTTAGGAGTTCTTGCAGAACCCTTTCTTCTGTGAAAGGACTGGGATCGCCCCCATCAAGAGTGCTTCTGTTAATTGGATTAGGCACTTCCCCCTCCTCTTTTGTGAATACTGAGCAGAAATATTCGTTCAGTATTCCTGCTTTTTCACTTTCCCCCTCTGCCCACCCACCGTTCATTCTATTCAGCCTCACTATCCCTCCTTTGTCTTTCTCCGCTGATGTACCTATAAAGGTTTATCCCCTTCTTAACGAGTTGGCTATCTTTTCCTCAGTTTGGGCCTTTGCTATTCTGACTTCCCTCCCTGCTTCCTTCTGCCTTAACTGGTACAGCTCTCTGTCCTGCTCCTTCTGTGTTTCCTTATTCTTCCGGAATGCTATCTTTTTCTTCCTGACTTTCACAGCCACCTCTTTTGAGAACCATAGTGGCTTTTTCTTTCGTTTTGATTTGTTTATTTGCTTCACACAAAAGCTTGTTGCCTCTGTAATGGCAGTTTTGATAATTCCCCATTGTTGCTGCACACCTCCTTCTAGCCTGTTTGCTAGTGCTTTTCTGAGGCACTCTCCCATCTTGCCAAAGTCAGCCCTCCTAAAGTCCAGTACCCTCACTTTTGTATGGCTTGACTCTGTAGCTGAGTTTAACGTGAACCATACTGTTTGATGGTCACTTGTCCCCAGATGGCAACCCACCTCTAGATCTGAGATCCTCTCACTGCCCCGTTTGAGGTCGAGGTCTAAGATTGCTCCCTCATGAGTGGGTTCTGAAACTAGCTGTCTAATGCCTGCCACCTGTAGGGCATCAAGAATGGCCCTGCTCTTGGATGTAGCTGCAGCAAATGTGCTCCAGTTAACATCTGGCATATTCAGGTCTCCCATCAACAGTATCTCCCCTTTCTCTGCCATTCTAAGAATGCCTTCTATCATATCCTTGTCCATTCCTTCCCCCTGACATGGGGGTCTGTACACAACCCCTGTGCGGATTGTGGTGCCCTTTCCAGTCTCCAAGGTGACCCACAGTGCCTCCTCTCCTCTCCTCCTTGTTTACTCTTTTGTTCAGTTGCTTTTATCCCTTCCTTTACATAGAGAGCTACTCCTCCCCCTCTTCTCCCCTGCCTGTCTCTCCTGTAGGTTATGTACCCTGGTATGTTAACATCCCAGTCATGGTTCTCTGTGTACCATGTTTCTGTGACTGCTACGATATCCAGGCATCCCTCTTCCATTAAGGCCATCAGCTCAGGGAGCTTGTTGCCCAGACTACAGGCATTGGTACTCATTACCCTCCATTTCCTGATGGCCTTACTCCCTTTTGCCCCATCCCTGTCCTTCTTGCCTTTGTCACTTTCTCCATTTACCCCTGCCCTTCTCCCTATCGACACCTCTATGTTGGTGTTTGCCGCACTTACTACCGTGATTATTGGGGGGCTAGGATTTTCCTGCTCCTTTCCAGTGCCTCCCCCCTTGGCTAGTTTAAAAGCTTGCCAATGAAGCATTTAAACCTATCACCTTGGATCCTGGTTCCCCTCCCGGAAAGATGCAGCCCATCATGCCAGTATAGGCTTGCATCACTCAGGTGGTCCCCAGTCCCCAATGAAGCCGATCGGCTCCACACCAGTTTTCATACTGATTGAATCCCATGGTCTGGAACACCCTAGCCTCTCCTATGCCATAGATGGGTAGCACCTCCGAGAAGGTTACCGTCGTGCTACTTGACTAAGGCCCCTCCCCAATTCCACAAACTCTTCCTGCACTTCTCTAATCCCTTTCTTAGCCAGGTCATTTGTCCCTAGGTGGACAATGACATCCAGCTCCCTCCCCTGTGCAGCTGCTCTGGCAATCCTGAGGATTCGCTCCCTGTCCCTCCAAGCCATGGCACCAGGCAGGCACCTTATCTCCTTCTCCCCTTCCTCCCCCAGTTTTACCTTCCTAACAATGGAGTCCCCCACCAGGAGTTGTTTTCTTCCCCTGCAGGGTCCCCTGCCACCCTCCTATGGGTCTCCTTTGTGGAGGTTCCCAGCATCCTCCTTGGTCTCCACTGTGGGTGCCTCCATAGAGGAACCACACTTTGGCAGAATGGCATAGGAATTGTGGAGAGGTACAGCTGGAGGGATGCGCCTCTGTTCCACCACCTCACCCTCCCTGAGCCCACTGTGGTCCAACCGTCCTCTTTCTTGGCAACCTCTGAGGCAGCGGCAGTGGCACTGGTGGTCCCTGGATGGAAGAGGAGGTCCCACAAATCCTGGCCAACTCAGCCTGGAGATGAGCAACCTCCTCCCTCAGCCCAGAGAGGTGCCTGCAGATGGGACAACACTGCATCCTCCAGAACATCTCCCGGAGACTGCTGCTCCACAGCCACTGCACTCACCACTCCAATCATGTCTTATTTCTGGCCCCTTAACTGTTTACAATCCTTACTCTTTCCTCTGTTTTTTCTCTCTCTCTTACTTTCTGCCTGTGTGCCCTTTAAGCTCCTGATTGTCCTGTTCTGAGACAAGAATATCCTATATTTCTCAGTAGACCACTTACTTGGTCAGAGGCAGACCTCCAGCAGCTAGAGGGGCGGGAGGCTACTCTTGCCCTTCTAGGATGGTGGGTCCTTGTGGTTCTGTGATCACTCACTTCCTGCCCCTAAACAGGAAGTTCCTGTTGTCAGTCAAATCCTGTGCCTATAAAAATAGAACTAGCATTGGGTGGGGGAAGGAGGCAATATAGTCCCAGCAGAGAAGTTCAGTCACACAGTAGTCCTTTCTCCTGGTGTCTTCTGCCAAGCTATTAGCAGAAACTTTCTAAAGCAGTCTTTAAATGTAGCTTCCTTCTAGCTAAGCCTCCCCTACTTACCAGATATTTCTACAAGTAATTTAAACCTCACAGCAGTTAAGTCCTTTCAGTCACCTGAGATTTACACCTAGATAACTCTTCAGATACCCTTTCAGTTCAGTTAACCCAAACACACACACTTTTTTTTTTGTATGTTAGTTTTTATACCCTAAATTAAAGGTCCAAGTACAAAAGTTCTTCTACTTTAGTCCCAGCAGAGAAGTTCAGTCACACAGCAGTCCTTTCTCCTGGTGTCTTCTGCCAAGCTATACAGTGCAGTGCAGTAAAGGAAGCCACGATGAGCAAGATATATGCTTGGATGTCTGAACAGGAAGACATCTCTGGGCACAGTTATAACACTTTGTTTTGGGGAAAATGGCTGAGGAAAAAGGAATTTTTTCTCAAGAAAAAGGATTGGTACTTTACAAAAAAAAATCCTCTCTTGTCAGGCCAAATTCCTTTTTTGTTCCAGGAATCTATCCAAAAGAGTGAAATTAGCATTCTCTGATCCCAAATTTGAAAATTAAATAACTTTGGAATGGAGTAATAGTTTTTCACCAAACCAACACAGACAACCTCTATGGAGCAAGCACTTTCTACCCTGAAAATTTCAGACCGAAATTCTAGCCTATTTGGCTGCAGCGTGATGAGGAAAAAACTGCAAAAAAAGATGAATTTAAACTTTTTTTCACTATACACAGCACAAAATCCACCACTCCAACTGAAGCTAAACTTAGCTCATAAAGAGACCTACCCCACCAGACTGCACGTGAAAATCCGTTAAACGGTTACAAAATTATTAAAGTGCAAAATGAGCTTTAACATTAAAGTGCCTGCTCAACTCTAACTATAGGGGCACTACCCCACCCCTATAATATATTATAAGGGTGCAATAGTGCCCCTGTAGTTAGGGTTGAGTAACCTGTTTAATGGTAAACCTCAAATTCTGAACATTAACATATTTGGTCTCTTCGACGGAGTGAGCTGAAATTTTGTATGTGTTGTCCAGCAGGCAAGGTCTTGATGTTTGGAAATTTTTGTGATAGCTTGTGCAGTTTCTGAGATACACGTGTCATTTTAAGAAAAAAACTGAATTCTTTCTATTTTTTGTTCTTACCTACAGCCTGCATGGAAAGGAATTGTTGCCTCCAAACTTGCAGTGGACTCTGGTCATGTCCCAGGTTAGTGCCTTTGACAGATCTGGTGAAAAAATATAAAAGGGTTCCAGAGTTATAAGGCTTTAAATTTTAGTGTTTTCCTACTTGCACATGTGCTGTAGGGATTTTGAGAATAATGTTTTGTGGTAAAAATAAAATGTTGATGCCGCAAATGCCTAGTTTTCTTTTTTCATCACTTGTTTGGCACAGCACCGAACTTTTTTTGTGCTGTGCCAACCTCCATCTTGTTGATTATTTTCATGAACTGATAAGCATGGAAAATAAATACAAATGCTGCAATTTTTAAAATCAAATACCAGAACCTAGCTAAACAGGTTAAAAATTGTGCCCAGTAATACATTTTCTGGGCACCCAAAATCCCGGGTGCCCAGCTTAGCGAGAGGTGCGTTTCTCTGGTATTCTTTGCATGAGAACACCGGGAATGTCTTGACTTCTGCAGCTGCAGCTGAAGTTGTGCAGCTGGTTGCCGTGTTAGCTGTGAGCCACTCCTTTTCCTGGTGTCTAGTGGCACCCCCCACTTGCCTATCGCTGTCCCCTAACTATTTTTTTTGTCCCTGGTGTCTAGTGGCACTCCCCACCCTCTGATTGCTGTCCCCCTATATTTTGATATTATTTGGAGTTGGATGCCCACCAGACCCTTTTTTTTAATCATAGTGCCGACATCAGGGTGCTCAATCTTTTGTCAGCATCCCCCATGCAGTGTGGGACACTGGGGACCCCACTCCCAGTGTCCTGAAATATATTTTTTTCCTACAAAAGAAAACCATCCCACAACGTCTTTTATTTTTTTTAAACCCTGAAATAAAGAAAACCATTCCTCGTCATCCCCACCTCCCCCCACTCCAGCTCTCTCACTGAGCACCCACTACCCCACCCCCCTTTACTCTGTACTTATCATCGGAGGTTATATGCTGTCACTTTCCGAGAACCAGGATACATCTGCACTCTTCAAAGCTGAACCGCGAATCTAATGAATCAAGGTAAGTGCTGTATAATGTATAGTATTTCAATGGCATTTCGAACTGATGTTCATAACATCTCCAGAAGGACATTGACAAAATAGAGGCAGTCCAGAGAAGGGCAACAAAGATGGTACATGGACTGTACCAGAAGCCCTATGAGGAAAGACTTAAGGACCTTAATATCTATTCACTGGAGGAAAGAAGGGAGAGGGGAGATATGACAGAGACTTTGAAGTACCTTAGAGGAATAAACAGGGTACAGGTGGAAAGCATATTTCAGAGAAAACACTGCACAAGAACAAGGGGGCATGATATGAGGCTGAAGGGCGGAAGGCTCAGGGGTAATGTTAGGAAGTACTTTTTCACTGAGAAGGTGGTGGCGCTGTGGAACACCCTTCCAGCAGAAATGGTGGGTGCAAAAACAATACGGGGGTTCATGAGTGCATGGCATAGACATAAGGGTACCATGGAGATGTGCAGAGCATGAGAGACACAGATCAGATAGGATCTGGGGCTGCAGCAGTGAGTAGGAAAATAGGCAAACTAGATGGACCGTATGGTTCTTATCTGCCAATGGATTCTATGTTTCTATAACTTTGGCATTTTAAAGGTATTTTCTCACCAGATTTTTTAACATGACCCTTTTTGGGACCCCACCTTATGAACACTGCCACTGTCATCTTGTTAATCGGGACCTAGAAGGTGATTTAGTGGTTGCTGAGCGAAATCACCTTTCGGGACTGAATAACGAAATTTCATCACCAGTGTCTATGAGGTGGGGTCCCAAAAAGGCAATGTTAAAAATTTGGTGAAAAAATTTCTAAAAATGCCCAAGTTATGAGTATTCATTGAAATTGTTCTACACATGTGCATAACTTTGGTAATTTTAAATATTTTGACCCAAAATTTTCAACATAGCCATTTTTTTCACACCACCTCATGACCAGCACAGCTGTCATTTTTCACATCCTGTCCAAAATGTGTTTTCGCACATGTGGCACAGAATGGCATTTTGGCACAGATTTGAAAATGTTCACCTATGTGGTTTATGAGGTGAGGTCGTAAGAATATTATGTTGAAAATTTGGGGTCAAAGTGCGAAAAAATGCCAAAGTTGTAACGATTCATTGCGATTTTACTGCGATTGCTCATAACTTTGGAAATGTAAAATATTTTGAGGCCAGATTGTCAACATAGCCTTCTTATTACCCCAACTCATGTATGCCACTGCTGTCATTTTTCAAATCCTGCAAAAATGTGTTTTCGCACCTGTGATGCGGAATGGCGTTGCAGTTGTGCAGATTTACATTACAACGTGGATTCAAATGTTTTCTGTACTAGGTACATGAGGTGGAGTAATAAGATGCCTATGCTGACAGTTTGATCACTGTTGTCCTTTAAATGGAAGCTCAGGGCCCGGAGGGTCCTGTGCTTCCACAATTTCTGTACATACATATACGCATCTATGAAGGGATGAGAGCACAGGATCTAAAGGATTATGCACTTCTACAGTAAAATGAGGATACAGTTACGCTATCTCAAAAAGTAAGGAAATGGCCTGGTGGCATTGAGGATTGAAGCGCTGGACACCTTACCTCGCGCCATGCCGGTGACCCAGATTCGGGAATAGACTCGGGTTGCACGGCAGCTGGCCAGGGGATAAGGATTGAGTGTCCAGAGGACTGCTGTCCTTCCCCAGGCTGGGGGGATTTGTGCCACACACTGTAAGCTGACACCTAGCAGATGCTGGGGGTTGGCACGCGCACACAGCCACATAAAGGGGTGGACCATGTCCAGGGCGACTGGCTGCCTCCGTGGAGGTGGAGACTGCCTGCCCATCAATTGCATGGACGTGGATGTGTGCAAAAATGGAGAAAAATGCCGAGGCTCAACAGGACCCATGATGGTCTGATCACTCTGTTGAGTCCATCCCCCAACACCAGATATGACTTATGGGGTGGGGGAGACGCCAGCACCACCCATCCTGGCCCTGCCATGGAGGGGGAATGCACGAGGGACCCTGGGGGGGGTGGATGAGCTTGGGATCGAGGCCAGAGGATGTACCCCTCTGAGAGGGGGTCATAGCCCCTGTCGAGCCTACAGAAGGAGTAAAGTACATCTGAGAAAAAAGTAAGGAAATAAATTGCAAACAACTGCATTAATGCTCTAGTTAGGGTGTCATCATCCCTAACACTCACCCCATTCTCCTATACTTTACCCATCTCAGCTTATTTACTTACGGAATGGGGTGAGTGTTAGGGCTGACAACCCCAAGGCACACCTCCGATGACTGTTGGTGTGTGCAGGGTGGGGGTGGGGTGTTAGGGTTGGAAACCCTAACGTCACATTTCCCTACTTTTGTGTCTTTAACCCCAAGTAGAGCATTAATGCAGTTTTTTGCAAATATATATATATATATATGGAGGCAGTATAGTGCAGTGGTTTAAGGCTCTGAGCTGCAAACCTGGAGACCTAGGTTTGAATCCCACAGCCCCCACTTGCAAACTGTGTGACCCTGAGCAAGTCACTTAACTTTCTTGTGCTCCCAGGTCGCACCTGTAAACAACCTTTCAGCTTAGTGTGTCTCTCCCCTGGGAATATATATATATATATATATTTATATATATAGATGTACACACATACACACACACACACAAGATATATATATATATATATATAGTATATGGTTAGGGCTTATTGTAGGTGTTAATCGGAGCTTTTCAAAATTCTGTTGTAGGACAGTTCAAAGGTTAAAAAAAGTTATTGTACTATTGTTCTGACGTCACATCGACAGTACAACAATTTTTCAGCCTTGTCCTACCATCTGATTGGAGGAAACAGTGCTCTGCTGAGAAAAATCAACTAAAACATGGTGGCAGCGCTTAGTGAGCACCTCACCGAGACAATTTGGACATGGACAGCCACAGCTGGCTCCATGTTTCCAAACTCCACGAATTTTGTTAGTTTTTCTTTTATCTTTTTTTTTTGTTTTAAATAACTCCCGCAGAGCATGTGTTTAGGGCTGGGAGTGGAGAACAGCCACGGCGAATATCTGCAGGAACAGGAGTGCAGCGGGACCACACTTATCTGCCAGGTCCAATCAGGACTGCAATCTCAAGTTACGATACCTTAGCAAATAATTGTTTAGGTTTTTTTCTGGTATTCCGGGAACAATATAGTATAAAAAATGATGGATGAGTGGCCATCCACAACTACGTCTGTGTTTCTATCTCGGGAGTTGATGATGCCATAGAGACCTCTCGAGCTTCGCTCTTGAGGTCTCTATGACATCATCAACTCCCTTGATAGAAACACAGGCTTGTTGTGGAAGGCCACCCATCTACTATTCTGTATTTGTATATACTAACATACTATTTGCCAGCAGATTAGGCCTTACAGTCTATCGAGTCTGCTCGAACCTTAGTTCCTTAGTTGGGTGCCGAGACCCTCCCATCCCTTGTGCTCCAGAAACCCCTATCATCCATCCCACCCCCTGGGACAGGCCATCATCTGATACATCCACTTTCTGTGTCTGTCCCACCCTCTCTTGAAGCCCTCCACTGTGGATCTCTGAACCAGCTCACCAGGCAGTGCATTCCAAGGGTCCACCACCCTCTCAGTGAAAACCTCCTCCTCTTTTCCCCTCACCCTTCCACCTTCCAACTTCAAACCATGCCCTCTGGTGATACCTCCCTGCTTTAGTTTAAAGATCCCCTCCATGTTTACCCTATTTATTCCCTTGAGGTACTTGAAGACCTCAATCATGTCCTCCCTGTCTCTCCTCTCCTCTCCTCTCCTCCAATGAAAACAGGCAGAGCTCCTCAAGTCTGTCCTCATACGTCAAATGCCCTAGCCCTCATATCATCTTTGTTGCCCTCCTCTGTACCTTCTCCAGGAGCTGTATGTCCCTCTTCAAGTGTGGTCTCCAGTACTGTACACAGTACTCAAGGTGTGGTCTAACCAGTCCATTGTACAGCGGCAGAATCACTTCCTTGCTCCTAGAGGTGATCCCCCTTACGATGCATCCCAACATCCTGTTTGTCTTGCTAGCTGCTCTCCTGCACTGCTCAGAGTTAGTCATACATGCATCCACCATGACCCCTAGGTCTTTTTCCCCTATTGAGGCCTCTAGCGCCTCCCCTCCCAGGGTGTACCTGTGTTTAGGGTTTCCCCGCCCAAGATGCAACACCTTGCACTTGGTGATATTGAAATTTAATTTCCATGTGTGAGCCCAGCTTTCCAGGGTGTCCAGGTCCCCTTGCAGGGCCAACCTCCCCTCTTCTCCCTCAACTACTGCTCCCATCTTGGAGTCATCTGCGAAGAGACTCATTTCACACCCTATACCCTCCCTGATGTCCGATATGTATGCATGAAACAGGATCGGACCCAGGGCCGAGCCCTGTGGTACCCCACTACCAACCTCTCTAGGGTTCGAGAGCTCCCCACAGACCACTACTCTCTGGGTGCATCCAGCTAGCCAGTTTTCAATCCATCTGACCATCAAAGGGCCTACTCCTAACCCCATCAGTTTCTCCACCAGACCATTGTGGGGGACAGAGTCAAACGCCTTGCTGAAGTCCAAGAATAATACATCCACAGGCTTACCCCTGTCCAGTTCTGATGTTACCCATTCATAGAACTCCACAAGGTTGGTTTGACATGATCTACCTGGCACAAACTCATGTTGCCGACTATCCAGACCTCCCACCTCCTCCAAGTACACCCCCAATCGTTCCTTTAGTATACTCTCCATTAATTTTCCCACCACCAAGGTCAAACTGATGGGTCTATAGTTACCTGGTACTTCCCTCGACCCCCTTTATGGATTGGTACCACATGTGCCTCTCGCCCATCCCTAGGTACCCTCCCTGTCTCAAGTGACCTGCTGAAAAGCTCCTCCAGGGTGCAGCCAGTATGTCGCCAATTCCATAGTACTCTCGGATGAATGCCATCCGATCAGGGAATTGTCTTTCTTTAGGGCTTTGAGGGCTAACCACACCCTTTTGGTGGAGATAGCATCATCCGTCCCCTCCACCTTACTGGCCTTTTTATCCTTACCCAGATGTGACACCCCTGGGGTACCTCTCCCTCCCTCTTGCCCCATTTCTGTTGCTCCCCTGATCCCACTTACTGACGCTTCTATCCCCTTCATGCCTTGCTTTGTAGATATCCCATCCCCCTCCCTAGTGAACACAGAGGCAAAGTACTCGTTACATACCTCTGCCTGGTCCCTCGCCTCTTCCACCCACCCTCCTTTTTTTCTCAATCTGCTGAGATGGCCCTTAGTTTTTCTCCGCTCCCCAATGTACCGGAAGAACCCCTTTTCCCCTCCATGTATCCCCCGTGCCAGCTGCTGCTCTTTACTGGACTTTGCTCCCCTCACCATACAGGTGACTTTTCTAGATGCAAGCTGGTACATTTCCTTATCCCTATCCCCTCTTGTTGTTTTATATTTTTGTAGGCCTTCTTTTCTCTGACTGCTACCTGTACCTCACTGGACCATCAGCATGGTTTATGTGACCTTGCTCCTTATGTTTCAACTAGCAGATCCTGACTGCCTCATGAAGTCCCCATTTTATGACCTCCCATCTCCTTTCCACACTTGTCATTGAAGTAATCCCCTTCAAGTGATCCTGAGAATATTTCCCATGCCCATAAAGTCTGCCCCTGAAGTCCACTGCCAGTGTCCTAGATCTCCCCCCTCCCCATGCTTATTTGAAACCAGACAGTATTGTGGTCGCTCCCAGTTAGGGGGTCCTGTACAACCATGTCCCTTACCAGGTCCCCATCTGCCAGAACCACATCCAGGACATGCCCCTCTCTTGTGGGCTCCATCACATGCTGTGTTAAGAACACATCCTGGAAGCCATCCAGCAGCCTCTGCTCCTTGGCCACCTTAGAGGACATGGTTCCCCAGTTTGTACCTGGCATATTAAGGTCCCCATCAACACCACTCCTTCCCCTTTTGGTCCACACTGGGCAATGGTGTTGTCCAGCAAACCATCCTCTAGAACATCACTCATCCTGGGGAGCCTATAGCTACACCCCAGCTTGTACCTCCTGCTGGGGATGCGTGGGTGACCCATAAGGCCTCCACGTTTCCCTCTCCCTCTTCTACCCCTAGCAATTTCTATGTCATCTCTAATGAACGCCGCCACTCCACCCCTCTGCCCTCCTTTCTATCCTTCCTAAGCATAGTGTACCCCCATGCGATTTAGGTCCCAGTCATGGTTTTGTTGCACGTCTCATGACCGCCCGCCATCCACCCCAAACAGCATGGCCTGGAACTCTGGCATCTTGTTTCCCAAGCTCCTGGCATTTACTAACACCAACCCCTCCCTTATCCTGATCCTCTTTGTAGAACCCCACCCAGATTCCTTATACTTCCATCCTCCCTCTGCTCCTCCTGAAACCTCCACCCCCAGTCTGTTTCCCCCTCCCCCTTGGGCTTGAGGCTACTCCCTCATCTGGAGAGGGTTTCTGATCAGCCCTCCCTTATCCCTTCCCCCCTCACAAGTTTAAACCCCACCTTTCTTGTATGTAGTCAGCCATCCCCTGTTTAAGGACTTCCTTCCCTAATGGGGCAAGATGAAACCTGTCCTTGGCATATAGTCCCTTATCCTCCCAAACTCCATTCCAGTTCCCTAACACCCCCAACCCACTCTCTTCACCCCACTTCCTGAGCCAGTCATTAACCTCTGTGCACTTCATTTTTTTCTCCACTGGTACTGGCAATATCTCCGAAAAGGAAATGTTGCATCCATTATCCCGACAGACTCTGGCAAGTTCTTGGAACCTTGCTTGGATTTCCAAAACGCTATTTCCCTCTAGATCATTAGTTCCCAAATGCACCAGGAAATCCGGTTTCCCTCCACAATCCCTAACCATTTCATACACCATGAACTTTGCTCTGTGCACTGTCAGCCCAGAGATACTCACTACCTTCACCTGGCTATGGCATCCACCCCCCTGTCCCTCCCACTGGATACCCCTAATCATCGAGTCTCCCAATAACAGAACCTTAACACCGCCATCATCCTTATGGTTACCTCCACTATGCCCTCTCAGCCCCCCTTCCCCCCTTTATTCATGATCTCAGTTTCATGGGAGTCTTCCTGCCTTATTAGAGACCCCCTTGTCACCCTCCCCTTTCTGCCTCCCTTGCTATTTTGCCCACTTAACTCAAACCCCCTCTGAATAGGTGTCCCCTTTAACCCTCTCATATCCGAACCATTTATCCTGGCCCTGATGGTTTCCCCTTCCCCCACACTGCCATCCTTCCCCCTTGTAATAGTACCCCTGCCTCCAGAGGCTCTCCGTTGGTCCCCTTTAGCTAGGGCCCCATCCTTGGTACTGACCCCCCTGCTGAAGGGGGGCTCCTCTCCCACCTCCTTGTCTCCCAGTTTCTCTCCAATCGTGCTCTCCTCCCTCATGTCTGGAATATGTTGCATCTCCCCCATTTGCTTAACATATATGTTTCCCCTTCTCCCTCTGGGACTATTTCTATCCTTTCCATAGCGGTCTGTGATGCCCTATGGGTATCCGACTCCCTCCCCGCCTCTGTATAAGTTTCCTCATTTCCACCAACCTTCCTCCCCTCTAGGTTGCTAGTAGCTCAAATTTATTGTGACACTCTATGTCAGCCTCCATCAAGTAACCGAGTTTCCTCTGACTGCATCTCTAAACTGCCCTCTTCTTCCCCCTCTTGCTCTGTTCACCTTAGGAGCTCCCTTCCCACAGTCTGCTGTTTTGGGCTTCCTTTAACAGCCCTCCTGACTCTTCCCCTCCACTCTCTTTGTATTCAGAATGTTCACCCGTACGCTTTCCCTTAGCATCAACTTCCTATCTAAGGGCCTCTGTCCCTAATATCCCCCCTCCTGCTTGCTGTAACATAATGTTGTAATTTCAGAGCATTGCCCCAGCCTCCCTCAGCCCCACCCTTCTGCTGCCCTTATCCACACCTGTCATGGACACCCCCCAAGCTCCCCAGCTTACTCCTTAGCAATATACCTCACTCCTGATACAAGATAGCTGTCTACAGGTGGGCAGCCTCCCTCTCTCAGGCCCAATTAGAATTATTGCCATCCCACAGCCTGTGCAGCCTACAACCCTTCAGAAGATGCCTGCCATGGTGGAATATGGCAACCCTGTTTATCCCCCTCTGTTTATAATGGCACACCCCCTTTTCTCGGTCCCTTCCCCTGGAATACAGTTTCTCTCTATACTGATTGTAGTTTTTTACAAACCCAATTTCAACCCCACCAATAAAGTTCCCAAGTCTCACAAACACATACAGTCCAGTGTGTAAGCAGACATCAGGTACCATATGATGTCACAAGCCCACCAGCTCCTGTTGCTTTGAATTTCAGTCCCAAACAGAAATACTCGGCCCTTCAATCCCAACCCCCAGTGGCTTTTCAGTATTTAAGAAGGCCTACAAAACAGGGTGGGTGGAAGGGCTCTTACCAAGCACCAGGCAAACAACACATTTAAATTTCACTCTAATTAACCCTGCCAAACAACTGTCCCCAAGCCTCCAAAGTTACAATATCACAGCCCAAGTAACAGTTCTAATTCAAGGTAATAATTTTAACACATAGAACTAATTTCACTTACAAACTATTCAATATTTCAGTTAAAACAGAATATAACCCCAGACCTCTGTCCTACAAAGCCTGCTTAAGTTCCCAAGTGAACAATGAAGGCCAAGGTAATTCCTGTTTAAAGACAAGGTAATTGCAGCTAATGTCCCTTCCCCCTAAAACCAGGCAAACAACACATTTAAATTTCCCTCTAAGTAACCCTGCCAAACAACTGTCCCCAAGCCTCCAAAGTTACAATATCATAGCCCAAGTGACAGTTCTAATTCAAGGTAATAATTTTTAACACATTGAACTAATTTCACTTACAAACTATTCAAATATTTCAGTTAAAACAGAATATAACCCCAGACCTCTGTCCTACCAGCCTGCTGCTTAAGTTCCCAAGTTTTTAAGTAATATACTGTAGGTTTTGTTATTATTGATTATATGTTAAAAACAACATTCAGTTACAAGTTGTAGAAATTATTATATGTTATAATGACTTTTAATGAATTGAAATATATCTGTAACTTTTATTTTTTCGAAAATTCAATAAAAATGTATTCTGAAAAATAAAAAACTCAGGATTCTCCCCTAGTCTTCCTCTTTTCACTTATGTACCTAAAATAAATGTCCCTTTTCTTTACCTTTTGGGCTATTTTTCCTCAGTTTGTGCCTTTGTGCTCCTTACCACTTTCCCTGTCTCCTTCTGCTTCTCTTGATACACCTCCCTGTCCTACTACCTCTGTGTATCTTTATACCTCCTGAATGCTGCCCTATGTAGCCTTTACCTTTTCAGCCACTTCCTTTGAGAACCATAGCAGGTTCTTTTTCCTCTTATTTTTGTCCACTTCCTTTGCACAGAGGTTGGTTGCCTTTACTGTGCCTTCCCTTAGCCTAGCCCACTGTCCCCCGCTAGGTCTTCTCTGAGGCAGTCACCCATTGTTTTAAAAATCTGCCCTCCTGTTGTCCAGGACCCTTATCCTTATGTGGTTCACTTCCACCGCCATCCTTATGTTGAACCACGTTGTACGGTGATCACTGGTACCAAGGTGGCGTCCCACCTTGGCATCCAGAATACGGTCCCCATTAGTGAACACCAGGTCCAATGTTGCCCCACCCTGAGAAGGTTCCTTGACCGTTTGCCTGAGAAAAGTTCCCTGCAAGGATTTCAGGATGTCCCTGCTTCTGATGTGAAGCTGCAGCTGGGAGGCTCCAATCTGCATCCAGCAGACTGAAGGCCCTCACCAGCAGCACCTCACCCTTTTCTGCTATTGTGTTAATGGCTTCTCCCAGTACCTTATCTAATTTCTCCCCCTGTGTTGAAGGCCTGTAGATCACTCCCATGTGAATAGTGGCTCCATTTTCCATCTCCAGGGTGACTCACAGTCCTCTAAACTCTCCATACCCCCGATTTTCCTGCATCTCTGTTGCTTTAATACCCTCCCTTACATACAGCACCACCCCATCTCCCTTCCTTCCCTAGCTTTCCTTAACTGCGAGTAGCCTGGTATGGCCATGTCCCAGTTGTGGTTTCCTGTGCACCACAATTCAGTAATGGCTATGATATCCAGGTATGCCTCTGCCATGATGGCCTCTAGGTCTGGAATTTTATTTCCTAGACTGCTCGCATTTACAATCATGGCCTTCCACATTTTGCTACCACTCTGCTTGCAACCCCCTTTTTTCCTTTTTGCCCTGCCTCCTTATCCCCTCTCTTTTTGTAGCTTGTATTCCTGTCCCCTTTCATTTGCACTATTCTGCTTTTTTTCTTTATTTTGCACTCTGGGGGATTTGCCTCCCCCTCTGAGTCCTCCCTTCTTTCTGCTTCAGTTTGGGGCGGGTTATGCCCCCCCGCTTATTTCATCCGCCACCCCCATGCTAGTTTAAATGTTCATCAAAGTAACATTTAAACTATCCACTGAGGACTGTGATTCCCTTCTGAGATAGATGCAGGCCATAACCCCTGCACAAGCCCTTATCCCTCCAGGTTGGTCCCCAGTCCCAATGTAGCCGGACACCTACTCTCCACACCATTCCTTCAATCATCAGTTGTAGCTCCTGGTGCAGAAAACCCTATCCTTCTCCCTGTCATAGACAGGCAGCACCTCTGAGGATGCCACTGAGCATGCTACCTGCCTAAGATCTCTCCCCAGCTCTCTAAAATCTTGCTGCACCATCCCATTCCTGTCCCTAGCCAGGTCATTAATCTCCAGATGGACAATGACATCCAGCTCTCCCTCCTGCCTTGCCACCCTAGCGATCCTTAGGATCCACTTTCCATCCCTCAGAGCCAAAGCACCAGGTCATACCTCTCAACTGTCCCTGATTTTCAGGGACGTCCCTGTTTTTGCCTCAGAATTTTACTCTGTCCCTCCTAAAAATTGTGTTTCTGTGACCAAACAGCGGGGGTCATAAGCACAAAATGGCAAACATTCAAGTTACAAACTTCTTCTTCTTCCTTAGAAAATGCATTTTACACTAGCCCTTTATTCTACCAGCTTTCTGAATGAATATCTCAAATTGTGAAGAAGTGTCCCTGATTTTGGTCCTTTGTCCCTGATTTTTTTAAGCCTTGTCCCTGATTTATGAGGCAGGAGGTTGAGAGGTATGCACCAGGTTGGCAGCTCACCTCCTTCTTTCCCTTCCTTCCTGTTCCTAAATGTACCACCCTAACAATCGAGTTCCCCACCCAAACTTGTTTCCTCTGGTGTTGGGGTCTGCTACCTCTCACCTTGGGTCCTCGCCTACGGACGACCCTCACATCCTTGCTGGCCACTACCATGGGTGCCTCTTCCTAGTAACAGTATTGTCTTATCTCTCTGGTACCATACAGTGTAAATGTAAGAACTGGTGCCAATTATTTGGCCATGGTCTGACATTGGCTTGCTCCAGTATAATGTTTCTAGTGGTACAAAGCAAAAGTCAAAAGTTATAACCCACTACATTTTTATGTCACTGAATGCTACTATAAATTGAAGTTTATGATGAACATTTAACCAAAATAACTAAATGTTGTCACCATTAGAGCTAAACATAGGTAACAATACTCCTTTGATTCCCACCTGTTTAGCATTTTGTTGAAGAAAACATCATATTTATACTGAACTGAATTTGACTAACGGACTCTTCAACATCACTCAGACAGATTCACTGAAATATTCATGTGCAGAGATCCAACTTCCTCCACTGTGGCATTTGCTTTTCCTATCCTTCTGTGTCACTCAGCATTTGACATTTCACACGTCATCACAGTGTGTTGTGTAAGTGTTAAGCCAAGCATTTCCTTCTTATTCATTGAATAGATCTATAGAAACTGGAGAGTCATTGAAATGAAAAAAGAAACCGAGTGTTGACTCAACAAGAGGGAGGCAGTGGTAGGGGAAGGTTTTCAACAGATTGTAACCATTCAGACCCCCACTGTGCTGTAAATCTCACAGACAGAAACACAGAAACATAGAATCTGTCAGCAGAAAAGGACCCCTTGGCCCTCCAGTCTACCTAAGTGTTCCCTGACTGTTCTACATCCACAGACCATATGTGGTTTCAGGCGACACTCTCGCCTCCCTATCTCTACTCTGATATATGCCTTGGTTTATCCCATGCCTGCTTGAAGCCCCCGCTGATTTAGTCTCCACCACTTTGGCTGGCAGTCTGTTCCAGGCATCTATCACCCTTTCAGTGAAGAAATATTTTGTCACATCTGACATCCTGGTATGGCACATTGTGTGCCCACACAGCCTCGCCAGCTATGAATGTGCTCCAAAGATATACTCCACTGCCTTGTACAAAGATATATTTATTGTAGTATAAGGAACAAACGCCTATATTGTCTTATTGTCAGTCATGGTCTCAACACTTGAAGATACTCTAATGATGTATATCATGTTATATAAGGAAAATGTATAGTTGTCTGCTTGTACATTCTTGTATCTAACATTTAACTGTAAATAATGTCTCTTGCGATCTACAAATCCCACTCTATGTATCTTCACAATGCAATTTACTCTGTATATTATATTTACCTATAACTAATCCCGGGTCGCCCCTGAAAAAGGGACCTGTATTGGACCCAGTGGGCCTACCCTGTCAACAAACTTAAATAAATAAATAAATAAACATCTCTCCTGAACTTCCCCCCTTCAGCTTCATCGCCTGCCTCCGGTCCTGGTGTGCATTTTCTTATGGAAGAGACTCCCCTCCCATACACTGTTCAGCTCTGTGAGGTACTTGTAGGTTTCAAACATGTCACCTCTCTTTCTCCTCCCTTCCAGCATGTACATGTTGAGATCCCTCAGTCTCTCCTTGTAGGGCTTCCCCTATAAAT
Organism: Neoceratodus forsteri; assembly: GCA_016271365.2. Taxonomy (NCBI): domain Eukaryota; kingdom Metazoa; phylum Chordata; order Ceratodontiformes; family Ceratodontidae; genus Neoceratodus; species Neoceratodus forsteri. The sequence goes on along the minus strand of CM057453.1, from coordinate 1,453,100,563 downwards.
CCTGCACCATTTTAGTTGCCCTCCTCTGGACTGCCTCCACCCTGTCGATGTCCTTTCTAAGGTGCGGCAGCACCCTCCAAAACTGGACAAAGTGCTCCAGGTGGGGAAGTAGTGTATAGGGGAGCAGTACAGTGGGGCCACTATCTCCCTTCTCCTGCTGGAGATAACCCCCCTGCCCAGTGCATTGCAACATCCTACTAGCCCAGCCCATGGCCTGTTTCACTGTGCTGCCACCTTGAGGTCTACTGATATAATAAACCTGGGGTCCCTTTCCTATCTAGTGACTGTCAGTACCCCCATCCTATGCTCAGCACTGGGGTTCCTATGCCTTAGGTGCATGATTTTACACTTTTTGGCACTGAACCTCAACTGCCATGCCTTTCACCACTCCTCTGGTTCCCTATACATTGTCTCTACTCCCTCCTGGGTGTCCATCCTATTGCAGGTTTTGGTATCATCTGCAAAAAGGCATACTTTTCCATCCAGTTCCTCAGCAATGTCCCCTATATTGAGGAGGGCTGGTCCTAGTACTGAACCCTGTGGTACTCCACTGGTCACTCTTCCATCCTTAGAGTGTGAGCTGTTAACCACCACCCTCTATCTCCTATCTATTAACCAGTTTCAAACCCAGTTTACCAGCCCCCCAAGCTGGTCAACTTCCTTATCAGCCTCCTGAGTGGCACAGTGCTGAAGGCCTTTGCTGAAGTCCAGTACCTCTCCCCTGGTCACCCATTTAAAGAATTTCTATGTTTTTATGTTGTGGGATCTGCGCTGACCATCTGCCCCATTAAATGTTGGATTTGGTTCTCTAGAGGCTTTGGGAAGCCTGACAACTCTTCCACAAGGGAGCAAGCTGTGGGGGTAAGGTCACATACTGTATGGGTTGAGAGGTGCTCAACTTGTACATGCTGGAGACAAAGAGAGAGACAGGAGACAAGATTGAGACATACAGATATCTCCATGGGAATAATAAAGTAGACAGGAGAGAGTTGTTCATGCTGACTGGAACACAAGCATCAAAGGGACAGTGAACATTGTTTAACGAGAAGTAGCACACTATTTATTTACTGAATTTTGATAACTGGGTGGGCCCACTGAGCCCTGAAGGTCCCTTTTTCAGGGGTGACCCAGGAGACAGAAACAGTACAATACAGTCAGGTAGTACAGGGTGCAGAGAAAGTAGACATGAAATTCAAGGTTACAATAAAGGCAATATTTTAATATATTGAACATAAGTGCAACAATTGAGGGAGTTGAGGCATGCTTTTGGAGTCATTTTGGGTGAGAAAAGGAGAGGGATTGGTGTAGGATGTGGGACCGGGGGTAACTATCCAATACCCTGACAATGGCATGAGCTTGCCCCAAGCAGGTGGGACTTCAGCCTTGTGCGAAAGTTTAACAGCGATGGGGCTTCCTGTACTAAAGCGGGGAGAGTGTTCCACAGCTTAGGGGCAGTGTGAGCGAAGGATTTGCCTCCCATGTAAGTCTTGACTCTGGGGATTGCTAGTAGGGACTGACCGGTGGTCCTGAGTATACGAGGGTTAGACTTAGGAATGATTATTCTTGTAAGGCTAGGTGGGGCACCCGGGTGCTGCAGTTTGTAAGCAAGGTAGAGCAGGGGGTACTGAAGACGAGCCTCAAAGGAAGGCCATTGGAGCTGGCCCAGCGAAACGCAGGGGTGGCTTCTTGGGTGACTCAGTGTTGCAAACCTCGCTACCTTGTTGTACAGGACCTGAAGCCTGCCGACCTCATGCTTTGACATACCCTGAAGTACAGGGACAGCATATGTTAATGTAGGAAGGAGGACATGGAGGCAATTGCTCGCCTTGCCTCCAGGATAAGTTGTTTTTTTTAGCTGGTACAAGGTGCCAAGTTTGCCATGGATAGACCTAGTTACCTGGTCTACGTGGGACTTAAAGGTGAGACCTTGGTCGATAGTTAGGCCAAGGTATTTTATGTTGTCTACAATGTCTATACTCTTTCCAGCAAGGGAAGTTAGTTGTAAGAATTGGTCCTGTCCTGGCCAAGGGATCTAGGGCCAAACAGTAAGGCTTTTGTTTTTGCTGTGTTGAGGACCATTCTGTTAGATGTAAGCCAGGCCTCAAGTGTATTTAGGTCCCCTTGGAGGAGAGGGCCCAGGTTCTGGAGGGTAGACATGGACCGGTAGATGACTGTATCATCAGCGTATTGAACAACTGAGCTATCCCCGCAGTGATGGTTAAGGTCGTTTGTGAAGATAGAGAACAGGAGGGGGCCAAGAATTGAGCCCTGAGGCACCCCCTCCTTGATGGGAAGAGGGTCAGATAGCTCTCCCTTCCAAATGATCCTCTGGGACCTGCCTGATAGGTAGCTCTTGAACCTGTTTAGGGCCTGGGCATCAAGACTTATTTCGTGAAGCTTAGTTAGAAGAAGGTTGTGGTCCACAAGGTCAAACGCCTTGGACAGATCTGTAAAGATTGCAGTCATCAACATGCCTATGTCCAATGCCCTGAATACATCCACTGTGAGATTGATGAGTGCCACATCTGTCCCATGGTTTGCCCGAAAACCATGCTGTGAGGGGGCTAGGAGTTGGTGGAGTTCAAGGTAGTCTCTCAGTTGCCCGTACACTAGCCTTTCTTGCAGTTTAGCAAGGGTACATAGCAAGGAGATGGGCCTATAATTGCCAATTTGTTCGCGCAAGCCACCCTTGTGAATGGGGACCACATTGGCCACCTTCCACTGGTGCGGAACGTAACCTTCACATAGAGACCTGTTGATGAGCACTAAGCCAATGCTTGTTTCCAGATGCAACCTGGGAGCACAAGGAAGTTAAATGACTTGTTCAGTGTCACACAGTGCACACCTAGGCAGCTGTGGGATTCAAACCCAGGTCTCCAGATCTGCAGCTCAGAGCCTGAACTCACTGCACTATACTACCTCTGAAACACAGTGAAGCTGAGGAGGGTGATGTAAGAGGCACATTAGAAAACATTTGTTCACTTAAAGAGTGGTGGAGGGATGGCATAGACTGCCAAGGTAGGAAGTCTGTGCAGAATCTGTTAAGGGATTCAAACATGAGTGGGGCAGAAACATGGTCTGGTTAGGACAATATTTTTTATTTATTTTATTTCATAAATCGGATTTACAACCTTTGAGTCAGAGACTCATTTACAAAGGCACCTCGTCGCAGGGAGGGTAGACAACAATTGTCGGTGAAGTACAACATTGGAGGACGATACAGGTGAGATACAATAAAAGAGAAATACAAAGCAATTCCAATATTACATAGAAAAAGGAAAAAGACCAGAGGCTTGCAATTAATTGCAGTTTCGATCTAACACTCATATAAAATAATAAGGCACACTCTAGAGGGTCTATGGAGCGAGTACTTGGGGAGAGTGAGGACCAGGGTTGCTGGGGGGGGCCGTCTGGGAGGACGTTGTCTGATACAGAGTGCCAGATGAGTTCAGGCTCTGTGGCAGTCGGGGCACTTACAGTTCCGAGTGTCCGTGAGGTGGTTACGGAGGGCAATTTTAAAAGGGACGATTTTGGGAATGCTTGTGATATGAAGGGGAAGGGAGTTGTACCAGGAGGGGGCTCTGTAGTGGAAGGACCTTTGGGCGGGGGGGGTAAGGAGGAGTGAAGGGTTGTAAATGCCTTCACAATCAACACAGATAGGTAGGGCTGGCAGAGCTTCCAAGTCAGCACTCCTCAAATGAGGGCGATCTCCCAATTCTGACCAGTAAAATTAGGGAGACTTTCACAAGGCCCTAATGTATGTGCCAAGCTGAATCTAAGTGCTAGAAATGCATTGCTAACATAATTTAAAGAATGAACGAATAGTCTGTTCTTGGATTCTGATGATTTTAGGGACATGAACTGGTGCCATAAAAAGCAGGGGAAATCTGCAAAAATATGGCAAAATCAGGGAGACTCCCTGAAAATAGGGTGAGTTGGAAGTTATGGGCTGGGCAGACTCAATGGGCTGCAGGGTCTTTTTCTGCTGACGGATTCTGATTCTAGGTGGTGAAAGAGCTGGCAGGTGTCCTGGAGTTGATAAGGAGGTCTCCAGAGTAAGGCAGCAAAAAGTAACATAGAAACATAGACTTTGATGGCAGATAAGGACCACTTGGCCCTCCCAGTCTGCCCATTTCCCTACCTATTGGATAAGCTGCAGATTCTAGTTAACCAACAGCCTACTTCCTGCAACCCCCCACTACAATTGCCTTATGTCTGTCCTATGCATGTTTGAATTCCCCCACTGTTTTAGACCCAGTAACCTCCCCAGGAAGGCGGTTCCATTCATCCACCACTCTCTCCGTGAAAAAAAATTTCCTCACATTACCCCTGAGCCATTCCCCTCTATCTTTAAATTGTGCCCCCTTGTTCTTACACATCTATTTTTCTGAAAGATGCTACCCTCCTGGACTTTGTTGATTCCCCTGAGGTACTTGAAAGTTTCTATCATGCCCCCTGTCCCTCCTTTCATCAAGGGTATACATATTAAGCTCTCAGTCTCTCTTCATATGGTTTCTGATGCAGACCCTGCACCATTTTAGTTGCCCTCCTCTCGACTGCTTCCATCCTGTCTATGTCCTTGCATAGATGGGGTCTCCAAAACTGCACACAGTATTCCAGATGGGGTCTCACCAACTGTCTGTACAGAGGGATAACCACTTCTCTTTTTCTACTTGTGATGCCCCATCCTATGCATCCCAATATCCCCTTGGCTCTCCTTATTGACTTCTCACATTGCTTACCCACCTTTAGGTCGTCTGATATGACTACCCCCAAGTCCCTTTCCATTTTTGTTGTTGTTTGTACCTCCCATGCTATTGTGTACTCTTCTCCTGGGTTTTTGTTTCCCAGGTGCATTACTTTGTACTTCTTTGCATTGAATCTAAGTTGCCATATGTCTGACCATTCCTCCAACCTTGCCAAGTCCCTTCTCATCCTTTCTACCCCCCTTGTGTATCAACTCTGTTACATATCTTTGTGTCATCTGCAAAGAGGCATACCTTTCCTTCCAGACCCTCTGCAATGTCACCTATAAAGATGTTAAAGAGGACTGGACCCAGTACTGAGCCCTTAGGTACTCCACTAGTAACCCCCCTTTCTTCAGAATGTGTTCCATTCACTATTACCTTCTGTGTTCTGTTGTGCAGCCAGTTTGCTACCCAGGCTACCACCCTGGAACCCACTCCCAGGCTAGCTAACTTGATTATTAATCTTTTGTGCAGGACTGTTTCAAATGCCTTGCTAAAGTCTAGGTAGGCCATATTCACAGACCCTCCCTGGTCTATTACTTTGGTCACCCAGTCAAAGAAATCAATTAGGTTCATCTGACATGATCTTCCTGCTGTAAATCCATGCTGCTTTGGGTCCTGTGCCCCGCTGACCTCTAGGTACTCAACAATTCTTTCTTTCAGAAGTGATTCCATCATCTTCCCTACCACTGAGGTCAAACTTACAGTATCCATTAAAAAAAGAATAGACTTAAGCAGGTGCGCATACCAGCAGCGATAGGTCCAAGCTTTGAAAAAGGGTCCTGTTGATACTGGAATGGGCTACTAAGTTAAAGGAAGCTGTCTACAAGCAAATAGATCACAGCCCTTCCGTACCTGTTATTTTAAAATAAATATAATATCTCTGCATAGTGAAAAATGCTAAAGTTCTTTTCAGTTATATTGGAAATTTATAATGTTGAAATACTATGTAGTTTAGCCATCAAAGAAAGGTCCTGTTAATGCAGGATCCTTCGTAATGCTGGGTCTGCACCATCAGTTAAGTTCAGGCTCACTTATCCCATCCTGACCAGAATGCGGCAGTCTAAGAAAAGTAAGCTATCAGAGAACACCATTCAGAAGATTTTGTTTTCAATATATTTGCCCAGGAGAGTCCAGCTGAAGTGCAACATCTCATTTTCAGTGGGCTCCTGCTTCTATCCAGTTCTATACTACAGCTCTGAGAGGTTTGAGCCAAATACATAACTGGAGGGCTTTGCCTGTTGTTTGGTGGGGCAGCCTCTGACTCCTTCATGCCCCCCACCAAGTGATACTTAAACCTTGCATGCCTAAGCCTTGCTCAGTCTGTAGTGGCTGCCTGCTGTCTTTACCTCCCCTCAGCTCCCCATGGCTGTTGCTGTACTCTTCAGTGTCCTGCTCACCCTCTAAAGTTCTCTGCTCCTTAGGACTCATCTCATCATCTTGTCACACATTGTGACTACTTGTGCTGGGGCTCCCTTCTGTTGCTGTTCCTGCAACTCCTGCCACCTGCTACCTCCTCTGCGGTGTGCCCTGGGTGGACTACCAGCAGCCCTGCTTTCTGCTTCTGTGTGGTCCTGCTTGCTGCTGTTGTTCTCCCTGCCAGGTAGGAGCTGTTCTTCTTTTGCTTGCTGCCTCAGGAAGGCTGCTGGCTTTGGCCTTGGTTGTTGTGGCTGGTGACTTTTCTTCTGCTTGACTGCTGCCATCCCCCCCCCCCCCACTGCTGGTCTTCATCTGCCTCACGCTTTCTGGCCTTCCACCCTGCTCTCCTCCTGGGTCCAGCTCCCTGACCACTGGCCACTGTGCTGCATCTGTGCTTTTGTTGTTCCTTTGGGCCCATCACTCATTCCCTACAACCTGTACTAAGTTACATTCTCCTTACCATACTAGATATCCAGGCATTTGTCCTGCTTTCCAACCGCATACTACCTACCATGGCATTCATTTCCTTTGCCTTGCTGGGTGCCTCCTTCTTACAATAAGTCTACCTGTGCTCCTCTCCCACTTACCTCCCTTCATTAGTAATATCCCCATTTGTTTCCTGCTCCTTGTGGGGATTAGCCCAAGAAATCAATGGGCTTGCTCTGCTTCTATGAAGTCCACATCTAGAGAGGGGTACCCTCACCAAACAAGGGTCCTTTTAGCTGTACAGACCAATTCGGCAGCACCTTTAAACAGTCCCATCACCCCTTTACCACTCTGAGGGTAGGTCTCTTGCTACAGGAGTTCATTTAGCCATGCAGACTGACTGAGCAGCAACTCACGGTGCAGCATTTATAACTTCCTACTTCTTCAGGGTAAATTTCTCTCTGTGTGGGGGCCCATTTAGACATACAGATCAACTCAGCAGAATCTCTCAGTGATTTTTCTATGTTGCCTCACGTGCCTTGAGGATAGGGCTTTTGCCTTGGGGGTCCCTTCAACCATGCAGATTGACTTGGAGGCACCACTCAATGCAATCCTCTCAGCATCTGGCTATGGCCCACTTGGTCTTATCCATATTCCCCATCCATTAGTTTGCCTGTCATAATCAGTTACAGGTTATGCATTCTCTCAGACCTGAGGTCAGGCATAAGCCATCCAGCAGTCACTACTCTCCTCAGCCCTATGTTTTGAGGGAGGGTTTCTCTTCACAGATGTAGGGGGCCCCTCTGGCAGTACAGATCAACTCAGCAGCATCTCATGGAATTAGAGGGATAGAGTGAGAATATTTTCATCCAAATGCCTCCCTGGAATTGGACTGATTTTACATTTGACAGTGATCAGAGCTGTCATAAATGATAGCACAAGCCAAGAGGGATGCCAACCAAGGCCTTGATTCCCCAGCGGTTTCCTGAACAGGGAGGTTTGCCTCTCCTCTGTACCAAAGGCCACAGTTTTAATATCGATTAATTTTCCACCAAAAATTGGAGCCAGATGGTTGTCCTACATCTCAGTTCTGCCATTTGTTGCATAAGCATTCTACATACTGCTGTACCTACCACACTGCCTCAGTACCCTTCTTCAAATAATTTTCTTCCCACAATCATTACAGTCTAATTAAACATTACCAAGCCTTCCTTATGTTCCCTAAGCAGCCCTACGGATGGAGCCCGATGGTCCACTAAACCGGTGACTGTGGTGAGGTTTGAATCTGTGATCTCTTGTCTCAGCTCAGTGCTCTGACTACTAGACTACAGTGCCTTCTGAATGCAGTACAGTAGCTGAGATTTTACTTTTGTGATTAAAGGGTTCAGTCTATTATTTGGTGGGACAGCGGGTGACACTCGCCTTGCCCCTCCCCCACTGAGCTGCACTTAAACCACACATGCCTAAGCTTCCTTGGGATGCTCATTTCATTAAGGCAGCCACTCAGCTCCAGTTTTTGCTTGCCCATCCTGTCTGTCCTGCTCCTCTTACCTTTGACTTGCTTCCAGCTTCTGTGTTCCAACAACCTGTCTCACTTCCTCTATTCCTCTGTAACTAACCAATCCACCAGGGCATCCCATTGTGAGTGGGACTAGGTCGGTAACTGAAAGTCTGTCTCAATTTGTGGATTACCATTTGCGTCCTTTTAACTTGCCTTAACTTGGTGTAATTGAACAGATGAAGGCATTGGCCCATCATGACTATTTTTTTTTGTTAGTTGTTTAACCAGGACTAGCACACTAAGCTGAAAGCTTTTTTACAGGTGCGACCTGGGAGCGCAGGGAAGTTAAGTGACTTGCTCAGGGTCACACAGTCTGCAAGTGGAAGCTGTGGGATTCAAACCTAGGTCTGGTCTGCTGGATGTCACCAGATTTGCAGCTCAGAGCCTTAAACCACTGCGCTATACTGCCTCCACTGTTCCCCACGCAATGTGGGACATAGTTAATAGTTTTCCCCAATCCAGATATCCAAATTATTTTTAAATCTAGTAATGTTTTCTATGTTAATCAAATCCTGAGGAAGCATATTCCATATTCTAGGGGCCCTAATGGTAAAGAAATTACCGCTTATGTTAGTTTTATAAGACTTGACCTCAAGTTGTTTGTTATGTAACCTTGGGACTAGTCTTCTATTTGAGTAAGATAGTCCACATTGTTTCATCATGTCAGGTGATTGGAGTAAATTATAAACCAAAAGCATGTCCCCTCTTATTCTTCAACTTTGAAGTGAGAAGAGTCCAGTAGCCTTAAGTCTTGAAGGGTAATCAAGAGATGCCAATCTGGGCACTATTTTAGTGGCCCTCCTCTGGACATGTTCCAACTGTGCCATGTCACTTTTAAGCCCTGGATTCCAAACAGAGGACCCATAGTCTAAATACGGTCTAATATAGGCCCTATAAAGTGGTATGAGGCATTGTTCAGAATGGTTTATAAATGTATGTTTAATTTGTCTCATAAGACCATTTGCTTTGTTGGAGGTTATGGTACAATGATCCCTTGGTGTGAGCTTATTGTTGACAAACATACCCAGATCTTTCTCACATCTAGATGTTTTAAGTGGTAAGTTATTAAGATAATATATATTATTTGGATTATTTTTACTAAAATGAATAACCACACACTTATCCTGATTAAAGTACATGTTATTTTGTTTTGCCCACTGTTCAGCTTTTTCCAGGTCAGCTGCCAAGGATGCTATATTATCATAATTGTTGACCTTTCCTCCTACTTTCATATCATCAGGAAATTGGGCCATATAAGTATTAGGCCCAGGCTATAAATCTTGTATAAAAAGATTGAATAATGTGGGTCCCTAGACTGAGCCCTGAGGAACCCCACTCGACACTGTTCCATAGTCAGACAGTGCTTCATTAACTCTAACTCTTTGAGTCCTGTTGGTCAACCAGTCTGATGTCCAGTTTACTATGTCTGGGGACAAACCCATGTTATACATTTTAGTTGTGAGTTTATTATGTGGGACTTTGTCAAATGCTCGGCTAAAGTTGAGTAATATAAAATCGGTTGGAATACCCATATCCATGAGTGCACTAATTTTATCGGAAAATGATATCAGATTAGTTGTACATGAGTGCTTTGGTGTAAACCCATGTTGTAAGGAATCTTGAATACCCAATATTGCACATTCCTGATCAATTTTCAACTTGATTATCCTTTCCATTAGTTTTCCTACTACAGATGTCAAACTAATGGGGCGGTAGTTCTGGACACTGCCTCTGTTGCCCTTCTTGAATATTGGGGTGACAACTGCTGTATGCCACTCATCAGGTATAGAACTTTCTTGCAGGGATTTATTAAATAACAGTGCTAAATGTTTGGAAATGGTCTGAGAGGTCTCAATCAGAAACCAAGGATGAATATTATCAGGTCCTGGGCTAGTATTTTTATTTAATTTTTCCATTGCCTGTAAAATATCAGGTATTGTAATGTTATGAGCACTAAGTGTATATGGATAAACTGGAGTAGTTGTAGTTTGTTTTGAAAATACAGAACAAAAATAATTATTAAAATGACTGGCAGTGTCGATGTATGATAGTCTAATAACATTATTAATTATAGGCCCTATAGTCCTTGAATTATTACTTTTTTTGTTATTTATATTTATTTATTGAGAGAATCGGAATTACAATCCTTTGAGTCATAGACTCTTTTGCAAAGGCTCCACGTCAGTACAGGAAAGCACAAACATTACATTAATAACAGTAATACATAGATCACTCAGTACAGTGTATTTACATTACATATTAATTACCATCTCAAAGGCCTGGGAAGACCCTGAGTCACAGTTGTGAGGCAAGTCTGGTTACAGAAATTCGGAGGATCGTAAACAGAACCCTGAGTCAGAGTGAAATTACAGCTGGATAGTGGGAACTAAGGATGTAGTCATAGGATAAGCTAGGTCTTTATCCATGACTGTGCTATCTTTGGTGAACTGACAATGGAGAGAAGTATTAGCTACAGCCACAGGTATCAGAGTCAAGGAGAAGGTTCATGATACCAGCTTTGAATTGTCCAAGACTAGGGGCCTGGGAGATGGAGGGTGGTAGGTCGTTGAGCCAGAGGGGAGCACGATAACGGAAAGACCTTTGCCCTAGAGAGGTCCTGCATTGGGGAACTAGGAGGGAGGTAGTAGTACGGTGCCTAGTGGCCTATTTATGTGATACTGGCTGAATGAGGGGGTGGAGGCCTATGGGTGTTAACTTCCTAAGTATTTTTTTGGCTTGGAGGCATGTGTGGTACTTAAGCCTCCCTTCGAAGGTCAGCCAGTCTGCAAGCTTGTAGAGCTGGCACATGTGGGTTAATCTATCGCAGCCAGTGACCAGATGGCAAGCTCTGTTGAAAGCTAGGCTGATGCAGTGTAGGGCAGTTTGGTCTGCAGTGCTGTAGATTACAATGCCGTAGTCCACCAAGGAGAGGACAGAGCAGGATACAGCGAGATGCAGGGCCTGAGGAGGTAGGCAGTGCTTATGTCTATATAATATCCCCAGTCTGGTATTTACAGTGGAGGAAACGTGTTGAATGTGTGTGTGGTAGGTGAGGGATGTGTCCAGGTGACGCCTAGTTATTTGAAGGTAGAGACCTGTTCGAGAAGGAGGATCTGCGCATTGGCTATGGTAAGGGGGGTGCTACAGAGAGGGCTCTGACGATGGGCAAAGATCATGGACTTTGTCTTGTTGTAGTTGAGTATTGGGTGATGCTCAGTGAACCAGGATTCTAATTCTTTGAAAAACCTTGTAGGGCAGATTGGAGGGAGTGAGGATGGGGGTGTTTCCAGAAAACAACTGCGTCGTCAGCATAGAGTAGGAGCTTCCTACTACAGGCTTGAGGGAGGGAGTTTAGGAAGAGAGTGAAAAGCAGTGGTCCTAGAATAGACCCTTGCGGGACACCCGTTAGGACAGGTTTAGTGGAGGAGAGAGTGGTGTTGATTTTGACCTGTTGCATCCAGTCGGAGAGAAAGTCTTTGGGCCAGGAGATGGTCTCAGGGGAGAAATAGTAGGTGGGAAGGGAGTGGAGAAGTAGGGCATGATTGACTGTGTCTAACGCTTTTGTCAAGTCGACGTAGATTGCACCTGCTACAGAGCCCTGTTCCAGGGCTTCATGTACAGTATGTACGATGTAAATTCGAGGAGGGCAGTTGTGGTACTGTGACCCCTCCTGAAGTTTTAACTGTTACCCTAAATTTATAGAGTAGGATATTTTTCTGTATTATTGTACTTTTTTTAAGTTTCTTAAATAATTTAACTTTCCATTTTATCTGAGATTCAATAGTTTTATTAAACCATGGGGGTATTTTGCCCTTATTGTTACATTTTTTTTTTTATTTGGAATAAAGAGCTTCTAAATTCTGAATTATATTTTTAAAGATGATCCACGATTGCTGGGTTGATATAAAAAAGTAAATCCCAATTTATATTGGCTAAATGCTTATTAATGTAGGAAAAATTAGCTTTATTATATAATTCTTTGTATTCGTACATTTCCTTTGGTTAGAGATGTCTTACTGTATTTCAAGGCATACTGAGGAATGATCACTTGAGCCCAGTGGATCCCAGACATGAAGATTTCTAATATACGTATCAATATTAATGAGTAATAAATCCTAAATATTTGTACCCCTGGTAGCTTCCGTAATCAATTGTTGCAACCCTGTATTGATAACAGCATCCACTAGAAGTTTATCTGCATTAGATTGACCTGCCAATGAATCCCAATTGATATGGGGCAGATTAAAATCCCCTAGAATAACAACATCCTCGGTATCTGAGAAGATAGAAATATGTTCAATTATACTGGATGTATAATCCAAGTCTGCTGACAGAGGTCGATATAGATTTACAACAGTAATATATGACTGTCCTTTTAGTTGTATTTTAACCCATATACTCTCAGAAGTAGCAGGATGATGCACCTCAAAGGAGGGAATATCATTTCTGACATATATGCATACACCACCACCATGTTTATTTGTTCTGTTCTTGCAATAAAGTTTGTAATTGGGGATGCCCTTAGACCACACTGAAGCCAAGTCCTACCAAGTTTCAATAATACCTATGATACCAATATTTAAAGTTCTGCATTTAACCTCAAGCTCTGCTAATTTTACTTGGTTTAATGATCTTGCATTAAGGGCCAAAAATTTACATGTATCATGGTTAGTTTGTTGTAGCTGTTTTAGAGACCTGGTTGCATTCCCAGTCTCCCCCTCAGACTTTAGTTTAAACGTTGGTTAATAGTGGCAGTAATGCTCTTCCCCAGTATTGTACTTCCCCTTCGACTAAGGTGTAAACCTTCCCAGCAGTATAAAGAATTTCTATCTTGAAATGTTTCCCAGTGTGTAATGCATGGGATGTCCTGACTGAGACACCACTTCCTAAGCCATTCATTAATGATTTTGATGTTACGTATAATAGTTGGTGTGGCCCTTGGTACTGGTAGGATTTCTGAGATACAGATGGAACATCCTTTTTCAACTAAAATATTGGTTGATGAAACATAATCCTGCTGTAATTGTTTAATGTAGGTACAATTAATGTCATTGGTTCCAGCATGGATGACAAGTGGATTGTTTCCTGCTTGATGTAAAATATTGGGTAGCATAGATGTAATGTCTGAAACCTTGGCACCTCTTAAGCTGGAGCAAGTACGATTCTCCTTATCAACATTACAAAGTGCTCTGTCAATATGTTTGATAATTGAATCCCCCAATACTAACACCTGTCTAGGGGAAATAGGGGCACTGGAGGTTACTACTGGCGAGGAAAGGGACTCAGAGAGATTGGGTATGGTTTTATCACTGAACGTACATGCTTCACTAGGGGATGAGCTTAGAGGGGTAGACACAGGTCTACATTTATTCAGTTTTGCTGGGGCAGTTGGTTTTGCTGATGGTAAATCAGGGGGTGATATTTGAGCAAAACTGACCTCTGTGTCCTTAAATTGCCTGAATCTATTATGAGTTTCAATAGATGTACTGTTGAAAATCTGACCTCCTCTCCTTTTTTTTTTTTAGATTTGATAAGAAAGGCCCAACCATCATTATCAGTGATGGTCTGTAGTTTATCTTCACCTAGTAAAATGGGAGTAGTAGAAGGTGACAAACCGTCATTGTCAGTGAGGGTTTGTGGTGTCTCCTCACCTGAAAGAATAGAGGGAGAGACAAGAGGGAGAGGATGATAAAGAGGATATAATCTTTCTTCCATGTGGTCAATGTAACTCTCTAATTCCCTAATGTCTGTGGGTACCTGTTTGGCTCCTAACAGGAGTGCTATTTCCTCCTGCAATGTAGAGATCAAAATACATGTACTGCATGCAAATTCATTCCCAAGGGTCCCTTCACAGTACATTAGGCAATGTGAGCGGTCTGCCTTCTTATTTACAGGTTACTATGGATATTTTGAAGGTTTTGGAAGAAATACATTTAAAAGATGACTGTTTTTTAGTAACAGTGGACGTTGAAGCATTGTATTTGAACATTCCCCATAAGGGCACTCTGGATGCTGCTGCTTTATTCCTTAATTCCAGGGGGGAGGGGGTTATACCTGGCACTGCATTTTTGTTAAAATTATTAGAATTTGTTTTGAAGGACAATGTTTTCTTATTTAATAAAGATATGTACTTGCAGGTTAAGGGAACATGTGCCCCCCTCAATTGTGAATTTGCATATGGGGGCTTGGGAAAATGACCATGTCTTGAATGCAAACAGAAATCCATTTTTTGACAAAATAAGCCCATGGAAGCATTATATTGATGATTTGTTCTTAATATGGGAAGGAAATGAGATAGAATTAAAGTAATTTGTTACTTATTTGGAGGATTTAAATAGCAATCTAAGATTTTCATATCAAGCGTCACAGGATAGTATAAATCTTCTGGATTTAAAGATTAGTAAAAAAGACACTGTAGCTATTAAGACTGGAATTTTCAGGAAGTCTACTGATGACAATACTTTGTTACGAGCTGACAGTTGCCACCCAAGACATATAGCTATGAACATACCTAAGGGTTAGCTTTTAAGGATCTGATGCAATTGCAGTGACACACATGATTTTAAAACAGGAGCAGATGATCTAAGCCATCGTTTGGAAAACAGAGGCTATAGAAGACAGGATATTGAGGGAGGGAGGAATTTTGCAACATGCAAAGACAGAAGGGAACCTCTGGAGAAAAAGAAGCACAATACACAGGAAGTTGCCCAAAAAAGATTCAATATGGTCATGACGTACTCTACACAGGCAGGGAAGATTGAAAAGATTATCAAGGGACGCTGGAAAATCTGAACAAGTGATCCAGGGCTCCTGGATGTTGCTTTGACACCTCCACATATGGCTTTTAAGAAAGCACCCACTATAGGAGACAAATTGATGCATAGCCATTTTGTAGATCAGGAACATGACCAGAGTACCTGGCTGCATAAAGCAGCAGTAGGCTGTTTTGCTTGCAAAATATGCAGTGCCTGCACATATGTGAAACAGAGTAAAGAATGTATTAATCAAATGAATGGCCATAAATATGACATACGTCAGCTGATTACTTGTAACACTGAAGTAATTATCTACATGGCTACATGTAGCTGTGGAGTTTTTTATATAGGATAAACTAAAAGAGCTTTTAAAATCCATCCATGTTAGAGAACATATAAGGGCAATTGAAAAGATGGATTTAACTTATGCCACTGCAGCACATGTGGCCATGACACAAAATATCGGAATACATAAATTTAATTTTCTAGGTATTGATAAGGTATGTCATAGACCACGGGGGAGGGGAGGGGTAATTTCAATGACCTGCTACTTACAAGGGAGGCATTTTGGATAATAAACATGATGTATGCTTCTTTTTTTTTTCTCTCCTGCCTCATCTGTGAAATTGCTGTATATTTATCTACCTGAGCTCTGTTTTGTAATCTGCTTCCTTATTTCAATGTAACCTCCCGGGTCGCACCTGAAAATAGGCATCTGTTTTGTCTCGTCTGCTTACCTGGTTAACAAAAACTAAATAAATAAAATAAATAAATGAACGATAAGGGCAAAAAAATCAATAAATAGAGCACAGCCACTGTAGTGGTACTAGTAGTATGCTACTAAACACAATGGTTTGAATGCAGCTTTGAAATTAAATCCTTCCTTAAAAAGAGAAAGAAATACTGTGACAGCCTTGTTGGCTGATCCTGCTGTTTGTGAGATTGATGTTACTAACAGGAATGGTATCCTTATATATTTCTTTCTTTTATTTTTTATTTTTTGACTGTGATAACTGGCAAAGATGTTAATCACTTCTCTGTTCCTTGTTTTCTTTCCTTCTCCTCCTTACCTTCCTTCCCTCTCCCTCCCCTTTCCCTTTTTTTCCCCATTCCCATCCTCCTTCCCCTCCTCCCTCCTTCTTTCTCTCTACCTTCCCCTATTCCCTCTTCCCCTGCTAATGTGTGGGTTTGTGAATTTATGACATTGACTAATGTTTGTTGTTTATATATTGTGAAATAGAGTTAGCACTTTATATGGGTATGTTTCAGATATTTTCTAACCAGTGGGGATAGAGGTATTATTATGATATCACTGCTTTGTAGTTTGAATGGGCTATTTAACTGACATGGGGTGGGGTGATTTTAACCTTTGATAAAGGATGAGTGGTCATCCGAAACACGTCAAGTTGCTCTTTATTATGCCATTATTTAAATAAAAATTTTTTTGTGACAAAGAAGACCGGTGCCCTTGTCTATATTCGAGGTGTCAGTGCTCTACTTTTTTGTTAAAAAGGTCCTCTGTGAGGGTATCACGTCAATTCATCGCAAACAAAACAGCGCACGCATTACAGCGCAGATGAAATAGCGAATTAAAATTCAGCGTAATTGGCAAATCATTGTAAGTGTCAGCTCAGCGCATCAGACATCAGTTCAACAGACCAATCATCGCTAAGCTAAGAAATCGGCTATTACAATGCAATTTATGTTACCACCAGCTTCCACAGGGTTCTGTTTGGTTTTGCATCACTTTGACCCCTCTCTAACATTCGCATGTTCCAGCAGTACTGGGTCCCCTTGCATGTGTTCGTGTTCTTTAGTTCTTTTTTTTTTCTCTCTCTTTCTGTATTTTTTTTTCTGTGCACTCATTCAGTTGGTGCTTGATCCTTTCTTTAGTTAGAGCTCCCGCTGTATGGCTTCCGCTTTAGTATGTCTAAAGCTATGCCTGCTTTTTGGTTTGCCCTTTATATCTATGTCTGTCAGTTCGTCTCTATGGGGATTACTTCTTTTTCTGTTTTAACTTCCAGCAGCATGGGAATTTTGTGTTGCTATCTGGTAATTAGTGACTTGCAGGTTTTTATAGAGATGGCTATTTGATGAATTGGTGTAACGATGAATTCTGTTTCGCTGATATTGACGCCAGGTAATTGTACGCGCTGAAATATTTTGCGATGAGTTGACATGGAACCGCTTTGGAGTACTTTGTTGTTTAAAATGAGCAGAGTGATTCAGGTATTTGCTAATGAGGGCTTTAGTATGGCAGCGACATGTGTAATCAGGATCGAGGGATTAGAACGGGATTTGGGGTAGGGAGTTATGATTAGTAAATAATATATTTTTAGGGTGGGGCTGAATTTGGTGATTGAAGGGGTGGGGAATAGCTAAGAAGAGAATAAAGTGCAATTGCCGACCATGGGTGAAAGTGGTGGTGGAGTGGGGGCGGGTGTTATATCACCTAGCGCTGCAGCTGATGGAGTTAATCAGAGGCTGTGGCGTCATGGAAAATCACAAGTCAGCAGTGTAGTAATGCACCAACACCCAAATCAGTGTGGTTCCTGTACCTGATTTTTTCCTGAGCAAGCAATGGATGGGGGTTGGAAACAGCGCCCTCACAACCTCAACTGGAATCCTGCGGGAGTTTGAGGAAGTGTCTGAGGAGGGAAAGAGAATTTAAACAGGTAGGTGAGGGGCATTCAGAGTAAAGAGAGGGTCAAGTTACAAGTATAACACAAGCAAAAGCCCGCCCATGGAGAGAGAGAGTGGAAGAATGCAGGGGAAATGTGAACTTGGAAGAGGGAGACGAGATGGAGCAGGTGGGGGGAGAGGGAGAAGAGGGAGATTCATTCAATACTGAGATCCACCAGCCAGGAAAGGGAAAGTCAGGGTAAGGAAGACAGTAGAAACAGAATAGATCAGATAGGTATGAGAAGAAACAAGGTAGCACTTCAGTGCGAGGAACAGGGAATTTCATTTGATTCAGCTACATTAACACAGTTTAAATAAGCTTCAGTACACAAAGCAGTGAGATGCTCTTAGAAGTGTGTGGATAAATACAAAGTGGTATAGTACAAATAATGACTAAATTCACTACAGCACAGCATTTAGCATTGCAGACCTCATTTCAGTAATAACTCTATAAGGCGTACAACAAACTACACGGAAGGTGCTGCAGCTGACTAAAAATGGAAAAATCACTATCAGGGGGACATTAAACAGGAATCACTGTAACAGCCTAGCAATCTCGATATGGGTAGCATACAATGAATCAGGGATTCTCCCAATTAGATATTAGTGTAGCAGTAGGAACCCTAAAAATGACATGAGTAGGGGTACTACCACTCTGAGCTGAATGTATTACGTGAAAATGGGAGACTCTGCTGCTGAAAAACAGCAGATAGCACTATATGAGATACATTATGTTAACAGTGGTTGCTGCAGCTGACTGAAAGGTTTAAGCTGAACTGCAATCATTAACAGGGCTTCAGGATGATGGAGTTAATCAGAGGCTGTATGCTGATGGAAAATCAGCAAGTCAGTAGTGTGTAGTAATGGTGCCAAACTCCAAAATCAGCATGGTTCCAAGTACCTGATTGTCCTCCTGAGCAAGTGATGGGCATGGGCGGGGCACTGAAGCGGATCCCTCACGACTCAACTGAGTCCTGCTTGACTTTGAAGATGTGCCTGATTGTTCAGCTGAGAAAGTGATGGGCGGGAGGGGGGGCTGAAATGGTGCCCTACAGCCTCAACCGAGTCTTGCTGGAGTTTGAGGACATGTCTGATTGTCCTCCTGAGCAAGTGATGGGTGCTGGGGGCTGGAACGGCACACTCATGGCCTCAACTGGAGTCCTGCTGGAGCTTGAGGATGTGTCTGACTCCTCCTGAGCAGGCGATGGGCATGGGGGGTGGGAGGGCTGGAAACGGCGCCCTCACAACTTCAAATGGAGTCCTGCTGGAGTTTGAGGATGTATCCGATTGTCCTTCTGAGCAAGCGATGGGCGTGGGGAGGGGATTAGGGCTGTAAACAGCCAGTGCTGCTGGTCAGGGAACCTACAAGACAGGCTGCCATCCTCGACATAGTACTCACCAACTCAGAAATGGTAAATGGAGTGCAGGTTGGGGAACCTCTAGGATCCAATGACCATAACACCATATGGTTTGAACTAGCCATGGGTATCAGAATACCCTTGTCAAAAGCTGTGGTTCTGGAGCTCAAATAAGCAGACTGATTAGATGAGGGAATTACTCAAGGGCAAGTTAGTTGGAGTGGATGAAAACAGTGGGGTGGAGGAGAGGAGAGGAGAATTTAAAGGGACCCTTCTTGAAGCAACCAAACAATGCTTGAAAATGGCTACAAAGGGGAATAGGCGCAAGAGGCCAATCTGGTTCTCTGAGAAGGTCAGGTGGGCAGTGAGGGCCAAAAAATGGGGCTTCACTGGCTACAAAGGGAAAACAGGGAGATGAGGAATGGAGTAAGTACCAGGGAAAGATGAAGGAGGCCAAGAAGGCAGTCAGGAATGCAAAAGCAGACACAGAGCTGCGTATTGTGAAGGGGGTCAAGGGACGGTAAAACAGTTCTTCAGGTACATAAGGGAAAAAAGGAAAATGAGAGGGTGACTGTTAAGCTGACAGAGGGGGGCAGGGTAGTAGAAGAAGACAAGCAGAAGGCAGTCATTCTAAATGACTACTTCTGCTCAGTATACACAGTGGAGGATAACAAGCCTCTGCCGGAAAGCGGCATAAAGGCTGCTGCAAGGGAATCCTAGAAATGGGGCAGGTGGTAAGGGTAATTACAGAAGAATGGATTAGAAAATGGTTTACAGCCCTGAAAATAGGCAAGGCTCCAGGTCCAGATGGGATGCATCCAGCGGTATTCAGGGAACTGGCATTGGAAATGACTGAACCACTCGCAGGACTATTCAACACTCCGCTACAGTCAGGGGTAGGTTTGAAAGACCAGAAGACAGTGGATGTGGTGCTGCCCTACAAGGGAGGTGACAGGAAGGAACCTGGAAATCACAGGCCCATCAGTCATATCTCCATTTTAGGTAAACTGATGGAGAAACTAGTCAAAGAGGATCAAGTGGATTAAATTGAATGGGATGTGCTTCACTGAAGCTCTGTGCAGCCCCCCTCCCAACAGTTTAAATTTACAGAAAATTGCTGTTCGCGGTATTTTTTCCAGAATCTCTCTTTTTGTTTTTTTAAATAGCTTGCATTAAATAGCGAACGTCGGAAAGTCACCCTGGTGCAACTGATGAAACTCTTCACACAACGGAAGGTCTGAAGTTTGGCTGTGAGATTTGGGCAGCTGCATATTTGATAGCTGTCAAGTTTCTCATCTGTGGACAAAAGATCAAGGATCCTATGAGCACATAACAGCAATCAATGGTTTTTTTTTTCAGAAATTTGAACAACTGACTCGCGGACTTTAAAATGTATCAAGTATCTAATCTCTCAGACACAAACTTAATGTGATGGATGGGGATTTAGTTGAAATGTTACCAGAGCCAGATCCCTTAAAAAGACCACTACTAGACTCTGGCAGTATCCCTGGTAGTTTGGGAGAAAGTGACATAAAAAAAATCCTGCAACCACTAGTCAGTAACAGTAGCACATTTTGAGATCATTATGTCTGAAATAGTGAGTATGAAAGTTACCTTAAATGACATAGCCATGAGGTTCAAAGAAATGCATCAGGAAGTAAATGAGCATAAAATAAGGATTGGGGATGCTGAGGCAAGAATAAGTAGCCTTGAAGACACAAATGTAAAAGAACAAAGTGAAAGAATAATAGCAGAATGATTGCAAAGTTAGAGGCAGAACTTGAAGTCTTGGAGAGTCAGAATTGTTTGGACTCAGAGAGGGGATTGAGGGGAATGACTGCAAGAAGACTTCTAACACAGATTGCGGTTCCCCCCACTGACACTAAGCAATATTTTACAGAAAGAGCACATCATGCTCTACGGAGTCTACGCTAATGAGAGGCCACCTCTCTCTTTTGTATTAAAGGTGCTCAACCTTCAACAGGAAATGCATATGCAGAGAATGCTGCAGGAAAGTACTAGTATTGTCTTTGAAGGGTGCTAAATCAAAGTTTTTAATAATCTTCCACCTGAAATTATCAAAAAGAGGGATGCCGTGTTCCTCATAAAAAAGAAGTTGCAAGATCTGGGCTGTGATGAATTGGTCTGCTCATACCTAGGGTTGTCACCCATAATGAAATTATGGACTTCATCTTGTTTGGTATTGCTCTCTATTCAGACCCAAACCTGATTTTTTTAAAGGGCCGCCAGGCTCTGGAGATAGAGGGGTAGTCAGGGAAGACCATCATTGCTCCTACCCCAGTGTGTGTGTGTGTGGGGGGTGTTAAGGGGGCGTGACCTCCTGGTGCTGGAGTCAGCCCTAGGGCTTCCATGCATATGATGATTCAGGACTCTGAATGTTAATTTTTCTGGTAGGCTCACTTTCTCGTTTCTTGCACTGGTGCACTGCAGAAATGTAATTAAAGTACAACCTGGGTCTGTCAGCTGACTGTGCCAAATAGAATTATCGAGCAAGGCGACTGAGTCCTGTCTTTTCAAAAATGATGGGTGGAAACCTTCCTTGCTAAACAAACTATACTGAGGTATTTAGTTGCTGTGGGGACACTTTGGGTTTGGGAGTCTTGGCTATTGCCTCATGATAGATTCAGCAATTAATTCCGTGCATCTATTTTCTAATACAGTATAAGAGATGCAGTTGCTGTTTGTGGTAGGGGTTTATAAGAGCCATTTCACCAATTGGTTCCATTTAATGAAAGAGGAAAAGCTGTATGTGCTTTGGGGGGAAACAGTCAACATCTTTTACACTGTGCAAGCCTTGTTTATTACCAGAGCCAATCACTGTTTAATTGTCTTACACAAAGTGCCTGTGTTTATTCATTTTCTGCCATTTTCATTCTTGGGCTGTGCACAGATCCACTGAACTTCCAACTTTGAGCTGTACAGCCTTACCAGCTTGTGAGCTTACTGTTAGACAGTGCATGCACAGGCAGCCCGAGATCTCATGTACAAACAAACAAGCAGGGCATTGTGGGCAATAATGCTGGCACCCAGTGACATCAGAACTACATGGATGAACCTTTCATGCTACATTCTCATTAAGGTACTGAAGTTTGATGGGTAACAATTTATTCTCCTAGTTTCTTTGCAATTGTACTAATTGCCCTTTAAAGCATATAGTATAGCATTCTTCTGTATAGAATTCCATCCCTTTCAAAATGCCGTTGTACCACAATTCCAAGGTCATGGAATGTGACCATACCCTTCTGTGGTTCAACAGCATTCTGAAACCTCTAGAGACTGCACAAGTCAGTTTTGTTCTAAAAGCGAAACAACTGCTACATGCACACTTCACATAATACTATACACTATAAAAAATACAGGATGAGCAACTTTATGCACAACCTGTGTGTTCTGCCACCTTGGGGTTCTGATTCCAATGGACCTCTTGAGCTTCACTCTCGAGGTCAGAGGGAATCAGAACCCCTCTGTAGCAGAACACACTGGTTCTGCATAGTTGCCCATCCAGTATTCTCTGTTTGTTGCTCTCCTATTGGCTATAACAACATGTTGCAACCCCAGGTGAGACCACTAGCAGGGGACAATGAAGTAGAGTGCTTGAGGATGTGCAACATATAAAAGGAAGGTGGGAAGATGAACAGCAACTGTATGATGTCCTGAAAGTTACCCCAAACAGTGAAACTATTTCATGCCACAGGATTAACACTTTCAGGGTGTTGTTTATGTGGTGTGTAGAGAACTATAAAAAAGTATAATTAGGAAGAGACACACTTTCCAACAGCCCTTTACCTGTCTCTGTTATTAATAGACTGTGGTATTTGCCACTTTGCCACTCGTCACCCCTTCTCACTCACCACTGTCTTCTCTACTCTTCCCTCTCCCTCATGTCTCTACCTGCAAGGCATCATCTCCATAGCCTTACCTTCATTGCCAAATTCTGATTTGATACTCTTCCCTACTATTTTAACTCCTGTTTGTCACCTTCCTGTCCCTCCACTTATTCCCTCTACTCCAGGGACACCTGTACCTTTTCCGTCCTGTCCCCATACTGACATAGGCCAGGCAGCTTTCTCTTACTGCCTTCCTCACCTCTGGAACCAGCTACCCTGTAATACTCTTCTCTCCCTCACTCTGCCAGCCCTAAAATCCTTGCTCAAAGCTGTTCCAAACACTACATGCTCCTGTTTTGCAACCCCCCCCCCACACTCCTCCCTTTCAGATCATTCCCCCACTTCCCTTCATGTAGGCACAAAACCACGCAATAATGTTTTTTTGCTCCCAATTACTTGTGCGTTACCCAATCCACTGCCCTTCCATCTGCCTGCACTTATCCTAGTGTGCTTTTATTTCCCCTTGGACTGTTTTACTCAAGTGTATCTTAATTTGAATACACTGTATTCTAAATATGTTATTTACATTTTGTCTTTTTATTTTGTATATAGTGTGCTCCAAATTGTCTGAATTTTTTTCCATTTATTGTTTCTTCTATACTCATGTACCTGTATTTCTCTGGATATAACTGTTTAATTGTAAAGACCCCGGGTTGCACCTGGAAACGAACCCTGGCTCAGAGTGCATTTCCCGGTTATCAATTTTCAAATAAATAAACATAAAAAAATTGACTACATCTAATTCTGAACTTTGAGGTGTTTTTAGAGCATTAAAACTGACATGTTTTGTTTCATACTGGATAGTCAAGAGTTATCACATAGCATATTGTTGTGGTCAATTGTGCCAATATTGTCTAAATCTGTGTGTCAGCCTATGCACACCATCAGATGGTCCTTTCGCACTTTGGGTAAAAGATGAATTTATACTAACAAATCTGTTAAACAGGGAACAAAAAGAAGTAGTTATGCCACTTTGTACTTAATATGTTAAAATGCTTCTCGTTAAACTTCTCTTGTATTTTTCCTTTTTTCCACTACTAGTAAGGGAGAATGATTACTTTCCTAGTTATTTTTTTCATTCCTCATAGGAGGGGCAATGATTGACAGGTTCTCAATATTTATTTATTTTATTTAACATTTTGGTAACCAGGAGAGGCACACTGAGTCAAAACCCATTTCCAGGTGTGACCCAAGGGGACGGGGAGTGGTACAAATAAACACAGTAGCCCGGATATTCAAACTGCGCCAGGCTGTGGTGCAAGCCTGGGCGAAGCGCAACTTTGTTGCGCAGGGGTGTGGCCTGGGTGATATTCAACAGAGCTGCGCTATGGCGCAGCAGGTTTGAATATCGCACCCTGGCCACCTCCACTGTGCATGGCACAGTGGCACTGCGCCAGCGCAAGTGGCCAGAGTGGAGCATGGAGATGTGCTAGCGCAAGTGCCATTGCGTCATGCACAGCACCTGTGATATTCAAAAGGGGACATGCAAATGGGGCCATAATTTATGCAAGGCACACATGGGGCTATTTGCATGTCATTATGGCCCCATTTGCATCCCATTAGCATGCAGGTGCACCGATCCCTGATGACTTGCACCTGGCGCCCTGCCAGGTAGCAGCCATCGGGAACCGACGCCCCCTGCAGCCCGATTGCAGGCATTTGTCTAAAATATAATCTTTGTACAATATCCTTGGCGGTCCAGTGGACCGCTATGTGCCCGATCGCGGGCATGGGTATACTCCTCAATATCCCTGGTGGTCCAGTGGACGATCGCTGCCGATCGTCGGCATCTTTGAAATCACCTTCTCGCTAATACTTTGTGGTCCAGTGGATTGCACTCTGCTCGACAGGGCATCTGTAAACATAGAACAGTCCTATTTCCTGGTGGTCTATGTCTTCTCACTCGCCACTGAGCCTCACTCACCTGCTCCCACCCCAGTCAGCCAGTGGGTAGCACCCACTCGGCCTGCTGCTCCACCGCCCACCGCCCACTAACTGACAGCTCGGTGGGGTTGCACCATTGTTCGCAGCATGAGCCATGGGCGCAGCCCATACAGAGCTGATACAGTCCAGATATGTCAATGATTCATTCACATATCTGGACTGAGTAGTATGGTATGGGGCACACCCATTGGCTCACGCCAGAACCAATGGGCGTGCAGCCCTACCGAGCTGTCAGTCGGCGAAGCCGTGCAGGCGGCAGGCAGGTGGGTGCTGCCACCGCCGGGCTGACTGGGGGAAGCGGGGCGGGGCCCAGTGTGTGCGGGTGGGGAGGGGGGCACATCAGACCACCAGGGTAATAGGACTGCTTTATGTTTTACAGATGCCTGCGATCGGCAGAGGCGGTCCACTGGACCACCGGGATATTGGTGGGGGTGATTTTAAAAGATGCCCGCAATCGGCAGTGATCGTCCACTGACCACCAGGGATATTGGACGGGGTGTCTTTACACAGATGCCCGCGATGGGGCATGGGGCACCGCTATAGGTGGTAGGACCAGGACACTTACAGGTGGCGCTGCCGTGTTGCGCCTCTGCAAAGCGGCAGTCACCTGTGGGTGGCCATCATTTGTTCCTATTTTGGGGGTTAACTTTGTGCAGGTGCAGGTAGGGGTTGCGATGCATGACTCCCTGCACATCCCGGCTGAATATCAGGCTGTGCAGGTTATGCATGGGCACCCCCACCTGTGCCTGCATATCATTACTGATGCGCTCTGGCACATCGATTTGTGCAGCGACTTTTCCTTTTTTGAATATCATGTCAAGGTGAAACAGGGTTGTGCATGGCGAACACTGTTAAGCGCCCATGCACAAACCTTTTGAATATCTGGGCGCTGATTATAACTGGTATAATGAGAGGTAATAACACAACAATTTGGCATAGCCAGGAAACTGTAAGGACATTTTTAAATGTATTTTTATTTAAACATTTGGTAACTGGGAATGGCACACTGAGCAGAGGCTCATTTCCAGGTGTGACCTGGGGGAGGGGGGGGGAGGGAGTACAAACATAAATGCACAAAGTAAGTTACAGTTCAGTGTGATTCAGTAAAACAGCAGTGGTAAAATAACATAACAATTACAGTTACAATTCAATTCAATAACAAATACAATTCTTGAGAGAGTACATAGAGAAAAACATGAGTAAGTGCTCCACATTTTATGCTTGATTAATACAGTAAGTGCAATTGGGGGACAAAAGTATGGACAGTCAGGAGAGGAAGCAGGAGAGGTTCATGTTAGACAGAGGCAAGGGGGGTGGAGGGTGGGATGAGCCATAGTTGTTGTTTGCAGGCAAAGTGAGAAGAGTAGTTTCTGATGGAAGGGAAAGCTTGTTCCACAAGTACGGGAGCCGATAGGAGAAAGCAGCTTTGCCTGCTGAGGAGGAAGGACGAGGCAGGGTGAAAGACCTTTAATTTCTGTGCCTCAGCTCATAGGGGGAATGAGAGACCAAGGATAGGCATTCCGTAAGATAGGGAGTGAAGCAGATTGAACCAGAATTTAGATATGAGAGTGAGGGAATGAATATAACACCTGTGAGAGAGGGGGGTTAGACCTAGAAGGAAGCAAAGATCATAATGGTGGGTACGGAGGGGGGAGTTTGTGGTGAAGCAGCAGAAAAAGTTTAGAAGGATATCCAACCTAGACAGGGAGGTTACAGGGGCAGAGCTGTAGACCATGTCTACATAATCAAAGATGGGGAGGATCATTTTAGATAAGATTTCATGCCTGGCGGGTAGTAGGATGGAACCTCTATTCCGGTAAAGCACACCTAGTTTGGGGCGTAGTTTTGAGGTGGTGGCAACAATGTGAGCTGAGAAAGTTAAATGTGGGTCCAACCAAATGCCCAGGTATTTGTATTTAGTGACATAGTCGAGTGGGGAAACCATCCAGAGAAGTGATGGGAGTGGTGCTGTGGATCTGCTGAGTTTCTGGGCAGTGGCAAAAACCATAGAAACAGTTTTGGAGGTGTTTAATTTTAACTGGTTCTGTCTGAACCAATGCTGAATGTTGCTGAAATCATTTTGTAGGGTAGCTTGGACTTCATGCAGTACAGGGCCTGAAGTGAAGAGGATGGTGACATCAGCATACCTATGTATGCTTGATTTAGTGCAGGAGGAGGGAAGGTCATTTATGAAGAAGGAGAAGAGGATGGGACCCAAGACAAAGCCCTGAGGCATGCCTGCGAGGGTGGGGAGAGGGGGGGATGTGGCATCAGCAATTCTGACCGATTGAGTTCTGCTGGATAGATAGGACTGAAACCACTGTATGGTGATTGGGGCAAGTCCAGTTGCCTCAAGTTTTGACAGGAGGAGAGGGTGGGATACAGAGTCGAAGGCCTTGACCAGATCGACAAACACTGCAGCTGTTAGAAGGCCTTGGTTGGAGGCTGTGTAGATGTGGTTGGTGATGCACAGGAAAGAGAACATTGTAGCATGGTGTTTTCTGAAGCCAGATTGATGGGGGGAGAGGAGGTTGTTTGTGGTGAGGTAATCCGACAGTCTGGTGAGTGCCAGGGATTCTTGAATTTTGCTAGGACAGGGAGGAGTCAAATGGGTCTATAGTTTCCTGGTGAGGAGTGGTCGCCACCTTTGTGGAGGGGGATTACGCAGGCTGTTTTCCATGTGTGGAGGACCGAACCTGAGATAAATGAGAGATTTAGAAGATGGGTAAGAGGCTTGACAATTGCAGGTTGCCGAGATCAGCAGGAGCTTTGGGTGGATCCCATCAGAGCTAAGTTTGGCAGTGTTTAGTGAGCAGAGGGCAGTGAGAACCTCTTGTTTAGAAATGGGAGAGAATTTGAAGTTGTTATTAATGGGGGTGGGGGGACAGAGAGTGTTGGGGGACCTTACGGTATGGCACAGGACATGAAAAATTTGTTGAGCATTTCTGCGGTTCGGGTAGGGTTGGTAACTGACTGGCTGTGCAGCTTCAAAGCAGAGGTACAGGGCAGGTTTGGAGGGTCAAGAGTGAGTGCACTGTTTTCCAGAAGTTGGAAGACTGGGCATGGGAGAGCTGCGAGCTGAAGTAGTCTGCCTTTGCTTGTCATATGGCCTTGGTGAATGCATTTCGGAGGGCATTGTAAACTTGTCTGTTTTGAGGGATTGGGTGTGATTTGAAGATCAACCAGGCTTTGTCCCTGGCCTTGTATTTAGTGAGGATGGGTGTAGTGATCCATATGTGGTGTCGCTTCTTGATTCTGGATTTTTTCAGGGGGCATAGGAGTCCCAGATTTTAGTGAAAGTGTGCAGGAAGTAGGGGAGGGCAGTATCGACATCAGGGGCTGAGTACACTTGTTGCCAGTCAGCATGACTGAGGTTGGAAGTAAGGCTTCAGTGTCAAGCTGGTTCAGAGGGCATGCATTTATGTATTTAGGGGCAGATTTAGGGAGATGTGTTTTCCTGATACAGTACAGAATGTAACGCAGTGCTCGCTTAGTGCATTTGAGAGAATGCTAGAAGAAGTTACTCTGTGCGGGTGAGAAGTGAGAATCCAATCTATTAGAAAGTGGTTTTGGAAGTGGGTGTTGTAGTGCAGTGGTTTTCAACTGGTGGTCTGCGGCCCACTGGGGGTCTGCGAGCGCCCACCTAAGGGTCCGCAGACCAGTCCGAGTAAACTAAAACGCGGTATAGTTTTTTTTTTCTCTTGGACACTGTAATAGTGTAACTGCGAGTTAACCAGAACAAGTTTCCACATTAAAAAACTGTTTAGCTTCAAGTACATCAAAGCTAGTTCTTCTAGACCCTAATTCTTAGGGATATTTAGTCCTCCTTCTTATTTTGCTCTCAGATTAGGTTTTCTCGAAACGTTTGTGCACAGATTTCTCCTCTTTTTTCCCTTCTTCCCTGTTTTCTCTCTCTCTCTCTCTCTCTCTCTCTCTCTCTCCTTCCCTTCTTCCTTGCTTTTTTCTCTCTTCTTTCTTTCTTTGCACACTTTTCTCTTATCTTCACCTCTCCATTACTGAACATTGTTCACATTACCACATTTATCACTTTTTGCAATTTACTGAATGCCTTGCCATAGGCTGCCCTAGCATGTATTTCGTACATGGTTGCTATTTCTGATCCTATAATACCCTATTGATTGTAACCCTTCGGCTCTCCACTTACATCCTGTCTAGGTTTGTGTTTTATTATCAATACACGTATATAAGGCTTCTCCAATATGTTTACCCTAAATACTGTGTTTTGTTAAATGATATTTTATACCTCACATGGAGGAAAGTCTTCTCTTGCATTAGATGTGTGCTTTCTTATATACTCGAATTTCAATAAAAAGATAGAGTGAAAAAAAAACTGTTTAGCACCTTGTTAGTTCATTCACCTACTTTACTCGCCTCGCTAATTGTTAATTACTTTAATTGCTCCCAATTTGCAGGCGGCGACCACAGAGTAAGTTTCAAATGCACCAGTACCCATGACTTATGTATTTATTTTATTAGGTGATTACTCCCCTGATTTGTGTCATCTGTCATCACTTGCCTGATTTATTGAGTTTGTGCTGGTCCCATATTTATTCTCTCCACTAACGGCACCAGACTGGCATTATTTGCCATTGCTCATACATGGTTGTTGGTTTCAGCTCTCCTCACTCCTCGCTCTTCGTGTTCACATATTCCAGTTTCTACGTTAGTTAGCAGAGTAAGAACTATTACAGCAGTTGTAGTATCCCTTGGTACTTGCATTAATACAGTCAGTTGAATGGAACAGAATGGTGCTTTTGTAAGGTCTTTTTTTTAATTTTCTTTTGTTGTATGGCTCAGTCAGGTGTATGGAATAGAAGGATGCTTCTGTGAGGTATTTGTTTTATTTTTTTTTCCTTATATGACTCAGTCAGTTGAATGGAACAGAATGATGCTTCTGTGAGTTTTTTTTTTCTTATATGGCTCAGTCATTTGAATGCCCCCCCCAACACACACACACACACACACACACACCAGCATTAAAGCAGTGGAATAGAATGATGATTCTTTTTTTTTTTTAAACATTTACTTGCTGTTGTTTTTGCGTTCTATTAAGAGAAGCTGTATAAATGCTGTACAAACACTAAACGCGGTACAATATATATGAACTTTTGGTAGGGGTTCCCCAACATAGCTGACAGGTGGCCAGGGGGTCCCCGGACCAAAAAAGGTTGACAACCACTGTTGTAGTGGGTGGGTTCATTAAGCATTTGGGTGAGATTAAGGCTCTCAATTTTAGAAGTGTGGGCATTGAAGGAGGGGGATAACCAGTCCAAGTTAAAATCTCCTAAAAGAATTGGCTTCTCTTTGGAGGCTATGTCAGGTAGGGTAGCTAAAGTTGTGATGAGGGAGTCCTGAGCTAGACGAAGAGAGTCATAGAGCACATCTATGAATATAGAGAGTGAGGCTGGTAGGGTGAGTTTTACCATGAGGATTTCATGGGAGCTAGGGCATGACTGAGCACAAGAGGGGCTGCTTTGTGTAGATAGCTACTCCTCCACCTCTCTTGCCATGATCCTGTCTGAGCAGGATGTAGTTTGGAAGATTGAGGGAGGAGTCGGGATTTTTGTGGAGAGCCAGGTTTCAGTCAGGCATAGGATGTCTGGAGTGTGCTCAGTCATCCAGCATGTTAGTTGGTCAAGTTTAGGCAGGAGACTTCTAATGTTAATGTGGGTGATAGAGAGGCCTTTGTAGGAGCTTAGAGGTTGAGGATTGGCCAACGGACCTGGGTTGGGTTTGATGTCGCCCACAAGGAGAAGGATGAGGAGGAGGAATGAGTAAGTAGCAGGGAACTTGTATCTCCTGGTATAAAGGAGGTTTTTGGGGTCAGGTCTGACTGCCTTGATTAGGGTTGCGAAGGTAATCATCTGTTGGGGTAGGATGCTGGGGCCAACATGGGGAAGGTTGAATGAGTGGCAGACTGCAGGCAGCATGTAGTAATGGGGTTGGCTGCATAATTATAGGTGTAGATGCAAGATACAGTAAAGCAAATCTTAGTTGTGATAGTGGAGTTTGCGTAAGGGGAAGGAAGGAGTATGTGGGGAGGGAAATAAGTAGAAGAAGAGGAGAGAGAGAGGTAGAAAATGCATGGTCAGACCAAAAAAGGTAAGGCTGGTAGGGGAAGAGTTGGGTCACTAACAAAATTATAGAACAGAGATAAGATTGCAAGATTTGGGAGAAAGCTGGGGGGAGGTAAGGCTGGAAGAGGAGAGAGTAGGGCCACTAACAAATTATAGAATAGAGATAGGGTTGGAAATTTAGGAAAGAAGGTGAGGGGAAGTATAGAACAGTGGAAGATAGAAGTTAGAGATAAGTTTATGGAGAACCAGCTGATGAGGGATAATCTGCATGCATGGAGCTTTGGACTTGAAGATGTGGGAGGACAGGGAGGCAAAATGTCCCAGGAGTATCTGAGTGAGCACTAGTTAGTCTTGAGTTTAAAATAGAAAGGCAGCAGGTGGAGAAAAGGGAGACCTGGGGACAGCTGCACTGTGAGTGGCCACTTAGAGCTGTGGGGTAGAGTTCAGGGAGGCTAGAGCATTTAAAGAGTGCAGGTGGTGGGTGAAAAACACTAGTTGAATAACTAAGATGACATAAAATTTATTTACGGTAAAGCTGCAAGAGATAACAGAGAGAGGGTTTCAAATGCAGAAGTCAGAAGCCAATGTCACCAAAGGAAGAAAAGCTCCAGCCAATAAGAAGCTTATGGCTTTCAGCAGGCAGCCAATAGCAACACCAGTTGAGGGTCCAGGTTTGGAGAAGAAATTCAGTGGTCATACCTGATCCTGAAAGTCGGGCATTAGGCAGAGGTGGCGGCAGCTAGAAGATAAAAGGCAGCAAGCACAGGAGCAGGGCATCTAGTCAGGGTCAAAATCTGTAAGGGAGGGAAAAGAAGAGAGAATTAGCTTTAACTGTTTGCTGCAGAAAATGGCATCAGTTTAAGCAGTGGGTTCCTAACTATGGTAGGCAGGAAGGAAGGGAAAGATAGTGGGGATTGTGGCAGGAGATTGAAGTAGGCAAGAGTAAGCAGAGGGGTGAGAAAAAGTAGAGTGCAAAGGAGATGAGAAGGGGTGGAGAGAGAGAGAGAGTGCCTCATCATGGCAGTTGGGAAGAGGAAGGATAGGAGCAAGAGGAAGGGAGGGATTGGGGAAAAATTAATTTTAAGCAGTGCAGAGAAGGAGATTGATGAAGGGAGCTTGGAAGAGAGTTCCAGAGGGAGGGGAGATGGTAAGAGAAGGCAGCCTGCCCTGAATTAGAGTGAGGACAGGAGAGTGAGATGGTAGGGGGTCTCTGGAGTGAAGCTGATAAGAGGAGGGAGAGAGGAGAGTGGAGAAGTAGGAGGGAAGAGATCCAAACCAGAATCTGCAAATAAGGGAAATGGCGTGGTGCTGGCGGCATATGTGAAAATAAGGAAGGGAGAGGGAAGAGCAGAGGGAATAATGGTGAGTATGGGGAAAGGAGGGGAGCATTGGAGGAAAAAAGGCACAACGCATTAAATAGAGAGTCTAGTCTAGAGAAAGATGAGGCAGGGTTGGACCTACAAACATCTGAACACATGAATGTGCCAGCAGAAACAGACCACCCGGTCAATCAAAGTCTGCTCAAGTGTGCAGCTAGCACCCCTAGTTTGCAGCTGCCCCACACTCCCTACCCCGTTGTCATCCCACTGCTGCCCTCACCTCCCCCACCCTCACTCTCCCCTATTCCCTGTCCTATGCCCTTTTAAAGCTGTTCACAGATTGACATGATATCACCCATTCTGGTAGTGCATTCCATTTTGCTACCACCCTCTCCATGAAATAGTGTCTCATTTCCCTTCTAAATCTCCCCCTCCTCTATTCTTAGCCCATGCCCCCTGGTGTCCCTCCCCTTCCTTAGCTTAAAGACCCCATCTGCCCCATCCTTATTGATTCCCATCAGATACTTGAATGTCTCTATCATGTCTTCCCTGTCCCTTCTATCCTCCAGGGTGTACATATTCAGGTCTCCCAGCCTGCTCTCATAGTCTCTCCCCTCCGTTTCACATATCATCTTCGTTGCCCTCCTCTGCACCCCCTCCAGTAGCCTGATATCACTCTTCAGGTATGGCCTCCAAAACTGCACACAATACTCCAAGTGCGGCCTTACCAGCAACCTGTAGAGCGGCAAGATCACTTCTCTTCACCTGGATGAAAACCCCCATGCTATGCACCCCAGCATTTTGTATGCTTTGCAGCTGCTCTCCTGCACTGGGCAGTGTTGTTCATGGTCCCTGTTACCATTACCCCAGGTTCTTCTCCTCCTCAGTGATCCCCAGCTTAACCATCCCCAGCCAGTATTCTCTCCTTGGGTTTTTCGCCTCGAAGTGCATAACCTTATACTTCTTTGCATTGAACCCCAGCTGCCACCTCTCTGACCATTCCTCTAGCTTGCTTAGGTCCCCCTGCAGCTGCTTCCATCCTTCCCCATCATCCACCACTGCTCCCATTTTGGTGTCATCTGCAAACAGACTTACCTTGCTCACCACTCCGTGCACACTGCCTGATATGCAGAGCCCAAATAATACCGGTCCCAGCACAGAGCCCTGTGGCACCCCACTCATCACCGGCCTCGGAGTTAAGAGCTCCCCTTCTACCACCACCCGCTGCAGCCTCCAACTCAGCCAGCTTGTAATCCAGTTCATCATTTTTGCCCCTACCCCTACACCAGTTAGCATCCCCCTAAGCTGCCCATGAGGCACCGAATTGAAGGTCTTGTTGAAGTCCAAGTAAAGAACATCAACCACATGACCCTTATCCAGCTCACCTGTCATCCAGTCATAATATTGTATCAGGTTGGTTTGACAAGACTTCCCCAAAATGAACCCATGCTGCCTCACATCCTGGAGGCTGTTGTCCTCCAGGTACAACACCAGTCTTTCCTTTAGTATCGTTTCCATGAGTTTGCACACTATGGAGGGGAGACTTACCAGATGATAATTACCTGGTCCGTCCCTTGGTACGCTCTTGTGTAACAGCACTACATGTGCCATCCTCCAGTCCAGTGGCACACATCCAGACTCCAGTGAGGTGCTGTACAGAGCCACCATCAGCTTCGCAACACCTTCGCCATCTCCCTCAGCACACTGGGGTGGATACCATCCAGGTCTAGTGTCTTGTCTACCCTCAGTACCCTCAGTCCCTCTAGGACTCTACCTCCCTCAATTCTTCCATTTGTCACCTCCTCTCCCTGTCCCACCCTCCCAGCCCATGGTGGTAGTGGTCCCCCTTTCTTCTGAACACTGAGCAAAAGTATTCATTCAGTGCTTCCACCTGTTCCTCCCCATTTTCCGTCCACTCTCCACCCTTTTTTATCCTCACATTGTCTCTTTGCACTTCCTTTTCTCCCTGATGTATCTGAAAAAGTCTTTTTCCCTCCCGTTAATTCCCTGCACTAATCTCAGCTCCCTCTGGGCCTTGGCTTCTCTCACTTTTGTGGTCACCTCCCTGGACCATCTTGCATATTCCTCCCTGTCCCCTTCCTTCCCCGTCCTCCTATACCTCTGGTGCTCCTCTCATTTTGCCCTCACCACCTCCACTACCTCGCTGTTCAACCAGCATGGTTTCCTTGCTCTGCTCCTCTTACTCTGTGTCTTGGTGTAGGATTCCATTGCCTCTGTAAACCTGAAGACAACATCGACATTATCAAAAACTGGGAGGATCATTTTGGTAAGCAGCGCTCCACAGACAGCAGGAGAGAGGGAGTCTTTGTTCCTATAAATGGCTGCTAGCTTGGGATAAATTTGGAGTGGATATAGTCAATGTGTGATAAGAAGTCAAATCGACTGTCCAGCCAAACACCAAGATACTTGAAGGTGGGGACTACTTCAAGTGGTGTACCATCAAAGGTAGAAAAAGAGGGGAGAGGGGAAAGTGTGGCTAGTTTATGAGTGGTAATGAATGTCATGGACACAGTTTTCTTGGCATTAACTTTAAGCTGTTTTGCCTGGAATCAGCATCACTCCCTTATGAAGTCACTTTGTAGCTGGGACTCCACCTCTGGAGTTGAAGGACCAGAGGTGTACAGGACTGTGTCATCAGTGTACTGATGAATCTGGGAGGAGACACAGACAAAAGGTCATTTAGAAAGATAAGGAAAAGGATAGGGCCAGGGATGGAGCCTTGAGGGATGCCTGCTTGAATGGGAAAGGGGGGGCAGAGTGCCATCTGCCTGAACACATTGAGTACTCCCCAATAGAACCTAAACTAGTACATGGCAAGGGTAGAGGGATCAGTAGAGTGAAGTCTGGATAGAAGAAGAGGATGAGAGACAGAGTCAAAAGCTTTGGCAAGGTCAATAAATATAGCAGCAGTGATGTGTCCACTGTCCATACCCTAGAGAATAGTTTCAGTGACACGGAGGAGGGAAGTAACACTAGAGTGATTTTTCCTGAATACCGACTGAAACAGAGAGAGGAAGTCAGAGGACTTAAGGAAATTAGAAAGTCTGGAGAAAATGAGGGACTCAGGTATCTTAGCCAGAGAGGGAAGAAGGGATATGGATATGTAATTGTCAGGAGTGGAGGGATCACCCCCTTTGTGAAGGGGTATCACACTAGCAACTTTCCAAGACTGAGGAACGGTACAGAGAGTGAAGGAGAGGTTTGGCAAGTGGGAGAGAGGAAGAGCTATAGCAGGGGCAGAGATCCGGAGAATGTGTGGATCGAGGCCATCCAGGCTGGATTAGTGAGGACTGACAGAAAGGAGGACATGGAGAACATTCTGCACAGAAAGAGGTGAGAAACAAAAGCCTTCAGAACAGGAGGGGGCAGGGGAGGCCAGAGGGACATTTAGCAGGCTTGGGAGTAGGGCACAGGTAGTGAAAAAAAGAGTTGAGAAGTGAGGCAACAGAGGAGTGGTCAGAGGCAGGCACACCATCAACCAACAGGGTAGGAGGTGAAGGTTTGGGAGGGGGATTAAAGAGGGAGCGAAGAGATGGCCAGAATTTAGAGGGGGAGTGGACATTTGTTGTAGGGTCGCTTTGAAGTTATGAGCTTTCCCAACTCTTATAGCCTTAATGCAGGCATTTCTTATGGATCAGTGGAGGTGGAGATCAGAGGGGGAGAGGGAGCATTTGTATCATGCCCAGACAAGATCACAGGATCTACAGAGTTGGATGATGTCAGCAGAGATTTAGGGGGTGATGGGAGTTTCTGACTGCACCTTCTGGGAGGGGTGTGAGTATTCCATGCTGTGTTTAGGAAGTAGCAAAAGAGGGAGAGAGCAGAATCAATATCAGGGACAGAGTATAAGAGAGACCAAACAGAGGAGGAAAGATCATGGAGGAGGGCCTTGGTATTTAGCAACTGGAACAATCTAATCCAGTGGTAAGTAGGAGTGGAGTGGGGCATATGTAACTTGAGGACACAATAGGTCATGAAGTGATTTCTAAAGGAGTCAGAGAGAGTGCCAGCAGCAGCAATGTGGTAGGGTTGGGAGAAGAGCACACAGTTCAAGAGAGAGTGGTTGAGGGAGAGAGGGTTAGGTCTGGTTGGCTCATTGATTAGTCAGTGGAGGTTCAGTGACTCAATCTTTTCAACGATAGGCTTGAAGGTAGGAGAGGACCAGTTTAGATTGAATTTCCCAAGAATGATAAGTTTCCCAGAAGAGGCTAGAGAGAAGAGGGGAGAGATGATTTCAACAAGGGGGGGGGGTAGATTTTGGGAGAAGCATATAGCACAGCTACAAAGATGGAGAGGAAGGAGGGGAACTTTAGATTAATCAGAAGGAGCCCAGCGAGAAGAGGATAGATTCACATTGAGAGACAGAGCAGGATAAGTTCTGGTGAGCATAAATGGCTACGCAGACCTCGTTTGCCTCAGTCTCAATGAAAGAGGTGGAAGTCAGGGAGTGATACTGTAACTGGGAGTCAGGAACTCTACAGTAGAGCCACATTTCACATACACAGAGTAGATCAGGGGAATACTGGATGACCCAGACTTTAAGAGTGTCAAGCTTGGGAAGCAGACTCCTAGCACTGTGGTAGCACAGTCTGAGGCCTTTGGGCAAGGTGGGGGGGGAGGGGGGCCAGGGTTAGGTTGAACATTGCGTGATAGGAGGAGGAGGAGGAAGAGAAAGAGGAGATAATGGGTAGACCTATGCTTACTACGATGTTGAGTAGCTTTAGGTTTGGGAAGGGAGGAGAGAGATGAAGCCTGAGGAGGAGCTCAAGGTTAAGGGAAAGGGAGGGAAGAAAACAAGGGTGAAATGTGACAGAGAGAGGTGAGAGAGAAAAGGAGGAGGGTAGGGGTAGGGGACAAGTTGGGGGGGTGAGATAGGGGGTGACTTGGGGGTAGACCAGCTCAGGGGGATGTGTATTGTTGGCATCAGGAAGGGGAAAGGTAGAACAGGTAGGTAGAAGATTAAGAGGAGGAGAGGAAAAGTATGATCCATGAGTGGAGGAAGAGAGGGAAAAGATAATGGTTGAAGGTTTAGACAGAGGTAACTGGGAGAGTGAGGGGAATATGGGTAGGAGATTTAGCTAAGGTAGGGATGGAGAGGGTAGGAAGGAGACATAGAGTAGATCTGAGGAGAGAGGGCTGGGAGGAGTGGGCAGGCAGAAGACAGTGGAAAGTGGGAGTAAGATAGCAAGGTTAAGGGATCACTGCAAGAGAAGAAGTAGGGGGACCCTAGATAGGGAGTCTGGGGGTTACAAGGAAAAGAGGGGGAAAGAGAATATTCCTAGGGAATAAGGGAGCTGAAGGGAATACAGCAAGAGAAAAAGTAAGAGGACCCTAGGTAGAGTCCTGGCAGTTTACAAAGAAAAGAGGGGCAACATAATGAGCCCAGAGATCAAAGGAGCTGAGAGAAGGGGGTTCAGCAAGAGAAAAGTAAGGGGATCCTAGATGGGGAGTCCAGGTGGGAACCAGGGAGAGGAGGGTAAGAAGTAGCCATAGGGAGCAACTGGGTCAAGAGGAGGGAGCTCAACAAGAGGAAAGTAAAGGGTTACTAGACAGGGAGTCCTGGGAGTTATCCAGAGAAGTAGGAGGAGGAGGAGGTGTAGAGTGGGAGCATCACTAAGGTGGAAGAGGGAAGCAGAAAAGTGTAGACTAAAACTGTAGTGGTTGGGCTCAGGTGGGAAGGGAGCTGGCAGGAGAACAAAACAGTGAAATGGAATTTAGGCAACGATATAAAATGCAGTAACAGGTGCAAGGGACAAGTTATGCTAAATTATTTATTTATTTTATTTATTTAGTTTTTGTTGACCGGGTCAGTGCACTAGACAAATCCTGCCTATTTTCAGGCACGACCCGGGGGAGGGGGGGGATACAGATGGTAAACAACTGAAATTGAACCAGATTAAGCTGTTGGTGGTACTTTTAGTGAATGAGGGAAATTTGGCCAGGACACTGGGGAAATTCCCCTACTCTTGCTTCTTGTGAGCAGGGGGATCCCATTTTCCTGTGGGACCAAGATGGCGGCTCCCATGGATCCTGGTGGAGGAGGACTGCATACAGGAGAGACAGAAGACAAGGAATCCCTTTCTGTTCCAATATCTCTTGTGGTCAATGTGGACTTGCAGTTTGGTACAGATAAGGAAAATGAAAATGATGTTCCTGTTTGCTTCCAGAATCTGACATGGATTGGTCACAAACTGTGGAAGAAGCTACAAACTCAGCTAAGGAACAGTCCCCTTTAATACCTGGTTCAGAACTGTTGCAAAAGACAGAAAAACTCAGAGAGTTATTATTGGCAGAGGAGAAATGTAAAATGCAAAGGAAAGCCTTGCAAATGGAGCTGTTAAAAGTGACAAACAAACAGGAGTTAAAAGAATGCAAAAAACAAGAACTTTTTATGCCAAAAAGGCAGAGAGAGATGCAATACCTGCAGGTCTGTGTGTGAAACCAAGGGTTACTGAGGCAACAGATCCAAACAGAGAAGCGCTTCAACAGGAGTTTGATGATAAAGTGAGTACACAATATAGTACTAAAAACAGTGTGCAGACAAAAGATAAGGTTGTATACATGGAAGACACAGCAATAAATGTACTTGAAAAGGAACAGAGTATTCAGGCCCAGGAGAGAGGTGTGGGGGAAAAAGTTACTGAGACACACTGTGATTCTAATTGCATACCTGAGCAAAACCACAAGAGTGCAATATCAAAAGAAGAAGGGGCAGCAGATAAGGACAAGGGGCAAATGCATAAGGTCAGCATTGAGTTTGGACAGATAAATGAAATGAGTGAAGTTACAACCCAACATCAGGAGAATACACAAAGCACGACCCTAGGAAATGGGGACATGGCACCAGATTATGATAACAATATCTCGGTTACTGGACTGACAGTAGAAGAGGCACTTAGGAAGGCGGGTTGGGTTCAATAGTCTAAGGACCAACCATGGGCCTCGCCAGAAAGAACGCATGATGTATCAAATGATCCTTTGGAGGTCCCCTCCACTTTTGAATTAAGAGATTCTCCCCACCCGCATGCACCATTTATTAATCACCTTGTCCAGGCTACTAGAAACACAGACAGTGCCAAGACAGTAACAGATGTCTTAGATTGGGATGAAGATCAGACCCCGAAAACCAGCCCCAGCTCCCACACCCAGACTGCCCCACACCAGCCAAGTATTGCTCTTACAGTTCTCACAGGCCCAACTTCAAGAAGAGGGCTGCTCCAGAAATGAGCCTTCAGGTAATGCAAGGCCAGAAGCACGCCCACAGGGCCCAAAACAAAGAACATTTGCTGGTCTGTTTCATACTCCACCTAAGCCGGCTAAATGGAAAAATGCTGCACGGATCAAATATAAAGGAGGCCTAGAGGTTTACCCAGATAGATTATATGTCGGGAAAACTCTAATAAAAGATAGTATGGGGTTCTCAGCATAAGAAATCTATGCGCTCATCCACACATCTGGTGATCCCATATTTGATGTTAGTTTTAAAACTGCTGATGGATTGGAATGTTTCTGGCAGAGATACCAGGGTCTGAGACAAACACCTGAGTGGAAACCATTCATGGTTATGCCACTATCTAGACTCACATACCGCACTATCACGTGTGTTATTTAAGAATGAGGTGGGTTGGCTAGACATTCTATACTGGCTGAAGACAAAATGTAATGTGTTGGGACTTCCTGATCCAATCATAGACTCTGAAGACATATGGACAGGTGGTTGGCAGATTAAAGTTCGATTAAACCAGACACATGGAGTAATCACACCTCCCAAGTTGTTTTTATCTAGGTTGTGACCGTGATTTGTGTTCTATGCAGGACAGCCAAGATCCTGTTTTCGTGGGGCATACACACCTTAGCAGTGCCTGTGACCAATTGAAGTGTACACTATTTTAATGGCATAGGATATGTTTCAGTCAATTGTCCTTCCCTTGCACTGCAATCCCTGAGATGAAACAAATCATTCCTTTAGAAATTGCCCATGGCAGCACAAGGCCCTAATAATGCTGAAGATGAAGAAGGATATGAGAGGAATTACCCTGACAGAAACTGCAACACTTGATCACAGAGAGCGAGGGCTCAGCCAAGACAGAGCTGGGTCTGAACCACAAGTGCACTGTCCCAATCCAATCCATAAGTATCTATGCATTCCGAGGGTGATGCAATTGTAGATGGTGAAGAAAGGAACATAATGCATAAAGGATGGATGGGACAGGAATGGAGAATGCCACCCCCTCTGGCAAACAAAGCCAGTCAACATCACAAGAAGTGTTTCTACCCCCTCCACTCACTAAGAAATGGGAACTGCAAAAGGCCAGAAGAGTCACGAGAAGTCAGCTGTGGAAAGCTGAGGCTCTGCAAGAAACTATTTAGGAGTACCAAGTACCAACAGGTAACAGATTCTCATCTTTGACAAAGCGAAAACAATGGGCAGAGGATGAAGAAGAATCGGATACTTCTTCTATCACATCATCCTTGCCAGATCTTACAACTGATAATGAAAGAACCTCAGGTGATTTTAAAACAACAAAGAAAAAAAAGAAGAAAAACACAAAGAGATCAAACAGCAGGTCTCCTGAGGTAGAAGAAAGCAGAGTGCTAATACCAGAAGAAACTTGAAACATTTTATGCCCTGGAACCTTACTGTAGGGTCACTCAACACTAACAGTATCAAAAATCCCCAAAGAAGACACACTACCTTCTTTGTTTTAAGGGAATTACAGCTGGACATTGTGTCTCTACAAGACACTAGAATATACACACAGTAAGGAGAAATACCTGGCAAAAAGAATGGCATAGTGGCCCCTCCTTTAGGTCATTGGGGAGGAGGCATGTTCTGGCCTGATTGTTTTAATATCAGGTTGGTGCAACAATATCCAGGTTAATTGATTTGATTCCAGGTTGGGTCCTAATTTTAGACATGAGGTTTTAAGGGCAGGATTTTAGGCTTCTGAATTTGTACAATCCCCAAACAAAATATGAACGTATTGATGTATTTAAACAACTCCAGCCCTATTTATATACAACAAAAACAGTGTTTTTTGGG
Source organism: Neoceratodus forsteri (assembly GCA_016271365.2). Classification (NCBI taxonomy): domain Eukaryota; kingdom Metazoa; phylum Chordata; order Ceratodontiformes; family Ceratodontidae; genus Neoceratodus; species Neoceratodus forsteri. Next base: position 1,453,059,281 of record CM057453.1, on the reverse strand, counting down.
GGGGGATTTTAATTGTATTTTGTCTTTACAAGTTAAAACAGGTCTGACTAATGAATTATATAATTATTCCAATTTCCTGAACAGAATGTACAAAAGTGTAAAGTTAATAGATTGCGCAGCTGAAAAATCCATTACTCCAGCACACACTTTTTATAAAGGCAGATTATCAAGTAGAATTGATATGATTTTTGTATCACACTGGGTGCCTATTACTGCATGTGACACTCTCCCCATTGAAACTACAGATCATTCTTTACTTCAAGTACACTTTGGAACTCCTAGTAATAAGCCATTATCAAACATGATTTGGAGATTCAATGTGTCCTCCTTGGAGGAACCAGACTTTATGACAGGACTGTAGGAGGAAATCACGGCCCATCTTTCAGTGTTTCAGATATATGATAACCCCCTGCTTTGGTGGCAGGACACAAAAAATGATATTTGGGAGTACTGTAGTAAGAGGGCAAAACAGGTGGCTAATGCTAAATACTTAAACTACCTCAAACTTAGACATAAATTACAAATCTTACTGTCTCACATGGTTGAAACAGGGGAGGATCTTTTAGAACAGATTAGTTTGGTTAAAACTGATATGAAAGAATTTCAATATGACAGGGCCCAAACCCTGTTTTTTGAGCAAAAATAGGGAACTCAGGGGAAAGCACAACAACTAAACCCATACGATAGTTGCCATCAGCAAATAGAAGCAAGATTCATGACTGAACTACAAACAGAGAATGGACATAATATAAAAGATGGGGTTGGCATGATGCAGGTAGTGGAGACCCATGTGAGGAAATCATTTGGACGGTCTATACCATGTTCAGACTCCCTAAACGACTTCTTGAATAACATTGGGGTCCCAAAAATTTCTGAGGTGAAGCAAGATTTTTGACTACCCTCAATTACAAAAGCAGAGTTACTAATGGCAATCTCAGTGGTAAAACTGGGCACATCCCCTGGACCTGATGGTCTCCCAGGCGAGTTTTACAAAAAAACAGTAGAACTTTTAGGTGACCATCTACTATTGGTATTTAATGAAATTTTAGGGGGGAGGCACCCTTCCCTAAAGCGTTAGCTGACAGTCTCTTGATTTTTATTTATGAAAAAGGGGAAAGGGCCCACATCTCGAATTGGAGACCAATCAGCTTAATGAATTCTGACTGGAACATTTTAAATAAGATCTTATGTGCCAGGTTAGCTTAAGGTGCACAATATGTGGTTTCTACAGCTCAGACTTGTGGTATACCCCAGCGTTCAATGATGGACAATTTAAAGTTAATTAGGGAGTTGTTCAATCAACAAGGAGCCTCGGGCATCCTTTTTACCCTTGATCAGTCACAGGCATTTGATCCTGTTCCCCATGAATACCTTTTTGCAGTATTAAAGAAATACGGCATTCCTGAGCTGTTTGTGAAGTGGGTGGAAATTCTGTATGCACATGCCTCTACTAGCCCAGTAGTGAATGGCAGAATGGGGAGGCACATTAAAATTTTAAGAGGGGTAAGACAGGGGTGCCCATTGAGCCCCCTGTTATATGTACTGGCAATTGACCCCCTCTTGAGAAAATTAGAATTCAGTGGGGAAATACTGCATATTGAGGGGTCAAACAGGCGTTTGTTCCTAGTAGTAATGGCATATGCAGATGATGTCACACTGTTGGTGGCGAATAAGACATCAGGGGAGAGAGCACTTGAAATTGTAGAGGCATTCTCCAAGGTATCAGATTCTCAAATTAACAAGACCAAAACTGGGGGAGTGTTGTTTAGTGAGCCAAGGTCATGGATAGAGCAGTAATAGGTGGTATTCAGTTATCAGAACCTCCAATAAAAATATTGGGGATTTCCTTTGGTACCAGGGATTCTGCTGTGTTAAATTGGGAAAGCTGTATTGAGAAAGCGGAGGAAAAAATAAACCGATGGAAAGCCTTTCCCATGTCAAGAGAAAAAAGGGTTTTCATGTATAAACCTTTTATTATTCCTCTCTTCCTAACTATAAGTAGTATGTTTCCTTTACCAGTTAAGTTGGACACCAAAATTTATAGTATTGCTTTTAGACTCCTGTGGGGTAGTAGGTTAAACCCGGTTAAACACCAAATAACTTATAGGTCAATTCAGGAGTGGGGGTTAGATATGTTGCACCCTGTAATTTTTTTCTTTTCATTATATGTATACTCCAACCTTCTTCCTTTGATAGTTGGTAAAACAATGGAGTGGGTAAATTTTTTTAAGGATAGATGTGATCCATGTTTTCATAAATGGGAGACCCAAAAGTGGGGTCCTTGTAGAACACCTTTGGTAGGGGAGGCTGTATATTCCAAGGAGGTATTCAAAAAATTGAAGGAATGGAACTTAACACAGGACATGAGGTATACTACAAGGAAGGTTACTTATAAAAATATATTTGCAAAAGAGGTAGATAAAGTTCCTTGTTTTACTCTCCCAAATAATATTTCAGCCTTAGAGGTCACATCTCAGCTCACAAAAGTTAGGGTTCCCCCCAAAATGTGGGACACACTGTGGATGTGCTGCCTTGACTGACTCAATGTTAGAGGTAATCACCACCATAAATCGATGCAAATAGAGTGTGCCTGAGGGATGGTTGTCTAAATCAAATTGAAACCATGAATCATTTATACTTTGAGTGTATATGTATTGATAAAATATGGGACTCTTTGGCATTAGTATGGGAACACCACAACTGAGGAAAATTAATTATGATACCCTGATTTATGGGGCAATGGGGAGAGCGTGGAAGAAGTTCCATAAAGGGATGTTTCGAATGGTTATGGCAACAATTAAATGGGTCATATGGCAAGTCAGATGCCAATACGTATTGCAGCAAAAAAATATAGATGTGGCAGGGTTGATTGGGAGAATAAATACAGAAGTGAAAGGAGTTTACAAAACCAAAAAGGAAAGGTTGACATTCCCACTGCAGATGCATGAATTCTGGTGGAAAGACTGGCCCACATGTATTAAAGGTTAAAGCACAGTAATGAGTAGAATATCCTACTAGAGACATGGCTACATTTTATTTAAATGATTTTTGTACCTTTCTATATAAGGCATGAAGTTAATGCAGGATTTCAAAGAGTGTAAATATGAGTGTAAAGTGTGTGCGTTTTTCTGGGTTTTTTTTCCCTTTTCTTTTTCATTATACTTTTTTTTTGTCCCTCTTCATTTTCCCTCCTTTTTGTTTCAGCATTTAATCAAATGTTATGGTATGCTGTTAATACCTGTTTTATGAGGGGTATGGGGGTTCAAGAGATTGTATATAGTTTGTAGGCTGTTTTCAGTTATTTTTGTTCATGTTTCTATGATGCAATATGTGTCTGTGTTGTGATATGGTTTCCTTTAGTACTGAATAAAAAATTCCCCTACTCTTTTTGATAAGAGCCATGGGATCTTTAACATCTACCTGAACTACCACCAATCCAGGCAGATGGGACCTCGGTTTAACGTCTCATCCGAAAGAAAGCACTTCAGAAGTACAGCACCCCTCTCATGCTGCACTACAGTGTCAGTACTGGGATATTAACTCAAGTGCCAAATGTGGGGACTGAACCCACAGCCCTCTGATCTCCCGGCCTCAGAGGCGAGTGTGCTACCTACTGAGCCACTGACACTGACAATCACAAAAGTTTAGTATCCAAACAATAGAAATCATAAAGTAATCACAACGTACAAGTAAATTTCAATATATGATGGGTAACAGACTGAGGCAGCAGTAGGATAATACCACCTGAGTATGGTTTTGTATACCACCATTTTTGTCTTGTATCATTGTAAGCCACTATTTTGGCTTGTATTGTATTTCACCTATTGTAACCTCCTAGGTCATGCCTGAAAATAGGCATTTTCTATGTGTAACCCCCCCTACAAATGGGGTTCCCGAAAAGTGTGCTTAAATACTCACTGCCAGGCTGGTGTCCTACATTTTAGCAGTTTAAATGTATTGCCAGAGAGTGCCTGTATAGCCTCTGTGTACTGTCTCTTTAAGAGCTGCCTGGATTGCAGTCACTATTAATCTGAGAGGGAGCTCTGTTAGAAGATGTACTTGTTTACTGATCATTTGTTAGAGTAGTAATAATATTGCAGTTTGTTCTAACCTGCCTTCTTTGCAGCATGGACAGTTCTGTTTGTTTCCATCATCTTGGTCCTGGACTGCTGAAATGGGCCAATCAGTACCTTTGGGGACTCTAAAATGGAGCCTGTCCCCAGGGGCTTTGTGGGAGCAAAATTCTGTAGGAATTGTAGTTTTTGCATTTTGGCGCCAAGACAGACCTGGAGGGGGAGCCCTTGTTGTGACTGACAGACAGATCAGCCAACCGAACCTTTTGGATCCCGGGGAAAGTCCCAGACTGTTTTGCAGTTCAGTCAGTCTGAATTGGGAAGTGAAAGTGGTAACAGCTTGAGTGATTCAAGCAGCAGCCCCTGTGTAATTCACGGAGGAGAACCGTGAAAGGGCTAAGTTTTGGCCTGCCTGTTTGCCTGCTGTCCTTGACAGAGAAAATAGAACTTATTCGGACTGAATTGTGAGAGTGAGATAAGCCACAGAACTGTGACCAGGTTTTAACCTAAAGAAGACCGAAAATTTGCTGAATGCAATCAGCCTGTCAGGATTTCCAGCCACCTTTGAACTCCCAGTTTGTGCAGAGACTCTGTAATTGTGACCGGATAGCAAGCTGCCTAAAGTGTTGTCATCTGATTGCTTTGTTGTCTTTTCTGTCATGAACTGAGCCCTCTGGCTCTGGATTACAAATAGTGTGTGTTGTGCATGTTGCTTTCTTCCATCACAGGGCCCCAACCAGCTGTGAGCTGGCCTATCCCGGGCAACGTTCCTGGCTAGCCCACCATCTTCCTACCTGAGTACCCAGAGTGTGTGACTGTGTAGGGACTCTGAAGTGCACGCATAACTGTCTGATTGATATAGCCTTTAAGCAAATCAACCTGATTACGCCCCTCCCTTCCTTAAGTCCCCTGAATAAATCAGATCTAACTCTTTTTGCATTTAACCTGACTGTGGTTCCAGTTTGTGCCAAGAGTACTGTACTGTTGCTATTTGCTGTGCTTAACCTTGTTTTACAGGGGGTCCCCAGGGTCGAGCTAGAGGAACCAGCCCTGGTGGTAAGTGCAAACAGTGTGGGTAATTGCCTGGTGAATAAGGGTCATTGTGAAAGTGATTACTGTATATTGTTCAGGCCACTAGAAGAGAAAGAGGGGGGTTGCAGTGTCCTGGAGGGCTGTGCCTAGGTTAGCTTGACCACTAACAACCCTGACCTTGGAGGCACCCGTTTTAGTACCCAGGCCTCTTAACCTGCTACTAGCCAAGCAGGCAGGGGTAATAGCCCTTGGGATAGCACCACCTAGGGGTTACATATGTCTAGCGCACCTATCCAGTTAACCAAAACAAATAAATAAATACATAATTACAAAATAGAACAGCTTAGGTGTAATAGAGATAAACTGTGGCAGCAGCAGACATATAGAGGAGGGAGACAATGACAACTAAGTGCAGCAATATCGTTAAAGCAAAAATGGTGGCACAGAGCCTTAGCCAGGCATGCAGAATAATGTGCTTACCATAGTGGAGATGGTGGCTCACCACTTGTAGTGCAAGGAGCAGAGTGGCCAGCAGACTGACTGACTGACTGCTGGCTGACTCCGGCAGACTCAGGGCAGACAAACATCTTTAGCAGGCATGGTTCTTTGTACAGATAGTCTGCTGCATGGATGGGCCACTTGATGATAGTGTCCAGAAGTACCTGTGCAGACCACCCAATTGGCTGTTCCAGCTGCGAATGTGGAGCAGGATTGCAGAAGGAGGAGTGGCACTCAAGGTTCCCAAAAGAGCAAAAGTCTCTGGTCCCACGGCGATCAACTGGGGGGGGGGATTTGGCTTCTGTAGAGCCCCCCCTCATAACACCACTTGCAGGAGCTGGTGAGCGATGTCTGCCACATGGCTGCAGGTGGAGAGAAGTGCTGGGCTATCGAAGCCCACAAGGTGCTAACCACCCTCCTATTGGTGGAGCAGGATTGCAGGAGGAGAAGCGGCACTCAAGGCTTCCAATGTAGCAAAAGTCTAAAGTCACGCAGCGATCGGCTGGGGGAAGGAGGAATTTGGCTTCTGCAGAGCCCCCTCATGACCTCTCTTGCAGGAGCTGGTGAGCAGCATCATTACTGCACTGCAGTTAACAATAAATGTTATGACAAAGTCGAGTGTTCTATTCTTAAACTCTTTCTCCACTACTTTTTAGGGACCTTTCTATGCATTCAGTTCATTAACAGTATGGTTACATATACTTGGGGGGAGGGGACGAGCACTGGCCTCGCTTTTTGACTGTGCCATTCAAGAATGTGCAAGGAAGGGAATGATAAGCACTTCATAGTGTTAATTTTACTTATGGAGATGGGAAGTTTTGTTGTAGAATCACATGGCTATGTATAAATGGGGGGATTATTTGTGTTCACTTCCCTGTCTCTTGTGACTCCTTTTATGGTTCTTCTTTGGTACTATTTCTTTCTCTTTCCTTCTTAGTTGATCATCTTGCAGAGAAAACTACAGTGTCCCTGAAGTGCAACACACAAACAACAAAAGTAATTTGCAATCAAATAAGTAAAGCAACAACCCCAAAAAATGAAATGCAAACAAAAAAGTAAAACAACATTTAAAAAAAATGAAATGCAAAGAAACAAAAAAAGTAATTTGCAATTAAATAAGTAAAGCACCAACAAAAAATGAAATGCAAACAAAAAAGTAAAACACTAAAAAAAATGAAATGCAAACAAAAAACTGTAGCACAACTATAAAATGAATGCAAACAAAAATGAACACAATGTATAGCAAACCTAAACAAGCATTTGTTGATGCCGAATGTTGGCTTGCTGGCACTGGCATTGGTAGTGCAGGAGTTAGAGGGATGCATAATAGGAATGGCAGTGAAGAATTGAACTGATGCCAACCCCACCTCCACCCTGCAGAGACTGACAGGCATTGAGGGTGTGCCTTTGGAGCATTGGACATAATGCTCATGCCATTTCATCTCACACTACCCTGCAGACACTGACAGGTGTTGCGGTGTGCTTTGGGGTCTTCAGGCCTTACACTCATCCCATTTCATAAGTAAAGATGCCGAAGTGGGTGCAGTACAGGAGAATGGGGTGAACACTGGGCCGGAAGACCACAAGATGCCTGTCAGTGGCTGCAGGGTGGGGTAGAATGGCGTGTGTATTACGGGCGACGATCCCAAGTCACACCCATTGGGTATCAGTCTGTACAGAGTACAGCATTATGACTGGAAACCATAATGCCCCGGGTGTTTGTTGTTATTTTCACTCCAGATTTGCAAAGTGGGATTTCTGTGACCCCACGTCATGAACAGTGGCACTATCATTTTGATACTCAATCCAGAAAGGTAGTTTTGCACAATGACTGCGCCTTTTGACCCCAAAGGTGTGAAAACACATTTCTGGCAGGATGTGAAAAATGACAGCTGTACTATTCGTCAGGTGGTGTGAAAAAATGGCAATGTTGAAAATTTGTAATAAAAATATGAAAAACAGGCAAAGTTATGAACGTGTGTAGAAACTGTGCAACGCACGCTTGTAACACAATCATTTTTTGGATTTTCTCCACCAGATTTTCAACATGGGTATTTTTGAACCTCTCCTCATGAACAGTGGTACTGTGTTTTTCTTAATCTGTCCTGAACAGTAATTTCCCATGGCGATGGCGCTACTCTGCACTGTAAGTGTGAAAACACATTTTGGCCAGGATGTGAAAAATGACAGCTGTACTGTTCATAAGGAGGTGTGAAAAAAATGCCAATGTTGAAAATCTGGAGTGAAAATATTACAAAGTTAAGAGTGTGTGTGGAAACTGCACAATGCACGCGTGTAACACAGTAATTTTTTGGAATTTTTTCACCAAATTTGCAACGTAGGCCTTTTTTTCACTTTATCTTTTTATTGAAATTGGATATATATAAAGGAACACAAACATAAACATAAACAGAGAATGAATATCCTCCATATGAAATACAAAAGGAATCACTTAGAAAAAACACAATATGTGAGATAAATACCATAGAGATGCCTTATGAATACATATTCATGATAAAATTTAGTATTGGCTATATTATAAAGGGTGAATAAAAGGGTTACAGCATTAAAGCATTGTGGATTCAAAAAAAAAAGGGTGGGGGTAACAAAGTATAAGATAAATGCTGGTACGAACTATAACAATGTACTCAATAAGTTACCAGGAGTGACATATATGGGGATACAAAAATATATACAGTAAAGGAGGAGTAGAAATAAAGAAAGATATACAATGAGAAATAAGGAAAGAGCAGGGAGAAAGAGGCTAGAGAAGAGAGAGAGGAGAGACATCTGTGCACAAAAGTATCAGAGAATCCTTAATCTAGGAACAAAGTAAAAGAGAAAACTAGATAAACTTTAAAGATTAGGGTCAGTAAGAACTATAGGATTCAATGTATTTAAAGTAAGCCTGCCAACACCGGTCATATACAGTGAGTCGGACATTAATAACGTGAGATAAACGATCTAGTGAAGCATACTGAGAAAGGCTTTGAAGAACATCGAGAAGGGAGGGAATAAGAGTAGATTTCCATTTCATAAGAATTAGACATTTAACCAAATGAAAAAGTATGTTTAGCCATCTAAAATGTGCACTTGAAAGGGAAAGGTTATTCAAAATAAAGATGCCCAGAAGGAATAGTTTGGCATCAAAGGGAAGTTTTTGCCCTGTGACTCTGGAAGCAAATAGATAGACTTTATGCCATAGTTTATTAATGGGTGCACATGACCACAGGACATGAAGTAAGTCCCCATTGGCCTGGTTACAGCACCAGCAGTTGTTATTATTTAGAAGGCCCATTCGTTGAAGAACGGAGGGGGTCCTGTACCAAAAATGTAGGATCTTAATTTGTATTAAAGAGCTACGAGCATCTTTAAATGTGTTATGTGCAAGAAACCAGCATTTACTCCATTGAGCACCTGAAATATTATAGATAAGGATAGTACTCCATTTATTTTTAGCTGATATGGAGTGATCAGGAAGATTATCGATAATGTCTTTGTAAATAGAACTACTTGATTTTACAGATACATTAGTCCAATGTGAGATGTATGGGTCTAAAAGAGTATGCTTAAACACATAATTAGAAATGGAGTTATAAGCAGATCAAATTTGTAAAAACTTCCAAAAGTCCTGTTTAGGGAGTTGCCATGCAACCTGCAAATCTGAGAATGTTCTGAGAGAGAGCGAATTCTGATCTAGGATATCTCCAAGAAAATAAATGCCTTTATTCTTCTACGTACGACAAAAGATTGGATGATTTTCTAGGGTGAGCAGTGGTTTGTCCCATAAGGGGGCATATAATCAGGGTTTAGGATTAGATTTCAGAAATCTGTGGATTAACCTCCAATAGAAAACAGAGGATGCTATTGTTGGGTGAGATTTTAATTTAGAGGAGAGAGGATTATAAATAAAGGAAGTAAGAACTCCTCCAGGGCACAGTGAGGATTCCATTGAAATCCAAAGTGGAGAATAGGAGGAAGGTTTCTGAAACCACTTAATGGTTTGTGCTGTCCGAAAAGCCCAAAGATAGCCTTTGAACCAAGGAAGTCCAAATCCACCTCTTCTCCAGTGTGATCGAAGTTTGTTGTGATTAAATCTTGGGGGTTTCCCATCCCATATAAAACTACCTAGTAATTTGTCAATTTTAGTAAGAAGGATGGATGGTAAAATTAAGGGGATATTGTACAAGAGGTAAAAAAACTTTGGGGGATATAGACATCTTAATGGCTGTGATTTTCCCCATAAGGGAGAGATTAAGAAGCCTCCATCTGTCCAAAATTGTTCTGATGTTATTTAATAAGGGATTAAGGTTAATATCCCATATTTTCTTTAGGTTACTAGATATTTTAATTCCAAGATACACTATACCCTGAGGCGACCAACGAAATCCAAGAGGTAGGCTCATAGAAACTTTGCAATGGTCATTAAGAGGTAGAATTTTTGACTTACCATAATTTAAAGCAAGGCCCAAAATGTTTGTAAATTTGTTAAGCAGATCAACCAGCAGGGCCCAGCTTCATACAGATTTTCAAGTAGGATTAGGAGGTCATTGGCATAAGAGACAGAGACATATCTTGAGTTTCCCAGAGGGAAGCCTCTAATGCCAGCAGATTGGCGTAAACAGGCAGTCAAGGGTTCCATGGCTAAAATAAATAAGGAAGGTGATAAGGGACAACCTTGCCTAGTTCCTTTTGCCAATTGAAAATGGGAGGAAAGGGTGGAGTTAGTAAGTACCTTGGCAACAGGGGAGTTATATAGTAGTTTGATCCAGGAGCAGAAGTTATGATAAAACTTGATAAAGGTAGTCCCAGTTTAGGGAGTCAAAAGCCTTCTCAAAATCAATTGCTATGGCTGCCGCGGGTGATTTGAGGGATTTGGCTTTGTAAATAAGGTTGAATAGGGAACGTAAATGATCAGATCCAGATCTATGTTTAATGAAACCGGCTTGTGAGCAATGAGTCAATTTGGGGATTAAGTGTTCAAGTCGGGAGGTTAGTAGTTTAGCGAACATCTTCCCATCTGTGTTTAACAAAGAAATTGGCCTATCACTAGCGGGATGTGTGGGGTCTTTATCCTTCTTAGGGATTAGGGTTATGACTGCTTCAGTACAAGATGGGGGAAGCTTGCCAGTGATGGAAGCTTCTTAATAAACATTACAAAGAAAGGGGCATAAAGTGTCGGAAAGCATTTTATAGAAATCAGCGGGGAATCCATCACTTCCCAGAGATTTGCCAGATTTCAGGGATGTCAGAGCTTTCTGAATTTCTTGAAGTGGGAAGGGTTAATTTAAAATATTTGCTTCATGAGAAGAGAGATGAGGGAGATGTAAAGATTTGAGAAATTGTGGGATTAGTGTGGTAGATGGAGGATTAGTATTAGAATAAAGTTTTTGGAAAAAAGTTCTCATAACATAGTTTATGGATGGATTGTCAGAGTGAATTGTACCTTGCTCATCTTTAAGACTTAAAATATGTCATTCCATTTGTTGTGTTTTGAGCTGGTAGGAGAGGAGTTTCCAATTTTTATCTCCATATTCCCAGAACTTATGCTTAAGTTTAAAAAGGGCCAATTCAGTTTTACGGGAGATTAATTTGTTTATTTTGATTCTAAGTTGAAGAATTTTGAGATGTAGTTGAGAATCAGGACGATGTTTGTGAGATGAGAAATATAGTTTCTCTTTAGCATTGAGAATTTTTTCCATATTAGCCAATTGTTGCTCTCATACCCTTTTTCTATGTGTAGCATAGCTAATAATCTTTCCTCAGATTGTAGCTTTAAGGGCTTCCCATACAGTGGACATAGAGGATTCAGTGGATGAGTTGTGAAAGAGAAAGTCCTGAATTTGTGTTTTAATCATAGGTAAAAAATCAGGATCCTTGAGAAGGAGAGGATCTAGTCACCAGAAAGTGGATTTGGGTACTGATAGACCCCATAGAAGCTGCAATTTAACGGGAGAGTGGTCTGAAATTATAATGGGAGAAATGGATGAGTCAATAGTTTTTTCTAATATAACAGGAGAAACTAACCAGTAGTCAATTCTACTGTATGCTTTATGTAGAGGGGAATAAAAGGTAAAATCTCGATCCCTGGGGTGAAGGAGGCGCCATACACCAGCTAGCCCAATGTCCTGCATGAGTAGTGAAAGGGCTTTAATACTTCTGGGATGGGCATCTAGGGTGGGGCTACTTCTATCAATGCTGGTTTCTAAGCCTAAATTAAGATCCCCTCCAAGAATAACTGGTGTGTTATCCGTATTAAAGGATAAAATTTGTTGAGCTAAATTGTGAAAAAACTTGGGGGAATCAGAATTGGGGGCATAGACATTAACAAGCAGTAGAGGACCAGAATTAGTATTAAATTTAACCATTAGCCATCTGCCATCATTGTTAGAGAGACAGAGTCTATAAGGGACCATTTAAGATTCTTATGTATAAGAATGGCAACTCCTCTTTTTTTTGAAGTATAGGATGACGCATAGATTTGACCGACTCAGTATTTCTTAAGCCTGTGAACTTCCTCTGCTAGTAATTTTGTTTCTTGAAGGAAAGCAATTTGTGCTTTATATTTTTGGAGATGTGCAAGAATTTGCTTTCACTTACAAGGAGAGTTAAGTCCCTTCACATTCCATGTGTATAAAAGTATGTCACTCATAGTATCAATATTGAGAAGAGGAATTAGTCACAAGAATGGGAAGGGACAGGTAATAGAAGCAGAGGATGGTCAAGGTAAAAGTTGATAGAATAAGTATATGCAGAAGGTGGAGGGCATACAGAAACCATAAACAATAATATATATGAAGCACAGAGGGCACAGATATCTTCCTGAGATAAAAATTGAAAGGAAAGGTGAGGGAAGTCATTAATAACAACAGTATCATTAATATATTGATTGACACAGTGAGAACCTTAAGGAAGAAAAAGAACATTAATTCTTAACACAGTATCTAACCAACTAACAGTAACAAGGACTTTCTGAGGAGTGAGGGGAGAAAAGAGTCAGCAAACAGAGCCAAAGACTCTCTCACCACACACTGGGGAGTCAGGACAACAGGAACGACCTAAAAGGACCAACAAAAAAAAAAAAAAGAGTGTTGGTCAAGTTTGAGGTGTGAACCAATAAGTTTAGTACAATTATAACAATTATGCTAATGAAGTTTGACAGAAATTCAACTATATCAAACATAGCAAGGAAACCAAAAGAGAACCTCTGCTTAATACTAAAAGCATTATATAACAAAGGTGAAGGGAATCACCAGATCATACTATTAAACTAATAGTACAATGTAAATATGAGTGTCAACTTATTACAGCTAAAGGTCTGTAATAGTTACATGAAGGACCAGTATTGTCTGAAGGGAAAGATATCGGGAGAGCCTGGTACTTAATTAGATACGATTATGAATATAAAAGAGGGGAGTAGTTACTACACTTGGTCAGGTCCTGCATGAGGATCCTAAACAAAATGTCACAGCTTAATTGGTAGTAAACAAAAAAAAATACACATCCGGATGGATACTTATAAACAGAATATTGATAAATAATGTATTATAATAACTGGCAAGCAATTTTTCCCATTGCTTGAGCCAGTTATAATTTGCTGTTATAGCCCGCAGGTTATAACGGCAAACACGCGCCATGCCACTCAAACAAAAGTCGCATCCTAATTGGCCTGTAACTTCCCTTGGGCGGGCTTATCGGAAACAAAACATGGCAACTCCTTCATCCCGCTTAATGAGGAGCCTCCGCAGCAAGAGCACGTCTTTTTATTTTTAAATTTTGAAACAGTTCTCTCCTCCTTTATTCCATTTGGTTGATCCTGCTGTTCAAAAACTGCACCGAGCAGTTTGCAGCCACACCGGAGAAAAAACGGAGAAAAACTTTCCTCGGATGTGCTTCAGAGGTAAGCGCCAAATGAGAAGGGACAAACCAAAAGCCAAATTAATGTAAAATGATGACAAAAATGAAAACATATGCTGTCAAAAAACAAATTGGTGCTGTGTCTGTGTGGCTGTCTGTCTGTGTGTGTGTGAGTCTGTCTGTGTCTGTCTCAGACATATGAAAAATCAAGAGTGGGAAAAAATTGCTTACCAGCAATTATAAATAATAGACGATGGGGAAGTGGGCTTAAATTCGAAATTAATGGTTGCCCTCAGTGTGGGATGCTTTATATATAGCATCCAACACCTCGGGCAACCATTAATTTCTCATCAAGCACACTTCCCCATCCATTATTGTATATGTAATGCCCCTCGCTATAAGCTAAATATAAGCCAATAAGTTAAGGAGGATCACCGACTTCGGTAATAACTGGTGGACAATGGGAAATCAGTGAGCAGACTAATTCCCCCTACTCAAAAAGTGCCTATATAAATAAATAGATGGGGTGACTAGGTCTAAATAATAGGCCCAGTGAGCCCCAAATCAGAGAAAAGCATGACAGAGAATCTTGTTTTGTATTATAGGCTTCAAGTATATAGAGTACATATGGAAATTAGAGGATAGATGTCCATTGTACCAGTATACCGAAAATAGGCAGCAGCAGTCATATATATATATATATATATATATTTAATGCATCAGTTAGGGTTGTTTCACAGCGTCGAAAGTGAGGAAATTCGATGTTAGGGTTGAAACTGCCCCCTCAGCCCACCCCCAACTTGGAATCGGGTGCGCATTAGTCATCACCCTAAGTGTCACCCCATCACATGGAAAGAAGCTGAGGAATAGGAGAATGGGGTGACAGTTAGGACCGATGACCCAGTGCACACCTCGATTCCAGTTGGGGGTGGACTGAGAGGGCAAAGGGGGTTTCAACCCTACATCGAATTTCCTCGCTGTTTTCGCTGTGGAACAACCCTAACTGATTCATTAAACGGAGTTTTTTGCCTCTAATTTCCCTTCTTTTTGAGAATGATAATGAGAAATAGTGAATGTAATGCAGCGGCGGGAGCGCAGGGGTGATGTCTTGTCGCATTGTAACATTGTGCCCGCAAACGCAAATCGTAATGCGCATGGTGATGCAAAGTGAAACAGAAAGAGGAACAGTACTGTAGACAGAAATGTTAAAAACAATGGAAACGCAACTGCAAATGAAAACACAAAGGGTAATGCACATGGTGGCGTAAACGTGAACAGTAAGTGAAACGGGTACGGAACCGCAAGCAGAAACGGTAATGGTAAGAGTAATGTAAGCGCACAGGCTGGTTTTCCACAAAAGCTGTATAGAGAAAGACAGTGAGTAGAAAGAATGTATGCAAAATAATGACTCTCGGAACACAAAAATCAGTAGTTGTAATAGTAAATTGCTTATATCTCAGTAACCATATGACATAGAAAAAAAATTTAAAAGTCATATGTATTATCACTTTCCTGGCTAGTTTTATATATAGCCCCTTTTAAGTTTTTGACAAAAACTCCGTATCTCGCACCGTTTTCGAGATACGGGCCCTCAAATAGCGCCGTAATGACGTAATGTTATCCTATGGGAAAAAACAGAAGTTCGGACTGCTATAACTTTTAACAGTTTCATATTTTTCACAAAATCTTTGAAAGGCACATCGGGGACCCCCGCCACACGCTCCTGAAGATTTCGGCCGGTAGCGCAAACCTGTAGGCGCCGATCAGATTCCTGTAGTGCGTAAATGTACGCGCAGATCACACTTAATAACTCCACAGCTGTGTATCTGACTGGTACAAAATCTGGCAGACCCCAAGGTGTATGGGTCTTGATCGTGTATTCCAAATTTCAGGCAAATCCATCAAATGGTTGCAAAGTTATTAAGGTGCAAAATTTGGGTTTAACATGTAAATGGCTCCTCAATCCTAACTATGGTAGCACTACTGTATACTATTATATATATATATATATATATATATATATGTTTTGCCTCCTCCTTTTTAATTTATGTATTTATTTATTTATTTTTTGTGATAATAATAGGAAGTAAAATAGATAGGATTGGGAAAGGTGGCAATCAGGGATATTCCAAATTGGTACATATTAACATTCAATCTGAAACATGATATAATGTAAAATTATCATATTACTGGAATATAGCAGCAAGGCAAAATAATAGGATAAGTATGAAGTGAAAAAGAGTACCATAACATCCTGAGCTGTTGACTTAATGATTATAAGGTGTTAAAAACCATCAAGCCAAGTGCAGTAACATCTCACCATATTTAAAAAATTGTTTAGGAGCATAATAAAATAAAATCCTATTGATTAAGTGAGCCACAGAGTGCATATTGCAGCATATAGTACTAATTAGAGCTGACTGCGATGCACAGTCTTACAGTTTCATAAACTGTTGGGAGCGATAGTATCAGGGTAATGAAGACTGTACAACGCTCAGCGGGGTACCGGCAAAACAACAACAACAACAAAAAAAAAACCATACTGGTTCTCCACATTGAAGTGTCCTGGACTTATATGCCAGGAGAGGTAAATATCACTGGGCTGTATACTTGAAATCATGTCACCCTCGATTTGTGTACACTGTTTGCTGCATTGGGGTTTCTGCTCTTTATTTTGGCTCTGCGTTCCTTTTTTGGAGACTCTAGTGATTTAAGGGGAGAGCTCGCAACTGCTTCAGACCATGAGGAATTTATTGAGATATTGCCCTCAGATACAGCACACAGATTAGTGGACTGGTTGACTGAACCTTGTTGGTTTAAATCTTCTTGCGAGGAGTGTAAATCTTCTGCTAACAGGGCATATTTATTGCTCAGTGGGATAGAGGAGATCACTTGCGAGTGGGAAGTCAAAATCTGGGAAGGGCCTGGAGAGATTTCAGTAGAACAACAAGGAGGGTTAAATATACAAGGACCAGATAAGCGTTTATCTTGCAATCGACTTGAATGCCTAAGTGGGGGAACATCAACATCAGCCATACTCGGAACTTTAAAGGCTGTAGAGCATCTCTCGTTGGTCTGAGCAACAGATTCTTCCATACGAATGGATTCCGAATTATTGGGCAGATCATCCACTACGATGGAACTTGGTAAGGTAGGATTACTTGGTGTTATGTCCAAAAAATTAGCTAGAGCTTCAGGTGTGCTGGAATCTTTAAAGGCTGACCCCAGAAAAAGGCACATTGTGGAGGGGTAGTGTAAGGCAAATTAAATGTTCCTCTGGTGTAATACTGGTTTCAATGAATTAAAGGCTTTTCATTTTATAGACAGATCCTTTGAGAAATCTCTATAGATGGATATTTTGTACTCCTGCCACGTCAAAGTACCGATTTCTGTAGCGCGATTTAGAAGTAGCTCTGTGTGCATGTAGTTCAAGAATCTAGCTGTAATGAGTCTAGGCCGCTGCTCTTGATTTGGCCTGGGACCTAAAGTACGGTGGGAGTGCTCAACAATCAGTTGTTGATCTGGGGATAGTTTTAGCATTGCAGGGAGAACGTATAACAGGAGCGCTTGTTGTGCCCCAGCTCGCTCCTTCGAAAACCAAAAATCGCAAGTTATTCCTGCGATTGCGATTCTCAATGTCGTCAATTTTTGCTTGCAGAAACTTAATGGTGTGATCTTGATTTCGTATCGTGGCCTGGAGATCATGAATGGAAGCCGAGTTTTGAGTAGATGTAGTCTCAGTAGAAGTGAGCCTCTGGTGAAAGGATTTAAGCGTCGCCGTGTTATGTTGAGTGGAGACTTTGAGGTCGTTAATATCAGCTATCAGTTTAGAAAACATAGCCTCCACTCTAGCAAGTGAGTTGGATTGCAGATGGGAATCAGCCATTATGAGTGAAGTAGAGGCCTAGTTCAGTGCAGTGCTAATGTGACTAATTTAGAGAAAATAGGATCAAGATGACTTACAGACTGTTTAAGGCAGAATTAATGAAGGTAGATACCCAAAGTTGACACAAAAAATGATCTGGTATAGGTTGGATGAGGTTTGATTTCTGGGTTCCTTGCAGAGAGAGAGAGAGAGAGAATTATGCTGCCATCTTCTGCCTGGTCAGGCCACCCCCGCCCCCGAACAACATAGGCTTTTTGAGATCCTGTCTCATGAACAGTGAAATTGTTGTTTTGTTAATCGGTCCTGAAAGGTGATTCCGCTATGACTGCAAAATCACCTTTTGGGACTGAATAACGAGATGACCGTGACTGAATTCATGAGGTGGGGTCGCAAGAACCCCATGTTGAAAATTTAGTGCCAGAATTCCCAAAAATGGCTGAGATATGCACCAAAGTTGAAAACAAACCATTTATGCCATTGTACAGCTTATTGGCATTTCTTCAGTTCGCGGTTGGCTTTGAAGAGGTACAGGCGTGTTCCCAGTCCACGAGATCACCTCGCACTGGGCTCCAGAGGTAAGCAGGTAAGGGGGTAAGGGGTATGGAGTGTGCAGAAGGTGGGTGTGGGTTGGGGATGGGCAAGAGAGGCCATGAGGGACAGTTTCTTTTTACAGGGTTTAAAAAAAGAGATGCGGACTTTCTGGCATGCTGGGGTGGCTCCCAGCATGCCACCTGGATGTTTGTGTGGGGGAGTAGAGCCAATGGGGATTGGGCACCCTGTTGGCCATACAGTGTGTGGGGGTACTTGAGCTGAGGGGGATTGGGCACCCTCAGCATGCAACAGATGGGCGTGATCATGCCGACGGGGTTGGCTACCCCCTTGGCAAAGGAATTGGAGAGGGAGCATGCTGATAGGGGGATTGGGCACCCTGTCAGCTTTCATGGGGATGGAGAGGCGGCTGATGACAGCCGCTGCTTGCTGACACTGTCAGTATGTAAATTGCCGATGACAGCCGCTGCTTGCTGACTGTATGCAAATTGCAGTGGTTTCCTTTCAACTGCATGCCACTGCATCTGAAGTGCTGTCATGGACAGCTCGGCCATTTATTGGTGCTGTGTGGTCCGCCTGCAAAATGGAGCGAGAGATTGGCAGAGTGGCACACCTCTAAAACTCTGAGGAAAGATTTATGTTGCTTGCGCCTGCGTGCAAGCCAACAAAAAAATGAATGCAAACCAAAAGTACGCAAACAAAAAGTAGTATGAAACAACATAAATGCAAACAGGAAAGCAATTAAAATATGAATGCAAACAAAATGGAAAAATAAAGCAACTGCAAAAAGTAAGACTAACCAAACAACAAAAAGATGGATAGTACAGACAAAATATGAAAGCACCTAAGTAGATTAAGCACCAATTAAAACAGTAAAACAACTCAAAAATGAAAGCTGCAACCCCCCCCCAAAAAAAAACAGTTGCATAACAAAAATGGTAAACAAGCAATAAAAGCAGCTGACATTAAGAAACAAGCATTTGTTAATGATGGATGTTTGCCACTGGTATAGAAACCCTGGGGTACTACATGTGTTGTGGTGCACTTTGTGGGTTATGTATTACCAAAGTTAGGAGCCTGCATTTGTAAATTTCAACACAGGTTCATAACTTTATTTTTTAATATTTTTGTCCCAAATTACCAGCATAGCCTTCTTATGACCCCACCTCATGATCATGTGCAGAGAAAATGTTCAACTCCTGTCTAAAAGGTGATGTCACGCAGAAACTGGGAAATCACCTTTTAGGATGCAAAAACACATTGTGGCCAGGATTTGAAGAATGACAACTGTCACATTCACAAGATGCTGTAAAGAAATGGTTATGTTGAAACTTTGGGGTGAAAATATTGGAAAGTACCAAAGTTGTGAGCTTGCATTCACAAAATTCAACATAGGTTCATAACTTTGTTGTTTTGTAATGTTTTTGTGCCAGATTTTCAACACAGCCTTCTTATGACCCTGCCTCATGAACAAGGGCACAGAAAATTGTCAACTCCTGCCCAAAAGGTGATGTTGCACAGGGAATGGGAAATCATCTTTTGGAATGCAAAAACACATTTTGCCCAGGATTTGAAACTTGACAGCTGTCACATTCATGAAGTTTTGTAAAGAAATGGTTATGTTGAAAATTTGGGATAACAATATTGAAAATTACCAAAGTTACGAGCCTGCATTCACAAAATTCCATGTAGGCTCATAACTTTGTTGTTTTTCAATATTTTACAACAAATTTTCAACATTGCTTTCCTAAGACCCTGCCTCACGAACAAGGGCAGAGAAAAGTTTCAACTCCTGCCCAAAAGGTGATTTGGTATAGGGACCATGAAATCATCTTTTGGAACAGATTTGTCTAATTTCACTGCAATTGTTCATGAGGTAGGGTCCCAAAAAAGGCATGTTGAAAATTTGGGGCAAAAATATGCAAAAATGGCCAAGTTATGCCACTAAGTTCAAAACCTAATTGAAATACATTGAACCTCATACCTGTTTCCTCAGTTCGTGGTCTGGCTTTGTAGAGTGAAAACGTGTATGTGGTCCACAGAAGATTACGGTGTCAGACCTCTAGTCGGTAAGTAAGGGCTTGGGGGGTTGGGGTGGTGGTGCTGAGTGGGAGGGTTGGGTGGGAGGATAGTAACAGCGCAACAAACATCAATGGATGGTTTTCTTTTTACAGGGTTTCATAAAAGAAACTATGAGGGAAGATTTTCTTTATTTCAGCTCATGACACTTGGGCACTGGGCACCCCCAGTGTCACTGTTACATTTGTGAGGGGGATGTGGGGTGGTGGGCGCTGAGAGGGAAAGTTAAGTGGGTGAGACAGTTACAGGGGATAGCAGTAACAGAGAACAACAGTGACACTGGGGGATTGGGCACCCCCAGTGTCAGTGTTATGTTTGGGGGGGTGGAGTGGCGGATGCTGAGAAGGAGGGTTGGGTGGGCAGGACAGTTACAGGTGCAGCAGCAACAGAGAGTGACAGAGACAGTGGGGGATTGGGCACCCCCAGTGTCAGTGGTATGCCACTAAGTTCAAAACCCCATTAAAATACATTGAACTGCATACAGGTTTCTAAGTTTGTGATCCAGCTTTGAAGAGTGAAGATGTGTCTACGGTCCACAGAAGATTACGGCATTAGACCTCTGGTGGGTAAGTAAGGGTTTGGGGGTCTGGGGGTGGGTGCTAAGTGGGAGGGTCGGGGTGGACAGTAATGGCCACAACAGACATCAATGGATGGTTTTCTTTTGCAGGGTTTCTTTAAAAGAAAAAAAAAAACTACGAGGGAAGGTTCTCTTTATTTGAGCTCCATAGCACTGGGGAATTGGGCACCCCAGTGTCACTGTTATGTTTTTGGGGTGGGTGCTGAGAGGGAGGGTCTGGTGGGGGTAGTTACAGGGCACCAGCAGGAAACATTGATGGATGGTTTCACTTGTTACAGCTCATCTCTGCAACAGTGGGGTTATTCCTGGATATTTCAAATTCCTCAGCAGGCTGTCATGGCAGATCATTTTGCTTGGTTGTGTAGATCAAAGGGAAGACCTGATCCAAGATTGGGATGGCTTTTCCTTTTTAAGTACATGCTGTCTCCACCCAGCAAGCCAAATCTCTGTCATGATGAGCCTACCTGGTGATTGGTGTTGTACTGACTTACCCCTTAAGCACTGCTCTGCATTGGACTGACAGTGTCACACCCCTCAAAAGGCACTATCATAGAAAGATGTTCGCTGCATGCCTCCCACATGGCAAACATACAAATGACATGCAAAAAAAAATGTAAACAGAAATTGGTTCCGCAATGGAAATGACCTAATCTTACACAAATAATCCAGTACAATGATACATAGAAACATAGAAAGTGACGCAGAAGGGGGCCATGCAGCCCATCTAGTCTGCCCATAATTCTACCCCTTCCCTTAACTGCTTTTCAGTGTTATGATGCCATTGTACCTATCCCATGCCTTCTTGAAAGCTTCCACCATTTGTCACTCCACTGCCTCCTGTGGAAGGCATTTCCATGGTTCAACCACTCTCTCAGTGAAGAAGACCATGTGTGTGTTGCTTCTGAATCTACCCCCCTCTAGCTTCACGTTATGCCCTCTGGTTCTTGAGTGATTTTTGATATGGAACAGATCCTGGACCTGCACCTTGTTTATTCCTTTTAGGAATTTGAAGGTCTCGATCATGTCTTCTCTGTCCCTCCGCTGCTGCAGGGAGTACATGTTTAATTCATGCAGCCTCTCCTCATATGATTTGTTGTGCAATCCATGAATCATTTTAGTAGCCCTTCTCTGCACTGTTTCCAGTCTGGTAATATCCTTCTTGAGGTGTGGCCTCCAGAATTGTACACTGTACTCCAGATGTGGCCTCACCATTGATCTATGGAGTGGAAGGATGACCTCCTTTTCCTGCTGGTAATCCCCCTGCTTATGCATACCAACATACCATTTGCCCTCAGTGCTGCTTTCTCGCATTGCTTGGTCATTTTTAGGTAATCTGTTATAATTATTCCCAGATCCCTTTCCTGTTTAGAGGCTTCCAGCTTTTCTTCCCATAGGTAGTAATCCACTCCTGTGTTAGTCCTTCCGAGGTGCATGATTTTGCATTTTTTAGTATTGAAGTTTAGTTGCCACATTCTTGACCACTTTTCTAGAGATTCCAGGTCAGCCCTCATCTTTTTCACTCCTCCTGGGGTGTCCACCCTGTTTCCTATCTTTGTGTCATATGCGAACAAACTTACCTTGACCTCCAGTCCATCAGAAATGTCACTAATGAAGATGTTGAATAGGACTGGGCCATGCACTGAGCCCTTTGGTACTCCACTAGCTATGTCTCTTTCCTCTGAGAGTGAGCCATTCATTAATACCCTCTGGGTCCTACCAGTAAGCCAACTCCTTACCCAGTTTACCACCTGATGACCTACTTCCATGCTGTCTAATTTGTTTAACAACCTTCTATGTGGGACCGAGTTGAAGGCCTTGCTGAAATCCAGGTACACTTCACCGCACCTCCCTGGTCTACTGTTTTCATTACCCAGGTAAAGAAGTCAAGTAAATTGGTTTGATATGACTTCCCTGTGGCAAAGTCATGCTGTTTAGTGTCTAATTTGTTGTTGTCCTTGAGGAAGGATATAATCCTCTCCTTGGAAGGGTTTCCATTGTTTTTCCTACAATTGATGTGGGGCTTATCGGTCTATAGTTGCCCGCACTCACTTTGCTACTGCTTTTGTGTAGAGGGATAACTGTGTCTATTTGCCAGTCTTGTGGGACCTCACCCAGCTCAAATGATAAGTTAAAAAGATCAGCCAGTGAAGCCACCAATTCCTCTCTTAGTTCTCTTAGTAGTCTAAGGTGCATTTCATCTGGTCCCATGGCTTTGTTTGTGTTGAGCTTCTCCAGTTCCTTTAGGACTTCCTCTTTTGTAAAGGGTCCTGAGTATACTCCGACGCCACTCAACGCTTTTATTATCTCTTGTAATGGTGGGTCCGCAGCCATCCTGCTCCTTTGTGAATATGGAGCAGAAATATTTATTTGGGATTTCCGCTTTGTCCATGTCATCCTCAGTGGTCTCTCCATCTTCCTTCATGAGTCTGACAATACCCACTGTTGTCTTTCTTTTTTCACTAATATATCTATAGAAGGTTTTGTTTCCCTTTCTGACTTCTCTTGCTATCCTCTCCTCTGTTGTTGCCTTTGCTGTTCTGATTTCCTTGCTTACAACCCTGTGTTTTTCTTTGTAGTCTTCCTGGTGCTTGTCAGATCCTGTTTTCTTGTATTTCCTGAAAGCAGCCCTTTTTTCCCCTAACCCTTGTGGCTACTTCCTTAGTAAACCAATTTGGTTTTCTCTTCTTTTTTGCTTTGCTCAACTTCTTTATGCAGTGGTTTGCAGTCTGAAGTATAGCTCCGTTAAGATGTGCCCAGTACTCTTCAACGTCCCTCCCCCAAACTATATTTGCAAGTCTCTCTTTAAGACCTTCCTTCATTGCACGAAATCTGCTCATCTGAAGTCCATGACTTTAGTTTTAGAATGTTTGGTTTCTGTTTTTGTCCTGACATGATACTGCACCATGCAGTGATCGCTGGACCCTAAGTGGCTACCCACCTCTACTTCTGCAACATTGTCCCCGTTCCTTAACAGCAGGTCAAGGACAGTATTCCCCCTTGGGTCCTTTACCAGTTGTTTCAGGTCCGATAAGCACAGAGCCTCCAGAAAGTCTTTGCTTCTGGTTGAACTTGTTGTATGGGTACACCAATTTACGTCAGGTAAATTAAAGTCCTCCAGCACTATTACTTCCCCATTATCACTCACATTTTAAATGGCTTTCAATATTTCTTTATCCCCCTCCACCCCTGTTGTTGGTGATCGATAATACACTCCTACCCGAGTTATTGCTGCATTTCCATTTCAGCTTAATCTGGTTCAGTTTCAGTTGATTACCATCTGTATCCCCGGTCACCCCTGAAAAAGGGACTTCTAGGCCCAGTGGGCTTACCGGGTCAACAAAATTCAATAAATAATTTCCAGCCTCTAGAGTGACCCAAAGTGACTCAGTTTCTGTGTTGTCTTTTTGGGTTATAGTCGCTTTTATGCCTTCCTTTATGTACACAGCCACTCCCCCCCACCTTCACCCAGTTCTGTCCTTCTGGAAGAGACAGTATTCTGGGATAGTCATTTCCCAGTTGCAGTTATTGTTTAACCAGGTTTTGGCGACCCAGTCCAGATCAGCTTCAGCAATGATGGCTGTGAGATAAGCTATTTTATTTGATAGGCTCCATGTGTTAGTGAGCATAACTTTCCAGACTTTATCCCTACCTTTTCCTGTGTCCTGCTTTACTTGTGACCACTTTTTTATGTTATCAGTCCCTTCACTAGATTGGTGAATCCTCTTATTATTATTTATATCAGTTTCCTCACCCATTTGGTGAGTTGTGTTGTTATTGCTTGTAACCCTGATTTGGTGGTGTTTTGGGGGAGAGGTTGCAGATCCCTTTGTCACTGCTGTCCCCTTCTCACTGTTTAGTTTAAACATCCAATGCATATGTCCAGTTTCTGCCTTAGAGCTCACACGCCTTCATTAGTCAGGTGTATACCATCGTATTTGAAGAGACTCCTGTCCCAGAAGTCCTGCCAGTTCCCTATGAAGAGGTGCCCCCTGTCTTGGCATCAGCCCTGGAGCCAAGTGTTAAGTTCCTCTATTTGATCCTTGCATATCCTTTGCTTACTGCCTCCTTTCCCCCATACTGGGACGATTTCGGAGAAGGCAATAGTTGAGGAGTGCAAGGTTACTGTCTCACCTAAGTGAGATATGTGTTGTTTGGTCTCCAGTGTCTGGTTTGCCAGATCATTTGTACCTATATGGATGAAAATGTCTGCACATTTACCTCGCCTTTTTAGTAACCTGAGACTGCGTTCTGTATCCCTTTTTGCAGAGGCCTGGGTAGGCATTTGACTACTACCTGTGTTTCAGGCCACTGATTTATGTGTGGCTCCACTCCTTGGATCATAGAGTCCCCCACAATAAGTATTTTCTTTTGTTCCTTCTTGTTTATGTCCTTTGTATTTCCTTCCTGGTTTGACATTATTGTACGTCCTAACTGGCAGTGATTGGCGTTATGTCCATGTTCCTCCTCCTTTCGAGTAGGGTGTATCTATTTGCTGTTATGATTGGTGCCTCCTGTTGTGCCACCTGTTGCTGGAACTGGCATGACTTTCTTCTGCCCCCCTTTACCACCTGCCATTCCCCAGGATCAGGGGTGGTGAGGTGTTGTAGGATAGTCCCCGGTGGAGCTGGTGAGGTATAAAGGGGTGAGCAGGTTTGAGATTGGTAATCAAGTAATCAAGTTGTGTAGATGTTTGATTTGCTCCCATGCCTCTCTGAGTTGTGCTCTCAGATCTGTTATTGTCCAGCATGTGGGGCAGTGCCCTATTGCCTGAATGCGTGCCCTCTGAAAGCATGCCCCACACCACTGGCATGTAATGTTTTCCATGTTGCTTGAGGATCCTGATGTGGATGAAGGAGAAGGAGGATGAAGAAAGAATAGGGAAACTACCAGAAATAAAGATAATTATTATTTTTTTTTTTTGATTAGTTTGCTCTGTTAAGGTGACTCCTTCCTGTAGAGGGCAGGAAGCTTGGGTGTGTATCAACGGCAATAAACAAACAGTAGTCGGGGAGGGTGGGATTAGGGGAAGGGTGGGTGGGTAGTTCCTCCTGTCCCTGTTCGGATGAAAACAATCAGCCACTAAGTAAAAACAAAACCGTGTGCTGTATCAGAGCAGGGCACTTGCGCTGCCCTACTAACCTTGCCCTTAGTCCTGTTATTGCTCTGGGGGAAAAAGGCATTCATTTAAGCCTGCTGGTGGCTGAGTGAGGGAGCTGAGAGCTGCTTCTGTGGCTACTCCTAGCCTTGCACTAGACCTGTTACTCTGGGGGAAAAAACACATTCATTTTGTTTTTTATGTTTAAGCCCTCCCTGCCTGCGGCTGTTGTTTAAATGCTGCCCTCAGTACCTGCACTGTGCCTGAAACTCCACCTGCTGCCTGCAGTGACACACAGCTCCTTTCGAGTCTTTGTTCTGTCGGTGGCTGAGTGAGGGAGACGAGAGATGCTTCTGAGGCCGCTCCTAGTCTTGCTCTCTCCCTCTCTCATGGAGACTGGCTATCTAGACCCGAAATGTTCCTGCAACTGAAGGGGGAGTGTAGGGTAGAGTGTTCCTACTGCTCCAGTTCCCTTGTAGTCCGATTCACAGCTGTCAAGGAATCCCTGCTTCTGCACCTGTTGGAGTCTGCCTTCCCCCCGTGATTGGTGTCTCTCCCAGTGGGTGAAGATCAGTGAAGCTCAGCAGACAGTAAGGCTGGAGCTGCACCTCACTTGGCGTATGCCTCCTAGGGTTGCCCTCTGTGTCTGAGCTGATGATGTGGAGACTCATGGTACCTTAACACACATTTTAAATCGGCATTTATTATTTCCTATATTGAGAGTTAATCTGACATGTTCTCCATTGTTTTCAACTCATATTTGATTTCTTTTTTGGTGAGTGAACTGCTGAGAGAACGTCATTCACGGTTTTAGCAATGAACCATGATTATGGTGCTTTATCGCCATCTAGTGGACTGCCTTTGAATAGAACTTGCATGTAAAAAGTGTAAGGTGTGAGTCTTGCAGTTGGCTTATTTGTTCCGTTTAATTGCGAGTATGTGGGCACATAACAAGGGTGGAGAAACAGTATGTAGATACGAGTACATCTGACTTTTCAGATTGAAGCTGCTGTCTTGGGCATAGTGGCACAAAAATAGAGTAGGCGAGTAATTTTGTTTGGTTACACTTACACATACTGTCAGCCAGAATGAATGTGGTTATATTTTGTCTGTCTATTCTGTGCACTCATTCCTTTTGACTTCTGCGTATCCACATTACAAATTTGCTGTGAGATAGGAATCGTAGCCAAAATCTGCTAAATAAGACTGTTTAGAAGGTCATCATTTTATTTCTTTGTAACTGATGTGCTTTTCACGTCTGTCTGCCCACTCACCCAAAACCTCTGAGTCCTATCCTGTATCCAGCTGTTATTTAAATGTAAAACAAATCTGCTTAAGTGAAATAAAACTGTAAAACCTGGAGTGGTAGAGCCTGAGAGAAAAGTAACAGGCTACTTTTCCTCGTGCTGATTTCTAAATAGACTTTGGTTAGCATGACAGAAATACTGGACTGCAGTACGTGATGTGCACCACGTAAGCTCCATGCATACAGTTGATCTATCCTCCCTCAATGATTTGGCACGGAAACACTAATTAAACTAGATTGTTTCCCCACACTCAAAAACGTAAAATCACAAGCCCAAATATCACTGTGGCTCTTTATATAACTATTAAAATGCCCAAAACTAAACAAGAAAACTCTCTATTGTGCAACTCTGTCATTTTTAGAAGAATTGATCGATATATACTGGGATGTATAGGGAGAGGCATCACCAGCAGAAAACAGGAAGTTGTTATCCCTCTGTACAGACAGTTGGTGAGACCCCATCTGGAGTACTGCGTCCAGTTCTGGAGACCCCATCTCTGCAAGGACATAGACAGGATAGAGGCAGTCCAGAGGAGGGCAACTAAAATGGTGCAGGGTCTGCAAGAGAAGCCGTATGAGGAGAGACTAAAGGAGCTTAATATGTATACCCTTGAGGAAAGGGGGACATGATAGAAACTTTCAAGTACCTCAGTAGAATCAACAAAGTCCAAGAGGGTAACATCTTTCAGAAAAAGAGATATGCAAGAACAAGGGGACACAGTTTGAAGATAGAGAGGGGATGGCTCAGGAGCAATGTGAGGAAGTATTTTTTCACAGAGAAGGTGGTGGATACATGGAACAGCCTTCCTGAGGAGATTGTGGGGTCTAAAACTGTGGGAGAATTCAAGAATGCGTGGGACAGACATAAGGCAATTCTTGTGGGGGGGGAGTAGGAAGAAATAGGCTGTTGGTTAACTAGGATCTGCAGCTTATCCTCTAGGTAGGGAAATGGGAAGACTACGTGTGCCAAGCGGTCCTTATCTGCCATCAAAGTCTATGTTTCTATGTAAGGTGCTTTAAATGGAACAATGTGGTTTTCCTTATCACTATAGATTAGTTTAAATAAATTAATAAAAAAAATTTTTTTTAAATACCAAAGTGCAAAATTGTTTTCTTCTTGCTAAATATTGTTACAGTTTGTCTTCATATATCGTGCCTTGTAAGGAAAGAAAAACATCTCTAAGTTCTGCCTGTGTCTATGGCTATATTACAGTGGCCCTAAAGTGCAAAACACACACACAAAAAAAATAAGTAAATGCAAATAAATAAATTGCAACACACAGACAAAAAAAAAATAAAGCAAGCAACTACCACAAACTAAGCCAAACTAAATATACTAAAGAAAACATGCCAATGACAGGGGATGCTGTGGAACCTGAGCTGAGTAGCAGTAGATTTTGACAGCTTCATACTCCTCTATAAAAATCTGTTAAACTACTCATTTTATAAGCCTTAAAACTGGTTTTGGCTGACACCAGTAGAAAGAGCAACTTTAGCTAGCCTAAAATGGGTAACCCTGGGAAAGATAAAGCAGCAGGTGGTGCAGATAAAAAGCAAGGGATCTGGTGGGGTTTCGAGGCCTGCTGCAGACATACAGCCAGAGTTGAGACAGGCTCTACTGAGACTATGGCGTCCTTGGGATGTAATCTCAAGAGGTTAATCTCCTTAATTTTCAGACTTGACCCAGAAAGTGGATGGTTTTAACGGTCAATTGTTAGTTCTTGAAAATTCTGTGGAAGGACTGTAAGGTGAGGGGAACAAGATCCACAAACAAGCAGAAGCTCCACGAGTGCTACAGCCTTACTGGTAAAAGAGAATCAGCATCTGCATGCTAGATTGGAAATGTTGGAAAACCAAACAAGGTCTGCGAATGTACAGATTATTGGACTCCCAGAAGGCTGCAAAGGGGATCATCCAACGATGTTCGTGCAGGACTGGTTCTCAGAGAAACTATTACCAGAGGGTGAGGATTATATGTGGGATATCCAAAAAGTTTATTGCATTGCTCCAAGAGACCATTCCCAAAACCCAGAGGAGCCCAGAACCTTGATGGTAGTGACTGTCGGTATTGGAGTCAGGGATCAGATCTTACAACATGCATGCCAAGTAAGCCCCCTTATGCAGGACGACTGTCGAGTTTACATCTTTCCTAATATCAGTTACGCCATGAGGCAAAGACGGAAATGCTTTGACGGTGTTCGGTGCTCATTATGGGAAGCTGATGTACTGCACTCTATGATATACCCAGCCCGGCTCAGGATTACTCACCAGGGTAAGTTCTACATCTTCTCTGACCCGGTGGAAGCTGGAAGGTGGGCCACTCGCCAGGAGGCTGAGGTTAAAGCTCAGTCAAAGGAAGGTAACTGTTTTGAGGACTTAGGGGCCACTTGAAAGAGTGGCTCCTCAATAATAGATTCCCATTTTCTTGGTTGCTTTTCAAAGCAGTCAGCCAAGAAGATGTTTCATTTCAATCGGCCAATTTGTTCTGTCCATTATAATAACTGTTTGAGAGGCTTAAATGATACTTTGGTTTATTATTCTATTGAGACAATTTAAAACATACAGTTAAATTCTTTGTACGTGAAATACCTGTTTTTCCAGTGATAACAAACTGGAACTTATTGTTACAGTGGCACTACTTCATTAGAAGATTACTATCCTGTTTATACTCTCAGTAGGTTATTCACTTGAGGCTTACTAAGGAGGAGTTTTTTTTTGTTTAACAGGGGGTGGGTAACGCCTTTGGTAAAATACAAATACTAGAGGAATTAATCTGTTTAAGTAATATTTATTATCTCTGCTGCATGATGATTTTTAATGACTACAATCTATTTTAGGGATTACGCATGGCACCATTAGTCCCTTTTGGGACATGTTTTCTTTGGACTGGTATTGTTGGACAGTCCTTAAATTCTTGAAGTAGCCATAATGCTCTTGGACTCCTATATGCAAATGTTGATGTTTCTTTGGTTAACATTTATAGAGCACCCCTCCAATGATGTATCACAATATGGTAAATGCACATGTTTCCTTTGATTAAGGGACTTAGCTCCCAGAAGTATCTGTTCCTATGGTCTGTTTGCCATACGGTATCTTATCTTTTACTAATCCTTCGCCTGCCCACCTCCCTACTTATTTATCACTTTCCTCCTCTCCAGTTCTCCCACCCCTGCTTCTCTACCTCCCTCCACCCTTTCTCTCCTCTTCCTTTCTGACAGATCCTGTCCCCCTTACAGGGTTCTCAGCATCCTGAAGGAGAATAGATCTTGGCTGAACCTCCTCTCTTCCTCTTCAGTCCCCCTTCCCTCTACACATCGCCCTGCCTCTCCTCCACTTGTCGTATAACTGCCCTCCCTTGCATCTGCATTAACACTTCCCATCTTATGCTCAGCCTACTTCCCTAGCACTTCAGCTGTGTCAGCCATCCGCTAACCAGGTCCACCTGACCTCAGACCTATTGATTTATTGTTCTTCTACGTGCTAGGTTAATGTTTTTTCTCTACTGTATTCAATATTATTCATTGCCATACCACTTTCTATTCTTCCCATCCCAGTATTACTGATGTGGAGCCTTTGCAAAGGAGTCTATGACTCAAAGGTTTAAATTCCGATTATGTATTAATAAATAAAATAAATAAATAAAAATAAAACCTATCCCCTACTGGATCACTGCTCTTGACTGTTGCGGTGTTTGTTTAGCCTAGTATGGTTGTTTACCTTCACCACTTGGTCTGGGTCATTCTGCTCTGTACTTGTACTCACTGTTATGTTTTAGTAATTGTACTTGTATTGCTCTTGTATTGCTATGTGTTTGCTGTTCTCCCAACTATTGTAACCCCTCCAGGATGTTTCTGGAAATGAGCTGTTTACAGCTTGTGTTGTCTTTCCTGGTGAAACATTTTCCATATAAATAAATTGTCATGTACATGATAAAATTCAACAAATAAATTTTAAAATAAAAAAAGAAAACATGCCAACGAAGGCACAAACAACAAAGGTAAAAAAAAAAACAACCTAGCAAGAAAAACAGCAAAGCACAACCTCAAAATGTAAACCACAAACCAAAAAATGGCACAACAAAAACTGAGAGTAGGGAGGAGAGTGAGTGAGTGAGTGAGTGAGTGAGTGAGTGACTGACTGACTGTGTCGGTTAATCACTGTGTGAGTGTAGACTTTGCCTGAAACTGTATGCTGTTCAATAATAAACATGGGTGGCTGGCACTTCTGACCAATACTAGAACCAAGTTCAAATCTTTACAGTGTCATGTTGTCTGGTATTTTTGTACGATTGAGGGTAATGACTTGTCCTGTGTGTGACAGGTTCATGTGTAAGAACCATTTGTGTTTGTGTTATCATATATGAAAAGAGTTCTTATGCTGTGCCAATATATTGTGTGTAAGCGGGAAGGGGGGTTTACTGGATATCAGGTAGTGCTTGTCATGGAATAAGTGAGATGCACTGAATGTACTTGGGGTGAAGGAAGGACATGCCACATGACACAAGGGTGTGCTTGGCATAGAAAGCAGTAAGAGGGAGCCACTGGACATTAGGAACCATTTAGCATGGGAATGGGGGAACAAGGGGTGCCACTCAATATGTGGGAGTTCTTGGCATGGGTCAGAGCAAGGGAGGTACCTCTGGATCCCAGGTAGGTTTGGTGTAGGATGGGGGAGACATGAGATGCTACTGGACAACAGGGAGTGCTTAGAATGGGGTGGGAGGGGTACCACTGTACACCATGAAGTGTTCGGCATGGAAGGGGTGCAAATAGATACCAGGCAATGCTTACCACTAGACGGGGTGAATGAGGGGGTCCCACCTAATCACCAGAGATTTCATGGCATGGGGTAGGTTGAGGGAGGGCAGGGATGTGCCATTGGAAACCATGGAGTCTTTGACATGGTATAGAGTCAGTGAAGGCAGTGCTGGTGGACATCAGGGCCTGCTTGGCTCAGGATGGGGTGACAGAAGGGGCTGTCACCAGATGCCAGGGTGTGCGCCTGTCATGGAATATGATGAGGGAGGAGCCACCGAACCCCAGTGAATGCTTGGCAGAGAATAAAAAGAGGGAGCTGGTGCTACTGGATGTCAGGAAATGGTTGATACAGGATAGAAATGTTTATTTATTTGAAATTTGGTGCCCGAGAAAGGTGCACTGTGGCAAAGCTCATTTCCAGGTGTGACCAACATGATAGGAGAATGTCACTGGGCACCAGAAATTTCTTGGCATGGAATTAGGGTGGATGCGGGATTATATGTTGCATTCGTCAACTTTGATTAGTAGAATTGCATTTATAATGGTTAAGGCACGTGGAACTGTGGAAAATGTAAAAGAAGGGCAGCAGAGCAAAATGCCCAGACATACATTAGGTGCTTGCCTGAACCTTTGTACTGTCAACTAACCTAGTTAAATATATACCCACAGTATACACTCATTTTTGCCTTTATTTTTATAGGTCTGACAGGACACAAACCCCCTTCCTATCAGATAAGTATTGCTTTATTTTTAACCTTATCTAATTGTGGTGTTTCTCCCTAAGGAACTACAGATCCTTTGTGACATTATCATTATTCTTATTTTACAGATATCATTGGAAATTGCCCCAACACCCACAACCCAGGCTCCCCAGGTAAGAGATCCTTGCTTATTACCTATGTTAGGTGATTATGATGAAACAACACCGCTACACATACTACATTTTATCAACTTTTTTTTTTTTTTTTAGAAAAGCCTACCTCGGTAGTCTGTTTCTTTTGTCAGCTTTCACTTTTTTAATGCCATCATAAGTCTATCTCCGTGTTGGCTTTCACTTTTTTAATGCTTCATTCCAAGTATTGGTTTCCACTTTGTTTTTTTATATAAATGGTCAATTTACCAGACTGAGAGTTTACTGATGAGATGGAGGACTGATGCCTACCAAAATCATAAAGGGATGGTTGAATTTTGCAATAATGATTCAGAGGCAGAAATAAGGTTTTGGCAATGAACAGCCAAGAATAGCTCCTGGTCATCGGCATTTTATGGTCAGCCAGGAGCTACTCAAGCCAACCAGGAGCTATTCACCCACATGAGAAAAATGTAAGTTATATCAGAACACAAGAATATTTATGTTTTTTTGTTTTTGTTTTGCTTTGGCAGTGATAAACAGTTAAGACTAGCACTAGGCAGAGCAAGAATAGTACTAGGAAGAGAGAAGAGAAAGCAGAAGACTAGATTTGGGCCAGAAAGTCAGGCAGAGAGCAGAATTATGTAGAAGAAGTCAAGCAAGCAAAGAACAACAATTGCTCAGAAATGCTGCTTGGAAGATTTTAAACATCACAAAGACAGACAGACTCATTAAATAAAGAATATTCAGAACTGTGTGGTGTCATTTTTTTGCATAAATTATATTTTACACATGTTGTGTAATGCAAGTCAAGTGGGGGGGAGGAAGCCAGTAGTTTAAAAACAGAAAGTATCATAAGCAGATAAAATTCCCCACAAGTTATTAATCTTCATCTGAATTTTGTTCTAAAGGATGATGGAGGTCCCCCTCATTCTCACTTTCACTAGATGACGTGATGTGAACTTCCTCCACTACGGGGATTTTGCTTTGGCCTGCTGTTGAGGACCTGTGAGGTTTTGCTCCCAACCTACATTTTGTTTTTACAAACCACTCTTTACTGATGTGTGCTGCAAATATCTTGTGGTTCAAACAACATGAAGTCTTGCTATATTATAGACATTAGCAGTTTGATCCAGCTCTAGAACTGCCGCGGAGTGAAATGGTTAAAACCATTCCAAAATAGAATTTTGGCACGAGAGCAGCTCTATCTGTGTCATTTCAAACTTGAACTGTCAGATTCTTTACTCCGCCTCAGTGAACAGTCGCTCCGGAGATTTCTCCTTCTGCTTGGTTCATTTCTCGGTTTAAAAAGTGTTTTCTCAGTTGGATTTAACCGAGAATAGTTTTATTTTAACATAAAACCGTTGGTTCAAGCTCTATCTGTGGTAACCGTAAGTAAATGAAGGTTTTGTCTGTGTCGAACTTGTAAGTTATCGGTTCGGTTTTGAACCGATCAGTGGGTTTAAAACTCATTTAAAACTAAAAGTTACTGTTTTAGAGTGCGGTTCCCGGTTCTTATCGGTTCTAAAAAAAACAGATTTATTACGTTTTTTTCCAATACCCGTGACATGGTTAGGAACCGATAAGGGTGTCTTGCCTGGCACTGCCGTTAAAAGGGCAAGTTTTTGGTTAGGCTGGCATTATGTCTGAGAAACCCAAAAGAAAACCGGCCCACTGTTTCAACACTGTGATGTTTGTGGGGAAGTCTTTGCCAAGGCTGACCCACACACACATGTGTTTATTGTCTGGGGTTTGACCACCTCCAGTCAGACTGCCAGGTATGTAAGAATTTCCCTGCAGCCACCCTGGAAAAAAGATTGGGCAGGCTCAGGGAACGAGAGGCCAAAAAGTCTGCTGACCCGGATGGCCAGCCCGGTTCGGTGCCAACTGAACCAGAGGGAGTGCCTCTGACCAGGGCCAGACTTCCTCGGCAAAGAAAAGCTGGTTCTGAGGAACCAATTCCAGTAAAGAAAACAAGAAAATCAGCAGGTCTGAGTCCAAAATTCTTCTCCAACTGCTGCAGAGATAGCAAAAGCCATACAAATTGTCCAGTCACTGTCTTAGGGTCCGTCCGAACCACCACTATCTGGTAAAAGGTCGGTTTGTCCGGTCCCAGTGGTTCAGGATTATGATATTGGAGGAATTTTATGAACCAGAGGAGGGGAGGAGGATTATGAACAGTATGAATGTGGCTGGGAAGGTCTGGGTGACCATTGAACCGACATCTCCCCAGACAGACCTTTAGAATCTCCCCCTATGCTGTCTGAGTCCCCATCTCATTTTATGTTTTATAAAAAAGTTGCTGAAACCCTCCAGCTTCCTTTAGAAGAGGCTGTGGATGAGCAAGAGGAGCCTGATTTTGTAGAAATGATGGATATTCCAGAGTCTAGGAGATTGTCTATTCCTTTACATAAGTCTTTTAGGAAACAAACAATTAAAATTTTAAAAGCTCCTAATTTTGTGCCTCCTGTAGATAAAAGATGGACAGAAGGTATACATTGTCAGGCTCTGATACAGAATTCCTTTCTCAGCAATGCAGTCATGTTAGGTAGTTCAGGCTGCTGCCTGTGATAAAGCTAATATTCCTTGGCTTCACATCCTCCTGACAAGGATTCCAGGAAGATTGATGCCATGGCAAAAACAGTATATGGCAGCTCTCTGGGACTCAGGCAAGCAAATTATATGGCTTATGTAGCTAGGTATCAGAAATCTAGATGGGATACTGTTATGCAATTGGCCAAGCAGGCCCATGGCCAGCTGGCTAGTGAACTAGAACAGGTGGCTACTGATGGTGTTGAAGCCTCTAAGGTTCAGTTTCATGCTGCTGTGGATGTTAATGATGTTTCCTCTAGGGTCATGGCCACATCTGTAGCTTTTCATAGGTTGGCCTGGCACAGGTGTACTAGTTTGTCACAGGATACCCAGACTAAGGCTATGGATTTTCCTGTGGTGGGAAATTCTCTGTTTGGAGAGCAGACAGAGAATTACATGAAGAAGATGGATGAATATAGGACTACTTACAAGAGTGCCCAGGCTAAGGAGTGGCAAGCCACTCCTCAAAGGCATGCCTCAGGGTAGGGGTAGGCCTTTTCACAGGTCTTTCTACCAGACTCAGGCCTCCCTGCCTATGCTCAGAGGGGCTTCTTCAGAGGCAGGGCAGACGAGGGGTGGGCAGACCTGCTCCCACCCCCCAGCCTAAAGCTCCTGTGAAACAGGCACCCTGATGGGGTGCCCAGGCCGATTCTCCTGTACCAGTGGGGGGCAGGCTGGCTTACTTCAGTCAGAATTGGGCTTCTTTAACCTCAGACAAGTGGGTTCTGGAAGTAGTAAGCCAGGGTCTGGTTCTCAGCTTCAAAAAGTTTTCCAAGTTGAGAAGCAGACTTTTTTCTACCTGCAAGTGCTTCAGAGACCCTCGCTCTGGAAACAGAAGTCTCATCCCTGTTAGCTCTCAGAGCAGTAGAAAGGGTTCCTCCCCCTGCATCAGGGCAGGGGTCTGTATTCCAGATACTTCCTTACACCAAAAAGAGACAGGAGAATGGCGGCCCATTTTAGATCTCAGATATCTGAACAAGCATCTTTTGAAACCAAAGTTCAAAATGGTAACTCTGGCAATGATTTTACCTTCCCTAAGGCCAGGGGACTGGCTAGCCTCCCTGGACCTCAAGGATGCCTATTTCCATGTCCTAATCAGAAGATCCCATCGAAAGTACCTCAGATTCGAACTGCCCTCAGGTCATTACCAGTTCAGAGCAATGTCCTTCGGCCTTACCTCTGCTCCAAGGGTATTCACAAAGTGTCTAGCAGTGGCAGTGGCCCACTTAAGGAGGCAGAGGATTGCTGTTTTTCCCTATCTAGATGACTGGCTCATTGTAGGCCAGTCCCCCAGAACAGGTAAAATCTCACCTGCAGGTCACCCAGCAGCTTCTCACCTCCCTGGGTTTTCTGCTAAACCTACCAAAGTCGGTTCTGGAACCAGTCCAGGTACTCACCTTTATAGGGGCAGAATTGGACACAAAGCTAGCCAGAGCCTTTCTTCCCCCAGAAAGGGTAAGGAATTTAGTGGCTCTGGCCTCCTCCTCCTTCACTCTGCAGGTCTCTCGACCAGCAAGACACTTTCTGCAGCTCCTGGGGTACATGGCTGCATCCACAGCTGTTGTGCAGGGAGCCAGATTTCAGATGAGAGACATTCAGTTTCACTTGAGAACCTTTTGGTCTCAGAGAAGAGACCCCCTTTCCAAGTTGGTCACAGTGACTCGAACCTTGATCCTAGCTCTCCAGTGGTGGCAGGATCAGAGCAATTTAAGAGTGGGGGTCCCCTTCATTTCCCCTTCTCACGACTTGACTCTCACTACAGATGCTTCCCTTCTGGGTTGGGGAGCCCACATGGGCGACCTTTCCACTCAGGGAGTCTGGTCCCCCCAGGAATCTCTGCTCCACATCAATTTGTTGGAACTCAGAGCTGTCTTTTTAGCTCTTCAAGCTTTTTCTGCATCTGTCCACGACAAGGTGATACAAGTCAGAACAGACAACACCACAACAATGTGGTACATCAACAAACAGGGGCACTCGGTCTTCGGCCTTGTGCACCGAGGCAATGAAGTTGTGGTCTCTGGCCTATTCCCTGAACACTTCCCTCATAGCAGTTCATCTTCCAGGGAAGGACAATATCCTAGCGGATGCCCTCAGCAGGATTTCCCAGGGCCATCACGAATGGTCCCTGGATCCTCAAGTGCTGGGGATAGTTTTTGCCAGGTGGGGCATCCCTCAGATAGATCTTTTTGCAGCCCCAGACAATCACAAACTTCCTCTGTTCTGTTGCAGGCCTCCAGTGCTGGGCTCAGTTCCCTGGATGCCCTTCTTCTGGATTGGGAGGGAAGTTCCTCATGCTTTCCCTTTCCTCTCCTGTTCAAAGTACTAGTCAAAATCAGATCTCAGCCTTGCAGGGTGATTCTGATTGCCCGGATTGGGCCAGGCAGCCCTGGTACTCACTCCTTCTGTCTCTGACAGTCCATCTTCCTGTGCCTCCCAGGAATCACAATCTGTTGACTTGTGCCCAGGGAAGGGTTTGATATCCGGACCTCAATCTCTCAACCTCAAGGCCTGGCTCTTGAGGAGTTAGAGTTTGCTGATTTACACCTCTCTCAGGGTGTTCTTGAGATCCTAAAGGCTTCCAGAAAGCATTCCACTAGGGCTACTTATAGTTCTAAATGGAAAAGGTTTTCCATTTGGTGTGCTGGGAAAAATATTTCCCCAGAATCTGCTGAATTGCCCATTTTGTTAGATTACATGGTACATCTTAATTCCTTGGGTCTCAGACCAGCTACCTTGAGTTCATTTGGCAGCTGTGTCTGCTTTTTGTGTCAGCAGGAAAGTCATCCCTATTTCCTCTCATCCTGTGTTTTCCAAGTTTTTAAGGGATTGCTGCATACTAATCCTCCTTTAGGAACGGCCCCTGCTTGGGACCTTAATGTTTGCATTGCCCAGTTAATGCAACCCTTTTGAACCTCTGTCTTCTGCAGAGCTTAAATTCCTAACTTGGAAAACTGTTTTTCTAGTGGCTATCACTTCTGCCAGACGATAAGTGAATTGCAAGCCTTGTCAGTGGAGACTGACTTTATTTCTTTCCACAGGGATAAGGTAGTCCTTAGGACTAATGGAAGTTTTGCCTAAGGTGGTTTCAGATTTCCATCTTAATCAATCTATCTCCGTTCCAGTATTTTCACTGATCACTCCTCTTCGGGTGAGAGGAGGTTGCACAGCCTGGATGTTAAGAGAGTTCTTAGTTATTATATAGAGCGTGACTAAAGGTCACAGGTTGAATCCTCCAATGTTTCCTTACCTATGGTGAAGTTGGGAAAGGCAACCTGCCACTAAGAGATCAATAGCCAGGTGGATTGTCTTGTATCCAATTTTGTTATCAGAAAGGGCAGAGCCCCCCTCCCGGTTTGAGGGCTCATTCTACCAGGGTACAGCTGTCTCTAGCTGCTGCCAGAGATATCCCTTTATTAGAGATTTGCCAGGCTGCTACTTGAAAACGGTACACCTTTACTAAGCATTACTCCCTGGATGTCCAGGCCAGGAGAGATGCCTGTTTGGCACAGCTGTTCTTCAGAGCCTATTCCCTAAGTAGGTTCTGTCCCTCCTCCATGGAGGTACTGCTGTGTATTCTGCTAATGTCTATAATATAGCAAGACTTCATGTTGTTTGAAGAAAAAATTACTCACCTTAGTAATGTTGTTTCTTCTAATGGAGTCTTGCTGTATTATAGACCTCCCCCCCAACCTGCCCCTCTCAGAACCTCTACTTGGTGGGGTGCGGGCAACTTAGTGTGGGCACTACTTATGCCCTGTTAGCATTTTGTCCCCTTTGGGACTTTGGGGGTGTGTATGTGTACGCGTGTGTGTGTTTTATTATACTTATGTTCCATTTTCATATTATTAGAATGGTGTTAGTATTTCTGGTCCCCTGACTTGAGTCTTGGGTGTTGGGACCATCAATGGTTGTTATTATTTAGGTAGCCATTTGGCTAGTGTAGGTTACAGCTTCCACACAGACCTTAGTGAGTTTGGCTCGTAAAGATCTGACAGTTCAAGTTTGAAATGACACAGATAGAGCTGCTCTCGTGCCAAAATTCTATTTTGGAATTGTTTTAACCATTTCACTCCGCGGGGCAGTTCTAGAGCTGGATCAAACTGCTAATGTCTATAATATAGCAAGACTCCATTAGAAGAAACAACATTACTAAGGTGAGTAATTTTTTCTTCTGGGCCCTCCATGGAGATTAAAAGTAAGTCCGCTATGGTGCTGGTCTTCAGGTTAGCTCTCCAGTCTGAAAAAATTATTTTCATAGCTGAAAATGCCCTTTCTAGTGTGGCATCAGATACTGGATACACAAGTACTGCAGCTATGACATGAAAAAATGTTGCTGAAGTATTGAGATTTTCTCTGAAAGATTACATGCCATACCTCAAGGAACGAGGGTTGCTTGTGATACTTGGAAATATTCTGTTTCAACAGTTTCCATTCTGTCATTGCTGTATGCACATCGCATCCATTCTGCAGCAAGACAGGAGAGAAGTGATTAATAAGAACCTGGATCTCATTTCCAAATTCCAAAAGTTCATGATCATTGTCAGGCCAGTTTGCAGGGTCAATGACATTGACATTCTTTAACATTGGGTCTTCTGTGAAACCCATTAAGCGTTGGTTGAGACCGTCCATTACACTGTTTACAATCATTTCACATTCCTTGGCAAGGGCTGAAAGAACATCCCTTATTTCGGGTGCTCAATGATCTCCTGATGGCGAGAGATCGGAGACGCCGCTCTATTTTGGTTCTCCTTGATCTATCATCAGCTTTTGATACTGTGGATCATGCGGTCTTGCTCGAACACCTGAGGTCCATTTGTGGACTATCGAGTACGGTCCTCAGATGGTTTTCATCTTTCCTCGAAGGGAGAACGCAGAGAGTGGTCTCGGGTTTGTATTCATCCTGGGCCTTCTCTCTGCCTTGTGGGGTACCCCAGGGCTCGGTGCTTTCCCCCATGTTATTCGCAGTATATATGCTACCCTTGGAAACATTGTAAGATGGTATGAGCTGAGGTTTCACTGCTATGCTGATGATACCCAGCTCTACCTGTCTTTTGCTCCTGACCAGGTTAGTGCTATCTTGGTACTGAACAACTGCCTCACTGATATCCAAGACTGGATGAACTCCAGCGGTCTAAAGTTGAACCCGGGAAAGACTGAGGTTATGGTGGTGGACCCGGGTCACAGGGTAGAGGGTTTGAGGACTGGGCTCCCCTCTGGATTAATCCTGAGGGTGGACCAGATCCTCACCTCTGAATGGGTGCGTAACCTGGGAGTGGAGCTTGACACTGGTCTGACCCTCCGTTATCAGGTGTCTGCAATTGTCAAGATGGCATTTTTTCACCTTAGGAACATTGCCAGGATTAGGCACCTTGTTCCACCTAGCGACCTGTCGGTTTTGGTCCATGCCTTTGTGACATCTCACCTTGATTACTGTAACTCCCTTTACCTAGGACTTCCTGGGGTTGATATCCACCACTTGCAGCTAGTGCAGAATGTGGCAGCATGTTTGTTGACTGGGGCACCCAGAAGTTCCCATATTACCCCTGTGCTGCGCACTCTGCACTGGCTGCCAATACAGTGGCGGATCACCTTTAAAGTGGGTCTTTTGACCTACAAAGCCCTACACGGTCTAGGTCCCGACTACTTGAAAGAGCTCCTGGTGCCCTACACCCCTCTGAGACAGCTCCGCTCGGCTGACAAGGGGTTGCTGGAGATTCCGAGGGTAAATTTGAAGTCTTCTGGTGCTCGTGCATTTGGATTCACTGCACCTGCCCTCTGGAATTCTCTGCCCCGTCAGCTGCGGGACAGCAGGACGGTGGGGAGCTTCAAGCAGGCACTAAAGACTTTTTTATGGGAGAAGGAGTTTCCTTCTTTGTTTTAACTTTATATTGTAGTATTGTAATATTTGTTTAGAGCTGTCTTATTGTATGTATTGAATATGTTTGTGTTTTTCTTGATGTACAGCACTTTGAAAATTTTGAAAGACGCTTAATCAAATACATTTTATTATTATTATTATTGTTTCCCCATGGCGCTCAGTTTCTTTAAACACTGCTGTCCCTTCCTCATTAATAATCACTTCTCTCTTGAACTTGGCCAGTGTGGTTCCATCCTCTGCCATGAGATTTTTTATTTCCGAGAGTACTGTACTGATAGTCTCCATTACAATGGGAAGGGATACATGTGCATCCTGGAATGCACGGTAGACAGTTGAAAGACCTAGGAGTATGTCAAAATAGAAGTGTGAGAAGATAAGAACTTTTACATTGCATATCTGTTTTCTAAATCCCTTAACTTTCGCCTTGTCTGCTGCTGGAATATCCAGTTTGGTGTCAGACACAAGCTCATCCCAGTGACCCAGTATGCTGCTGTAATTATGAAGCACAGCATAGAGAGTCTTTTTTATGTGAGAGCCATCGTGTTCCTTGTGATTTTTTAGACGTGATGCAGATGGTCTGATTAGCTCCAGCAACTCTTTTTAACTCTCTATAATGTTTTGGGGAGTTCTCATAAAAATAGAATATTAATATTAATATGCCGTCAATGGTCTGTGAAAAATAGGTGCTCTTAAAAGCATCTTTAGCTGCTAATTCAGGCCTGTGAGAAACACAGTGAATGGCAAGAAGCCATGGGCACTCTACTTTCAATAATGCCATCAAACTCTTATTACGGCCAAAGCTGACAGATGCACCATCTGCTCCTACACCAATGCAGGATAACTGTTTTAAGTTAACCGTGTCCTGTCCCAACAATTGTGAGTATGTGGAAGTCATTGCAGACCTCAGATCACTTGCATCAGCAGACTTGACATCAATGAATCCTATAAACTTCATGGTAGGTTGCCCATCCTCGAGAATTTTGGCATAAACATCTCCTTCTCTGTGGTGGTTCTGTCAGTTGTCCCATCCATAAAAACAGAATGATATCTGTATGGTGTTACTTCTCCTGTGAAATGACTCACAACTGGTTTTCTTAAGTGATTGGCAATAGCTGCGACGAATGTGGTACATGCTTTCTCATTGGCATAAGCTTCACCAAGTTCTACACCATGTCTCTTTTCCAGTGATATTAGTCCCTTGAATTTCAGGAAGGGGTCCTCCTCTTTAGCAATGTAGTATGCAATATCAAAAAGTTTCTCTAATTTGTATAGAGATTTTTTATTCATTTTAAGATACATTTTTCTATTTTACCACCTGAGATCATACTATCAGCTAAAGCAGTAGCCAGTGCATGTTTATGGCCTTCTGATATAGCATGCCTCTCACAGTTAGTTTTTTTGACATTATTACTTCCACTGATGTACGAATCCACATTGCTCATTTTACCGGCTCTAATTGCCCACTTTCTGAATACATCTGGTTTCTCTTGACAAAACTTACACCAAATTTCTGTGGCAATGCCATCTTTTGCATCAGATTGTAACCATGACAAATCTGGATTTTCCTTTTAGCACTGCCATGAGCGCACTGTGGATACGTGACAAGAATGGGCCTGTTTTTACTTTACATTGGTAGCAGCCGGAGTAGTTGTACTTTCTGGAGGTGTTATGGTCAAAGACGTCAAAGAAGAGGAGAATGTTAATTGTTCTGTTGCATCAGATCCAGGCTGCATGCGTTTTCATGAAGCACTGAACCCAGAACTTAGAAGTGACATGATGACCACCATGGGAAGGAGATAGGTTGGTCCCAGATGTAACTGTACTTAAGAAATGTTATTTCAGTACAAACAGTGAAATGGGATGAACTGAGATGTTTGTTTCATGTTACGGTTTAGGTATAATAAAATGAAGAAAATTACTTTTACTGTCTCTGTCTTTTTTTTTTTTTTAAATACAACAAAGGACATCAGGGATATCTCACCAGGCTAAGGAACTTCAGTGCTCAGAGTAGTACTGTGTCAAGGGACGTTAAAAGTTTGTCAAAGATTTTTTTAATACGTGAAATTACAAAAACAGACAGGGCTTTAGTTCCCAAAGGCTAAGTCCCCCTAAAACAGGCGGGTAATTAAGAAGAAAACCACAAGGCTAAAGAACTCAATTTTTTTTAATCAAGGTACAACAGTTAACAAGCAGACCACAAGGCTAAAAGGAACTTGTACTAAGTCGTGCTGATGCTCACAGGTCCTGGGACCAGTTAGCCAAGCTAGATATTTTGCTTAAATCAAGGTACAACAGTCGGATATTAATAGACCACAAGGCTAGGGTAAGGCACCTTTTATTATTGTATGACAAGTGCTCACAGGTTCTGGGACCACTAGCCAAGCTTGGTTTATTTTTTTTTATCAAGAAAAGAATGTCAGATTCTGCTCACAGGGTCCAAGTAGTCAAGTGTGACAAGGGACGTCAAGAGCAGACTAAATTCTGTCAGATAGTTGAAAAACATCAGATGTGAAGGCAATATCTCCCCCAGAACAACTGTCGAAGATATCACTAAAGCACCTTTCTTCTGTGTTACAGCTGAGCTCTGAACTACACTACAGCAGATTTATTTTTTATCAGTGACAGCCAGAAATAGGACAAGGTGGGTGTAAGGCTGCAGGACTCAAGGAGAAAGTCTGGAACCAGGTTACAGGTGCTATTATGCTCAAAAGGTCTAGCACACAAATCTGATGTTAATAGTATCTTTCCTTTGTGTGATCACACCCAGATCTTAAACAACTAGTGCTGTTTCAGATTAATAGCACCTTAGTTAGTTCCTTGGCGAGATATCTCCTGCAAAAAACAGGTAAGAGCACAAGAATGTGCTAACATAGAAAAAAAATATTTGAAACACTACACAGGCTTTTCATTCAGCCCTGTGTGCAGGCAGACAGAGATCTGTTTCCCCTCCCTCTCTCAGCAACAAATCCCTCAGTCTTCATTAGGTAAACCAAAAAAAAAAGAAAAAAAAGGCCCTGATGTAGGACTTCACTATTGCAATGCCTCTGCACAAGTTTCACTCGGTTCTGCCTGAGATCACTAACTATAAACGCTTGATTTATTTTTCTACACAGAGTAGTACAAATGAATCCTTCTCCCAACGCTCTCTCTATCAAATGCACCACGAGTAAGACTGCTTGACTGTTTCTTCATGCATGTCCTGCCTTCCAGTCGTGATTGGCTAAAAGATAGTGTGTGACAGATGGATGCAGTAATAGTCTTCACACACTATCTTTAGCCAGCGGGTGTCTGCACTCCCGATTGGCTGACACAATATACCAGCATGTTATCTTCAGTGACTGTTCCCACCCAGAATGTGGACCAAGTAACCACCCCCAACACACATGACATACAGTATCTCGGCCACCTGCAGTCACGTGGTGGCACTCTGTCTCTTCCTCTTCACCTGCCACTCAAGTTATTTCTGGGCATGCCCTCTCCCCCTCTCGTAGCTTCACAAAAAAAAAATGGCTTCTTTAGGGCCCACACTATGGCAAGGCATTCTTTTCCCACAGTAGAGTAAGCCTGCTCCCTGGGAAGTAACTTTTTACTCAGGTACACTGCGGGGTGATCTTTCCCTTGGTTGGATGTCTGACTCAGTACTGCCCCAATACCCACGTCTGAGGTGTCAGTCTGGACTATAAAGGGTCTGCTATAGACAGGACTTGTCAACACAGGAGCCCTGCACAGTGCCTCCTTCAGTCTGATAAAGGCTTTTCACAGGCTGGTTCCCAGGT
Source organism: Neoceratodus forsteri (assembly GCA_016271365.2). Classification (NCBI taxonomy): domain Eukaryota; kingdom Metazoa; phylum Chordata; order Ceratodontiformes; family Ceratodontidae; genus Neoceratodus; species Neoceratodus forsteri. The sequence continues at coordinate 1,453,014,476 of CM057453.1, read as the reverse complement.
AGTTTTCTTAGGCATCTTTTTCTTTACCAGGTCAGATAGGGGAGCAGCCAGGGCACTGTAATGGGGTATAAATTTCCTATAGTACCCTGCTGTCCCTAGAAAACTCCTGATCTGCTTCTGCATTTCTGGTCTGGGCCATGGCTTGATCACCTTTATTTTCACTTGGTTAGGACGAAGCTGTCCTCAGCCTACAACGTGCCTGAGGTATGCCACTTCAGCCATAGCCACCTGGCACTTCTCAGCTTTGACAGTGAGCCCGGCCCTCTGTATCCTGCCCAGCACTTCCCTAAGGTGGGATAGGTGTTCCTCCCAGCTGGCACTAAAGATGGCAATGTCATCCAGGTACGCCACGGCGAACTCCTCAGCACCGTTTAACACCTGGTTCACCAACCTTTGGAAAATGGCCGGGGCATTCTTCATTCAGAAAGGCATTACTTTAAATTCAAATAAGCTTATTGGAGTGATGAAGGCTGACCTCTCCCTACCTCTGTCAGTTAATTCTACCTGCCAGTACCCCTTTGTCAGGTCAATAGTCGTAAGGTAGGTTGCCCCTTCCAACTTGTCCAGGAGTTCGTCCGTCCGGGGCATCGGGTGGGCATCTGATTTTGTGACTGCATTCAGTCCATGATAGTCCACACAGAAATGAGTAGAGCCATCTGGCTTGGGCACAAGGACTATGGGTGAGGCCCAGGGGCTGTGGGATCTCTGGATTACCCCTAAATCCAGCATTTCCTCCACCTCCCTCCTAATGTCCTTTTGGATAGCCTCTGACACCCAATATGCTGTCTGCCATATTGGCATCTGTATCCCTGTCTCTACATCATGCGTCACTAAGGGGGTTAGTCCAGGCTTGGTGCTAAACAGTGGGGCAAAGTCTGCTAAAACCTCCCTTACTTCCTGGATCTTGTCTGGGGCCAGCTGGGGAGATAATTTAACTGCCTCCACAGAGGACAGCCACTTGCTTTCTTCCAGCAAGTCCAAAAGGGTATCTCCTTCGTCTGTCCCCTCCCCAGGACTACACACTGCAAACAACGTGTCAGCCCTATCAGTATATGTTGACATGGTACAATCTTTCTTTATGTCTTCTGTCAGGTAATTCTATGATATAGTTCATGTCATTTACCTTTCTGAGTACTTTGTACGGTCCTGCCCACTCAGCCTGCAGCTTGTCTTTCCAGACCGGGATAAGTACCATGACTTCCTGACCAACCGTGTACGAGCAAGCTCTGGCTCTGTGGTTGTACCACACTTTTTGTTTCTGTTGGGCAGCTGCCAGGTTGCTCTGCGCTGTCCCCTTTAAGGTCCTTCAGCCTTTCCCTAAACCTAAGGATGTAATCCACTATGGGAGTTCCCTGGGTGGTGCGCTTGCCTTCCCATTCCTCCTGGATCAAGTCTAGGGGCCCACGGACCCGGCATCCATATAAGAGCTCGAAGGGAGAAAACCCTGTTGACTCTTGGGGCACCTCCCTGTATGCAAACAACAGGTGGGGAAGGTATTTCTCCCAGTCCCTTCCATGCTGTTCAGCAAATTCTTGGAGCATTGACTTCAGGGTACCATTAAATCTTTCCACAAGCCCATTGGCTTGCGGGTGATAAGGTGTCGTGCACCTCTGCACCACCCTACACTTCTCCCACAAACATTTCATCAGGTCTGACATGAAGGAACCCCCTCGATCGGTGATAACCTTCTGCGGAAACCCAACATGGGAGAAAATCCCAAGTAAGGCATCTGCCACTTTGTCTGTCCTCAGTGAGGATAGGGAGACTGCCTCTGGATACCAGGTGGCATAATTCACCACAGTCAGGATGAACCTCTTCCCAGAGGAGCTGGGGGTATTTAAAGGCCCCACAGTATATATTCCCACCTTCTGGAATGGCTCCTCCACTATGGGCAATGGAATTGGGGTGGCTTGGATTTTCTTACCTGCCTTCCCTACTTCTTGGCACCAGTGACAAGACCTGCAATACTTCTTCACCTGCTGGGTGAAGCTGGGCCAATAGAAATTCTGGGCCAACTGCTGCATAGTGCACGTGATTCCCAGATGACCAGACAAGAGAATATCATGTGCAATCTTGAGCAACTGCTCATGTTACCCCTGGGGAACGACAGGCTGCCTGCCTATCACCCCTCCCTCTGGCTTTTCAGCTTGAGTATACAGCAGTCCATTTTCCCAATAAACTTTATGTTTTCCGTCACCTCCCTGTGCTCCATCAGAGTCTGCCCAAGCCCTCAGCTTCTCTAGACTAGGGTCACTTTTCTGAGCAGCTGCAAACTCCTTATATGTTCCCAAGGCATGGGACAGGTCCCCGTCAGTATCTAAACTAGGGTCCCTAGCTCTAGCATCAGGGCACTCCAGGTCACTGTCATCCCTAACCCTCTGACAATGGGTCACTCCTCCTTCTTCAGAGTAAACCTCCGTAGCTGTTTGATTAACTGTTACTGGGGAAATTTCTACCCCCTTTTCATTAGTCTCTATATCAGGAGACACAGGCTGTGGAACTAGCCTCCCAGTGGTTTCCACAGTGGCTTCTATGGGGTCCAGGGAACTACAATTTCCCTTGATGCTTGGCTATGGGTAACTGCACACACCGTCCCCTGTTTGAGATTGTTGCCAAGGATGACATCAACTGCTAAAGTTTTGGCTACAGCCACCTGTTGCACAGTTCCCCCTGTTTCACCCCAGTCTAGGTGAACACTAGCAAGTGGCAATGTTTTCGCCTCCCCAGTGAAGCCTTGTACAGCTACACATTTATTGGGTATAAGCTGACCAGGCTGTACCAGATCCCCTTTTACCAATGTCAGGGATGCGCCTGTGTCTCATAACCCTTGTGTTTGTACACCATTCATAGTGACTGGGTGCATGTGTTCCATCATGTTCACAGGCATGCTTCAAGGGACACGCAAACAACCCACTTCTTTCCTAGCCCCATTTTGCGTATTGCTCATCCTTTTGGGACACTGGCAATATACCTAATTTATTTGCAAACCCAACATTCGTTTCTTTTCTCAGAAAAATCTTTTCTTTGAAACCTGGGGCTAACTGGTTTCGGTGGAGGCAGTGAGAGTTTCAGCCACCCTGAAGGTGTGCTTTTCCCTTTCTGCGCTGCCACGCCCACCCCACTCACTCTCAGAGCAGGTCTGCTCTTGGCATAGCAGTCCAAGAGTTCAGCAGCTTCTTGCAGTGTTTTGGGATCTCAGTCCTCCAGCCAGGTTTTCAGCTCTGCTGGGCATGCCCAAAAAACTGTTCTAACAATATAGCATTTTCAATTTTATCTACACAGTTTGCTACAATTCCGTCCCACCAACATTTTAAACATTGACGTTGTTTCATGGCTAGCTTCTCGTAGCTCATTTCAGGTCTTCTCCTGAGCTTACAGAATTTAGCTCTGTATGCTTCTTCAGTTAAATCAAACTTGTTTAAAAGTGCAGCTTTAAGTTTGCTGTAATCATTACTGTCCTCATTGTCCATTTGACCCAATGCATCCCAAGCTTTCCCGGTAAGTAGCGGGGATTGCTGGAAGCTCCAGGACCCTCTAGGAATTTTTGCCTGAATACAAACTTTTTCAAAGGAATTTAAAAAGGCATCCATATCCTCCCCCTCTTTAATTCAGCTATCAATTTGGAATATAATTTGTAACCCAGTCCTGTAGTTCCAGTTAAACCTAAGCCACTTACCTGCTCTGGTGCTGGTGGCTGGAGTCGTAGCTTCTCCAGTTCATGTTGCCTCTGGCGTTCACTCTCTTCACGCTCTGCTTCTTGCCGTTCTTGCTCCGCTTCTCGCCGTTCTCGCTCCACTTCTTGCTGAAGTTGTCGCTCTTCTCTCTGGAACTCCAGCTCCACTCGGCGCAACTCAGTCTGCAGCCTGATTGCTCCTGGCTCCAGAATGCTGGTGACCTTTCCCTGCTGCTGTGGCCCTTCACTTGCACTGGCCCTGCTGTCCTCCTCACCGGATCTAGAGACTGCACTGGCAGCTGGCCCCTCCATACCCAAGGTTTGGTCCTTTTCAGTCACAGTCTGTGACTCAATGCTCTGGGCATCTGCTGCCATCAGGGCATCCACGAGGTTCTGCTTGTTGGCTTTCCCCTCATACTGGACTCCACTGACCTGGCACAACTGCCTCAAGTAGTCTGCAGTGTACCCACTGTAGTTGGAAGCCATCTTCTTCCCTAACTATGGCGACTCTAACTTGCACTTTGGAAAAAAATAAAACAGGTAGGAACTTCGACTGTAAGCAAAATGATATTGCTCTGTTTTCTCTTTTAAAAATAAATCACTGCCTTCTTTTGCAAATGAGCTGTACATTATTAAGCTGACACAATGAACTGTTAAAGCTTGTGCTACCAATTTTTTCACGCTGCTGCCAACCAAATCTGTCACAAACGCACTCAGCAGGTCAGGCCCTCTGCTACCACAGTGCCAACCTCAGAGCGCAATAGTGTGAACAGGTAACAGATAGGGTAACCCTCCTGTCTGCTTTTGGGTCCGAATCACCTTTAGTCTCAAGTTCTGGGGGGATTCAAACTGTGAACCTTATGCTAGCATACCCAATGAACAGGCTCAGATATGTACCCTCTTCGGAGATTGCGGTACAATCTTTCACCAGAGGCACCAAGCCAGGCTTCCAAAATGAACCCTTTTAACTCTATAAGAGAGCTTAGGTATATTCTTACCTTTCTACTCAAGCTCAGTAACACCATCAAGCTCTTCAAACAGCTGTCAGACTTAACCACGTATACATACCTTCAAAAAGAACTTGGAAGACACACCTAGGCAGTATCTTAAGAAAATGTACTTTACTAAAAGATGATAAAAATATGAAAAATGTAAACACAGAACAATATATCAAAGAGCTCACAATCACATAAAAGAACAAGGGAAAAGTACAAAACATAAACTCTGACCACAATACATTTAGACCTTTTCTATCTAATCTATTACCTCTGTAAGTGTGTTTTAAAGTTAGATCAGAGAGCGATGTCTCTCTAGAGTCCCAAGATGATATGACAAATATTTCAGACACAAGTATCAGTTTAAACTCTGTGTCTCAACACCCCTTCTGTGAGTCATCTGGCTCCTCCTTTTAGAATATAAAATTACAAAAAATGATTTCCTATCAGGAGATATTTTAAATAAGGTGCCATCAGAAGAAAAAAGGCATTTCCTATATATAAATCCTTAATTACAAATTTCCTTTGAATTTAGCAATCCCACACTGGCACCAATAGCTTACAAAAAACAACAGGAATCAGCCTAATGATATCCTGTTTCTGAAGTCATAATGTTACATTAGGTTTGCACTTCAAAAAGCCTAGGCATGTCATAAAAAGGTAATAAAATGCCATTCTGAAGGAAGTCAGTTAATTAAATGGTTCCTGGTCAGTTTATATATCCTGTAGCTTCACTGAAACCTGGGGGGGGGGCACCCATGGAAGCACAGGCTGTCTTATGTGAGACAATCACATGTAACCCCTAGGTGGTGCTATCCCAAGGGCTACTACCCCTACCTGCTTGGCTAGTAGCAGGTTAAGGGGCCTGAGTTCTGAAACAGGTGCCTCCATCCGGAGGTCAGGGTTGGTAGTGGTCAAGCTAACCTGGGCACAGCCCTCCGGGACACTGTAACCCCCCTCTTTCCTTACTAGTGGCTGGAACAATACACAATAATCACTTTCACAAAACCCCTGATACACCACACAAGTACCCACACTGTTTGCACTTACCACCAGGGCTTTCCTCTGGCCTGGCCCTGGGGACCCCCTGTAAAACAAGGTTATACACAGTAAATAGCAGCAGTACAGTACTCTTGCACAAACTGGAACCACAGTCAGGGTAAATGCAAAAAGAGTTAGATATGATTTATTTAAGGGACTTGAACAAGGGAGGGGCGTAATCAGGTTAATTTGCTTAAAGACTGCATCAATCAAACAGTTATGCATGCACTTCAGGGTTCATAAACAGTCACACACTCTGGGTACCCAGATGGAGAATGGTGGGCTAGCCAGGAATGTTGCAGCTGGCTGGGGCCCTATGATAGAAGAAAACAACATGCACAACACACTCTATTTGTAATCCAGAGCCGGAGGGCTCAGTTCGTGAAAAGAAAACAACAAGACAATCAGATGATACACTTTTAGATTAGGCTGTTGTTGCAGGGAGCTACCCTGATGATTACTCACGATACCCAAGACTGGACACAGGCTGGATCAAAATCGAGACAGCAGGTGGTTAATCTGGTTAATCTGGAGTGCCAGGAGAAGCAGAGCCCACACGAATCACCAAGACATTGTTCCTGTTCAAGCGTGGAGCAGGGGGCTGATCCCCAGGCTGGTCTCTCATCGATGGATTTCTCTGTGCAGCGGGTAGTCTGGCTGAGCCAGTGTGGCATGGCCCCGGCCAAATGGAGACAAATTCAGATACAGTCCATTTTGGGCTGGATACAGCTTCCAGCAAGCAGAACACAGTTCACACAGTGGGGAACCAAATCACGACCCACTAACAACTCACAGCACATTTTCATGTAAGGAAATTTTACTGTACCAGGCAAACCGCTCTCCGGTTATAATCGCAGAGTCTCTGCACAAACCGATGGTTCAAAAGCAGCTGGAAATCCTGACAGGCCGATCGCATTCAGCAAAATCTTCGGTCTTCTTCAGGTATGAACTTGGTAAAAAATCAGTGGCTTACTTCGTTCTCACAAACTTGGATTTACTCCAAAATAATTCTCTTCTCTCCCTCTCAGGGCAGCAGGAAAACATGCAGGCCACAACTCAGGCCTTTCCACAGTTCTCCTGGATGAAACTACTCAGACAGCTGCTTGACTGTCTCAATCTGTAGCTTCTTCAGCTCCCAACTTAAATCTGACTCAACTGCCAGCAAGCCTGGGACTTTCCCCAGAATCCAAAAGGTTTGGTTGGCTGATCAGTCTGTCAGCCACAACATAGGCTCTCCCTTCAGGTGCAAAAAGGCGCCAAAAGTCCAAAACTACAATTCCTACAGATTTTGACTCCAGACAGCTTCTGTAGTCCGGCTCCATTTTAGGTCCCACCAGTACTGATTGGTCCAATTCGGCAGTCCAGGACCAAGCTAATGGACATAAACAAAACAGTCCTTGCTGCAAAGAAGGCAGATTAGACAAACTACAGTATCATTATCACTCTAAATGATTTTCAGCAAATAGTTACATCTTTCAACAGAGCGCCTTCTCAGATTACTTATGACTGCAATCCAGGCAGCTCTTAAAGAGACAGTACATGGAGGCTATACAGGCACTCTCTGGCAATCACATTTAAACTGCTAAAACGCAGGACACCAGCCTGGCAGTGAGCATTTAGGCAAGCTCAAGGAAGACTTTTCGGGAGCCCCCATTTGTAAGAGGGTTACACACATACTATATTTTTATATTACAAATATACAATAATCATAACCAGCTGGCCAAGCATCACAATTAGTAGTCAGTGTATTAGTGTTAATTTTTTTTTTCTTAGAAGTATTCATGTCTTTTTACTTTGCATCATGTAACATTTAACGCACTTCCTCTCTTCCTCTTAGCTGTATTATCTCCTTGCATAGTTATCAGTTATTATGACTGAACCCCTGCCTTACAATCTGTATCTTTTTTTCCGTAATTTTGCTGCTGTTTTGCACATGACTCTGGGCTGTCTCTGCCCTCTGCTATGGAATGTTACTCAGTTCTTCACTGTACCTACTAATGTAATATATGGACTGATTGATGTCTTGCATCTGTACTTGTGATGTTGTACTATCTGCTGTGTTGTACACAACTCTGGGCTGTCTCTGCCCTTTGCTATGGAATGTTAACTCAGTTCTTTAATGTACCTACTAATGTAATATATGGACTGATTGATGTCTTGCACCTGTACTTGTGATGTTGTACTATGTCTACTGATGAGAAGCCTTTGCAAAAGAGTCTTTTGACTCAAAGGGTGTAATTCTGATTTCTCAATAAATAAATAAATCGAAGGGGTTGTAGATTGTGCTCCGTAGGTCTGTATCAGTGACTACTGTAGTTCAGACTGCAAGTTAGAAGCAGGATCCCATTGGAAATTAGACTGTTTTCAGGGCTGCAGTGGGCGGAGCCCTGCAGACCTCCTGTGATCAGAAGAGGGGAACAACAGTGTGGAGTTGCCGCACAGACACCTCCGCATCTGCGAAGCACTCCACTCTCTGGATCTTAAAACATTTTTTTCCTCCCACCCATCCGACTTGCCCTCTCACCCCCCACCAAAAACATAACAGTGACACTGGGGGTGCCCAATCCCCCATTGTCATGATCAGGAATCCTCTGTCATTTTTTTTTTTTTTTTTAGTGCCCCCTGTCCACTACTGCACATGCACATTTTTTTTTTTATATACCTCCTGCGATTGGAAGAGGGAGATTTTTTCCAACTGAACAACAGTGTGGAGTTGCCTCACAGTTGCCTCCGTATCCATGAAGCACTATGCTCTCTGCATCTTAAAACATTTTTTCATCCCGCTCACCTGACCCTCCCTCTCAGCACCCCCTTGAAACATAACAGTGACACTGGGGGTGCCCAATCCCCCAGTGTTATGATCAGGAATGCACTGTCTTTTTGGTCTCTTTTTTTTTTTTAGTGCCCCCCCCATGCACTATGATCTGTTGGACTAGCGCTTAAGAAATAAAGATTTGCTTGCTTGCTTGCCCTCCTTCCACTGCCGCACATGTGTGTTTTATACACACACACACATATGCTATATATATCTATATATATATCTATATGTGCACACACACACACACACACACACACACACACACACACACACGCACACACACATTTTCTCTCCCACCCACCTGACCCTCCCTCTCAGCACCCACACACCCTCACCCCCCAGAAACATAACAGTGACAGTGGGGGTGCCCAATCCCCCAGTGCTGTGATTTGGAATCCTCTGTCTTCTTTTTTTACTGATTCTCCCATCTACTACCGCACGTGTGTGGTTATCTTTTTACATATATTTATATTTTCCCTCCCACCCACCAGAACCTCCCTTTCAGCATCCATCACCACCACCACACCAGAAACACAACAGTGACACTGGGGGTGCCCAATCCTCCAGTGTCAATGATGGATTCTTGGTCCTTTTTTCTTTACCCTGTAAAAGAAAACTGTCCATCAATGTCTTTTGTGTCCATTATTGTCCCCCACCCAACCTCCTCCCTCAGCACCCCATCCCCTAACCCGCTTTGGCCTTGCACCTATCGGGGGTCCAATGCAATAATCCTCTGGACCATGCAGACATGTCTTCACTCTTCAAAGCTGGACTGCGAACTGAAGAAACAGGTATGCGGTTCAATGTATTTCAATGGTGTTTTGAACTTAGTGGCATAACTTGGCCATTTTTGCATATTTATGGCCATAATTTTCAACATGCCTTTTTTGAGACTCTGCCTCATGAACAGTTGCACTGACATTAGGCAAATCTGTCCTGAAAGGTGATTTTGCAGTCCCTGCACGAAATCACCTTTTGGGCAGGAGTTGAAAATTTTCTCTGCCCTTGTTTATGAGGTGGGGTCATAAGATCGCTATGTTGAAAATGTGGTGTAAAAATATTAAAAAACAACAAAGTTATGAGCCTACGCTGAATTTTGCAAACGCAGGCTCATAACTTTGGTAATTTTCAATATTTTTACCCCAAATTTACAACATGGCTAACCAAATCTTAAGTCTGCTCAGGTTGTGTTGTATGAGTTATGCAACTTATCCCACAATGTGTGGCTCACTGTATCTTAAGTTTGCTCAATTTCTGTCATATGATTTACGGTTATCTCTGTTTATGTCTTCTTCTCTGTGCATTTATTAACTTGAAACTGTACATTTCCACATTGTACCTTTATCCCTATTTGTAACTGTAACAGTACTTGCACCTAACATAGAAACATAGAAACATAGAATTTGATGGCAGATAATGACCGCTTGGCCCACCTAGTCTGCCCATTTCCCTACCTATTGGATAAGCTGTAGATCCTAGTTAACCAACAGCCTACTTCCTCCTACCCTTCACAAGAATTGCCTTATGTCTGTCCCATGCATTCTTGAATTCCCCCACTGTTTTTGACCCCACACTCTCCTCAGGAAGGTGGTTCCATGCGTCCACCACCCTCTCAATAAAAAATACTTACTCACGTTGCCCCTGAGCCATCCCACCTCTATCTTCAAATTGTGCCCCTTGTTCTTGTACATCTCTTTTTCTAAAAGATGCTCCCATCTTGGACTTTGTTGATTCCCTTGAGGTACTTGAAAGTTTTTATCATGCCCGCCCTTTCCTCAAGTGTATACATATTAAACACTTTTAGTCTCTTTTAGTATGGCTTCTGTTGCAGACCATGCACCATTTTAGTTGCCCTCCTATGGACTGCCTCCATCCTGTCTATGTCCTTGCGGAGATGGGGTCTCCAGAACTGCATGCAGTACTCCAGATGGAGTCTCACCAACTATCTATACAGAGGGATAATAACTTCCTTCAAGGCATTTGACACAGTCCCACACAAAAGATTAATATACAAGTTGGCCAGCCTGGGAGTGGGTCCCAAGATGGTAGCCTGGGTAAACAATTGGCTGGAGAACAGGACACAGAGGGTAATAGTAAATGGAGTCCACTCTGAAGAAAGGGGGGTTACTAGTGGGGTACCGCAGGGTTCAGTACTAGGACCGGTCCTCTTTATTGTCTTTATAAGTGACATTGCAGAGGGACTGGAAGGAAAAGTATGTCTCTTTGCAGATGACACAAAGATCTGCAACAGAGTTGATACACAAAGGTGGGGTGGAAAGGATGAGAAGGGACTTGGCAAGGTTGGAGGAATGGTCAAATGACTGGCAGCTTAGATTCAATGCTAAGAAGTGCACCTGGGGAAACAGAAACCCAGGGGAAGAGTGCACAGTGAGGGGTGAGATACTAACAACAAAAAAATGGAAAGGGACGTGGGGGTAGTCATATCAGATGACCTAAAGGTGAGCAAGCAATGTGAGAGTGCAGTAAGTAGGGCTGGTGGGATACTGGGATGCATAGGGAGAGGCATCACCAGTAGAAAACAGGAAGTTGTTATCCCTCTATACAGACAGCTGGTGAGACCTCATCTAGAGTACTGTGTGCAGTTCTGGAGACTCAGTCTCTGCAAAGACATAGACAGGATGGAGGCTGTCCAGAAGAGGGCAACTAAAATGGTGCAAGGTCTGCACCAGAAGACATATCAAGAGAGACTTAAGCATCATAATATGTATAGCCTCGAGGAGAGGAGGGAGAGGGGGGACATGATAGAAACTTTCAAATACCTCAAGGGAATCAACAAAGTCCAAGAGGGTAGCATCTTTCAGAAAAAGAGTTGTGCAAGAACAAGGGGGCACAATTTGAAGCTAGAGGGGGATGGCTCAGAGGTAATGTGAGGAAGTATTTTTTCATGGAGAGGGTTGTGGATGCATGGAACAGCCTTCCTGAGGAGGTTGTGGAGTCAAAAACTGGTGGAATTCAAGAATGCATGGGACAGACATTAGGCAATTCTAGGGGGTGAAGGTTGGAAGAAGCAGGCTGTTGGTTAGCCAGGATCTGCAGCTTATCCATTAGGTAGGGAAATGGACAGACTGGGTGGGCCAAGCAGTCCTTATCTGCCGTCAAATTCTGTATTTCTATGTTTCCTGTTTTCTACTGGTGATGCCTCTCCCTATACATCCTAGTATCCCCCCAGCCCTCCTTACTGCCTTCTCACATTGTTTACCTACCTTAAGGTCATCTAATATGACTACCCCAGATCCCTTTCCTTTTGTGTTGTTGTTGTTAGTACCCCCCCCCCCATTGTGTACTCTTCCCCTGGATTTTTATTTCCCAGGTGCATTACTTTGCACTTTTTTGCATTAATACCAAACTGCCATATTTTTGACCATTCCTCCAGTCCAAGTCCTGCATGCACTCTGTTGAGACAACAAGATAACTGATGAACCAAGTTTGGGCTTTGCGATGCACTGGCTGATCAGCAATTGAGAACTGACCACACAAACTGCTTTTATAAACAGGCCATAATGGGGAATCCCACAGAGGAACAGAAAACAAAGAGGAACACTGCTAGCTGGACGATAAGAACTTCACGATCCTCTGTGACTCTTGACAAGAAGCTGAAGTCTCCTGGTCAAGCAGCTGGTTCTCTGGGCAATCCACAGCAATGACCACTGGTAGGCTCCAAGCATCCAGGCCACCTCCCAGTGCAGCCTATGTGGAGCTGCACTGGTATGGGTGCACAACTTGAAGATGGACGACAAAATAAGAAAATTGTCATGCACGACGTCAACTGCGGTCCCTCACTCTTGAGCCGGGGTGGCACCTAAAGTGACTCACTTCTGAATACCTAACTAGTGACTCTCTACAATTTGCCACCATGGGACTGATGCTGGAACCTGTGGCAGAGATTCAAAGAGGGTCAACGTCACTGGAGGTAGGTCTGCTGAAGATGGAGGAGTGGCCGGGGACCCCATTTAGGTCAGCATTGAGTGCAGAAGAGACTGGTCCTGGCAAAAGAGGCAAAGCTGAACATCAACTACACAGGAGACACAGTCCAATAACAGTTCAGCTTGTAAGCAATGTAGTTCAGCCCTTGCAAAAGAAGGTTCAGTCTCTAGGGGGCACCAGACAGTCCATAGCACAATTCAGTTCAGGTGGGGCTCAGTGGACAACCTTGGGCCATGGAACAGTCCCCACCAGAGGATGCTATGCTATTAAATATCTTACCCACAGCCTGTGTATCTCTTTTCTGTCCTCCAGGAGGATCTTATGAATAGGTATACAGGGCCTGTAACCTTGCCTTGTGCTGGGTTGGGGCCTAGCTCTACCCTCTTTTTACTAGGTATAAGGGCTTGTCTTGGTTCTGCCCTCCTCATGAATATTAATATGGCCACTGTTACTATCCCTGCCCCTTTAGGCCTCTATGCCTGGTCCCCACCTCCCATATGGATATTAATAAGGGCCTCTGCTGCTGGGCCCTTCCCACTGGAGCTGAAAGGGTGCAATGCTCAATGAAAGACTGCTAGCCCGGTGTACTCTTCCCCCTTGCCTTGCACCACCAGTGCAAAGAGTTCTTTCCTGATAAGAGCATGTAACCTACTTCTTCCTGCCACAGGAAATCCCCTGGCACTAAAGGGGCATGCAATCAAACAAAGGGTGATTAGCCCACTCTTCCCCCCCTTGCATCCCTGGGCACCAAGTACAACCACTGGTCCCCCCCCTTTTCCTTCCTGAGAGTGCCCGTGGCATGACTAGAACAAGGTTGAGCACTCAGCCCACTCAACACCACTGCCCAGAACTGCTTGCCTTACTGCAGGGTCTGGGTAGGTGGCCAGGGAACTGTGTTCCCACCCGGCTTCAGCGGCTCTGCTACGGTAGGCTGAAGCAGAACCAAAAGGCCTGGGGCACTCATTTCCACTCTGACTGCATTAACTGTGGTGTACCTCCATCTGTCCCTGAAAGTCATTCCTCCACAGTCTATCAGGACTGGGGGGATGAGACCAGGGAACTGCTCTTGCCGGGGAGCCGCCACTTCCATCTGACTGCTGCTGCCACTACCGGACTCCAGCTGGAGGGGAGCGATGCCGGAGTAGCCACAGGCCCACCACAGGTATGTTTAGGCGTCTGTGCTGCATGCGTCCTCCACCCTGCCAGCTGAGCCACAACTGTCCCCTGAAGTCACTCCCCAGACCCTTTTTTAGGGCAGGGGAGGTTCTGCCTGGAAGCTCCAGGGATTGAGCCTTTCAAGCCCTGGAGGGAGGGTCTCTGGCCAGGGCTGAGTCCTGCCTTCAGCCTCTGCTGTGCCAATGGCGTGAATTTAGACAAAGGCTGAAGGGGGGTCCATGGGACATGGCAGGCGGAGGGGGGGGAGAATGGGAAAATGAAACAAAAATCCAAATCCCCAGCTCTGGGAAAGGTCCTACTTCATTTTTGTGGTACCCCCCAACTTTGGGGCACTACAACTTTTCCTCACCCCCATTAAACATACAGGTCCCCATGTATAGGGTTCAGTTGCCATTTCAAAATTCAAAACACAAGCATAAAGTTTAACTCCATAAAATTATTTAACTAACCCACTTAAAAACATCAGTTCTTAACTGACCTACTTTAACGGTTTGGGCACATCAGCAGCTACTAGAATAACTAAGATAGGTTCTAGAATAATCATTAAACACATTTACACTCAAGTCAAACTTTCCTTTTATGGTTAGCTCACCATAAGAAGTCAGTGCAGACAGCCTCTAGGTATTTTTTGGGAGTAGTTTCAGCCTCTCCTTGTCGACTCATCCATCCAGCCTGAGAGAAACCATTCAGGACTTCAGCTTAGTTCGGTGTACTAACTTCTGTGTTCCATCCAAAGCTTGGATTTGGTAGACATGCAGTTCTGGGTATGGGATGTCCAGGATGACACATGGGTCAGGCTCCCACTCAGAAGATGACTTCCAACCACACCATGACTTCAACAGCACTCGCTCTCCTATGAGTAAGGGCTTCTTCCAATTGCGGGCATCATCTGCCACTCTCCCGTTTCCTTGGTCTGTAAGTGTCTTTCGACTGGCCACTGGCTTGGGCTCTGCTTGAGAAGGGGTTCTTTTCTTCTTCTGGTGGTGTGTTTCCAGTGCCTCAGTTGACACCTGAATGGGAGGGAGGGTGCAGCCGACATGCTCTGCCAACCGATATCAGCCACGGTAGGCCAGACTAGATCTGGTTCTCTCTCTGGTTCATTCATGGGTTCTGAAAATGAGTCAGGAACCTCTGGACAAAAACGCTGGCTGGTTTGCTCATCCAACACTACTGGACCATCAAGCCCCGGGGATCTTGGCAGTTTCTTCGGACATACAGCGTTTAGCTGGACACACTCCTCTCATGAGAATGCCTGCAACTCTACCAAGCATCTGCTCAGCTCTTCCTTCTCCTACATCTCTGTGAGCAGCTACCAGTTTAGATCTTCAGCCATAATCTGGTACTCTTGGATACTTCTTGTGTACCATGCCTCTGCCTTTTCATAGTGGAATGCTTGCTCCAACTGCTTCTGGGTCTTTTGAGCTTGCTGTCAGAGACTCTTCCTGAGGTTTTTACATTCTTTCTGCAGTTCAGTCTCTGCTTTGCATACTCTGCAACCTGCTGTGCAAGCTCCTGATACTGGGCCTCCCTTTGGGCATTCTGGTCAAGAACCTGCTGACTCATATCCTGGGTGACAGCACTCGCTATACATATGTGCTCCCCAGGACTGGCATCTGGAACTCTTGGCAGACCTTGAAAAGGTGCCCTCACAGCTAGATTGGTCTGATTATCCTTCTCTGTCTCCCTCTTGGTGTCTTCATACAGCTGGCAGTGAACTCTTTTGATCTCACTGTTCTTGGTATCACTCCACTGACATGGCTGGTGAATGAGACCAACAGTCCCTTCAAGTTGGCACATGGGTTTGTCTTTCTCCTCCGGTCGATTCATGTTTCTTCAACTTCGGTTCCTTCTCATCCTGGACCTGCGTGGATGTTGTACAACCTGGAGCTAGGCTTCTTAAACATGGAAACATAGAATTTGATGGCAGATAGAGACCGCTTGGCCCACCTAGTCTGCCTATTTCCCTACCTATTGGGTAAGCTGCAGATCCTAGTTAACCAACAGCCTACTTCCTCCTACCCCCCCACTAGAATTGCCTTATGTCTGTCCCATGCATTCTTGAATTCCCCCACTGTTTTTGACTCCATGACCTCCTCAGAAAAACTGTTCCATGTATCCACAACCCTCTCCATGAAAAAATACTTCCTCACATTACCTCTGAGCTGTCCTCTCTCTGTCTTCAAATTGTGCCCCCTTGTTCTTGCACATAGAAACACAGAATTTGATGGCAGATACGGACCACCCGGCCCACCTTGTCTGCCCATTTCCCTACCTAATGGATAAGCTGCAGATCCTAGTTAAGCAGCAGCCTACTTCCTCCTACCCCCCACTAGAATTGCCTTATGTCTGTCCCATGCATTCTTGAATTCCCCCACTGTTTTTGACTCCACGACCTCCTCAGGAAGGCTGTTCCCACTCCATGAAAAAATACTTCCTCATTTTACCTCTAAGCCATCCCCTCTCCATGAAAAAATACTTCATCATTTTACCTCTGAGCCATCCCCCCTCTATCTTCAAATTGTGCCCCCTTGTTCTTGCACATCTCTTTTTCTGAAAGATGCTACCCTCTTGGACTTTGTTGATTCCCTTGAGGCACTTGAAAGTTTCTATCATGTCCCCCCCCTTTCCTCTAGGGTATACATATTAAGCTCCTTTAGTCTCTCTTCGTATGTCTTCTGGTGCAGTCCCTGCACCATTTTGGTTTCCCTCCTCTGGACAGCGTACACCCTGTCTGTGTCTTTTTCTGAATGATGCTACCCTTTTGGACTTTGTTGATTCCCCTGAGGTACTTGAAAGTTTCTATCATGTCCCCCCTCTCCCTCCTTTCCTCGAGGGTATACATATTAAGCTCCTTTAGTCTCTCTTTGTATGTCTTCTGGTGCAGACCCTGCACCATTTTAGTTGTCCTTCTCTGGACAGCCTCCATCCTGTCTATGTCCTTGTGGAGATGGGATCTCCAGAACTGTATGCAGTACTCCAGATAGGGTCTCGCCAACTGTCTGTACAGAGGGATAACAACTTCATGTTTCTACTGGTGATGCCGCTCCCTATGCATCCCAGTATCCCCCCAACCCTCCTTACTGCCTTCTCACATTGCTTGCCCACCTTTAGGTCATCTGATATGACTACCCCAGGTCCTTTTCCATTTTTGTTGTTGTTAGTATCTCACCCCCATTGTGTACTCTTCCCCTGGGTTTTTGTTTCCCAGGTGCATTACTTTGCACTCCTTTGTGTTGAATCTAAGCTACCATACAACTGATCATTCCTCCAACCTTGCCAAGTCCCTTCTCATCCTTTTCACTCCACCTTGTGTATCAACCCTGTTGTAGATCTTTGTGTTGTCTGCAAAGATATATACTTTGCCTTCCAGTCCCTCCGCAATGTCACTTATAAAGGCATTAAAGAGGACTGGTTCCAGTACTGAACCCTGCGGTACCTCGATAGTAATCCCCCTTTCTTCAGAATGGACTCCGTTTACTATTACCCTCTGGGCCCTGTTGTCCAGTCAGTTTTTTACCCAGGCTACCATCTTGGGACCCACTCCAAGGCTGGCTAAGTCATATATTAATCTTTTACGTGGGACTGTGTCAAATGCCTTGCTAAAGTCTAGGTAGGTCATGTCCACAGCCCCTCTCTGGTCTACTACTTTGGTTACTCAGTCAAAGAAATTGATTAGATTCGTCTGACACAATCTTCCCGCTGTGAATCCATGCTGCCTTGGGTCCTGTGCCCCACTGGCCTCTAGGTACTCAACAATTCTTTCCTTCAGAAGTGATTCTATCATTTTCCCTACAACTGAGGTCAAACTAAGGTACTCAACAATACGTTCCTTCAGAAGTGATTCCATCATTTTCTCTACCACTGAAGTCAAACTAACAGGTCTGTAGTTTCCTGCCTCTGCCTTGCTCCAACTTTCATGAAACGGAATCACATCCACACTCCTCCAGTCCTCAGGTACCACCCCATCCTCCCATGATTTGTTAAAGAGAGTAGTCAGTGGTGTCACTAGTTCTATCCTTAGTTCTTTTAGAATTCTTAGATGAATCCCGTCAGGCCCCATTCCTTTGTCCACCTTCAGTTTCAAGAGTTCTTTCAGAACTCTTTCTTCTGTGAATGGACTGGTATTGACCCCCCCCATCCAGAGTGTTCCTATTGTTTAGCTTAGGTACCTTCCCCTCCTCTTCTTTTGTGAATACTGAGCAGAAGTATTCATTCAGGATCCCTGCTTTTTCACTGTCACCCTCTGCCCACATTCCCTCCCCTTTATTAAGCCTCAGTATCCCTCCCTTGGTCTTTCTTCACTCCCTAATGTACCTATAAAATATTTTAACCCCATTCTTAACAGAGTTGACTATCTTTTCCTCATTTCAGACCTTTGCTATTCTGACTGCCTTCCCTGCCTCCTTCTGCTTTAACTGATATAGTTCTCTGTCCTGCTCCTTCTGTTTCCTTGTATTTCCTGAATGCTATCCTTTTCTCCTTAACTTTACCTGCCACCTCTTTTGAGAACCATAGTGGCTTTTTCCTTTGTTTTGTTTTGTTGATTTGCTTTACAGAAAGGCTTGTTGCCTCTGTGAAGGCAGTTTTCATTTTCCCCCATTGTTCTTCCACCCCTCCTTCTTGCTTATTGCTAGTGCTTTTCTGAGGCACTCTCCCATTTTGTCAAAGTCATCCCTCCTAAAGTCCAAGACCCTTGCTTTTGTATAGCTTAACTCTACAGCTGTGTTTATTGTGAACCACACTGTTTGGTGGTCGCTTGTTCCCAGATGGCTACCCACTTCTAAATCTGAGATCCTCTCTGCATCCCCGTTTGAGAGTACCAGGTCTAAGATTGCTCCCTCACAAGTAGGTTCCAACACTAACTGTTTGAGGCATGCCCCCTGTAGGGCATCGAGAATGACCCTGCTCTTGTATGCAGCTGCAGTAAATGTGCTCCAGTTAACATCTGGCATATTCAGGTCCCCATCAACAATATCTCTCCTTTTTCTGCCATTCTAAGGATTCCTAACTATCTTGCTTCATCTCTGCCATGAGTGCCACCAGTTCCCATACCTGACATGCCAACTATGTCAGTTCCTCTTGCACTTCATAGCAGGGATCCCATTCCTATTGGGGACAACCAGCACCCTGACTGCACCAGCAATCACTACCAAGAGGTCCATTACCACCATTAGGTCCTCCAGAGACAATCCCCTGAAAGGGAAGTAGCATACCAACTCCACAGGGGAAGAGCTTACAAGGGGGACCCCTAACAAAAACTGCATTATACTGTGATCTGACCAGATGACAGATCAATCCTGAGATCAGCTATCTCAAGCCCCAGTGAGAATATTGGGTCCAATGCGTGATCTTGGCCATGGGTTGCAGAAGCAACAGCTTATGCAAAGCCCAGTAATGTCATCAGCTGGAAGAAATCATGTCCAAACTGAGACAATTTGTCATAGTCTCAACACGCTAATTATGTCTTGGTATGACTTAACATTCTACTCTATGGCCTAGCATAGGAGCATTATGGGCTTTGGCCTACTAGTTCTTTCTTCTAACCTTAGTATGAACCTTAGTATAAGCACTGAAGTCACCCAGAACAAACCATCTGGGTGATTCCAATGCTCTCTTGGTGATGAAGTCCACAACTTCTTGCAGAAACTCTTTCTTGTGCCCAGGATGCCAGTATACAAAAAGGATTCTGCATCCTGCACCTGGACTCTCACACACAGCCACACATTCAAACAATGAACTAGATCCCACTGGGTGTACAGAGACATTCAGGTCAGATCTAAAACAGATGGCCATGCCCCTGCCCTTGCATTCCCTCCTTGGGCAACGTACTGGGGAGAACCAGCTGGGGCAGATGCCTCCAAAACTGGACCAGTGTCATCTTCCAGCCAGGTCTCCATAATGCAAACCAGACTAACTGAAGAAATCAAATCCACTACAACTGAGGTTTCGTATCAGTCTCACATTGCACAACACTGCCCGAAGGGGACTGGCAGATATATGTGCTCTTACATGTTAGTTGTAAGCTGACATTTGATGCACGTTTATGGAAGACTAGGTTTGCTGGCAAAGGCACCTAGCTTTACCTGAGCACTTTTCTTCTAGGTTGCTTGTAAGGACAGAGTAAGGAACCGTATAAGAGCAAGGAGAAGGATTAAGGCTTCTTTTGGCTAGGCAGATTTATTGTGTGTTATTATATTCTTTTGTACTCACAGTGGGTTGTTACTGTTTCTTGCTAACATTTTTCTCTGATTCAAATTGCTGTTGCAGGGTATACTTTCTACTGCATTATTACAGGGTGTACCTACAGGTTTGTTCTTATAGATTACTGGTGTAATCTTCTCTGATTCAAATTGTTTTTTTACAAGGTATATCTTCTGTTACTGATCTATTTTTCTCTGTAGCAAAGTGTTTTTTACAGGGCATATCTTCTGTGAAATTATTACAGGTGGTTCTTTACCGGTTTTACAGTTTTAGGCTAAGCTTTCAGGGCTACTGCATTTGTTGTTGGTTGATTGTTTCTGCTCTTACCTCCTTGTTTCTTTTGTCCATGGTTCTTCTTTTTTGGCAGGGGAAGGGCCCAGCCACCCACCCCCATCCCCAACCACCCCACGCTACACTCCTTTTACAGAGTAGCACAGTCGTGACATTTCCTGTAGCAAAACAGGAAGGGGAGGATCAGAAGGATATCCACACAGTGACCTCATTTCAGAGGCACAAGTAATTTAACTTGTTATAAAAAGTTATACAAAAACAAACAAACAAAACACAAAATCAAACTTTTGCTTTCATTTTCCTCCTTCTAATTTCTCGGACCAGGTTATAAACCCAGCAGCTCATCTGGAATGGATATTATTAACTGCAGGTACTGCGGGACACTTTTCAAAAGGGCAGTTATATAGGATTTAGGATGCAGTTCTACATACTGGACCATTGGAGATCTAAGGGCTCAGCTCCAGGCAGCATGGGCAGAGATTGCACACCTCAAATTGCTATTCAGGAGGAAGTATATTGTAAGAACTGCCCGCCATTTCTCCAACATCCAACAGAAACACCTCGACCACAGAGGGTAGTTGGTTCGGGAGGTTGGCAGGTGGCTAGGAGGGGCAAATTGGGTGCCTCATCACTCAGTGCTCTCCAACGTATCACCTCCACAAACCATATAAAAACTACCAACTGGTATCTGCCTCTATCTCCGAAATCAAACAAAGGGGCAGAGGACACTGCATAGCAGGACACTGCAGCACAGGAGCTAGCACAACAAAACTCACCCAAAACAGGGGCCAAAACTAAAAAATCAAAAAGGAAATCCAAAACACTTCTGATTATAGGAGACTCCATGATTCAGGGAGTTGATACCTAGCTAAAACCAAGGGTTGGTCAGCTGTCTCCCAGGTACGTCAGCATGGAGAGACACTGACTACATTGCTAAAATTGTGCAGGAAGCAGGAGAAAACATTGACATTCTGGTACACACAGGGACTAATGATTTCACCAGCTGGTCAGTTGTGGTGACCAAGGAACACTTGACCAGGCTGGGTGACAAACTGTTATCCATTTAGTCCAACATCTCCTTCTCTGAGATTCTGCCAGTCTCGGAGAGGGGGCAGATGGAAGGAAGGTCAGAGAAGGGGAGATAGGGGAGCTAAACATGTGGCTCAAGGGCTGGTGCCAGGAAAAAGGACACAAATATGTACGTAACTGGCAACAGTTTTGGGACCGAAAGTTTTTAAGTTTGATGGACTGCATCTGACTAAGGAGTGACTCAGTGCATTGGGGCAGAAGTTTGATGTCTTTGCAGAATATTTATACTAGCAAATGGGGAGAGGGTGCAGTACCTGATACATCGAATGGGAAGAACACCTCCACCAGCTAGTGATCAAACAGGAGTTCAGCATGTTTGTAGTTCATTTGCATCACCTGGTAAGGAAAAAGGTCCGACTCCCCATACAATGCACAGAGGACATGCCGGACCTCACCCAACAACTAACACACTGAAATCTGGCCACTAGAACTAAATCATCCCATTCCAAGGCAAAAATATGGGACTTCAGAGGAGCTAACTTTGATAAGATGGCCACCAGAGTTAAGCTAGCCCTGGCAAGAAGAAATACGGGTGAGGGGGTACAGACAAAGTGGGCAAGCATTAAGGATGCAATACTTGAAGCAACATTCCATTGTGTTACAGAGAAAAACAAGGGCAAAAGAAGAAGGAAACCACTTTGGTTCTCAAAAGCAGTAGCAAAAAAGATCAGAGCCAAAAGGCTGGCCTTCAGGAAATATAAGGGAACGCAGCGTGACGAAGATAGGGAGGTATACCAAACTTCCCTAAGGGAAGCAGGGAAGGCAGTAAGGCAGGCAAAGGCCCAAACTAAGGAAACACTAGCACAAACAGTAAAAGAAGATGACAAGACTTTCTATAGATACATTAGTGAAAGGAGAAAGTCTGGGGGGTATTGCTAAGATCAAAGGGGAAAAGGGAGAGTGTGAGGAGGAGAACCAAGGAAAAGTATCTATCCTAAACAGATACTCCTGCTCAGTATTTACTGAGGAGAAGGTAGGGCAGGGACCACAGCTCAGCACCATGGACACAGGGGGGAAGGAGGTGTGCACTAGTCCCTTCACAAAAGAAAGGGTCCTACAACAGCTCGCTAAGCTCAGGGTGGACAAGGCAATAGGACCTGATGGCATATATCCCAGGGTACTAAACAAGCTAACGGTGGAACTAACAGAGCCATTAGCAGAACTGTTTAGTGAGTCTCTGAGCACAGAAGAGGTCCCAGAAGACTGGAAAAGGGCTCATGTGATCCCGCTCCACACAAGTGGTAGCAGGGAGGAGGCAGAGCACTACAGACCAGTCAGTCATACCTCAGTAGTTGGCAAGATTATGGAGGCACTCCTTAAGGAAAGGATAGTGCAATACCTGGAATCCATAGGAGCACAGAATCCAAGACAGCATGGGTTTACAACAGGAAGGCTCTCAAACTAATCTCATAGATTTCTTTGACTGGGTAATCAGAGTGGTGGACCAAGGGGGAGCAGTTGATGTCACCTACCTTAACTTCAGCAAAGCTTTCGATACTGTTCCACATAGAAGATTGATTAATAAGCTGGGTAGGCTCAGGGTGGGTCAGAAGTTGGTCAACTGGGTGGAAAGCTGGTTGGCGGGCAGAAAACAGAGTGGTGGCAAATGGTATACAATCAGAAGAGATGCAAGTCACAAGTGGGGTACATCAGGGATCAGTCCTGGGACCAGTCCTCTTCAATATCTTCATCAGTGATGTTGCAGATGGACTGGAGAGTAAGGTTTGTCTGTTTGCATGGACATTGATAGTATAAAAACATTAAAGAATAAAATAGAAAATTTAAAAAATAAAGATTTAAGATTAGACCTACACGGGTTAACTTTGGCTAAATATCTTGAGTTTAAACGCATACCTAGAGGCTTGAGAGTGGCTAATGAGCCTAATTTGGGAATCCGGGATGATATCCTTAATAACAAGTGGAATGGAATCAGGACACATTGCAGTGTAGACTTCATGTACGCCCTAATAGAGGCAGTTATAAGAACAAGAAACAAAATCACAGAGGAGATTCAGGAATATCAGAACTCTATGCAAACTTTGATAAAATGAGAAGAACTAACAGAATGGCTAGAGATGTAAATAAGAAATTAAAAGATTATGATTAAGATTATGAAAATCATTAAGGGAAATTAAAGTTAGAAAATGCCATAGAGATACAGCAGATTATAAAAATAATAGGATATATACTTACAAAAAATTTAATAGAAAATACACTAGAAACACTGATACAAGTTCAGACAGCTCGGGAAGCTATACTAGGAAACAGAAACCTAGAGAGCCTTTTTTAGAAATTAGGGAATCCCAAGAGATGGTGGTACGGACCACAGAACAGGTTCAGGACAGAGTAGAGGGTGAGGACCAGGAGCAGGGTCCATCGGACAGATACAAACTCAGGAGAAAAGAACAAATTTCAGAAAACAGAGGAACCAGAGAACAAATTGGAGGAGGAAGAGGCAGAGGCAACAGAAGGTATCGGAGAGGAGGAAGACAGTGATCTTTAATTTAAGTAATAGAATACTATCAGAGGAGGAGAAAAAGGTCCTCTCACGTGGCCTCTCATTTTCGATAAGCAATGAGACTGATCCTTTTCAAACTGAAATAGATTTACAAAGATTCTTTAGAAATCTATGATTAAAAGTTCAATTCTCACATGTAATAGATAAAAATTCAGAAAAAAACTATTTAAAATGAGCAATGGGCCAAAACTCCAAATATATGCCACAAGTTGGTATTAATTATGCAGTTGAACATTACATACAGCTTGTCCATAAGCAGATTAAAAAACTGTTAACTACTAATCCGAAACTAACTAAATTCAATTTAACTAAAAAGGAGAGGGATGCTATAAATGAAATAGAACAAGATTCAAGTATAGTGATCAATCCAGCAGATAAAGGAGGTTCTATAATCATTCAGAACCTAGAAGACTATAAGATGATGTGTTTAGAACTCCTTCTAGACAATTTGAATTATCAACCTTTGTCAAAAGATCCTCTTCCTGATATTAAGTCCTTGATGTCTAATGTTCTTTTTGAAATGGAGACAATGGGATGGCTAAGAAGATGGGAGGCTGAGATGATGGAAAGTCCCTTCCACAGGACCCCAGTGTTCTATTCTATCCCCCAAATCCACAAAAAATGAGAAAAAAACCACCAGGGATGCCTATTGTCTCGGGTATAGGGTCAGTCTTGGAACATTTATCTAAATTTGTGAATTATCATTTGCAACCTTTGATTGAAAAAATTCCCACCTATTTACGGGACACAACTCATGTCATACAATTATTAGAAGAGATGACTCAAAGAGGCATACCTGGAAATTCCATCCTGGTAACTATAGATGTTAAGGATCTTTATACGTCAATACCTCATGACAAGGGGCTGGACACGGTGGGGAAATTACTAGATCAAAGAACTCAAGGAGTACGTCCTACTACAAAAACTCTTTTAGAACTGACAGAGCTTGTTTTGACAAAAAACTATTTTAAATTTGAAGATCAATATTTTGAACA
This sequence comes from Neoceratodus forsteri, assembly GCA_016271365.2. NCBI lineage: Eukaryota > Metazoa > Chordata > Ceratodontiformes > Ceratodontidae > Neoceratodus > Neoceratodus forsteri. The sequence goes on along the minus strand of CM057453.1, from coordinate 1,452,989,734 downwards.
GGTGAGGGGGATGGCCATGGGAAGTACAATGACTCCTAGTTATGCAAATGCAGTTATGCATGGCTTTGAAACTGAATATATTTTTAACACAAATCATGGATGGCGTAACTATAAAGAAAATATATTCATTTGGAAGAGATTTATAGATGATATAATAATGATTTGGATAGGAACTCAAAATGAATGGGAGGAATTTCAGGTTTACATCAATTTGTGTGATATAAATCTGAAATTCGTATTCCATATTGATGTTACACAGGTGGATTTCTTGGATACAACCATTTATAAAAGGAATGAGCAGTTGGAAACTAAATTATTTAGAAAAAAGACAGATCGAAATATGGTTTTACACTGGAATACATTTCATCCCAGGAATCTTGTAGAAAGCATTCAGTTCTCTCAATTTTTAAGAGCCAAGCATAACTAGTGTTATACAAGAATACCTCAAAGAAGAAAATAAAATAATAGGGAGATTTAAAGAAAGAGTATATAAAATTGAAAAGATTGAAGAAGCACATTTTAAGGCTTCTTATATTGAAGGGAATGAGCTCTTAGAGAGTAATACAGAGAAACAAGTAAATCATGGAGAGGGAAAAAAGAGTGGTCTTCAGTACAGAACACAATCAGATGATGCCACAGATAAGGAGAATTTTAATAGGAAATAGGAGAATCCTTAAAGAGGATCCAACTACTGAAAATATTTTTGAACAGACACCCATAGTGGTATTGAAAAAGACTACCATTATTAGAGACAGAATAGTACATTCACAACACACTAAAAGTGATCCTAAAAAAATGCAACTACTTTTGGGTCCATTAAAGAATGGCATGTTCCCTTGTGGAAGATGCATAGCTTGTGGACACACTTCCAAAAAAGAAGCATTTAAATATCCACACACTGGAAAAGAATATCGGATTAAATCACATATTACATGTACCATCTTTGGGGTAATATACGTAGTACAATGCCCCTGTGACCAACTTTATGTTGATAAAACTCTTAGAGAGTTAAGAACTAGGATCTCTGAACATAAAAGTAAAATAAGAAATAAAGATAAAAGCTCCCCTTTAGCAAGACATTTTACCCAAAGAGGACACACTCCTGTACAGATTTGTTTCTGGGGCTGAAACAAGTTCCAGTACCAGAGAGAGGAGGAGATCGCAATAACAAATTAGAACAGTGTGAACTAGTTTAGATGTATGAGTTAGGAGTTATTAATGAAAAATGGGGATTACATGAGGATATAAATGGGCAAGTTTTTTGGAAGTGAGTATAAGTATTAGGATATGATTAATATATGATTAATACCAGTCACTTTAGTAATAAGTATTTCTAAGGACTCGACATTGTTAAATGGATATGGACATGTGTAGTATGTAATATGTGTAGTGGTGGGAGTAGAACAAATTGATGGTGTGTAAATGGTTAAGTCAGTAACTGTTAATAAAACAGTAATTTATAAGATCCCAGTACCAGTATGAGTTAAAATAAGAAATAAAAATGAATATTTAAAAAACAAGAGTATGTATAGTGGTGGGAGTAGAACAAGTTATTGGTGTGCAAATGGTTAAGTTACTAATTGTTAATAAAACAGTAATTTATAAAGATCCCAGTGCCAGTATGAGTAGAAGTATTTTTGGAAAAAAGTTATATTTAGATATAATTTTGAGTTCTGATAGTTAAGAATAAGGAAAATTTATACAAAAAGAATAGCCTGTTAATTTATGGAAATTGAAGCCTAAAAAACATATAAATTTATTTAATTGAGACTGGTGCAAAAGTTATGATGGTATTTAGGCACTGGAATCGCAATTACTGTTTTTTATTTTGGCATCGACCAGTTGGACAAGTAGAAATGAAATGTAAGATCCTTTATAATAATTCTAATATGTGCTTGTTGAGCTGTGGGCACTAAGACCCAGCCAAAATATGTCTGTGGAAGGGAGTCATAATGTTGCTTAGCAACAGCTTTGCTGGTCGGAGCGTGATGACGAAGAGGTCATCACATGACTCTCTCCACGGACATAAAGAGGTTAGAGTTCAGAGACACAGTTGCTGCAAGTTAGGAAGAAGGAGATAGACACGCTGCAGAACGTACCAAGTAAGCCATTTAATGAAATAAAGAATTTAAAAGGTTGAATTTATGCTGCGTACATATGCAGAAAGGGAATATCTTCTAAAACTGGCAACAGTTCTGGGAGCGAAAGTTCTTTAAATTTGATGGACTGCATCTGACTAAAGAGGGAGTCAGTGCATTGGGGCAGAAGTTTGACGTCTTTGCAGAATATTTAAACTAGCAAATGGGAGAGGGGTGCAGCACCCCATACGTCGAATGGGAAGAACACCTCCCCTCAGCTAGTGGTCAAACAGGAATTCAGCGTGTTTGCCATTCATTTGCATCACCAGGTAAGAAAAAGGTTTGTCTCCATATGATGCACAGGGGTAATGCCAAACTTCACCCAACAACTAACACACCAAAATCTGGCCAATGGAAAATCATGTATAAATGCTCACAGCCTGGGAAATAAGATCCCAGACCTGCAGGCACAATGTCAGAGGCTAAACTGGACATAGTAGCAATTAGTGAGACGTGGTTTACCAGTAACCACACTTGGGAGACTTCAGTACCTGGCTATGTATTGTTCAGAAGAGACCGAGTGCAAAAAGGGGAGGAGGCGTGTCTCTGTTAATGAAAATATCAAAGCTACAGAAATTCAGAATACACATAAGGAGCCAGAAGAACTGTGGGTCACCCTGGAAACAGGAAATGGGACAGCCATAAGAACTGGGGTCGTCTACAGGCCTCAGACCAGAGGGAGGACATAGACACATTACTGTTAGAAGATATACAAAACATGACAGCTAAAGGGAGGTTCTGATAATGGGAGACTTCAACATGCCAGATACAGATTGGTCAATACCAGCAGGAACATCTGCCAGAACTAGACTCATAGTGGATTCCCTGCAGGAGGGCCTCAAACAACTGGTACAGCAACCCACAAGAGACAGGGCTATCCTAGATCTAGTACTGACTAACAAAGAAGGGATCACAGATCTCCAGGTAGAAGGTCACCTGGGGCCAGTGACCATCACATGGTATGGTTCAATTTGGCTACTACATCTAAATCATCCCATTCCAAGGCAAAAATATGGGACTTCAGAGGAGCTGACTTTGATAAGATGGCCAACAGAGTTAAGCTAGCCCTGGCAAAAGAAACACAGGTGAGGAGGCACAGGCAAAGTGGGCAAGCATTAAGGATACAATACTTGAAGCAACATCCCATTGTGTTAGACAGAAAAGAAGTGCAAAAGAAGAAGGAAACCACTTTGGTTCTCAAATACAGTAGCAGAAAAGGTCAGAGCCAAAAGGCTGGCCTTCAGAAAATATAAGGAACACAGCGGATGAAGATAGGAGGCATACCAAACTGCCCTAAGGGAAGCAGGTAAGGCATAAGGCAGGCAAAGTCCCAAACTGAGGAAACACTAGCACGAACAGTAAAAGAATGTGACAAGACTTTCTATAGATACATTAGTGAAAGGAGAAAATCCAGAGGGGTATTGCTAAGCTTAATGGAGAAAAGGGAGCATGTGAGGAGGAGGACCCTGTAAAGGCATCTATCCTAAATAGATACTTTTGCTCAGTATTTACTGAAGAGAAGGTAGGCAGGGCCCACAGCTCAGCATCATGGACACGGGGAGGGAGGTGAGCACTACTCCTCACAAAAGAAAGGTCCTACAAGAGCTTGCTAAGCTCAGGGTGGATAAGGCAATGGGACCTGATGGCATACATCCCAGGGTACTTAAGGAGCTAAAGGAGGAACTAGCAGAGCCATTAGCAGAATTGTTTAGTGAGTCTCTGAGCACAGGAGAGGTCCCAGAAGACTGGAGAAGGGCTCATGTGATCCCACTCCACAAGAGTGGTAGCAGGGAGGAGGCGGGGAACTACAGACCGGTCAGTCTTACCTCAGTAGTGGGCAAGATTATGGAGGCACCCTTAAGGAAAGGATAGTGCAACACCTGGAATCCATAGGGCACAGGATCCAAGACAGCATGGGTTTACAAAAGGAAGGTCCTGTCAAACTAATCTCATAGATTTCTTTGACTGGGTAACCAGAGTGGTGGACCAAGGGGAGCAGTTGATGTCGCCTACCTTGACTTCAGCAAAGCTTTTGACACTGTTCCACATAGAAGATTGATAAATAAGCTAGGTAGGCTTGGGTGGGTCAAGTTGGTCAACTGGGTGGCAAACTGGTTGACTGGCAGAAAACAGAGAGTGGTGGTAAATGGTATACAGTCAGAAGAGATGCAAGTCACAAGTGGGTACTCAGGATCAGTCCTGGGGCCAGTCCTATTCAACATCTTCATTAGTGACCTCGCAGATGGACTAGAGGGTAAGGCTTGTCTGTTTGCAGATGACACCAAGATCTGCAACAGAGTAGATGATCCAGATGGGGTGGGCAGAATGAGAAGAGATCTGGATAAACTAGCAGAATGGTCAGAAGAGTGGCAACTGGGATTTAATGCAGAAGTGCAAAATCATGCACATAGGGAAGAGAAACCCTGAAGCCACCTATAGGCTGGGAGGAGTTGCTAGCAGTCACAAAGGAAGAAAGAGACTTGGGCATCATCATCACTGATGACCTAAAATCATCAAGCAGACCTCTAAAGCAGTAGGTAAGGCTAGGGGGTGTTAGGTGTATTAGTAGGGGTATCTGGGTCGTAGAGGAGGTAATAATCCCTCTGTACAAGACATTGGTTAGCTCCCATCTGGAGTACTGCGTGCAGTATTGGAGGCCACACCTTTCCACAAGGATATTAACCAAACTGAGGCAGTCCAGAGAAGGCAACCAAAATGGTGCAGGGACTGCATCAGAAGACATATGAGGACAGATTAACAGAGCTCAATATGTATACCCTTGAGCAAAGGAGGAGAGAGGTGATATGATCGAGACATTTAAACACCTTAAGGGCATAAACAAGGTGAAAGAGTCTACATGTTTAAATATAAGAAAATAGCAGGACAAGAGGACACAGCATGAGATTAGAGGGAGGCCGATTAAGGGGAATGTGAGGAAATTTTTCACAGAAAGGGTGGTAGATGCATGGAATGGCTTACCACAAGAAGTGGTGGCTATGAATACAGTGCAGGGCTTCAAACAGGCATGGGATAGGCATAAGGGAGCAATACAAATGACTATGAATAGATAGGTCACTGACAGAGCAAAGGCCGATGGCACATTTATAAGGTAGAAAAAGAAATGGGCAGACTGGATGGGCCTTGCGGTCCTTATCTGCCGTCAACTTCTATGTTTCTATGTAAAAAATCGAGGATGATTTAAATATATTTAGAACAACATTAACATAGTAGAAAGAGCATGCTGTAGAACTTCTCAAGGGAGCGAACTATATATTTAGCGAATACTAAGAGAGGGGTGAAATTTATGAGTATGAAGTAAGGCCAAATATGTTCTAAAAAAATGGGTAGACAATATTTAATGAGGTATAAGCATATGCCATGAAGAGTTTGAAGTAAGCAGCATTGATATGTGATACAATTAAGTGCTGTTCTCATGTTTAAAAGGGGTTACGCTTAAAAGAATGAAATGAGAGTTGAGCATCTGAAAGACTAGCAGATATGATAGTGAAAGCGCTACAGTAATATAGTGGTTGAAATAAAGGAAGCATTTTATTATTTCAATAGAATGGATGTAATTTTAAACTTTGTTGGCCCATAGGAGACTTACATGCTGCAGCATTAGACTGGCTGAAAAATTTAAGAATGTGATTAGACTATTATCAGGATACAGGTAAAATATTAGAGTATATGTGCATTTCAGTTCTTAGAGAACGGAATAGAAGTATGAATATTGAAAGTGTTTTTTACGTATTGTTAAGCATCATCACAAAGATGTAGAGAAAAGACTACTCTGGCTATAAACTGTGTCCCTGAATACTGGGTTATAAAGTAAGGCAATGTTTATATACAAGCAGTATAATTTGGTGGCGGGTGTAGGGTGACACATATGATATATAAAATGATTGTTTATAATAATGGTGTTTGTAAGGGTATTACTTGGCACATTTAATTTACTTTATAGTAAAGAGAAAATTTGAAATTGATTAAATTAGAATAATGGCATAGCATTCAGGAATAAAATGTTGATTTATGAATTTGTATGTTTAAACAGATTTATAAAAATTGAAATTAACATACAATTTACACATATTTATTGTAGTTCCCTGGAAGAAGCGTGATTGCCACGTGAAACGGGAATGGTGAATAAACAAATGTAATAATCTGAACATAGAAACATAGAATTTGACAGCAGATAAGGACTGCTTGGCCCACCCAGCCTGCCCATTTCCCTACCTAATGGATAAGCTGCAGATCCTAATTAACCAGCAGCCTACTTATTTCTGCCCCCACCCCCTAGACTTGCCTTATGACTGTCCCATGCATGTTGAATTCAACCACTGTTTTTGACTCCACAACCTCCTTCGGAAGGCCGATCCATGCATCCACAACCCTCTCTGTGAAAAAATACTTCCTTACATTACCTCTGAGCCGCCCCTCTATGTTCAAATTGTGCCCCCTTGTTCTTGCACACCTCTTTTTTTGAAAGATGCTACCCTCTTGGACTTTGTTGATTCCCTTGAGGTACTTGAAAGTTTCTATTATGTCCCCCCCTCCCTCCTTTCCTCGAGGCTATACATATTAAGCTCCTTTAGTCTCTCTTCATATGTCTTCTGGTGCAGACCCTGTACCATTTTAGTTGCCGTCCTCTGGACAGCTTCCATCTTGTCTATGTCCTTGCGGAGATTGGGTCTCCAGAACTGCACACAGTACTCCAGATGGGGTCTCACCAGCTGTCTGTACAGAGGGATAACAACTTCCTGTTTTCTACTGGTGATGCCTCTCCCTATGCATCTCAGTATCCCCCCAGCCCTCCTTACTACCCTCTCACATCACTTGCCCACCTTTAAGTCATCTGATATGATGACCCCCAAGTCCCTTTCCATTTTTGTTGTTGTTAGTATCTCACCTCCCATTGTGTACTCTTTCCCTGGGTTTTTGTTTCGCAGGTGCATTACCTTGCACTTCTTAGCATTGAATCTAAGCTGCCATACATTTGACCATTCCTCTAACCTTGCCAAGTCCCTTCTCATCCTTTCCACCCCACCTTGTGCATCAACCCTGTTACAGATCTTTGTGTCATCTGCAAAGAGACATCTTTTCTTCCAGTCCCTCTGCAATGTCACTTATAAAGACATTGAAGAGGACCGGTCCTAATACTGAACCCTGCAGTACCCCACTAGTAAGCCCCCCTTTCTTCAGAGTGGACTCCATTTACTATTACCCTCCGTGTCCTATTCTCCAGCCAATTCTTTACCCAGGCTATCATTTTGGGACCCACTCCCAGGCTGGCTAACTTGTATATTAATCTTTTGTGTGGGACTGAGTCAAATGCCTTGCTAAAGTCTAGGTAGGCCATGTCCACAGCCCCTCCCTGATCTACTACTTTGGTCACCCAGTCAAAGAAATTGATTAGATTCATCTGGCATGACCTTCCCGCTGTGAATCCATGCTGCCTTGTGTCCTGTGCCCCTCTGGCCTCTAGGTACTCAACAATTCTTTCCTTCAAAAGTGATTCCATCATTTTCCCCATCACTGAGGTTAAACTAACAGATCTGTAGTTTCCTGCTTCTGCCCTGCTCCCACTTTTGTGAAGGGGAATCACATCTGCCCTCCTCCAGTCCTCAGGTATCATCCCATCCTCCCATGATTTGTTAAAGAGGGTAGTCAGTGGTGTCACTAGTTCTACCCTTAGTTCTTTTAGAATTCTGGGATGAATCTCATCAGGCCCCATTGCTTTGTCCACCTTCAGTTTTAAGAGTTCTTTCAGAACCCTTTTTTCTGTAAATGGGCTGGTATCAACTTCTGTATCCAGAGTGTTTCTATTGTTTGTTTTAAGTACCTCCCCCTCTTCATTTGTAAATACTGAGCAAAAATATTTGTTTAGTATCTCTGCCTTTTCACCATCACACTCTGCCCACCCCTTCCCCTTTATTAAGCCTCACTATCCCTCCCTTGGTCTTCCTTCACTCCCTGATGTACCTAAAAAAGGTTTTATCCCCCTTCTTAACTGAGTTGGCTATCTTTTCCTTGGTTCAGGCCTTTGCTGTTCTGCCTGCCTTCCCAGCTTCCTTTTGCTTTAACTGATACAATTCTCTGTCCTGCTCCTTCTGTGACTCCTTGTACTTTCTGAATGCTTTCTTTTTCTCTTGAACCTTCACTGCCACCTCCTTTGAGAACCATAGTGGTTTCTTACATCGTTTTGTTTTGTTTATTTGCTTCACACAAAGGCTTGTTACCTCTGTGATGGCAGTTTTTATTATTCCCTATTGTTCTTCCACCCCTCCTTCCTGCCCATTTGCTAGTGCATTCCTTAGGCAGTCACCCATTTTGGCAAAGTCAGCCCTCCTGAAGTCCAGTACTTTTGCCTTTGCATGGCTTGACCCTATTGCTGTGTTTATTGTGAACCATACTGTTCAATGGTCGCTAGTTCCCAGATGACTACTCACTTCTACATCTGTGATCCTCTCTCCATCTCCATTTGAGAGAACTAGGTCTAAGATTGCTCCCTATCGAGTGGGCTCCAATACTAGTTGTCTAAGGCATGCCCCCTGTAGGGCATCTAGAATAACCCCACTCTTAGAAGAGGCTGCTGCAACTGCACTCCAGTTAACATCTGGCATATTCAGATCACCCATCAGCAATATCTCCCCTTTTTCTGCCATTCAAAGTATACTTTCTATCATTTCCTTGTTCATTTCCACCCCCTGAGAGGGGGGTCTGTATACAACCCCTGTGCGGATTGTGGTGCCATTGCCTGCCTCCAAATTGACCCACAGTGCTTCTTCTCCTCCTCCCTGTTTACCCTTTTGTTCTGTTGCTTTGATTCCTTCCCTTATGTAGAGAGCTACTCCTCCTTCTCCTCCTCTTTTACCCTCCCTGTCCCTCCTGTAGATAGTGTATCCTGGTATGTTTACATCCCAGTCATGGTTCTGTGTGTACCATGTTTCTGTGACTGCCACGATATCCAGATGTTCCTCCTCCATCAAGGCCACTAATTCAGGAAACTTGTTACCCAGACTATGGGCATTGGTACTCATTGCTCTCCATTTTTTGATGGCTTTACCTTCTGTAGCAGCATCCCCCACTGACCTTTCTACCTTGGTCTTTTTCTCATTTAGTATCCTGTTTTGTAGGGGGAGGCTGGGATTTTCCTGCTGCTTATCAGTGCCTCCCCCCTTGACTAGTTTAAAAGCTTTCCAAGGAAGCATTTAAACTGATTGCCCAAAAGACTTGTTCCCTTCCTGGACAGATGCAGACCATCCTGCCAGTATAGGCTGGTGTCCCTCCAGGTGGAACCCCAGTCCCCAATGAAGCCAAACCCCTGTGCTCCACATCATTTTTTCAACCATTCGTTAAACTGCATGGTGCAAAGTACCCTTGCCTCACCCATGCCGCTGACAGGCAGCACCTCTTAGAAGGATACTGTGTGTTCTACTTGTCTTAGGCCCCTCCTCAACTCTACAAAGTCCTTCTGCACTGCTCTGATCTCATGATGAGCCAAGTCATTTGTCCGTAGGTGGACAATGACGTCCAGCTCAGACTCCCATGCAACTGTTCTCGTGATCCTAAGGATGCGCTTCCTGTCCCTCCAAGCCATGGCACCAGGCAGGCACCTTACTTCAGTTTTTCCTGCTCCTCCCCAGTTCTATCCCCCTAATAATTGAGTCCCCCACCAGGAGCTGCTTTCTTTCCCTGTGGTGCCCTCTGCCTCCTTCCTGAGGGCCTCCCTTGTGACTGTTGTCTGCAACCTCCTTAGCCTCCTCTGCGGGTGCATCCATAGGGGAACTATGCTTCCCCAGAATGGTGTATGGATTGTGGAGTGGAACAACTGACTAGGTGTGCCTCTGTTCCACCACCCTTACCCTCCCTGAGTCCACTGTGGTCCAACTGCTGTGCTTTCTTCGCAACCTCTGAGGTAGTGGTGGTGGCTCTGGTGCTCCCTGGATGGGGGAGGTTTCCTTCCTACTGTCCAGTGCGGCCTGAAGACGGGCAACTTCCTCCCTCAGGGCAGAGAGTTATCTGAAAACAGGGCAGCATCTCAACCTCCAGAAAGACTCCTGGAAGACTGCTGCCCCACAGCCATTACATTGCACTACTCCCCACATGTCTGTCTACCTTGTTTAGTTTTTTTTTTTTTGTGTGTGTGTGTGTGTGTGTGTGATTGGTGTGTTACATAGAAAAATATATATATTATATAATGTGTATGCTTATATTGTCAGTGCAGTGTGCTAGAGAGGATATGACAGTGATATGCACCTTGCTCTATTGAGGAAATGATGTCAGAACCCCAGGTATAAAGGAACTATTTCCAGGGGTGGGTGGGGTGAGGAGTGTGGAAGGGTTTGGGCCTAAACTGTGCCCTCATGAGACAATCAGCTAAAAGCTCTGACCTACCGCTGTGATGAGTGCCTTCCTGTCAGCAAGATGCCCTACACGACAATTTGACAGAGAAAATACCCTGCTAATCAAACAGAGAAAAATCCAAACATCCAAGTCAGACACAGGTAAACCTCCCCAGCCCCAAAATAGCTTGGTGACTTGTGCTCTGAAAACAGTCAGCCCCAAAACACATCAGCTGTGCACAAGGACAGACACAGTAAACAGTATTCAGTCCCTGCGGGTTTAAACTCTTCCTGCACTGAAAATCTTAACGATTATAACAAAAGTAAAGCAAGGTCCACCTCCCTCTGTTGATTGAAAGACTGCCTTTTCTGATAATTCTAAGTTCCTTATTTCACCCTTCAGTTAGAAGTATCCTCCACCTAAAGAATATTAACTTTCCTATGGAATCTGCTCCAAACCAAACACAATTGTAAATTGTAAGGTTCACCTCCTTCTGTTGTGCACACAACTCGCTTTCTTGCAAATCCTAAGTCCAGTGTTGCAGCTTCCAGCCAGAGGTAGCTTCACCTGAAGAATATTAGGTTATCTGATGAGCCTGCTAAAATTAGTACGATTATCAGGTCTGTAAGTCTCTTCCAAAGCTACTGGCTAAGTAGCTGTGATGTAAGCACTTTCTGACACAGTCTGGCCTGGCCTTTTAAGGCACACAGAGATAAACAAAAGAAAAACAGTTTCCACCCCCTGGGCACTGTCTGGGTCAAATACACAGCCTGTAACCTGCTCTCAATTCAGGACTTATGACAGATTCTTAGCCCAGTCAGTAACTCACAGTATTACAAATTTTGCAATGCAAACAGTCAATCACTAACTCCAATCAAGTCAGCTGTGCACAAGGACAGACACAGTAAACAGTATTCAGTCCCTGTGGGTTTAAACTCTTCCTGCACTGAAAATCTTAACAATTGTAACAAAAGTAAAGCAAGGTCCACCTCCCTCTGTTGATTGAAAGACTGCCTTTTCTGATAATTCTAAGTTCCTTATTTCACCCTTCAGTTAGAAGTATCCTCCACCTGAAGAATATTAACTTTCCTAAGAAATCTGCTTCAAACCAAAGACAATTATAAATTGTAAGGTTCACCTCCCTCTGTTGTGAGCACAACTCGCTTTCTTGCAAATCCTAAGTCCAGTGTTGCAGCTTCCAGACAGAGGTAGCTTCACCTGAACAAAAAGGTATTGGCAATACTTTGTTGCTAGAGCTAGCCGAATTGTTGCTTTGGATATGATTTGCCGACTCTTAAACAGCCAGCTCCACCGTCTATGAAATTAAGAAACTGTTTATGGCGATTTCCCAGGAGAACTGATCTTTTTCTTTGTTTGCAGATGACACCAATATCTGCAACAGAGTAGATGATCCAGCTGGGGTGGGCAGAATGATAAGAGATCTGGATAAACTGGCAAAATGGTCAGAAGAGTGGCAAATGGGGTTTAACGCAAAGAAGTGCAAGATCATGCACATAGGGAAGAGAAACCCTGAAGCCACCTATAGGTTGGGAGGGGAGTTGCTGGCAATCACAAGAGAAGAAAGAGACTTGAGCATCATCATCACAGATGACCTGAAATCATCCAAGCATACCACTAAAGCAGTAGGTAAGACTAGAGGGATGTTGGGGTGTATTGGTAGGGGTATCACAAATCTTAAGAGGGAGGTAATAATCCCCCTTTACAAGACACTGGTTAGGCCCTATATGGAACAGTGCATGTAGTACTGGAGGCCACACCTGTACAAGGACATTAACAAAATGGAGGCAGTCCAGAGAAGGGCAACCACAATAGTGCAGGGACTGCATCAGAAAACATATGAGGACAGATTAATGGAGCTCAAAATGTATACCCTAGAGCAATGGAGGGAGAGAGGTGATATGATCGAAACATTCAAGCATCTTAAGGGCATTAACAAGGTGAAAGAGTCTAACATGTTTCAATATAAAAAAAATAGCAGGACAAGAGGACACAACATGCGATTAGAGGGAGGCCAATTAAGGGTGAATGTGAGGAAGTTCTTTTTCACAGAAAGGGTGGTGGATGCATGGAACAGCCTACCTCAGGAAGTGGTGGATATGAATACAGTGCAGGGCTTCAAACAGCATGGGATAGGCATAAGGGAGCAATACAGATGAGTATGAATAGATAGGTCATTGACAGAGTACAGGCCTATGGCACATTAATAACATAGAAAAAATGGGCAGACTGGAAGGGCATTGCGGTCCTTATCTGCCGTCAACTTTTATGTTTCTATGCATGTTATGTTTCAGAACCTCCAAATCCTTGGAATTATTTTGGCAACAGTATCACAAGCTCAAACACTCTCCCCTTTGGATGCCCTTTTTTGTTATGCCACTAACTAAACCAGCCCACAAGACAGTCACCATTCTCTTTCATAACAAGGGGGTTTTAATTTCGGGCATTATGTTTTGGTTAAGACAAAAATGTACTGTGTTAGGAAATCCTGAAGCCATCATGATTCTGAGGGCATATGGACTTCGGGATGAAGAGTCCAAGTGAACCTGACACAGATTGACTCTGGCCTGAAACACCTCCCTAACAGCTTTTTCCTGGGTCATGATCGTAGGTTATTGTTTTATGCTGGCCAACCTAAGGTTTATTAGCAGTGTGGCTCCAGTGACTATCTAAGTGGAGCCTGTGACCAAGTGAAATGTACCTCTGTGCTGAGGTGGGGCACTGCAGCCTCTACTGTGTAAAAGAGATTTAGAGTAATTTGTGTGAGGAGTTGGGCCACTCCTACTGGAGTTGTCCCTCGGCACCTACAACCAGCCAGGCCAGGATGACCAAATGGAGCAGAACGTTTATGCATCCTTGGCACAGAGACACTACAATGCCAGCAGGATTCCACTATCTAGGCCTACCCCCTCCAATGTGATGTGCCTACACCAAGTACCTCAGAGTCAGTGTGCTCAGTGGTTGCCCACCCAATTCTTGCACCTGCTTCAGCGCTTGCTCTTTCAGCCCTCCTTCCGAGGCTTACCCAGGTATCAGCAACATTGTTGCCTCAGATCCACCTGGATGGACATGGGAGGAGATGGCCCTCCACCCCAAGAACTTCCTCAAGAAGACAGCCAAGTGGACATAATGCCCTCTACTTCTACTCCTGTCACTAATAAAATGAAAATGGTCACACGATATCGAAGGGCTTGGAACCAGCCGAAGTCAAAAGTCCAGAAAATGTACTTGGTGTCCATTTCTACCAGATATGATGTTTTACAGTCCACTCAACAGTGAGGTAAGACAGATGATGACTCTGACACCTCAGTGCCCTCCTCTCAGCCAGACCCATCTTTTGGCATAGAAGACCCGGCTGCAGACACATCCAGTAAAAAGAAATAAGGAATAAAGTATGGGTATCCATGCACAATGATCCTGTGTTTCCATCAAGGGGTTGAGATACCAGAGTGAGGACCTCAAGTGCAAAGCACGAGAGGTCCATGCTGGTGTCTCAGCCCCAAGATGGAAACACAGGACGAGTTGTGTTTGGGTGCCATATTTTATTTTTTATAGTATATGGTTGTCTGGGATTTAAAAATAAAAAGTTGTATTTGTAAAGTGTTTAGTTTCACAAGGTATCCTACAGTACCTTGCGTTTTGTTCCGCTCCAGCTCAGCAACTCAGTCTGCTGCGGTGTTCGTTGGTCTCGGTAATTGCCGCAGTTCCATTACAGTCCTGAGGCTTCATTTATTTAAAAAATAAATTTGTGGTTTGTTAAGGCAGAGCTGACTATGGCTGTCCGTGTTGAAATTGTCCCTCCATGAGAACCACTCGCTAAGCGGCACCGCCATGTTTATTGGATTCTTCGTTTGAAGAGCTTGGTTTCATCCAATCAGGCTGATGATAGTGCAGGACTTATGAATATTAATTAGGGGCTGCTGACTGTTTATCGAAGAATGTGCACAACAACTTTTAAAACATGCACAACAACATTTGAGCAGCCACCGATTTCTATACGTAGTAAGCGCTGACCATATACTATAAGAAAATGCTGGACATGGAGGGGTGGTTCGGAAAGAAAAAATAACGTCTAATGAGGGGACATATTTATATTCTTTTCCTTTCTCTGGGTGCTGATGTCACTTCACGCTAGCTCCATTACTACTGCAAATGTTAATAGCATCAAGAATGTCCAGAGAAGGCAAAGTGCTTTCACCTTTTTCCAAGATGCGACATTTTTACAGGATACTAGACTTCACGTTGTGTCTGAAGTTTCCTGTGCACAAAAGGCTTGGTTTAAGTTATCTTCTTTTTGGTCCCTTGGCCTGGGCACTTGCTCAGGAGTTGGTTTTCTTTTTCACAACCTCGAAGTGGAGGTGGTAAAACATATGGATTTGTGCCCTGGCCAATTGTTGTTATTTGTTAAAATAAAAATCCACCTTTATAGGCTCATCAGTATTTATACTGCCCAGTCCAAAGCAGCAAAGACTGATCTACTCAAAATTGTTCAGCCCTTTCTCTTTACTTCTAAGCCTGTAATCTTTGGGGGTGATTTCAACTATGTCCTTTGCTCTCTGGACACAGGAGCAAAAACTAGAACACAAAACCAGTTTTGTGGCATGTCTTTTCTTTCTTTTCTCATTCAAACAGGAGGGTTACCAGATGCATTTTTATAAAGTAACTAACTCTAGAACTCCAGCATTTTTTCATGGCCAACCTGCCACAGGTATAAAATTATTTTTTTTTTCTCTTCTGCTTCCCTCCCACCACTAACAGCCTCCACCTGTCCCCTAGAATTCTCTGACTATAAATTTGGTCCGCATTACAGTGGGAGTGCTGCCACATCCTCTCATGGGCCTGATGTATGTAGGCTGAACCCTGAACTCTTAAAGGATTGTGATATTCAGACGCTTTGGGGGAACTCATTTCTGTGCATAAATCCATCCCTGCCTGCTTCGGTGGGAGGACATGAAAGAAGAGATTAAACTGTTTTGTTTTTTTATGTGGCAGAGGCATGGTAAGACTATTTTAAGTACTTTACCAACCATGCCCACCTACAGAGGTTACAGTCCTTAGCTGTGGAGACAGGACATGATTTGCAGCAACAAATTTCAGCCATTAAAGCTGAAATGTCCCTGTATCATTTGGATTGGTCCCATGCCCTGCTCAAAGAACAAAGATATGGTACCTAGGGCAAACAATCTTTCATATGTCCTTATGAGGTCTGTAGAATATAGGACTAATAAAAGAGCATGACTAGTGTTAGGGATGGCCGAGGTGTGTTTCCAGTTACACCAAACAACTATTTGGACAGGGTTTTACCTCCATTTCTGGAAGGGAGTCTTTGTTTCTCAGATCTTCAGCTCCACCAGGTACTGTTAGACCTCTTTCCATGCTGAATTCAGAGATCTCCGAGTCAGAACTTGCCTCAGCTATCCTTTCCCTAAATCCCCTGGCTATTTCTGAGGAACTGACCCCTATGTTTACTTTTTATGTTTGCTTGCACGCATGTGCAAGAAACATAGTGCCATCATCCGAGTTTCCAGAGGTGTGTCAGCCTCTTCCAATTCAGTCAGTGTGTTTGCAGGCACGGTCGCAGTTCGCCAATCACTGCACCAGCTGTCTATGACAGCTGAAAATGCAGTGGCATACAGCTGAAAGGGAGAGCTCTGCTTCAGTGAGCAGAGCTCCCCTCAACACGCGACGATGCATTATTGCGTGGTGACGCCCCCAACGCACATACAGTATAGCCGACGGGTGCCAAATCCCCTGTCGGCCCAGCCCCCCCAAAACAGTACAGAGCTGCCACGCTTGGGAGCCCACCCCAGCGTGGCACGGGCAGTCAGAGCCGATGGGGTGCCTAATCTCCCATCGGCTCCAGTCCCCCCAAACATCCTTTCCAGCTGCCACGCTTGGGAGCCCACCCCAGCGTGGCAAATGTCCCGTCGCCTTAATCATTAAAACAAAAAACCTGTAAATAAAAAGCGGTCCCGCGAGTCTCCCTGCCCGCACTACACCACCCACCGCGCACTCCTGCCTCCCTCACACCCTCACCCCATAGTTACTCTCCGGAGTCTGGCGCGACGATCTTCCTTTGACCGGGAACACGCCTGCATTCTTCAAAGCTCGACCGTGAACTGAGGAAATGCCGTAAGCTGTATAATGTAATAGATAGGGTTTTTCAACTTTGCTGCATATCTCGGAATTTTTGGAATTTTGCACCAAATTTTCAACATGGGGTTTTGGGACCCCTTCATGATGAATGCTGTCACGCATGTATTCGGTTCAACAGTGATTTCGCGAAGTCACTCTGCCAAATCACCTTTCAGGACTGATTAACGAAAACAACACTGCAGTGTTCATAAGGTGGGCTCTCAAGAAGCCTATTTTGAAAATTTGGTGAAAAAATTCCAAAAAATGACTGTTTTACGAGCGTGCATTGCGCAGTTCCTACGCACGCTTGTAAGTTCGAGAATTTTCAATATTTTCATTCCAGATTTTCAACATTGCCATTTTACCACACCTCCTTATGAGCAGTACAGCTGTCATTTTTTCACATCTCACCCAAAATGTGTTTCCACCCATGTAGCGCACAATGGTGCAGTCGGTGTGCAAAATCAATGTATGGGACACATTAAGAAAATCACAGTGAAACTGGTCATGAGCAGAGGTGTTTAAATGGCTATGTTGAAAATTTGGTGAAAAAATTCCCAAAAATGCCTGTTTTAGGAGCGCACGTTGTTGCGCAGTTCCTACGCACGCTGGTAAGTTTGCGAATTTATAATATTTGCACACCAGATTTTCAACAGTGCCATTTTACCACACTTCCTTATGAGCAGTACATCTACCATTTTTCACATCTTGCCCAAAATTTGTTTCCGCACATGTAGCGCACAATGGTACAGTCGGTGTGCGAAAACAATGTTTGGGACAGATTAAGAAAATCACAGTGACACTGGTCATGAACAGAGGTCTTAAAATGGCTATGTTGAAAATTTGGTGACAAACTCCATAAAATGACTGTGTTACGAGTGAGTATTACGCAGTTTCCACGCACCCTCATAAGTTCATGAATTTGTAATATTTTCAGTCCAGATTTTCACCAGTGGCATTTTTCCACACCTCCTTATGAACAGTACGGCGTCATTTTCCACAACATGGCCGAAATGTGTTTTCACACTTTCAGCGCAGAAATGCGTGGTCGCTGTGGGAAATCATTGTTCGGGACAGATAAAGAACATCACATTGACACTGTTCATGATCGGAGGTCCCAAAATGCCTGTGTTACCAATCTGCTGTAAAAAAATCCCCAAACTAGTTACATTACGGGTGTGCGTTCCACAGTTTCTATGCACGCTCATGACTTCACCAGTTTTTTTAAGATTTTCACACCAGATTTTCAACATTGCCATTTTTTACACCTCCCCATGAACAGTACCGCTGTCATTTTTCACATCCTATTCAGAATGTGTTTTTGCACCTATGGTGCCAAATGCCGTAGTCACTGTGCAAAAGCAGTTTTCGGCTAACAAACTGATATTGCCACTGTTCATGAGGTGGAGGTCACAAAAAAACCATGTTGAAAATTTGGAGTGAAAATACCAACGAATGCCTAAGGCGTTAGGGTTTCTGACCATAACGCCCCACCCTGTAGAGAATGACAGGCATCAGGGGTGTGACTTGGGATTCTTGCATGTAATGCTCATACCATTCCACCCCCACCCACACCCTGCAGCCAGTGAGAGGCATCAAGGTGTGCCTCGCACTCTTCGGGCCCAAGCGTTACCCATTCTCTATACGCACCCATCTCACGTATTTCCTGATTTAATGGGGTGCGATAAGGTCCAAAGACCCTATGCACACTGTGACACTTGTCATTGTCTGCAGGGTAGGGTGGTGAAATGCATGCACAAGCATGCCTGGATGACCCAAAGCCACACCCCAGTGCCTGTCACTCTCTGCAGGTGGTGGTGTTGGCTTCAGTTCAGTACTTCGCTGCCATTCCTATTATGCAGCTCTGTAACTTCTACACTACCAATGCCAATGCCAGCAAGCAAACATTCGGCATTGACAAATGCTTGTTTACTAAGCAGTAAGTCACCTGTTCCTAGTATTAGAGAAAGCCTGATCATATTTTGATACAAATCCGGTGATAGATGAAGATGAAGCCTTTTTAACTGGAGACCCATCTGTCTTTTAAATACAGATTTGAAAATTATTTCAAAAATCCTTACTGCTAGACTCCAGCAAGTTATTAGGCATCTGGTAACCCAGTCACAAGGTTGTTCAATATCAGATCACCAAATTCTGATATGTGAGATAGTAGAAATGGTTAATTTGAACTTTGTAGAAAGTTTCTTAATGCCGTTGGACCAGCGCAAGGTGTTTGATTTGGTCCCCATAAATTTCTTTGGTTTATTTTTGCAAAAGACATATTCCAACCCTCCCTTATTTCCTGGTTACATCGTATGTACCGATTCACTTCAGCTACTCCATTAGTTAATAAGGTGCTTGGCACAGTGTGCCAGACATGCAAGGGAGTGTGTCAATGATGCTTGTTGAGCCCGATCTTGTATGTCTTGCGTTTGTACCCCTTGCTGATGAACCTCAAGCAGGATCCCCAGATTCTTCCCTTGAGTAATGAAGAAGGCAAAGTGGTTTGTAAGACTTTGGCTTATGCAGAATACGCATGCCTCCTAGTGTGGGATGAATAATCTGTTCTGGTCTCATGTACGATGGGTCAAATTATTTGGTTTATTTTCGGGGGGCTTTAAACTTAGTGAAATGTGCAGGAGGTTGGGTGACAGGTGTTCTCGCCTTCCTGCAGTAAGTGGCATTAAACTCTTGAATGATTCTTTGACTATTATAGGGGTCTGGTTTGGGTCTGGGGATTTAGCAAAACTTCACTAGGACCTGAAAATGAATGTGGGTAAACAAATGGTAAACAACTGGAATAGGTGGCAACTGAGTAAAAAGAAAAGGATCTATCTGATTAAGACTTTCCTGGTTCCAGTTTTTATTTATATCAGTCACATTTTCCCCCTTCCTCACCTCAGAGACTTCTCGCCTTAGTATTTTTTTCCAAGCCTTTTTGGGAAAGTCAGTTGAACCCAATCAAAAGACATATTATATTCTTCCCCATCAAACAGGGTGGGATTGCAATGGTGCGGCCTATAGCTTTGGTTTTTTATAGTCTGTTCCTTCATTACAACCTTAAACCCCTAGTACTCCCTACAGTAAAACCTGATCTCTTTGGGAGGCAGTATAGGGTACTGGTTAAGGGCACTGAACTGCAAACCTGAAGACCTGGGTTTTAATCCCATCAGCCCCCACTTGCATATTGTGTGACCCTGAGCAAGTCACTTAACTTCCTTGTGCTCCCAGGTTGCACCTGGAAACAAGCTCCATTTTAGTGTGCATTTCCTGGTTAAACAATTTCCCCTTCCCACCTTTTATTTTTGTATTTATTTCAATTTCAGATTAATACCTTTGAGAGGCTCTTTTACAAAGGTGCCAAGTCAAAACATGAACAATACATTGGGTACAGAAAGCGACAAACAGTAGTTACATATTTATTTACTTATTTCATAATTCGGATTTACAACCTTTGAGTCAAAGACGCATTTACAAAGGCACCTTGTCGCAGGGAGGGTAGACAACAATTGGTGGTGGAGTACAACAAAGGAGAACATTACAGGTGAGATATAATAAAAGAACAAACAAAGCAATTCCAGTAATACAAAGGTGTACAAAGGCTTCAATTAGTTACAATTAGTCTAGTATATAAATAATAAGGTGCCGCTAGGGGTTCTAGGGAGCGATACCTGGGGGGGAGGGGTGGTTGCTGGGGGAGAAGGTAGTCCGGAAGGACATTGTCTGTAGATTGGGCCAGGCAGAGCTCTAGGTATGGGCCAGTCAGGGGCATTTACAGCTCTGAGTGTCATTGAGGTGGTTTTGGAGGGTGATTTTGAAGGGGCCGATTTTGGGGATGTTTGTGATATGAGTAGGGAGGGAGTTGTACCAAGAGGGGGCTCTGTGGTGGAATGATCTTTGGGCAAGAGAGGTCCTGGCTCTCGGGACTGAAGGCAGCTTTAGTTGCGGCAATTGGCGACGAGAGGCCAATTTTAGGGATGCAGCAACCCCCGGGGTGGGGAGCCTAAGTAGTGATTTTTTTGCCAGTATACAGGTGTGGTAGTGCAGGCGCTCATCAAAGGTGAGTAAGTTCGAGGAGGAGTAGAGTTGGCATGTGTGCGTTCTGCTGGGGGCACCGGTCAGGAGCCTGCAAGCCTTGTTGATTGAGGTCTGGACTTTGGTGAGGGCAGTGGGGTCAGCAGCCACATAGATAGGGAGCCCGTAGTCGACCAATGACAGGATGGAGGAGGTGATAGCCAGCTGGAGGGCATTCTGAGGGAGGCAGTCTTTGTGGTAGTAGAGGAGTCCAATCTGGGTGTTTACGGCAGTGGACAGAGAATTAAGATGAGAGTGGAAAGAGAGCGCCGAGTTGAAGGTGATGCCCAGATATTTGTATGCAGACACCTGTTCAAGGGGGTGTAGGGTGCTGGGGAGGATGAGAAGGGGGGCATTTCTGGAGTTACTCTGGCAGTGGGCAAAAAGCATAGATTCTGTCTTCTTGAGAGTCAGAACTAGTTGATGGTCGAGCAACCATTTTTCAGCTTGGCTGAAGGTGAGTTGCAGAGAGTTCTGGAGGGTGATGGGGTCAGGGTGGGAGGCGATGAGAACTGCATCATCGGCATATAGGAGCATACTGCCCAAGCAGGAGCTAGGAAGGGTGTTTAGAAAGAGACTGAACAATGTGGGGCCCAGGATGGAACCCTGGGGGACACCTGAGAGAACAGTAGAGCAGCTGATAGGGTACCATTTATCTTGACCCGTTGGGATCTGGCATGGAGGTAACTGGAGAACCAGGCAAGGGGGCCAGATGAGAAGCCTAGTTGATGGAGGGAGTCAAGCAAAAGGGGGTGACACACAGTGTCAAAGGCCTTAAATAGGTCAATGAACACTGCCCCAGCAACGTCCCCAGAGTCAAGTGCAGAGTGTATTTGCTGTGAGAACTCTAGGAGGGCTGTGGTGGTGCTGTGTCCAGGGCGGAAGCCATGCTGTTCTGGACATAGTATGCTGTATTTGGTTAGATATTCCATGAGTTGGGTGGATACTATTTTTTCAGGGCTTTAGAGAATGGGGGGAGGATGGATATCGGTCTGTAGTTATTTGGTAATGTGCGATCTCCATTCTTATGAATTGGGGTAATTTCAGCTGATTTCCAGACACTCGGGAATTGATCGAGGCACAGAGACCAGTTTAACAGGTCAGTGAGAGGGACTAGCATGACATCTAGAGTTAGACGGAGAATTCTGGAGTCAATGGGGTCACAGCTGGGGTTGTGGCTGGAGAGGGCTTTTAGTAGGAGTGGTTTGGCTTCATGGGGAGATATGGTGAGGAGGAGAAATGGGGCGATTCAGGGTGGGGGTTGAGGTAGGGATAGGGTCAAAAAAGTGGACAGGAAGGACTGTGCTTAGGTCAGAGAAAGCTGTGTCGAGGCAGTCAGTAACATGTGGGGGGTCAGTGGTAATAGCACCGTTGACAGATATCTGAGATGGGGGGGAGAGCGAGTTTTTCCATTGAGCTCCTTAATATTATCCCAGAACACACACGCAGAGCCCCAGGAGGCAGCCAGGGTGGTTTGGTAGTATTTGGACCTGGCTTGCCTTATGGCCCAGGTGCATTGGTTACGAGCGGCATTATAGGCCTGTCTGTCCACTGTCCTGCCTGACTCGACTGCGACATGCCAGAGGTTGTCTCGCTGTCTCAGCTCTTGAGTAAGGGAAGTGGAAATCCAGGTGGCATTATGTCTTTTGGAGTGGGTACTGGTAAAGGGGGCAAAGAGGTCACAGGCCTTGAGAAGGCTCTGGTGAGGTAGGCTAGCGCAGTGTCTGTATCAGTCGTGAGTGAGATCAGGGACCAGTCAAGTTGGGCAAGGAACTGCTTTAGTTTACTGAGGCCCCCTGGGTGAAAGCAGCAGCAGGAGGTGACTTCGCGCGTGGGTTTTTGTGTGGGAGAGGACCAGAAACAGAGGATAGGGGAATGGTCGCTGAGGGAGTTAGCTAGGACATTAACAGTCTTGATTTAGTGGGGGCGGTTGAAAAGTATTATGTCAAGGAGGGAGTTGGTGTCACTTGACTGGTTAAATCTGGTAGGAAGAGTGACTAATTGAGCTAAGTCAAGGGCAGTGAAGGAGTCCTTTATGTTTGCAGCAGTGGAGCCTAGCCAATTGACACTGAGGTCACCTAGGATGAGCTGCTCAGCTTTGTGGGGCAGGGTAGCGAGAGAGAGATAGTAAGGGAGTGGATTGCTGGTCCTTGGGCACGTGGGGGTATGTATGCAGTAGTAAGATAGAGAGGGCCCCTGCCCGGGTCAGGGGAGATTTTTAAGGTGATGGCTTGGGCACCATGACTGAGCTTGGGGGTAGGGAGAACATGGCTAAAGAGGGAGTCACACAAGTAGATTACATATCTACCACCACGCTTACCAACTCAATCCTTTAGGAACTGGGTGAAACCAGGGAGGGAGACAGCTGAGTCAGGGTTTGATGCAGACAGCCAGGTCTCCACTATGGCAATGATGTCGGACCTGTGTTGTGCGACCCAGCACTGGAGTGCAGCAGTTTTCTTTGGGAGACTGCAGATGTTCATTGAGGCAATGCGGAGGCCACGCCCAGCAGGGTGTGAGGAGGGTAGAAGACCCAGGACCAGAGTTGGGGTGGACGTTCCCGAAGAGCAGAAGAAGTAAGGTGTTAAGTCTGAGGAGTGGGCTGCGGTGGTTGGGGTTGATACATTTGAGCTGATAAAATCTGGGGAACAGAGTGTGTGATGTGCCAGATAGGATAGGAGCTCCTAGTGGCAGCTGCATATAACCTGCTAATAGAGGAGTAGACACAGAAAATGTCATTGCTACCAGAGATATAGCCCTCTAGTGGCGAGAGGATATAATCTGCTAATGGAAAAGTAAAAAAAAAACAAGCATTTGTCAATGCCGAATGTTGCTTGCTTGTATGTGCTGTGCAGGTATTTGGAAGTCAGTGGAGTGCACATATTGAAAATTTGCAAACTTACAAGCGTGCGTAGGAACTGTGCAACGCATGCTCGTGAAACAGTCATTTTAAGGAATTTTTCCACCAAATTTTCAACATAGCCATTTTAAGACCTCTGCTCATGAACAGTGTCACTGTAATTTTCTTAATGTGTCCCATACAGTGATTTCAGACACCAACTGCACCATTGTGCGCTACATGGGCAGAAACACGTTTTGGGCGAGATGTGAACAATGACAGCTATACTTCTCATAAGGAGGTGTGGTAAAAAGACAATGTTGAAAATCTGGAGTAAAAATATTGAAAATTCGGGAACTTACGAGTGTGCATAGGAACTGTGCAACACACGCTCATTAAACAGTCATTTTAAGGAATTTTTCCAACAAATTTTCAACATAGGCTTTTTGAGAGCCCACCTTATGAACACTGGCAGTGTCGTTTCATTAATCAGTGCCAAAAGGTGATTTCGCGCAGTGACTGTGAAATCACCCTTTGGGCCCGATTAACGCCATGACAGTGAGAGCATTCATGAGAAGGGGTCCCAAAAACCCCATGTTGAAAATTTGGTGCAAAAATTCCAAAAAATGCCTGAGATATGCAGCAAAGTTGAAAAAACCCTATTTATTACATTATACTGCTTACCAGCATTTCCTCAGTTCGCAGTCAGCTTTGAAGAGTGCAGATGCGTTCCTGGTCCACAAGATTGTCGTGCGAGGTCCAGAGGTAAGTATGGGGTGAGTGGGGGTGTGGGGGCGGGGTGCGCAGTGGGTGGGAGCGGTGGGGCCCAGACAGCGAGGACCGTTTTGTGTTGCAGGTTGTTTTTTGTTTTTAAAACAGGAGGATGACGCGACGCTTGCCACGCTGGGTGGGCTCTCAGCGCGGCACAAGGACGCTGTTTGGGGGTTGTGGAGCTGACGGGGATTGGGCACCCCGTCGGCAATAGCATCTGTTGCGCAGCTGGGGTGGGCTCCCAGTGTGGCACCCGTGTACTTTTTGGGGGGGACAGTGGAGCCGGTGAGTTGGGTACCCCTGTCGGCTATACCATGTGTTGCCCTGCTGCGGTGGGCACCCAGCATGGCATGTGCAGCTCAGTTTTTGGGGGAGCACAGCACAGCTGGCGGGGGATTGGGTACCCCATCGGCTGCTACAGTGTGTGGGGGCCGAGACACGCAGTATGCATGCGTGTGTGTGTGTGTAGGGGGAGCGCGCATGAGCAGGCGATATCTTATCGCTGCCACCGAAGCGTAGTTCCCCCTTTCAACTGTATGCCACTGCATTTTAGACTGCTGTCATAGACAGCTCCAGCAGCGATTGGAGAACTGCGGCTGCACCTGCAAACACACTGACTGAACTGGAAGAGGGCTGCCACACCTCCGAAAACTCGGATGATGGCACTATGTTTCTTGCATATGCGTGCAAGCAACATAACAAAAAAAAAAAAGGCTTTTTAAAGGCTGGAAGATGAGGCTTGTTACATCAGAAACAAGCATTTGTCAATGCCGAATGTTTGCTTGCTGGCATTGGCATTGGTAGTGTAGGAGTTACAGAGCTGCATAATAGGAATGGCAGTGAAGTATTGAAATGAAGCCAACCCCACCACCACCCTGCAGATAATCAATCAATCAATATCTTTATTTATCCAGGTGGGCACCATTGAGCAAGCTCATTTACAAGGTGGACCTGCGGTCCTACAGTAATAATACAGAAAGACAAGTTACAATAGTACAAACAGTAAAAATAGCTGCTATTATAGTAAAAATGCACATTTACAGGTAATATACATTGAACATAGAACTACAAGGAGTCATGGATAATGAACTTGTGCTGGATCCAAGTCCCAAAACTGTGCATTTTGTAGTGGGAAATGTTAGAGAGAGGGTAGGCATACTAGATAGAAGATATCAAGCGCATAATGTAGGGAGAGGTGGGGAATAGGGGCGCAAGTGAGGAGGACCCAATTGTTAGAGCAGATTGAGGGACTGGGAGGGTGGAGGACCGTACGAAAGGCAACAAAGCGATTTTTGCCCCAAAACGTGGTGACATATGGAGGAGAAAAGCTGCCGTTGTACTAAGTGCAAGAGGAGGAATATAGTAGCAAGGGCATAACTGGGAGGGTCCTGGAGGTTGGGGCAGAGGGAGGTGTTGGATGGACGAGGGACCGAATATTTTTTTGGGCAAAAGATGATAATTATCCCCAAGTGCGGTAGCATGTGTTAGAATCAGGCTGCAGCTGTTCAGAGCATCAAAGAATAAGATATGGGAGTTCGGCAATAAATCCTGTGGATCTGTTGGTGGGCATGCTAGAGGTAGAGGCACACATTTCAGCTGTGGGGCCGCCATTTACGGGCCACCGTTTGAGGGAGGGAGGTTAGTTAGTGTCTAGTAAAGCAGTTGCAAATTTCCATAATGCCACTGTTCATGAGGTGGGGGTCACAAAAAAGATACTGACAGGCATTGGGGTGTGCCTTTGGGTCATCAGGCATAACGGCCACGCCATTTCACCACACCCTACCCTGCAGACACCAAGTGTCATGGTGTGTCTTGGGGTCTTTGGCCCTTATGTTCACCCCATTCCATCAGGAAATATGGTGAGATGGGTGCGGTATAGGAGAATGGGGTGAACTTTGGGGTCGAAGAGTCCAAGGCACACCTCAATGCCTCTCACTGGCTGCAGGGTGTGGGTGGGGGTGGAATGGTATGATCATTACAGGCGACAATCCCAAGTCACACCCCTGATGCCTGTCAATCTCTACAGGGTGGGGCTTTATGGTCGGAAACCCTAACGCCTCTGGCGTTCGTTGGTATTTTCACTCCAAATTTTCAACATGCTTTTTTTGTGACCCCCACCTCATGAACGATGGCAATATCAGTTTGTTAGCCGAAAGCTGATTTTGCACCGTGACTACGTCATTTGACCCCACAGGTGCGAAAACACATTTTGAACAGGATGTGAAAAATGACAGCTGTACTGTTCATGGGGAGGTGTAAAAAATGGCAATGTTGAAAATCTGCAGTGAAAATATTAAAAAAACTGGTGAAGTCACGAGCATGTGTAGAAACTGTGCAATGCACATCTGTAATGTAATTAGTTTGGGGATTTTTTACAGCAGATTATCAACAGAGGCATTTTGGGACCTCCGCTCATGAACAGTGTCACTGTGATTTTCTGAATCTGTCCCAAACAGTGATTTCCCACAGCGACCACGCATTTCTGCGCTGAAAGTGTGAAAACACATTTTGGCCATGGTGTGAAAAATGACAGCTGTACTGTTCATAAGGAAGTGTGGAAAAATGCCAGTGGTGAAAATCTGGACTGAAAATATTACAAATTCATGAACTTACAAGGGTGCGTGGAAACTGTGCAATGCTCGCTCGTAACACAGTCATTTTATGGACTTTTGTCACCAGATTTTTAACATAGCCATTTTAAGACCTCTGCTCATGAACAGTGTCACTGTGATTTTCTTAATCTGTCCCGAACATTGGATTCGCACACCGACTGTGCCATTGTGCGCTACATGCGCAGAAACACATTTTTGGCAAGATGTGAAAAATGACAGCTGTACTGCTCATAAGGAGGTGTGGTAAAATGGTAATGTTGAGAATCTGGAGTGAAAATATTAAAAATTTGTGAACTTATGAGTGTGCGTAGGAACTGCGCAACACACACTCATAAATCAGTCATTTTTGGGAATTTTTTCACGAATTTTCAACATAGGGTTTTTGGGTGCCTACCCCATGAACTGTGACACTGTTGTTTCGGTGAATCGGTCCCGAAAGGTGGTTCTGTGCAGTGACCGCGAAATCACCTTCGGGGCTGATTAACGCCATGACAGTGCCAGAATTATGAGGAGGGGGTCCCAAACTCCTATGTTGAAAATTTTTGTTCCAAAATTCAAAATGCCTGAGATATGCATCAAAGTTGAAAAACCTTATTTATTCCTTTATACAGCTTACCAGCATTTCCTCAGTTCGCGGTCAGCTTTGTAGAGTGCAGAGCGTGTTCCCGTCCACCGAAGATCGCCGTGTCGGACTCGGAGGTAAGTAATAAGAGGTGGGGTGTGGGAGGCAGGTGTGCAAAGGGTGGGTGCAGGTGGGGGAGGGGCAAGACAAGCAACGAGGACCATTTTTTGTTTTTAGGTCTTTTTTCCTTTTAGGAAGACAATGCAGGACTTTTGCCATGCTGGGGTGGGCTCCCAGTGTGGCAACTGAAACTTTTGTTTTGGGGGGGCAGTGTAGCCGACGGGGGATTGGGCACCCCCTTCGGCCATGCAGAGGTTTGCCATGCTGGGGTGGGGTCCCAGCGTGACACCTGGAAGTGTGTTTGGGGGGGGCAGCAGATGGATGTTTGCCAAGCTGGGGTGGGCTCCCAGCATGGCACCTGGAAGTGTGTTGGGGGGGGGGCGCTGAGCCGACAGTGGATTCGGCACCCTCATCTGCTGTAGTTCACTTCGAACTGAATTTATGTTCCAGGAAGAGAAAGCAGAGACGTATACAAGCAGGATTGCTGGCAATATGCTAATCAACACTATCTTATCTCCGCTCACTGAAGTGGTCTCTCCCTTTCAACTGTACGCCACTGCATTTTCAACTGCTGTCATAGACAGCTGCAGCATTCATTGGTGAACTGTGGCCACGCCTGCAAACACACGGACTGAATTGGAAGACAGAGTGCCACACCTACAAAAACTCGGATGATGGCACTATGTTTCTTGCACATGCATGCAAGCAAACATAAAAAGAGAACAAACGAAGTGGGCAGTGACAGAGAGCACAGCAGACTGTTTGGAGGTTGGGGTAGACACAGAGTGCAAGCCAGAGAGCAGGAGAAGGATTTACAGTCAAGGCTCAAAATTCACTTCTAATATCAACTCAGAACTTAAAACAACTGTAAGGATTAAACAAATGATTAAACCCTGGCACAGAAATTCAACTAGAGAGACAGAAGGAGATACAGTAGTTAGAGATGTGTTCAGCAGGAGATAGTGTGGGCCACTTGGAGATCAGCTTCCACTGGCACCAAAAACAAAAGTCAGGGCTAGTACCTTGCAGTATCAGCTGAGCTGTAGCTCATGGAGGATTTCTGAACCACTTTGTTTAGGTTCAAGAAATTGAGGGGTCCCTGGCCTAGTCAAGGAGGATTTCTGAACCACTCTTTAGGTTCAAGAAATTGAGGGGTCTCTGGCCTAGTCAAGGCTCGCTGGATCCCTTGCAGTATCAGCTGAGCTGTAGCTCATGGAGGATTTCTGAACCACTGTTTAGGTTCAAGAAATTGAGGGGTCCCTGGCCTAGTCAAGGCTCGCTGGATCCCTTGCAGTATCAGCTGAGCTGTAGCTCATGGAGGATTTCTGAACCACTGTTTAGGTTCAAGAAATTGAGGGGTCCCTGGCTTAGTCAAGGCTCGCTGGACATACAATGCGATCATGAAGAATTCAGGTAACAGAAGTGCTACAGTGAGATAAATCCATGTACAAAAATAGGAACGTGGTTACAGTGTTTGAGCATGTTTAACAGATAGCCTTTGAGTTGCCAAAATATAGGTAACTGGAAACTATTATCAGCCAACAAGGGAGGCTTTGTCGTAGTTTTAAGGAGAGAAGCAAAGGTGAGGTGAGTGGGGTGGAGGGGATGGGAGAATAGAGGGCTGGGGGCTGAGGAGAGATGTGTTAAGTTGGAAAACTAGTCGCAGTCAACAGAGGAGGCTTTGTCAGGATTGTAGAGAGAGGTGAGGTGGGGGGGAGTAATGGGGAATGGGAATAGGGTCATGGGGGACTGAGGAGGTGGGGAGAGAAGTGTCAGAGATCAGTGAGCTGTATTAGGGTGCTTGAAAGGTCCTGTAGTCTAACCAGGGCAGCGGCAGTCATTTCGAAGGGTTAGGGATGAGCAGAGCCCTGATTTAAAAGGGCCAAGCTTGCTGCATTCTTTAAGGGGAGCTGGGAGGTCATTAATCCAGTTAGGGCCTCTGTACGATAGTGATCTCTGGGTGAGCAAGGTGCAATTGAAAGGCAACAGGAGCCCACCATTGGTAGCACTCCTGGGTTTTTTATTGCATTTGCACTCCTGAACAGGTTGGATGTTGATTCAGGAGTCAGACCGAGGACCGATTTTTTTTCCCCACTAGGCAGGCCTGGTAGATGATTCTGAGATGGAGAGGGAGACAGCTTGTATTTTCATAGAGTGCACAAGTATGTGTCAGATAATGCACACCAAGTACCAGCCAATAGGCTTTATTGAGGAAGGTTTTCATTCTTTTTAGTATGGTGTCAGATCCAGCCCCATATATCACCAGTCCACAATCAACAGTAGACAGGACAGAGCTGCACATGACCAGTTTCAGCGCATCAGGTGTCATAGTATGCCTGTGTCGATATAGCAAGCCAAGCTATATATTTGCCGATTTTACGACATGGTCAACGTGCACAGAGAAGGTGAGGGTGTCATTAAGGTGTACACCCAAGTATTTAGAAGTGCTCACTTGTTCTAGAGTCTCCCCTTTTTGACTCTTGATGAGGAGTGGACCGTACTTCCTCTCATTCTGAGGCATAGTGGTGAGCATGTCTTTGGTTTTCTTGTAGTTGAGTAAGAGTTTATTCTTCTTAAACCAGGTTTCCAGTAAGTGGAAGTTGGACTGAAGATCATTTGAGATCTTGGACAATTCCCTGTCAGATACTGAGATGACAGCATCATCAGCATAGAGCACCATGTGAGCTAGTCAAGCTGTGGGTAGGGAGTTGATGAAGAGACTGAACAGTAAACAGTAGTAGCTTGAGTATTCAACCTTGGGGAACTCGAAGGCTGACAACTCTTGGGTCAGAGAGTATGCCATTAATTCACACACATTGAGATCTGCCGGTTAGATAACTGCTAAATGGGTTGTTCTGTGTTGTAACTTGCCATACCAGTGTACCGTATGTAAGTATGTCTGTTGTTTGATTTGCTGTCTCGCCACTTTGTGGCCCAGGTCATGACTGAAAATGGTCCTCTGGATCAGTGCACTTACCTGGTTACCAAAAACATAAATAAATAAATAAATCAGGCTACTATGTCGGGGATAGCCCAATGGTGAGTAGGTTGTTGAGGAGGAGTTGATGGTTTACAGTATCAAATGCTTTAGTGAGGTCTATAAAGATAGACCCCACTGCCTTGCCAGAATCCAACGCATCATAAAGTTGGGTGGTGTAATCAGTCATCGCTGTAAGGGTACTATGATATTTTTCAGAAGCCGTATTTATCCAGATATTCTGTCAATTGGTCTGATACAATCATCTCCAGTGCTTTAGAGAGAGGATGTAAGATGGATATCGGCCTGTAGTTAGCTAGATTGGTTCTGTCACCGCTTTTAAAGACTGGTGTGACATGTGCAGATTTCCAGATATCAGGGAAAACTCCCGTTCTTAGGGAAGTATTAAAGATTTTAGTGAGAGGCTCTGCTACCTCGTCTAGGGTGAGGGCAACCATCTTCATGTCTATTAGGTCACTCCCCATCTTTCCAAGAACCCGTTTTACATATAAAATGGTTTCGGTTCTGGTGATTGGTCTGAAGTAGAATGGGGGTGTGCTATATTGGTGTAAGGGGGAGAGTCAGCTGGTGGAGGTTGTCCAGGTGACTGGGGGTTAAGAAAGCTGCTAGGAAGCGCAGCACTTAGGTCTGTGAATGCAAGGTTGAAAGCGTTAGCGATATCCCAGGGCTCTGTGATGTCCCTGCAGCAGAGACGATCAGGGACTAGGGACAGTATAACCCAAGGGGGAGGGAAGGACACCAAAATCAGCCCTCAGTGTGGGTGCTGAAAATCAAGCAGACTTGAAAGACCATTAGGCCTATTCTGCTGGTTTTTTAGTATGTTAGTATGTTAGGTCTGGGGGCACTTTAGAGGCCCTACCTGTGAGTGATTTCATGGAGTTCCAAAATTTCCTGCCTCGACCCCAGGTCCTACCCAGAATGTCCTTATAGTATTCAGCCCTGACATTCCTGAAGAGTTTAGTGCCTCTGTTTCTGGCTGCCTTGCAGGCAGCAATATCAGCGTGTTTCCCTGTGGCTTTGGCTTTATGCCAGAGGTTGTCTCACTGATGCATGAGTTCAATGAGTGAGCCAGTGAGCCAGGGGTTAGCTGTGCCCTTAGTTTTCTTGGACTTGTAAGGGGCAAAGATCTTACAGGCATTCGTGAAAATGGAGCAAAAGTAGGCAAGGGCTTGGTTACTATCCTGGTATTTGTCAAGAGGGGACCAATTGGCCATTTTCAGAAACTGTTTGAAAGACTGCAGCTGCCCCTTCTTAAGCGACCGAGATCTAGAGAGCTGGGGAGTGCATTTTGAAAACTTGTTGAATCATGTGCACAGCACAGAATGGTCACTGAGGGAGTCTGGTTGAACAGGTACCTCAGTGATGTGCTCTGGGCTGTTGGAGAGTAGCCAGTCTATTAGGGAGCAAGTGCCTAGTCGGTAGTTTTGTTTGGTGGCTTGGGTTACCATCTGGAGATATAAGCCAGATATTTGATCCCTGATGCCTGATGCATCTTGGGATAGTTAGTTTGAGTTAAAGTCACATACTACCACCTGTTCCCACTTTTGGTCACGCTGCTTTTGATTATTGATAAACTGATCAAGCCCAATGGATTGCTTCCCAGGGGGACTGTATACTGTGGCTGGCACTAGTGACTTTTTCTGCTGGCCAAAGGTGAGTTTAATGGAGAGCATTTGTGCCTCATTTGTGCATATGCTATTTGGTAATTCCTGGCCTTTGATATCATTACTCAGGAAGACCAGGCAGTCACTCCCACATTTAGTTAATCTGTCCTGGTGGAAGGTGGTGTAACCATCTAATGGCACAGTGGCATCAGGGGTCTTAGGGGAGAGCCAGGTCTCCATTAGCACAATAACATCAGGTTTGAGTTGCGCAGCCGATGCTTGGAATTGGGGTAGCTTGGGTATTAGGCTCCCTATGTTCAGTGAGACATTTTTGAGGTGACCTGTCCTCGAGTTGCAGTCAGTGACTGGGGGATCAGGAGTGGGGTACACGTTTCCTGATAGTGGAAGCATGATCAAGAATTTTTGATTGCCTTAAAGCTTGGGAAGCTGGCACATTCTGAGTCCTAAGATCTTTTAGAAAAATTCCCGGTTATATGAAAGAGGCCTTCTTTAAACTGCACACTTGGAAATTACTTATGCCCAGTTCAGTATTTCCCCCAGGAAGGCTTTATAAGATGTTTTTTGACTCTTTCTTCTCTGAGCCCCAATTTTTTGTGCAGGTGCCTGCCCTGCTTCAACCTGGTCTGCTGAGACACTTAATGGAGCCACGGATACCTCTGAAGATGTGGGACACCATTTGGATGTGCTGTCATGATAAACTTAATGTTAAGGGGAATCAACAGCACAAACAGATGCAGGAGCGTATGCACTCTGGCTCTAGACCAGGCTGTTGTAATCAGTTAGAAAACATGTACCATTTATTTTTTATTGTTCTTACATTGCAGGTTTTGGGGACTTAGTTGTGAACCACTGGGCTGATTCTTTATTCTGAACTATTGATTACAATGTTTTGGTATACGATCAGTATACTGTAGGCTGGAAGAAATTGAATCGTAGCACCCTTGACGTGTTATTTGCTTGCTTCAGTTGGCATCTGTGCCTCAACATATGCCATTTTCCATTACAGCGGAGATGTTTTTCGCTTCAGGAAGTATTCTACAAAATTGTCTCTGAATTAAAAAATGTTTATTTTTCTGAACTTAAGATTTCCTCTACAGTTTCACTAAGTGAAAAATGGCATAATATGAGTCCTGAATTGTCTGTAAATGGCACTGCTTTTTTTCACTGTCTTTTGTTCCATTTCCTTTTTTTCTTGATACTGTAGCCTTATTTTTCAAGATCCGGTTTGATATTTCTTACCTACTTTATTCTTGAGTTTCATTGGTTTTGTATACATTTTTTGATTTAGCCTAATGTAGTTTGATTAGGTTTTCCATTCACTGTATTGTATGATTTTGTTTTACAGAATAAAAATTCCGCCACTTTTGCGAAATGAGGAAAACCCAGCAACCTACAACAAACAGAGCTCCTACTGCAATAGTGGCAGCTTCTTTCTGGTCCCCAGAGTGCACTACAAAATGCCAGCTGACGGCAGCAAGAGACTGGAAAATGGGTCTTGGATGAGATGGACCCAAAAATGCAACAATACAGAAAAGATTTTCCAGCAGTCTGAAGCGCTCCTATACAGAGTGCAGCATTACTGGACATTGAGTCAGCTATCCCGGCCCCGGTAGTAAGTACTATCTCTAGAGAACAGACATTGTTGGGTAAAAAGGGAACTGAGCATGTATGTAGACCTCTGGTATTGCCAGAGGGTACTGAAGCAGAGGTGCTTCTGAGGGCAGGGAATTAAGTGACAGCACTCCCATCACAAGAACTGTACATACAGCTGCTGCCCCTGTCACTCCTGTTGATTCTGGCCCCCAGTCCAAGAGTAATGAACCTTCAGATGCCTCTGTTTCTGCCCTTTCTGATTCTCCTGTAGCCAGGCCTTCAGCAGTTCTGCAGCATAGAGAAGCTCACAGCCTGCTTTGGATGGGCCCAGCACTATCAGTTTTGTAGGAAGCTGCGTTGTCTGGTCTACCCAGTCCCTTGTTTAATCTGTCTGATTTGTTCTAACACAAAGGAGAACCAGGACCAAGAAAAAATGCTGTAAGACTGATGTACAAGGGTGGTCTGGAGACTCCACGAGACAGAGTATATTTGGCTAAAAGTCTGATTAAGAACTTTCTTAAATTCTTTGCATCCAAAATGTGTGCACTTATACATACTGGTGACTCTAACTATGATATAAGTTAAGACAGTTGCAGGGTTAGATCATTTCTGGGAACAGTATAATGCATTCAAAGATACCTCATTATGGACACCTTTTTGTGGCAGTACACTTCGCCAGACTCACTGTATGAACTGTAACTGTGTTAACAAGCATTTGTCAGAGCCGAATGTTTGCTTGCTGGCATTGGCATTGGTAGTGTAGGAGTTACAAAGCTGCATAATAGGAATGGCAGTGAAGTACTGAACTGAAGCCAACCCCACCACCACCCTGCAGCGACTGACAGGCATTGGGGTGTGCCTTTGGGTCATCAGGCATAATGGCCACGCCATTTCACCACACCCTACCCTGCAGACACCGACAAGTGTTATGGTGTGCCTTGGGATCTTTGGCCTTTATGTTCACCCCATTCCATCAGGAAATACAGTGAGATAGGTGCTGTATAAGAGAATGGGGTGAACTTTGGGGCCGAAGAGTCCAAGGCACACCTTCATGCCTCTCACTAGCTGCAGAGTGTGGGTGGAGGTGGAATGGTATGAGCATTCCAGGCAACAATCCCAAGTCATACCCCTGATGCCTGTCAGTCTCTATGGGTGGGACGTTATGGTCAGAAACCCTAATGCCTCAAATACAGTGAGATAGGTGCTGTATAAGAGAATGGGGTGAACTTTGGGGCCGAAGAGTCCAAGGCACACCTCGATGTCTCTCACTGGCTGCAGGGTGTGGGTGGGGGTGGAATGGTATGAGCATTCCAGGCAACAATCCCAAGTCATACCCCTGATGCCTGTCAGTCTCTACGGGTGGGGCGTTATGGTCAGAAACCCTAACGCCTCAGGCGTTCATTAGTATTTTCACTCCAAATTTTCAACATGTTTTTTGTGTGACCCCCACCTCATGAACAGTGACAATATCAGTTTGTTAGCTGAAAGCTGATTTTGCACAGTGACTACGCCATCTGGCACTACAGGTGCGAAAACGCATTTTGAACAGGATGTGAAAAATGACAGCTGTACTGTTCATGGGGAGGTGTAAAAAATGGCAATGTTGAAAATCTGCAGTGAAAATAAAAAAAAAAACTGGTAAAGTCACGAGCGTGCATAGAAACTGTGCAACGCACACCCATAATGTAATTAGTTTGGGGATTTTTTACAGCAGATTGTCAACACAGGCATTTTGTGACCTCTGCTCATGAACAGTGTCACTGTGATTTTCTTAATCTGTCCCGAACAGTGATTTCCCACAGCGACCACGCATTTCTGCGCTGGAAGTGCTAAAAAACATTTCGGCCATGGTGTGAAAAATGACAGCTGTACTGTTCATAAGGAAGTGTGGAAAATGCCAATGGTGAAAATCTGGACTGAAAATATTACAAATTCATGAACTTATGAGGGTGCGATGAAACTGCGCAATGCTCGCTTGTAACACAGTCATTTTATGGACTTTTGTCACCAAATGTTTAACATAGCCATTTTAAGACCTCTGCTCGTGAACAGGGTCACTGTGATTTTCTTAGTCTGTCCCGAACATTGATTTCGCACACTGACTGCGCCATTGTGCGCTACATGCGCGGAAACACATTTTGGGCAAGATGTGAAAAATGACAGCTATACTGCTCATAAGTAGGTGTGGTAAAATGGCAATGTTGAAAATCTGGAGTGAAAATATTAAAAATTCGCGAACTTACAAGCATGCATAGGAACAGCGCAAAGCACACTTGTAAATCAGTCATTTTTGGGAATTTTTTCACCAAATTTTCAACATAGGGTTTTTGGGGGCCTACCTCATGAACTGTGACACTGTCATTTCATAAATCAGTCCCAAAAGGTGGTTCCACGCAGTGACTGTGAAATCACCTTTCGGGGCTGACTAACGCCATGACAGTGCCAGAATTCATGAGGGGGGTCCCAAAAACCCCATGTTGAAAATTTGGTGCCAAAATTCCAAAAAATGGCTGAGATATGCATCAAAGTTGAAAACCCTCTATTTATTCCATTATACAGCTTACCGGCATTTCTTCAGTTTGTGGTCAGCTTTGAAGAGTGCAGGCGTGTTCCCGGTCCACGGAAGATCATCTCGCCGGCCTCCGAAGGTAAGTATGGCGTGAGGTGGGGGTGTGGGGAGGTGGATGCGCAGAGGGTAGGAGCGGGTAGGGGGGCAAGACAATCAATGAGGACCATTTCTTTCTTTTCAGGTGTTTGTTTTCTTTTAGGAAGCTGACGCTGAACTTGTGCCGCTATGGAGCTCCCAGCATGGCAGCTGGAAGATTTTTTGAGGGGTCAGTGGAGACAACGGTGGATTGGGCACCTCCATTGGCCTTCAGGCGTGTGCCATGCTGGGGTGGGCTGCCAGCGTGGCAACTGGAAGTCTGTTTCTTTTGGGGGTCTAATTGAGCCGACAGGAGTTGGGCATATCTGTCGCCATTCTCACTTATGCCACGCTGCGGTGGGCTCCCAGCGTGGCACCTAGAACTCTGGGGCGTGAAGCTGAAGGGGGATTGGGCACCCCTGTCAGCCATACTGTGTGTGGCGGGCGGGGGGGGGCGCTATTCAGAGGTACTCAGAGGGTTGGGGAATATTATTACAATACTGACCAGGTGTGCCAACAGATGACAACTGCATCTACTTTTTCAGTCTCTTTGGGGTTCTGTTTTCCTGCTTTTGTCAATGCCGCTCCTACCCTGAACTCTGACTCAACATTCCAAGGATGGCAATTAGATCTTTTTTGTAGACATTCCAAGGATGTTATTTTAGTCACTTCCTCCTCCCGGAAAGATAGTCCTAGGAAAAGTTCACTTCAAACTGAATTTTTGTTCCAGGAAGAGAAAGCAGAGACATATACAAGCAGGATTGCTGGCAATATGGTAATCAACACTATCTTATCGTTGCCCACTAAAGTGGTCTATCTCTTTCAATTGTATGCCACTGCATTTTCAACTGCTGTCATAGACAGCTGCAGCATTCATTCAAACAACATGAAGTCTTGCTGTATTCTGATAGTAGCAGTGAGTCCCAACCTTCAAACTGCCCCGGAGATGAAAGAGTTAACTTTCCATGCCAGGCATGGAACGCTGAGCTCGAGCTCGGTTGAGACTCTGTCTGTTGCTGTTTAACTCAAACCTTCAGATTCTTTACTCCGCCTCACTGAACAGTCACTCTGGAGATTTCTCCTTCTGCTCGGTTCATTTTGTCGGTTAAAGTACGGTTTTTCTCAGTTTTCGACTGAATTTAAACCACAACCTGTCGGTTCAGTCTCTGTCTGTGGTATTCGTGAGTACTAGATAGGTTATATATTAATCTTATTCTGTGTGGAACTTGTAACCGGTTTATCGGTTCAGTTTGAACCGATCAAGTTGTTTAAAAATCCTAAATTGTACTTTTAGAGTGTGGTTACGGTTCTTATCGGTTCTAAAAAACGATTTCATTACGGTTTTCCACGACCCGTGACCGGTCAGGAACCGATAAGAGGGTCTTGCCTGGCGATTGCCATTAAAAGGGTAAGTTTGGTTAGGACTGGCACAATGTCTGAGAAACCCAAAGAAAAACCAGGCCCACTGGTTTCAACACTGCAGTGTGTGTGGGAAGTCTTTGCCAAGGCTGACCCCACACCACCTGTAAGCTTATTGTCTAGGGGTTTGACCACCTCAATGCAGACTGCCAGATTTGTAAAATGTTCCTGCAGCTACCCTAGAAAAGAGAGTTGGTAGGCTCAGGGAAAGGGAGCCAAAAGTCCGCTGAACAGGATGGCCAGCCGGTTTGGTTCAAACCAAACCAGAAGAGTGCCCTCTGACTAGGCGAGACTTCTTGGGCAAAAGGAGATCCGACTCTGAGGTCGGTTCCAGCAAAGAGGACTAGAAAATCAGCTGGTGTGGAGCCAAAACTTTCCTCTCCAACTGCTGAAGAAATAGCCAAAGCGATCAAAATTGTCCAGTCGCTTTCCCCGTTTCCGACCGAACCGGCACCATCAGGCAGGCGCTCGGTTCGGTCGGTTCCATCGGTTCAAGATTATGATTTAGAGGAGTATTATGAACCAGAAGAGGGGGAAGAGGAGTATGTGGAAAGTGAATGTGGATTTGAAAGTCTGGATGTGCCCATTGACCCGGACATCTCCCCAGACAGATCTTCAGGAGTGTCTCCTCCTAGGCTTTCTGAGTCCCCTTCTCATTTCATGTTTTACAAAAAAGTGGCTGAAACCCTCCAGCTTCCTATGGATGAAGCTGTGGATGACCAAGAGGAGCCTGACTTTGTGGAAATGATGGATATCCCAGAGTCTAGGAGGCTATCTATTCCCTTGCATAAATCTTTTGGGAAACAGACGTTTAAAATTTTAAAGACTCCTAACACTATACCTCCTGTGGATAAGAGAATGGACAAGAGGTATGCATTGTCAGGCTCTGATACAGAGTTCCTTACACAACAATGCAGCCATGTTGGGGTAGTGCAGGCTGCAGCCTGTGACAAGGCAAATATTCCCTTGGATTCACACCCCCCCAGACAAGGACTCCAGGAGGATTGATGCCATGGCAAAGAAACAGTACATGGAAGCATCCTTGGGACTCAGGCAGGCAAATTATATGGCTTATGTTGCTAGATATCAGAAATCCAGATGGGACACTGTCATGGCTTTAGCAAAACAGGTCTCTGGTCAGCTTGCCAAGCAGCTGGAGCAGGTGGCTGCTGATGGTATTGAGGCATCCAATGTGCAATTCCATGCTTCAGTGGACTCGAATGATGTGTCATCAA
Source organism: Neoceratodus forsteri (assembly GCA_016271365.2). Classification (NCBI taxonomy): domain Eukaryota; kingdom Metazoa; phylum Chordata; order Ceratodontiformes; family Ceratodontidae; genus Neoceratodus; species Neoceratodus forsteri. The sequence goes on along the minus strand of CM057453.1, from coordinate 1,452,950,608 downwards.
GAGTCATGGCTACATCTGTGGCACTTCACAGAATGGCTTGGCTCAGATGTACTAGCCTGTCACAGGATACCCAGACTAAGGCCATGGATTTTCCTGTTGTTGGTAATTCTTTGTTTGGGGAGCAAACAGAAATTACATGAAAAATAATGATATGGGACCACCTACAGGAGTGCCCAGGCCAAAAGAAAGGCAGGCCACTCCTCAGAGGCAGCTTCCCAGGGGCAGGGGCAGGCCTTTTCACAGGCCTTTCTACCAAGCCCGGCCTCTTCTTCTGCATATGCTCAGAGGGGTTCTTTAGAGGAGAGGCAAAGGGTACCAGCAGACCTGCTTCCACCCCTCAGCCAAAACCCCTGCCAAGCAGGCACCCTGATGGGTTTGCCAGGGCCGATTCTCCACCACCTGTGGGGCAGGCTGGCTTACTTTGTCCAGGACTGGAGCTCAACATCAGACAAGTGGGTCCTGGAAGTAGTAAGCGGGACTGGTTCTCAACTTCAAAGATTTCCAAGCTGAGAACCAGATCCTTTCTACTTGCAAACCCCTCGGAGGCACTTGCCCTAGAGGCAGAGGTCTCTTCCCTCCTAGCTCTCAGAGCTGTGGAAAGGGTTCCACCCCTACACCAAGGCAAAGGGTTGTACTCCAGGTACTTCCTTATGCCAAAAAAGACAGGAGAATGGCGGCCCATCCTGGATCTCAGATACTTAAACAAGCACCTGTTAAGACCAAAATTCAAAATGGTGACTCTGGGAATAATTTTACCCTCTCTAAGGCCAGGGGACTGGCTAGTATCCCTGGACCTCAAGGATGCCTACTTCCATATTCTCATCAGAAGCTCCCATTGAAAGTACTTCAGGTTCGAGCTGCCCTCAGGCCATTACCAGTTCAGAGCAATGCCCTTCGGACTGACCTCTGCTCCAAGGGTGTTCACAAAATGCCTGGCAGTAGTAGTTGCTTCTCTAAGAAGGCAAAGGATTGCCATCTTCCACCTGGATGACTGGCTTATAGTAGGCCAGTCCCAGACCAGAATCAAGTCACACTTACAAATAACTCAGCAACTGCTCACCTCGTGAGGTTTCCTCCTGAACCTTTCAAAGTCAGTTCTAGAGACTGTCCAGCTCCTCACCTTCATAGGCGCAGAGCTAGACACAGAAAAGGCCAGAGCTTTCCTTCCCCTGGACAGGGCAAGAACCCTCATCTCTCTGGCCTCCTCATTCACCCTGCAGGTATCTCGACCTGCAAGGCATTCCCTACAGCTCCTAGGGCACATGGCTGCTTCCACAGCAGTGGTGCAGGGAGCAAGATTTCAGATGAGAGGCATTCAGTTCCATTTGAGAGCCTTTTGGTCTCAAAGGAAGGACCCTCTGACCAAATTGATACCAGTGACTCGAACCCTGATCCAGGCCCTATAGTGGTGGCAGGATCAGAGCAATCTGAGACAAGGGGTTCCCTTTGTCTCTCAGTCCCACTCCTTAATCCTTACTACAGATGCCTCCTCCTGGGGTGGGGGCTCATTTGAGCGACCTGACCACCCAAGGGTTGTGGTCTCCTCAGGAGTCTCTGCTCCACATCAATCTGTTGGAGCTCAGAGCAGTATTTCTAGCACTTCAAGTTTTTTCCAAGTCTGTTCAGAACAAAGTTATTCAGATCAGAACAGACAATACTACCACAATGTGGTACATCAACAAACAAGGAGGCACTCGGTCTATGGCCTTGTGCTCGAAGCAATGAAGTTGTGGTCCCAACACTCCTGAACACCTCCCTCACAGCAGTACACCTCCCAGGCAAGGACAATGTCCTGGCAGATGCTCTCAACAGGATATCTCAGGCCATCACGAATGGTCACTGGATCCCTTGGTCTTGGAGGTGATATTCTCCAGATGGGGCACCCCACAGATAGATCTTTTTGCAGCCCCAGACAATCACCAACTTCCCCTTTTTTTGTTGCAGGCCCCCAGTGTTGAGCTCAGTCCCCCTGGATGCCTTAGTTCTCAGTTGGGAAGGGAAGTTCCTATATGCCTTCCCCCCTTCCCTCTCCTGTTCAAAGTGCTAGTCAAAATCAGACCTCAACCCTGCAAGATGACCCTGATTGCTCCAGACTGGGCCAGACAGCCTTGGTATCCACTCCTTCTGTCCTTAGCAGTCCATCTTCCTCTGTGTCTTCCCAGGAATCACAACCTGTTAACCTGTGGTCAGGGGAGGGTTTGGTACCCGAATCTCAAATCTCTCAATCTCAAGGCCTGGCTCTTGAAGAGTTAGAGTTTGCTGATTTACACCTCTCCCAAGGCATAATGGACATTCTGAAGGCTTTTAGAAACCTTCCACCAGGGCTACTTGTAATTCCAAGTGGAAAAGATTTTCATATGGTGCCTGGAAAGCATACTTCCCCAGAGTCTGCTGATCTGCCCACAGTCCTTGATTATATGGTCCATTTAATAGCTTAGGGCTCAGACCAGCTACACTGAAGGTGCATCTGGCAGCTGTCTCTGCTTTTATCTCAGCAGGTAAGCCCTTTTCTCTTTCAGCTCACCCTGTATTCTCCAAGTTTTTCAAGGGATTGCTTCACACCAACCCCCCTTTCAGGGACCCTGCCCCTGCTTGGGACCTTAATGTTTGCATTGCTCAGCTTATGCAACCCCCTTTTGAGCCTTTGTCTTCAGCAGAGCTTAAGTACTTGACTTGGAAAACTGTGTTTCTGGTAGCCATAACCTCTGCCAGATGCATAAGTGAGTTACAAGCTTTGTCAGTGGAGCCTGATTTTAACTCCTTTCATAGAGATAAGGTGGTCCTCAGGACTAACAGGAAATTTTTGCCTAAGGTGGTTTCAGATTTCCACCTTAATCAATCTATGTCTCTTCCTGTGTACTTCACTGACCATTCCTCCTCTGGTGAGAGGAGGCTCCACAGTTTAGATGTGAAAAGAGCCCTTAGCTACTACATAGAGCATACCAAGGGTCACAGGTTTGACTCCCTCCAACTGTTCCTCACTTATGGTAAAGTTGGTAAAGGGAAACCTGCCATTAAATGATCCATTGCCAGGTGGATTGTCTCTTGTATCCAATTTTGTTATGGAAAACTGGGTAAGGTTCCACCCTCAGGCCTGAGGGCTCACTCTACCAGAGGTACAGCTGCTTCCCTGGCTGCTGCCAGGGATATTCCTATCTTAGAGATATGTCAAGAAGCTACCTGGAAAACAGTTCACACTTTTACCAAGCATTACTCCTTGGATATTCAGGCTAGGAGTGATGCTTCGGTTTAACACAACTATTGCTTCGAAACCTATTTCTAAGTAGGTTCTGTCCCTCCTCCATGGAGGTACTGCTTGATCAGTCTGCTGTCAATACAGCAAGACTTCATGTTGTTTGAAGAAAAAATTACTCACCTTAGTAATGTTGTTTCTTCTAATGGAGTCTTGCTGTATTCTGACCTCCCCCCCTGCCCCTCTCAGAACCTCTGTTTTGGGATGTGGGTGGGCAGTGGCAGTGTTGGCACTCAGTAGATGCCCACCTTTGTTGTTTCACCCCTTTTTCTTGGGTGATTTGGTGTTGTGTTTTTCATTTTTTGGGTCTCCTGACTTGAATCTTTGTTTTGGGACCAAAAAATGTGTTTTTTATGTTTAGTAGCCAGTTGGCTAGTGTAGGTTTACAGCTTCCACACAGGGCCTTTGTGAGTTTGCTCGTAAAAATCTGACAGTTTGAGTTTAAACAGCAACAGACAGAGTCTCAACCAAGCTCGAGCTCAGCGTTCCATGCCTGGCATGGAAAGTTAACTCTTTCATCTCTGGGGCAGTTCGAAGGTTGGGACTCACTGCTACTGTCAGAACACAGCAAGACTCCATTAGAAGAAACACCATTACTAAGGTGAGTAATTTTTTCTTGGTGAACTGTGGCCACGCCTGCAAACACGCTGACTGAATTGGAAGACAGGGTGCCATACCTACAAAAACTCAGATGATGGCACTATGGCCCAGATATTCAAAGTGCGCCCAAAAAGTGCGCAACAGCAGAAGCAAGTGCAAGTCCACTGCGCCCATGCGCAAGAAGCGTGATATTCAAAAATTGCGCAAGCCAAGATGCGCCTACGGCCGACGACTGAATATCGCACCACCTGCACCATAGCGCAATGAGGGATGTGAAGCTGAGCATATCTGATGCGCCATAGCGCAACAAGGGATGCTCAGCGGAGCAGTCCAGATGCACCATAGCACAACCAGGGATGCCCCCTGCAGCAGGGCAGCAATGCAGCAGCACAACCAGGGATGCAGGGGCCCACCACCCATGCCACAGATGGGCAGAGGAGCACACAGCAGAACAGACATCGTCTCCCACACCCCATGCACTGCACAACCGGGTGAGAGCTGGAATAACCACCGGCCCATGGATACCAGCAACCAACCCACAGCCGGGCCATGGTGCCCCAGAAAACCCCCTGGCAAGCTGTGACTGGCACACAAAGAGGGCCGACCACCCCATGGCACCCCATCCCACCAATGCAGAGCACACCCTGCACCACAATCACCATACACCCTTCCCAGGAGTAGCGCCCAACAGTGCAGAACACCCGATGCATGCCACCACCCCCACTGTGACAATGCAACCCTGTGCACCACAGAGCTATGCAAGGCATCCCCACCATGTGCACCCTGCTGCGGGCGGCAGGAGACAACAGTGCAACAACAGCATACACAGTGTCACCCTGCACATCCCCCCACCCCGAGGTACAGCTGAGAGACCGACCATGCGTTGCCAAATGAGGTACCTCACATGTGACAGAGCATGCCCCGGGCCCCACCTCCAGTGGTACAGCACCCTGCACACCCTCCCAAGGACACATCCCATCCCAGCACTGGCCACAACAGCCAACACAGACACACACAGTGTAACATGGAAGCATGCAACGCAGTGCATGGACAAACACCCACCCATACCCAAGGGCACACCAACACAGGGACACAGTAGCGGGTCAACCAAGTCACTGGCATGTGGCCACTGCTGACGTGTACACATGGCCAGCACCCCTACATTGCACAGGTGTGCCAGCCACCTTGCGCAGGCACTATGAAGCTGTATGCCACCAGCATGCCACCGGAGCACAGGTGACAGACACTGGAGCACATCCCCTGCAACAGACACAAGTGACAGCATGGAGGGGGGACAACAACAGCGGAGGCCACAGTGCCACTGGAGGCAGAAGTGCACCATACTGGTGATGGAAGGCAACCTGCCATTGTGCCGGGTACAGTTGTGATCCAGCATGGACAGCCACCACTGACATGCCAGCAAACTGTGCATATCACAGACATGCAAGGGCATCAGCTGCACAGGCCATGGACAGTCTGACAGGGGTGCCATGCACACAGTGCAGGCCCCGTGGACCACCGCACACAGGCATCCAGTGCACAGAGTACAACGCACAAACCACAAACAGTGACTGATCCCCCTGCCCACACCATAGGCGGTTTACCTCTGCACACACACACACACCTCCATGCGTGCACCACCCCCGACGCCATGCACACCCCTGCAGCTGAGCACCTGTAGCCCGCCGCAAATCAGAGACCACCACAGTTGTAATAACAAAATACTTATATTTAAAAGAAGTAACAAAACCTGTATACAACTTTTTACAAGAGGAGAGAAGGGCCACATAACAGGTGGGGGTGGGTAAGGGGCAGGGGTGAACATATGGGAGAGGGAAGAAGAGGTGTGAGGGTGGGTCAAAGGGGGGGAAGGTGGTAGTAGGGGCATGGAGATATTAATGTGTGCCCTGGTCCTCCTCCACATGGTGCCATCTGCTGCTCCTCCTCCTCCTCCTCATCCTATGGTGGTGGATCCTCTGAAGCAGCTCCAGTGTCTCGCTTGCCACCTGGAGCAGCTCATGAACACCCCCTCTCTATCACCTGGAGTCACCGTCCACCTAGGACGAGGGAACAGAGTCAATAAGTGTGACTGTCCAGCCCCCTGTAGCCCACCCATTGTGCATGGCATACAGCCATGTGCCACGCCCCTGTGATGGTGTGCGACCACCCACAGTGACCATGTCCACAAGACCTGCCTACCCAGGCAGCCACAGCCATGTGGACTACTGCACACACCAACCGCCTATGTCCTGCACAGTGCCACCATGGCCGTACAGTGACTTGGCTATGCAGTGTGAAGGCAGTGGCACAGCCATGTGCCCGGTGCACGCATGGACCACCATTGACGCACTCCCAGACATGCAGTGCCACTGGACAGTGCTGACTGTAACAAGCTGCGTGCATGGCAGTGGTGTCAATGGATGGTGGCCATGCCCCACTGCCCGCCCAGTTATACAGCATGCAATAGTAATCATGGATGTAAGGCACTCACCATCATCAGGCTGGTCCACGCGCTGCTGACTGCCATTATCCCTTCTGCCCTGCTGCTCCTCCAGGCAGCGCCTCTGGTCTCTGGCCTGCCGGCGTTCTTCGGTCCCTACGGTGCAAACATGGAGAGAGGAACATCAGTACAATCCGGTAGCAAAGTCCTCCCCCACCCCCATGTGTGTGCAATCCCGCACGGCCACACCCATTGAACCCACATCCTGATACCACCACCACGGCCAACACTGGATGGCCCCCCCATGTGTCTGACACATGCAACCGTGATAATCGTATGGACAATAATAGTGTATGGATGTGGCACCTACCTGTCTGTGGCACCGTACCCCTCCTGGCACATGCCCGTAGGTGGGCAAGCAGGTCCAGTTCCCTGCGCCTCAGGTCCCCGTAACGATGGCGACACTGCTCCGCAGTGTGCCCCATACCGGTGGCCTCCTCCAGAGCGTCTGACACCTCCTGCCACACCGCAGTCCTGGCCCTGTCCAGGGGTGCATCTCCATACAAAGCCCCAGCATGGGGCTCAACTATTGCCACCATGTTGGCTAGCTCAACCTGGTTCCACATTACCGCACACCCTCCGTGCCATCTCTTCAGTGTGGTGGAATCAAAATGGCACTCAGCAGCGTGGTCCTGCCATGTGCAGATGCTGCATGGTACAGCACTGCCATTCCCTATCATGTTGTCACCGAACAGCGTGATAGTGGTGCACCCATGCCTGACGCATGGCACCTAGGGGACAAAGGTTGGGCACAGGGTCAAGGGTCTCTGGCGCACAGACAGCCACAGTGTGATTGGAGCCCAATGCGTGTAGCATGATTGGGTGCCTGTGTGCCACCTTCTGTAGTGGCCTACAGCACTTTTTGCCCCAGTGCGCTTACAACGCCCCAGTGCCAAAGCGCCATGTATGAGAACAGTGCAGTAGCGCCACTGGCACAATGGTGGCCGTGCCCTGCATTGCGTCCCACACACAGCACATCAGCAGCATGGCAGGCGCCTGCGTCATCAACCCGGGCATGCACAGTTAGGTGTGTACTGCGCATGTCAGAGAACTGCACCCTTGGCTCAGCACATTCAACACAATTGCGCAAAGCGCAACAGTGCGATATTCAGCCGGCATATGCAAATCATCTAATCAGCCATTCAATGGCGCAATCACTGCATTTGCATCCACTTAAAAATGTGCCTTGCCTCATTTGCTTGGGTTGCGCTATAAAAATGCGACATTGGGCTGCACTGGCCATAGTCAGTTACTGCAGTCTATTGCGGTGAGTTGCATGCTGTTTGAGAGTGTGGACTGTGGTGTTTGGGACATGCATGGGACTGCACAGTCACAGGTAACACCTGTCATTCTCACAGGATGAATCATGACCGATCGTGTGGTGGAGGAAGAGGAACAGAGTCGTGGGAGGAAGAGGAGGCCAAACTTCACAAAGGCAGAGACAGATGCCCTGTTTGAGGCCTACCTTGACCAGGAGCTGCTGCTCGGTGGATGTCAGGGAACACCACAGGCCCATGCTGCTGCATGGGAGGAGGTGGCACGTGCTGTCAACCTGCATGGCAGCCACCAGCGCTCCATGCAGGAGTGCAAAAAGGAGATGGTCATGGACAGGCGGAGAATTAAAGAGAAGGTGGCTGCCATCAGGGCAGCATGGTCTGCGACCGGTGGGGAACAGCCGGCGGTGCAACACCTGACCCCACAGGAAGAGCAGGTTGCTGGCAGTGTGCAGCGTTGCGCCATTCAGGGTGTTCCGGGTGGTGGATTCCAGATGGATGGTAGCCTGTCACTGCATGGTAGGTCATGGTCTGTCAATTGGGGGGGTCTCCAACTCTCTTCTGTATTTATCCATTTTGCATAGTGATATGTTGTATTTTTCTCATTAATTAATTTTTTAACTGGCTGGGTCATCCATGGTGGAAGGGCATTTTTTGCCCCATCATATTTATTTGTAATCGGTACATATCTCTGGACCAAGTTTGTTAATTTGTTTGCTAGTATGTCCCACATTCCAACAACAGACTGATTTCCAAAATCTAATTTCCAGTCCCATGCAGCTAATTCATGTCTCATTGTATCAAAATTTGCTAGATTGTATCTATGAAATACTGTTCTGCCCTTCCTAGTTCCCAATGTACCGGCGTACTGGAAAATAATCGTAGAATGGTCACTGGACCCCAGTGGGGGATTTACATTACAATTTATAATATTCTTACCGAGGTCACTTAACACTAAATCCAAGATATGATTTCCCCTGGTATTTGAAACAACATATTGGTCCATCCCAGCTAGACTAAAGGTTTCTAGATATCTGGATTCTATACTTGAACTGGCTTTCAGTACATCCCATCTTATGCCGGGGAGGTTGAAATTCCCTACCAGTACAACATTCCCAACTAGGGACAAATGATTAATAAAAGCTACCATATCATCTTCCTCCTTTATCTTGGTAGATAGGGGCCTATACAGCACACCCAAAATAATCAAAGCTGCTCGGGGGGAACTAATCTTAACCCAGAGGACTTCTAAGTTCGACCATCTAGTTAGGTCTATTCTTTCTGTAGAGATGTTTTTAGCAACATACACAGCCACCCCTCCCCCCAGTTAGGGACCTGTCTTTATTATAAAAACTATACCCTTGGATTTGCTTATCCCAAGTATCCTCCGGTTGCAACCCTGTTAATTAAATAATATGGCTTGGAGCTCATCAAATTTACTATTTAAACTCCTTGCATTAATAGACATGAAATTCTGCGCTGTATGTGTTTCCTCTGAATTTAATACCCCCACATCCCCCCTTCTATGAAGTTTAATTATTGATAGAGGATATGAGTTTATGCCTGTTTTTCTTTTTCTTTCTTTTATATATGTATATATTGACTTTGAGTGACAACTGACAACTAATAAAGGGAGGGAGGGTGGGCAGAGGGTGACTGTGAAAGGCAGAGATACTAAACAAATCTTTTTGCTCAGTATTTACAAAGGAAGAGGGGGAGGTACCTAAAACAAACAGTAGAAACACTCTGGATACAGAAGTTGATACCAGCCCATTTACAGAAGAAAGGGTTCTGAAAGAACTCTTAAAACTGAAGGTGGACAAAGCAATGGGGCCTGATGGGATTCATCCCAGAATTCTAAAAGAACTAAGGGTAGAACTAGTGACACCACTGACTACCCTCTTTAACAAATCATGGGAGGATGGGGTGGTACCCGAGGACTGGAGGAGGGCAGATGTGATTCCCTTCACAAAAGTGGGAGCAAGGCAGAAGCAGGAAACTACAGACCTGTTAGTTTAACCTCAGTGGTAGGGAAAATGATGGAATCACTTGAAGGAAAGAATTGTTAAATATCTAGAGGCCAGAGGGGCACAGGACCCAAGGCAGCATGGATTCACAGCGGGAAGGTCATTCCAGACAAATCTGATAGATTTCTTTGACTGGGTGACCAAAGTAGTTGATCAGGGAGGGGCTGTAGACATGGCCTACCTAGACTTTAGCAAGGCATTTGACACAGTTCCACACAAAAGATTAATATACAAGTTAGCCAGACTGGGAGTGGGTCCCAAGATGACAGCCTGGGTAAAGAATTGGCTGGAGAATAGGACACAGAGAGTAATAGTAAATGGAGTCCACTCTGAAAAAAGGGGGGTTAGTAGTGGGGTACCGCAGGGTTCAGTATTAGATCAGTCCTCTTCAATGTCTTTATAAGTGACATGCAGAGGGACTGAAGGAAAGTATGTCTCTTTGCAGATGACACAAAGATCTGCAACAGAGTTGATGCACAGGGTGGGGTGGAAAGGATGAGAAGGGACTTGGCAAGGTTAGAGGAATGGTCAAATGTATGGCAGCTTAGATTCAATGCTAAGAAGTGCAAGGTAATGCACCTGGGAAACAAAAACCCAGAGGAAGAGTACACAATGGGGGTGAGATACTAACAACAACAAAATGGAAAGGGACCTGGGGTAGTCATATCAGATGACCTAAAGGTGGGCAAGCAATGTGAGAGGGCAGCAAGGAGGGCTGGGGGATACTGGGATGCATAGGGAGAGGCATCACCAGTAGAAAACAGGAAGTTATTATCCCTCTGTACAGACAGCTGGTGAGACCCCATCTGGAGTACTGCGTGCAGTTCTGGAGACCCAATTCGCAGAAAGACATAGACAGGATGGAAGCTGTCCAGAGGAGGGCAACTAAAATGGTGCAGGGTCTGCACCGGAAGACATATGAAGAGAGACTTAAGGAGCTTAATATGTATAGCCTCGAGGAAGGAGAGGGGGGACATGATAGAAACTTTCAAGTACCTCAAGGGAATCAACAAAGTCCAAGAGGGTAGCATCTTTCAAAAAAAGAGGTGTGCAAGAACAAGGGGGCACAATTTGAAGATAGAAGGGGGGGCTCAGAGGTAATTTAAGGAAGTATTTTTTTCACAGAGAGGGTGGTGGATGTATGGAACGGCCTTCCAGAGGAGGTTGTGGAGTCACAAACAGTGGTGGAATTCAAGCATGCATGGGACAGTCATAAGGCCATTCTAGGGGTTGGGGGTAGGAAGAAGTAGGCTGCTGGTTAACTAGGATCTGCAGCTTATCCATCAGGTAGGGAAATGGGCAGACTGGGTGGGCCAAGCGGTCCTTATCTGCCGTCAAATTCTATGTTTCTATGTTTCTAACTGTATTTTCCTAGAGATTAAGATAGCAAGGAGAGCTATCACCTTGGGGAAAACATAGATGTTTAATAAGTTACCTTGATACCGTTTATTCAGATTTGGATAGAATATGTATTTGTATTACTGTTAAGAACTGTGTGCCAATCAGATGACAGAATTCTACAAGTAGTAAAACAGAACAGTAAGCACTATCTGATATTTAATAAACATGAAGTTATAAAAAAAATTATATATTTCAGAAACCAAGTTACTGCTTTTTACAGTTAAATAATACAAAAGAGCCTGAGTCAGAAAAGGAAACAAGCATTTGTCAGTGCCGAATGTTGCTTGCTTGTATGTGTTGTTTAGGTATTTGGAAGTCATTGGAGTGCAAATATTAAAAATTCACGAACTTACGAGCGTGCGTAGGAACTGCGCAACGCACACTCGTAAAACAGTCATTTATAGGAATTTTTTCACCAAATTTTCAACATAGCCATTTAAGACCTCTGCTCATGAACATTGTCACTGTGATTTTCTAAATGTGTCCCATACATTGATTTAGCATACCGACTGCGCCATTGTGTGCTAAATGGGCGAAAGTTATGTTTTAGGTGAGATGTGAAAATGACAGCTATACAGCTCATAAGGAGGTATGGTAAAATGGCAATGTTGAAAATCTGGGTGAAAATATTGAAAAATTCATGAACTTGCGTGTGTGTGGGAACTGCGCAGCATTAAAACAGTCATTTTAGGAATTTTTAGCCAAATTTTCAACATAGGCTTTTAAGAGCCCACCTTATGAACACTGGCAGTGTCATTTCATTAATGGGTCCCGAAGGTGATTTTGGCGTGACCACAAAATCACCTTCGGCATGATTAACGCCATGATAGTGCAAGAATTCATGAGGACGGGTCCCAAAAACCCCATGTTGAAAATTTGGGCCCAAAATTCCCAAAAATGCCTGAGCTATGCAACAAAGTTGAAAAAACCCTATTTATTTCATTACACAGCTTACCGGCATTTCCTCAGTTTGTGGTCGGCTTTGAAGAGTGCAGACGTGTTCCTGGTCCACCGATCATCGTGCCGAGCTCCAGGGGTAAGTATGGGTTGGGGGGGGTGTGGGGAGGCAGGGTGCACAGTGGGTGGGTATGGTTTGTTGGGGGGCAGGGAGACGGCGAGGGAACGTTTTCTTCTTTACAGGTTTTTTTTATTAAGACAACGCTGGATGTTTGCCACGCTGGGGTGGGCTCCCAGTGTGGCAGCTGGAAAGGCTGTTTCGGGGAGCTGGAACCCATGGGGGATTGGGCACCCCCGTCGGCCATAACAAGCTTTGCCACGCTGGGGTGGGCTCCCAGCGTGGCACCTGGAAACTTTTGGGGGGGTGTGCAGTTAGGCAGCCGATGGGGGATTGGGCATCCCCATCGGCTATAACAGTTTTTGCCACGCTGAGATGGGCTCCCAGCGTGGAACCCGGACAGCTTTTGTGGGGGGGCATGGAACTGATGGGGATTGAGCACCCCGTCGGCCATATAGTGTGTGCGTGGAGGGGAGCATCAGCATGCAATATGGCTATGCAGGTGGTGGGGGAGATCTCTGCTCACTGAAGCGGAGCTCTCCCTTTAAACTGTATGCCACTGCATTTTCAACTGCTGCCATAGACAACTGCAGCAGTGATTGGGGAACTGGGGCCGAGCCTGCAAACACACTAACTGAATTAGAAGACGGGTGCCACACCTCCGAAAACTTGGATGATGGCACTGTTTTTTGCACATGCGTGCAAGCAACATAAAAAGGAGAAATGAAGTTGGTGACGCACAGAATTACTCTGTTTTACTTGTATCTATCACTTCCTCTTTCTCAATGGTTTTTCAGATTACTTTAACAGTAACATACTATAGTAACTGTGTAGTTTTAATCGCTTTTCTCACTCTGTGTAGTCTGCTGCAGCCGAGATTCTGAAGTCTGTGGGCAAGCAGAAGAAAATGTCAGGTCAGACCCTTTAGACGTCACAGCACAGGCAGGCACTGGCAGACTGGTTGGTTTCCTGTAATTCTGTTTATTTTGTTTTTGTAAATTTTTGAAAAAAATGCCTGCTAGCTCCACACTAGCCCATAGGACTTTTTTGTAACAGTATAGACTGGGACCCTGGACTGTATGGCGGCCTCTATATATTTTTTCTTTTTTTGTTTAATTTTTTGCCAAACTGCCCACTAGTGCCACTGTACCACGCTAACCTTTAAAAGCTCATTGTGTCTTACAGTGTGAGGCAGGGTCATCTGGGCCTCTGTGGTCACTTGTATTTTTTTATTTGTTAATTTGTGGCCCAAAATGCCCACAGATACCTCCCACTAGCACTTAAATGTCCCTTATGTCCACTAGTATCACACTAGCTAGCCCTTAAAATGACTTTTTCCAGAACAGTTGGATGCTGTGAATTCTCTGGACTGTGTGGTCAGTACCTCCAGCTTCCACTAGCCCTGAAGTGCCCACAACAGACAGTACCTAAAAGGACTTTTTCTAGTAAAGTATGTCAAACTGGGACTCTGGACTGTGTGGTCAGGAGCCTGGCTGTCTCTCCTGCCTGCTTACAAACTATATTATTTATTTATTTTTTGCCAAAATGCTCGCTATCCAACACTTGTACCAAGTAACCCTGAAATGCCCACCACATATTGTACCCTAGTCAGTCCTTAAAAGGATTTTTTCTAGTAAAGTATGTTAATATGGGATGCTGCTGGACTGTGTGGCCTTGCTGGCCTGAGCTGGAGCCTGGCAAAAAAAAAAAAACTCTCTTTCTTTCCCTCTCTCTCTCTATATATATATATATAATGTGTATGTTAATTTTAATTTTCTGGCAAAAAATGCACACTATGCCAGTATGTGTCCACTGCTGCACTTGCACCAACTAGGCTACCACCAGCAACACAAGTAGCCTTCCCTGGCACTGCTGCCCAGTACCACACTAGCTTTAGTACAGTAGCCATTAAAAGGGCTTTTTTTCCTATTACAGTATTAGTGGACGATTGGATGATGGATCTAACTGGTGATGATGAATGACTCTGCACTGTATGTGTGTGGGAGGCCAGGCCTGGACTCACTATCTGCTGCCTGCTGCCAGTGCCTTGCCACCTCACATATATCATTTTTTTTATTTTTTCGGCCAAATAAATTGCTCACTCCACTACAACAACTGATTCCTTAAGAAAAGGGCTTTTTTAACAGTAATCCTCACGATTGTCTTTATAAATTTCTTCAGACTTCTAGCACAGATGACAAACAACAACTCCTGTCTCTCCCTCTCTCTCTCTCTCTCTAATGACTCAATGACTGTCTGACTGCATTGCGCATATACCATGCAGTCAGCCAGTCACATGATGATTCAGTCAGCACTCACATGGTGGTATATACCACCTGGACTCCTGGGAGTTGTAGTTTAGACTTTTGGGGGCTCATCATGGGGATGTTAGAGGAGAGAGAGAGAGAGAGAGAGAGAGAAAGAGAGAGAGAGAGAGAGAGAGAGAGAGAGAGAACCAGAGTGGAGGGGTGGAGGACAGAGGACTCACTGTAGCATGCAGGGCAGAAGCAGCGCAGCTGCTGGCATGCTGAGCGGTGCCGCGGAGGAGTGGAGTGTTCAGCCTGGCCCCACAGGAAAAGGACAGCAGTTGGACTCTTTCTTGGAGACGGCGCTCCCGGAGCCCAGGACCTGGAGGAGTACAGGACTGTCTGCAGGACTCCAGGGGCGGAGCGGAGGAGGTGCCGACTGCCAAGGTGGGTGTTTCAACTGGTCATGGTCAAGGAGGGTTGGTCTGTATGTGATCCTTCTGTCAATCTTTGGCTGGTGCTGGCACAGGTAGGTGGGCCATAGCCCCACGGCAGGCAACAAACCCCCCTCCCTCAGCCCCCCAAACCAACCAGGAGCGCTGAGGTGGAAGGGGCCGTTACGGCCAGGCAGCAAGCATCTCCACTGCCAGCACCTCCAGTCCACTTCCCGTCCTGTCTTATTAATTTGCGTGCCGCATGGAGGAAATAAAAAAAAAGCTCAGACAGTGCCTCATGTAACCCGGGGCCATTTACAAGACACCTGGGGCACTGGCCCCTCTGGCCTCAGGTTAATGATGCCCCAGACCAAGGTGTGCTTTAAACCTGTAAATTTTCTTCATCTGAAGTTTATTCCCACACTCTGTGACAAACTTCCAGATAATGCTCTTTCCCTGAGGCCTCGATGGGGAATGGGTGATTGGTGCCCAGGCTCCCCCCCCCGACTGAAAGAACTCCTTCGGAGCCAATAATGGGATCGCCAAATCCCATTCAGGCCCTCTTTACACCCTGGAACAACAAGGGGTCGGGGGTCTGAGACCCCATGGGCGGGGGGGTGAGATCGGGGAAGCAGTCTCAGTGGACACAGGCAGGGATTGGGGAGGCCAGGGGTGGAGTGGTGGTAGGGTGGTATAAGGAGCCACAGACAAGCTGCTGTCTCTTTTCCCTTGCACCCTCCAAGGCAGTAACAACATGCACATGGTTGCGTTCAAACAGAGTCACATGGCGTGCGCAAGTTCAGGCCCAGTCGGAGTCAGGCATGACAATGGCCTAGGTGGCCATAAGAAGAGATGAAGTGGAGCAGAAAGAGAAGCTCAGGAGTGGGGGTGAGAATCGGGAGTTGGAGCATAGCAGGAAAGTGAAAAATAAGAAACTTTTGATTGAGTTATTACCGGGGAGGTGCTGGGTTGAATCCCACAGAATCGGGGTAGCTGGCTGAGCGAGGATACTCCTCCAGGGGTCCTGGTTGGGAAAGCACAGGGCCGGGGGTAGTTTAAAAAAAAAAAATATATATATATATAGTAAGGAGTTAGGGGGTTGCACTAGCAAGGCAGACCACACAGAATTAGGACTGCAAATTGATTGGACTAGGGGCAGTGGGGCCTTGAGAAAAAGAAAGGCCCCTAGGATTAATATCCAATACAGTGCCTGGTGGCATACTCAGACAGCACCAGATAAATAAAAACGGAAATAAATAAAGGATTGAAATCAATGCTAGTTAAAGGGGCAAAGTCTGGGGAATCTGCAGTTTCTGGTTTGAGGCCACCAATCTCTAGTGCATAAGGGGATTAGCTGGGGAGTGGAAAAAAATTTTTTATTATTTAAGCAGGTCTGGTGGCAGAGGAGTTGCAAGGTAGCACCAGTTGGATTGGGAAGGCAGAGTAGTTGAAGGGTAGTGCCAGTGCGGTTTCGAAGACAGCGTATATAACAACAACAAAATAAAAACAGAGGACAATGGCAGGTAGGGGGAGCAGATCAAGTCAAAGCCATGTGGCAGTACTAGCCCAGCTGGAGAGGATGGCAGAAAGAAGGGGAACAGTATGGCTCAAGGCATGCTTGGACACACCAGCAAACCATCAGCAAGGTTGGAACGATCAGAGACCATGGCCGATGGCACCGCCAAAAGGTAAGAGAAATAAGCCAAATAAAGGGACATGGGCCTGGTTGCGGGTATTGGCAGGGCATCCTCTGATCCCCAGTGGGGGGACAGTAACTCTGAGGAAGGCAGACACCCAAGGAGCCCGAGGAGTAACCCCAGAGGGACTCAGCCAGGGAAAAAGCCAGGAAGGAATGGGCCAGGGTGGGAAGGGGAGAACTCATGGGGGTAAGCTTCCCAGAAGAACAGATAGCAAGATGGATGTCCCCCCCCCACCTGTGGGTCCAGGTAGGCCATGCTGCCCTAGGCGCCCATTGCCTAAGAAGCCCAAAGGGCAGTATAGCACATCCTCAGAAGAGGAAGAAAGGGAGCCCCATGGGCGGAAAAAAGGGAAGAGCCAGAGAGACCGGTTGTTACTCTGCAGACCCCGTCCAGGTCCTCCCAGGCCTCGCGGGGACTGGCCATGGCCAGAGCCTCCTTTACTGAAGAGGCCCTAAAAGGAGTAAGAGTCATCTTCAGATGAAGAACAGGGCAAGCCAGAGGTGCCGGTGGGGGTGGAGAAGCCCAGAGGTAAGAGTCCTTGCCCGGCCCCGCTCAAGGTTTGAAAGATTCTGGCCGTCGCCGGGGTCAAGTAGCAAATCAGAGAAGCAGCCTATTGAGGGTGAGACTCATGCCAAGGAGGCCAGTAGTGTTTTCTGATTTAGAGGAAGGGGGGACCATGATGGCAGAGGTATTAGGGGCACTGAAGAACCTGGCTACTAGATTGGCAGGCTCAGGGAAAGGAAGCAGTACAGGAGAGGGAGGGGAGAAGGGGCAGTGCTAAAACATCCATACTCCACTGCGGAGGAGGAGGAAGTAGGAGCACACCTGTCAGACTAGATTAGAGCAGCAATCCCCAGGAGAGAATATGAGGATATTTTCACCCTGTTGCATAGTGGAGGGGAGGAGGAAAAGAAAGAAGAGGACAAGAAAGATAAGAACAAAGAAAAGAGGCAGTAGGTGGAAAAGAACTTCAAGAACTGGTTGGCAGGGTACTTGATATACATGTACGTTTTGTGTCAGGAGAAGCCAGAGCTCAGCTGTGGGCTTCTTAGTCACTGGGCACAAGGGCATGACACAGGGAGAGATTAAGGAATTGGGAAGGCGGAAATCACAGGTGTTCAAAAGATATGTATGGCCGCACATGCTTTAACTTGTTTTTATTTATTAAACAGATTGGAGGGGAGCTAGGAGATGGGTGTGGATATGTGGGGACTCTTTCATTCATTGGGTGACTGCCCAGGAGCAGTCCCGATCTGGGGGACCAGTACTGAGCTTTAGTGATATCCTTGTGGAGGTGCAATGGATGGGGCACAGGGGTATGCATGGGATCAGTTTGTTCCCAAATTGCAGGGAGAGAGTCGGAGGGATACACATCCAGATATCCTGGTCATCCACCTGGGAGGGAATGACTTGGGTATAATGAAGTCCATAGCATTACAGCACAACACAAAGGAAGACATAGCCATCATCCAGCGCAACATGCCAGAGATTAGAATAATATGGCCACGCATCATTCGGAGACAACATTGGCAAGGAGAGACCAAACGCAAGGGTCGGACAAAACTCGGATGAAGATTAATGGAGAAATGGGGACATTCATGGCCTGACTGCCTGGATGTGTCATAAAGCACAACCACATTACAGTGACATCTCAAGAGCTGTATCAGAAAGATGGAATACACCTGTCCGATGTAGACATTGACTGATTTTGCAGGGACATTCAATTACTTATAACCCAATACTTAGAGGAATGGGCAAGGGGATATGGGGGGGGGACCTGATGGGGAGTCTCGGAGGTAAGGTAAGGGTATATGACATGCTGTGGGGTACCTGACGGGGATCAGGTTGGTGGCGGATAGGGAGTGTCTCCAAGGTTGACTAAGGGTGAGTCAGGTTAGCCCAACTCAGAAGTGGAGGAAAAGGGGGTCCTTCAGCACCCAGCATGGAAACGGGGCTTCTCTTTTGGGTGATCTCAGGGGGAACCTGGCCTGCACCCAGCATGGACAGGCCAAGGTCATCGGATAATGCCCTTGGGTCATGCCGGGTCTGCAGAGGAGGGTGCGCTGTGTCGGGCCCCTGAGAGTGGGTTTCCCATGTTGGAGGTCAGCGATCTCCAGGTTCAGAGAAAGGAAAGAAGGCAGAGGGCCATGCCTAGTATGGAGGGCACTAGGCCTCTGGCCCTGATGGTCTGACCCCCTTTAAGAGCCCAGCAGCCCACAGCCCTGCCAAAGTGGGACAGGCAGCAGGCGGGATTGATTCCTCCCTTCACATGTAGGGGGAGGGGGGGGTGGATATGAACCTTGAGAGGCCCTTGACACATGTCTAGTTTGTATTAGAATTGGATTTAATAAACATATAGCTGTAGCCATTGAAATCTCAAACTGGTGTGTTTATTGTCTCCATGGGAAATTCGGAGGGGGGTGGGGATAGGTGAGAACTGGACAAGCAATGATCCTTCCCCGAGGCCTCAATGGGGAATGGGTGAATTGTCTCAGGGCCCCCCACCCCGAAAGAACTCCCACAGAGACAAGAACATGATCGTCGAATCCCACTCAGGCCCTCCTTGCACCCTGGAACAATAAAGGGTTGGGGGTCGGAGACCCCATGGGTGGAGGGGTGATCGGGGGGGCAGTCTCAGTGGCTACAGGCAGGGATTGGGGGGCCAGGGGTGGAGAAGTGGCAGAGCCATATAAGGAGCCACAGACAAGCTACAGTCTCTTTTCTCTTGCACCCTACAAGGCAGGAACTCACTCAAAAACATAGTGTGAGAACACTGCCCTCTACTGAGGGAACTGCCGGAAGGGGGTTGCAGAGGATTTTTCCCAGTTTTTCCTGCTAAACAGGTTTTTTCCTGGGTTTTCACCTCTGCCAGACTAGTTTTGGATTTGACCACTTGTTGGGGGGTAGCAATATTGTCACAGTCTTTGTAAATGGATAGGGAGTGTCTCTCAAGTTTGGCTAAGGGTGAGTCGGGTTAGCCTGGCTTAGAAATGGGGGAAAGGGGGGCCTCTAGTGCCCAGCATGGAATGGGGCTTCTCTTTCGGGTGATCTCAGGGGGAACTCGGCCTGCGCCCAGCATGGACAGGCTGAGGCCACTGGATAATGCCCCTGGGTCACGCTGGGCCTGCAGTGGGGGGGCCCACCACCTCGGGCCCCTGAGGGATGGCTTCCCATGGTGGAGGTCCACGATCTCCGGGGTCAAACAAAGGGAAGAAGGCAGAGGACCACACCCAGCATGGAGGACACTAGGCCTCCGGCCCTATTGGTCTGACTCCATTTATGAGCCCAGCAGCCTGCAGCCTTGCCAAAGGGGGCATGCAGTGGGCGGGACTGATTCCTTCCCTTCATGGGGGGGAAAGGAGAGGGTGGGGACATGAACCTGGAGGCTCCCAGATGCGCATGTCTAGTTTATATTAGGAATTGGATTTAATAAACATATGGCTGTGGCCATTCAAATCCCAAACTGGTATGTTTATTGTCTCCAAGGGAAATTTGGAGGGGGGGATAGGTGAGAACTGGACAACCAATTGTAACTCCTAATGAGCTGCTTATCACACCAGGCCACATGGTACACTGAGGGAGATTATCATGAGGACTAAAGAGCCTGTTAAAACAGAGATTTTTCTAACTTTATTAACGGTCATGGAAAACCTGCACTACTCAAGATGGACAAGTACACGGTTAGCTGCACTAGTACTGGTCAATTTGTACTATGCCCTGGGCTAGTAAAGCAATATTAAAATCAACCCCTGCTTCTTCTATCAGGAGCAGCCTAAATCCTGCCATAAATGAAGATCCCAAACACATTTCAGCAATGCTTGTGATATCCCTGAATGTAGGCATTGCCTTGAGTATGGTCACTCTGCACAGGCCTGCACTAATATGTTCTGTTGTAACCTCTGTGAGGAGAAGGACCACTCATACGTGTGTTGCCCATGGGCCTCACACAACAGGGATGATGGCCTATCACAGGAAATTTTGGTTACTAGGGCACAACAGCAAGGGGCAACACAGAGCTCTGAGAAACATCTTGCTGCTATACAAAAAGAACAGTCTGGTTCTATTGATATAGTTACAAATGAGCCCCCCTCCAGTCAAGGTGGTGGATGCACCTGTTGACACAACCTTGGTTTTGGAGATTGTGCTCGTCACCCCACCCCCACCCCAAAACACATACTGATGTACCTGAAACTGCTGTGCCTGAAGAAGTACAGGAAACCTCAGAAAAAAAGAGGAAAATTGCCTTTTAGCACACCAGTAATGCCTCCCGTGAGGTTATCAGCTGGTAAAAAGAAAGGCCAAAGAATAGTCAGTCCAAGGGGAAAGGACCAAAATCTCCAAAAGGTGCTAAAAGTGTGGCCCCTGTACCTGTAACTGTTGGTACATTTAGAGCTACTGCACCAGCAGGTAAACAGTGGGGAGATACTGAGGAGGAAAACAAGGACTGGTGCATCCTCCACCTCATCCTCATTTAAGTTCTTCTCTGACCAGGAGGACTCTCGGTCAGAAACTTGGACCCTGAAGAGAATGAGATAGATATCTCGGTCACAGGAAAAATAATCTCATCATGTTGAGTGCACTCTGATGTCTTGCCCTCTTAATAATCATTATGTCATCTACCATGGAGGTTACCTCCATTAATGTTAATAGCATCAAGGGTTACGGAATCGCTGTATTTTCTGCACTACAGTCTTGCATAAGTGAAATCATTCTGTTGTAAGACACCAGGATTAAAGTCTCTTTCAAATTATCCTAGGCAACCAAACAGTGGTGCAAAGGTGTTGCCTTCTGGTCATCAGGGTTTTGATCAATGTGACACACTGTCTGTTTTTTTGAATGATCCTGCATTTTGGCTCTCTAGGCTGGTTGAGATACATCCAGGAAGGGCCTTGATGCTGGATGTTTCCTACCATGCAACTAGGCTGTGGATCATTAATACCTATGCCCCACAGACAAAGGCTCTTCATACAGCCATATTCCAGGAAATCCACCCACACTTGCTGATTTCTCGTATTTTGATCGGGGGGGGGGGTTATAATTATACAATGGTGCATACAGACTGGATTAAAAACAGATGAGATGTTCTGTGAATTGAACTCATTGAAATCCATAAGTGTAACTGCAAAATTACACAATGCATACCGATGGAGACATGACACTGGGGGTAACACCTATTTTAGAGGGGGGTTTATTCCACACATATTGACTGTCTTTGTCACCCAAACTGTCATTGTCAGTTCTGCAGAAACGGTAAGTATGAGATTTGCCAACCACAGAGCAATCCACATGTCTATTACCAGGAAAAATTCCTCAATTAGTAGAAAGAATGGTTGGCAGATAAATAGCTCATTATTGCCAAGTAAGGTAGCCCAGAAAACAATTGAACAAGGTATGGGGTACCCTGGTGTCAGTCTTATGTTTATAGTTTATTTATTTATTGGGAATTCAGAATTAACACCTTTGAGCCATAGGATCTTTTTGGAAGGCTATGCCTGTAGTTCAGTGGACAAGCAGCCAGCCACTCCCCCTTCCTGAGCTATATAAGCAGTTCCTCTGAGCCTCTCTCTCAAGTACTTTTTCTTTGCAGCCGGAGGCTCTGTCGGTCTGTCCTTTGCTGCTGGCTGGGGCCTACCCCCCCCACCATCTTGTTGTTTTGGTTTCTGCTTGTTTCTGCTGGAGTCTGTTGTCTGTTCTCCTGCATTTGGTTTGTATTTTGGCTTCTTTGTGTTGTTTGTTCTGTCTTCCTCTGATTTGTGTGTTTTTTGTTTTGCCTTCTTTTTGGGGGCTTCTGTTTCAAAACTCCTTTGGTGGGATATTCAGACTGCACCAGGCTGTGCTGCAACCCTGGGCGCAGCTCAACTGGGATGCACCAGGGCATTGACAGGGTGATATTCAACAGTGCTGCGCCATGGCTCAGCACCGTTGAATATCACTTCGTGGCCACCCATGTTGCGCATGGTGCAGTGGCACTGTGCCAGCGCAAGTGGTCCAGGGAGGAGCAGGGGGATGCGCCAGCACAAGTGCTGTTGCGCTAGGTGCAGCAACAGTGATATTCAGCAGTGGACATGCAAATGGGGCCATAATGCATGCAAGGCACAAATGGGGTCATTTGCATGTCATCATGGCCCCATTTGCATGCAGGTGCACAGATCTCTGGCAACTTGTGTCTGGCGCCCTGCCAGGCAGCAGCCAACAGGGAACGGCCTCACCCACCCCTCACCGGCAACGCACTCCAGCCCGATCGTGGGCTGTAATATGTATTACTCTCCCTGGTGGTCCAGTGGACCCGATCCCTCAGCCCGATCATGGGCTTTCAATATGTTAATATCCCTGGTGGTCCAGTGGACCCAATCCCTCAGCCCGATCGCGGGCTTTCAATATGTTAATATCCCTGGTGGTCCAGTGGACCTGATCCCACAGCCCGATCGTGGGCTTACAGTAATTGGAATAACCCTGGTGGTCAGCGGTAGCCCCTCTCAACCCACCCACTCAGTCCGCCACCTTGCTCCTCCCCGGTCAGCGGCGGGCCTTGGCCTCCGCCCGCGGCCATCACGCCCGACTGACAGGCGTACAGTATGGCTGTATGCACATTGGTCCAAGCTGACCAATGGGCATACCGAACCATGCTGTACTAAATCTAATATGTGAATGAATAGATTCATTCGCATTTTTTGAGACTTAATGTGGTACAGTACGGTCTGCATGCCCACATTGTACGCTGCGGACCAATGGGCGTCTGCACTCCGCCAGTATGCTGTCAGTCGTGAGCAGCTGGGTGGCTTGCAGGCAGGTGCTTGCCACCACGCCCTGACTGGGGTGGGGTGGTGGGACTGGGTGGGTGGGTTGGTAGGGGGTACCGCTGGACCACCAGGGTTATTCCAATACTGTAAGCCCACAATCGGCCTCGAGATCGGGTCCACTGGACCACCAGGGATGTTTGCATAATGAAAGCTCACGATCGGGCAGAAGCGACCGTGATGGGCGGTGCGCTGGCCTCGGCGTGGCCACCTACAGCTGGCAGGTGCCCGTGGTTGCCCTGCAACACGGCAGCTCACACCTGGTGGGTGGCCAGCTGTTGCTTCTTTTCTTTTGGCACAACTGTGTGTGGCGCACGTAGGGGTTGTGCCTATCCTCAGCACATCCTGGGCTGAATATCGATGTGCGGGCATGCATGGGCACGCCTCACTTCAAAGCCAGAGATACATTACTGATGTGCCCCAAGCGCCAGGCACTTCCTCTATTTGAATATCGCTGGTGCATCAGTGGGTTGTGCATGGCACAACCTTTGTTGCGCCATGTGCAACCTCTTTGAATATCCCGCCCTTGTATATTGCTAATCCAGAGCTCATGCTACTTGCTCCCATTTACTCGCAATGTAACTGCAATCATTATCTGTGTGTTTCAACTCATACCACATAGCTACTCTCCATGCTATGCACCTTAATTGTTTTCATTGCAGCTCAATCCTGCTTCTTCAACTCATACCACATACCTCATTGCAGTTGTTTCACTGCACTGCCTGACAATAGCTGCTTCAGAGCATTGCCTCCCTCCAGTCTATATTCATCGAACTCTACAACTCATAGTTACTCAATACAGATGCTGCTCTGTATATTTGCACATTGCTATTATACTCTGGAGGTCAGCTAAGCTACCGCTGATGCTATAAACTAGTTTTAATATCTGCTTGTGGGTCTCAGCACCTTCCATCTCTTTCTTGTTTTTCCTACTGCGGGGACTTGGAGGTGTTGGGAGAGTCATGGCCCTGTGTGGCATACTTTATGTTCTAATCCTGCCTCCACCACCAAAAATCTTCAAAGTATTTGTCACCTTTCATTTGCTTACTTGAATGCCTAGCTGGTTTGCCCCACTATCCATATTTCCTGCCCCTCCGACCCACATGCAGGTCCGATCATTGCTACTCTGCTTTACTGACCTACGTGCAGGTCCACTCATTGCTTACACAATCATTGCTCAATGCTCACTACTACCATCTGACCTACATGTGGTCCCAGCACTTGATGCTCATTCAACTCCTCTTCAGTTTTCTGGGGCATACCAGCCATACCATTCTGGCGGAGGGCCTCACTGCAGCCAACGGTCTTGCTCTGCATTTCTAAGTCCACATCTTGAGTGTGCCTGACTTAGGGTGGTGTCCTTCTCACCTGGCCCATAGCTGGGAATGTCTTCGCTCTGGGTTTGGCTTTAGCCATTCAAGACTTGACAGCAGGTCCTGGTGTAAAATTTAAGACTAGCTGTGAAGGGTGGTTACAGCTATCTCCTTTGACTCTAGTATTCTATTAGCAAGGCACCTTCACCACATTCTCCCTATGATTGCCTCTGGTTCACCTGGTTTGTTTTTAGGGCGAGTAGGTCAGGTGGGTGCCTCAGCAGTTGTTGCTCTCCTCCTCCCGCCTTTGTTGCTCCCAATGTTGCAGAGCACTCTCGCAACCTTCCACGGCATTCCCGTTTAGAGGGTTCAAGTGAGAGCTTTCCTCTAAATTGGAATATTGTCCACCCCCCTTTTTATTGGGTTTCTAAAGTGCAGCAGCAGAGCTGTCACAAAATAAACATCCCAAGCCTGGAGGAAAGGTGACTTAGGCTTTGGATCCCCAGGAATTTCCTCCTCAAGGGTTTTTTTTTTCTCTCCTCCAAGCCTCAGATCATACCTGATAGTTATAGTTAGTGTTCCCTAGTTCCTTTAGGTAGATTCTGCTGTTGGATGGAGGTGGATGGTGTCCCTACTTGCCGTTCCCTCTCTCCTTAGTAGGCCCCTCCATCTCCAGTGCAACCCATCGTACTCATGCCATTACTAACCAGCACATCTCATTACATTATCAAGCATTGTCTACTACCATGCTACTACCATGCCTCACAGCTACTGTTTGCTAACATGCTTCGTACTACTACATTTCTTTTTGGGGATCCTTCCTAAGGTACCTTTAGCCAAGGAAATCATCCCTCAACACCTCTAGGGATGGAACCCTCTTCGAGGGTTCCTTGCCTTTGGTACCCCTACAAGGTGATAATTTCTCTGTAATAGAGTGTGAATGGCCAAAACCAAGTGACACAGTTGCACAAGCATAACATCATACTGGCTGTGTAAGCCACTGAATTGGAAGGCAATGCCTGTAAGTTAGTGGACAAGCAGCCAGCCTGTCCCCCTTCCTGTGACCTATAAGCAGTTCCTCTGAGCCTCTCTCTTAAGCACTTTTCCTTTGCCCCACCACACTCCTCTCCTCCTCCAGTGGTATAGCCTCTCTCCTTGGGATCCTTCCTAAAGTACCTTTAGCCAAGGGAATCGTCCCATGGTACCTCAAGGGGTGGAACCCTCGAAGAGGGTTCCTTGCCTTTGGTACCCCTACAAGGTGATAATTTCTCTGTAATAGAGTGCGAATGGCCCAAACCAAGTAACACAGTTGCACAAGCATAACATCACACTGGCTGTGTAAGCCACTGAATTGTAAGGCAATGCCTGTAGGTTAGTGGACAAGCAGCCAGCCACTCCCCCTTCCTGTGCCCTAAAAGCAGTTCCTCTGAGCCTCTCTCTTAAGCACTTTTTCTTTGCCCCACCACCCTCCTCTCCTCCTCCAGTGGTATAGCCTCTCTCCTTGGGATCCTTCCTAAAGTACCTTTAGCCAAGGGAATCGTCCCATGGTACCTCAAGGGTGGAACCCTCTTCAAGGGTTCCTTGCCTTTGGTACCCCTACAGGGTGCTAATTCCTCTGGAATGGAGTGTGAATAGTCAAAACCAAGTAACACAGTTGCACAAGCGTAACATCATACTGGCTGCATAGGCCACTGAATACAAAGGTTCCATGTCAGAAGTTCGTAAAAAAAAGACGATAAAAAACATTGGAATAGGTTTAAACAGTACAGGATTACTTAACACAAGAAACAGTATGGTCAGACATAGTGGCTAGGTTAGATACATTAAAAAAACAGGAAATATCTTTACAAATAGCGGAGTACATAGACACAATTATACAGAGAATTATAATGCAGCAAAATTAAGCCTTGTCATTATAGTGGAAGAGTTTCAAAAGTAGCAGAGATTTTAGATACAAACTGATATAGGCATATGAGAGAGGAAGTGTGTAAGTGTAGGGAGGTAGTTTAGGGTGTGGGGGGTGGGAGGTTAGAAGACATACAGGACCTGGGCTAGTGGACAGGGAGTAGGAAGGGGGTGCAGAGGAGTTGGAGAGCTAGCGGAGGGATAGAGCAATCGAGGGGAAAGGAGGAGGTAAAAAAAGGAAAAAGGAAAAAGGTGTAGAAGGGGTTATGTGAGGTGGACAGAGGCATAGAAACAGAAAATAGAGATGAAGGGAGACAGGAGTGTCAGCTCGGAGTACTTAAGTGAAGCAGTTACATGAGGTTTGAGTCATGAGGGTATGACGAAGATTACATTTGAACAGGCCTAGAGTGGCTGAATTGGCGACTTCACTGCCCAGCAAGTTGAATAACTTAGGGGCTCTGCCTGCAAATGACCGCTGGCCCTGAGAGGTGTGACAGCTGGGGACAAGTGGAGTAAAGTTATCAGAGCTTCTGGTGTGGCAAATGCTGTTGGTTGGTCCAAGAAGATTCTGTACCCCAAGTGGCATAAGACCAAGGGATGCCTTTTTTACTACCAGGCAGGTTTGGTAAGTGATTCTTCCCAGAAGTTGAAGCCAGATAGCTTGTTAAAGAGGTTGTAGGTGTGCATGTGGGGGGCAGCACCACTCAGTAATCTACAGGACATGTTCAGAGCAATGGCAACATGCCAAAAAGGCAGACACAGAGGCAGCTCCATAGATAACAAGCCCTTAGTCAATGATCGAGACAATTGCACTTTGTATTGCAAGCTTAAGTGCTTCGGGAGTCAGGCAGTGCTTATGTCTATACAGAAGGCCAAAGTGGATATTCACGGATTTGCCGAACATATCAATATGACTGGAGAAAGACAGAATACTGTCCAGGGTCACTCCAAGGTACTTGAAAGAATGCATCTGGTCTAAGGCAACACCAGTGCTATTTCTGACTGTCAGCTGTTTGTTTTTATGTTTATTATGTGTGCCATGGAAAAGCATAATCATTGTTTTTTTGTAGTTGAGCACTAGAGTCTGCATGACAAACCATGCCTCTACAACTGTGAAACTTTCCTGAAGGTGGCCGTCCAAGAGAGAGGGATCGGAGTTCTTTGATAAAATTATCGCATCATCTGCATACAGGAGGATATGTTCATGACAGGAGGCAGGGAGATTGTTCAGAAAGATGCTGAATAGCAAGGGCCCCAAAATTGACCCTTGGGGAACACCCAACTGAACAGGCTGTTTGGAGGAGAGGGCATTACCAATCTTAACTTGTTGAGTGCGGTCGGAGTGATAGCTATTAAACCACTTAAGGGTGTCAAGGCACAGCCCTAGATCAGCAAACTGTTTGATTTGTAGTGGATGGTTGACCCGATCGAAAGCCTTTTTTTTAATTTATTTCATCATTCGGACATAACCTTTGTGCAAAATGCTCTTTTTCAAAGGTTCCACGTCTTGACAGGAGGACAACACAGTCAGGTAGTTACAGAGTATGGGTGCACAAGTACAGATACAAAAAATGCAAGAAATAACAGCAATTGGTCTGACTATTTACAATTGTTGGCTATCTCATATAGAGGTACAGCATATTGCAGTTAGTACAGCCCAAGGTACATGATAAGTGCTGTGGGTTTAAGAAACAAATTTTAGCAGGAAGTAAAGCAGCCAGGGGAGGCATTGTCGTTATTTCATATAAAGTCGGGGGGTGGGGACTTAACACAGGCTTTCACTCCCTGTATGTTAAGGCAGCCAACAGAAGGCTTTGTCATTAATTCTAGTCGGGGGGGGGATAATTTTGTGTGCAGGACTGACCTAGTAGGAACATACTAGAGAGCAATGTGAGGGAGGAATGTACACAGAATACGCTGGGGGAAAACAGGTGCTTTGAGAAAATCATATTTGTGCAGGGCAGTGGTAGGGGAGGGACTTAAAACAGAGTGCTGAGTTAAGGACAGTAGATAGCGGAGGCAGTATAGCGCAGTGGTTTAAAGCTCTGATCTGCAAACCTGGAAACCTGAGTTTGAATCCCACAGCCCCCACTTGCATACTGTGTGACCCTGAGCAAGTCACATAACTGCCTTGTGCTCCCAGGCCGCACCTGTAAACAAGCTTTCAGCTCAGTGTGTCTCTCCTGGTAAAAAAAAAAAAAAAAAAAGAAAATAAAAGATAGTAGGCTTGTTGACAGACTGGCTATGGAATGCTCAATTTTGAGGGCTGGCAAGTATTAGGAGGAAGTAGGAGTTTAAACTCAGGATTACTTGGCAGCAGGGTAACAAATCGAAGAATGCAGCCTAGGAGCAGGCTGAGTCCAAGCTACCAGGTGATAGTGCTACAGGTAACCTGCAGCTACAGACCTCAGCCTTGGCCAGGTGACGTCTTAGTTCCGCCTTGAAGACAGGGAGGCTGTTAATGAGTAAAAGGCATGCTGGGATCTCATTTAACCAAGAAGGAGCCCAGCAGATGAAGGACCATTGGCCAAGCACTGTTTTTCTGAAGGGGATGGTAAGTGGGTAGCGAGTCTGCCCTCTAGTGCGGTGCCTGCGTCTACCTTACCAGAGCAGTTCTTTGCAGGTCAATGGAGCTTTACCTAGGAGAGATTTCATGCCAAGCAGGCATGTTTGGTATTTGATTCTGCTGGCAAGACTAAGCCAGTTAGTGCGCTCATAGAGGGAGCAGATGTGTAGGAGATTATCAGCCCCTAGAGCCAGCCTGCAGGCCTTGTTGAGGGTCGTGCTTACTCGTTTTAGTGCAGTGTCAGATGCCAACCCACAGACCATGAGTCCCTTTGATAGGTTGATGAAGGTGGCGCCGACAAGTTGACCTTGATCAAGTGCCTGAGGAATGAAGCCCATAAATTCAATGAGTGCAGTGGTCGTACTGTGACCTTTCCGAAAGCCATGCTGCTGTGGGCATTGAAGATTGTATTTTTCAAAGTAGTCTACCAGTTGATTTGCAACAATTTTCTCTAATGCTTTGGATAAGGGAGGGAGGATGGAGATAGGCCTGTAGTTTACGTGTTGCATCCTGTCACCATTTTTTTGGATTGGAATCACCAAGGCAGACTTCCACTTGAAAGGGAACTGGGCCAGCATGAGAGAACGGTTGATAATCTTGGTTAGAGGGGTCAAGACAGCATCAAGATTGAGGGCTATGAGCTTCAAGTCAAGAGAATCACCACTAGTTCTGTTTTTTCCAAGTACCTTCAGTAGGTATTTTTTGGCTTCATGTTTGGAGATTGCCTTGAAATAGAAACGTGGATACTCCAGCTTCTTAACCGGTTTTCCATGAGGAGCTGGGGAGGTGTTTGGATCAAAGAAATTAGCTGGCAGCACATGACTAAGGTCAGTGAATGCCATATTAAAGGTATTGCAACTGAGGTGGGGTCTATGATGATAGAACCATCTACATTCAGCATGGTGGATGCCTCTTTGGAACCTTTCCCCGTGATTTCTGGTATGTTGCTCCTGAATTTCCTTCCATCCTTCCATGTGTTGGATAAGGCACTCTTATAATAGCTGGCTTTATCCAAGCGAATGGCTTTGGTACAGGCATTCCTGGCTGTTTTATAGGCCTGTATGTCAGTTGGTCTACCAGCAGCTCTTGCCCAATCCCAGAGATGGTTCCATAATTTCATTTTTTTCAGTGGATCACTCATAATCCAAGGGTTGTCAAGGCCCTTAGTTTTTCGCTTCTTGAAAGAAGCATGGACATCACACACTGCATTGAATTGGGAGATGAAGTATTCAAGTGCATCATTTATGTCAGTGGCTGTATCAAATAGGGACCAATCCTGTTGTCATAGAAGTGATTTTAATGGCTCTAGGTGCCCTCTGGTGAGAATCCTACTATTGACAGTTTTTGTTGGGGGTTTATTGAATTTATTTGGGTATACACCTCCTGCCGTGAAACCCCTACAGCGACATGCGTCGCTACCGACAACAGTGCCGTCTCACTGTTGGGGTTGTGCCCAGGACCTGGCAACACTTTCCCCCCATCTTGCACCCCATCCCTGAACCAACTCTGACTCAGAGTTTGTATCCACAGAGATGGGGGTGCGAGGGGTTCGGGGGGGCAAAGCCCCCCTGCAGAAAAACACAGACTCTGCTGTGCGCAGCTCCTTGCCAACTGCAACTCACAGTTGACAAGGAGCCTGACGCTGCAATGCCGGTCGATGAGTTAGTTGTTGACTCAGCATCGTAGAGCCATTTATTTGACCATAAGCACATGACCGGGGAGTGGTCACTTATGGAATCGCTAAGGACTTCCTTATGAAAGACATGGTCCGGGCAGTTTGTGAGCACCCAGTCCAATAGGGTGCATGTCCCAGTTTTGCTGTTGACTCTTGCAGGTGATGTTACGAGCTGGCTGAAATTTGCAGCAGATAAGGCATCCTTATCATTGTTTGCACTGGGGGAGAGCCAGTTCACATTGAAATCCCCAAGTATTATAACTTCAGCATTGTGATTTGAGCTATTGATACAGGTTAGGAGTGGGTCCAGGCTAGATGACGCATATTTTGGTGGAATATAAACTGATGCTAATGTCAGGTCCATATTGTTGGCTCCGAGCAGAGTCTTGATAGCTAGGACCTGTAGTTCATCACCAAAGTTGGGCAATTGCAGAGCATACCCCTGCAAAGAGTCTTTCAGGTATAGGGCACTGCCTCCCCCTTTTTTAGGTAGTCTATCCTGCCTGAAAGCAGTATATCCTGGAATTGCAGCAGCGGCATCAGGGATCACTGGTGACAGCCACATCTCAATCACTGCAAGGTCGTCTGGACCGTGCTGGATGGGCAGTAAGAGCATCAAGTTTTTTGAGCAGGCTGCAGTTGTAAATGCTGGCTAGTGAGAGAGTCCCAGATCTGCTTGTACCACTAGGTCTGGAGAAGAGTGGACCAGGGTTAGGATGTATGTTTCCAGACATAAGCAGGAGAAGCAATATTAGACATCTTAGTAGCTCCTTCAGACGGCTGCTGTGCAGCTACCATACCCATCTCCCTTTGTGCTCTTCACTAGCTCCAGTCTGGACTGACCGGACACTCAATAATAAGAGCAAGGAGCAGCAATGAGTGGGTAATGTCGTGCTCAGACGTAGGATCAATCCTGTGCATTGTAGGATTTGGTAATGGAGATTGGAGCAATGCATATTACAACTGCAGGTAGCCATTCCAATTGGTATTGTAATGGGATATTTATCAAGGTGTCTGCAGTAGCTCTTGGGGAACTCTCATAAAATCAGAGCTATTTGGAGAAGTCAGCACATCCAGAAAAAACATGAACAGCATGATCATAGGTGAAAACGTTATTGTTGGTAGGGCTAGACACTGGTGTGATCAGAGAAAAAGCCAGACGAGAGGTAAAGACCAGTGTGGCCTACTGAGATGGCTGTGATTGGACAGCTAGTTTGGGCAAGGTTTGGAGGAGATGGATTCAGCAAAGGGGGGGCCTGGTGGAGAGGAAAGGTTAGGAAGGAGGGTTCAGTGACAGCAGAGAGAGATAACTGCAGACAGTATGAGAGGCAGCAGAGAGACATAACAGCAGAATGGGCTTGGATATACAGAGTTGTAGATTGGCTGGGTTTGTAGTAGAGGGATAACAGTGTTGGCCCAATCAGGTTTTGTGAAATCAGGATAGGTGGAGTTGCAGCATATTTAATAGAGGCCGGGATCGGGGAGAGTGGATGGGACAAAATATTGAGTGAGAGAAGTGCAGAGCAAAATTGAAAATAGCAGCCAGAAGCGGGCGCCAATCAGAGGAGAGCAGTCCTAGCAGCCAGCCAATCGGTAACACTGTAGAGAACAGCTCTGGTTTTCAAGCAGCAGCCGTGGTGCGGGTGTACCTGATGTTGGATCCGGGTCAAGGAGCTGGGGTGGTGGCTTGGTCAGGCCTGCCGCTCCACTACAGGAAAAAGTTGCAAGTCTTGCGGTCGCGGAAGCACCCGGGTCAGGCCTCCTGCTGGAGAGGGAAGAGAGAAGAGGGAATTAGTAGAGGTCAGAATCAGTGGGTGGGGGCAGACAGTCTGAGAGACAGTCATGGCAGGGGGCAGGAGATGAGTGTGGGGGAGGTTGTCCACAGAAAGACAAAAAGGTGGCAGGCTAGCTGGTAGGAAAAGAGGTGAGAATTAATTTGGCTTTAAGTTAGAATAAAGGGGAGCAATTTTCAGGACAAAGGATGGCTTAAGAAAGAGGGCACAGGTAGAGGGAATGAGGAGCAAAAGAAAAAAAACTTTAAACTCTAAGTTCAAAATCCTAAAATGAGCTGTAATCACTTTCCAAAAATTAGCGCAAGTCCATTTTACATTTAGGTTACTGAATTCAAGTACAAAGTCAAAATACTGAGTGAGAAAAGTGCAGAGCAAAATTGAAAATAGCAGCCAGAAGCAGGCACCAATCAGAGGAGAGCAGTCCTAGTGGATACTGTCCTAGTGGACACTGGACCTAGTGGGCACTGTGGAGAACGGTGCTGGTTTTCAAGCAGCAGCCGTGGGGCAAGTGTACCTCATGTTGGATCCAGGTAGAGGAGTCAGGGTGGCAACTTGGTCAGGCCCGCCACTCCGCTACAGGAAAAAATTTTAAGTCTTGCAGTTGCGCAAGTGCCCGGGTTGGGCCTTCTGGAGAGAGAAGAGGGAATTAATAGAGGTTAGGATCGGTGGCCAGGAGCAGACAGACAGAGTCATGGGAGGGGGCAGGAGATGAGTGTGGGGGGGAGGTTGTCCACAGAAAGACAAAGGTGGCAGGCTAACTGGTAGGAAAAGAGGTGAGAATTACTTTGGCTTTTAGTTAGAAAAAAGGTGAGCAATTTGCAGGACAAAGGAGGGCTTTAGAGAGAGGGCACAAGTAGAGAGAATGAGAGAGAAAAAAACTTAAACTTTACACTCTACAAGTTCAAAATACTAAAATGAGCTGTAATCACTTTCCAAAAATTAGCACAGAGTCCATTTTACATTTAGGTTACTGAATTCAAGCACAAAGTCAAAATACTGAGAGAGAAAAGTGCAGAGCAAAATTGAAACTAGCAGCCAGAAGCAGGCACCAATCAGAGGAGAGCAGTCCTAGTGGACACTGTGGGCGCTGTGGAGAATGGTGCTGGTTTTCAAGCAGCAGCCATGTAGCAGGTGTACCTGATGTTAGATCCGGGTCAAAGAGCCGGGGTGGTGGCATGGTCAGACCTGCCGCTCTGTGGTGGGAAAAAGCAGCAAGTCTTGTGTTCGCAGAAGCACCGGGTCAGGCCTTCTGATGTTGTATCCAGGTCAAGGAGCTGGGGAAGTAGCTTGGTCAGGCCCACCACTCCACTATGGGAAAAAACGTTGAGTCTTGCAGTCGCGGAAGTGCCCGGTTCGGGCCTTCTGCTGATGTTGGATCCAATATATGATAGTGTTGTCACATGGTGGGTGGATTCTAAGCAGGATTTTGCCATATTTTTACAGGATTTTTCTGGGAGAGCAGCCACAAAAGAGTATTTAAGATACCTAACATATATATGCAACTTGTTGGCTGATAAGAACTGCTTAGCCCACGCAGTCTGCCCATTCTGTCCCTACCTACAGTATCACTGTGGCAGGGTGGAATAGGATCCTGTCCCAGTTGTTATTGAAAGAGTCTGAATGCAGGGATATGTTTTATTCTCCCCTTTCCTGTCTCTTGTCTGTCTGGTTGCACAACCAAATTTTCCTGTGAGACCTAGGATTTGATCACCCCGATGGTCTCGCAATTCTTTGCCTCTTACTGCCTCTCAGTTTTCCCTTGCTTGTCTGTCTTTTCCTCCCTTGCATTTCTGCTGGTATAAAAATGTATGCAAATCATTAAGTGAAAATGTAACTGATATTGGGATCCCTTTGTTTGGAAATTATATAGTGTTAATTTTTGAAATGTATATAATTACAGTTTGAGATGATTGCAAAAAGCTATTAGAAACTCAGGAGGTTACCTGAGTGCAATTTTTAAGCCTTTTGCAGAGGAGCTGTGGAAAAGGGGGCCTCAGCTCAGGCACACTGTGTTCCTGTCTTGCACCTGCCTGATAATTACAAGAACAGGATGCTTGTTAAGAATGGGGGTTTGGAAGGACTTATAAGAGAGCAGAGCTGCAACTGCTTGAGAGGGAAGAAAAGGGCCACAGAGACTGAAGGAAAATGCTGATGGATCTTTATTTTATTTTGCCTTTAAAAATAGTTATTCTGAACAAGTTTATTTTTTATGTTTGCTTGCGCACATGCGCAAGAAACATATTGCGACCATACGACTTTTTGGAGGTGTGAGACCCTCCTGTCCAATGCAGTGCTCTGTTTAGCAGGTGTGACTATACCGCACCAATGGATGCATGAACTGTCTATGACAGCGGTTCGGCTGCAGTGGTCTTCAGTTCAAAGAAAACCACTGTTGCAATCAGCGGTGGTAACATGTGTGTATTTAGCATATTAGCATCACACAATTTCTCCTGGTCTCCTGCACATCGCTGCCAATGAAATCCCTCCCACTTCCTCCCTCTGCTGCTGTCCTCCCCACTCCCTCGTTCCCCAGCTCACACTCCAGCTGCAAAGAAATCCCTCCCGCTTCCTCCCTCTGGTGCTGTCCTTCCCACTCCCTCGTTCCTTGACTCACCTTCCAGCTACAAAAGAAATCCCTCCCGCTTCCTCCCTCTGATGCTGTCCTCCCCATTCCCTCATTCCTCGGCTCACCCTCCAGCTGGTCAAGTTTTCTTTTTTGCTGATGGGGTGCCCAATCCCCATCAGCTCCAGCTCCCCCCAAAAAAACAACCAGGTGGCATGCTGGGAGCCCATGCCAGCATGACAAATGTCCCTGTAATTAAGAAAACCTTCCCGTGATGTGTTTTTAATTTTATTTTACCTGTAAAAGAATAAAATGGTCCCTTGTTGTCTGCGGTGGCCCTCTCCCCCAACTCGTACCCACTCTTTGTGCACCCCACCTCCCCACACCCAATATTTACCTCTGAAGCCTGGCATAATAATCTTCGGTGGAGCGGGAACATGTCTGCACTCTTCAAAGCTGTCCACGAACTGAATAAATGCTGGTAAGCTGTATAATGGCATAAATGTTTTTTTTTTCAACTTGGGTGGAAATCTCGACCATTTTTGTGACTTTTGGTACCACATTTTCAACTTGGGGTTCTTGGGACCCCACCTCATGAATTCAGTCACTGTCAAGTTGCTATTCGGTCCCGAAAGGTGATTTCGCTATCACTGCGTGGAATCACCTTTTGGAACTGATTAACAAAATGACAGTGTCACAGTTCATGAGGTGGGCTCTCAAAAAGCCTATGTTGCAAATCTGGTAGAAGATTTAAAAAAAAATGACTGTTATGGGCATGTATTGCGCAGTTTCCATGGACGCTTGTAACTGTGAGACGTTTTAATATTTTCATTCCAGATTTTCAACATTGACATTTTTTCACACCTCCTTATGAACAGTACAGCCATAATTTTTTACATCTTGCCCAAAATGTGTTTTCGCACATCCAGCGTACAATGGCACGGTCACCGTGGGAAATCAATGTTCGGGACAGGTGAAGAAAATCACAGTGCCACTGTTCATAAGCAGAGGTCCCAAAATGCATATGTTTAAAAATCTGGTGTAAAAAATCCTCCAAATAATTGCATTACAGATGTGTGTTGCGAAGTTTCTACGCACACTCGTGACTTCACCAATTTTTTTATATTTTCACTCCAGATTTTCAACATTACCATTTTTTACACCTCCTCATGAACAGTGCAGCTGTTATTTTTCACATCCTGTTTGAAATGTGTTTTCGCACCTGTGGTGCCAAATGGCAAAGTCGCTGTGCAAAATCGCCTTTCGGCTAATGAACTGATAGTGTCACTGTTCATGCGGTGGGGGTCACAAAAAGCCCATGTTGAAAACTTGGAGTGAAACTACCAAGAAACACCCAGGGTGTTAGGGTTTCCAACCATAACACCCTGCCCTGTAGGGACTGACAGGTGTCAGGGGTGTGACTTGGGATTGTCGATAGTAATGCTCACGCCATTCCACCCCCACCCCCACACTGCAGCCAGTGACACGCATCGAGGTGTGCCTTGGACTCTTTGGCCCCAAGGTTCACCCCATTCTCCTATACTGCACCCATTTCAGTGTATTTCCTAATGGAATGGGGTGACTATAAAGCTGAACACCCCAAGGCACACCTCAACAATTGTCTGTGTCTGCAGGGTAGGATGAGATGAAATGGCATGAGCATTATGGGTAATGACCCAAAGGCACAATCCAATGCCTATCCACCTCTGCAGGTTGGGGGTGGGGTTAGCGTCACTTCAATACTTCACTGCCATTCCTATTCTGCATCTGTCTAACTCCTGCACTTCCAATGATAATACCAGCAAGCAAACATTCGGCATTGACAAATGCTTGTTTTATGTTACTTCTAGTGTAAATAAATATTTTTGGTGAATTCTACAACTGCTCCTGGTTTTCCTATGCTTCCTGACTGTGCCTCAATGACAGACAGTGTCAGAAGTGGGATTTGTGCCATGCATACTCTAAGCCAGGAGTTTTGTGTGTGGGTACTGGATCTGGTACCAGGGAAGCACAGATGAAGGTATGGATGCTGCAGCAGCAAGTCCAAGAGTGGTTACCAGGAGAATGGCAGCCACACTAGCAAAGACAGAAGTCCAAACTGAGATTGTACAGCCAGCACAAGTTATGGAAAAAGAGATTCAATGTTTAGAAGTGCAGAGGACGGAAGAGATGCAGCAACAGGAACAGCGATAGCTGGATGCCTTGCAAGCCATCAAAGGCAGAGGTTCTGGCACAAATCCAACAAATCCAGACGAGCAACAAAATGCAACCAACTTGAAAGCAATTAAACTTACACAGTTGTGTTCCTTGGATGATATCGAGGCATACCTGACACCAGACTTGTACCCTCCCTGAAGGGGAAAGCCCAACTTGCTTACAGCAATATGGACACTGCACAGTCAGAAAACTATGACCTGGTGAAAAGTGAAATCCTGAAAAGGTATGACATCTCAGGAGAGACCTACAGGCAGAGATTTTGGTCTTTAAAGTACAACTCAGTCGACAATCCTTGAGAAGCCTTCACCCGACTCAGAGAACTCCTGATAAAATTACTCCAACCAGAGAGCAAAACAGTCCCACAGATCATCGACACATTTGATACCCGTCATTGTTTTATGTACACTAAGTTAAATTGGGTCTCTTTAGAGATCAGGAGGCAACAAATTTGGACAAACTTAGTTTATAAAATTTACAAGACCAGATATCCCACTGGCCTGGCAGAGAGGCTTATTAGTCCCACTCATCAGTTTAATTTATGTAGAAGTGGAGCAAGAGACTTGATAGTACCCAAACATAAAAATAGATTTGTAACTTTGACTTTTCAGTATAGAGCTGCCATCACTTGGAATGAACTTTTATTAACACTGAAAACTCAGGATATGACTATAGCTAAATTTAATTCTGCTATGAAGCAAGAAATATGTTTTCGTTGTGTATGTAATAGATGACCTGAATTGCTCAAAGATGTTAAAGTGATATGATACAAAATTGTTTGTCTTGCATTATATAATCTATTGTATTGTTAAATGTGCAGTTTTTATTGCCTGTTTTTATCATTGTAACTTTGTACTAACATCAAAACAGGTGCACCTTGTAAAGAGGGCCATTGAGGCCCTAATGGTGTTTGAAGTTGCCTTCATATCCTGTATAAATGTATTTTATTACTACTACTACTACTACTACTACATTTGCTGTGGAGCAATTCATCAACATCCTGCCTATAGATGTGCAGCTTTGGGTAAAGAAACACCGACCAGAGAGAGGGGAGAAGTCTGTTTCTTTGAATGAGGACTACCAAATGGCCAGACAGATGCCACAGCAGTGAGGTAACAGCCAAGCACCGGTAAGACACTATTTTTCCCATTTAAACTCCAAGTCTGATAAGAACTCTGGTGGGGGTAACACATCTGTGCCCAAAGACGTTATTTGCTATAACTGTAATAAGCGAGGCCATGTTGCAAGAAACTGCTGTAGTAAGGAGAGTGGCACTGCAGCAGATTTGTCCTTGGCAAATTGGGGCAAGTACTTAACAGATGTGAAGGTGGGGGATAAGACTGTAAAGGGACTCATTGATTCGGGAAGCAGATAGACTGTAGTTCATGTTGGAGTGCTGGGAAAACATTGCAAAAGGACCAGGTACTGGTGTCATCTGCATCCGTGGGGACATTCGATACTATCCCACCACCCAAGTGACTCTGACAATTAAGGGTGTGTTGCACCAAATGAAAGTGGGGGTAGTACTGAAGTTAACTGTACTCGTGATTATTGAAAATGACTTTCCAGGATTTACTGAGTTCATCAAAGAAGAAGTAAAGACTGATATTTCAGCAGCTGTGGTAACGAGCTCAGGCAAAGAAAATTTCAGACAGTGGGGACACTTTTCCTTTCAGTGATTTTGATTTGGACTTGTTTGAGCACAGCTCCAAGATCTGGAAATCCAGGAAAGAAAGACGATGCCTGAAGAAACAGTGGCTGCAAATGACTGATGGACATAAGGGGATATGAAAATGCTGAAACTAAACAGATCACTGATTGTGAATTTCTTTCAGAGCAAGCTAATGGAGTTTCTCTCCAGGGTTACTTTAAGCAGCTGGGGGTGAAACCAAAACAGGGTGGACCAAGGTTTAAAAAATGTAATGGGTTACTGTACAGAGTTTGGGTTAAACCTCAGACACAGGAACAGACAGAACAATTGGTTATACCACAGAAGTATAAAACAGAGTTGTTACAGCTAGCAAATGCTAGTCCTATGGCTGGTTACTCAAGGAGAGATCGCACTCTTGACAGATTGCTGCATAGATTTTACTGGCCTGGAATTCATGAAGATGTTGCTACCTGTTGTAATTCCTGTGCTGAGTGTCAGAAACTAGCCCCAGTCACTAGAAAAGACAAGGTTCCCCCTACCCTTGATAGATGTGCCTTTTGAGAGGATTGCAATGGATGTGGTTGGTCCTTTAGACAAAAGTAAAAAGGGTAATAGATTTATCCTGGTAGTATGCGACTATGCCACTCAATATCCAGAAGCAGTTCCAATGCGTACTGTCACAGCTTCAAAAGTGGCAGCAGAGCCTGCAAAAATTTTCAGTAGAATGGGCATACCTATGAAATTATTGCTGATCAGGGTAGTAATTTTGGTGCTGCATTACTTAAGGAGCTGTACGGACTACCAGGTATCACTGCCATAAGAACCTCCCCTATCATCCTCAGGCAGACGGTCTTGTTGAGCATTTTAACCAAACCCTAAAACACATTTTAGAACGGTTTGTAAAAGGGGAAGGGAAAGATTGGGACCAATACTTGCCTTACTTACTTTTTGCTTACAGAGAAGTGCCACAGGCATCAACAGGGTTTTCACTATTTGAAATGCTGTATGTTAGGCAGCCAAGAGGGCGACTGGATATGATAAAAGAAACGTGGGAAGATAACCCCACTTAGAAACAATCGATAATGTCTTAC
This sequence comes from Neoceratodus forsteri, assembly GCA_016271365.2. Classification (NCBI taxonomy): domain Eukaryota; kingdom Metazoa; phylum Chordata; order Ceratodontiformes; family Ceratodontidae; genus Neoceratodus; species Neoceratodus forsteri. The sequence goes on along the minus strand of CM057453.1, from coordinate 1,452,910,590 downwards.
ATGTGTGCCCTAATAAAACAGCTGGTAAAATATGTTGAAATTGCCCAGTGTAATCAGGAAGAGGCCCCAAACCAGCAGAAGGTATATTATGACCATGGGGTAACAGAAAAAGTTTTCGAGCCAGGTAAAAAGGTTTTGCTACTGTTACCCACAACAGATAATAAACTGTTAAGGAAGTGGCAAGGGCCTTACAGAGTGCTTAGAAAATGGGCAGAGTTCATTCTCAATTCTGATTGGCTAAACTCACCAATCAGCCGGTCCAGTATGAGACAATAGAGACCGGGAAATAACTACTCCCAGTCTCTGTTGCCTCATTTAGTTCTAATACTAATGGGCCACTAGAACTTTGAAAAGGCAACTGCCGCCATATTGGTTGCCTCGCTAATAGAGCCCTAAACTGTCTGCCGATCTCTCCCAGACCCCCTTGAAAGAGCTTTCAAGTCACAGTCAACAGTAAAGACCGACTAGATACACACAGACACACAAACCTGCCAACAACTCCAGTAGTCCATCCCCCAAATCTTCCTTGATTCTTCTTCAAAGTTTTGACAGCGCAACTCCATCGCGATGAACCATATCCCTGATACCTATCCTCAAAAAACACGGAAGTGGTAAACGAGCATGAACGGGCTGTCTCAAATTTGATGTTGTCATCCCGACAAATTAAAAAAGAAGCAATCAATTTGCTAAACATATAAAAATTAACAGCTGTTCCCTGGCTGCCACATCATGTTTGTTGCATGGCACTTCCTGGTCTTATGCGGCAGGGTCAAGTAGGGTCACACTCCTACAAGCTGCAAGTGCCGAAGGAGAAAAAAAGCCATTTTTTTTCTGTAGCAAGCAACAAGGATGCCAGAAAACTACTGGGTGTTAAAAACTTAACTTAGAAAAACTCCATGTCTTCTTCCAGAGGTGGGGGGGGACCAGGCAACAGAGTAAGTAACTAGTCACTCTCGCTCCGATTTAAATCTGCCCTTTCAAACTACGGAGCGAGAGTGACTGAGTAAGTAATAGTGCAGAACATAAAGGAGTGAACGCAGTGGCAGCCCTTTCTTTACTGACTGTATTTTTCTTTTGAGGACAACACAACCATCAAGAAACGCCGGCACTGTGTGTGTGTGGGGGGGGCACACCATCACTCGATCACTCGCTAATGACCAGGGTTTCTGGGGGGGGGGCACAAGTAAGTCTGAAAGATGATTTTGCATGTGTGTGTGTGTGTGTGTGTGTGTGTGTGTGTGTGTGTGTGTGTAACCATGGCAACCACCTCCAAAACTGCAGGCAGAGGAACTATTTCATTACAAATCTTACTTGAAATTAAATTTTCATTAACATTTTCTTCTTAAACTTAATTTTTGACAGTCCTTGTTTCTAAGCCTGTGTACCCTCCAAGGGTGGTGATATTGTGTATACGGCGGACAACTTCCAGAATATAGGCCCTCCGCCTGCAGCGTCCGGGTCTCATTACGCTGGCCATGGTCCGGTATAGCACAATACCACCCACCCTGTTGGGTATTATTGCTTACTTAGACGTATTGGCACCGTTAACTATGAGATTGAGATCCCTGACAGGAAAAATCCTACTAAGATATACCATGCTAATCTCCTCAAGAAATGGGTTGAAAAAATGCCGAAAGCTGCTTTGCTGTGTTTTACCAGAAACTAATACAGAAGATATTGATGTAGCTTATGACAGAGTGGAACAAACTGTGAATGCTGATGCTATAAAGGTGAATGTTTCCTTAACCTCAGAACAAACTGCAGACATTTGTAATGTGCTAAAGACATTTAATCATACTTTTACCACAGTATCAGGCTGAGCAAAATGGGTCGAGCACATAATAGTGACAAGGAATGCTCGTCCTATTAGACAAAAGACATACAGGTTACCAGAGCGGTTCAGAGCTGTTGTGGTTAAGGAAATACAAAAAATGAAAGAACTGGGTATCACAGAGGAGTCGAGGAGTGCTTGGTCATCTCCAATGGTAATTGTAAACAAAAAAGAAGCGAGTGTTAGAATCTGCCTTGATTTTAGGAAACTTAATCAAGTGCCAGAATTTGACAGTTATCCTATGCCCAGAATAGATGATTTGGTAGACAAACTGGGGAGTGCAAAGTATATCAATATCCTCAATCTCACCAATGGTACTGGCAAATCCCTTTAGCTACAGAATCCAGAGATTAAAATGCAAATGCCACTCCTGTAGGATTCTACCAGTTCACCACCATGCCCTTTGGATTACATGGTGTGCCAGCTATATTCCAGCGGTACATAGATGTAATTTTATCCCCTCACACTGGTTATTGTGCTGCATAAGTGGATGATGTTGTGGTTTACAGTCCAGACTGGAAAAGCCACCTGGAACACCTACGAGCAGTTATCCAAGTTATCAAAAATGCAGGTCTATTAATCCTAACAAATGTTGATTGGGCATGCAGGAAACCAGATATTTGGGCTATGTGTTGGGAAATGGAGAAGTTAAGCCAGAAATTTCTAAAATAGAAGCTGTAGCTAACAGCCCTGTCCCTAAAACAAAGAAACATGTCAGGTTATTTTTAGGGCTGGCTGGTTATTATCAGAGATTTGTTCCCAACTTTGCTGCATTAGCTACTTCCGTCACTGAACTCACGAAACAAACGGTACTCAAATAGAAACATAGAATTTGATAGCGATAAGGACTGCTTGGCCCACCTAGTCTGCCCATTTCCCTACCTGATGGATAAGCTGCAGACTCTAGTTAATCAACAGCTTACTTCCTCCTACCGCCCACTAGAATTGCCTTATGTCTGTCCCATGCATTCTTGAATTCTCCCACTGTTCCTGATGCCACAGCCACCTCAGGAAGGCTGTTCCATGTATCCACAACCCTCTCTGTGAAAAAATACTTTCTAACATTACCTCTGAACCATCCCCCTCCGTCTTCAAACTGTGCCCCCTTGTCCTTGCACATCTCTTTTTCTGAAAGATGCTACCCTCTTGTACTTTGTTAATTCCCTTGAGATACTTGAAAGTTTCTTTCATGTCCCCCCCCTCCCTCCTTTCCTCAAGGGTATACATATTAAGCTGCTTTAGTCTCTCCTTGTATGTCTTCTGGTGCAGACCCTGCACCATTTTGGTTACTGTCCTCTGAACAACCTCCACTCTGTCTATATCTTTGCAGAGATGGGGTCTCCAGAATTGCACATAGTACTCCAGATGAGGTCTCACCAACTGTCTGTACAGAGGGATAACAACTTCTTGTTTTCTACTGTTAATGCCTCTCCCTATGCATCCCAGTATCCCTCCCAGCCCTCCTTACTGCCTTCTCACATTGCTTGCCCACCTTTAGGTTATCTGATATAATTACTCCTAGGTCTCTTTTGATTTTTGTTGTTTATTATCTCACCCCCATTGTGTACTCTTCCCCTGGGATTTTGTTTCCCAGATGCATTACCTTGCACTTCTTTGCATTGAATCTGAGCTGCCATATATTTGATCATTCCTCCAACCTTGCCAAGTCCCTTTTCATCCTTTCCACCCCACCTTGTGTATCAACCCTGTTGCAGATCTTTGTGTCGTCTGCAAAAAGACATACTTTTCCTTCCAGGTGCTCTCCAATGTCACTTATAAAGACATTATAGAGGACCGGTCCCAGTACCAAACCCTGTGGTGCCCCGCTAGTTACCCACCTTTCTTCACTGTGGACTCCATTTACTATTACCTTTGCTTCCTGTTGTCCAGCCAGTTTTCTTAATCCAGGCTACCACATTGGGACCCACTCCAAGGCTAGCTAACTTGTATATTACCCTTTTGTGTGAGATGGTGTCAAGTGCCTTGCTAAAATCAAGGTAGGCCATATCCACAGCCACTCCCTGATCTACTACTTTGATCACCCAGTCAAAGAAATCTAGTAGGTTTATCTGACATGACCTTCCTGCTGTGAAACCATGCTGCCTTGGGTCCTGTGCCCCACTAGCCTCTAGGTACTCAACAATTCTTTCCTTCAGAAGTGACTCCATCATTTTCCCTACCACTGAGGTCAAACTAACTGGTCTGCAGTTTCCTGCCTCTGCCCTGCTCCCACGTTTGTGAAGAGGAATCACATCTGCTCTCCTCCGGTCCTCAGGTATGACCCCATCCTCCCATGATTTGTTAAAGAGAGTAGTCAGTGTCGTTACTTGTTCTACCCTTAGTTCTTTTAGAATTCTGGGGTGAATCCCATCAGGCCCCATTGCTTTGTCCACCCTCAGTTTCAAGAGTTCTTTCAAAACCCTTTCTTCTGTGAATGGACTGGTATCGATCCCCCTATTCAGAGTGTTTCTCTTGTTTGGTTTAGGTACCTCTTCCTCCTCTTCCATTGTGAATACTGAGCAGAACTATTCATTCATTATCCCTGCTTTTTCACTGTCACCCTCTGCCCACATTCCCTCCCCTTTATTAAGTCTCTGTATCCCTCCCTTGATTTTTCTTTGCTCCCTAATGTACCGATAAAAGGTTTTATCCCCTTCTTAGAGTTGGCTTTCTTTTCCTCAGTTTGTACCTTTGCTTTTCTGACTGCCTTCCCTGCCTCCTTCTGCTTTAACTGATAAAGTTCTCTGTCCTGCTCCTTCTGTTTCCTTATATTTCCTGAATGTTATCCTTTTCTCCTTAACTTTGCCTTCCACCTCTTTTGAGAATCATAGTGTTTTTTTCCTTTGTTTTGTTTTGTTGATTTGCTTCATGCAGAGGCTTGTTGCCTCTGTGATGGCTGTTTTGATTATTCCCCATTGTTCCTCCACCCCTCCTTCTTGCCTGTTTGCTAGTGCTTTTCTGAGGCACTCTCTCATTTTTCCAAAATCAGCCCTCCTAAAGTCCAGTACTCTTATTTTTGTATGGCTTGACTCTATGGCTGTGTTTATTGTGAACCACACTGTTTGGTGGTCACTTGTTCCCAGATGGCTACCCACTTCTAAATCTGAGATACTTTCTCCATCCCCATTTGAGAGTACCAGGTCTAAGATTGCTCCCTCCCGAGTGGGTTGCAACACTAGCTGCTGAGGCATGCACCCTGTAGGGATCAAGAATGAGCCTACTCTTAGATGTGCCTGCAGCAAAGGTACTCCAGTTAACATCTGGCATATTTGGGTACCCCATCAACAATATCACCCCTTTTTCTGCCATTTTAAGGATGCCTTCTATCATTTCCTTTTCCATTTCCTCCCCTGAGATGGGGGTCTGTACCCAACCTCCATGAGGATTGTGATGCTATTTCCTGTCTCCAGGCTGACCCATAGTGACTCATCAACTTCCTCTTTACTCTTTAGCTCTATAGCTTTAATCTCTTCCCTCATATAGAGAGCTGCTCCTCCTCCTCCTTTACACACCCTGTCCATCCTGTAGATTGTGTGTCCTAGTATGCTGACATCCCAGTCATGGTTCTCTGTGTACCATGTTTCAGTGACTGCCACAATATCCAGGCATCCCTCTTCCATCAAGACCACTAGTTCAGGGAGCTTGTTACACAGACTGTGGGCATTAGTACCCATCACCTTCCATTTTTTGATGGCCTTACCCCTTTTAGCCCCATCCCTGTCCTGTAATGTGAAATGGACCTCAGAGTGTGATGAAGCTTTTCAAGCCATTAAGGCTGCATTATGTTCAGCTCCTGTTTTAAGAAGCACAGACTTTGAGAAACCAGTTTTGTTACAAACAGATGCATCAGAGGTAGGTCTAGGTGCAGTCCTGAGTCAAAATATCGATGGGACAGAACATCCTATTCTGTACATAAGTAGGAAGTTGCATGACAGAGAGAATAGGTATTTAACCATTGAAAAGGAATGTTTAGCAGCAAAGTGGGCCATGGAGTCCCTTAAGTTTTATTTACTAGGAACTGACTTTGTACTTATAACAGATCACAATCCTCTCTGTTGGCTTAATCAAATGAAAGATAAAATTCCAGAATCACAAGGTGGTACCTGGCACTACAGCCATTTAAATTCAAGGTGCTACATAAATCTGGTAAAGAAAATATCAATGCTGATTTTCTGTCAAGGTATGGATCAGGAATTGAGGGTTCTGGAGGTTGAAAAACAAATGCATGAGTTTAAGATTTACTATTTGCTGTACTGTTATAGAAAAACAGATAATGCACATATGCTTAATTTCTGAAAGTTTGAATCTAATATTAGTAGAAAATTAATAGAAAAGTTTTGGAAACCTGTTTAATAAAACAGGTTCCCTCTTAAGGAGGGGGTGTATGTGACAGGGTTTAATAGGACCCTGTCCCAGTTGTTATGGAAAGAGTTTGAATGCAGGGATATGTTTTATTCTCCCCTTTCCTGTCTCTTGTCTGCCTGGTTGTGCAACCACATTTTCCTGTGAGACCTAGGATTTGATCACCCCGACAGTCTCGCAATTCTTTGCCTCTCACTGCCTCTCAGTTTTCCCTTGCTTGTTTGTCTTTTCCTCCCTTGCATACTTGCTGGTATAAAAATATATGCAAATCATTATGTGGACATGTAACTGATATTGGGATCCCTTTGTTTAGAAATGATATAATGTTAATTTTTGAAATGTATATATTTATAGTTTGAGATTATTGCTAAAAGCTATTAGAAACTTAAAGGGTTAACTGAGGGCAATATTTAAGCCTTCTGCAGAAGAGCTATGGAAAAGGAGGCCTCAACTCAGGCACATTGTGTTCCTGTCTTGCACCTGCCTGATACTTACAAGAACAGGATGCTTGTTAAGAATGTGGGTTGGAAGGACTTATAAGAGAGCTGAAGTGCAACTGCCTGAGAGAGAGGAAAAGGGACACAGAGATTGAAGGAAAACTCTGATGGATCTTTATTTTGCCTTTGTAAATAGTTATTCTGAACAAGTTTATATTTTTATGTTACTGCTAGTGTAAATAAATATTTTTGGTGAATTCTACAACTGCTTCTGGTTTTCCCTGTGCTTTCTGACCTGTGCCTCGATGACAATCACCACAGACCGTTGTTGATCTCTGGTTCATTCTCCCTACTACCTTCATTTCATCTAAGATTCCTTTATGCCTATCCCATGCATTCTTGAACCCCCCAAAAACTGTCTTTGTCCCCACCACCTCTGCTGGAAGGCTGTTCTAGGAATCCACCACTCTTTCTGTAAAGAAGTACTTCCTCACATCTCTCCTGAATCTACCCCCCACCAGCTTTATAGCATGTCCCCTTGTTGTTGAACACCATTTGTTTTCTGAAAAGCATTTTCCTCCAGTACCTTATTTACATGTCTCTATTATATCCCTCATCTCCCTCCTTTGTACCAGGGTGTACATAATCAGTTCCTTTAGTCTCTCTTTGTAGGGCTTTTGATGCAGAACACGATCTAGATCTCTGGATACAGTTGCAGAGGCTGGTGTAAAAAACAGAAACTTTACAGAACATACTGACTTTAGCTCACAAATTAAAAACAAAAACAAGAAATGTATAAATTACAGTGCAATAGAGCTCAATCTTTGTACCAGGAGATGTGATTTGGTACCCAAAACAAGAAGCAAACGTTTGACCCTTTTAAGGACTGCAAACAATGGATGGAAGACAGTCTTCCATATCATAGAAACTGAAGGAGGGATGATGTCCTCTCCTGCAGATTTTGTTATATGCTGTGGAAGACTCTGTGGCACACTCATTTGAGACCCCATCAGTCTTCTTCTCAGTCAGGGCAAGAATATCTTTGCCAGAGTCAGAAGGACAGTAGGACATACTCTGGTCAGAGGTGGTAGAACAGAAAGCTCTAAGATATGCTACCAGCTGATCTACTCTGAAAAATATGTTGGTTTTGCCTTCTTCTACTACTTTGACTTATGCTTGTGGCAGTAGGGAAAAATGTGTCCCAATCTCCAAAACGTCTTGGTGGTAAGCCAGAAACTTCTCCTTCTTTGCTGTGCTTGATAGCAGAAGTCAGGAAACATAAAGAACCTGTGGTTCTTGCACTTCAACAGGTCTTTGGTTTTTGCTAGTTTAAAATCTAAGTCATGACCTGAATCACAGGCCAAGGTTGCAAGAATAGTAGATTTAATAGTCCTGGTTAAAGCCTGCATCTTTTTCTTTACACTACACACACATACTTGCAGAGGAAGGTTATCTACCAGCAGATAGGAAGCTGTGATTAAAACATCCTTAACCAAGTATCTAATTGAGGGAAAATCTTTGTTCAGAGTTTCATGTAGCCCTACTAATACTGTAGTAGGCTTCGATATCACAATTGATTTTAATTGTTTTCAAGTTTCCTCATGATATTAAAGTTCTCTTTAATCACACTATGTAGTGTACCCTCCAAAGCTTATACTTTCCTACAATTTTTATCGATTCTAGCATTTAATTCTGAGGCAGTTTTCTCAATTACCAGCCCCCTTTCTTTTAACCGTTTAATTTCAGTCTGCAGAAAGTCTGTTTTCTGTGATAAAGCTCAAATCTGTCATAATGCTCAGTCTAAGTCTACACTTTATCCAGAGCCCAACCGAGGGACTCGAGAGTGTACCAACCGAGGGATGAGAGTGTACCAATAGAGGGACTCAAGAGTGTACCAACCGAGGGATGAGAGTGTACCAACAGAGGGAATCAAGAGTATACCAACCGAAGGACGAGAGTGTACCAACAGAGGGACTTGAGAGTGTACCAACCGAGGGATGAGAGTGTACCAATAGAGGGACTCAAGAGTGTACCAACCGAGGGATGAGAGTGTACCAACAGAGGGAATCAAGAGTATACCAACCGAAGGACGAGAGTGTACCATCCGAGGGACTCGAGAGTGTACCAACCGAGGGATGAGAGTGTACCAACAGAAGGACTCAAGAGTATACCAACCGAGGGACAAGAGTGTACCAACAGAGGGACTCGAGAGTGTACTAACCGAGGGACTCGAGAGTGTACCTGTTGAGCTTGCACCTTGCTGGGGAATGAAATTGAATCTGCCTGCCGGGTGGCTGATGTTATAGGGCCCTCAGTCCCACCACCACACTCAAAGCTCCTTTTGCTTGATCCAATGGCACAGATTTTGGCAACAGAAATTGTTCCAATACACTCATCTTGTCTCAGATTAAGAAACTTTACTCTAGGGCTGCAGGTTTGGTTCAACCATTCATCCTGAATGGTCGAACCCCCGATGTTCGCGCTAATCCACCCATGTGCGAACATATGGAAGAAATATGCAAACTTTGGTTCACCCAGTTCACTGCTGCAATACTCATAAATTTGAAATTTACTGGTATTGCAGGGGAGAACTGGGCAAATTAAAGTTTGCATATTTAATTTAATTATAGTGCCTCACTCAACATGTGATGTAAGTTACTGTCCTCACTTGATGACTCTGAGTGGGATGACTGACAGCCCAGTCAGCAGCCAACTCCACACATCAGCCTTATGATAAGTTCCCACCAGGAACTTATGTAAATGTGTGGGTGATTGGCTGTCAAAGGGCTGTTTGTTAGAGAGACCAGTCCATGTTGGCCAACACAAAAAAGACTCATGTGGGTGGGCTGGCTAACTCGAGTCGCAGCACCAGTTTTCTGGCAGTTGGTGTCTGACTCACGTCAATGCAGTGGTTGCCACTGTACAACTTTGAGCGAGTGTCATCTCGGTCTCCTCCATTGGTCTCTCTCACAAACTACGTCTGACTCCGTTGGTCCCCTTCACTCTGTGGGAGGGCAGGAAATAAAAAAAAAGCTTTTTTTTTTAAATATAACTGGACAGACAGAGGAGTGACTAGTGAGAGCATTGATTTGACTGGGAGTCAGGGCAGGGAGGGGTAAAACTCCTGCAGGAGTGTGTGGTGGGTGGCTGCCCTGTGGGTGCCCAGTCTGACTCTCACAGCCAGTCTCACTCTAGTAATCTCTCTCATCTCAACTAAGACATACTCACTGTCATCTCCAATTAAGCAAGCAAAGTAGTCATCAAAGTAAACCCCAGGCTTCAAACTAAAGAAGTAATTTAATAATAACACTCAGCCAAGGTGGCATAGCATCATGCAGTTTGTGTGCGGGGAAGGGGTAACAGTCACAGACAGTCTGTCTGAGACAGCTCCTCCACTCCATTGTTGCTTGTTGTCTGTTGCCAGTTTGCCATGCACAGATTCATTTTTTGTATTATGCAGGCAGCGTCATCTTATTCCTTCTTGGGACAAAACAAAATAAAAAAAAAAATCATTTTGACAGTGTTTTCTGTCTTGGAGGGAGAGCTCTAGGCAACCAGTGCAAAAGGAAGCCAAGAACAGGACCAACCTAGGCAAAGTCAAGGCTGTCTTTTTTGGGGGGTTGTCTGACTGAGTCTGATCATTTTTTTAACTTACGTTAACAACCTATAATAAAAATAAATATATAAATCCCAAGTAAGTACACAACAACATTACTGCTCCACCTACTAGTGCTTTACTGACCTATTTGGTATTTTTGGATAATTTTGCTGTATTCTTCTTAGCTACTCGATGCCGTCAGTGCTGTACTGAATGATCTATTAGGGAAAGAAATATCCCTGTGTGTTACTACTACTTAAAGTACTTCACTCGATGCAGCCTGCAGTGCTGTACTGACCTGTTAGGGAAAGAAATATCCCTGTGTATTACTACTACTTAAAGTAGTTGACTCGATGCAGCCAGTAGTGCTGTACTGATCTATTAGGGAAAGCAATATCACTGTGTGTTAGTACTACTACTACTTAAAGTACTTGACTCGACGCAGCTAGCAGTGCTGTACTGACCTACTAAGGAAAGAAATATCCCTGTGTGTTACTATTACTTAAAGTACTTGATTTGACACAGCCAGCAGTGCTGTATTTACCTGCTAGGGAACAAATATCCCTGTGTTTTTCTGCTTAAAGTACTTGACTTGACACAGCCAGCAGTGGTGTATTTACCTGCTAGGGAACAAATATCCCTGTGTTTTGCTGCTTAAAGTACTCGACTCGATGCAGCCAGCAGTGGTGTATTTACCTGCTAGAGAACAAATATCTCTGTGTTTTTCTGCTTAAAGTACTTGACTCGATGCAGCCAGCAGTGGTGTATTTACCTGCTAGGGAACAAATATCTGTGTGATACTACTTAAAGTACTTGACTTGATGCAGCCATGAAAAAACAGCAGCACTTCTCAGGCAATCCAGACAACAGTGACAACAGCACAGAAAATTCAGGACATTGCAGGAGTAACCTGTCATGGTACTCGGAGGATATGCACAAGAGCCATCATAGTGCGGCAGCCAGTCTTAGTAAGCAGAGTGATGGATGATGATGAGGAGGAGAAGACAGATAACAGTGAGGGAGAAATCAGTGAAACAGATCCTGAGTTTGTAGTAGATAAAGTAGCAGTCAGTCTGTCAAGCAGCAGCAGTTCTGGGGAGTGGGATGAGGAGGAGGACTACAGGGCCAGTAAAAGAGCAAATAAGAGTTCTAGGAAGGATGGCGGTGCTAAGAAAAAAATAATGGGGCATAATGAGACAACCACACCTGCAGTGAAGAAACAGAGAATAGATGGACAGGGTTCTAGAAGAGTAGAAACAGAAGTAGTTGAGGCAGGAAGAGCTGCTGTGCATCAACATTCATTTATTGGCATGGAGATGGAAAGATCTCAAAGAGATACTGGCAGCAGTAGTGGCTATGGTGGTGGCAGAGGCAGAGTCGAACATATCCTCCCCATAAACAGCAGTGCAACAAAATCTGTGAAATCCGTAGTGTGGGATTTTTTTTACATGTAACCCCCAACCCCACAAATAGGGGTTCCTAAAATGTCTTCCTGGGCTTGCCTAATACCCACTGCCAGGCTGGTGTTCTCTGTTCTAACAGTTTAAAAGTGCTTTCATGTGAGTGTCCTATTAGCCTCTGTGCCTGTCTCTTTAAGAGGCATCATTTTTGTGGGTTATAATTATTCTGGGTGGGGGCCGAGTGGTTTCAGGCTCGAGCCCCACCTGGGCTTTAATACAACCGCTTCATTCTGCCTCTGCTAATTGCGCAGAGGAACCTCTACTAGACTCTGTGATTGTTTGCTGATTATCTGCTTTAATAATAATAATAATGTTGTAGTTTGTCTAACCTGCCTTCCTTTGCAGCATGGACTTTCTGTTTTGCACCACCATCTTGGATCTGGACTGCCAGCTTGGACCAATCAGTACCTTTGGGGACTTTAAAATGGAGACCTTTCCCAGGGGTCTTGTGGGAGTGAATTTCTGCAGGAATTGTAGTTTTTACTGTTTGGTGCCTAAATGGACCTGGAGGGAGAGCCCTTGCTGTGACAGACAGATGGATCAACCAACCAAACCTTTTGGATCACTGGGAAGTCCCAGATCTTCCTGCAGCAGTGAGTCAGTGTGTAGTTGGAGTTGAGAGAGTGAACAGCTCGAATAATTTGAGCAGCTTCTCCTGTGTAGAAGCGCGGGGGAATCGGCGGGTAGGCAGTGTCTGGCCTGCCTGCTACCATCTTCTCGAGTGAAATCTGCATTAGTGTCTCGGACTTTATCCAAATTTGCTGTGATTGTGACCGGAATCCTGAATTGTGGCAAAGTGAAATTCACCTGGTGTGGACCGAAGATTTGCCTATGTGCGATCGGCCTGTCAGGACTTGAGACAACCACAGAGTGTACGGTTTGCACAGAGACACTGTTGATTGCAATTGGACTGTCATCCAAACTGTGGTATTTGCCTATCCTTTACTATAATTGTGCTGAATGTGCAGTGTGGGTCACGATTTGGTTCCCCTCATTGCTTTGTATGTGTCACGCTAGCTAGAAGCTGTATCCAGCACTTTACCGGACTGTATCCAAACTGTCCACCTGGTCTGGGCCTCACCATCTTGGCCTAGATTGCTGTTCATGCTGCAGAGAATCATCTGATGAAAAACCCGCCTGGGGATTCGGCTCCCTGCTCAACACCATCAAACAGGATCGACCACCATGGTGTGTTGTGTAGGCCCTGCTTCTCCTGGCACAGCAGTCAATCATCTTGAGGTCTTCATTTCATCCCTCCTACCTACTGGTCTGGGTAGCGTGAGTAAACATCAGGGTAGCTCCCTGCAACAGAGCTCAAATCATAGTGTATCATCTGATTTAATTGTTTTGGTTAATCATTATGAACTGAACCATCCAGCTCTGGAATATAAATTGTAGGTTAAAGTGCATATTGTGTTTTTCCTTCCTAAGGGCTCCAACAACACCCTCAATGCGGGCCTACCCCGGGCAATGCTCCAGGCTAGCCTGCAAACCAACTGGGTACCCAGAGTGTGTGTGACTATGTTAGAGGGACTCTTAAAGGCATGCATGCTTAGCCTGATTAAAGCAGATCCAGAATCAAACACCAGATTACTACCCATCCCTTGTTCACTTCCCCCAATAAATCAGATCTAAGTCTTTTTGCATTTACACTGGCTATTGTGTACCTTTGTGGCGGGGATACTGTGTTGTTATTGTCTTTCTCCATTGCAGGTCTTGTTTTGCAGGGGGGTCTCCAGGGCCAGTGCAGCTGATCCAGCCCTGGTGGTAAGTGTGCCAAGTGTGGGTATAACATTGCACTCTGGTGTTCATTCTGTCTAATTGCTGACCAGTATAGATCACTAGAGGAGTTAGGGGGGTATTAGTGTCCCGGAGGGCTGTACCCATAGCAGCTACACTACCCTTAAACCAACCCTCCGGTTGGAGGCACCCATTCACAGAACTCAGGCCCCTCGACCTGCGCTTAGTCACACAGGCAGGGATAGTATCCCTTGGGGTAGCACCACTTAGGGGTTACATCTTGGAGGCACCACTGGGATTAGCACCCCACTAATGGCAGATATCAAAAATTACAGCTAGGCATTTAATGGCTACCATGGTAGAAATGGCTGTACACCAGTTGGTGGGATGGTGTATGGGGCAGGAGATTGACCCCCACAATGCCTTGCTAAAACTGGATATACCCTTGGGCACTAGTAAGGACACTGTTGAAGGAGCTGAATTTCTGCTTAAAGTTGAACCAGCATAATATTTTGTGGTGATTTGCATATGCAGCCCATGATGCTTTGCATTGTGGGGGCATGTGTGATTTTGTATTTCTTTGAAACTTGGCTTCCCAGCCAAATACCCTTTGGGGTAACCATTACCTCAGTGCTTGCACACAGTGGTTCTTTGTCTTTTGCACTGTTGAAGGGGCACTTTCCAAAGTTGAATGTTTAAAAAAAGCTATAGTGGTGGGTCAACAGGCTGATTTAACTGCCCAGACTTTCATGGCCTTGGTGGAGTGTAGCAACCCCATGGACAGCTCTAAAGTGCCACAGACTATTACCCATGAAGGGGTCTCAGTCATCTGAAGGATGATGACTAAAAATAGTAAAGATCCCTCAGAGGATGAGCCCCCACCATTGTCTGAGACTTTCGAGGAGAAGCTTGCTAAGTTGTTACTGGAGGAGGGTGAAACCATAGAGGACTTCAAAAAGTTGTTCGTGCTGCCTGGGGGGCCCCTTCCCCAATGCTCCCACCTGCTCTGGCACCTGCCCCTACACCAGCTCCTATGCCCACATCCGTGCCTGCACCCAAAACTGTGCCTGCAGTTAGCCACGACTCGTACAGAAAGCTGAGGATGTTTTAAGGCACCCTCCTCACCCCCACAGGGGGAGGATGGCTGGGAGACCTAGATAGACTACGTTGCCCCCTTGGTACCCAAGTGGCAGTGTGTGGAGGCTGAGAAGTGAAAAAGGATCATGGAAAGCTTGAGGGGTCCTGCCTTGGAAGCAATTAGTTTCTTGATATCCATAAACCCTGATGCATCTGCTCAAAAGTACCTGTCTGCACTTGAAGGCATTTTTGGTAGTATTAAGTCAGGAGAGACTTTGATGTGGCAATTCAAAGACACCAAACAATGGAAAGGGGAATGTTTGTCTGCATATGTTACTCACCTGGAGAGGCCCTACAGAAAGCTTACTGGAAGGTTGGGGTAGCAGCCAGTGACTTGAACCATGTGAGACTGGATCACATACTGCAACACACCAAGCACTCTGAGTTACAAATTATCCAGTTAAGGTTCCAGGATAGGAGAGATAACCCACCTGATTACTACGACCTGATAAAAGAACTCAGGGAGGCTGAAGGCGAGGAAGGAGATTGGAATGCTGGTGCGGGCGCAGCCCAAGTGATCACGACACAGGAAGGTTTTTATGAATTGGAGACCACTAAGGGTGTCCCGCCATGGGCCGAGCTGTTGAGAGATGAGTTACTGACAGAAGTCAGGAAAGTAAAAACGGGTGCCTTTACAGAGGTTTCCCCCACAGACAAAGACCATGGTCCCTCTCAGGACGTGTCTGCCATGGGGGTGGGGGTACACCCTCAGGCATCCTCTACTGAGGGTGGCTCCCAGACTGAGATCAAATAATTGACTGCCACCATAAAGGAACTTTTGAGACATGTTGCGCCACCCTCAATGCTGCAAGCAGAAGTCGGACCACGATCTCCTGTTAATGCTCCAGCTCCTCGTGAAATGTTTTTGTCAAGGATGACCCAAGGACTTCCGGTTCCGGTTGCCTGAGAGATGGCCGCTTAGTCAGAGAGCTTCCTGACTGATGTAACAGATCCAAACTAATCTAACTCACAAGTTAAACTTTACTGGATACCGGAACCTTGATCGGATAGCTAAGTATGTCGCCAAAGCAAAAACATAAAGATTCCTCTTCAGACACGTATCCAAAATTAAAATTTCCAGCCAAGTACACTCAGTTGCAGGCTGCGCTTCGGGCTGAGATTTTGGACTTTACCGATCAATCTACCACCTCTTCTAAGACTATGGAGGAAGACTTCACTATCACCTCAAAGACGCTGTATAGTACATTACAACAAATCTGTGATACCTTAACCAGAATTGAACAGAAAGAATCGGAGGATAGGGAAAGTATTACAGTGCTGACTCGTTGAACAGAGCAATTGGAAGATACAATGACGGAGTACACGGAGGTCTCGGACGTACATAACACTGCCCTGAAAGATCTACACCATAGAGAATTACTCCTCCAGCAACAACTGGAAGACCTGGAGAATAGAAATAGACGCAATAATAAAAGAATACACGGTCTACCGGCAGGAACAGAATCAGGCCCAACGCCTACATTTATTGAAAGTCTACTCAAGGAATTGCTGGACTTAGACAAAGATAAAGATTACGGCATTATTCGTGCACATAGGTCATTGGTCCCTAAACCGTAAGATCCAAAAGCCCGCCCTCGCTCAATAATTCTGGCATTTATAGACTTCAGAATAAAAGAAGAAGTGATCAGGGCAGCCTGGGCAAAGAAGCAAATTATCTTCGGAGACACTCGGCTCTATCTAGATCAAGATTACGCCCCTCAGACTCTGGCCCACCGTCAAAAGCATTCCAGGTAGTGAAAATAATCAGACAAGCGGTTTTCAGCTCAACTTGAATACCCAGCAAAGATAAAAGTACTCACCCTGAAGGCTGGCTAAAGAGTTCCAGAGCTACTAGAGGCCTGCAGCTGGCTAAGCAGCAAGGGATAGTGACTCCACTAGAGGGCGCTCCGGACCATCGCACAGCCGTGGCAATGAAGTCCTGGCAGAGGAAGGGAATGAAAGGAACCAGGCCTCAGCACTCAGACGACACTATTTGGATGTGGGACAATGTTTGCAACAGAGCGGATCCCCAGCGTGGCTCCAACACTCAACTTTCAACTACAGAGGTCCTGATGGAGGACATTCCTCTGCAGCCGACGGGGTGAACATTACTAAAAGGTGAAGCTGCCTGAGCAATTTCTATACCGTCTTCAACTTTTGGAACTACAGTTCAAGTGAATCGCGACTATTTAAGGTTCTGGACTGAGTGTCCATTTACACCCTTCAATCGTATTTCTGTTTGTTTTTCCCCTCTCATACCTCCGGTGACTCATCTTCTTTAGTTTCGGATAATTTGTTGGTTGTGAGACTCTACAGTGGAGGAAGTAATTTGACTTGACATACTCATTTATATTACTCTGTTATCTGAGCATTCCTAATTGAATATAAAATATAAGTACTCAGGTAGCATTGCCATTCCCTCCCACGACTGGAGAATATGAGTACTTTAAGAAGGGTTGTACTGGTTTGGGAAAAAGTAATCATTCCATTTACAGCCTACATCAAAATACGTATGGCCTTAAGGAAAACCAGAGTTTTATTCGGGCGGATCACAAGGGAGAGGCAATAGCCTCTATATGTTGGGGAGGGGGATGAACATCGACTTTTGAATTAGATTTTATGTAAGGGGAGGTGCTATGGAGGGGAGAGTAGTGAAAGGTAAAAGATCTCATTGAACAATATCTGGTGACCCCAAACCACTCTTCCTTGGCTTACTGCACAGGGGACAGTTTACACATGTGGAGAGTACACTGAAGATGTCCCCCGCCCCCACATCCCATAAGAGTCTGCTTTAACGACTCAACAACCAGGAGGGTTGGATCCTCCACCCTATGAGTGATATGGGACAGAATCTCCAACTTAATCAGAGCCATTCCTCCCCATACACTTCCCCCCCCCAACACTGGCTCTTTAACATCTAGATTAATAGATGTCGGGAAGCACTGGTGGATAGTCTAACAGTCACTCAGGCAACCGGAGTCATCCCAGTCGGGGATCCCACTAATTTTATTTTAGTGCAGGGATTCCCTGATGGGGGAACCGAGACAGTTTGGTCCCCTGCCACACCTCATAGATCACTCCTGAAGTGTGGAGTTGGGTATATAGACACCTTGAAGCCGACTAGATGCCTCCTACTTATATAGTGAGCTCTGTAAATAGGTTAAATTTGGGTTACATGATAAAAACCTACGTTACTACTTTTTTGTATGACTTATATAGGCTCCTTGCTATCAGATGTAAAGAAAGTGTTCCTTTATATGGGTTTTATCATTTTAGATGGCAGATCTTAAGTTAATTTCGTGGAATGTCCGGGGCTTGGGTGGACCGATTAAGAGAGCGAGAATCTTGAAGGAATTACAAAGACAAGGAGTTAGTGTTGCATTTCTACAGGAGACCCACCTGAATCAGGTGGAACACAACAAATTAAAGAGAGGATGGGTGGGCGAGGTATATGCCTCCGAATGTGTTAACCAAACAAATAAGAGGGGCACGGCGATCTTGGTCAGGAGGATACCCCGCACTATCTCACAGGTCCAAACAGACCCCGGGGCAGATTTGTGAGGCTAGAAAGAGAGTTTAAGGGTCAAAAATGTACTTTCTTGAACATTTATGCCCCAACGATTTAACAAGAGAGGGTGTCCTTCCTGACCAGGGTGTTAACTGAGATATCCTTTGATCCAGACAAGCTAATATTCATCGGGGGGGACTTTAACACGGTGACAGACTTAGGCCTTGACAGGATTGGTTCTCACTCCACAGGCCTCGCTAAGTCCAGTAAAGTTCTTATGAGGTTATGTGCAGAGCTCTCCTTGGTTGATGCGTGGAGATTTGTCCACCCCTCAGACAGAGACTACACATACTATTCTCCTAAATATAGGATGTATTCCCGCATTGATTGCTGGTTAGTTTCTGCAGATGCCCTATTTTCTGTGCTTAGAGCAGATATAGGATCAATTTCAGTCTCAGATCATGCCCCAGTCACGTTGGAGCTGTCCCTAGCCCCAAAACCCCCCTGAGTCCGTCTGGCGCCTAAACGTTAGCCTATTGAATTTAACAGAATTCAATCAACTTATACAGCGATCAATAAAGGAATACTTAGAGACAAACCGAAGGGAAGATACAGAGTTAGGTGGGATGCGTTAAAATGTTATCTAAGGGGTATAGTGATTGCCTTTGCTGCAAAACATAAGAAGGCTCAGATTAAAGAACGGGTAGAATTAGAGGTGAAAATATCTCAGTTGAAAAGGTTCCACAAAGAGACTTTAGACCAAAATGTGAGACTGAACTAATTAGGTCTCGAACCAAACTAAACAAGATTCTAGATCTTCAGACGGAGAGACTTAACATATGCTAGACAAAGGTTTTATGAACACGGTAACAAGGCTGGCAAAATACTAACTTGGCAGCTACGGAAGGAAAGGGCATCTAGGGCGGTGCCTAAACTTAAAAGACATGACTCTAATGATATAACCTGGTCCCCCTCCTTAATAACCGCACAATTTCAAAAATTTTACTCTACCCTATATGGTAGGGATAGGACATAGACCATGAAAGGAAGATCCAACTATTTCTTAACAAACTTCAGTTCCCCACCCTCTCTGAGATACAGAGGAAAGATCTCGAGGCCCCTATATCAGTTACAGAAATAACTCAAAAAATTAAGAACCTGAAAAATGGGAAGGCCCCAGGGATGGATGGTTATGTTTCGGAATTTTATAAAACATTTTTGGACACACTTTTGCAGGTACTGCATGACACATATAACAAGTTATGGAGGGAGGCAGCCCCTAAGTCCTGGAACCTTGCCCAGATCTCTGTGATTCTAAAACCAGATAAAGATCCAGAAGACTGTAGATCATATCGGCCAACTTCACTTTTACCTGTGGACCTAAAAATCTTTACTGGGATATTAGCCGATCGACTCCAGAAAATAATAGGATGTCTAGTGCACAGAGATCAGACCAGCTTTATCTCAGGAAGATACCTCCAAGATAACATATGTCGCCTGTTAAACGTGATCTCAGCACATAAAAACACTAAACACCTACAGTTAGCGATCAGTATGGATGCTGAGAAAGCGTTTGACAGGGTAGACTGGGTATTTTTAGGTGAAACCCTAAAAAGATTTGGCTTGGGGGAGAGATTTGTCGATACAGTGAATAATTTATATAAAAACCCGGAGGCCAGAGTTAAGGTGAATGGGCACCTTTCCGAGAGATTTTCCTTGGGGAGGGGCACGAGGCAGGGCTGCCCCCTCTCTCCACTACTTTTTGCACTATCTCTGGAACCCCTTGCTATTGAGATCAGATCTAACCCAATGATCCAGGGGGTGGAGGTTGAAGGTCATTTCCAAAAAATTGCATTATATGCAGATGATTCACTTTTCTTTTTATCACACCCAGAAACCTTGGTTCCAGCACTAACCCATTCACTGGAGGTATATGGTGCATTAGCAGGTTATAAAATCTACCTTCAAAAATCTGAAACACTGATCCTCAGTGGTACCCCCTCAAGGGAGTTTAAAACATCTTTCCCTTTTGCATGGGCCAAGAATAACACAGTTAAATACTTAGGAATACATGTGTCGATCGACCTTTCCCTCTTATATAAAAATAACTACGCCAAATTATTTCAAAATATACAAGCTGATATAGCCAGGTGGCGCCTACTCCCCTTGTCACTATATGGCAGATCACAGACTCTCAAAATGAATGTTTTACCTAGGCTCCTCTTTCTATTCCAAACCCTCCCAATTCAGCTCCCTAGACAATTCTGGGTCAAATTACAAAAAGAGGTCCAGGTCTTTATCTGGAACAGGAAAAGGCCCAGGCTAGCTAGGAAACTGCTACAAGCCCCTAGGAGCAGGGGAGGCATAGCTCTCCGGAATTTTTACTATTATTTTCTAGCGGCCCAGGGAACTCAGCTGTGTTCCTGGATAAAACGTCGGGTAGACTCGCCAGTACCATTTAGAAGATGCTGCAGTGCATAGATGGGCCCTTGGGCGATTCCCACAGGCAATATGCCGATAGCCTTGATCAGAGAGATTAATAACCCATGGATTCTGCACTCATTCTGGACTCTAAAAAAATTGAGAAGGCTTACAAGTACTCCAGAGGGATCTGGGCCTCTTTCCTTAATAAGATTTGAAGCCTCATGCGTCCCACCGAGGGATGACTCGGGATTCCAATATTGGGCTGTACATCGACTTTCAACTTTCGCCCAATGTATTGAGAGAGCCAATTGCCACTCCTTTGCTTACCTAAGGGACAAGTGCCACCTCCGTCAGGAGGATCATTTTAGATATTTACAAGTCCAACATTATATCAACTCTGAAAACAGGTTGCAAAAAATCATGAGAGAGAGGACCCCCTTAGAAGAGTTTTTTTACTGTAATAGCAAGATTAGAAATATCCCACATCCACTTGCCCAGCTATATGAGATCCTGGTTAACCTTGTCAACCCAGGCTTAGATAAACTTAAACAGAGATGGGAAACAGAATTAGGGATCTCGATCTCGCAACAAGTCTGGGAGAATAGACTAACCAAAGGCTGGCAGATGACAAGTTCTCCCACTTGGGGAGAATTTCACTGGAAAGTCCTTCTGAGATATTTTCTTACACCCTCCAAAACAAAACACTTTAAAGCAGGGGGATCAGAGCAATGTTGGAGATGTGGTGGGGCAAGGAACTCCAGCACATATAATGGGATTGCCCCAAATCAGAAACTTTTGGAAGAAGTACATGAGTACATGCAAAAGTATTGGACTACAGGTCCCCCTTAAAGGGAAGAGATGGTGCTGGGGCTCCCCTGCCTGGTCACAGGGCCTAGACGGGAAAGGCTGTTACCACAAATTATGAGAGTGGCAGCACTGAAGATGATCACTTCAAGGTGGCTTTCACCTCATCCTCCAACAATAGAGGACTGGATAGTCAGAATGAGGCAGCTGGAGTCAATGGAACAGATCACTTATAATCTAAGACAGGAGAGGGAGATATTTGAGACTGTCTGGTCCCCTTGGCGGGCTTTGGAGTCAGAAGGTGAGAGCCCTGGACATTCCACCTGAAGCCTTAGGGCTTCATCTAGGGAAAAAGAACTATGTTATGCTGACCATGATAACCCTTTTTTTCTCTTCTTTTAACAGTAAAATTGCACAAGAAGCCATTGTTTATAATTACATCACAGATTGAAAGGCATATCAAGATGCCTGAGTTTAGTTTTGAGAGTTAGTTCAATTATCTAAATACAGAGTCAATTTATCGGCTCTGATCTGATCTAGGGTAACTAGACAAGTTACCCTGGACCATAGAGAAGGGATATTACACACTCTGTCAGTGTTGCGGATAAGAAGCAACATAATCAATAGTAAGAGAGAATAGAGGGAGGTTAAATGAAACATGGCTCCTACTTTTGTAGTACCTTATTAAATTAAACAAGAACTTACTGAATAAAATATGATCTACTTGATGTGCTTACTGACGGAATGGCTGTAAGATGTATAAATCAAATCAGTTAAGAGAGCTGTAACATATGATATCATGTAAGGTTATGTAAAATGAAACTATGGTTACTCAATAAAATTTGAAGTACCAAAAAAAAAAGGATGACCCAAGAGCCTATCATTTGTCACAACTGCGGAATGAATAGCCATATGAAGAGGAAATGCCGGTCTCAGAAGGACTTGGAGAAAGTGGTAAACAGGCTTCAAGGGAAGCTCCGGAAAGCACATCAGTGGCTGAGGGGTGCACGAAATGGCCACAGTGAAGGCTCAGGAAATCCTCCAGACTTCTCCGAAGTAGTGAGCCCTTCAATGGAAACTACTGCAGGGTTTTAAATAATTGATTAGCAGTTTTTTTCTTGGGGCAATACTAACTGTACAGAAAGCATTTATTTAGGTTTTCTGGAAGTGTTATGTTTGTTAAACACAGTGAGGCAAGTGTAATGCATTTTCACAATGTTTTAGAACTTTTATGAGCAAAACGCTAATCAATTTTTAGAGTTAAATAAAACCCTGTACTGTGACTTTGAATGGTGTTTCTGCTGGGGCTGTACTATACAGTGGATCACAAGTAACCATTGTGTTTCAAGACTGGTACAACAAACACTTATCTGATGTGCCCCTACAACCTTTGGAAGGCTTGCATGTGTGGGGACTGAGTGAGAAGTGTTACCCCTACCTGGGGTATGTCCGAATCTGGTTGTCTTTCCCCATTGCTGTAGCTGGAGTAGATGAGCAAGTGGAGACCTTGGCCTTGGTGTATCCACCTACGGGATTGTATGATGGTGATCCCCTACTCATTGGTACCAACGCTCACATGTTCGGGAGGTTGGCTCAGCTGTGTCAAGAGAAGCAGGGATGGTGAATCGGATGGGCAATGCGAATTCCAGCCTTGGTGAAATGAGCTTATGAACTGCAAAGACAGAACACAGAGATGGAGAAGGATGAGCCCATGGGGATAGTGTGGAAGAAAGATCCCGACTCCTTTGTATTACCACCAAATGTTCAGTATATCATTCATGGTGAAGTGATCCTCAAGAAAAATGCAAAAAACAAAATCCTCATGCTGGATGCCCCAGAAGAGAGGAAGTTGCCAGAAGGATTATTGGTCAAGCCCAGTGTTTTACCCACTTGAGCCCATGCCTATGCCCGGTGGGTGGTAGTGCAAATCCAGAATGTGTCTGATCGAGAGATTCAGGTCATCCGGGGATGTACCTTAGCCATGATGCACTATACAGACACTGCAGTGCTGCCCAGCAAAACGTACTCTGGTAAGCAAGAAGAAGTTACCCCGGACCTGTCTGACTTTGGAGAGTCCCCACTGCCTACTGAGTGGAAGACCAGGATTAGCCGGAAGCTATCCCAGAAGAACCAAGTGTTTTCACTAAAAGAATGGGATGTGGGATGCATCACTGGAGCTGAGCACCATATTCAGCTTCATGATAACAGACCATTCCCAGAGAGGTCCCGTTGTTTTGCCCCAGCTGATATAGATGATGTCCGAAGGCATTTACAAGAGATGTTAGTGGCTGGGATTATCCAGGAGTCGAGGAGCTCCTGTGCCTCTTCAATTGTAGTGGTATGCAAGAAAAACAGATCAGTGAGAATGTGCATAGATTATCAGACTCTGAACTGGAGAACTGTACCAGACCAGTATACCATGCCCCGAATCCTGGATGCTTTTGATTGCCTAAATGGGAGCCAGTGGTTTTCAGTGCTTGATCTGAGGAACGGGTATTATCAGATCCCGATGGCCTCAGAGGACTGTGAGAAGACGGCATTCATTTGTCCCCTGGGGTTCTACGAGTTTCTAAGGATGCCTCAAGGTATTTTGGGCACACCCGCCACCTTCTAGTGGCTGATGTAATGTGCTGTGGAAGATATGAATCTATTGGAGCATCTGGTGTACCTTGACGACGTCATTGTAGTTGGGCGAACTTTAGAAAAGCATGAGGCCCGGTTGTTCAAAGTTCTTGACCATTTGGAGGATTTTGGCCTGAAGCTGTCTATAAACAAGTGTCAGTTCTTTCAAACATCCATGAAGTACGTTGGGCATATAGTGTCGGCAGACGGGATCCAAACAGACAGCAGCAAAGTGGAGTCACTAACCACCTGGCCCCAACCGAACAATTTGAAAGATTTACAGCAATTCTTGGGGTTCTGCAGCTATTACCACCAATTCATTAAAGACTACTCAAAGGTTATCCGCCCTCTACTTAATCTTACCCAAGGCTATTCTCCTATTAACCGAAAGTACAAGGAGAGTCTCATCAAAGAGGAAGAGAAAGTGTATTTCAGAACCAATGAGCCATTTGGGGCCCTGTGGACCTCTAAGTGTGAGTCTGCATTTTTCAAGATCATTCATCACCTCACCCATGCACTGGTGCTCGCTTATGCTGACCCCACCAAATGCTATGTCCTACATACAGATGCCAGCTTGAAAGGGCTAGGGGT
Source organism: Neoceratodus forsteri (assembly GCA_016271365.2). Lineage (NCBI taxonomy): Eukaryota > Metazoa > Chordata > Ceratodontiformes > Ceratodontidae > Neoceratodus > Neoceratodus forsteri. The sequence goes on along the minus strand of CM057453.1, from coordinate 1,452,886,076 downwards.
TGTGTTATATCAAGAACATGAGGAGGGCCTGCGACCCATGGCTTTCACAAGTAGAAGCTTAACACCAACTGAGCACAACTACCCTGTCCATAAACTCTAATTTCTCACCCTCTAGTGGGCTGTGGTGGACCAGTTCCATGAATATCTCAATGGAGCTAAGAGTCTAGTGAAGACTGATAACAATCCATTGACTTACATGCAGACTTCAGCAAAATTAGATGCCACTGGGCACAGGTGGCTTTCTGCCTTGTCCACATATGACTATGCAGTGGAGTACTGACCTGGCTTGAACCATATAGATGCAGACACCCTCTTGAGACTACCAGACCCTGCTGACACCTGGGTGAGGTTGTCTGAACATTCCATCAAAGCATTATGCCAATAATTTGATAAGGATGACCGCCCATCTGCCGACACTATTGATTGCTTGGTGGATTGCTTGGGACCCCCCGACACCTGCGTCCCTGCAGCCTACTGTAATTTTTCAGTATTAGACCTCAGTGCCTTACCTCAGTTTGACAACGACAGTATCCAGTGGGCTCAATCCCAAGACCTAATGATCCAGCCTGTACTCAATGCTCTGCGTGCTGGAAAAGACATGTCATAACTTTGTTCTTCTGATTTAAGAACTGCTTTATTGCTCAGGAAAGGCCCAAGGCTTAAGCTACATGACCAACTATGATACAGTGAATCATCAAGGCCAACTGGACAGGCAGCAGTTAGTGTTACCCACAGCTTTCAAACAACTGATACTCATATCTCTTCACAGTCACATGGGGCATCTTGGTTATGACTGGACACTTGACCTGGTGCACTCTCAGTTCTACTGGCTGAAAATGGGGCCTGATGTCAAGACACATATTCGAACCTGCAGTCATTGCCTGCAAAGGAAAGCCTTGACTCAAAAAGCAGCTCCCCTAGTCAATATCTCCACCACTGCCCCCATGGAGTTGGTTTGCATCGATTTTCTGTGCCTAGAGCCTGACCAGAAAAATATTGGGAATGTGCTAGTTGTAACAGACCATTTCACATGTTATGCTCAGTCCTATCCCACAAAAGATCAAAAGGCCTCCACCATGGCCAAGGTGCTTGTAGAGAAATTCTTTGTCCATTATGGTGCACCCCAATGTATCCACTCTGATCAAGGAAGAGACTTTGAAAGCCAGTTGATCAAAGAGATGCTGTCCCTGTGGGTAGTGCGGAAGTCTAGAGCCACTCCTTACCACCCTCAGGAGGATCCTCAGCCTGAACATTTTAACAGGACCGACCTGGACATGTTGGGCACACTTCACCCTAAAGATAAACCTAAGTGGAGCCAGCAGATTAGCACCTTGGTACATGCCTACAATTTCACCAAAAGTGATGCTACCGGGTTTTCCACCTATCATCTCATGTTTGGCTGGGAAGCCCGGTTGCCTGTGGATGTCTGTTTTGGAGTATCCCCAGATGGGTTCCATGCTGAAAACTATTTGCAATATATACAAAAACTGAAAGCTCAGTCAAACCATGCGTACCAACTGGCCCAGACTATGACTGCGAAAAGAAACCTCACCAAAATAGAGAGACTTGACAGGCGAGTAAAGGCTCAAGAGTTGTTGCCAGGAGACCGTATGTTGTTGCACAATTTGAGGCTGCATGGAAAGCACAAAATTGCCGATAAATGGCACCGTCTCCCACATATAGCAGTCAGTAAGTTGGATGACCTACCTGTGTATAGAGTGCATCGTAAAAATGACTCTCGAGCTGTTAAAACTATGCACAGGAACCACCTGCTGCCTATTGCTCAAGTGGTTATTGATGCTAAACCATCAGATGCTACTCCCTCAGGGCCAGTGACTTGTGCTGCTGCTAAAAAAAGACTGAGTCAACCTTCACCAGTTGTTCAAGAATCAAGGTCTTTCCCCCGGCAGGCCCAAAATGACAGTGACAGTCAATCTGAATCTGACAGCAGTGAGTGTACCCTACTTATGAACTAAGTCAATTGTTTCAAGGTAACCCTACGTGTAATTATGTGGATGAAGCTGGACCTTCAGGACAGCCTAACTCTCCAGCTTCCTCCCTAGAACCAATGCCCCCTGAGAGTGAGGTTTGAAGTATAATGTCTGAAGTAGCTGATTCACTGTGTTTAGTGGAACTGTTTGAACTGCTAGAGGAGGAGCCTGATACCATAAATCTTCCTGTTGACATGCCAGAATCTGATGAGCAGTGTGAAAGTAATGGTCAAAACCATGTTGTGCTGGGTGACCCTAAGATATCCTATTGTGATGAGAGTACTGTCACAACCCCACTCAGCAGGTCAGACCCTCTGCTCCCACAGTGCCAACCTCCATTATTATTAATGTTCTGTTACCTGTCCACAAGTATTGTGGACAGGTAACAGAACAGAATAACTCTCCTGTCTGTTTGTGGGTCCAAATCACCTTTGGTCTCAAGTTCTGGGGGGGGATTCAAACTGTGAACCTTATGCTAGCGTACCCAAACGTACTGGCTCAGATAATTCTGCTCTTTGGGGAATGCCATATATCTTTTGTCTACCAGCACCTAACCAGGTATCCAAAATGAACCCTTAGAACTCTATGAAAGACCTTAGATATATTCTTTACCTTTTCCCAGTATGGTATACCATTAAGCTTATGAACAGTTGTCAGCTTTAACCATCTATGCTTCACATGCAAAAGAAAGAATTTCAAAGGCACACCAGGCAGTCTCTTTAAAATAAGAGGTTTACTTAAAAATGGATAAAAAATATGTAAAATGTAAACACAGAACAATATATCACAAAGCATACAATCACTTAAAAGAAAACAAGGAAAAGAAAGTACAAACATAAACTCCTACCACAATACAATTAGACCTTCCTACCTAATGTATTACCTTCTTACAGTGCATATAGTTGATGTTGTTTCTAAGAACCCGCAAGAAAATTGTGTAAGTGGAAATACAGAATACAGTTTAAACCCTGTGTCTCCACCCTTCTATGATGCCATCTAGCTCCTCCTCCTTTTAGAATATAAAAATTATACAAACAGGATGTCCTAATCAGGAGGTATATTAAATAAGGTGACATCAGCAAAAAACTTATTTCCCAATATGACTTCTCAATTAAGTCTTTCCTTTGATCTAGTGTGGTTTCCTGCTTTTCAAAAACATCACAGGACTTTCACAACTCTGCAGTTTTCTCACCTAGATGTCATATAGCTTCCTTTAGCACCAGTTGAAATTAACTGTCCTTCCTTGGAAGATGTCATAAAATGGATATTTTATGTTTCCTGGCTTCAAAGCAACACAGATCATAAACACGGCTATAAAAAGCAACTTGGAAATTAATTACATTACAGAGATCTGCTGTTTAACATATCCTGTCATTTGAACTGAAACCTGGGGGGGGGGGATGTCATTCCAGGGGCACAGGATGTCTCCTGTGAGACAAGTCACATACCACATCCTATATTACAAATCATAGAGCAATCATAACCAGCCAGCCAAGCGTCACAAATCCTCCCCACCTAGACTGAATCTGGGGGCTCTATCCCCCTGCATGGGGTGAGCTTCCCAAATTAGTTCACTCCCTATAAAGATGCAAAAGGCCATCGCTGTTCTGATTTTTCACTCCAGCTCTATGTAAGATTGTCATGTCATACCCTTGTAAGGCAAGACTCCATCTTAACAATCTACCATTAATTTTTCCCATTTGCATCAGCCAAACCAGGGGGTTATGGTCAGTTTGTACCACAAAACGCTGCCCATATAAGTATGGCTCTAACTTCTTTAGGGCCCACACTATGGCAAGACACTCTTTTCCACAGTAGAGTAGCAGCCAATGCCCCAACTCTTACATGGCTAAACTGGACACACTCTACCATCGAGCACTGAGGTTTATAATGGGACTCCCCTTCGACATGCATCACTGCACTCTATATGCGGCAGTGGGGTGGACATCACTAAAGTTCAGGCGCCACAGAAATGCCGCTCTCTGGACCTATAGAGCCATTTCTAATAAGCTGCCTTACTATATCTCCTGCTGTCTTCCCCTGAGTACAGTATAATTGGGAAATACGAATTAAGAAGTTACTCAGCTATTACACTTAAAGTACCCAAAGCAAAATCCCGCTTCGGCAGGGCAGCCATAAGCTTTGTGCTACCTACCTTATGGAACGATCTACAAAAAAAACTCAAATTAAGCACTCAAATTGGTATAAATGCCTTCAAGACACTTTATTTCTGTACAATCAGAGAAGTATGTAACTGCTTCACCCACTCAGACCCAGTACCGGTGTCTGCGCTGGTATATAGCCATGCCTAGACCCAATTTTTAGTACTGACCCCCCAGCTTGCTCCTCACCAGCCTAATTGTTCTCTCTCTCTTATCCCCCTGTCTTATCAACACTAGGCCCGTCCATCCCCTTATTCTTCCTTTCCCAACCTCGGATAGGAGCTCACTACCCCGGGTTGTGATGTCCTACCATGCCCCGTACTTTATAGCTTTCAATCCTGGGGCTCACACTTACTCCTTTTCTCCATCCACCTTCTCTACATCCCATTTTACCAACTCCTTTCTGTGCACTGTGCCCTCCTAGCCTTTCTCGCCCATCTCCTTCCCTTTCCCCCTACCTTTACCTCTACCTGGTGTATATTTTAATTTTTTTCATCCGTTACTTCCTCCTGCAACCTTAGATAACCTGCTTTATCTTCCTATAGACACTTCTATGTATGTAAATACCATGTAATCTGTACAATATCTGTATAATTCTATGTACATATGAACTTCTTTTTCTTCCTCTCTGTAAAGAGTACTATCTGTATTGCCTTGTAAATACCTGTATATACAATTGTTCATGCTCCACCCAGGTCCATCTTGCAAATGAGCTTCTGCTCAATGATGAACGCCTGGTTAAATAAAGACTTGATTGATTGATTGAGTATGCCTGCTCCCTGGGAAGTAACTTTTTACTCAGGTACACTACTGGGTGATCTTTCCCTTAGTTGGTTGTCTGACTCAGTACTGCCCCAATACCCATGTCTGAGATGTCAGTCTGAACTATAAAGGGTTTGCTGTAGTCAGGACTTGTCAATATAGGAGCACTGCACAGTGCCTCCTTCAGTCTGGTAAAGGCTTCTTCACAGGCTGGTCCCCAGGTAATTTTCTTTGGCATCCTTTTGTTTACTAGGTCAGATAGGGGAGCAACCAGGGCACTGTAATTGGGTACAAATTTCCTATGGTACCCTGCTGTCCCTAGAAAACTCCTGACCTGCTTCTGCATTTCTGGTCTGGGTCATGCCTGGATTACCTCTATTTTTATTTGGTTAGGACGGAGCTGTCTCCAGCCTACCACATGCCCAAGGTATGCCACTTCTCCCATGGCCACCTGGACCTTCTCAGCTTTGACAGTGAGCACGGCCCTCTGTATCCTGCCCAGCACTTCCCTAAGGTGGGTCAGGTGTTTCTCCCAGCTGGCACTAAAGATGACAATGTCATCCAGGTACACCACGGCATACTCCTCAGCACCATTTAACACCTGGTTCACCAACCTTTGGAAAGTGGCTGGGGCGTTCTTCATTCCGAAAGGCATTACTTTAAATTCAAATAAGCCTATCACAGTGATGAAGGCCATCCTTTCCCTAGCTCTGCCCGTTAACTCTACCTAGCAATATCCCTTGGTCAGATGAAGGGTTGTAAGGTAGGTTGCCCCTCCCAACTTGTCCAGGAGTTTGTCCATCTGGGACATCAGGTGGGTGTCTGACTTCATGACTGCATTCAGTCCATAATAGTCCACACAGAAATGAGTAGAGTCATCTGGCTTGGGCACAAGGACTATGGGCAAAGGCCCAGGGGCTGTGGGATCTCTGGATTGCCCCTAAATCCAGCATCTCCTCCACTTCCCTCCTAATGTCCTTTTGGACAGGCTCTGACACCCAATATGCTGTCCGCCATATGGACATCTGTGTCCCTGTCTACACATCGTGCGTTGCTAGGGGGGTTAGTCCAGGCTTGGCCCTAAACAGTGGGGCAATGTCTGCTAAAACTTTCCCTTACTTCCTGGATCTTGTCCAGGGCCAACTGGGGAGACAATTTAACTGCCTCAACAGAGGACTCCTGCTTGCTTTCTTCCAGCAAGTCCAGAAGGGGGTCTTCTTCATCCGCCCCCTCCCCAGGACTACACACTGCGAACACCATGTCAGCCCTATTAGCATATGGCTTTATCATGTTGACATGGTACATCCTTTCTGTCTATCTTCTGTCAGGTAACTCTATAATATAGTTCACGGCATTTACCTTCTTGACTACTCTGTACGGTCCTGAGCACTCAGCCTGTAGCTTGTCTTTCTGGACCGGAATAAGGACCATAACTTCCTGAGCCACTATGTACGAGCAAGCTCTGGCTCTGTGGTCACACCACACTTTTGGTTTCTGTTGGGTAGCTGCCAGGTTGCTCTGGGCTGTCCCCATAAGCTCCTTCAGCCTTTCCCTAAACCTAAGGACGTAATCCACTATGGGAGTTCCCTGGGTGGCATGCTTGCCTTCCCAGTCCTCCTGGATCAAGTCCAGGGGCCCACATACTCGGCATCCATATAAGAGCTCTAGGGGTAAATCCTGTTGTCTCTTGGGGCACCTCCCTGTATGCAAACAACAAGTGGGGAAGGTATTTCTCCCAGTCCCTCCCATGCTGTTCAGCAAATGCGCAGAGCATTGACTTCAGGGTACCATTAAATCTTTACACAAGCCCATTGGCTTGTGGGTGATGAAGTGTCATGCATCTCTGCATCACCCCACACTTCTCCCACAAACATTTAATCAGGTCTGATATGAAGGCACCCCCTTGATCCTTGATAACCTCCTGCGGAAACCCAACACGGGAGAAAATCCAAAGTAAGGCATCTGCCACTTTGTCTGTCCTCAGTGAGGATAGGGTGACTTCCTTTCGGTACCGGGTAGCATAATCCATCACAGTCAGGATAAATCTCTTCCCTGAGGAGCTGGGGGTATTTAAAGGCCCCACAATATCCATTCCCACTCTCTGGAATGGCTGCTCCACTATGGGCAATGAAATTAGGGCGGCTTGGGTTTTCTTGCCTGCCTTCCCTATTTCTTGACACCGGTGACAAGACCTGCAATACTCCTTCACCTGCTAGGTGAAGTTGGGCCAATAGAAATTCTGGGCCAATCACTGCATAATGCGTGCGATTCCCAGATGACCAGACAAGGGAATATCATGTGCAATCTTGAGCAACTGCTCATGATACCCCTGGGGAACGACAAGCTGCCTGCCTATCACCCCTCCCTCTGTCTGCACAGCCTGAGTATACATCAGTCCATTTTCCCAATAAACCTTATGTCTACCATCACCTCCCTGTGTACCATCAGAGTCTACCCAAGCCCTCAGCTTTTCTAGACTAGGGTCACTTCTCTGAGCAGCTGCAAACTCCTTACACATTCCCAAGGTATGGGACAGGTTCCCTTCAGTCTCTAAACTAGGGTCCCTAGCACTAGCATCAGGGCACTCAGGATCACTGTCATTCCTAATCCTCTGACAATGGGTCACCCCTCCCTCTTCAGAGTAACCCTCCGTAGTTGTGTGGATAACTGCTACTGGGGAACTTTCTACCCCAATTTCATTAGTCTCCATATCAGGAGACCCAGGCTGGGGAACCAGCCTCCCAGTGTGTTCCACAATGACTTCTGTTGGGTTCAGGGAACTAAAATTTTCCTTTGCCACTTGGCTACAGGTAACTGCACACACCATCCCCTGTTTGAGATTGTTGCCAAGGATGACGTCCACTGCTAACATTTTGGCTACAGCCACCTGTTGCACAGTTCTCCCTATTTCACCCCAGTCTACGAGAACACTAGTGAATGGCAATGTGGTCTTCTCACCAGTGAACCCTTGCACAGTCACAAATTCATTGGGTATAAGCTGACCAGGCTCTATCAGATCCCCTTTTACCAATGTCAGGGATGCCCCTGTGTCCCTTAACCCTTGTGTCTGTACACCATTCACCGTGACTGGGTGCATGTGTTCCCTCATGTTCACAGGCATGCTTCCAGGGACACACAAACAACCCACTTCTTTCCTAGCACCATGTTGCATATTGCTTGCCCTTCTGGGATACTGTCTGGCAATATGCCCAGTTTCTCTACAGACCGAACATTCATTTATTTTCTCAGAGAAATCTTTTCTCTGAAACCTGGGGCTAACTGGTTTCGGTGGAGGCAGTGAGGTTTTTAGCTGCCCTGAAGGCGCACTTATCACTTTCTGCCCTGCCACGCCCGCCACAGTTGCTAATAGCATTATCAATTTTATCTACCGAGTTTGCTTCAATTCCCTCCCACCAACGTTTTAAAAACTGATGTTGTTTCGTGCCTAGCTCCTCGTAGCTCATATCAGAGCTTCTCCTGAGCTTACGGAATTTAGCTCTGTATGCTTCAGCAGTTATATCAAACTTTTTTAAAACTGCAGCTTTAAGTTTGCTGTAAACATTACTGTCCTCATTGTCCATTTGATCCAATGCTTCCCGAGCTTTCCTGGTAGATAGTGGGGATAGATGGAAGCTCCAGGACTCTCTAGGAATTTTAGCCTGAAAAAACTTTTTCAAAGGAATTTAAAAAGGCATCCATATCCTCCCCCTCTTTAAATTCGGCCATCAATTTGGAATTCAATTTGTAACCCAGTCCTGTAGTTATAGTTAAACCCAAGCCACTTACCTGCTCTGGTGTGGGTGGTTGGAGTCATATCTTCTCCAGTTCATCTTGCCTCTGGCACTCTCCCTCCTCACAGTCTACCTCTTGTTGTTCATGCTCCCTCTTCTCCTCTGTGGCTCGCTTCTTCCGCTCTGCTTCTCGGCGTTCTTGCTTTCCCTTCTCCTTTGCAGCTTGCTGGCACTCACGCTCCTCACAGACAGCCTCCCGCTGTTCCCGCTCTCTCTTCTCCTGGAACTCCAGCTCCATTCTGCAAAACTCAATCTGCAGCCTGAGTACTTCTGGCTCCAGAATGCTGGTGACCTTCCCCTGCTGCTGTCGCCCTTCGCTGGCAGTGGCCCTGGACCTGCTGTCATCCTCATCAGATCTGAACACTGCACTGGCCGCTAGCCCTTCCACACTCACGGTTTGGTCTTTTATAGTCACTGTCTGTGACGCAATGCTCTGGGTATCTGCTACCATTAGGGCATCCACAAGGTTCTGCTGGGTGGCTCTCACCTCATACAGGACTCCTCTGTCCTTGCACAACTGCCTCAGGTAGTCTACAGTGTGCCTGCTGTAGTTGGAAGCCATCTTCTTCCCTAACTATGGCTACTCTAACTTGCACTTCAGGAAAAAAAAATAAAACAGGTAGGAACTTGACTGTAAGCAAAATGATATAGTTCTGTTTCCTTTTAAAAATAAATCACTGCCTTTTTTATTTGCAAGTGAGCTGTATAGTATTAAGCTGACACACTGAACAATATAAAGTTTGTGTTATGAAAATTATCAGCACCGCTGCCAACCAATCTTTCACAACTTCAGTCAGCAGGTCAGGCCCTCTGTTCCCACAGTGCCAACATCTGAGCGCAGTACTGTGGACAGGTAACAGAACTGGTTAACCCTCCTGTCTGTTTGTGGGTCTGAATCACCTTTGGTCTCAAGTTCTGAGGGGATTCAAAATATGAACCTTATGCTAGCATACCCAAACGTACAGGCTCAGATAATTCTGCTCTTTGGGGAATGCCAGATATCTTTTGCCTACGGGCACCTAACCAGGTATCCAAAATGAACCCTTAGAACTCTATGAATGACCTTAGGTATATTCTTTACCTTTTCCCAGTTTGGTATACCATTAAGTTTATGAACAGTTGTCAATTTTAACCATCTATGCTTCACATGTAATAGAAAGAATTTCGAAGGCACACCAGGCAGTCTCTTTAAAATAAGAGGTTTACTTAAAAATGAATAAAACATATGTAAAATGTAAACACAGAACAATATATCACAAAGCATACAATCACTTAAAAGAAAACAAGAAAAAAAAAGTACAAACATAAACTCTTACCTTAATACAATTAGACTGTCCTAGCTAATGTATTACCTTCTTACAGTGCATATAGTTGATTTTGTTTCTAAGAACTCACAAGAAAATTGCATAAGTGGAAATACAGAATACAGTTTAAACCCTGTGCCTCCACCCCTTCTATGATGCCATCTAGCTACTCCTTTTAGTATATAAAACTTATACAAACAGGATGTCCTAATCAGTAGGTATATTAAATAAGGTGACATCAGCATAAACTCATTTCCCAATATGACTTCTCAGTTAAGTCTTTCCTTTGATCTAGTTTGGTTTGCTGCTTTTCAAAGACATCACAGGACTTTTACAACTCTGCAGTTTTCTCACCTAGATGTCATATAGCTTATTTTAGCAAAAGTTGAAATTAACTGTCCTTCCTCTGAAGACATCATAAAATGGATATTTTATGTTTCCTGGCTCCAGGGCTTCAAAGTAACACAGATCATAAACACTGCCATAAAATGCAACTTGGAAGTTAATCACATTACAGAGATCTGCTGTTTAACATATCCTGTCATTTGAACTGAAACCTGGGGTGGGGGTGTCTCCTGTGAGACAAGCCACATACCACATTCTATACTAAAAATCATAGAGCAATCATAACCAGCTGGACAAGCGTCACAAGTGCCACTCCAGTGTCACAAAGTCTAAATGTTTCAGACTTTTCCCTGGATGATAAATATGGGCCTTCTGCAGAGTTCAATGATGAATTTAATGATGTGGAAACAGAATCAACAGAGCAAGGAGATGATAATGTTCCATTACTAGAGTTTTCACCTAGTGCAGAGGTACCCCTCCCTACCGGACAAGAGACTAATGCCAATGATGATACCCCAGAGCCTGTGTCTATTCCCCCAAGAAAGTCTGGAAGAGCTGTTAAACCAATATTACGCCTAAGCTATGACTCCCCTGGGAGGCCCATGGACCTCCCCTTAAATGTTGTCCACAAAGGTGTCTATATCTCTGAAAGCTCACTGCCCAAACTGAGCCTGTCTGCCACTTCCAAGCTAATTGTTCTTCCTTCAGAACATTGTGCCCCTGCCCCATCTAGCCTCAATTTAGCTGATAGGGATGGGCCCCTATCTATGTTATTTAGAGTCCGGGAAACAATTACCTGAATAAGCAGAGTAATATTATTGTGTGAATCATAGTAAAATAGTAATGTGTATGAAAAATGCGTAACTGTTGTCACTACAGAATATACAGAGTACCGTGAATAAGTATAGTAATGTTGTAAGTTTACGTTTACTGAGGCATCAGTCTTTATTTTGATCTCATACAGTAATGGAACATATGTCTCGTATAGCATAATGTTGTTCTATAAAGTTATTGTGAGTATAGACTTGGCGCGGACACCATGTTCTTTCCAGGCAGGGAAGAGTGTAACCCCCCTACAAATGGGGATTCCTAAAATGTCTTCCTGGGCTTGTCTAATGCCCACTGCCAGGCTGGTGTTCTGTGTTCTAACAATTTAAAAGTGCTTGCATGTGAGTGCCCTATTAGCCTCCATGCCTGTCTCTTTAAGAGGCATCATTTTCATGGGTTATAATTATTCTGGGTGGGGGCCAAGTGGTTTCAGGCTCAAGTCCCGCCCGGGCTGCAATATAGCCGCTTCATTCTGCCATCGCTAATTGTGCAGAGGAGGCCCTATTAGACTCTGTGATTGTTGCTGATTATCTGCTTTAATAATAATAATAATGTTGTAGTTTGTCTAACCTGCCTTCCTTTGCAGCATGGACTTTCTGTTTTGCACTACCATCTTGGTTCTGGACTGCCAGTTTGGACCAATCAGTACCTTTGGGGACCCTAAAATGGAAACTGTCCCAAGGGGTTTTGTGAGAGTGAATTTCTGTAGGAATTGTAGTTTTTACTGTTTGGCGCCTAAATGGTCCTGGAGGGGTAGCCCTTGCTGTGACAGACAGATGGATCAACTAACCAAACCTTTTGGATCACTGGTAAGTCCCAGAGCTTCCTGCAGCAGTGAGCCAGTGTATAGTTGAAGTTGAGAGAGTGAACAGCTCGAGTAATTCAAGCAGCTGCTCCTGCATAGTAGTGAGGGGGAAATCGGTGGGAAGACTGTGTCTGGCCTGCCTGCTACCATCTTCTCGAGTGAAGAAGTCTGCATTAATATCTCAGACTTTATCCGAATTTGCTGATTGTGACCAGAATCCTGAATTGTGACAAAGTGAAATTTGCCTGGTGTGGACTGAAGATTTGCCTTGGTGTGATCAGTCTGTCAGGACTTGAGACAACCACAGAGTGTACGGTTTGCACAGAGACACTGTTGATTGCAACTGGACTGTCGTCCAAACTGTGTTATTTGCCTATTTTTTACTATAATTGTGCTGAATGTGCAGTGTGGGTCGTGATTTGGTTCCCCCACATTGCTTGAATGTGTCACGCTAACGGGAAGCTGTATCCAGCACTTTACCGGACTGTATCCAAACTGTTCACCTGGTCTGGGCCTCACCATCTTGGCCTAGATTGCCATTCACGCTGAAGAGAATCATCCGATGAAAGACCCGCCTCGGGATTCGGCTCCCTGCTCAACACCATTGAACAGGATCGACTACCATGGTGCGTCGTGTGGACCCTGCTTCTCCTGGCACAGCAGTCAATTATCCTGAGGTCTTCATTTCATCCATCCTGCCTCCTGGTCTGGGTAGCGTGAATAAACATCAGGGTAGCTCCCTGCAACAGAGCTCAAATCAAAGTGTACCATCCGGGTCTGGAATAGAAATTGTGGGTTAAAGTGCATGTTGTGTTTTTCCTTCCTAAGGGCTCCAATAACAGCTGCAATGCCGGCCTACCCCGGCCAATGCTCCAGGCTAGCCTGCAGACCAACTGGGTACCCAGAGTGTGTGTGAATGTGTTAGAGGGACTCTTAGAGGCATGCATGCTTAGCCTGATCAAATCAGATCCAGAATCAAATACCAGATTACTGCCCCTCCCTTGTTCACGTCCCCCAATAAATCAGATCTAAAACTTTTTGCATTTACACTGGCTATTGTGTACCTCTGTGGTGGTGATACTATGTTGCTATTGCCTTTCTCCACTGCAGGTCTTGTTTTGCAGGGGATATCCAGGGCCAGTGCAGTTGATCCAGCCCTGGTGGTAAGTGTGCCAAGTGTGGGTATAACATTGAATTCTGGTGTTCATTGTAACTGTCTGTACTGGCTGACCAGTATAGGCCACTAGAGGGGTTAGAGGGGGGTATTAATGTCCTGGAGGCCTGTACCCAGAGCAGCTACACTACCCTTAAACCAACCCTCTGGGAGAAGGCACCCGTTCACAGAACTCAGGCCCCTCAGCCTGCACTTAGTCATGCAGGCTGGGGTAGTATCCCTTGGCATAGCGCCACCTAGGGGTTACATACACAAGATAAATCATCCTGCAGTCATGTGGTTTGCAAATTATGCAAAACAAAATAAAGCCACGGTAAAGTGGGTACCAGGATGGGAACATCAACAATGATAAGACATATGAACAAGTCTCACATTTATCAGTATCAAAAAGCACAAAAGGAGCACACACAAGTTGTTGCACTGCTGCACTCTGCTGAGGATGATGATGATATGGATGTTTACCAAGGTCATGGTGATGATATAATTGATGCGGAGGTGGAGGATGATGAAAGTCTGACTTCCAGTCAAAGCACAATATCTTCAATTTCACATTTCGTTACCCCCTGAGCCCACCACCCCAGCCTGCCAGGAGTCATATACCATCCATGTCCACGACATCAACCCCTCGTGATGGTAAAAGTCAAGGGATGCTCCAAGAAAATCTACTGATATCAGCAAGTGTAGCAGTCATCAAATTTCACTGAAAGACTGTTTTGAGTGGTCACAGAAATATAAGCCCAACAGGCCTGAGGCAAGGCGATTAACGAAGGCAATTGGAGAGATGACAGCCACTAACTTTCTGCCATTCTCCTTTGTGTCTAACCCAGGCTTTAAAGCACTAATGTAAATCACTGTGCCCAAATATCAAGTCCTCAGCCAGACTTATTTCTAAACTGTTGCCATCCCAGACTTGTATGACACTGTTCGTAACAGCGTGTCTGAAGCTCTTAAAGGTTCAGTGGGCAAAAAGGTCCATGTCGCAACAGATATGTGGACCAGTGGCCAGGTGACTGACTATATGGCTGCGACTGGCCATTGGGTAAACTTTCCTCCCTCCTCCTTATCATCTTGCAGTGGCACTGGTGTCAGTAGCTGCAGCAGCAGCTAAAAGCAAGGGCCTTTCTCTGTTCATAGGCAGGCAACATTATGTATTTACGGTTTTGAAAAAGATCACAAAGCAGAACATCTTCTGGAGGGCCTTGAAGAAAAGTTTGCTGAGTGGATAACTCCAAAGTACTTGCAACCAGGGTTTATAGTGTCTGACAATGCTGTGCACATGCTGCTAACCTGGTGTTGAAAGACTTTGTCAGTGAGGACTGAAATGTCCTGAACTTGACTGCAGCTGCCTGCACTGTGTGCACCCACTTTAGCCATTCTGTTAAAGCCAGAAAGTTGTTGTGGCAGATTCAAATAGAAAACAGTCTCCGTCTCCACCAGATGATCCAGGAAGTTCCAGCCAGGTGGAATTCCACCTACTATATGATACAGAGAATGCTTGAGCAACAGACAGCCATCCATCAATATGCAGTCCAACATGGCATTGGGAAAGGAGATGTGAATATCAGCCCCAATCAGTAGCATCTGATGGAGAATCTTACTTGTATTCTTAAACCCTTTGAGGAGGCTACATGAGTGGTGAGCTCCGATGGTGCTGGGCTAAGCCAGATATTACCTTTAATCTCACTCATCAGAATGAGACTGGAACGTCTCGAGTCACAGTTCCTTGACACTGATAACATCAATGCTGCATCCCTTGTGGGAAAAATGTTGAAAACCTTCCTGGCTCCCGAGCGCATTGTAAATATGTGCAAAGCAGAATAATACATTTTAGCCACACTTCTTGGTTCTCAGTTTAAGGATACAATTGAGACATTCTTCAAACCACATGACTTTAAAGACCTGGAATACTATCGCAAACTGTTAACTGAGAAAGTATCAGCACATGTAGTTGAGAAAAGTAGTACATCATCAGTGCCCCTTGTGTCAACATTCAAATTCTGAACAAGATCTGTTGGAGAGGGAGGGAGGGAGCACAATCTGCCATTGCTGCTGCTTCTGGTGGTACCACCACTGCTGATGTTTTGGGTCATCAAACGCCAACCAGAACTGCCGCTATACCACAAGAGGACAGACCACTGTGGGACATGCTGTCAAACTTTGGTCTGATAAAGACAGCTGGAAAGACTCAGCTGGCTAATGTGGCACCAGAAGTCCCTGCTGCAAAAATGGTGAAAGATTATATGGGGGAGACTACATCTCACCACAGGTGATGAACCATTGCTGTATTGGCAACAGAAAAAATCTATGTGGCCTTCTTTAACTGAGATCACAATTGAATACCTCAGTTGCCCACCTGCAAGCATATATTCCAAGAGAATTTTCAGTGCTGCTGGGGCAATAGTGAATGACAAAAGAACATGTCTTTCCACAAAGAATGTAGAAAGGGCCTCTTTTCTTAAAATGAACCTGCCAGAGTCCAAAAACATGTACTGTCTAAAATTTATGCAGGCTGACAACACCTGGATGGCATGCCATGCTGATGATGATGATGATGGTGAGGGATTCTGTTGCCACTAGTAGCCACTAGCCTTTCCACCTGTCTGTCTTCCACTAGTGGATCCTCCTGTCTTGCCCTCATTCTGTTCCTTAACTTCCATTAATTTCAGAAACAAACACCCGCTGCTGGTTCTCATGTGCCACTGTGGCCCAATCTGGCTAGCACCAGAAATTGAAGGACCACTACATACTGTGGTTCAGCTAAAACATTCATAAATGACTACACATTGTCACACAGCTCTTCGTCCATTTGTTTTTATTGGATTTTTATAACAAAATACACACTCAATAAATACTTATTAGGCTCAGCTGTTAACAAACAAAAACATTAATAAAATAAATAATAAATAACTGTTCTTCTGGTTCGACTCCAGATAAGGATTTAATTTTAATATATATTTTTTTTGCTGTAAAATGTCAACTTTGCAATATATTCCCAATTTCAATACTGCACCCAATGACACATCCAATGTTTTGTTCTCAAGGAGCCATCCACCAGATAGAAACTGTTTTCATCATAATCTGTAAAATGAAAATAAAATAATAGGTTTTAAAAAATGTTGTTCCCACATACTGCACTAATTGACCATCATGACAATAAAATAAATTCCTGATCTTACTCTAGCCCCCCTCCCCAACTCCAAGTCCAAACCCCCTGGGACACTCCCTCTTACAAATACAATTCACCCTCCATTGTTAGATACCAAACCATGCACCTGGCAACATAAAGACAATTTGTAGATGGTATACTGTTACAGGTTTTTCAATTATTCTGAGTAAAGATGAGGAAGGGGCGGGTGTTTGGAAGGGTGGAACAAATGAAGTAATATTGACATAGTTACCTATGGAAGATATTGGGATCAGGGCAAGGGAGTGTACTAGAGGGAAAGGAAACAAGCATTTGTCAATGCCGAATGTTTGCTTGCTGTCATTGGCACTGGTAGTGTAGGAGTTACAGAGCTGCATAATAGGAATGGCAGTGAAGTATTGAACTGAAGCCAACCCCATCACCACCCTGCAGATAGTGACAGGCATTGGGATGTGCCTTTGGGTCATCAGGCATAACGACCATGCCATTTCACCACACCCTACTGTGCAGACACCGACAAGTGTCATGGTGTGCCTTGTGGTCTTTGGCCCTTATGCGCATCCCATTCCGTCAGGAAATATTGTGAGATGGGTACAGTATAGGAGAATGGGGTGAACTTTGGGGCTGAAGAGTCCAAGGCACACCTCAATGCCTCTCAGTGGCTGCAGGGTGTGGGTGGGGGTGGAATGGTATGAGCATTGCAGGTGACAATCCCAAGTCACAGCCCTGATGCCTGTCATTCTCTACAGGGTGGGGTGTTATGGCCAGAAACCCTAACACCTCAGGCATTCGTTGGTATTTTCACTCCAAATTTTCAACATGGGTTTTTTGTGACCCCCACCTCGTGAACAGTGGCAATATCAGTTTGTTAGTCGAAAGCTGCTTTTGCACAATGACTACGCCATTTGTCACCACAGGTGCAAAAACACATTCTGAACAGGATGTGAAAAATGACAGCTGTACTGTTCATGGGCAGGTGTAAAAATTGTCAATGTTGAAAATCTGCAGTGAAAATATTAAAAAAAACTGGTGAAGTCACGAGCTTGCGTAGAAACTGTGCAACATGCACCCGTAATGTAATTAGTTTGGGAATTGTTTACAGCAGATTGTCAATAGAGGCATTTTGGGACCTCCGGTCATGAACAGTGTCACTGTGATTTTCTTTATCTGTCCCGAACAATGATTTCCCACAGTGACCACGCATTTCTGTGCTGAAAGCGTGAAAAACATTTCGGCCATGTTGTGAAAAATGACAGCTGTACTGTTCATAAGGAAGTGTGGAAAAATGCCACTGGTGAAAATCTGGACTGAAAATATTACAAATTCATGAACTTACGAGGGTGCGTGGAAATTGTGCAATGCTCACTCGTAAAACAGTCATTTTTAGGAATTTTTTCACCAAATTTTCAAAATAGCCATTTTAAGACCTCTGCTCATGACCAGTGTCACTCTGATTTCCTTAATGTGTCCCACACATTGATTTCGCACACCGACTGTGCCATTGTGCACTACATGGGCGGAAACATGTTTTGGGCGAGATGTGAAAAATGACAGCTATACTGCTCATAAGGAAGTGTGGTAACATGGCAATGTTGAAAATCCGGAGTGAAAATATTGAAAATTCGCGAGCTTACGAGTGTGCATAGGAACAGCGCAACGCATGCTCATAAAACAGTCATTTTGGGGAATTTTTTCACCAAATTTTTAACATAGCCATTTTAACACCTCTGCTCATGAACAGTGTCACTGTGATTTCCTTAATGTGTCCCGAACATTGATTTCGCACACCGACTGCGCCATTGTGTGCTACATGCATGGAAACACATTTTGGGTGAGATGTGAAAAATGACAGCTGTACTAACATAAGGAAGTGTGGTCAAATGGCAATGTTGAAAATCCAGAGTGAAAAGATTGAAAATTCGTGAACTTACTAGCGTGCGTAGAAACAGCGCAATGCACGCTCGTAAAACAGTCATTTTAAGGAATTGTTTCACCAAATTTTCATAGGCTTTTGAGAGCCCACCTTATGAACACTGGCACTGTCATTTTGTTAATCAGTCCCAAAAGGTGATTTCACACAGTGACCAAGAAATCATCCTTTGGGCCCGATTAATACCATGACAGTGATAGAATTCATGAGGAGGTGTCCCAAAAACCCCATGTTGAAAATTTGGTGCCAAAATTCCCAAAAATGCCTGAGATATGCAGCAAAGTTGAAAAAAACATATTTATTACATTATACAGCTTAACAGCATTTCATCAGTTCGCGTTCGGCTTTGAAGAGTGCAGACGTGTTCCTGGTCCACCAAAGATCGTAGCGCTGCGCTCCGGAGATAAGTGTGGGGAGGCAGGTGCACAGTGGGTGGCCATGGGTGGGAGAGGGGGGTGAAGACAGCAGCGAGGGAAGGTTTTTTTCTTTTAGCTTTTTTTTTATTTGGACTATGCGGGACGTTTGCCATGCTGGGGTGGGCTCCCAGCGTGGCAGTTGTAAGGCTGTTGGGGGGGCAGTGGAGCCAATGGGGGATTGGGCACCCCGTTGGCCATAGGACCTGTTGCCACACTGGGGTAGGCTCCCAGCATGGCACCTGATAGTCTGGGGAACAGAAGAGCCGACGGGATTGGGCACCCTGTCGGCCATACAGACTGTGGGGGAGGACAGTAGAGCTGACGGGGATTGGGCACCTTTGTCAGCCATACAGTGTGCGCGGGGGAGGTAGGATCACATAAGCACGCACGCGCGGTGCGCTGCGGTGTATGTGGTGAGAGGGAGCTGTCACCTGCCGTGTGCTCACCTCTTTCAACTGTATGGCACTGCATTTTGGATCATCACACTATGTTTCTTGCACATGCGTGCAAGCAAACATAAAAACAAGGGTGGATAATGTATTACTAATATTGACAGTTACTCAGAATAACAGAACACCCCAAACTGATACTAGATGCCAACACCCTGTGTTTCTTTATGGCCCATGGCCACAGCCATTGGGCTGTATTAGTAGTTCAGTAGGGGGTTACTACTTGTGCCAAGCTTCAAGCAGGAGCCACTCAGTCAGAAAGAGGACCACCCTCAGATTCTGAAAAGTTCAACATGACTGGCACTCCTGGTACCTATAGTCTCGGCTGCTATAGTACTGAATAATAACTACATGGACAAAAGTTTAAAGTAGAAAAATAATTTACTCCCCACAATGTGGTAAAGCAAAATGCCACACTGCCCCAGCGCTTCAGCACCTTACCTTCCTTGGGAGGGGAGGCACTGAGGAAGGTAAGGTGCAGAAACGCTGGGGCAGTGTGGCATTTTGCTTTACCGCATTGTGTGGATTAAATTAATTTTCTACCTTAAACTTTTGTCCATGTACTTATTTGGTACTATAGCAGCTGAGGCTATAGGTACCAGGAGTGCCAGTCATTTTGAACTGAGCTTTATTAGTACCTGGTCTAACAGCGGGGGAAGGTTTAAAATTATTGTAACATGGTGTAGCTCAGGGGGTTAACCCTTTGGGCTGCCTGTAACCAGATTTAAAAAAACTAAAGTTGTCAGGGATGATATATGAGCCATATATCATCCCTGACCTTTATCACTTGCTAAATCTGTTTCAACACTATTTTACAGCATCTACTGGGTAACCAGGTAGTTCTACAATATATAACCACATTCCACCTGGTTCTACTTACCTACAAAAAAAATCCACATATTTTATTTTGCATGTTTGGGAATATAAGTGTAGTACTAAGATTCTGACTTTAAGAATGGTACATTTTGCAAAGTTTTCAAGCACTGAGATAAAATCCTATGCACCAAAGCTTTGCAATACTTAACTGTACGTACCATACTTAATACTACATGTACTTTCCCAAACAAAAAACAATACTTCCGTGGATTTCTTAATTAAGTAGAACCAGGTAAAATGTTTTTTTTTTTTTTTGCATTATATATTACAGAACCCTGTTATACCATGTAGAACCTGGTTTTACTTAGTAGAACCTGTTTTTTTTTACTTAGTAGAACCTAATTTTATTTGGTAGAACCTGGTTTTACTTGGTAGAACTTGGTTATAAATGCTAGAATCCAGTTTGACCTGGTAAAACACGATTCTACTGGATTCTACTTGGTAAACCAGGTAGAGGTGTTTTGGGTTCTACTCAGAAAATTCATGAGGTAGAACTTTTCGAGGTTCGCACAGCTCTACTTTATACTAGCGTTAACAGATAATGAGGCACAAACAAAAAAATGCCAAAAGCACTCTGGAGCACAGGAAGCATAGCTGCTCACAGATCTGCCATCTTAAGCACCCACCCTCACTAAACATTTTATAAGTGGAATAAGACATTTCCACAGTGGGAATTCTGATTTTTAAAGTACCTCCTGGTGGTCAAAGTCTCTCACCTAAACCCACCAATTAGTACATTAACAATATAATCCTCCCCAACCCTGTTAGGTCTTATTATTTACGTAACTAAATCTCCTGATTGTGCCTTAACGCTGAGGTTATTTCTTCTCTGATGGATGATATACATTTCTGTAATCAGTGCATTGGTAGCAGTTGGGAAGGAAAAGATCTCTTGATATATGGACTTGTAACCTGCTTTTACATGTGGCTCAAGGGCTGGTACCAGGAAAAAGGACACAAATTTGTAAGTAACTGGCAACAGTTTTGGGAGTGAAAGTTCTTTAAATTCGATAGACTGCATCTGACTAAGGAGGGAGTCAGTGCTATGGGGCAGAAGTTTTATGTCTTTGCAGGATATTTAAACTAGCAAATGGGGACGGGGTGCAGCACCCAATATATCGAATGAGAAAAGCACCCCTCCCCCCTCAGCTAGTGATCAAACAAGAGTTCAGCATGTTTGTAGTTCATTTACATCACAAGGAAAGGAAAAAGGTCCAGCTCCCCCATACGACACGCAGGGGAAAATCTGGACATCGCCCCACAATTAATGCACTGAAATCTGGCCAATGGAAAATCATGTACACAAATGCTCACAGTCTGGGAAACAAGATCCCAGACCTGGAGGCAACAATGACAGAAGCTAAACTGGACATAATAACCATTAGCGAGACATGGTTCACCAGTAACCAAACTTGAGAGAATTCAGTACCTGGTTATGTACTGTTCAGAAGAGACTGAGGTGAAACAAGGGGGTGGAGTGGCCCTTTATGTCAATGGTCAATGACAATATCAAAACTACAGAAATTCAGAATACGCATAAGGAGCCAGATGACATGGACACATTACTGTTACAAGATATACAAAACATGATGGCTAAAGGGGAGGTTCTGATAATGAGAGACCTCAACATGTCAGATACAGACTGGACAATTCCAGCAGGAACATCCACCAAAACTAGGCACATAATGGATTCCCTGCAGGGGAAGGGCCTCACACAATTGGTACATTAACCCACAAAAGACAAGGCTATCCTGGATCTAGTACTGACTAACAGATAAAGGATCGCTGCTCTCCAGGTAGAAGGTCACCCGGAGGCCAGTGACCATCACATGGTATAGTTCAAGTTTGGCTACTAGAACTAAATCATCCCATTCCAAGACAAAAATATGGGACTTCAGAGGAGTTTTGATAAGATGGCCAACAGAGTTAAGCTAACCCTGGCAAGAAGAAATACAGGTGAGGGGGTACAGGCAAAGTGGGCAAGCATTAAGGATGCAATACTTGAAGCAACATCCCATTGCGTTAGGGAGAAAAGCAAGAGCAAAAGAAGGAGGAAACCACTTTGGCTCTCAAAAACAGGAGCAGAAAAGTTCAGAGCCAAAAGGCTGGTCTTCAGGAAATATAAGGAAACACAGTGGGACAAAGATAGAGGGGCATACCCAACTTCCCTAAGGGAAGCAGGGAAGGCAGTAAGGCAGACAAAGGCCCAAACCAAGGAAACACTAGCAGGAACAGTAAAAGAAGGGGACAAGACTTTCTATAGCTACATTAGTGAAAGGAAAAAGTCCAGAGGGGGTATTGCTAAGATCAAAGAGGATGAGGGGAAGTGTGTGGAGGAGGACCAGGGAAAATCATCTATCCTAAATCGATACTTCTGCTCAGTATTTACTGAGGAGAAGGTAGGGCAAGGCCCACAGCTCAGCACCATGGACATGGGGGAAGGGAGATGTGCAAAAGTCCCTTCAAAAAGAGAGGGTCCTACAAGAGCTCGCTAAGCTCAGGGTGGACAAGGCAATGGGACCTGATGGCATAACATCCGAGGGTACTAAACGAGCTAAGGGTGGAACTAGCAGAGCTATTATCAGAACTGTTTAGTGAGTCTCTGAGCATAGGAGAGGTCCCATAAGGCTGGAGAAGGGCTCATGCGATCCCTCTCCACAAGCATGGCAGCAGAGAGGAAGCAGGGAACTATAGACCAGTCAGTCTTACCTCGTAGTGGGCAAGATTATGGAGGCACTCCTCAAGGAAAGGATAGTGCAACACCTGGAATCCATAGGAGCACAGGATCCAAGACAGCATGGGTTTACAACAGGAAGGTCTTTTCAAACTGATCTCATAGATTTCTTTGACTGGGTAAAGGGAGCATTGTTTAACCAGGAGTAGCACACTAAGTCGAAGCTTCATTCCAGATGCAACCTGGGAGCACAAGAAAGTTAAGTGACTTGCTCAGGATCACACAGTATGCACCTAGATGGCTGTGGGATTTAAAGCCAGGCCTCCAGATCTGCAGTTCATAACCCACTGCGCTATACTGCCAGTAACCAGAGTGGTGGACCAAGGGGGTGCAGTTGATGTCGCCTACCTTGACTTCAGCAAAGCTTTCGATACTGTTCCACATAGAAGTTTGATTAATAAGCTGGGTAGGCTCACGGTGGGTCAGAAGTTAGTCAACTGGGTGGCAACTGGTTGGTAGGTAGAAAACAGAGGGTGGTGGTAAATGGTATACAATCAGAAGAGCTGCAAGTCACAAGTGAGGTACCTCAGGGATCAATCCTGGGACCAGTCCTCTTCAATATCTTCATCAGTGACATTGCAGATGGACTGGAGGGTAAGATTTGCCTGTTTGCAGAAGACACCAAGATCTGCAACAGAGTAGATGATCCAGATAGGGTGGGCAGAATGAGAAGAGATCTGGAAAAACTGGCAAAATGGTCTGAAGAGTGGCAACTGGGGTTTAATGCAAAGAAGTGCAAGAGCATGCACATAGGGACGAGAAACCCTGAAGCTACCTACAGGTTGGGAGGGGAGTTGTTAGCACTCACAAGGGAAGAAAGAGACGTAGGCATCATCATCACAGATGACCTGAAATCATCCAAGCAGACCACTAAAGCAGTAGGTAAGGCTAGGGGGATGTTGGGGTGTATTAGTAGGGGTATCACAAATCGTAAGAGGGAGGTAATAATCATTCTTTACAAGACACTGGTTAGGCCCCATCTGGAGCACTGCATGCAGTACTGGAGGCCACACCTGCACAAGGACATTAACAAAGTGGAGACAGTCCAGAGAAGGGCAATACTATGAATCCAAGGCACTGCTGACGTTTTCTTTGAGTTTTGAGTTTTGTTCGCTGATCACCACCAAATGTAAGCATGTCGGGGGTTTAGGAGACGGGGTTTAATTATTGACAGGAAAACAAAGGACGGGATTAGTATTGACGGGATGTAGCAGCTGTAGGGAAGTTGGTTGCGGGAAGTCAGTCATCGGGGTACTATGAGTCGGGAAATCATATGGATCCCGCAAGAACTGCATCAGAAAACATATAAGGACAGATTAACAGAGCTCAGTATGTATACCCCAGAGCAAAGGAGGGAGAGGGGTGATATGATCGAAACATTCAAATATCTTAAGGGGATTAACAAGGTGAAAGAGTCTAACTTATTTCAGTATAAGAAAAATAGCAGGACAAGAAGACACAGCATGAAATTGGAGGGAGGCCGAGTAAGGGGTAATGTGAGGAAGTTCTTTTTCACAGAAAGGGTGGTGGATGCATAGAACGGCCTATCTCAGGAAGTGGTGGATACAGTGCAGAGCTTCAAACAGACATGGGATAGGCATAAGGGTGCAATACAGATGAGTATGAATAAATAGGCCATTGATGGAGTAAAGGCCTATGGCACATTCATAAGGTAGAAAAAATGGGGAAACTGGATGGGCCTTGCAGTCCTTACCTGCCATCAACTTCTGTGTTTCTATGTTATTCTCTGTGAACCACTTCACATTACAGCAGAGCTGACCTTCTAATACAGTCAGGGACTATAAATAAAAGACAGTTTTGCTATGAGACAGATTTCCCTGGTCATCAAAAATTTGTTTTTTTTCAGTTATACCTTCATATGACTTTCAAACTACTAGAATCTGTTTTACCGCTTGCAAATTGAGGACGAAGAATTTGGGATGTTACAGAATGTCTTCAGAACAATTCCACTGACTTTCCTAAATGATGATAATTTAAATTAGCATAATCTGCAGTATGCCCTAGTCTCTCTGTAAAGATGATTCCTATTTATTAGACCAGGTTTATGAGGGGCATAAAGAGGGGCACGAGGAACCTAAAAAGGGGGGCCTAAAGAGATCCTACCTGACACAGGTCACCAGCTGACAAACTGAAGGGTTATTATAGTGACTTCAGACTATAATAGAATGAGACTACACTGTTATAGTTAGACAGTTTTAATAGACCTACTAGACCACAGATAGTTATTGGTCTAATTAAAGTTAAATGCTTTCTTATAATACACTGAATAGTATTTCATAGGCTTGATAAACAAGTTTTTCTTACTTTTTTAACAAAGTGTGTACAAGCTGGCAACATGAAAATGTTATAATAGCAATGAATTATGAACATGAGTACACTGTACCAGCAATTAGTTCAATTAAACTGAGTTAAACAAGCATTTGTCAATGCTGAATGTTGTCTTGCTGGCATTGGCATTGGTAGTGCAGGAGTTAGAGAGATGCATAATAGGAATGGCAGTGAAGTATTGAACTGACGCCAACCCCACCCCCACCCTGCAGAGACTGACAGGCACTGGGGTGTGCCTTTGAGTCATTGGCCATAATGCTCACACCATTTCACTTCACTCTACCCTGCAGACACCGACAAGTGTTGCGGAGTGTCTTGGGGTTTTTGGGCCTTATGCTTATCCCATTCTATAAGAAAATATGCTAAGACAGGTGCAGTATAGGAGAATGGAGTGAACTTTGGGGCCGAAGAGTCCAAGGCACACCTCGATGCCTGTCACTGGCTGCCGGGTCGGGTGGGTGGGGGTGGAATGATGTGATCATTATAGCCAACAACCCCAAGTCACACCCCTGATGCTTGTCAGTCTCTACAGGATGGGGCATTACAGTTGGAAACCCTAACGCCCTCAGCATTTGTTGGTATTTTCTAGGGTGGATGGATACCAATTTTGAGTCATATTTCAGATCCGGATTTTATGTAAGTAATATCCGATCAGATTTTATCGGTTCGGATTATTAATGAACTACATACACATGACTCACTGTAACGTTTATTTTTAATTTTTGGTAGAGAAATTATAAAATATATATTTTTAAAATCAAATTGAGTTCAGCGAAAATTGTTCAAGTTTTCCTTAATGAACAGAAGAATGTTGGCAGTGTCTGGTGACAGACAGGACCTACGGTCTGTTATAATATCTCCTGCCACACTGAATATCCTTTCATTGGGAACACTGGTTGAGGGTGGTGCCAAATAGCATTTTGTGATCTTAGCCAGAGTAGGGAAACGGCAAGAATTTGATCTCCAAAACTGCAATGCATCAGGTGTGCTTTTTTTTGGGTGCAATGTTCTCTGACAGGTGTGTATCCCACTCCGTGTTGTACTGCGGTATTCCATCAATTGTAGAAGCTGAAAAGAAAAAAAATGATATTAATCTGGCAGATTGTGAATTTTAGTAATCCCAAAATGAGTGTGCTAACTTACAGTCTTCGGGTACAGCTTTATTTTGTGAGTACACCTTCCACGGATCATCTGCCTCTACTTCAGGGTCACTTATGGGGGGGCCAGTTGTGCTTTTGGTGGTTGCAGCTGATCATCTGTGAGTTCATCCACAAGTTGTTTAAGAATGGCCTTTGCAAAACTTCTGCCACATTCGGTGTGAAAGAAATGAATTTTATATTGAGCATCCAGCACTGTAGCTACAACAACCTCCAAATTCTAAACATGGGCTTTTTGTGACCCTACCTCATGAACAGTGGCACTATCAGTTCGTTAGTCAAAAGGTGCTTTTGCAGACCGACCACGCCATCTGGTGCCATAGATGCGAAAACACATTTTGGGCAGGATGTGGAAAATGACAGCTATACTGTTCATAAGGAGGTGTGAAAAAATGGCAATGTTGAAAATCTGGAGTGAAAATATTAAAAATTGTTGAAGTTACGAGCTTGAGTGGAAACTGCGCAATGCACGCTCATAACACAGTCATTTTTCGGAATTAGTTTCACCAAATTTGCAACATAGACTTTTTAGGACCCTACCTCATGAACAGTGGCACTGTCATTTCATTAATCAGTCCCAAAAGGTGATTCGATGCAGTGACCACAAAATCACCTTTCGGGACCGAATAACGAGATTACAGTGCATGTGTTCATGAGGTGGGTCCCAAGAACCCCATGTTGAAAATTTGGAGCCAAAATTCAAAAAAATGGCTGAGATATCCACCTAAGTTGAACCTCCCCCCCATTGATGTCATTATACAGCTTACTGACATTTCTTCATTTTGCAGTTTGGCTTTGAAGAGTCCAGACATGTTCCTGCTCCACCGAATATCACAGTGCCAGACCTCCAGAGGTAAGTATGGGGGTGGAGAGGTGGGGTACACAGAGGGTGGGTGCAGGCTTGGGGAGGAGGGCACTGTGGACAACGAGGGACTGTTTTCTTTTTTTTAGGTAAAAAAAAAATGGAACTGGACATGGCGGGACAATTTGCTGGGTGTGCCACACAATGGGGGTGGGGGGACATGCTCACACGGTCAGCTTTGTATGAGTGGTGGCATACTGGGATGGGCTCTCAGTGTGCCACGCAATGTGGGGGGGTGGGGGACATGCCGACATGGGGATTTCGCCCCTGTTGTCACCTTTGTCTGGGGATTGTGTGGCAGTGGCAGGAGCTGCTGCCATGTTTATTGAAATGTTTCACCAGAAAAGACACGTACGGGAGGCGTGTCATCTCTACCTCTGCATGACTAGCTTGCCCCTCATTGTAGCGGCACATTTCTTTCAAGTTGATGGCACTTTACATAATTCTTGCATTAGCGCTATCATGCTGGCTAATTGAGGAATGAGGGGTGCACCTACTAAAGCGTGCCCTGCAATCACCAACACTGACACACTTCTCACTGTGCTACTACTACTGAAAGATGTTGCTTATGCATGCTCAAGACAACATAAAAAAATGCCCCCTATTAAACCTGCTCCAAAGTAGGTTAGCACTCCCTCTTTTTGGGCACTATGAGCACAATAAGTTCTTGGATTACCAGTATGATGTACACTGGACAAAGAGTAACCTAATCAAATATGCATGGGCCTTCTCAGATGAGCTAGATCAGTGCTGCAAAGTTCATAGGAACACAG
Organism: Neoceratodus forsteri; assembly: GCA_016271365.2. Taxonomy (NCBI): domain Eukaryota; kingdom Metazoa; phylum Chordata; order Ceratodontiformes; family Ceratodontidae; genus Neoceratodus; species Neoceratodus forsteri. The sequence continues at coordinate 1,452,858,223 of CM057453.1, read as the reverse complement.
GACATGCAATGCAAAACAAAGATAAGTAGTCCATCATGTCCCACTCCTACGACCATGGCAGTTGTAAAAACTTCCAAAGCAGAGGGGGAGAATGTAATTAACTCACAAAAGGAAAAAATGCATATGAGGTGACTTCTAAGTTTCCAGGCACAGAAGTAATAAATGACTGCTTTTTCTGAAATATTTATCAATGTCTAAGAGTTGTCTCTCATGAAATATTATCTTTCAAAATATGAGACCATGAAAGCATTTTGTCTTCCAAAAACATGGCATGATTTCCAAAGCTAGACTAATGGAAGTTTTCGACTTCCACCAAGAAGCAAAATTACCATAACTGGATCCCTGGTTATAGTATACATTTTATGAAACAAGAGAGTTAAAGAGTTGATACAGGAGCTGTATTTTTTTATTTTATTGATCTTGTCACAAAAGAGAAGAAAACTGCAGGTAGTAGAAAACCACGGTACCCAAAGCACATGATGTTCCCCCGTTCTTCCTAGGCATTCGCTCAAATCCTGGAATGTTGTCTAGCATGACACTCCACCACCTACTGTACTGCATACAACCTGCAATATGATTTTCATTTAGACGCCTTCCTGTTTCTGTTTAAAAACTGAAATACTGCCTGCATTCACAGCCTCCTTCGGGTGCTTGTTCCAAAGATTTACTGTACTTGAACTGTATGTGATTTACTGTACTTTGACTGTAACTTATTTACTGTACTCTGACTGTATGTGATTTATTGTACTTTGTATGTGATTCACTGTACTTTGTATGTGATTTACTGTACTTCGACTGTATGTGATTTACTGTACTATGTATGTGATTTACTGTACTTTGACTGTATGTGATTTACTGTACTTTCACTGTATGTTTTCTCACATTCTCTTTTATCCTCCTTCCTTGAGCGTATAACTTGTGGCCACTTGCTCTATTGCCCTCTACCAGCTGAGATACCCTACCCTGATTTATATTAAAGGGGAACAGCCAGCACTAATAGCCCCACACCCAAGTGTGGGGCTCATTCCAGTTTGAATTTTGTGTGCAAAAAGCATTTTTTTACTTACCGTTTACTGCAGTGCAGCAGATTTATGAGTCTGATTCTGCTTGCTTCCAAGCTGACATCTGCTGTAACCAGAAATCCTAGAATCCTCTGCAGTTGATGACAGAGCAGGGCTGCAGCAGTGCGAGATTCAATAAACTGCAGTGTATGTTAACATATTATAAGCTCTGATCTTTTGTTTGCTGGTCCTGCTGTCTTCCCTGGGCTAAGTATTCAATGTTTCTACGTTAAGTATAGTCACAGATGCCTGTACATAGCCCCGGGAAAACAGCAGACCAGCAAACATCTGATCGAAGCTTTTAACATGCAATGCAGGCTACTGAATCTCCCACTGCTTCAGCTGTGCTCTGATAGTAGGTGCAGGAGATTCTGAGATTTGCAGTTACAGAAAATGGCAGTTTGAAAATCAGCAGAATCAGTCTGATACAATCTACTATACTGAATTATAACATGGGTTCAGAACAGCAGGGAACCCAATTGGATGAAGAGCATCACCTGACTGTGGATTAAATTCACTATTTAATTCACAGTTGGTGTGAAGCTCCCACAACACACCTCAGTCATGGATCAAATACCTATAACCCCATACCCTGTTGTGGGTTATTGTTAACATGAACATTAGGTAAACGTAAATGTTTTTGCACACAGAGTGCAAATTGGGACTATGCCTCACACTCAGTGTGGGGCTGTTAGTACTGCCTGTTCCCATTTCCCTCCTCACTAAAGCTATAAGTGATGGTAGGATCATATCGCTATTCCTACTAACTATTTCTCTTTTCACACAGCCCAGCATATGGTTGTCTTTTTACCATTTCTGCTCTGTGTTTTGTAAGGTTTGTTTCACCATCAGTGTTTACCCCCACATCCTTATCCTGATCTGAATCAATTCTATTTTTATCTCTGAGTGTCAGGAACTGCAAATGCTCTAGAATCGTCACGCATCTCCTGCAATTAATATTGTAGTGTATGGGTAAGGGCTATTGTGTATGAAAATCGATTGAAATACACAGCTGTTGTACCATCGATGTTACGTCAACATGCTGTTGTACCATCTTGAGTACGTCATATTGATGGCACAACAACATAGAATGCCCTCGCGGGCATGTAACCATGACAGCTACCTGATCATTCTTTTACATTAGACTTGCAAAAAGGCTGCACTGATTACTCTTTTTTTTTTTTTAAACTTGACCCCGAGCAGCTAGTGAACAGCAATAAAGCCTTTGAACCCCCACATCCTCTCCGAAAGTCCTATTGCTTCTCCTCATGGCTTGGCAGCTTCTGTTCTTAACCAGCATTGCTGCAGCCCAGTCCATTACCACACAGGGTGGTCCACAGAGCCGGCGAGCAGGTGGACATATGTGGAGACAGCCTGAAGGTCAATCAGGGCACATTAACAGGTTTTCGTCAATGGGAATCCCAGCATCGTCCCTGCCCTCTTATGGCTACAGTGATACTGGGGTGATGGCAGGTAGCAGACTGCCTGACAGCTTCGAGGGAGCTGATGACCAGTGTTTGCTATCCCGACAATACCAGTAGTGTAATGAATGTTGCTAACAGACAGGGTGACAGTTTACCACATAAATGTCTTAGCAAGTTCTTTTTTTTTTTCAGTTCATGTACACAGTGCAAGAAGTGATAAAGCACTGTTTACTGGGGCATACACTATACAGGATAATGTATGGGCAAAAGTTAACAATCTGGCTTTGTAAGCTTCTCGAGGTTGCCATGACAACCACGGACCTCTTGAGCTGCGCTCTCGAGGTCTATCAGGTTGTCATGGCAACCTCTCGAAGCTTACACAGTGTGGTTGTTAACTTTTGCCCATACATTATCCTCTATATAATGTATGGGTAGCCTTTATTACCCACTGAAAGTAAGCTGTTTACAACCTTATAATGTATGATAAGTGCCTATTAACCACCATAATCAGCAGTCACATAGCTTTGTTATGCACTGTTTAGAATTTTAAAAGTTGTTAACCACACTTCGGAACTTCCAAACAGTGGCATAACAAAAAAGAATGCACCAGAGTTCCATGATTCTCACACATAGAATGCAAACAGTATTTTTCTGACCATACACTATAAAAGATGATGGCTGGGGATCGGTTAACAACCACGCTGTAATCACCTCTCGTGGTTACTAGGGCTACAGTAAACTTCTCGAGCTGCGCTCTCGAGGTTTACCATGTTGCCTTAGCAACCATCGAGGTGATTACAGCGTGGTTATCACCTGATCCCCAGCCATTATCCTCTATGTAATCCCACTGTTGTGATGTCAGAACCTTATAAACCCCTCTCATCTATGTCATAGCAATGAGTTTACAAAATGGAATGCCAATGTTATTCAGTATTCTACACACCAAGAATGTGATTGTTAGTCTCAGTACAGTATTCAAATAACATTCCAGTTGTCACACTTTACTGTTATTGAATCTTGCAATCTCCATGTCTGATAGAGATTTTAACTCTGGTGCTATTTCGTCCCACTGTCATTCAGTCCGTGTATCCCAATAAATTGTTTTCCTACACAATCATATGGCCATGGTGCAGATTCATTAATAAGGTAAGGCAAAATTACTTGTGCTTGGGGGGGGGGGGTAACTTCTAATGTCAAGTCCCATACATTATAAATGACAGTGCCTGATGTACAGGTGATAAACATGGTGTAATCACCTCTCATGTTTGCTAGGGCAACAGTAAATCTCTCGAGCTGCGCTCTCGAGGTTTACTGATGCCCTAGCAACCACTCAAGGTGATTACACCGTGGTTATCACCTGCACATCAGGCATTATCCTGTATTCAATTTGTTGTTCCAGCACAGTTTCTCTTCTAACCTCTCTGCTCCTCTCCCCAAACTATGAACTTCTAGTATTAGAAAGGGGACCTATTAATGAAAAAAGTCTCCTGTGTGTTTGTAAAGGGCCAGTGTGCCCATTTCCTTTCAAATATCACTTCTTGAATAAGTTAAAATAAAATCTGTTTTACAGCAGAACATAGGGACAGGGAGATCACAGGTTCAGACCCCACCAGAGCTACATACACACTATTAACCTTGGGCAAGTCACTTAACCTCCTAGTACTCCATGTCACCCAGCTGTGGAAACAGGTAAAGGCAAGTCCCCACTGGATAAGAGATGTTGCATCTCAGTTGGAATATCATGGGTTAATACAGTGCAAAATACTGTACAGAAAAACATATCACATATGCTTGCCATGCATCTTGTCTAGGGAGAGGTATCTCCAGCAAGAGGAGAGAGGTGGTGTTGACACTGTATCACTCACTGGTGTGATCCCCCTGGAGTATTTTAGGAAGCCAACTAAAATAGTGCAGGGTCTGTATGGGAAGCCCTTCGAGGAAAGACTAAGAGATCTCAACATGTATACCCTGTAAAAAAAGGAGAGAGAGAGAGAGAGAGAGAGAGAGAGATAGATGGGACATGATCGAGACCTATACGTACCTAACTGGGGTGAACAGGGTGCAGGTGGGGAGTCTCTTTCAAATGCAAAAGTGCACCAATACCGGGGGCATGCAATGAAGCTGGGGGGGTGGAGTTCAGGAGAGATGTGAGGAAATATTTCTTCACTGAAAATGTGGTAGAAGTCTGGAACAGACTGCAAGCAGAAGTGGTGAAAGCTAGAACAGTGGGAGATTTCAAACATGACTAGAATAATCATTCGGGTATATTAGCAAAGAGGCAGGGTGGCGGGAAGGTTGTTGGTAACTAGATAGGTTCTGTAGAGGCAGACTAGGCAGGGAACACTTGGGCAGACTGGGAAGGCCTAGCAGCCCTTTTTTGCTGACAAATTCCATGATTCTGTGTTTCCATGCTGCTCCTTAGATTAGTCTTTTAGATTACAAACAGTGTTAAGAAACATCAAGCGATGCCCTCCTATTAATTCAGTGACAACCTGCCCCTCACAGGTAATCCCATTTATTTTCTAATATCACTTCGTTCCTTCTTGCTGTTCACTTCAAGGCGATTTCTGAGTGACTGGTTGAAACAGCTTGTATAATAACAGCAACGCCTGCCAAGGAACCTTTCTCCTGACCTTTTCTTTGTGACTCCCTGCTCATTTATTCTGTTGTATTAAATGCTGCCAAGTCTGTAGTCCGAAAGAAACAAAACGAATGTCAGTGATCTGGGTGTCAGGCCCACAGAGAAGACAACCAGTTGTCCAATCATTTGTCAATGATTAGGAAATGAATATTTCAGATCACTCTGGTGACATTCCCATTAGAGTGATAGGCCATGATATCAATTACCACTTCACTTTCAATTTTGCTGGCTGGCCACCCAGCAGCTCTCCCCACCACCACTGTGATGGGCTGAGGCTGCGGAGCATGGCACACTTAAATTGCTGCCTATTATCTCAGTGTCATTACTGCTGTTGGGTCTCCGGATCACCAGAATCACAAGGCGGTCAGGCTCCATCAGCGGAACGATTGGACAAGCTGGAAAAGTCTCCACACAAAGCAAAATTTGTTTATCTGCCTACAACCAAAAGAAAATCTTTGAAGTTTTTATTACTTTAACACACTTGGTGCCAAATGGAAGTGTGTTGCCATGTTAGCCAGAGAACAGAACATCTTGTCACCTTTCCAGAGGGCTACTGATTTAATAATGGGAGGCATTTACCGTGGCTGACACAGATGCTAAAAAAGATACTGAAATCAGCAGAGCATATTAGGGTGAAGCTTTTGACCTGCACTTTATTATTCCGTTTCTGAGAGTTCATATCTTGTGTTGTAAGATATCCTTTTGTCCCATTTTGAGTATTCTTTAGCACCTTTGTTTAGATCTGAAATAATAAAAGGAGACTTCCTATTAATATGACTAGTTTCATATTTTCATCATTACTCACAGCTGTTTGTAAACACTTATTATGAACTGGGTAGAAAAAAACAGTTCCCTGATTGGCTGAGAGCTCCTCCCAGCTGTGACTAAATCCCACAACATACTCACTTAAAAAAAAGAACCTGGCACCCTATATCATTACATCCCAACTTACCACTCTGCTACTAGAACATTTTTACAAAAAAAACAACAACAAAAAAACATCACCCATCAAACTTCTGGTAACCACCGCTCAAAACAAACCCCCATTAAAGAAATTCAGCAAAGTGCCACTAAACAATTTACATCAGAGTCTCAGCAGCAACTGTAACATTATTCCAGGTCTAGGACAGGCCCCAACTCGTGCCACTGAAATGCTAAGGCCAAGCCACCATGCTGACTAAAAGAAATGCTGCAAATGGCTCCTATGTTCCCTCGATTTAAAACAGGAACAAAGCGCTTAACTGCCTGCCCAAGAAACCACATCAGTGGCGGGGTGGCAGGCACTTCTGCTTCCTGGACTGCTACCGCAACAAACGGAGCAAGTAATCACACATCCAAACATCGGCTACATACTACCAAACAAACGAAACACACTAAACAGTGCTGATGCCTGGCTTACCTTAAATTCAGATGCCTGCCACTATATTTTAACCATCTCTCTCCAGTGGGGAGAGTCCCATCCCTCAAACAGGCCAGTACATTTACAAAAAAAAACACAACCTAAGAACAGCAGCCTGCTATACATCCACAACAGTGCCACCTGCTGTTCAAACCAAAAAAAAGTAAAAGGACTGTTTTGTTTTGTTTTACTGCATCACATTTTAAAAACAATTTAATTTTTTACAATAACTAGTAATACATATATGGATCAAGTTCATAATAGCAATAATACACTCGAGGGGGTAGCATATTATGGGATATCTTCACTTGGCAGGTGCATGAGACCCATGGCCTGTGGACTCATGCCTCACAACGCACCTGAGGCGTGACGATATCCCCTGATATACTACACCCTGTCATGTATTATTGCTTTATCTCATACTGATGGGGAGAGTGGGAACACATTAAAGAAAGTCAAGGTTACTGGAACTTGTCTAAAGCAGGTTAGAAATGACAAAACACACACAAAAAATGGTTCTCCAGGGTAGTGGGCGAAGCAGTGAGATGAAAGAGGACTGCATTCAAAACGTATGAAGGGATCAATCTTAGGGTAATGAGATATACTTAAAAAAACTGAAGGTGGCAAACAGACTGATAAGGAGGGCACATGCAGAGACAGAATTGATCGAGGATTTAATTAATTAATTAATTATTTAAAAGATTTACCAAGAAGGGCATACTTAGCTGATAACAGCTCATTTCCAGATGCATCCTGGGGGAAGGGAAAATACTAAATGAGCAAGCAGTGTATAGGAAAATACAGTTGGGTGCAATAGTGAATCGTATTACAATGCAGTGGTAAATAACACTAAAACAGTTACAACATAGGTGCCAGGGAGGGCACAGGCAGTCTATGAGATTGACGACTTAAGCCAGGTCTCAGTCAGGCCAATAATATCAGGGTTAAAGTGACCTACCCAGGCAGTAAGTTCAGTTAGGTTAAATAGTATTTAAATGTGCTACTTTAAGGCCCTTTGCATTTTGCCAGGCAGGGAAAGTTGTATATGGGGGCGGTAGGCCCAGGTTTAGGTTCCGCATCCGCCACAAGGACAATGCATAGGATTGGCAGTCAGTAAGGTTATATTAGTGCCAGCCACCCAAAGAGGGCATCAGGACAGCACCATTTGCACTTACAAACTAACTCAAGAGTAAAACTGCCTGCCTCCTAAGAAGCCAGGCTGATTGTAGGGGCCTGTCACAGGAAGCAATGCCTCTACCAGAGTGCAAAATGGTAGCCAGCTGGGGACTGCAGCAGGGGTCAGCATGGAGACCATTACAAAGGAGAGAGCCTGCTGAGGATGATGGAGGTGGTCCCCCCACATAAACACAGGAGACATAAGGAGCCAGGCAACTACTGACCAGTCAGAATAATGTCTCAGTTGAGGAAGATCTTAGAATAGATTATGAAGGAGAGGACTGTGGAGTTCCTGAAGGCAAGTACACTGCAGGACCCCAAGAAACATGGTTTTCCAGCAGGAGGGCAAGACAGACCAAGATGATCAACTTTTTCAACTGGGGGACAAGAGCGATGGTCAAGCTATAGACATACTACTGCATACCAGGATATAAGAAGTGCCTTCTACTTCACCCCTCACGGAAGGATGGTGAAAAAAGTGGACAGTTTTTGGACTGGAAGAAAAAAATAAGTAAGTGAATAAAAAAAAAAAAATGGTCTAGCAGGAGGACTCAGAGGGTAGTACTGAATGGATAGCCATCTGGGATTATGAAATCACAAGCAGGGTGCCTCAGAAGTCTGCTTTGGGACTGGTGCTCTTCAGTATGTTCATGAGTAACATAAGGGTTGGAGACCCAAGAGAAGATATGCCTCTTCACAGATGACACCAAGATCCATGGTAGAGTGGACCCCAAGGAGGTGGCAAAGGCCAGGAAGATGTACCTGGGGAAACGTGAGAGGGTGGTCTAACTAAGGTGTGGCAGTAGAAATATAAGCAAAGACATGTAAAGTTATGCACATAGGGGCCACAACCTGAAATCAGAATACAGGATGAGGGGATGGACAGCACAGTGGAGGCAATGACACAATGCAATAAAGCAGTGGGAAAGGCAAACCAATGCTGGGATGCACAGGCAGGGAAATCACCAGCAGAAGGAGGGAGGAGATAATATCTCTGTACAAATCACTGGTCCGACCTCACTTAGAGTACTGTGCACAGTTTTGGAATCTGCACCTAAAGAAAGATAGGGTCAGACTGAAGAAGGTGCAGAGGAGGGCTACCATGATGATCCAGGGGTAACAGCATGACGCATGAGGAATGCCTGGAGAATCTGAACATGCATATTCTGGAGGATAGGAGGAAATGAGGGGTCATGACAGATGTTCAAGTTCCTCTGAGTACTCAATAGAGTGAACACTAGTGATGTATTTGCAGTAAGTAGTAAATACTTCCCCCAGAGGAAACTACATTAATCTGCTGGGGGGGGGAGGGTAAAAAAAGATGTTACAAAGCACTTGTTTACCAAAAGGGTGGGTAAAAAAAGATGTCAGAAAGTACTTGTTTACCAAAAGGGTGGTGGCAGAAAGGAACAAACTTACAAAGTCATATTTGTTGAGATGATGGGTGGGTTCAAGAGGAGATGTTACAGGCATTTGGGTAAAGAGCATGCAACACCCCCCCCCCACTGGCCTGTCCTGCTGAGTGTCTACTGCCCAGAGAGGGGTAGACATGGTCCAGGGTATCTTCTATGTCTAGGGGTATAATGATAGTATGGCTCACTGGGAATCCCCTTTCAAAAAACACCATAAGCATATGTAACCCCCGTCCCCAATGTGGGGCTTAACTGTCAAGCCCCCAGAGGCTCGGGTGGGTCCACTTATGACACATGTACTCCAGTTGGGACTGATGTTGGAGGCAAGCAGAGGATGAGTTATCATTTGTCCTTTTGTTTTTTGTTGTTCACCACCGCTGAAAGGGGAGCTCCTGCACTAGAAGACAAACTGGAGGGATCAATGATGTCATTTTGGATGACCTGGACTGTAATCCCAGTTGGATAAGTGTTTAAGCAAGTTAACGTGGCGGCCAGCAGCAATAAGAAACTGAAACAGTAGCCAGGCATGGAACTGAGTGTAAACAGATGGACATTGTCATCTTGCTGACCCTTGGCCCCTGCAATCGACCAACTGGAATATTTACAGTGTTGTAAAAAATGTCATTACTACTGTTGCATGCAGAATCCTGATTTAAGTTGCCTTAAATGCATTATAACTTGTCCCAGTATATGAAATTTCAATTTCTCAAGTAGCTAATGCTTCAAGACCTCCTGGGTTTCCTTCTTTAAAGCTTTGGGCTCTAAATAAGCTAAATAAATACAAAAGATCCAGTTTTAGTCCCTTCCTTCTGAAGGTTATAAGTGTGAAAATATGTTGGTATCTAACAAAAGGCTAAAGAACAACTTTCTATTATAATAAAAACATTAAAAACACTAGATTTCCATAAATTCTGTTGTAAATTTATTCTTTTCTGGTTGTTTGTGATTTTTTTTTTTTTTTTACTTTCTCCTGCTGTTGGTCCACTAAATATTGCAGATAGTGCAGTACTTATTTCACTGAGTCTTTAAGAAGGTATCTATTATAGATTGAGGAAGCGCTCCCAACCAATCAGGGCACTCCTTTCTTCTGCATGAGCCACTCTTATTCTGTGAACAGTGTCTCTCATGCAGGGGCCCAGGAAATGGGTATGTTCCTGGACAGTTTTAAAAAAAATATATATATCATTGAACGAGCTCGATCAATAATATATTAATATGCCCCTTATCGCCACTTGTTGCTTTATAAGAATGGTTTCACTTGTGTTCAGCTTGAGCCAGAACAACTCAGCTTCACTGCGCTGTTCTCACTCCAGCCGAACGTGCATGAAACCACTCTTATACAGCAATGTGTGGCTCCAGGGGACACACTAACATATAACTCTCCCCTGCTAACTACACAGCTGCTGTTGTGACATCACAGTCTGTTGTCATGGCGAGCACTATGATGCCATAAACAAAAACACTGTGAGGTTAACAGGGAGAGGCAAATGTTTTCTATACAGGCTTTTTAGATTAACTGCCAAGATGGACTGTAAATCTTGGAAAGGAACATAGAAAATGAAAAAAAAAATTTTTTCTCTTATAAATTGTAACAGCTGAAACATTAATTTCAATTTTTATTTAACCAGACTTTACACCGTTGAGCAAGTTAATTTGCAAGATGGTCCTGGGAGAACAACTTTCCACATACAAAAAAATACTAAATAAATACATTTCACCTACATAGATGTAACCCCACACCCCCCTGCCTTTTTGCAAATGACAGGTGGTATGCTGTTTGAATCTGACAGCAGTATCAGGTGGGGGACTGGGTTCGGGGAAGAATAGGTTACTCGGCACAAGGGCTAGGTTTGGCTACTCTGCAAAGGGGCACCCAATTAATTCCGAACACAGGAAGCAATAACTGTAATGTCCAATACCAGGCATGGGATTCTAAAGTGTGGCTTTATTCACATCCAAGCAGAACAAACAAAGCATAGACGGACCCCCCCAGGGCTACACTTCTGGTAATGCAGATTAAAAAAGAACAAGAAACACTTCTTCAGCACTTCAGCCCTCAGGCTCTGAACCCACCGGGCACACAGCCCAGACTTGCACACTGCTTTGGGTACACAGCCCGAACTTTTACGCTATCTGGGATTTCCCTGGCTCAGCTCCCTTGTCGGCCACTCGGACACCTTCCATATGTCATGGAAACATTTGCTGGTGGCTCCCTAAACCACCTAAGAGCACCTCAGCTCCACCAGGGAAACTTCCTTTTAATCCCATATCTGGGTACTTTCCTCAGGCACTGGCCAAGTACCTGAGAGAAAGTAAAAGTGCCACAGAGCAAATCCATAGAGGTGAATTTGGTTACTACTGATGGGGGTCTCCCACCTCTCGCTTTCCACAATTCATACCCGGCCATTTCTCTAGACATTAAACATCTCTTTCTGTAAAGCTTGGCAATGCAGATTAAAGAGTAAATGTATGTCACATTTCCTCTACTTGTCTTGCTTTCCCATTGTGCTGGACTTGAACATACTTTTACTTGGCTTAGCCCATTGCTCTAGGCCTCTCACTGATTTAGCAGTCCAATCCCCACTTTACTTTACTCTTTGTGCTGGACTTTAACATACTTGAATTAACTGGCAATGTCTATTACACTAGACCTCCTACAAATTAAGTAGTCCAATCCCCACTTTCCAACAGTTCAGGTGAAAACATAGGCCCTCTGTCAGAGCGAACTCACCCTTTGGTTGCAGGTGCCCCACAGGCGATTCCTCACAGGAATTTCTGTCCCACAGCTTCTGGTGCCGCAGCACAACTTGAAATAAGGCAGCTTCTTCCTTAGCCGGAACCAGGAGAGTTGCCCCTGGAAGGCAGGCAAACCCTTCCACCCCATCCCCTCAGGGATGGGGCACATGGACCAGTAACAGCGGTCTCCACCACTTCACAAACAGCTTACTGTGTTCCTCTTTTGGTGGAAACACACACCTCCCCTACAGTAGCTCTATGACAGAGCTTAAGGCTCAAAGAGCCTGTCCACAGACTGCTGTGCTGCGCCTCTATTCAAGACTGCACACACACTCTGTTCAAAACTCCCCAACATTCTATCCTAACTTCCAACTGCAGATTCCAGTGTGGGTCATGCAGCTGCGAGAGTTCTATGGTGATGTCATCCGTCAGTCTCAGCTGAGACTAAGAACAGAGTGAGACAGTGTGAAATCCATTTAACTGGAGTTTCACAAGCTGCCTTCCCTGCCTACCACTAGGTTTTACTGGGATTCTAGTAACCCCGGGTAACAAGGGGGTTACATAGAGTTATATACATATATGAAGAATATGAAGGTAATTTGGGGTTATGATCTCTTCTTGCCAGCAAATCTGACTGCCAGTATTTCTGTTAACCCACGGCCTCTGACAGCGGTTCTCACACCAGTCAAATACTGCCCTCTCTCACTCCCACCCTCCTGTTCCACAACTGCCCCCCACCTCCCATCACCTACTACCTCCCTTTGTCAAAGCCTCACCTTGGCTGCTAATGCATTTCTGCAGACTGGGAGCACCCCGCCTGAACTGTAACAGGATTGTTAAACACTGTACTGCACTTAATTAGTGCTGCATTAATATGTTTCTCTGCAAGTGTGGTCCTGTTTCTAATTACTTCTTGTACCCTACTTAATGTCGTAACTGAACACTAATACCACTTGTTAGTTGATGTCCTTCTGTTCTGCAATGTTTCATCACCTGTAAATGTCTTGTATTCCTTGTTGACTTGGAGCCTTTGTAAACGAGCCACCGGCTCAAAGGTACAGATCCGAATCTGTAATAAATAAATACAAAAAAAAATGATACAAAGTGACTACATAGTTAAGACAAAATTTTATGGAAATAGAGGCACAGTAAGGCTACACAGTGAAACTATTTTATAGAAGGTTAAGATAATACTCCTAGCAAGCATACCAATAGTCTGTATACACGTTGTACATACATGGAATCCATGCCATGGCAACAGAGTTGGTGTCACATATAGAAACCCAGGAGGCCATTGAGTAAAAAGTTACAGAGATGACCTGGCTACAGTCACTGTCTGCCTTGAATGAGGGAGCGGGGGGAGGGGAGGGAGAGAGAGTGGAGAGAAGAAAGAGCGGGGGTGCTAACAGATGGGAATACAAGGCAAGTGCATAGGGTTTGCTATCTGTGATGCACATGTTGAAGTGCAGCGTTGATCTTTAATACTGCACATAAAAAAGATACTTCCTTTATATGAAATCTTGGCAGGTGGAACTGTTCCACCTGCCAAGGCTTCATATAAATGATGTGTTTTAGAGTCCAATGCTCTGAAGAAGAGACCCAGGAGGTCTTGAAACATTTGCTACTTCAGAAATTTAAATTCCATATGCTGGGCCAAGTTATAATGCATTTTATTTATTTTTTTATTTATTTGGATTTTGTTGACAGGTGGGTCCTCTGAGACCAGAAGTCCCTTTTTCAGGGGCAACTCGGGTTTAATTACTTACAACAGTCAATATAAGAGTCAACAACAAAACATCAGTAGTGCAATTCATACTAACATACTAAGATGCCAGCAGAGTAGGCCCAAAGGTCTATCAAGTCTGCTTGGGATTCAGTACCCGGTAGGTGCATAATTTCTGCCCACTTCCCTCCCCCGTAGACCCCTGCAGCCTCATCCCCCATCAGAGGTGCATCTCCAAGTTTGGCATTTCCCAGTTTAACCTTCCCCCTATACCTGTCCCAGCCCCTTTTGAAGCCCTCCACTGTATTCAATTTCACCAGTTCAATAGGCAGCGCATTCCAAGGCCCCACCACCCTCTCTGTGAAATAGTGTCTCCTAGTCTCCGTACTGAACCTCCCGCCCACCAGTCTCAGGGGATGCCCCCTGGTGACCCCTGCCTCCCTCATCTGGAAAATCCTATCAAGGCATGCCCTATTTACCCCCTTTAAATATCTAAAGATCTCAATCATATCTCCTCTGTCCCTCCTCTCCTCCAGGGAGTACAAATTGAGTTCCTCGAGTTTCACCTTGTAGGGCTTTCATCCAGTCCCTGTATTATCCTAGTCACCCTCCTCTGAACCCTTTCAAGGAGTTTACTGTCCTTTATCAAGTGCGGTGACAAAACTACACACAGTATTCGAGGTGCTGTCTAACCAGGCAGTTACACAGAGGGAGAATCACCTCCCATTTCCTGGAAGTTATCCCTCTTGCAATGCAACCCAGCATTTTATTTGCTTTGGCTGCTGCCCTCCTGCACTGTTCAGAATTATTCATCTTGACATCCACAACCACCCCAAGGTCCTTCTCCCCATCTGAAACCTGCAGTTTCTCCCCTCCCATAAAGTATTCTTGAGCTGCATTCCTAGGCTCCAGGTAGAGAACCCTACATTTCGTGGTATTAAACTTCAGTTTCCAGGTACGAGACCACCCCTCAAGAGTCTCAAGGTCCCCCTGCAGGGCTCTTCTACCCTTTTCCCCATCCACCACTGACCTCAGCTTTGAGTCATCAACAAATAGGATCATCTTACTCCTGATACCACTTCTGATGTCTGAGATGTAAGCGTTAAACAGGAGTGGACCCTGCAACGACCCTTGTGGTACCCCACTGATGACCCTCCTAGGAGAGGAGACCACCCCCCCACCACCCTCTGTAACCATCCAGTTAGCCAGTTTCCTATCCATCTAACAAACTTCTCCCCCCCCCATTCCCCCCAGCATATCCAAGAGCCCTGGATGCGGCACCGGCTCAAACGCCTTGCTGAAGTTCAGGAAGAGGACATCCACCGGCCTGCCCTGGTCTAGCGTCTTTGTCACCCAATCATAGAACTCCACTAGGTTTGTCTGACAAGATCTGCTATGTACAAAGCCATGCTGGTGATCATCCAAGTGGCCCCCTGCCTCCAGAATCTCATCCAGCCTCTCCTTCAAAATGGCCTCCATCATTTTACCCACCATAGATGTCAGGCTAACAGGCCTGTAGTTGCCCAGTTCATCTCGTGACCCCCCTTTGTGGATGGGCATGATGTGAGCCATCCTCCAATCCTGAGGCATGCACCTGGTCCTATGAGAGGAGTTAAAAAGGTCTGCCAGGAGTGCAGCCAGGATATCAGCCACTTCCTTTAGCACTCAAGGGTGCAGGCCATCTGGACCCAGTGCTTTATTTGCATTCAGGGCCCTGAGGGCTTCCCACACCCTACCAACAGGAATTTCCCCATCCATGACCCCCCTTCTTCAAATCTGACACTCCTCCCCCCATAAGGTCCTGTCCCACCACCATCATCTCTAGTCTAGACCGAGGCAAAGTAATTGTTAAGTACCTCAGATTGCTCCTGCGCCTCCTCATCCCACCCACCCTTTGACCTCAGTCTGCTAATCTGCTCCTTCATTTTCTTTCTTTCCCTGATATACCAAAAGAACTACCTCTCCTGATCCCCTGTGTCAACTTCTGTTCAGCTCTCACCTTGGTCAATCTCATCACCCTGGTTACCTTTTTGGATATGGATATGTTATCATACTCCCCCTGTTCAGACTCCCATATGTTCACTTGTATCATCTATAAGCAGCCCTCTTCTCCCTCAACACTTCCTGGACCTCCATGGTCCACCAGCATGGCTTTCTTTTTCCACCAGTCTTGTGTCTGACCTTTGTGCAGGCCCTAGTAGCTTCCAGGAGCCCTATTTTAATAATCTCCCACTTGCTGTCTGTGTTCATGTCCAGTCTGATCGCCTCTAAATGATCCTTGAGGATCCTCTCCATATTCTAGAAAGCCATGCCCCTGAAGTCAATTACTACCATTTTAGTGTGATTTTCCCCTCCCCCCAGGTCCAGGGAAAACTAGACCATGCCATGGTCACACCTTGCCAGAGAATCACTTACCTCTAGGTCACTGACCAGATTGCAGTGTGATAGGACCACATCCAGGATACGACTGTCCCTTGTCAGGTCCTCCACCAATTGAGACAGGAATGCATCCTGGAAGATGTCCAGCAGGCGTGGCTCCCTGGCCAGTGAGGATGACATAGTTCCCCAGTCAGCCCCTGGTAAGTTAAGGTCACCTAGCACCACCGTTCCACCCTCCCCATGACCACAGTGCTCCCTGAAATTCTCCACCAGACCTTCCTCCAGCTCAACCGCCTGCATGGGTGGCCTATAAACCACCCCCAACTTCATCCTCTTACCCACAGGTGCCTGCACGTTAACCCATAATGCCTCTATGTGCCACCCTGCCCCCTCCACCCTGTGCACATCTATGCCATTCCTAATGATGAGTGCTACCCCACCTCCTCTACCCACAGCTCTGTTCTTCCAGAACACAGTGTACCCTTCCAGATTTAGGTCCCAGTCATTCCGCGATGTGGCCCACTGGAACCTTGCCTGGATCTCAAGCACACTGTTGCCATCAATGTCATTTGTGCCCAGGTGCACTACGATGTCAGCTGACCTCCCACAGTCCTTCACAAGGGAATGGACCATGTGCTTGGCCTTGTGCACAGTCAGTAGATATACTCCCTGACCTGGCAACAGCATTTCCTCCCTTCCCACCTCTACTACCCCTTTATCATGGAGCCTCCTACAGCAGGAGCACCTAACCTCCTTTTTGTCCTTGAGCCATCCCCTTTCTCCTCTGCCACCCCTTTAACCCTGCTACCACTTCTTTTCTCTGACCCCACCAACAGTTTGCTTCCCCTCAGCTGCCTTGCCCCCCTTTTCAGTTCTGTCTCTACCTGACCTTTCCCCACCCAACCCCCCTCACTTCTCCATCTGTGTCTATCCCCTTAACACTCCCTTGCACTTGTGGCCTCTTTTGACCTTCAGGGGCCCCTGCATATACCCCCATTGCCTGTTCTCTATTCCCCCCTCACTGGATCTCTGATGGCCCCTTTCCCCTAGGAACCATCCTCCCTTCCCTGGTACTCCCTGCTCTCAGTTCCCCTTCTAGTACTAACTTGAGCTCCTCCAGTAATCCCAGGGCCCTCATCCTCTGCCCCCTTCCTCACTATCCGCCTCATGAACCTTCCTCCCACTGCTGACTGCTACCCCCGCAACTTCTGAGGGCCTCTCCTCCCTGGTGTCCACCAATGGCAAATACCTATTTGAGACCGAAATCCCCTCAGTTGGCTGTATACCAGAGATCCCCTCCTGTGAGACGAGTCCCCCTGCCATGGTCCTACTAGGCCCTGTTGCCCAGCTGCCTGTAACTCCCACTCTCTGCCCTCCTCTGCCCTGGCCTCCACTCAGTCCCCTGGCCCTCTTCTCCCTTGTCTGTCCTCAGGGCTGGTCAGCTCTAGCATGAGTTCTGTTGGCCCCTCGACCTTCTACACCCACTTTTTCTGACACCCTTTCCTCCCAAGATTCTTGCCTCCCTTCCCTTGCATTCATACTTTTCTCCCACCTGTCCAGTTACCACCAGATTCTGCACAACTCAGCCTCCAAGCCCATTAATCTAGCACATATAGGGCAGTGCCCTAGTCGCCACAGGGTACTCATGGCCATTGCAGCTCCACAGCCGCTGCAGCCTACCAACCTGTTCTCCCCCCATTCTGCGACTGTAATACCTCCCCCCTCATCAGATAGTGATCCTGCGTAGCTCAGCCGCCTCTACCAGGTGTCCCATAATGCACCTCCCCCACCCTGTACCAGTTTCCACCTGCTCTGCCCCAATTTTGTCCAGCCATCATGCCCTTGCCTCCACTGGGGTACTGCCTACTACCCAACCTAAGCTGCACTAATATGGTTTTAAAGCAACCAAGACCAGCCTAGGAATAGTAGTATGCTTCTTGACTGGCTACACAGATGCCCCCTATAGAGCCCAAAGTGTCGCCCAGCCCCAAGCGGGACACGTGATCAGTCCATATTAGCCCCTACCCAATGATTTTTCAAAACCCCCTCCTGCAACTGAAGGCAAACACAATGACCAAAGCCTTTAGCAGCAACAAGCCGCCATCCCTGCGATAACAGAATAGCAAAACAATATGGCAATTAGCCTGGACCGGGTCAGTCAGTTAGCAGCCAAAGAAAAAAGAAAAGGAAGCCAAATTGACCAACCCAGGCAACTTAAAGTAGGTAATTTAAAGGCTAAGAGATAAAAGTGTAAAAGTTAAAAGTTTAAAGTTTTTGACAGGAGTGCCACCCTTTTTTGACCAGTGCAGCACAGACCTCTCAAGCCACAAGTGATTGCAACTTTGTGTGAAGTACAGTACAGACCCCTTGGGCCAATCCACAATGCTTCCTCGCAGTAAACTCCTCCCTCAACCTGCATTTAATAGTGTTCTGGATTGGGAGGTGGGTGGGCATAAAAGCTTCCTGCTCTGCCAACCCCAATAAGCTGGTGACTCCCACAACAAAGCCATCTCTTGCCACCAATGCGGCCACGCAGCTCCCTCTGCTCCCTCACAGTCCCGCCGATTGCGGGCCCCTTCAGCTTTCCGGTGGCCACTGATGCAACCACCCGCCTGCTCCATCACTCCACTGATGCTGCTGATGTGGCAGGAATACAGATCCTTCACTGCTGTTGCGAGCCCTGGCAGTTCAAGGTTAGGTTTTCTGCTGCAACAGCAATGAAGAAACAGGGCACTTTACAATAAATCAAAAACAAACAATTGACAGTAATTTAGGATAAACAATGGTTATGACTGCAACAGTTTAATAAGGAGAAACACTGACAAGGAAGAAGGAATATTCATAACAGAATGCATTTAAGACAAACTAAATCAAGATTCTGCATAAAACAGCAGTAACAAAACTTTTTCAACACTGTAAATATTTATCAAAATTTCCAGTAAAAACAAATTAAGAAATAAAGACATGATTATATATATATGTATATATATATATATATATATATATATATATATATATATATATATTATAGGGGTGGACTGCGCCCCTATAATTAGGGTTGAGTAGGCACTTCAATGTTAAACTCAAAATTTTGCACTTTAATAACTTTGCAACTGTTGAACGGATTTGGTATGCACCTTCCTGTGGTGTAGCTCTCTTGATCTGACAAGTTTAACTGCCGTCAGATGTGCAGTCTCCAAGATAAGGAGAGGTGATAAAACCATGTTTTTACCTGTTGACTTTGCTTGGATTTTTCTTTGAACTTGCCTACAGCCCAGAAGGTTTGTTTGTTTGCTATGAAATTTTCAGGACAGAAGGGGACTACCCCACAGATGTGCCTTTTGCTAGTCTGGTGAAAAAACAATAAGCAATTTTTAAGTTACTGCAATTTAAAAATTTGAAAAAATTATTTCTGAGCATGCTCAGTAGGCACTTCAATATAGTTATATGATACAAAAGAGGAATCCTGCATTGTATGAGAAAATTCTTCTTTCGTATGGCCGCCATCTTGTTTCCAGTTTGCCTGAAATTCAAATTTGGAAACCTCCCAAAATGTTATTTTGGGGAGGAACCAACACATGTAGCTTGCTTATTGTGACCCCCTAGGTGCATTCTTCACTTTACTGTTTGGAAAATGCCTTTAAAATGTGTGTTATTTAATATTTAAATTCTTTGTTTATATCGGCATCATACAAAGTAGGATATTCATTCATATGATGAGATATGAACTAGGATCCTACTTCATGAGTCATATGATGTAGAATCTTAGTTCATATCTCGTCATACAAATTAAGATCCTACTTCGTATGACTCTGATACAAAGAATTTAAATGTAGATATTGCAGCCAATTTTTGGTATTGTCTCACCAAATTTTCAACATAGGCATTTTGGGACCCCACCTCATGAACAATGTTACTGTCATCTCGTTACTCTGTCTTGAAAGATGATTTCACGGTCACTGTGCAGAATCACCTTTCAGAACTGATAAACGAAATGACTGTCCCAGTGTTCATGAGGGGCAGTCCCAAAAATCCCATGTTGAAAATTTGGTGCAAAAAATCCAAATAATGGCCATGTTACAAGCGTGCATTGTGCAGTTTCTACGCACGCTCGTAACTTTGCCAATTTTTAATATTTTCACTCCAGATTTTCAACATTGCCATTTTTTCATACCTCCTCATGAACAGTGCAGCTGTCATTTCTCATATCCTGCCCAAAATGTGTTTTTGCACCTCTGGCACAGAATGGTGCTGTCACTGTGCAAAATCAGCTTTCGGGATGGATTAACAAAATCACGGTGCCAGTGTTCATGAGGGGATTACCCAAAAAGCTCATGCTGAAAATTCGATTTAAAAATTCCCAAAAATGGCCTCATTATGAGCGTGCATTGTGCAGTTTTTACGCACTCGTAACTTCACCAATTTTTCATATTTTCCTTCTTGATTTTCAACATTACCATTTTCCACACCACCTCATGAACAGTATATAGCTGTCATTTTTCACATCCTGCCCAAAACATGATTTCTCACCTGTAGCACAGAATGGCGCATTCGCTATGCAAACTCAAGTTTCAGGACAGGTTAACAAAATGACAGTGACATTGTTCATGAGATGGGGTCCCCAAAATGCCCTGTTGAAAAGTGGGTGAAAAAAATCCTAAAAATGTCTGAGTTACATGCGTCCATTGAACCGTGAGCTTGTGGCATTTTTTCATTTGCTATCTTGGAAATGATTCGAGATATGGATTTTTCATTCTCTGCAGCTTAGTGGAGGGTTTGAAGTCATGATTACAGCTGTGGTGGAATTTTTTCCATAGTTGCTACAGTTACTGAGATATTGCCAAATTAGTGTTACAAGGGTTACTTTTCATGACTATAGGGCTGCGGTATGTCCGTACTTATGTATAAGTGGAAGCACAGGGCCCAGAGGGTCTGCACTCCCACTTATGCATATCATTATGCAACAATGGTTAGTGTGAGGGGAGCACAGGGCCCAGAGGGCTGGCCCTCCCACAACCACATACCAGTTACATTACACTTTCTCAAAAAGAAGGGGAAATTCATTGCAAAAAACTACATTAATGTATCTGTCAGGGTTCTTATTAAAACATAAAAAGCTGGGAAATTCAACGTTTGGGTTACCAACCCTACCACCCCCCACCTCCCCCACCCTCCACACACCAACAGGCATCAGGATGTGCCTTGGAGTCGTTGTTAACTCTCACCCCATTCTCCAGTACTGTACCATCTTATCTTGTTTACACATGGAATGGGGTGAGAGTTAGGCTGACGACTCCAAGGTACATCCTATGCCTGTTGGTATGTGGAGGGTGGGGATGGGGTGGGGTGGTAGGGTTGGTAACCCTAATGTTGAATTTCGCAGCTTTTTATGCTTTAATAAAAACGTTAACTGATGCATTAATGTAGTCTTTGCAATGAATATATATATATATGTGTATATATTTTTTTTGTTTTATTTATTTATTTATACTTTCGGAGAGACCGTTGAGCGTGAGCTCTTTTACAAAGGTTCCACATCATGGTGGACAAATAGGACAATACACATATACAGTTTTTACAGAAAGCCTGCTCAGTTGGCATTCAGGAGCAATTACATCATAGTTGGACAAATTATGTACAAGTATTATAACAGAACTTGAAGGGTTTTAGTAACAGGATTAAATGCACCAATTTTAAACCAGTTTAACCCCCCCCGCCCCCTACCCGCAGTGACCTCCAGGAGGGGCTGTTAGACTGAAGTTGATTCTACTGAGAAGCGGTACAAGATTACTCCAAAGGTAGTGGGCTAGTTGTAAATAAATCAGAGGGTGGGTTTGAAATCACTTCCGGAAGGTGGGAGGAGGGCAGTGGGATGGGGTGCAATGGAGTGAGGGTGGTGGTAGCAGCACAAAATGCCTTGTCTGTTTGGGGGTGGGGAAGGGAGAATGTGGAGAGGCCTAACTGCATACAGATAAGAGCTGAATCGAGTAGCTTACTTACACACTTGGCTGGACTGGGGAGGGGAGGGATCTTTAGGTAGCCCCACTTGGGTGGGACCTAGGTTGGAAGCCTAGATTATCAAGTGACACCTGAGCTGCAGGTGCGCTTTGCACGTGATATGAGATGCTGCTATACACACACACACATATATATATATATATATATATATATATATACATACACACACACACACACACACACACACACACACACACACACAATAGGAGTGAGCTATAGTTTTCACTGATAAAAGCATGTATTACTACCACAGTGATATAAATGCAGGCCCAGGCTAACACAGTGATGATAAATGCCATTTATACATACTGTGCTTACCTCACCAGCATTTATTCTCATGTGGTGATGTCACCGACAAGTCCATTAACTCTCCCTCAGTGCTGCAACTTGTTTCAGCTCATTAAAACAACAAATGAAATTCACCTGTCTTTCAAGTACCTGAAGCCCCAACAACAGGTTTACTGCATTCAGTCTCACAGACACTCACATGCTGAGAAGATCTCTAAAGTTCCTACTACAGTAGAATAAAAAAAGAGAAAGAGCACTGACTGCTAAATAAATCAACCCATGCAGACTCAAAGCAACAAACATACTTGGATACAGCTGACCTATACTGGAAGAATAAATAACAGGGATTTATTTAACTCTAAAAATTGATTAGCGTTTTGCTCATAAAAGTGCTAAATCTTTGTGAAAATGCATAGCTCTTGTCTCACTGTGTTTAACAAACACAGCACTTCTAAAAACTCACATAAATACTTTCTGTACAGTTAGTATAGTCCCAAGAAAAAAACTGCTAATCAATTATTTAAAACCCTGAATAAATTCTCCTTACAGAAGAAAACAAAGCCAATGAATGTGGAAGACGTTTTTGTATCTTGCACACAGTTTGAAAGCAACAGAGAACCACTTCAGAAAAGCCTATTTTATAAATCGCAGATCGTGTGATATGTGAAATATCTTCACTTGTGAACAGTGACCTCTGGATACTCTCACTCATGCCTTCAGCACTCGTTCACTCATGAAGGTATTTCACATATCACACTCCTGCCCATCATGTATCCTATTACATATATATTTATATATATATATATATATATATTTTTTTTTTTAAGATTATTATAGAAGATTTACAGATTTGAAAATAGAGGGTTGAGTACCTTGTAGCAGTGGAACTTTGTGAAAAGTTTTGGTTTAGCAGGGTCTCCCCCCCCCTTCTCCTAGCTACATAAATAGAATAACTAAAAGGAACCCAGGGATCGGGACCTTGTCTCATTCTGGACTAGTAACAACCCATCCCTTTCTGGGAAAGGGTTATTACATGCAGTTTGGTGAAATGGAGGGGGGGGGCACAGAGGGACTGTCAGAAGCTCAGTCCATTAGCTAGGCAGAAAAGGACATAAATGGATGGGCCTCAATGTATTTTTCTGCCAACCTTTTCTGTTTCCTGATATAGTCTAATTTTTACCTTGCAAACTGGGGACCATTACAACAGAGTTCTGCTGGATTTTAGATCCTGTAGTATTAATAGCACAAACTAAAAGAATAGAAGCATAGAAACTGGTGGCAGATAAGGGTCACTTGGCCCACCTTGAGTGCCCATTTTCCCTACCAACTGTAATATCACAGACCCTACTTGATCTCTGACTTTTGCCTTCTCTTTCCTATTGCTAGGGTTCTCTTGTGCCTATCCCATGCATTCTTGAATTCCCCTACCATTGCTGCCTCACCACCTCCGCTGAGAGGCTGTTCAATGCATCCGCCACCCTTTCTGTGAAAAAATACTTCCTCAGGTTACCCCTGAGTCTACCCCCCTCCATCCTCATATCATGACCCCTTGTTCTTGAACATCTATTTTTCTGAAAGATGCTACCCTCTTGTACCTTATTTATGCTCTTGAGGTATCTGACGGTCTCTAACATATTCCCCTCCCCTCCCCTTCCAGAGTATACATATTGAGGTCCTCTAGTCTCTCCTTATATTACTTTTGGTGCAGACCCTGCACCATTTTTGTTGCCCTTCTCTGAACTGCCTCTACTCTTTCTACGTCCTTTTGGAGATGCGGACTCCAGAACTGGACACAGTTCTCCAGATGGGGTCTCCCCAATGATGTGTACAGTGGTATCACCACCTCCTTTTTTTGCTGGTGGTACCTATCCCTATATACCCTGTGGAAGTGTGGGATGACAGATGGACACAGAAACAGTATGTAAGGTGCAACCCACTTTTATCTTGTGGGATATTTATTTTATTTATTTTTTTCAATAAAAGAAAAAAATTCAAAATAAACAATTGCAATACTTCTTGATTGTAACAGAAAACAAAAATAAAGGTTAAGGCATAAATCAAATACTCGTGGCAAACTAGCTTAGTTTCCACTTCACTAGTACAGCACTCGACCCACTCGGTCCTTCACCTGCACTTGTCAGCAGATACTGACCCTATCTGCTGGCCTGAGGTACAGGTAGGCTTTAAATACCCACCCACCATGGTCAGGTGATTCCAGGATCACTAAAAATATAAACGTCATTATTTAGCCCCCTTTTTAATATATACAAACATCTAGGGCTTAGTAGTAATAATATGACCTCAGAGTAAGCACTGAAATGCAAAAACAACCTATATAAAAGAAAATAAAGGGGGATGAGAGTGGAAAACCTTCCACTCCACTTTGAGTGACAGCTCAACCAGTACAAATACTGACCACAAGGGGCCACTGTAGTCCTATAGGGCACCTGGACTGGCACTCATTCCCAACACTCTACAGTACAAGACAGACATGCTTCAGGTGGGTTGTTGAGTTCATTACTTTCCTACAGTAAAAGGAAACTCTAAATGTTTTTTGGAGTAATTCATATATACAAAAATGAAAGCAGCCCTTATTATAATGGGCTTTATAAAATATTCCAGCTGAAAGGTTAAGCCATCGGCTTCACATTTCATTTTGGCCCTGTGCCCAAGGACCAACGTGACTAAAGAAAACCCCAGGTTAAACAGGCAAACCTTGCCTTATACCACCTGATGAAGCATGCAGAATAGCATTCCCTGCTAGTGCTAGTGTTCACACATGAAGTACGAGCAGCCTGGCTTTAAAATCCTTTTTATTGTAGCTGTCCTTATGCCAGGCTGCTTTGAACTCTTGGACCCTGGGAGTGCTTGGCTATGAGAGGGAGTGCTTATCACATTCACAGAACTAGGTCCCCCCTTTTTATTTATGTTATTTATTTCTCTTCTGGTTATTTCAGGGTGGCAAAGGCTGCCGAGAACACCTCCGTGGATCGCACAAAAATGGGGCGAGTTGTAGGCAGCGTGGCAGGGAGCCACAGTGTGTGCTCTGTCCTGTGCAGTGGCAGTTCATATTCAAGTGGCAGAAGCCACCAACCAAAATGAGGGAGAAGAGGTAGAGGAGCCGCACAGTCGCCTACCATGTCTCTGCGAGCGGCAGTTCCATGTTTTTGGGCCAGCATTTTGAATGTTTTTTTTCTTTTTAAATAAACCAAGCCACAAGTAAGAGGGGTGAGCTGCTAGCAGCAATTAAAGCAGCTGCAAAACGTTACACGGCTCAGTCCCTGCAGACAAACCTGGTTACCAATTATGGGGTTCTTACAAGACCGCTACAGGGAGCCTCATCCAACACATTTCTTTCTTTCTTATTATAATTATAGGGCAGACAGCGACAGGGAAGGGAACAGAAAGAAAGAAGGGTGCTGCTCCTGTCCAAGCAGTTGCTTTACTTTTCCTACATACTATATATGCAGACATATTTACAGAAAACAATATGGGGAAAATACAAATAAATCCAGGCAAGCCTCACACAGCTAGCATGCCATTAAATGGGAGTACTCATTACTTTTAGCTGGCTATACAATTCCATAAACCATCTTTTCATTCCTCAAGGCAGAAAGCCTTCATGCACTCTTAGTGCCCTAAATCCAGTCTCAGACAACTTGAGACGTGGAGGCCACACACTACACTTGACCTCCCACAACTGGGACCTGTAGAAGGAAATCAGAAACACAGAGGGTGACAGAAATAGAGAAGGGAGGGGGTTTGTCCGAAGGTGGCCTGCCTTCTAGACTAGAAGCAAAAGGGATAGATTAACAGCACAGGCAGAATGGTTGCAACCAAAAGGAGAAAAGAAAAACAGAGGTCTTATTACAGTGGTAGGGACATTCCCTGTCACACACCCCAGCATCCCATTGGCTCTCCCCACAGCCATTTCACAATTCTTGGTCACCTTTAGGTCATCAGATATGATTACACCCAGGTCCCTTTCCTGTTTAGTGGTCATCAGTACCTCCCCTCCCCTTCATGGACTTCTCCCCTGGGTTTCTGTGCCCCAAATGTGTGCTTTTACATTTCTTTGCATTGAATCTTAGCTGCCACACTCTTGGCCACTTCTGAAGCCTGTTTAATTCATTCCTCATTGTTCCACCCCCCTGGAGTGTCAACCCTGTTGCAGATCTTAGTGTTATCTACAAAGAGGCATACCTTCCCTTCAAGCCCCTCTGCAATGTTGCTTATACAGACATTAAAGAGTACTGGCCCCAGAACTGATCCTAGCGGCACGCCACTGGTCACCCTCCTCTCCTTGGAATGAATTCCATTTACCACTGCCTTCTGTGTTCTATCCTTTAACTAATTTCTGACCCAGTTTACCACTTTGGGATCTGCTCCCAGGCTGCGCAGCTTTTTTACAAGCCTCCTATGTAGAACGGTGTTGAAGGCCTTGTTGAAATCCAAGTAGGCCACATCCACTGCCCTTCCCTGATCAAATTCCCTGGTCACCCAGTCAAAGAAATCTATCAGATTTGTTTGACAAGACCTTCCTGCTGTGAATCCATGCTGCTTTGGATCCTGTGATCTGCTGGATTCAAGATATACCACAACCTTGCTGATCTGAATGATATTCATTATTGACAATAAAGTATGAATGTGGCCCTATTATTTATTTATTTAACTCTTCAGAAATAACCTTTGAGCTTGGAGCTCATTTACAAAGGTCCCACGTCGAGAGACAAGAAAACAGTTACATGTATTTTGGCACAATTTACAGAGACAAGGATTCAGGTATCTAACATTGGGATAGTAGCTGGACAAGACAGTTGCTAAGTAATTGGTTACAGGTATTTGCTAAATACATCTCTAAGAGGTACCAAAAGCTGCCTTAGAGCCAGGCTTTGTCACTTGAATTAGGTACTGTTTCTTTATTTATGGTTGCCAGTAGAGGCAGGAAAGAGAGGGGTGTGGGAGCGGGAGAGCAACAAGTGAGAGGAGAAATTAAGGGAAGATATGTATGAGGTTAGTGCAGGTTAGGGTGGTGAGACAGTTAGGAGGGGGAGATGAAAGGAGGAGGTAAGAATTAAATTTATAAGGCCTTTTGAAATATAGTCTCCCTGAGAGTACATGAACAGGCAAAGGATCCCAGTATACATAACTAGATGGACTCAATAGCCTAGAATGCCACTAGCCAGGAGACCTCTTATTTGGCTGTTGGCCAGGCTTTTTGAAAATGAGGATATTTCTTGGCCACCTAAGGAAGGTAACCCTAAAAGTTAAAGGCAAGTACTGTACCAGTGAAAATATATTCAAAAGCTCAAACAAAAGAAGGCGGTTTCAAAAGCAACATGCTGTTGAAAACTGAATTTAGAAATCCTAATTAATTTTATGTAAACTGATTTGATCTAAGAAAGAAAATCTTGACAGCAAAATGCAGCATTTCATTTTTCAGTGGCATCTCTGGTGCCATTAGTGACAGGCTTGTCTACAGGAATGGAACACCAAGGGGACAGAAAACAGGAAAAGTGAACTCATTCTGCTAATGTCCAAGTCCGTCTCCCTGAACTGATGAGACATGGCTCCCCAGTGTCACTGTGTCAATGCTGACACACCTGTCAGCCCAGTACGGTGCTCACTCATGCAAGATACAGCGAGGGCCACAGAAGCTAATGACCTCCTGATATCTATTGATTTTTTTTCCAAAAAGCTTAATGGTTCTCCAATTTGGGCAAAATAGAATTTGCTAGCAACATGGGCTGAATCAATGTCCTTTTCTTTAAAGAAAATGACTTCAGCATGACAATTATTTAGGCTTGAACAGGGGAGTGTCAGTCTCCTAAATGGGAAATAACCGAGTTGTCAATAGAAAATTCAACAGCATCTCTTACAGTTACAGTTTTTTTCTTGATCACTGCAAGACTCTGTTTTTCAACCAGAAGCACGAGTTAAGTACTTCCTGTTCCCTTGCTGAAGTAATAGACCTGTGTGATCTAGTTCACAATCTTTAGGTGAGTGATGCAGAGATATGACTGGATGTAGCTCAGACTAAGGACTGGAATGAGGACTGCTGCCCAAGTTTATCTTATTTTATAACATGGCAAAGAAGACCACAGCAACTTCTTTGGCTGAGAAACTTCACCTGACCATGCATTAAAAAGCTATCCATGTAACGTCAGGTGCCCAGTCTAATTTTCATGGTAAGTAAACCTCATCATTCCAACATATCGGCATATGTTAAAATAAAAACCAAAAAAATCCAAGCGCTACCATCTTGAATTTCCCACGCTGTACTACCCCCATACAGAATAAAAACATATTCCTTATTTATTTGAGCAGGATCTTGGGGTCATAATCAGGGACTCCCTCAAGCAAATTATTCCATGTAAGAAGGCATTCCACAAGGCATCCAGGATTCTGGGATGTATTGGGAGGGGTTTCGACAGTAGAGGGTGATTTTACCACTGTACTCATCCTCGGTGAGGCCTCACCTGGAGTACTGTTCCCAGTTCTGGAGTCCTCACTAAAGAAAGACATCGAGAGGCTGGAGTCAGTTCAGTGAAGGTTAACTAAGATGATCGAGGGCCAGCAGGGCAGATCCTTAGAGATCAGCTGCAGGCCCTAAATACATATTCACTGGCGGTCAGGCAGGAGCAGCGGGGCATGACTGAAACATATATTTTTCTCAGGGGTATGAACAAGGTGATAAGGAGGACCTATTTATAAGAAAAAGAGATGCAGTTACCAGGAGGCATGACTGGAGGTTGTTTGGGGGGGGGGTCAAGCTCAGGAGTTCTGCATCACTAACAGGGTGGTTAATCCATGGCACAGACAGCCAATGGAAGTGGTGGGGGCAGCTACCCTTAATGGATTTAAACACAGTTGGGACAAGGCAAGTGGGCTCACAATCCGTGGGGGGGGGCAACGTAGGTTGGAGGGGTGGGAAAATGGGGGAGAAGAGTGATAGCCCATTAGTACAATAAGTCAGTGGGATGGGGTAATATTGGAAGGGCAGATTCAATGGACCTTTGGTGTCCTTCTGTTATCAAATACTATGTTTCTATTTTTTTTTTCAAATGCATCCCATTGCAACTGTTTTATAACATTACTGATTTCTTCACAAAAAATTATAATGCCAAGTCCTCCCTTAATCTCTGGGGTCTACCTCCTGGCCTCCCCCCCTCCATTATTGCCACAAGCAGCAGCCATCCACACTGACCACCACATTAGGCACAGGAGCCAACAAACATAAACAAAATCACTGTACCTAAAATTTCAGAACAGTACCATCAACTGGCACTACAGCACTTTATCGAAGAGCTTGAACGCAGTCCTGACATGAACCTCAATTCGAGGAAAGGTAAAAGAGCACAGCACCATGGTTTAAACCAGCTGCTTCAGGAGTCAAAGTTTTTCATCAAACCAAGGACCAGGATAACACATGCACCAAAAGTGGAGACAAACTAGGAAAGTAAACAAGTAGCCACAAAATCAAATCATACAAGCCAACATAAAAATGCAGCCAAACAATTTTTTGCAGCTATTTAAACAGCTCCATCTGCTGAATTCAAAACAAAACAAGGACTATTTCATTAATTTAATGCAGGTCTTGAAATAAGAAGCACATTAAACACCTTATTTTAAAGCAACAATCCTTTTTTTTTTTTTTACAAACAAAACAATTCTTTGACAGTTAATGGATTTATTTTTTAATTTTTTCAAATGAGCCATTGTTTAAGCACAATAAGCTACTCCAGAGTGTGTATTACAGGACTTGCGATGCATTTCCTAGGGGCGTAAGGACACTTGGCCTTTGGCCTTGTGCCTTGCCACTGGGGAGGTACATCGCAAATCCTTTAATGCACACCCTGTTGTGGCTTGCTGCTTTATACATAAGCAATAAGACATGACAGTATGTGCATTAGACACTTTTACTGCATGGCCAGGGGCGTAGTAAGGAACGAGGCCGCAGGCCATGTGCCTTTAGCCCCTGGCCATGGTTTAGAAGTGTCTAATGTATTTCCTTGGAGTATCTTATTGCACTTATAAAATGGGGCTATTTATTGCACATAGCTTAAAAAATTTTAATTTATAGCTTAAAATAGTAAAACAATAAAATCTTTACTGTACTTAAATGTAAAATAGTCCCTTCGCCTGCATTAGCTTTCCCAGAGTTTTTTTTGGGGGGTTGTGTAATTTGGAACTCTTATGGACACCATAGCATATTGCTATGCTCCCCTCCGTACACAACACAAATACAGGTATATTTATAATGCACCAATCTATATTGTCCCAAATTGTAATTAATTTTGTGAGAGGTTTGTTCCATAAAAATGGCAAATGATCAAGCAGGCAAATGGAAGGAAAGCTGCAGAGCTGAAGTGGTGACAGAAGCTGCTAGTGTACGAAAGACTGTGGAGCTGTAGTTCGAGTTAAAACTTAGCAATTTGGCATGGACACCCCAGCCGTAGCTGGTCAAGATTAACATCAGCTAAGTTTTACATTTTAAAAAAGAAAAAAAAGTTTACTTTGCTTGCCAAAACAGAAGTGAAGCAGTCAAGCAGCTGAGTGAGCAAGAGAGGCAGGGAGTGGGTAGGCACGGATCACAATGGGAGAACACTGAAAAATGCAATATGTAGGATATAGCAATAAAATAACACAACCATGGTTGGCCTGCTGGCACAGTGGTAGTGCTACCACCTGCGGCACCAATGACCTGTGTTCAGAAGCGAATATGGTGTGTCAAGAGGGTCAGCCGGGAAGAGATATGATGAGCATCCAACAGATGGTTCTTCTCCTCTGTGGACGGGAGGGCTGTGGTTCCCTGGCATGTCAGTAACACCCAATGGAGGCTGGATGTGCAATAACTAGGGCCACTCTGCAGTGGGGAAACAATGGTG
This sequence comes from Neoceratodus forsteri, assembly GCA_016271365.2. NCBI lineage: Eukaryota > Metazoa > Chordata > Ceratodontiformes > Ceratodontidae > Neoceratodus > Neoceratodus forsteri. The sequence continues at coordinate 1,452,827,078 of CM057453.1, read as the reverse complement.
GACATCTGTAGGTCAGGTGTGGGAGTGCACCTGATCCATGCTGGTGTCATTGCACATCTGCACCTCTGGGGAACACACTTGAAAAGCCCTGGGCCGGCAGTACAGTGACAGCCCCAGACCGCCGCCCAAATGACACCCCAGGCACAAGCTTCGGCTGGGGCCTCTGGTAGATTTCAGTCTTTCCCCTCTCCCGCCAGGGGGTAGCCCCACCACAGAGGGCAAGCTACAGGTCTTCTCAGTCCAGGAAACTATAGGGAATACTGGTACGAGGTCTGATGCTGAGAGGGAGTAAATCCTTGCCCACCCCAGAAGCCAAAAAGAGAATTGGAAAAAAAAAAAAACATAAGCATATTTAAACAAAGTTATAAAAAGTAGTAAGGGAGTAGAAGGACTGTGCAGGACAGTATCTATTTGTATGTTGACATGGCGAGTTCTGAAAATAAAATGGCATCTGTTTAAATTCCAGAACCATGGGTGCATCCCTCTACCAGCCCGCAGAGCTATTTACAGAGAATGATTCTCCCCATCTTCAGCTATGGTTCACCACTTATGGTAGTGTCCCAAGTCTAACTTGGCCAGACTGGACCCCCTCCCACTCCTTCTGAAGCTTTGCCCTGGATTGGCCCTCCAAGACCCACCACTGCCACCTCTACACCTCCCTCTCCCTACCCTTTCTGGAAGCCAGAAGGCTTATTCATGCTTCATCCCTCATTGCTGGCTGAATTCTTTTAATGTTATAACTGTTTTAACTGTTATTTATGTATGGTACCTTGATAATTGAAAGGTGCCTTTTAACTAAAAATTATTATTATTATTGCTAAACACTGACTGAGCTCCCTTTTGTCCTCTCTCTCTTCTCTCCTCCCCTTCCAACTCCTCCTCCTACTCCCTCCATAGTTCCAACCTCCACTTTCTAACCCTCCCACCTAGGCAGTCATCAGCTGGGCAAGCCGCTTTCTCCTGCTGCCTTCCTAAACTTTGGAATACCCTCCTTCTCTCTATCTGCTCTGCCACCTCTATCCGCTCCCTCTCCAGTCTTCTACATGATTACACCACTCCTTCCTGTAACTGACCAACTCCCTCCATCATGCACCTGCCCCAGTGCACTCTCCCACTTCCCTCACTCTACCTCTCCTACTTATTCCCTTTCCCTCCTATTGCTCATCCTCAGAACGTCCTCTCCCCCTTCCCCTCTCCTTACCTTCACTCTACTTTTCCTCCACCTCTTTCTTACTCTAACCCAGGCCTCCTGACCTCCCCTGACCTCCCCTGACACCCTACCTCCCCTCCTTTGCTCTTCCTCTCCCTTCTCCTACTCTCTAGTCTTCTCCTCTGAGCTGTTCCTTTTGGCTGGTATGTCCTCCCAAGGTCACACTTCCCAACTATCTTGAAGACTACTGAACTGTCTTTATTCTCTGCAGATGCCTATCTCTGAAAATAATCTTTTTTGTAAAGGCTACGTACCTGTCAATGTATATTTTCGATGTTTCACTTATGGTATAATGTATGTAATTGTGTTTTTTTATTCCCTATGAATGTTTTTTTTCTGTCTGTAATTATATTATATTATACTCTGTTTGCACATGTATATATCCCTTCTACCCTCTCCCCCAGGACACATCTGGAATTGAGTTGTTTACAACTCAGTATGTCGCTCCTGGTGAGACTTTTGAAATAAATAAATAAATGTTTTGAAAATATTTAATAAAAAGAGTAACTGGTAAAAAATTCCCTTTAGATGAAGTTTGCTTTGGCCCATAGGACTCTGAGTCTTTGGGAAACAACTATTAGTTGAGTCTAAAAGTTAGGTGCCAGCTGTAACTGGTGTTTGTGGGTTGAACCCTTTATTTCTCACAAGCAGTCTGCTTTCAAAAGGTAAAAGTACTATATGTGCTTATTACATAGGTGAAGGTGCAAATGTCAGCTGCTTTAAATATCTAGGAGTACACATAGACTGTACCCTTTCCTTCAATACCCACGTTCAAAACACTAAGAACCTGCTTCACCAAAGGCTTGGCTCTCTGTACAGAATCCGCAAGTACCTAACGCCCAACTTGAGACGTAGAATAGCACAGACAAATCTGCTCCCTGCACTGGACTACGGCTTCTTGGTCACCGATGCTGTTAACAACACTATGCTACCGAACAAGCACACTCTCAACCACAAGACTGCCAGATTTGCAACAGGTAGCAAAGACACATTACTGCCTTTCTCAGAACTCTCTAAACTGGCTCTCACCAGAGTTCAAATCCAACCTAACACTCACCAGATTTATTAAAAGAACTATGGTTAAAAACTCCCCATCTATTTAGCTGAACAACTTGAGTTTGTCAGCTTGCTCTCCTCTCAATCCACCTTGAAAAATAATCTAAAAGTTCCCTTTTTTCGAACAAACACTGGACAATGCTCTTTCAGCTACCGCGCCTCCTCTCTATGGAATACAAGCCCCCCCGATTAAAGAATCACTGACTGTCTCTGCTTTCTCAAGCAGTCTGAAAGAATTTTATCTATTACTCAGTGTCTGAGACTGCTTTGTGTAAAACCCCCCTTGTACATACCCTTATGTATCACCACTCAGTGTACTATCTGCACTGATCAGTGTGACAGGGAGATCCTGCCATTCTTGAGGACCGACCTTTTCTTAAATCTGTTGCAACTGTTCTATTTCATAGCCTAATCTAGCCTTTACAATTTCTAGTCCATAAGGTTGACCACCTATGGGCGCCCCCTCCCCTTTCTTGACTATGCTACAGTGTCCTCTTTAATTTTCCTTTTCCCTCTCAGGTCCTCGTACAGGCAGGTTATTGAGGTGAGGGATATGCCATTGCTTAAGGTTATCCCATGTTTTAAATAAACATCACACAGAGATTGCGTGTTGAACCTGAAGTTCTGTGTCTGGTTCATCTGTTATCCCACAAGCCCTCCACAGACTTGGTGTCAGAGTGGGATAACTTGCTGGAAACATCTGGACTTGGCTACGGGGATATTTTCCGATGCATATCACCCAGATATCCCAGGTGAACTGATGCACCAGGAGTTGCCAGAGGAGAACTTGGAGAAGAAAGTCCATGGAGTTCTGACCATGGCCGACAGACTGGGAGAGAATCTGCTGCTTGGACTGTACCTGGGAGCTCAGAGGAAGGACAAGCCTGAAGACGACGAAGAGATGCAAGGGGACAAGGAAGAATCGAGGGAACTACCTCCTCTTGAAGATGCTCCACCTGAGGACATAGGGGAGTTGTTGAAATGGCTCTGCATAAAACAGGTGCAGATGGAAACAGATAGAGCCATTGAACAGAGAGATAGAGACACTGAGTGGAGAAGTCAAGATGCAAAATAGGCGGATACCATGAAGGTCTTGCATGCCATCAATGCAGGGCAAACAGAAAGAGCCAGTAGCCCAAAAGACTAACTGTCTAAATGTTTGGACAGTGATGATATTGAAGCCTGTCTCACAATGTTTGAGAGGATCGCTGAGACACGCGCATGGCCAAGGGAACAGTGGGTTGTTTGATTGGCACCGCACCTGACAGGAAGTGCCTAGTTGGTTCATAGCCACATGGAGAGGCAGAGGACTTTGACCGTGTGAAGCGGGAGATCCTCAGGCGCTATGACATAAACACTGAAACCTATCATCAGAGGTTTAGGTTTCTTAAAATGCAGGCAGTGGATACCCCTGATAGACTTATGCCCATCTCAAGGAGCTCTGCAATAAATGGTTGCAGCCAGATAACAAGAAGAGTTACCAACTTCTAGAGGTGGTACTTATTGAACAGTTTATTAAAGTTTTACCCCAGGATGTACAACTTTGGATTTGGGAACATAAGCCTGATTCCATGGATAAAACCATCACGTTGGCAGAAGACTTCCTGGCAGCCCGACCATCCAGACCCAGAGGGTTCCAAGGGACATCAGCAGCTGCAATCACCTGCAATCTAGTAAGGAACCCTTTTATTTATAAACTGTCAAATTCAGCCCTAGTGAAACAAGATTGGAGAGCGGGGGGGAAATTCCAGTAGCAGAGATTGTATGTCATGGATGCCAAAAGAAGGGACATTATGTAAGAAACTGTCCTAATATAAAGAAAGAGACAGCTCACATAGCCTTAGTGAACTAAGGTCACTTTATGGCTACTATGCAGATAGGATCATAGCAGATGATGGGATTGATTGATTCAGGGAGCCGCCAGACTCTTGTGCGAGCAGATCTGGTGACTGGGAATAATAAAGGACCGGATACAGCAGTCATCTAATGTGCATGGAGATACCCATTGCTGCCCTACAGCCACCATACAAATGACTGTTCAAGAAAAGACCCATGAGGTAAGAAGTGGGTTTGGTACCTCACCTACCCATGCTAGTTGTTATTGGGCATGACCACCCAGACTTTGCTTCATTTATACATTGTCATGCCACCCAGGACTCTGCTGTAGTTGCTGTAACCACCAGAGCTTAAGTGAAGCAGGGACATTTACCATCTATTTTCCCATTTGATGATGATGTTTTTGAGGATCCTGGCAAGGACCGCAAAACTAAAGCAGAGAAGAGGAAGCTAAAGAAGGACTGGACAGATACTCATACTGGTGTACAGCCAGACTTGGGACATACTTTTAAATGTGATATGCAGCATGAGCAAATAGCAGACCCTTCACTTAACCTTTTTTTTCACAGGTGGGGAAAGGAGTGTAAAAAGGTGCCCCTCAGTTTGTTGTTATACAGGGACTACAGTACAGAGAATACGCTAACCCCAGAACTGGAGAGGTAGTAGACCAATTAATGGTTCCAGAAAAATTCTGCTCCCGAATCATGTATTTGGCACATGACATCCCTTTAGCAGGCCATGCAGGCAGAGATAGCACCCTGAATAGGATGTTACCCAGGTTTTATTGGCCCTCTAGCCACGAGAACATAGCTGAGTTTGTAAAGCATGTGCTGAGTGACAGAATGTAGCCCAGTCAGGAAAAGGGATACAGTATCACTACAACCCATCCCCATTGTGACTAACCCCTTTGACAGGATAGCCATGGATATAGTGGGCCCCCTGGAAAAGAGCTCCAAGGGTAACAGATTTGTACTGGTCATATGTGATGATGCTCCCTGCTACCCTGAAGCTATCCCCATGAGAACTTTCACCACCCCAAGGATAGCAGAGGAGCTAGCAAAGGTATCTAGCCACATAGGAATCCCCCATGAAATACTTAGTGATCAGGGGAGTAATTTTAATGCACACCTGCTGAAGGAATTCTACCGTCTGCTGGGTGTGGTAGCCATGCATACTTCCCCATACCACCCACAGACTGATGGCCTTGTAGAGAGATTTAATCAGACATTAAAGAGAATGTTGACAAAGTATGTAAAAGAAGAAGGTACAGATTGGGATAGGTACCGCCCCTATTTACTTTTCGCTTACAGAAAATTCCCTCAAGCATCCACTGGTTTCTCTCCTTTTTCATTGTATGGAATGAACCTGAGGGGACCACTGGATGTGGTTAAAGAACACTGGGAAGAAGGGAAGGAGGTGGGACATCTTAATGTTGTAGAGTACATGACTCAGTTATGCAAACACCTGGTGAGGTATATCAACTTGGCACCCCAGAGCTTAGAACAGAAGCAAGACTTGCAGAAAGAAAGATATGACCAGGGTTTGAAGACTAAAACATTTCAGTCCAGGGACAAAGTGGTGTTACTTCTTCCCTCCACAGAGAACAAACTATTCATGAAATAGCAGGGCCCTTTAACCATTTTGAGGCAAACAGGAGCAGTGAATTATGAGCTTAGCATGCCAGGAAAGAGACCCACCCAGAAAATTTACCATGTGAACCTCCTTAGGAAATGGCATGAGAAGCCTATCCCCTCCCTTTATGTCCATCCTGAAGTTAGGGAGTCAGAGCTGGAGGTTGCCTATAAAAGGCTAGAGCAGTCAGGACTGTTGGAGGAGATCCAGATAAGCCCTGAATTGGAGCCTCAGCAACAGAAAGATCTGCAGAGGTATTACAAGAATTTGAGCCCATATTCACAAACATCCCAGGGAGGGCCAAAGGAATTGTGCACACCATAACTGCCACGCAAGACAAGCCAATACACCAAAAGCCCTACAGGTTGCCCATGAAGGTGAGGGATGAGGTGATTCAGGAAGTCAAAAAAATGGAGCAGTTAGGCATACTTGTGCCCTCAAAGAGTGCATGGTCTTCACCCATGGTCATAGTGGACAAGAAAGAGGGTAGGGTACATCTATACCTAGATTTTAAAAAGCTTAACAACACATCACTATTCGATGGCTATCCAATGCCGAGAATAGATGACATCATTGACAGGCGAGGCAATGCACAGTATATCTCCACCCTTGACCTTACTAAGGGATATTGGCAAATCCCCTTGTCACCTGATTCACAAGATAAAAATGCATTTAGCACCTCAATCAGTTTATACCAGTTTGTCACAATGTCATTTGGACTACATGAGGCCCCAGCCACTTTTCAGCATTTTATGGACCACATACTAAGACCGCACACTGAGTACTATGTGGCTTATTTGGACAATGTGGTCATATTCAACCCTGACTGGGAATCTCATGTTAGACACTTGTTCCAGGTATTACAAGCAATAAAGGAGTCAGGAGTGACCATTAACCCTGCTAAGCATGCCCTAGCAAAGACCAAGACAGGATACCTAGGGTTCATTTTAGGCAACACACAAGTGAAGCCCAAGGTAGAGAAGGTTACAGCAGTAGAAAACAGCCCAATACCTACCACAAAAAGCATGTAAAATCTTTCCTAGGCCTGACTGGTTATTACCAGAGATTTATTCCTAATTTCTCAGCCATTGCCAGTCCTTTGACTGATCTCACTAAAAAGAGATGCCCAAGTAAGTTTCAGTGGACCCCTATTTGTGATGAGGCTTTTAGGAATATCAAGGCCATTCTATGTACAGCTACTGTATTGAAAATCCCTGACTTCAACCAAGTGTTTGAGGTCCATGCTAATGCATCAGAGAATGGTATTGGGGCAGTCTTATCTCAGAAAATAGATGGGGAAGAACATCTGATCATGTATATCAGCAGGAAGCTACATGAAAGGGAGAGAAGATGTGCTACAATAGAAAAAGAATGCTTAGCTCTGAAGTGGGCTATTGAGTCTCTAAATATTACATGTGGGGGGCTGAATTTAAGGTTATAACTGATCATAACTCCCTTTGCTGGTTGCACCAAACAAGAGGAATAAAAAACATATATAATGAGGTGGTACTTGGCTCTTCAGCCCTATCGATTTACTGTGTCCCACAGGGCAGGGACAAAACATGTAAATGCTGATTTCATGTCTAGATATGGTGCAAGAATTGATGTCAATGAAATATGATGGACTTTCCCTAAAAGGAGATAGTGCAGGGAAGGTACCATTGGTCTCTGTTGAGAAATGTGTTAATGCCTCAGGATAAAGAATGATGATATCCACTATGTTTATGATGGAATGTTTATCATTAATAGGGGCCCTGGGATGGAGCTTCTGAAGATGGATGGGTGGAAGCTCCATCCCTTTCTGGGACAGGAAGGTGGTAAGTCTGAAATAATTGCTTCCCTTTTGCCATGGTTTATAACTGCTTCCCTCTTAGGGTGGGGGATATGTGACAAGGAGATCCTGCCACTCTTGAGGGACCTTTTCTTAAATCTGTTGCAACAGTTCTACTGTTTCATAGTCTAATCTATCCTTTACAATTTTTAGTACATAAGTCCATAAACACCTATGGGCGCCCCTCCCCTTTCTTGCCTATGCTACAGTGTCCTCTTTAATTTTCCTTTTCCCTCTCAGGTTCTTGTACAGAGAGGTTATTGTGGTGATCTCCAAGCTGATGTTAAACAGGCTGTGTTCCTTGTTGTTGGATTTAGTATACAATAGCACTATGTTATAAAATACATTGATGTATATGCCTTATGTGTGTATGAAACCTGTAAATATTGAAATTACCATGGCACTAGGTGTTTTTTTATAAAGATAAAAAGTTACTAGGGGACTGTATTATAAAAATTAAGTTACCAGGGTAGAGATATCAGAAACCCCCCGTTGTGTTACTTAAAATGCATGCTAATTACAGATTGTTTGAGAGGTCATTTGGTACCATGCATCCCTGCTTTAAGCTGAACCAGCCTAACATTTCATGGTGATTTGCATATGCATCCCATTATGCTTGGCATTATGGGGGTATGTGTGATGTGTTTCTTTGAAACTTGGCTTTATTGCCAATGCCCTTTGGGGTAACCCTTGCTTCAGTGCTTCTGCACTGAGGTTCTTTTTCTTTAGCTTGTTTTGGGGGGTTTTCTGTTTTAAGCTCCTTATCACCCAAACATACAAGACCAACATATGGAATGAAATCATTTTTACTAAATAGATAGACCAGTGGGTCAGTAGGTACTGACTAAGTGCAGAGGAAGAACATATATAGTCAGTTGCTGCAAACTGATGTATTGAAGAAGGGATATGCCATTGCTTAAGGTTATCCCCTGTATTTTAAATAAACATCGCACAAAGATTATGTGTTGAACCTGGAGTTCTGTGTCTGGTCCATCTGTTATCCCACAACCCCTCCACAATCAGCTGCACTTTCTATGTGCTGCAAGTATGTAATCAAGTTTGTAACTTTCAATCAATGTGTGTATGTTTCATTTTCTGCAACAAGCACCCAAACATTCGTAAGTATGTCCTCAAATGCCTGTTCAATTGCATCCAGGTCATGACTGAAAAAGGCACTTGGTACCAGTGCACTTAACCAGTTACCAAAGTGAAAATAAATAAATATTATTGAAGACACAGAAACATTTGTTTTCCTTGACACTTGCTAAACTGTGTGACAGTCCATTCCAGGACTCGAAGAAAAACTCATGGAGAAGAGCTTTCTTCATGTTAAATTGCCAACTGGTAAATGCATTTGGAGGTACTGTAGTATAACGGTCAGAGTATGGCTTGCAAACCAGATTATCACAGGTTTAAATCCCACTAGAGTCAAATATTGCAACATCTTGGGCAAGTCACTTAGCCTCCCAGTGCTCCAGTCCATAAAGCTGTGGAAAGAAGTATAAGCAAGATCCATCTGGTCACGAGATGTTGCATCCTCTTTTGAGAATCACTATGGTTTTCAAAGGAGGTGGTGGGGAAGGTAAGGGAGAAAAAGAGAGCATTCAGAAAGGTTAAGGAATCACAGAAGGAGCAGGACAGAGAACTGTATCAGTTAAAGCAGAAGGAAGTAAGGAGGGCAGTCAGAATAGCAAAGACCCAAACTGAGAGAAAGATAGCCAACTCAGTTAAGAAGGGGGATAACACCTTTTATAGGTACATCAGGGAGTGAAGGAGGACCAAGGAAGGGATAGTGAAGCTTAAAAAAGGGGGAGGGGAGGGGAGGTGGGCAAAGGGTGACAGTGAAAAGGCAGAGATACTCAATAAATACTTTTGCTCAGTATTCACAAAAGAAGAAGGGGGGGGTACCTAAACCAAACAATAGAAGCATTCTGGGCAGGGAGGTCGATACCAACCCATTCACAGAAGAAAGGGTCCTGAAAGAACTTCTAAAACTCAAGGTGGACAAAGCAATAGGGCCTGATGGGATTCCCCCCAGAATTCTAAAAGAACTAAGGGGAGACCTAGAGACACCCTTGACTACCCTTCTTAACAAATTATGGGAGGATAGTGTGGTACCTGAGGACTGGAGGAGGGCAGATGCAATTCCCCTTCACAAAAAAGGGAGCAAAGCAGAGGCAGGAAACTACAGACCTGTTTGACCTCAGTGATAGGGAAAATGATGGAATCACTTCTGAAAGAAAGAATTGTTGAGTACCTAGAGGCCGACGGGGCACAAGGCAGCATGGGTTCACAGCAGGAAGGTCATGCCAGATGAATCTAATTGATTTCTTTGACTGGGTGGCCAAAGTAGTAGACCAGGGAGGGGCTGTGGACATGGCCTATAGTACCTAGACTTTAGCAAGGCATTTGACAGTCCCACACAAAAGATTAATAAACAAGTTAGCCAGCCTGGGAGTGGGTCCCAGGGTGGTAGCCTGGGTAACAAACTGGCTGGACAACAGGATGCAGAGGGTAATAGTAAATGGAGTACACTCTGAAGAAAGGGGGGTTAAGTGGGGCACCACAGGGTTCAGTACTGGGATCGGTCCTCTTTAATGTCTTTATAGGAGACATTGCAGAGGGGCTGGAAGGAAAAGTATGCCTCTTTGCAGACAACACAAAGATCTGCAACAGGGTTGATACACAAGGGGGGAGGTGGAAAGGATGAAAAGGGACTTGGCTTGGTTGGAGGAATGGTCAACAGTATGGCAGCTTAGATTCAATGCAAAGAAGTGCAAAGCAATGCACCTGGGAAACAGAAACCCAGGGAAAGAGTACACAATGGGGAGGGAGGGGTACCAACAACAACAAAAATGGAAAGGGACCTGGGGTTAGTCATATCAGACCACCTTAAGGTAGGCAAGCAATGTAAGAAGGCAGTAAGGAGGGTTTGGGGGATACTGGGATGTATAGGGAGAAGCATCACCAGTAGAAAATAGAAAGTTGTTATCCCTCTGTACAGAGTTGGTGAGAACCCATCTGGAGTACTGCATGCTGTTCTGGAGACCCCATCTCCACAAGGCCATAGACAAGATGGAGGCAGTCCAGAGAAGGGCAATTAAAATGGTACTGGGTCTGCAACAAAAGCAATACAAAGAGAGACTAAAAGAGCTTAATATGTATACCCTTGAGGAAAGGAGGGAGATGGGGAACATGATAAAAAACTTTCAAGTACCTCAAGGGAATAAGCAAAGTCCAAGAGGGGAGCATCTTTCTGAAAAAGAGATGTGCAAGAACAAGGGGGCACAATTTGAAGATTGAGGGGGGACAGCTCAGGGGCAATGTGAGGAAGTATTTTTTTCACAGAGAGGGTGGTGGACGCATGGAACCGCCTTTCTGAGGAGGTCATGGGGTCAAAAACAGTGGGGGAATTCAAGAATGCATGGGGCAGACATGAGGCAATTATAGTGGGGGTAGGAGGAAGGCTGTTGGTTAACTAGAATCTGCAGCTTATCCAATAGGTAGGGAAATGGGAAGACTGGGTAGGCCAAGTGGTCCCTATCTACATTTTTATCCTAGCTGAGAGATCTTGGGGTAAATATTAAATTCTAAATCATATAAAGCACTGCTGCCTTTGATTTCTCTGATACTGAGAACAAGAAAATGCAACAACCATTTCTATACTGCTTACAGAAAAGCTAAAATAAGTCTGTTACTTGGATAGGAATTCTTTGAACTATACCATGCGGCTTTTCATGCCTGTACTGGGACATGCCCATAAGGTCTTGTATATTTACTGTTGCCAGCATCACTTGCCTCCATATTGCTAGTCTAGTTTACTGTCCAATGTGCAGATGGACAGGGTGTAATGCAGTGAGTACCGCTTCACAGGTCTGGCACGGAGAGAGAGAGAGAGAGAGAGAGAGTGGAAAAGGAGGCTGAGCACAAGGGGTAATTGACATTGTGAAAGGTCAAGGAATAGTTTAAGGAGTTTAAGTAAGGAGAGAGGAGGTTAAGCACAGACTACCAGTTCACAGACATTACTTGGGGGGGGGGGGAGTTATATGAAGCCCAAAGAGATTAAGTGACTTGTTCCTGGCCACACAGCTGCAGCCATGGGTGTGCTGTAAGGTCTTACGCTCACTGCAGCCGGATAGAGCTGTGGAGATTTGCTTTTCTGAAATTTGTGAAATGTGACATTTCTGGCATTATCAAATCCATGGAATGCTTCCAAACTGCAGAATTTTCACTTTCACTGAGTTTTGTGGGATTGTCAGAATGGTGTGCGTGTGTGTGTTTACTTTTGTGAGATATAAATTCTGTCGATCACATTGTGCTTGACAGTGACCGTACAGTATCTGTGTCCCATACTGTACTCTGTGGAATGTTCTCCCCACAGAAGTATAAGTATCCACGCCTGGAGCATCAGAGGCTCAGTAGTGGGAGGAGGATTGACCATCCCACAGGATGCTCTCCTCCTCCTCCTCCAGGTAGGGAGGGTGATGAGCCCTGCTGCACTGCTGCCACCTGTATGGCCACAGGGGGAGGTACAGCTGAGTGACTGTGTGGGTAGCAGGACACCAGATTGCCCATGTGATGAGGTGTGGGGTGGATAACACAGACACAGATGTAGAGTTTGGAGCACACCAACTAGTGAGTCCTTTTATCGGCAAAATATAGAACGGGAAATAAAACTTTAAGAAAAGAAAAGAAAAAAACGAAATCACAGCAAACGAAATCAAGCAATCACAGAGTGGAATTCATTCAGTATCACACTGTCCATTTAAGCTCTGTGTTAGCCAGGGATCCTCCTGGCACAGCCTCCTCAGCTGAACTGATCTCTTAGACCTTAGGAAGGGTCCTTTTATAGGACAATCTAGTCACCTGATCCACCCCTAAACTAATACAGTTTAAATGCTATGCTATACAAAACAATGGGGGATCAGAATCATCACTGTACACTATGGTACATAGGCATACTGTGCCTCTCTCCCAGTGTCTCCCTCAGCTGCAAGCCTACATATGGTGTTCCTCCCCCTGGCTCTGGGCATCCTCATCTTCAGATGAAGCTCTGTTTGGGTGAAGTGCCGAGGCAACAGGCCTTGTGAACAGCAGTTCAAAGTACAAAATTAGGCTTGCTCTGGCAAAAGGAATTTGCGCACACCTTGTTCATTTGAAATTTGAAAATATTTTATTCACCAGTCCCAATGTTTTGCCTAAACAATAGGCTTCTTCTGGGGAACTATAATAAATGTATACACATAGAATGTTATTAAATACATAGGATAAATCTCTTTTTCATTTATAAATTGATTACTTCAATTTCAAACATAAAATCATCAAAGTTTTATATTAAATAATCTTCTAAGGATTTCATTCTATATTCAATCGGCAAACTTGCTACTGAATGTAGATCATTCAAATCTAAATTATTACACAAAATCTTTCTCCATACTGATTAAATCACCCTACACCAGCCACAAAGTTATAGTGCTCGTTAAACAAAACATTGCCTTACTTCGTAACTAAGTGATCAGAGACAACTTGTATAGCCAGTGAAATCCATCTCCTGTTCAAATCTTCTTTTGCAATACTTAAACTTAGAAGTAAAGGCTCTTTAATACCTTAGTAATCCAACTTCAGATATCATAAAAATTCTAGCCGTGATTTGAACACCATTTACCTTTCCATTATTCTTATATTGGTCTCCTTTTAACTCAAATTTAATCCAGTCCTTACGTCGTGTGTTTCTCCTGTAAGCCAACAATATCCTTGAGTTACAATCTACTTCTTATATATGGTAAGAATTTCAGTATTTCATTTCTATTACATACTAACATACTAAAATACCAGCAGATTAGGCCTAACGGTCTTTCGCGTCTGCTCGTTTGGTCAGCCCCCACCCTGGGAGCTGACCTTGCTGCCGCCCTCGCCTCCTCTGGCTTCTCCCTTCCCAGTTCTGGATATTCTTGCTGCATTGGATTTTGCTTCCAGAACCCTTCCCCTGTACCTGTCCCACCCCCTCTTGAACCCCATCCCTGCCTCCACCAGCCCACTAGGCAGCACATTCCATGGCTCCACCACCCTCTCAGTGAAGTAGCACCTCCTCCTCCTTTCTCCCCTGAATCTTCCCCCCTCCAGCTTCCAACCATGTCCTCTAGTGGCCCCCTCCTCCTTCCTTCGAAGCACCCTGACTGTTCCTCCCCTATTTATCCCCTTCATGTACCTAAAGACCTCTATCATGTCCCACCCGGTCCCTTCTCTCTTCCAATGTGTAAATATTTAGCTCTTCGAGCCTCTCCTCATAGGTCCTGTCCCCCAAGCCCCAAATCATTTTGGTTGCCCTCCTCTGGACCCTCTCCAGGAGTTTAATGTCCCTCTTTAAGTGTGGCCTCCAAAACTGCACGCAGTACTCGAGGTGCGGCCTCACCAAGCAGTTATACAGAGGGAGTATCACTTCCCTCCTTCTGGAGGTGATCCCCCTAGTGATGCATCCCAGCATCCTGTTGGCCTTGGCTGCTGCCCCCTACAAGTCTCCAAGTTGTTCATCTTGACATCCACCACCACCCCCAGGTCCTCTCAGCCATATCGAGACTTGTATTTGCCCCAGTGTACACTTGGCCCAGGTTTCTGGCCCCTAGGTGCAATGCCCATTTCCCTGCATTGAACCTCAGCTTCCACTTTCTAGACCATCTTTCCAGAGCCTCCAGGTCCCCTGTAGGGCCACCTCCCTCCTCCCCATCCACCACCACCCCAGTTTTGAGTCATCCCAAAGAGACTCATCTCACCCTGATACCTGTCCTTATGTCAGAGATGTAGGCGTTGAACAGGAGGGGCCCAAGGACTGATCCCTGTGGGAGCCCACTAATGACCCTTCTTGGGGATGAGACTATCCTGCCAACTATGACCCTCTCGGTCCAGTTCTGGAGCCAATTGCCTATCCATCTGATCATCTGGTTCCCAACCCCCATTTCTCCCAGCTTATCCAACAGGCCCATGTGAGGAACAGAGTCAAATGCCTTGCTGAAGTCTATTGAAAATTACTCTTTTGCAAAACTAAATTGACTTTGATATTTGAAACTTTTAAATATCAGATGAAAGTAACTTAAACCTCAATGGCTGAAGGTCTAAAATCATTATGTTACGAGCCCATTTTTCGATATACTTAGAGTATAGTCAAAGCTGAATAGTCTTACTCAGACCGCTATAAAACTGCGATTTAAACATTTATAGCCTTTCAGAAAAAAGTAGGCTTACATAGAGCACTTCAATATACTCAGAGTTCAATCGAAATTGAATGGCTTTACCCGGGCAAGTATCAAACTGCAATTTAAACACTTACAAACTTTCAAAGAGAAGTCGGCTTACATGGAGAGCTTCACAGCATGTTTTCCTCTGGTTTTCAGCTGGCAGCAACCATATCCCTGCACTGAAAATCTCTTTATGTCCGTGGAGGGGGTCATGTGATGACAAGAATGTCATCATGCTCTGACTTGCGGAGCTGTTGCCAAGCAACATTCTGACTCTCCTCCACGGACATATTTTGGAACAAACTTGTAGAGGAGATAGAGGAATATCTGAACTCCATTCAGACACTAATTAAGCCTGAGGAACTAGCAGAATGGCTTGAGGATGTCAATAAAATTTTAAAGATTATGAGAAGACAATTAGAGAAATAAAGATACAAACATTTTATAGAGATACTGGTGATTATAAAAATAATCGTATCTCTGCTTATAAGAAATTCAACAAGAGATTCCCTAGAAATACAGATTCAAGCTCAGATAGCTCGGGGAGTTATGCAAGGAGCATTCATCAAGAAGGTGGACAAAAAGCTAGGGAACCTTTTTTAGAAACAAGGGGAACACAGGAGGGGTCGGCACAAATGACAGAACAGGCACGGGAGAGGGTAGAAGGTGGGGATCAGTGACAAGGTCCATCAGACAGATACGAGTTGAGGAGGAAAGAACAAACCATAGAAAACAGAGGAATAGGAGAGCAAACAGGAGGAGGAAGAGGCAGAATCAACAAAAGACACCAAAGAGGAAGGAGACTGTAATTTTTAATCTGAGTGAGAGAACATTATCCAATGAGGAAAAGAAGGTACTTACACGGGGTCTTTCATTTTCTATTAGTAAAGAGGTTAATCCATTTCAGACAGAAATAGCTCTACAAACATTTTTCAGGAAAGTAAGGTTAAAATTGCAATTTGCACATACCACTGATGTGAATCCAGAAAAAAATGCTTTAAAACTAGCAATGGGCTATAAATCTTAATATATGCCACCAACAGGCTCTAACCATGCAGTAGAGCATTATATACAACTAGTGTATAAACAGAGTAAGCAGTTATTATTTACCAATTTAAAATCCACCAAGTTTAACTTAAATAAAAAAGAAAGAGATGCTCTACATAACTTAGAACATGACTCCAACATAGTTATCAAACCTGCGGATAAAGGGGGTTCTATTGTTATTCAGGACATGGAGGATTACAGCAATACGTGTTTGGAACTACTCCACGATAATTTAAATTACAGACCTCTATCTAATTTCAAATACTCTCTTTGAAATGGAAACAATGGGATGGTTGAGAAAATGGGAATCAGAAATGATGGAAACTCCTTTTCTTAGGACCCCAGTCTTCTACTCTCCACAAAATTCATAAAAACTTGGATAAACCACCATACTATACTATACTCTATGTATATTGAAGAACGGGCTCGTAAAATAATGATTTTAGACCTTTAGCCATTGAGGTTTAAGTTACTTCATCTGATATTTAAAAGTTTCAAATATCAAAGTCAGTTTAATTTTGCAAAAGAGTAATTTTCAATAAAAATGAAATACTGAGATTCTTACCATATATAAGAAGTAGATTGTAACTCAAAGATATTGTTGGTTTACAGGAGAAACACACAACGTAAGGACTGGATTAAATTTGAGTTAAAAGGAGACAAATGTGAGAATAATAGAGAGGTAAATGGTGTTCAAATCATGGCTAGAATTTTTATGATATATGAAGTTGGATTAGTAAGGTATTAATAAGCCTTTACTTCTAAATTTAAGTATAGCAAAAGAAGATTTGAACAGGAGATGGATTTCACTGGCTATACAAGTTGTCTCTGATCACTTAGTTACGAAGTAAGGCAATGTTTTGTTTAACGAGCACTATAACTTGGTGGCTAGTGTAGGGTGATTTATTCAGCATGAAAAAATATTTTGTGTAATAATTTAGATTTGAATGATCTATACTTAGTAGCAAGTTTGCAGATTGAATATAGAATGAAATCCTTAGAAGACTATTTAATATAAATTTTTTATGATTTTATGTTTGAAATTGAAGTAATTGATTTATAAATGAAAAAGAGATTTATCCTATGTATTTAATAACATTCTATGTGTATACATTTATTATAGTTCCCCAGAAGAAGCCTATTGTTTAGGCAAAACGTTGGGACTGGTGAATAATATCATTTCGAATTTCAAATGAACAAGGTGTGCACAAATTCCTTTTGCCAGAGCAAGTATAATTTTGTACTTTGAACTTTATTTGCCGATTTCTACAGCCAGCTCCACTGCTTATGGTATTCAAGAAATTTGGTTGGCGATTTCCTAGAGGAACCACTTTGTTTGTTTGAGTTTGGGATTATTTCCGGTGATCCTATTTTAACTTCTGGACGTTTGCCACAAAAATACTGGAAGACTATTATTAGTCAAGAAAACATCACAAACTGTTCTAATTGATTTACTTCAGGACTTCCATACCTATTTAAGTATATTAGTAGTGAATTTTGACTATAAAGAACAAAGATTATAATATACTTTTAGACATTTAAATTGATTTTTCTTATTATAATTTGTTACCTGATTTGTTCACTTGTGTTATAGTTTCTTTGCTAATGATGGGGGCCCTAAATGCAGCAGGAGGCAGTGCGGAGGCAGGTTTTACATTTTGCATGTTCACTGACAGTGAATGTGAAAACTTGTTCAGACAGATGAAAGGAGAAAGAGATCTGGCCCAGCTAGATACTGACAGTAGAAAAACAATTAAAAACAAGATTGTAAACTTAAAGAATAAGGATTTAAGACTCGACCTACATGGATTAACATTGGTCAAATACCTAGAATTTAAACAAATACCTAGAGGCCTGAGGGTGGCTATTGAACCTAAATTGGGACTTCAAGATTAAATATTAAATAATAAGTAGGATGGGATCAGGACATTCTGCAGCGTAGACTTTATGTACGCCCTTATTGAGGCAGTTATAAGAACAAGGAACAAACCTGTAGAGGGGATACAGGAATATCAGAACTCCATTCAGACACTAATTAAGCCTGAGGAACTAGCAGAATGGCTTGAGGATGTCAACAAAAAATTTAAAGATTATGAGAAAACAATTAGAGAAATAAAGATACGAACATTTTATAGAGATACTGGTGATTATAAAAATAATCATATCTAAACTTATAAGAAATTCAACAAGAGATTCCCCAGAAATACAAATTCAAGTTCAGATAGCTCGGAGAGTTATGCAAGGAGCATTCATCAAGAAGGTGGACAAAAAGCTAGGGCACATTTTTTAGAAACAAGGGGAACTCAGAAGGGGTCAGCACAAATGACATAACAGGTACGGGAGAGGGTAGAAGGTGGGGATCAGGGACAAGGTCTATCAGACAGATACGAGTTGAGGAGGAAAGAACAAACCATAGAAAACAGAGGAATAGGAGAGCAAACTGGAGGAGGAAGAGGTAGGGTCAACAAAAGATACCAAAGAGGAGGGAGACTGTAATTTTTAATCTGAGTGAGAGAACATTATCCAATGAGGAAAAGAGGGTCCTTACACAGGGCTTTTCTTTTTCTATCAGTAAAGAGGTTGATCTATTTCAGATAGAAATAGATCTACAAACACTTTTCATGAAAATAAGGTTAAAATTGCAATTCGCACATACCACTGATGTGAATCCAGAAAAAAATGCTTTAAAACTAGCAATGGGCTATAAATCTACTCCCTGGAGGAGAGGAGGGAGAGATGGGCTATGATAGAGACATACAAGTATCTTACAGGGAGGAACAGGGTGCAGGAATGCACTATTTTTAAGCGAAAAAGATGTTCCAGGACTAGAGGGCATGGGATGAAGTTGGAGGGAGGACGATTCAGAGGAAATGTGAGGAAGAATTTCTTCACAGAACGGGTGGTGGACAAGTGGAACACCCTGCCAGAGGAAGTGGTGGGGGCTGAAACAATCACGGGATTTAAGAATGCATGGGATAGACATAAAGGAATTCTGGAGGTCAGGGGTAAGGGGCAACAGACTTCCTGGAAAACATAAACTGAACTTACAAACTTAAATGGGCAGACTGGGTGGGCCATAGGCCCTTATCTGCCGACACTGTCTATGTATTTATGTAAATCTAAATATATGCCACCAACAGGCTCTAACCATGCAGTAGAGCATTATATACAACTAGTGTATAAACTGATTGACGTGGAACCTTTGTAAAAGAACCTTGGCTCAAAGGTATTTGTAATCCTAGACTTAAACAAATAAACAAATGATTAAGCAGTTATTATTTACCAATTTAAAATCCATCAAGTTTAACTTAAAAAAGAAAGAGATCCTCTACATTTCTTAGAACAGGACTCCAACATAGTTATCAACCCTGCGGATAAAGGGGTTCTATTGTTATTCAGGACATGGAGGATTACAGGAATATGTGTTTGGAACTACTCCACAATAATTTAAATTACAGACCTCTATCTAAAGATCCCCTCCCTGAGATAAAAAATATAATTACAAATACTCTCTTTGAAATGGAAACAATGGGATGGTTGACAAAATGGGAAACAGAAATGATGGAAATTCCTTTTCCTAGGACCCTGGTCTTCTACTCTCTCCCCAAAATTCATAAAAACTTGGATAAACCACCAGGTAGGCCAATCGTCTCCAGGACAGGATCCGTTCTTGAACCTTTATCAAAATTTGTGAACTTTCACCTGCAACCAAAGATTGAGAACATTCCCACATATTTACGGGATACGACTCATGTTTTAAAATTACTAGAGGACCATAACCAATGAGGTATACCCCAAGAATCTATCTTGGCAACAATAGATGTAAAAGATCTCTACACATCTATTCTTCATGACAAAGGCTTAGAGACCATGGGAAGCATATTAGATCAAAGAATATTAGGATTGTGTCCTAACACAAGGACTCTTCTTGAGTTGGCAGAGATTATTTTAACAAAGAACTATTTTAAATTTGAAGAACAATTTTTTGAGCAATCCAGAGGGACAGCCATGGGAAGCACTATGGCCCCCAGTTATGCAAATGCTTTCACGCATGGCTTTGAAACCAAATATATTTTTGAGGTAACTGAGGGAGGACACAAATTTAAAGATATTTACTTTTGGAAGAGCTATATAGATGATGTACGATTGATCTGGACAGGGAGCAGAGAAGAACTTGATGATTTTTAAATCTATATAAACTCGTGTGATGCAAACCTAAAGTTTGTGTTTAATATTGACAAGGTACAAGTGGATTTTTTAGATATCACCATTTATAAAGGGGAGAATCAGTTAGAAACCAAGCTCTTTAGAAAAACCACTGATCGGAACACGGTATTACATTGGAATAGTTTCTATCCTAGGAATTTAATAGAGAGTATTCCGTATTCATAATTTTTAAGAGCTAAACGGAATTGTTGCGAACTACGAGAGTACAATAAAGAAGAGAGTAAACTAGTTGAAAGATTTAAAGTGAGGGCCTACAACCCAGAGAAAATTGAAGAAGCAAGAATTAAAGCCTTACAAGTTAACAGACAGGAACTGTTAAATATAAACAAAGAGAAAACACTGAACAGTAAACAAGAAAGTAAAATTGTTTTTAGTTCAGAGCATAACTGTATGATGACACAAATAAGAAAGATAATTGTTGGAAATTGGAGGGTGTTTAAAAAGGATCCCACAACTGAAAATATATTTGTACAAACACCAATAGTGGTTTCAAGGAAAACCATAACTATTAGAGACAAACTTGTACATTCCCAGCCTAAAAAGATTGAGAATAAAGGGACACAACTACTTTTAGGTCCATTGAAAAATGATATGTTTCCATGTGGCAAATGTACAGCTTGTGGTCATACCTCTAAAAAGGACATTTTTAAACATCCACATACTGGAAAGGATTTTCAAATCAAATCACACATTACGTGTGCAAGTACTGGAGTGGTGTACATAGTACAGTGCCCATGTGATCAGCTTTATGTGGGCAAAACACTTAGAGAACTTAGGATAAGAATTTCTGAGCATAAAAGTAGAATCAGGAACAAAGATGAGAATTCCCCTCTGGTGAGACATTTTAGTCAGTGAGGACATACCCCAGTGCAGGTTAGAGTCTGGGGGTTGGAACAGGTGCAAATGCTGGAGAGAGGTGGGGATTATAAAAATATACTGCAACAGCGTGAGTTGTTTTGGATGTACAAGCTGGGTGTAATAGATGAAAAATGGGGCTTAAATGAAGAAATTAATAGACGGGTCTAGGGTAAATAAGTTAAAATGTCGAGTGGGACCATTTAAAAGATACTGCCATTAGTTTAAGTTCTGGTCTACAAATTAGGTTTAGTGGTGTATGCAGACAGAGCAAGTGTTTACATATGTTTGAGAATCTGAGATATACTGAACAAGCAACTGAAATGTTCCAAGCGCTTAGGATTAGAAAGATTTCAATTGATAACATTTAAAGGGTATGCTTGCAATCCTGTATAATTGTAGCCTCTGGGAGACAAGCATAAAATCGAAATTCATTTTAACATATATAAAAATGGAAGTGCTAACAGAGCACACAGTTACATGACAGCTTTTGAAGTTATGACACAAAAGTCAAAGTGAGTGATAAATACATATAAAGCCAATGTGCGCACATGTTTGAGAACCAGTTATATACTGAACACTAATTAAAATATTTAGAGCGTTTAAGATTAGTAAGATCTAATTTGAGAATAAATGTTATACTTAATGGGAGCTTTTCAATTATACATGACTGCAGCCCCTGAGAGATATGCACAAAACTGAAAATTATTTTAACAGGTACATCGGTTTAAGCGCTAATAGAAAGTACAGTTACATGACAGTTTTGAAGGACAGAAGTCAAGCTAGTTATCGTGTTTATGATCTGTTTTTCTTTACTGCTTTCTTAATGCTGCATACTGTTTCCTTCTTGGCGACAGGCACTATGACCCAGCCGAAATATGTCCATGGAGGAGAGTCAGAATGTTGCTTGGCAACAGCTCTGCAAGTCGGAGCGTGATGACATTCTTGTCTTCCCATGACCCCCTCCACTGACATAAAGAGGTTTTCAGTGCAGAGATATGGTTGCTGCCAGTTGAACACCAGAGGAAAACATGCCGTGAAGCTTTCCATGTAAGCCAAATTCTCTTTGAAAGTTTGTAAGTGTTTAAATCGTGGTTTGATATTTGCCCGAGTAAAGCCATTCAGTTTCGATTGAACTCTGAGTATATTGAAGCGCTCTATGTAAGCCTACTTTTTTCTGAAAGGCTGTAAATGTTTAAATCATGGTTTCATAGCGGTCTGAGTAAGACTATTCAGCTTTGACTATACTCTGAGGCCCAGATATTCAAACTGTGCCACAAAGTAGCGCAATAGCAGAAGCAGGCGCAAGTTCAGTGCGCCAATGCGCAACACACACGATATTCAAACACTGTGCAGGTCAAGATGCACCTGCGGCACACTACTGAATATCACACCAACTGTGCCATGGTGCAACCAGGGATGCGCAGTGGTGCAGGTCTGATGCACAATAGCACAACCAGGGATGCTCAGTAGAGCAGGGTAGCAGCGCATCAGCACAAACAGGGATGCGCAGGAACAGGATGCAGGGGTCCACCACCCATGGTAGAGATGGGCAGAGGAGCACACAGCAGAACAGACATCACCCCCCACACCCCATGCACTGCACAACCTGAGGAGAGCTGGAAGAACCACCGGCCCATGGACACCAGCAACAATCCCACACCCTGGGCATGGTGCCCCAGCACACCCCCTGGCAAGCTGTGACCGGCACACAAGGATGTCGGACCACCCCATGCCACACCATCCCACCAATGCAGAGCACAGCCTGCACCACGATCCCCATACATCCTGCCCAGGAGTAGCGCCCAACAGTGCAGGACACCCCATGCATACCACCACCCCCACTGTGACAATGCAACCCTGTGCACCACGGAGCCATGCAAGGCAGCCCCACCATGAGCACCCTGCAGTGGGTGGCAGCAGACAGCGATGCAACAACTGCATACACAGTGCTGCCCTGCCCATCCCCCCTGAGGTACAGCTGAGAGACCGACCATGCGTCGGCACATGAGGTACCCCACATGTGACAGGGCATGCCCCGGACCCCACCACCAGAGGTACAGCACCCTGCACACCCTCCCAAGGACACACCCCATCCCAGCACTGGCCACAACAGCCAGCGCAGACACCCACAATGTTGCATGGAAACATGTGCCACACAGGATGCAGCACAGTGCATGGACAAACACCCACCCATACCCAAGGGCACACCAACATAGGGACACAGTAGCGGGTCAACCAAGCCACTGGCGTGTGGCCACGGCAGCTGTGTACACACGGCCAGCATCCCTCCATGGCACAGGTGTGCCAGCAACCCTGCGCAGGCACCATGAAGCTGTACACCACCAGCATGCGGCCGGAGCACAAGTGACACAGTGGAGCACATCCCCTGCAACAGACAAGCGACAGCATGGAGGTGGGACAACAACAGCGGAGGCCACAGTGCCACCCGAGGCAGACATGCACCATACCGGTGACAGGAGGCAACCCGGCATTGTGCAGTGTACAGTGGCTGTCCAGCATGGACAGCCACCACTGACATGCCAGCAGACCGTGCAGATCACAGACATGCAAGGGTGTCAGCTGCACAGGCCATAGACGGTCTGACAGGGGTGCCATGGACACAGTGCATGCACCGTGGACCACTGCACACAGTCATCCAGTGCACAGGGAACAACACACAAACCACAGACAGTGACTGATGGCTACGCCCACACCATAGGTGCTTCCCCTATGGACACACACACGTCCATGCCTGCACCACCCCTGACGCCATGCACACCACTGCAGCTGAGCACCTATAGCCTGCTGCAAATCAGAGACCACCACAGTAGGCATAACAAAACAAATGTATATTTCAAAGGTACAAAAAAAATATTTACAGCTATATACATAAGGTGGGGGAGGGACACAAACTAGGTGGGGTGGGTAAGGGGCAGGGCGAACAAATGGGAGAGGGAAGAAGGGGTGAGGGTGGGTCAGGGGTAGGTGTAACTCGGGATGGAGGTCCCAGCTCCTCCTCGCTCCTGTGGCACCTCCTGGTTTGACGCCTCCAGACACTGTGCTGGTCCAACCTCTGCAGTACCTCCAATGATGCCCTCGCAAGTTGGAGTAGCTCCTGCACGGCCCTCTCCAGCCGCATCATCCTCCGTCCACCTAGGACAAGGGAGCAGAGTCAATAAGTGTGCATGTCCACCCCCCTGCAGCCCCCCCCACTGTGCATGGCATACAGCCGTGGGACACACCCCTGTGATGGTGTGCGACCACCCACAGTGATCGTGTCCACATGACCTGCCTACCCAGCCGCATACAGCCATGCGGACCGCTGCACACACCCTCCGCCCCAGTCCTGCACAGCACCACCGTGGCTGTACAGTGACACGGCTATGTGGTGCGAAGGCAGTGGCACAGCCATGTATCCAGTGCACGCATGGACCACCAGCGATGCACACCCACACATGCAGTGCCACAGGACAGTGTTGAGTGTACCATGTGGCGTGCATGGCAGTGGGATCAATGGATGGTGGCCATGCCCCGCCGCCTACCCTGCAACACAGCATGCACAGAATATCCTGGAAGAAAGGCAATCAAATTCATCGGCCTGATCCGGGCACTGTTGCATGCTGGGACCGGCAGCCCATGGCTGTTGTCCAGCATCCCTGTCCTCCTGGCGGTGACGGTCCTCACGGGCTGTGCGCTGCTCTTCAGGGCGTAGGGTGCAAACATGGAGAGGGGAACATCAGTACAATCCAGTAGCAAAGGCCCCCCCACCCCCGGGTGTGCATGATCCTGCACAGCCCAGCCATGCCACAACCCCACCACCACTACCCACACTGGATGGCCCACCCCCTCTATGTGGTGGACACATGCCCACCGCAATACCCGTATGGATGCAACCAGTGTATGGATAGGGCACCTACCTGGTCGTGGCATTGCACCTCACCTGGCACGTGCCCACAGGCGGGCAAGCCTGTCTGGGTCCCTCCGCTGGAGGTCCCCGTATCGGTGGCGACACTGGTCTGATGTCCGGGCGAGTCCTGCGGCCTCTTCCAGTGCCACTGCCACCTCCTCCCTGATGGCACTTCTGGCCCTGTCCAGGGGGTCATTCCCAAAAAGGGCCCCAGAATGGGGCTCCACGATGGCCACCAAATTGGCCAGCTCCACTTGGCTCCAGACAGCAGCCCTCTGTCTTGCCATCTCTGCATCAGTTTGGAGACAAAATGGTGCTCTGTAGTGCACGTCCACCACGTGCAGATGCTGTGTGGTTCAGCGCTGCCATTCCCCATTGCGCTGTCACCGAACAGCGCAATAGGGGTGCACCCATGCAAACGCATGGCGCCTAGGGGGTAAAGGTCGAGCACAGGGTCAAGGGTCTCTCGCACACAGACCGCAACAGTGCGATTTGTACTCCCTGTGTGTAGCGCGGTTGGGTGCCTGTGTGAGATGCCCTGCAGTGGCCTACTGCACTGTGGCACCATGCATCCTACGGCACTCCAGGGCAAGAGCGCCATACATGTGAACAGCGCAATATCGCCACTGGCACAGTGGTGGCCATGCCCTGCACTGCCTCCCATGCTCAGCACGTCAGCAGCGCACCAGGCGTCGGCATCTGCACCCCGGACATGTGCCGTGCAGTGCCTACTGTGCACGTCACAGAGCTGCGCCTGTGCCTGAGCATGCTCAACACAATTGCGCAAGGCGCAACAGCGCGATATTCAGCCAGCATATGCAAATCAGCTCATCAGCAATTCCATGGTGCAGCTACTGTATTAGCATCCACTTAAAGTTGCACCTTACCTCATTTGCATGCCTTGTGCTGTATAAATGCGACATGGGGCTGCAGAGGCCATAGTCTGGTATTGCAGTCTAATGTGGTGGTTTGCATGCTGTTTGGAAGTGTGGACTGTGGTGTGTGGGAGATGCAAGGGACTGCACATTGAAAGGTAACACCTGTCATTCCCACAGGCTCTATAATGACCAAACATGAGGAAGAGGAGGAACAGGGATGTTGGAGGAAGAGGAGGCCCAACTTCACATGGGCGGAAACAGATGCCATGTTCAAGGCATACCTCGACAGGGAAGCGCTGCTCAGCAGACAGCGGGGAACACCACAGACCCGTGCTGCGGCATGGGGTGAGGTTGCACATGCTGTGAACCAGCATGGCAGCCACCAGCGGTCCGTGCAGGAATGTAAAGAGAAGGTCAGCACGGACAGGAGGAGAATTAAGGATGAGGTGGCTGCCATCAGGGCAGCGCATGCCGCAACCGGTGGTGGGCAGCCAGATGTGCCACACCTGATGCCACAGGAGGAGCGGGTGGTTGGCAGCATGCGGCGTTGTGCCACAGTGTTCCAGGTGGTGGCTTCCAGACAGGTGGCAGCCCATCACTGCATGGTAGGTCCTGTGCTGTCACTGTGTGGGAGGTGGGGGGAATGCCACAGGGTAGGGTGGAGACATTAACGCTACTGTGTTCCCTTACAGCTCCTGAGCATCTACATGGGTCAGCGGTGGTGGGTGTGTCCACCGTGGGTGAGGCCCTGGACACAGAGGAGTGCCCATCCACCTCCACTGGTGTCTGAGGGTCAGTACCACCGTATACCTGCCTGTCTGTCCGGACTGAAGATGGTGGTGCTGGTGCGGACGAGGCCCTGACTGTGTCCCAGCGTGACAGCGGCCACAGACTCCAGCATGCTGGGACATGGACTGGTGCCGGATCAGGCACCGATGATGATGGATCACACATCCCAGACAGTAATACGTGTGGGATGCAGAATGGTCCCACAGCAGGGAACGGCATGGGCATAGCCATGGGTTGTGCCGCCGTGGAGGCGTGTGTGACATCACAGTCCCAGCCTGTGCCTGTATGCCCCAGTGGGGCAGCACTGGTGTGTGTCCAGGCTGGTGGGTTTGTTTCGGCCATTGTGGTGGCACCGGCGAGCCCTGTTGATCAACAGCCAGAGGGGCAGTGCCAGCAGTTGGAATATGGGGATGGGGGGACAGTGTCAGGGGGCAGCGTCAGTGCACCACGTGTGGATGTGCCCAGGCATGGCTCTGGTGTGCAGCGCCCAACTTCAAGGGGTGCTGCCCAGCATGGCCACGAACACCATGAGGGACAGCATGCCGATCAGGCGGATGACCTCTTAGATGAGCACACCCGCATACTCCAGGATTCAGTGGATCAGCAGTTGCGGCTTGTGACGGCAGTGGATACACTCAGTGCGGTCCTGTGCCAGGCAGAGGAGCGGCACAGCAGGGACAACAGTCTGCTCCTGGCAGGGATGGACCGGCTGCGGGAGGATGTGACCGCTGCCATTGACAGGCAGACACATGCATTCACAGCTGTCATGACCACAATGGGCACCCAGTTATTTGCCCATGTGCCACAGACACTGCACTGTACCATGTCCACCCCCATTCCCGGCATCGTGTGACACCTTCCATGTCGACACCGGGTTCGGCTATGGGCATACCGAGCACGCCAGGCACAGGCATGTTCGGTGAGCTGCAGACCCCTGTGCTAACACGGTCATGTTCACGCAGCGTCACCCCTGGGGGAACATCCGTGCCACCCCATGAGGCCAATGGTCAACCTGGCATGGCTGGCAGGTCTTGGCAGGGCCACCTATGCATCCGTGGTGGCCGCGGCACTGTGCCGCGTGATTGACCTGTCTCCCACCATGGCCACTGTCTGCCGCTGCTCTGTGTGCAGTGTGTTGTGCACCATACGACGCATGGGTGGGCTACCCGGCCCTGCACACACACAGTCCATGTTCACACCCTCCCAGCTTCTGGCCACTGTGGTGTGTGCATGATGATGCCTGCGTTGCGCTGTCCGCCGGTGTGCAATGATGCCCAGCATCTAAGACACGCACAGTGATGGCCACTGGGCATTGCCATGTGTGGACCTGTGTGTGGCTAGGGGTTGCAGTCGTGGTTGGCGTGCCTTCTACCCCTTGTGCATGTCTTGTGGTGTGTGTGTGTGTGTGTGTGTGTGTGTGCACGTGTGCGCGTGTCATGTTTGGCCATGCCCATCCCTGATGGCATGTGTGGATCCATGCTCAGTCCCATTCACTTGCCGCCATCCACCCCTGGGGTTCATCCATGCCTGTCTGTGGGTTGTGCCCTTGCCATTGGTGGTTGCACATGGCCCTGTGACCTACCTGTGTTGGCCGAAATGCTCCTCTGTGATGGTGTCCCAGTGCAGTTGAGCCATCCTGAACAGGCGGGGGTCCCTTCACCCAGGGGGGTGGCTGCCCATCACCGTCTGGACCAGTGTCCTCATCATCCCCATCACTGTCCCCCTCTTCGACCTCTACGGCTATCCCACAGTCATTGGCCATGTTGTGCAGGATGCAACAGGCCAGAACTAGCCCACAGGCCTTCAAGGGGCTGTACTGTAGGGCACCGCCAGACATGTCCAGGCACTGGAAATGTGACTTCAGCATCCTGAACACCCACTCGATGATGTTACGTGTGGTGGCATGTGCCTCATTGTACCATTGCTGCGATGGGGTCGAGGGGCGCCGGTACGGTATGAGCAGCCAGGGACAGAGTGGGTATCCACTGTCACCTGTGTATAGAGTGTGTACATTAGTATGGTGGTCTGCATCGATCTGCCATGGGCCATCAAGGCTGGTACCCATGGAACCTCTGACTATGCCTCCCCCCCACAGCTGCCCATGTCATCCTGTGTGTTGTGCACACTCACCCACTAGGTGGCCAGTGGGGATGTCCCCATTCTCGAACCTGTGGCACAGTGCAGACTGGTGCCAGATGAAGGCATCATGTGCTCCCCCAGGGTGCGTGGCACAGACATTGGTTATGTGTCCCCTGGCATCGCACACCACCTGGCAGTTGATGCTGGAGTATCCCTCGCGGTTCATGTAAGCTATGCCATCCGGGCCAGGTGGCATGCGGATGGCTACATGGGTGCAGTCACTGGCCCTGAGCACACCAGGCATACGTGCTACCCTGTGGAACTGTTGTATGAGTGCTGTGTGCTCCTCCTGTGTGCTGGGGAAATGGATGTATTCTGCAGCATGTGGCAGCAGTGCACTGAGGAATTGTGTGAGTAGGCATGACACGGCCGACTGGGTTATGCCTGTTGTGTCCACTGTTGGTCTCTGGAAGGTGCCCGTGGCGAGCAGGCACATGACAACTGTCACCTTAGTCTCCACTGACAGAGCATGGCTCCATCGTGTGGGTGCCCACATCTCATCATTGCACAGCTCACACAGCTGCCTCAGGATCACCCGGTTCAGGTGGTACCAGCCCACAATCTCTGTATCAGTATACTGCTCGAAGGTGATGTGGGCTCGGTACCGCCTGTTGGGGGCATACCGCCGACTGGCCCTTCCATGGCCACACCCCCCTGCTGCCTGCCTCTCATGCCCCTCATTACTGCCTCCATCTGTATGGTGGCACTGGCCATGTCCCTGGCTGTTGTTCCCTCCGGCAGATGTTGTCCTGCTCCCCACTGTCCTCTGTGCTGCTCCCCCTGCACCGGGTACACCTCCGGCCTTCTGCTGTCCTGCCTCCTGCCACTGCCCTGACTGCTCTGCAGCACTGCCCTGTCTGTCCTGCACACTGTCACTGGCTCCCCACTCCTGTCCTGTGTGGCACAAGTGTGCCCTGTCCTGCTCCTTCTATGGCCCACACTCTGCATTCCTCTCAACTCTGGCTGCCAGCTCACTCCCACCTCTGGTTTCCTGTAGCGTTTTATGCCTCTGCATTTGTTCCTTTATTTTGGCTCATTTCGCTTATCAAGAACTTCCTCTCTAGCTTCCCCATTGCGCATGGCACATGTCGTTGAATATCACACTGCGCCATTTATTCATGGTTCCTCTCCTACGGTTATGCATTCATTACCATAAGGTCTTGGCGCATTAAGTGAGTTGAGCGCTCAGCTGCCTCCTCATGAATATCGCACAATGGTGCATTTTCGGACTTGTGCTGGCGCATCTCTGTTGAGCATGGCGCAACCCTTTTGAATATCTGGCCCCGAGTATTTTGAAAAATGGGCTCGTAACATAATGATTTTAGACCTTTAGCCATTGAGGTTTAAGTTACTTCATCTGATACTTAAAAGTTTCAAATATCAAAGTCAGTTTAATTTTGCAAAAGAGTAATTTTCAATAGAAATGAAATACTGAGATTCTTACCATATATAAAAAGTAGATTGTAACTCAAGGATATTCTTGGCTTACAGGAGAAACACATGACATAAGGACTGGATTAAATTTGAGTTAAAAAGAGACAAATGTGAGAATAATAGAGAGGTAAATGGTGTTCAAATCATAGCTAGAATTTTTATATCTGAAGTTGGATTACTAAGGTATTAATGAGCCTTAACTTCTAAATTTAAGTATAGCAAAAGAAGATTTGAACAGGAGGTGGATTTTACTGGCTATACAAGTTGTCTCTGATCACTTAGTTACGAAGTAAGGCAATGTTTTGTTTAACGAGCACTATAACTTGGTGGCTAGTGTAGGGTGATTTAATCAGTATGGAAAAAGATTTTGTGTAATAATTTAGATTTGAATGATCTACACTTAGTAGCAAGTTTGCCAATTGAATATAGAATGAAATCCTTAGAAGATTATTTAATATAAAAATTTGATGATTTTATGTTTGAAATTGAAGTAATCGATTTATAAATGAAAAAGAGATTTATCCTATGTATTTAATAACACTCTACCAATTATTTTTTTTTTATTTTACCAGGTGAGATGCACTAGGCTGAAAGCTTTTTTGCAGGTGCAACCTGGGAGCACGAGGAAGTTAAGTGACTTGCTCAGGGTCGCACAGTATGCAAGTGGGGTCTGTGGGATTCAAACCCAGGTCTCCAGATTTGCAGCTCAGACCCTTAAACCACTGTGCCGTACTGCCTCTATGTGGATACATTTGTTATAGTTCCCCAGAAGGAGCCTATTGTTGAGGCGAAACGTTGGGACTGGTGAATAAAATATTTTAAAATTTCAAATGAACAAGGTGTGCGCAAATTCCTTTTGCTAGAGCAAGCCTAATTTTGTACTTTGAACAGTATTTGCTGATTTCTATGGCCAGCTCCACCGCTTATGATATTCAAGAAATTTGGTTGACGATTTCCCAGAGGAACCACTTTGTTTCTTGTGAACAGCAGGGCTTGCAGTCTGTAATGCACCAGCACTTGTTTGAAAAAAATCCACTTGATATAACTACTTGAAGCCTATTCCATTATTCCTGAATCAGCGTGTGCGTGTACCTTTTTGGGTTTTTTGTCTCATCCACAGGTAGGCCCTCAGGTAATGGCAGTCTTTTCCTCATGGCAATATTTTGCTGCATACAGCACACAACAATAACATGACACACCCTGCTGAGTGCAAGCAGCACTGTGCAACCCATCTAGTGCAGGCATGTACCTTGTCATCATTTGCCCAAAGGTATGCTCCATCACATTCTCTGCCCTCCTGTCAGTGTAACTGTACCTCTGTTCCACTCCCTTGCAGCAGCAAGGAATGGTGTAATCAGGCAAAGCCTCAGGGGGTACCCACTGTCACCTGTACGAGATACAGGAAAGAAGCATGTCACTACAGACAGGTGTACAGCATGGCATGTCTCACGTGATACACACCTAGCAGCCACCCTGAACTGCTCCATTGGCAGCCAGTACTGCCCTCAGCCATCACTGCTGGAGGATAAAGGCATCATGTGTGCAGCCAGAATAATCAGCACTGACATCTATGACAACACCCTCCGTGGCCACAACCATATGTAGGTTCATGTTGTGGAATCCGTTCCTGTTCCTGTAGTCCTCCTCACTGATGGGGGTGGCAAGAATCGACACATGTGTGCAGCCTATAGTGTCCTGAACACTAACAAAGCCATACTGCTCATAGAATGCCTTCTGCACCACCTGTATGCCTATCCAGTCCATGGAGAACTGGATGTAGTTCCCAACATGTGGCAGCAGTCACCTGTTGTAGGATGCAAAACATATAAGATTGACTCACCCTGTCATGTTATTGTTATCTGTGACCCACTGGAAGGGCCCTGTGGCATAATATGCCACAGCACTCATTACCTTTCTCTCCACAGACACAGCTCTGGACCTGTGGATGGTGGGGCATATAATGTCCTCGATCAGGTCTCACAGCTCACCAATGATTTATTTATTTATTTGGGCCATGAAGATGGTACAAGGATAAATACAAGTACAAAAGTACAAAAATACAATACAGGATAAATACAAGCACAAAAAATACAAAAATGCAGTTACAAATACAGTACAGTGCAAACAACAGTAAAGTTATTGTAAAGCATATTCTATCAGAAGCGCACAGAATACAAAGCACAGTAGTGGTAGTTGAGCATAACTACTCAATAAATTCAAAGAACGTACTATCCATTGTAAGATAATATACAATAGGATGTACATAACTTAGGGTGTCTGAATTGCTGGATGACCTCAGCGAGCTTGTGAGCTTGCTGGAGTAGCACAGGGGATGATCACCCAGAGGGGCAGGTACAATTGGCAGGAGCAATTGTGAAATTTAAATAAGAGGTGAGAATCAAGAGAGTGAAGTGAGGAGGGCAGACTGTTCTACAGTTTATGGGTGGCTGAGGTGAAGGCTTTACTACCCAGGCAGGTGGTGATTTGAGGAGCATCCAACAGAAGGCTAGAGGAGTTTGGTGCCATGGATATGTCAGAGCCGTTCTTAGCAGTGTGTATCACCTATATCCACAAGTAACACATGGGTCCTGAAAATGTGTATCCTGGTACCCACACAGTCCTCCTCCTCCTCCTCCTCCTCCTCCTCCTCCAGTGCAGCATCCATAATCTGCAGCAGGGTATGCATTAATAGTGGGCATTCTGGTGTCCATGGCGGGTCACATTTTATGATGTCCCCTTCTCCAGCTTTGCCCAACACATCCAGAGTCTTGAAAGGTAGCCCTTGCTGGTGTGTGTATCACCTTAAGCACATCTGCGTCTTCCAGGTAGTGATGAGCATAGCAGGGCATCACCTTACACCTGCCACATGCACACTGCCCGCCTCGGCTGTAAGTGCATGTTGCACATTTGAGACTGTAGGATGGCTTTGCAGCAGCTTCCCTATGCTTTGGGGTGGGACGGTCCCTGCCACTACAAGGGTGGCAACAACACATCTGGATGGGTTCAACCATTTAGGGTCTGTTGCGTGCTGGTGTGGGGTGTTGCTGTGTGTCCATCACTGATGCCTGTCCTGTTTGTCACTTCAGCCATTTCATGGTCTCCCAGCAGAGATATTGCTGTGCTCAGGGACCATCCGCCAGGCATGCCATGGACACAGGGGATGGCGGCATTGTCAAGGCAGAGGAGGCTACCTAGAGGTCTTGAAAGTATCGACTCCTACTATGTGGATGAATATGAGATGCTCTGGTGCATAAGTGAGATGGCCATGGTAAGCACTGCCATGTGCCTGTGACTGGGGCTGCATGGGGGTGTGGCGTAGTGGGGCACAGTGTGGGCTGCATGCAGGTGTTGTATGGCGAGGCATGCTGTGGGCTGCATGGCAGAGCACACGGGCTGGCATGCTGCTCATCCCTACCTACTCTCCCCCTGCAGGACACACCTGGATAGCTGGTGGCACTGCAACTCCTCCACAAGGGCCTGGAGGTCAATATAGACCTGGAGCTCAGGAAAAGGCCCTTGACTGCCAGTGAAAAGATGGCCACATCCATTTACTACAGGTGCACTGTGCAACTGTCAAGGAGTAGCGAAAGGTGCCAGGGACATTTGATGGTTGTATCTAACTCTAGTTGGCAGGGCTACCCCACCACTGGTGGGTGCCTGCGTGAGAAATGGGAAAGGGGGGGCACTGGACAAGTGATGCAGTAGGCACACGAGATGTGTGGTCCAGGACTTGTGCACGGACTGTTTTGTTTTCATTTTGGGCAGCTGTGCTTTTTCCAGTTGTCTATATTATTGTGGTTACCTGTGTAATACACATTTGAATGCACCTGCTCTGTATCCTGTCATTCTTTCAGGGGGGGCCTATGTGTGTACCTGTATTTATGGCAGTCCTCCCTACCTCACAGTGCTTGGTATGTCCCACACCATGCTATGCAGTCATCTAAGGCCAAATGCACTACTGTGCATATGCGTCTTGGTACCTTATCAGTGAACACACCCCTTTTGCTGTGTGCCACAGGCCCCATGCAGCTGTGCATCAGTTCTGTGTGCCGGTGTGTCTGGCCTTTGTGCATGCAGAGCACCATCCACTGGGTTCCATGGCCCATGCATCTGCCTCTGCACCTGTGCTACACTGCCTGTAATGCCTGAATAACCATTGTGCATAAGGGCCTTTAGTGTTTTTCTGACATCTGTGATAATGTATACAATATCTTGTTTATATAACTTCTTGCTAGAAGAGCAATCAGTGCTCATGCAGTTTTGAATCAGTAGATTCACCGCTGAGTATGGCTAGAATAGTTGGATATTAGGATAATCCATATCCAAATTCAAAATCTGATCCTAACCTTGGATGCCTTTGTATGTCAGATTCAGATATCATAACATCTAACTATTTTAAATCCTTAGATAACAATCCCCCCATCCTGCAACTGTGAACTCCCCCGCACAAACCACCCCATAATCCCCAACCTCCCTCCCTCCTCTCCCCAAGCCTATGAGATCACATACTGTAACATTTCTAAAGAAATAACACAGAATACCATCTTTCATTCCTTGTCCTATTTATTATAGACAGTGTCTGTTCACACTGTCCACAGGCAGTGTACTTACAATAAAAACCCACCAGCCATCCACTCACATTAAATCAGGAACCCTCACCCCACCCTGGCACAAGCCACATTTTCATACATCCTCAGTTCAATCAAGCACCCACCATGCAACACACCCACTAGACCCCACCTCCTTCCTCCCCACCAGCACCTTCCAAAAAATTAACAAGTACCATTGGGTGGTGAGAGCCGAGTCAACTCCCAGTCCCACAGTGGAGCAGCTTGCACTCACCTTTGGTCCAGGTAGGTGAATGAATGATGACGTCCTCTTATAGAACACCTGATTGGCCACCCACCCCTGTGCCACAGATGAATATGATAAAGAGGATGGGCCCCAAGAAAAGATCTTTGGTTCCTTATTCGTTACCTCTTTAATATCAGAAAACTGCTCATTCACCACCACTCTCTGTACCCCCCCCCAGTCAGTTATCCACCTATGTTACTAACCTTTCTTTTACCCCAATGTCCCTCTTCTTCCTGTCCACTCTCATGTGTAGGACTGAATCGGTGGTCCTACTGACGTCCTGGTACAATATGTCAACTGCCCAAAGTTTATTGGCTGTTCTAGTCACCCAGTTGAAGAATTCAGTCACGTTTGTCTAGCAAGACCCCCCCATGAACCCATATTGCTTGTTATCCTGTAGCCCATTTACCTCAGTAAAGTCTGCCAGTTTCTCTCTTATTGTGGCCTCTAGCACCCCCTGCTATAGGCATCAGGCTGACTGGCCTGTAGTTACCCAGCTCATCCGTCCTGATGCTTCTGTGCAGGAGAACCACACTGCACATTCACACTGAAGCCCAAATTGTGGGTTAGCTTACTGTAACAGAATGTCTCTTTCAGGATGTTCAGATTTTTCTTTCATGTTTTCTCTCTCTCTCTGCATTCAGCAATCTCCTCCTTCTTGGCTATAAAAGCAAAAGTCTGCCTCCACTATATCTGCGCAGGCTGACACAGAGAGCAGCTGGTAGGTCTACTGCCTCCTAAGAAAGAAAACTGGAACTGAGCTCTTGAGCTGCATGCACGGTGTTGCTCTACTGTTATCACCAGCTTCAAACAAAAGAACACAGCACTCAGTCACTCACAAGTTCATTTAATACATTTACTTATGAAAGTGTAGACAGTATTTCCAACCCCCCAACACTGCGAGGCGCTCTGCCTCTACCACCTCCTTGCTCTCACTCACTCACTCACAGACTGAAATGCTGCTGCAAAGTCTCACTCCACTCAAGATTAAGCCTACTGATTGGTCAGTCCCCTACTCAATGCCAGGAATACTTGGGCATTGGGCAGGGTGTGAAAGGGGGTACCACTGGATGCCAGGAATACTTGGACTTAGGGCAGCTTGTGGGAGGAGGTTCCAATGATTAAAGATTTAAACTGGCATGTAACAAAGATAAATGAATGATTCAGGGAGAGGGGACATGATCAGGCAGAATTATCAAAAGTGCAACAGAGGGTTGGGAGAGTTAAGGGATGATCTTCTCCAACTGAAACAAAAAGGGAAGAATGAGTATCACGGAGAGGACACAGTCTTAGAAAAATCTGCGCTTCTCGCCAGACCCCAGTTCATTTAGTTGTTTGTTGACAGTGCCAGACTCATCAGTGAGTAATAACTCAGTGCTTCATGGTTATAAATATCAGTGCTTCATCAGGATAAGCTTAATTAATACACATAAAAATACATCTGCAATTGCACTGAAAATATTTTACACATTAAATATTATTTTATCAGCTTACTGAATAGAATTTTATCTAGCCCTCATAACATATTCCCCACTATGGAGGCAGTATAGCATAGTGGTTAAGGTCACTGAGCTGCAAACCTTAAGACCTGGGTTTGAATCCCATCAGC
The DNA here is from genome assembly GCA_016271365.2 of Neoceratodus forsteri. Taxonomy (NCBI): domain Eukaryota; kingdom Metazoa; phylum Chordata; order Ceratodontiformes; family Ceratodontidae; genus Neoceratodus; species Neoceratodus forsteri. Next base: position 1,452,790,539 of record CM057453.1, on the reverse strand, counting down.
CCCCACTTGCATACTGTGTGATCCTGAGCAAGTCACTCGACTTCCTTGTGCACCCAGGTTGCACCTGGAAACAAGCTCCAGCTTAGTGTGCCTTTCCTGGTTAAACAATCCCCCCCCCCCCCACATATACCTTCCTTTTGTCCTCTTTGAGGCATGGCCAACCCTGTGGCATGCTCTTTGGCAGTGCCTGCCTACTAGCTGTGCTGGCTTCCTCTTCCTCTGTGAGGGTGGACTGGGGTACCGCTTGTTGCAATAGTGTAAACCTATTGCTGGTGCACAGTCCTGGTTTCTCAGGCTTGGGCCTCCTTCCTCCCTTCTTCTCTTCCTCACCCTCACTACTGTTTAGCCCACTTACCTGGTCTGTGTTGGTCTTGAAGGTGGCTGTGGTAGTGCTGCCCTATGGAGCCCCACGACTGCAGCTCTCAGCAAAATGACTGAATCCAAGTTAGAATATCAGCCAACACAGGAGCACTTCTGTAGGGCGCACAACCAATTTCTTTGAGAAATGTTCATCACTGTTCAAAATTTGCTAGTTTTTCTTGATTACCCCACTTATGTTCTCTGCTACTTTACTGTATGATAGCATCAACATTATTAGTTGATTTTCATCCTTAGACACCCGGTTAATCAACTCCAAGGAGAAACCAAAAGAAATATTGTATACTGGGAGGCATGTGTACCAAGACAGGGAATAATTCACAAGCAGCACACAATCTTGGAAAAATCCACACTTCTCACCAGATTTCAATTGTTTCATATACTTGTTGACAATGCCAAAGTCATCAATGATTAATAGCTCATTATGGCCGAGTAGTCAAACCAGGTCAGCCGTGGGTAAATCCCAGCATAACCCACACCTGTCGTGGTTTATTGCTTAAATGTTTCACAGTTACAAATATCACTGTTGCATCAGGATACGTTCACTGGCCTATAATTAATGCACATAAAATATATCTGTAATTGTGCTGAAAATATTTTACATATTAAAATTTGATCAAATTACTGAACAGAATTTCTATCTGGCAGTCAATCAAACTACTCACTTCTTTAGTTTGGCTATGTTACCTATTCAATCAAAAGTTTTCCACTCTATATACTTTATTTTTGAGTTGTTGCCCTCTTAATACATAATATAATACACATCTGTTCTTAATTTTTGTTGATCTTCTAATATAGATACATAGATACATAGACAGTGTCGGTAGATAAGGGCCTATGGCCCACCTAGTCTGCCCATTTGAGCTTGTAAGTTCAGTTTGTTTTCCTAGAAGTCTGTTGCCCCTTACCCCTGACCTCTAGAATTCCTTTATGTCTATCCCATGCATTCTTAAATCCCGCGATTGTTTCAGCCCCCCACTTCCTCTGGCAGGGTGTTCCACTTGTCCACCACCCGCTCTGTGAAGAAATTTTCTCATGTTTCTCTGAATCGCCTCCCTCCAACTTCATCCCATGCCTCTAGTCCTTTAACATCTTTTGCTTAAAAATAGTGTTTTCCTGCACCCTGTTCCTCCCTGTAAGATACTTGTATGTCTCTATCATATCCCTCTCCCTCCTCTCTCCAGGGAGTACATGTTCAGCTCCTTCAACCTGTCTTCATAGGACTTGTGATGCAATCCATGCACCATCTTTGTTGCCCTCCTCTGAACCTTCTCTACCCTGTCTATGTCCTTACGTAGGTATGGTCTCCAGAACTGTACACTGTACTCCAGGTGGGGCCTCACTAGTGTCTTGTATAGTGGAATTATGACCTCCTTTTCCTGCTGGTGATGCCCTGCCTATACATCCCAGCATCCTATTTGCTTTACCTGCTGCCTTGTCACACTGTTTCACCTTGAGGTCATCAGAGATGATAACCCCAAGATCCCTTTCCTGCTTGGTGCATGCTATATCCTCACCCCACAACTGATATATTGTGCCAGGGTTTTGTGCCCCATATGCATTATCTTGCACTTTTTGCATTGAATTTCAACTGCCAAACCCCTGACCATTCTTCAAGTTTCTGCAGGTCGCTTCTCATTCTGTCTACCCTCTGGTGTGTCTACTCTGTTACAGAGCTTTGTGTCATCAGCGAACAGTGAAATTCTGCCTTCTAGATCCTGCGCAATGTCACTGATGAAGATGTTGAATAGGACCGGTCCCAGCACTGATCCCTGTGGTACCCCACTGGTCACTCTTCCCTCTGTGGAGTGACAGCCATTTACCACCACCCTCTGTGTCCTGCCACCCAGCCAGTTACCTACCTACCACACTACTGCACACTACTGTACTGTACTGTACTACTAATATCATACTACTATCAACTTCAAACTTCAGTTCATTTAATTGTCGAGACCACATACCTTAATGTATTGTTTGTTCTCTTTATTCTTTTTTAAAATACAGGCTTCAGAGCTTATAACTTTGGATACTCAAAACCCTTCCCAAAGTTCTGTATACTTTCCCTTAAATGCACAGAAAAAATAAAATTAACTTATAGCCCCAGTGGTGGCACTATATGAGCACTGAGGTATTCATCCATGCCTTCTGCCAAATCAAGAAAAAGGAAGGTTTGTAATCTGCCGATTGCAGATGGGAGTCTGAGGCCCAGATATTCAAACTGCGCCAGGCTATGGCGCAAGCTTGGCTGCAGCTCAACTTGCCTGCGCAGGGGTGTGGACTGGGCGATATTCAACAGAGTTGCGCCATGGCTCAGCATCGTTGAATATCGCACCCTGGCCACCTGCAGTGCACATGGCGCAGTGGCACTGCACCAGCGCAAGTGGCCAGAGTGGAGCATGGGGATGCGCTAGCGCAAGTTCCAGTGCACCATGCACAGCAACTGCAATATTCAAAAGTTAACATGCAAATGGGGCCATAATGTATGCAAGGCGTACATGGGGCCATTTGCATGTCATTATGGCCCCATTTGCATGCAGGTGCGCCAATCCCTGATGACTTGCGCCCTGCCAGGCTGCAGCCATCGGGGACCGATGCCCCCTGCAGCCCGATCATGGGCATTTGTAGTAAAAAAATAACTATTCGTCCAATATCCCTGGTGGCCGAGTGGACGCTGACTCGCTCGCATTGCGGCATTTGTATTAAATAAAATATTATTTCAATATGTCTTTGGTGGTCCAGTGATCCTATCTGCTCGATCGCAGGCATATGTATAAACATTAAAGTCCAATTTCTTGGTGGTCAGTGACACTGTTCGCCCGATCGCGGCATATATATAAAGAAAAATAATTCTCAAAATTCCTGGTGGTCTAGGATCACCCCACTCCCACCCGCCCACTGAGCCCCACCACCCGCCCCACCCGGTCAGCCGGGCGGGCGGTAGCACCTCACCCCGCTCGCTGCTCCGCCATCCGCCAATCGACACTATCGAGCCAGCACGCTTATTGGTTCACAGCGTGAGCGATGGCGCAGAGCCTATACCGCATTCGCCATTCCAGACCTGCCCCAGATATCTGGAATGTGTAGTACGGTACGGGCGCATGCCCATTGGCTCATGCTGTGAACCAATGGGCGTGCATCCCTACCAACGGTGTCAGGGGTGGGGCGGCAGGCGGTGGTGCTACCGCCCGCTGGCTGACCAGGGGAGCGGGAGGTGGGGCTCAGTGGTGGGTGGGGAGGGGTACCCCAGACCACCAGGGATATTGGAAATATTTTTTCTTTATACATGTGCCCGTGATCGGGCAGACAGTGATCCACTGGACCACCAGGGATATTGGAACTTCTAATTTTTTATACAGATGCCCGTGATCAGTCAGACAGCGGTCCACTGGACCATAGCGGTCCACTGGACCACCAGGGATATTGGAACTTTTAATATTTTATACAGATGCCCGCGATCGGGCAGATAGTGGTCCACTGGACCACCAGGGATATAGGATGAATTCTGCTTTTATTTCTACAGATGCCCGTGATCAGGCAGATAGCAGTCCACTGGACTACCAGGGTTATAGGACGAATTCTGCTTTTATTTCTACAGATGCCCGCGATCGGGCAGATAGCGGTCCACTGGACCACCAGGGATATAGGACAAACTCTGCTTTTATTTATACAGATGCCTGTGATCGGGCAGATAGCGGTCCACTGGACCACCAGGGATATTGGGGAATTAATTTTTTTATTACAAATCCCTCGATCAGGCATGGGGGGTCGCCGCCAGATGCAGCCGGAACTCGGGTGGCCACCCACAGGTGGCAGCTGCCGTGTTGCGCCCTGCAATGTGGCAGCTCACCTGTGGGTGGCCATCAGTTGTTCCTTTTTTTTTGGGTCAACTTTGTGCTGGTGCAGGTAGGGGTTGCGCATGCATGGCTCTGCACATCCCGGGCTGAATATCGGGCTGTGCAGGGTATGCATGGGCACTCCCCACCTGCTCCTGCATACAATACTGATGCGCTCTGGCACATCGGGATTTGTGCCGCGCACTTTTCCCTTTTGAATATCGCGCCAGGGCGCATCAGTGGGTTGCTCGTGGCGCAACACTGTTGCACCATGCACAACCTTTTTGAATATCTGGGCCTCAGTGTTTTCATTTTTTGTTTTCTCTGTTGTTCTGATCCTCATATTGTACTGATGAGGGAGTGGAGGGCCACCTATGGTATGATCCTTTCCCCCAATCAGGGTCCTGATACCATTTTGTTTGTTAATTTTTGTTTTCACTTGATTTCATTGAGGTTTCCAACCAGGTGTCCCCGTGTTTGTAGAAGACAGAGGTCCAGTGAGGTTCAGGGGAATCTGAGGCAGGTTGATTCTGTATTGTGGCCAGAGTTGCCAATCATTAAGTCATCCTCCCACTGCCCTTTGTTCAACATCTGCACCCTATTAATGAGTAGAGTGGCACCAACTCTACAATTGCAATGTACAATGCCCGGGTACAATGCCTGCAGACGTGGTCCAAAACAATCATTATGTCCGGCCATTTTGTGTGGGATTTTTGGCCTTAAGCCCCCACACCCTCCAGCAGTGTTGCTTAGATTGTATCCTAGAAATTAGGATACCAACAGATACTTCCCATTTGGCCAGATATTTGCTGTGGTAGGATAGCAGTGCTATCTGACCATGGATTCCACCCCCTAGGATCCAGTGCATGGATCCTACAAATGTTGTAGATCCTGTGGATCCTAGCAACAGATCCAGCTCAGATCCTAACTATCTGACCTAGGATCCCTGGATCTGACCTAGGATCCCTGGATCTGACCTAGGATCCATCACTATCTGACCCTGGATCCTAACTATCTGACCTAGGATCCATCGCTATCTGACTCTGGATCCTAACTATCTGACCTAGGATCCCTGGATCTGACCTCGGATCCATTGCTTTCTGACTCTGGATCCTAGCTGTCTGACCTATTATCCCTGGATCCTAACTAGGCTCCATCACTATCTGAACCTGGATCCCGCATCTGTCTTTGGTGGGATTTCTGGTAGGATGCTAGGTAGCATACCACCACTATCTGACAGATAGTGGTAGGATCCACAAAAGCACTATCTGAGCAACATTACCCTCCAGACCTGCCCCCAGAATTTGGCTGCTGATGAGCAGGCTGACAACCCCAGCTGACCCTGCTGGATGATGAGAATGGCATGCAGAAAAGTTCAAAAAGGACTGCCCAAACAGGAGTCCAGCAAGAGTTCCTGTGTCAGTGAAAGAAAGAGACTGTGCCTGGAGGGTAGCACAGAGGAAAGTCCAGAGAATACAATTGGTGAAGATCAGCTTACTGGTAGGTCAGGTGCCAGGGTTGGGTGGTAGGTACTCAAACACAGGAGTGAATCCATGGAATGAAACTTGGGAGTGAGATCAGCTTTCTTTTAACCCCTGCCAGGAACACCTGGCTGTAACAGTGGTTCTAACAAGTAAGAGGGCATGCCCTGGGATCCCATGGGCTAGAGCACAGACTTGAGCTAAAAAGAAACTAATGAGGAAAAGTGAGGATGCTTTTGAATTAAGTTACCATAAGAATTTAACATACACTTTACCACCAGACTTTGCCTTTCCCAGATGATTTTATCATTTTTATTGTTTTAACCATCTCTGCAGTATTGTATTTTATTTTATTGTTAAAATGTTGCTAAAAGTGCGGGGTTGTATATATTTAGCTGCTTTGGCCTTGGACCTGTTAATTTCATCCACTGCTACTTGTATTTTTGTGTTCCAGCTCCAGGTTACAGTGTGGTGGTAACCTGTCATATGGACAACTCAAATTGAGTGACTCAGCTTAAGCGCCCATTATGTGAGCTACCCTGAAAGGGTAGTGAGGTGCGGTTATAACGCAGATCAAGGGAAGAACGGCGAGCATGCAGGAGGGAAAACAGAAGAGGAGGGATAATGGAAGAGGTATGTGGGAAGTAGTGTGGGGAGGTGCTACCAAACTGGCTGTGTGGTGTGGTGTGGTGTGGTGTGGTGTGGTGGTGAGGGTGGCTGACTACAGTGTAGAAGGTTCAGGATTCAAGTCTGGGTAGGGGTACAGTTTTTTAGGGTTTTTTTTGAGTGTGGGAGCTTAACTTTTTTTTTTGAGTATCTCCCCCTCCCTGACATGCACCCCCTGGAGTTGAGAATCTAAATTAAGAGGTGTGCGGGGTCGCGGGGGGTGCAGGCCCACTGCATAGTTATATTAGTCCGTTTTTGTCACTGTTCCTGTCCCTGCTGGGGAGTGTACATCACCATTTGGCTTTCTGGTGATGTACACTCGCTGTACAGTGACCGCTATTTAGCGGTCACCATTGACATGGAACCCAGTGTGGTATACTTGTGTGTTGATGGTTGGAGTGGATCAAACACAGCTGTAATGAGGAACAACAGTCGTGTAACAGATACTGTTAAAATCTTCATCTGAAATCATAACTGACCCAATATTTTAATTTATTTTGTCAGGATTTATGTGATAACGGTGATTGCCGTTAGGGTGACTGTACATCGCTGAAAAAACATTTCGGTGATGTACCCCCTGGTGCACAGCAAAATGGCACCAGGGACTTGGATTTTAGTATTTTGTGCATGGATCTGTGCCCCCTTGCACCCTCCCCACTGCCCTATTGAATGATTCTCAACTCAAGGGAGTGCATGTCCGGGGGGTGGGGTGCAAAACCACAACAAAAAAACTATTTGGGACTGAGCACAACAAAACATACCTGCGCCCAGACCCAAACCCAGCACCCTCACAACTCCAACCCTGAACCCACCCACCACACCATGGGGCCAGCTCAGCAGCTCACTGCGGCACTACCCCTCACAAACCCTCCCTTCCCTCCTACCCCTCGCTGAGCATGCTCGTTCCACCCCCCACATGCATATATATGTAGCGACATCCTGTTGCTATATCTGCGAACCCTCCCATCCTGTCACCCTGCCTGGTGGGTAGCACCATTGACATGTGCCACAATTGAGTTGCCATTTTTGTAGGCATCCAATCGTGGTCACTTATGTCACAGGATACCATTTTGTCACTGTCAGTAAATGCATCTACACCATAAATGCTTCTGTGGTCTGTACTTCATGCTTTGTGAACTACCAGCAGTTTGGTACATTCTGATGCTCAGTACTATATATGATTTAGGGGTACTACTGGCTGGGGGCAAGTAAGGAAGCTAGGCCTAGCTGGGACTGGGAGCCATGGCAATGTACTACTGTATAGCACCTTGTATTTGCGTCCTGTTTATTTTGCTGTATCAGCTGTTTGAGTGATATTGCACCGCTTTGATTTAGCGCTCGAGTTTTCGGGAACAGCTGTTGGTACATAAGCAGCCCAAAAGCACTTGCTGTTAGCTTTCACAGCATTACACTGTGAAAATACTGTACATGTGACAACAAGATGTCTATTCTTACCTGGCTAAACAGCAAGAGAGAGAGTTGAAACGAGAGTACCCAGTTGATCTTAGCAATGTAAACCCAGATGAGCTATTGGCAAGCTCCGGTATCGAACCGAATGTTGCTGCTGCCATTAGCATGAGCTCACTGCCATTCAGTCGCCTCCAAAAAAGAAAAGAACCACCTCATACCAATTTTACAGCCCTGAGGTCAGGTATGAGCTTGGCCGTTATGCAGTAGAAAACAGTGTCATGTCGGCAGTCCAGTACTACTCCCTCAAACACAGCAGTACTGTAAACGAAAGCACTATTCGAAAATTTAAGTGTGACTTCCTTACAAAATTGCAGACCACACCAGAACAGACACAGCTTCCTCCTGTGCTGCCCACAAAGCACACTGTCTGGGGATTACCTACCCCCTCAAGTACTGTACAAAGACAAAACCATCGCCTGCCACCCCCTGTACAAATTCCCCTCAGATTGACACATACACCACTCAGTTAATCATTGGGCCAATGAGTCCATGATGCTCGAGTATGTAGATCATGTTCTTGTCCCTTATTTTAAGAACACCAGACATCGTCTAAGCCTACCGGATGAACAGAAAGCATTGCTACTAATGGATTTGTTCCAGGGCACATACAATCCCCCTAGTGCTGGCCAAGCTGCAGGACAGTAACATTATCCCTATATTCATTCCAGCATCATGTACCGATCTGTTGCAGCCTTTAGACATAGCAGTCAACAAAATTTTCAAGGACTATCTAAAACAGCACTTTACGAATTGGTATGCTGGGCTGGTGGCAGACCAACTGTCAAGAGGGGATGCCAAAATAAAAGTGGATCTAAAGCTGCAGCAACTAAAGGAGAAACATGCACAATGACTTGAGATGAGAATCTCACAGCTAAGGGGCAGAAGTGAGGACTGCATTCGTGGCTTCTTGAAGGCTGGGATCAGCGATGTGCACAATAATTGTTTAAATCCTGGACCTTGTAAGAATAGTACCCCCAACCCCCAGTTCCTTCAATACTTACTGCACATTTTTTTCACTCTCATTTGTTTGTTTGTTGATTTCAGGTGCCATGCCAACCGGAGGAGAAGCTGATGACAAGGAGGACGCTGAATGACGTGGAGACAGGACGTCAAACCACATGGCTTAGGGCGGAATGGCAGAACAACCTCATTATCTCTGTTTGCTTGATGTTTTAAAAACATATCTAAATAAAGAATAATGAATTAAGTTTTGAGTCTTATCTACTGGAGCTAGAAAGGATGTGTGTCGACGAGAGAACGTGTCGACGAGTGAACGGCTGGGTGAGTGGTGCAGATCAGGACAGATGTGGATTTAAAATGTAGTGCTTACCGTAATCTTTGAGTCATGTCGCATGTACTGGGGTATCTGCTGGAGCTAGAATGAATGTGAACGAGCTGGGTGAGTGGTGCAGATCAGGACAGAGGTGGATTTAAAATGTGGTACTGCAACAAAGTGGAAACTTAGCAATCTCATATATTCCACTGACTCCTTAATTTTGCTGGATACTTCCAAGTAGTAATTATAGCGAAATAAAAATTCCAGTGAAATAAAGCTACTATACAGCATATTTACCCAGGGCATTTGCAAAATGATGTTGAATAACTTGCAAATATGTAAACCAAACTAAAATATTGATCAGCATTACAATTCTGAAGCCAGGATGGGCTGCTTCTGAAGTTTTTAGGATTGTACTTAAGCAGAGGTACTGGATTTACATTTCTCCAGATAGTTTTATCAGGGTGTCCAGGAAGGGTGTGCTGCAGTGTGGGCTTGGCTTGAAATGGTTCATACCATATCAGCATTATGACTGTTGCAGAGATCGGGGATTGGGTCTAGGGCATCCAGCCATATATGCTACATATGCATAATATATGCTACATACACATAATACAGAAGATGCACACATAAGATAAACCTTAGTGCACATGCGGATGACATACTTCTGATGTTTAAAAATTACTCAGACTCAATACAGGCAATTCTTGGGGAGGTAACAAAACAGAAGAACCCATTCGCACTGCTCATCTGAAGGTGCAGTCCTTAAAAGAGGTCCAGAGCACAAACAACGGACAGCACACAAAGAATGCTGAATATATGCTTAATGTAATACCTATAAAATGTAAAGTGCAGTCAGTGCTATAAACTATCCTACAAAACAAGCCCCTTGGGAAGATAGAGTCCCATTCAAACATTTTAGGATACACAACAAAGAGCAAGTTATGGTCCACACTTAGGATTTAAAATGATAAAAGATTGAATATTTAGGTGTGATTATTGCCAAAGAACAAGAAGAAACTATCAAAGTAAATTATCAGACTATAAAGAACGAATTAACCTGGACTTATGGCACAGTTTGTCCAATTTCTGGGGCCATCTAGAAGTATTAAAGACAATGTCAATGTCTATATATATAAATATATATATCCCCAGCAATCTTTGTAGGTCCAACAGAAAAATGGTTTTCAGAGATAAGAAGAGCCTTCACAAATGTTTTATGGAGAAGAGGGAAACCACAGACTGCATGAAAAAAATGACTGTGCCCAGAGAATAGGGCAGATTTGGTTGCCCAGATCTGACTAAATATTTTTACAGTCAAATTCTGGCAATAGCGTGAGAGTGGGCTTTTTTTCCAGTACAGGACCACGCTATATACAAGGAATTATTACAGAGGGAAGGTTGTGAAACAGAGCTTCAAAACCTTCTATATATGGGAAAATGTCTTCAAAGAAACCTGGATCCCTTCTTTAAATCATATCTTGTCACTTTCAACAAATCATTATTGATATTTCCTTCTGACTCCAAGATATGGAACTCGGACATGCTTTGGTCTAATTCTTACCAAAAAGATTAGGAAAAAAAACTTTCAAATTTGCTTTCCATTACTGGACAGATACTCTACAATAGGGATATTTTACAACTTTTGATCATCAGAAACAAAAACAGATAACAACACAAACTTCTTTAATTTCTTGATTCTTAAAAATAAATTCAGACAAATGTGTACCTTTAAGGGGATACAACCTTCTTCAAATCCAGCAAGAATAATTAAAGGAAATCTAGCAAGAATAATTAAAGGAAATCTAGTAAGAATAATTGAAGAAGAAGAGGAACTGACTGGGAAGTCAACAAAAAAATGCTTAGCGATGCTATAAAACATTATGTTGAAAAATAATAGAACTCCATGGAACAGATGTCGACAAAGTGTGGTTTAAGGAAGGTGGGGTTCATTATGAAGATCAACAAGGCACTCTCTTTAGATAAAAAGCTAATAAGTTATATTGTTCAGCTAAAATGTTCAGTCCAACAAAAAATGTTAAACAGTGCTATTTTTCACCAGTAGTGCTATGAAAAATCAATAGGCCCATAAGCGATATATGTTGGCACAGTTGTGGTTAACTGGGATCCTTACACCACAACCTTTGAGAGTGCCAATTTATTAATGCTTGGTGGGATCAGACAGCAAATCATTTTTGAAAAATGAATGCCTTGGTTTCTTTTATGGCCCTAGTTTTTAACAGTGTTACTGGTCTTGGACTGCATACCAAAGAAAGTGAAAATATCTGCCCTGGGCACAATGGCCACCACACGGTTAATTCTTAATTTCTGGAATTCACCAGCTCTCTCCATTTTTAACAATTGGAAATGGTGGCATACACTCCAGGAAACAATGTCTAATAATAAACTGTGGCACAATGTTGATGCCAAAATGGCCTTACTAGCTCTATCTGGGGTGAGATTATTAATTATATTCTCCCACTCTCTCATTTCTGAGCTTAATTTTCCATTATGTGGATGAAATTGTTCTTTCTGTTAGTTAAAGGTGAAGCCTACCATAGTTTCACACCAATATTTTCCAAGCTCCTTATATGTAACTGTTGTGTGCCTCCTCCAGTTGCCAGCAGTCCTATTGCTGTCCAAATCTAGATTATAAATACAACTATACAGTCCCCAGAAGTTATCAATGTGTTTGTCCTCCATTTTACCATCAATGCTGCTGGAGGATGATGTCATCAGAGCAACAGAGAATGGTGCTGCACTAAATGCAGTTTCACCAGTATACCAAACCCACAATGTTTGGTTCCCCACTTGAGTAATGGAGGAGCCCTTTAAGTGTTGTGCACATCCTGAAGTGCAGATCTAATAGGGACTAGCACCATGTGAGTGTGATGCAGCACTGATTGAGGTATATACAGTATTCATATAAGGAAGTGCCTGTATATGTTGTGTTACTGTTTCTGTTAGCAAAAACAATTTACCCAATAAATGACTCTGGGTGCAACAAGAGTTTTAAGTGGTATTATACAGCTGTTGTTTTATGTTGTGTGTGTGTGTTAGCATTCTCTGTTTTGATTTACACCAGCAGTGATAAACACTCTTGCAAATATGCCCCTTTCCCTTTGTAACTAGGCAGTCAGTGATTGGATGGCTGCTGTAAGGCAATAAAGAATTCAGCTATAACAAGGAATAGGTTACCAGGAAAGCATCAGCTGCAGCATATGGAAGAAGGGTAATCTAGTGGTTAAAGCACAGGCACAAGCACTGGGGAACTCTGGTTCAAATCCTACTAGAGTCCTTTACTCTCTAACCCTTATGAAGTTCCCCTAACCTCCTTGGAAACTGTGATAGCCCCTTAGGTCCATGACTTTAAAAGTGCCCCACTTCCCATTATAAATCATTAGCAGTGATGTGAGAGCTACAGCACTTCAATTTCAAGGTACTAAGGATAAGCTGTGGCAGCTCCCCCCCCACTTTGTAATGCCAGCATTTGAAGTAGGATGTCCCTCACAAATCAGATGCTACACCTCAGCTATTGTAGGTAAATAAACTAATCAGTCTCAGTGTTTGTAATGCTCTGTATTTGCTTAGCTCACTCCTCCCATGTCATATGCATTCTGTGTCTTGGTATGTCCAGTCAGAAACTCAGATTTAAGGAGCATTTGAAATGTAAAACAATACACTTTATGCAATAAATGATCTAGCTCTCCACTTTCAGGCTACTGAAAGGGGATGTGTATAATTCAGTCATTTGTGATCCTTTGCTAAACTACCCAGGCACACCTTGTAATGAATCTTCTCAAGGGTGTTCACCTGGTTCAGTACAGAGTGACTGTTTGACTGCTCGATTGCTTGATTGGTTGATTGACTAATTCAGTCTACTGCTCTCTACAACATGTTTCAACTGTCTCACAGAGAGAAATAAGCAGTACAAAGAAACAGATTTTATTTCCTGTGAATGAAATACTATTAGAAGTATTATTTGCTCTACACATACAGTATTAAGGCTACAAGAACTACTCCCTGCATGAGTTTCATGACAGAACTACCTTAAGCCATTGCAAACTTAAACTAAAATCAGCCTAGACAGCATTGATACCCTTATGTTTTGTTCTGCACTGCTGTTCCAGTGACATCAAGGAATGGGAGAGGCTGTATTACAAGTGACTCATTTGCATGTAAATGGAGGCTTGCTTGACATTTTACTACCTTGTGTCAGAGCCTCAAACTCTAGATATGTGTTGCAACAGAAGAAATGGCTAATCCCTTATTGACATATGTACAGTAATTGATGTAATGTGTAATAAATTCATCAGACATATCCAAATCATAAATATATAGGAGTCTTCTCTTTTATCTTATACTGAATTTTATTTTATTGCATTCTCCTTTTTTCTCCCAAGTTTAATAAGAGCTTAAATATAGTTTGAAATAGTACCCAATTTTCATTTATCTGTATTCGCTGTCCACATTATATTGCCAGTCTGTTCTGTAATTATTAGACATTTGGTTATTTGTATGATGATAAACTGTTTTTGTTGATTGTTTATTGTTATGAGAAATACAATAAACATATATAAAAAAATCATTAATGCACCAAGATTAACCCATTATGAGTTTACACAAGTTATTACAGACATCTTCTGAAGAAAGGGTACTAGGCCTTACAGCAACAATAAATCAGCCCTGCTTTTTTATGCCCAGGGGTACAGATGTGACAATTAAGAAAGGGGTATCAAGCAGACCCCCGGTGCAGTGGTAGAACTACCACTTACATTGCTGATGCCCCAGGTTTGAGAACAAGCCCAGAGTATCAGAGGGTTGGCTGGGGGAGGAGGAGGAGGATTGAGTATCCACTGGACAGATCTCCTCTGGGAGGGAAGGTTGCAACATTGAGCAACAGCGTGACATCTAACATCAACAGGGGGTTAGTGAGCCAAAGACTGTGGAAGCTTGGGTATTGAAGATGAGGCAGATGTCAGTGCGCCAGGCATGGGAGCACGTCTGACATCACTAGGATGTCACTGCACATCCCCTTCTCCATGGAGTGGACTCAGGGTGGAAACTGGCCATTGGATGGGAGGGTGATGCCACTCCTCCCACTACATCCCGCACCAGCGCCAGTCACAACCCTCTTAGGAGACTTGCATGAGACCGTGGAAAAATTTAAATGTATTTGGCTGGATAAACACACTATCTTTTGTTGCCCATATAGAATCCCTCAAAAAAAAGTCATTGTGATTACGCAACTAGAAGAGATGAGATGATGCTTGTGTGACTTGATTTACTTTTGTGGCTTTCTGCCTCTCTATCTGTGGGATATACCACCCTGTAGCGGTACGATGCAAGGAAACCTAGAAGAGGGCCACCCCTACAGGTGCCGTGGGAATTATTGCATTGGCTAAAGGTAGCTTAGGAAGAAGCCCAAGGGTAAGAGAGATGAGCCACTGGAGGAGTAGGGGTGGATGGTGGGCAACAAGAAACAAATCCTGGAGAGCCCCAGGACGAATGAACCTTTTAAGCCTGATGGGGGAGTGACATAATTGCTCTGCCCATCGAACCTCAGGCTTAAAGCCCTCCTATTCAATGTGCTTATGCAACTAGATGAGATTAGATGATGCTTGTGTGACTTGATTTACTTTTGTGGCTTTCCGCCTCTCTTCCTGTGGGATAAACCACCCTGTAGGGGTACAACGCAAGGAACCCTAGAGGAGGGTTCCCCCCCTTACAGGTACCGCTGGAATGATTGTGTCAGCTAAAGGTAGCTTAGGAAGAAGCCCAAAAAAATTCTCAATTGGGTGTCGAGCATCGAAGAGGTGAGGATGATGAATAAATGAATTCTAAGATGATACGGGTGGACTTCCTAAGGAGAGAGGGGAAAGCCGGGGCCACCATCTGCCTCCATCCAACAGTGGAACCTAACTAATTGACCTAAGAAAGTACTAACTCTAACTAATATTATGACCATTGGCACGGAGGAGAGGAAAAGCCCATTTTGAGGAGGAAACCACTGGGGATCCAAGGCCTAGGTCGCCTTCCCTCCAGGCTGATGACGTTTGATTTAAGGACGTATGTTGTTAAAGAGAAGGATTCATTAAAGAGAAGGAGAAGAGTAGGAAGGCTGATGACGGGATAGGGGAAAACCCCAAAAGAAAGCACAGATCGAAGATGGAACATGAGGCAGCAGGGACCCGAGAAGGGTATGCTGGAGTAGACGATGGGAAGGTGTAGATCCATGTAGAGGTCAGAGGAGCAAGGGTATCCAGATGGGCTCACGAGAAGATCGAGGATGATGCAGACTGATGATGATGATGATCGCTGCAGGAGTGCAGCATTCCAGTATGAGAAGACTGAGGAAGAGGAGACAGGAAGGAACTCAAAAATGAACTTGAATGAGGGAAATTAACTGGAAATTGAACTTGGACGATGGTGGTATGCTCGATAGAGCAATGTGACTAAGGAGATTCCTTGAAAGGTGGTAGATTCGGAAAAGAATAGAGCAATGTGATTAAGTAGGCTCCTCGAAAGGAGGTAGATTTGGAAATTAAATTGAAAAGGAACTTGAACGATAGTGGAGAGCCTCCAGCCAGCCCTTAGCAAAGGGCGATGGACAGGAAGGCATGGCGCTTGAGTGGAGCTAGAGTCAAATCGAGGTAGCAGAGATAGATGAGGAGTGAAGCCATGAGTGGAATGATGGAATGAAGCCATGACTGGAGTGAATCCTTGATGGCTGGTACGAGATAATAAGTGGTGAATGATGACCGGAGTCCTGAACCTGATACCAGCGGTAGGAGGGCCGTGGATCGTTGAGGTGGCATATGATTAATGATAGGTAGCCAGATACAGAATAAGGGAAACCTCAAAAGAAGGTACTGGACAAGGAAGGAGGGAGAACACCCATTAGAGGGAGGAACGAATGAAGGGACTCGGAGTGGTAGATTGAATAAACCAGCATATGAGTCATGATAGGTATGCCCGAAAGAAATACAGATGGCAGGCCAGATGGAGTCAGCCAAGGCATACCGATAGAGTGAATGAAAGAGATGAGCAGGTCGAGGTGAGGTATCGGGGACCTGAGAGGGCTAGTGATAGGGATGCGGTATGCGAAACCACTAGGGGATGGCGATGATCGGTGAGGAAGTGGACCCTGAGGGCCTAAACTGAGGTGAAAAGGTACGAAGGTGCTCATGAGAATCATGAGAGAGAAGAAATCCGATGGGAAATCGATGAGAGGTATACTGACTGTGTGTTGTAACCAGATGCATATGGCTGACAGAGTGAGCGATCGAAATAGATGAGCAGGATGAGGCGCCTAGGAGAGGAAAGTTGATGAGAGGAAGTAGACGTGGAGGGTTGACACCGAGTGGATGGTGTAAATGATCCAGGATGCAGGGAGACACGGGGCAAGACATCCCTCTCCATGCGCCTTTTTTTTTGTTTGTTTGAATATTTTAGGTTTATAATCACGTGCAGTTTAAGGGAGACCATATTTCTGCTGGAGCTGGCTAAAACTCATACATATTCCATTTTGTAATAGTTGAGAGAAACAGACCAATCCCTGCAACTCTCAAAAAGCATATCCCCCATCAAGTTTAGGGGGCTGAAAATCTGAGTGGAATCTGATCAGGGACAAGGGACCCAGCTCATCTGGGGTGCCCAATAGGCACCTCAACCTGCCCAGGACTGTAATTGTGTATTTGGTCCAGGGATTCTTAATCTGATGCAAAAGTGTCTGAGGGATTTTACCTGTAGCCACTGTCCAGAGAGGGATTTTGGGTAATTGTTCCTTTTCCATTATGTACCACCCAGATTCTTCTCTCTGCCTTAGCCAGGAGTAAAGCCAGGGGCCCTGTGTGGCTAAATAATATATTTTAGGTCCGGGAGTCCAGTGTTGCCCCTATCTCTAGCCTGAGTCAATCTAGCCATAGACATTCTGGGTCTGTGCCCCCCCCCCCATAAAAATTGTCTCAGGGAGGTAAGCAAATCTTTCCAGTACACTTGTGTGATATGAATAGGAAATGTTTGAAATAAAAATAAAAAGCAGGGAAGGACATTCATTTTAATAGCTTGTGACTTACCATATAAAGACAGAGAGAGGATTTTCCACTGGGCTAGGTCCTGTTTAACGGTGTGTAATAGTTTTACATAATTATTGGAGAAGAGCTTGGTCAAATCTACCAAAATCTGAACCCCCAAATATCGAATTGTATTCCGGTGTGCTCATGCAAATGGAAATTGCTCCTTAAATTCAGGGGAGAGTGTGCCACTTATGACTAGGGCCTCTGATTTATTTAAATTAATTTTATAACCTGCCAACTTATGGAATTGGTCCAGGGTCTGAAGCAAGTGGGGAACAGAGGCAGTTGCATTACCTAAAAAGAGTAGTGCATCATCTGCACACAAGGCAATCTTTTCCCCCCACCTGAATGTCTTGAATGTGGTGATGGTTATGAATCTGGATTGCCAGAGGTTCAAGTGACAGGTCAAAAAGCAGTGGCAAGAGTGGGCACCACTGCCGAGTGCCCCTCCCCAAGCCAAATTTCTTGGACAAACAGCCACTGACCCTCACCGCTGCCTCCAGTCCCTCATATATATATAGTGCTGAGATGGCACCTACAAATTTCTCCCCTAGGCCCAACCTGTCCAACACCTGAAGGAGGAAGCACCAGTTGACTCTATCAAAGGCCTTCTCTGCATCAATCCCTATGGCTTCTGAAAGTGTCACTGACGCCTTTGAGAAGAGATTATATTGAGGAACCTAGTGTGTTATCTTGGATCAATCTACCTTTTACGAAGCCTGTCTGGTCACTATGTACTAGGGAGCACATGTATGGCTGTAGTCTAGAGGCCAGGACCCCTGTGAAGACCTTTAAATATGTGTTTAGTAAAGAGATAGATCCATATGACCCACACTCCTTTGGGTCTTTTCCAGATTTTGGAAGAACAGTAATTTGGGCATATTTCCAAGAGAGAGGGATCAGCCCTCCATCTCTCAAAATGGAGTTCAAGGCTCTTTGGAGGAGTGGGAGCAATTCAACTGAAAAAGTCTTAAAAACTTGGCTGAAGAACTGTCCATCCCTGGAGCCTTGGAATTTTGCAGTGAGGCAACATGTGACTGAAGCTCTTGCATGATGATATAAGCTCCTAGCGTTTGAGCCTCATTTTCCTGAAGGGAGGGTAAAGGGATGTTCTCCAAGTATTCCCGGACCTCAAGGGCATGTGATGGACCCCTGTCAGAGCTGTATAGGGTTTTATAGAAGTCTATGAATTGCTGGGCTATTTCTCTAGGTTTAGCAGTACAGTCTTGGGTTGCCCCTTTTCTTATCTGAAGAATTAGCTCTGCTTGCCGCCTCTTTGCGCATTTGGGTGGTCAGCAATGCACCGGCTCTATTCCCTGATTCGTAATAAAGTTGCTTAGCATACCTGAGTTTCCCCTCTATTTTATTTTCCAGTAGTTTCCCTAATGCTTTCTTTGCCTTCTCCAGTTGCAGTTTACTTGTGAGATCTAGCCTTGACTTGTGCTGCTGCTCTAAAGAGGCAATCTGCTCTTCTAACCCTCTCTGTTGGGAGATGCTTTCCTTTTTAAGTTTGGTGGCATATGTGGTGATTTTCCCCCACAAGTATGCTTTTAGAGTATCCCATAGGACAAAAGCTGAAGAGCCGTCCGGGGGGTTGAATGCTAAAATTGATTTTATCTTCCCTTTTATCATCTCTTTAAAGTCAGTCCTGTTTAATAGGCTGGCATTGAGTCGCCAAACTGAGCTCCCAACCATGGCGTCAAACATTAAACTCATGCTAACTGGGGCATGGTCGGAGATAGCGGAGATGCCAGTCCTAGCTGTTTCTACCACATGGGCCCACTCTGTTGACATTAAGAAGTAGTCCAACCTGGAATACTGGTTGTGCCTCGGGGAGTAAAAACTGTAATCTTTCACCCCAGGGTTTAAGTATTGCCATACATCCAGTAAACCAAATTCTGACATAATTCTATGTAATACAGTTGCGACCCCTGAACGTTTTTCCCCTGTACCTGTCCCTGACTTGTCTAGGCTAGGAGTAAGGATTGTATGAAAGTCCCTTCCCACTATATTTACACTGAAAGCATCTAGGGTTTCTTGAGCTGATGTGTCGAGGAAATAGGTCTTAGGTGTTCCTCATTTGGTGTACAGATATTGATTAAATCCCTATTTGCCCTAGTACTCTAACCAACCTGCCCTCTGGATCTGATTTAACCTCTAGCATGCTAAATGGTATGTTCTTCCTTATTAGGATTGCAACCCCTCTTTTCAGTGGACAAGCCACACAATGCGAGCCATAGACTCCCCTCACCCAGGACCTTCTGAGTTTAAGATGTTCTTCTGCCCCTAGGTGGGTCTCCTGCAAAGAAACTATATCTGTGCCCAATCTGTTCATTTCCTGTAAGAGCATGGAATGCTTTATGGGGCTATGGAGGCCCTGCATGTTGTATGTAACTATCCGTAGTCCCCCATGGCGAAGGTCCTGAGTGTGCTACAGCCTTTATAACCCTTCTAGTTTTATGACACACTGCATTATTTACAGCAACAGTATAAATCATAAATTCTACAATAAACTTTGACGCTTTCCAGCAATGAGTCATGAGAAAAGTGCAAGAATCAATTAGTTAACGCTTTAAGAGGACATTTTTTGTAAAATCTTTAAAACTTTTAACTCTATGACCGAATGTGATAGTCCTAGCAGGTAGGAGGTCTGAGTCACAACCTTGAACCTAACTTTCTTTTTTTTTTAACTCTTTTTTCCCCCTCCAGTCACAGTTTGGGGGGGCCTCTCTCAGGCATCCTGCCTGATCCTCCCCAGCCTGAAATCCTCCATCTGTACCTCCTCTCTCCTCCTCCTCCTCCTCTACTCCACTGTCAGTACCCCCGGCTTAACCCCTCCGAGGTGGGGACACCCCTCCTCTTTGGGCGCTCCTTGAGACAGACCCCGATGGGAGAGAGGACCCGTGTGGAGGAACCTGGAAGGTCAGACTGGATGGGCCTGGCATTGGGGATGGGGGCAGGTGCTGTCGCCTACCCCACAGACCTTTTTTTTTTTCCTTTTTCTGTTCCCCTTGCCCCTTCCCGTGTGTGTGCACATCCCTGACATAGGACACACGGCAATCCCTGCCCACTTCAGGGCACACTAACTACGTGCAGCCAGACATGTTGCAGCACCCCGGTCTCCACCAGGGCCGCTGGCATGCCAAGCAGTATCACCCTCACGTGGAGGAGCAGCGTATCGGGCGCTCAGTCCTCACCCAATTTGGCGCCCAGAGCTCGGCTCCCAACCCGGTCACCGGTATGGTATGAGGTGTGGCGCCCAGTGCCTAAACCCTCAGTGCATTGGGCCAGCATACCTTGAACCTAACTTTGCGACTTCAAGGTATTTTTCACCCCTTAACCTCTTCCCCTCAGCTGGATGGAGAATGTAGGCTGCGTGGGGGGGGGGGGAGCAATTCCCTAATAGGGTGGTTCACTGTAGCCCACATTGACGAATACTGTTGGGGGGGTAGTCACCTCTACCAAACCTTTGTCCAACCTTTTCACAGGTCTGTAGACAGAGAAGGGCATAGTCCTGTTCTCTGCACCCGACTTAAATTGTGTAGTTATGATTTAGCTAATATTGGGGTTATTAAGCATGCTTTTCAGTGCGTGGAAACACTAAAAAGAACCCCAGGAGTTATTTGAATGTACCAACTTTTTGTGAAACCTAAAGCTTATAGTGATAAACTCCCCTTGCATTTTTCACAAGCACTCTGCAGAACTGTATTACACCATATTTTAACCCAATAAGCCTAATATGAAAAGTCCCCATCAGTCCTTTATGTTATGTGTGTCCATTTACTTCTGGCCTAATGAGGCACAATTGTTTAAGGGGTATATACCCATTACAACGCCTCCAGAATTGAATGAAAGCAAAGCAAATGTCACTTGCATGTGCAGTCCCACTCAGCTCTTCCCCTCATCTGGATTGTTGCTTCGGGACGCCGTTTTGCTACATTGGTTCATTATCTTCTCCGTGTTTGGGTGATTTTGTATCTTCTGCCATGCCTCCTGTTGCTGTTTTTTCTTTCCCACTCGTGGGCCTGGTGTGCCATGCCATTCTGCTTGGTGTAGGTCCCTTTCGGGTAATCTAGCCAGCGCCTCATCCATCAAGATACCTAAAGGTAGGAGAAAGTCCTCCGCTTCTGGGAGCTCTGCAAAGCATTTTATTCCCTCTGGGGTCTCCATTTTGAGTTTCGCTGGGTATTCCAGAAACGCCTTGAAGCCTTTATCCCTGAGCTGTTTCTGGATCGCTACTACTTTCCTGCATCTCAGCACTGTAGAAGGGGTAAAGTCATGCTCCAGGTACAGACGGCGATCCCCAAAGAACACTTCCTTTTTAGTACATGCGGTACGCAGTACCTGTTCCTTGATTCTGTGATCTAGAAAGGTCATCACAATCAACCTCTACCTGCCAGATGGGTCTTTTGGTGGTGCAACCAGAGATCTGTGTGCTCTAATGATGCCTAGTTGCAGATGGAATGTAGGCCCAGGATTTCTTGCAGCAGGCTCTCAATGAACTTTACCATCGCTCCAGATTCAACTTTCTCTGGTAAGCCATGCAGTCTTTTGTTATTTTGCCTATGCCGGTTGTCCAGCATCTCCAGCCAAAACTGCAGCTCTGATTCCCGGCAATGTAGGTCAAGTAATGTGTTGTTATGTATATCAGTTATGGAGGTATAGTCCGTCACCGCAGTTTCCTGCATGGCGATATGGAGATCCAGGGTCTGGATATCGCACTGATTGTCAGCGATGAGTGATTCCATTTTTTGTAGAGTGTCCCCAATTTTTTGAAGTTGGTTACACAGCTGCCTGGAGGTAATTGTGAATTCAGGGTCAGGCTCCTCTTCTGCTGCATTGCTGCTCAGATGTTCACCCACCACTAGTGTCATAGGTCCCACTGCTGTACGCTGCCATTCTAATGTTGTCTGCTTTGCTGTTTCTGGCAGGGACCCAGCGGCTAATTCACAATTCTTGTGTCTGGTGGACATTTCTGCCTGCAAGGTATGCTGTTTCGCCAGTCCAGAATGGTGTTTATTTTGTAGATGGAGTCAGATTTTAGTCGGGTGCTATGGAGCTCTAGGACTAGGCTGCCATTGGAGAAATGACGTCACCAGAAGTTGATTGGAGTTCTTTCATAGGAATAAATTTTTACTCACAGCAGATATGAGGAAGTGGCTGGTCCAAGTCACCTTCCTACCACAACTCGACTATGGGGACATCATTTACAACAGTAGTACTTTGTCCAATCTTCACAAGCTAGACATCCTCTATCACCGGGTCTTACATTTTATAACTAGTGCGCCATTTAGAACACATCACTGTGCCCTCTATTCGGCTGTGGGCTGGACTTCCTTGAAAACAAGAAGGATACTCCACATTAGTATCTGGACCCTGAAAATCCTGTTGAATAAACTACCACCTTACATTACTCCCTCTTCCACAGGTCGCACAGCTGGTACTCCCTTAGGAAAAATGCCTTCACCCTGTTTGACGTTCCCAAATTGCGTATGCTTTTTGGCAGAGCTGCGATCAGTTACATCATCCCCACCACATGGAATAAAATTAAATCCTCTCTTAGGCTTACTGAATTAGTTTCTGAAAACTTTTTAAAATCCCTGACCAGCAAAGCACTTAAGGAAACATGCCACTGCCAGAATGGCTTGCACTCCCTCCCCACGTATACAACAAGCACTTCACCCACCCTCTCCCATTTATCCTTCCTTTCCCCCATGGCCCTACCTCCCCTTGTTTCCTCTTAGCTGTGTTCCACCCTTGCTCTTCTATATGATGCCTCTTGCTCTTGCCTAACTTTGTGTCAGGACTAGCTGCTGTATTAGTTGATAATGATATGGTCAGCACCCTGTAACCATATTGTGCTATTCCATCTATGTTTTGTATATTGTATTGTATTAGCCATCTATTGTACTGTTCCTTTTTGTCACTGTCCTACCAGGACCTCCTTGTAAAAGAGCATGCTCAATGGAGTTTTCCCTAAATAAACTTGAACTTGAACATCCTCCACCATTCCTAACCTGCTCAAGCCTGGTTGTCCCTGGTCTTCACCTCTTCCTGCAGTCAACCAGATGGTATGGGGAGTTAGCCGCAGTACTAAAGGCAACCCTGTCTGGGGGGTAAGCTGAGGGAGCAAGGTCACTAGGTATGTCACGGAAAGAGCAGGGTGCTCCAGAGCCATGAGCAGGAAGCTCTCAACCAGATGGGATATGGGTGCTGGAACCAGATGAAGGGGTCCTATCTGAGAGATGCAAGGTGGGATAAACAGAGTTAAAAAAGAAAGTGGTAATATAGTGGACCCACTTATAATGGACAATTTTGCGCAACCTGTTTGTGTCTGTTATAATGGGTATCCACTATACCCCCAGTACAAACTACTGAAATGTACAGCCACAATGCAATGTAATGCATTTCCTGCAGTCCTGGTTACAACCACTTAATACACTCAAATACACCCCTTTTATTGTACTCTACCTGTGTTTTACTGCAGCTGAATGGCGGCTTGTTTGGTGTGGGCTGATTGTAGTCAAGGCGAATATCGATTCTGAGCATATTTCCATGGATTGACTGAGGCAGGACTGAGAAAAAAGGAGGACCACAGCTGGAAGATTCAGGGGCTGGGTGAGTAAACACAAGTAAAACTAGAGACAAGTTCCAATTCTGAGAGTATTTTGGTGGAGTGACTGAGGCAGGACTGAGAAGGGAGGAGGGTCACTGCTGGAAGAGTCAAGGGCAGGGTCAGTAAAATGGAGGTAAAATCTGAGACAAGACCTTCTTGACGAGGTCAAGTGTCAACTCTGTACTGACAGGAGTTGAAATTAAGTTTTGCAACCGTAAGTCAGCAGGGCTAGTAGCTAGGGTTAAATCCAAACAGCCTCACCAAGATACTCAGTTGGCCCAATTGGTGTACTTATTACCTTCTCCAGCATTAGCCAGACGGGCTAGTGAGACACTAAAAGCATTTGTCCAGTACCAATTTTGAACTCTGTCTACCCCCCCCCCAAAAAAAATGTGTTTACCATACTAGAATTACAGAGTCTTGAAGCACTGCAAAAATACCCTGCTCACCTATTGCAAACCCATAAGCCGGTTACTCACTTTATGTTCAAAGGTTGGGGGCTACCATAATTGACTCCTTGAATTTGTATTTAAGAGGTGTGAAATGTGTGGCCAAAAACAAAGAAGGGTATTAATTCTGAAAAGTGAAAATGAGCATGGGTACCTCTTTATCTATAGAAAGTGCCACCAACGGGCTTCTCGCCCTAAAACTACTGACGCAATATGGAGTCTAGCTATTGCCCTGCCAGAGTCCCCATGTGCTCTCTCCTGCACAACACTGTGTATCCAAATGTCTTTCAATACTTCCTTCTCTGGGCTGATAGATAGATAGATAGATAGATAGATAGATAGATAGATAGATCAATCGATCTATCATTTCTCACTCCTTTCCAATCTGGCTTTAGAAAACACCACTCCACCACCACATCCCTGCTAAGGCTGACTGACTCTATCTCTACGGGAATGGACAATGGCCTTATAACCTTTGCAATATTTATTGACCTGGCCAAGGCCTTAGATACGGTCGCTCACACTCGACTTCTGTGCTGCCTTAGGTCAGCCGGTCTCTCTTCAAATGCCACTGATTGGTTCAAGTCTTATCTGACAAGCAGATTGCAATAGAAATATAGAAACATTGAATTTGATGGCAGATAAGGACCGCTTGGCCCACCTAGTCTGCCCTTTTCCCTACCTAATGGATAAGCTGCAGATCCTAGTTAACCAACAACCTACTTCCTCCTACCCCCCGCTAGAATTTCCTTATGTCTGTCCCATGCATTCTTGAATTCCCCCACTGTTTTTGACTCTACGGCCTCCTCAGGAAGGCTGTTCCATGCATCTACAACCCCACTCTGTGAAGAAATACTTCTTCACATTACCTCTGAACCATCCCCCCTCTATCTTCAAATTGTACCCCGTTGTTCTTGCACATCTCTTTTTCTGAAAGATGCTACCCTCTTGGACTTTATTGATTCCCTTGAGGTATTTGAAAGTTTCTATCACGTCCCCCTCTCCCTCCTTTCCTCGAGGCTATATATCTTAAGCTCCTTTAGTCTTTCTCATATGTCTTCTAGTGCATACCCTGCACCATTTTGGTGGCCCTTCTCTGGACAGCCCCCGCCCCGTCTATGTCTTTGCGGAGATGGGGTCTCCAGAACTGTACACAGTACACCAGATGTGGTCTTACCAACTGTCCTGACAGAGGGCCAACAACTTCCTGTTTCTACTGGTTATGCCTCTCCCTATGCATCCCAGTATCTCCCCAGCCCTCCTCACTGCCTTCTCACATTGCTGGCCCACCTTTAGGTCATCTGATATGACTACCCCCAGGTCCCTTTCCATTTTTGTTGTCAGTATCTCACAGTCATTGTGTACTCTTCCCCTGGGTTTTTGTTTCCCAGGTGCGTTACTTTGCACTTCTTTGCATTGCAATCCATCCGTATGGTTGATGCCATCTCCCCCTCCCTCCCCATTACCATGGGAGTTCCCCAGGGATCTTTTCTTGGGCCACCCCTTTTTTCAATCTTTTATCAACGATCTCCCATAGATTTGTACATCGACTAACATACACATGTATGCAGATGACACCGTACTTTACACAACAGGTAAAATGGTCTCTGATGTCACCTCTGCACTCCAGATCGACTTCAACAATGTCCAGCTCTGGTTTCGAGTTCACCACCTCTTCCTAAATGTGAAAAAAATAGTCTCTGTGACTTTTAGCACTAGGCAGAGGTTGGCAAGGCTCTCCTCCCTTCCCACTTTTCACACAGCTGATGGTACTGTATTAGATGACACCTCCTCCTTCTGCTACCTCGGAGTTTGGCTGGACAGGTATCTCAACTTCTCAGTCCACATTGATGCCATTCAGAAGAAACTTCGGCCTTAACTAGGGGCCCTTTACTGCAACAGTAGAAGTATCCCACTTCTTGCAAGGCGCGAATTGGTACAAAAAATGATATTGCCAATCTTCGAGTACTGTGACATAGCATACAGTGCTGCACCTCAATCCTCCTTAACCAGGCTGGACCCTCTCTTTAACTCCTTCTGCCGGTTTGCCCTTGATGCCCCTGATCTGACCCACCACTGAACACTCTACTGCTCTCTAAATTTTCCCACCCTTGACAACAGGAGAACCCTTCATGCTGCCAAATTTACATCGAAATTCTAGCTAGGTTTCCTTCCCTCTTACCTCCCTACTGCCCCTCCCCCCTCCAAATACTCCCTTAGATCTGGCGACTCGCGGTCTCTGACTGTACCTCACAGAAGCACTAATTCTGGCCAAATGGCCTTCTCGCACCACCTACCTAAACTATGGAACCAACTACTGACTCAAATCCGCCACTCCTCCTCAGTTAGTTCACTCTCTGCATCCCTAATAAACTACCTAGTGACAAACTGCAACTGCACCTAATTCTCACTAGGTTACAGTCTCAGCTGCTGGACTATACCTCCCTCTTCCTCCAGCTGGGCCTAATACGTCCTCTAACTTTACCCCTCCTGCCAACAAGCACTTATTTGCAGTTCTCCTGTACCACCCCTCACCCACTTCCTCTTGTGCTCTAATCCTGCCCTATTGCCCAACTCCCTCTATTATCAATCTGGAAATGTTAATACTCATGGTTGTTGTAATCTTACACTGTGTGTTTTGTAACATTAACTGATACCTGATTCTATGTATACTGTTTGTTTCATGTTATGTATTCCCATTTCCCTTCCCCCAGGAAGTACTGTGAGATGAGCATATTGTTGCTCAGTGTAATTTTCCTGATAAAACATTTCAATAAATAAATAAAAATAAAATAGATAGAGAGATAGATAGATAAAAACTTTATTTATACAGCACTCTTTCCCGGAGGCTCAGAACACATAGCAAAATGTTAAAAACAATCCATAAACACGGCACATGACACACTTTTTAACACAGTGCAGAGATCTACATGACATTCTACCTATCATACATTAAAACAACTCACTAAGAAAAACAGTAAAGCATTAAAACAATAGAGCAGTAAGAATATTCTAATATTAGCTTAATCAAATGCCTGATTAAACAAATGCATTTTTTAGTCCTCTTTTGAAGGTTTTCACTGAGGGTGCCTCCCTTAGATGTCTGGTAAAGAGTTCCACAGGGCTGGTGCAGCAACTGAGAAAGCTCAGTCTCTAGAATGCCACAACCTAGCCCTGGGAACCACAAGGAGGCAGCCCTTGAAGGAACAGAGAGCCCAAGATGGGTGATGAGGAACAAGAAGGTCTTGCTGGTAGGCTGCCCCCCCATGCAGGGCTTTGAAGGTCAGTAATTCAACCTTGAAGACAATTCTCCACTTCACTGGCAGCCAGTGCAGTTCACGGAGGGTAGGCATGACATGGTCAAATCTCGAAAACACCAGCCAACAGCCTAGCTGCTGCATTCTGCACCAGCTGCAGCCAGTAGAGATTGCCTCCAGATAACCCCAGGTACAGGGCATTGCAGTAATCCAGCCTGGATGTGATGAAAGTGTGCAACATGGTGGCAAGGAAATCAGATGGTATCAAGACTCAGATACGGACAATCTTCCTCAAATGGTAAAAAACACTTTTGATGATGGCTGACACCTGCATATCAAGTGTCAGGCCATCATCAAGGAACATGCCCAGATCCTTAACCCAAACAGAAGGGACCAGGGGAACACCCCCAGAACAAATCTAGGGGAATCCCTAAGTCCACCTCAATGGCCTGGATCCACCACTAGTACCTCCATCTTGTCAGGGTTGAATCATAGCCAGTTGTGGGTCATCCAGTTCTGAATCTCCTCCAGGCAGGTGTTAACCACTGAGGCCACCAACTGGTTTCCGGCTGCACAGGACAGGTAGAGCTGGGTATGATCAGCGTAGCAATGAAAACCCAGCCCATACTGCCTGATAATGTCTCCCAATGGCAGCATGTACACTGTGAACAACAAGGGCGATAGGACCGATCCCTGTGGAACTTCACATGACAGAGGCATTGGGCTGTTACATATCTACCATGCATACAAAAAGCAGCATCTAAAATTCATTCAAGCTGTTACACCATCAAGTCTCATTAATCCTGACATCTTTCTTTTATGGTGGACGTTCCATACAGTTCTCTCACTCATATTTTAAAGCTGTCTTCCTTGCGTGCTAAACCTAGCCACCATGGGCATGTCAAACTATTTGCTGATGTCACTGACCTCAAGACACATTGTGTTACTGCGCCCAACCCCCTACCTGCCCATCCTGTCCCACACAGACAGCAGTAGCCACAATATAGCTACTGACAGCCCACAACATCTACCAGGTCAAATAAGCCGTTCTGCAACTATATTCTGAACCTTGCCTCACCCGTAACACATGATGCAAACATTTTAGTTCATTATTCTAAAGGGCCTTATCTGTTGTGAAAATTTAAAGTACTATCTATCTTACATCAAACTAAAAATACATTAGTTAACAGATCAAAGATTTTTACAGTTAAAATTGCCTTATTGGGGGGGCAAGAGGCATATGTTGAACTGGCCTTGTAAAATGGGTCTGTATGGGGGGTGGGGTGGATGGAAAAATGGGGGATGATTAGGGCTGGGTATGTGAGGTAAAAGGTAGGTTGCGATTGTAAAGGTACAGGTAGAAAAAGGAAGGTTAAAACCTAAAGGGGTGGGTGGGTGGATAGGAGTTTACTTTTATTACTAAACAGTTTTTCCTCAAGGACAGAAGTATGGCGCCAATCCTACAATAAAACCACACAATTCAGTTCTTCTTTAAGACCGAACCAAGAGTTCAAGGTCTCTAATCTTTCTATTCTTCTTGCCTCTCTCTCTCTCTCTCCAGCATTTTCTTTTTGCAGTCTCTGCCTTGTGATGGCATTCCCACTATTTCTAATCCCAAACAAGCATTTGTTAATGTCAAATGTTTGCTTGCTTCTATTTGCTGCGTAGGTGTTTGGCATTGATAGTGCAGAGTCTAAAATTAACAAATTAAAACAAGTTCTAATAGTGACATTGTTATGTTTTAGAAATGATGGCACTCACCCACAACATTGTCATTTTCATAGACTGTGACCTTGAATTTTCAAAATAATAGCTTGTTTTTTGCCCCAGCATATAAACATGACAGGTGCCATTTATGAAATGTGGCACAAAACATTGTTTTATGGAATGACCATAAAAAGAGCTTTTGGAGGGCAATTTGATAACGATATCTGCCGTGGTCATTCGATGGGGCTAAAAGCATGAGTATGTTGAAAATGTGGGTAAAAAGTAAAAATATTGCAAAGTTATGCTTAAATGTTGAAAAATACACAGTGAAGAAAGGAGGGTTACTAGCAGGGTACCGCAGGGTTCAGTACTGGGACCGGTCCTTTTTAATGTCTTTATAAGTGACATTGCAGAGGAAATGGAAGGAAAAGTATGTCTCTTTGCAGATGACACAAAGATCTGCAACAGTGTTGAGACACAAGATGGAGTGGAAAGGATGAGAAGGGACTGGCAAGTGGAGGTGAGAATGGTCAAAATGTATGGCAGCTCAGATTCAATGCAAAGTAGCAATGTAATGCACATGGGAAACAAAAACCCAGGGAAGCGTACACAAGTGGGGTGAGATACTGACAACAGTAAAAAAATAGAAAGGGACCTGGGGTAATTATACTGATGACCCAAAGGTGGGCAAGCAATGTGGAGAAGGCAGTAAGGAAGGCTGGGGGGATACTGGGATGCATAGGAAGAGGCATCAATAGTAGAAAACAGGAAGTTGTTATCCCTCTGTACAGATAGTTGGTGAGACCCCATCTGGAGTACTGTGTGCAGTTCTGGAGACCCCATCTCCACAAAGACATAGACAGAGTGGAGGCTGTGCAGAGGAGGGCAACCAAAATGGTGCAGGGTCTGCACCAGAAGACATACGAAGAAAGACTAAAGGAGCTTAATATGTATACCCTTGAGGAAAGAAGGGAGAGAGGGGACATGATAGAAACTTTCAAGTACCTCAAGGGAATCAATAAAGTCCAAGAAGGTAGCATCTTCCAGAAAAACAGATGTGCAAGAACAAGGGGGCACAATTTGAAGATAGAGGGAGGACAGCTCAGAGGTAATGTGAGGAAGTATTTTTCATACAGAGGGTTGTGGATGCATGGAACAGCCTCTCTGAGGAGGTCATGGAGTCAAGAACAGTGGGGGAATTCAAGAATGCATGGGACAGACATAAGGCAGTCCTAGTGGGGGGTAGGAGGAAGTAAGCTGTTGGTTAACTAGGATCTGCAGCTTATCTGTTAGGTAGGAAAATGGGCAGACTAGGTGGGCCAAGCGGTCCTTATCTGCCGCCAAATTCTATGTTTCTATGTTTCTAATGTCAACGTTTGTTAATTTTTGTTTTTGTTTTTTCCAACTTTGACCACAGATTTTCAATATAGTCTTTTTATGACACTACCTTATGAACATGGCAGGTCTCATTTATAAAATCATGTCTAAAACGTCATATTGTGGCACAAGTCTGAAAAGACATTCTGGGCAGGATTTGAAAAATGACACATCATGCTCATGACATGGGGGTACAAAAATGGCTATGTTGAAAATGCAGGGTCACAATCTGGTAAAATGGCAAAGGCAGGAGTAAACACTGAAGAATTTTGTTTCTTCATAACGTTGTCATTTTTTGAGAGCTTAACCCCAAATTTTCAGCATTGTCTTTTTATTACCCCCACCTAATGATCAAGACAATTGGAAATTTTTAAATCCCGTCTGAAAGGTGATTTCTCAGAGCAACTGCGAAAACACGTTAGAGGGGATTTGCAAAGCCTTGTTCATGAGGCATGGTATAAAAAGGTTATGTTGAAAATTTGGGGTCACAATTTGGAAAAATAATAAAGTTATGAATAAATATTAAAGAATGTCAATGTTGCTTCATAACTTGGTTGTTTGTTTTTTGAGATTTTCACCCTACATTTTCAGCATAGTGTTTTTATTACCCTACCTTATGATAAACACAGGTGAAATTTTTTACATCCTGTCTGAAACATAATTTTGCAGAGGGACTGTAAGAATACATTTTGGGGGGATTTGAAAAATATCACCAACCTAGTTCATGAGGTGGGGTTAAAAAAGGTCATGCTGAAAAGTTGGGTTAAAAATATTATGAAATGATAACGTTATGAGTTAAAGTTCAAACACATTAAAAAGCCAATAACCAAACATACATTGTTTTCAGTCACTTCCCAGTGGAGCTCAGAACAAACAGGATGTTTGAAGAGGAGCAGCGCTGGACTGGATACATAAGTATAGCACTGAGAGGTGGGTGGTGAGAGGAGGGTTGGGGGTCTGGGAAGCAGAAGTCATTGCTGGACCATTTTCTTCTTTGCAGATTTATGAAGAGGGCGTGGGGAAGATTCAGGAGATGGCTAGGACACTTGGCACTGGGAGGGTATCTCATTGTCATGGATGGAGCACAGGGAAGGATCAGGAGGTAGGCAGGATACTTGGCAGTGGAAGGGTATTTAATTGTCATTAACATAGCAGGGGGAAGGATTGGGAGGTGGGCAGCATACTTGGCAGTGGGAGGGTAATTAATTGCCATGGATGGGACACAGGGAAGGATTGGGAGGTGGGCTGGATACTTGGTAGTAGAAGGGTATTTAATTGTCATGGATGGGGAACAGGCAAGGATTAGGAGGTGGGTAGGATGCTTGGCAGAGGGAGGGTATTTAATTGTCATGGACAGGGTACGTAGAAGAATCAGGAGGTCAGTGGGACACTTGATAATGGGAGGATATTTTATTTTCGTGGACAGGGCACAGGGAAGGATCGGGAGGTGGGCAGAATACATGGTGCCTTCAGAAATTAAATTACAGAATTAATGACCACCTTCAGAAATTAAACCTGATGTCATCTGAGTCAAGAAGAGTATGGGGAGACCTACTATTATGCTGTGACATAATGCAAGACAACTACCTTCTATGCGAATTAGACTTGGAATCCAAAAATAATAATATGGGCACAAGGGACCATCCACTACAAATAAGATCTAAAAAAATTAATACAAATTAAAGGAAGGCCTTCTACACGCAGAGGCTGGTGAATCCATGGAATGGACTACCACTGAAGGTCATAACCAGCAAAGACAAACAACAACTTAAAAGAAGATTACACTTATATTTTACATGGAAACCGCTTGCCTTATTATGGGTAAAGAGACAGGAGCTCACATGGGTCAACCACCTTCTCAGCTCCTTACACCTTAGTATGTACCTTAGTATGGCAGTAGGAGGGTATTTAATTGTCATGGAAGGGACACAGGGAAGGATCAGGAGGTGGGTAGGATACTTGGTTTTGGGAGGGTGATTTTTTTCTACAGACAGGGCATGGGGAAGAATGTGGGGAGCTCAGAGGTGATCATGATGCCGCTCAGCTGTTTGCTGGGTGGCATCATGCAGATGAAAGGATTGAGCAGCTGTCTGACAGAAGCTGCTTACTCCGTTCGACTATAAGAAGTTTCTGCACCACAAGCACAGAACAGTGTTATGATCGGCCTGGCTGAGCATTGAGCTGCATAGGACCCAACAGCGACACACCTCTGAAACTCCATTCTTGTAACAAAATGTTTGCTGTGCATGCACATGCAAATATAAAAATCTGAGTTAAGGAATACCATTCCCTTTTTGAGTAAAATTCTTGCTACTGGTGTGTCTTTGTCCTGTCTCCTAATGTTACTTTGTGTTAAGATACTCTGATGGTTAGTGCTCTGGTGTTTGTCCTTACAAAGTACATGAGATGTCTGACTAGTTATAATTTTTTTTTTGTTTTTATTTCATGTGTTTATTAAAGTTTTCCAGACTTACAAATAACAATCAAGACAGCATACAGACAGTGAATTATTGCATGCAAAACAGTAATAACAATCTACAAAATAAAAATAAACAATGACTTAATCAAGAACTGCCGACTCGTATTAACCCATACACTTAATCAGAAAAACAACTTAAAATTAACAATGAATAACTAGCTAAGCACAATAAATAGATAATATCACACACATATAACACACAGATACAAAAAGGCAGTATAGCGCAGTGGTTTAAGGCTCTGGGCTGCAAACCTGGAGACCTGGGCTTGAATCCCGCAGCCCCCACTTGCATACTGTCTGACCCTGAGCAAGTCACTTAACATCCTTGTGCTCCCAGGTCGCACCTGTAGACTAGCTTTCAGCTTAGTGTGTCTCTCCCGGTAAAAAAAAATGTACATATATATATATATATATATATATATATATATATATATATGTATAAAAAAGACCCACCAAGACATATACAATATTTGACCAATGATCCCTTTGCTAGAATTTCATAAATTGTCCCTTACTTACTTACTGTAAATGACAGTGGTATGTGTGGGTGAAGGTCTCTGCATTTATGTCATGGATTCTTGGGAAGAACCAACAGCCCAGAGCAACACCAGATACTACTCCATAATTCTTAAATCATACCCTGTCTCAACACGGCTGCCTCCACCATGGGAAGGGCATCAATATATTTCCCCCAGCTCCAAAGAAACAGTTCCTTTCTGTTGTACGGTGTATACGTTGACCTTTCCAAGGCCAGCATATTTAACACTAAATTCTTCCATTGGCCCAGTGTGGGTTTGACAAGGGGAAACCCATATGTTCTGTATATACCACCGGGTTAGCATCAAGCAAGACTCTGATAGATCTAAGGTAGGGTTTCCACCCCTCTTGGCCCAGGTCTTCCACCCAAAAAGCAAGGAAAGAGACATATCTGCTATTTGGATTGCGAAAATCTGGGAAAACTCCTTCATGACCAGTGACCAAAACAATCTCAGATTTGAACATTCCCAAAAATAATGTATATATGTGCTAAGTACACCATTACAGCATCCACATATGGGGGATACTGCAGGGTAGAATTTATGAACTATGGCCGGAGGGTAAAAGAGCCTAAGTAGGAACTTGAACTGCGATTCTTTAAATTTATTACACGTTAAAAGTCCCATGAACAGCTTCAGTACAGTGCTCTAGTTGTCATCTATACTTGTTACCTCATATCCCTTTCCCACAGGCGTTTCATTTTTAGCGAAAGGTTCGGGAATATATCTCTATTCTTTTTGCCATTTGTACAATTACACCCTGTGGGGTGGTATGAACTCAAAAAACTGCTTGCTCCAAAGGGTATAATGCCGACATGTCCAGCTGATTGCTATGCCTGCCTCAAATTTCTTATTTTTGATATGCTCATCTTTTGCTACATTCCAAAACTCCTTAAGCTTCATAATGCGAGAACACTGCACACAGCTTTTGGCAGAAAGCAGCAAGAGAAAGGGGGCAGCTGCTAAAACTATACTACTGGGACTAAAGTACTTGAGCTTTACTGCTGGGACCTTCAATTAGGTTAAAAAAAAACAAGAGTTAGTGTGCTTGTCTGAGTTGAGGGAAGGGAACTGTTATCTGTACAGTTAGCTAGGTGAAGATGACAGCTGTAAATTAGGGTGTGTGGTTTAGGCAACAGAAAGCCAGGTATCTGCATTTAAAATCTCCCCAGTTCGCTTTTGGCAGAGAGCAGCAAGAGGAAGGAGGGAGCTGCTAGAACGCTACTACTGGGACTATATAGCCCTCCCTCCCCTCCACCCTTAGCCAGTTCCACTTTTATAGGCTCTGGATTTGACTGACATTCCTGTTTGGGAGCAGAAAGTGAGTGATCACAGAGGCACAAAAGACTAACCATCCTAGAAGGAAAAGAATAGCTCTCCCTCACCCTCTAGCTGCTGGAGGTCTGTCACTGAGCAAGTAAGAAGGAGAATACTGAGGAATACAGCAACTTCCTGTCCCAGAACAGGAAGGGCAGGAGCTGTAAGGGCACAAGGGCAGTAGGAAAGCAGGGACAAAAAAAAGTAAACAGAGAGAGGAAAGAGTAAGCATACAAAACAACAGTCAAGGAGCCACAAATAAGACACGATGGGAGTGGTGCAGTGTAGTGGCTTCGGAATGGTAGTCTTCCAGGAGACATTCTGGAGGATGTGGTGTTGTCCCATCTACAGGCACTTCTCTGGGGAGGAGGTTGCTTGTCTCCAGGCTGAGTTGACCAGGATTTGGGGGACCTCTTCTCCCACACAGGAACCATCAGGACTGCCCCCACTGCTTCAGAGGTTGCCAAGAAACGGGATTGCTTGGACCACGGTGGGCTCAGGGAAGGTGAGGGTGGTGAAACAAAGGCACATCCCTCCAGTTGTACCTCTCCATAATTCATACACCATTCTGGTAAAGTGTGGGTCCTCCATGGAGGCACCTGCAGTGGAGACCAAGGAGGATGCTGGGAACCTCAACAAAGGAGACCTACAGGAGGGTGGCACGAGACCCCATAGGGGAAAGAAACAACTCCTGGTGGGAGACTAAATTGTTAGGGGGTAGAACTGGGGGAGAGAGGGAGGGTAGAGGGAGGTAAGGTGCCTGCCTTGTGCCATGGCTTGGAGGGACAGGGAGAGAATC
Organism: Neoceratodus forsteri; assembly: GCA_016271365.2. Taxonomy (NCBI): domain Eukaryota; kingdom Metazoa; phylum Chordata; order Ceratodontiformes; family Ceratodontidae; genus Neoceratodus; species Neoceratodus forsteri. Next base: position 1,452,754,820 of record CM057453.1, on the reverse strand, counting down.
CTCAGGACTGTGGGAGCAGCTGCACAAGGAGGGAGCTGGACATCATTATCCACCTAGGGACAAATTACCTGGCTGGGAATGGGATCAGAGCAGTGCAAGGGGAGTTTGTGGAGTTTGGGAGGGGCCTTAGACATGTAGCACGCATGGTAACCTTCTCGGAGGTGCTGCCTGTCTATGGCATGGGTGAGGCTAGGGTGCTCTGCACCATGGGATTCAATCAATGGTTGAAAAACTGGTGCGGAGCTCAGAGTTTTGGCTTCTTTGGGGACTGGAGGTTCACCTGGAGGGATGCAGGCCTATACTGGTGTGATGGTCTGCATCTGTCCAGGAAGGGAACCAGGATCCTAGCCTCTATTATAGGGTTGCGTAGATACTATCTGTCCGACCATTGCTGAAATTGTTTGGAAATCTCTGGAGCAGGGGATCTTTCCTGAACCCCTAAAGGAGGCAGTCGTTTGACCACTCCTAAAAAAAACCTTCATTGAATCCGAACTGCCCAGCTAACTACAGACCTGTCTCTAACCTGCCCTTTTTTGGCAAGGTTATTGAAAAGGTGGTTGCACTGCAACTGGAGGACCACCTTATAAATCACAATATCTATGATACTCTTCAATCAGGATTTAGGAAAAGACATAGTACTGAGACTGCTCTTGTCTGGGTTCTAAATGATCTTGATATGGCGAGGGAATCGAAGGCTCGTACTATTCTAGTCCTTCTTGATCTCTCTGCAGCATTTGACACTGTGGACCATGGTGTGCTTTTGGAACGCCTGCGTGTTCTATTCATGGACTGTCTGGTATGGTTCTGTAATGGTTTCAATCTTTCTCACGGGCAGAGACAGAGGGTTATCACTGAATTTATTCCTCTGACGCTGTCTCTTTGCCCTGTGGGGTTCCGTGAGGGCTCCATCTTGGCACCCATGTTGTTCGCTGTCTATATGCTGCCATTGGGAGACATTATTAGGCAATACAGCTTGGCTCTCACTGCTATGCAGATGATACCCAGCTGTATTTGTCTTTAGTCCCGACAGGAAGATACAGTCTCTATACTTAACTACTGTCTATCCAAGATCAAGGATTAGATGAGTGCCAGCTGGCTAAGGTTAAACCCGGATAAGACTGAGGTGTTGGTGGTGGACCCAGGTCGCTTCGAGGTGGGTTGAGGCTGAACTCTTCGGGCGTATGGATCGATGGTGCCCAGCTCTCAACATCAGACCGGGTGCGTAACCTGGGCGTTATTATTGATGACAGTTTGACCCTGAAATTTCAGGTGTCATCTGCTGTCAAATCTTCCTTTTACCATCTTAGGAATATCGCTCAGGTGAAACACCTTGTTCCTCCGGCTGACCTTCCGACACTGGTCCATGCCTTTGTTACCTCTCACCTTGATTACTGCAATGCCCTGTACCTAGGGCTACCGGGGGTTGATATCCGCCGCTTGCAGCTAGTGCAGAACGCAGCAGCCAGGCTTTTGACTGGAACATCTATGAGAAGTCATATTACGCCTGTGCTGCACAAACTGCCCTGGCTGCCGGTTCAGTGGTGGATCACCTTTAAGGTCGGGTTACTGACCTATAAAGCCCTACACGAACAGGGACCGCAGTATCTTCAAGATCTCCTTGTTCCCTACTGTCTCTCTCGTTCGCTCCGCTCCACCGACGAGGGATTATTAGAGGTTCCCAGGGTTCGTGTAAAAACATCTGGAGCACGGGCATTTTCTTATGCTGCCCCTACCCTGTGGAATTCTTTACCTCGTCGGATACGAAGCTGCCTGACCGTTGAGAGCTTTAAGTTAGAATTAAAAACTTATTTATTTCAAAAGGCATACGGAGAGTGATTTTATTGTAATTTTATTGTGATCATATCATTATTGTTGTTGTTTGTGTTATTTGTATGTATTTTATTTGTTTTATTTGTACGGCGCTTTGGTATTGAAAAGCGCTTAAAAATAAATTTTACTTACTTACTTACTTACTGGTAGGTTTAAATGCTTCATTGGCAAGCATTTAAACTGGCCAAGGGGGAAGGCACTGAAAAGGAGCAGGAAAATCCCAGCCCCCCAAAACAGGGTACTTAGCGCAGTAAACACCAAAATAGAGGAAGTCGATAGGGAGAAGGGCAGAGGTAAATGGAGAAAAATGTAAAGGCAGTAAGGACAGGGATGGGGCTAAAAGGGGTAATGCCATCAAAAAATGGAGGGCAATGAGTACCAATGCCCATAGTCTGGGTAACAAGCTCCCTGAACTAGTGGCCTTGATGGAAGAGGGATGCCTGGATAATGAGGCAGTCACAGAAACATGGTACACAGAGAACCATGACTGGGATGTCAACATTCCAGGGTACACAATCTACAGGAGAGAAAGGGAAGGTAGAAGAGGAGGAGGAGGAGGAGGAGGAGGAGGAGTAGCTCTCTACATAAGGGAAAGGATCAAAGCAATGGAACTAAAGGGTAAACACGCAGGAGAAGAGGCACTGTGGGTCACCCTGGAGATGGGAAATGGCACCACAATCCACACCGGGGAGGAAATGGACAAGAAAATGATAGACGGCATCCTTAGGATAGCAGAAAAAGGGGAGATATTGTTGGTGGGGGACCTGAATATGCCAGCTGTTAACTGGAGCTCCTTTGCTGCAGCCACATCCAAGAATTCAAGAGTAAGGTAGTTCTTGATGCTCTACGGGGGGGGGGGGCATGCCTCAGACAGCTAGTGTTGGAACCCACTCGGGAGGGAGCAATCTTAGACCTGGTACTCTCAAACGGGGACAGAGAGAGGATCTCAGATTTAGAAGTGGGTAGCCATCTAGTAACAAGTGCCCACCAAACAGTTGGTTCACAATGAACACAGCCATAGAGTCAAGCCATACAAAAGTGAGGGTACTGGACTTTAGTAGGGCTGACTTTGGCAAAATGGGAGAGTGCCTCAGAAAAGCACTAGCAAACTAGCAAGAAGGAGGGGTGAAGGAACAATGGTTAGACATCAAAACTGCCATCACAGAGGCAACAAGCCTTTGTGTGAAGCAAATTAACAAATCAAAATGAAGGGAAAAAAACACTATGGCTCTCAAAAGAGGTGGTGGGGAAGGTTAGGGAGAAGAAGATAGCATTCAGGAAGTATAAGGAAACACAGAAGAAGCAGGACAGAGAACTGTACCAGTTAAAGCAGAAGGAAGCAGGGAAGGCAGTCAGAATAGCAAAGGCCCAAACTGAGGAAAAGATAGCCAACTTGGTTGAAAAGGGGGATAAAACCTTTTATAGTTACATTAGGGAGCAAAGAAAGACAGAGGGAGAGATGGAGAGGCTTAATAAAGGGTAGGGTGGGTGACCAAAGGGTGACAGTGAAAAAGCAGGGATACTGAACAAATACTTCTGCTCAGTATTCACAAAAGAAGAGGAGGGGGAGGTACCTAATCCAATAAATAGAAGCACTCTGGATGGGGGTGATACCAGTCCATTCACAGAAGAAAGGGTTCTGAAAGAACTCCTAAAACTGAAGGTGGACAAAGCAATGGGACCTGATGCGATCCATCCCAGAATTCTAAAAGAATTAATGGGAGAACTAGTGACACCACTGACTACCCTCTTTAACAAATCATGGGAGGATGGTGTGGTACCTGAAGACTGGAGGAGAGCAGATATGATTTCCCTTCACAAAAGTGGGAGCAAAGCAGAGGCAAGAAACTACAGACCTGTTAGTTTGACCTTAGTGGTAGGGAAAATGATGGAATCACTTCTGAAAGAAAGAATTGTTGAGTACCTAGAGGCCAACGGGGCACATAACCCAAGGCAGCATAGATTCACAGTGGGACGGTCATGTCAGACGAATCTAATTGATTTCTTTGACTGGGTGACCAACGTAGTAGACCATGGAGGGGCTATGGACATGGCCTACCTAGGCTTTAGCAAGGCATTTGACACAGACCCACATAAAAGATTAATAAACATGTTAGCCAGCCTGGGAGTGGGTCCCAAGGTGGTAGCCTGGGTAAAAAATTGGCTGGACAACAGGCCACAGAGGGTAATAGTAAACAGAGTCCACTCCAAAGAAAGTGTGGATACTAATGGGGTACCTCAGGGTACAATACTGGGAGCAGCCCCTTTTAATATCTTTATAAGTGACATTGCAGGGGACTGGAAGGAAAAGTATACCTGTTTGCAGATGTCACAAAGATCTGCAACAGGGTTGATACACGGGGATGAGAAGGGACTTGGCAAGGTTGGAGGAATAGTCAAAAGTATGACAGCTTAGATTCAATGCAAATAAGTGCAAAGTAATGTACCTGGGAAACAAAAACCCAGGGGAAGAGTACACAAATACTAACAACAACAAAAATGGAAAGGGACCTTGGGGTAGTCATACCAGATGACCTAAAGGTAAGCAAGCAATGTGAGAAGGCAGTAAGGAGGGCTGGAGTGATACTGGAATGCATAGGGAGAGGCATCACCAGTAGAAAACAAGAAGTTCTTATCCCTCTCTGTACAGAAATTTGGTGAGAACCCATCTGGAGTGCTATGTGCAGTTCTGGAGACCCACAAGGAGGCAGTCCAGTGAAGGGCAACTAAATGGTACAGGGTCTGCACCAGAAGCCATATGAAGAGAGACTAAAGGAGCTTAATATGTACACCTCAAGGAAAGGAGTGAGAGTGGGGACATGATAGAAACTTTCAAGTACCTCAAGGGAATCAACAAAGTCCAAGAGGGGTAGCATCTTTCAAAAAAAAAGATGTGTAAGAAAAAGGGGGCACAATTTGAAGATAGAGGGGGATGGCTCAGGGGCAACATGAGGAAGTATTTTTTCATGGAGAGGGTGGTGGACGCATGGAACGGCCTTTCTGGGGAGGTCGTGGGGTCAAAAACAGTGGGGGAATTCAAGAATGCATGGGACAGACATAAGGCAATTCTGGTGGGGGGTTAGGAAGAAGTAGGCTGTTGGCTAACTAGGATCTGCAGCTTATCCAATAGATAGGGAAATGGGCAGACTGGGTGGGCCAAGTGGTCCTTATCTGCCATCAAAGTCTACGTTTTTATGTTTCAATGTTTCACAGTTTTTTGCATGGGAAGCTCCCTTTTATGTCAAACCTCTGCCAATCTTTACCTTTTTGTGGCAATGGTACCTTAGGTGTTTCTTTACAAAACAGGCCCACTTCAAAACCTGCTTCTCTACATCAAATATTCAAATCAAGAAAATAAACAACTTCCTTACTGCATTCTAATGTATATTTTTCTGATAGGAGGTACACTCTCCTAAATGCCTTACAAATTCCTGTAGTGTATCTTCTGCTATTCCCTATATGAAAATGCTGGAGAAGGAGGTAAGATAGATAGAAAGAGTATGGACCTTGCACTCTTAGTTCAGTCTTAATGAAGATCTGAATTGTGCAGTTTAATTGTAGGATTGGTGCCATATTTCTGTCCTTGTGGAAAAACTGTTAAGTAATAAAAGTAAACGCCTGTCTGCCCACCCCCTTCAGGTGTTAGCCTCCCTTTTTTCTACCTCTATCTTTACAGCCCCAACCTACGTCTTACCTCACATGCCCAGCCCTAATTATCTCCCCTTTTTTCCATCTCATCCCCCACACACACACACGCTTTTTCTAAGGCCTGTTTGTTTTAATATAGGTCTAGTTTGAAGTAAGACAAACAGTACTTTACATTTTGCAAGATAACACCCTTTCAAATAATCAATAAAAGGCCATCTGGATTGTGTGGCAAGGGGTGTGGCAAGGTTCAGAACATATTTTTTGGAACAGCTTATTGGACCTGGCATATACTATGGGCTGTCAGTAGCTGTATTGTGGCTACTGCCATCTGTGTGGGACAGGCTGGGTAGGTGGGGGGGCTGGGCACAGTAGTGCCATGTAGCATGACTTTGGTGATGTCAACAGATGGCTTGACGCTCCACTGGTCACTCGGTTCAGCTCGCGAGGCCCACGGCTGTAAAAGATGAATGAGAGAACCACATACAGTGGCTGTCACAAAGGAAAGATGACAGGATTGATGAGAACTGAAGGCATGACAGCTCAAACGAATTTTAAATACTGCTTTTTTGTATGCACTGTAGATATGTAGGAGCCCAAAAAAGGAAGCATTGAAAGACATTTGGATACTCAGTGTTGTACAGGTGAGAGCACATGAGAAATCTGGTAGTGTAGTAGCTAAACATTGTATTGTTTCAGCAGTGTGGGGGCAATAAGCTATATTTTTTTTATCTTACTCTACTTTTTCCCCCATGGGACACGACCATTGGCCCTAGCCTCGAGCCCAGTCCCATCACTCACCTGCCCCAGGACTTACCTCCCTGCACTGGTTCCATTCAGCTTTCCACGGGGCCAGGGGCACCTCAATCCCCTCTGGAACTCGAGCTTTGCTAAGTGGGAAGTGTCACGGTTGCTGATGCATGGCCTGCAGCGTACAAGGTGGGTATCTTCCTGTGGCCCAGTCAGCAGCCTATACCATGGTTACCAGCCCACTCCAGTGTTGCCAGAGGGTGAGCTGTGTGCACTGTGATGCACTCGCTCCCATGCCGATGTCCACCCCACTTGACTGGGCCTCCTTGTGGCAGTACCTCCTGTGGTCACCAAAGGGTACTGCACCAGTGACACTAGCCCCCACTCCCCAGATGTGAAGGGCATTCAAGGGACACTCAAGCCAACTTCCCTCTGGCCGACCCTTGTTTGACCCTGATCCATTCCCAAACCCAGGTCGCCAGTGTCGTAAGCAGTAGCACTACCACTGCGCTGGCAGGTCAGCACACTATGCTAATTGTTATTACATTTTCTATGCATTTAAGAGGGAAATAATACAGCCCTTTGGGAAAGATTTTGAGTATCCAAGGTTATAAGCACTGCATCCTATATTTAAAGAAAGAATGTTGGGAACAAATAATACTTTAAGTTGTACGGTCTTGGTAATTAAATGTACTGAAGTTTGAAGTTGATAGTAGTATGATATTAGACGATCAAAAGGAATTATGGATGATGTGCATTATATATTTAGAGAGCAGCAACTCAAAAATAAAGCACATAGAGTGGAAAACTTTTGATTGAATGGGTAACATAACCAAAGCAAAGAAGTGAGCAGTTTGATTAAATGCCAGATAGAAATTCTATTCAGTAATTTGATTAAATAATTTTTAATATGTAAATATCTTCAGTGCAATTACAGATATATTTTATGTGTATCAATTATAGGCCAGTGAGTTTATTCTGATAAAACAGTGACATTTAGAATTGTGAAACATTGAATTATTACTCACTGATGAGTTTGACACTGTCAGCAAATATATAAAAGAAGTGGAATCTGGTGAAAAGCATAGGTTTTTCCAAGACTATGTCCTGTTTGTGAATTATTCCCTATCTGCCAGCCCGGTGGCACTGAGGGCTAAGGTGCTGGATGCCTTACTTCACATCACGCTGGTGACCTGGGTTCAAGAACGAGCCCTGGTCATCGGAGAGTCAGCACGGTGGCGGGAGGGCAGGATTGGGCAGCCAAGAGCTAGCTCTCCTCTCCCAGGGAGGACTCTGTTACCCACCATAGTTCCACTGCCCCTGGATGGAGGCCCATGGCCAGTGCAGGCAAGCAGGCAGCAAGCAGTGGGAGAGTGTCCCAGTACCGTGGCGTGCATGTGCCTCCACACATGTGCACGGCCAGGACAGGGTGAAAAATGGGAAAAACCGGGGCATAAAAATATAAATAAAAATTATTTGCTGTCTTGGTACACATGCCTCCTGGTATGTTTCTTTTGGTTCCCCTCAGGATGGACTAACCAGGTGTCTAAGGATGAAAATCAACCAATAATGTTGATGCTATCATACAGTAAAGTAGCAGAGAAGATACGTGGGTAATCAAGAGAAACTGGCCAATTTTTAACAGTGAAGAACATTTCGCAGAAGAAACTTGGCAGTGCTCCTCGGATCACCTACAGAAGTGCTCCAGTGTTGGCAGTTATGCTAACACAGATACAGTCATTTTGTCAAGAGCTGCAGCTGAAGGCTCCATAAGGCAGTACTGCCACAACCACCTTCAAGACCAACACAGACAAGAAATGTGGGCTGTACAGTAATGAGGGGGAGGAAGAGAAGAAGGGAGGAGTAAGTCCAAATCTGAGAAACCAGTGCTGTACACCAACAGGTTCACCTTACTGCAACAAGCAGCACCCCAGTTCACCCTCACAGAGGATGATAAAACCAGCATGCCTAGTAGGCAGGCACTGCCAGAGAGTATGTCAGGGGGTTGGCCGGCCTCAAAAGGGCAAGAGCAAGACACATACAGAGTGGATATACTGTGAGGGGCACATGGAGGGATCTGGGTCTTACACCTGATGGTTAAGAGATGGTCTGCTGTTTCCCTGGAGTAATAGCCACAGACGTATAGCTACAGTGGTGGAACTCACAAGACAGGAAGAGGGAAGGCCAGATCTAATTGAGCACATTGGCATGAATGATCTGAGCAAGCACTGCATGGAACAGATGTAGTAAGACTTCCATGTTCTTGGGAAAGGTATCAAGGGAGACAGAGGGGGTGGTAACCTTCTCTAAGGTGCTACTATGGGGTATGCCGACCCAACGGTGACACCAACACAGCAACATACCTCGCTGTTGGCAAAATCGACACTTTGCCGACAGGTGGCTTTGTTGGTGTGCCCAAGACAGAGGCACACTGTCTCCTGGTCCTGCACCCTCTTCCCGAATCAACTCCAACTGGAGTTGATAATCCTAAGTATAGTGGGTTCCAGAGGCAGAGTCCCCCCACATGGGGGGTTCAGGGGCAAAGCCCCCTGATAAAAAAAACAGGACTGGGAGACATATGGGTTTATGTCTACTGCAACTTGCAGCCAACATAAATCCTGTCGCTGAGATGCCGGTCAGCCAAAGTGTTGTCAAACCAGCATCGTAGAACCCTACTATGGTGCTGCATGACTCAGAGGGAACAGTTCCATATGTTCCAGTTCAGTGCATTGCTAAAGAGTTGGTACAGGGAAGAGTGATTTCAGTTCCTTAGGCACCGGGACCCCACCTGGGGAGATTGGAGGCTGTTCAAAAGCAACAGCTTGCATCCCAATGGGGAAGGCAAGAGAACACAGGGATAAAGGTAGGAACAACATACAGCTAGTTTAAACTAGTGAGGAGGACAGTCTGTGTAACAAGGTATACAGCTGATGTCACAATAAGGGGGCTTTACTGGCCTCCCTCCATCAACCAATATAACCAAATCAAACACACTCAGGGTAAAAGGGAAAAGGAGGGGGCAGGGTTAGATGTTAGAAAATAATGTGTGCCAATGCAAGAAGTCTTGGCAACATAATGCCAGAACTACAGGCGATGGTCACAGAAGGGAGCCACAAGCTGATGGCTATCACAGAGACATGGGCAGTCTTAAACTACAGATGAGACATGACCTTACCAGATTACTCAATGTTCAGGAAGGACAGGAAAAAGTATGCGAAAGAGGGGACTGAGGAAACTGAAACAGACTTTGGAAAAACTATAAACCTGTGGGTACTAGCAGCAACAGGGAATGGGAAACAAATCAGGACTGGGATGGTCTATAAACCACCAGGTCAGGCTCAAGGGGCAGACAGGATCTGGGGGAGATGCTAAAGAAGGTAGCCAGTTTAGGTGAGGTGGTGGAAGAAGGGGGCTTTAATATGCCAGATGGACTGGAAAGTTCAAATTGTGGCAAATGCTTGGAATCGGTGCCTTGTTCCTAGTTCAGCTAGTCCAGGGCCTGACAAGGGAACGGGCTCTGCTGGATCTGCTACGGACCAACAGTGAGAGAATCCAGGAGGTAGCAGTCCTGGAACCATTTGTTTCTAGTAACTACAAAATGGTGTCACTGGAGGTCCAAATAGGGACAACCAAAAGGGGCAAACACAGAAAGGGTATGGGTCTTTAAAAAGGCAGATTGCAACAGGATGAGGGGACTGCTAGAAAGAAGCATGAAGAGTATAGGACTGGTGGAAGGGGTAGAGAAAAATGGGAAGAATTTCAAACAGCAGTGTTGAAAGCAGTAGAAAACTAAATTAATGAGAAAAAGGCAAGAGGTACACCATGGGTCATGGCTGTAGGAAAGACAGTAGTAAAAGCCAAAATGAGAGCATTCCTGAAGTATAAAAGAAGCAAAGGCAATATAAACATTTTTTCCCACAAAGCATAGTGAAAGGAGTAACAAATAATACCATTCCTTGCTTGTCTTAGGGGTTAAAGTAGCAGCTGTATTCTGCTACACTAACATGCATTCTAGATACTGCTGGTAGTGCTATGCACTTAGACAGGAAACCAGAAAAGGTGGCTGTTTTCAGGACTAAAAGTTTCATAATGTGTTTGCCATCTAAAGCCCAATATAAGTATTTTTTTTTTAAAAAGCGTAGTAAAATTAGTAACAAAAACTAACAGTTCTTTACAGATGTTTTCTGCTATATTAAACTACGTCTGAGACAGTGCTTATCAGATAGTGCCATACAAGGTTAAAAAAAAAACAGTGTAAATCTTTTTAGGAGATTCCTTGCTGGTAAAGGGTGACATTTATGAGGCAGGAATCTTTCTTGAAAGAGAATATCTGCCCAACTGAAGCTAGTAGCAAGAAAATGTTTAACTGCTAAATATTTAAATGTGAAAGTTCTTGCATTTTGCAGGGGTAAACTAATCTCCAGTTTAATAGGTAAACAGTATTTAACAAGCTGTTTCAGTTTCCATTGCTGTAATGTTGAGGAGGAAGGGATCAGACAGGATAAGAGCACATGATGAGATCAGCTGTGCTTGCTGAAAGAGCTGATTTATAAATGTGTCTGTCACCACGTTATTTTGAAGTCGATGCATTTTCATGCCTGAACAGTGTCACGATCAGTTTTGCTGATAATTAGTCAAGCTCCTTGTAGAGTCTCCTGCATTGGACCACCGTGACACACCTCTCAAAACTCTGTACATAGTAAAATGTTTGACTTGCACTAGTGCGCACAGTGAACATAAAAAGGGATGCAAGCAAGAAATATTGTGCCCTTAGGCCAGCCCAGTGGTGCTGAGGGTTGAGGTGCTGGACTCCACACCTCACACCATGCCAGTGACCCAGGTTTGGGAATGGACTTGGGTCATCGGGAGTCAGCAGGGGAGGGAGAGGATCAGGCATCCGGAGGACTGCTCTCCCCTCCCAGGGTGGGTTCCAGGGTATGCCCTGCTCCACTGCAGCTCCTGGTAGAGATCAGGGGCCCTACAGGCAGCAGGGCTTGATGCTACATTGGGGGAAGAGTGGCGGCGGCCGGCTGCATGTAGGTGCGCTGCCGGTATTGCGTGTCCATGCTCCGGGGGGGGCAGTATGGAAAAAAACAGGTGGCCTTGCGAAGGTTAAGGGGGCCCAGAGACCTGCCCATATCCTGACACCGGACCTGCTTCCCTGGGCTCCAGCTCTACCAGCTCTCATGGCTGTCCCTCTAATCACAGATAGGCCGCCATGGGCGGGTGGGCCCTCCCCCGGGGGGGGTGATCCAGGGGGGCTGGTCAAGCCATGGGACCAAGTGGAGAGACGGCCTGGTAGGAGCCCAGTAGAAGAGGTTTCAGGCAGAGAGTAGATGCAGAAGTTGAGTGGTACCCTGGAGAGATGCCCTAGGTCCCAGTGAATAAAAGAAAGTAAAAACAAAAAAAGAAATACTGTGTCCCTAACGGAATTAAGTCTTTGACAGCTGCATCAGTACTCTTGTGTCATAAAAACCGCAACCTGCATCCACAGTGGTGGGGCCCCATTCTTAAAGCTCCCAGTGCAGGGCAAGGGGCTTGTGCCACAAGGAATCATGCAAAGTGCCCCTTGCGCCATAAGATGCATCAATAGCGATTCTCATAGGCAGCCTGCATTGCCCGCAGGCTGCCTGCACCAAATGGAGCTTGTGCCACCTGTGCACTACAAAATGGGCTGTAACAAGGAGCTAGGGGCTTTTGGCAGATGCAGGCTGCCAAAGCTCCTCAATCGGGTTTCATAAAACTCATCCAGAGGGCGAATTTCAAAGTACCATTAGACCAGCAGGGCTGATCTAAGGGTATTAGAATTTCACCCTCTGGGTGAGTTGAGCACTTTTTGGCAATATACTGCGATCCCCACCCCAGCCCTGATCCCCACTTATATGATAAGAAATATCCCTGGTGGTCTAGTGGGCCCCCCAAGCCCCGATTTCCTATTATAATAATATATTGGTCCCCCCCAGCCCTGATCTCCCGTTACAATAACACAGTGGTCCCCCAAGCCCAGATCTTCCGTTACTATATTTAATAAAATCCCTGGTAGTCTAGCGGACCACCCAAGCCCCGATCCACTGTTAAATGATATCTGAAAATTCCTGGTGGTCTAGTGGACCCCCCACCCCACAGTGCCCTACCACCCCACCCCCAACCCAGCCAGCGACTGGCAAAGCCCACCACTCTTCACCATGGCCAGCAGCAGACTAAGCTCTGAATGGGCACATACTGTATATAGTATGTGCTCAATGATTGACAGCTGCTGTCACTCACTGAGCGCGTACTATATACAGTACATACTCATTCAGAGCTCAGTTGGTGGCAGGCTGTGGTGGTGAGTGATGGGCAGTGCCAGTCGCCGGCTCGGTCATAGGTTGGGGGAGGCAGGGTGGTAGGGCACTGTGGGGCTGGGGGTCCACTAGATCACCAGGAATTTTCAGATATCATAAAAAGGTGGTTCGGGGCTCAGTCGGTCTGCTAGACCACCAGGGATTTCATTAAATACAGTATAATAATAGGAGATAGGGGCTTGGGGGAACCACTATATTATTATAACGGGAGATCAGGGCTTGGGGGCGGGACCACGATATTATTATAATGGGAGATTGGGGTTTGGGGGTGGAACCACTACATTATTATAATAGGAGATCAGGGCTTGGAGGGGCATTATATTATTATATATATTATTTTCTAGTTTTTTTTTTTTTATTTTTCATCTTTATCCTCCTTTTTCCTACCCCCGGTGCCCCCTCCTTCCATCCGCTCATGTCCCCCGACACCCACCTTAGGGATCTTCCCCTAGAGTGCCCTTCCTCCTCTCCCTGGCACATTGGGGTCTGTCCTTGTAGGTGGTCCGGGTAGACTTAGGGCGACTTCATCTAGGGCAGCCGAGATGTTTTTTCGGTTTTTTCCCTTACGCCCACGCCCCTGGGCGCTGTGCGCTGGGACGTATGTCCCGAGTGGCTACGCGCGACGACGCCAGCCCTCATGCGCCGCGATTGCCCCTCCCTGCCCGATAAGCGAGCCTCCATCCTTCCTACTGTCGGTGCTTCCACCGGCTATGGAAGGATGCAGAACGTAGAGATAGTTCTTGGTCACCCACCCTGAGGAGGAGAGCATCCGTTGGGACGCTGATCCTCCTCCCCACCGAATCCCGGCTGCCCGAGTCCGTTTCGAACCCGGGCCGCCGGCGTAGCACGAGGTGTGGCGTCTAGCGCCTCAACCCTCAGCGCCACCGGGCCGGCTTTATTTTCTAGTTTTAAATATTTTTTGTGTACAGTTTGTGGACTGAGAAGGAGGGTATTGTCTACAGGAAGGTGAGGGAAATGCGTCTTTTATGTTAGCTGGGAACAGTATAGTCAGCATATTTGTTTTGTGATGAATCATATCTTGTGTAGGTTTCATTTTGTTTATATACAGTAGATAGGCGGTTTGCTTGAGATTTTTGTGAGGTTGTCCTTGTCACCAGGATTAGCTGGCTTGTTGCTGGGTGGTGGCATGTTGTTGAGGTGATACTGAGACTTTATTACTGTTTCTTGGGATTTCTGGGCTGGTGATTTAAAAGGGGTTTATTAAAAATATTTGCTTTTAGCTGGAATCAGGTGGTTGCTAAGAAACAGCTTCCTAGGCACAGTGTTCTAGTTTTGATAGAACACTGAAAGCAGCATCCTACTGAGTTTTAGAAAATGGGCTTTTTATTACCTGGCATCTGATTGGCTGGCACCCTTGCCTGGAGGTACATTAACTTTCAATAGATGGCCAGGAAATAAAAGGTACCAACCCCAGTGCCTTTTCACCTACTTATGTACCCTTGTGCCCACCCTGCTCCCTCATTGGCCTAAAGCACCTCAGTGAATTTGAAATCCCTGCCATTTTTTTTCTCTTCCTTAGCGAGAGGCAGAGCTCCTCACCTGACACTACACTTGTTTTGTAATCCATTTATAGATAAACATACATTTTTGCAACCTTTCCCCCACATTGCCAGTCTCTCGCAAAAGGAAATCATAATATAAGCACTATTGCAGTTAAGAAGCTTTCCTGCTTACCCCCTGGCCACAGTACTTCCCTGCAACCTGCTTCACAAAACAGTTACTTCACACAATTCGGAAACACACCTCAGGGATCTGATCAGCACCCATGCCACTTCTAATTTGCTTAAAACGCACACACACATCAAATGAGAGAGAACCAGTCATCACATAATCAGTGTTCTTTATTTTTTGAAAGTCAGCAGTTGGACGGCAAACAGTCTGCCACTGCTATGCCGTTATCAGCCCTGCTGTAACACTGAAGCATTCACTACACTCTGCTGTCCCTCCTGAGTAAATACCTCAAAAATGCAAGTATTGGTTCCAGTGCTGCAACTCTTTACAGACTCTGTGCTGGTGATGTAAAATAAAACCTGCCAGTAGGATTTTCTTCAAAGCAGCCTCTCCTGCTCTCCCGGTGTCCTCGCAGTTACCACTGACAGCGCTTCAGTGACCGGCCCATTAACATTCTTTTCCTTGAATCCCCAGCTTTAACATCTTCTCAAAACTACTCTCAAGGTCTACTCTCAAAACAAAGCCACGATAACGAAAAGGGAGGGAGTGATCTTCCAGGTGCCACCGACACTGTGCCAGAAGATTGACTGTGCCGGGGTTGCATTTCACACAGGCAGCATGGGCAGGGAGAGAAAGGGAACAAACACAGAAACCTCCAAATGAAAACTATAATAGGAAAAAAATAAAATAAAAACAAAAACAGGCTGTTACAGTTAAGTGAATGAAAGTGTGTGTCTGTGTGTGCGTGGGGGGGGAGTGACAGGTAACCATGATAACCAGCTAAAAAAACTGAAACTATAAAGGCTTCATTAGGACAAACATACAGTAGGTTAAAAAAAAACCAGCAATCGAATGCAGGCGAAGGAACTATTTTATTACAAAATAACTCAAGCAACTAACTGTTTTATCATTTAAACATAAAAATATTTTTTTACAAACATAAAATACAGTTGCCCATTTTCTAACTGCAATAATACCTTCCAGGGTGGGCGGTATTGGGCAATACTGGACCTTCCAGGGGCTATAAGGCCCTCCTTCTGCGGCGTCAGGCCTCATTACACTCCTGGGCGGTCCGGTATTACCCAATACCGCCCACACTGTCGAGTATTGTTGTTTACCTAGAGTTTTGAGATTGTTGTTACATTTTGATGTTAAAGTGAAATAGAAATATATATATTTTTGAATTTAATAGTTATGTACAACTGGAGGCTAGGAGAAGCTGGGCTTGGAGGAAGTGGGGCAATAGGTACATGTATGGGAAGCGTGAGAGTGGTAAACTGCAATAGCTGTGGGGCTGCAGTCTTTCTGGGGGTGTTGTGGAGTAAAGGGATATGTCCTGTGTGTAAGAGCCTGAAGCAGCTCAGGGTTGAAATAAGGCTGCTCAGATGGGAGCTAGGGAAGATGGTGTGGGAAGTCAGAGGAGCAGAGCAGTGGAGGGAAAGGCACAGGGGTGATGCTCAGGGGAGTGATGGCATCAGGCAGGGAATGGGAGTGGGAAGGAGCACTCAGTGTATGGGAGTATCTCTTCCTCAGAGGAATAGGGAGCCCAGGGTGGAGGAATGGCAAGTGGTAAGGGGAAGGGATGGGAATGCGAGAGTAGCATCGGGTTGGGAAATTTTAAAGGGGTGCTTTTATTAAATATATTTGCACCACTGTCTCGAAGGAGGGAGAGGGCAGCGGAGGTGAAGTAGGAGGTCAGATGAGCCAGGGCTTAGTGTAGGAGTACAAGGGACGGGGAAGGGAACTAATCAGGGTGGGCAGGGAAGAAGAGGCAGGCAAAATGGAGTGGAGGATGGGGGGAGGGAGAGAAAAGGAAAGAAAAGGAAGAGGGGAGGGAAAACTGAATGCAGATACAGATAGAAAGGGAGGGAGAGGGAGATGGAAAAACAGTTAAGGGGATAAATTGTGGATGTGGAGATAAGTTAACCAGGGTGCAGAGGAAGTAGTTAGGTGGGGAGGCCGCTAGTACTGAAGGCAAGAAAGGAAGGAGGGGGAGCACGGGTGCTATGGATGGAAGGGTGGCAATCACAGGGGACTCCATAATTCGGGGTATTCACTGGGAAAGGAAAGAGGAACCAAATGCAAGCAGGAGGGCAGTTTGTATGACAGGGATAACAGAGGGGAAGGTGGGCCCAAGTGTAACCCCCCTGCAAATGGGGGTTCCCAAAAGTTTTCCAGGAGCTTGCCTGAATGCTCCAAGTCTGGGCGGTGTTCGGCGTCTGAGCTGTTTAAATGTGGTTCCAAGTGAGTGCTATTTGAGCCTTCGCGTACTGTCTCATTAAGAGCTGTCTACTTGCAGACTTAATTAATTTGTGTGGAGGGGGGATTGTGTACTTAATGCTCGAATCCCGCCCGAGCTGTGGAGAAATCACTCCGTTTCTGCAGTCGCTAAGAGCGCAGAGGGAGCCTAAATGAAAGATGTAACTGTTTGCCTGAAACCAGTTAGAGTGTTAAGTAAAATGCAGTTTGTCTAACCTGCCTTTATTGCAGCTGGGACTCTCTGTGTGTGTGTTACCCCTCCATTTTGGACCTAAACTGCTGTGCTGGGCCACTTGGGTTAAGGGTTTCCTAAAATGGAGCCTGTGGACGAATCAGAACTTGGACTCTTAATTTTGAGCCAGCCACAAGGGGAATGTTGGGCAGTGACTCTGGGAAATGTCGTTTTGACCTTGGCACCTTTTTCTACCAACAGAGGGAGCATTATTGTGAGTGACAACTGAATCAGCCAACAGAATAGTGTGGAGCTAAAGGAAATGCCCTGCTCTGTGACTGGAAAGATCAGATCAGTTGTGGCTGTGAAGAGAGAAGGAGCTGTGTGCTTCTGCGGTGCGTAGTTTTATGTGGGAAGCGTGTGTGAGGCCCTAAGTTTCAGTCTGCAGTCTTTGTGAGTGTCAGTTTGGACTGAATCCGAGCTGTGAGGAGAAAGAAGCACCAGAAGTGTGGAAACCAGGCTCACCCTGTAGAAGATGGGAGAAATTGCTGAATCGCGCTCAGTCTGTCAGGAACTGAAGCTGCTGTGTGTGCTCCCGGGTATCTTACAGTAATTGCGATCAGGATCGAGGAGCAGCCTGCCTGGTATAGTACTTTCCTTTTACATATGAATGTGCGTAGTGCTCGTGGGGAATCGCTATTTCCAATCCACTGTGCTGTGTGCTGTGCGTTGAAGCTGGAAGCAAACCCCAGCTTGTCTCAAACTAAATCCATTTGCTATAAACTGCAGTGGGGTCCAGTCACAAGGACCTTGTCTCCATGCCCTGCTGTTTCTGACAATCCAGAAGAATATCCACCATCCGGTTCTCAGCTTGGGTATTGTGAGTACAAGTCAGGGTATTCCCCTGCAGCCTGCTTTCGATCGTAAGTGTGTCATCTAATTCTTGTTGTTTCTTTGCTTCATGGACTGAGCCATCAGGATCCGGATTACAATTAGGTGTTGTGCATATATTTTCTTCTACAGAGCCCTATCCATCTGCACCTGCTGGACAACGGACCTGGCTAGCCCCCCCCCCCCAACCTGGGTACCCAGAGTGTGACTTTTCAGAACCTGTATGTATACACAGTACTGTGATTTAATGCCACTAATTAACCTGATTTCCCCCTCCCGTGTTACTGTCTCCTAAATAAATCAGATTTGTTATTGTTTAACTTTAAACTGTCTGAAGAGTCAGTATCTTCATGCCAAGCACTGTATTGGTTTGTGCATGCTGCTTAACCTTATTTTTCAGGGGGTCCTCAGAGACAAACCTGTGACTCAGTCTCGAGGGTAAGTGGTACCTTATGAATGAACAGTGTGTACATGTGGGGTATTGGTACTGTAACTCCTGTGCATTGTGTGGGCCATTAGAGGGATTAGAAGGGGGTCTCAGTGTCCCAGAAGGCTGTGACCAAACTAGACCAACCATTACAAATCCTGACTTCTGGGTTGAGGCACCCGCCATAGAACCTAGGCCCCTCAACCTGTCAGTAGTCAAGCAGGCAGGGGTAGTAGCCCTTGGGATAGCACCACTTGGGGGTTACATCTTGGAAGCTCACCGCTGGGATTTTGTGTCCTCTACTGACCACATTTACGAACCACTGTTAAAAAAATAAATAAAAAATGGGTACCCCGACAGAAGTGGCTGTGCACCAGTTGGTGGAGTGGTGTACTGGGGACGAGATCAACCCCCAAAATGCTATGCTTATCCTGGATAGCCCCCTGGGTATCAATATGGACACTGTACAGGGAGTACTTTCCCAGATGGAAGGTTTACAAAACCCTGTGGTTGTGGGTCGACATGCTGATCTCCTCACCCACACTTTCATGGCCCTAGTAGAGTATAAGGACCCCATAGATAGCTCCAAGGTGCCACAGACTATTACCCCAGAGGGAGCCCTCACTGCCTGGAGAGTGATAATTAAGGACAGTAGAGACGGGGGAATGAGCCCACCCCCACTATCTGAAACTTTTGAGAAGAAATTTGCTAAATTGTTGCTGGAGGAAGGGAAAACCGTGGAGGACTTGAAGAAACTATTCTTGCCACCTGGGGGTGTTCCTCCCCCAACACCCTCTCCCACTCCAGTACCTGTTATGGTGGCTGAACCAATGCAGGCTTCTATTTCTGCACCTGCCATTAGTCACGACTCTAACTGAAGGTTGAGAATCTTCTCTGGCACCCTCTCCACCCCACAGGGGGAGGATGACTGGGACACCTGGATAGATTGCGTTGCCCCCCGATACCTAAATGGCAGTGTGTGGAGACTGAGAAACAAAAAAGAATCATAGAAAGTCTGAGGGGTCCTGCCCTAGAGGCCATTACATTTTTGACGTCCACAAATCCTGAGGCATCTGCCCAAAAGTACCTATCTGCACTTGAAGGCAATTTTGGGAGCATTGAGTCAGGGGAGAGTTTGATGTAGAAATTTCAAGGTACAAAACAGTGGCCAGGGGAAAGTTTTTCTGCATATGTTACTCATCTGGAAAGAGCACTGCAGAAGGCTTACCGAAAAGTTGGGGCAGCCACCAGTGACTTAAACCGTGTAAGGTTGGAGCACCTACTACAGCATGCAAAACATTTTAAATTGCACTCCATCAATTAAGGCTCCCAGACAGAAGGGGTAACCCACCAGACTATTGTGACTTAATAAAAGAACTTCGGGAGGTTGAAGATGAGGAGGGGGATTCTAATTCTGGGGTGAGTGCAGCCAAAGTGATCACAGCATCGAAAGGTCCTTGTGAAGTGGGGACCAATGAGGGTGTGCCACCATGGGCTGAACTGCTGAGAGAGATCAGGGAATTCAAAAACAGTCTCTTTATGAAGGCTGCGCCTGCAAGTACAGGCCCCGACCTATATCCGACTACCTCTGCTATGGGGGTGGGGGTACCCACCCAGGCATCTCCTGCTGACAATAGCTCAATACTCTATGTCTTGACCATGAAAGTGGGGAAATTGATGAGATGCCTCCAAATGCTTATCACGACGCAGACAGAAATGGCACCAAGGTGTCCAGTTAGTAGTACCCCTGTCCTGGCTCCCAGTGTGATGCCTCGGCCAGCAAAAACTCCAGAAAGTATGTTTTGCTATAATTGTGGGAAGGATGGACACATGAAGAGAGAATGCTGGCCCCCAAAAGACACATACAAAGTTGTATATAGACTACAAGGAGAGCTTTGGAGAACAAATCAGTGGTTAAGAGGTGCATGAAATGATCCCAGTGAGGGTCTCAAAAATGCTAACTCACGTCCCTTTGTGGCAAGGTCAGTTGCCCAGGCCCCCGCTACCGCCTCTTCAGACTGGTCCAGAATAGTGAGTCCCTCCATGAACACCAATGTAAAGGTGAATGGAGTGCCTAAAAGAGCTGTATTAGACAGTGGCTCCCAAGTGACAATTATGTTCCAGGATTTGTATCAGAAGCACTTGTTAGACATAGCCTTACAACTATTGGAAGGACTGCATGTATGGGGGTTAAGTGAGAAGGCCCACCCCTACTCCAGGTATATCCGAATTTGGCTGTCTTTCCCCACCTCCATGGCTGGAGTGGCAGAGCAAGTAGAGACCCTAGCCTTAGTGTGTCCCCCTACTGGACTGCATGATGGGGTTCTGCTACTAATTGGGACAAATGCGCATATGTTTGGATGGTTGGTGCAGTTGTGTTATGAGAAACAGGGGTCACAGACTGGTAGAGCTTTAAGAATTCCGGCCTTGATCAGGAAGGCCTATGATGCCCAGAGAGATGCTGACAAAGTGGAACCAGAGGAACCAGTTGGAATTGTCTAGAAAAAGGATCCTGAGTCTCTGATCCTGGCGCCAAAGGCCCAGTGTACTTTACAGGGAGCGGTCCGTATCAGAAAGGATGTCAAGAATAAAATCCTCATGCTGAATGCTTCAGGCGATGGGAAATTGCCAGAAGGACTGCTGGTCAAGCCAAGTATTTTGCCTGCCAGAGCCCATGCTTATGCCAGACGGGTAATGGTCCAAGTTCATAATGTGTCTGATAGAGAGATTCGAGTAAATAGAGGTTGCACCCTGGCTAATGTGCATTGTGCGGATACTGCAGTGTTGCCTAATAACAAGCATTCAGGGGAGAATGACAGAGTGATGCCCGACTTGTTTGATTTTGGTGACTCCCCGTTGCCAGAAGAATGGAAGATGAGAATCAGTTGAAAGCTTGCCCAAAGAGACCAGGTGTTTTCTTTCAAAGAATAGGACGTAGGATGTGTGCAAGGAGCTGAGTACCACATCCGGCTGCATGATGAAAGGCCATTTCTTGAAAGGTCTCGACGCCTGGCACCTGCTGACTTAGATGATGTGAGATGGCATCTGCAAGAGATGCTTGCTGCTGGTGTAATACAAGAATCCAGAAGCCCATATGCTTCACCTATTGTGGTAGTGAGAAAAAAGAATGGGACAGTAAGGATGTGCATGGATTATCGCACCTTGAACCGGCGGACTATCCCTGATCAGTATACAATGCCCCGCATCCAGGATGCTTTAGACTGCCTGAATGGTAGAAAGTGGTTCCCCATGCTGGATCTTTGCAGTGGGTACTACCAGATCCCGATGGCCCCGGAAGACCGGGAGAAGACAGCCTTTATTATGAATTCATGAGGATGTCTCAAGGGATTTCAGCTGCCCTAGCCACTTTTCAACAACTAATGGAGCGTGCAGTGGGGGAAATGCACTTATCAGAGTGCCTGGTGTACCTGGATGATGTTATTGTGTTTGGCAGCTCACTGGAGGAACATGAGAGCAGATTGTTCAAGGTGTTGGACCAAGTAGAAGACTTTGACCTAAAACTATCCATCGATAAATGTCAATTCTTCCAAACATCTGTAAAGTATGTGGGACACATAGTCTCCACCGAGGTAATAGAGACCGACCCAAGTAAAGTTGAGGCCTTGACCACCTGGCCACAGCCCCACAATCGAAAAGAACTGCAAAGATTCCTGGGATTCTGTGGCTACTATCGCGGTTTCATCAAGGACTATTCAAGAGTGATCCATCCTTTACTTAATCTTACTCAAGGTTACCCTCCTACCCACAAAAAATACAAGAGGTCGGTTTCTTCTGAGCCTGAGAGAGTGTATTTCCATCCCAACAAAGTATTTGGAGCCAGATGGACACCTGAGTGTGAAGCTGTTTTTCATGAGATTATATATCAACTTACCCACGCTCCTGTCCTTGCCTATGCAGATCCAGTGAAGCCCTATGTCTTGCACACTGATGCTAGCCTGCAAGACTTGGGGGCTGTATTGTACCAAGAGCATGAGAATAGCCTGAGACCAGTGGCCTTTGCCAGTAGAAGCCTGACCCCATCTGAAAAGAACTATCCTGTACACAAGTTAGAGTTCCTAGCTTTGAAGTGGGCTATTGTTGACCAGTTCCACGAGTACTTGTATGGGGCTAAGATACTAGTAAAAACTGACAATAATCCTTTGACCTATGTGCAGACTTCAGATAAGTTGGATGCCACTGGCCATAGGTGGCTTTCTGCATTATCTAGATACGACTATGCTGTTGAATACAGAGCAGGCCTGAAGCTCTGAACCACATAGATGCTGATGCTCTCTCCTGGAGGCCTGCTCCCCGGAATGACTGTGTCAGACTGTCAGAACCTGATATTCGAGAACTCTGCCAGAAGTTTGACAAGGAGGAACAAATGTCCATGGATGCAGTGGACTGTATGGTGGATTGTTTGGAACCCTCTGAGAATTGCATACCTGCTGCTTATTATCACTTTTCTGCAATAGACATTGGTGCACTGCCTCAGCTGGACAATGACAGTATTCAGCAGGCTCAATCCTGAGATCCCATGATCAAATCAGCTTTAGAAGCCCTCTATGCAGGGAAAGATGTGTCCAAATTACGCTCCACTGATTTGAGAACTGCATTGTTATACAAGGAAGGTCCTAAGTTGAAACTGATCAATAGACTTTTATACAGAGATACAGTAGACAGAGGGGGACAAGTAGACAAGCAACAACTAGTGCTGCCCACTGCCTTTCAAGACTCAGTACTGAGGTCCTTACACAACCACATGGGGCACCTTGGTATAGACAGAACACTTGACTTGGTGAGATCCAGATTCTATTGGCCTAAGATGGGGGCTGATGTTGAGCAACACATTTGAACTTGTAGTCGCTGCTTACAGAGGAAAGCTTTGCCCCAGAGGGCTGCCCCCCCCCCCTTGTTAACATCACCATAAGTGTACCAGTGGAGCTGGTTAGTATTGATTTTCTGAGTTTGGAGTCAGATCAAAGAAATATTAGTAATGTGCTGGTGGTCACTGACCATTTTACGAGATATGCCCAAGCTTTCCCCACCAAGGACCAGAAGGCATCCACTGTGGCAAAAGAACTTGCAGAAAACTTTTTTGTTCACTATGGGGCTCCACAAAGAATCCATTCTGATCAAGGGAGAGACTTTGAGAGTCATCTAATCAAAGAGATGCTTTCTCTGTGGGAAGTGCGAAAGTCCAGAACCACCACTTAGCACCCCTAGGAGGACCCACAGCCTGAACGTTTCAACCACACTTTGCTAGATATGCTAGGCACCCTCCACCCAAAGGACAAGCCTAGATGGAGCCAACAAATTAGCACCCTGGTACATGCCTACAGCTGCACCAAAAGTGATTCCACTGGGTTTTCCCCCTACCGCCTGATGTTTGGAAGAGAAGCGTGACTGCCAGTAGATGTGTGTTTTGGAGTCTCTCCTGACATGGTTCAAGCTGACAACTATGTACAGTATGTGCAAAAGTTAAAGGCCCAGCTAAATCATGCGTACCAACTGGCTCAAACCATGGCTGCCAAAAGAAATCTGGCCAACAAAGAAAGGTATGATAAAAAGGTGAAAGCACGGGAACTCCAGGAGGGAGATCGGGTATTGCTAAAAAATCTGGGACTGCATGGCAAACATAAGATTGCTGACAGATGGCACCATCTCCCTCACATTTTAGTGGGCAAACTAGATGATCTGCCTGTGTGCAAAGTAAGACCTGAGAATAATTTGAAAGATGTTAAAACAATGCATAGAAATCATTTACTGTCCATTGGACAAATCTTGATTGAGTCTGAGCCCCCAGAAAATGCCCCATCTGAATCAGTGACTAGAGCTGCTGCTATGAAAAAATCAAGAAAATCTGCACCTACAGAAGCTGAGTTAAAGTGTTCCCCTCCACAAGTCCCAGTTGAACATGACTGTCAGTCCACATCAGAGGAAAGTGAGTATGGCTTTGAATACTACCCTACTTACGAATTGAGTTAATTGTTTCGGGACAATCCCCTAGTCAATCCTGAAGATGAAGCTGGGCCTTCTGGACTGTCTAAGCCCCCAGCTTTGTTCCTGGAGCCAATGCTCCCAGAAAGTGAAGTGCAAAGCATCAAGTCAGATGATATGAAATCATTGTGTATGGTTGAACTGTTTGAGCTTGCAGAGGAGGAAAATGATGGACTGGAACAGATTGGTGATATACCAGAAAAAGAAGAGTATTCTGAGTGCCCTGATGGTCTACTGCCAGTGTCTGAAAGCTCTTCATGTGAGCCAAGTGTTGTGGACTCAGAGATTGTAACTCCTGGAGCTGAAAGTGCCCCAAGTTCTAGCCTCTCTACCCCAATGAAGACTCCCCTGACAAGTGAGGACAATGCTGAAAATGAGGCTCAGAGTGCAGAGAGTGCAACAGTTCTCCCTAGAAAGACTGGTCCAGCTGTAAAGCCTGTGGTGCACCTCAGTTATGATTCCCTTGGGAGGCCTGTGGACTTGCCTCTCAATGTTGTCCATAAAGGAGTGTATGTGTCCCCAAACTGAACATCAGTGCTAACTCCAAGTTAATTGTGTTGCCCTCTAGGTATGGTGCCCCTGCCCCATCCAGCCCCAAGGTAGCTGATAGGGAAGGGCCCCCTCTCTTCAGGTTTCAAGTACAGGAGGTAATAACCTGAGTTATGGTACAATGTGTATATAATACTTTGTAAAAAGTGATGTACTGAAAAGTTTCAGAAATGTGTTGCTGGTAAGGTGATATGTTGACTGATAATTACATGTATAAGCCATACTGTGATATTGATGTAAATGTGCATGGTTGTGTTGAAATTTATGGGGATACTTACTTGACGCGGATGCCAAGTTTTTCCAGGCCAGGAAGGGTGTAACACCCCTGCAAATGGGGGTTCCCAAAAGTCTTCCAGGAGCTTGCCTGAATGCTCCAAGTCTGGGCGGTGTTCAGCATCTGAGCTTTTTAAATGTGGTTCTAAGTGAGTGCTATTTGAGCCTCCGTGTACTGTCTCTTTAGAGCTGTCTGCTTGCAGACTTAATTAGTTTGTGTGGGGGGACTGTGTATTTAATGCTCGAATCCCACCCGAGCTGCGGAGAAATCGCTCTGTTTCTGCAGTTGCTAAGAGCGCAGAGGGAGCCTAAATGAAAGATGTAACTGTTTGCCTGAAACCAGTTAGAGTGTTAAGTAAAATGCAGTTTGTCTAACCTGCCTTTATTGCAACTGGGACTCTGTGTGTGTTACCCCTCCATTTTGGACCTAAACTGCTGTGCCACTTTGGGTTAAGGGTTCCCTTAAATGGAGCCTGTGGATGAATCAGAACTTGACTCTTAATTTTGAGCCAGCCACAAAGGGATTGTATAGGCAGTGACTCTAGGAAATGTAGTTTTGACCTTGTGCCTTTTTTCACCAACAGAGGGAGTCTTATTGTAAGTGACAGCTGAATCAGCCAACAGAAAGTAGTGGAGCTTAAATTAAATGCCCTGCTCTGTGTTGGAAGAATCAGATCAGTTGTGGCAGTGAAGACAGAAAGGAGCTGTGTGCGTCTCTGTGTGGTGTGTAGTTCCATGAGGAAGCACGGTGAGGGCCCTCTGAGTTTCAGTCTGCAGTCTTTAGAGTGCCAGTTTGGACTGAATCTGAGTTGTGGAGAGAAAGAAGCACCAGAAGTGTGGAAACCAGGGCTCACCCTGCAGTAGACTGGAGAAACTGCTGAATGGCACTGGTCTGTCAGGAACTGAAGCTGCTGTGTGTGCTTCCAGGTATTTTGCAGTAATTGCAATCGGATCAAGGAGCAGCCTGCCTGGTATAGTACTTTCCTTTTACATATGAATGTCAGAGTGTGCTTGGGGGAATCGCTATATCCAATCCCTGTGCTGTGCGTGTGTTGAAGGTTAAAGCAAACCCCAGCTTGTCTCAACTAAACTGCTTACATAAACTGCAAAGCGTGTCCAGTCACAAGGATCTTGTCTCCATGCCCTGCTGTTTCTGACAATCCAGAAGAACATCCACCATCCAGTCCTCAGCTTGGGTATTGTGAGTACAAATCAGGGTATTCCCCTGCAGCCTGTTTTCAATCACACGTGTGTCATCTAATTCTTGTTGTTTCTTTGCTTCATGGACTCAGTCATCAGGCTCCAGATTACAATTAGGTGGTGTGCATATATTTTCTTCTACAGAGCCCTATCCATCTGCACCTGCCAGCCAACCCCAGGCAACGGAACTGGCTAGCCTTCCCCCCAACCTGGGTACCCAGAGTGTGACTTTTCAGACCCTGTATGTGTGCACAGTACTGTCATTCAATGCCACTAATTAACCTGATTTCCCCCTCCCGTGTTTCTGTTCCCTAAATAAATCAGATTTGTTGTTGTTAAACTTTAAACTGTCTGAAGTGTCAGTACCTTCATGCCAAGCACTGTATTGGTTTGTGTATGCTGTTTAACCTTATTTTTCAGGGGATCCTCAGAGACGAACCTGCGAATCAGTCTTGAGGGTAAGTAGTACCTTATGAATCAACAGTGTGTACATGTGGGGTATTGGTACTGTAACTCCTGTGCATCGTGTGGGCCATTAGAGGGATTAGAAGGGGGTCTCAGTGTTCCAGAGGGCAGTGACCAAACTAGACCAACCATTACAAACCCTGACCTCTGGGTGGAGGCACCCGCCATAGAACCTAGGCCCCTCAACCTGTCAGTAGTCAAGCAGGCAGGGGGAGTAGCCCTTGGGATAGCCCTACCTGGGGGTTACACAAGAATAATGCAAATAGTAAGGGAGGTTGGAGGAAAACCTGATTTAGTTATACATTTTGGAACCAATGACCTAGCTGGGAAGGCGGTTGAGGTAGTGCAAAGTAGGTGCGGGGAGTTAGGGAAGATCTGCAGGGAGGAAGGAAGTTCGCTGGCCTTCTCAGAATTGATACCAGTGCCAAGGGTCAGTGCTGCCAGGAAAAGGAGAATAAAGGATTTTAATGACTAGCAGAGAAAATGGTGCAGGGAGGAGATGTTTATCTGCATTGAGGACTGGGAGGAGACCTGGTCAAACAAAGCCAGGGCCCCATGTTTACTGCGGCAAAGTGGACCTACATGCTGTGGCAGGACCTCATACTTTCCACGGCAGAACAACTGCTGATTCTGCAGTTATTCTGCGGCAGATAAATTGTGGAGGTGGAGGCATTATGGGTTCAGCTAAGGTCCAATAGAAGGAGAAAGGTGAGGTTGGGGCGGTTACAGACCACCCAATCAACATGAGGAGAGGGACAGGGAACTGAGCTCACAAATATTGGAAGCAGCAGGGAAAGGAGAGGTGGTAATTGTGGGGGACTTCAACCTGCCCAAGGTGGACTGGCGCATACCCTCCACAACATGTGCTAGGAGTCAGTTGATCCTGGAAGGACTGCAGAGTGGGTTTCTGACTCAGAGCATCACTGAACCAACAAGAGCTGAGGCAGTTCTTGATCTGGTGCTCACAAATGGTGAGCATGTACAGGAAATAATGGTCAGGGAACCACTGGGTGGAAGTGACCATTCCACAGTGTGGTTCCAGTTGGATATGAGCAGGGAAAGCATCCCGACTAAGACCAAAATCTTTGATTTCAGGAGGGTGGACTTCAGGAAAATGGGCAAAGTGCTAAGGAGCCATCTGGCAGGCATCAGACCAGATATGGGGGTGGACCAAAGGTAGTCCATCATCAAGGAAGGAATACTGGTTGCCACAGATGAGTGCGTTTGGCTCAGGGGGAAGAACACAAGCACCAAAGCGCCCAGCTGGTTCAGTTCTGGGGTTGCTCAGGCAGTAAGGGAAAAGAAGCTGGCCCATAGAAAATTAAGCAAGACCAAGAGAGAGCTGGATAGGGAAAATTACTTAAGGTAGGCTAGTGAGGTAAGTAAGGAAGTCCGGCGAGCAAAGGCGCAGAAGGAGCTGAAGATAGCTGAAGGAATTAAGAAGGGGGAGACGGCTTTCATTTGCTATATAGGTGAGAAAAGGAACAAGAAGGAAGGGATTGTTAGACTTAAGAAAGGGGTGGAGTGGGTGGAGGATAATTGGGGAAAAGCAGAGATACTAAATGAATACTTTTGTTCCATCTTCACCAGGGAGAAGGACGGACCAGAGCCTTCAGGAGGGAAAACAGGAGCAGGGGAGGAGGGGAACACAGATGTAATGGTAGAAGAGGATAGAGTGAGGGAGGGGCTGCTGGCATTGAAGGTGGATAAATCACCAGGCCCGGACAAAGTACATCCAATGGTACTAAAGGAATTGCCTGAGGAGCTGGAAGGGCCACTGGCAGACCTATTTAATAGTTCACTAGAGTCAGGCATGGTACCACAGGACTGGACATGTAGTGCCCCTCCATAAAACCGGTCCCAAGGATGACCCAGGAAATTACAGGCCAGTTAGTCTGACCTCCATTGTGGGCAAGCTCATGGAGACCATACTTTTTTTTGTGGATTCTTTTTCTGCTCTGGAGGTCAGGGCATACTTCCAGAGTACCCATTCGACTAGATGCCACTACTCCCAGTCTGAAACCCCCTGCATAGATCTCCCTCCCGACCCCATGGCTCATCCAGCTCCCCAGATCATCCCCCAGGAGAGGGCCTGCCCACCCCAGGTGACCCTTCTGAAATTAGAGGGACTTACCATGAAGTCAGGTTGGCCATGGGAGAGCCAATGCGGTTTGGTCCAACAGCGGGATGTGGGCAGGTCTCTGGGGGTCTCCTTCATCTCCGCTGGTCTCCAGGGATTTTGCATGTTTGTTTCCCCCTGTAGAGTGCGGACATGCCATGATGTCCGAGCACCTCCATGCTGACGTCCACCAAGCTCCACCCCCTTTACGTGGCACTGCTCATGCTGGGTCCCCAGTCTTCATCAGGGCCTGCCAGAGAGTGATGCAATAACAGGAACCCACCCCCAGAGGGGAGAGCAGTCCTCCAGATGCTCAATCCCCTCCCTCCCGTGCCAACCCCTGATGACCAGAGTCCATTCCTGAACCCAGGTCGCCAGCGTGGCGTGGGATGTGGTGTCCAGCGCCTCAACCCTCAGCGCCACCGGGCCGACATAGAGACCATACTAAAGGAAAAGTTGGTGGAATATCTAGATGAGCATGGTCTCCAGGATGCGAGGCAGCATGGGTTCATGGTGGGAGGGGGATCGTGTTAAACAAACCTGATTGATATCTTTGACTGTGTTACTTAGACAGTAGACAGGGGCCAAGCGGTAGACATCCTCTATCTTGATTTCAGCAAGACCTTTGACTCCGTGCCCCACAAAAGATTGATCAGGAAGTTGGTGGATCTCGGGGTTGAGGAAAAGATAGCCAGATGGGTGGAAACTGGCTGAGGGACAGAACCCAGAGGGTGGTTGTGGGGGGAAGAGTTTTCTGGCACCAGAGAGGTAATCAGTGGGGTCCTGCAGGGCTCAGTGCTGGGGCTGGTGTTGTTCAATGTCTTCATCAATGACAATGGGAATGGCATTAAGGGCAAAATGTGCCTATTCACGGATGACACCAAACTCTGTGGGAGAGTGAACACAGCTGAAGGGATACAGGATCTACAGAAAGATCTTGAAAAGCTGGGGAGGTGGTCCAGGATCTGGCAACTTGGCTTCAACATCAAGAAATCCAAAGTTATGCATATTGGAGCCAAGAATCCCAGGACAGAGTACTACCTGGGTGGAGTCCGAGTATCTGCATCAGAGGAGAAGAAGTACCTGGGAGTGATGATCACTACTGACCTGAAGCACTCCACACAGTGCAAGAAAGCAGCAGCAAAGGCAAACAAGATGCTAGGATGCATATCTAGGGGGATCAGTAGCAGGAGAGAGGAGGTAATACTGCCCTTTTACAGGTCACTGGTAAGGCCGCATCTAGAGTATGGAGTGCAGTACTGGTGCCCACACCTCAAAAAGGACATTAACCTGCTGAAGAAGGTCCAGAGGAGGGCTAAAAAGATGATAGCGGGTCAGTAGGGTAAGGCATATGAGGAGAGGTTGAGGGCACTGAACATGTACTCCCTGGAAGACAGGAGAGAGAGAGAGAGGGGACATGATTGGGACCTTCAGGTACTTGAAAGGGATAAATAAGGTTGATAAGGAGAATCTCTTTAAGCTGATTGACAACCATAACATGAGAGGGCAGTCTTAAGCTGGAGGGTGGGAGGTTTAGGATGGAGGTCAGGAAGCACTTCTTCAGAGAGGGGGTTGTGGACACTTGGAATGCGCTGCTGGAAGAGGTCATCTCATTGAAGACAGTGGGCAGCTTTAAGAGAGGCTGGGATAGGCATGGGGGGAAGGTAAGGATCATGGGTAGGGAGGATGGGAGGAGTGGGGAGGGCAGGGACATTAGCTCAAGCTGTGGACCCTACAATATGAGCAGACTTGATAGACCAAATGGCCTTCTTCTGCTGGCTTCTTCGTATGTTCATATTATATTGGGTAATTGGGGCTTGGGGGGGGTCACTAGACTACCAGGGATTTTTATTATAATGATGGGCGATCAGGGCTTGGGGGGCGGCTAGTAGACTACCAGGATTTTTTATCTATGCTTTTATTTGCCTCTTCCCCCCAGCGGCCCTCATCCGCTTGATGCCCCCCCAGCCCCGTCACCTGGTTCCCCTGGGATCTTACTTTAGGAGCCATCCTGGCAATGGGATCGGGTGCTCGGCCACTAGAACAGCCTGTTGGGGGGCGGTCAATCATCATCCACCACCGTGGGGTGACTTTCCTCCATTTTCTCCCAATCCTCCCCATTGCTGGATCATGACACGTCAGTGTATGTGTATGTGGAGGTGCACGCACACTGCAGGGTCCAACAGCAGCCACCCTTCCATTTGCACCCCCATCTCATTCTACCCTCAGGCCTCCACCTGGGGCAGTCATTCAGAGGGGCTACCAAGTAACGCTCCCCGAGACAGAGGAGAGCTGTGCTTTGAATGCGCAGTCCTTTCCCTCTCCTGATGACCCCCGGCGATCCACTTGCACCACGAACACGGGTCGCCAGCATGGCAGGAGGTAAGGCACTGATGCCTCAATCCTCCATACCACTGGGCCGGTCTACTACCAGGGATTTTCTATACTGCTGAGGGGAGATCGGGGCTGGGGGTGCCAATAGACTCCCGGGGACCTCTGAGGTACATTGCCGCACAGCCGCCGACAGCTTGCGGCAACTTGTCTAGGTGCAACCTCTGTTTAGCGCACCACTACAGTTGCTGCAAGCTGATTGACTTTGCCACCAGGATCCTGCCCAATAGAGAAATAGGTGCAGGGTCCATGTTGCATCGGCGATAGGTGCAAGCCCCCTTTGGCATGGCTTGCGCCGAGTTTTCAGAATTGGGCCTGTGGACTCAACAATTCAGGACACAACTGCATCCAAAACAGGTCAGATGGATGCAGGAAGAGGCGCAGCAGTAATAAATGTTTTCTTATTCTACTAGCGTATGTGGTGGTTTATTTACTGGTGTCCCTGCCCTAGTTCACTTAGAGTATATGGTGACCCAGGTACAAATGTTTGTGCTGTAAGCACAGAGATACACCCTTCTTGCTGTGAAGTATTCTTCTATTCATGTCCCACTGGCACTGTGGAGCTCAGCTAGGAGATTGTGTTGCACAACAGGACCCTTGGGGCATGTATGTGGTGGATGTAGCACGGCAGTGACATATTGGAGTAACAACAAAGAGAGACTGGCTATAGTCAGCGCTGCTGATTATGGAACAAAATACAGAGATACAACAAGCAAAACAGCACACTCTGGCGATGTAAAGACATTACATGGAAAAGTGCTAGTTTATTACAAAATGGGAGGGGCATCAACCAAATAACTAAGCTCTCTGGTGCTGGGGAGCTTAGTGACTCAGTTGATCCCCTCCCTTTTGGAATAAACGAACACGTATGCATATAATGTATTTGAGTCTCCGATGTGCGCTGGTTTGCTTGTTGTTGTTGCTCACTACCCTACTGGGCCCTGGATATTTGCATGTGGCACTCTCTGCATAGGTCCCTCCTGGGCACTGGAATTTGTTGGCATTAAGTAGTGGGATCTCCTCCTCTTGAACTGATGGAGACTTTCCTGAAGGAGAGACTGGTGGCCTTTCTCAAGGAAAATGGACTGCAAGATGAGTGGGTGACCAAGACTATGGACAGGGCCAAGTGGTGAATATCCTGTGCCTGGACTTCAGCAAGGCCTTTGACTCTGTACCTTATAGGAGATTGGTCAGAAAGCTGGAGTACCTGGGGGTGGAGGCCAAGCTTGTTAGATGGGTCAAAAACTGGTTAAAGAACAGAAGCCAAAAAGTGGTGGTTGGGGGGAGATTCTCAGAAGACAAGCTGGTGACCAGTGGGATCCCGCAGGACTCAGTGCTCAGACCAGTGTTATTCAACACCTTCATCAGTGACATAGCAGATAGGATCAAGGGTAAAATCTGCCCATTTATGGATGACATGAAGTTCTGTGGGAGGGTGGACACAGTGGAGGGGGCACAGGAACTCAGAAAAGATCTGGCTAGATTAGAGAAATGGTCTGGCATCTAGCAACTGGGTTTCAATGTTAAAAATTGCAGAGATATGCACTTAGGGGCAAGGAACCCAGAGACCAAGTACTGGCTGGGTGGTGTGCATGTCTCCAAGTCTGATGAAAAAAAGGACCTGGGGGTTATTATCACGAGTGACCTCAAGCACTCCCCACACTGCAGGAGAACTACAGCAAAAGCAAATCAGATGCTGGGTTGCATAGCCAAGGGGATCACCAGCAGGAAAGCAGAGGTCATACTAGCATTGTACAGGTCACTGGTGACACCACATCTGCAGTATTGGTGCCCTTAAGACTGATATCAGCTTGCTGGAGACAGTCCAGAGAAGGGAGACCAAGACGATCTAGGCCCAGCAGGGCAACATCTATGAGGAGAGGCTCAAGGGGCTCAACATGTACTCCCTTAAGGGCACAATGGGCTCAGCATGTACTCCCTTAAGGGCACAAAGGAGAAAGGAGATATAATCAATACCTTCAAATACCTTACAGGTATTAATAGGGTGAATATGGAGGGCTTCTTCAGTGTTAGTCTGAAAAAAGTCCACTAGGTGGCATAGCCTAAAGCTGGTGGGGGAAAGATTCAGGAGGGAAATAAGGAGGCAATTTTTCACCAGGAGTGTGGTGGCCAAGTGAAATGAGTTGTCAGAGGAGGTGGACTCCCTGAAAATGGTGGATAGCTTCAAGAGGGGATGGGACAGAATGAATGGGAAAGTTGCTGTATGTATGCATACTGAGCTCTGCTGCCGGGCCATATGCCGTGCTGTTTTTAGTCAGTGCAGGAGCAGAATATCCTGCTTTTTAGGTGGCTAGCTAAACACTCGGGCAGACATTGATAGACTGGGTGGTCTGTTTCTGCTGGCAGATTTGTATGCTCATATCTTATAAACATGTTAACTCCACTTTTAGGACTAAGGCAGGTTTGGATGTAAGCCACCTGCATTTTGGACATAGTTACCTTTGTGACTAAAGACAGAACTAATTTTGGACACAGCCTTCTTTTTTGATGTAGCATAACCCTGCTGGATGCAATTTTTGCTTATATCCATTTCTGGGCTTTGTGAATCGTGCTCCAAGAGCTTACATGGTTATTTTCGTCCTTTATAGTGTGACTGTTGTTTGTTGTTCATGTCCAGAAGGTGGCAGCAGAGCGGCATTAGTCAACGTAACTAAGCACTTCTGACCAATCCTCGGCCCAGTTACAGTGTATTTCTTTATTTATTTCACCAGGAAAGGGCACCATTGAGCAAGCTCATTTACAAGGAGGTTCTGGGTAATACAGCATACAGTATTTAGAAGCAGCAGTACGGGCTACAGAGGTATACAAGACATAGAACAAAAAAGGTTCACTAGCTTCATATCACTAGCAGCTGCATATAGAATATGATGAGGTACACAAGGTACAGCAAGTATATATAGACTAGAAATAAGTGCAGTTACTTCAGCATTGACAGAATCACAGTGGGTAATTACACCATGCAATTAATGATCAATCATGTGCGAGCAGGAGTAGTCTAGCCACACAAGCAGTTTTCATTGTATAGTTTTTGTTTGCTTTCAATCATGTGCAAGAAACACAGTGCCATCATCCAAGTTTTCAGAGGTGTGGCAGCCCTCTTCCAATTCAGTCAGTATGTTTGCAGGCACAGCCGCAGTTCTCCAATGCCTGCTGGAGCTGTCTACGACAGCAGTCCAAAATGCAGTGGCGTACAGTTGAAAGGGGGAGCTACGCTTCAGTGAGCAGCGATAAGATATCGCCTGCTCATGTGCGCTCCCCCTATACACACACACACACACACACACACACACACACACACCGCATACTGCGTGCTTCGCCCCCTCCACACTGTATAGCCGACAGGGGTGCCCAATCCTCTGTCGGCTGTGCTGTACTTCCCCAAACAGAGTTGTACATGCCACGCTGGTGCCTACCCCAGCATGGCTACACATGTGCTGTAACCCGGCAGGGGTAGCCCACTCCCTGTCGGCTCCATCCCAAGAGTACAGGGTGCCACGCTGAGGCCCACTCCAGCATGGCAACAGATGCTGTCGCGACAGGGGTGCCCAATTCTCCTGTCGGCTCCATCCCTCTATTAAGCGATTCCAGCCACGCCAGAGCCCACCCCAGCATGGCAAACGCCCCAAGGCCGCCTCCTCCTTTGTTAAAAAAAACCCTGCAACAGAAAAACAGTCCATCGCTGTCTCTGCCCCTCCCGCGCCCACCCACTGTGCACCTGCCTCCCCACGCCCCCCACCCCATACTTACCTCTGGACTCGGCGCGACGATCTTCGTGGACTAGGACATGTCTGCACTCTTCAAAGCCGACTGCAAACTGAGGAAATGCCGTAAGCTGTATAATGTAATGAATAGGGTTTTTCAATTTTGCTGCATATCTCAGGCATTTTTTGAATTTTGGCACCAAATTTTCAACATGGGGTTTTTGGGACCCCTCCTCATGAATTCTGTCACTGTCATGGCATTAATCGGGCCCGAAGGGTGATTTCGCAGTCACTGCGCGAAGTCACCTTCCGGGACCGATTACCGAAAGGACAGTGCCAGTGTTCATAAGGTGGGCTCTCAAAAAGCCTATGTTGAAAATTTGGTGAAAAAATTCCTAAAAATGACTGTTTTACGAGTGTGCGTTGCTCTGTTCCTACGCACGCTCGTAAGTTTGCAAATTTTCAATATTTTCACTCTGGATTTTCAACATTGCCATTTGACCACACTTCCTTATGAGTAGTACAGCTGTCATTTTTCACATTTCACCCAAAATGTGTTTAGTTTAGTTAGTTTTTGTTGACCGGGTAAGTGCGCTAGACAAATCCTGCCTATTTTCAGGCACGACCCGGGGGAGGGGGATACAGATGAATGCTTACTGACCTTGAACCAGATTAAGCTGTTGGTGGTATTTTTAGTGAATGAGGGAAATTTGGCCAGGACACCAGGGAAATTCCCCTGCTCTTTTCGATAAGTGCCATGGGATCTTTAACATCCACCTGAACTACCACCAATCCAGGCAGATGGGACCTCGGTTTAATGTTTCATCCGAAAGACAGAATGTAGCGCATGTAGCGCACAATGGCGCAGTCAGTGTGCAAACTCAATGTATGGGACACATTAAGAAAATCACAATCACACTGTTCATGAGTGTTAAAATGGCTATGTTAAAAATTCTCCAAAATGACCGTTTTATGAGCGTTTGTTGCGCTGATCCTATGCACGCTCATAAGTTCGCAAATTTTCAATATTTTCACTCCAGATTTTCAACATTGCCATTTTACCACACCTCCTTAAGAGCAGTACAGCTGTCATTTTTCACATCTCGCCCAAAACATGTAGCGCACAATGGCGCAGTCGGTGTGCGAAATCAATGTATGGGACACATTAAGAAAATCACAGTGACACTGTTCATGAGCAGAGGTCTTAAAATGGCTATTTTGAAAATTTGGTGAAAAAATTCCTAAAAGTGACTGTGTTACGAGTGAGCATTGCACAGTTTCCATGCACTCTCGTAAGTTCATGAATTTGTAATATTTTCAGTCCACATTTTCAGCAGTGGCATTTTTCCACACTTCCTTATGAACAGTACAGCTGTTATTTTTCACAGCATGGCTGAAATGTGTTTTGACACTTTCAGCACAGAAATGCGTGGTCGCTGTGGGAAATCATTGTTTGGGACATATAAACAAAATCACAGTGACACTATTAATGACTGGAGGTCCCAAAATGCCTGTGTTGACAATCTGCTGTAAATAATTCCCAAACTAATTACATTACGGGTGCACATTGCACAGTTTCTACGCATGCTCATAACTTCACCAGTTTTTTTAATATTTTCACTGCAGATTTTCAACATTGCCATTTTTGACACCTCCCCATGAACAGTACAGCTGTCATTTTTCACATCCTGTTCAGAATGTGTTTTTGCACCTGTGGTGATAAATGCCGTAGTCGCTGTGCAAAAGCAGCTTTCGGCTAACAAACTGATATTGCCACTGTTCATGAGGTAGGGGTCACAAAAAACCCATGTTGAAAATTTGCAGTGAAAATACCAACGAATGCATGAGGCGTTAAGGTTTCCGACCATAACACCCCACCTTGTAGAGAATGACAGGCATCAGGGCTGTGACTTGGGATTGTCACCTGCAATGCTCATACCATTCCACCCCCACCCACACCCTGCAGCCACTGAGAGGCATTGAGGTGTGCCTTGGACTCTTCAGCCCCAAAGTTCACCCCATTCTCCTATACCGCACCCATCTCACACTATTTCCTGATGGAATGGGGTGCGCATAAGGGCCAAAGACCCCAAGGCACACCGTGACACTTGTCGGTGTCTGCACGGTAGGGTGTGGTGAAATGGCGTGGCCGTTATGCCTGACGACTCAAAGGCACACCCCAATTCCTGCCACTATCTGCAGGGTGGTGAAGGAGTTGGCTTCGGTTCAATACTTCACTGCCATTCCTATTACGCAGCTCTGTAACTCCTACATTACCAATGCCAATGCCAGCAAGCAAACATTCGGCATTGATAAATGCTTGTTTGATGAGCGGTGCTGGGTCTGACCAATGAGGTGAGTTTTAGAGACACCATGTTTTAGAGACACAATATGAGTTCCATATTGTAGGGATCAAGTAACTGACTGCACATTTTTCTATCTAAGTAGCATGTTTGGGAGTATTCAACAGTATATAATTATTTTGTCTAAAGGAGTAGTTGCTGCGTGATACATGAAATTCATTGTTCAATGATATAGTTCAAAGATATATCCTGGGAGGTCTTTTAGGAATACCTTGTATGCCCTGGTATACATACTCAGTAGTCACCTGATAGTTAGTGAGGGCCAACCAACTGCAGCATACAGAGTTCAGTGGTGAGTCCTGGGCCCCGATTCTGGGATAAACGTGAGTGCTCCGTGGTAGAGTACATCTAACTTGGTAAGAGTATGTGGCTGAACAGTGACAGTAAATCAGGTCAGCATATTCTGTGGTCAGTAGGAAAGTGGCCTGGACCAGCTGCTTGTGGGTGTCTTGTGAGAAGCAACGCCTGTTTCTAAAGTAAAAACAAAGGGCCATATTCCCAAAATGATGTGAGACTAAGCCCACTCACAACTGCAGTTGTGGATCGAAATCGTCACATCTGCAGAGACTTGTATTTTCAGTCCAACGCAGTTATGGGAGATGTTATGCCTGGTCCCACCGGCGGTAAAGGTTTTCCGCAGCTGCAGAGAAAAAAACACCTGCAAGCTGCTGTAAACTGTGGAGCCGGTTGTGTGCAAGCTGCTGTAAACTGTGGAGCTGGTTGTGTGCAAGCTGCTGTAAACTGTGGAGCCGGCTGTGTGCAAGCTGCTGTAAACTGTGGAGCCGGTTGTGTGCAAGCTGCTGTAAACTGTGGAGCCGGTTGTGTGCAAGCTGCTGTAAATTGTGGAGCCGGCTGTAAACCGGCTCCATCTTTGTGAATGCAGCAGTTGTGGGAAAAACTGCGACTCCACAAGTGCCACTCCACTTGTGCCAGGTTTTTCCTGCAGCTGCTGTGAATCTGGCCCCAAGTCTGGTTTGCAATTCAATGCCTCTATATGGGTAGTGAAGGATAGTTTGTTGTCAATCCATACTTCAAGGTATTTGTATTTTTCTACTATTTCTAGAGTGTTTCCTAATAAAGCAGTGAAGGATAGGGCAGATAGACATTGTGAAGCTGTATTATGTTAGGTAAAGAGCATGACCTTTGTTTCGGAGGTGTTTAGTGGCAACCTAGAATTGAAACGATTGAGTTGTAATTGATTAAATGCCAGTTAAAGTCAGTGCAGATGGTTTTAATATTGGGCCTAGAGATATACAAGGCAGCATCATCTGCATAAAAGCATAATTTGGCATCAGTGATGCTCCAAAGAGTGAACTGTAGGGCTACAGCAGTGGGTGGGTGGGAAGCAGTAATCCAGTACAAGGGCTTACGGACAGACTAAATGGGTCAGGTGGTCCATATCTGCTGACAATTTCTATGTCTCTCTCGCCTAACTTGTTAGTGCATAACATAAGAAGTAGTGGGCCTCATACAGAGCTATGAGGGGCACCCCCAAGGAGGGGAATACAGCTAGAGTAGAGAATTTCTGCTTTCATCTCATGTACCCAGCCAGTTAAACAGCTAGAGAACCAATGCAATGCGGCAGTGCCGATTCCTGTTTTAGACAGTTTTGGGATAGGCATGTTGTGGTCAGTGGTGTTGAAGGCCTTACTGAGATAAAGCAAAACAGCTCCAGTGATTTATGATCAGCAGCCCGCATCCAATTGTTAGTGTAACCCCCCTACAAATTGGGGTTTACTATAATGTCTTCCTGGGTTTCTGAATGCCCACTGTCTGGCTGGTGTCCTGTCTAAAGTAGTTCTATTTGTTGGTGTGAGAGTGCCCTAGCGAGCCTCTGCACCTGTCTCTTTAAGAAAATAGCTAATCTGTGTTCAGAAATTAGTCTGGGTTGTGTCCAAGTAATTAAGGCTTGCAACCAGCCAGTCTGTTATTCTACTCCATTCTGCAGTCACTATTT
The DNA here is from genome assembly GCA_016271365.2 of Neoceratodus forsteri. NCBI lineage: Eukaryota > Metazoa > Chordata > Ceratodontiformes > Ceratodontidae > Neoceratodus > Neoceratodus forsteri. The sequence continues at coordinate 1,452,715,771 of CM057453.1, read as the reverse complement.
GCATAGAGGGAGCCCTATTAGGAACTGTGATTATTTACTGTCTAATTGCTGTTATAGTAAAGATAGAGAAGTTTGTCTAACCTGCTTTTATTGCAGCTCGAACATTTGGATGGGAGACACCATGTTAGGTTCAGGACTTCCAGCATTTGAACCAATCGAACCACTGGGGACCTAAAATGGAGACTGTCCTCAGGGGTCTTGTGGAAAGGAATTCTGTAGTTTTTGTAGTTTTAAATGTTGGCACCCAAATGGACCTGGAAGGGGAGCCCTTACTGTGACTGACAGCCCCCTCAGCCAACAGAACCTTTTGGATCACAAAGGAAATCCCCAGAACTGCCTGAAGCAGTGGATCAGTTAGAGTTGGAGGTTGAAGAGTGAACAGCTTGAGCTTTCGAGCAACTGCTCCCAGAAGGAGCGTAGGGGAATCGGCAGGAAGGCTCTGCTGGCCTGCCTGCCATGTTCTCCTGCCATTGAACTGCCCATTGCAGAAGTCAGACCTTTCCAACTGCTGGCTTAGATCTGCAACAGAAGAAAGGAGATTTGTTGTTGCAACTTGAGAGTTGGACCAAAGACTTGTTCCAGAAGCGATCGGCCTGTCTGAAGACAGAACTAGCCTCAGAATGAAAGGTTTGCGCAATGAAGCTGTAATTAGCAACCAGACTGTATCTGAATTATGGCCTAGAGAAGTAATTGATTTAAATGTGCTGAATGTGTTTCATGGGTCGTGATTTGGTTCCCCATGGCAGAATCCTGTACGCCAGCTGGAGGCTTCACCAGCAAAGAATCACAAACTATTGCAGAACTGTTCATCCTGCCTGGGCCCTGCCACCTCAGCCTAGGCCACTACTCCCAATTCAGAGATCATCTCAGCAAAAGACCTGCTTGGAGATTTGGCCCTCTGCTCAACACCATTGAACAGGCAGCGTTCACCAGGAGGTGAGTCATGTCGCCCTTGCTTCCCCTGGCCTTCCAGATCAACACCACGAGGTCTTCATTTCGCCTGTTCTGCATCCAGTTTCTGGTAGCGTGAGTACAAACCAGGGTAACTCCCTGCAACAACAGCAACAATCATTGTGTACCATCTAATTGTTTGTTTTAGGTTATGGCAAAGGACTGAGCCATCCGGCTCGGGATTACAAATATTTGGGTTCTGTGCATGTTAACTGTTTTCTCTTCTAAGGGCCACAACAACAGCTGCAACGCCGGCCACCCCGGGCAATGCTTCAGGCTAGCCTGCATGACACACTGGGTACCCCGGGTTGTGAAACAGTTTGAAAGGGACATACAGAGCATGTTTAACCAACCTGAATTTAATCAGCATGCTAATCATTTCACTAGATTCACGCCCTTCCCTTGTTCACTTCCAATAAATAAACCTGATTGTCTTTTTTCACACTTAACCTGGCTAGTGTGCATATTATTAGTTTGGTTACAGTGATAATATTGCATTGTTGCATTGCTGATCTTATTTTCCAGGGGGTATCCAGGGCAGTTGCAGCAGATTCAGCCCTGGTGGTAAGTGAAAGGGGCGTGGGCATATTATTACTGCTATCTCTTGAATTTGAATGTACCATGTGTTACTGTTTAGGTCACTAGGAGGGTTGGTGGGTGGTTATAGCATACCAGAGTGTTATATCAAAACAGTTAAGCTACCCCAATATCATTCCTCCGAGTGGAGGCACCCGCTCACAGAACTCAGGCCCCTCAACCTGTGTATTGCTATACAGGCAGGGGTAGTAGCCCTTAGAATAGCACCGCCAAAGGGTTACATCTTGGAGGCACTGCTGGGATTAGCATCCTCTAGTGGTCAAAAGTTAAAATTGCAGCCAAGTGCAAAATTGAGACAGGAATTAAAACGGAGGTGCTTACTATGCCCAAATGGAAACCCCCACAAGCTGGCTGTGCACCACATGATGGGATGGAGTGAGGCCGAAGGGGTAGACCCCCACCATGCCCTATTACTACTTGATATCTCTGTGGGGACTACTAATGAAACTATTGAAGAAACAGTGGAAAAGGTTAAATGTCTGTGAAAGGTTGAAGTACAGGGGCGGGACTCAGATCTATTTGATCAGACCTTGGTGGCCCTCCTCTCTTGTACCCTACCTATAGACCCTGAAATGGTATAACCTGTTGTCATGCCAGAAGGATCTCAGAAGGGGTGGAGAGTTATTCATTTGCATAGTGACCCATCTTCCCTTGGGGGTGGTCCCCAAGAATTGACGGGTTTAAAGACAAAATGATGAGACTCCTAGCTGCAGAAGTGCGGTCAGCTAAAGAGTTGCTGAAGGCTCTGAAGGATTCAGAGGAGACCACTCCCTTGCAATCTCCTCCAGCCTCTCTGTCCACCCCCACGGCATCCCATATTGTAGCGTCCCCCATTGTGATACCTTCTGTATACCTGGACTCTTATCGCAGGCTCAGATTGTTCTCTGATGCAGTTCCTGTGCCAGTGGGGGAGGACAACTTAGAAACATGGATAGACTACACTACTCCCTTGGTTGAGGAATGGCAATGTCCCGAGGGGGAGACGAGGAAGAGAAAGAGACTTATGGAAAGCTTAAGGAGCCCTGCACTGGAGGCTATTTGGTTCCTTCAATCCACAAACTCGGAGGCCACCACAGTTGAGTACCTCTTTGCTTTAGAAGGGGTGTTTGGCAGCACCGAATCTGGGGAAGACTTAATGTGGCAGTTCAAGTCTGTTAAACAGTGGAAGAATGAGAAGTTGTCTGCTTTTGTCACCCGAATTGAACGGGCCCTGCAGAGAGCTCATAGAAAAGGGTGTGTCCCAGCCAGTGAACCAAATCATGTCAGGCTGGAACACATCCTGAAATCTGCATGTTACTCCAGTGTGCTTATGTTAAAATTGAAGTTACAGGACAGGAAAGCTAACTCTCCCAAATACTGCTGGCTGATGAAGGAGATTCGAGAGGCTGAGAATGATGAGGATGGTTGGAAACCCTATGCTGGGGTTACATGCACCACCCTGACCTCAGACTGACCAGAAGAGAAAGAGGAAGCTTTTGAGATGCAGCAGGTCTGAGAGTTGCTGAAGGAGCTAAAGGATATGCGAGCCAGCCAACAAGCCACAGCTGAAGTGGTGAGGAACTCTAACCTTTGCCCGCCCGAGACTGAGACTTGCAGTGAGGCCCCACCCGTGGGTGTGGGGGCTCATGCTATTGCCCCTGAACCTCAAGTTGAATCCAAACTGTTGGAAGAAATGAGGAAGCCGTGAGCTGTAGCGGGGGACCTCATACACACAACCCGAACTTCTGCCTCCTGGTGGAATGGCGGAGACAGGGAACCTGAGCCAAAACCAAAAGAGGACAGTAGAACTCCTTCCTCCAACCAGCACAAAGTTTGTGAAGAACCCAACCGCTCCAGTGACCCTAGGGAACAGGTGTTCTGCTACAGGAGTTGGAGAAGATGGCCATACCCAACGAGGTTGCAATTCTCCTGAAGATATGCAGAAGGTCACTGCTAAACTGCTCAATCTGGTTCAACAGAGCGATATCAAACCTCAGCCAGGCCTGCCACAAAAATCTTTTTCCTCCAAGACTGCTATGGGCCAGTCTGCCAAACAGACTTCCCTGGATTGGTCCAAGATAGTGGATCCCTCCATGGAGACTACAGTAACATTTAATGGCATCTCCACTTGAGCTGTGCTAGACAGTGGCTCGCAGGTCACCATTATATTTCAAGATTGGTATGACCAGCACTTATCTGACCTCCCACTCTGACCCCTAGAAGGACTGCATGTGTGGGAGTTGAGTGAAAAGTCCTATCCCTACTAAGGGTATATACAAATCTGGTTGTCTTTCCCAATTGCTATTCCTGGCATGGATGAACCAGTAGAGACCTTGGCCCTGGTGTGCCCACGGACTGTACTGTACGATGGTGTCCCTTTGTTGATTGGTACCAACGCCCATATGTTCAGCTGGCTAGCACAGTTCTGTCACGAGAAACAAGCCAAGCGGACTGGGAAGGCCCTACACATTCCAGCCTTGGTGCAGCGAGCCTATGGTTTACAGATGCAAAACAGAGAGATTGAGAAAGATGAACCCATGGGGGTAGTATGGAAAAAAGACCCGGACTCACTTGTTTTGCCTCCAAATGCTCAGTGTACCATTAGTGGTGAAGTGCGCATAAAAAATAATGTCAAAAACAAGATTCTTATGCTGGATGCCCTGGAAGAGGGGAAACTTCCTGAGGGACTACTGGTCAAGCCTAGCATTCTACCGGCCCAAACCCATGCCTACGCTCAGCGGGTAGTGGTACAAGTCCGAAACATGTCAGACCGGGAGCTCTGAGTAAATCGAGGGTGCACCCTAGCTACTGTATATTGTGAAGATATTGCTGTGCTACCTGGCTAAAAATGCCCTGGAGAGGATGACAAAGTAACCCCTGATCTGTTTGACTTTGTAGAGTCCCCTCTACCTGCAGAATGGAAAGCTAAGATCAGTCAGAGATTGGCTCAGAGAAGCAAAGTGTTCTCCTTGAAGGAATGGGATCTGGGGTGCATCACAGGGGCTGAACATCACATCAGACTTCATGATGGGAGGCCATTCTGAGGGAAATCCCGCCGCCTTGTGCCTGCTGACACTGATGATGTTCAACGCCATCTCCAGGAAATGATAGCAGCGGGAATCATCTAAGAGTCTCAAAATCAGTAAGCCTCTCCGATTGTGGTAGTCAGGAAGAAAAATGGATCAGTGAGGATGAGTGTGAATTACTGGACGTTAAACCGAAGAACTGTCCCAGACCAATACACCATGCCATGTATCCAAGATGCTCTAGATTACCTCAATGGAAGCCAGTGGTTCTCTGTGCTAGACCTTCGGAGCTGGTATTATCAAATCCTGATGGCTTCAGAAGACAGGGAAAAAACAGCCTTCATCTGTCCCCTGGGTTTCTATAAGTTTCTGCGCATGTCTCAGGGTATTTTGGGGGCATCTGCCACATTCCAGCGGCTGAGGGAATGAGCTGTGGGAGACATAAACTTACTAGAATGCCTTGTATATCTCGATGATGTCATTGTGTTTGGCCGGGACCCTTGAGGAACATGAAGGCCATCTGTTCTAGGTTCTCAACTGATCAGAATATTTTGGACTAAAATTATCAATAAACAAGTGTCAATTTTTCCAGAAATTTGTGAAATATGATGGTCACATAGTCTCGGAGGAAGGGATTCAGACAGACCCGAGCAAAGTGGAGTCTTTGACCACTTGGCTCCAGCCTAACAATCTGAAAGAACTGCAAAGATTCTTGGGATTCTGTGGCTATTTTCTAGTCCTAGCAGGATTTTTTCCACTGGTTTGTAGGTAATGGACTGCAAGATCAATGGACTAGTAGTGGGGATACATGATCTATCAAAATCCAGTAAAGGGATATGCTGCCGGGGACCAATCAAATGTCAGTCCAACTGAAGCAAAATGGGAGTTTCTTTCCTTCAGAAAGATTTATTTATCTGTTGTGAGGTCTGCCATTGACTAAGATTTTCTGAGGAAGGGTGGAAGCATGCAAGGAGCCTTTGACAGTTTTGATTAATTTCCAGAAGTTCACAGTGCCGTGTTTGTTGTTATTCTGAGAGTTTAAATAATAGTTGGCCTTAGCTGCCCTGATTTGTTTGGTGCAGAAGTTTCTCACTCGTTTAAAACTGACCCAGTCTATACTTAGCTTCATGTGCCTGGTAGTTTTCCACACCAGGCCCTCATTCTGCAGTGCCTCCTTCAGCTCCCTGCTAAACTATGAACAGGATACCTTTTGTATTCAACTTCTGACTATAGCCCACAAAAACAACCTGTTGAAAATTTCTGACACTTCATGCACCATTGGAGCTAGGTAAAATGTTGGCCAATTTATTGATGCCAATTCGTTTAGGCAGTTTGTGACATTAAAAGTGGTGAAGCATCTTTTGAATATGAATTTGGGCTGATTTAGCGGAGTTTTTGTCCCTCTAGAGCATAGGACTATATTATGGCCACTTACTATGAAATACTGCCGAGTGAGTGAATTTATGAGACCTATTGGTTAAGATTAGGCACGGCTTCTGCAAATCTCACAGCACCATATCAGCCCTGCTGGAATTGTCCTCGGCCTTGCACTCAGCCCTTAATAAAGTACACCTACCTGGAGCAGTCTTTGCTGACTTGTCGAAAACCTTCGACGCCGTGAACCACTCCCTCGTCTTGTCCGTCCTCTCCAGCTCCTGTCTCTCCCAAGATGCCACCAACTGGTTCGCTCACTATCTTACTGACAGATCTCAACAGGTTAAGATTGGCAACACCCTCTCCTCCCACTTTCCAGTCAGATCAGGTGTACCCCAGGGTTCAATACTTGGGCCCTTTCTCTTTAGCATGTTTTTAAATACCCTCCCCAGAGCTTGCCCCGGGAGCGTACTCCTTTACGCGGACAATGCAGTCCTCTTCTTCACACACGCTGACCCCATTGAGCTTCAGCTATCCCTCCAAATTGCCTTCTCTGCTGCTGAATCTTGGTTTTCAGAACACCACCTAGTCCTGAACTATAAGAAAACTATGGTCATGATATTCGCTCATCATCAGAACAAACACAAAAACCATCCCCTGCATATCGTTAACTTCCAGTCTCAGCCCCTTTTACAGGTAGACACCTTCAAATACCTAGGCATTACCTTGGACTCCTCCCTCAACTACCATGAGCACATCCATCTCCTCAGCTCGGCCGTCAACACCAGAATTGGTCTTCTTCACTGGCACAAGCATTGCCTGACCCCCGAGGCCCTCTGTCTGGCTATCGCCTCCTCTATTCTCTCCCTCATTGATTATGGTATACTGCTCTACAGTGCGGTGGACGATACCTCCTTAGCCCAAATAAGAGTTGCCCTGAACAAAGCCTGTTGCTTATTACTGGGCTGTGACTGCTCCACACACACCTGCTCCCTCTACAGTCTTTCCAGGTGGCTCAACTTTGATGACAGGCTTAAGTATCAAACTTGCCTCCTCGCCAAAAAGATCTACTTAGGGTTATCCCCCCCCAGGTCTATCTGCCCTGCTTCAACCTTCCTCTATCCAAAAAAACACCCACAGCTCATCTACGTCCCACTTCCTTGTTGCCCGGGGTCGCACCTCACTTTTTCCAAGAACCTTCACCTACAGAGCCCTTCTCTGGTCAAACACCCTCCCTATTACCTTAGTAGCAGAATCTAAGCTTGGCCACTACAAATCCCTCCTCAGGGAACGTCTCCTATCCTCTAGCACCTGTGATTGCTTTTAACTGTGCTGCCCCCGCCCTGCCCCATCCCTTCTCTCTCCCCACCCCTATCAATCCCCCTTCACTCAAGACAATGGATTCTTATCCTGCCCGTCTACTGCTGGCCATGCCAGTTTAGCTTAGCATTTTACTTATCTATAAAAGCCTGGGTGGGCCGGCCTGGTGGTGCTGAGGGTTGAGGCGGTGGACGCCACACCTCGCGCCACACAGACGACCCAGGTTCGGGAATGAGCCTGGGCTGCCAGGGTTCAGCAGGGGAGAGAAATGATTGAGCATCCAGAGAACTGCTCTCCTCTCTCTCGGGGGGGGGGGATCCAGGCATCTGCCCGGCACAGCAGCGGCCCCTGGTGGCAGCTGGAGGCACTGCAATGCCCAGGGCACGGCTAAGAGGGACGCAGAGCCGCGGCAGGCATGCCTGGTGTCATTACACATCTGGGCTCTGCCAGGGGGCAGGAAGGAGGGGACATAACTAAGAAAATCCCCACTCCCGGGGTAGGCGACGGCACCACCCTCTCAGCCATACTCCACTGGCCGGACTCACTCAACCCCTGGGCCGAGCCCAGTCTGGCCCGAATTCTAGATGGAGCACCCTGGTGGATAGGGCGGCCCAACCTCGGGGGGCTCAGAGCCAAGGGGATAGCCAGGCTGATGCCAGGAGAAGAGGAGTTTCAAGCCTGGAGATAGAGCTGAGGGTAAGTGGATGCCTGAGAGAGTTCCCTGGGGACCAAAGCAGAACCAGAAAAAGAATTGGAAAAAAATAAATATTTAAAAGCCTGGGCACCGTTACCTAGTTATCCATGATTCTTGCACTGTTATTATGTTTTCGTGCCCCTTTATACCTTCTCTGTATATCATTTATGTATGATACTTGATTAATGTACGACTTTATGCTGCTGTGTTGTCTCCTTACCACATTGTGCCCTCTCTGTATATTATTCCTTGTATTGTCTTGTCTGAGTGTGCCTTCCTGATGTGGAACCTTTGCAAATGAGTCTCTGACTCAAAGGTATATCTGATATGCTCAATAAATAAATACATAAATAAATAATAGAGAGGCATTAGCAAGGTTATTTGGATTAGGTTCTGATATAAACTGAACAAATCCTAGGTCATCACACCATTTTTTTAGTTTGTTCAATTGATTTGTGAGCCAATCCAAATTTAAATCACCCATTATTAGACATTTGTTAGGCAGGGGTTTACCAAGTAGTTTATGTGCTGAAGAAGTTCAGAGCCACCTTTTGGAGGTCTGTAGCATCCGATTATATTTAAGGATTAATTCTGAGACAGGGCAGTTTTTATCATCATACATTTGAATTCATTTGGCACTGAGTGGGAGCTGATTATATCTGAATTGAACTTTTCGTTGACGAGGGCTGCTGTAATATTTTAAAGTAATAATCAAAACAGGCAAATATGGCAGTTATTTCCAGTTTCAGATTCTGCAAAAACATTCAGTTGTTGAGCAGTGATTTCTTTTCATCTTCTTAATTTGGCATTTTCTGAAGTCTGAAATTTCTGCTGCCTGTTATTATTGTTTTAATAATTTTTTTATATATGTGATTTATTTTATCTGTTATGATGTTTCTACAAGCGCTTTGATAAGTGATTGAACTGTGTTTTTTATAAATACATTTTATTATTATTATTCTGAGGTACAAACCTAAATATTAATGGCAGTGATTTCATCAGTGCAGTAGGTGGCAACAACTGACATCCTGTGAGACTGGGTAGAAATGGCATACCAATTGTGTGTGTGCAAACCACGTCCACTCCCCCTTTCAGCCCTGGGGGATAGGCAGGCATAACCCAGGGAACCTTCTGTGTCAGGGGGGTATCTTATATTCTCTGAAAGGTTCCTACCAACCCAATGTATTTGTATTAACCTTGCCCAGGCAGGCTGGCCCATCGGCACAGCAGTAGTGCCACCGCTCGGGATGCTAGTGATCTGGGTTCAGGTGCAAGCTCAGGTTGTTGGGCCAGCAAGAGAGGAGGAGGACTGAACGTCCTGGAGGACACTACCCTCTGGGGAGGGCAGGTAGCTGTCCCCTCTGCTATACTGCCACCTAGGTGACCACTGGTGGTAGTGTACCAGTGATGTCAGGGGAGGGAAGGACATTGGCCGAGATCTGGGTGCGACAGCAAGCCTAAGCATATGCACACATCCACTGATCCCTATGTGTGCTGATGCCCTTGTGGTCAGGAGAAACATGGAAACTGGATCCCTGCACTCGAGGTTGATGGACCACGCGGCAGTGCACGATCCTCTTGCCTAAAACCTGCCATTCCAGCCTCCCAGTGAAGATCAGATAGTCTGAGGGTAAGCTGTCCACCTCACCCCCACCTGTGGGGAATAGCCAAGGCTCCATGGGGAGGAACTAGTATGCCGGCCAAAGGTACGGGAGACAAAGCTTGCCTTGGCAGAGTGCGGAAGGAGTTCAAGTGCAGGGTGGAAGAGGACATAAAATAGAAAGCACAAAAAAAAAAACCTTGCCTAGGCTGGAGCTTTACTAGGAGAGCTCACCAAATAATTCATGGACACCACAGTCTTTGAGCACATAGTTTTTTTGCTGGTAGACAAACTGAATAAATACATTTATTAGATCCTGAGATCACATTTACGGGTTACGTTCGTCAGGCAAATTACTTGTCTTTCAGAGTACATGTTCATCACTCCTCTTTCATAGTACTGTACTTGTTCACCTAGAGTCCCACATCTAAATCCTGACTCCATTAACAGCCTGTTATGGTTTAACCCAGTAGTCCATCCCACCTCCTGCTGAGATGCATGGTCACCCTGTCTCATCTCAACAGTTCTCATTTCATCCTAGTAATGCAGCTTGGCATTATTTGAGTATGCCTTAACCCATGGCAGGGCATGGTATACTGGACATTAATGCACACCCTGGGTAGTTGTGAGGCACAAGGCCGAAGGCCCTTACAACCACCCAGGGCATGCGTTAATTCCTGATACACTCATGTTCTGTCATGGGTTAATGCACTTATGGAATGCGTAAATGTTAAAAAAAAACTGAAAGTCTTATGAGTCTTTTAATACTGAAGAAAAGAATATTTATTGTATCCTTTCTCTTTAACAGTTCAGTAAAGTAGGTCATTATAGTACAGCATGCTAACTGGTTTATATGTGCAAGAATATGTTAAATAGAGTAAGTAAAAGTAACTGTAGTGAAAAGTAATAATTGTTACTGTTGCTTTACACACTACAGCAAAAAGAAAAATTAAAAAATTAACTGCTCCAACTAAGGAGGCTTAAAAACACAGCTGAGTATCAGGCAAAGAAAAAACAATCAGCACCCACCTCTTTCCTGATAGACACTGGTAAATGGCATGTGACCGCATCATTTATCAGTGTCAGTCAGGAAGAAAGGAAGAAGCATTCTCAGTAGAGTGTGCGTATCCGAAACTATGCAGATTAAATTAGGAGCTTTATTTAAAAAAACAGTCTAGTTAGGGATCTTGGTGGGGCTGTGACATTTTGGACCAGGCTTGATATAGCATTGGCCGCAGCAGCTGGTGGGCGGGCTGGTGAGTGGGGGGATGTTGCAGTACTATCATAACTTGGATGGACTACAACAAACTTACTAAATACGCCACAGAACTAGAAAATAAAAATAAATAAGAAACTGTTGCACTTAAGAGGTGTTCAATAACTTTGTAGAAATGTCACAACCACTTGACCACCAGGTAAAATTTCTGTGTAATGCTGTTTGATACTGATGTTTCACTCAGAGAGCCGATGCAACTTTGATAATTTTTTAAAGTTTTTGCACTGATAAAATTATCAAAAGCATAGCTTATCATGCATATTGGTAAAAGCAATACACATATACACATGTTAAGTCATAAATTTTGATCATTTTGATAAAATTGTGCTGCAAATCAGCACTAAAAAAACAGCATAGTACTGCATAGAGACAGACAGCCGTATAGCTCTTGTTCCTATGACATCATTACATCTCACGTTTGGGGACCATTTTGTAGAGCAGACAGAACAGGCTATTTGAAAGGAGAGGGCAGTTTTTAAGTTTTTTAAATGCTAAGAAACTGCATTTATGATCATTACATAAATGCAGTTTTAGCATTAAGGTAAACAACAGCCTTTCCTTTACATCTCTATGGAATAGTTTTTTTAACAGTGTAAGGGCATAATATGGGGGTCACTTGTCCTTTAAGCATCTGTGTTTTTCTCAGTGCTGTCATCAGAATAGTAGTCAACCCAGTCACGTACTGTGAGATGTCCAAACACTGCAAAATTGGGGTTTGGTATATCACTCATTTTACTTATTTATTTGAAAACTGGTAACCTAGAAAGGAACACTGAGCCAAGGCTCGTTTCCAAGTGCAACCCGGGGAAGGGGTACAGGAGAACGTAGTCTGTCAAGTTGCCGACTCAGTTTGATCAGGGCAACTATGGTGGCACAACAAGGGCAACAGTGAAAGAGGCGATCTTGATTTTAGATCATCCCTCACTCTTGTCACCCTTTGTGCTCACACAGTTTCTACCCCCTCAGGGGCATGCCCACCCTGGAGGAGGTTATATTTAGTTTGTGGGGGGTGCAACCATTTCCTGGGAGGACGCTTTGGCACTGTAACTCCTGGGAGACAAAACACCTGGTGCTGTAAAGCCAGACGGCATTTTTCCTACGCCATAATCTGTGTTGGCAAAATGTGTATCGCTGCAGCATGGGTGAACCCAGCAGAAAAAGTGAGCACAACACAGTTATAAAATAAAGTGCAGGCACATTACAAAAACAAATACTACACAGTTACAAACTTAGATGCAACAAGCTATGTACCTCTAATGCTATTTGTATGTACATCCATGTATTCTTTTGCCTGTTATGTTCTGTCTTGCTGCAACTCACGACGTGGAACCTTTGTAAAAGAGCCTTGGCTCAAAGGTATTTGTAATCCTAGACCTAAATAAATAAAAAAATAGTGCAAGACTTAATACAAAGTGCAGTTATAGCATAGTATGGCCCACCTAAACAAGTGCAAAAGTGCTGCATCAAGGCACATAAGACAAGAAATGTAGTACACTAGTAATTTTTTTTTTTTGTTAACTTTATTTCTGCTCTGGCCCCATGGAACTCTCTCTGGCAGACCTCACTCACCACAACTGCTCTACCACCAGCCTGATCCTAGCATCACTGGGAAATTCGGGGACAGACACTTCCCACCCTACCCCAATCTGGTGACTGCCCAAACTGGATCGAAAAGCAAGGCAGGGGATCGGAAGAGCCGGCAATGCAAGTTTGGCATTGGATGTGTGGCGGCGGGCACTGGAAGTTGCCATTGCCTATCTGTGGGCTGGGATTTTTGCTGCTGTTTGATGTTGCCCCATGAGTGCGGACGTGCGATGATGTCCTGCATGCCACGGCCATGCTCCTACACCCATGCGTAAGGCGTCCACCGCCACTCCAGCCCTTGAAAAACGCACCATAAGTGTGCCACCCCTAGTCACCGCCAGGAGCCACTAGCAGTGTGGCAAGCGCAACCATTCAATCCCAGGAATGGAGAGCAGTCCTCCGGATGCTTAATCCTTTCCTGCCCCTGCCGACCCCCAATGGCCCGAGCTTGCTCCCGAGCCCGGGTCGCTGGCATGGTGGGAAGTATGACATCCAGTGCCTCAACCCTCAGCGCCACTGAGCCAGCCAGTACACTAGTAACTTGATAGGTGGGGGCAGTGCCTTCCCCTTGTGCCACTGGTGCCACCAGGGAGGGCCACCTGTGGAAAACAGATGCAGTTAGGGGGGAGTTTGAGCTGACACCTGAGAGAGTCTGGAGAGATGGAATGGTAGAGGGAAGAGGGGAACAGGTTCCCGAGTGTGGGAAGTTCATAGGAGAAGGCAGATTGCCCAGTGGAGGAGCAGGGATGTGGACTGGAGAATGTTTGATGGTCCCTGGAGTGGAGGAAACATGCAGCAAGGGGGACTGGAGATAGGAAGAGAAGAGAAGTAAGAGGGAAGAGAACAAAACTAGTATTTGGAAATGAAGGCCATACAGTGTGACTGGCAATGTGAAGGCAGGGGGAGGATGGATAGGGAGGAGTAGAGGCAGCAGCGGTGTGTGCAAGGGGGGAATTTGTAGCAAAGTGACAAAAGGCATTGTGGAGCATGTCCAGTATGACTAATGAAGTGGAGGAGGTGCCGTAGATCACATCTGCATAGTTGAAAACTAGGAGCACCAAGGTGGTGACCAGATCCCAGCGAATCAGCAGAGGTAAACAGTCTTTACTGCAGTACAAGACACCTATCTTTGGGTGCAGCTTCATATGAATGGCATCAATGTAGGCTAAGAAGGCGAGCTTGCTGTCAAGTCACACATCAAGGTCTTGAAGATCTGCATTGCTTCAAGTGGGGAGCCATCCAGAGTGAAAAAATGGGATGTCTCGAGAGCCTGGCCAGTACTGTATCTGGCTGGCATCAAAGGTCATAGACACCAAGTTTTTTGGTGTTGACCCACTAATGGTTGGACTGGAACCAGATCAGGATGTTGTACAAATCCTGCTGGAGCAGGTCTTTTACTGCTGCGGTAGAGGAGCTGGCAGTGAAGATGACTGTGTAATCTGCATACATGCAAATATGCAAGTTGGCACAGGTGGAGGGGAGGTCACTCAGGAAGATGGACAAAAGGGTGGGATCCAGGATGGAGCCCTGAGGGACCCCAGCTTCCATGGGAAGGGGTGGTGACAGGATGCCCAAACCTGTACTGACTGCTGATGCCCCATGAGGTAGGAATGGAAACAGTCAATGGTGGGAGCTGAGAGGCCAGGAGGAAAGGGCGGGACACCTAGTTAAAGGCTTTGGCCAGATCAATGAAAATGACAGTCATGATGTGCCCTTGATCCATCCTAGAGAAGATGGAGTCAGTGACATGCAGCAGGGAGGAGATTGTGAAATGGTACATCCAGAGGCCAGACTGGAAGGGGGAGAGGAAACTGTAAAATGAGATGTAGCCCAAGAGTCTAGAACAGACTAACTTCTCTTGCAGCTTGGAGATAGGATGGAAGCTGCTGGGGGGTCCACCCCCTTTGTGAAGTGGAAGAACTCTGGCAATCTATCAGGACTGCGGAACAGAGTAGAGTGAGAATGATAGGTTGAGCAGGTGAGTAAGGGGAGATGCAATGGCAGGAGAGGAGAGGAGAGGTGGAGGAGTTTTGGATCTAACCTGCCAGGGCTAGATTTGGCCAGGTTCAGTGATGACAGGGCATGCAGGGCTTTCTGTGTAGTGATCGGAGTAAACTAAAACCCAGGGAAGAGTTGGGGGTAGAGGAAAGGGGGGGCAGGAGGGGAGCCTGGAGAGAGGGGAAAGAAGGAAAGCACATGTGGCAAAGGACTCACCAAAGTGAGCAGCAACAGAGGGAGGGTCAGACAAAAGTGAACCATTAACAGTGAGGACAGCGGGAGCTGACTCAGCAGGGAGGTTGAAAATGGAGTGGATTACCTTCCAGAATTTAGCTGGGAGTCAAAGATGTTCTGGTGGTTGGCATTGAAACTGTGCAATTTCACAGCCCTGACAACCTTAGTGCAATTGTTTCTCAGGGTTCAGCAGGAGAGGAGGTTAGGTAGAAAGTGGGATAATTTATAGCAAGCCCAGGCAAGGTCCTGGGACTTGCACTGATTAATGATTTCATAGGTGCCGGAATGGGGGGGCCACTAGGGCCATGGCCTTACCACTTTCATAAGTGGCCCTATCACTTTTTTCAATCATGTTAATGTATTTAATAGGGGAGAATTTATCCCATACATCCTTGGCCCTACCACTTTTCAAACTGTTCCGGCACCAATGAATGATTTCTGGGGAAATTCAGGGATGGTAGGAAGATTTGACCCTGGATTTCCTGAGTAGGGGTATGTAGGTCCCAGACTTAGAAGAATTGGGTGAACTAGGAAGAGGGCCACATCAATGTTGGGAGCTGAGGGAAAGGCTGACCAGTCTGCTGCAGCAAGGTCGCTCAGAAGAGCACTGATATTCAGCAACTGGAGGCACCTGGACCAGATGTATCTTGGTGATGGGGTGGGGGGGCACTAGATGTTCCTAACACAGAGCATCGTGCAGTGGTCCTTGAAAGAATCCAGCAATATACCTGCAGCAACAATTTGGTGGGGGTGGGAGGACAGAACCCAGTTCAAAAGGGTGTGGTTGTGTGGGTTCAGAGATAATCTTGGAAAGATTTATGGATGCAATCCTATGAATGGTCAGTTTGGAAGATGGGGACAGACAATTTATGCTGAAGTCCCCAAGGAGTATGAGTTCACCAGAGGAAGAATGTGAGATGATACTGGAGAGTCAATTACTGAGGCAGGTGAGATTTTGGGTGAGGCACAGAAAACCTCAATGAAGATGGGAACGGATGAGAGGAATGAAAACCTGACAATGAGGAATTTGTGGGAGGAGAGTACGGCCTCCCTGGTAGTCAGGATGAAAGAGAGGCTCTGGCAGACATAGACTGTGACACCCCCACCATGTCTTCCCTTGTCCTGCCTGAAGAGATATAAAGTCAGGAAGGGTTAGGTTGGAATCCAGAGTCCTGCAGGACAGCCAGGATTTCGAAATGCAGAGGATGGTAGGAGAGCGTTGTTGAGCCCAGACAAGAGGAGGTCGAGGTTAGGGAGGAGGCCCCTAGCATTGAGAAAAAAAATGCTAAGGTCCTTAACAGTAGCAGAGGCAGAAGGAGGGGAGGAATGGACCAGGGTATGACTCCACACTGCCAGACAGGAGGAGAGCAGGAAAATGAGAAGAAAGATGGAGTGGGACTTCCTTCCCTTGGATTGGGGAGGCAAGTTGGGGCAGGAGTGACAGTGAAAGGAAGGGAATGCATGGTGTAGAAATGCCTTGCTGAGGGAAGGAGAGAGGGGAGCAGGGTGAATAGAGTGGTTGAAGGGCAGAGTGGTGGGGGAGGATGGGAGGAGGGGAGGAAGGAGAGGATAGGTAGCTTGGAAGGGGAGGGAGGGGGAGGGAGCAGAAGAGGGAACTGGAGAAGGCAGAGGAAAGCAAGGAACATGGTGATCAGGTGCTGGTATATAGTATACAGCAACAAAACAGTAACATACCAGTGAATAAAATGAACTGCATTAGAAAATGGCATAGGAAAATAAATGAATCCCATTGGCTGAAAGGTCAAACAAGAGATTCATTTATTTTCCGGTAGAGCCCGCAGAAAAACGAGTACGAATGTGCAGTGCCCCATAACTTATCTAATCAGTGGGCACCCTGAATGTTCACTAATAGAGCCACCATCTTGCAGCACTCATAAACGCATCGGTCCAAAAATAGCGGTTAGGCCGTCATCACCCCCGACCCTAAAGCATAAGCCAACAGTAACTTACTAGTTTAATGAGGCAGTATAACTGACATTAGAGCTTCCCGCTTCAAAAATCGGCCAGCAATGTAAACACAGACAGAAAGCTATGTGCTCCATCACGACCGAAGATGAGAGCAACGGTATTTTCTTAGAATTTCATACCATAGATGGACGTCCATCTGCGGCATGGAAGATGAAGAAAATACCGGCACTCTCCTACGGAGTTTGACCCAGCAATTTTCTGTTCACCAGGCTCCAATACTCCCCCACAAGCATAGCACAGAACACAACACCCACCACAGTGGGACAAGTACTACCTGGCTAATTGTTGTTAAATGCTCAGATGCAGGACAGCATGCAGATAGCTCCACGGTGACCGAACATGAGAGCAGCGTCAGCATTCAGGTCTCCTGAGTGTCAGCAAAGGATCCCATAGTATTCGCTGCTGGGAGTCACTCCCGCCCTGTACCTTTGACACCCCTTTGAGAAAAAAAAAAAAGCTCACGGACTGCTTATCACGCTCCTGCTGCCATCTAGTAAAGGAAAAAAAAATCAAATCCCCTCACTTGCGATTGTGCTCTTATTGCCATCCAGTAAACGGGAGAAACAAAAACAGAAAGTCCTCTGATTTGCAATCGAGTTCACTAAACAAGTATGTTGTTCCTAAAAGTTAGGTGGGTGTGTGTGTGTGTGTCTGTCTGTCTGTCTGTGTGTCCACTAATACAAAAGTCCATAGTGGAAAAAAAAAACATATTCTGATGCAGGCGGAGGAACTATTTTATCACAAAACAGATTTTAAATGTTTTTTAATGAACAATATTTTATTAAACTTCTTTAATTTTACAGTGCCCATTTTCTGAGTGCAATAATACTCTCCAGGGTGGATGGTATGGGCTATACCGGACCTTCCAATAGCTATAAGGCCCTTCACCTGCGGTGTCAGGCCTCATTACACCCCTGGCCAGTCCGGTATAGCCCAATACCTCCCACCCTGTCGGGTATTGTTGCTTACTTAGAGGCTGGTCAAGGCTGCAGAACACTATAACAGAGCTAAGTGGTTAACTGTTGGAAAGGACAGTGAAATGAGGCTGGAATGGATGGACCAGGGGAAACCTGAGGAGTATGTCCGAGTTAAACCATCAACAAAAAGATGGTTTTGTTGGTTTGCTGAAACAGTTTCTGTAGTGCTTCTTCATCGTGAAAAACAATGACTATCATTTTGGTTTAATTTTGGGGTAATTTAAGTACAAAGGCTTTCTTCAGGGTAGTGTGTGGTGGGCATTAATCAATGGTAAGGTGGTGCATTTCGGCCAATGAAGATTCTGTATTTTTGTGACTTTTAAGAGACCCATTTTGTAAGTACTTAAGAAACAGGTAGAGAGTTTTCTGCACCATGATTGGTCAGGACCCATGCCCTTACAGGACAACAACCCTAAATGTGGCATTTGGGGGGGGGGCAAGCTGGATGCAGTGCAGCCTACATATCCATGCCTGACATAAACGTTTGAAAAAAAAATTCTGGCAGCCATGTTAGTACAGTAATAATTTAATTTTCAAGCATTAAAATAAATATCTTTCCCCACATCATTACAGTGGTCACTCAAATTGTGAAAGCCCATGAAAAGATATTTCAAACAAGACACTGGACTTCCTTGTAGGTGTCAGGAGTCCTGAGATATAACTATCTAATTAATCTGCAAATCAAAACAAGGCAGCAGCCATTTTAAAACAGAAAGTGATATCACTGAGGGACAAGCTGCATGTTGTTAATTACGGCTTGCCCCTCAGTGACATTACTGTTGGTCTCATGATTAAATCAAATGGCTACTGCCTTGTTTTGATTTACAGATGATTAGGTATTCATATCTCAGGACTCCTGACACATACAGGTAAGCCCAATACTTCATCTGAAAGATCTTTTTATGGGTTTTCACAATTTGAGTGACTCCTGGTGTTTACTTCCCCTTTAAGAAACACATAACACAACTACATAAATTATTTTTAAGAAAGCACTGACCTTACATTTCTTTTTAAAATGTCTTTCTACAGGCCTGTAATCCTCAGTATACCAGCAGTTCCTAGCTTCCAGCCAAGTGTCCTGGTGTTTGGCTGTGTACAGTCCAGCCAGCCGCCCTCCCTCCCCCAGGCAATGACCTTATCTTCTGCAATAAACATTTGCAAGCTCCAAATGAAAGAAGGCAGTTTTTCTAATGAAGCACTAGTGACCAGAGTGTCTGAGCGGAGCCCTGTGTTTTTTTTCTGAAGCAGAGCTGGCGGTTTTTATAAAGCAAGTGCATTTCACATAGCAAGTCAGTGCTGCCATTTCATATAGTCTCCCACTCCATTGATCAAGTAGAGATGTGGTGCCAAAATGAAAAGTTTAAACATGTCCTGCATAAGAGGAGCATCCGGTACTATCGGGAAACTGCTTAGAATCAGGAAACAGGTCAAACTGCAACTATGGTGACTTTCAAGTTACATGCTCACTCTTGAGAGCTACTCTCATGGGAAGACAGCATGTTTGGGGGTCAGGAGTACAATATGGAGTTTGTGGTCAAGAAGGCAATATGAAGGGAGAAAAGTGCCAGCAATACTGCATGGGGACATAGGAAGTTTGGGGGGTTAAGACAGGAATATTGGGAGACTGTTCGCTCTGCAAATAAGATGTCTTTCATGGGACACACTCACTCTTGAGAGCCGTCTTCCCCAAGCTCAAGAGTATGTGTGGGGGGGGAGGGGTGGAGCAAGAATGACAGCTTACTCTACAAGTGCCTTCTGCTGGAAGGTTCACATTTCTACAATCAAACACTTCAAAACAGGGAACTATTTTAATAAAAACAGTTACATTTAAAATTATATTTGGACTTTCTTTTGTCATTTTCCTGTTAGATGTGAAATAAATTAATTCTGCTTTATTCAATATTATATTTATGTCCTGCCTATTTTTTTTGTTACTGTTACATAGACCATTTTTTAGGAGCAATAAGACAGGGGCGTGGGTTGTTCCCTGATAGGAGCACTTGCCAGGTGCTTGTGGCACTCAGTGCAAGGCCTTGTGCTTCACTATGCTCCTGGGGTGTGCTCTAATCAGGCAATAATCCACACCCCATTGTGTCTTATTGTGTAATTGTACTTCAACACACCCTATTATTTTGTCATGCACAGGTGTCAAATAGATATGCTTTAAACCAGGAAAGGTCAGGAGTGTATCAGGCATTAATGCACACCCAGACTTATTGTGAAGCACGAGGCCAAAGACCATATGCTTGTACAACCATGTGTGGTGTATAGTAATGCCTGATACACCAATGCCATGCTGTTGGTTAATGTACTTATAAAATGGATAAATGTTACAAAAAAATGAAAGTCTTCAGAGTCTTTTTATGCTGAAAGAAATAAAAATATTTATTGTGTCCTTCTACTTTAATAGTTCAGTAAAGTAGTTTATTACAGTATGGCATAACTACTTTATTTGCTCAAGAATATGTTTTTTTCCAACTCTATTTCTAGCTCCTATGCATGATGGGGGATGGTGATAGTTCCCCCATTGGCCCTGATTGTGGACCCTCAAATCTACCGGCCTGGCCTCTGCCGTAGCAGCATGATGGGAAGGACTGTGGCTTACCCCCCCACACAGGAAGGCATCCAGTGGGGGACAAGAGGGAAGAATGAGATCACCCTGAGCCCCTGCCCTGTTCCCCAGTCATTGTTTGGGCCTGGTAGAGGGAGTCCATTGTGGGTGTCATACGTGTATGCAGAGGGGGTTTTCTTTTCGTGACCCCTGGCAGTGTGGACATGCAATAACATCCAGCACATGGCGAGTATGCTCTCGCACTCTCCCACAGGATGTCTGCCACCACCCCAACCCCACTGCAAGGTGCCCCCGGCTGCAGAACCCCTGGTCTCCATTGAGAGTCACAAGTGCCAGAGAAACACCTCCCACCCCTCCCCAGGAGAGGACAGCAGTCCTTTAGACACTCAATCCTCTCCTCCCAGCCAACCCGAACTGGCTCCCAAACCCAGGTTGCCAGCATGGTGCAAGGTAAGGTGTCCACGCTTTAGCACTCAGCGTTACTGGGCCAGCCAAGAATATGTTAAGCAAGTAGAAGCACCTGTCATGAAATTTTTTTATTTTTTTTTAATATATATTTTCTCCCCCGCAGGCTCCAGTCGGCTTAGACATCCTGACCAACCCCCCAGCCCAAACACCTAACATCAGGCCAACCTCATTTCCCCCACGGATTACTCCCCCCTGCTCAACTCACCCGAGCAGGATCCGGATAAGGAGGTGCCATTCGGGTTGGACTGCAGGGGTCAGAAGCTCAAGCTGCCTGACTGGAGCCACTTTTTTCATTTTCCTCCCTTGCGGAGTGCTGGCATACAATGATGTTCAGGCACATCATGCCAACGTCTGCCACACTCCGGTCCCCTTATGGCACCAGTCTAGTAGTGCCCCCGGTCATCACCAGGGGCCACTACAGAGCAGTGACTCCTTGGATCCCTCCCCAGGATAGGAGAGAAGTCCTCCAGATGCTCAATCCTATCCCTCTCCTGCCAGCTCCTGGTGGCCGGAGCTCATGTCCAAACCCGGGTTGCCGTCATGGTGCGAGGTGTGGCGTCCAGCACCTCAACCCTCAGCACCACCGGGCTGGCTAACTGTTGTGAAAAGTAATAATTTCGGTTGTTGTTGATTTATATAATAAACTGCATTTTCCATCGCTCACGTTGATGTGCTTAATCAGTTTGGCCACTAAATCAAAAGACACTTTCTGTCTGCTGAGACTGTTTGGAGCTCTCTTAACCCTTTGAACCATCTTCTGCCTTCCAGACTTTTGCCAGCACATTTTCCTTCCCTCTCCCTTCTCAACTGGTGGCAGCTGCCACTGGCTGGAGGCACGATCAGGTGACAGAGTTGGGGCTGTACCCCACTTGACAAGTCGAGTCGCTCAAGTGGCTCTCAGTAGATCAGCTCTCTGCATGAGTGACACCCTCTGGAGTGGTGGGCGTCACCGATGCAGCCCAGGTAATTTGGTTTTATGTTCTACTAATGTTTCATTACTTAGGGGTTATTTTTTAATTATGTGGTTTATACCTATATTTGATAGCCTTTTGGCTGTTCCCTCACCCAGTACTCAGATTAACACATTTATTGGTTGTAGTGGGCATTGCTTAGTTTGGGCCAATATTGCAGAAACTTTTTACTGCTCACATGTATTATACTAGTCCTCAGCAGAGAACTGTTTGACTGCTGAGGACCATTTTAAATTGATTAATACCCTCATAACTGTTAATGATATCCTCAAGAATCTTTTGTGCAATTTGCTCAGATATGCTTTAGTTAAAGACCACCTTAGAGTTCTAGTAGCATGAGGTTCTTTAATTTTTTTCTCTTTATCCTCCTCCCTACTTGCAGCCCCCTCCTCTTCGGGAGACACCTATGGGCTTATCAGCCTTCGCTCACCTACCTGGAGCCGGTGCAGTCCATGCCCCATGGAGCCGTGGCTATACCCCCCAGGCGGGTACGAGGCGGGACACCCTTCCACCCCGACGTTCCGCTAATCTTTGTCGGCATGCTGTCTCCGGGCAGGTAGGGGCATTGAAGGTCGGGCCCCTGGTGCTCCGTCTACCAGGAGGCTGCAAGGGTTTTTCTGGTGTTTCTCGGCGTGCCAGGTCGATGGCGTCAAGGGCGAAGCGCCCGGCGTCTGGCTGCATCGCTCCCCCTCTGTTGGAACATCGGGCTTGCTGTACCTCAGGTCTCCACCTGGGGTCAGACAAACACCGGCTCAGATACCCCCTCCCCGGAGGGGGCGAGCAGTCCTTGGGCGCTCAAGTCCTCCCCTCCCGAGCCGACCCTCCAGCTCCCCGGGCTCGTTCCCGAACCCGGTCGCTGGCGTCGCAAGCGGAAATCCAACCGCTGCGCCGGCGGGCCGGCCAGTAGCATGAGGTTCTTTGAAGTGAAAAGAATATGTTATATTAAATCTATCAGGCGGCAGCATTTGCTTCTCTTGCTCATGCTAAACTCTGGTTCAGTCCATCCGCACCCTGGACCTGGCCCGATATCAGTAGTAAACCCTGAAACTCAGCATAGTTTAAATTTTATCTCAAATTTGTCCATTTGAATATCCAAAGCTTAGTAGCTAAAAAAAAAACACATTTATATGGGGTGTGGACTATGGGACATAACATTGATGTATTTGCCCTGACTGAAACTGGACTCAAGGACACCATAACAATGACATTGATCTGGATAGGTACTTAATCTTTAGGAAGGAAAGATCTGGTAAAAGGGGAGGGAATATCTGTTTTATGTTGCTAAAAGACTTACTGCCTTTAAGTGTTTGACATTCATTATTTCTACTGACTGTGAGTTTTTATCTATAAATTTGGTTCTACCGTAGGTCATGCAAAGATTATTAATGTCAGTAATATTTATATTTTCATTTAATTTAATTTTTATTGTTTATGCTGGAAAGGCATGTGAGGAAAATTGCCAGTTTTCACACGCATCCAGTGACTACATAGAAACATAGAAACATCGAATTTGACGGCAGATAATGACTGCTTGGCCCACCTAGTCTGCCCATTTTCCTACCTAACAGATAAGCTGCAGATCCTAATTAACCAACAGCTTACTTCCTCCTACCCCCCACTAGGACTGCCTTATGTCTGTCCCATGCATTCTTGAATTCCCCCACTGTTCTTGACTCCACGACCTCCTCAGGGAGGCTGTTCCATGCATCCACAACCCTCTCTGTGAAAAAATACTTTCTCACATTACCTCTGAGCCATCCCTCTATCTTCAAACTGTGCTCCTTGTTCTTGCATATCTCTTTTCTGAAAGATGCCATCCTCTTGGACTTTGTTGATTCCCTTGAGATACTTGAAAGTTTCTATCATGTCCCCTCTCTCCCTCCTTTCCTCAAGGGTATACATATTAAGCTCCTTTGGTCTTTCTTCATATGTCTTCTGGTGCAGACCTTGCACCATTTTGGTTGCCCTCCTCTGGACAGCCTCCACTCTGTCTATGTCTTTGCGAAGATTGGGTCTCCAGAACTGAACACAGTACTCCAGATGGGGTCTCACCAACTGTCTGTACAGAGGGATAACAACTTCCTGTTTTCTACTATTGATGCCTCTCCTTATGCATCCCAGTATCCCCCCAGCCTTCCTTACTGCCTTCTCACATTGCTTGTCCACTTTTAGGTCATCTGATATAATTACCCCCCAGGTCCCTTTCCTTTTTTACTGTTGTCAGTATCTCACTCCCCATTGTGTACTCTTGCCCTGGGTTTGTTTCCCAGGTGCATTACCTTGCACTTTTTTGCATTGAATCTGAGCTGCCATACATTTGACCATTCCTCCAACCTTGCCAAGTCCCTTCTCATCCTTTCCACTCCATCTGGTGTATCAACCCTCTTGCAGATCTTTGTGTCATCTGGAAAGAGACATACTTTTCCTTCCAGTTCCTCTGCAATGTCACTTATAAAGACATTAAAAAGGACCGGTCCCAGTACTGAACCCTGCGGTACCCCGCTAGTAACCCTCCTTTCTTCACTGTGGACTCCATTTTACTACTACCCTTTGCATCCTGTTGTCTAGCCAGTTTTTTATCCAGGCTACCACCTTGAGATCCACTCCAAGGCTGGCTAACTTGTGTATTAATCTTTTGTGTGGGACTGTATCAAATGCCTTGCTAAAATCTAGGTAAGCCATGTCCACAGCCCCTCCCTGGTCTACTACTTTGGTCACCCAGTCAAAGAAATCTATCAGATTAGTTTGACACGACCTTCCCATCATGAATCCATGCTGCCTTGGGTTCTGTGCCCCACTGGCCTCTAGGTACTCAACAATTCTTTCCTTCAGAAGTGATTCCATCATTTTACCTACCACTGAGGTCAAACTAACTAGTCTGTAGTTTCCTGCCTCTGTCCTGCTCCCACTTTTTTGAAGAGGAATCACATCCGCCCTCCTCCAGTCCTCAGGTACCACCCCATCCTCCCATGATTTGTTAAAGAGAGTAGTAAGCGGTGTCATTAGTTCTACCCTTAGTTCTTTTAGAATTCTTGGGTGAATCCCATCAGGCCCCATTGCTTTGTCCACCTTCAATTTTATTAGTTCTTTTCAGAACCCTTTTTCTGTAACCCACTGGTATCGACCCCATCTTCGAGTGTTTCTCTTGTTTGGTTTAGGTACCTCCTCCTCTTCCTTTGTGAATACTGAGCAGAAATATTCATTCAGTATCCTTACTTTTTCATTGTCACCCTCTACCCACATTCCCTCCCCTTTATTAAGCCTCAGTATCCCTTCTTTGGTCTTTCTTTGCTCCCTAATGTACCTATAAAAGGTCTTATCCCCTTTCTTAACAGAGTTGGCTATCCTTTTCTCGGTTTGGGCCTTTGCTATTCTGACTGCCTTTCCAGCCTCTTTCTGCTTTAACTGATAAAGTTCTCTGTCCTTCTCCTTCTGTGTTTCCTATATTTCCTGAATGCTGTCCTTTTCTCCTTAACCTTCCCTGCCACCTCTTTTGAGAACCATAGCGTTTTTTTCCTTTGTTGTGTTTTGTTGATTTGCTTTACACAAAGGCTTGTTGCCTCTGTGATGGCTGTTTTGATTACTCCTCATTGTTCCTCCACCCCTCCTTCTTGCCTGTTTGCTAGTGCTCTTCTGAGGCACTCTCTCATATTATATTTGGACTATATTTGGTACAATAATACATATTGGTAAACATTATATAGTTTGGAATGAGAGTGCATACAAAATTGGTACAATAACACATATTGCTGAACATTACATTGTCAGGAATAACAGTCATACAAAGCCTCCAGAAATGGGACACAACTTACAACAGTATTTGCTGCTTTGCCCTGGCCTCTCACGACATGACACATCACTGCCATCTTTATGAGAATCTCATTGGCTGTCCCCTAACTCACTTGGCACTACTACTGATAGTATTTCTCAGTTGGGATCGCCTCATACCCTTGCTCAGTTGCTGGATAATCCTAGCCTCTGCTGCACACTTTGTTCAGGTGATCAGCCCATTTTCCATATACTAACGGCTATGGGTGCTCAGGCCTTCTCATATCGTGCCCCTAAATACTGGAAGTCACTACCTGCTCCTATTCACCTCTCCCCTATACACACTAGCTTTAAGCACCAGGAGACACCCTCAATCAACCTGTACCTGTACCTGTTTTTGTCCCCCTTGAACTCTCCAAGGGAACACCCTATACTTTGCTGGCTCTACTCTTGGCTTTCCATTTTCCTTATTTGCACTTACTGCTTACTTACTCAACGCTTCTCCTAATTTCCCCTCATCCAAACTCTGTCCTTCAAAATTGTATATCGGAATTGGACATATTATCTACCACTGTGTACACTTATGAACAATTGGTGTTTCCTTATTATATCCTGCTGCTCCTGCATCCCTGAGGTTAGAATGCATTGATGGCCTACTGTTATGCGCTAACCGCTGAAAGCCTGTCTATTGTTCAATTACTGTTGTTCCATGCTATTTGTTTTACTGATGTACCATGTGATTGCTGTGCCTCCTTTACTGCCTGTTCTAATGTTTACTGAGTCTTGTTCTTTGTAACATATCATGTCCTATGTTATTTTGCTTGTTATTCATTTGATTGTACTAAGCATTGTGACTTGTACTCTCCCAAGTCGTACCTGAAAATAGACATTTCCTAGGTCTAGTGCACTTACCCGGTTACCAAAAATAAAATAAAAATATATAATAACTGGCTTAGCTTTTTTCCCATAGGGAAACCATAGCATAATTTGCCATTATAAAGGAGCATTTAAAATGTCAAACATGTGCACGGTTTCCCTCACTCTATGCATGCCCCACTGCAGCTTTTCCCTTCAGAACACTCACCGCACGCTTTCCCCTGGAAGACTGAACCACCACTTGGAATCGTACTCGGCGGTAACTTTAATTTCTAAACAGAATCTACAACACGAAAGAGAACCTGGTTCTATTGCCCCCCACCAAAAAACTTTTAAATCAATAAAAACGGCACAAGTCACAGACCGGATGCTCAAATCAAACCGGGCAGCCACATAGCAACCTGCATTTATTTTATATAATTGCTGAGGCACAAAAGGCAAACCAACAATTAAATAAAATAAAGTATGGGCGGTATGTAACTCGAGTTTGAGATTTCCTTGCTCCTCAAGTTGATACTTAAAATGACAACCCCTCGAAGCTGGGCTCTCGGGGTTTATGTAGCATCTAACCCCTCAGGGATGTGTGTAAACTTCTTGTTACACACCCCGACCTATACTTTATTCTCTATATAATACATTTACAGAGAAAAGCCAAAATATGCCTGGTGAAAAGTGCAGGAAATTGAAAAGAAAAGATTGGAGCTGAGAGCATAGGTCAGGGGCAGCTGCATTGGAGTTTGACTAAAAAGTAGGATTGCAATTGTTTTTTGAATGATGTACGTGTGTTGCAAAGGACCAAGAGTGAGTGGAGGTTGTTAAAAAGTTTGGCACCTTTGTAAGAGAGGGAGTGTTAACCCTGGGTGATGTGACAGTGAGGAATCATGAAGGCATGGGTACTGGAGTGCCTGGTGGTCCTGGTGTGTACAGACATATTGAAGAGGGAGGAGATGCTGCTAGGCATGGAGCCCAATTGGATTTTAAAGAAAAATGTATTTACTAATATTTATATTGCCCCAGGACAATCAGATTCGGGTTTGGAAGTTGCCTTTAATTTGGGGTTTTCTCTTCCTAAAAATAGGGAGTGGATTTTAATTGTGGATTTTAGTCTTAATTAGGAAGACAAAATTACAGATGGAGTCTGGGATTTATTTACTGACCTAGGATTATAACAACCCTGAAACTACAAGAAGTAATTACAAAATGGGTTCTGAGTCATCTTTATTTTGGGTAGCTGTTACAAACCCTGCTAGAGTGCTGGACTCTGGGGTTCTACCAGACACCCTTAGTGATTATTGTGCGGTTTGTTGTAACTGGTCAATTAAATGATCAGGATCCCCTCCAGTATATATTCAAACACAAAGGCTCAAAGATCTGAATGTTGAGGCTTTTCAGGAATCACTTAATTTGATTGATTTAAAAGAGAACCAAAAAGAGCAGGTTCAAGAGACCACTATGGTTCCTGGCAAGGGTAAGGGAAGCGGTGAGGGCCATGGAAAAGACCTTCTACAAATTTAAGGAAAAGACGGGGAGGAAGAATGGGGAGAACATTCGCTGAAAATTAGGGAGGCAAAGAGGGCGGTCATGGAGGCAAAAGCAGGCACACAGCTGCGTATTGCTAAGGGGTTCAAGAGCGGCGAAAAATAGTTGTTCAGGTTTATTAGTGAAAAAAGGAAGAAAGGAGAGGGAATTGTGCGGCTAACAGAGAGGGATAAGGTGACTGAGGCAGACGAGCCAAAGGTCACCATCCTTAATGATTACTTTTGCTCTGTTTTCACTAAGGAGGATGGTTTGCCCTTGCCAGGCAGTGGTATCAAAGTGGCTATTAAGGGGGTCTCAGAGATGAGGTGGCAAGCATTTTTTGGCAAAAGGATCCTGAAAGGGCTGGACCCAGGACAAGATGGGTTGCATCTGAGAATACTCAGGAAATTTGCAGCAGAACTGGCTGATCCCCCTGCAGGTCTATTTAACAGCTTTCTAATGACAGGGGTAATTCCAAAGGATTGAAGGGGAGTGTCACAAACCCACTCAGCAGGTCAGCCCTCTACTCCCAAAGTGCCAACCTCCAAGCATATTGTGAACAGTTAACAAAAACAGGGTAACCTTCCTGTCTGTTTTGGGGGTTTGAATCAACTTTTGGTCTCAAGTCTTGGAGGGATTCAAACTGTGAACCTTTTGGTAGCGTACCCAATGCACAGGCTCAGATAATTCTGTCTTCGGGGGGACAGATATCTTTGCCTATGGGCACCTAACCAGGTGTACAGAAATGAACCCTTAAAAACTGTAATAAAAGACCTCAGATTAAAACGCTTACCTTTTTCCAGTTTGGTATCACCATTTAAGCTTATGTACAGTGTCTGCTTTAACCATATATACTCCACTTGTAAAGCAAAAGAAATCAAAGACAGACCAAGTAGGTTCAAATAATAGAGTTTTACTAAAATAGATAAAAAATATGTAAAACATAAAATTCAGAACCATATATCACAAAACATACACATCTTTTAAAAGAACAAGGTTTTAACAGTGCAATGCCTACCACAATACTTAGATTTTGTCTCTCTCTCTAAATACCTGCTTAAAGTGCTCAAAGATGTTTCTTTCTCAGAGTGTAGATAAAAGACTCTGAAGGAAAACAGAATTCTGTTTAAAAGCTGGCTTTGCCCACGTCTTTGCTTGACGTCACTTAGCTCCTCCTCTGTTTATGAAAAATCATTTACCCAGGATATTTTATTATTTTAGAAGGTAACTTAATTAAGGTTACATCAGCAGAAACTCCTTTCCCCATGTGACTTCCCCAATCAAGTCTGTAAATGTCCTTTCATCTATAAGCAGTATCCTCTCTCATACAGACATCAAAGCATTTTTTATGACTTCGTACTAAAATGGCATAACCTACTCTTCTTCCTCTAAGCGTTATAAAAGTTTATGATCTATCTTGGCAGTTAGGTATCTTTTAGCCTGTAATTAGCTTCTGGCCTTCCAGGTAACACTTTGTATCTAAAACCTCTGTGTGTGTGTGTGAGACCTCACATGCTGTCTCGGCATCTCTCAGGAGAGACAGTCCATAACACATTCTTATATTACAAAAACAATACAGTGATCAGAACCAGCTGTCCAAGTGTCACAATTCCTCCTCACCTAGACTGAATTTGGGGGCTCTATCCCCTGCATGGGATGAGCTTCCCAAATCAGTTCACTCCTCATGGACACTAGACAACCCATCTGAGTTCCGATTGTTTGGCTCCAGCTCTATGTACGATTGTCATATCATACCCTTGCATAGCAAGACTCCATCTTAGCAATCTACCATTGTTTTTCCCATCTACATCAGCCAAACCAGGGGGTTGTGGTCAGTCTGCACCACAAAATGCTGCCCATATAAGTATGGCTCCAACTTCTTTAGGGCCCACACTATGGCAAGACATTCTTTTTCCACAGTAGAGTATGCCTGCTCCCTGGGAAGTAACTTCCTTCTCAGGTACACTACTGGGTGATCTGTCCTTGGCTGGATGTCTGACTCAGTACTGCCCCAATACCCATGCCTGAGGTGTCAGTCTGAACAATAAAGGGTCTGCTATAGTCAGGACTTGTCAAAACTGGAGCACTGTACGGTGCCTCCTTTAGTTTGGAAAAGGCTCCCTCCCAGGCTGGGCTCCAAGTAATTTTCTTGGGCATCCTTTTCTTCGTTAGGTCAGATAGGGGAGCAGCCAGGGCACTGTAGTTGGGTACAAATTTTCTGTAGTACCCTGCTGTCCCTAGAAAACTCCTAACATGCTTCTGTGTTTTTGGTCTGGGCCACGCCCGGATTACCTCTATCTTTATTTGGTTAGGACGGAGCTGTCTTTGGCCTACCACATGCCCGAGGTATGCCACTTCTCCCATGGCCACCTGGCACTTCTCGGCTTTGACAGTGAGCCCGGCTCTCTATATCCTGCCCAGCACTTCCCTAAGGTGGGATAGGTGTTCCTCCCAGCTAGTAGTAAAGATGGCAATGCCATCCAGGTACGCCATGGCATACTCCTCCGCACCATTTAACACCTGGTTTACCAATCTTTGGAAAGTGGCCGGGGCGTTCGTCATTCCTAAAGGCATTACTTTAAACTCAAATAAGCCTATCAGAGTGATGAAGGCCAACCTCTCCCTAGCTCTGTCTGTCAAATCTATCTGCCAATACCCCTTGGTCAGCTCAATCGTCGTAAGGTAGGTTACCCCTCCCAACTTGTCCAGGAGTTCATCCATCCGGGGCACCGGTTGGGCATCTGACTTCATGACTGCATTCAGTCCACAACAGTTCACACAGAAATCAGTAGAGCCATCTAGCTTAGGCACAAGGGCTATGGGTGAGGCCCAGGAGCTGTGGGATTTCTAAATTACCCCTAAAGCCAGCATCTCCTCCACTTCCCTCCTAATGTCCTTTTGGACAGCCTCTGACACCTGATATGCTGTCTGCCATATGGGTGTCTGTGTCCCTGTCTCCACATCATGTGTCACTAAGGGGGATAATCCAGGCTTGGTGCTAAACAATGGGGCAAAGTCTGCTAAAACCTCCCTTACTTTCTGGATCTGGTCCGGGATCAGCTGGGGAGACATTTTTAAACATAGAAAACATAGACTTTGATGGCAGATAAGGACCGCTAGGACCATCTAGTCTGCCCATTTCCCTACCTACGGGATAGGCCACAGATCCTAGTTAACCAACAGCCTATTTCTTCCTACCCCCCACAAGAATTGCCTTATGTCTGTCCCATGCATTCTTGAATTCTCCACAGTTTTGACCCCACAATCTCCTCAGGAAGGCTGTTCCATGCATCCACTACCCTCTCTGTGAAATAATACTTCCTCACATTACCCTGAACTGCCCTCCTTCTATCTTTAAATTGTGTCCCCTTGTTCTTGCAAGTCTCTTTTTCTGAAAGATGCTACCCTCTTGGACTTTGTTGATTCCACTGAGGTACTTAAAAGTTTCTAACATGTCCCCCCTCTCCCTTCTTTCCTCAAGGGTATACATATTAAGCTCCTTTAGTCTCTCCTCATACGGCTTCTCTTGCAGACCCTGCACCATTTTAGTTGCCCTCCTCTGGACTACCTCTATCCTGTCTATGTCCTTGCAGAGATGGGGTCTCCAGAACTGGACACAGTACTCCAGATGGGGTCTCACCAACTGTCTGTACAGAGGGATAACAACTTCCTGTTTTCTGCTGATGATGCCTCTTCCTATACATCCCAGTATACCCCCAGCCCTCCCTACTGCCTTCTCACATTGCTTGCTAACCTTAAGGTCATCTGATATGATTACCCCAGGTCCCTTTCCTTTTTTGTTGTTGTTACTACCTCCCCACCCATTGTGTATTCTTCCCCTGGGTTCTTGTTTCCCAGGTGCATTATTTTGCACTTCTTTGCATTGAATCCTAGCTGCTATACTTCTGACCATTCCTCCAACCTTACCAAGTCCCTTTTCATCCTTTCCACGCCTCCTTGTGTATCAACTCTGTTGCAGATCTTTGTGTCATCTGCAAAAAGGCATACTTTTCCTTCCAGTCCCTCTGCAATGTCACTGATGAAGACATTAAAAAGGACTGGACCCAATACTGAACCCTGTGGTACCCCACTAGTAACCCCCCTTTCTTCAGAGTGGACTCCATTTACAATTACCTTCTGTGTCCTGTTGTCCAGCCAATGTTTTACCCAGGCTATCACCATGGGTCCCACTCCCAGGCTGGTTAATTTGACTATTAATCTTTTGTGTGGGACTGTGTCAAATGCCTTACTAAAGTCTAGGTAGGCCATGTCCACAGCCCCTCCTCGGTCTACTACTTTGGTCACCCAGTCAAAGAAATCTATTAGATTCGCCTGACATGACCTTCCCACTGTGAATCCATGCTGCCTTGGGTCCTGTGCTCCACTGGCCTCTAGGTACTTGACTATTCTTTCCTTCAAGTGACTCCATCACTTTCCCTACCACAGAGGTCAGACTGACAGGTCTGTAGTTTCCTGCCTCTGTCTTGGACCCACTTTTTGTGAAGGGGAATCACATCCCTTCCTCCAACCTCGGTACCACACCATCCTCCCATGATTTATTAAAAAGAGTAGCCAGTGGCTTCACTAGTTCCTCCTTAATTCTTTTAGAATTCTAGGGTGAATTCCATCAGGACCCATTGCTTTGTCCACCTTCAGTTTTAGGAGTTCTTGCAGAACCCTTTCTTCTGTGAAAGGACTGGGATCGACCCCCCTATCAAGAGTGCTTCTGTTAATTGGATTAGGCACTTCCCCCTCCTCTTTTGTGAATACTGGGCAGAAATATTCGTTCAGTATTCCTGCTTTTTCACTGTCCCCTCTGCCCACCCAACCGCTCATTCTATTCAGCCTCCACTATCCCTCCTTGTCTTTTCTATGCTCGTTGATGTACCTATATAAAGGTTTTATCCCTTCTTAACTGAGTTGGCTATCTTTTCCCTCAGTTTGGGCCTTTGCTATTCTGACTTCCCTCCTGCTTCCTTCTGCCTTTAACTGGTACAGCTCTCTGTCCTGCTCCTTCTGTGTTTCCTTATACTTCTGGAATGCTATCTTTCTTCCTGACTTTCACAGCCACCTCTTTTGAGAACCACAGTGGCTTTTTTATTTTGATTTATTTATTTGCTTCACACAAAGGCTTGTTGCCTCTGTGATGGCAGTTTTGATAATTCCCCATTGTTGCTCACCTCCTTCTAGCCTGTTTGCTAGTGCTTTTCTGAGGCACTCTCCCATCTTGCCAAAGTCAGCCCTCCTAAAGTCCAGTACCTCACTTTTGTATGGCTTGACTCTGTAGCTGAGTTTAACGTGAACCACACTGTTTGATGGTCACTTGTCCCCAGATGGCAACCGACTTCTAGATCTGAGATCCTCTCACTGCCCCCATTTGAGAGTACGAGGTCTAAGATTGCTCCCTCACGAGTGGGTTCCAAAACTATCTGTCTAATGCCTGCCACCTGTAGGGCATCAAGAATGGCCCTGCTCTTAGATGTGGCTGCAGCAAATGTGCTCCAGTTAACATCTGGCATATTCAGGTCTCCCATCAACAGTATCTCCCCTTTCTCTCCATTCTAAGAATGCCTTCTATCATATCCTTGTCCATTCCTTCCCCCTGACATGGGGGTCTGTACACAACCCCTGTGCAGATTGTGGTGCCCTTTCCATTCTCCAAGGTGACCCACAGTGCCTCCTCTCCTCCCTGTTTACTCTTTTGTTCAGTTGCTTTTATCCCTTCCTTTACATAGAGAGCTACTCCTCCCCCTCTTCTCCCCTGCCTATCTCTCCTGTAGGTTATGTACCCTGGTATGTTAACATCCCAGTCATGGTTCTCTGTGTACCATGTTTCTGTGACTGCTACGATATCCAGGAATCCCTCTTCCATTAAGGCCATCAGCTCAGGGAGCTTGTTGCCCAGACTACGGGCATTGGTACTCATTACCCTCCATTTCCTGATGGCCTTACTCCCTTTTGCCCCATCCCTGTCCTTCTTGCCTTTGTCAATTTCTCCATTTACCCCTGCCCTTCTCCCTATCAACACTGCCTCCACAGAGGACTCCCGCTTACTTTCTTCCAGCAAGTCCAGAAGGAGGTCTCCTTCGTCTGTCCCTTCCCCAGGGCTACACACTGCAAACACCATGTCATCCCTATTTGCATATGGCTTCATCACATTTACATGGTACATCCTTTCTGTCTGTCTTCGGTCAGGTAACTCCACAATGTAGTTTACACCATTTACCTTCCTAACCGCTTTGTACGGTCCTGCCCACTCAGCCTGTAGCTTGTCTTTCCGGACCGGAATAAGGACCATGACTTCTTGACCCACCATGTACGAGCGAGCTCTGGCTCTGTGGTCATACCACACTTTTTGTTTCTGTTGGGCAGCTGCCAGGTTGCTCTGGGCTGTCCCCATAAGCTCCTTCAGCTTTTCCCTAAACCTAAGGATATAATCCACAATTGGAGTTCCCTGGGTGGCGTGCTTCCCTTCCCAGTCCTCCCAGATCAAGTCTAGGGGCCCACGTATCCGGCGTCCATATAAGAGATCGAAGAGGGAAAATCCTGTTGACCCTTGGGGCACCTCCCTGTATGCAAACAACAGGTGGGGAAGGTATTTCTCCCAGTCCCTCCCATGCTGTTCAGCAAATGCTCAGAGCATTGACTTTAGGGTACCATTGAATCTTTCCACAAACCCATTGGCTTGGAGATGATACAGTGTTGTGCATCTCTGCACCACCCCACACTTCTCCCAAAAACATTTAATCAGGTCCGACATGAAGGAACCCCCTCGATCGGTGATAACCTCCTGCAGAAACCCAACACTGGAGAAAATCCCATGTAAGGCATCTGCCACTTTGTCTGTCCTCAGTGAGGATAGGGCGACTGCCTCTGGGTACCGGGTGGCATAATCCACCACAGTCAGGATGAATCTCTTCCCTGAGGAGCTGGGGGTATTTAAAGGCCCCACAATATCCATTCCCACCCTCTGGAATGGCTCCTCCACTATGGGCAATGAAATCAGGGTGGCTTAGGTTTTCTTGCCTGCCTTCCCTATTTCTTGGCACCGGTGACAAGACCTGCAATACTCCTTCACCTGCTGGATGAAGTTAGGCCAATAGAAATTCTGGGCCAACCACTGCGTAGTGCGCACACTTCCCAGATGAACAGACAAGGGAATATCATGTGCAATCTTGAGTAACTGCTCACGATACCCCTGGGGAACGACAAGCTGCCTGCCTAGCACCCCTCCCTCTGTGTGTGCTGCCTGAGTATACATAAGTTCATTTTCCCAATAAACCTTATGTCTGCCATCACCTCCCTGTGTGCCGTCCAAGTCTGCCCAAGTCCTCAGCTTCTCTGAACTAGTGTCACTTCTCTGAGCAGCTGCAAACCCCTCAAACATTCCCAAGGCATGGGACAGGTCCTCTTCAGTCACTAAACCAGGGTCCCTAGCACTAGCGTCACAGCACTCAGGATCACTGTCAATCCCAACCCTCTGACAATGGGTCACCCCTCCCTCTCTTCGGAGTAACCCTCGGTAGCTGTGTGGTTACTTGCTACTGGAGAAATTTCTACCCCCTTTTTAGTAGTCTCCCCATCTGGAGACAAAGGTTGGGGAACCAGCCTCTCAGCAGTTTCCACAATGGCTTCTATGGGATTCAGGGAACTACAATTTTCCCTTGCCACTTGGTTATGGGTAACTGCACATACCATCCCCTGTTTTAGATTGTTGCCCAGGATCACATCCACTGCTAAGGTTTTCGCTACAGCCACCTGTTGCACAGTTCCCCCAGTTTCACCCCAGTCTAGGAGAACACTAGCAAGGGGCAATGTTTTCGCCTCACCAGTAAAGTCCTGTACAGTGATGTATTTTTTGGGTATAAGCTGACCAGGCTGTACTAGATCCCCCCTTTACCAAGGTCAGGGATGCCCCTGTGTCCCTTAACCCTTGTGTCTGTACACCATTCACCATGACTGGATGCATATGTTCCCTCATGTTCACAGGCATGCTTCCAGGGACACACAAACAACCCACTTCTTTTCTAGTACCACTCTGCATATTATTGCTCATTCTTTTGGGACACTGTCTGGCAATATGCCCAGTTTCTTTACATAACCAACATTCACTTCTATTTTCAGAGAAATCTTTTCTCTGAAACCTGGGGCTAACTGGTTTCGGTGGAGGCGGTGAGGGTTTTAGCTGCCCTGAAGGTACGCTTTTCCCTTTCTGCATTGCCATGCCCACCCCATTCGCTCTCAGAGCAGGTCTGCTCTTGGCATAGCAGTCTGAGAGTTCAGCAGCCTCTTGCACTGTTTTGGGATCTAGGTCCTCTGGCCAGGTTTTTAGCTCTGCTGGACATGCTCAGTAAAACTGTTCTAACAAAATCACATTTTCAGTTTTATCAACAGACTTTGCCTCAATTCCTTCCCACCAACGTTTTAAAAACTGGCGTTGTTTCAAGGCTAGCTACTCATAGCTCATATCAGGGCTTCTCCTGAGCTTACGGAATTTAGCTCTGTATGAGTCAGCAGTTAATTCTGACCTGCACTGTCCTGTTTCTGTTTCTAATTATCATTACATTGACTAGTGACAGGCCACCTGTACACCTACCCTGTACATCTGGCTTCCTCTACTGCTATCTATTTTCTTTTTGTCTACTGCATGCTCATTATATATGAACCTATGCAATTAATTGTCCTACCTTTGTCTCTTGTATGCTAATGTGTCTTTCGTCTGTAATTAATTCCAGATCACCCCTGAAAAAGGGACTCTGTTGTCTCAGTGGGCTCACCGTCAACACATTTCAATAAATAAATAAATTCAAATTTTTTAACAGTACAGCTTTAAGTTTGCTGTAATCATTACTATCCTCATTGTCCATTTGACCCAATGCATCACAAGCCTTCCCGGTAAGTAGCGAGGATAGCTGAAAGCTCCAGGACTCTCTAGGAATTTTAGCCTGAATACCAACTTTTTCAAAAGAATTTAAAAAGGCATCCATATCCTCCCCCTCTTTAAATTCAGCTATTAATTTGGAATTCAATTTGTAACCCAGTCCTGTAGTTCCAGTTAGAAACTGAGCACTTACCTGTTTGGTGCCGTTGGTCGGAGTTGTAGCTTCTCCAGTTCTTGTTGCCACTGGCACTCCTGCTCCTCACAGTCTGCATCTCAGTGTTCTCGCTCTCTCTTTCCTCCTTCTCTGCAGCTCACTGGTGCTCACACTCCTCACGGTCTGCATGTCGGTGTTCTCGCTCTCTCTCTCTCTCTTTTTCTCTCCTCCTCCTCCTCTACAGCTCACTGGTGCTCATGCTCCTCATGGTCTGCATCTTGCTGTTCCCGCTCTGCCTCTCATCTCTCTTGTTCTCTCTTCTCCTGGAACTCCAGCTCCATCCTGCGCAACTCAATTTGCAGCCTGAGTACTTCTGGATCCAGGATACTGGTGACCTTCCCCTGCTGCTGTGGCACTTCACTGACCGTGTCCCTGTTGCTCTCCTCATTGGATCTGGACACTGCACTGGCCACTAGCCCTGCCACACTCGAGGTCTGGTCCTATTCAGTCATGGTCCATGACTCGCTGCTCTGGGTATCTGCTACCATCAGGGCATCTATGAGGTTCTGCTTGCTGGCTTTCACCTCAAACGGGACTCCTCTGTCCCCACACAACTGCCTTAAGTAGTCTACAGTGTGCCTGCTGTAGTTATAAGTTATTTTCCCTAACTACTGCTACTCTGACTTGCACTTTAGGAAAAAAAATAAAATGGGTAGGAACTTGACTGTACACCAAGTGATACAGTTCTGTCTCCTTTTAAAATAAAACTCTGCCTTTTCTTTCTTTGCAAGTGAGCTGATGGTCTCAAGCTGACTCACTGAACAATAAAAGCTTGTAATACCAAAATTATGCCACCACTGCCAACCAATATGTCACAAACCCACTCAGCAGGTCAGCCCTCTACTCCCAAAGTGCCAACCTCTGAGAGTAGTCTTGTGAACAGTTAACAGAAACAGGCTAACCCTCCTGTCTGTTTTGGGGGTTCAAATCAACCTTTGGTCTCAAGTCTTGAAGGGATTCAAACTGTGAACCTCCTGCTAGTGTACCCAATGCACAGGCTCAGATAATTTTGTCTTCGGGGGGGCCAGATATCTTTGCCTATGGGGACCTAACCTGGTGTAATGAAATGAACCCTTAAAAACTGTAATAAAAGACCTCAGATTAAAACGCTTACCTTTTTCCAGTTTGGTATCACCATTCAAGCTTATGTACAGTGTCTGCTTTAACCATATATACTTCACTTGTAAAAGAAAAGAAAAATCAAAGACAGACCAAGTAGGCTCAAATAATAGAGTTTTACTAAAATAGATAAAAAATATGTAAAACATAAAATTCAGAACCATATATCACAAAACATACAAATATTTTAAAAGAACAAGGTTTTAACAGTGCAATTCCTACTACAGTACTTAGATTGTGTGTCTCTCTCTCTAAATACCTGCTTAAAGTGCTCAACTATGTTTCTTTGTCAGAGTGTAGATAAAAGACTCTGAAGGAAAACAGAATCCTGTTTAAAAGCTGGCTTTGCCCACCTCTTTGCATGAGGTCACATAGCTCCTCCTCTGTTTATGAAAAATCATTTACCCAGGGTATTTTGTCATTTTAGAAGGTAACTTAATTAAGGTTTCATCAGCAGAAACTCCTTTCCCCATGTGACTTCCCCAATGAAGTCTGTAAATTTCCTTTCATCTATAAGCAGTATCCCCTCTCACACAGACAACAAAGCATTTTTTATGACTTCACACTAAAACATCATAACCTGCTCTTCGTCCTCTAAGCATTATAAAAGTTTATGATCTATCTTGCCAGTTAGGTATCTTCTAGCCTGTAATTAACTTCTGCCTTCCAGGTAATACCTTGTATCTAAAACTTGTGTGTGTGCGCGTGTGCGTGTGTGAGATCTCACATGTTGTCTCAGCATCTCTCAGGAGAGACAGTCCATAACACATTTTTATATTACAAAAAGTATACAGTGATCAGAATCAGCTGTCCAAGTGTCACAGGGAATGTATATGGTTCCACTCCATAACAGGAGGGACAAGGAACAAGGAGGGAACTACAGACCTGTCAGTCTTACCACTATTGCAGGAAAACTGATGGAGTCACTGGTCAAACAAGATCTAATGGACTACTTGGAGATCAACGGTCTCGAGGATAGTAAGCAGCATGGATTTGTGGCAGGGAGGTCTTGTCATACTTACCTGATAGTTTTCTTTGACTGGGTGGCAAGGCAACTGAATAGGGGCCATGCATGGGATTTGCTCTACTTCGACTTCAACAAGGCTTTCAACTCAGTGCCACACAGAAGCTTGCTGAGGAAGATGGAGAATATGGGTGCAGCTAAGGTCATAGTAAACTGAGTAGGTAACTGGCTAAAGGGGAGGCAGCAGATGGTAGTAGTAAATGGGGTTAAATCAGAAGAGAGGAAGGTCACAAGTGGGGTTCCACAGGGATCTGTCTGTTCATCAGTGACACTAAGCTCTGTGACAAGGTGAAAACTGATGAGAGAATAAAGGAAATGCAGACAGACTTTCAAAATTGAAGTGGTGATCAAGGGTTTGGCAGCTGAAATTTAATGCCAAAAAGTACAAGGCAATGCACTAAGGGAACAAGAACCCCTCGATGAAGTGCTGGATGGGAGGGGTGAGACTCAGTACCACGGCTGAGGAATGAGACCTTGGGTTATCATCAGCGACTCCCTAAAGCAATCAAATCAGTGCATCAAGGCTTCCAGCAAGGCAAACAAAATGCCTGGATGTATCAGGAGGGATACTGATAGCAGAAACAGGGCAGTAATACTTCCCCTGTCTAGATCATTGGTGAGGCCATACCTGGAGTACTACGCCCAGTTCTGGGGGTCTTCACCTCAAGCAGGATAGTGATAGGCTTGAGATGGTGCAGTGCAGAGTAACAAAAATGATTCCAAGCCAGCAGGGCATGTTCTTTGAGGAGCACATCAAGGCACTGAACTTGTATTCACTAGAGACCAGAAGGGAGAGGGAAGCTATGATAGAGATCTTCAAATTCCTAAAAGGAATTAACAGGATGAACTGTGGGCAACTATTTAATTGAATACCAGCTCACTGTTACATGGTCAGGAGTGGAAGCCAACAGGAGGGAGGTTCAGGAGGGATGTGAGGAAACACTATTTTACAGAAAGGGTGGTGGAGCGATGGAACAGGCTGCTAGCCGATGTGATGGGTGCAAAAACCATTAGTTTTTTTTTAGCATGGCTGGGACTGATTGAGGGTTATAGTGGTTGTTCAGGGCATCAGAATTGGGGAGGAGAGTGGAGAGGGCATAGGAAGGGCTAGGATCCTGGAGGAACAAAAGGTCCCATGGCTAAATAGCAAACCTGGACAGACAGAATGACCTTTGGTCTTTTTCTGCCATCATTGTCTATGTTTCTTATGACTGGACATTTTTGGATGACATTAAGGCATAGATGAGGCCAAAATGCAAATTCTACCCCATTTTTATGCAGGTCTGGGATAAATTTTTTCCTCATAAAGAAAGTGGGAAGGAAAGAGAAAAATAAAGAATATGTGACAACAGAGATTCTTGACCTTATGAGGCAAAGAAACAGTAAATGGGCCCAGTACAGAAAATTTAGGGACTCTGTGTTATTGTAAGAATTTGGTATATTAAGAAATAAGTAAGACTCTCTCCAATTGTAAGAAAAATTCACTCTTGACATAGGACTGATCGCGAAATGTTGAGTCAATTCTTGTACTACCTAGGATCTTAGCTTATATCCATTTTTTATACTATTGATTTTTAATAGTCACTTTTGCACTTAACTGTACGTGTTGTGCGTAGTGACAATTTTTCTTACAGCTGGGTGAGTAGCCTAGTTTGTCTGAACTTTGTTATTGTACCCACCAGATCACCACCCGCATGGACTTGAGTCACTTTGTTGCTGACAAATAAAGAAATAACAGCAGGACAGTTGACAGTTGGGCAAAAATAAATCACTACCAATCAAATAAGGTGCACAGCTTGGGAAATCCTAGAAAAAATTGTCAGACACTGAATTAACGTTTGGGGAGAACATCGAACACCGTTCCTGTTACTTTGGATGTTGACAGGAGGTCACTTAATGACCCCAATGAGGCCACCACTAACTTCAACAACTATTTTGGAGATCTTGAAAAATGTAGAGCTCCTACCTCTTTCTCAGAACCATTGCCCAAAACCAGCTTGGATCTGACATGCCAAAATAACTAAGAATTTTATTTTACAGTTTCACCACTGATGACGTAAAAAAGTACTTGATTTAAATGAATCCATGACCCTACACTGGGCCTGATATACATTGATTTTAGGATACTGAAGTTGGTATGCAAAGAAATGGCCTCTTCCATTTCCCAATAAATTAATTTTTTATCTCTGTCATGGGGTTTACCTGAAACTCTGGAAAGTACAGTAATAAAGCCAATACATAAACAAAGACCTAAAAATACTGTTTAAAGTTATCATCCCATATCCCTTCTTGCCTCCATCCCCCCCCCCAAAAAAAATATATGTTTGATAAGTTAGTTTATGATTAACCTAGTGAGTTTCTAATAAAGGAATAATGCCCAACAGGATGGGTGTTATGCTGGGATAACATCCCGCCTCGGGTGGTTGGGCACTAGGCCATCGGCCGAGGGCGTCCAACACCCGAGAAGGGATGTTATCCCAGCATAACACCCACCCAGGAGGGTATTATTCCTATTATACAATGGCTTGTTGTTTTATACAGAATACAAAAAATTATTTTAAAGAATGTTTTTGTTAATGTGTAAAAATATTTTTGTTTCTTAAGAGAAGATGATGGTCAAATGCAAACAATCAGTGGGGATGTTATGCCAAATAAAATCCCTGCTGTGATGGCCACCTGGCCAATCAGAAGACAGGATTCTTTCTTGCCATTGTATAATCAAAATAAATCTTCTCTCAGAGTCTCAGCATGGATTCTGAGCTCCGTATAACACAGAGACTGCCTTGGTGAGGTTCACAAACCACATCCTCAATGCATGGGATCCAGGGCAATAAGTTGCCTCAGTGTTTGAGGACCTCACCAAGGCATTTGAGCTTGTTGATCACAACCTTCTGATTAAAGATTTGGCTAGGCTGAATTTCTCTGAGGACGGGCGTAGGCAGGGGGGTGTTTAGGGTGTTCAAACACCCCGCGAAAAAATGACTGCAAAAATTAATTTAAAATTGGTACAGACAGAGCGAGCGTGGGGTGCGCTGTTCATTTATATTTGTGCTTTAGCACCGCCGCCGATTGCTGGTTGCTGTAACAAAGCAAGCTAGGTGCACCTGTGGATACCCGGCCGGCCGGGTATACAGATCAGTCTACGGGGGGTCAGGCGAATCATGGTCCTTCTCTCTCTGCTCCACTTCTCAGCTGTGCAGACACTCAGGGGCGTCATTGGGATGGGGGTCCGATTAAAAAAAAAAATTTTTTTTCGTCTGTGTGGTTAGGTATACCTGGAGGCTAGCTGTGTAGTCTGTTGTCTCACCCCCAATCCCTCCCGCGACCCTGAGTCCCCGCCCTGACACATCCATCCTGTTTCCTGTTTCCTGTTGCCATGGCTTGTGAGAGGAGACGACTGTCAGTGGGACTGGGTCACCTGACTGGATGGCGGGAGCAGACTGCACACAGTAAAACCGTCGGGAACCCACAAGAAGGTGAGGAGAGAGTGCGACAGAGCGAGAGGCTAGAGCGCCAGACTGAAAGATTTTTTCAGTGTTTTGATAGGAAAATTTGGCAGCAGTTTACACTGGGCGGCGGGTGAGGCGAGCGAGCGGAGACAGTGCGGACCTGCGGTGCGTCGAGTCGAGATTCAGAAGCAGTGCCAGTAGCAAAACAAGCATTTTGTTTTTGCCAAGAGAGTAAGAGACCCAGCAAGGTCAGACTTCAGAGACCAGTCCAGGCCAGCAGAAGCAGACCCAAGCCATAAGGTAAGGAGGACAGAACTGGAGGATCATGCAGACATAGAATATAGTTTGAAATATCAAGAACTGTATTGTACAATGAATCATTGTACAATACAGTTAAGAAGAAGTGTTGATGTACAAACTGAATAATAAAACCAGCCAAAGATGAAAATATGAAGTTTTGTCATGAATTTGTGATTTAAATTCCTAGTAACTTCAGAGGCAGGCAGCAGCTCACCTTTTGTAAAGTAAAAATGTTCTTGGTGAATAGTGATTTGTGAGGGCTTGTTCCATGGCTGTAGGCTATTTACAGAATGAGCTTAAATGATTAAATAAATGGGGATTTTGTAATGCAGTGAGTCTGATATTGCCCATGCTTACTAACATACTAAAATGCCAGCAGAATAGGCTAACGGTTTTCGTGTCTGCTTCGCTTGGTCAGCCCCCACCCTGGAGCTGACCTTGTTGCCCCCACCTTCTCTGGCTTCTCCTTCCCAGTTCGGATATTCTTGCTGCATTGGATTTTGCTTCCAGAACCCTTCCCCTGTACGTGTCCCACCCTCTTGAACCCCTCCACTGTCTCTGCCTCCACCAGCCCCTAGGCAGCGATTCCATGGCTCCACCACCCTCTCAGTGAAGTAGCACCTCCTCCTTTCTCCCTGAATCTTCCCCTCCAGCTTCCACCCATGCCCTCTAGTGGCCCTCTCCTTCCTTGAAGCACCCTGACTGTTCCTCCCCTATTTACCCTCTTCATGTACCTGAAGACCTCTATCATGTCCCCCCGGTCCCTTCTCTCTTCCAATGTGAGCCTCTCCTCATAGGTCCTGTCCCCCAAGCCCCAAATCATTTTGGTTGCCCTCCTCTGGATCCTCTCCAGGAGGTTAATGTCCCTCTTTAAGTGTGGCCTCCAAAACTGCATGCAGTACTCAAGGTGCGGCCTCACCAAGCAGTTATACAGAGGGAGTATCACTTCCCTCCTTCTGGATGTGATCCCCCTAGCGATGCATCCCAGCATCCTGTTGGCCTTGGCTGCTGCCCTCCTACAAGTCTCAGAGTTGTTCATCTTGACATCCACCACCACCTCCAGGTCCC
Source organism: Neoceratodus forsteri (assembly GCA_016271365.2). NCBI lineage: Eukaryota > Metazoa > Chordata > Ceratodontiformes > Ceratodontidae > Neoceratodus > Neoceratodus forsteri. Next base: position 1,452,671,944 of record CM057453.1, on the reverse strand, counting down.
TCTCAGCCATCGAGACTTGTAGCATTTCCCTCCCAGGGTGTACACTTGGCCCGGCTTTCTGGCCCCCAGGTGGAGTACCTTGCATTTCCCTGCATTGAACCTCAGCTTCCACTTTCTAGACCATCTTTCCAGAGCCTCCAGGTCCCCCTGTAGGGCCACCCTCCCCTCCTCCCCATCCACCACCGCCCCCAGTTTCGAGTCATCCACAAGAGACTCATCTCATTCCTGATTCCTGTCCTTATGTCAGAGACATAGGCGTTGAACAGAAGGGGCCCAAGGACTGATCCCTATGGGACCCCACTAATGACCCTCCTTGGGGATGAGACTATCCCGCCACTCACGACCCTCTGGGTCCGGTCCTGGAGCCAATTGCTATCCATCTGATCATCTGGTTCCCCACCCCCATTTCTCCCAGCTTATCCAACAGGCCCACGTGAGGAACAGAGTCAAATGCCTTGCTGAAGTCTAGAAAGAGGACGTCCACTGGTCTACCCAGGTCCAAGGCACTCGTCACCCAGTCATAGAACTCCGCCAGGTTTGTCTGACATGATTTCCCCAGGATGAATCCACGCTGTCTATCATCCAGGCACCCTGACTTATCCAGGTCCCCCCCAGCCTCTCCTTGACAATGCCCTCCATCACCTTGCCCACCACTGATGTCAGGCTGACAGGCCTGTAGTTCCCTGCCACCTCCCTTGATCCCCCCTTGTGGATAGGCACTATATGCGCCACCTTCCAGTCCTGGGGCACCCACCCTGTCCTCAGAGAGATGGTGAAAATCTCCACCAGGGGTTTTCGCCAGGACATCCGCAGTTCCTTCAGTACTCTGGGATGTAATTTATCCAGCCCCAGTGCTTTCTCCTGCCTTAAGGGAGCTGAGGGCTTCCTCACTCTCTCTGCTGTGATTTCCACTTCCGTATCTCTTTTCCTGCTTAGCCCTCTCCTCCTGCCAGTGATGCCTCCCCTCCCCAGACCTGCCAATCGGTAAGGGTCCCTCCTCAGTATCTCTGTTTCATCCCATGTATGATGCAGCACCCCATTTTCCTGGTAGAAACTGAGGTGAAGTACTCATTTAGTACTCAGCCTGCTCCCTGGGTCTTGTGCCCATCTCTCCTGATTTAATCCTGCTAATCTGCCCTTCACCCTTCGTTTTCCCCAATGTATCTAAAGAACCCCTTGTTCCCTCTCCTAATTTCCTGGCCAGGTTCTGCTCCTTCCTGCCTTAGCCACCTCACCACCCTAGTGGCCCTTCTAGCCATCAGCTCATACTCCCTCGATCCCTTTCACTCCTTGAGCACTTGAATTGCTTATAGGCTGCCTTCTTTCCCAAGACCACCTCCTGGACCTCCCTGGTCCACCAGCAGGGTTTTTGGGCCTCCTCGCATTTTCGTCTTACTTTTGCACAGGTGCTGGTAACATCCTGCACCCCTCCTGATGATTTCCCACCTACTATCAGCGTCCATGTCTGACCCAATCCCATCCAAATGCTCCTAAGGATCCTTCCCATTTCCTTAAATCCTGCCCTGAAGTCGGTTACTTCCGCCTTTGTGCAGCCTTCTACCCTCCTAGGTCCAGGCAGAACCAGACCGTGTCATGGTCACTCCCCACCAATGGGTCCTTACCTCCAGGCTCCCAATCTGGTCACCGTCTGCCAGGACCACATCCAGTACCCGTGCTCTCCTGGTCGTTCCCTCACCTGCTGAGTTAGAACGCTGCCTGAAAGACATCCAACAACCCTCTGTTCCTGGTCACAGAGGATGTCATAGTCTCCCAGTCTGTTCCTGGCATGTTTAAGTCCCCCAACACCACCACTGCTCCTCTGCCCAGTCTGCAGTGTCTCCCAACATCTGCCACCAGACTGTCCTCCAGCTCCTCCGCCAGGGCAGGGGGTCTATACACCACTCCTATTTTTACCTCTTGCCCCCTTGTTATCAAGGTGACCCAAACGCCTTCCACGGTTCCCTCCGCCTCCTCTACTCCCCTATGCCAATGCAGTTTTGACTATCATTGCCTACCCTCCCCTTCCCTCCCCTGTCCTTCCTGAACATATGTAACCTCCAGGTTCAGGTCCCAGTCATGTCCTGCAGTGGCCCAAGTCTCAGTGACTGCTGCCACATCCACTGCTCCCTCAGTTAGCATCGCCTGGAGCTCAGGCATTTTATTGCCCAGGCTCCTGGCATTTAGCAGGACTACCTTCCACCCTTTCCCTATAGTTCTATTTCCCCTGCTCATGTTCCCATGGGGATTCTGTTTTCCCCTGGTCTGCACTTTGCCAGTCGGCCTTTTCCTGCAATCCTCCAGCTCCCCAGGGGGGTGGAGACAGAGTCCCTCCTTTATCGGCACCCTCTTGACAGCCTTTTCTCCCATCCTTCCCCCCTTCACAAGTTTAAACCCCACTTTTCACCAATGAACCCCTCTATTTTCAACTTAAGGATTCCCCTCGCCTCCAAATTGAGATGGAGTCTATCTCTAGCATACAGCTCCTTATCCTCCCAGGTCTCCCCCCAATCCCCCATCAACCCATACCTTTGGCCTCACACCACCCCTGAGCCACTGGTTTATCTCCATAATCTTCCTTTGTGTTCCCATCAGCCCTTGGCACCGGCAGGATTTCTGAGAAGGAACTGTGCATCCTATGTCATGACAGACCCTGCAAGCTCCTGAATCGCTATTTCCTCAATGTCATTTGTACCCAGGTGGACCAGTATGTCCGGGGAACCCCCACAATCCTTTGCCAGCTGATATACTTCGTGCTTAGCCCTGTGCACCGTTAGTCCAGGGAAGCATCTTGTTCTAACTGGCCAGGCTTCTCCTCCTATCCCATTTGATACCCTGATCATAGAATCCCCAACAGGTGCACCTGACCGCCCATTTCTCCATTTCCCCTTCCATGTCCCTCATCCTTTCTACTGCCCTCCACCCAGCCGGCTCCTTGTTCCTCCCTATCTGGGTGCCATGCCACCCCTCCTTATTTACCATGGCCACCTCCCTCCTCCAATCCTATGCCTGTCCTCCTCCTGAGTATCCTTCTGTACCTTGCTAATTCTCAAGCACTGCTTGCGACTGGTCCTTCTCCCCATCTGCAAACTAGCCTGGCTCGTCCTCCCTTCCTTCCTGTCTCCATTTAGTTTCGCCTTGCTCTGCAGTGCTCCCTGGCCTAAACCCTCAGCCCCTTTACTGAATCCTCCTTGTACTCTGGTCCTTCTCCTTACCTTTCCTCCCAACTGGTCCTTCTCCTGCGCTTCCTCTCTCTCTTCCCCTGCCCTCCTGCTCTGATTCACTGCTCATCCCATTTTCCTGCATTCCAGGTCCCCCTGTTCTTCCTGCTATCTTGCCCTGCCTCCTGCCCCCCACTCCCTTCCATCTCTAACCACCCCTGTCGTGGCTACATCACCCCCTCATCCCTCGAGCAGAAGAAGAGATTTGAAGCAGTTACTGAGTGTAAGGTCTGCTCCACCTCCCCGCTTTGCTTCCTTCTGTCCAGCCTCTGGCCATCTGCCTACTTCCTGAGAATGTTGTCCTCCATCCCTCCTTTGTGAGGGTCTCCAGTTACTTGCCTGCTTCCTTGGTAGTGTCCTTGGACCCTCTGTCAGGGTCCCTATGTGACCCCTGAATATTCTCCTGCACTCCTTTCCCTATGCCCCCGCCTCAGTGCTTGGGCAACCCTGGGAGATTCCCAGCCCCTTCCCCAACCATACTGCCCCTTCCCCCAGCTGTCTCCTAATCCCCTCAACCTCCTCCCTGCTGTGCCAGCTGGTAGCACACTGGGCAACCACCGAACTTCCAAGCCCAGTCCAGTATCATGGCTGCTCCACACCCTGTGCACCCCACCACCCTCCCAAAGATGTCACCTAATGACGTGTGGTTCCATCCCTTCCAAATAGGTTTCTTGGGTGAGCCACCAGGTTCTCCCCTAATCCAAGATACACACTACTGCCTAATCAGGTCACCCACTAATCTTAGAGACAGTCCCACTGTACACCAGTAACCCTGTTACTAGGTGCAGTACAACACATTAAACTTATAAGGGAAATGAACAACTCCTAAGCTCCTCTCTCTCCAGCCTTTAAATCCAACCCCCAGTGGCTAGAACTGACATGAGCTGCACCTGCAGCCTCCTTCCTCAAATTGCAGGGCAGGTGTTCCCTCATAAATTAGCAGAATTTTGGGGAGGGCGATCTTGGCAGACACCTGACTCGAGAGAGAGTGTATCAGCCCTGTGTCTCCCCCAAGCCCAGCAGCCAAAGAACCAGGCCCAATCAAATCCCACTAGATAGGTTTTTAAATCAGAAGAAATAGGCCCACCAGTGCAGCCTCGTTACACAGTGAAACATCCACAAAATGAGCCCACTTACAGCCACCAAATCAGTTTTCAAACATCCAGCAGCCCCAAAACAATACCCTGCTAGCCCCTTAGAAGTAGGAAAGAAAAGAACTAATCTACCAAGTAAAATCCATAAGAACCATGTGAAAACAACAAGCAGCAGCTACTGTACTGCAACACAACTGATTCTGTCCCTTTCCAGTTCTTTCTGAGAAGACAAAGCAGCTATCACCTCAAACCTGATTCAGCTCTGCCTCCAGTCAATTGGCTGAGTGAGACCTGGCCAGACCATTAACACCCTTCCCCCACTATGCACTCAACCTTGCAGCTAGTGGAGTCAGCAAAAGGAATCAAAATTCAACTCAAAGCCCCCAAAATATGTTTGCTGCCAAAGGAAACAGGTCTCCAATTTAATCAGCTTCACTAACAACACATCAAAATAGTCTTGAAATTAACAGATATAGGTCTCCAATTCAAATAACCATCTCCAAGCAAATCCCACCAAATAGGTTTTAAATCAGAAGAAATAGGCCTCCACCAGCGTAGCCTGTTACACAGTGAAACATCCACAAAATGAGCCCACTTACAGCCACCAAACCAGTTTTCAAACTTCTAGCAGCCCCCAAAACAATACCCTGCTAGCCCCTTAGAAGTAAGAAAGAAAAGAACTAATCTTCTACCAAGTAAAATCCACAAGAACCCTGTGAAAACAACAAGCAGCAACTACTGTCCTGGAACACAACTGATCCTGTCCCCTTCCAGTTCTTTCTGCACTGTTTAATTTTGTTTTTATCTGCTTCTGCTTGTGTGTTTGTGCATGTGTTTTCCTTGTTAACGAAAGCCAGAAGACTAGAGGAACACACGTCTGCCCTGAGATGTTTCTACAGTGTATAACTATTATTTCAGAGTGTCCTGTTCTTTTACACAGTCTCATTCCTAATGAAACTGTATAAAAGACAGGGACCACTCCGAGGGAAATATTGGCTATACATTGTAGGGCATCTCACGGCAGACATGTGTTCCTAGCGAGATAAATGGAATAGTCTATACAATGCATGACACTATATCTGTCAGCAGAAGGGGCAACCTTAAGGGCCCTTAAAGATTACCCTTGTGCTTTGAGACCCCACATATAGTGTCAGCATTGGCTATATGGATGTGTAGACTATTCCATTTGTCCACCACTCTTTCTGTGAAAAAATACTTCCTAATGCCCTTGTTGAATCCCAACCCCCAACAGCTTGAGATTGTGCCCCCTGGTAGATGAACTTTTCCTCAGCTTGAAAAACTCTTGTCCTGTGTGTTTGCCCCACACCATCAGGCCTCAGCTGCTGCTCCGTGCTGTCGGAGGGAATCGAGGGATGTTGTTTTTAAACCCTCTGCCCTCCGTTGTTAGTGCAGCCCATGACCTGTGCTGCAGGAAGCCGACTGGATCCACCTGGTGCGAGTTTGTTGTCTCCCCTCTCAACTGGTGTGCTGTTGTTGTCCGAGGAGATCGAGGCCAGGAGGTCATGGTGACTCTCACTCCTTCGGTTGCCACTGCAGGCCCTGACATGCCGATGATCCTGGTTGGAAAGATGTGCAGTCAGATGTCCCCTGGCTTGCTTGGCTACAGTTTACTTGGGTCCTGTGTTTCAGGGAGATCTCAGCAGGCAAAGGCTCTCCCCCAATCCCCATGTAGTTTTCTGACCTTTTGACCATTTGTGCACAAGTTGGGGGGGGGCTTCAGAGGCAAGGTTTTGAACCACAGTGGATTGGTGTGAGCCTTCATGTGAGTAGCCAGGATTTGAGCAGCCAGTCTTTGCTATAGGTGAGATACGGATCCCACCAGCAGAGATGTGTGTGTGTGTGTGTGTGTGGGGGGACTATGCCCTGCTACATGGGGGGCAAAGTCTGTCACCAGCAGGCAGCTTAGATGTTCTCTGGGCCCCTTTGGGGAGTCTGTGCCCTGGTGTGTGTTCTGTTCTCTGGAACCTCAGACATGCACCGCTGGAGGCCGGGGTTACAGTCTGTAGCCACTAAATCATGTTCAGCAACTCTGGGGACAGTGGTCATACTCAGTCTAGCATTGCCGTATGCTGAGATAGTGCATGGGGACTTGGACACATTTCTCAGCTGAGCAAAGGAACATGCCAAGTGAGTCCAGCAAAACGGGGTGGTGGTGGTGGGGGGGACTTTGAGCTGCACGCACCTATCATGAGACAGAACTCAAGTTCTCTGGCCTACTATATGGGGGGTGAGGGGGCTGGCAAAGTTTTTCTCAGTGTGCCGTGCTGTGGTGGAAGGCAAGAGAAAGAGCAAAGTGTATTTACAATGATTGGTTAATTACTCATACCAAGTGCACATCCCTGTAAGACTAATGTAAGGGTATACTGCCAAGCTGGCCAAATTCAAGCTGTCTCTGAATGTTGATGGAGTGTGTACACAAAGGCTGGTCAGGAAGAGACAACTCTGGGGGTTATGCCCAGGGGAGCCATGGAGGAGGGGTGTGGACATAAATCTGCTATTATACAATGTTCAACTTGTTTTTTTTGTTTTTATAGTGATATAAAATGTTTACAGTGGGTATGCTGGAGGATTTATCATGGGCATGTGATGTGTTTTGACCAATGAGGTTACAGGATTTTCATACCCCATTGTATAATTTCAGTTTTCAGTGTGGGCTGTTTCTGTAGGAGCAAGATAGGCAATCATGACAAAGTGGTTTGGTGGTGCTTTCTTGATACAGTCATTGCATTGATGTTTGTATGGGCACATCGTGTACTGTTGCCACATGACCAACAGGCACTGGCAAGAACATTTTTTTTTGCTTGGGTATCACATTTCACTTGCAGACATCTGGAACAAGAGGCACTGTACCATGGTGTGATTTAAACAATATACCATGAGAGGAATTGGTGATGTCAGGATTTATCACGCCCTGGGGTGTTGTTTGGCCACGAGCACAGCCAAGTGGCTAAAACACCCCAGGGCATGGGTAAATCCTGCATTACCAACATTTTGAGTGGTATATTGCGATTATACATCGGACATCTGTATATTTTGTGTGTGCAAATTAACAAAAAAAGCTGGTTTAAATGTTTTATTAGCTTTTATTAGATTTGTTTTGCACTTGGTAAAATAATGCTTTGATGGTAGATATGGGTGAGAAGATAACCCTTAATGGTTACAGACATGCTTGCACACTAGTAACATTGGGAGGGCAAATAGGGCACCATGACAGAAAACATGGGGAGTTTAGATGGTGACCTGGTGCTCACAGCATAATATTCCACCATAATCTGTGTACATAGTGGTACGATGCCTTGTTACCAGGCAGCATTACTAACACAGCAGGTAGAACCACGGTGTTAAATGCACTGTTAGATAACCAGTTGTCCACAACCATTGGAGGTTCTGTAGACTTATGACAGTCACTGTCTCCCACAACCCTGATTCCATGTGAAAAAAAAAGTTTCTCATGAAATTAGGGGTGGAGAACATGTAACAAATGTGTGTGTTTTCTTCCAGAAAACCCCCAAAATTCACCACAGAACATGTACACACCCCAGAGCTTATGGGGGCCTGGCGGCCCCCAGACCCCCGGCTTTTACCTGTCCTTTTTCACAAATGTCAAATTTAAACACCCCCCAAAATAGAATTCTGGCTACGCCCCTGTCTGAGGATGTACTCTCTTGGTTTTTATCCTTCTTAAAAAGCTAGTGTACTGCCTGAAACTACTATTAGTTTTTAACAGCAGTAAGCTTTTACCATTTATACCTGAGGTATTGTTTTCTTTTCTCATTGGTTAATTAGAAGATTTTTACCTGATGTCAGCAGGTGTGATGTGTGGAATGGCACTCAACATGGCCGCTGACATACCTAACTCTGTTCTTCTCATAACATCATCAGCATTGTCACCTCATGGACTGTGACATTACCACTGCTCAGGAAAAGCCACTCAGTGGCAGCCAGGTCAGTCACCTGTGATGTCACTGTTAGTGAGGTCACAATGCTGATTATATAGGAGGAGGAATAGAACTAAAAATGTCAGCTGCCAGGCAGAGTGCTATTCCACACACCCATGACAGAAAAAATACATCAGAGTCTGACAGTATCTTGGCCCAGAGTCTAGAAAGTTACTAGCTGGTAGCTTCCTTTTCTCCTTATTTTACTATGGGTCATTAGTATAATCCTCAGCTTCAGACAAAGCCCTCTCCAAATCTCCAAATTAAAAGTCACTTATAACATAATTAGATTTGATACAGGCCTGCTCAGGAGATCTCACCATTGCGAATTATAAACAGACTATGGGTTGCTTCTCTTTGAAAAAAAGATTCAGTTACTTTTCAGCAGTGTATTTACACAAAACTGTACTTGGTTTAATGCCTGCCTGTGTGCTGCATACTTTGAAAGAGCTCCCAACTCCCATGGAACCATATCTCAGAAAAAAATGATTATTTAATGAATTCTGGCCCTGAAATTCTTTCTTTCACTTCCACCCAGGGCCAGAATTCATTAATGTTTCAGTCTACCACCTTTTATCACAGTCTACCTTTTGATGCTTGTAACTGTAGCAAACTCTCCATGCTTAATAATAAGGTAAAGAAAACATCTGATCTATTACCATTGTTAGTGTAAATAATATTATGTATGTGTAATGTCTGACTTTTCTGTAAATTCATTTTATTGCTGTTTAGAAGAATTGCAATACAAGATTTACAGTTGGGTAAGTGAACCTCCATCTTCATTCACGAGCATGCCTTACAACATAGGATCCTCCAGCTCCGCTCCACAGTGATATGCACATGACTAGGGCACTGTACTGACAAGTAGTTCCAGCATTACGATTACTGAGATTTTAAGTGGCTTAGTGCCCAAGTACATAGAATAAAACTGTAAACCCACAATTCAGTACACTGGAGCGTTGTTATTCTACATCTGCAGCAGGCAAAGCTGATAACAGTCTGACAGACAAAAAAAAATTCCTAGCACCTACTGCATGTAAAATCAGTTACTAGTGCCTCGGCCTAGGTATTTGTTATACTGATCTGAGCATATAGCTCTAATTATGAGTCTGATCACAACTGGCATTTGAACTTTAGCACATTTTAAACATGTTGAAACTGTGAAAACTCTTTCAACTAGGAGGGAGTATAATACTGTGGTTTAGGGCTCTGAGCTGCAAACCTGGAGACCTAGGTTTGAATCCCACAGCTCCTCTTGCATGCTGTGTGACCCTGAGCAAGTCACTTAATTTCCTTGTGTTTCCAGGATGTACCTGAAGAGCAGATTCAGCTTAGTGTGCCTTTCCTGGTTAAACAATTTCCCCTATCTCTAATTAGTTGATTCAGTAATGGATGCCAGAGAAGATACCTTCGTATCTTGTCCGGATCTTAGTGCTCAAAGATTGAATTTTTTTTCTCCCCTCCATGAGTGGGAAAGGCCACCCGAAGGGGAAGGAGGAGCCTGATAGAAGAAAGCACAAAGAGAACTAGGTGTCATACTGGCCATGTGGCCAAAGAGCTCTGTAAACGTGGGTACGAGCCTGCATACTACCCTAGTTACATTTACAGGTTCTCCGCCCCCTCAACACTCTCTCTTTCCACTTTAAACACAGGTCCATTCAGTCACCTAAAAGACTTGGCCACTAGTAACACATTTCCAAGAAATACTGTAGAGGGTAAACAGAAAGTTCAGTGCTGGATACTAAAAGTCACCTACAATACATCTGAAAGTCCCTTATTCCTCCGATTCTGCTTCTGAACTGCCCTCCTCTATTCTGGTAGCACATCTCTTCAGATTTCATCAGTCAGTTTCCCAGCATCAGAAGCTCGGGGAAAACAAAAAGACCTTAAACCCCATAGTGAACTTCCAGTATGGCCGGGAGAAGGAGGTAATGATTGACTCCCACTTATCATAGGAGCAAGCACACCCCATCAAATTCTCATAGTCTCTGATGGGTGCTGCATCTGAGATCTGGGAACATACGTATATCATTGTTGCCCATGGAAATACCTCCCAATTGTTTAACTGCTAAGAGAATGGCACCTTGCGCCTCCATGCTCCCCATGACCGCCAGTACAGTCCAAGGATGATTTTCAGTGTGTGCTCAGTGAGGGTCACATGGTAAGCTCTCTTTATGTTTATGCCTGCAGGAATAGAGAGCACACTAGGCAGCCATGTTTGTACCAGGGATTTGGTGTCTTCATCATCCTGCCACTCTGGCAGCCCCGGTAATGTAGTGCTAAATTTTATAGTGCAGGAGCCCTGCAAAACATATCTCAACTTGGTAATTCTGTCACTCATGAGATAGTCTCTGAAACCTATCTTGCGTGTGAAGTCACCATAACATTGGGTCTTAAATGCATAAGATTTGATGAGGTTTTAGCTTGAAAAGAAGTGTGACTCTTAATCTCAGCATGAAAACTTGATGTGTCTACACTCTGTGATAAGGCTGGGGATTCAGTTCAGACTATAATGCTATAAATTATAGCACTATAGTCTGAACCGAATCCCCAGCCTTGTCACAGAGTGTAGACACATCAAGTATAACAACATTATAGTCTGAAGAATCCCCATCACAGACACAAAATAAACAGTAAAAAGGTTCTTGCCAAACTAAAGCATCATCACAACAGTTTCCACAGAGGGTCCAGCACGCTGCTTACAGTCGATGTAGCCACTCTTGCTCCGGTGTTTTCAGCTGAGCAATGACTGTGCAACCAAATAGTAATGTAACTTGTGGGGTCCTATTCTTTAAGTGGAGGTCCATGCAGCTTTATGAACATAAATGAAGATACCTGAGGGATCAGAATTTGTGAGCATGTTGGAGATATTATTAGGTTCATATGGCTAATTCCTCACTCACATTCCCAAGAGCTGCATGGTATTAATTTTGTACAGTTCTGAAATGGTTGTAAATCTTGAGGGATTTGATATCCAACTTCATCGACATAGTCTTTGCAAGCATTTATAACAGCAGTAGACTGCAATTTCCGCTTACAGAGGGAAGTCACCTCTAATTCATCGTACCCTGGAGAAGGCTCTGTTGGCCAGTACTCAGAGTCAAGAACCCTTACCTGTTTGATTAGAGAGGCATAGCTGGATCGAGCCTGTGAATCATTTGAATCAGATCCTCTCGATGAAGATGTCACAGACATCCAACATTTCAGATTATTAACAATACTGGTCAGGAACCCCCGACATCCCTTTTACACTTTTCTATCCCACCTCTCCTGTGGAGCGTAGGACTCGTACATGGAGACGCACCCATCTTATGTACCCCACGCAGTGCCCTCCCATACTTTGCCTCCCTGACTTGCTCTACCACCAGGCCTTCACCTGGGGCAGTTGAGGCCGGGACAACAAGCCACCTTCCCCAGGAGAGGACAGCAGTCCCTCAGATGCTCAATCCTCTCCCTCCCCAGTCAACCCTCAATGACCCGAGTCTGTTCCCAAACCCAAGTCGCTGGCATGGCAGGAGGTGAGGCACTTGCAGTGCTTCAGCCCTCCATGCCACTGGCCAGCCATGTCACATATTTTTTTGAGAGTGCGTTCTTTTGACTTTTTAATAATACGCTGTGTCATAACATGAGCTCTTGATTGTTTGTGTTCTACAATTTTCTTTCGAAAGGATTTTAACTGAGCACACCAGTTTGATCCACTGTATGTAACAGTAAAGGAACTCCATTTGTTTGATAGACTCTTTCCCTTACTTTTAAAAGTGCACAGATCCACAACACTTGAACAAACCTTGCAGCCTACTCTTCCACTTCTGCAGTCAATCCATTCAAGGGCATCCTAGTTTCCTCCTCCTCCACATTTCCTCTGTCCAAATATCAGGTCATGGGCAGCAACCCGAATCAGGTGGAGGGCATGTGGATGCTGCCATAGGGAAACGATTTGAAGATGATGCCTCATGTCCAACTAAGTCTTCAGTCTGCATTTTGGTACTACTGCTGCTGGACTGAGGGTCATCTTGTTCTGCTGCTCTGCACACTTTTTCTTGACAAAAGTAGTAATACTTTTTTTGCTTAGCCACCGTAATGAAATTGCAGCATGGAAGGAAGGAAGGAACACAAGTAATGTTTAATATGTCACCCACCTAAGTGTGCTGGTTGTGATTGCGAACGCAACACTTTTACGTCAGTGCATGCTACAGGCAGGTGACATGAGGCATGTGATGCAAGTCTGGTCGGACCCAGTTGCAGCAGTGCCTTCAATATAATTCCGGATAAGAAACAACAATTCTAAGTCAGTATCCCGACCTCCTGACCCCCGAGTCCCAAACCCAACTAGTACCTCCCGCTCCCTCCCTGCTGGTTGGGGACAACACTGCAAGCACTGGTCAATGATGAATACACCTCCATCAAGCTCTCCTCACAAAAACAAATTATTCTCAGTTGCGCACCATCAGAAGAGACTGGTGCAACCCCCCCCCCCGAGACAGAAGAGGCCGGTGCAGATGAGATGCTGCTGACCTGGGACCGGAGGAGGGAGGCTCTTTATTTTCTCCCATGATATACCCCTCTCCAAGCCATGCAAATCAGTGTAGCTATCCTAAAATGCATCTCCTCCAAAAAGACTGCCCCCCCCCAGTAATTCTGCCACAGGGCAGAGGGTGTCAGTCAATGACTGATGACAGACAGAGGATCGCCCAGTGATTATGACCCTGAGAGAGTGCTGGTCCCTAACAGAGCCCCCCCCCATCCAGTGACACAGATCAGGCACCATTCCGACCAGGACACAGCTAACCCAGCCGGAACAGGAGAGTGCCAGTCTGTGATAAGTGACCGACAGATGGAGATGACGTTACTCTCGGGACTCAGTCGACTCAGAACCCCCAAGGTTAACTTATCAGTTTAAAGGAACACAAAAAGGATGCACTGGGATGGTGGTGCTCCTGAACAAACAAGTAACTAGTAAAAAGTTCTAAGTTGGGCACTCACCACCTCAAAAGTAACTGGACACCAAGCTCCAAAAGGTTACAGCTTCGGTGTCATTTTTTATTGTTAAAAATGACACTCTAACATATTAAAAAGCAGACATCCATACACATAATGCCCAACTGACGTGTTTTGGACAACTGGCCCTTTGTCAAAGGTCGCGGCATATAAAAACAAACTCACAACAAATAGACCATTCATGATGATGTCATTTGTGATGTAACAATTGAAATGTTAAACTGATTGGACAGTGATAACAAAGCTAATTGACAAACTGGAGGAAGAAAAGAAAACATGGGAATTTATGTAAAAAAAAGAGGGAAAGGGGGGGGAACACGGGGGGAGGGGGGAATGGGGAATGGGGAAACAGTAAAATAACAACATAACCATCAAATAGTATTCTGCAACAAACCGTTCATTTGTTATATAAATAAACCAATGCCATGCACCAACTGTATAGCATGTAGTAAAAAATTAAAATGAAGTCAGTCTTAACTTGATACCATGCATGGTTTGGCATAAAACTAGACATAGCACCCTCCTAAGAGATTACCAGAGCTATATTGTAAAATATACTGACACTTATCTTGTATTTAAAAAAGGTCTGATTTCAAAAGCAGTATGTACTGTAAACCTGGTTCTTTTGTTGCCTCCAGATTTATTATCCAAAAGGCTTCTCGTTTCAAAACCAGATTATTCCTGTTCATTTTTATCCAGTTTGTTTATATTATTCTTTCTTTATCCCTCTGTAACAAAAATGCAAAATATGTGTACAACGTTCAATTGTATTTTTTTACATACTGTAGCTACTCTTAACAACCCCAAAATAAGTAAAAAGCTTATAGTCTTATAGTTATCGCCCATTAGGGTGCTGTGTTTTTTATGGTTTGTAGTGTCTGTTCAAGTTTACTACTTGTTTTTTAAGAGAAGTGTTGAAGGGCTCCACTATTCTAGTGCAGCCCTTATATCCCAATTCGGTCTCTTGATTCGGGTCCATTAGAATGTACAAATACATGTTCTGTTTATGTGCCCTTCACACTCTCTAAAAAAAAAAAGACTGGGGCATTGTACCCTTTGATACCAACGCAACAGAACAGCATACTGGTGTTCACCAAACTCAGTAGCCAATTTGGAACGCAGCAGAGAAAAAGATGAAACAAACCTTTTTTCCTGTTTTAAAACCATTGAAGATAGGATTAAAACATGTTGCCAGTAAAAAATGTTGTCAGTAATGTACAGCAAAAATAGAATGCTTGGAACAGGTACGAACAACAAGAAAAATTTTAACTATAGAAAATGCCTGCCCACAAAAAACTAATTGTAAAAAAGGACAAAAGGTGCATGTCAAGTAAACAAACAAACAAACAAAGTCCTCAGAAAATGGGACTAATCATGCCTGAAAAAGAGTAAAACATGAAGTCCTCAGAAAAAGGGACTGAGCATGCCTGAAAAACACCCGAAATGTTCCTGCCTGTTACCATAGCAGCCACTAAGTATAAAAAGATCAACAGAAAGAAACAATGGCAGCCATACTGAAACATCACGTGTTCACTTTCACCTCTGTCACAGCCAATACAAACTCCAAGAAGTTGAAATCCATATAAAAATACTCCAACCAGAATGAATTGTTATTCCAAAGTGACAGCTCCAGTGGACAAACAAGTTTCAGAAAAAGGTGATGGGGTGGGGTGGTGAAAAGGGCCAAAGGATTCTGGAAGAAAATGATGGGAGGGGGTTGTGTGGGGAACTGGTAAGGGACTGAAATGAGAAAATCAGAGGGGTGAAATAGAGGAGGGAAGTTGGGTAAAGAGGGCAAAATATAAAAATAAAAATATAGCAATTAGGAAAAGGTTGAAAAAAGTACAAGGGGGCTTTACCAACAAGAACACCAATCTACGTTCTCATTAGTCCCCACAGGCTGTTCAGGGTGCTCAGGAGATGCATCCATCTCATCTCCTCATCTCAATCACTCTGTTATGGCCAACCCCTCTAGCTGTTCAGAGAAACTGATTCAGGCTCCAAAACCTTAGGGACACAACTGTGTGGCCGCACTCGTGAAAATGCCCTGTCACACTGGATGTCTCAACCGCTGTTCTGGTGGAGATCTTAGGCTCCAAAATTCTTTTTTTTTTACTGCTCTCAAAGTCTTCCTCACATATAGGCTGTTGTATGGACACTGAATCACACAGACTACTCCTTCTGAGTTGCAGTCCATGTGTGCCCTGATGTCAGATCTCTTTCCATTGTGTGGGTGAACAGATGCATCTCTTTTAGAAGCATGACCACAAGCCAAACATCTTTCACATGGAACTATGCCCGGTCTGAGGGGACCCAACACAAGCTGTCTCCTTCTGGGTTTTTGTGTCGGTGCCATGTGTATCAATTTCATTTTTAGATGCTTTCTTAGCTGCCACAATGTTTTGCTGTCCAAATCAAGAAGCCATCTATGGGTGCTTCCTCAATACACCACCAATGTTTATGTATCTTTCTAACACTGGGGAACGTATCACAGTATGCTGCACAAAACATAACTTTACCAAACTGGGTTTCTTGTCTTGGACTGGTTCTCAGAGTCTACTCTCTCTGCATAGCACTAACTCTAATAGCTGCCTTGACTAGGGGTCCTCTTATGTAACCCCTGTTCCTGAACCACCGCACCATACTGTTTCGTTCTGCTATAAAATCTTAATTTTCAGAACAGTTTATTTGAGCTGATGACATTTGCATGAGAAGAATGCTCCTGCGGAGGTTTTCTGGTGGAAACTGTTTGCCCTTAGTATTGTATTATGAGCTGTAGTTTTTCAGAACAGTTTAGTTTAAAGCATGCCATCAGTCAACAGTTTACTGATGTCCCCCAAAAATCTATCTCCCTATCACTAAATTTAAACATAAAGGATTAACTGTTGTTTTGACTGCTCAGATAATTCATAAAATAATATAATCTCATTACTGACGATCTCCAGATGAAAAAATATCATCAGTGTATCTCTTCCATATTTTCACATCACTGTAGAATAGGTTGACCCCAACAGTCAGTACATATGTCTGTTCAAATTTGTGCATATACACATTCCCATATGCTGGTGCCATGATACTGCCCAGGGGAGTTCCTTTTGATTGTTCATAAAATTGTTGTTTAAATTGATGCGCATCCTGTTGTCTTGTATCCAGCAGTTCCCCATCACCTCTTTGCCTTCCTCATAGTGAATCGAGATATACATGTCACGTACATCACAGGTGACCAAGAGCCCTAGCAGTGGTGTACTACAATTTAAAGTCTTAATCAAATGCAATACCTTTGTGGTATCCTTCAGGAAGGTTGGTGTGGTCTCAATCTAAGGTTGTAGATGGATGTTAACCCATGGGCTACTGACAGAATAGGAACATACAGGAATTCTGTACTGATATATCAGTCTGCAGCACAGCAAGGGTTAATGCAGCTCACGACGGATTCCAAAATGGAACCTATTCCCAAACTACGGGCAAAGCCACAACAACAGAGACATTTTACAAGGAGTCAGGGCAGGGTAATAGAAGGAGATATAAAATAAGAAGTAGCAAGTAGAGGAGAACAAGGGAGAGGCCAACAGAAGTTGAAGAAGAACACATAGTGATATTTAATCTTAGCAAAAGAGTGCTTTTGGACATAGAAACTGAAGTTCTATCTAAAGGGTTATCATTTGCACCTTATCAATCAGTTGACACCTTTCAGTTAAAGATTGATCTCCAAAATGTTTTAGAAATCAAACAAGACTGCCGACAACATTTGGGAATGACAGACATGGATCTGCAGAAGCAGCAGGTGAAATAGGCCCTTCAAATCAGATCTACATTTATGCCTCAGCCAGGCAGAAGTCACCCTGCTGAGCCATACTTAGCTCCCCACCGCCACTCTCCATGTCCTGGACCAGTGGGCCTCTGGGGGAGTGGGGGTGTGGACTCCAGCTGAACCGGTGCAGCAGGAGAGATTCCTCTTCACTTGCTGCTACCAGTTCAGCATTGAACTCTGCAAAGGTCCTGCAGAAGGGGCAGTGACCCCTCCTCCAGAGTGTAACACTACAGGCGAGCTCCCCAAAATCTCTTAAACTGACTTGTTCCATGCCAAACCTCCTCACTATACTGATCCCTACGATAGCCCTTAGACTTCCAATCAGTCAGCTGCTTCCTTGCTCCGATAGCAAGAGCTAACTATACAATTACATTAAAAGTATTAAATGTAGAAAAATAGGCAAAAGCAAAAGTTTGCCTATACCACTAGATTACCTACAGCTAAGCAGTGTCTTTCTTCTGGACAAAGAAGCTCCTTCTGTGTAAACATGGTCAGCCCAGGAATCTTACTTCAGGCCCAGATCTGGCTACTATTACTACCATGACTTCCATGTGCAACCTTAATTCTGCTTTCTTCCTTGGTCAGGAGGCTTCTAGTTGCTTGTATCAGCTGCTCTGGCAGACACCAAAAAATTAATTGGCAGGTCCAGGGTAAGGGAAGGAATGCACTGCCCCCTCCCTATTTGACTCCTCAGTTACTTACTGGTATACAGAAACTCAAGCAGTTCAAACAGCCACGGGTTGATGGGGTTGGGGAGATTTGCAGTGGAATGTTTTGTAACAAAAAATGTATTTTACAGGTCCATCTTTTTTTAAGGGAACTACGAAAAAGCAAACTTCGACATCCACTGTTTCACGTATTTAACTCATTTCCCTCCTCAAAGTAATGGGATACGAAACTACTCCAAAAACAAATCTGTACAGCTGGCCCATCAGCACAGTGGTTGGATTTCTGCTCATGGCGCCAGCGACCCGGGTTTGGTAATGAGCCCCAGGAGCTGGAAGGCCAGCTGGGGGAGGAGGCTTGAGCGTCCAAGGGACAACTTGTGTTCTCCAGGGAGAGGGGGGGACAGCATCTTGGTGCTGGACTGGCCCCAGGTGGAGGTCTGGAGCACAGCAAGCACTGAGGCAGACACAGTGGGAGGACATCGTGGTCATCGGCGCTGTGCGTCCTGACGTCAGGGAACTTGCAACACCCATACAGGAAAAAGTGAAAAAGCCTTCTTTCTCCGAGGAGACGGAGCTCCGGAGCTAGCCCTAATGTGCTTCCACCTGCCTGGCTGCCGCCTGAACCGATGAGACAAGAAAGTGTTCAGGGTGTATGGGCCCCACCTCATCCCCGCTCGGGGGGAAAACCATGGCTCCATGGGGGATCAGGATGGACCAGGTCAGGTGGATAGCAGGAGCAGACTCCATGGGGCTGCTGAGGAACTGGGAGGGGTGTAAGGGGAGATAAACAGAGATAAAAAAAAAATTGTACATTTAAACTGCATATTAACAAATTGCACCGAATTAATGCAAAAGCTGATCAGAGGTCCTTCCTCTGGGCAGCCACTACATGTGGCCTGCTGAACTTTCATTCATTTGGGTGTGCTGGTTGAAGTAACACTTACCCCCCACCCTTTACACACAATGCTTGCTGTCTCTAGTCTACAGTTTAGCTCAAAATGTCAGTTGTCCTCCTTCCCCCAATGCCCATTCTGATTGCCCAACTCCCAGAGGGACAGACACCCTGTGTGAGAAATTGCCATTAGGGAGAGCTGCTGCAGAGTGACCATGAATCAAGTTAAAAAATGCAATAAAAGTTTCAGGTGAAGAAAATGCAACATGCTCTGCCATCCACCACCACTAACATAAGTGCTGTCTAAGTATTTGTTTCGTATTTTGTTTAAATGAGTCTTTTTTTAATCTTGCACGTCAACTTTTTGGGGGTTTGTTACTCAATGTTGTTTGAGAGCACTGTCACTTTATATGAATTCACTTTGATGCACTGCCACTTTAACCACGCTGTATATAAACATGACCAACAAGGGGCATGCAAGCCCTTGACAAAGCACAGAGTGCAAAACAGTGGCTTTCCTTTTGCTGCTGCTTGTAAATATCAACGGTGATGAAACTGCATTAAATAAATGTTTTTGCCCAGTAACATAGAAACATAGACTTTGACGGCAGATAAGGACCGCTAGGCCCATCTAGTCTGCCCATTTCCCTACCTACAGGATAGACCGCAGATCCTAGTTAACCAATAGCCTATTTCTTCCTACCCCCCACAAGAATTGCCTTATGTCTGTCCCATGCATTCTTGAATTCTCCCACAGTTTTAGACCCCACAACCTCCTCAGGAAGGCTGTTCCATGCATCCACTACCCTCTCTGTGAAATAATACTTCCTCACATTGCCCCTGAACCGCCCTCCTTCTATCTTTAAATTGTGTCCCTTTGTTCTTGCACGTCTCTTTTTCTGAAAGATGCTACCCTCTTGGACTTTGTTGATTCCACTGAGGTACTTAAAAGTTTCTATCATGTCCCCCCTCTCCCTTCTTTCCTCAAGGGTATACATATTAAGCTCCTTTAGTCTCTCCTCATACGGCTTCTCTTGCAAACCCTGCACCATTTTAGTTGCCCTCCTCTGGACTGCCTCTATCCCGTCTATGTCCTTGCGGAGATGGGGTCTCCAGAACTGGACACAGTACTCCAGATGGGGTCTCACCAACTGTCTGTACAGAGGGATAACAACTTCCTGTTTTCTGCTAATGATGCCTCTCCCCTATACATCCCAGTATACCCCCAGTCCTCCCTACTGCCTTCTCACATTGCTTGCTAACCTTAACGTCATCTGATATCATTACCCCTAGGTCCCTTTCCTTTTTGGTTGTTGTTACTACCTCTCCACCCATTGTGTATTCTTCCCCTGGGTTCTTGTTTCCCAGGTGCATTATTTTGCACTTCTTTGCATTGAATCCTAGCTGCCATACTTCTGACCATTCCTCCAACCTTGCCAAGTCCCTTTTCATCCTTTCCACGCCTCCTTGTGTATCAACCCTGTTGCAGATCTTTGTGTCATCTGCAAAAAGGCATACTTTTCCTTCCAGTCCCTCTGCAATGTCACTGATGAAGACATTAAAAAAGGACTGGACCCAATACTGAACCCTGCGGTACCCCACTAGTAACCCCCCTTTCTTCAGAGTGGACTCCATTTACAATTACCTTCTGTGTCCTGTTGTCCAGCCAATGTTTTACTCAGGCTACCACCCTGGGTCCCACTCCCAGGCTGGTTAATTTGACTATTAATCTTTGTGTGGGACTGTGTCAAATGCCTTGCTAAAGTCTAGGTAGGCCATGTCCACAGCCCTCCCTGGTCTACTACTTTGGTCACCCAGTCAAAGAAATCTATTAGATTTGTCTGACATGACCTTCCCGCTAGAACCCATGCTGCTTTGGGTCCTGTGCTCCACTGGCCTCTAGGTACTCAACTATTCTTTCCTTCAGAAGTGACTCCATCACTTTCCCTACCACAGAGGTCAGACTGACAGGTCTGTAGTTTCCTGCCTCTGTCTTGGTCCCACTTTTGTGAAGGGAATCACATCCGCCTTCCTCCAGTCCTCGGGTACCACACCATCCTCCCACGATTTATTAAAAAGAGTAGCCAGTGGTTTCACTAGTTCCTTCCTTAATTCTTTTAGAATTCTGGGGTGAATTCCATCAGGACCCATTGCTTTGTCCACCTTCAGTTTTAGGAGTTCTTGCAGAACCCTTTCTTCTGTGAAAGGACTGGGATCGACCCCCCTATCAAGGGTGCTTCTGTTAATTGGATTAGGCACTTCCCCTCCTCTTTTGTGAATACTGGAGCAGAAATATTCGCTCAGTATTCCTGCTTTTCACTGTCCCTCTGCCCACCCACCGCTCATTCTATTCAGCCTCACTATCCCTCCTTTGTCTTTTCTACGCCGCTGATGTACCTATAAAAGGTTTTATCCCCTTCTTAACTGAGTTGGCTATCTTTTCCTCAGTTTGGGCCTTTGCTATTCTGACTTCCCTCCCTGCTTCCTTCTGCCTTAACTGGTACAGCTCTCTGTCCTGCTCCTTCTGTGTTTCCTTATACTTCCGGAATGCTATCTTTTTCTTCCTGACTTTCACAGCCACCTCTTTTGAGAACCATAGTGGCTTTTTCTTTCATTTTGATTTGTTTATTTGCTTCACACAAAGGCTTGTTGCCTCTGTGATGGCAGTTTTGATAATTCCCCATTGTTGCTCCACACTCCTTCTAGCCTGTTTGCTAGTGCTTTTCTGAGGCACTCTCCCATCTTGCAAAGTCAGCCCTCCTAAAGTCCAGTACCCTCACTTTTGTATGGCTTGACTCTGTAGCTGAGTTTAATGTGAACCACACTGTTTGATGGTCACTTGTCCCCAGATGGCAACCCACTTCTAGATCTGAGATCCTCTCACTGCCCCTGTTTGAGAGTACGAGGTCTAAGATTGCTCCCTCATGAGTGGGTTCCGAAACTAGCTGTCTAATGCCTGCCATCTTTAGGGTATCAAGAATGGCCCGCTCTTGCATGTGGCTGCAGCAAATGTGCTCCAGTTAACATCTGGCATATTCAGGTCTCCCATCAACAGTATCTCCCCTTTCTCTGCCATTCTAAGAATGCCTTCTATCATATCCTTGTCCATTTCTTCCCCCTGACATGGGGGTCTGTACAAAACCCCTGTGCGGATTGTGGTGCCCTTTCCAGCCTCCAAGGTGACCCACAGTGCCTCCTCTCCTCCCTGTTTACTCTTTTGTTCAGTTGCTTTTATCCCTTCCTTTACATAGAGAGCTACTCCTCCCCCTCTTCTCCCCTGCCTGTCTCTCCTGTAGGTTATGTACTCTGGTATGTTAGCATCCCAGTCATGGTTCTCTGTGTACCATGTTTCTGTGACTGCTACGATATCCAGGCATCCCTCTTCCATTAAGGCCATCAGCTCAGGGAGCTTGTTGCCTAGACTACGGGCATTGGTACTCATTACCCTCCATTTCCTGATGGCCTTACTCCCTTTTGCCCCATTCCTGTCCTTCTTGCCTTTGTCACTTTCTCCATTTACCCCTGCCCTTCTCCCTATCGACACTCTATGTTGGTGTTTGCTGCACTTACTACCGTGATTATTTGGGGGCTAGGATTTCCCTGCCCTTTCCAGTGCCTCCCCTTGGCTAGTTTAAAAGCTTGCCAATGAAGCATTTAAACCTATCACCTAGGATCCTGGTTCCCTCCGGACAGATGCAGCCCATCATGCCAGTATAGGCTTGCATCACTCCAGGTGGACCCCAGTCCCCAATGAAGCCAACCCTGAGCTCCACACCAGTTTTTCAACCACTGATTGAATCCCATGGTGCGGAACACCCCAGCCTCTCCTATGCCATAGATGGGTAGCACTTCCAGAAGGTTCGCGTGCGTGCTACTTGACTAGCCCCTCCCAATCCCACAAACTCTTCCTGCACTTCTCTAATCCTTTCTTAGCCAGGTCATTTGTCCCTAGGTGGACAATGACATCCAGCTCCCTCCCTGTGCAACTGCTCCAGCAATCCTGAGGATTCGCTCCCTGTCCCTCAAGCCATGGCGCCAGGCAGGCAACTTACCTCCTCCCCTTCCTCCCCAGTTCTACCTTCCTAACAATGGAGTCCCCCACCAGGAGTTTTTTCCTTCCCCTGCAGGGTCCCCTGCCACCCTCCTGTGGGTCTCCTTTGTGGAGGTTCCCAGCATCCTCCTTGGTCTCCACTGTGGATGCCTCCATAGAGGAACCACACTTTGCCAGAATGGCATAGGAATTGTGGAGAGGTACAACTGGAGGGATGCGCCTCTGTTCCACCACCCTCACCCTCCCTGAGCCCACTGTGGTCCAACCGCTCCTCTTTCTTGGCAACCTCTGAGGCAACGGCAGTGGCACTGGTTGTCCCTGGATGGAAGAGGAGGTCCCACAAATCCTGGCCAACTCAGCCTGGAGATGAGCAACCTCCTCCCTCAGCCCAGAGAGGTGCCTGCAGATGGGACAACACCGCATCCTCCAGAACATCTCCCGGAAGACTGCTGCTCCACAGCCACTGCACTGCACCACTCCAATCATGTCTTATTTCTGGCCCCTTAACTGTTTGCAATCTTTACTCTTTCCTCTGTTTTTTTCTCTTTCTCCTTACTTTCTGCCTGTGTGCCCTTTAAGCTCCTGATTGTCCTGTTCTGAGACAAGAATATCCTATATTTCTCAGTAGACCACTTACTTGCTCAGAGGCAGACCTCCAGCAGCTAGAGGGGGCCGGAGAGCTACTCTTGCCCTTCTAGGATGGTGGGTACTTGGTGGTTCTGTGATCACTCACTTCCTGCCCCTAAACAGGAAGTTCCTTTTGTCAGTCAAATCCTGTGCCTATAAAAATAGAACTAGCTTTGGGTGGGGGGAAGGAGGGCAATCTAGTCCCAGCAGAGAAGTTCAGTCACACAGCAGTTCTTTCTCCTGGTGTCTTCTGCCAAGCAATTAGCTGAAACTTTCAAGGCAGTCTTTAAATGTAGCTTCCTTCTAGCTAGCTCACCCCCTACTTACCAGATCTTTCTAAAGTAATTTAAACCTCACAGCAGTTAAGTTCTTTCAGTTACCTGAGATTTACACCTAGATAACTCTTTAGATACCCATTCAGTTCAGTTAACCCAAACACACACTTTTTTTTTGTATGTTAGTTTTTTTACCCTAAATTAAAGGTCCAAATACAAAAGTTCTTCTACTTTAGTCCCAGCAGAGAAGTTCAGTCACACAGCAGTTCTTTCTCCTGGTGTCTTCTGCCAAGCAATTAATTTGTATTTGTACTGAAGTGGTGTTGGCATTGAGTGCTCAGACGTTTTTACAGGAATGCTGCTGTAATCTGTGGGCCTGCCATACTCTGAGTTGCTGATTCGTGTGCCTATGGAAGTGGTTTATCAGCGTGTTCGGGTTCTCCCACATCAGTACAACTGGTTGTATGATATGTCCTCTGAACCAGAGAGCACAAGCAGCAGCATTGCAAACAGTACTTATAGTGATACATTATTTTTTGAGATAGGAATAGCAATCCCTTTATGCACAGCATGATTGCATTATCGTACAACAAATGTTGGGGTAAGACATGAGGTGCATTCTTGCTCCAACCCTATTTTCGACATACATAAATAAGTTACTGTTAAATCTGGAAGAGAGTCATACAGTCTCCAAAAATATTGGACCTATAGAATGTCCGGCATTAGTCTATGTGGATGATGTGGTAATATTCTCCTTGACACCCTCTGGCTTACAAAAAAATGTTATATGCTTGAAAAGCTTTCAAAGGGTATCTCATTAAATGTAAATATGGACAAAACAAAAATATTGGTTTTTGGTAGTAGGAAACCAAATTTAAATGGTTCATTGATGCCACACCAGTTGAAGTAACAGAAAACTATCAATATCTGGGTTTGATATTTTCTCAAACACTTTCATGGAAATTACACTTTGATACCCTGTTGAAAATACATGATTCAATGCAATGTATGGTGGGGCTTCAATGTTTCCCCTTCTAAGGACTACTGAGGCAAATTATAATGCTCAGCTTTTGTATGGTGCAGAAGTTCATGATCTTAAATATGTGGAAAAAATGGAAAACTCATCCTTGCAGATCATTAGATCAGCACTAGGTTTTCCATGTTCC
The DNA here is from genome assembly GCA_016271365.2 of Neoceratodus forsteri. NCBI lineage: Eukaryota > Metazoa > Chordata > Ceratodontiformes > Ceratodontidae > Neoceratodus > Neoceratodus forsteri. Next base: position 1,452,647,185 of record CM057453.1, on the reverse strand, counting down.
ATCCCTGCATGCTTTGGACGCGCAGAGGTGGGATTAGCCAATCTAAGAGCTTTGGTGGAAGTCTGTATGATGAACTACTGGTTCAAGGTCAGCAAACACCCCCAAAAAAAGACTGTCAAGAGAATGCTGGGAAGAACAAAAATGGTGGGACCTTGAAGGATGTGGGAGAGCTGCCTAGCTGATTGAACTGAAAACAATATTACATTCTGTGAATCCTGTGGCTCTCTTGTATTTGGATAAAAGATAACATGATAGCTGATCAATATAAAGCTTATATTAAAAAAAGGCTTGTTAAAAAATACAAATACAAATATCAAGATCTATAATAGCTAATTCAAAATGCGTGATTTGGTATATAAATAATGATTGTGTGCATTTGTACAGATACTGTTTAGATATTTTGGAAAATCTACTATAACGTAAATTATATGCTAGTTACAGAATATAATTCTTTTATTCCACTAATCTAACAGCCAGATGTAACAGATCCACAGACCCCACATTGGTGTAGTGTTATTGTGGAGGTAGAAAAATAGAAGACTTATGGCATGTAATGCTTTTTTATTATTATTTATTTTACAACATGTAATGCTTAGATGTCCTTGGTATAAAAAAGTCAGAAGAAAATGGTTCGGCCCTACTTTCTTGACATTTCAGGAGGTGATGAAAATGAAATACTGCTGATACAGTAGAGAATGATTTTATAGTCAGGAGGACAGCAAATTACCTAATATCAACATAAACAATTAGGAAAAGGACTGTAAAAAAACATAATGGAGTTTTAGTATTAATGCACTCAAGGGGACAGCTAGAGAATGTTATAATGTTTCTACCGTACAGATCCAATTTTAATTGTCTTCATAACTGTCTTTATAATTGTAAGCAGTGTAAAGATCTTTATTATGATCAAACAATAAAGAATATTACTACTGCTACTACTACGTGCAGTATATGTGCAACCCCAGAGAATCTGCCACCACTACTGCCTCATTCAATTATCAGAGAAGCCTTTACAGTGTATTAGTTTTGAACATATGATACTAAAGGCTAGATGTCTCCAGTGGCAAAAGGTCTCTATGGAAGCCTGACTAAGTGTGGGCAGGGTCCCAAGAGGGCTGCGGTTTACAAAATTACTTTGCAGGTTTTTAAACAGCTGGTATAGTATAGCAAAATGCTAGGCAAAACCGGGGGTAATGCTACCCATTTTCAGAAATGCAGAAAAGTGGCCAGCCCGGTAGCACAGAGGGCTGAGGCACTATGCCTTACCTCATGCAATGCCAGCGATCTGGGTTTGGGAACAACCTTGGGTCGTCAGGGTGCCGGCATGGGGGTAAAGGGATGGAGCAGGATTAAGCTGCCTAATGGCAGCGCTCCTCTCCAAGGGGTGGCTGTCTCCCCCCATAGTTCCACCGCCACGGGTGGTGGTCTGGTGTGACATAAAGAGGAGGCGGCAAGTGGGAACATCTCAGAGCAACGACGCGTGCCTCCCATGCGCACGAGTGTGTCCGAGAAGGAGCAGGGTGAAAAATTGGGGGGGGGAGCACTAAAAATGTAAATTAAAAAAAAAGAAATGTGAATTTGTGTGTACTTTCCCAGTCTCCCCCCCTGCAACTCCTACAGGCAGTTAAGAGAACAGCTTGATAGATTGGGCGAGATCTGCATAAGTTCCGAATTGCTCAGAGATAATGAGAACGCATCTTAGTTAGAAACTTTGAACATTTAGTTACCTGAGTCTGGAACTTTCATTTGAGAATCATATCAAATTGTAATTTACTCCATTGGTATTGCACTGTCTGAAAACAGCAGGCCTGCATCCCGACACCTTACGTGTGCATACACATATACTGCAGGAGCTTCCAAATGAACTTTGGGTAATCTGGCGCACCAGTGGGAAGGGCTTGTCTAACAGTGAGTTGGGACAGTATCTGCAGATAATGGAAATGGATTTGAAGGTTGGTGGGATTCAAACCCATGTTTGCTGCTTATTATCTGCATATCTGTCTTTCCTAATTTCTTTTCCAGATCCCTGTTCCTGTGCTCCTACTTTAACCTAACACACCTGTTCCATTTTGAACTGCTGATCTGTGTCATATTGTATTATTGTGTTTAGAATGTATATTGTTTGTGGGTTAGTCTATGTTGTTACTGTTTATCTGCCAAGCATGGGTTGTACCGTTTGTTATTTTCCTGGTGGGTACCACCCTGGTACCCTGTGTGCTGGAAGAACCCCATTAGGTGGAGGCCCCATGCTGTTGAATACCTATATCAAGACCCTAGAGATCTATCATGTCCCTAGTGCTATCTGCCCTAAGGCATGAAGGCACCAGCGATAACATCAACCAGCCTGCATCAGTCATTGGGGCAGGGAATACATAGATATATGTAATAACCAAGTCAGACTGGGACCAGTAGTGGCCGGTTATGCTCTGGTGAAAGTTATTGAGTAGACAAACCCATGTAAGTGTGGATGGGTGGCAGCTCTCTGAGGTGACAACCACTCTCAGCCCAAGCCCTGTAAAGTACCACCTGCTGTGGGCTAGTCTGGTGGTGGTGGTAATTCGTGAAGATGGCCAGAGTCTTGTTATTCTCTGTTGGTAATATCCTGATTATTTCCATGTAGTCCCTGCAGTGGAGCTACAGTAAGATAGGCTCAAGAGCTCAGTCAGGTTTTCTTGGCTGACACTTAGCAAGGTCAATGCACTATAATAACTAGTGAACAATGATTATACATGGAAATCAATGACTGTCAATTTCCGTTATACACACCTGTGTATAATGGGAGGTGTATAATGGAGATTTGTATGACTGAAGCCTTTTTTTTACAGCTGTGCCTTGCTTTCAAAAACTCTCCCACGCAATGGTGCCTATGCACTAGTGTGAACCCGATATGGGCATCAGGCATGTACTTGGCCCACACATGTTCACACCCACGGATAGATGTGCAGGGTGCACACATTCACTAAAGCTGGCCACCACAGGCCACTTGTTTGTGTCCCTACTCCACTGGTCCATTGGTGCACATGAGGTGGACCAGCAGACAAAGGCAGGCATTTAACTGGATGTCCACCCTGGCAGAACAATGGATTTTCTGCTCTGCATAAAGCAGGGTATTGTGGGACACTACGCATCCCAAAGTAACATTTAAATTGTGAGACTGCCTGAATGACTCCCACTAGCACTCTCTGCATGACTGGTGGGCTGAGGCAGCATGATGGGGGGGGGGATCGGCTGTCCTGCTGCGGCTGGCAGGTGCAGTACATGGAGTGGCATAGCGGCTACTGCACCGTGCCTGCCCACACAGCCTGCGCCTCCTCTCCCAGCACTCCATGCCTTGCTGAAAGGTGCAGAGTGTGGGAATGCCCCCTGGCCACTACTCCCACCTGTCTGTGCGCATAGCAGATATGTGGTGCATACGTTTAGTGAACAGACCCCTATGTTATAGCTGTATGAACAATCTCATGCATTGGCTAAAAAAAACAAAAATGCTGCCACTCCATTTAGGCTTCCTCCACCATACATCAGTCACCTTAGCAACTAAAGTTTTGGGTATGGTTTAAATCCGGATGACAAAGCCAGACTGTAACAGTAAAAACTTGTGCAGTCTGATTGTTCCAGCTAGGCCAGCCAGTCAGGTTCTTCCCATTTTGTTCTATCCCTTCCAGCTCGTCCGGATTTCATCTAGGGTGAGAGTAAAAAAGTGGTAAAAGGTCCAGACCAGATTTCACCCACACCCTGACCCTAAATGAAATCTGGACCAGCCAGAACGTACAAACAAAAATGTTAAAAACCTCAGCAACTGGCCTGGCTGGAACAGCCATACCACAGAAGTTTCACCCTGTTCAGCACATACAGGCCAGCCGGTCCTGGTCTGGTGGTCTGGATTTTACGAAGTCCCCCTATGTTTTGGTCTAGTGGTTCAGATTTTAACCAAGTCCCCTGTTTTTATCATAGTGATGCAGTTACTTCAGGGGCAAACTGGAGGCTAAGAGGGCTAGAGCCCCCCAACCCTCCCTGAAATTATGCATTGCACAATGCTCACTGGCGCTGTAAATTTATTATAAGGAGCATACAGAGCAGGGGTTAAGCTTAACTTTTTTTTTTGCACTAGCCCAGCTAGGAAAGTAGTACCAATTTGCAGTGGCCCCCCAAGATTTAGATTTACACTGGCCCCAAGTTGTAACGGGGGTTACTGGGGAGAGGGAACGACTGTCTCCTCAACTCTTTCCAATCACGCTCTGTTTTCCTTTGGTACCCTACTCTCTTTCCTCTTCCCCATTAGTCCTTGCTGTTGACTAGTGGCACCACCTCCCCCTCCTCTTCCCGTAAGTTCTTCTTGGTGTCCTGTGGCACCCCCTCCCTCTCCACTTTATGATAAATTCTCCCTGGTATCCAGTTTCAACCTCCTCCCTCTTTCCTTTCTCTATGAGTTCTCCCAGGTGTCCAGTGGCAACCCCAACTCCCAGGACACCCCAACCCCACACTAGTCCCTGATGGCAATTGAAACAAACCCTCCACTCACCTTCTTGTCTGGCCACTATCTGACTCTCACAACTAAGGCAAAAAAAAAAGTCTTCCCCACCCATCTCTGCTCCACCACCCTCCCCCCATGTCTCCTTAGCAAGTTGCCAAAAGTTTGAAAGTATGTGACTAAAATCTTTCATGAAGCATGCCACCTATAGTAACTTAACAGTCTCAGCCAAGTCCCGAATGTCAGCACTCTCTCCCAGTAGTCCTCTGTGATAATATTTGACAGAGAGAGAGTCTGATAGCCTTTGAGCCCCATGGTGATACTGTTAAGATACTATCAGTAGTGTGGTTTTCTAAGGATTTTATTTGCATACTTTTGAACTTTTTGGTCAGTTGCTGACTAAGAGATATGGGTGGGGAGGGTTATGGTGCTAGTAAGGATGGGTGGAGGCTTTTTTTTTACACTAGTCCCATCAGGCTAGACAGGGGGAAATCCATCTGGCCTGAGGCAGTTTGCACTATGCCCCGGGCCAGTAAATTAATGTTAAGTGTGAACCCTGCAGAGCAGTCTATGAACTGTGCTGGCGAGGGACAAGGCGCACCACACATGTACGAGTGCCTTTTTTTTTGGCAAGCTCCTCAGCTGTAATGTTCATGCCCAGTGACTGGCATGCTCTCTGATGACTCTGAGACTGTCTGAGTGACACAGAAACATAGACTTTGATGACAGATAAGGACCACTTTGCCCACCTAGTCTGTCCATTTCCCTACCTACAGGATAAGCTGCATATCCTAGGTAACCAACAGTCTATTTCTTCTTACCTCCCACAAGAATTGCCTTATGTCTGTCCAATGTATTCTTGAATTATCCCACAGTTTTAGACCCCACAACCTCCTCAGGAAGGCTGTTGCACACATCCACCACCCTCTCTGGGAAAAAATACTTCCTCACATTGCCCCTGAACCGCCCCCCATCTTTAAATTGTGTCCCCTTGTTCTTGCACATCTCTTTTTCTGAAAGATGCTACCCTCTTGGACTTTGTTGATTCCACTGAGGTACTTAAAAGTTTATATCATGTCCCCCTCTCTCCTTTCCTCAAGGGTATACATATTAAGCTCCTTTAGTTTCTCCTCATATGGCTTCTCTTGCAGACCCTGCACCATTTTAGTTGCCCTCCTCTGGACTGCCTCTATCCTGTCTATGTCCTTGCAGAGATGGGGTCTCCAGAACTGGACACAGTACTCCAGATGGGGTCTCACCAACTGTCTGTACAGAGGGATAACAACTTCCTGTTTTCTGCTGGTGATGCCTCTCCCTATACATCCCAGTATACTCCCAGCCCTCCCTACTGCCTTCTCACATTGCTTGCTAACCTTAAGGTCACCTGATATGATTACCACCAGGTCCCTTTCCATTTTTGCTGTTGTTACTAACTCCCCCCCATTGCGTAATCTTCCCCTGGGTTTTTGTTTTCCAGGTGCATTACTTTGCACTTCTTTGTACTGACTCCAAGCTGCCATATTTCTGACCATTCCTCCAGTCTTGCCAAGTCCCTTCTCATCCTTTCCACACCTCCTTGTGTATCAACCCTGTTGCAGATCTTTGTGTCATCTGCAAAGAGGCATACTTTTCCTTCCAATCCCTCTGCAATGTCACTTATAAAGACATAAAAAAAAAGACTGGACCCAGTACTGACCCCTGCAGTACCCCACTAGTAACCCCTATTTCTTCACTGTGGACTCCATTTACAATTACCTTCTGTGTCCTGTTGTCCAGTGTAACAAGTAACACGACTCATGTGACTAACGCAGGCTATCAAAATATGTTTGAAAGGGATAGAGCACCATTAAACCAAATCATATAGCTTGATTATATTAAGTTATGGATGTATAAGTGACTATGTCATTGTATGAAATACGAGCAGTAAGCTCTGTTGGGAAGAGAGGTACTGTAACCTCTGCAAGTGGATGGGCACATCATCCACAGTCAGCAAATATGAGGTTTAATGGGAAGATTTATTGACATAAGGCACACTCTGTAAAGGAAAGCCATTTCTAATACCTTGATTGTCACATAACCTGTAAGGTCACATAGCATCAGAGAAAAGTGTTATAAAAAGCCATTAAACATTTCTCTTTGTCAGTTGGCTGTACATTCCACTCCAGCATGCACTGTGACATCATGCCTCGTGAACAGACACTGACCAAGACATGCGGCCAATCACAGTGCCGAGTCCTTGTCTAAAACAGGGAATACATCCTGTAGTTGTTTATGCTACAACTTCTGCATTTTCCAAATGTCAGCTTACTGAAATAGAACTGTTATACTCTGTACTTATTTTTCTATATAAAAAGTATGTGGGCCTATCAAAAATGGCTATATGTTACTAGGCTGAGAAGACAAAAGAAAGCAAAGTTAAGATTAATGGTAATTTCAGAAAAGATACTAACATATGTCAAACTATGCTAAGCTATAATAAATAGACTAAGAGCTGTTTTGAGTAATACAGCTAAGATAAAATAACATGCATTCAGTGTCTGGTCATTGTGTGGGAATGGCACCTCAATAGCCATACTTTACTAAATATTAATCTTTTGATTTTTGCAGCATGTGGCTGCTGGTGGTTGTAGGCTTCTATGCACTGTTACAGTAAACTCAATAATGCTTGTGCTCATCTAAATAAGCTATAAAAAGGTCACTTAACAATGTATAAATCACAGGGAGCTGTGGTAACATACAAAATGCATGACCTTAAATTGGCCAGTAAAATGGAGTCAATCTGTGCCAGTTGAGTCATAGGGAGCTATGGCAGCAATTGGGCCAGAGGACTTTATCCATTACAAAGTATGTATAATGGTCTTTGATGTGGTACTAGGTTGTGGGGAGCTACAACAAAATACTACATGTCAAGCCTAAACAGTCAGTAAAAGCAAGCATAGGGAAGGACCTGGCAGTGGCATTTGTTTGTAGTCACCTGCTCCTGCATGCTAGCAAATAAATAACCTTTTAATTTACTGGTTAATGCTAAAGAGGCATTGAGTGCTAAATCCATACAGTCACCAAGATTTTACTGAGATGCAATAAAAAATATTTGGATTGCTAAGTTTGGCAGTGTCTCAGTATAAGTGCTGCTATAAAACAATGCAGTGAATAAGACAATGCTGCCATCTTCAGGCATAATATAAAGTTAGCAACTAGCAACACGGCCAATGCAAGCTTACATTTTAACATTATATACAATCATAACCTGTAAAGTAAAGTTTTCCTTGGTAACAGCTTACCTGCAATATCAGGTTATAACAAACAACTAATCAGATATTGATAAATGTTATATGGTTAAGATATTGCCTTATATGTCAAGTTCCTTAAACTGTTTGTTCCAATCAGCATGTAACAATTCTCTTGTAATGCAGTCAAGAATGTATATAAACTGTGTTATTCCTGTACTCAGAGAGAACCTGATGTAATCGTAGCAAGAGCAGGTTGGACCCGGCCGGCCATGTTAGTAAACAGTGATTGATTCTCCATGATAACGTCTGTGTATTTTATTGCTAGAACCTAATTACATATGTTATAACTAAGTAACTAAGTAGTGTTTGGCCAGAGTGTAGTACTAACAGCCAAGTTAGTCCGTTACAACTTGGCGCTGTGACTCAGATGCTGAGGCTCTTTTCAGTCCGATTCATAGGGCACCGTGACAAATTTATCGAAGTGACCACCAGTTTGCCGGACGATCGAGCAGAAAGTACTCCCCAATACAAAAATCTGGCATCTACGGGCGGATCACCAGTCACTGTTAAAGGAATCACGCTCGAGGGACTGATCACCCCTCAGAGGGAGGGTCGAAGTGACCTGTTAGAAATGAGACATCGCTGCTGTTTAAAACAATTGATTCTAGGCCGGGGCAGCCAGATGTGAAGGACCTCTGGTGAGTATTTGTGCAAGGAAAACTTAAGCTAATAACTTTACTCTACTCTATCACCTTTCTCCCTTCCCTTATCTAGTTTTCATTAAAGCGTCAGAAAAGGTCTCCCCTCCATCTCTATTTCTTCCTATCATGGAAAGTATTATGAATAATTTTGTGACCAAGTATTGTCCGGGGGGAAGTTATGATTTTCCCCTTGAGGACGCAAATCCCCGTGAATACTTTACTGCTGCCTGTAATCAAAGAAATGATAAAGCCAAGGTGGGTAAAGAAAAGTTAGCCAACTGTGTGCAGGCATGTTTGCAACTTCATCAGGAACTAACTCTGAGGATAAATAGATTAGTTAAAGCCCAATCACAGCAAATAACCGACTATCAAGACCAAGTAAAGTTCCATGAAGACATAAAAGCTAAATTAGAAGGGCAATTAGAATTTGAATGGGTCAAACATGACCAAGCAGTTAATCAGTTAAACTTTGAGATTAAACTCACAGAAGGCAAACTGCAGGATGCAAACCGTGACCTTTAACGATGCCAATGGAAGCTGGAACAAAATGAACAAACACATGCCCAAGAAGTAAGGTGGTTATACACCGAATTACAACAGGCCCATAATGATAATGGAGGTTTATCAGATCTAGTTTTAAAATTAAAGAATAAACTAAGCCCCTCATCACCTCCCTACAAGGATGGGACCCATTTGTCATCTACGGACCCAGATAGCAATACAAATACACAAATGTAAATAGTGATGACTCTGGCGACAATGAGCCACCAGAGGTCTTAGTTAGTCCCAAACCTAATCCCATCCAGGGGGTCCGTAAAATATCCCCTGTGGTGGTGACAAAACAGATACCTCCGTAGACCCCACTGCGGCCACGAAAAAGAGATTAACCCCTAAGGGACGACAGTTTTTACAAGATCAAGTCTACCTGTTAGAGAATAAAATTACTAACATTGATTACCAACGCAAAAAGGCTAAGGGCGAGTGAGATTGGGAGAGAAGAGCAAAATAAAAAAAGGAAAAAGAAGCTTTAGAAAACCGTTTAAAGGAGAAAAAGGCTCAGCTGGAAGAGGAAGGAAAAGAGGAGGACCCCCAACCGGGTCCCTCAGGGGTAATGAGTCCACCTAAGGACCCCAAGGACACCAAGGAACTCAAGGAAACCCCACTGCCCAAAGCGGTTAAGACCAAGGTAATAGATGAGGGTGGGGAAGAACAGGAGATCCTGGTAATAGAAACCCCAAAGCATGAGACAGAGGAACCACCCAGCAAGGATATAGGATATGTTCTAGAAACTAGAGACCTGAGTATTAAGGAAACTCTGGTCATGGGGGAACAACTGGGAACCTACCATCATGGTAAAGATCAAATAGATCCCTTTGTCAGAAAGTTAGAAGACATTCAAAACAATTTTGATCTAACTAATAAGGATCTGTGGCGAGTAGTCATGTTGAAACTGGAACCCCTCCTGTGCGACGCCATGCCCGATAACTTTACTGTTGAACACCAAGAGGCGGAAGACCCCGACTCATGGGCAGCACCCTAGGACACAGGAAGGGGGGGGGTTAAAAAAAACTCGGGGGGGCAATCTAAACCCAAGGTTGATTGGCCTGCCCTAGTAAAGGCGAAACCCCAACCTGGAGAGGGTCCAAGGCTGTTCTCACGAAGGTTTTTTGACCTATATTGCAAACATGGGGGACAAGATACCCCCTCCAAAGAGGATTTGGCCTTTACACAACTCCTGACTAAAGCATATGATCTTCCAGTGACCGTCAAAATGATGGCACAGCATAGTGACTCCTACGAGGACCTGGTGCAAATGTTACAGCAATTTGTAGAAGCCTTGACCGAAGCCACAAAGGCAAAGGTAGCAGCTGTCCTGAGAAATGAGGGTGGGGATAAGGGGGTGTGTTACAATTGTAACAGGCCAGGACATCTGAAAAAGGATTGTTGGTCAAAGGGGGTAGGAGCACATGGTAAAGGCCTTAAAAATAACAAAGGAAACAACAAAGGAGGTGGGGGAAGGGGGCCACCAACCCCGCTACAGAACTTACTAAAACAACTACAGGAGCCCCTATCTACCCAAAACCAAAAACCCCAGAGTCAAGATAGAGAGCCGGACAAGGATCAACAACTCCTCGAACGACTCCTGAAACTCAATAAATAGGGAGGCGGAGGCCCCGGGCAGGCCCCTGCCTGGGTGTGTAAATTACAACAGGATATGCAGGGGAGGCCAATTGAACTAGGTGGGGTGGAAAAACACAAACTCATCCTCCTAGTGGACACCGGAGCAGCTGTATCAATAACTAACACACCCTTGCCTTGCCTCGGAAGTACACATCCGGGGTTTGAATATCAGATTGAAATTGAAGGATTCACCGGGGTCAGCACAAAGGCCTACCAGTCCACCCCAGTCATAATCACCCTAGGGTCCACCATCTTGGGTAAGGTCACCTTCTTCGTGTGTCCACCAGGGACACTAGAAAACCCCATTTTGGGAGCAGATATCATAAGGTTTTTAAATTTAACCGTGGACTTGGCCAATAACTGCCTTTGGCGAAATCTCTTACCTACAAATCACAGGTACGTCACCGATAGGATGGGACTGTTCCCTGTCAAAGCCGCTACAGCCAAAAATGTACAAGCACTTATAGATAGCATCCCAAACCCTGAGGTTAAGGGAGTGGTAACACAACATCAAAATGTGTGGGCTACCAATGGGATGGAGTGCGGCCTAGTGACAGGAGCCATGGTGGACATAATGGGACCAGACCCACCCGCCCAGCGGCAATACCCCATACCAATGGAGGCAGAAGCCACAGTTGAGGAAGTCATTAATGAGCTCCTACAACAGGGAGTAATAAGGCCCATATGTTCTACCAGTAACAGCCCCATATGGCCTGTCCTAAAACCCTCTGGCTCCTACCGCCTTACAGTAGATTACAGAGGGCTTAACAAAGTCACACCTCAGGTGGCTCCAGTGGTCACCAACATTCCAGAAATAATGACCCAGATACATCCAGACAGCATTGTTTTTACAGTATTTATTTATTTATTTGTTCTAGGATTACAAATACCTTTGAGCCGAGGCTCTTTTACAAAGGTTCCACGTCATTGGTACAATTGAGACAATCATAAGCAAAGATAACAGTTTATAAAATAAAAAAAAGAAAAGAAACACATAGTCTTGTAGGTGAAAAAAGAACAATAAGGTGAAACTTTGGGAAGGGGAAGGGAAAGGAGGAGGGTGAAATCAGGGAGACTAAGTGGATGGGAGAAAAGGGGAGGTAGGTTGGGGGGGACAGAGAGAGGAGAGGAGAGGTGGAAGGTGGATAAGAATAGAGGTAGTGCAGCTGGGTGGCATTTGTCATGGGCCAGCACGGGAGGTGAAGATAGTAGGGAGGGGGTGCTGGAAAAGTGCAGGGGTAGATGTGGATCCAAAAGGGCATCTTCAGCTATGGAACCAAAAGACATGTTTAGCCACAACAGTCACAGAGGTTGGAGGCAGTGAGTGTTAGGTGGAGACTAGTCTTAAAAGTGCTGAACGATAGTGAGGATGAGAGGTATTAGACATCAGTAATGGATTTTGGTCCATACCACTATTAGAAAAGTGTCAACCCAAGTTTGCCTTTACTTACAGAGGCAGCCAGTACACTTTTACGAGATTACCACAGGGGTTCCACTCATCCCCTACCTTATTCCATCGCTACATGCAAGATATTCTTGCTAAAGCAAATCTCAGAGATCAAACTGTACAATATGTGGATAATATTCTCATCCAAAGTCAAACTATGCAAGAGCATATACAAGTGTTGGATAGGGTGCTAACAGCAATATAAAATGCAGGACTGAAACTCAACCCTACCAAGGCCCAGGTTGCTAAGGAAAAGGTCAGCTTTCTAGGGACAATAATCTCCCAGAGTGGAAAGCAAATAGACCCAGATAGAAACCAGTTAATACAGAACCTCCCCCAGCCATAGACCATAACAGCCTTAAGACAATTCTTAGGGTTGCGCAATTTCTGTAGAAATTTTGTAGATGGATATGGGGAGATTGCCAAATGTTTATATGAAACCCTAAGGGGAATCCCCAAAAAGGGGGACAAAATAGAATGGACATCAGAAATGCTACAAGCTTTTAAAACCCTAAAGATTCAATTGGGACAAGCCCTGGCACTTCTGGCTCTGGAGCCACACAAACCCTTCGTCTTGCAAGCCGAGGCGGGTAGAGAGACCGCTATGGCAGTCCTACTACAGCATCAAGGGGGAGCCCTCTGCCCAGTAGGATACTTCTCCAGGCAACTCACCACAGTTAAAAAGGGATACGGGCCATGCGAACAAAATTTGTGCGCAGTCTGTTGGGCCTTGCAGGCCACCGAGCACATCATGGGATTCGCCCCCATGGTCCTACAAGCTACACACGCCAGTTAAAATGTTGCTGGAGGGGAAGGCTCAGGGGGTGTCAGGGCAAAAGTTGAGCAAATGGGCACTCACTATACAAACAAGGCAGACTGAGGTGGAAAAGCTGACAGGCCCAAGTTTCTTATAGTACGCAGATTATGAAGGGGAACCACACAGTTGTGGAGATGTGCGAGGTGGGCCCTAGACTCCCTCACCATTTGTGGAACACCACCCCGGAGGGTCAGTGGACATGTACATAGCTGGCTCCCGGTTTTGGGATAATAGCCAGTTCCATACTGGGGCTGCCGCCTATGTACCCAGTACCAAAGAAATAGTACTAGCTAAGTTATCAGGGTCAGAGTCAACATAAAAAGCAGAACTTGCCGCACTAGATTTGGCAATGAAACTGATTCCTACAGGCCATATCACAGTGTATAGTGACTCAACATTTCTGGTACACTCTATGACTGAGTGGGTGCACATTTGGGCTCAAAGAGGCATTGTAAATGCCAAAGGAGAACATGTGCAACATAAGCAACTGTTACAATACCTCCTAGCAGAGGCAGAAAAATGCCCTGGGAGGGTTGCTATAAAGAAGGTAAAGGCACATGTAACCAAAAATCCCAATGATCATGAAGCCCACAACCAAATGGTGGATTTTCTAGCTAAACAGGTGGCCAAATCAGGAAAATGTTGGAAAGATCCAACACAAAACCCCTCAGTGGGGGCTGCACGGGCAAAACCACCACAGCTCTCAGATTTGGCAGTACTCCAAAGGAAAGACCGCTGGTAGTGTAAACAAATAGAGATAATACAAAAGGGAGGGATACCAGAGAACCCCCAACTGACATTGCAACATGACCCCCTAGTATATCAAGATGAAAAACACGACCAGTACAAATGGGACCCACCTTCATAGCTTAGGAAAGAGATAGTTATGGAAAATCACAGACTTAGCGGACATGCAGGAGTCCACAAGACCACAGAATCGGTGGCCGCCAAATATTGGTAGCCAAAATTGCAAACTCAGGTGGAACACACGGTGCAGGAGTGCATAGTGTGTGCACAAATTAACCCAGCCATACCCAGGCACAGGCCCAAACTACAAAGAATCCCAGTGGCAAAAGGGCCATGGGATGCCATCCAAATTGACTATGTAGGTCCCTTACCCACTGCCGGGGGGGGGGGTCCAATATTTGTTGGTCATTATGGACATGTTTTCCATGTGGGTAGAAGCATTTCCCCTTACTGCAGCAACGGCAGCAAACACTGCCAAGACTCCGTACAGAGAAGTATTTTCTAGGTGGGGCTTCCCCTACATAATAGAATCAGATAGAGGGACCCACTTTGTAAATGACATTGTCTCAAACCTGTGCACTATGCCGGGCATCCAACAATGACTCCACCTGCCCTATCACCCACAGTCATCAGGCCTGGTAGAGCGGATGAATAGAACCCTGAAAAATGCACTTAAAAAGGCAGTCCTTGATCAAAGTAAAGATTGGGTCACCCACCTACCAGGCATCCTAATGGCGGTTAGAGGCACTACTCAAACCAGCACTGGCCTCACCTCATATCAACTGATGACAGGGAGGCACATGAAGCTGGCACACCCTGCGGACGTGCCACCCACCCTAGATAAGGCATCACAGGAGGCCTTTCTGACACAGGTGCAAACCCAGCTGTAACAGTATCTCCCGTTCGCTGCCAAAAATATGGCTTGGGCCCACCAAAAAAATCTAGACTACTGAAAGCCCAAGGGGGGGGGGGTAGGTGCCACCACTAGAAATCAGGGATACAGTGACGATCAAAAATTTTGACCACAAAAACAAGTGGAGAGACGCCAATTGGCTGGGTCCATATAAGGTAACTTGGAAATTGGGCACCACAACTGTGTATGTCGAACAAATCGAAAAAGGGGCAAGGCCCCAATGTTGGGTACATATAGACCAATGTAAAAAGGTACCAGATGAGACTGAATGAGCAGTGATACTGCATTTGATTTCTCCATAGGTAATTCGCCATGAAGACTGACAAAGGCATGTTTTGGGTCTGGCTAACGATCATCCTTGCCACCCCTTCTATGGGGGTGGAATACAACTGCTTGAGTACACCTAGAAACTGGAACAATGTAATCTATCTGTGGGATGCCCCAAGAAGTGGAACTCACAGTGGGATACTGTATATAGACATTTACGCCTTGTGTGTGGGAAACAGTTCTTGTGAAGACCCAAACCATCAAGACATGGTACTGAATCTACAACAAAGAATGCCAGAATATGATACTTTATGCGCCATATCCTTTAACACTACTAATAGACTCTGGCCAGATGCACAACCAGAGGTGTTTAAGAGGTGTAATAGAGTGGATGATGAACTTTGGACCAAGCACTGGATTTCCAGAACAGAATATTTGGCAAATTGGTTAGACACGTTTAGCATGTTTGAAGGGTGTGAGGAAAGACATCAATTCTTCAATATGGGATGGGGTGACCCAACGCCCCCTGACATATGGGGAACATATGTCCCGTGGGTACAAATCCAGGAGCCCAAGAAAATAAATGTAAACAATGCAAAATTACAAGTGGCTATACACCACAAGGTGCAGGATGGGTGGTGGATAAAGCACAAATTTAATATCCTAAATGATTCAGTCACCTTTGATTACTATAAAAAGGGGGAATAATGGTTAAATTGTAGTAACAATGCTACAGAGGGAAGACTAGCCACTGCCTGGGGAAAGACTATATGAGTGTCTCTGCCCAGGACCACAAAGTATAACTTAGTCATCCAAAAAAAATGGGGCCCCAAAAGGTGGTCCCTACAATGGTACCCAAGATGCAGGTGCCATGTGAGCACAGATGCATCCCACACCCACGATAAAGGTTGGTTCCAATATCAATATCTAAATGTACGTAGCAAAATTTGCTTTATGGCAAACCCCCAGTGGTACCCAATGAGAGCAGTGCCAATAAAATTTGATCCATATGGGGATACCAGGATGGAAGGGCTGCCCCCATCGAGTGGGTTACTGGAAGAATGAGGGGGAGTCAGTACATACCACCCCTGTCAGTACCAATACTATCCAGTCATCCTAAACTTTTCGGCCCCAAGGTTACCCCCTAACTGCACTGGACTCACTGAAGCCATAAAATATTACCCACAATATGGTGAAACACTAGAACTCTTTTTTGAAAGAAATAATTTGGCACGCAACGCTCCATTCCAGACCCGTAGTCTAAAGGACATTGAGGGATGGATAGGAACGGGTCTGGGCCTAGCAAATGCGGTAGATACCCTGGTATTAACAAGTCATATTAATGAACTTAGAAGTGCCATAGAAAACTTGGTAGCAAATAAAGTGGGCGAGGTCCTAGACACTATAACAGTAAATTCTAAACTGTCATATAAGGCCCTGATTGAAACTTATAATAACTTCCTAGTTTTAGAAAAATTTAGCCACCAGTTGACTAACACAACTAAACAAATAAAACAGGCAGTTATTAAAAATACCTGTCTGACCTTAATCATGCACACCCTTTCCCAGTTAACATTAGAACTTGGAAAACTGAAAGCGGGGCATACCCCTTTCAACATCACCCAAGAGGATTTTAAATGCATGCTGGCCACGATGGGCGAAAGAGGGGAACTCCCCTCTGCACACCTAGTACAAGTCCAGCTGGTGCCGTACATTGGCCTGAGTACACATATACACTTGGTCCCAGTTGTTCATGGTCCCTGTGTGTATGGATACTCAGCCTCATGCCACCTGGAGTCTTTTCGACCTAGGAACACTTTGGAGTAACCAAACTGTAGTGCAACTGGACATATCAGGTGACACCAGCATGGCCACCATAACACCTAATCAAACAACCAAATATGTGTTGTTTAGCAGTAGCTCCTGCTATAAAGATCCTTCATTTAGAATATGCGGGGACGAAGTAATTTCCATACTTGGCCCTCAGACCAACCTACTCTAATCTTTGAGGAAGAGCCAAATATCCACTGAGCAGGTAGATATAATGGCTTGTGGTGTGTTCTAGATACAGAGACCAAAACCTGGGGGTGCAACTCAAAAACATGGATGGTAAATGGTTACACCTACTATGAGAGAGGCACCCCACGTGGCCCCAAGAAAACAACATACTTTAATTTAACCAATAATTGGTTAGAGGGGCTTGCAACAGCTTTTGAACCACCAGAAATAATAATACTGGAACTACCACCACTGCAAATAAAGGCTTTAAGGTGAAAGGCTAAGTCAGGAAAATAAATAAAACTTCAGCAAGTTGACGCCAGCAATGTAAAAAAGGCAGCCAAATATCTCCCGTACCTTTCTTGGTGGGACTTTTTCACTAATTGGACATTCGAAGTTGTGGGCATAAGTCCCACACTCACTGTGGTAGAAGCAGTGGCCCTAGGCTTAATAATACTAATACTATGGCAATGCTTCCTACTTAGAAAACTAACCCGACTGGCTGTCAAGGTGGACACCTTGCAGGCCAGACAAAAAGTAATAACCAAATTGGTACCTGAAAGAGAAATATGTGGATGCTAAGCATAAATATAACATATCCTATAAATACCCAAAATGTATACAAGTATAAATGCAAATCACATACTGGTATTAGTTTAATGTAAACCTGTTTTTAGTCCCATGGGGGGATTGTAACAAGTAACAAGACTCTTGTGACTAACATAGGCTATCAAATATGTTTTACATGGATAGAGCACCATTAAACCAAATCATATAGCTTGAATATATTAAGTTATGGATGTATAAGTGACTATGTCATGGTATGAAATATGAGCAGTAAGCTCTGTTGGGAAGAGAGGTACTGCAACCTCTGCAAGTGGATGGGCACATCATCCATAGTCAGCAAATATGAGGTTTAATGGGAATATTTATTGACATAAGGCACACTCTGTAAAGTAAAGCCATTTCTAATACCTTGATTGTCACATAACGTGTAAGGTCACATAGAAAAAGAGAGAAGTGTTATAAAAAGCCATTAAACATTTCTCTTTGTCAGTTGGCTGTACATTCCACTCCAGCATGCACTGTGACATCGTGCCTCGTGAACAGACACTGACCAAGACATGCAACCAATCACAGTACCGAGTCCTTATCTAAAACAGAGAATACATCCAGTAGTTGTTTATGCTACAAATTCTGCATTTTCCAAATGTCAATTTACTATAATAGAACTGTTATACCCTGTACTTATTTTTATATATTAAAAGTATGTGGGCCTATCAAAAATGGCTATATGTTACTAGGCAGAGAAGACAAAAGAAAGCAAAGTTAAGATAAATGGCAATTTCAGAAAATATACTAACATATGTCAAACTATGCTAATCTATAATAAATAGACTAAGAGCTGTTTTGAGTAATACAGCTAAGATAAAATAACATGCATTCAGTGTCTGGTCGTTGTGTGGGACTGGCACCTCAATAGCCATACTTTACTAAATATTAATCTTGTGGTTTTTGCAGCATATGGCTGCTGGTGGTTGTAGGCTTCTATGCACTGTTACAGTAATCTCAATAATGCTTGTGCTCATCTAAATAAGCTATAAGAAGGACAGTTAACAATGTATAAACCACAGGGAGCTGTGATAACATACAAAATGCATGACCTTAAATTGGCCAGTATAATGGAGTCAATCTGTGCCAGTAGGGTGCTATGGCAGCAATTGGATCAGAGGACTTTATCCATTACAAAGTATGTATAATGGTCTTTGACATGGTACTAGGTTGTGGGGAGCTATGACAAAATACTACATGTCAAGCCTAAACAGTCAGTAAAAGCAAGCATAGGGAAAGACCTGGCAGTGGCATTTGTTTGTAATCACCTGCTCCTGCATGCCAGCAAATAAATAGTATTTTAATTTACTGGTTAATGCTAAAGAGGCATTGAGTGCTAAGTCCATACAGTCACCAAGATTTTATTGAGATGTACTAAAAGATATTTGGATTGCTAAGTTTGGCAGTGTCTCAGTATAAGTGCTGCTATAAAACAATGCTGCTAATAAGACAATGCTACCATCTTCAGGCATAATATAAAGTTAGCAACTAGCAACACAGCCAATGCAAGCTTACATTTTGTTTAACATTCTATACAATCATAACCTGTAAGGTTAAGTTTTCCTTGGCAACAGTTTACCAGCAATATCAGGTTATAACAAATAACTAATCAGATATTGACAAATGTTATATGGCTAAGATATTGCCTTATATGTCAAGTTCCTTAAACTGTTTGTTCCAATCAGCATGTAACAATTCTGTTGTAATGCAGTCAAGAATGTATAAAAGCTGTGTTATTCCTGTACTCAGAGAGAACCTGATGTAATCGTAACAAGAGCAGGTCAGTCCTGGCCGGCCATGCTAATAAACAGTGATTGATTCTCCGTGATATGTTTGCGTATTTTATTACTAGAACCTACTTACATATCTTATAACTAAGTAGTGTTTGGCCAGAGCATAGTACTAACAGCTAAGTTAGTCCGTTACATTCAGCCAATGTTTTACCTAGGCTACCACCCTGGGACCCACTCCCAGGCTGGTTAATTTGACTATTAATCTGTTGTGTGGGACTGTGTCAAATGCCTTGCTAAAGTCTAGGTAGGCCATGTCCACAGCCCCTCTCTGGTCTACTACATTGGTCACCCAGTCAAATAAATCAATTAGATTCATCTGACATGACCTTCCCGCTGTGAACCCATGCTGCTTTGGGTCCTGTGCCCCACTGGCCTCTAGGTACTCAACAATTCTTTCCTTCAGAAGTGATTCCATCACTTTCCCTACCACAGAGGTCAAACTGACAGGTCTGTAGTTTCCTGCCTCTGTCTTGGTCCCACTTTTGTGAAGGAGAATCACATTCACCTTCCTCCAGTCTTCAGGTACCACACCATCCTCCCATGATTTGTTAAAAAGGGTAGTCAGTGGTTTCACTAGTTCTCCCCTTAATTCTTTTAGAATTCTTGGGTGAATTATGTCAGGCCCCATTCCTTTGTCCACCTTCAGTTTTAGGAGTTCTTTCAGAACCCTTTCTTCTGTGAAAGGACTTAGGATCGCCCCAACCCCCAACAAGAGTGCTTCTGTTAATTGGATTAGGCATCTCCCCTACTCCTCTTTTGTAAATACTGAGCAGAAATATTCGTTCA
Source organism: Neoceratodus forsteri (assembly GCA_016271365.2). NCBI lineage: Eukaryota > Metazoa > Chordata > Ceratodontiformes > Ceratodontidae > Neoceratodus > Neoceratodus forsteri. The sequence continues at coordinate 1,452,627,225 of CM057453.1, read as the reverse complement.
GTATCCCTGCTTTATCACTGTCCCACTCTGCCCACCTACTGTCCATTCTATTTAGACTCACTGTCCCTCCCTTTGTCTTTCTACACTCCTTGATGTTCCCTTTAAAAGTTTTTATCCCCCTTCTTAATCGAGTTGGCTATCTTTTCCTCAGTTTGGGCCTTTGCTATTCTGACTTCCCTCCCTGCTTCCTTCTGCCTTAACTGGTACAGCTCTCTGTCCTGCTTCTTCTGATTTTCCTTATACTTCCTGAATGCTATCTTTTTCTCCCTGACTTTCCCCGCCACCTCTTTTGAGAACCATAGTGGCTTTTTCTTTCGTTTTGATTTGTTTATTTGATTCACACAAAGTCTTGTTGCCTTTGTGATGGCAGTTTTGATGTTTCCCCATTGTTGCTCCACCCCTCCTTCTAGCCTGTCTGCTAGTGCTTTTCTAAGGCACTCTCCCATCTTGCCAAAGTCAGCCCTCCTTAAGTCCAGTACCCTCACTTTTGTATGGCTTGACTCTGTAGCTGAGTTTATCGTGAATCACACTGTTTGATGGTCACTTGTTCCCAGATGGCAACCCACTTCTAGATCTAAGATCCTCTCACTGTCCCCATTTGAGAGTATGAGGTCTAAGACTGCTCCCTCATGAGTGGGTTCCAAAACTAGCTGTCTGAGGCATGCCACCTGTATGGCATCGAGAATGGCCCTGCTCTTGGATGTGGCTGCAGCAAATGTTCTCCAGTTAACATTTGGCATATTCAGGTCTCTCGTCAACAGTATCTCCTCTTTCTCTGCCATTCTAAGAATGCCTTCTATCACATCCTTGTACATTCCAGGGGGTCTGTATACAACCCCTGTGCGGATTGAGGTGCCATTTCCAGTCTCTAAGGTGACTCACAATGCTTTCTCTCCTCCCTGTTTACTCTTTTGTTCAGTTTCTTTTATCCCTTCCCTTACATAGAGAGCCACTCCTCCCCCTCTTCTTCCCTTCCCTGTCTCTCCTGTAGGTTATGTACCCTGGTATGTTAACATCCCAGTCATGGTTCTCTGTGTACCATGTTTCTGTGACTGCTATGAAATCCGGGCATCCCTCTCCCACTAAAGCCACCAGTTCAGGGAGCTTGTTGCCCAGACTACAGACATCGGTACTCATTACCCTCCATTTCATGATGGCCTTACTCCTTTTTGCCCCATCCCTGTCCTTACTGCCTTTGTCACTTTCTTCATTTACCCCTGCCCTTATCCCTATCGATATCTCTGTCTGAAACTGTCTGAGTGACATACCTGCTGCTGGCTGATCATGAGGTGTGGCGATGGTGTGCTGCGCGGGCTTCTGTACAGGATCATGGTACCACTGAACTCCAGGTCAGCTGACAGACCCACCAGCTTGAGATGTGTGGCCCGACACTTCCCCATTCAATTCCCAAATGATTGACAACTGGGACACACACCAAAAGGAAGTGAGGTTGCTTAGCAGCCACCAATGGTGTGTGTGTCCTTCTTCTATGTCTGTCCCCCCGTCTCTACTAGGAACGTGTGTGTGCAAGACCAGCACCATACTGTTCACTTCTGACTGGCTTGAAACAGGAGGTGAGTGCAACACAATGCTCCTCAGAAGAGAGATTGCAGATGGGCTTTACTTTTTGTCATTTCAGTCTGTTCAAGATATTCATGTTTGTGTAAAAAGCTCTTTTTAAAAGCTAGTGAAACAAAATCATTGAGAGAGGAAGGGGGAAGAAGTCAGGGAGAGCTGGGTTAGCTCTGGATTGGAGGGAGGGAGGACCAGCAGTGACCTGCAAAAAAAAGTTGGCGCTGGACTTTATAACTAATTTGTGTGGATGCTGCCTGGTCTCATAGAGCCACTTCTGTTTTAACTGAGACTGTAATAATTGACAGTAATTTGTAGCTTATTTTGAAGCTAAATAACTAATCTCTGCACTCTCCTCCATGGTGGAAGAGAGCTCAGAGATACGTTACTTAGCTTCAAAATAAGTTACAAAATGTGCCACAAAGCATCTACTACCCCCGGGTTTCTAGGGGCCTAACAGCCCCCAGACCCCTAGTCTATAAGCCAACAGGCACAGTAATAAGGTAGTAAGCAGCATCTTCCTAGCCTCAGGTACTGAACACATACATACTATTCAACCTGCAGCCAGCCAGATAATAATTTCCTTAGAGCAAGCCATTTTGAACCCAAATAACTAATCTCTGAGCTCTCCTCCATAGTGGAGAAGAGCTCAGAGATGACTTATTTAGCTTCAAAATAAGCTACAAAATGCACCACAGAGCATCTAGTACCCCAGGGCTTCTGAGGGTCTGGTGGCCCTAGACTCCCGGCATTTATGAAAAAGAACCCCCCTTCCAAAATGCCTAGCCCCTCTTAAAAGTGCATGCTGGCTTATTTATTTATGTTACTTGTTTTGTTTAATAATTGGGTAGGTATACTAGACATATAAATGCCTATTTTCAGGTACGGACCAGGAGAGTACAAAAGAGAAACAGTCAAAATACAGATACAATGATGTACAAGAAAAACAAGACAGTATTTATTTATTTTTTGCTGACCGGGTAAGTGCACTAGACAAATTCTGCCTATTTTCAGGCACGAATCGGGGGAGGGGGAATTCACAATGAATGCCAACTGACATTGAACCAGATTAAGCTGTTGGTGATATTTTTAGTGAATGGGGGAAATTTGGCCAGGGCACCGGGGAAATTCCCCTACTCTTTTCGCGGGTGGCGCTGTCCGTCCATTTGAGGAGATGGAGGATACCAGTCGGTCGGTGGAGTTGGAGGAGAAAGGTTGTGAGTACGTGGCTCTGACCTATTCAGGACATGGGAATGAGTTTGCGGACGACATTCGGTCTCTGGAGGCCCCTTCTAGTACGGTTCCTGATTTGGAGTTGGAGAATTTGGAGCATGATTCGGTTATAGACGAAGATGCAGAATTTGTTCTGAATAATGAACCTGAATGGAAAAAACTGCATCTTTTGGATCTCATTAATTTGGCTGAAAAAGATTTTCGTTCATGTCAACAGAAGCTGGAAGTCGAACGGAGTAAAAGGAAGCGTTCTCCAGTCAGCCCTGTTCTGGATGGAGGGAAACGCTTCGGTCAACAGGTTGGCATTGATGTTAGTTCGAACTCTGTTTTGGGAGGAGAATCGGTTTCTTTTGAAACATTTGGACATACGTGCTCTTTGGAACCTTGGACCCCTGGTGAGGCACTGAAGCGGGCGGGCTGGCTATGGACTGGGGAAAGATGGGTTCCTGATCCCACTATACCTGTACCAGGGGTTTCCAGTTCGTCTTTTCCTGTACAGCATGAGGTGCTCACTTTACCTATTGGCACGCCTAACTCTGAGTCCCTGATTCCAGGTATTGTGAATGCGCAGTCCCAGGGTGAGGCTAGTGAATTTTTGAATACGCAAGATGCCACGGGCGACCAGGATTTACAGGGGTCTGTTTCGCCTTTATTGTCTGGTCTAGCGATCTCTACATCAGTTCTGCCTACTTTGGATTCCGTGTCTGCATCTAGTTCACCGCAGTTGGTGCGTGGTAAGACAATGTTTGAGGCAGTGGGCTCTCTAAGTCCTGGGAGCCATACTCTGAAATCTTTTGCTGGCCTGTTTAAGAAGCCTGTGGAATCTGCCAAGCGCAGATTCTTAGTGCGATTGCGGTACAGGGGGCAGTTACCGGTAGCTCCAGATCGTATTTGGGTGGGGAAAGTTTTGTTAATTGATTCTATGGCTTTTTCTCCTACTGAAGTGTACGCACTGATTCATCCTCCGGGAGATTTTTATTATGATGTTAGCTTCTGTACGGGGATGTCCTTGGATAAATTCTGGAGGCTGTATTATGATTTACAGGATTGTGAACATTGGAAAGACTTTCAGGCTATTCCTATTACTAAGCCTACAGTTAAGACAGTTACGATTCTTTTCCAGAATGAGGGTGTGAATATTTCTGACATTATATTTTGGCTGGAGAAGAAATGCTATGTGCAAGATAAGCCTAGACCTATTTTGGACATGAATGGTTTTTGGACTGGGGGATGGACTATTCGGGTTCACCTAATTCATGATGCTGAAGGAATACAACATTTGCCTAGCTCTTTCTTTTTGGGAAGGGATAGGGGTATTATTTTTTATGCTGGACAACCAAAGAGCTGCTTTAAATGTGGTTCTTTATCCCACTTAAATACTGCATGTGATCAGGTTCGGTGCTTTCATTGTGGGATGCTGGGCCATTCAATTACAGAATGCACCGCTTGCCCGGTATGCAGTTTATGTAATGAACTGAATCATGTATTTTCTGATTGTCCTTGGAAACATTCTGATGTTAATGATACCTCTGACCAGGAACATTTCTTGGCACAGGCTCGGAATTCTAGTGTTGTGTCTGATAGTACGGAACCCAGTCCTGTGCTTAGAGGTAGACGTAGGGGTAGAGGGAGGGGCGGAGTGCTTCCGAATGTCAGAAGGTCTAGCTTACGATCTGGCCAGGATTTGCTGCTTAATGCTCCTTCGCAGGAGGTCCCTTTACTCCCTAGTTCTTGTGGGGATGACAAGGTTACGCCTTTTGCAACTCCCCGTGGGTCCCCTATTAGGCCTACTTCAAAGCAGGGAATAGATCCTAGTAGTTCTCCACTTCTGAAGGTACTAGATAGTGTAGGTGATGAAGAGGTAATACAGGTTTCTCAGGGTGATCTGCTGCCTTTGGTTGGTGGTGTGCCTAGTGTTACACCGAACTCACCCTTGACCTTAGCTAATAGGTTTTCGATCCTGGCTACCTGGGGGAAACAGGTAGATAGTGCGCTCCCTGTTACGGATCAGGATTCCTCTGGGCCTACTATAGCTTCTTCTCTGAGTACCCCTGGGAGTTCTGTTAAACAGAGACAATCTGATGCCATAAAACGTGCGACTAGATACAGTAGTAAACTGCCTAAACCCCCTCCTTAAGATCCTTTTCCACTTACAGTAACATCTTTAAATGTTAATAGCATTAGATCCCATGTTAAATGCCAGTCAACTTTTGGGATTCTTTCTTTTTTAAATTATGATGTGTATCTTTTACAAGATACTCGTTTATACACTACTTTGGAGATTAATAATGTTAGCAGGCTTTGACGGTGGGGAGTATCATATTGGTCTTTTGGTTTAGATCCTTGTAGTGGGGTTGGTGTTTGTTTTACTACATTGGATGTTACGCTTCTTAGGTTGGTTGAAATTGAACCTGGCAGGGCGCTGCTGGTAGACGTGAAGGTATGTGGCATTACTTGCCGATTAATTTCAGTTTATGGTCCACAATTGAAGTCCTTGAGGATTGAATTATTATATAAAATTCAGCCATTTTTGTATACAAGAGGTTTTTGGTTTTTTGGTGGGGACTTTAATATTAATTTTTCGCAGAAGGGGTCATCAGGTAAACAATATTGTGATAAATCCTGTTTGTCTTCCACTATTGCTCTGGCTGGTTTGAAGGATTCACATAAGGTCGGGAGAGTTTCGGTAAAGCCTACTTTTTTTAAAGGGAAATTGTCCTCCCGTATTGATTTTATTTTTGTTCCAAAATCCTTACGGATTGATCGCCTGATTTATGTTCCGGTGGAGACTTCGGACCATGTATTGATTTGGGTAAGGATAGACTCTTTACAGGGTCGGAAGAAAGGTCCAGGATTTTGGAAACTTAATACTTCTTTATTGAGTGATGCTTCGGTTCTTGTGGATTTAAAAATGATTATATATGACCAGGTTACTACTATTGGTTTATATGAAGACAGAGGGAGTTGGCGGGGAGCTTTTAAGTCCTGTTTGATTGGCTATTTTCAGTCCCATAGTCGTTTGGAGGCTAGATCGAAACATGAATGATATTTGATGCTTCGTCGGTCTTTGCAGTTACTCATGTCTAGACAATATGAATGTGGATTGGATTTATCTTGTGAGATTACTCGGATAAAGATGTCTATGTTGCCGTTTCAGTATGACAGCATGGCGTCTTTACTTAAAGAGCAGACTTTTGGGACTCAGGGGGAAAACAGCTCAGGTGAATCCTTTTTTGGCGTGTCAGTCGAGATCACACAGTCGCCTATTTTCTGGTTTGTGTAGGGATGATGGTGCATTGTTGTTGGATAATGAAGGTATAATGGATTTTTTGGATTCACATGTGGAGAAAACATTTGGGACTTCCCATCCAGTTTCTTGTTTTACCTCTCAATTGTTGGATGCAGCAGACCTTCCACAAGTTGATTGTGCTTTACAGTCTAGTATGGTAAATGCCTTTACTGAACTGGAGTTGGGGGCAGTGATTGCTTCTTTAAAGAAGGGGACCTCGCCGGGATCTGATGGATTACCTGGGGAATTGTACAAGCTATTGTAGGGACTTATGCCTAAGAAGTTACTGGCTTTATATAATTCGTTTCTGTTTGATATGCTTTTGCCGACCCAGATGTACGAAGGGTTGTTAATTTTTCTCTTTAAGAAGGGGAACCGTATGGACATTCGTAATTGGAGGCCTTTAACTCTTTTGAATGTTGATTTTAAGATTTTCTCTAAACTTTTAGGGAATAGATTGTCTCTTGTGATGCCTGTTCTGATTAATGAGCAACAATTTTGTGCAGTGTCCGGGAGGAAGTTGACGGATGCCTTGATTTTTCTTAGAGAGGTTACATCATTATGTATGGATCCGGTGGGAGGTCCAGAGTTTTTATTTTGTAAGTCTGGATCAATCTAAGGCCTTTGATGAAGTGTCACATGAATATTTATGGGCATGTATGAAAGCGTTTGGTCTGCCACTTCAGTTCGTGAATTGGGTGCAACTGTGTTATGCATTAGCTATTGTTGTCCCTTTAGAAAATGGGTGGAGGGGTCATCCTCATAGTATTTTGAAGGGAGTTAGACAGAGATGTCCACTTAGCCCATTATTGTACATCTTGGCTTTAGATCCATTATTGCGGCTTCTTAGTAAATCTCCTTTGATCAAGGCTATCACTACGGACACTTTTTGCTTACCGAAGTTGATTGCCTATGCGGATGATATTTGTCTTGTGTTACCAGATAGTGAGGCTATAGAGCTGGCCTATGATTTGCTTAAATCTTTGGGAGGGATCATGGGTGCTAGCATTAATGAAGAGAAAACGAAATGTATTGCAATTTCAGGGTTCCCTAATAGTCCGTCTTTGGTTGGGCATTTTTGGGTGGAACGAGAACCTTGTAAAATTTTGGGACTTTATTTTGGTGGTAAGGAGGGTGCTTTGGATAATTGGAAGAAGGCTTTATGGGACGGCAATATTAGAGTTTCTCAATGGAATAGACATAGATTGTCAAAGAAAAAAATGTATTTATTTGATTAAATCTTATCTCCTTCCTATTTTTTTATTTATAAGCAATGTGTATTATATCCCTAAATCATTGGAAACGGCTTTGTTGCGTTGTTTTTTTAGCGGAGTATGGGGCAGCCGTTTAAACCCCATTAGGAGAAATACGTTATATTTGGATATTAAAGAGGGAGGTTTGGGGATGATTCACCCAGTAGTGTTTTTCTTTACGAATTTTTTATATATGAATTTGGTCCCTGTGGTACGAAACATTTTGAAATTATGGGTCTTACCATTGACGTCCCAATTGAAGGGTGTTTTGGGTGAATGGAAGGAAGGTCGTTTTTTACATTTTAATAAACGCTGTCCACCATTGCTGGACAGTTGGAGGTCGGTGTTTGATAAGATAAAAGGTTGGGATATACGTTGGGCAGTGGTAAAGAAGCTTCATAGGAAAGCCTTGTATGCCTCGATTTTGGGGAACTTTTTTTCTGATACTCCGTTCACATCCCTTCCAGCTGCAGTGAGCTCAAATCTGGCCAGTTATTTAACTAATTCCCGTATTCCACAGCAGATGTGGGACACTTTATGGTTGGGTATACACGGTTAAGGTTAATGTGCGCAGTAATCAAAAACATAAATCCATGCACGAGCGTTTTTGCCCGAGGAATAAATGTATTGCCCTTTTGGAAACAATGGATCATCTGTATTTTGATTGCTTTTATACTAGAGAATTTGGGATGTTCTTAAAGAGCGATGGAAGAATAGTTTAGTTTTACCGCCTTTAAAGGTTAGCCTGTATTATGGCTTCTTTGCTACTGAACAACCGGGGGGCCGATATGGTACTCTACAAGTTCTTCATGTTTATTTTTTATATTGGTTGTGGATTAGTCGTTGTAGACTTTTGTTGCAACAACAGTTTATTTCTCCACTTACTTTAATTATAATGATAGAATCTGAAGTGGGAAAGTTGATGTTGGCCTAACGTGATTTATTTCCTTTGTCTTGTTGGGGTTCTTTTTGGGATGGTTTTGATTTTTTATGAATTTTTTTGTGTGGATATATTATCCAGCGCTATTTTCAATTGGTGTTCTGTTTGAGGGAGAAAAAAAAAATATAACAAAGAAAAACCTTGTATAGTTTTATTCTTCTCATGTTTGTTTATCTGTATTTCTATGTTTTTTTTTCCTTTTTTCCTCTTTTTTGGCTGTACTTGTGAATAGACTGTATTATACATGCCTCTGTGATGTTATTGTTATGATTTAAATAAAAAATTCCCCTACTTTTTTCGAGAAGTGCCATGAGATCTTTAACATCCACCTGAACTTCCCCCAGGGCAGGCAGATGGGACCTCGGTTTAACGTCTCATCCGAAAGACGGCACCTCAGGAGTGCAGCATCCCCCTCATGCTGCACTACAGTGTCAGTATTGGGATTTAAACCAGGTGCCTGGGGTGGGGGATATAACCCACAGCTTTCTGATCTCCCAGCCTCAGAGGCAAGAGTGCTACCTGCTGAGCCACTGACATTGCTAACACAGCACATTAGTCAGGACATTTTGGACATTAAGCAAGCATGAATACAGCAAATCAGATCAGTAAGTAAGCATATTTTAGGCAACTATCCTTAACAAGGTTGCAAAGGTAGAATTATAACATATGATAAATTGAAACACATAGTGGCTAGGGCTACCTAGGTGCTCAGGTGGGGCACAAGTGAATACATTAGAGACTGAGAGGAGCCGTGAGCTGTGTCAGTAGGAGATACTGGCACAAGTAGAGATAGGGCAAGTAAAGCTGCAATTGTACTGTGGGTTCCGAAAATGCTGCTCCCTGACTGGTTGATTGGCACTTCGAACCCATTGTATAACCTCACCACTACCAATGAGAAGAAGTGCCAACCAACTGTACCACCTGCCAAGCTGGCACATACCAATACAACCCGCCGCAGTCTTGCTACACTTCTAAGCGCCACACTACATCTTCTGTTTGAACTTGCCGACAAGTGCTATACACAAACCGCAGGTAAATCAAAACAAAATTGAACCGCTGTTCATTTTAATTGATTTAGAAGACCTAGAAAGAGTATTCGGACTTCCGTCTGACAACTCCAACACTGTAACTGCTGAAGTTTACCAAATTTCTGATACAGTAAACATACCTGGCATTGCAGAAAATGAAAGTGCCTCAGGCCAGACATCCATCACACACCATCGCGTTGCAAGTGACCTGCAAACTCCACAGCTGTCTCAGTCGCCAGCCCAGGAACCAGTCACATCTATATTACCTCCCACTACAATAAAAAACAGTGAGGGACTACTTTTCCTTGGGCAGCAGCACTACCACAAAAAAGTCATATTCTCTTACATAAACTCAAATAAATTCCCCCAACAAAACTACAAACGACAAAAACCACTGTATAATAGCAATCTACCATGACAAGAGTGTGGGTCACACTAGGATTTACAACACCTGGTGTGTTTTGGTCACTCTGCCTATCGGCCTCATGAGCAAACAACATACCAGGTGTTGTAAATCCTAGTGTAACCCACACCTTTGTCATGGTAGATTGCTTAATTATACAATGACTTGTAAAATCCTGGATGCTGACTGGCTGGCTGGTATGATTTACACGTTGTAAATCATACTATCACCCAACGGTAAAGAGTGCCAGCTGCCAGTCACCCGCATAAGGAACTCTCCCAGAAATCACTCCGAGACCTCCCAAAATGGAAAACCGGTCTACTGACTCACAACACTCTTCCTGCCTGTATATCCCCTTAGTAGGTTTACCTTCTCTTCCCATCTGCCAGTCCTCCTCCTGGCATCCCCAGTATGTCCATTAATTTTCCCCAGGGCTCCCGTGCAGTTTGATATTTCTTTATAGCCCGGCTGGGCTAATGGAGTGGAATTGTGAGCTGTCAGCAATTCCTGAAGCTGGCTGGTGCTCACGTAAGCACAAGAAAAGTGCTTTGAAGTTAGCGACTGCCACTGCTGTCAAAATGGAGAAGTCCCGCAATCTGGGTGCCAGTAGTCAGTTAGTTAGGCACCAGGAACCAGTACAAGGACATAGGGAGGCCTCTTTCCAAAAAAACAAGGAGTGCTGAACAGCGCTGTAGCGGGGCACATGCAAGGCCATGGGGAGGCCTCTTTCAAAAAAATAAGGAGCGTCGAAAAGCACTGTAGTGGGTCACAGTTTGGGGCTAATAAATAAAAGATGAGCCCCTATACATGTTAATGAGGGTTGCTGTCAATTCCTGGGGGCACAGTATTTCAGGAGCAGCAACAAACAAAGTATAATAGTTGAATATAAATAAATGTAGTCGCTTAATAGAACACTGTTGGAGCTACATTTACAAACATGAATAGAACCGGCAAATCTCAGAAACGAACCACGCTATTTTTTGTGGGGAAAGAATACATTACATAAAAATCATTTAAAATACCACACATACTAAATTTTCTGTATTTTTTTTCACACAAAAAATGAAGTGGGACACTGTATAATTGCAATATTCCACTCGACATTGTGGATGATGCCAGGACTTACCCACTTCTGGTGTGCTGCTGGTTACTCGGCCACACCTCGTGACCGAACACACCAGGAGTGGGTAAATCCTGGAATCACCCACGCCCTCTCAAGGTATCCTGCTTAATTATACAATGGGCAAGAAAATACTGGTTCCTGATTGGCTGGCTGACACGATTTACAATGAGTAAATCATGCCATCACCCAACAGGAACAAGTTCCAGACGCCATTCAGCCACATCACAACCCCCCCCCCCGGAATCACTCCGACCCCCAAAAACAGAAATGGAAAACCCCTAGTTCAGGCCCTAGTCACCCTACAAACACTAAGGCCCAGATATTCAAAAGGGTTGCACCAGCGCAAGTCCGAAAATGCACCATTCTGCGATATTCAGCGGGAGGCAGTTGCGACTCCCAAATCACGCTGAGCAATAGCACAATGATAATGAATGTATGCGCAACTGAAGGGGGGGGAACCATGCATAAAAGACTCAGTGCGATATTCAACAACATGCGCCATGTGCAATAGGGGAGCAAGCGGAAGTTGCGCGATAGCAGAAATGAGCTAAAATAAAAAGGAACAAGGGAGAGGCGCAAGAATGCTACAGGGAAGGCACATGTTGCTGAACTATAGCCAGCCACACAGGCAACACAGACACACAGGGCAAGACAGAGAACCTGGAACCCACAGGCACAGGGAAGGTGTGGAGAGCCACAGCCATGCCACAGTGCAGAACGGAGAAGTGCCACACAGCACTGAGGCCACCACAGTTAGGTGTTCCCAGTGCAGGGGAAGTAGCAGCCAGGACAGCTGGGGGAACACAGAAACAGCTGCCAGGGGGGTGAACACAAGCCAGGGACATGGCCAATGCCACCATCCAGATGGAGGCAGTAATGAGGGGTGTGAGAAGGCGGGCAGCAGGGGGGCGTGGCCGTGGAAGGGCCCGTCGGCGGTATGCCCCCAACAGGCAGTACCGAGGCTGCACCAGCTTCGAGCTGCACAGTGATACTGAGATCGTGGGCCGGTACCACCTGAATCAGGCAATTCTGAGGCGGCTCTGTGAGCTGTGCAGTGATGTGATGCAGGCACCCACACGACGGAGCCATGCTCTGTCAGTGGAGACTAAAGTGACAGCTTACATGTGCTTGCTCGCCACGGGTACCTTCCAGAGACCAACAGGGGACACCACAGGCATAACCCAGTCGGCCGCGTCACGGCACCTCACCCAATTCTTAGTGCACTGGCTGCCACATGCCGCGGAGTGTACATCCATTTCCCAGCACACCGACGAGCGCGCACAACAAACATACAGGAGTTCCACAGGGTAGCACATATGCCTGGCGCAAGTTAGGGGCAATAGACTGCACCCATGTGGCCATCCGTGACACTAATTGGCCCCCGAGGGGCCGCGGCATATTAATTGCAAGGGCTATGCTAGCATCAACTGCCAGGTGGTGAATTACAGGGGCGATAATCAATGTCTGTGCCACGCACCCCTGGGGAGTACACAATGCCTTCATCTGGCACCTCAGTCGCTCGTGCCACAGATTCGGTGAGTGGGGACATCCCCACTGGCCACTTAGTGGGTGGTGCGTAAACCACACAGACAAACTTAGGGCTTGGGGGGCATGGTCAGAGGTGACATGGGTAGTGGCCTACATGGCCCGGGCAGGGCGATGCTGATCACCAAACTAACCTCCACCTCTACACACAGGTGACAGTGGATACCCACTCCATCCCTGGCTGCTCACACCATACCCGGCAGCCCAGCGACCCCATCGCAGCTTAGCTACAATGAGGCATGCCACCACACGTATGTCATCGAGCGGGTGTTCAGTATGCTGAAGGCACATTTCCGTTGCCTGCACACCTCCGGCGGTGCCCTACAGTACAGCCCCTCAAAGGACTGCGGGCTATTCCTGGCCTGTTGCAGCCTGCACAACATGGCCAACGAATGTGGGATAGCCATACAGGTCAAAGAGGGGGACAGCGATGGGGACGATGAGGACGCTGGTGACAATGGTGATGGGCAGCCCCCCCTTGGGCGACGGGACTCCCGACTGCTCCGGCTGGCACAGCTGCACCGGGACACCATCACGGAGGAGCACTTCAGCCAACCCAGGTAAGTCATGGGGCCATGTGCAACCACCAGTGGCAAAGGCACAACCCACAAACATGCATAGACACACACCAGGGGTGCAAATCGTCGAGGGAAGTGGCCAGGCATGGAACCACACACACCACCAGGGATGGGCGAGGTCTAACACGGCACGTGGTCAGACACACACACATACACACACACACACACAACTCACCAGACATGCACAAAGGGTAGGAGGCATGCCGACTCAGGACGCCACCCCTAGCCACACACATGTCCACAGACCACCACGCCCACTGCCTGTCATTGTGCATGTGTCAGATGCTGGGCACCATTGCACATTGGCGTACAATTGCAATGCAGGCATCATCATGCACACACACTGTGGACAGCAGCCGAGAGGTGTGCAGATGGACTGTGTGTGCGCAGGGCCGGGTACCCACCCGCATTGCCCACTGAATGACACAATGCACACAGGGCAGCATCAGACAGTAGCCGCGCTGAGAGACAGGTCAGTCACGCGCCACAGTGCCCCGGTCACCACAGATGCATGGGCGGCCCCGCTGAGACCTGCCAGCAGTGACAGGCTGACCACTGGCCTCATAGGGTGGCACCGATGGTCCCCCAGGGGTTCCACTACGTGAACGCGACTGTGCTCGCGCAGGGATCTGCAGCACACCGAACATGCCTGTGCCAGGCATGCTCGGGATGCCCACAGCTGAACCCAGTGTCTACAAGGATGGTGTCGCACGACGCCAGGAACGGGGGGTGGATATTGCACTGTACGGTGTCTGCAACGCATGGGCAAATAACTGTGTGCCCACTGTGGCCATTGCAGCTGTGATTGTCTGTGTCAGCCTGTCAATGGCAGCGGTCACATCCTTCCGCATCCGGTCCATCCCTGTCAGGAGCAGAGCGGTTTCTCTGCTGCAATGCTCCTCTGCCTGGTGCAGAGCAGCACTCAGTGCATCCACCGCCATCACAAGCCTCATCTGCTGACTGACTGATGCTTGCAGTATGCGGGTGTGCTCATCCAAGAGGTCATCTGCCTGATCGGCATGCTGTCCGTTAGGGTGTTCGTGGCCCTGATGCTCATCACCCCTTGAGGGTGGGTGCTGCACACCAGGGCCAGGCCTGGGCATGTCCACAGGCGGTGCACTGATGCTGCCCCCTGACACTGTACCCCCACGTCCACTGGCCGACTACTGATGCTGCCCCTCTGGCTGCTGCTCCCCAGGGCTCAATGGTGCCGCTGCAGTGGCCGCAACAGTCCCACTGTCCTCTACACACACCAATGCTGCCCCACCGGTGCTGACAGGCACAGGCTGGGACTGTGATGACACGCAGGCCTCCACAGTGGCACCACCCACAGCCATGGCCGCGATGTAACCTGCTGTGTGGCCATCCTGTGGCACACATGTGTCACTGCCCATGACATTAGCGACATCATCATCGGTGACGGATTCGGCACCAGCCCGAGTCTCAGCATGCTGGCATCCATGGACGCTGGCATGCTGGGAGACGGGCAAGGCCTCCTCCACACCTGCTCCACCAACATCAGTCTGGACGTCCAGGCGGTCCCATTGTCACCCTGAGCTGCCTATTCCTGTGGAGGTGGATGGGCCCTCCTCCATCTCCATCTGACCAGCCTCAGTGGAGAAGCCCATCACCGCTTGACCCAGGCAGATGCTCAGGAGCTGTAAGGGAAAACAAAGTCACATTACTGCATGTGACCTACCCTGTCCCCCCCCAATAGACAGACCATGACCTATCATGCAGTGACGGGCTACCACCCGTCTGGAATCCACCACCCAGAACACCCTCAATGGTGCAACGCTGCATGCTGCCAGCAACCCTCTCCTCCTGTGGGATCAGGCGTAGCACTTCCGGCTGTCCCCCATCTGTTGCAGACCGTGCTGCCCTGATGGCAGCCACCTTCTCCTTAAGCCTCCACCTGTCTGTGCCCACCTTCTTCTTGCACTCCTACACGGAGCGCTGGTGGCTGCCATGCAGGTTTACAGCATGCGCCACCTCCTCCCATGCAGTAGCACGGGCCTGTGGTGTTCCCTGGCGTCCGCTGAGAAGCGGCTCCTGGTCTAGGTAGGCCTCGAACAGGGCATCCGTCTCGGCCTTCATGAAATTTTGCCTCCTCCTCCTCCCACGACTCTGTTCCTCTTCCTCCACAACACGCTCGGTCATGATTCAGCCTGTGAGAATGACAGGTGTTACCTGTGACTGTGCAGTCCCATGCATGTCCCAAAATCCACAGTCCACACTCCCAAACAGCAGGCAACTCACCAATAGATTGCAGTAACCGACTATGGCCAGTGCAGCCCAATGTCGCACTTTTATAGCGCAACCCATGCAAATGAGGCGAGACTCATCTTTAAGTGGATGCAAATGCAGTGTCTGCACCATTGAATGGCTGATTAGCTGATCTGCATATGCCGGCTGAATATCACACTGTTGCGCCTTTGCACAATTGTGTTGAAATGTGCCAGCTAAGGCGCAGTTCTGTGATGCCATGCATGTACACCTAACTGCGATGTTCGGTTGATGACGCAGGTTTCGCCATGCTGCTGATGTGCTGTGCGGGAGGCAATGCAGGGCATGGCCACCATTGTGCCAGTGGCGCCACAGCGCTGTTCACCTATATGGGCTGCTGGGCACAAGGGCGCCAGGGCGACTGGGGCAACAGCGCAGGCCGCTACAGGAGGTGGCACACAGGCACCGGATCGCGCTACACACATTGATTCTAACCACGCTTGTGGCTGTCCGTGCGCCAGAGACCCTTGACCCTGTGCCTGACCTTGGCCCCCTAGGCGCCATGCGTCAGGCATGGTTGTAACACTATTGCGCTGTTCGGTGACAGCGCGATAGGGAATGGCAGCGCAGTACCACGCAGCATCTGCACGAGACAGAACCGCGCTGCAGAGTGCCATTTGACTTAACTGAGCAGCAGAGATGGAGCGGAGGTGTACTGTGCAGTGAAGCCAGGTGGAGCTGGCAAACCTGGTTGCCATTGTGCAGCCACATGTTGGCCCTCTATTTGGGGAGGCACCCCTGGACAGGGCCAGGAGTCAGGTGTGGCAGGAGGTGGCCAACACCCTGGAGGAGGCCACCGGTATGGGGCAGACTGCAGAGCACTGCCGCCACCGATATGGGGACCTGAGGCGGAGGGACCCAGACCTGCTTGCTCGCTTGCGGGCACGTGCCAGGAGGAGCACGGTGCCACGGCCATGTAGGTGCAACATCCATATACTTTTATCATCCATACAGGTATCACGTTGCATGTGTCCGCACAGGGTGGGGGCTGTCTGGTGTTGGCTGAGGTGGTGTTATCAGGTGGGGTGGTGGGTCTGGCTGTGTGGGATTGCACACACATGGGGGCAGGGGACTTTGCTACAGGATTGTACTCATGTTCCTCTCTCCATGTTTTCACCTTAGGCCCAGAAGAGCGCAGGCTGGCGAGAGAGAGGAGGCGCCACTAGGAGGACCATCAGGCCGGGAGGGGTGAAGGTCCGCAGAGGCGCAGGGACCAGCCTGATGATGGTGAGTGCCTTACATCCATGATTACTATTGCATGCTGTGTAACAGGACGGGCAGCGGGGCATGGCCACCATCCATTGACACCACTGCCATGCACGCAACTTGTTATAGCCAGCACTGTCCAGTGGCACTGCATGTCTGGGAGTGCGCCAGTGGTGGTCCATGCGTGCACCAGGCACATGGCTGTGCCACTGCCTTCACACCGCATAGCCAAGTCACTGTACGGCCACGGTGGTGCTGTGCAGGACATGGGTGGTGGGTGTGTGCAGTGGTCCACATGACTGTGGTTGCCTGGGTAGGCAGGTCTTGTGGACACGGTCACTGTGGGTGGTCGCACACCATCATAGGGGCGTGGCACATGGCTGTATGCCATGCACAATGGGTTTGCTGCAGGGGCCTGGACAGTCACACGTATTGACTCTGCTCCCTTGTCCTAGGTGGACACTGCTGGATGGCCCTGGAACGGGCCATACAAGAGATTCTGCAGCTGGCATGGGCGTCCCTGGCAGCGTTGGAGAGAATGAAGCGGCATGGGGTCCGGAGGAGGAGAACCTGGAGGCACCACAGAAGTGGAGAGCGGGGCAGAGAATAGGCCCTCCATGACCCCCTGACACCCATACCCCCTGGACCCACTCTCACACCCCTTCTTCCTTCTCCCATTTGTACACCCCTACCCCATGCCCACCTCCACCTGGTTTGTGGCCCTTTCCCCCCACCCTTGTATATATTTGTACATATGTTTCATAGTTGTTATATTTTAATACATACATTTTGTTATAACAACTGTGGTGGTCTCTGATTTGCAGCGGGCTACAGGTGCTCAGCTGCAGTGGTGTGCATGGCATCAGGGGTGGTGCACGCATGGGAGTGTGTGTGTGTGTGTGTGTGTGTGTGCAGAGGTGAACTGCCTATGGTGTGGGCAGGGGGATCAGTCACTGTCTGTGGTTTGTGTGTTGTACTCTGTGCACTGGATGCCTGTGTGCAGTGGTCCATGGGGCCTGCACTGTGTGCATGGCACCCCTGTTAGACCACCCATGGCCTGTGCAGCTGACACCCTTGTATGTCTGTGATATGCACGGTCTGCTGGCATGTCAGTGGTGTCTGTTGTGGCCAGTGCTGGGATGGGATGTGTCCTTGGGAGGGTGTGCAGGGTGGTGTACCGCTGGAGGTGGGGTCTGGGGGCATGCCCTGTCACATGTGGGGTACCTCGTGTGCTGATGCATGGTCAGTCTCTCA
Source organism: Neoceratodus forsteri (assembly GCA_016271365.2). Taxonomy (NCBI): domain Eukaryota; kingdom Metazoa; phylum Chordata; order Ceratodontiformes; family Ceratodontidae; genus Neoceratodus; species Neoceratodus forsteri. Next base: position 1,452,609,515 of record CM057453.1, on the reverse strand, counting down.
GCTGTACCTCGGGGGGGGAGACATGCAGGGCGGCACTATGTATGCATCTGTTGCATCACTGTCTGCTGCCGCCCGCTGCAGGGTGTCCATGGTGGGGCTGCCTTGCATGGCTCCATGGTGCACAGGGTTGCATTGTCACAGTGGGGGTGGTGGCATGCATGGGGTGTCCTGCACTGTTGGGTGCTACTCCTGGGCAGGGTGTATGGGGATCATGGTGCAGGGTGTGCTCTGCATTTGTGGGATGGTGTGGTACGGGGTGGTCGGCCATCCATGTGTGCCGGTCACAGCTTGCCAGGGGGTGTGATGGGGCACCATGGCCAGGCTGTGTGTTGGTTGCTGGTCTCCATGGGCCAGTGGTTATTCCAGCCTTCCCCCAGTTGTGCAGTGCATGGGGTGTGGGGGGACAATGTCTGTTCTGCTGTGTGTTCCTCTGCCCATCTGTGGCATGGGTGGTGGGCCCCTGCATCCCTGGTTGTGCTGTTGCATTGCTGCCCTGCTGCTGGGGCATCCCTGGTTAGCGCTTATGGCGCATCTGGACTGCTCAGCTGAACATCCCTTGTTGCACTATGGTGCATCAGATCTGCTCAGCTTCACCTCCCTAGTTGCGCTATGGCACAGGTGGTGTGATATTCAGTCATCGGCCGTAGGCGCATCTTGGCCTGTGCAGTTTTTGAATATCACGCTTCTTGCACATGGGCGCAGTGGACTTGCACTTGCTCCTGCTGTTGTGCACTTTTTGGGCGCAGTTTGAATATCTGGGCCTAAAAGTCGAACTAAAGTGGCAATCTCAAATGGACTTCACATTTAAACTCAAAGACCACAGCTGTCCACAAACCCATGTTACTTACCCCAATTTTTTTTTTTCTTAAAAAAATACGTTACTCGCTCTTTTCGTTTATCAATGCCATCCCGCTGTTGGCTGACATAAACTAAACCACATTGTTTCCTCTTTTTCAGTGTCATCCCATATCCCTTCCAACTGATACAGCATGATTCATACAATTTGCCATCCAGACATTATTAAATCTGCATTGCCAGTTTTTTTTTTTAACTGATTGGGATTGGTACAGGAAATAAATGTGGCAGCACTGTTTCGGGAGTGTACCAGCAGTAGAAACGCATGCACACTAGAGATGTGGAACCCTAGTGAGGCAATATATCACAGTGGTTTAAGGCTCTAAGCTGAAAACCTGGAGAACTGGGTTTGAATCCCACAGCCCCACTTGCGTACTATGTGACCCTGAGCAAGTCACTTATCTTGCTTGTGCTCTCAGGTCAAACCTGGAAACAAGCTTTCAGCTTAGTGTTCCTCTCCTGGAATAAAAAAAAACAAAAAAAAAACAAAAAAAAACTGACTCGCGGCAACAACCGATCTGGCATGACTCTGGCGAGTCTCTCCCCGACTTTAAAACTAAAAGACCCTTTCCAGTTACAAGATACACACTGGTCTAAAAAACAAACAACAGTTGACATGCTGTCTACAGTTAGCATGCTGTCTTTCCATCTGTCTGTCGCTCTGATCAAAAAAAAAAGGCAGCTCAGAAGACCACTGAATATGAGCGAGTACACAGGCAACACAAAACTATTTTATGTAGTGCAGCAATAAACTAATTCAGAAATAATTTAAAATACAAAGTCTTTTACTTTATTACTTTTTTTTGCCACCAAAACAACAGGTACCTTGTTTCAATGTTTTGGTGAATAGCGTATGGAGTCAGTAGTGCTTGTGTAACGTAGTTTACTTTTTGCTTTACTTTATTCCCACCTTTGGTAGGTAAGACAGGTAGTGAGTAGGGAATAGAAAGCCCAGCACCAAGGGTGAGCAGAGTGCTGGAGAAGGAGGAAGCAGGGGTGGATGGTGGGTGTTTCACAACGTGCTAAGCAAGGGACTGCTTAAGGAGGCTGGCCTTTAAGGGGAATGTGGGAGGAGCTATTTCCCCACATTGAACTTCAGGCTTTAGCCGTCCCAATAATAGCAATATGCCCCTCGAGGGTGTGGTTGATGGCAGGATTTATCCACTTCTGGTGTGGTTCACTCACTTGGTTGATGGCCTTGTGGCAGAACACAAGGCATGGGTAAATCCTGCCATCACCCTCTCGTGGTATATTGCTTAAAGGAACATTAGATAGGAAGCTATAAGGGTTACAAGTGTATGGAGAGGGCATGTGGCACACAGCAGTGCTAATGGAGGGGGAAGCATGGCAAAGGGCGGGGAGTGTAGGTAATGGGGGACAGAAATCAAGAGGGATGGAAACAGCTGCAAGTGTCAGAGGTTAAGAGGTAAGTACGTAACATCCTTTTGAAACTGGCATGAGTTGGGGAGAGCCTAAGTCCTACTGGCAGTGTGTTCCAGAACTGAGGTGCCGTATAGGAAAAGGCCCTGGTCCCCATGGCAGTTTTAAATCTGGGAACACTTAGAAGGGCTGGATCCCCAGAGCGCAGGTTATAACAAAGATTTGTTGGTGTTAGCATACTAGTGAGAGAGGAGGGAACACCAGAGCGTTAGGGTACCAAGGGAGCAGATCGGTGGGCAGAGGGGGAGGGCCAGTGAAGAGCTTATAATGGTGAGTAAGTTGCACCCCTGGTTGCTTTTGTAACTATCCCTTCACAGCAGTTATATAAACAAAAACATGTGAAGGTGTGTAGCCCAGGTTTTTTTTTTTAAACACACCCTTGGTGTGGGATACCTCGATAACCCACAGGAGCTTCCCTCTCACTGTTTGTCATTAGGCACGGCACACCTTGGGTGTGTTAGAAATCCTCCTTACACACACATCTCCTCATACATTACAGCACAACAGGAGAACTGTCTCGTGGATTTCACTGAATCAACGAGAAAAGATACAGTGGCCTGGGCACCATCTTCAGGAATCGTACACGTCTTCTGAATATTATCATTTGGTGCTCCACTACTTTTGTTTTTATAACACTGTTGTGAAGCTGCACTGGCAGTACTACTTTTTTGCCGAAGTTCTGCACATGAGAGTCCCGGGTGAGAGTTATAATAATGTCACATACTCATTCGCATTTGGTGAAGTTTCTGTCTGTTTACGCCATATAGCCATTCTTCTGGCAATAACCAGCTACTTCCAGAGTACATGGTAGCAGAGAGCAGACCTTGCAGCGCTAATAATCCCTCCCACACCGCTGATTTCAACAAGGAAGGTGAAAATGCGGAAGTTTCCACCCCGGACTAACATTACCAAAGAATTAACAAGTAGACACTGGACCTGCATGCTTCACCCAGGCGAGTGACAGCCCCCATGGGAACTGTTTCAAAGAAAGTGGCACACTTATGGCAACGTTACCCGCGCCTGAGAGAAGAGCGTTCGTTCACAAGCTCAACAGGTAGGATTCCTCTAGTTTGATTCCAAAGTTCTTTTGCAGACACTGTGGGGATGTGTTGTGTTGCAGAAAAAAAAGCGGAGGCGTCTCAGATTGCTACAGCAGTTTCAGCGGAGTGCATGTCAGTGCGGCCAGCAGCAGGTCAGTGCACGCAGCCACTCCACATCATGCATAGCTTTTTAAAGGGCACGGTCGGTGGATTATATGGTGGTCATGCTATGTTGTATGATTCGCGCTCCCTTCCTCCTCTCGACCCTTGTATACACTTGGTGATGTCTGGTTACTGATTTTTAAGCGGGATAGACGAGCAGACAAGTTTGTTTTGATTATGTTGATCCCGCTGTGTAACAGTCGCGGGTACTGAGTTTAACAGCGCAACATTTGGTGTGTTGAATGACCAACCACGTGAGACCCATTGGGAGGGGACAAAGTGCGGGCGCTGGGTAGGACCGAATACTGTGGTGCAATTTTAATTACCAACTGCAAAAATAATTATATTCCATAGTTTTCAAAATGTATAGCCTCATGTTTATGAGTTCCTGAGGTTTACATATTACATCTGATTGTCAGGCATTCTGAGGGACAGTGTCACACATTTGGATGACTAATGGTTCCATTGAGAGGCATGTCAGGTCTGGGACTGAGCATATCACATTTGTTTTTACTAACAGTTGTGGAGATGCGAGCACGTATCCAAAAGTCAAGGGTTCAATAATTAACAGGATGGAGGGTTCACAATGTGGGGTGCCACATAGCAGATGAACTTGGATGGAGCGTTGTAACATGAACAGTGGCATCCCCTTCTGTAAAACAAAAGGGGAACTTCCACCCTCTGGGTTTCCCTGAAGTTTTCAGTGTTTGAAATTTCAGCTAGTCCTACCAGCCCCGCCCCCCCCCGTGGTTGAATGGAAATGTTTAGGTGGGGGAACTCTTCTATCTAAATTTCTAGCAGGTGGGACTCTCCTATTTGATTCATTCATTTATGTTACCAGGAAAAGCTCCATTGAGCAAGCTCATTCACAAGGAGGTCCTAGGTAGGACAGAATATAGATTTAAAATACAAAAAGACAATCCAAGGAAATAATACATATTATATATCAATACATTCAATAATTGGAGGGCAGAAGATTTAGGAGGGAGATGAGGAGGCACTACTTCATGGAGAGGGTGGTGTCTAAATGGAATGCTCTACGGGGGGGTGTCATGTAAGACAGTAGGAAGTTTTAATAGGGCATGGGACAGAGCATGAGGGAGGGTCTGGGTGGAGAGGGCTGAGGCTGTCATGGGAATGACAGATGGGGAGGGGGTTGGGGCAGCTGCAATCTAGGGGGCCAGCTGCACACTCGGGCAGAGATTGATAGACGGGTGGTCTGTTTCTGCTGGCGGATCTGTATGTTCGTAATTAACAGTTACAATAGTAGAACAGTATACAGAAGGGCTGACATCATAGTAAGCAGAGCAATATACCATAGCTTGCCATCAGTATACAATAGGGTTCATGTGAGAGATATCATTGTCATCTTGCTCATTCAAGGGATTGGTTTAAGGGGAGTTAAGACAAGTATTGAGCTCATTACATGAACACACTTCAGTGCCTAGATTATTAATGAGGTCTTTAAATTGTTTCCTTCCTATAGTAGTCAATGGATAAAGATGACAGGTGGTGAAACTGTCATACAGTCTGAGGTGTTGGAACTGAGTTCCTGTGGACTTCTGCCCAATTTAACCCCTGCCTCTCCTCCCCCCGTGAGCCAGCTGGCACTCTAGTTGCCTACTCAGAGGCATTGGCATGATGGGTTAGTATGTCTACTCCAATGAAGACATGCCTCTCTGAATTGTGAGGCACAGCTGAGTGCATTCAGCTACCCAGAGTGTGTGCACATTAGAGTACAACCACACATTCCAGAGATATCCCACTTATAAAATGGCTTAAATTTAGTGTTGCTCCAATAGTGACGGAGAGAATTTCTTGCCATACAGGATTGCATCATATACTGTTGGTCTCTGACTAGTGGATCCTATCACCCAGGATCCATAGGATATCAGCTGTCTGATATGACTGTCTGGGATTGAAGGCATCTGAGGAAGATTTCCAACCCAAGTATAAAACAGAATTAAAAAGAACAAAAGTCATGATTAGAAAACAGTGGAGAAAATTAGAACTTAAACTGTCAGGATCCGAAGACAACCATATGGCATTTTATGTATATATAAATAATAATAAAAAACATGACAACACTGTAACATCAATAATTGATAATGGGGTGGAAATATCTGATAAAAAGGATGTAGCCAATGCATTTAACAGATTCTTTGGATCTATTTTTACAACAAAGGACTTAACAAGAAGTCCGTTCACTACATCATCATATTATACAGAGATCACAGGGGATGAGGTAAAAAAGGCATTAAAATCCCTAAAATTAAATACTGCCCCAGGCCCTAATATAAACGCAACCTTCCTTAAAGAAACCATCGACCAAATATATTTGTCTTTAACAATAATTTTAAATAAATCATACAGTGAAGGGACAGTCCTGAATGATTTGAAAAGGGCTAATGTTGTCCCAGTCCATAAAAAGGGAAGCAAAAAAAGTACAGAAAATTATCGGCCCATAAGTCTGACCTCCATAGTTTGCAAAACCATGGAAAAAAAAAGTGAAATTCAGACTTGATGAGGAAATAAAAAACAAGGGGATACAATATCTGATGCAACATGGGTTCATAGCAGGGCAATACTGTACCACAAATCTAATTTCTTTTTATAAAAAAATCAGTAAGAGTATAGATAAGGGAATTCCAGTGGACATTATTTTTCTTGATTTTGATTGATTGCTTGAAAAAGGTATTTGACCTTGTATCACATACAATACTTATAAACAAAATGACAAAGATTGGTTTTAATAGTTATACAATACAATGGATTGAGGAGTGGCTGTTTAATAGAACTCAAAATGTAAAAATATCCGATACATTATCAAACGAAATTGTAGTGACAGGCGGGGTTCCTCAAGGGCACGTACTGGGACCATCACTATTTGGTGTCTTCATTAGTGACTTACATCAGGAAGTCCAATGTGTACTTAGCAAATTTGGCGATGACACAAAATTAGCATCTGAAGTGGACTCTAGTAAAAAAAATCCAACAGCAAGCACAATACATAAAAAGTATAGAAAATTGGGCATGGCACAACAAAACGGCCTTTAATGTGGAGAAATGCTCAGTCATCCATCTAGGATCAAAGAATCCACAGTATTACTTAAATGGTAATAAATTAAAACCAGTTACCTCTAAATTAGATTTAGGCATCTTGGCGGATAACACTTTTTCTTCTGGGGCTCACTGTATAATAAGAAGGTTACCATTGTAGCAAACAGGCTCCTGGCATCAATCAGGAGAGCGTTTGTCACAAGAAGAAGTGAGCTATCCATGCTGCCTTTATATAAATCCTATATTAGGCCACACCTGGATTACGATGTATCTTTTTGGACTCCATATCTGTTAAAGGATGTTAAATTGATTGAGAATATTCAAAGAAGAACTACAAAATTGATTCCTAGGGTCAGGAAGCTATCATACCAGGATAGAGTAAAAACATTAAATCTATATGATTTACAAACAAGAAGGGACAGAGGGGATTTGCTTATATTATTTAACATACTACATGATGCTAGACTTGCAGAGGAATGTAACATTACACGAGCACCAAAGCACGTTAACCTGAGGTGCCATAATAAACAGCTGAGGATTCAAGTGGCAGCAACAAATAAGAGAAGACATTATTTTACAGTTCGATCCTGCAGATTGTGGAACTCGCTCCCACAAGAGTTAGTTAACATCAATACCTTTCAGAGATTCAAAAACAAAGTAGACAGATATCTCATTGGATAGTATTAACATTTCCCCCACATGTGTGGGGAGGGCAGTCCCGATGTGCCTTCTTCTTTCCTTAAACAACTGAGTAATACTGAGTAACCACAGATTCAACTATCTGATCTTGGATTCGAAATCCTAATGTGACAGGATCTCAGATGTGGAGTCACTGGTCAGATAGAATGACTGTTCTTTGGATCCCATTAGGATAGTCAAAAGCACTAACTGAGCATCAGTACTTAAATTATAGATAAAAACAAATTCACCCCCCCCCAAGTTAATGGAGGCAGTATGGGTGGTCTAGTGGTCAGTTCACAGGTTCAAACACCACTAGATCCAAAGAGCATCAAATACTTCCTGTGTGTCCCGGTCCAGATGGCTTTCCATCCGAATGGTATAAACTGCTTTATAAGCAGTTGACCCTGTCTTTATTGACAATTTATAGAGAGTTCAGAAGCGGGACGTCCCCCCCCCCATGGGCCTAAGCTACACTGTCTCCTATTCTGAATCCAGGAAAGGACCCTAAGAATACTTCCTCCTACGGTCCTATTTCCATACTATACATGGATCATAAAATGTATATGTCTATTTGGGCCCATAGGTTAGAGAACATTCTCCTGACTATAATCCATCCCAATCAATCTGGGTTTGTTCTCTCCAGACAGTGGATGACATCCATCGAACAATACTACTAATGGGATATCTTAGTCAGAGGAGAATCCCGGCAGTCTTGATCAGCTTAGATGCAGATAAGGCATTTGATGGAGTATCTTGGCCATTTTTATGGAAGACCCTTACAAGCTTTGGGTTTCCAGAGGAAGTTCTCCTTTGGCAACAGAACGTCTATCAGGCCCCAAAGGCATCTATCCATATTAATGGTCAGCTCTCCTCACCGTTCCCTTTAACTCAAGGAACACGTCAGGGATGCCCCTCCCCTTCCTATTTTCCCTTTATATTAAACCTTTAGCAGTAGTAATCAGGGCCTCTTTAAAGGTAGAGGGTGTTCCACTGGGAGGCTGGATTTTTAAACTTTCCCTTTATGCAGATGACGTACTGCTTACCGTGCTGAATTCAGAACAATCAGTTCCAGCAGTGCTTGAAATACTGCATTTGTATGCTGCACTCTCTGGGTATGTGATAAATGTACAAAACATGGAGAGCTTGGCCCTCAACTTCTCTCCCTCCCGGGACCTAAAAAATATATTACCCTCCAGATGGGGTTGTACTAAAAATACTTCAGGGTATATTTGCCTAAGAATCTAATACATTTGGAGTTAATTAACTACGAGCCTTTGATGCAAGTGATTGAGTGGGAGCTTAGTAGCTGGGCCATCTCCATTTATCCCTTTTTTCTAGGGTCGAGGCTGTTCAAATGACAGTATTACCAAAGTTTTTATATTTGTTCCAGACCCTCCCACTGACACCAGTGTCATACTATTTTACTTCTTGGAACAGATCTTTATCTAGATTTATCTGGGCTGGTAGCCAACCCAGGGTCCGCTGGTCCTTACTGATGCTACCAATTGATAAAGGAGGCTTGAACCTTCCTAATTTAACAGATTATACCAGGGCAGTGTTGTTTAAGGTTATAATGCTGTGGCTTAATCCCCAGTAAGAAGCCATATGGAAGTGCATGGAATTTGTCCTTAATGATTTGTTTGACACAAGCAGGGGGTGTTTGCACTGCTGACGTCTCCTCCGGACTTTAATTCATTTACATTTGGTACAGGGGACACCATCAGAAATTGGTATAAATGAAGAGCTAGTCCTTCTTTGATACTTCCATTTCACTTTCTCAGGCTTCTACATTCTGAGGCAAATTTTTGGCGGGCCCATCTGGCTCTCACTTTCCAGACCTGGCACCGTATTGGCCTTTCTTACATTTATCAATTCCTAGACGCCAGTGGGTTAACACCGTTTGCCTATTTATAGATCACCCATCAGTTACCCTCCTCTAACTATGTTTATTATTTCAGTCAAAAAAACAGCAGTGCTCTGATATTTTTCTTTACTTCAGTTTTGTAACCAGTATGGAATAGGGTGCACCTTACCAGGACAGTCCAATAGCAGCACACTCTCCGTTACCGGAAAAAAAGGTCAGCACACCTGTATCAGTGATTTTCAATTCATTTACTTCACCATAAACCAGTCACCAGCAGCAGCAGCAGCAGTATAAAGGCGTTGGGAAATATACTTCACCGATGGCCCATAAGCGGTTCAAACATGTAAAAACAATTCAAGTTCCGCAGGCTTCCAATATTCCAAGCTTCCAAAACATCATCACATAAACCGTTTACGTTTCAGTGTCCTAACTGTCCTAACTGACACCTTCATCAGAACATGTGATCTACACTGACTACCTGTCTTAAAAACACCTTACCGAAAGGCACAGTGTTAAAATATTACATGCTTGCTAAAGTGTAGTACAATAATACTATACTGATAAATTGTTTAAATTGTTAGTTTAGTCCTACAAAGAACAATATTCTAAAATACTAGCATACTACAAACTACCAACCTTATCTAAAAGGTAACATTTAAAAAAACATAGACAAAAACATAAACTGTGCAGAGAAGATACAATTTACAAACTTTAAATTATAAAGGGTCAGAGTTATTGCACAAATCACAGATTATGCAGGAAAACAGAATCATTTAGTCCCTTTGATTTTGCAGTATCAAGAGTTATTATCCAAGATGCTTCTGTGGACAATAATTTATTTTTCAAATTACCTGCTCTCTGATCGGCACAGTGTCATAATGTCACAAGACATTATGCCTCATGGCAAAATCGCGCTGCCAGTACAGTGCGATTTCTGCCATGAGGCATAAGTCTTTTTTCTGTGGGGTGCTCTGCCTCCCCTGAACCCCCCAGTAAGGATTCTCAACTCCGGGGGGGGGGGTTCAACTCGGGGAGCACACAAGGAAATCAAAAGTAAAATATTCTGCGACTGGGAATCAGTCCCGGTCCCAGATGCAGTGCCTGGGTTCCTGCTGCTGTGGCTCAGCCCTGTGAGCCACGGCAGCTGCTCGGCAGAACCCACTCCCAGCAGAGGTCATATCCTCTGCCTGGGAAAGAACTACTGGTGCAATACCGCGTACAGCAGCATATGCGGTATTGCACCATTAGCGGTTACAGACTACACTGTACCTGCTTAGCCATAATGTCATACACTATTAAGCATGCAGCATTATGACCCGGTAGGTCTCTGATCCAGTGTAACTTTTTCAATCCCAAAAAAATTCAGGACAGATGTTGAAGTATGACATGCTTCTCTAAAGTTCTTAGCCATCGCATAACTTTCATTATTTGTTCTTATAGCTGTTTTATGTTCTGCTACTCTATTTTTTAATGCTTGTTTTGTCTGTCCTATATAGTAAATACCACATGGGCATGTAAGTGCATACACAACTCCTTCAGTACTGCAATTTATAAATTGTTCAATATTGTATCTTTTCCAGTTCGTGGATGTGAAAAAGCACTCATATGTTTTATACTATTGCAGTCAACGCACTGTCCGCATTTAACATTTCCTATTGGAGGCTTAGGTAACCAACTATTTATATTTTCTCTCTTTGGTAATAGTAGATATACAAGACTGTCTCTTAAATTATGTGCTCTTCTATAAGCCACCCTTGGTGTTTGTTTACTTATTACATCGAATTTCTTGTCCCCTTCTAAAATGTGCCAGTGCTTTTTTATTACATCTGTGATTTGATAAACTTTCAGAAAATACTGTGTTACAAAAGTCATTTCTTGTTCATCACCATTTTCTTAATTATTTTCATCTGTTTTATTTATCAGTTGCATTCTATCAGTTCATTTTGCATCATAATAAGCTTTATCTATAACATGTTCCGGATATTTTCTTGCATAAAATCTGCACTTCATTTCTTTACTACATTTTTCAAATTCCATTTCTGTAGAGCATGTTCATTTTGCCCTTAAAAACTGCCCTTTGGGAATATTATTTATTAGATTTTTTTGGATGGCAGCTATCTGCTTGAAGTATAGTATTTTGTACAGTCATTTTCCTAAACATTTTACATTCCGGCCTATTACTGTGTTTGAAAATAGTGAGGTCCAGGAAATTAACTTCTTGTTTATTCTATTCTCCAGTAAATTTTAAATGTCTGCTTGTAGAATTAATATAATCCTTAAATAAACCTAAATCGTTTTCTTTTCCCCTCCATATTAAAAAACAATCATCAATGTGTCGCTTCCAGAGTAACACATTTTCAAAAAAGGGATTACTCGCATCTTGTATAAAACTCTCCTCCCATTGGCCAATGGAAAGATTTGCTAAATTTGGGGCAAAAGTAGTGCCCATACTCGTCCCTTTATTCTGTGTATAGTATCTATTGTTAAAGATAAAAAAGTTAGATTCTAGGACTGTCTGTGCACAGTTCACAATAAATGCCACTGGAGGGGTAACATCTAATGGTCTATTTTTTAGAGTGTTTGTAATAGCCTCTAAACCACCATCGTGTGGGATATTTGTATACAGACTTTCTACATCGATGCATACCAAAAAATCACTCTCTTGAACTTCAATTTTTGTTATTATTTTACACATAGAGAATGAAGCCCGCCCCCACAACAGCTCACAGACCTTCCCGTCGGCTGCCCGAGGGTTGCGAGGGCCAGAGAACGAAGCCCTCCCCCACAACAGCTCACAGACTTTCCTGTCTGCTCCCCGAGGGTCGCGAAGGCCAGAGAACGGAGCCCTCTCCCACAAAAGCTCACAGGTGCGACCCCAATGGCTCTCCACACTGCGTGAGGACTCTTGGCGCCTTTTACATTTAAAAGACAGAAGGGCTGCCCCGCTGCCCCCACCACCACCCTTGGTCGACCCTAAAATATATAGTGCAGGGCTGTGCAGTCAGGTGGCAGCCAGAACCAATCAGCCAGCTTTGCCATTAGCATGTTATCTCGTCCTGCCACTAGAGGCCGATACTGTTACCTACTCTGCTTGACTAAGCCACAGTACTAAACACTTTTATTTTTCTCCTTTACTTACCTCCCTAAGTCATTATTTTCAGTGTTTCACTCCCTGCATGCCATGCTCCCCCTCCTCTCTACTACCACCCTCCTCCTATCCCTCCTCCTGCTCCTCTGCCCTCCCAATACCTGTTTCCCCTCCGCCCCCAAACCTTCCAACTGAGCTCTGATTATCACTACCTTGGCACATCTACATGGATCCCCAGACTGATCCACAGGCGGCAGCCACCTACAATTATATTGCCGCTTACAGGCTGGTCACCGACGCTGGCTTACCATGGTACCCTCATGTTAAACTACAGATTCTGCACCGTGGCATGCCCCAGTCACAGAAAAAGCATAAACTCACCGAGGGAACTACGCCTCTACTCCCTGAAGCTTCTGCTGCTGATCCTACTGATATCGGAAATGTCCACTCGAACCCTGCCCGTGACGCTGGTAAGGTCTCGCCTAAAAACAGGTCTTCGTGACGGTTTTCCATCATCTGCCTAAATATCTGCAGCCTACTCCACAAGATCGACCCTGCAAGCCTTTGCCAGCCAACATAACCTGGACATACTGGCAGATTGTTGAAACCTGGCTCACCCCTGGTTCCCAACCAGGCAATTTGTATCTCAGGATACAATGTCTTTAGGCTCGACCGCAAGTCTAAAAGAGGGGGAGGCTGCGCCATGTACTTGAAAGACACATTTCTGGGCCACCGACCTAAAACAGCCACTGAGACCTGCCCTGCTCAGATTCTCCCTGTCAGGATCCTACTAGGGGCCCATAACAAGGCACTCACAGTCATTACGGTTTATATTCCTCCAAAGGAGCAGGTCTCAGGCTTAAACACCATCCTGGACCTTGTCAGACTACAACCTCCTGACTCTGAAACCTTTCTGCTGGGTGACTTCAGTATCAACTGGCTCTCGGCTGAGGCAGATAATTTCAAAGACTCTGTCCTATCGGCCAACCTAACACAGGTGCTAGACTCCCCAACCAGAATGAACTATGAAACAGGGTCCAGCGCCCTGCTCGATTGGATTCTTACCAGCCACCCCTCAAGGACCTCTAACTCTGCCGTCCTCCCTGATTCACTCAGTGATTACTCTCCTGTCAGCTGTACCTGGTCAAACAAATTCCACAACCCCCCCCCCAGAATCACCTACAGTGGAGTCCTCCCTCGTGGCCAATTAACCCACCTCAAAGCCCACCTCCTCCAACAAGACTGGACTCCTATCTCCCAGGCATCAAATACAAACCTGGCCCTAGACTACTTCATCCTCATCTTCAATAAAGCCTGTAACCTATTTGCACCCCTGAAGAAGCGCAAAATTAAAAACCTCTGCAATCCATGGATAACTGGAGACCTTCTAAAAGAGTTAAAGTCCAGGGACTGCCTCTGAAAACTGGCAAGATCCACTGGGAAACAAGCAGACATCAACAACTATAAACGAGGACGCAACGACTGTACGAAAACCATCAGGTCCCAGAAGTCTGACTACTATAAGAAAGTGCTCACCGACTCAGGAGTAACGGGAGAGTCTTTTGGAACAACCTAAATGAAATCTCAGGAAAGGAACCGAAATCCACGCCAGCCATGCTAAAGGTAAATGGGAATACCACTCTCGGCCCCAAAACCATCGCTGTCACTTTCAATACCGCCTTCACTGATCTTAGTAGTGTCCTTCTCCCAAACTTCTTTAATGATGACGACCCTCCCAAAACCCCCAACACCTCAACTCTCGCCAATCACCCTCTCTTCTACAGTCCATAAGAACGATGTTTGTAAGTACATCACCAAAGCCATCGGCAATTCCAGAGCCAGCAAAGACACACTTGACCTCAAGCTCCTGGCCCTCACCCTTGATGAGGTGCTGGGGCCCCTTACCAAGATTTTCAACCTGTCCCTCTCACTCATCCAATTCCCAGAAATTTGGAAGTCAGCCACTGTCACCCCAATCCACAAAAGTGGTGACAAGACTGACCATGGGAACTACCGTCCGATCTCTATCCTAGTAAGGTAGTCAACCAGGTACTGGTGTTACATTCTTATGTAGTTTTGGCAAAAGGTAGAGAGCTGGTCTGCGTGATTCCTCAACAATTAAATAAGCAGCCTCTTTCTCTGAGATCCAATTATTCAATAAACCTTCAGAGACAATGGTGTTGATATGTCTCAATTGCAGTAGTAGGGTCATTTTCTAGCACAGAGTAAAAACATGTATCTTCTAACTGGCGATTTGCTTCTGAAATATACATATCAATATCCCAGATCATATGAGTGCTTTTTCACATCCATGAACTGGAAAAAGATACAATATTGAACAATTTATAAATTGCAGTACTGAAGGAGCTGTGTATGACCATGTGATATTTACTATATAGGACAGACAAAACGAGCATTATAAAATAGAGTAGTAAAACATAAAACAGCAATAAGAACAAATAATGAAAGTTATGCAATGGCTAAGCACTTTAGAGATGCATGTCCTGCATTTTTTCGGGATTGAAAAAGTTACACTGGATCAGAGAGGAGGCAATTTGAAAAATAAATTATTGTCCAGAGAAGCATTTTGGATAATAACTCTTGATACTGTAAAACCGAAGGGACTACATGATTCTGTTTCTCTGCATAGTCTGTGATTTGTGCAATAACTCTAATCCTTTATAATTTGAAGTTTGTAAATTGTATCTGCTCTGCACAGTTTATGTTTTTGTCTATCTTTCTTTAAATGTTACCTTTTAGATAAGGTTGATAGTTTGTAGTATGCTAGTATTTTAGAATACTGTTTTTTGTAGGACTAAACAAACTTAAGTAATTTAAACAATTTATCAGTATAGTATTATTGTACTGCACTTTAGTAAGCAAGTATGTAAATGTAACATTTTAACACTGTGCCTTTAAGTAAGGTGTTTTTAAGACAGGTAGTCAGTGTAGATCACATGTTCTGATGAAGGTGTCAGTTAGGACGCTGAAACGTAAACGGTTTATGTGAAGGCGTTTTGGAAGCTTGGAATACTGGAAGCCTGCAGAACTTGAATTGTTTTTACATGTTTGAACTGCTTATGGGCCATATGAGAAGTACATTGTCCAACACCTTTATACTGCTGCTGCTGCTGCCGGTGACTGGTTTATGGTGAAGTAAATGAATTGAAAATCACCGATACAGGTGTGCTGACCTTTTTTTCCGGTAACGGAGAGTGTGCTACTATGTTTATTATTTGCAAGTATGTGCATTCTTGCAGCAGAAAGGCCCTCCTTGGAATACTCTCCCAAATCCACTTCCTCAGCTATTGAAATTACTCATAGATGCATTGAGAGGTATAGTGTATCCACATTTAATAGACCAAGCCTATAAAGCCCTCAGAGAGTTCTGAACTGATATTACCAATTCAGGTCTCTGTGCCTGGAATGGTGACTTGTTATCTGATATTTCATATGAGAAATGGTTGGAGCCGATCATTCCCTCAATGTGCATATCCCAAGCTTTGTATTGAAAGTAATTCATTTGGAAATGCCGAATTTGATATTTTAATACACCGGCCAAATTGTTGAAATATTTACTTGTCCAATACAGATCATGTTGGCGAGGCTGTGAGGAACCTCTGGCTAATTTTATCCACATTTTTTGGAATTGCACCAAATTGGGTGCTTGTTTGCAAGACCTTGGCTCAGCAATGTCCCAGTTACTTACATTGGATCTAACCATTTGCCCACAATTAGTATTACTATATACAGACCAAGAAGGAATAGTACACCCAGCCAGAAGTATATTATATTTGTAAGGTAATTACACACTTATGGCATACCCCGACACCTCTTATGCTTTCCCAGTGACAAGCAAGTGTCAGTAAAATTTATTATATAAAAAGAACTATAGCACATTATTTGGGTCATGAGACACGATTTGAATTAACTTGGAGGTCATGGGTCTTTTATATTTCTCAGGAAGATGAAGCTTTTGTCCCCTGAATTGGTTTTGATTTGATTAATTTTTGATTCAGGCTTAATTTAGATACTTATTATAGATCATGATAAAGCACTTTTATGTATGAAAGATTCATATAACAACAGGAAATCATATCCTTTTTCTTCTTTAGCAGCTTATTTTAAGGACCTGTTACGGTACTGCATATAAGTTAATTGTAAAGAACTGATTGAAATGCTATGACAGATTGTGACATTTTGTATTTTTCTGCATGACTTAATAAATGAAACTTATAAAAAAATACTTCCTGTGTGTCCCTGGGAAAGTTCTATTTGACCTCCCAGTGCTCCAGTCCACCCATCTGCAGAAACAGGTAGAAGCAGGACCCATTGGTAAGGAAATATTACATTTCAGTTGGGTTAACCTGGGAAAAGCAGTTGCAAAATAAAATAAATAAATATATGAACAGGATTGCTGTGGTAGCACGACAAGTCAGCGAATGTAAAAAAAGCGACTGCAATTACAGCAACGACTTTGTCGTGACTGCAATTATGGTGCCTGTTCATATGGGTGAGCACTGCAATGGCAACAATTGTATTCCCCCCTCCCTGCAGTGCTACGACCTTAGAGTAGGTTATTTTAGTAAGGTGCGGGGGCAAAGCCCCTCCACAAAACAAGCATTTTATATATAGTAGCTGTTGCGGTGCTCACCCATATGAACAAGCACTGTAACTGCAGTCGCCACAGTGTCGTTGCTGTACTTGCGGTCTCTGTTATTACTTCACTGCAGTTATGTGGAGCCAGTTGCTGTTGATGTCAGTACTACCCCTGCATTACGGGTACAGATACAGTAAGGTTGTGGGGCCTGGGTTGATAACTCCAATGGGGACTCATTACCTAATGATGGGTAGTCAGTACTACCCCCAGGAAGTAATAGCAGCCCACTGTGGTCCCCACTGGTACAATCCACCTGCTTCCAACACAATGCAAGCAACAGTTTACCAAAATTCAATAACTTAGGCTTTACAAATAATATGCTCACACTATAGATAATATGTTAATGAGTCAGAAATGTAAACAAATAAGACGGTATTTATTTACAGAGGTGCTGAGGAACAATAACAGTTAGTGAACTCTAATAACTGCAGCTTCCCCAGACCCTCAGAAACTTACCCTCACACAACTCCATTAAATCTCAATTTCATCAACTCCCCTTCCCCATCTGTAACTGCAACTAGTCTCCCTTTAGCCAAATGAACATGATTTAAACTTTAAAACCTCTGTACTGTATATTATTGTATTCATGTAACTGATTGTAAATACTGTATATATGCAACTGAATGTAAATAACTCATCTGTACAAAATTATATGATTGTATGTAATATTCTGATGTATCTATTCTATGTAGGTATACTGTTTGTAACTCCCTCCACCTCACGCCCAGGTCTCACCTGAAACAAGTCTCAGCTCAGTGTACTTTACCCAGTTATCAAATGTTTAAATAAAAATAAATAATAAGCAGAAATGGCTAGCTCAGTCTAGCAGGCATCACCTTCCCCCAACACAGTGTCCTTACCAGACTGTACTATACAGCTCTTGCCTGATCCCCTTACTGGTACCTGTCTAACTACATCTAGTGTCTTAGTGAGCTCCCTGTGCTTCACTGGGTACCTAGCCAGTGTAACTCTGTAGGTGACTGTACACTTTAAACAACAATATGCAATCCTTTAATTTGTAATCCCAGCCAGATAGGGTTCCACCATGTTGTGGTGAAAAACATTTTATCGATGTCGATTACAGCACCGGCAAAATGCTGTCTGGCATTACAGCGCCAGGCATTTCTCTCCTGGGAGGTTTGGTGCCAAGTGCCCTCCCGGGAAACAGTTGTTTTTTGAGGGGGACTTTGTCCCCCTCACCCCTCATGTGGGGGCTCTTCTCTTGCACCCCCGGACTTTAAATAACTAACTCTGGGGGGGAGGGTGACCATGGGGTAAAAACCGACACTGAGAGCGGGCGACCAGAAATCATGGTCACTCCTCTCAGTGTCGACAGTCGGGAGTCACTCTAATTGTGGTGACAAATTTATGTCGCCCTCCTAACGGGATGCCGCCAGATAGCCTTGACCATATGGATAACAGTAGCCCAACTGTGACCCTTCCTATCTAACTAACTAAATATAGGTTGCAGGACCCAAAAGCACTGCTGCATAGTTACGGAACCTCAACAAAAGCTAGCACACTCACTTCTGGGGCCGGAAATCAGATGGTCATGGGTTCTAGCCATGCACTAGGCACTTGGGTTAATACCCATAACTGACACTGTAGTGTAGTACAAGAGGGGTGC
This sequence comes from Neoceratodus forsteri, assembly GCA_016271365.2. Lineage (NCBI taxonomy): Eukaryota > Metazoa > Chordata > Ceratodontiformes > Ceratodontidae > Neoceratodus > Neoceratodus forsteri. Next base: position 1,452,591,038 of record CM057453.1, on the reverse strand, counting down.
TGCACTGGGAAGGTACTGTCCTTCAGATGAGACATTAAACCGAGGTCCCTTCTACCATCTCTGGTCATGGTCCAGGTCGAAGTAAAAGATCCCATGACATTTATCGAGAGAGAGTAGGGGGATTTTTATTAAAAGGATTTCCAAACGCATAAATAAACAAAGAAATGAACAAGTAAGGAAAAAGAAATTAGTTTATTTTTAAAACTTTATTTTTATTAGAAATGTTTCTTAGCACTCAAGGCATTACAGCATAGTAATTCTACAGACTGAGTCTTAGCATGTGCCTATTTGTTCAGATTTCAGTTGAAAGACATATAATACAGATCTCTGTAGGGTTTAAAGTGGGCAGGTGATTCTGAGGTGTGCCCGCCTCCCGGTTGTGCCCTCCCCCTGCCACCACAGGCCCCGAGACATCAGACCTTTGTGGTTACTTCTCCCGCAAGTCTTGATGGCCCTATGTCAAAAAGTGCCAACCCGACCTAGCTCCCTCAGTCCTTCCAGGGATAATTTCAAGTTCCACAAGAGGTGGCTACATGAAACGAAGTGCTGGTGCCTCCACGCAAAGTTCAGATACAAAGAGCAAAGGAGCGGGGCTACTCAGTAAACCAACTGAAAAATGACATGGTGCATTAGGTCAAATTAAAAAATATATTTATTCAAAAGTTAAGAGCACATATAGACAAACAGTACCCGCAACCGTCCGGCCCAGCCTCAAGGGAAGGAAAGCAGGGTAGACCTCAAGCAGGGCTAATCACATATGTGAAAACATCTCTGAATTTTAATATTGCTAGATTGAATTCTATAGTTGATACCATATTACCCTTATAACTACAGAGAACTCAGGAAGATATCTCTTATATTGAATGGTTAAATTAATTCTTGGCAAATCTCAGAACGGAGAAGGCAATAGCAAGCCTTCACAGCAGGTTAAAGAGATTTACAAAAATGCGGGGCCCCTTATATACTCTTTATTCCTTATACTGATGGGTATGGTGCCTTATTAACTCAGTAATTGTATAATAGTTAATTGCTCTGTGCCAGGGAGAAGATGGGAGGAAGGAGGAGGGTTAGGAGGGACGGAGGAGAAAGGTACTATCAGTATTGTCATGTACATATTGTTTGGAATATTGTATGTTATGGAGCCTTTCTCTGTATTGAAAAACTTAATAAACTCTGAATTGAAAAAAACAACTAGAGAACTGATGTTACGCTACTAATTTTCAACATATATTCCACCTAAGATAATGTTAGAACTGCTGTGCTTAAGTTTTGTCTGCATTTATTCTGTAACCTGCTAGTCTTTCGATTTCAGATAAACAGGTTTTCAGGTCAGGCAGGGAGCTTTTTGGGTCTGTGAGGTATGAAAGAAGATCATTAGAATAATGTGCCACCCAGTGGATACATTCCCCAATTTCAAGTCCCTGTATAGCCGTAGTGTGCCAAAGATATTGTGCGAGGGGTTCAACCTAGAGTGCAAATAGGCAAGGGGAATGGGGCAGCCCTGATGAGTGCAAGTAAGGGGCTGAAAGTGGGAGGAAGAGATCCACTGGCCTTCATTGAAGTTCATGGAGTGAAGTAGAGGCCCTGTAGTAGGTCTAAAAAGTGGGCTGGAAAATCAAAATGGCTCAGGGTGCATTTCAAGAATGGCCAGGCCACTCTATCAAAAGCTTTTTTATGCACTGAAGCTTAAAGGGGAACTGCCAGCAATAAGAGCCTCACACCCAAGTGTGAGGCTGATCCTGATTTGCACGTTGTGTACAAAAACATTTTTTTACTTGCTGTTTACTGCAGTATAGTAAAATGTATTAGGCTAATTTTGCTGACCTCTAAGATGCCATTTCCTGTAACCCGAAAACCCAGAATCCCCGTGCAGCTGACATCAGAGGAGGGCTGCAGAGCTGGGAGATTCAGTAGCTTGTGGTATACGTGTTAAAAGATTATGTAAGCTAAAATCAGATGTTTGCTGGTCCTGCTGTGCTCACAAGGCTTAGTGCAGTCATCTATGACTGTACCTAGCCCCAGGAGAACAGCAGATCAGTAAACAGTAGCTTACAGCTTATAAAAAACTCTGACATTCACTGCAGGCTATTGAATCTCCTACTGCTGCAGCTCTCCTCTGATTCAGATGTAGGAGAGTTTGGCATTTCTGGTTACAGGAAATGCCAGCTTACAAGTCAATAAACTTAGCCTGATACAAACTACTACACTGCAGATTTCCCAATATGTCTTACATTGCGAGTGTGTAGAATTGTTAAAGTCATACACATATATCTGGTATAATGACCTACAAATCATCCTGAGGACCTCACCATGTCCACAGGCCTTTTGTTGTACCATTAAGCAGCATCTACTCTGTCACAAGAAGTATTTTGTTACTGCAAAGCAGACATGCAAAGTACTTGTATGGAAACTCATCCAGTCCATAGTGAATAAACCCTTAAAATCAGTACTTCATGTTGTACAGAAGCCCAGATAGGGTCTTTCCACTTCTTGGACAAGCTGGACCAAAACTGTGTCACATATGGGCAGTCAATGAATAAATGTGCCTGCATCTCTGGCACACCCTGGTATCCCTCGGGCAGTAACAGTCATCTGTTGATTTGTACTTCATGTTAATTGCAAACCCTAGTTAATAGTGGCAGTATGACCACTGTAGGTCCCACATATAAGACACAAACAAAAAAAGCCCCTGCAAGGGTTGGTGGTGCTAAGAGACCAGGCAGAAACAGTATACACAAATTAAGTCTAGCACACACCACCTGGATAAAAAAAGATGTCAAGATCCAAATAGTTTTTTTAAAGGCTAAGTTGCTATTTATTGACAGTCGAAAGACTGGTATTGTACTCGCTCACCTGACACGTTTCGGATCCTCCTGTTCCTTTATCTTTTTATACTAGGTCCCACATATGTTTAGGGATCCATGCATTTATTAAAATTGTCAAGGGTTATTTTACTAAATTAGAAGGACCACCTGGAAAGGACAAAGGGGAAGAGAAACAGAAAACCAACACAGAAGCATATAAAACTTTCCTGTGTTGAGTTTAAAGCTCATTTTAGGTTCTGTAGGGAGTAATATATTCATGCATATGGTTTATACATGTAAATAATTTTTAACGTTGTTAATCCTGTATGTCAAACACTGAAGAAGCACTTTATTGGCACATTTATCTGTTTTTAAACTTGACCGATGACCTTGTTTCCATGGAGCTCGTCAACTAGTGATGACACTTTCAGTAAGTGACTATTTAAGGGATCTCCCCCGAACAATGTGTTAGCCTTAGAAAAAGGATTGTTTGTATGATCTGAAATGCATCTTGTACATGGCACCTTAATAAAACTGAGCACTTACAAGAAACTTCAGGAGCAGCATCCAGTCACATCATTGGCCCCAACCCCCGCTTATGGCAATCGCCCCCACTTTTGGTGAGAAAATCATCATAATTCTCCTGTTTGCTGGCAGCTGAAGAAGTAAATGTCGCAGTCACACAACACACACTGCAGCCAGGCTTGCAGCAAGGTACCATTTTCACCCCCAAGTCCTGCCTCTGCTCCATCCATTTACATTACTTGGTCCAAATACTACCGATAGCCTGACGATGCATAGCTCCATCTCTCTCGGCCCTCCCTGATTGGCAGTTGTCTCTTCTGGCAGCGGATGCATGTGTGACCTGTGATGGCACCACATGTGACCCTTGACCTGTGCTGCTGCTGGGCTAGCTAGTTTACTGTGTGTGCTTCTGCCTTCTCCTCCTTCGCTCCCATAACTTGGGCCCAACTCAGTTACATCAGAGCTTAATCACATGAGGGGGGATGTCTGTGTCCCGTGGGTCTCACTGCTGGAGGGACACAGCAGCAGGCACACAGAAGTCAGAGATGGCTGGGGACAGTCATGAGATTGTTTCTTCCTTGCTCCAGTAAAGTGTGGCCATCCCAGTGAGATTCGGCAATGCTGCAACATGATTGGAGGAAGGTCTAAGATGGGGATGGACAATTTCTACACACACTAGCTGTAGAGAGAGAATGGTCGGCATTTTGTTCAGTGAGCAGCAGCTTGAGTGAACACTAAGACTGTGAGACAGAGAGGAGAGACAAGCAGAGCAGAGGCCTTAGCAAGTGCAGAAACAGCAGCTGTAGTGCCTGCCAGATCCACAGTATGCATTTAGGAGGCAGTAAAAAAATGAAGATCTGAAGAAAAAATGAAAAAGGGGAATTATGAGAGGGAGCTCAGTAAAGGGGAGGGACAGACATACACAGGGAGTGCAGCAGGAGCTGAGCAGCCAACCTTGCAGGCCACATTTCTTCTTTGTTTGCTGCCTAAGTTAAGGAAGGGAATGGCAGTAAACAAACAGCATGTAAAAAAATAAATGAACATCTAAGCTGAAAAGAAATTGAATAGCTGAGTAAGAGGGGGGCTGATGGATAGTGTGTGTCACAGATTCACTCAGCAGGTCAGGCCCTCTACTCCCAAAGTGCCAACCTCTGAGCGCAGTCTTGTGAACAGTGTAACAGACAAGGTAACCCTCTTGTCTGTTTTTGTGGGTTCGGATCAACCTTTGGTCTCAGTTCTGGAGGGATTCAAACTGTTAACCTCTTGCTAGCATACCCAATGCACAGGCTCAGATATATCTGTCTTCGGGGGGCCAAATATCTTTGCCTACGGGCTCCTAACCAGGTATTCAGAGATGAACCCTTTAAAACTTTTATAAAGACCTCAGATTTAAAACTCTTTTCTTTCCAGTTTGATACCACCATACAAGCTATATGTCTGCTGAACCATAAATATTTCTTAGCAAAAGAAAGCAATTCAAAGACAGACCAGGTTTTCTCTAAAATTAGAGTTTTTACTAAAATATAGAATAATATGTCAAACATACAATACAGAACTCTTATATCACAAGACATACAGATCTTTAAACAAAACAAGGTTTAAAACAGTGCAATTCCTACAACTATATTTAGATTTGTCTAGCTTTCTAAATACCTCTTTTCAGTGCTCAGATGTTTTCTTGGTCAGTGTCAGATACAAAATGCATCTCTATAGTGAAAGAGAATAATCTTTTCAAGCAGTATTGGCCAACCCCTTTTGGATGAAGTCATCCAGCCCCTCCTCTGGTCAAATATCTAACAAAAATATATTTTTATACAACCACAGGATGTAATTTCAAAGTATTAATTCTGCAGCCTTAGCATAACTCAAGTTTCAATGACACCTCTTTTGATTTCATGATGTACCCTCTTCACACAGGCTTCATAGGGTCATTTACAACCTTTTACCTCTATGTAACATCCTAGCTTCCCTTACTTTAACGTCATAAACCTAGTTTATGATTTCTGTCTTAACAAAATTAACTTAACAACTCTGTAATTAGCTCAGAGAAACAGGATCCTTAATAAAAGTCTTCCAGTAACACACTGTCTCTAAAAAAACTGAGTGTGTGATACATACTGTCAGCAGTTCTCTTGGCCTGCATCTGTCAGCTAAAATCTGGGGGGGGGCGGGGGGATGAGAGAGGTCATTCCTAGAACATTTGAATTTTCAGCAGAGACATTAATACATTTTATATTAGCAAATATATAATACAACACTCAGAATGGGCTGTCTACATCACAATGTGCAGCAACAGTAGTGGAGAGCTTGCAGCTGCAGTGTATTTTTCTTTTCTCTGCCTGCCTGTCCTTCTTTGGGTGATTTCATTTAATTTTCTATGTGCTATACCAGCCCCCAAAATAAACATACTTAAGATCAGCTTAAGACTAAAGCTAATTTGAATTAAACCAGAAAACAACAAGGGCAAAATGGGGTATACCGTTAAAACAGTGACTGAGATTGAGCGACTCTAATATGAGTGACTTAATCTCAGCACTTGGAATGTGGGCTACCCTGCAAGGGTAGCGACGAGCAAAGAACAGGGCAACAGAAACAACGGGAGGGAGACTGGAAAAGGAGGGAGGGTATGTAAGGGGTAGTGCAGTGTGAGGCTGCTGAGCTGGCACACTGGTGGTGTAGTGAGGGTGGCTCGCTACAGTGGGGAGGGTGCAGGGTTCAGGGCTGGGGAGGGATACAGTATTTTGTGGGTTTTTTTTATGCTCCAATTTCATTTTTCTTGTTTTGAGTTAGGTGGGGTTCCGTGGATAATGGAATCCCCAATTATGAGAAGTTTCTTTTCCTTTTTGTCTGCATTTTTATTAGTTTTGTTTTGAGTATTAGCACTTTTGATTTTGTTTTTATTGGTATTGGTTTTATTTTGATTATTTGCATTTTTGTTTTTATCGGTATTTGTTTTATTTTGAGTATTACTATTTGCAGGGTGTTTGTCTTTTTTCTCCATGTTTTGCAGTATTGACGATAGTTCCAGTGGTGTGAACCTGTTTTTTGTTGGAATGGCTGAGATATGCTTCTGGCTAGATACTTCCTTCCTGGCCCCTTGATGATGCCTCCTCCTCCTCCTTACCACCGGCCAGTCCCTGGACCCTGCCTCATGTCTTGGCCCATGACTGATACTCTGGTCCTGGTGGTATGGGGGTTGAGGAGGCCTGTTGTAGAGATCCTTATACTGAATGTCATAGATTATGGTCCAAACATCCTATAACTGGGCTGTGAGGCCTGCGATGACCCAGCACGTATGGTAGAATCATGGGTGCCGGTGATAGACCCTATTGTACAGTGCCCCACAGTTGTCACAGCTGGCTATGTCCATTTTGCAATATAAGCTATTATTTGGATTTTTGTGTAGCGTCTTATCCTGCTGTTCAGTAGGAACTGAGGATGAAATAAGAGGGGATATATACTGTTTCCTGTTCTTTGGCAGGAGGTTTGGATGAAATAGAATGGCCCTGTAGTGAGGACTTGAAGATAGATGAGACTATTTGTATGATACAGCTTCTCCCCTTGTTATTAGGGATGGAGTGTGGCTGAAAGGAAAATAAAGGTTATGTTCCCCCCTCATCAGGCGGTGTGCCCCCAATGACTATGGTAGGCGATGGCCCCGGTTGGTGGGATTTGGGGCAGGGAGGGTGGGTATATTCGAAGTGTCCTCCTGTGAGTGAAAGAAAACAATCAGCCAAGTTATCGAAAATGTAGGAATGAAAGCAACAGGAAGAAAAAGAAAGATGTTATATTAAACCCCTCAGTGATACTGTACCCTGTGTACAGCTGATGGAGAGTGCTGGCTCAGCTGACTGATTTTGGCTGCTGAGTTTTACACTGGCCCCATATTGCTCTGCCTTTCACATGCAGACACTGTTAGCAGTCTGTGTGCCTCTTGTCCATGTGGATTTGAGTGATCAATGAAATAGCCGCTGGCTGTAAATAAATGTGCCCTTTGTTAACTGCTTCAAGAGCAGTGCATTGATAATCTCGGGACCCTTAGCAGAAGCCGCTGATGAGGTGGAAGTATATTGTGGCTGTCTGCTACTTGTCCAGCTGGCGGTGAATCAGTGGAATGTCCAATGGCATAACTGCAGGGGAGGAGCACTGGAGAAGGCGCGGTCACCTAACTCTAGCTCCTAAGTGGCAGTCAGAGAAAGGAAGGACCCACCCACGATGTACCCATCGCTTACGAGCTCATTTTGATGAATATGTAGTTGACCTGAGACTTAGGAAACAGCAACCAGTTATTTTGGAAACAGATTACCAAACTAAAATTTACTGCCCAGTTGAGAACAGCATGATTGCAGAATTGAGATTATTTTTAAAAGGGGGGATAGACCTACTGAAAGCAGTTCAGACTTTGAAACCCACAAGTCCTTTGCTTTTAGATAAGACAACCCTAAATGTTATGTGCAATCACTATAGAGTACAACTTCCTGAAGAAGAATTGATTGTAGCACAAAAGTTCATTGAATGTCTGCCTTTGGAAAACTGTCCACGGAACATCTCTTTATTCCTTGAGTCACTGCTGCTGACTGTGTTTCTGGCATCCACCAATTAAATACAGATGCATTTTCTGTATCAGTCACTACATGTCCACATGAATGATCCTTCAGAGCCCTAAAACAAATAAAAACATACCTGAGAAACGCAATAGGTCAGGACAGATTGAGTGGTCTTGCAACATCAGCAATTGTGGGTGAGGCAACAAGACTAATAAGTCCAGACAAAGTCATTGACAGATTTGTCAAACAGATGTATTCATCTTTTGCTTCCTGCTGACATCACCAAAGAAGATTCCTGAATTATATGGCAGGATCAAAGAGCTGTAGTTGTTGTGTGCTGACCCATTTTGAACTCTTGAGATTAAATCACATCCGACCAGTTCATTCTCTGATGTCTCCCTGTGTATTTTTCATTTTCAGTGGATTAATTATTTTTGGTCTCTGTCTCTTGCACCCAGGTCACAACAGAAACATTCACCTAAAATATGTCATCAGTCTGTTTTCTTTCTGTCATTGTGTGCAGTTTGCATAGGATGACCTGATAAAGAGACTGAGGCAATAAAACAGAGTAAGTATGTTCCCTGGTTCAAGTTACGTACTGTATTCCAGGGTTTCAGCTACTAAATCCTTATGCTTGTCTTGATGCAGATTTCGTAGAATGTGCTTCTAAAATGCACCATTTGCCATCAAATTATTACAAATTTCTTCCAGTGGGAAAATCCACTCAGGCCCCATTTTACAAAAAAGAAAAGTTAAGCATTTGTCTCTTTTGTTTCTGACTTTGTATGCAGTTTGGTTATGAGACTAAGACAACAAAATAATTAAAGTATGTTCCCTGGTTAGTCACCTGCTGTATTTTGGAGTTTTGGCTACTAAATCCTTATGCTTGTCTTGCTTCAGATTTCATAGAATGTGCTTCTAAAATGCACCATTTGGCACCAAATTCTTCAAAATTTCTTATGGGGGCAAATCCCCCCAGACTCCCTTTTGGCTAAAGTCACTGACGATGGCATGTGCTCCCCATTTTTAGTTTTGCTGATGCCTCTGGTGGCATCTATTATTCCAGAAGCAAGGGAGAGGAGGGGAGAGTGCCCAATTTTTGTTTTTCTCATGAACTACTGTTGCTGCACGTTGAGCACCTGTTTTGCTGTGCGATCCATGTTTTGTTTTAAAATATAAAAAAATAACATTGGTATATAATTAGAACTCCCCTTAAAAAAAGGGAACAAAAGGAAATACCAGTAGAAACAAAAAATACTCTGTGTATATACGCAACCACAATGGACAGGAAGGCATAGCACAAATCAATTTTCTTCAGAACATATTGAAAAACCAGGTAAAATTTGCACCAAGCAGTGGCAGACTAATAATATGTCGATGTGTCATAAATAGTTGGAAAACCACCCCGTAGTGGTCTCACAACCTGGGGAATGTAATTGATTATATTCAGTATCATATATTTCATAGATTGGGAAATGAGTCTGTTAGCTTTGGCCAAATTTGACTCACCACATATCAGTAGAATCTCCTAATGGAAGTACTGCCCAAAACGTGTCTAGTAATTTTTTGAAGAAGACCATTGATTCATTGTTTGCGACAGTGGCTGGGAGGGAATTGTATGTGGACACCACTCTCTGATTAATCTATCCGCCTCTCTTTCATGTTTTAAATGTTTCATCTCTCAGTTGTCTATTATGAAGTCTGGTATTTCTCTCAAAGTTTTTCTTATTTAACCCAACAAATTCCCACAGATCTTCATCATGGGATGCTTTAAATACTAGTCAAAGATCTTGCATACATCTGTACTCCAAAGAGTATAGGTCAAGTGTTTCTAGTGTTTCCTCAGGAACAACCACTCAAGTTAAAGATTTTTCTAGTAACTTTCCTCTGGACCCTTTCTATTAGTTTAATGCTATCTGTGTTTTGGGGTGAACAGAAGGGGCTACAGTACTTTAAATTGGGCCTAACCACAGCTGTATACAATGGCATAGCACTAACTTTTTTGCTTTCAATATGCTTAAAAATGAAGCCAAGAATGCTACTGCTTCTTTTAACCATTTCCCTGGTATGGCAGTCGAGTGAGAGATTGTTAGTAATAAAGATACCCAGGTCTCTCTCCCTTTCAAATATTTCAGTGTTATTTAGCTTATACTTGGCTAGCATATTTTTATGCCCAAAATGCACAACCTTGCATTTTTCAGCCTTTGAGGCTGTGGCCCCAGTTCTTTGGAACTCTCCTCCGGGCTACCTCCGGGAGGCTCCTTCCTTGGAAAGCTTTCAAAGGGGCTTGAAAACCTTTTTATTTCAAGCTGCCTTTGATTCTTGATTAGCAGAACTGTTTATATTTTTAGAAATCTGTTTTTGAGGAATTTTTTATTCTTGATTTAGCTGCACCGACGGACCAGCAGTCTGTCTTTCTGCTGGTCACCTTATGGCACTTTACATAGGCAGGTTTGGTTTCTGGAGAACTAGGTCAAAACTGCACAGACCAAAAGAGCTACAACAGAACTTCAAAGGGTGATTGTAGCAGAATTTCTGTGAAAACTTGTGAAGAATTTGTTTCGGGAGGATTTTCCCTAACAAATTATGTATGAAACAGTACAAAATTCTCCACCGTGGAGTATTATTTATTAATTTATGTGGAGTACACAAGAGGACTTGGAGCACACTGCCGGCGCACAACCTTGGACTCCATATAAACTAATTATTTAAACTCTTCGGGGGACGAATCTTTGAAGGGTTTGCACAGAATTCGTTAGGGGAAATCCCCCCCAAATGGAATTCTGTATGGAACCCTATAAGTTGTTAGAGAAATTGTGTTACAATTGCCGTTTGAAGTCCCGTTTAGCAGTTTTAGCCTGTGTGGTTTTGACCGACTACCGGTTTCTGGACACAGCATGTTCAGACGTGGCCAGCTATCCTCCCAACCCTTCACTGTTTCAACTGCACCTCTACCTGTGGTCACCCAGGTGGTGGTATTGCAGCAGAACCTGTGTCCCACCCACCCCAGAGGAGAGCATCTTGTAGGACACTCAGCCCTTCTACCCCTCTGGGTGGTCCCTGATGACCCAGGGTCATACCCAACCCTGGGTTGCAGGTGTCCCAAACTGTGGTGCTACCTTTTCATTTATGGGCCAGCAGCCAGAAGCTTTTGACCTAGTCCCAGGTCAGAGCCAACCCAAGGGTGTAGCTTGATACTATGAGCCAAACAACAAACTGTGCCATGGCTACTGCAGGCTGCTCTCTACAATACTGACAGTGTCATTCATGAGTTGCACAACAGTGGTTGAAAGTTCCCACCACTTCACTAACTTCTCAGGCTGACAAAACTGCTCATTTTGATCGTAAACTTGCTTAGTTTGACCTGATCTCTCAGTTACTTATAGAGGTAGAGCCAAGGTGTTTTGGCTTGCACACCTCTATTCACCAGGGTGGGCCTCACCAAAGTTCACCATTAAGCACAACATAAACATAACCCTGGAGAGTTTAAGCAAAACTTCTTTTTCAAATGATTTTGCTGAATTACTGCCACTGATGAAGACATTTTTGTACCAGTTGCTATTTACATTAACAGGAAGACTATGGCTTTTCAAGAGTTCAGTTCCATGACAGAGCCCTTAAAAAAATAAAATAAAAATAAATAAAAAAAAACCTTGGCAAAGTAAAATGCTAAAGTGAGAGATTTTAACATTGAGTGATAACATTAGTGGGTTCCATACCTTGCTGTTGGTTCAAGAATAGGTAAAAGAGACAGTTTATGTGTGGAACTTGGCAGTTTTAGTTCAGATCAGGTCCAGGCAGAATGTTAAGTGCTAAAGAATTTCAGGACAATCAGCAGATTTTACTGTTTTCAGAAAAAACTAAATGGATGTCCATAGTCCCAAATGCTGTGGCATCCGCTCGACATGCTTATGACCTGGATTCATGCTTTGAGTTGGGATGCGAGAAGCTGAAGCCGGCAGGGAGGTCAAAAGAGTATCTGCGTGGATGCTTTCTTCTCGGGGGAGGGTACAGTAGTGCAGGGTTTTGAGAGTCTACTCCGGGAACAGAGCCTTAGCTGGTACGGGAAACCATGAACCAGCTGGCTCCACTTACCAGGATGTTGATGTGGAGCAAACTTCTGTGGGTTGACTAAAAATTCAATAAAAATACCACCAACAGCTTAATCTGGTTCAGTTTCAGTTGCTTACCATCTGTATCCCCCCTCCCACCGGTCACTCCTGAAAAAGGGACTTCTAGGCCCAGTGGGCTTACTGGGTCAATGAAATTCAATAAATAAATAAATTGAGGGAGTAGCACCGAATGGGGAAAATGAACACCAAGCTTGGAATGCTGGATAATTTATGTCCTTTCCCCACTTCCCCACCTAGCACACCAATGCAACCACCCAGCATCCCTGGTAAACTCAAACCACTTATTCCTGCCCTCTGGTGTCACATGGGGATGAGTGCTGGCAAGAAGAAGCCAGACCCTCCAGAGGACATTGGAGGCCCTGGGGAGTCTGGCGAACCGTGATTGACAATAGATGGTGAGACTTGAAGGTGGCAAGAACAAATGAGCAGCCTTAAGGAGTGGGATGCCAAGCAGTGCAGGATGGGACTATAAAAATAAATAAGGGCTATCAGATGGCTCAGTGGTAGCGCTATGCACTTTCACACTGGTGACGTGAGTTCGGGAGTGAACCCGGGTTTGCACGGGTCAGACGGCCAGGCTGGGGAGTGCACCCAATGAGAGCACGAGCGAGCCAGAAATGAGAGAGTGCCTCAGAAAAGCACTAGCAAACAGGCAAGAAAGAGGGGTGGAGGAACAATGGGGAAAAATCAAAACTGCCTTTGTGTGAAGCAAATAAATCAAAATGAAGGAAAAAAACACCATGGTTCTCAAAAGAGGTGGCAGGGAAGGTAAGGGAGAAAAAGATAACATTCAGGAAGTATAAGGAAACACAGAAGGAGCAGCACAGAGAACTGAACAGGTTAAAGCAGAAGGAAGCGGGGAAGGCAGTCAGAATAGCAAAGGCCCAAACTGAGGAAAAGATAGCCAACTCAGTTAAGAAGGGGGATAAAACCTTTTATAGGTACATTAGGGAGCAGAGAAAGATCAAGGAAGGGATAGTGAGGCTTAATAAAGTGGAGGGTGGGTAGGCAGACATTGACAGTGAAAAAGCAGGGATACTGAATGAATAATTCTGCTCAGTATTCACAAAAGAAGAGGGGGGGAGGTACCTAAACCAATCAATAGAAGCACTCTGGATTGGGGGGTCAATACCAGTCCATTTACAGAAAAAAGGGTTCTGAAAGAACTCTTAAAACTGAAGATGGACAAAGCAATGGGGCCTGATGGGATTCACCCCAGAATTCTAAAAGAACTAAGGGAAGAACTAGTGACACCACTGACTACTTTTTTTAACAAATCATAGGAGGATGGTGTGGTACCTAAGGGCTGGAGGAGGAGGAGGGCAGATGTGATTCCACTTCACAAACGTGGGAGCAAAGCAGAGGCAGAAAACTACAGACCTGTTAGTTTGACCTCAGAGGTAGGGGAAAATGATGGAATCACTTCTGAAAGAAAGAATTGTTGAATACCTAGAGGCTAGTGGGGCACAGGACCCAAGGCAGCATGGATTCACAGCGGGAAGGTCATGTCAGACAAATCTAATAGATTACTTTGACTGGGTGAGTAGTAGACCAGGGAGGGGCTGTGGACATGGCCTACCTAGACTTTAGCAAGGCATTTGACACAATTCCACACAAAAGATTAATAAACAAATTAGCCATCCGGGGAGTGGGTCCCAGGGTGGTAGCCTGCGTAAATAACTGGCTGGAAAACATGACAAGAGGGTAATTGTAAACGGAGTCTACTTCAAAGAAAGGGGGGTTATTAGCAGGGTACTGCAGGGTTCAGTACTGGGACCAGTCCTTTTTAATGTCTTTATAAGTCACATTGCAGAGAGACTGGAAGGAAAAGTATGCCTCTTTGCAGATGACACAAAGATCTGCAGCAGGGTTGATACACAAGGTGGGGTGGAAAGGATGAGAAGGGACTTGGCAAGGTTGGAGGAATGGTCAGAAGTATGGCAGCTTAGATTCAATGCAAAGAAGTGCTAAGTAATGCACCTGGGAAACAAAAACCCATGGGAAGAGTACACAATTGGGGGGGGGGGGTACTAACAACAACAGAAATGGAAAGGGACCTGGGGTAGTCATATCAGATGACCTAAAGGTAGGCAAGCAATGTGAGAAGGCAGTAAGGGTGGCTTGAGTGATACAGGACAGCATAGGGACAGGCATCACCAGTAGAAAAAAAGAAGATGTTATCCCTCTGTAGAGACAGTTGGTGAGACCCCATCTGGAGTACTGCGTACAGTTCTGGAGACCCATTCTCTGCAAGGACACAGACAGGATGGAGGCAGTCCAGAGGAGGGCAACTAAAATGGTGCAGGGTTTGCACCAGAAGCCATACGAAGAAAGACTAAAGGAGCTTTATATGTATACCTTCGAGGAAAGGAGGGAGAGGGGGGACACGATAGAAACTTTTTAAGTACCTCAAGGGAATCAACAAAGACCAAGAGGGTAACATCTTTCAGAAAAAGAGATGTGCGAGAACAAGGGGGTACCATTTGAAGATAGAGGGAGGATGGCTCAGGGGCAACGTGAGGAAGTATTTTTTCATGGAGAGGGTGGTGGACGCATGGAATAGCCTTCCTGAGGAGGTCGTGGGGTCAAAAACAGTGGGGAATTCAGGAATGCATGGAACAGACATAAGGCAATTCTGGTGGGGGGATAGGAAGAAGTAAGCTGTTGGTTAACTAGGATTTGCAGGTTATCAAATAGGTAGGGAAATGGCAGACTAGGTGGGCCAAGTGGTCCTTATCTGCCGTCAAAGTCTGTGTTTCTGTGTTTCTGTGAGTTGTTTAGCATGGAACAGGCATTGGGCATTGTCCATATGGAATTGTTAACATCCAATCATAAACAGAAATCATATTATATTAACTTTAGAAAAATGTAATATTGACTTTTATATTAAAAAACACTTTGCAATACCTTGGATTTAAGGGGAAAGCTCCCATATTTGTTTATGACCTCTCTGCTGTGTGCCTGATTTCCTTATCCTGCATCACTGTTGATACTGACATGCACCAAAGAACTCATGGGTATTTCAGAAACTTCATTCAATATTTGAGAAACATTTTTTTTCAGCTGGAAGAAATGTATTGCCTAACTAAGCGCAGTGGTCTAAGGCTCTGAGCTGCAAATTTGGTGACATCCAGCAGACCTGACCTGGGTTTGAATCCCACAGCTTCCACTTGCATACTGTGTGACCCTGAGCAAGTCACTTAACCTCCTTGTGCTCCCAGGTTGCTCCTGTAAAAAAGCTTTCAGCTTAGTGTGCTATACCTGGTTAAACAACTAAAGCTTTTCATTACTTGCAGTAGCTCCTTTAGAAGTCTGAACGATCTGTAGCTTAACCTTGATCATTATTGGACATGTTTGTAGTAATATTACATTTATGTACCACCCTCAATCATGTACAACAAGACTGCAAAGTTTAATAAACTAAAGTTTATGCAGCACACCATTCTACTTTATAAGAATACTGCAGACCCGTTCCCTGCTTAGTGTCATCAAAACGTTGTTTGCAGGGGCAGGGTGCAAGACTAGCATAAACTGAGAAGTTTATGAGTGGCAGGAAGTAATTTTAAACATCTAACAAAAATGAGGCAGAAAGAAATTAACTTAATTTAGCCCCTTTGACAGGCAGCAACTTGGTGTGAGTTGACTGCCTGAGTCGTGTCTACTTCCAGTTTGCACACTAATGGTAAGTAATATCTGATACTGGCTACAGGCCTTTTCTGGAGAGTTGAGCCTGCATGTCTGGAAGCTAACAGCTTCATCTTCTTAGTATTAGTTTCTTTTTATCCATGTCTACCTGTTCACCCTCCCACTCTTTTTTAGGAGTGCTGCCAGCAATGCACTAAGGCCGTGATGGGTGCACCCTTACTGAGAAGAAAAAAAACACACACACATATACACACGGAATATGCAAGTGACAGAAATGCAAGTTTAACATAACAGTATTGCAGGGTAAAATTCAAATACAGGTGCACAAATCCTTGCAAACACTCAGTCGGGCACAATCCTGGTATGTTTTAATTTGTTTGGAAGGCCAGCTAAGGAAAACATTCTTGAAAGGACAAAAATGGTTGCAAGGATTATGCATGAATGATGCAAGGTATGGATGGAATTTTCATTAATCCTTACATTTTTCTTGCAAAACATGTGCGTTAAACTTGAATTTGTATCTCCTGCATGCTGTGCAAGATCCATGCATTTTTATGTGTGCTTGCACGCATGTGCAAGAAACATAGTGCCACCATACGAGTTTTTGTAGGTGTGCCTCCCCCGCTTTCAATGCCCTGGTCCCTTTGGCAGGTGAGGCTGCACCGTGCCAATGAATGTCCGAGTTGTCTATGACAGCTGTTCAGATGCAGTGGTGTACAGTTCTGAGGAAAACACCGCCACAATCAGTGATGGCAGTCTGTAAATTGCCTACATGTACGCCTTCACTGCATCTGAACTGTCATAGACAGTTTGACGTCCCCTCCATGAACACTTATGTAGGACGCTGGGAGCTCACCCCAGCATGCTTATGTGCTTCCCTCCACTTGCGTACATTGTATGACCGACAGGGGTGCCCAATCCCCTGTCGGCTCCACTGCCCCCAACAGACTTTAGGTGCCACGCTGGGAGCCCACCCAGCGTGGCAAAAGTCGGTATGGATTATGGGGTGCCTAAACCCGCTGGGCTCCACCGCCCCTAAAAAATAACCTTTCCAGCCGCCACACTGGGAGCTCCACCCAGCGTGGCAAAAGTCCCACGCTGCCTTCCTGAAGAAGAAGAAAAAACCTGTAAAAAAAAAAAAAAAAAAGGTCCCTCATTGACTGTCTTGCCCCCAACCCACCCCACCCTCTGCGCACCCACCTCCCCACATCCTCGACTCCCTATACCTACCTCCGGAGCCCAGCGCGATCTTCGTGGACCGGGAACACATCTGCACTCTTCAAAGCCGACCGCAAACTGAAGAAATGCCGGTAAGCTGTATAATGGCATAAATGTTTTTTTTTTTCAACTTTGGTACATATCGCGGCCATTTTGGGGATTGTTTCACCAAATTTTCAACATGAGGTTCTTAGGGCCCCACCTCATTAACTCAGTCACTGTCATTTTGTTATTCGGTCCCGAAAGGTGATTTCATGGTCACTGCACGGAACCACCATTCGGGACTGAGTAACGAAACAACAGCAGCACAGTTCATGAGGTAGGCCCTCAAAACCCTATGTTGAAAATTTGGTGAAAAAATTACCAAAAATGACTGTTATGAGCGCGCGTTACACAGTTCCTACGCACGCTTGTAACTTCGCAAATTTTTAATATTTTCACTCCAGATTTTCAACATTGCCATCTTACCATACCTCCTTATGAGCGGTACAGCTGTCATTTTTCACATCTCACCCAAAATGTGTTTTCGTGCATGTAGCGCACAATGGCGCAGCCGGTGTGCGAAATCAATGTTCGGGACAGATTAAGAAAATCACAGTGACACTGTTCATGAGCAGAGGTCTTAAAATGGCTGTGTTAAAAATTTGGTGACAACAGTCCATAAAATGACTGTGTTACAAGTGAATTTTGTGCAGTTTCCACGCACCCTCATAAGTTCACAAATTTATAATATTTTCAGTACAGATTTTCAACACTTGCATTTTTCCATACCTCCTTATGAACAGTACAGCTGTCATTTATCACACCCTGGCCAAAACGTGTTTTCGCACTTCAAGCGCAGAAATGTGTGGTTGCTGTGGGAAACCAGTGTTCGGGACAGATTAAGAAAATCACAGTGACACTGTTCATGAGCGGAGGTCCCAAAATGCCTGTGTTGAAAATCTGCTTTAAAAAAATCCCCAAACTAATTTCATTATGGGTGTGCATTGCGCAGTTTCTACACATGCTCGTGCCTTCACCAGTTTTTTTATATTTTCAGTCCAGATTTTCAACATTGCTATTGTTTACACCTCCCCATGAACAGTACAGCTGTCATTTTTCACATGCAGTTCGAAATGTGTTTTTGCACCTGTGGTGCCAAATGGTGTAGTCGCTGTGCAAAATCAGCTTTCGGCTAACAAACTGATGTTGCCACTGTTCATAAGGTGGGGGGGGGTTACAAAAACCCCATGTTGAAAATTTGGAGTGAAAATACCAACGAATGCCTGAGGCGTTAGGGTTTCCGACCATAACACCCCACCCTGTAGAGAATGACAGGCATCAGGGCTGTGACTTGGGATTGTCACCTGCAATGCTCATACCATTCCACCCCCACCCACACCCTGCAGCCACTGAGAGAGGCATCGAGGTGTGCCTTGGACTCTTCGGCCCCAAAGTTCACCCCATTCTCCTATATCGCACCCATCTCTCTGTATTTCCTAATGGAATGGGGTGCACATAAGGACTAAAGACTCCAAGGCACACCGTGACACTTGTCGGTGTCTGCAGGGTAGGGTGAGGTGAAATGGCATGGCCGGTATGCCTGATGACCCAAAGGCACACTCCAATGCCTGTCAGTCTCTGCAGGGTGGTGGTGGGGTTGGCTTCAGTTAAATACTTCACTGCCATTCCTATTATGCATCTCTCTAACTCCTACACTACCAATGCCAATGCCAGCAAGCAAACATTCGGCATTGACAAATGCTTGTTTTTGATGAGAGAGTAGCAGACTCTGGAACTTTGAAATGTAGGTAGTTGCAGCCTGACCAGAGACCAGAGGGGAAACCACCAAGCAGAACAGGGTGACTCATGCATTAAATTCAGACTCTGTGGCCATTCACAGAGAAAGCTATACTGAATTTAGGATATAATTTTTATTATTATAGTCCTAAGTCAAGCATAGACACACAATTAAACAAGGAGAACTGTGCCTAACAGCTTCTTTCACTCATTGTGTGGTGCCTGTGCATCTCTTCAAGACCACACACACATACTGTACGCTCTAAAACCTCAAGCCCATTGTAAGGCATCATGAGTGTGCAGAGCCTTGTGTGAGACAGGTTGACAAAGCTTCACCAGAAGAAAAGTCCCTTTTTAAATAGGCTTTTTCATGTGATCTAGTTTAGGCTGAACACAGCAAACCACAGACAGATTTTGTCCTTTTATCTTCTCTATCAAATCTTCTCCACTTCCCGATCCTATTTCTTGTACATTCTTTGCACATTATTTATGTTGTTGTGTATATTTACCTTTGTAACATTCTATCAAATGTGCAATCCTCAAGATCTGCTTCCTCACTAAAAAAAAAAAAAAAAAGAAGCAAAATCTGTTATTGTCTTATCCTCCCCCTCCCCGTCAAGTCAAGAGTCCCCAGGGCTCCATACTGGGTCCTATGGGAGGCAACACTTTGTTAATTTAAAACTATCAACCAGTCTCAATATTGTCTTCTCTAGGTGAGTTTCTGGAAAAGGTGTTCACCTCTAGTAAAAGTGGTTTCCTCTAAGCCAAATGATTATACAGTGGAACCCTCTTATAATGGACACGTTTGTGCAAGCAGGTTTTATCTGTTATAAAGGGTGTCCACTATATCCTAAAGTCTTAAATGTAACCCTCTTCTACCACAGCTCACGTGCAAGAGTTAAAATCAGAACATGCCCCCTCCTCTGCCAACCAAGGGTATGGGGAACTGCCATTTGTAGCTAATTGGGAACTGAGCAGTAAACAAGACTGCAAAGATTTTGTTGTACAGTACCTGTGCTGATTGGGGGATCAGGGACCTGAGCAGTAAATTTGATCAGATGAAAGTTAGTAAGTAGTTTGCAGCATGTTACAAGTGCACAGAGGAGCTCACAGTGTCAGTTGTACAAGGGATGCAGAGTATAGTATAAATGTGATTTTTTACATTAGAGACATAGCTTTTGGCTTCTGGCAAGGCAGATCCGTCCGTTATAAGCAGGCGTCCACTATAGGGGTGTCCGTTATAAGTGGGTTCCACTGTATTACTAACCACAACCTGTTTGCTCTACAACAGCACAGATTTTGTAAAAGTCCTGGCACCAGCACTGCCTTGGTTCAGTTCACAAACTGTATACTTAATTCTGTGGGTAAGGGATTAACTGGTTCTATGCTTGTAGACCTAACCAAGACTTTGTACTTGGTCGACAGTGACATTCTTAGGACTAAATTGCAGCAGCTCAGACCATAACCTAACCCTGTCTCCTGGTGTTTGAATACATGGATGTGGTTTACAGTGTTGCCTCTAAACCCACCTTTTCTAGACAGGACCTGCTTTTTTAACTCTTTCTGTTGCTTTGATCTCAGTGCTGCACGTCATGCTCATCACTTCTTACTTTACCTCAACCTAGATCTCCCCTACCTTGAATCTTGCCTCCCCTTCCACTGCTCCTACCTCTCAAAATTATGTATCTGTCTTTCTCTCTTACCTTTTTTCACTCCTCACCCCTTCTGCTTGCCCCACATTGTGTTCTTGCCTCTACTAATTGTATTCATGGTTCTCTGTTTACTACGTGTATATCACTGCACCTCCATATTGCTCTGTATTTATGTTTTTCTGTATATTTACCTTTGTAACCTCCCGGGTCCTACCTGAAAATTGGCATTTTTTGTCTAGTGTGCTTACCTGGTTAACAAAAGCTAAATAAATAAATCTCCTCCTCTTACTCCATGTTATTTTCTGACACTTGCTCCCTTTTCAGTCACTCGCTGCAAAACCTGTGCTGGGCAATCACCCTTTTCTGTCACCATTCTGAAGTTATGAATCTCTGGAACGGCCTCCTCCCTCCTCCTGCCTTTCTTAATCTGCTCCTTAGATCTTATTTCACCCCTTCCTGTGACTGCCACCCCCTCCTCAGTTCTTTCCCCTTCCCATCACCTGACCCCTCTTGTTGTTCCTGCTTCCCTCGCTTCTTTCTTTCTGCTGCACACTTCTTTTGTCTGTGTCTCCTTAATGTGAGCTGCATTTTGCATTTCCATTTTAATCATTGTATAATTTTGTTTTGTTTTTGGTTAACTTATCTGCCTGGTTTGTTTTTATTTGTCTGCACCTTTGAGCTGCTTGCAGTTCATCCAACTATTATAACTAGTGGTTGCTTTTTACCAATTTGCCCATTTTTGTACTTCGTTGTTTGATTTGTTTTGTTCTATATTCTTCTATAAGCCCCTCCTCGGGGTTGCACCTGAAAACCATCTTTGGCTGAGTGTCCTTCAACCAGTCACCAACTTACAAATAAACAAATAAATAAACTGTTTTCATCCATGACCATACTATTAGCATCTTCTGTTACACCTACACCTGGCATCCCCCCTGACTTGTTGTCTCTCACTGAAGCCATGCCTCATGACTACACAGTCCTTGAACAACGAAAGCTGTGGTCATGGCAGTGGTCTTGCTGTCATTGCCACAGCCGAGTTCAAGTTCTTTTCACTTTCCTCTTGGACTTCTCTTTTGAGCACCTCGCTTTCTTCATACCCATCCAACTTTAAGTTTTCTGTTGTCTACCACACACCCAGGCCTAATCTATCCTTTCTTCCCCAATTTTCTGATCATCTTTCCCTAACTGATCTTTCCTCCTTAGAGCTCATATTGCTATGGTAACGTCAATATTCAAGTTAATGTCCCTGGTGACTCACTTGTCTCCACTCTGTCTGCATACACAATTCACAGTTCCTCCTCCAATCTACGAACTCTTCTATCCACTCTCGTGGTAACACTGTTGATTGCAGCATATCCAAATTCTCAGTCATACTTCTTTAGTCTATTCTGGATTTTCATCTGTGTGATCATTTTCTAGTTGTATTCATCATGCTTCCCACATTCACCTTTTCAAGCTGCCATATGTTACTAATTAAAGAAAGTCGCTTGCTATTTTTGCTTTGAATATATAGAATAGTGCATGAGTAACAGTTAACAACAGGGCTATTCTTTCCCCGAGTCATGCACTCTCGAGGTCATCAGTCGTCATAGTACCGACGAGGAAAAGAATGGCCCTGGCATTAACTGTTACGCATGCACTTTTCTATATAGGTATTGTGAAACATCACCCCGCCCCGAAAAAAACACTGCCCAGTATCCATTGAGGGCTCATACTTGCTCCCATCTAGCCTTTTTATTTTGTAAATGAAATGAAATGTAAATGAAATCCTGGTTGTAGGAATATCATGAATTGCCCTGTGGTCGTAGTTGTCGCTGATGAAACTATGTACCTGCCTTATGTCATTTTCTGTTTTTTTGACCGTCTTTTGATTTTCCTGCTCCAAAATAAATCTATTTCATTCAGATAGTGGCCTTGATAGTACTGCTGCAGACATCGCTCGCTAGTGCGTTAATGTGCCCTGTCAGGTTGCTGCTCGAGAACACAATGTATGACGTCTGCACTGCAGCAGAATGAAAAGTCATTCTGCTGCACTGCGGACATCACTTTTTGGTTCTGCTGCACTGCGGACGTCACTAGTACAGAAGAACAACATTTTGAGAGTGCTAGATTTTAGTGAACAATGACATTGCACTATACACTATAATTTTATTTATCTGAATTCTGACCATTTTTGAATGTCATTTTCTTCCAGTTGTAAGAATTAGCCTTTCAGACACACCATGTTGTTTTAGCAACTGCTCCCTTCAGCATAATGTCATTGCTTTTGTCCCATGAGACCTCCCGATTTGTATGAGTATCTTCTCAACAATTTATTGTCCTTTAGGATTTGCTCTCTATATCATCCCATCACCTTCATTGGAAGTATTTTCTACTCTGTCTTTTCATTAGTTCTTTACAGTCTTAATTCCTTACTAAAAATGTTCTAAGGTTCAGCTTCTCTTTCACCACTTTATTTCTAATATTTTTGCCACTGAGTGTACTCGCATGCAAATATAGTTGGTCTTTCTATCTCTAGCATCTGAGATACAGCAGCTGTCATTTGGTAGTTTTCTCCTGACTTCTACCTCATTTTCAATCCTTACTTTGCTTGATTTTCTAGAACACTTCTTTGTCTCCTCAGCTTTACATATACTGTATGGTTCCTTTTTTTTCCTTCCCACAAAGTGCTCAAAAGCACCACCAAGCAGTAGCTGGACATAATCCACAAATATACAGTTATATCATGGAATGCAGTACGTCTAAGCTACACTTTTAGGAAAAATATGTTTTCTATTATGGACCTGCTACTTAAACGAAGAAACCTAGGGTCAGCTTTCTCCCCATACTAGAGTTGCACTCCCTCTTCCAATCTATGAACTCTCCTACCTACTCTCATGGCCACACCATTGATCTAACTATATATGTAACTCCTCTGTCCCACTTCTACACTGTGTTTTGGATATTCCACTGTCTAATCACTCTATGGTTGTATTCGAATTTGCTTCACATCATTCACCTTCTCAAGCTGCCATCCACTAGAACATTTTGCCATTTTTTAATCCTGCTCTCTGATCTGCTCATTTGGTGCCTCTTTATGTGATCCCTGCCTCTCTTGAGTCCTTCAGTGCTGTCCTGTCCTATGTCCTTGACCTGATGACTCCTCTTAGACTCTGTTCTCTTTTTCCTCACAGCTCGAGTTCCACATGGTATTCTGACCAGCTCTGGGTCATGACGTACATCTGCCAATGCTTTCAGAAACAGTTGCATACCTCCCTGTACAACGTTCATCACATCTGATTCACTGCATATGTGCAAAATCCACATTCCTCGACACTTTGATTTATATAGTCACCCACAACTCACGCTTTCTGTTCTGCATCATTGATTTACTCCTTCAAATCCTACCCCCATCCACTTACCATTTACCGTCATGATACAAGACTTTGCCTCCTCTTTCTAGTCAGACACTGACCTCATCAGCTCCAATGTCACCTCCTCCTCCTCTTTTTAAACTGCCTTTTCACATCCAACCTTCCATCTCTCTCCTCCTCTTCCTCCTGCTTTCTGTTCTCCTCGACTCTTTCCCTGAGGACATTATCAACATTATCAATTCAGTGGAAAAATAACACTTCTGCCCTCGACCCTATGCTGTTTTCTCTGGTCTCCTCATGTTTGCATACGCTTGCCTGTTTTATTTCTTCCATTATTATCCCCTTCTTTGCCACTGGTATGTTCCCTGATACCCTCATATTTGTGTCTGGTACCCCTCTCTTCAAGGAATCTTTGACTCTGCTAGTTTCATCAGGTATCATCCCATTTCTAACCTTCACTTTTTTAGCAATGTCCTTAAGAAGGGAACCTTTTTCTGTACTCTCTGAACACTTCCCTCAGTATAGTATTCTAGATGCCTTTCAGTCTGGTGCTCATCCTTGCCACAGCAGAGAAACTTTTTTTCTTATATTGTTAATGATCTCATCTCATCTGACAAAGGGTCTCTTTCCTTTCCTGTTATTTTGGATCTCAATGTGGCTTTACTTTGACACTATTTATCACTCTGCATTCCTTTATTGCCTTTAACATTATGCAGGTGTCTCTGATTCCTCACTGTCCTGGCTCAGCTTTTATTGTTCTGATTACTGCTGCTTGTTTCTGGTTCTAAGTGCGAATTGTCCCCATGGCCTCTTTTATATGGCATTGCAATAGGAAGGGACCTGGGGGGTAATCATATCAGATGACCTTAAGGTTAGCAAGCAATGTGAGAAGGCAAAAGGGAGGGCTGGGGGGATACTGGGATGTATAGGGAGAGGCATCACCAGCAGAAAACAGGAAGTTGTTATCCCTCTGTACAGACAGTTGGTGAGACCCCATCTGGAGTACTGTGTCCAGTTCTGGAGACCCTATCTCCGCAAGGACATAGACAGGATGGAGGCAGTCCAGAGGAGGGCAACTAAAATGGTGCAGGGTCTGCAAGAGAAGCCATATGAGGAGAGACTAAAGGAGCTTAATATGTATACCCTTGAGGAGAGGAGGGAGAGGGGGGACATGATTGAAACTTTTAAGTACCTCAGTGGAATCAACAAAGTCCAAGAGGGTAGCATCTTTCAGAAAAAGAGATGTGCAAGAACAAGGGGACACAATTTGAAGACAGAGGTGGAATGGCTCAGGGGCTATGTGAGAAAGTATTTTTTTCACAGAGAGTGCGGTGGACACATGGAACTGCCTTCCTGAGGAGGTTATGGGGTCTAAAACTGTGGGAGATTTCAAGAATACATGGGACAGACATAAGGCAATTCTTGTGGGGGTAGGAAGAAATAGGCTGTTGGTTAACTAGCATCTGCAGTTTATCCAGTAGATAGGGAATTGGGCAGACTAGGTGGGCCAAGCGGTCCTTATCTGCCGTCAAAGTCTATGTTTATATGTTTCTATGCTCATGGCTCTATTCTCAGTCTCCTCCTCCTCCTCTTCTATATCTGTCTACTCTCTTTGGGCAACTTATTTCTTCCTTTAACCTCAATTATCACTTTATCACTTCAGTGTGGTCAATGTCTCAGCTCATCTCCTTTGACTCTTCCCATCTCTATCATCCTGCCTTGATCACATTGATGCCTGGCTTCTACTGAAGACCCTACAGCTCGGTGGTCTAATACTGCGGTATTTCTCTTGGGCAAGACAAACTTCCATATTTCCAACTCTGTCTTCTCCATGTCCCTTCTAAACTCTGACCTCAACTTTGCCCCATCTGACTGGAGCCTCATTGTTCTCCCTAACCCCGAAATCTCCTTTTCTCCCATATATCCACTGTTTGTATGTCTGTGTACGGCCCATACTATCACCCAGTGACCTCTCCTGTGTCCATCTCTGTCTTGATTATTCCTTTGCTGAGATCCCCATCCATACTGCTCAACTGTTCCTGATTTTCAAGCACGGCCTAGATTTTGCATTATAAATTTCCTCTGTTCCTACTAATTTTAGCATTTTTGGCACTGAAGAGTAGAGCTTTGAATCATAAAATCATACCAGACAATAATTTTATAGTCTAGTTCACCATCAGAAGATACTTTTATCATGAAACCACTTATTTTAATAGCTTCTTGAACTGATATTACCCTTTTCTAAGATGTGTCTGTGATTTTGGCATGTGTCCTTGATTTTTGTCCCTGATTTTTGAGGCTGGGAGTTAAGAGGTATGTCCTCAGTGATGCAGTTTACCTTGATTACTCTAACATCCTTCTTTCTGGTCTACCTAAGTCTCGCCTGTCAAGACTTCAGTCTGTCCAGAGTGGTAGTGCTCATCTCACATACATGAAGAAGCAAGATTGCATAATTCTTGTTCTCTGTAACCTCAACTGCCTACACATTCATTTATTTGAATATCCAGTTCAAAATTGTCCTTTGTCTTGAAAATCCTCCATGACTCAGCTTTCTCCTATCTTTCTGACCTTGACTCCTGCCGTTCTTCTGCTCACTTCCTTCACTCCTCCTCTGCAGTTGTCTTTCCTGTTCCTGCCCACAACCTAGCCACAATTTGTAGTAGAGCCTTTTCCACTGTTGCCCCTTTGTCTAGAACAGGATTCCTCTCAGTCTGTCTGCCTTGCTGAATCTCTTCCCCTTTTCAAAGCTCATCTCAAAACTCATCTCCTCCTCCTTTCCTCTAACTACTAGTATAACCACGCCATCCTGATGTGTGATTCCTTTTTATTGTACCATTAATGAATCTGCCTGTTGTGCTCAAATTTTGTTTTGATAAACCTTTGAAGCATTTTGTGATACACTTTGTATGAAGGATGTTACAGCATATAAAAGTGTATTATATTACATGGTTGACTCCATGACCTACTGATTTCCAGTGGTTGGTTAACTAGTAGCAAATATTGCGGTGTGAATAATGGACTGCGTATAACAGACTATGAATAATGGAGTGTGAATAACATCTCAAAACATAAGACAAGATTCCTTCCTTAATATCTGTTTTTTTTAATCAGACTTTTTTCTTGCAGTCCCTCCCCCTACAGCATTGTCAGTGAAGCCTCTCTCCAAATAGTGAGAGACAGAATGAGAGCACATTCGAGTCACAAGTGAGTCAGTTTATAAACAAAAAAAAAAAATGAGCAAGTGCTGAAGATTGTAGCAGAGAAGAGGTGAGTGGAAATTAGAAACAGGCTGCTGTCTTAGGGGAGGAGCGGGGAGATTATTGTCATGATCAGTAGGGTCGGTGGGCTGCTTGACTATCAGGGGGAAACCCTAACAATTTAGAAGTTGGTAATTGCTTATTGGACATTTATTTATTTATTTATTTAACACTTTTAGGAATTACAACCCTTTGTCTCAGGGACTCATTTACAAAGGCTCTGCGTCAGAACAGAATATACAGGACAATACATATACACAGATCATGACAATGGTTGCAATGACAAAAGATTACAGGTTTCAGGTATTACAGTTACACAGTATTGCAGCCTCATGAGACTTATTTACATTGCATGGAGAGTGATACAGGAAGCTACAGTTTACATTTTAAGATTGCAAAGCATTTGTAAGTATATTAGAGGGAGTAACATATTGACCTTTACATAGTAGTAGAACTTAACATGTGTCTAGTGAATGCAGCCAGTGGAGACATTGTCGAGAGGTATTATACAGTACACTGGAGAAATTGGAAGGCCTGCTGATGTGGGGGCTAGGAGTTGTTAAACAATTTCAGAATCCCACATGATAAGTTTAACAGTTCAGGTGACTCGTGGAGCCTGAGGACCAGCTGGCAGGCAAGTCTCACTGGAGAGTGCTGCCTTGGGGGGCATTGTCGGAGTACATCCGGTGAGTGCTCAGGGCTAGCTGGTACACTGGCAGCACCGTGTGGAGAGGATGTGATCCTTGAGGGTTAATTTGAAGGATCCTAAATTGGAGGTAGCTGTAACTGCAGAGGGGAGTTCATTGTACCATAATGGGGCTCTGTAGGGGAAAAAAACCTTTGAGCAAGTGAGGTTCTAACCCTGGGAATGGACCACACTTGTTTGTTGGCAGTGCGAGTGCTTACTGAGGTGTGCAAGGACAGGAAAGAGGCAGAGACCCTCGGGGGGGGTAAGGCCCATGTGTATTTTTTTAGTGAAGAGACATGTTTGATAATGTAACCTTTCATCCAAGGTGAGGATATTTGTTAGGGCATAAAGGTCACAGGTGTGGGTACGCTTGTCCACCCCAGAGAGGAGTCTGCATGCTTTGTTTATGGCTAGATGGATTCTGTTAAGGGCTGTGTGGTCTATGGCTGCATAGACGGTGAGCCTGTGATCGACTAGTGAGAGGACAGATGAGGTAACAGCCAGGTTATGGGCTTCTGGGGTTAAGCAAGCTTTGTGTTTTAAAGTAGGCCTATGTGGGCGTTTACGGCTGATGATAGAATGTTAATATGGGAATGGAAGGAGAGGCTGGAGTCAGATGTAAGCCCCCGCTACTTATATGTATGGACCTGTTCTAGTGGGAGAGGATTGTTAGCTGTCTGTCCTTGTTCTTGTTCTGTCGATGGGCAAAGAGCGTGGTCTTTGTCTTTTTTACATTAACCATGAGTCTTTGTTCTAAGAACCAGTTTTCAACCTGGTTGAAAGCATGTTGGGTAGAGGGTTGCAAGACTGCGGGGTGTGGGTGAGAGGTGAAAAGAACCGTGTTGTCATCATAAAGCAATAGGTTACCAGAGCAGGAGTTAGGCAAAGCATCTAGGTTGATGCTGAATAGTAGAGGGCCGAGAATGGAACCCTGAGGGACCCCGGAGCAGACTGGCAAGGTGGTAGAAAGGGGGTTGCTTATTTTGACACATTGGGCCCTAGCAGTGAGGTAACTGGTAAACCATGAGATGGGCCCTTGTGACAGACCAATGTGGTGGAGCAGTGGGTGGTAGACTGTATCAGATGCCTTAGGTCGATGAAAACAGCTCTGGCTAGGTGTTTTCTGTCCAGGGCAGAGTGAACGAAGTTAGAGAACTCGGTAAGGGCAGTAGTGGTACTGTGTCCAGATCTGAAGCCATGTTGCTTCCTACATAGTAGATTGTGAGCAAGCAAGTATTCGGTGAGTTGGGCGGCTACAATTTTTTCTAGGGCTTTTGAGAGTGGGGGGAGGATGGAGATGGGCCGGTAGTTATTGGGGGAGGTGCTGTCACCACTCTTCAGTATTGGGGTGATGGTGGCAGTCTTCCAGGTTGTCTGGAACTGTCCCAGACATAGGGAACAGATAATGAGGTCAAGTCAGGGAGGAGAAGACAGTATCCAGGACCAGATGAAGGATTCTTATGTCAAAAGAATCTTTGCAGTAGCAGGAGCTACTGATTGTATTTGCAAGATAAGGTCTTGCCTCACTCAGCGTGATGACCCCGAGGTAGAAGGGGGGGATGCTGAGTGTTTGGCTCAGGAGTTGCAGGAATAGGGTCAAAAAAGTTGTTTGGAAGTCCTGCACTTAGGTCAGAAAAGGTAGAGTTAAGGCAGTCAGCAATGGCCTACGGGTCAGTGGTGGGGACATTGTTGATAGTTAGTTGGGGGGGTCAGGATTTACCATTGAGTTCTTTTATAGTGTCCCAAAATAACCTAGCATTCACCCAGGGGGAGGCAAGGGTAGTTTTGTAGTAGTCAGATTTGGCTCATTTTATGGTACAGGTGCATCTATTGCGTGCCGCTTTGTAGTTTTGCCTGTCTGCCTGTGAGCCAGAGGTGACTGCTTTGTGCCAGAGATCATCTCTGTGCTTTAGTTGTTGAAGCAGTGCAGGTGTTACCCAGGGGCATTACGTTTTGTGGGCTGTATTTTGAGAGAGAGGGATAGATATCACACACTTTGTTGAATGAGTGAGAAATAATCAAGGGATTCATCTATGGTAGGGGCCCAGGTGATAGGAGACCAATCACAGTGAGTTAGGTATCTCTTTAGCTTAGTGAGGACTCCGGGTCTGAGTCGACGTCAGGCTGTATTGTTGGGTTGGGGTTTATTTTAGATGACATGACCATGAAAAGAGGATAGGGGAGTGATCGCTCAGGGAGTCTGGAAGGACCACAAGGCTGGTGATTCTGTAGGGATGGTTAGTAGGTAGAAGGTCAAGCAGGGTGCTAGAGCCATTAGTGGGGTTCACCCTGGTTGGTTGGTTGGTTGGTTAACCAGCTGGGTCAGGTCCAAAGCCACGAAAATGTCCTTGATGGGGTGGCCGAGCTGGCAAGCCAGTTCACATTAAAGTTCCCAACAATGATGTGTTCCACTTTTCAGGGGAGACTGGAGATATTGTTGGCTAGGGATTGTATAGCAAGGGTTTGGTTTCTTGGGGGAACACATGCGACAGTAATAGTTAAAGGGGCACTGGAGGGATCTGGAGTAAGTCGTACCAACATGGCTTGGGCTCCAGAGTCTAGTAGAGGTGTCGGAAGGGCTTGGCATAGCAAGGAGTCCCGGACATAAATAGCACACCACCCACCTCGTTTGCCCACTCTATCAGTTCTGTGTAGGTAGAGACCTGGAAAGGTGACAAAGGAGTCAGGGGTTTTCTTGGAAAGCCAGGTTTCAGTGAGGGCTAGAACATCTGGCTGATATTGTAAGATCCAGCATTGAAGGGACACCGTCTTTTTTGGTAGGCTACAGATGTTCAGTGGAGCTATTTTAAGCCCATGGTGCGAGAGGCTTGGGCAGTGAGAGATGGGTCCCGGATTGGGATGAACATTTCCCGAGATAAGAAGGAGTAGAGCAAAAATTCTGAGGAGTGCAAGAGACCGTAGCTTATTAGTCTGGGGTAGATGTCGCTTAGTAGAGGTGTGGATAGTACATGGGATGGACAGGGTGATGAGAGTTGGGAAGGTTAGGAATGTAAGATGACAAGGAAGTTGGTGGTGGCACATGACAGTCGTGACAGATGTGGGGAGGGGGATGGATGATAGGCAATGGTAATGTGGGTCGGAGTCAGAGGTGGGTTGAGGGGGGGGGGGTGAGAGACATTGGACCTTAGCGAGAGGACTGGAGGCTCCAGGATGAAGAATAGTAAGAGTGATCAGTAGGAGCCTTGGAAAACTGAATGAGATTGGGTGTTGAGTGAGAGGCAGTAAGGGGGCAGCTGCCCAGTTTCGATATGGGGGGGACCTTGACACTCACCATTGAGGAGGTCTCCTTGGTGCAGCGGTAGTGCATTGGGCTTTGGTGCAGGAAGTACCAGGTTCAAATCCAAGGGGGAGACCTGCACAGAGACCTAGGAGTACCTTGAGAGAGGGGGTGTAGAGGCACCTAGGCAGTGGGTGGAAGTGATCAAAGTGGTGGGCACAGCAACGACTCCTAGAGGTGGCAGGTGGAATGGCACTGCAGGGTTTGGGGTGGGCAAGTGGTGGCTGAGTAGGGAAATAGGGAACTAGAGAAGCGAGGAGGTCCAAGAGTGTGTAGTTTTGGGGGGGGATTAGAGTAGAGTAGACATATGTAGCCTCGAGAGGAGTAGTAGAGAGGATAGTAGGTCTAGAGAGTTTCATGTATAGAGAGGAATG
The DNA here is from genome assembly GCA_016271365.2 of Neoceratodus forsteri. Classification (NCBI taxonomy): domain Eukaryota; kingdom Metazoa; phylum Chordata; order Ceratodontiformes; family Ceratodontidae; genus Neoceratodus; species Neoceratodus forsteri. The sequence goes on along the minus strand of CM057453.1, from coordinate 1,452,559,765 downwards.
GGAGAGATAGATGGGTTAGGAGCCGGGAGTGTAGGAAATCCCCCAGTGGCAGACTCCTATAACCTGCTAATGGAGAACAGGGGACTTAGAAAAAAATAGTGGCAGGAAGTCATGTGACATAGGAGGTGCCCACATTAAAGGTCGAGCTTGGGTGGAGGGTGGCAGGCAGGCGGGGTAGTCAACGGCAGCGTCAACAGGTTAACACCCCCCCCCCACAAACAGGCAAGTCTGAGGGAGAAGCCTCTACTTATTCCTGCTGTCCTGTGCTGAAATCCCTGGGCTGTAGTGAGTGCTGAACGCTGTGTACGCTTCTGGGGTGGGGGTGCTCCAGGCAGCCTATATGTAGGGGAAGACAAAGGAGAGGCTGTAATATGATCTGCTAGGCCCTGGGCTCCTACTGTGCGTGTGCCAACTCTCCGATGAATCATCGGAATTCAGGCTGCACTGCGCACGCGCGAAAAGCCGAGCAGAACAAGATGGTGGGTGTAATCCTAGAGCCCCCAGCCAGAAATGCTGCCACGTGGAAGTAGGTCCAGAGGGGGACTCTGCTAGGACTAGCACAGGTTAAACGCACTCAGAGCTTTATAAAACACATAACCCTAGCTAGCGACTGTGATACACAATGCACCGTAGGTAGCTAAGACAGCTTAGCATTATCAGAAACAAGGAATTACAGTCACTTAAAGCTACAGTTCTAATATGCTGATTCTGAAGCAGTCTGGACAGATAGCAGTAGCCAGAAAAACAATCAGTTGCTGTGGGGGTGTGGACAAAAAAGTCTGAGTTGAGTCCATAACACCCCCCCCCCCACAAACAGGCAAGTTTGGAGGATGAAGCCTTTACCTATTCCTGCCATCCTGTGCTGAAATCTCAGGGCTGTAGTGAGTGCTGAATGCTGTGTATGCTTCTGGGGGGGGGTGCTACAGGCGGCCTATTCCTGCCATCCTGTGCTGAAATCTCTGGGCTGTAGTGAGCACTGAACACTGTGTACGCTTCTGGGGAGGGGGTGCTCCAAGCAGCCTGTTCATGCCATCCTGTGCTGAAATCCCTGGGCTGTAGTGAGCGCCGAACACTGTGTTTTGTCACCTGCCTGTTGCTAGGTTTGTTGCCCCTTGCCAAGATATGGCAGGCAGTAGTGCCAACTATTTCTGGTCATGGACTTGGTTTTAGCCAGTCAGAAGCCACCATTTTGATCTGAAGTATAACAAAACAAACTATGCATCAGTGCCAGTGAAAAATTGGATGATAATTTTATTTTGTGAATCTGGGCCAGTAGATCCACTCGCCCTTCATTCTCCTGGCTTGTCCTGCCCTTAGCTTCACTCGATGTAATAATCATCTTGTTCTTAACTTCTTTGCAGCTTCCCCTGCACCCCACCCGACCTCTCACTCCTTCTTGCTGCTCAACATTCTTGTCTGCCAGCCAGTCTCACCCTTCACTGCTGTTTCCTGCCACCTGGCTCCCCATGCCGTCCCCATGACATTAGCGGGTCTGGCTTATCCCTGCCAGGGAGGAACCTCCCTCTGGGGGGGGGAAGAGGGGAGTAGCATTCCTGGGGGATCTTCCGAGGTATGCAGGGCTGGGAGTGGAGGAGTGGTGCGCTGGGGACTGTGGCATGGGGGGACTGGGCAGCCATCATCTGGCAGGCCAAGACAGGTGCTAGTTTTTCCATTTTCTGGGTCCCTCCCCCACCCCAGTGGTGCACACTGTGGCAGTGCTCTGGGGGCAGAGCCAGCCAGTGTGTGGTCACCTGTCCTGACAAGTCCACACACCACCAGATGTCGCTATCCAAGTAGTGCTCTGCAGTACTCTCCCCAGGAGGAAAACGCTCACGTGGACACTATATTACCCTCCCTGCTGGCCTCAATTCCTGCCGTCCTGGGCCTGGGGCTCAAACCCGGGTCACCAGCATGCCAAGTGAGTGCCCCATCACTCAGTGCCACGGAGCTTGCCTATATGTAATTCTTTGATATATCAGAGCACTTGTGTAGCTATGCCAGTGCAGAAGTTTGCTCGATGAACTCAAATGACAACAGCAGAGTCAAAAGGCAGCATATATAACTTCTAAATAATGTTGTAGTGCATGTCTCTTATGTGTTTGTCTGCAGCAGTGCAATCTGAGCCTGAAATATTCAGTAGCATATGTGTAACTATTAATTTGTTAAGAAGATTAGCCAGACAATACCCCCTTTATTAACTTGACAGTGTGTGTTCCTCTGTTCTTCTACTTTTGAGACTGATCAGCTGCAAAGATTTGATTTTGCTCGTTTTTTTTAATAGAAAAATGACTTAATCTGGGTTTCAGATTACCAGCACAATTCTCTTCTTTTTATTACAAGAAATGCTGAAGTAGTGAAGTTGATTTTTTTTTGCCGTAGGTTGATTTTAGGGTAATGCTTATAGACAGTTTGACGAAGATGAGTCAAGTGTGTGGACTCCTGTTTTTTATGTTTTAACTCGAGCCAGACATACTTACTGTGGGTTTTCACTGGTGAGCATGTTGCCTTATTTCACTCTGCAGACCCACAGGCAAAATTGGAGCGGCAGGGCAAAAGCAGAGTTAGAAAAAATTGTGTGTAAATCTGCTGTTTGCTGTTGATTACATTTTTACTTGTCTGTTGCATTAGCAAGTCTTTTTTTGCCTAAAAACAAGGCATGGGGGTAAGATTTAAATTTACTGCAGCTATAAATTTGGAGGTCATTGTACATACTGTACTATATCTCCCGTTGTCAAAAAAAACAGCAGAATGTATGGCTACTAATATGCATGTGTAGATTTAAGGTAAAGGAAGCGTGAACAGTAACACATCTGTGTCTTTAAACAAGAATTGGTCAGTGCTGAATATTTGCTTGCATGTTTTGTCAGGTGGGGTTTGGTTGTGTTATGGAGAATAATGAAGGCACAGTAGTATTGTAGTAAGAGAGAGTTTGCAATAGAGTCAGTCAGTAGTAACGTTTGTCTTATGTATTGTCATTTCTGAAGCAAGATACAGGATTGGAATGGCTTTAACAGTTCCCAGTCTCGCGCTATTGGCACTATGTAAAAATGAAATATATTGATACAGTGCTGTGGTACTTATTATCATAAATATGTGATCATCCTACTAGATCAAGAGTATGAACCTAGAATGTAAATTAAACAAGTATGGTCATGGGAAGAGATTATTAGAAACTGCAAGTGGTGGTTATATTTAATGACATGAGTAACTATTTACAAAAGCAGGTCATGACATGCACACCAAGCACTTGTGAGGGTAGGCTCCCTGGCCCATCACAAGGTGGTGCCTGTGGGACAGAACACTGTGCAGTACCTTCCCAGGCTCACAGCGGTGACGCACCACAGTGCTGGCCCCCATCCTTGTGCTGCCCAGCTGGCTTTCCAAGCTCATCCCCAAACTTGAGTCACCGGCACAGGAACACACAACATTTCTTCGTTACTTTTTTGTTGACATTCTGACTCCAGATTTTTAGCATATTGTTTTTATGACCCACCTTCTGAACATGACAGGTGTCATTCATAAAATACGGACTGAAATGTCATGTGCCACAAGTGCGGAAACACGTCTTGGGCAGGATTTGAAAAATAACACCTTTCACATTCGTGAGGTGGTGCTGGGCTTAAATTTGGGGGTGGGGTGGGGTGGGATTGCAGAATTTATGCTGTTTTAGCCCCCTCCCACCCAAATTCTGGACTCCTCTATGTGGGCCAATCCTGCATGTACTGAGTGCCCTCATAATGCCGTGACAAAGTGCCGTACAGCACCATCTCTGGCACTTTGCCACTAACTTCTGTGTTGTTTTGGGGTTTTTTGCACCTTTTGAGCTGCTGTAGTCCCTGGTAGTCCAGTACGTGTTGAATTATTTAAGTCTCTGGTGGTCTGGTGTGCATGCCTCTCTCGTCTCTCCACTGCTCTCACAAGACTGATGCACATGGAGGGACTGGAGAGAGACGTCGCAGCACTGGGAGCAGGAGCTGCCATCTCAAGCAAGGTGCTCAGGTTGAGGAAAGAGCCAAGGAGTTGGATGAAATGAAACTGGAGAGATGGTGAAGAGGACAACTGCTTGCTACAGCGGCGTCAGTAAGAGGGTCAGATCCATTACTTTCGACCAGAAATAGTTTAAGAAAAAAACAAAAAAGAGTATCAAAAAAGTGACACAGTGTCAGCTGTGGGAAGTGGAGGGGCAGGCATGGCTGAGGCCTGTGGCAGGCAAGAACAGTTGGTCAGTCAGTGGCCATCAGCAAAATGTACAGAGAAAAACTGGAAACAGAATGTGAGGCACAGACATCATGTGACATGGCAGTCACTGTAAAGCAGTTGAATGACTAAAAACACAAAATACTTATTTGTTAGCTTTTATTGACCAGGTGACTACACTAGATACACTTGTGCCTATTTTTGGGTACAACTCGAGAAGTTAACAAGATGGTCAATACAAGAGGGACAAGCAAAGATATAATATAATAAATTACAATACAGTAAGGGCCATACCTACAGTAATTACAATACAATAAGGACCAGTGCAGCAAATTAACAAATAAAACAAAGCAGGTTGTGGAGCAGAAACATAAAAACACAAATATAGGGGACAGTAGTTCATGAAAAATACATTAGCAGGCCAGAAAGCTAGTGCGCTACAGACTGAGTCGAATGCAAAGGCAACAAGAACTGAGAATACAAATCAAATGTACAGTCGTCTAGCACATTTTTGGAAAATGCGCATGGACTGGTTTAGTGCGGACCTGCTGATGCAAGGCTAAGCAGCCTAAGAACGGAGGGCACCCTGGAAGATCACAGGCAGGTACAACTTGAGCTGGCCTTTAGGTGAACCCACAGAGACTTTTTAAATTGAGGGTGGAAGGAGGAGCTATAGACTACAAGTGGCAGAGAGTTCCAGAGTTTGGGTGCAGCAGCACTGAAGGGCTAGTCTCCCCATGCGTGTGGAGGTTTTAGGTATACAGTAATAAGGGATTGTTTGTTGTACCTTAGCGGGTAGGATAAGTGGTAGGACTTGAGCAGGGCTGCAGTGGAGGTGGGGTACCAATCCTAAGTATTTTGTTTGTGAAACAGCATAGAACAAAGTGATACTGACCTACAAAGTCTGGCGAATGACAAATAAAGGGGTAGGCTCCCTTTGTTTTTGGCCCAAACAAAACTGCTATTAAAAAAATTAAGGGGAGACTGTCAAAGCACAAAAAAATAAGGGCGTCTGGGAGAGAAAAAATAATTTTTTGGGGGTGGACTGGGAGGGAAGGAGGCAACAGGCCAAAAAGTCACCCAACTTGCCCTTATCATTCAGAAGTTGACAAGGACTGGCCCTGGATCCAAATAATAAGGCGAAGAATGCCTGAGTAACAAAACAAAACAAAAGTCTAGGTGCTGGACAGAGGGAACACTTGCCAACTCTAAAGTAGTTGCTGCCAGTAAGACATTTTTTAGGGGAAACGGGGGTTGAAAGGTCTGTTGCCTGGGTGTGACTATGTCCCAAGAAAAGCTGGATTTATTATAAAAGAATGAAAAAACAGACAAAAATAAAAGTTACTTTTGTGCAAAAAGAAAACTGGGGGGAAACACCTGAAAGGGGTGGGAATGGCCATAACCTGGGTGTGTCTCACAAAGCTGGTTTTACTATAAAAGAAAAAAAAAAAAAACAGAAAAAAATAAATAGAACTTTTGTACCAGAAGATAACTGTTGGGAAATAACTGAAAGGGGTAGGAAGTCCTGTAACCTGGGGCTGTGTCTCAAGAACTTTGATTAAAAAAATTATGGCATGGCACAACATGTGTCATTATTGACCTGGCTTAAAAGAAAGCAACCAAATGTGCAAAAGGCCCCTGAAGAAGTACCAGAAAAAAGGCCACATGAAGAAGGTGCGGTAGTAGATATCCAAGACCCTGCACCTGAACTCGAGCCACAAGAATGAATAATTGACGAGCCACACATAACGGACTGTGCACCAAGCTGTAGCTTCTCTTAAAACAAAAAAAAAAAAAAGCTAAATTCCAACAAAGGTGGCTAAAGATTTGCAACTGTTTGTTGTTTGACAAAGGCAGTGGCTAGGTGAGCTGTTCTGTTTGTAAGCCTTATACATTCATTCCTTTTGAAAGCACTTGTTACAAAACATAGACCCTGATAAGACATTCTGGCAACACTGCTCATACTAAAGCATTAAAAAAACAAACAAAAAACAACTGGAGATTGAATCAGACAGTCGGACAATGCAAAGTCAATAGATAAGGTTACTGCTCAGTGTGTTGAGCAACATAAAGGGCTTTTGAGAACCGCATATTTTGTTACTGAAAGTGAAGTACCTAACGTAGTGTTAAAACGTGTTCAGTTTCTCAAGGAAATGGAGTATCCCTTCATTAAAGACTTCAAAGCAGAGGGGGCTTATAGCACCTAGATGAATATGGCTGGACTGCCTGAAATGCATGAGGCCATTGCACAGACCATGGTGGACAAGCTGAACATTGCTGTGAAGAATAGCCCAGTGGTAAGCTTGATACTGGATGAGTCCAAAGACATTAGCATTTTAATAGCAAGAGGCAAATAGTTTACGTACGATACTTGGACAACAATACCCCATATACTCGTTTTTATTACAGCGTAGACGTTATTGATGGAAGTGCTGACACTATTTACCAGGCACTTTGTCAACTTCTGAATGACAGGGGCATTACAGCAGGTAAAAAGCATACTGCTGTTTGTACTGAAAGAGCATCAGTTATGATGGGTTATCATCACGTTCTAGTGCAAAAATTAAGACCTGATTATATCCCTGAATTGACTGGAGTACACTGTGCAGCCCATTGGTTGCCCTTGTGTGCCAGTGATGCAGCTCACTCTGTGGAACAAGTGAAAAAATATCGAGACTTGAGGTCCCTTTTCATTTTCTTCAGTAATTCTGCTTTTAGAAGCAACAGATTGTATGAACTACAGAAACAGGAAGAACCAGCTCTGAAATACTGTCAACCTGATGCAGTTTGGTGGCTGCCCATTTATGGTGTAGTGTCTGTTGTGTGCAGGTCTCTTAAAGGGACACTGTCAACCCCCTTAGGTCTCAAAGTCTCCCTAGTTTGAAAATTTTTTTTATGATTGCCAATATTCTGTAAAGATTGCTGATGTACAGTAGATGATAGTTTGATTCTGACTCTTTTTTTTTTCTTTAAAAAATGAAAAACAAACTGCCCACCCTACTGGTGTTACCACACAAACACAGGGTTATTTACATTCCTTGATCAGCTCCAGCTGTATCTTTCCTGGACTTGGGAATACCCACAACACAGTCTAGCCCCTCATGATGCAGTAGGAGTTTAGAAGGCTACTGCCTCATGAGTGGCTGCACTGTCTGGGTGTGTTTCTAATGCTTAGTAAGAACAGATCCAGGATTGTAAACAAAACAAGGTTGTTTATAAATATACGTTAACATGCATTTCAGTTCTACTAAACAAGGAGACAGGCAAAACAAACAGCAACATCAATGAATTTTAGAGAAGGTAAGCAATCATAAAATGTAGGATTTTAATTAGAAATAATGTGAAAAACAGGTTGACAGTGTCCCTTTAAATCATTAAGAGACGTTGGAATGTGTGACTTAATATAGTTCTCGAGATAGTGACAAAGCAAAAGGACTTGCTATCTGTATGTCAGTTTAATTTTGTGGCTCTTTCTCACGTAATGCTGGCTATCTTGTCACATATTGTTTTTCTTTCAAAACGTCAAGGGGGGATCTTGATTTCTCCACTGTGCTACCAGTGATCACAAGTACAAAAGAGGCTGTAAGCTCTTTAGTTGAAAACCCAGGTCCATCAGAGAGACAGTTTTTCATTACTGATCTTGAAGACAGTAAGTGCAAAAGTAATAAACTTTTCAACATTCACCAGCTTTTGATAACTTTATATATTTGTTTAATTAATGGTTAAGTACGCTGGAATAGAATTCCTTTTACAGGTACAACCCAAGGTCTAAACACATACATCACAATACAGTATACATTATATATTGAACATTATACATCACATATTAGGAATATAATATTCCATGTCAGATCAACTACAAAATTATATACATTACGAGCATATCTCTCAACTGTACCATATTACGAGGAACATTCCTCATTTTACCTCACAAAAGCTCCATGTTCCACATTGTGAGGACTTGTTCCACATTCAAAGTCAACATTTTAAAGCACAAAATCCATAGTAAATGATGCAAAATATATATTATTCAATTAGCAACATACTTTTTGAACATAAATGCAACATTTTAACAGTGTTTTGAGCTTCTTAGGTAAAGATTTGATTAAGTGTTCCACATTTTGCCCATTTGTTCCACATTTTGACAGGCAATGTTCCACATTTGGGGGACAAAAGGTTGAGAGGTATGATTACGAGCATTCACATTTAAACATTCCTTTATGATAAGATAAAAGTGTACTTGAAAAGGCACTGTAACTTGATAGACACCGAATCTGTGATGGTATTTCGTTCCACGTTGTAGCTGCAGAAAAAGCAAAGGTGCACTGCTCATTTAATGTATGCATCAAGGGAACATTTAAAGGAAAGTGGTTATCTGAGGAGTGAGGACAATAGTTAGATTTGTACTCCCTCAGATGGTTATTCAAGCTAAGAGGGGTTCCCATCCTTTTAATCCCATAAATAAACTGAGACATTACCAACTTGAAGAACAAGGAGACAGAAAGTCACCCCAGTTTAAGAACATTGCAGTGATACATCTTGCTTGGAGCTAACAATGTGAATTTTCCTATTTTTTGAATCAAAACTTACATTTTAGGTAAGGTACTTAGTGGAGCATTATCTTTTACAAACTTGACTTAAAGAGGTAACTTAGAGAGCAGCTACATCAGTGCTCTAATTGCTTAACTGGACAGGCATTTCCCCCAAGAAACCTTAGACATAATAAGCTGCTTCTCCATTTTAGAACCCAAGAGAGCCGCAGTTGCGAAACAACAGCCAGATGATTTCATTACCTATGGTGAAGAGTCTCTTGACAAAATTGTGCAGCACTTCAGCTTTTCTGACCTAGCTACACAGTCTACAAAAAGAGAATTCATTCTACTAAAACAGATCATGGCCTCAAATGATTACTACAATTATCTGTCATATCAGCAGTTTGCTGAAGTTGTACTAAAAGAGCATCCAGGGGTGTTTCCAGAGTTTGAAAAGATTTATCAGATTGCAATGGTTATAACAGTGGCTAGTGTTGAATGTGAACATGGCTTCAGTACTCAGAATAAAATAAAAATTCAGGAACTCGCTGAGCAATAAAAACTTAGAGAAATTAATTTCAGAATTGGGTGGAAGTAGAGGAACTGTAGATTCTGAAACAGCTGCAAACACATGGAGAAAAATGAAGAACAGAAGAAAAAAATACTTTGTTTTTTTATGGTAGTGTCAGGCCTCAGCCTCACTCACCTGACAAGTCTTAAGGGGCCAAAATTTAAGAAAGGGCCAAGTTTATTTTAGCTCAGTATTTTGTGTTTTCATTCATTTGGTCTGCTACTTTTTCAGTGACTGTCTGTGCTTGCTGTCTACAATCTGACTCACTTTCTCTTTTATTTATTTAAAAATGAATGTGAACTGAATCAAGTCCTGTCCGTGCCTCTAACATCCATCAAGTCTGTCTTCAAACAAACAGTACACACCAGAGGAAAAAAAAAGGAAAAAAATTAGAACAGAAGATACCAAACTCAATGTACAATTTTTATTAACACTCACACACATCGACAAACAAAATGTAATTTTTTTCAGGAAAATTCCCCCAAAGTTTATCCCTTCCCAAAAATGTGGGTTCCCCCCATTTAGTAGACCTGGTGGAAATTCCCCTGGACCCAAAACCAAATTTTAAGCCCTGGTGATGTGAAAAAAATAGTTACATTGAAAATGTGGGGTGAAAATACTGAAAATTGTGAGTGAACATTGAAAGATTTTAGCGTACCTTCATAACTTTGGTGTTTTGAAAGGTTTTGACCCCAAATTTTCAACCTTGTCTTTTTATGACCCCTCTTCATGGATCTGGTAGGTGAAATTTGTTTAAATCCGGTCCGAAGGGTAATTTTGCAGAGCGATGGCAAAAATCACCTTTTGGGCCAGATTTGAAAAATGCCACCTACCCTGTTCATGAGGCTGGGTCCCAAAAAGGCTATGTTGAAAGTTTGGTGGAAAAATAGTAAAAAATAGTGAAGTTATGAGTGATTGTTGAAATATTTGAGTCCACTCATGACTTGCTCATTTTACCACATTTTGACACCAGATTTTCAAGTTTTTTATGACCCAATCTCATGAACCCAGTGGGTGAAATTTTTCAAAACCCACCAGAAAGGTGATTTCACAGAGCAACTTAGAAATCACCTTTTGTGCCAGATGTGAAAAATCTCATCTACCCTGCTCATGAGGTGGGATCCAAAAAAGGATTTGTTGAAAATGTGGTGGAAAAATATTGCTAAATGACACATTTATGAGTAAAAGTTCAAAACACATTAATAATTAACCAAACTTACCTTGTTTTCAGTCATTCGTGGTCAGCACTGGAAGAAGCAGGATGTGTCAGTGGAACAAGCAGGACAGGGTGGTGAGCTGGATAGATAAGTGATGGGTGCAGCAGTGGGTGCTGAGGGGGAGTAGGGGTGGGGGGCCAGAAGTCATTGCTGGACAGTTTTCTTGGTTTACAGGTAAAGGACACAGGGGGAAAAGTTTGGGAGGTGTGCAGGATAATTGACAGTGGGTGGGAGTTTATTGTTTTACAAACAGGGCATAGGGGAAGCAATTGGGAGGTAGGTGGGATACTTGACACTGGGTGGGAGTTTATTTTTACAAATGGAGCATTGAGGAAGCAGTTGGCAGGTGGATGGGATAATTGGCCGTGGGTGGGAGTTTATTTTTACACATAGGGCAGGAGGAAGCAATCAGGAGGTGGGCAGGGTAATTAGCAGTTGGTGGAAGTTTAGTTTTACAAAGAGGGCATAAGGGGAGCCATCGGGAGGGAGCAGGATAATTGGCAGTGTGTGGGAGTGGGGGTTTTTTGTTTGCTTTTTTTACAAATGGGTCATGGGGAAGCAATTGGGAGGGAAGTGGAATAAATAGCAGTGGCTGGGAGTTTATTTTTACAAATGGGGCATGGGGAAGCAATCAGGAGGTGGGTGGGATAATTGGCAGTTGGTGGGAGTTTATGTTTATAGAAAGGGGCATCAGGGAAGCGATTGGAAGGTGGTTGGGTAGAACTGCAGAATGGTGGGACTGTTATACAGAATGAGCACTGGGGAAACCATTGGGTTTGGGAGGAGGACAAACAGCAGGAGGAGGAGATGAACAGCAGGCTGATTGTGACTGTGCTCAGCTGCTGCTTGGCGTGTATTGTAGATGAAAGCATGCAGCCACTCTCTGATAGGCAAGACTGCCTGCTTTCAACAACATGAAGTTTCCACCCATCACCAGCAGAACACCATCATAATCAGCTTTGCAGATTATTGGCCTGTCACTGTCGAGCCTTCTGCAGCCTGAGCTGCATTGGATACAACAGTGACACACCTCTGAAGCCTGCTACTTTAACAATATGTTTGCTGTGCATGTGCAAGCAAACATAAAAAGGGCTGTCCTCTCTGTGAAAACTAAAAACTATGTTAATGCTCATTAGGGTTGCTACATGCACAAAACTCACATCGCACAAACATTGGAAATAAAGTATTAGGATTGTAAACAAAATGTCCACAAAGTTTAGAAATGTGATATTAAGGTTCTTATATCTTACTCCTACCCACCCTTCCATGTCCTCTACCCTCATGACTCAGGGACAGTCTACAAGTACAGGACCATGCATCAATGGTATGGTACATCATGCAGGATCAACATATTAAAAATCGGTATATAGCAGCCCTAATCCCCACCCCCCACCCTCATGACTGATGGGCAAGGTACATGTCCAGAGCCATGCCACACAGGTCTGATGTGTCATACATATAGTACACATTGTAGCTCTGCAATTAGAATAGTTTGGGGGTGCATACCTAGGGAAGTTTACATAAATTTATAATCTATGCCTTATTTTGCACACAATATTCAAGACCCTCCACAAAGCAGCAGAACTGCTACAACTTGGAAACTGCTATACATGTTGCATATTTGTGAGTTGCTTTGTTTAGGACACATACTTAGAAATAGTCAAAGCAAGTTACATGCTTGGGAGATGCACAGTTGGAGTTATCCTAAACGCCCCTCTTATTTCAGGACTCATGGTACCACATTAAGGTACTACAAAACAGTATTCACATTTCATTACCACTCCAATCACAGACAATTAGAAAACCTGCTGCTTCTGCCAAGCACTTAGGCATCTCAGTAGTTGTCGTTTGTGGAGCATACCAAGGCTGGTGATGCAGAGGGCCCATTGTGCCATCTAGTTATACCTCTCCGTTACAAATAATAAAATATCTTTAACATTTAAGGTATTTAAAAAGTTATATTACATTAACATTTTTGATGAGTGATTAGAAAGCTTTGCACAACACATATACTTTCAAAATGAATATCTTTTTGCAGTACTTAGATTTTGAACACCATTGAGCAGCACATACATTATCAATCTTCATGTAGTAAGTATATTTTTCAAAACTTTCATAAAGAATTTGTATGTGAATATTAAAAAAAAAAATTGTTGAGCATCACATAGATTTTCAAAACTATATTGCAGCAGGAAGATTTTATTGAAAACTTTATGACCTCACAAAGATTATAAACATTATCGCAAAGCATGAAAACCATTGTGTAACACAATAATTTTAAGAAATACTTTACACCTCACGAATATTTTGAAAGCCATTACAAAGCATGAAAACCATTGTGCAGTACAAATATTATGAGAGATACTTTATAACCTTACAAATACTTCATTGCTCAGGACAAAAACCTTTGTGCAGCATGAAAACCTATTTAAAATATTTGTGCGACATGTAGATTTTACATAAAAAACGTTAGTTTTTAATGAAAGATAACTAATTACTGATAATTTATTTAAAGAAAAAATACATTGGAGGTGCAGAACCAGCAGCCTAGCAGGAAACAAGCTTCTCTTGATGCTCTTGATCAGCTCGAGTGATGTCTTGAAGTTAAAGAACTTCCTAGTGGACTAAAGTACTAACCAGCGACATGGATATACAGGACTTTTCTAGCAGAACAGATTGATACTAAACTTGCGAAGGGTCACCCTCGGAACACCACAAAAAAAAGATCCTTCAATGCCAGGGCCTTCCCACATGGTGGGTCAGCAGAGAATGCCTCCCGGACAAACAGAAGACTCCCCAGCTACCTTGGATTCTCTACAGCGAGCAGTACTGCATTTGACAAAATCTATTAAGATCCTAGACCAAAAGATGGATTAGTATATGGGACGCCTGACAATTGTGGAAGGGAAAATTGACGGAGTGGTGGATAAGGCAGTGGACACAATGGAAGAGAGTGATCATTTGTTACGAGTGGTGAGGGATCATTTTCCTGTCACCATGGAGGACACCCGCATTTTGTTTTTCCTGGATTACTCGTATGCTACCAGGCAGTGCAAACGAGCAATCAAAGGAGTAGCCAAGAAGCGGAAAGAACTGGGCATCAGCTACCAAATCAGATTCCCGGCTCAACTACTGTACAATTCACCATCACCAACAAGCGGTACTCTTTTTCCGATCCCAAGGCAGCCAGGGTTGTGGTGGAAAAGCATGCTGCACTGGTGTGCCAAGCTGCCGACAGCAACCAAGACGAAATGCTGTCAGAAGAAATCTGAACTAACCAAGGGTCTATTGCTTGTTGGGAAGGCTGTAAGTATGGTTACCAGCAGCTATGAAACCTAACTTTGACAACCCATATTGGTAGAAACACTTCCTAAACTGGTGCTTCTCTTTCAAGTTTAATGCATCAGTTTGATCGCACTCGTTAATATTGATAATGTTAATATTGATATGTCAGTCCAGGGGGTCCAATGTAAGCTGTCTTAAATTCTCCTATGGGAATAATTAATACACCTACAGGTTGTTCACAAATGTTTGGTTAATATGCCATTTAGAAGATATACAGTATATGGGCTTAAAGTCAATATTTCCAATTGTGTTGCATGGTCTAAGGTTATATTTATATTTTATATTTTGAAAAGTTTCACCAGGAAAGACATACTGAGCTACAACAGCTCATTTCCAGATGCATCCTGGGAAAAGGGGAAGGGGATACAATATGAATACATAATCAATTAAAAATATAAACAAGTAAGTGTATAAAACATTAAAACAAAAAACAAACATCTTTAGTACTCGTATACGTAAATGTAAACATACCCAAAAGCACTTCAACACAGAAATATATGCTTTGTTACACTTGGGGGATGAAAGTAAGGACTATGACCAAATAGGGGGATAAGGGAGTGGGTTGGATAGCAGATTTGCCTGCACCCCTCCAGGATATAAACCCTGCAAGGGGACTGGCATTGGGGAACAAAATAAAGGATAGAACTGGGCCTGCACCCTTCCAGGATGTAAACCCTGCAAGGGGATAGGCAGAGGGGAACAGATAAGGGATGGATTGGGCCTGCACCCCTCTGGGATGTAAACCCTGCATGGGGGAAATTGGCAGTAGGAAGGAAAGAAGGGAAGAAATTGGGGGACAAAATAATTTGGAAAAATAGATGGAGGTGGCTAAGCAGCAGAAAAAGGTGACTGAATGGATGTGATCAAGAGAGGGGAGGGTGTAGATAGGCAATTGCAAAAGAGAAAAGCTTAAGAGAGAGCTTAAGTAAGAAGGAGGGGGGGCAAGCCGTGCCCACAGGAGTGGAACCCTAGGGGAATGAACACTACTCGATGCAAACCCAGCTAGTGTTAATGGCAATTGGCATGCCTAGGAAGGGGTCGAAGGGAGTTGAACAGTGGAAAACAGAATAAAGAAAAGGTCAGCGAGGAAGAAAAGAAATGGAGATAAGTTAGGTGCAACTGCAGGAGGGGAAAATGAAGCGCCAAAGGAAATGGGATAACAAATGAGTGGACTGAGCAGAGCGGATATCTAAGAGAAGGGAATTCAGATGGTTGGAAAATTATAAGAAAAGGCTGCTCTCCCTGACGTGGAAGAATGAAAAGGAAGGGTGAGGGTCCTATAGAGGAAGTTGTGAAGGGAGTAGATGTAGGGAGTCAGGGAGCCAAGCCAGAACTTACCAATTAAAGAGACACTATGGGCAATGCCTCTGTCCCCAAGAGAGAGGAAGGAGAGAGCAGTGTAGAGGTCACAGTATTAACTGGGGACTCGGAAATAGATGAGTCTAAAAGGCCTGTAGACCATGCAGAACAGCTCTCATTTCTAGGACATTTATGTGGAGGTTGCTTTCCACTTTGATCCATGTACCATGTGTCTGGTGGGGCCCCAGATGTGCCCCCTAGCCCATCCCCGAGGCATCTGTAGTGAGAATCTGGTGAGGGGAGGGAATCAGAAAAGCAACCCCCTTCTGTAAATGACTGGGTTCCATCTACCATCGAAGTACCATTCGGACAGGGGAGGTCACTAGAACTTTCTGTTCTAAACCCAGGAATTCTTCAATATTCTCAAATCTTGCAGCCAGCCTACAGAGCTGAACCGCCTGGAAAACAGAATGCATGCAAATAACAGAACACACCACTGTCTCGTGCCACCACCCAAGTTGCTGCCCCCACCAACCGCTGTACTCCATAATGCTCATATTTCATTCTCCGCCTGCTAGTCAAGATGCCTCAGAGATTTCTCCTCACAGCCATGATTTTCGTTGTTTACATCATAAAACAAGTAATGTTTAAATCTGTTTATCATCTGCTGCCTTTACTTTCTGTTAAATTACTTTGCTGCCAAAGGGAATGCAGTGGCAAAGGGAAAAAGTGGGCATTTTGGACAACCAAAAACCACAG
The DNA here is from genome assembly GCA_016271365.2 of Neoceratodus forsteri. Classification (NCBI taxonomy): domain Eukaryota; kingdom Metazoa; phylum Chordata; order Ceratodontiformes; family Ceratodontidae; genus Neoceratodus; species Neoceratodus forsteri. Next base: position 1,452,543,845 of record CM057453.1, on the reverse strand, counting down.
GGCCCCTGCAAAAGGAAGGGAACCTCCAGATGTCCAAAAGGGAGTTTAGGGACAAGAAAAATGATGAAACAGCCAGGCCATCTTTCTAGGCAGTGTCCTAAGAAGGCCCAAAAGGTAAAAGGGCCTGTGCAAACTGAGACAGTTGCCCACTATATTTCTGATGCTATCCTTGACAATATGAGGGGGTACATTCACCCAGTCAGGGTGAATGGGGTACAGACTAGAGGGCTAAGGGATACAGGAGCATCTCTTACCCTGGTGAAAGGAGATCTGGTGGGGGTTGAACAAATCCTGCCAAATCACTTCATCTCTGTGAGGGATTACACAGGGGGAAAAAAAACTTAGCCATTAGCCAGTGTTACCCTGGATTGGGGAGATGCAGTTGAAGGGGTAAGGAATGTGCTTTAGCTGACAAACTCTATATCCCAAAAGAGGTGGGTTTGGCTTGAAAATTACCATTTAGACAGTATTTATCAGGCACACATTTTGAACATCAGTGCAGCTTAGCCTAGACTCAACAGCTTGAAGACTTGGAGGGTCCCAGAGCTGAGAGAACGTAAGCTGTTACAGTATATACTTTGATTGAAGTATATGGGGTTTGGGGACTACCTTTAGAACAAGACCTGTGTTTTTTAGTGGAAAACTGATTTTTCACATGCTAAACAGAAATTCTGATTTTACGTCAGAATTTGGGAACAAGGACTTCACACTTCAAGAAACCCCTGAGTTTTGAAAAAGGACACTCAGAGACTGATTTTTAATTCTAACAAATCTTGTGTTTTCCAGAGAACTTTTCTTCACCTACATAGAGAAAAGATTATTCTCAAATAGGACACTTTTCTGGACTGAAAACCTCAGATCAAGGTGTAGTTTATAACAACAGTAGTGTTTTCTGTAAACCATCCAGTGTTATTTTTGGTATTGTCTGGATTTAAAAAATCTTCCAAATTGTAGAATTTACTATGTTGTTTCCCACCTCTGCCGCTAAATCTGTCACGAGCCTAACCTCAGGGGCACAGTAGGCCCTCCTGTTTGCAGGGAGGATCCCACTTTTTACAGAACTCATGAGCAATTGTAGGATTCAGAAAGTGTTACCAATCTTTCTTTTTCCTAGTGGGAGGGTGTAAATAGTAGTTTCAAGTCCCTTTGACTCTGTACTACATTTGAGTTTGAATCCCACCACTGCCACTGACAGCCTCTTGCCTAAGTAGTTTTGTAGGATAGCCGAGTGGTCGCTGTCTTCGTTATCAAGGCACACTGTCTTTTACAAAACCCTTCTGTTGAAATGTTAGCTCAGACAATCAGACCTCAGGCAGAGCTGATAAGAAAATCATAAAAGTTTACTTAAATAAAAACAACATAGTAAATTCTACAATTTAGAAGATCTTTGAACTGCAGACGATACCAAAAATAACACTGGATGGTTTACAGAAAACACTATATTTATTTAGTTTTTGTTGACTGGGTCAGTGCACTAGACAAATTCTGCCTATTTTCAGGCACGATCTGGCGGGGGGGGGGAGGGTACAGATGAATGCCAACTGACCTTGAACCAGATTAAGCTGTTGGTGGTATTTGTTTTAGTGAAGGGGGGAATCTGGCCAGGCCACCGGGGAAATTACCCTACTCTTTTTGAGAAGTGCCATGGGATCTTTAACATCCACCTGAACTACCACCAGAACAGGCAGATGGAACCTCGGTTTAATGTTTCATCCGAAAGACGTCACCTTAGGAGTACAGCACCCTCTCCCGTCCATGCTGCACTACAGTGTCAGTACTGGGATTTAACCCAAGTGCCTGGTGTGGGGATAGAACCTACAGCCTTCTGATCTTCCGGCCTGAGAGGCAAGTGTGCTACCTGCTGAGCCACTGGCACTGACTATATACAATATACTGTTGTTCTATACTATACCTGATTCTGAGGTTTCAAAGTCCAGAAAAGTGTCCTTTTTGAGAATAAACTTCTCTCTGTGTAGCTGAAGAAAAGTTCTTTGGAAACACAAGAGTTGTTGGAATTAAATATCAGTCTTGGAGTGTTCTTTTCCAAACCTCAGGGTTTATCTTGCAGAGTGAAGTCCTTGTTCCCAAATTCTGACTTAAAATAAGAATTTCCGTTTAGCATATGAAAAATTAGTTTTCATCATAAACACAGGTCTTGTCCTAAAGGATAGTTCAGGACCCATCATATACTTCAACCCAAAGTATATACTGTAACAGCTTAAGTTCTCTCAGCTTTGAGACACTCCAAGTCCTCAGATTGTTGACTCCAAGGATCCCCCTTTTTACAGAACTCGTGAGCAGTTGTAGGATTCAGGAAGAATCATTAACCTTCCTTTTTCCCAGTGGGAGGGTGGAACCTGCAGTCTCGAGTTTCCCTGACCCTTTACTGTGTTCAGGTTTGAATCCCACCGCTGCCACTGGCAGCCTTTACAAAACCCTTCTGTTAAAATGTTAGCTCACACAATCAGACTCCAGGCAGAGCTGATAAGAAAAATCATAAAAGTTTACTTAAATAAAAACAACACAGTAAATTCTACAGTTTGGAAGACCTTTGAACTGTAGACAATACCAAAAATGGTTTACAGAAAACACTATATATATATATATATATATATATATATATATATATATATATATACTGTATATGATGGAGTCGGGTTATACAGATCGGCATGTTAGTGCGCTGGGAACCATGTGCTCTGGAGAAAAATGTGAATAGTACTCCACTCTATGGCAAGAGGAGAATGGTGCCGCCAGTCTTACAACTTCACTTGTGTGGTTGCATGTGACCCTCTGCAAGCTTTATAATATATTGATTGAATGGCATTATTAGTTGCCCCTGAAATCAGGTTTGTTCTTTTTTGCTAATCTTAAATGTTCTGCTAATTAATATTCAAAATACAATTTAAATGCTGTTATCCTGAATAAATGGTTATATTTTTATGTCTCTCCCAGGAGCACTCTTGGGGAAGTCAGCATAGTGCTTAATAATAGTGTGTATAGAAACATAGACTTTGACGGCAGATAAGGACCGCTTGGCCCACCTAGTCTGCCCATTTCCCTACCTAACGGATAAGCTGCAGATCCTATGTAACCAACAGCCTATTTCTTCCTACTCCCACAAAAATTGCCTTATGTCTGTCCCATGCATTCTTGAATTCTCCCACAGTTTTAGACCCCACAACCTCCTCAGAAAGGCTGTTCCATGCATCCACCACCCTCTCTGTGAAAAAATACTTCCTCACATTGCCCCTGAGCCATCCCCTCTATCTTCAAATTGTGTCCCCTTGTTCTTGCACATCTCTTTTTCTGAAAGATGCTACCCTTTTGGACTTTGTTGATTCCACTGAGGTACTTAAATGTTTCTATCATGTCTCCTTCCCCCCCTTTCCTCAAAGGTATACATATTAAGCTCCTTTAGTCTCTCCTCGTATGGCTTCTCTTGAAGACCCTGCACCGTTTTAGTTGTCCTCCTCTGAACTGCCTCCATCCTGTCTATGTCATTGCGGAGATGGGGTCTCCAGAACTGGACGCAGTACTCCAGATGGGGTCTCACCAACTGTCTGTACAGGGGGATAACAACTTCCTGTTTTCTGCTGGTGATGCCTCTCCCTATGCATCCCAGTATCCCCCCAGTCCTCCCTAACACCTTCTCACATTGCTTGCCAACCTTAAGGTCATCTGATATGATTACCCTCAGGTCCCTTTCCATTTTTCTTGTTACTACCTCCCCCCCCATTGTGTAATCTTCCCCTGGGTTTTTGTTTCCCAGGTGCATTATTTTGCACTTCTTTGCATTGAATCCAAGCTGCCATATTTCTGACCATTCCCCCAGCCTTGCCAAGTCCCTTCTCATCCTTTCCATGCCTCCTTGTATATCAACCCTGTTGCAGATCTTTCTGTGATCTGCAAAGAGGCATACTTTTCCTTCCAGTCCCTCTGCAATTGTCACTTATAAAGACATTAAAAAGGACTGGACCCAGTACTGAACCCTGCAGTACCCCACTAGTAACCCCTCTTTCTTCAGAGTGGACTCCATTTACAATTACTTCTGTGTCCTGTTGTCCAGCCAGTGTTTTACCTAGGCTACCACCCAGGGACCCACTCCCAGGCTGGTTAATTTGACTATTAATCTTTTGTGTGGGACTGTGTCAAATGCCTTGCTAAAGTCTAGGTAGGCCATGTCCACAGCCCTCCCTGTCTACTACTTTGGTCACCCAGTCAAAGAAATCGATTAGATTCATCTGACATGACCTTCCCACTGTGAACCCATGCTGCCTTGGGTCCCAGCCCCACTGGCCTCTAGGTATTCAATAATTCTTTCCTTCAGAAGTGATTCCATCACTTTCCCTACCACAGAGGTCAAACTGACAGGTCTGTAGTTTCCTGCCTCTGTCTTAGTCCCACTTTTGTGAAGGGGAATCACATCTGCCTTCCTCCAGTCCTCAGGTACCACACCATCCTCCCATGATTTGTTAAAAAGAGTAGTCAGTGGTGTCACTAGTTCTCCCCTTAATTCTTTTAGAATTCTGGGGTGAATTCCATCTGGCCCCATTGCTTTGTCCACCTTCAGTTTTAGGAGTTCTTTCAGAACCCTTTCTTCTGTGAAAGGACTGGGATCGACCCCCCCCATCCCGAATGCTTCTGTTAATTGGATTAGGCACCTCCCCACCTCCTCTTTTGTGAATACTGAATAGAAGTATTCATTCAATATCCCTGCTTTTTCACTGTCCCTCTCTTCCCACCCACCGTCCATTCTATTCAGCCTTAGTATCCCTCCCTTTGTCTTTCTACGCTCCCTGATATAGCTATAAAAGGTTTTTTCCCCCTTCTTAACTGAGTTGGCTGTCTTTTCCTCAGTTTGGGCCTTTGCTATTCTGACTACCTTCCCTGCTTCCTTCTGCCGTAACTGGTACAGTTTTCTGTCCTGTTCCGTCTGTGTTTCCTTATACTTTTACATGCTATCTTTTTCTCCCTAACCTTCACCGCCACCTCTTTTGAGAACCATAGTGGCTTTTTCTTTCATTTTGATTTGTTTATTTGCTTCAGACAGAGGCTTGTTGCCTCTGTGATGGCAGTTTTGTTATTTCCCCATTGTTGCTCCACCCCTCCTTCTAGCCTGTTTGCTAGTGCTTTTCTAAGGCACTCTCCCATCTTGCCAAAGTCAGCCCTCCTGAAGTCCAGAACCCTCATTTTTGTATGGCTTGACTCTGTAGCTGAGTTTATCGTGAACCACGCTGTTTGATGGTCACTTGTTCCCAAATGGCTACCCACTTCTAGATCTGAGATCCTCTCACTGACCTCATTTGAGAGTACAAGGTCTAAGATTGCTCCCTCATGAGTAGGTTCAAAAACTAGCTGTCTGAAGCATGCCACCTGAAGGGCATTGAGAACGGCCCTGCTTTTGGATGTGGCTGCAGCAAAGGTGCTCCAGTTGACATCCAGCATATTAAGGTCCCCCATCAACAGTATATCCCCTTTCTCTGCCATCCTAAGTATGCCTTCTGTCATATCCTTGTCTATTCCCTCCCCCTGACAGGGGGGTCTGTATACAACCCCTGTGCAGATTGTGGTGCCATTTCTAGTCTCTAAGGTAACCCACAGTGCCTCCTCTCCTCCCTGTTTACTCTTTTGTTCAGTTGCCTTTATCCCTTCCTACATAGAGAGCTACTCCTCCCCCTCTTCTCCCTTCCCTGTCTCTCCTGTAGGTTGTGTACCCTGGTATTTTAACATCCCATTATTGGTTCTCTGTGTACCATGTTTCTGTGACTGCTACGATATACAGGCATCCCTCTTCCATCAAGGCCACCAGTTCAGGGAGCTTGTTGCCCAGACTAATGGTGTTGGTACTCATTATCCTCCATTTCTTGATGGCCTTACCCCTTTTTGCCCCATCCCTGTCCTTATTGCGTTTGTCACTTTCTCCATTTTCCCCTGTGCTTCTCCCTAGCGACATCTCTATATTGGTGTCTACCTCACTTAGTACCCTGATTTTTTGGGGGGGGGGCTAGGATTTCCCTGCTGCTCTCCAGTGCCTCCCCCCGGCTATTTTAAATGCTTGCCAATGAAGCATTTAAACCTATCACCTAGGATCCTGGTTCCCCTCCTGGACAGATGCAGACCATCATGCCAGTATAGGCCTGCATCCCTTCAGGTGGACCCCCCCCCAGTCCCCAATGAAGCCACATCCCTGAGCTCTGCTCCAGTTTTTCAACCACTGATTGAATCCCATGGTGTGGAGCACCCTAGCCTTACCCATGCCATAGACAGGCAGCACCTCCGAGAAGGTTACTGTGCATGCTATTTATCTAAGGCCCCTCCCCATCTCCACAAACACTTCTTGCACTGCTCTGATCCCTTTCTTAGCCAGGTCATTTGTCCATAGGTGGACAGTGACATCCAGCTCCCTCCCCTGTGCAGCTGCTCCTGCGATCCTGAGGATTCGCTCCCTGTCCCTCCAAGCCATGGCACCAGGCAGGCATCTTACCTCCCTCTCCCGTTCCTCCCTCAGTTCTACCTTCCAAGCAATGGAGTTCCCCACCAGGAGTTGTTTCCTTCCCCTGTGGAGTCCCATGCCACCCTCTTGTGGGTCTCCTTTGTGGCGGTTCCCAGCATCCTTCTTGGTCTCCACTGTGGGTGCCTCCATAGAGGAACCACACTTTTTCAGAATGGCATAGAAATTTTGGAGAGGTACAATTGAAGGGGTGCACCTCTCTTCCACCACCCTCAACTGAGCCCACTGTGGGCCAACCGCTCCTCTTTCTTGGCAACCTCTGAGGCAACGGCAGTGATCCTGGTGGTCCATGGGTGGGAGAGGAGGTCTCATAAATCCTGGCCAACTCAGCCTGGAGATGAGCAACCTCCTCCCTCAGCCCAGAGAGGTGCCTGCAGATGGGACAACACCGCATCCTCCAGAGTGTCTCCTGGAAGACTGCTGCACCACAGCCACTGCACTGCACCACTCCCATCATGTCTTATTTCTGGCCCCCTAATTGTTGTTTGAAATACTTACTCTTTCCTCTGTTTGTTTATTTCTTTTTTTTTTCTGTCCCTACTTACATACTGCGTCTGTGCCTTTTTAGCTCCTGATCTTCCTGTTCTGAGACAAGAAGTTCCTATATTTCTCAGTAGTCTCCTTACTTGCTCAGAGTAAGACCTCCAGCAGCTAGGGGGGAATGGAGATCTACTCTTGCCCTTTTAGGATGGTGAGTCTTTGGTGGTCTGTGATCACTCACTTCCTGCTCCCAAACACGAAGTTCCTGTTGTCAGTTAAATCCTGTGCCTATAAAAGTAGAACTGCCTTTGGGGGGGTGGAGGGAAGGGAAGGAGGGCAATATAGTCCCAGCAGAGAAGTTTAGTTATACCAGCAGGTCCTTCCTCCTGGTGCTCTGCTTGTTCTCTGGCAGAAGCTATCTAGGGCAGTGTTTAAATCTAGTTTTAACCTGGCTCCTTCTAACTAAGCCACTCCCCCTGCTTTGCAAATCTTTCTACACTTAGTTAATTTCACAGATAATTCCCTTCAGCCACCTGTGACAAGCACCTAGATAACTACACAGATAACACAGATAACAGATAACAATTCACTTCAACTAACTCTGACAAACACCCTTTTATTTTAATTTTTTTACCCTAAATTGAAGGTCACAGTACAAGAGTTCTAGTTCTTAGTCCCAGTAGAGAAGTTTAGTTATACCAGCAGCTCCTTCCTCCTGGTGCTCTGCTTGTTCTCTGGCAGAAGCTATCTAGGGCAGTATCTAGCTAAGCCACTCCCCCTGCTTTGCAAATCTTTCTACACTTAGTTAATTTCACAGATAATTCCCTTCAGCCACCTGTGACAAGCACCTAGATAACTACACAGATAACAGATAACAATTCACTTCAACTAACTCTGACAAACACCTTAACTTTTTTTTCCTACTCTAAATTGAAGGTCCCAGTACAAGAGTTCTAGTTCTTAGTCCCAGTAGAGAAGATTAGTTATACCAGCAGCTCCTTCCTCTTGGTGCTCTGTAGAAGGTCATTAACCCAGTAATTTGGGTGGGAATGTTACTGTGGGTAGTTTATATGCCATTGACCTCCTGCATTGACTGCATTTATGGCTCCATTTGTGAGATTTTATGTGTATCTAATGTATAATTTGTGCTTTCGTCCCCTTGTGGTAACAACAGTGAAATGTATAACATTTTGTTTCCTAGAATCAAATGTTACTCTGAATATGTACTGCCATTTCACTGTAGCTGACTGTATTTATTTATTTATTTATTAAAATTTTGGTGACCGGGTAGGCCCTCTGAGACAGAAACAGTCCCTTTTTCAGGGGTGACCCGGAATTAATTACATACATCTATAAACATAGCAAAATACATACATGTAATTTCACAATTAATAGTCAATATAGACATACTGACCCAGTCAAGCATACAGCGACAGGTTAATTACAATCAATATCAACAGGAGTAGAAGTACTATTATACACAAGACAGTCACAATTAGATTGATGTCCCAATAAGGTTAGATCAGCAGCAGGGAGTCTGGTAGACTCAGCAGTAGCAGTTGCAGAGGCTCAGTTCCAACAGGTGGGCTTTAAGACCCTTCTTGAAGCCCCCAAGCGAGGTACATTCCTGGAGACTACTAGGGAGACCATTCCAGATAGGAGGGATGAAGGCAGCATAGGACCGGAGTCCTAGGGAAGTCCTAACACTAGGGACATGGAGAAGCTGGCGGCCAGAGGATCTTAGTGTTCTCCTATTATTTTTGGGAGCTATTGTGTTAATTAGACTAGGAGGGTTGCCATTTTGCTGGAGCTTAAATGCAAGGCAGAGTGATGGATATGATAATCTGCCGTCTAGAGAAGGCCACCTGAGAGATAATAGTACCTTGCAGTGATGCTCCCATGGTGACACCCCTGCAGCAAAGCGCCCTATCCTGTGATACAGTATTTTTAACCTTTGCATTTCAGAACTTCTTACAAATTGTAGTAAAGGGGCCCCATATAGCAAGGTTGGAAGGAGGGTACTAGTGGAAGCCTTGAGTTTGAATTCACGAGTGAGGAAAGAGCTGAGGCGATATAATAGACCTAACTTTTGGTTGAGTTTCTTGGTCAGATGGTCGATGTGGCTTTTAAAGGAGCAGTCTTGGTCTAAGTATACACCTAGCTATTTGATACAATCGATCACTTCAATTTTTGAGCCATTGGAAAGAGCTTGGGACAATAAATGTAAACGCACTGGGCCCAGGCTTTTAGGGCCAAATAACATGGCTTTGGTCTTTTTACTATTTAGAACTAATTTATTAGCAAGAAACCAATTCTCAAGTAGACCAAGGTCTTGACTAAGAAGATTGTTTATTTGGACAGTGTCTTGGGAGGACCTATAAAGCATGGCATCATGTGCATATAAGGTCACCTTGGCCCCTCCACAATGTTGAGGTAAATCATTAATAAATAGGGAAAACAGGAGAGGTCCCAGTGTTGAACCCTGGGGCACGCCATCTGTGATAGGGCATTTGTTGGACGTAGCGACATGCCATTTGACAATTTGTGATCTGCCATTAAGATAATCTATGAACCATTAAGTAGACAGATGATCAATACCAAGAGATGTTAGTTTAGTGATAAGCTGCTGATGATTTACTAGGTCAAATGCCTTGGTGAGGTCTGTAAAGATTGCACTAGTTGAAAAGCCATCATCTAGAGCCATGAAGATATCCCCAGTAAGGCTAATCAGGGCTGTATTGGTACCATGATTTTTTCTAAAACCGTGTTGTCGTTGAGTTAATAAATTGTTCCGTTCAACATATTCCTGGACCTGCTGGTATACAGTCCTCTCTAACACTTTACTTAGAGTGACTGTAGTTGATGTATTAACTTTTTCAAACTCAGTAAAATACAATAAAAAAAAAATACATTGTGTGACTCATACTAACCCTCCTCACAAACTCTAAATTGTTGCCCTTAATGTTTAACAATTTAAAAAGTCATCTTACCCTAATGTTTTTCTTCGTGTCAGACTTTAACATGAAAAAAGTCAACGTGTTATTTCAGCTATTTTTCTCGGCAAGTTTTAATGTGCCTGCATGACTAATCATAATGAACTTAAAAACTAATGTTTTTTTTTTAAAAAAAAACCAAAGGACGTTGTCCCAGTTGATACTTACAAAACCTGTAAATTTCAAATATCAACTCTCTCATTTTTTACAAAATCAGGGGTGAAAATTAGGGTAGCTTATTGAGCAAAAATATGTAAATGTAAGTTTGGCACCAAATTACAGAAAAACTACAACACTGATCTTTCTGAAATTTGGAAGTTATGAGACCTTAAGACTGAGAAGGGGCATACCATGTTTTTTTGTCTTGGGGCCTAAAATGACTGAGATATAAGGTTCTGAAAATTACCATTTTTAATGAAACGCCAACTCAACTCTAATACAGAGGCCATTCTACCACACTGATATAATATATATTCATTGTAAAACACTTCATTAATACACTAGTTAGGGTTAAAGTGACAAAAGTAGGGAAATGCGGCATGAGGGCTTCCAGCCCTAACACCTTATCCCCACCCTGCAGGCAGCAACGGGCATGGGGTGTGCCTTGGGGTTGTCAAGGTTGTCAACTCCTAACGCCACCCCATTCTCAGATACTGTATCCATCTCAGTGTACTTACTCATGGAATGGGGTGAATGTTAGGGCTGACAACCCCAAGACACACCCCATGCCTGTTGCTGCCTGCAGGCTGGGGATGGGGTGTGAAGGCTGGAAACCCTAATGCCACGTTTCCTGTGTTTGTTGCTTCAACCCTAACTAGTGCATTAACAACATTTTTGCAATGAATTTCCTTACTTTTTGAGATTGTACTTTTTCTGTAATTAGTTTTTATAAACGCATGAGTGTTTTCTAGAATTAGTTGTTATAAACACATGAGTTACCTATAAAAAAACACAAAACACTTTTGACCATATTCAGTGGGGGATGTGGGATTCAAACACAGGTGTCCAGGCTTATAGCTCAGAGCCTTAGCCACTACATTATAGTGCCTCCTTTGATATTACTGTGTAAATGTTCTGTTATCCAAAGTCAAGACAATTCCAAACTAAAATAGCCAGTAACACTTTCCTGTTTCTCTGTATTGCCAAAGTCATTTTTTAAAGCTTTGCATATTTGTAAGAGGTTGAATTGTCTGAAATGTTTTCAATTCACATGAAAACAAAATCAATACTCTAATGTCTATTTTAACATAAGTTAAAAAATGATTACTTTTCATCTATAGCCCTAGGCCCGGATATTCAAAGGGGTTGTGCCAGGCGCAACAGAGTTGTGCTGGCGCAACCCCGCATGGCACCCCGGTGGGATATTGAGAAGGCTGCTTAGTGCAGCACAAATCCTGATGTACTGGGGCAATGATAATGTATGCGGTGCAGATGCAGGGGGTGTGCCCATGCATATGTGGCACATCCCGATATTCAGCCCGGGATGAGCAGCGCATATGCTGGTGAAACCCTACACTGTGCCACATAGGGGGGCTCAAAGTTGAGCCCATGCAGAGTAGGTAAAAATCCCGGCCACCCACAGGCGGGCTGCTGTATTGCAGGGTGCAACACAGCAGTCTAGCCATGGGTGGCCACCTGTCTTCCCAGAACACCGTCCGCAAGCACTCACAACCCTGGTGGTCTAGTGGAACCCCCCTGCCCATAGCCGCGATTGCATGGTATATGTTTGTAAAGAAATCCCTGGTAGTCCAGTGGCCCCCCAGTCCCCAATTCCCTGATATGTCTGATATATGACCATCCCTAATGGTCTAGTAGTCCCCCCACCTATCCGAGTCCCCAATTCCTGATAAAGGACAATATGCCATCCCTGGTGGTCTAGTGGGACCCCCCCCCACCTGTTGCCGCGATCGCGGTAAAATCCTGTAATGAAATGCCCTGGTGAACCAGTGGCACCCCACCCTCCACCCACAGAACCCCTTACCCCACTCCCTGGTCAGCCGACAGGCAGCTGCATCCCGCCCGCATACTGCCCGGCCACCCGCTGAATGACAGGTACAGTATGGGCTGTAAGCCGATGGTCCCAGTGTGGGCCAATGGGCTTGCAGGGCATACTGTACTGTACTAGACAGTCCCAAATATGTGAATGGAGTCATTCACATATTTGGGACTGTCTAGTACAGTATGCCCTGCAAAGGCAAAGTGTTCTGATTTGCCAAGTTTCGTTTCAGTCAGATATGCGGATCCCAAGATCAGGGCCATGCATTTGTTTATTTTATTTATTTATTTATTTATTTATTTATTTATTTATTTATTTTTATTTTATTTAAACAGCAGTTTGGAAAACCTTTGAGCCATAGGCTCATTTACAAAGGTACCTTGTCACAGTAAGACAAACGAAAATACACAGTATAACAGTACAACATAAGTATAACAGTAAATTAAGACATAGATACAAACAAGCTGGTACAGGTAGGATGGATGCAAACAATACCAGAGTTATGTTGTCCTTAGCAGCTTAGTAATAAGCTTTGTCATAAGTATTGAGTACTGGCTTTGACTGATGGCAATTACAGCATCGGTGTTAATAAGGTGGTTACGTGACAAGTTTTGAAGACCTATAGTTGGAGCTCGGAGATGAGGGGGGCAGTGTTGAACCAGGAGGGGGCCCTAAGCTGAAGGCTCTTGGCCGTGAGAGGTCTCAGCTCTAGGATAATGAGAGGTTTTCTCAGAGGTCCAGTATGAACTAGTGGGACAGAGGCGGCGTATGGTGGTCAATCCTGGTGAGGATAGCCTAAGGAGGTCTTTTTGTGAGGTACAGGTCAGATATTTGGCGCTCGTCAAGATCAAGTACCAGCGCTTTAGCGTACAGTAGACAGGTGTGTGTCAGCCTAGGTGCTCCAGTAATTAACCTGCAGGCCTTATTCAGAGTAGTGCGAATTTTATGGAGTGCGGTCTGATCAGCAGCACCATACACCGGCAGTCCATAGTCCACTAGGGACAGGATAGAGGAGACTGTGGTCGAAGAGCCTCGGGGAGGCAGTGTTTATACCGATGTAAGATGCCCAAATCGGATATTAGTGGCAGTGGCTAGGGCAGCTGTGTGTCCATGGAAGGAGAGGAGGGGTCAAAATGGATCCCTAGGTATTTATAGGAGCAAACTTGTTCGGGTGGGAAAGAGGACCCAGAGTGAATGAGGAGTTTGAAGTTGCAGGACTTGTTTTGGGGATGAGTGAAGAATATGGTTTTTGTTTTTTTAAGATTTATCACCAATCTATGTTCCTTGAACCAGCCCTCGGCTTCAGTGAAGGACTTCTGCAGCGAGTCCTGGAGGGCAATAGGGTTACGACTTGAGGCAAAGATGACTGCATCATCAGCGTACAGTAGAATGTTCCCCGAGCAAGAGCGTGGAAGGGTGTTAAGGTAAAGGGAGAATAGTAAGGGGCCCAGAATGGAGCCCTGGGAACCCAGAAAGATGGGACAGATGTCTGAGTAGGTCCCATTAATTTTTACGCTGTGAGATCAGACAGATAACTGGTGCACCAGGAGATGGCCCAGCAGCAAAACCAGAGAGACTAAGGGCATCAAGAAGGAGGGTGGGAGACAGTGTCAAAGCTTTCGAGAGGTCAATGAAGACAGCACCAGCCAGAGAACCAGTGTCTAAGGAGGAGTGGAGAAGTTGGAGAACTCTAGGAGGGCTGTGTTGGTACTGTGGCCTGCTCGGAAGCCATGCTGCTCAGGACAAAGGACATTGTAGGTGGAGAGGTAGTCAGAGATTTGAGAGGCCTCCACTTTTCCAAGACCTTGGAGAGAGGAGAGAGAATGGAGATCGGTCGATGGTTTCCAGCCACAGTCCTATCACCACCTTTAAAGATAGGGGTGACAGTGGCGACTTTCAGGCAGTTGGAACCTTCCCCAGGCAAAGAGAGTGGTTGATGAGGCATGTGATCGGGGTAAGGACTGTGTCTAAGACCAGCTGTAGGATACACGGATCCAGGGTGTCACTGCCTGTACTATTACTCTTGAGGGCAGTCACTGCCTGTACTATTACTCTTGAGGGCAGTGACAAGGTGCGGCCTAAGTTCTTGGGCAGAAACACGGCGGAGGAAAATAAGGCGAGAAGATTTACGGCAGGTGCTGGGAGGAGGGTCAAAAAATTTGTAGGGAGGATAGGGCTAAGGTCAGTGAATGAGGTGTTGAGGTGGTTGGCTATGAGGGCTGGGTCTGAGGAGATCACACCATTAATGTTGATCTGGGTGGTGGGGAGTGTGCAGTTCCATTTAACTGTTTAATGTTATCCCAGAAGGTTCTGGGGTTCCCCATGAGGCAGTGAGTGAGGACCGATGGTGCTCAGACTTGGCCTTTCTGATGGCCCGAGTGCACTTGTTTGGTGGCAGCATATAACCGCCTGTCATTGGGCGGCCAGTCTCAATGGCACGGTGCCATAGGTTGTCCTATGTTTGAGCTGGTGGATCAAAGCTGGGGTTACCCAGGGGCATTCTTCCTTTAGAACGGCGGTCAACATTGGGGCAAAGATATCACAGGCATTATTAAAAGTTTGGGTAAAGAAGGAGAGAGCTGTGTCGATGTCAGGAGTTGCCTGTATAGGAGACCAGTCAATTTGGGACAGAAGTTCCTTAAGTTTTATTAGTCCACCAGGTATTAGACACCGCCGACATGTGGACTGTGCTATGGGTTTGGGGACTGAGGATAACCAGTGGAATAGAATGGGGGAGTGATCGCTGAGAGAGTCTGGGAGGACTTGTACATTGGGGATCCGATTAGGGCGGTTGGTGAGTACCACATCAAGCAGGGTACTGGAGCCTCTCTTGGGGTTAGTCCTGGTAGGGTGGGTAACTAGTTGCATTAGGTCTATTGCTGAAAAGGAGTCTCGGGTAGAGGAGGAGGAGGAGGGGCTGAGCCAGTTTGCAAGTAAAATTGTGTGTTATTGCTGTTTTTATTTATCAACACCTACAGCCCAGACAGTTTGGAATTTTGGTCTTTTGGTTTTCAGGGTAGGAAGGGTATGCTGCAGAATGGTTCCTTTCATTTGGTGAAAAAATAGTAATCTGTTCCCAAGTTATAAGCATGCTCAGTAGGGTATCAAATGTCTATCCAAAAGACCGTGCTGAGCATACTCAAAACCAAAAATTTAAATCCTTATAACTTGGCAATGGATTTTATTTCTTAACCCTTCAGGAATAAGTTGTTTCTATGGCTTATGAACCATAGACCAGACATTATTTCTTAAATTTAAAAGATAAGACTTTTCTTAATCTGGGATGCATCAGCCACCCTAGAAGGACTCCACCATATTTTCTTAATGATTAGTTAATTTAATTTAATAAATATGCTACGTTATTTATATATGCTGGTAATATAATATATTGTTTTGTTTTTAAGATTGAATGCTGTATATGATATGAATATCTGTAATGCGCCTAGAAACGTTAATAAACTTCAAATAAAAAAAAAAAAAACATTTTTCACCAAACCAATGAAAGGCACATCTGTGGGCCAAGCCCTTTTTACACTGAAAATTTCAGACCAAATTCCAAACTGTCTGGGTGTTATATGATGAAAAAAAGCAGCAAAAAATGGCTATTGTTTTAAACCTTTTTTCACTATCTGGATCTTGGAATCCACACATCCAGCCAGAAGGAAACTTGGCAAGACAAGAGATCTACCCTCCGAGACACAGCATGCAACATTTCATGCAAATCCATTGAACAGTTGCGATGTTATTAAAGTGCAAAGATGGCATCTCACGAAAAAGGATTTTTTTCTCACAAAAAAGGGTAGGCCCCTCACAACAAAGAATCCTTTTTGGTGAGACCAAATTATTTTGCCGTTCCAGGAAGCTATCCAAAAGACCAAACTGAGCATGTTCGGAACTCAAAACATTAAAATTAAATAACTTAGCAACGGATTAATATATTTTCACCAAACCAGCGAAAGGCACTTCTGTGAGGCAAGCTCTTTCTGTCCTGGAAATATCAGACCAAAATTCCAAACCATCTGGGCATAGTGAGATAACAAGAAAAGCGTAAAAAAACAGCAATTTTTAACATTTTAACACTATGCACCCCTCACCACATTCCCTGCTTCCCTGCTTCCCTCTGCTTTTCCTGGTACACCTCCTTGTCCATTTCCCTCTGCACTTCCTTTTACCTCCTGAATGCCAGCCTTTTAGCCTTTACCTTTGTAGACAATTGTCTTAAGAACCATAGTGTCTTTTTCCTCCTGTTTTTGCTCATTTCTTTCACACAGATGTTTGTTTCCTTCACTGTGCCATCCATTAATTTAGCCCACTGTTCCTTCACCACAGACAGGCAACCCCCCCAGCTAGTTCATCTCTGAGGCACTCACCCATTTTTTGAAACTCTGCCCTCCTGAAGTCCAGGACCCCCGTCCTTGTGTGATTTCACAAGATCAGGTGAGCAGAGTCTGCGAGTACTGCGGTACAGGGTTGGTGCAGAGGCTAAGGGCAGCCAGCTCAGAACAGCAAGCAAATGAAAAAGAAAGCCCCACACTTATGAGCTACAAACAAAATCCTAGACAAACTTGCTTAGTAAAAATCCTATTTTAATGGGGTCCTGAATACAACAACGCCAGGGTCAGGTAGCTTACACCCGCAATAATCCCCAGTGCTTCAAGTCAATGGACTCTTCATCAGGGAGCGTGGCAAAGGGAAAACATGTCAGACTTAAATACATACATTAACTCATTGTCTCCTAGCAGATGCCTGTAGTCGTCAGTAAAATACACTGGTGTGTCCTGAGGATGCCTACAGAAGTCAGCTACTGACTTCCTGTGTGCCATTGCAACGTCTGGAGATGTCACTTATATATTCTAATATATAATATGACTGAATATAATATATGATTGCATAGCACCGTTGGAAAGGTAATTTTGTGCTGAATAACTTTGCCAATGATATTTTGTGTATATCATGTTTTCTTTAGGAGCTATTCGCATTTGTTTATGGTATGGTGTGTATGGCTTATGTTGCCTATTTTAGTGAAAAAAATATTTTTTTTTGCTGTTTCAACAGCACAAAAAAACCCACGAAATTACTTATTATTATTTGCATACCACCATTGGAAAGATGACTTTGTGCTGAATAACTTTGCCAGTCATACTTTGTGTCTAGCACCTACGGTTCTTGAGCTATTAGGATTTGTTTGTGGCATGCTGACTATAGCTTGATTTTGCTTAGAAAGGCCCAGGATTCACTGCTAACGGTATACAGGAGACAAGTGGTGCAACTTCAGAGAGCTCCTGTAGAGGCAATGAGTTAATGAATAATTCATGAGTAACAGTCCCAGACACATATAAGTGCTAATATGTACAAGTGGCAAACATAAAAATCAAAAAATGTATGAGAATATATCACAGTCATGACAGTAATCACAGTCGGAGGCAGTAGTTGATATTTACTGGAAAATGCTTATTTGGTTACTTTCTGCTCACCAGTTAAAATCAAACACACCTCTCAGTGGAAGAAGACAGACATAAATGATTACAAGTCAATGTTGCTTGAATTAACTAGCTAATGCAGAGTCTTCCCTAGGGCAGCGCTAACCCCCCCCCAAAAAAAAACAACAACAAGTGCATCTGCCTAAGTACTATGCAAGTTATATGGTGATGAGGAGTGAAAGCTTAATAAAATGATGCAGGGGAGGGTGCTAAAATAGCAAGAAACAAACAATGGAGGTGGGCGGGAGCTGGGGGGGAGAAAAAGCAAGGGAGGCAATGGTCTGAAATGAAACAACAGATAGGAAGAAAGGGGAAGCAGACAAACACAAAGCATCCCAAAGGATACCAGTGATATTGCAATGCACAAAGATCCTAATAATTGGTAGCAACGTTTGGAAGAGAAATCCAAGAAAAACAAAAAAAGGGCTTAAAGATGGGGCTTCAGGTCTCAATGGCCATTTAATCCTTGTGGTTTTAAACTTTTAAGTTTATAAATCCACAGGCTTTCTTGTTGTAACCGTTTATTCTGTCTGTTCCCACCTCTTCTGTTAGGCACGGTATGTTCAGTTCCCATGAACTTTAGTGAATCAAGATTAGATGAATGTTTAAACTAAAATATTTTGCCCTGCAGAGGTGTCTGATTTCCCATTCTGAATGGACCTTACATGCTCCTGAATTCTAAGCTGTAACGGTCTCACTATATGCCCAATATACAACTGATTGCATGTGTACCAGAGAATGTATACCACAAATGGAGTGTCACATGTTATGCATTCTTCAATTTTAACAGACAAATTGGAGTCATTAGGATGTTTAAAAAAGGTCTCCTGAGCGGGCATAGCGGCAAATATTACATCTTGCACATTTATGAAAAACCCTTGGTCTGGAAGGTAAACAGTTCCTACTGGTACTATTAGTAGGTGCAGGAAGAAGTCAACTATGTACTAGCTTGTCTCTAAGACTAGTCACCCTCTTAAATGTGACCCTTTGACTTGTACCCACCGATACGCCAACATTGGCATCAGTGGTAAGAATGTGCCAATTAATACATATAACGTGCCCAATTTTGCCTGCCAAATGGTTAAACTGTGTGACAAATGTAAGGAGTTCTTTTCCTGAATTCAAGTTACAGTATCTGTAGTTCTTTCTGTTAAAAGAGCTACCCCCACTTATCCCTAGCTCTGTTCCTAGCTTCTAATAGCAAATCTTGATTATAGTCCCTTTCCTTAAACCGCTCTTCCAAATCACTAGCTTGAGTGTCAAAAATCCTCTAGGTTGCTACAGTTTCTGCGTAGTCTGATAAACTGACTATAAGTTATAGAATCCTTAAGACTCTGTGGATGAGCACTATCTGCTCTCAAAAGAGTATTAGTGACTGTTGTCTTTCTGTAACACTTAGTTTGTATTAATTCACTTGGTGTAGCCATGAATGTTAAATCTAAAAAATTTAGTTTCTCGTAACTAGTGATGTGCCATACTTGAATTTAAGGTTAAGGTCATTAGTGTTTTACCATTCTGTGAAATTTTGAATTTCATTAACGTCTCCTCGCCAGATACAGATTATGTTGTTGATAAAATGAAACCACTTATGTATACTATCATGAAGGGATTATGTTGATTCAATACAGTCACAAGTTCCCACCATTCTAAAAATAAATTGACATAGATGGGGACTATAGATAGCCCCTTTGCTGTGTCACATGTCACAGGTCTGTAAATAATGCTGGGTATCGAATTCAAAATAGTTGTGAGTCATAATGAATTCTAAACTTCCCAAAATGAAATCCACTGGTATAGCCTCGAAATCTGAAAGATTTTCTAGAAAGTACTTGCTTGCATTTAAACCATTTGCATGTGGATGTATACTGTAATTCCACATCTATGCCGATCCAAGTCTAGGTGTTCTTCCATTCTATGTTTTCAAATTTTCTCAGTACATCTGAAGAGTCTTTTAGATTAGAGGGTAACTTTTACTTCAGTACACTTTTTTTTGTAAAAAGAACTCTATAAACTGACTCATTTTTCACAAAGTGAATTTTTACCAGCCACTATGGGTCTGCCTGGTGGTTCTCGAGGATTTTTGTGAATCTTAGGCAAAATGTAGAAGCATGGGGTGGTGAGATATTCATTCTCTATAAATTTGTAGTAATTTTCTGAGATGTCCTCCTTCTGTACCGCTCTAATCAAAATTGTATGCAATTTCTTCTTGAATAACTGCATAGGATTGTGATTTAAGGGCTTGTAATTATTAACATCATTAAGCAGGGACATTGCTACAGTATACCTTTGTAGTGCTATTTGTTAAGTACTACAGTGTTGCCCCCTTTATCAGCTGTCTTACTTATTTCACTATAGAAACATAGAAGGTGTCAGCAGATAAGGGCCTCAAGGCCCACCTAGTCTGCCTTATATTCTCCTTTATCCTAATAAGAACATAAGAAAGTTGCCAGCAGAAGGAGACCACTTGGCCTATCTAATCTGCTCATGTTGTTGATGAGACCTGGCTATTCACCAGTGCCTCATGCCCCCCCTTCCCCTCTGCCCTCCCCCTCTCTCCTGTCACCGCCTCTGTGCCCTTGTTTTACTCTGTGCCTGTCCCATGCCTTTTTAAAAGCTCTGACTGTTTTAGTCTCAACCACCTCCTCTGGCAACTCATTCCAGGCCATCACCACCCTTTCTGTGAAGAAATGTTTCCTTGCGTCTCTCCTGTAACACCCCACCACCAGCTTGAGACTATGCCCCCTTGTAGTGGTGTTCTCTCTTTTGTTGACGAGACCTTCACACTCAACTTTATTTACACCCTTCAAGTATTTGAAGGTCTCAATCATGGTCCCCATCAGCCTTCTTTCCTTCAGGGAGTACATTCCCAGTGCTTCCAATCTTTCCTTGTATGACCTATCCTGCTGTCCCCTGATCATCTTAGTTGCCCTCCTCTGCACCCCCTCTAGTAGTTTGATGTCTTTTTTTAGGTGTGGGTTCCAAATCTGCACTCCGTACTCCAAGTGCGGCCTCTCCAGTGACCTATACAAAGGCATGATTGCCTCGCTGTTCCTGCTGCTAATCCCCCTTGCTCTACATCCCAGCATCCTGTTTGGTTTTGCCACTGTCTTTTTGCATTGAGATGCTTGTTTCAGGTCGCTTGTTATCATAACCCCCAGGTCCTTTTCTTCCTCCGTCCCAGCTGTCTGCACTTTTCCCAAGTAGTACTCTGCCTGAGGGTTCTTTTCCCCAATGTGCATCATTTTACACCTTTTGGCATTGAACCCCAGTTGCCAAGTCCCAGACCATTTCTCCAGTCTGACTAAGTCTTGCCTCAGCTCTTGTATCTCTTCCTGTGTATCCACCCTTCCACAGAGCTTGGTGTCATCCGTGAACAAGCACATTTTGCCCTGGATACGCTCCCTTATGTCTCTTATGAAGACATTAAATAGTACCGGACCCAATACTGACCCCTGTGGAACCCTGCTGGTGACCTCCTCTGCTCTCGAGGATTCCCCTCCTACTACGACCCTCTGTATTCTCCCTTACAACCAATTTTCAACCCATCTTGTT
The DNA here is from genome assembly GCA_016271365.2 of Neoceratodus forsteri. Classification (NCBI taxonomy): domain Eukaryota; kingdom Metazoa; phylum Chordata; order Ceratodontiformes; family Ceratodontidae; genus Neoceratodus; species Neoceratodus forsteri. Next base: position 1,452,522,830 of record CM057453.1, on the reverse strand, counting down.
ACTCTCTCCCCTACCTCTATTCCCCTCAGTTTTGCGATTAGTGTCCTGTGTGGCACCGAATTGAAGGATTTGCTGAAGTCTAAATATATGACATCCACTGCCTGCCCCTTGTCTACTGTCTTCGTGATACAGTCAAAGAACTCCACTAAGTTTGTTTAGTGCAATCTGCCCACCACAAATCCGTGCTGTTTATTGTCCTGTAGGCCATTGCCCTCCATATACCTCACCAGCCCCTCCTTTATTATTGACTCCATAAGCTTACACACTATTGAGGTCAGGCTGACTGGACTAGAGTTACCCAGATCCTCCCTTGGTCCACTTTTGTAGAGTGGCACCACGTGCGCAGTTCTCCAGTCCACTGGCACCATCCCCAAGTCCAGGGAGCTGTTGAACAGGGCTGCTAGCGGGTCTGCCAGTTCATCAGCTAGCTCCCTGAGCACTCTGGGGTGTATCTCATCTAGCCCTGGAGACTTATTCACCTTCAGTGCCATCAGCCCTTCCCCTCTCTCGATCCTTGTGGTCCCAACTGGGTCACCCCCAGCTCCTTCCTCTACTTTTCCTACTTCTGGCATTGGTCCCTCTGTCTCTCTTGTGAAGACGTAGCAGAAGTATTGGTTTAATACTTCTGTCTTGGACCTGTCCACTGTGACCCAATCATCCCCATTCTTGAGTCTGACTATGCCATCCTTTTTGTCCCTCTTTTCTCTTATGCAGTTGAAAAATGCTTTTTCACCCTTCTTTATTCCTTGACTATCTGTAGCTCTTTCTGTGCTTTGGCATTCTGTACCTCCTTACTTGCTAGCTTTGCCAGTCTCCAGAATTAATCTATGTCCTCCTGCCTAGCTGTTCTTTTGCTTTTTTTGTATGCTGCCCTCTTTTGCCTTATTATTCTTTTAACCTCCCTGTTGAACCAACGTGGTTTTCTGGCCCCTCTTTTCTTGACCCGCGTTCTCATGCAACTGCTTATTGCCTTATGAATGGCCTTCTTGATGGCTTCCCATAGTCTCTCCACCCCCCCATTCCCTTCTCTTTGCTCCGCATGTCTTCCCTAATCATTTCCCTCATTTTGTTAAAGTTAGCCTTTTTGAAATCCAGAGTACTAGTCTTTGATGGGATTTCCACCCTGCCCATGTCTATACTGAATCACACTGTGCTGTGGTCACTTCCACCCAGGGGCTCCCTGACTTCAACCCACTGATGTGCTCCCCGTTAGTGAGCATCAGGTCCAGGAGCGACTCTCCTCTGGTGGGACCCATCACTAGCTGTATCAAGAAGCCATCCTGAATTGCATTTAGTATTGCCTGGTTTCTTGCACAGATGTGGCAGGAGTGCCCCAGTCTATTTTGGGCAGGTTGAAGTCCTCTGTCACTGCCACCTCCCCGCTCCCTGCTGCATTCCTCAATCGTGTACACAGTTCTTCATCCATCCTTTCACCTTGATTAGGTGGTCTATATATGACCCTCAACCTGATTTTTCTTCTCCTATTGCTCTGGAGTTGCAATCACAGTGTCTCAATGCTCCCCCCCTTCCTGTTCCTCCTCCCTTGTGCGCATTATACCTTTCTTGATATACGCTGCCATCCCCCCTTCCCCTGTTGTCCTGGCCTTTCTAAACAGCTTATATCCTGGGATCGATAGATCCCATTCATGATGTGCAGTGGCCCAGATCCCTCTAATAGCTGCTATATCCACCTCACCCTCCTCCAGGAGGGCTTGCATCTCTGCCATTTTGTTCCCAGTACTACGCGCATTCAGTAAGATGACCGTCCACTTCATCACCCCTGTACCCCTGTCTTTTGTGTTAATTTTAATGCTCTTCACTTCCCCCTCATCCTCCTCCTCCTCTTTCTTTCTCTGACCACCTCCCGCATTTCTACATCGACAGGGGGAGGGTTGTCTGGCCTCCCCGGCTTCTCCCCCTCCCCCCTTAGCATTGTAAACCCAGCTCCTTTGCCATGTAGATTCCCAATGTGTCTTTTAAAATGTTCTTACCTTCCCAGCTTAGGTGAAATCTGGCACGGCTGTATAGTCTTTTGTCTGACCATATATCTTTCCCTTTCTCTATAAAACCATACCCCTCTTCCGTACACCAGTCCTCCAGCCATACGTTGAATTTGTCTATTCTCCTTTTTCAAGCAGTGCTTGCTTGCCCTAGGGATGGGGATGATTTGTAAGAATGCCATCGAGTTCACGGACTCCCTGCATGTTCTTGCTGTGTTCCTAAATCTCTCCTGCACCACCTCCACCTCCTCCCCTGCTAGGTCATTGGTAGCAATGTGCAGCACCAGGTCTGGCTTACATCCCTGCTTACTCAGCAGCTGCTTTAGCCATAGTAGTGTATTCGCTGCCACCAATCCCGTCACGCTGGTTACCACTGTTCTGTTCTGGGGGTCCTCCCCTCTTCCCCATATTATACCCCGGATGATAGAATCTCCCATGATTATTATTTTGCTACTCCCGGTGTGTCTCTCCTCTGCCCCTTTTTCCTCTTCTATAAAGCCGTTACTTCTTCCCTCCAATACTTCTTTGCCTTTTGCCCTGCTTTTTATACCTGTTTCAGTGCCTCCCCCCCTTCATCATCCATGTCTCCATGTGGATGCTCACCATCCTTGTTCCCAGCCTCCCCTGGGCCCTTGGACTCCTCCCTTTCACCTAGGTTGCCTGTGTCCACTCACTCCCCCCCATATCCTAGTGCTCCACTTCCCATCGTCTCCCCCTCTACCCCTCGGTTGAATCTGGGAATTATTATGCCCTCCACCCTTGCCCCTCCTCCCTCATCACCCCTTGCTGATGGCACTTCAGTCTCTCCTCTTTTCTTTGTCCCTTGGCCCCATCCTTTTAGCCCCCTGTATTTTTTTTTTTATATTCTTTCTATTTTTTCCTCCACACACACACTGTGGAGCGGTCCCAGCGATCGCCTTGCCACCAGCATCTGCACCCCTGGACCAGGTCTGGCATGTGAATCACGCCCTATTCCCATGGGCTGGCCACACCTGGAGGCTGCACCTCTCATGTCCAAGGGCGCAGGGCGTGGCCACCAGCTTCCATGATCATACCGCAATTTTCCACCATCATTTCTCCCTGAGAGAGCCGGGCGTGCAATAGCATCGACGCACTGCTGTGCGGATGCCTGCTGCACTCTCCCTTCTTGCTGAGCACGCAACTGTAGTACACCTGGCTTCTGCCAGGTGCCACTGCATTGTGATGCTATTTGCCCTCCCACCTCAGAGGAAGGAGAGCAGTCGTGGGATGCTCAGTCCTTCCTCTCCCCCTCCAGCCTGACGGCCCAGGTCAGTCCGAACCGGGTCAATGGAGTGGCGCGGTGTAGTGTCCAGCCCTCAACCCTCAGCGCCACCAGGCCAGCTTAGCCCCCTGTATTTGTTTGTAATTGGCACATTAAAGATTATGCTTTACTGTGTTCTCCCTGGGGGGCCTTAGGATGCATGTCTCCTGCCCCCTCTTCACTGATTTTGATACTGTTCACCACCCTTTCTTCCTAGTCCTTCCATTGTGAGATGAATTACTAATAGGACTTCCCTCTGCTGCTTGCCAGGTTCCCTTCTTCCCCTCCTGGCACCTTATGCAGCTGTTTGGTTCTGCCCTCTCCTCTCCTCCATTTATTCTCTGAATTCCTTGCCCACCTGTCTCCAACAAGCTCATGGACTTATCAATAAGCCATCTGATCTCACTTTTCAAAGTGTCAAATCTCCTGCACACTAGGCAGCCCCCTAATTCTACAGTGTCTCTATGAACTCTGCCGCTCCACAATTGTTGCACTCCACTATCCTCCCCCTGTTCCTCTGCTTGTGTATCTATTTACCTCCCCATGTGCTATCTCTATCCATGCTGTAGTTACCTAATTAGTGCACCATTTAGACTGTACCAGCTCTACCGACCGGCCAGCACCTATACCCCTATTACTTTTACCAATGTGATCTCCCCTAAAGCAGAATCCACAAATCAATCAAATTTAAATGCAGCGTTTTCTTAGAGCTCTTACAGCAACATAACGTCCCCGAAGCCCCCAATAGTAACTTGATCAGAATAACACTTCTGTAGCCCTGCCTATAAACCACTTCCACATTTAACGCAGTACATTTCTAAAGTTCCTAAAAGTATCTCAGAATTTCCTTAAGCCCCTAAAGGTGTTATAAGCAGCAAGGGATAAACACCATCATAATCTTAAATTACTCCCTTCCCCTCGGGAAAGTCAATTAAACCTCCACCTCAGAAAAATCCCCTCCACTGTAATAGACCCCCTCTACTGACAATTAATCAAATTAACATTAGTCCTCTTTACCCCCATACATACATACAGAAAAACCGTCCACTCTAATAATCTCCATTAATAGAAAAATAGTCCAGTTAAACTATCAGTCAATAGTGAGCTAGCCTTAGAAGAACCTCTTGTGATGCTGTCCTTTAAAATGCCTCCCTGAAACACTACCTTTGTTTAGGATCCACTGCCACTCCTTCTTAGGTGCATGCTCCCTTCATGCCGTGAATCCAACCCATGAGAGCCAAGCTAGCTGCAGCCCGTGGTCACTCCCCCAGCGGCCAGTCCCCCGTCTCCTCTTGATAGGCGCCACTCCCGATAGGTGTAGCCCAGTGTGCTCTTTCGTTAAGGTGGTGGTGCGGAGAGGATGAGTGGGAGAAAAACTAAGGACACAGCTCCTCTCTGAGTGAGGTAGCAGCTGGGCTGTCGGGTTTTTATGCCCAGCCACTCAGTCCAAATCCCCCGCCTTGCTTTCTGATTGGTCCAACACTTGGAACCGCCTCCTCCCAGTCCTCTGATATGGCCGATGATCCCCTCTGGAGTGGCCATCGATCCCCTCTACCTTCGCCGATGGGACCTCTGTGGCAGGAACGCCGCCTCCTGCTCCTGCCACCAATGCGGCCACCTCTGACAAACTAAGGACACAGCACCCCTCTGACTGAGGTAGCGGCTGGGCTGTCAGCTTTTTGTGCCCAGACGCTTAGTCCAAATCCCCTACCTTGCTTGCTGATTGGCCCAGCACTAGGACCCGCCTCCTCCTCCCAGTCCTCCTGTATGACTAATGATCCCCTCTGGAGTGGCCGACGATCCCCTCTGCCATTGCCAATGCAACCTCTGCAGACAGAACACCACCTCGTGGTTCCCACCACTAACGCGGCCACCTCCGAAAAACTAAGGACACAGCTCCCCTCTGAGTGAGGTAGCGGCTGTGCTGTTGTCTTTTTATGCTCAGCCGCTCAGTCCAAAACCCCTGCCTTACTTGCCGATTGGCACAACACTAGGAGTGGCCTCCTCCCAGTCCTCCGATATGGCCAATGATCCCCTCTGGAGTGGCCAACGATCTCCTCTGATATTGCCAATATGACCTCTGCGACCGGAATGCTGCCTCCTGGTTCCCGCCACTGATGTGGCCACCTCCGAAAAACTAAGGGCACAGCTCCCCTCTGAGTGAGGTAGCAGCTGGGCTGTCAGCTTTTTATGCCCAGCCGCTCAGTCCAAATCCCCTGCCTTGCTTGCTGATTGGCCTAACACTAGGAGTCGCCTCCTCCCAGTCCTCCAGTATGGCTGATGATCCCCTCTGGAGTGGCATGTGACATTGTAGACCCTACTCTGCTTCTGGTTCCTCTCCCCTCTCCCCTTTTACTTCCAAGATCCATCTGTACCTATCCCATGCTTTCTTTAATCCTGTAACTGTTTCAAACCCCACTACCTCTACTGGTAGGCTGTTCCACTCGTCTACCACTCTTTTGGTGAAGAAGTGCTTCCTCACTTTTCCTCTGAACTGCCCCCCTTCTAATTTCACATTGTGAATATTGTTGGCTAATTCCTGTAACACATCTTTTCCTTTTTTGGATAAGTTATAACGTTTGGGGCTAGAACTTTCTTGTAATAGTGACTGTACTTAAGACAAAACCACCTTCTCATATGATATAATAGATGCATTATAAGTAGTTGGGCATAAGACAGTTTCCCTTTAAATAAGGCATTACATTGTGCTTTAATGTTTTGCCTTACTATTTCAGTTCTAGGCAAAGTGTAATTATCAATTCCATCATCATAACTACTGTGACTGTCCTCTAATTCTCCTAATGTGTAATTGTCCTGTAGTAAGTCCTCCAATGCTTCTAAATCAGTGTCTCTCAATGTGGTTGCATATGGAGTCAGTCAGTTCACTGGCTGAATTGTTAGCTACCCCTAATAATGTATCATCATTTAAAGCTGTAATGAAGTGGCCTCAATCTTTGACAGCTGTAACTCCAGTTTCCTCTGCATACCCCATATTGGATCCTCTTGAATCTGATTTACTTGCAAAAAAAGTTTCAGTATAATTTTTCTGAAAAACTTTTGCAGATCCACAAAACACTTGAAATTGATTGATTTTGGGTGTTGGAACAAAATGTAACCCTTTGTGAAGAACAGATAATTGGAGTGGAGTGAGCCTGGCATCGGATTGAGTCATTGTTTGTAATTGGTGTTCCTGTGTTTTCTCAACATTCTTTCTGTGGACACGCTTGCCACCTCTCCTCCCCTCCTTATTTTTCTTTTTATTGTTTTTTTTTCTTCTAAAAAAAACTTCTTCACTGTTTTCTGCTGTAGCAGAGAAATCTTTGGATTCTGCCTCGTGTTTTGATCAATTAGTCTTTGCCTTGCTCCAACTACTGGACCGTTCTTTAGCAAAGCATACTCTGGACCTGCCTCTGCTTCTGGACCTATTTGTTTTATTTTTGTTCCAACTTAACATGTTCCCTTTATCATAATCTTCTTCATCTGTTTCCCCAAAATAATCCTATTTTCATATTTATTATACTTTTTTGTAAGGCTTGGTCCAGTTCTTTATATTCAGCACAGCTTTTAAACAATAGTACAGTTTCCTTAGCAATCTTCAATTGCTATGACAAACGTTTGTGTTTTTTAATATCAGATTTAATGACTAACTCTGCAGATTTCCTTGAGCATTCATTAGCTGCTAGTATCTACTCATCCTTAAATTCAAAATCATCTAAACCGCTGGAAGGCACAACTGTAACCCTGAACCCTCTTGGAGCTTGTTCTTTCTCACGATACTATTCTAAAGTAATGCTATCATATGTAATATCAACTTCTTTGAATAATAGTCTCTCTAATTTCAAGAAAGCAAACTCGAAGTCACCTGTTTGTTTTTGAGAGTTCGGTTCCACACCTCACAGGCGTTCCCCTGGCCTTCTGCCATTTACTAATTAAGCTTTCACTCCTTTTCCAGCTAGAATGGCCCATACCATCCAATGTAATGACTCTATCCATTTAAATTGTATTTGTGGCAATTGTATAGCCTGAGATACAGGGCACTCCATGGTGAAGCAATTCGTGTAATCCAGGACAAGCTCACAGCCATGACACCAGCTATGGCACCGTGGTTCAGCAGACAAACAAACAGGCAGGTAAAGTCACAAGTTCAGGTGAGCAGAGTCTGAGAGCACTAAGGTACAGAGTTGGTGCAGGGGCCAAGGGTGACCAGCCCAGAACAGCAAGAAAAAAACAAAAGAAAGCACCACACTTACAAGCTACTAATAAAATCCCAGACAAACTTGCTCAGTATAAATCCAATTTTTAATGGGGTCCTGGATGCAACAACACCAGTGTCAGGTAGCTTACATCTGCAACAAGCCCCGGTGCTTTGAATCAGCGGACTCTTCATCAGGGGGCGAGGCAAAGGAAAACATGTCAGACTTAAATACATACATTAATTAATAATTCATGAGCAACAATCACACACACATATATAAGTGCTAATATGCACACGTGGCAAAAAAAAAATTCACAAAATGTATGAGAACATATCACAGTCATGGCAGTAATCACAGTCGGAGGCAGTAGTAGATAGTTACTGGCAAATGCTTATTTGATTAGCTTCTGTTCGCCAATTAAAATTAAATGCACCTCAGTGGAAGAAGACAGACACAAATGATTACAAGTCAATGATGCTTGAATTAGGTAGCTAATGATGAGTCCTCACTAAGGCAGTGCTGAACACCCCCAAAAAAGTATGTCTTTCTAAGTACTGCTCAAGTTATATGGTGACGAGGAGTGAAAGCTCAATAAAATGAAATAATGCAGGGGAGGATGCTAAAATAACAATCTGGGAAGGTGGCAACTTAAATAACACCGGAGCCACGATGTAAAAACAATAGACTATCGGTACAATGAGTCAGGAATCACTGTTCACTGTCAAAGTAAAAACCTCTTGTGACAGGTACCATTAAAATGCATTTATTTGCATGCAAAACAATAAAATAGTAGTACAGCAGCACCCTCTCACCCAAATGCCAGCGTTTCACGTAATTTGTACGCTTTATCAAGGCATTGACTCGCTTCTACCTTGGGTTAGTCAGCTCAAACATGTATCCCAACAAAAGAAAAGGACACACTTGTCTCTGGTAGAGGGCTTCTCAAAATCAAAGGTACATTAGGCACAAATGTATTGTAGTTCAAAAGTATGGATTACTGCACATGAATCAGAGTGCACAGTGTAGCGTGCCATAGGTACGAAAGTTACAGCAGTGCAAATACTGAAACAAATGAAGAGCGTTCCCATTAACACTGCCTTAAAGCTCCAATGCTTCACTCCAAGGAGCTTTCTCAGGGGGTCTGAATCCTACACTGGAGCTATCTGGGGTGCGGTGCATCCTGGAGGTGATGCACCTGGTTCCTGAGGAGGAAGGGTGCAGGCTTCCCAGTATTCACACACCTCCTAGCAATTGAAACATAGAAACATAGAATTTGACAGCAGATAAGGATCACTTGGCCCACCTAGTCTGCCCATTTCCCTACCTAATGGATAAGCTGCAGATCCTAGTTAACCAACAGCCTACTTCCTCCTACCCCCACTAGAATTGCCTGCTGTCTGTCCCATGCATTATTGAATTCCTCCACTGTTTTTGACTCCATGGCCTCCTCAGGAAGGCTGTTCCATGCATTCACAACCCTCTTTGTGAAAAAATACTTCCTCACATTACCTCTGAGCTGTCCCCCCCTCTAGGTTCAAATTGTGCCCCATTGTTCTTGCACATCTCCTTTTCTGAAAGATGTTACCCTCTTGGACTTTGTTGATTCCCTTGAGATACTTGAAAGTTTCTATCATGTCCCCCCTCTCCCTCCTTTCCTCGAGGGGATATATATATATATTAAAGGGAAACGTCCACGTACAGCTGGGCCCCACCTCCATGTGAAGTGGGGCCCAATTAGCAGATGCAGTAGGATGAATTAAAACTAACTTACTCGCCGATTATTTATTTTAAATCATATCTGGTTGATCCTGCGCCATCCCTGCCCCAGCATTTTAGGATGAAGAACCCTCCACGGTACGCCCACAAGCACCCGCGGCTGTCCCCATGTTGATGTTTCAAGCGGGGAACAGCTGGGGTGATCTGTATACTAAATACATGGCTCCTTTTTAAAAATAGCTCCAGTTTGGAGCCAGGGCATCCCTGTGCATTTCCAATACCATGTACTGGCTGACAAGTGCCCTACCAGTCGGCACTTGGTCTAGGTGTAGCCCGAAAACACAGATTCTAAAACTGAGCTATTTGAAGATTTGGCAATATAGTAATCGGTACTGCCAAATCTTCAAATAGCTCTGGTTTAGAATCAGTGTGTTTTTGAGCAACACCGAGAAATACCGACTGGTAGAGTACTTGTCAGCCAGTATGTGATATTGAAATGCACTAGGATGCCTACTCTCAAACAAACTACTTAAAAAACGAGCTGATTAGTATACAAATCACCCCACCTGCTCCGTCGCTTGAAACGTCATCACAGGGACAGCCAGGGGTGCTTGTGGGCACCCCAGGGAAGGCTCTTCATCCTAAAATGCCAGGGCTGGAAGGGCGCAGGATCAGCCAGATATGATTTAAAATAAATAATCGGTGAGTAAGTTAGTTTTAATTTATCCTACTGCATCTGCTAATCGGGCCCCACTTTACATGGAGGTAGGGCCCGACTGTACGTGGACGTTTCCCTTTAAGCTCATTTAGTCTCTCTTTGTATGTCTTCTGGTGCAGACCCTGCACCATTTTGGTTGCCCTCCCCTGAACAGCCTCCAACCTGTCTATGTCTTTGCAGAGATGGGATCTCCAGAACTGCACGCAGTACTCCACATACCTCTCAACCTTTTGTCCCCTAAATGTGGAACATTGCCTCTCAAAATGTGGAACAAATTAGCAACATGTGGAACACTTAATCAAATCTTTATCTAGGAAGCTCAGAACACTGTTAAAATGTTTGCATTTATGTTCAGAAAGTCTGTTATTACTTGAATAATATAATTTTTGCATAATTTACTATAGATCTTTGCTTTAAAATGTTAATACTGAATGTGGAACAAGTCCTCACAATGTGGAAGAGGGAGCTTTTGTGAAGTAAAATGAGGAACATTCCTCACAATGTGGTACAGTTGAGAGGTATGGTACTCCAGATGGGGTCTCACCAACTGTCTGTACAGAGGGATAACAACGTTCTGTTTTCTACTGGTGATGCCTCTCCCTATGCATCCTAGTATCCCCCCCAGCTCTCCTTACTGCCTTCTCACATGGCTTGCCCACCTTTAGGTCATCTGATATAACTACCCCCAGTTCCATTTCCATTTTTGTTGTTGTCAGTATCTCACCCCCCATTGTGTACTCTTCCCCTGGGTTTTTGTTTCCCAGGTGCATTACTTTGCACTTCTTTGCATTGAATCTAAGTTGCCGTACATTTGACTATTCCACCAACCTTGCCAAGTTCCTTCTCATCCTTTCAACTCCACCTTGTGTATCAACCCTGTTGCAGATCTTTGTGTCGTCTGCAAAGAGACATACTTTTCCTTCCAGCCCCTCTGCAATGTCACTCATAAAGACATTAAAAAGGACTGGACCCAGTACTGAACCCTGTGGTACCCCACTAGTAACCCCGCTTTCTTCACTGTGGACTCTGTTTACTATTACCCTTGGTGTCCTGCTGTCTAGCCAATGTTTTACCCAGGTTGCCACCCTGGGACCCACTCCCAGGCTGGCTAATTTGTTTATTAATCTTTTGCAACGGACTGTGTCAAATGCCTTGCTATAGTCTAGGTAAGCAATGTTCATAGCCCCTCCCTGGTCTACTACTTTGGTCACCCAGTCAAAGAAATCGATTAGATTCATCTGACATGACCTTCCCGCTGTGAATCCATGCTGCCTTGGGTCCTGTGCCCCACTGGCCTCTAGGTACTCAACAATTCTTTCCTTCAGAAGTGATTCCATCATTTCCCTACCACTGTGGTCAAACTGACAGGTCTGTAGTTTCCTGCCTTTGTCTTGCTCCTTCTTTTGTGAAGAGGAATCACATCTGCCCTCCTCCAGTCCTCAGGTACCATGTCATCCTCCCATGATTTGTTAGAAATGGTAGTCAATGGTGTTACTAGTTCTCCCCTTAGTTCTTTTAGAATTCTGGGGTGAATCCCATCAGACCCCATTGCTTTGTCCACCTTCTGTTTTTTGAGTTCTTTCAGAACCCTTTCTTCTGTGAAAGGACTGATATAGACCCCCCTATCCAGAGTACTTCTATTGACTAGATTAGCACCTCCCTCCTCTTCCTTTGTGAATACTTAGCAGAAGTATTCATTTAGTATCCCTGCTTTTTCACTGTCCCTCTCTGCCCACCCACCCTCCTCTTTATTCAGCCTCAGTATCCCTCCCTTTGTCTTTCTTCGCTCCTTAATGTACCTGTAAAAGGTTTTATCCCCCTTCTTAACTGAGCTGGCTATCTTTTCCTTGGTTTGGACCTTTGCTATTCTGACTGCCTTCCCCACTTCCTTCTGCTTTAACTGGTACAGTTCTCTGTCCTGCTCCTTCTGTGTTTCCTTATACTTCCTGAATGCTGTCTTTTTCTCCCTAACCTCCTCCACCACCTCTTTTGAGAACCATAGTGTTTTTTTCTTTCATTTTGATTTGTTTATTTGCTTCACACAAAGGCTTGTTGCCTCTGTGATGGCAGTTTTGATGTTTTCCCATTGTTGCTCCACCCCTCCTTCTTCCCTGTTTGCTAGTGCTTTTCTGAGGCACTCTCCCATTTTGACAAAATCAGCCCTCCTGAAGTCCAATACCTTCACTTTTGTATGGCTTGACTCTCCAGCTGAGTTTATTGTGAACCACACTGTTTGGTGGTCACTTGTTCCCAGATGGCTACCCACTTCTAGATCTGAGATCCTCTCTTCATCCCCATTTGAGAGCACCAGGTCTAAGACTGCTCCCTCCCGAGTGGGTTCCAACACTAGCTGTCAGAGGCATTCCCCCTGTAGGGCATCGAGAATGGCCCTGCTCTTGGATGTGGCTGAAGCAAAGGTGCTCCAGTTAACATCTGGCATATTCAGGTCCCCCATTAGCGAACTCTCTCCTTTATCTGCCATCCTAAGGATGCCTTCTGTCAATTCCTTGTCCATTTCCTCCCCTTGAGATAGGGGTCTGTATACAATCTCTGTGTGGATTGTGGTGCCATTTCCAGTCTCCAGGGTGACCCACAGTGCCTCCTCTCCTCCCTGCTTACCCCTTAGTTCCATTGCTTTGATCCCTTCCCCTACATAGAGAGCTACTCCTCCTCCTCTTCTACTCTCCCTGTCCCTCCTGTAGATTGCGTACCCTGGTATGTTTACATCCTAGTTATGATTCTTTGTGTACCATGTTTCTGAGACTATTGCGATATCCAGGCATCCCTCTTCCATCAAGGCCACCAGTCCAGGGAGCTTATTACCTAGACTACAGACACTGGTACTCATTACCCTCCATTTTTTGATGGCCTTACCCCTTTTTGCCCCATCCCTGTCCTTAATGCCTTTGTCTTTTTCTCCATTTACCCCGCCCTTCTCCCTATCGACTTCTCTGTCTTGGTGTTTACCTCACTAACTACCCTGATTTTTTTTTTGGGGTGGGGCTAGGATTTCCCTTCTCCTTTTCAGTGCCTTCCCCCTTGGCTAGTTTAAATGCTTGCCAATGAAGCATTTAAACCTATCACCTAGGATCCTGGTTCCCCTTCTGGGCAGATGCAGACCATTGCACCAATATAGGCCTGCATCCCTCCAGGTGGACCCCCAGTCCCAAATGAAGCCAAATCCTTGAGCTCTGCACCAGTTTTTCAACCACTGATTGAATCCCATGGTGTGGCACCCACTTCACTGCTGCCAGGCAGACAGGCAGCACCTCCAAGAAGGTTACCGTGCGTGCTACTTTCTAAGGCCCCTCCTCAACTCCACAAACTCCTCCTGCACTGCTCTGATCCCTTTCCCAGCCAGGTCATTTGTCCCTAGGTGGACAATGACATCCAGCTCCCTTCCCTGTGCAGCTGCTTCTGCGATCCTGAGGATTCGCTCCCTGTCCCTCCAAGCCATGGCGCCAGGCAGGCACCTTACCTCCCTCTCCCCTCCCTCCTCCAGTTCAACCCTACTAACAATGGAGTCCCCCACCACGAGTTGTTTCCTTCCCCTGTGGGGTCCCATGCCACCCTCCTGTGGGTCTCCTTTGTGGAGGTTCCCAGCATCCTCCTTGGTCTCCACTGTGGGTGCCTCCATAGAGGTACCACACTCTGCCAGAGTGGCATAGGAATTGTGGAGAGGTACAACTGGAGGGATGCGCCTCTGTTCAACCACCCTCACCCTCCCTTAGCCCACTGTGGTCCAACTGCTCCTCTTTCTTGTCAAACTCTGAGGCAGCGGCGGTGGCACTGGTGGTTCCTGGGTTGATTACAGAGCAGCACCGGTGTTGACTGTGATGGAAGCTGTTGGCCCGCCTTCCTGCTGGGAGGAAAGGTACAGCCCTGGCAAGAACTAAACATCAGTGTGGAGGACAGGGGAAACACTGGAGAGATAAAGAATTAGTAAAAAAGACAGGAGTGAGCAGCTGGCTGAGCTGTAGGTGGTATATGGTTTCAGGGTGCTCTGCAGCAGTCATTCAATAACACTTCATCATCCCATTGTACTGTCTTCACTGATGTTAGGCTAGTCAGTATTCACTCTCAGATAAACAGGTCTCAATTCATGAACATAACTCCTGTGTTAACACCTCCTTATTGTCTACTTAATAACCTGATTCAGCAGTCTCCCACTAGCACACTGCTGAAACAGGTTACTCGGGGCAAAGTAAAGCAGAATTTGTGAATATACAGTAGGTCATTAAGACTTAGCAGCTGTTCCAGCCATCAGCATTATATTTATGTCATTAGGGCATGCTGATTAATTGTTGAAAACAAGCATGCTTTCTGTTTTTTTAGAGAAGGTGGGCTGCATGCATCCATTTCATGGAGACAGAGCAGCCTAGCAGTTAGAGAAATGTACTGTCAACTGGGAAACCCAGGTTTGAATCCTACGAGACTCTTCTTCCTGTGGGACCTGGAGCAAATTGCAGAACCTCCCTGTGCTTCAGTTCACTCAATGGCAGAGGGGTTAGACGGAGGGCTCCCCCCTGCAAATGAGACATAATTTGCATTTCATCTGGCATATACTGGATAAATAACTTGTGACATCACTCTTCATACTGGTTTTCCTTCCAACAGTCTCCTTGAAAAGTTTTAAATGTGCCACACAGCATCTAGCGTGATCAGACAAAGTACATAGCCATCTCAGAGTATGCACCCCAAATACCAAGCAGCAGACAATAACATTTGTTTTCAAAAGATCCCAACTTCAGTTATTCAGCTTTTTATCCATTTCCTTACTGGCCACCTCACGTTTTCCCAATGCTTTGATGTTTTAATATACAACTTTTTCAAGGGATGTGGCCCTGCAAATGTAAATAGATCATATTCAGTTATGTGTTTTCATATTTCATAAAGCTTCATTCACAATACCTTTAACAGTTTTAGCTTTCAGAATTACTCCTTAGTACATTAAAAACTCTGTTTCAGAAATTGTTTTTTTGTCTCTCTCCTTGGGCTGGTCTCAGGGCTGAGGACTGCTGGGATGTGCTTCCTGTGTCAGCAGGTAGGTAGGAAGGAAAAAGTTGAAATAGCCAGACATCCTCTTCTCCCTTGTGGATGTCCCCAGTTTACTTCCTGCCTCCAGTGTAGCAGGATCGGTTAAAACAGTGCTCTGTCACTTGGTAACAGAGCTGAAGACCGGGGAAAAGTCCCGTTCATTTGAGCAGTTCGTTTTATTGTTGTTTTGACGTCCTCTTGCAGTGAACGGGAAGAACAACTTCCATTCAGCCTTCCTGCACTGCTAGTGGTTTTGTGCCAAACCACTGGGGCTCCTAGGCTCAGCTACGCTGCTGTACAGCCTGGCGCCTCCCCCCTCCACACCACAGCACCTGACCATGGACCGCAAGAGCAGCAGCTCCAGGGTGGCAGTGGCCCACAGAAACACTGGAACAACAGGAGCACCGGCAGTGAGACCTCCAAGAATCACCAGGAATACAAGAGGAGATTGGGAGCCCCAAGGATCACAGTGGGTACAGAAGGGTAGTTCTCTATCGGTGGTGCACTGCATAAGGGGCATTCGTGGTGTGGGAGGAACTGGAGGAAACGCGATTCCCAGGGGACTGGGGACGGGTAATAAAGGATCACTCTGCTGGCCACCCACAGGTTCCAGCTCAGGTAGGAACATGGGAAATCACCTCTGTCGGCCATTTTAATCAGCTCCCGCCTTTCTCCAACAGCACTAGTGGCCTTTCTTGCTTAGCTCTGTAGAGGGCACAACTACTTGGGGCACACTTCTTCCAGCAGCAGTCTAGGGCTGGAGCTTATTCCCCTGAGAGCCAGACTAATTTCTTAGAGTAGGGGAGCTCCCCTTCCTTTTCCCTGGGGAGCCCCCCCCACCCAGAAAAGCATCAGGGTTCTCTGTCCTGCTGGTGAGAGTAGATAGTGCTTCAGTCTACTGTGAAGGGGCATTTGCTGCAGTAGGATGCCCGGAAACACTGCTTTGTCTGGCATCAGCCCCTCAATTTAGTGTGGCAAACATGTCTTCAGATGAACCTTCGGACAAGACTGCTGACAAGACCAGGGACAAGTCCTCCAGGGGCAGAAAATGCAGCAAGTGCAAAACCCCTCTCTTGGCCACATTTGCAGGCTCTCTTTGTTTGAAGTGTGAGGTTACGACTCCTCAGGACTCTGCCACCACAGAAGGGACAGCCACCTCAACGTCACACGCTCAGGTGGGCTTTCCACAACTAAGGCTGCAACTGGTCCCTGACCTAATTGAAAAATTAAACAGGGCATTTGCCTTGAATCCAACAGTTTTTGATTTACAGCCTCCAGCATCACCAATGGCCCAGGCACACAAGAAAGCCTCATGAAAACACATCCTGTCTCCCTCATCTGACGATGAGGAACCGCTGATCCACTGCCATGGCAAGAACATGAAGTGATCTCTTTCCCCTGGGACTAGGGTCTCCACCGAAGTCTGTCACACCCAACACAAATGAAAGAAGCACCAGGCCAGATCTTCCTCATTAGTCACCAGCTCTTCCTCACCCGAGGAGGGAGAGATCCAGAGCAGCTGTTCAGTTGAGGACGCGGGGTCCACCAGACACTTTCATCTAGACGACCTGGATTTTTTTATTAAGAACGTCATGGAGGAGATACATCTACTCACTTTGCCTACCACTGCCAAGCCCACCAAGCCAGCCTTCAAGATCTCATCCTCATTTAGGCCTTCTACAGCCTTCTTCTTGCAATTGAGGACCTTCCCAAAGAAGAATGTCAGGTACCAGAAAAAACATATCCAGTACTGAGAAGGGTCAACAAGCTTCTAAAATTTGACAAGAAACAATCAGAAAAGTGGCTGAACCTGCCCAGAATAGATCCTCTGATATCAAATCTGATGAAAAAGACAATCATTCCTGCAGATGGAGGGGCCACCCTCCGAAACTCAGTAGACTGCAAGGTGGCTTGTTCCTGAAAGAAAGCTTTCCAGGCATTAGTGGCTTCCCTGAAAGCAGTGACAGCTAACTTGTTTTCAGCTAGGGCAGCTTTATTGTGGGCCATGGAGTTCATTTTTCAGCTGGCTGAGGATTCAGAGCAGAACAAAGCAATGCTTCAGCAACTCCAGCTGGTTGGGCTCACCTCGGTTTACTCAGACATCTCAGAAGATGCTGTTTGATGCGCAGCCAGAACTATGTTCTACCAGACTTCTTCCAGACGCAACCTTTGGTTATGAGCCTGGCAGGCAGACTTCTCCTCAAAGGCTCATTTGGTGACTGCCCCACACAAAGGCAACCTTCTCTTTGGTTCTGCTCTTAAAGAGGTCATGAAGGAATCCGGATAAATGGCCGAGGTTCGCATGCCTCAATCTCAATCCAAGAAAAAGTCATGGTCTGTCAGGTCCTGATGGCCTTTTCATGGCCAGTCCTACAACAAAGAACAGAACAGAGGTTTTTCGGGAAAAAGTCATGGTTTTCCTTTCGTAACCAACGCAACAACAGGGGTGGAGGAGGCAACAACTGTGTGTAACCCCTAGATGGCGCTATCCCAGGGGCTACTACCCCTGCCTGATTTGCCACTAACAGGTTGAGGGGCCTGGATCCAATGGCGGGTGCCTCCACCCAGAGGTCAGGGTTTGCAATAGTTAAACTTACTTGGTCACAGCCCTCTGGGACACTGCAACCCCCCTTTCTTCCCACTAGTGGCCCACACAATATATCAGAATTACCTTCACAGTATACACTTACCCCCAGGACTAGTTCCGGCACTGGGACCTCCTGTGAAATAAGATACAGTGCAACAATCACAGTACAGTACCTTAACATAGACAAATACCTCAGGAAGTATAACGTTGCTGAAACAAGCAGCTCTGATTTATTTAGGGGGATATAACAAGGACAGGGGGAAATCAGGTTAATTAGCTTATCACTTTACTATCTACCCTATGGCTCCTATTGCAGGCCTATCCCTACCAGTTACTGTCCCTAGGTACCCCAAGCCCTAGTGGCTAGTCAAACCGTGGCAGCTGGTAGGGGCCCTTTCACACAGAGAAAAGAAAAATTAGTTTAAACAGTCAGCAGTACAGTGATTCCATTTGGATTTAATGTGGCAATTCAACAGGGAGCGACCCTGAATTGGTACTACGACCTCCAAACAAGATAGGGTCCTTCAGCGTCAGCAGGGCTACTCTTGAGCTCCACGAGACTCTTCACACATTTATATGGTAAAAAGAAGATACTGTACAGGCAGGCTGCTTCTCTATCTCGATCGCAATTACTGCACAATACCGGGAGAACACACAGCAGATTCAGTTCCTGACAGACCGAGTGCAATTCAACAGTTTCTCCAGTCTTCTACAGGGTGAGCCTGGTTTCTACTCTTCAGAGATCCTTTGATTCTTTTCACAGGGCAGTTCAGTCCTAACAAGCAGTTACACAAGCTGCAGACCGGAACTCTGGGCCTTACACACGTTTTTGACTGAAACTGTGCACTGAAGGAGCACAGGGTTTCTTTTCCTTCACTGCCAGATCTAAACTGAAACTCCAACAGACAAAACCGGGCACTTCCTTTGAGTTCCTCCCAGTTCTTGGCTGGATTGGCTGTCACTCACAATAGACTGCTGCTGTTGGTCCAAAAGGCACCGAAGTCTAAACTACATCTCCCAGAGTCACTGCCCATACAATCCTCTTGTGGCTGGCTCAGATTATGAGTCCAAGTTCTGATTCGTCCAAGGCACCATTTTAGAGCTAGCTTACCCCACACTGATTGGTCCAGTTCAGCAGTTCAAAACCAGAATGGGGAACTAGGCAGACACAGTTCTGACTGCAAAGAAAGCAGGTTAGACAAACTGTCATTTCATTATTACTCTAAATTATTTCTGGCAAAACAGTTACATCTTTCAGATAGGTTCCCTTTGTACTCCTAGTGACTGCAAAAATGGAGTGAATTGGCAGCAGTTGAGTGGTACTCAAACAGAGAAACACACAGTCCCCCATACAAACTAATTATGTCTGCAAGCAGACAGCTCTTAAAGAGATAGTACCAGAGGTTCTAAAAACACTCACTGATAAATGGCTTAAACGCCAAACACCATTCAGGCTTGGAGCATTCAAGCAAGCTCCTGGAAGTCTTTTGGGAACCCCCATTTGCAGGGGGGTTACATGTGACAACAGAGACTCAACAGAGAAATCACAATGAAGCCATCCAGACCCATCCCTGCATAGGAGGCAGACTATCACATTTTTTCGGGGAATGGGTCCGTACTACAACAGACAAATGGTTTCTGGACGTTGTCTGCAAGGGCTATCTCATCGAGTTCGATGCCAAGCACCTGGCGCCCCATGTCACCCCCCCCCCTCTTTCGTGAAGTCCTTCCAGATGACAAGTGGTACTACAGACCATTTCGATCTTGCTTCAGAAAGGGGCCATAAAACAGGTGCCAGTTCCAGAGCTCAACAGGGGAGTTTACTCCCTCTTCTTTGTTGTTCCAAAATGCACAGGGGGTTTCTGGCCAGTCTTAGACCTCAGATTTCTGAATCACTTTGTCCACAGCAGATCATTCAGAATGGAAACCCTGTCATCCATCATCAGAGAAATCCATTTGGGAGACTTCCTGGCTTCTATCGACTTACAGGACCCCTACTTGCATATCCCTGTCCTGGAGTCTCACACACAATATCTCAGATTCAAGATTCAGGACAGTCACTTCCAATTCAGAACTCTACCATTCGGGCTTTTCTCTGCCCCAAGAACATTTTCCAAGATCCTAGTGGCAGTCATTGCTCACCTTCACGGTCAGGGGATCCCATCTCTTCCCTGTCTGGAAGATTTCTTGATTCGAGCTCCTCACTTCAGTTTGGCAGTGCAGGCAGTGGCAGAGGTGGTCCACTGCCTCTCTGCACTTGGGTTTGTCATCAACAGGCAAAAGAGCTTCCTGTTCCCAGCACAGAATCTGAATCACTTGGGAGCAGACTTCAAGACTTGCAGGAGCAAGGTTTTCCCAACCTATCAGAAATTCAGGGATCTACAAGTAACAATTCAGAAGTTTCATTAGGTGTCCCATCTTCCAGCACAGGTATTCATGCAGCTCATCAGGACGATGGTCACCCTGGTTAGAAACATAGAATTTGACGGCAGATAAGGACCGCTTGGCCCACCCAGTCTGCCCATTTCCCTCCCAGATGGATAAGCTGCAGATCCTAGTTAACCAGCAGCCTACTTTTTCCTACCCCCACCCCCTAGAATTGCCTTATGACTGTCCCATGCATGCTTGAATTCCACCACTGTTTGTGACTCCACAACCTCCTCTGGAAGAGCCGTTCCATACATCCACCACCCTCTCTGTGAAAAAATACTTCCTTAAATTACCTCTGAGCCGCCCTCCTTCTATCTTCAAATTGTGCCCCCTGTTCTTGCACACCTCTTTTTGTAGAAGATGCTACCCTCTTGGACTTTGTCGATTCCTTGAGGTACCTGAAAGTTTCTATCATGTCCCCTCTCCTCCTTTCCTCGAGGCTATACATATTAAGCTCCTTAAGTCTCTCTTCATATGTCTTCTGGTGCAGACCCTGCACCATTTTAGTACCTTCCTCTGGACAGCTTCCATCCTGTCTATGTCTTTGCGGAGATTGGGTCTTCAGAACTGCCACGCAGTACTCCAGATGGGGTCTCACTAGCTGTCTGTACAGAGGATAATAACTTCCTGTTTTCTACTGGTGGCGCCTCTCCCTATGCATCCCAGTATCCCTCAGCCCTCCTTGCTGCCCTCTCACATTGCTTGCCCACCTTTGGGTCATCTGATGTAGCTACCCCAGGTCCCTTTCCATTTTGTTGTTGTTGTATCTCACCCCATTGTGTACTCTTCCCTGGGTTTTGTTTCCCAGGTGCATTACCTTCACTTCTTAGCATTGAATCTAAGCTGCCATACATTTGACCATTCCTCTAACCTTGCCAAGTCCCTTCTCATCCTTTCCACTCCACCTTGTGCATTCAAGGGTGGGTGGAAAAATGAGAAAGACTTGGCAAGGTTAGAGGAATGGTCAAATGTATGGCAGCTTAGATTCAATGCTAAGAAGTGTAAGGTAATGCACCTGGGAAACAAAACCCAGGGGAAGAGTACACAATGGGGGTGAGATACTAACAACAACAAAATGGAAAGGGACCTGGGGGTAGTCATATCAGATGACCTAAAGGTGGGCAAGCAATGTGAGAGAGCAGCAAGAAGGGCTGGGGGGGTACTGGTATGCATAGGGAGAGGCGTCACCAGTAGAAAACAGGAAGTTATTATCCCTCTGTACAGACAGCTAGTGAGACCCCATCTGGAGTACTGCGTGCAGTTCTGGAAATTGTTGATTGTTCCATGGGCCTTAAGTGACACAAGTCCAACTCAAGCTGCCCTACTCAAACAGTAGTCCCCGCACAGACACAACCCAAACAGCAGAGTAACTATTCCATCCCACATGAAGGTCAATCTTCGTTGGTGGATGGTGAAGTTGAACATCATGAGGGGTCACAACCTGAACCACCCACATCAGATCAGAATTGTCTCAGATGCCAATTTCAGAGGGTGGGGTGCCCATCTGGATCTTCTTTCCACCTAGGAAAAGTGGTCCCTGTTGGAATCGTGACTCAGCATCAGTGTGCTGGAAATGCAAGCAGTTTGACTAGCTCCTCAAGATTCAAACCCCAAGTGTCCCAGCAAAATGTTCTGATCCTGACAGACAACTGGACCATGATGGCGTACATCAACCGACAAGGGGGCACATGAAGCACTCGCATGCTAAGAGCTATTGTTCCACTGGGCCAGATGTCATCTGTCCAGTCTGTTGGTGGCTTAATTACAGGGCAGGACACATTACGGTGGACTGACTCAGCCACCAGGACATTCTGCCAGGAGAATGGGAACTGGAGAGCAGCACATTTCAGCTTCTGACACTCTGCTGGGGATCCCCCTCAGGTAGATCTCTACACATCCAGGTGAAACGCCAAGGTTCAACAGTTCTCCTTCACCAGGGATGAGAGGGCAGTTGCTCAAGATACCTTGTCCCTCCACTGTGGTCATTATGATCTGCTATACACTTTTCCTTCCATTCCGCTTCTACCCAGAGTATTCCACAAGGCAGCCCAAGACGAGGCAGAAATTGATCATAGTTTGTCCCCGCTGGACACATCGGCCATGGTTTCCACATTTGGTCCATTTGGCTAATTTTTCAAATTTGCCCGGACCTTCTTCGTCAAGGCCCCATAACCCATCTGAATCTCCGCAATCTATCTCTGTCGGCCTGGAGATTGAACGGGAGGCTCTCAAGAAACCTGGCTACTCCACAGCAGTAATTAAGATGATGAGCCACTCCAGATGGCAGTCTTCCTCCAGAGTATACTACAGGATTTGGTGCAAGATCTTGTTCTGGCTTCACTCCAAACAATTGGCCGATTGCCAAGTATCCCTTCCAGTCCTCTTCCAATTCCTCCAAGACGGTTTCGATATGGGCCTGCAACACTCCACCCTGCGAGTCCTGCTGTCTGCCTTAGGGGCCCTGCTTCTAGTGGATACCGGGGAGTCTCTGGGATCTCATCCCCACGTCAAACGTTTCCTGAGAGCGCCTACCCTAAAGTGTCCACCCGTGAAATCGGTTGTTCCTCCATGGCGCCACAACCTAGTCCTCAAGGCACTCACCAGGCCACCCTTCAAACCTCTGGGGGAGGCTTCCCTACTTCACCTTTCAATGAAAGTGGCCTTCCTCATTGCCATCACCTCAGCAAGACAGATCAGCAAACTGGGTGCACTGTCTGTCCAGGAACCGTATATGGTTTTTCACCAGGACTCAGTAGTGCTCTGCATTGACCCAGGTTTCTTACCCAAGATAACGTCTTTTTTCCACTGCAATCAGGAGATAACAATCCCCTCTTTCTGCCCCCCAGCAATGACAAGGAAAGAGACTGGCATACCTTGGATCCGAAACGGGCCTTACAATTGTACCTTTCATGTACTGAGGGTCTGCAAAAGGCATCAAACCTTTTCGTGCTCACAACAGGGCCAAACATAGGACACAAGGCTTCTAAGGACTCTATTGCCAGATGGATCCGCTCCACTGTCTGCATAGCATATGAGCAAGCTAGGGTCCCCTACCGGGGCCAATTGGAGACCACTCTACTAGAGCTATGGCCACATCCTGGGCTAATTTCAGATATCCTTCCCCAGCAGACATTTGCAGAGTGGCAACCAAGTAATCTCTGCATACTTTCATTAAATTTTATGAGCTGGTTGTGGCTGCCTCTGTGGCAGCCTCCTTTGGCCGTAGAATTCTACAGGCCATGGTGGACTTTTAAACTTCTTTTTCTATATTCTTCCCATCCTGGGTTGCTGAGGTCTTACTGCTTTTGTATATCCCAGCAGTCCTCAGCTCTGCGACCAGCCCAAGGAGAGAGAAATCTAAATTTAAGTACCTGTAAATTTTCTTTCTCCAACTGCTGGTTGCAGGGCTGATCCCCCTCCCTGAATGTATAAAGTTGGCCAGTTGGCTGAGGTCAATGCTAACATTTTGTTCTGAGTTTGTATTTTATATAGGAGGTTGATCTGATGGATCCTGTGTATTCTATGGGGAGCTTTGGAACTAACTGGGGAGACCCATGAGGGAGAAGAGGATGTCTGGCAGTTTCAACTTTTTCCTTTCTGCATACCTGCTGACACAGGAAGCACATCCCAGCAGTCCTCAGCTCTGCGGCCAGCAGTCGGAGAAAGACATAGACAGAGTGGAGGCTGTTCAGAGGAGGGCAAACAAAGTGGTGCAGGGTCTGCACCAGAAGACATACGAGGAGCGACTAAAGCAGCTTAATATATATATACCCTTGAGGAAAGGAGGGAGAGGGGGGACATGATAGAAACTTTCAAGTATCTCAAGGGAATTAACAAAGTACAATAGGTTAGCATCTTTTAGAAGAAGAGATGTGCAAGAACAAGGGGGCACAATTTGAAGATAGAGGAGGGACGGCTCAGAGGTAATGTTAGAAAGTATTTTTTCATGGAGAAGGTTGTGGATACATGGAACAGCCTTCCTGAGGAGGTTGTGGAGTCAGGAACAGTGGGAGAATTCAATAACGCATGGGACAGACATAAGGCAATTCTAGTGAGGTGGGGTAGGAGGATGTAAGCTGTTGGTTAACTAGAATCTGCAGCTTATCCATCAGGTAGGGAAATGAGCAGACTAGGCGGGCCAAGCAGCCCTTATCTGCCATCAAATTCTATGTTTCTTTTTCTATGTAGGTACTTAAATTTAGATTTACCTTATAGGAACCTTCATGAAGCTTCCGGGGAGCACTTTCAGTACAGCAGTTCTTGGGGATTCACTTCCTCAATGCCATCCTCAGCTGGAGCACGCTGAGGTGGCATCTCTCGCCCCTCCTCTTATGCCAGGTATGGGGGATGTATCATCATGTCCTGATGGCTCCGCGGACGCATGCATTCAGGACGGTGGTGCTGGATGGATACGCATGCTAATGTCATGTGTGTCAGTACCACATGAATGCGCACAGTGCTACTATGCTGTGGTTTACTAGTGTGCCCTGATAGCAAACCAGACAACCTCTCTTTGATTGTGGAAGCCAACCACACATTTTAAACTCTGGAGGTTTTCAAGAGCTCTCATTCTCTTCAGATTCCAACTAATCAGCTAATAAAGTTAGACACTCAAGCTAGATGGTCCTTAAGCAGGAAGTTAGGCTGGCCCAGTGGCACAGAGGGCTGAGGCACTGGATGCCTCACCTCCTGCCAAACCAGCTACCCTGGTATGGGAACAGAGCAGTGTTGCTTATTTTTTTTTCTGTTTTCTCTTTATACTCCCCCTGCTCCCTGAACCCTGCATCATCAGGAGTCGCCTATAGCATCTTCCCCCTTTCTCCCCCTTACCTGGAGCCTGTGGGTGGTCCCCCATGGAGCCTTGGTTCTAGCCCCCCCCCAGGCAGGGAGAAGTTGGGCCTGTACACCCAGAGTTCCTTGTTTTGTCAGGCAACACCAACCAGGACAGGCAGGGAGAGTTGTGGAGGTCTGTGCCAGGTGCTCTGGCTTCCCAGTGCCCAGGTAGCTGTTTTTCCATTGTTCTGGTGGTGAGCATAATGTGCACCCAGAAGTCAAGGTGCAATCGCTGATGTCTGTCACGCCTCTACCCCTCTTGGTGCTTGCTGTGCCTCCGGCCTCTGCCAGAGGCCAGCCAGGCACTGAGCCTCATCCTCCCTCCATCCCCGGAGAAGGCAAGCAGTCCTTGGATGCTCAAGCCTCCCCCCCCCCACCAGCTGGCTCTCTGTCTCCCTGGGCACGTTCTTGAACCCAGGTTGACAGCACTGCAAGCAGTAGTGCTACTGCTGCACTGGTGGGCCTGCCTAGCAGGGTTGCTTATGTGCTGGCTGGGGGAGGAAGGATTGAGCATCCCCAGGACAGCTGTCTTCCCTTGGGGGGGGGGTGACTGTGTCTCGCTGCTCGTCTGCTGCCTGAAAGAATCTGGTCAGTAGAGCAGTGGGACCACATAGGGTGAGGGACCCCACATGCAGGATGCAGGGGGAGTCTCTGTGGAGGTGGAGTATGCATAGTGCATCCATTGCATGTGCTGTAGTACCAGGGCAGAAAATGGTTGAAAAAAACCCGACTGCAGGATGAAGCGAGTAGGCCCCATACCAGTGACTGGGTACCTCCAAAAAGGGTCCTATGGCAGAGGACAAATGGAGGAAGGTAATTCCCCAAGGAGCACGATGATGGGGCCAGGGGAACCAGTCAGATGGGGCAGTTGGGGTAGATTGGGTGGCAAAATCTCTAAATAAAAAAACAAACGAGCAGGAAACAAGTAACAGCAAACTAGTGTTTAAGTTTAATTATACAATGGCAAGAAAAAATACTAGCCTCTGATTAGTCAAACTGGGACTGGACCCGTGATGTTATCCCAGTACAACATCACGGGTCTAGTCCCAGCACACAAATGACCACAAAACTATTAAAGAAATCCCTCCCTCCCCCAGCAAGCCACCGCAAATCCGACACTGCCCTGCACATCTAGAACCATTATGCAAACATTACTGGACAGTGAGGCCATCACAACATCACCCCCTGCAGTAATTTCCTCTGCATAAAACAAATCGTACTGATATTTTTTGAAAGTCCTGCTTAGCTGCCAGCCTTTTCTGTCTTCACACTGTCACACATGCTATAATCAACTGCTTCTCTACGTGTACTTCAAATCTCCCTTTCTCAGACTCGGTCTCCTGTCACAATAAAATTAACAGTGCTCCGCCCATCCTTTTCGTAGTCTCACACCGAGAGAAAACAAATTTATAAGAAAAAAAATCTGATGATCCAAGTGGCATATTGGCATACATCTTCCGGCAACGTCAGTGAATGGCGCAGACTGTAACAGGTGGTCACGCGCTTCAGTAAAGTCGCTCACTTTGGTTACTCGCTATGCATTTCTTCCGATCACAGCGACTGAAACTTCGAAGGGAAAACACTACAAAAACAAAATTCTACCAGGTATACTACTTGGTGTCATTCCGTGTGTGTGGGGGTTGGGGGGACAAACAGTTGCTCCTGGACACAACGGACAGAGCCACAAAACACACAAAAAAGCACCAGTCATCAGCTCCACCCACTGGCTGAAACAGTGAAAAAGAACTTTTTTCTTATTATGTGTATCTACTCCAGTAAAACAATTAACTAAAATAAGTTATTTTATGGATTTTTTTAACTTTTTCTTTTTTTCTTTACAAACGAGCCATTGTATAATAGCAATAATGCACTCCAGGGTGTGTGTGGTGCTGGGATAACGTCACTTCTGGGGTGATTAGTACTCACTGCCCTGTGTATCGTGCCTAATCACCCCAGGCGTGACGTTATCCCAGCACAACACACACCCTGTCGTGCATTATTGCTTAAATAAAGAGATTCTGGACCTTTGAAAAACTTATTACTCTTAGTCTAAATATTCCAGTAGTTTAAACTATTTTAAATTTACTATTTTTTTTTAAACGTGCCATGGGAAGGTTTACTGATCTCAGCGGAAGGTCAACCTAGGTTCTAGTTCATATAGCAAAAGTGGGGTATAGAAGGTGATCCAAAATGAAACCTAAAAACACATATTAAATTATACCTTGCCCTGAGCATCACACAAAAGGTTTTCACTATTCAGCAAGTACTGGTTTACAATAAAGCTGTGATTTTAAGTAACTTTTCTCATCCTCTGAGCACTAAAGGCTACATTTACAGTTTAGCAAACACTTGAGATATCATAAAGTGGGTTAGTCTGTAAGGAAAGAGAGTCTTCACTAATTTTGCATTGATGACCTGGGGTGATTTGTGTGCTTTTTATGGCTGGGTGTAGTTTGGTTAAATAAAAAGCTTTAAAAACAAAACATTTACTCCTGATAGCTAGACCTGACACACACATAGAAAACTAAAAGATTGAATTACAAAGAGTTATTTGGTTGAGGCCAGAACATCAGGCTCCTAACAGCAAATTGGTGCTTCAGCAGCTTTCATTCACTGAATAAATTATCCTGAATGCATCCCTGTCACATGGAACAGGAGGCATTGCAGGAGAAAGAAGAGCAACAAAAATCCAAATATGGAGATCCCCAAGGGCCATAAAAGTGGTAGGGCCAGGCACATTTAGGAAGAAACTCTTAATAGCAAGCAAAGGGAAGGATTAAACACACAAATCCAAACACGCAGCACAACATAAGTTTTTGCAAATTTTAACTGTAATACTCCTTTAAGGGTAGTGCTTTTCTTTGCAACTGCCAGTGGTGGGTTCTAAAGACATGAGCACCTTTTCAGATATCTGTAAGATTTTCCATTTTTTTTTCAACATTTTTTATGTTCCCAAACATTGGCAAAAAATTAGTTGGAAATAAAAATTATTTCTGAAACAATTTCCTTTCTTCTCTCCTGAGTCTCAAAGAGTGTTTGTACCTTTCTTCTGCTTTCTGCCCAGCATTTGAAATTACCCTTTGTGGGTAACTCTATTTAAATCTTTCATTCATTAGGGGCTTTTCTGTTTCATAATCTCTCCTCTTGATCTGTTCCTCTTTGCCCTTAGGAACTGTTCAAGGGGAATGTTCTCAACTCTCCTTTCCTTACGTGAACTATTAAATCTCAGAATCGTATTCCTCTCAGTAGGATTATGAAACATTTGCTCTGAAAAAGTCAATTCTCGATAATGTTTCAAAATCTAAAAATAGAAGCCTGCTCCTACTGTAACCTAGCGTAAGTTTCAAGTTTGGTTTATTTCAATTCAAATATCTGTGAAATTTCAAAAAACTCTTCCTCCTCTTTTTTTCCAGATGAAAACGAAATTGTCAATATAACATTTGTACAAAGAGATACCAAAAAATGGGTTTATATGGTGTGGAGGGCTGAGGCACTGGGCACCTTACCTTCATCCATGCTGGCGACCTGGGTTTGGGAGTGGACTGGGATCAATTTGTTGCCGGCTGGGGGAGGGAGGATTGAACGCATGAAAGACAGCTCTCCTCCCTTGTGGAGAGGGGACACTGAGTCCCTTCCACTTGACTGACACCCAGCAGAGGTTGGGAGGCAGCACAGTGGAAGCAGCAGACATGGGCTGGAGGCATGATGACACAACCCACATATGCTTCAAGACACACGTGTGCAGTTGCGCCATACGCAGTTCCCAATTGGGCAAACATGGAGGAAGCCACACTGGCTCACTCAGCATCCCCTGCAGGCCCCACACAATCCTACGTGGCAGGCCACCCACCCAACCTGGCTCTGTGTAAGTGGTGGTTAACCTCTAAGCCCACAAGACAGGTCGGTGGTGCGGCTGGGGGGTGCTACTGGGACCAGGGACAACTAGGAGATAAAAAGGGATAATAAAAGAAAAATGGGTTTACCTAGCCATTCATAATGAAGGTGGGATGGGGCCATTGTTGACCCTGTCATCGTTCAACTCTGCTGCTGGAAATATAGATTTTCAAAACTAAAATATTTCCTCTTGAGTACTGTACTAGTTTTGCCTGGGCAATCCGAAATTTAGGTTGGAAGGTTCTAAATGTCATTTTTTAAGTTCAGTAATGATTCTAGTACCTCCTGCCTTATTGAATAGGGGATGGAGGTATACAAGTCAGCTATATCCATTGATATCAGCCATAGGGCTGTGGTATCTAAGGACAGGTGGTTTACGGAATCCAGTAGGGTTAACACATCACTTGAATCCTGCACAAAAGACAGAAGCACAGCATTGTGAATGTGAAAGTCAGCTAGACAACAGAACAGTTCCAGTCCAGCTCAGATACAATTAGTCTCCGTGGGGATACCCCGTGAATTTTCAGTAAACAGTAGAATACTGAAGTGACTGTGAAACTTTTTATATGTGCCTCAGCCACCCAGTCCTCCAATTTAATTCTTCGACCTTGCTGTAGTCACTACTACAGATGTTTCTGTTTGTAACTCAGAAAGGGGATTCCCTTTAAGTTTCTTGTAGTTCATGTCATTATTTAACTGCCTCATACACCCTTCTTGGTAGTATTCATAGTTAAGAACTACCACACCACCTTCTCTGTCTGCATTTTTTTATTATTATTCGTTATCCTATAAACACCCTTATGGCTAACCAGTCTCTACTAGTTAGATGTTTTCATTTTTCAGATTTCTTAACCTCCTGTTCTGCTTCTTTTAATTATGATAGGAAATGGTTTTGTACACCTCTAAGTGCCCTGCTGTTGTAATTTAGGTGTCTAGCCAATATTGTGATATGATTTGACCTTTTTTATTCAATTAAAACTCTGATTTGTTTGCCTTTGTAACTACTCTGAATTCCTTTCTCCTCAGCAGTTGTTGCTCTCTCTTTTTATACTACCTGAACATTATGTGACATCAGTAATGACATTCCAGGCCACTCAGAAGAATCTTATAGAATGGTGAAA
This sequence comes from Neoceratodus forsteri, assembly GCA_016271365.2. Taxonomy (NCBI): domain Eukaryota; kingdom Metazoa; phylum Chordata; order Ceratodontiformes; family Ceratodontidae; genus Neoceratodus; species Neoceratodus forsteri. Next base: position 1,452,493,016 of record CM057453.1, on the reverse strand, counting down.
CAATATCGTGGAATGTCTTAGAAATATGAACAGAAAGAGCAGTAGCTGGTGAGCAGAGTGCAACTCTATGTAGATCTGAGGGTGCCCCAAAGCTAGATTTTTTTTAAATGGTCAGAGCATATCAGAATACATACCCAGCATGGAAGGGAAATGGGAGGACAGTTAATTATGTAAACATTATTTCCCATCACATCTAACCCACAAGCAGAAACGCTTTGTATATTAAGCGTTATATGGCCTGGAGGCATGAGATTTGCTTTCACGTGTAGCTTGTTTCGCAGCTCCATAGTTCCTGCAATTCCTCTATGTTCAGAATCAGCAAAGAAATATTTCAGCCTTAACTTATGAAAGAACCTCTGTAGATTAAGCTTGATTTGAAACTCACAAGGGTATTTGGTGGGGGCAAAAGATAACTCCTTGGATAATACAGAAATCTTTTCCTGTGTTCAAACACTTACCAAGCAGTTTGTTTGTTTTCCTTTGTTTCCTTCATCCAACTAGTCCTTTTCTTTTTCTTCTTCTTTTTTTGCTTGGGTGCAACTAGCTCTCCTGGGATAGTTTCTGATCATGTCCTCTGAAGTACACTGATGGTGCTGTCCCTGCTGATTCGGTTCCTGCTGATGTGCCTTCCCTACTCCCCCCCCCCCACTTTCTCCCGCATGTTGTTGTCCTTTACCTTCTCTCTAAAAAAGGTTTCCTCTGATCCTGAGCTTTTTCCCCATTAGTTTCATCTGAGCTGGTGAGGCTGTCTGAACCTGAAAATGCCTGTTGAGAACAACCTCTGTTACCTTTAAAGAGCTGGTGACACAATTTGGGCAGGCATCTTATTCAGACATTGCCTGCCCATTTAGCTAAATAAACTTGTACTGCAAATTTTTGGTCAGAATAAATACTAAAATTTTAACTTACAATGCCCGGCTTGTACCTTCCATGTATGAGCCGAGCGGCTGTCTCAGCATTGTAGCTCCGCCCCAAAAATCAGCTTTTTGATGACATTAGGTATGGGTCGGGGCTATAGGCACTCTGTAGAGTAAGTAATAGGACTGGAATAAGATTGGGGACGGGGGCTGTCTAAATGTATTAACGTTATCTTTGCTTCCGAGTGAGTTGCCTGCCCGAATCGTATCACCAGCTCTTTAATAGTATTCCAATTATAAACCATGACATCACAGTAATTTGTGGTGTTATGTCTGTATTTTTAATTTTTCTTGCTTTTAGCTCTTCTCAGACCTATTTATAGTAGGTCCTTTTTTATTCTGTCTAAAAGGTTATCTAGATCTTATGGTGCCAAAAGGGCATTCAGTTCATCTTCCATGCCTGTGTCTCTCCTGCCAGTCTTTTCCTTTCTTCTGCAGTGGCTTTTATGATGGTCAACAGAAAATCAATAGAACATTTTCCCTGAATAGCATCCCAGCGTTAAATTAGTTTGGGAGAATTAATTCCTATATTTGGACCAATTACTACTCTTAGGCCTCTTGGAATTCTGCAATTTTTCACATATACTACCAAGGTAATTAAGTGCCTCTTATATTTTAGGTATTTTTCTTTAACTCTCTCCTTACTATCGTGCAGCCAATTGCTTTCCCCTTGTTACCCGACCAGCTATACCTAGGTTTTTTCATTTTGTGAACAAGCCCCCAGTGTAGTCTTCCTTGTGTTTGTTTTGAAATACTCCTATTTTCCCTTATTATAAATAATGGCAATCCTTCAACATGGAACATAGAAACAAGCAACTGATGGTGTCCTATGGGAATCTGTATCAAGACCAACACTGCTCGATATATCAGTCTGGAAGTGGGTGCCATTAGCTGGGTTGCCAGGTTTGTTGATGATACTATGATGGGAAGTGCAGTTGCAACACAGAAGGAGATAAAAGAGTTGTAGAAAGAATTGGATATAAGTTAGAGAAGTGGCCAGAAAGATGGCAGATGTACTTCACTGTGGAGAAATACAAAATCATGCCTTTTGGAAAGCAAATTTTAAAGGCAAAATACTGTATTATTTAAATGATTTGGAGCTCAGCAAAAGTCTACAAGAGACAGAAATGCAGGGTAGCTCAGTTTCAGTTTATTTTTTATACTGGAAAGGCATGTGAGCAAAATTGTCCATTTTCACCAGCGTCCAATTAAAGACAAACAAGTAAGGGTTACAGAGTAAACAAGCAGGTGCATTACATCAGAATAAGGATTACATGAAAAGAAGCGCCTTCTTATAGTGGCCAATGCAACAGTAACAGTCACAGGATAAAAAAGGTTAAGGCAAACATAACAATTACTAAGGAGGTGGCATTAGGTAGAATCGAGCATACCTGGGCCATTCAAAACCTGGGGCATTTACAAGTGAATGCTCTGTACCTGTGACTCATTAGGTTGTACTTGAATGATGCAGTTGAGGGGCAGTTGATGAGAGAAGGGGGTAGGTTGTTGAAATGTTTAATGCCCTTGTAAGAGAGGGTGTTTTGACCTTGGGTAGTGCGACAGAAGGGGAGGGAGAAGAAGAGGGAGGAGGACTGTCTGGTGGACTGAGCCGGGGCGGATATGGGAAAGAGGGAGATAATGCTGTTAGGTAGAAGTCCCAGGGTCAGTTTGTGGAAAAAGGTAAGTATTTTGCCGTCAAGCTTGTCCTCCAGAGGGGGCCAGTTGGCTGATTTGTAGAGGTCACAATGGTGGGTAAATCTAGGGAGGCTGGTGACGAACTGAATGAACTTGTTGTAGGTGCTACGAAGCCTATTGAGATATTTTTGGGAGGGGGGTTGGTAGATAAGGGCTCCGTAGTCGAATAATGGAAGCAGGAAACTAGTGGCAAGTAGTGTCTTTATTTCAGGGACTAGGAAGGGTTTGACCCGATATAGCATACCTAGCCTTTGGTGAGCTGTCTTAATGAGCTGATTGACATGACATTCATAGGTCAAGTGGCATTCAAGGTGCAGGCCAAGGTATTTAAATTCAGTGACTCTATCAATGGAGTTACCATCGTTGTCCAGGAGAGAGAAGTCAAAGGCTGCAGATTTTCTGAGACTGGAGAAAGCCATGGATTTGTTTGGGGTTTTTTTGAGTTAAGGACAAGCCCTCTGGATGAGAACCAGGATTGGAGCCTGTGAAAATCTTGCTGGAGTTCATCACGGAGGGAAATTAGGTCCTTGTCTTTGCAGTAGAGTGCTGCATCATCAGCGTAGAGTATAATGTTGGTGTGCCTGCAGATCTTGGGGAGGGAGTTAACCACTAGTGAGAAGAGAAGGGGTCCCAGAATGGCACTCAGAGGAACTCCATATTTGATAGGGGAGAGGTTGGAGTAAACACCTTCGATCACAGTTCTGTGGGATCTGTGATTAAAGTAATTGGAGAACCAGTTAACAATGTCGATGGAGAAGTCGAGACTTGAAAGGGTGTGGAGGAGAACTTTGTGGTCAACAAGATCAAAGGCTTTTGTGAGGTTCACAACACTGAGCCAGTGTAGAGGCCTTCATCATTGGCTTTATCGATGAAGTAGGTGAATTTGATCAGTGCGGTCTCAGTGTTGTGTCTGGCTCTGAATCTATGCTGTGCATCTGTTAGCAAGTTATATTTTTCAAGGTATTCTGTAGTCTGGCCAAGGACTATTTTTCCATAATTTTTGACAGGGGAGCAAGGAGGGAAATGGGCCTGTAGTTGGCAACATCATTTTTGGGGCCAGATTTGTGGAGGGGTTTGATGGTGGTGCATTTCCATTTTAGGGGGTAAGAGCTTGAGCAGAGCGAGTGGATAAGGATGTTGGTAAGGGGAAGGGCGATAGACTCACAGACCAGCTTGAGGATGTGAAAGTCAATGTTGTCAAGTCTGAGGCTGGGCCTTGGATCATTAGTTTTTATGAGTCTTACCACCTCCTGAGGAGTGAGATATCAGAAGTGGAAGCTGGGGTGGGGTTTGGAGTACGGGGGGATGAGGTGGGACTGGGGTCAGCGGGGAGTTAAACTTGTACCTGTCGAGGTTAATGAAGTAAGTATTAAAATGGGTGGCAACTGAGAGAGGGTCAGTGACAGGTTGCCTCCAGTGGAGAGGTAGATTTGATCACTGTAAATTCCTCTCCCGGTAAGGTTGTTAAGAAACCTCTAGGTGTGCTTAGAGTTGCCCCTGGTGCTTATCTGTTTTTCTCTTAGGAAGTTGATTTTAGCATTGCAGACTGCTGATTTGCAGGTATTGCGGAGTGTTTTGTACTGTTGTAGGAGGTGGGGGAGTTTAAGTTTTTTATAGCAGACCAGACCTGGATTTGAATCCCACAGCTTCCTCTTACATACTGTGTGACCCTGAGCAAGTCACTTAACTGCCGTATGTTCCCAGGTCGCACCTGTAAAAAAGCTTTCAGCTTAGTGTGCTACTCCTGGTTAAACAACTTAAAATATATATATATATATATATATATATATATATATTTTGACCAGACCCTGTCTCTTTCTCATTTAGTTGAGGAGGTCGGAGGAGACCCATTCGTGACTGTGTCCTTTTACCCTGAGCTTTTTAAGATGAATAAGGTTATTACAGATGGCAAGGAAGTTCATACTGAATGTTTTGAGGGTGATGTCGATGTCTCTGATAGATTCAGTGAAAGACCAGTTGGTGACTAGTGCGGCATTAGAGAACTCATCAGTGTTGAGTTTATTAAGCTGCCGGGAAAAAATGAACTTGTGTTCTTTCTTAGGTGTTATTGCTGACCAGCTGCAGAAGACAGCACAGTGGTCACTCAGGGAGCTAGGGAGAATCCCTGAGTAAGTAACATGTGAAGGGTTTAAGACAAGGATCCAGTCTAGGACTAATTCATACCCTGTCTTATAGTTAGTGGGGGTGGAGGTTAACTGCTGGAAGCCAAGGCTGACAATGGTTTCTTTTTTGGCTATGTTGGCCTGGGGGGATTGCCAGTTGATGTTGAAATCCCCAAGAATGATCCACTCCCTTCCAGAGGGGAGTATGTATTTAAGATTCAGATAGAAGTCAAGCTCGTGTGGTGGGGTGCTGGGGGGTGTAGGCAACACTGACAGTGATTACTTTGTTGTTGTCAAGGAGGAGATTAACAGCGAGAGAGAGAGATTCAAGGTTGGGTGTCGCTACTTGGGTTTCGAATTCAGAGGCAGAAAGGTGACTTGCAATCCAGAAGAGGCATCTGCCCCTCTTTTACCTTGCCTATCCCTTCTGAAGAGGGCGCACTTTGAGACTGAATTCACTGGGGGGGGGATCTTATGGGTAAGCCGGGTCTCTGTTAAGGTGATAATATCAAATCTGTTGACAGCAAGCCAGGCTTCAAACTGAGATTTCTTTGACAGAAGGCTCTGGATGTTCAGGTGAGCAATTTTGAGCAGGTTAGTGCTTTTGGGGAGGGGCAGGGGTTACCTTGGGTGCCCAACTGGGATCAAGGGTTGGGATGAATAGAGCCCGAGAGGGGGAGGAGGAGGAGGAGCATGGGGAGTCTTCTGTGCCTGTTGTTAGCAAACAGGTGGATTTTGGGGCTCTAAGACTGGAGAAATGGTGTAGAATTACATGAGGGGGAGGCAAAGAGGGGCGCACTCATCGAGAATGCAGAGATAGTGTAGGAAGAGGTCTCATCTGGGGAGGTGCTAGAATAGGGTCTGCAGAGGTTTGGGGTATTCCAGGGGGAATAGTGGAAGGAATGGGGAGCGGTATATGAAAGCGTGGGGAATACTGAGCTGTCCCATGATTAAGTGCAGGTGATTCTGGGGAACGCTGGGTAGGGGGCATGTGGAGTGGTGATAGGAGGTTTCCATATATAGCCACTAGGAAAGCAAGGTAGCAGAAGGAGGAGGGTTGCTAGGCTGTGCAAACTAAATGTCTGCCTCATGGTGCACAGAGAGTGAGTAAATGTATCCACAGGGGTAGGGGTGTGAAATGGAGCAGAGATTTAGTGTTCAGGAAGGACTGTTGCCTTAACTGGCCCAGGAGAGATCTCTGAAATTAATTGCCCAGGTAGGATTGTTGCTTTAACGGGTCCAGGTGAGATCTCAGGGGGGATGATTACTTTGACTGGGGGAGGGGTATTTATTTATTTATTTGCTTTTGGTAACCGGGTAAATGTGCTAGGCAACATAACCTGCCTATTTCAGGTATAAAGGGAATCAAATGGCCTGGGATAGAGGGTGGGGGGTCAGTGGGCACAGCGCCGCTGGTGCCAGAACCCTGAGTAGCAAGGGTGCAGCTGTACCTTGACTGGCATGCTCCAGAGATCCGAGGGGTGGTCCAGCGATCACAGCCCTGAGGATGGTCTGGTTGGTGCACACAGGCTGTGGAAAGAAAAGGACAATGTATGAGTGCAAGACATTCCCAGGGTGGTACCGTCCCAAAAAATAATCAGTAGAGGTCTGCCGACAAGAATACACTATGCCCTTAAGGTCAGCCAAAGGGGGGAGGGGTAACAAAAGGCATAGACTGAGCCCCCGGGGGAATGTATGGGAAACCCTGCGGACCACATTGGGGGGGGGGGGCAGTAAGCTACGGGGCTGATGAGGATAAGCCGCAGGGGAGTGGGTTACAACTGTGCCTCCACAGGCCTCTACCGGGACCGCAGTAGAATGTGATATTCCAACAGGCAGTAAGTACAATAGCACTGTTATACTATTGAACTGGTGACTACCAATCTACCATTAGCAGCAGCTGTATAAATTAACTTGGCAGCTCATGTACTGTGGTGCACTAGTTTATGCAGTCCACTAAGTTAAAACAATTCCAGGTCACAAGATTAAGCTGTATTGCTAGCCAAACATTCTTAGAAACTGCCTTCCTCATTAGTACACTTAGTTATAACATTAGCAGGTAAACAGCATTTGACAGACTTCCAGCTCACTGTTTTATTTTGTTTGTTTGTTTTTTATTTTCTGTTTTTGGTGTGGCCTCCTCTTCCCATCAGGTCCCGTCCACCCGCCACCCCCATGCCCAGGCTTACCCTCCTGGGCAGGGCCACCGAGGGGGCTTCCCACTCCCTTACGGACATTGTGGGCAAGCTCCGGATTGCCCCCCCGGGGTTGGGGCCATGAGAGTGGGACCCCCCCAGCAGGCGGCGGAGGCAGTGGGTGGCAGAGCAGAATGGGCCATCATGCTGGGGGGGTGTCTTTATCTTTGTTGGTTTGCTGCCCTGGGGGCAGGGACATGCAGTGATGTCCAGCATCTGCCCCACCCCCCCGAATGTGCTGGCGCCAGTTGCTGCAGCACCCCCAGCCTCTGCCAGGGGTCCGTCAAGTGCCGGACACTCTTCCCCTCCCTCCCCCGGAGAAGGAGAGCAGTCCTCAGGACACTCCATCCTTCTCCCCCTGGCTGGCCCTCCAACTCCCCAGGTCCATTCCCAAACCCGGGTCACTGGTGTCACAAGTGGGAATCCAACTGCTGTGCCGATGGGCCAGCCTTAGCTTACTGTTCTAGCTGACTTCCGTCATCACAGTCCTTCATGTCTCATACACTTCAGTACAGTTCTCTACATGACACAACTAATAGGGATCTTCCAGCTTCACTGATGACTGTTCAAGAAATCTCATACATCAACGACAGTCAGGCTAGCATAAATGGACTGCACTGGCATTTGCATGGAAGCAGCACATCTGTTCTAACACATAGCAGGTTTTCCTGCACTGTCGCTTCCTGATTAACTGTTGTTCACTGGACTATGGCTCCACTAACAGACTCTCATACTAAGACTACACTTCCCAAACACCCTGCTGTATACATTAGCCTTTACTGCTGTTACTGTTTAAGCCTACAACTTTAGCAGAGGCAGGGAGTGCTTAACATTGCCCTTAGTACAGTCAATGCAGTAGATGGTGCTAGCACACAGGCTGCATTCTGCAGAGATGGATGGAGGGTGCTGGAACCCTGAGTGGTATGGGCGCAGCCGTTCCTTGATTGCCACACTCCGGAAATCTGCGGAGTGGTCGGGCGATCACAGCCCTAAGAATGGCCTGGTCAGAGCACACAGGCTTGATTGCTGAGCTCCGGAGATCCGAGGGGTGGTTGGGTGATCAGAGTGCCGAGAATGGTCTGATTGGAGCACACAGGCTTGATTGCTGAGCTCCGGAGATCCGAGGGGTGGTTGGGTGATAAGAGTGCAGAGAATGGTCTGGTCAGAGTACACAGGCTTGATTGCTGTACTCTGGAGATCTGAGGGGTGGTCGGGCGATCACAGCCCCAAGGATGGTAGCAATCGGTAACACATTCAAATGGGACCAATCATGCTGGGTGGCAACTAGCAAGGCACACAGAATCATAGCATGCATCAGGAGAAATGTCATCAGCAGATCAAAAGCTATGTAATGGCTTTGTATGCTTGATCCATGTTCAGTCCCCATCTCGAGTACATGGTGCAGTTCTGGTCCCCATATCTGATTAAGTACTTGTAGAGCATGAGTTATATGGAATGACTGGAAGAACTGGGATTCTTCTCATTGGAAAAGCTGAGACTTATGGGAGCTATGATCATGATAGATATGATCATGGTATTGAAATACTTGAAAAGGATGACACCATCTTTTGAAATGAGTTATAAATGTCCTTCTTCCTGACTGTCTGAATAAGTTCTGAGACCCATATATTAATTCCCCAGAGATGCACAGGTTGGGGTAAGTTCCAGCAGTGGAATTTGGGCAAATCACATACAGAATTAAGGAGCCCCTTCACTCATCCCTGATTACCATCCCAAACAGGGATGACACCTTTACTCACTGAAATCCTTCAGCAAGTCCCTAAAATAAAACTCCCTTACATTTTAACAATAAATATGTTTATCCTTCCATCCTTATACACATAAACAAAATAGAACAATGAAATACAGTTCACAGTTTTAATTCCTGGTGTTTCTTTGGTGACCATGGAAAAAACCCTCCTATCCTGACCAGCATGCCAGGGCAGTTTCTGCTGCTTACCCTGCTACAGGTAAAACGGAGACCTTGGCTCTATATAAGGCCTTCTGTGTGAAACGATAGATTATTGTCAAGTGGGGAGAGACTTCGTTTTACTAGTTACTTTTAACAAAGTATCTGTTTTTAATGAAAAATAAGTTGCATTTATAAGCATAATAAGACACTCCAGGTTTTTGGTTGTCTGGGGTTAATGCACTTCCAGGTGATAAAGTACTTTGCTCATGCACCTTGTGCCTCATTATGCACCAGGGTGTGTTTTGACTCCAGACAACCAACGCCTTGTCATGTCTTATTGCTTACATGTCAAACACAGCTGTTTAGAATCTCCAAGGAAGAGAGAATAAGAGGGCACACAATGTCACAAAAAGGAGAACAATTCAAGGAATTATTAGTAATTAGTTCTCAGAAAGAATGATGAATGTATCCAACAGACTGCCAGAGCAGGTGGTATCAGCTGATACTGTATCTACCTTTAAACTCCATCTTGATAGGTACTTTGGCAGGATATTCCCACTGAGCTGGCCGAGAAAGATCTCAATGAGCCAGTGGTGTTCTTTTTTTCCTAAAATTGTCTGTTCATAGTGAGTGGGGAGGGAGCGTTATTTAAAAAAATTAAAATCAGCATCGAGTTAGGGGACAGTGTCAGGCTGGCCAGTCACAATGTTGCACAGCTCTTGTGCATAGGTGATGCAGCTGCAGCACTGCACTGCATGCCGGAGAGCTGTAACAGTGTAGAAATGCAGCTGTAATGCAAACAGGCCCTTAGATTTCCTTTTGTGGGGCAGTGTGCAACAGTATTTCCCTTTGTGATCAAGTGAAAGGATTGGCATTTTTTGAACTTTGCAGTTTGCACTGTGCACCGTAACACAGAACATTAGTTGTCATGCTGTCTGCATTATGAAAACCTGAACCTGTTAACAAAAAACTGACTGTGGTATTGTTACTTTTTGAATACAGGAACAACTGTAGAAACGCTCTATTTATAGAGTGCTGAAACCAGAAGTGCAGTCAGTCATTTCTGATGCAACTGCACTGGAAATGAGGGGCAGCTGGTTTCAGAATGTTGAAGGCATGGGAGAAGATTTAGCAATAGCAGTGCTTCAGACTTTGTCAGTTACCATGCATAGTATACCACAGGCTGCAAAGTGCTAGCACATCTTGAATAAGGCTAGAAAACAGTATGGTTTAGAAATGGTTGGGAAGGTAGTACCGTGGCCAGTAAGAGTGCCAGCAAACACAGCTACTGTATGCGGTGAGAATGCAGTTGTTTGTCTACCTCTGGTACCTCCTGGTAGTGCAGTGGAACAAGTCTGGGAATCGGAAAATGAAATGGGCAACAACTGTGGAGCCCTTAATTCTCATTGGGGATTTCAACTTGCAGCACAGCACCTGACATTAACTGGGAAGTGAAAAGTGCCCAAGGGAAAGCAGGGAGAGGGGAATTTATTTTATTTATTTGTTTGTACATTTTATTTAGAAGTTTGCATGAAAGTCTTAGAAGCAGATTACATGGAAGGTTACCATATGCAGTATCCCACAATTCTCTTAACAAGGAGGGTCATAGTTGACCCCCTTCCCAGTAGGTACAAGATAGGGAAAAGTACAGTGTTAAAGCAGCAGTACTTTTTAATAAAAATTTCAGTAATTTAGTTGGCAGTTAGGACAAACCAAAACATCAGTATATCTGATTTCCTTTTTACTTTATTTCATCCCTGATTCCAGAGAGAGGAGTTTGAAGTTTTAAAAAGTTCATATTTGCCATCCACCATCATGGCTATACGTAGATCAGTGTGGTGCTGTGTTGTTGGCCATCAGAATAATTTGCTGGCAACACCCTGATATATCTGAATTTATGAATACTATGGGAACTGTTATAGTATGACATCCAGGGAGGAGATTTTTAAAAGATGCTGAGGGCTGCTATCTTTATTGTAGATCAACGAAAATTATAAAACTTGTAAGTGAACACAGTCTTAAAAGTAGCTGAATGAATTTAAAATACCCCAGTGAAGAATCTAAGATTATTCGGAATATATTACAGCTAAAAAAGGTAGGATCACATTTTTTGCCAACTAACTAATACTGCTGCTTTTACCTTTGCATAAAAATAGCAGACATAGCTCAGAGCTGTACTGGGATATATATGATTAGGATAAACATATTCAGACGCCCTGTTACCATAATGGGCTAAACACCACATAATTATCCCTCATAAGTAGATGGTGTTATAACTTTGATAACTAGCATCTCGAGGGACCATGGAATAATATTCCACATGGGATCCGTGCTAGTACACCATTGCAAATCAGGTTAGAGAGTGCCTGACTGCTGAGCCCTTTAAATCTGTGCTTAAGACGCATTTTTTTAACTTGGCATTTCCCGAAGTTTGAATAATTCTGCTGCTCTTCTAATTATTTAATTTTATTCTACTGCTAATTTTCATTCATGTTACTAAGATTGTACAAGTGTTTTGATAATTTTGAACTGCACTTTTTTAGAAATAACTTTTTGATTGACTTGATTATATAAATCATATAAAACTAATTAACTTTCAACCATACATATGAAATGGAACTTAGACAACTTATAATTGTCTAATTAGATTTCATAGATCTCCCCAAGGCATTTGACCTTGTGGGTCATGCCTTACTCCTCACTAAGCTTCAAAACCTTGGACTGTCACCTGACGCACTAGGTGGTTTAACAACTATCTCCAACATAGACAGCAACTCATAAAGTTAGGCATATCCTTCTCAGAACCATTACCATCTGAAATTGGAGTTCCCCAATGTTCTATACTAGGAACACTCCTTTTCTCCTTACATATCGAAAAACTGCAAGACTGTTTGACATACAGCATACCTACAGTATATTATATGCAGATGACCTAGTGCTTATGGCTACTTCCAAAGACACCATTAATATAAATGATATGCTTTCCCATGATGTACAGGCTGTGCAAAAATGGCTACAGGACAATAAGCTACTTCTAAATATGTCAAAGATGCAAGCCATGCTTTTTTGATCCCCCCAAAGCTGAGAAACTGCCATACACTTCTATAGATTGCATGTCTAGATGGTGCCCTGCTGGAACTCACACACTCCTTCAATTACCTTGGAGTCACTTTAGATCCCTCTCTTGACTTTTAGTTGCACATAACTAAGACCTGCAAAGCAGTAAATGCTAGGCTTGGCCTGACCTACAGAATTCGGCAAAATCTCACCCACCATGCATGCCTGTCTGTAGCAAGAGGCATTCTACTCCCCAAGCTCATGTATAACGTCTTGGTATATGCATCCTCAGCATCCAAACTCGCACTTAAAAAGTTGGGTACCACTTATAATAACGTCTGCCGCTTTGTACTTTCTTCCAACAGGTTTGTTCACCACTGTGAACTATATGCAAAGTTAGAATGCCCCCCCCCCCCAACAGTGCCTTGCGTGACCTATTACTAGGGGATACTATTTACAAAGTCTTTAACAATCAACAACCTCAGCAACTCGCAGAATGGCTTACACCATATTCAAACCCATATCCCCTAAGGTTCTCTGACCTTGGACTACGTGCTATACCCAAGATAAGAACCAATCTAGGTACAGTAGCCTTTCAAAACTGCACCTAGGCTATGGAATATTATAAAATGGCAAGAAAAAAATCTAGAAATCTCATTGGCCAAGAGACATCAGCTGACTGTACATTAAATCTCTGTATACACACAGTCATCCTAAACCACATTACACAATGAGCAAATCAGTCCTCCCACAATCAAAACTATCTTCCATCAGTCCCTCTGCAGCCAGAACTGATCTTCCATTACAAACATGGCTGCTGCCTTTACACTGTAAAAATCTTCAGCTGGGCCTTAAAAATAAAACTACCTTAAATAAAAAATAAAACAAATTAATTACATGTTGTTTTCCTGATCATCACAATCTTCTTACACACATAAATTAGAAACATTAAGTATTGTTTATAGTTTTCATTACAACTGTTTCTTTACTAACAGTGAAAAATCCCCCTTCTGTCTTTACCTGCTCATCAGGGAAATCTCTGCTGCTTGCCCTGTCAGTGAAATAATTGAGTCACTGGCTCTAAAACAGGCCTTTGTTGTCTGTGTGTACAGTATGTTAGGAGAGTAACATTCTACTAGTGGAACTGAGAAGAATTTTGAATCCTGGTATTCCATGGTAAACATTCCATGATAAACATTCTGTGTCTTGAATGAGGGGAAAAACAGAAAAAAAATAGGATGAATAAAGTAGGGAATACAGTAATAATTTATAAACGAAGACAGAAGGTGGGAAAACTCAGTTACATAGGTAGAGGCAGACCCAAACAGCTCAAATAATACATTGATGTCCCTCCAACACACTGGTTTAGTATTTTTCAGTGAGTTGCTATTCAATTTTACCACTCCTCTACCCAAGTCTGGGGACTATTTTTCACCATATTTAAATAAAATAACATACTATTATTAAATCTTTAATAATGTGTCCAGAGTTTTGTTTAATTGTTATAGAAATAGTTGTTACCCATTTTATAAGAGCAATAAGACACTTCAGGGTGTGGGTTGTTGATTGGTAAGAGCACTACCCAGCTGCTGTAGTCACTCGGTGCAATCACCTCATGCCTAACAACGCAGCTGGGGGCATGCTCTTATCGATCAACAACCCACACCCTATCGTGTCTTATTGCTTTCATATTCCACATGGGATCTGTGCTAGTACCACAGATGAGGGTTTCAAAAAAGCCTATCGTAAGCACCTCTCAGGAACCACTATGTGCAAATGCTCCCCCAACAGGTAACTGGACAGCTGTGGTATGTAGGCAGTACAAACCTACATATGAACTTAGTAAAAGATATACTGTTGTACTGATGTATTTGTGTCACTGCATATTGATGTACATGTATCAGCTGGTAATTAGGACATCAACTATATGTTTGATATGAATTTCAGCCAACTTACTTTGAATGTTATACTCCTGTACATATTTGTCTCTGTTTATACACTGTAATAAGTTATGTATTACTTTAAAAACTTATGTATTGTATTGTTACTGTTGTACTCTTCTGGGTCGTACCTGAAAACAGGCAGTTTCTGCCTAGTGTACTTACTCGGTTAACATAAACGAAATAAAGATCAGAACTAATCGAGCAACCATTTGCTGTATTAATGACTCCATAATCGTCTATCGTAAGAATACCTTTACCCTGCAAAGACAGAATTAAAACAGTGTAAATTGATATGCAATACTGGTTTAAAGTCCCAGGTATATCTTTTCAAAAATGTGTTAGTCTGCAAGTTGCTACAGAATTTGCAAGTCTGGGGTGGTGCAGGGGAATGGGCTGGCTACTGCCCTGAGCCACATACATACAGTCAGCAATCTGTTCCTCTTTCCCACACTTTCAATATTCATTAACTTGGTTTAAAAAAATATATGCTCATGCAGCGCAATTCCCACTAAACCATTGACCAGTGCAAAAACAGAGGATTTCAAAAACTGCATATTGCAGAGATGCCAGGAATTTGATTGTTTTCACATATATTATCATGTGGGCATTGTACAACATATTGCAACAGTGCAAAAAAAAATAATGTCTGGTAATTATGCTACACGAGCTTGTGGCCAACATTCAAAATCAACAACTGTGCAGAAACATTGCTAACTCTCTCTTAATGCAACCATTCAAACTGGTCAAATAAAGTGCAAGTGCATATAATAAAATTCACAGTGCATAGTGAAACAATGATACCGGAAGCCAGCCTCCGCCCATGAAGGTCCAGCGCTTCAGACTTCACATCTTTCATCAGGGGGGTGCTGTTCTCAGGTATGAATGTTTGCCATGAGCTGTGTAGCATACCTACCAGTCCATTTTGTACAATGCTCACAACCTTGTTGCCAAATTGGCTCTGGGAAATGGCCTCAAAAATCTGGTGCTCATGACCACCTACATCTCCTCAGGGCACCAGGACAAGGGCCTGGGCACCCTCTGCAATTATTTCTCGGAAATCAGCCCCAACTAGGAAAAGGTAGTCCTGGGAGATATTAATGTCAACTGGAACTCTAAAAGTAGTATCATCCACCAAGGCTGGGTGGCGAGTCTGTTCTTAACACAAAAAGTAACCGGGCACACCAGAACCAAATATAAAATGGGAACCTAAACTCTACTTGATTGGCTACTGACTGCTCACCCTGATAAGATCACAGAGGTATCAGTCCCCCCCAATAGCATAAGTGACCACTTCCCAGCCTTATATTCGTGGACTGCAAAACATCCCAAACCTTCCTCCACCCCCCAGTGTCCCACAATCGTGTATCAAAAACTGAAGGGGTAGCTGAATTCAGGAGAAAGGTATCATAAATTGACTGGAGCCACCTAGACCTGTTCTCAGATGTTGACCTGGCCCTGGACTTCCTGATTATGGAATTCAGCAGAATCTGTGACCAGCTTGCCCTAAGCAGAAGGTGAGAGGTAACACCAACACCTGGCTCTCTCCAGATCTTTTGCAGCTAATGAAAGAGAGGGACAAATGGTGGTCTGTTGACAGGGAATCTGGGATTGCTACTCACAAACAAAAATACAGGGAGCTTAGGAATGAGTGTACAAAGAAAGTTAGAGCAGGTAAGTTCAACTACTTTTAAGCCCAGCAAACCTTGCACTAGAACAACAGCAAGAAATTCTGTGAGAATGTGAACTGCAAACTTAACAAGGAGGAGAAGAAATACCCTAGCTATCTTGAACATAGATGGTCATTGACCTTACTGACATTGTCAACAAATTTAATGAGGCCTCCACCAACTTGCATGCCTATATCCCCCTTGGTTCTCCCTCATTTCACTCTAGCAGTCTGAGGACCAACTTGCATCTGGACAACACCGATCTTGGTCGACTAAACTTCTGTTTTAAGGCCATCACTGAAAGGGAACCCCTAAGATATGTAAAAAAAAAGTGTTAAGTAGAACCAGGGTAAGAAATGATGACATTGACATGAAGCTGATCTCCCTGGCCCTACCGGAACTATCCCACTCAATCACCAAGATCTTCAATCTCTCCCTGTGTCATTCACACTTCCCCAGAAAATGGAAGTCTGGGTTCATCACTCCTCTTTTTAAAAATGGTGACAGGACCAACATTGCAAATTACAGGCCAGTTTCTGTCCCCACCCCACTATCTAAGGCAGGGGTGTCCAGTGTTTTCAGGGTTGTGAGTCACATTTAAATTTCTGAGTAAGACATGTGCCACAATAACGTGCAGCCCATACCATACCCAACGTGCGGCCCTTACCATACCCATATTTAGCCATATTTACTCATATTTAGGAGTTAAAATAATAACAGTCATAGTCAATAGTCAATAATCGTATTTTATTAAGCTGCAGTATTTTACAAAAATAGGTGTAATTTTAAAATAATTATTCAGAGCAGCTCTGGAGCATTAGATTTGCTTGTAGGCTTAGTAAAAGTAGCTTGTTAAACACTCGGCACTTTTCAGCTCCTGTACTTTGACTTTTCTCAAAGTTAAAAGACTGTCTTATGTACTTGACATGTAATTGACAAACTCCTCACAAGCTACATTGGCCACCCTTGATCTAAGGCATTAGAGAAGGTTGTCAGTAAACAACTCATCTCGTACCTAGACAAACATGCCATTCAGTATACCCAACAGGATGGATTTAGGAAACTCCACAGCACTAACACTGCCCTGGTTGACTAGAAACATAGAATTTGATGGCAGATAAGGACCACCTGGCCCTCCAAGTTTACCCATTTTTCCCTACCTACAGTATCTCCACAGACCCTACTTGATCTGCTCCCCCCCTTCCACCAAGGTTCCCTTATGCTAGCTCATGTATTCTTGATCCCCACCACTGTTTTCACCCCCACCACTTCTGCTGGTAGGCTGTTCCAGGAATCCACCACTCTTTCTGTGAAATAGTACTTCCTCACTTCTCCCCTGAATCTATCCCCCTCCAGTTTCATAGCATGTCCTTGTGTCCTAGAGCACCTTTTTTGTGAAATACTTTGCTCCTGTACCTTATTTACTACCATGAGGTATTTGAAAGTCTCTATCATATCCGCCCTCTGCCTCCTCCCTTCCAGGGTGCTTATATTGAGTTCCTTTAGTCTCTCTTTGTAGGGCTTTTGATGCAGACTCTGCACCATTTTAGTTGCCCTCCTTTGGACCACCTCCATTCTGTCTATGTTCTTCCTGAGATGTGGTCTCCAGAACTGGAGCCAGTACTCTAGGTGGGGTCTTGCTAGCGATTTATACAGAGGCAACACTGCCTCTCTCTTTCTGCTAATGATACCCCTCCCTATGCACCCTAGCATCCCTCGAGCCCTACCAACTGAGTTGTCGCACTATCTAGCCACCTTTAGGTCATCCGATATGATTACCCCAGGTCTCTTTCCTGTTTGGTGGTCAGCAATACCACTCCACCCATTTTGTACTCCGTCCCTGGGTTTCTGTGCCCTAAGTGCATTATTTTACACTTTTTCGCATTGAAACCCAGCTGCCATACCCTTGACCATTCCTCTAGTTTTCTCAGGTCTATGCTCATCCTTTCCAACCCACCTGGAGTTTTCACCCTATTTCGGATTTTGATGCCATCTGCAAAGAGGCAGACCTACACTTCCAGCTTCCCTGCAGTGTCACTTATAAAGGCACTAAAGAGGACCAGTCCCAGCACTGCTCCCTGAGGCACCCCACTGGTCACCCTCCCTTCCTCAGAGTGAACTCCATTTACCACCACCCTCTGTTGCCTACTCCCTAACCAATTTCTTACCCAGTTTATTACCTTTGGACCCACTCTTAAGCTGCTCAGCTTGTTTACTAGTCTCCTATGCGGAGCAGTGTCATAAACCTTACCGAAATCTAGGTAGGCCACGTCCACTGCTCTGATATAATTCATTGGTCACCCAATTAAAGAAATCTATCAGACTTATTTGACATGACCCACCACCACCACCTTGTGTCTCCATGCTACCTTGGGTCTTGTAACCCACTGGATTCAAGATATTGCACAATTCTTTCCTTCAGCAGTGATTCCTTTAACTTTCCCACTACCAATGTCAGGCTGACTGGCCTATAATTTGACCTCCCCGAAGAAGACTCATCCTGAGTTGAAGCGCTGCAGTTTTTGCATGCTTTCAAAAGCCTGATGTTGCAATAAAATTATTGCAAATTTACTTTGAAAACTGGACAGTTTCATTTGTACTGCTTCTTTTTGTGTTTTGCTGACCTATAATTGCTAGCCTCCTCCCTGCTACCACTTTTGTGAAGTGGGACTGCATCTGCCATCCTCCACTCCTCCGGGACTACTCCCATTTCCATTGAGCTGTTAAACAGAACTGTCAGAGGTGCAGTCAGTACCTCCCTGAGCTCCCTCAATACCCTTGGATATACCCCGTTGGATCCCATTGTTTTGCCTACTTTCAGATTAGACAGTCCCTTCAGGACTCTCTCCCCTCTGAAAAAGAACTAGTATCCATCTCTCTCCTTCCAAAGCTCCTGTTACTTTTTTGTGGCTCCTCCCCTTCTCCCTCCTCTGTGAACACTGAACATAAGTATTTGTTCAGGATGTCTGCTTTTTCCTGGTCTCCCTCTGCACGGTCCCCTCTTTTTTGCCTTAGAGTCCCTCCCCTGGTCTTCCTCTTTTCACTACTGTACCTAAAAAAAATGTCTTGTCCCCTTTTGTTACCACCTGAGCTATTTTCTCTTCATTTTGTACCTCAGTGCTTCTTACTGCTTTCCCTGCTTCCCTCTGTTTCCCTCGGTACTCCTTCCTATCCTACTCTAGCTCCATCTCTGCATCTTCTTATACCTTTTGAATGCGAACCTTTTAGCTTTTACCTTTCTAGCTGCCTCTGTTGAGAACCATAGTGGTCTCTTTTTCCTCTTGCTTTTGCTCACTTGCTTACTGCAGAGGTTTTGTTGCCTTCACTATGACCTCTTTTAGCTTCTCCCACTGTTCCTTGACCCCACCTGGGTCATCCTCCTTGCCAGGTCATCCCTGAGGCATTTGCCCATCTTTATAAAATCTGCCCTCCTAAAATTTAGGACCCTTGCCCTTGTGTGGTTTGATTCCGCTCAATTGTCCTTATATTGAACCATGCTGTACGATGATCACTGGTCCCCAGGTGGCCCCCCACATTGACATCTGCAACACTATCCCTGTTAATGAGTACCAGGTCTAGTTTTGCCCCATCATGAGTAGGTTCACTGACTAGTTGCCTGAGAAGCCCCCCCCCCCACAGGAAGTCCAGGACATTCCTGCTTCTGGCTGAAGCTGCATCTGGATTGCTCCAGTCTACATCTGGCAGATTGAAGTCCCCCACCAGCAGCACCTCCTCCTTTTCTGTCATCCTGCTAGTGGCTTCCACTGGCACCTCATCTAGCTCCTCCCTCTGTGATGGAGGTCTGTAGATTACACCAATGTGAACAGTGGCTCCGTTCCCCATCTTCAGGGTGACCCGCAGTACCTATGACCCCTCTCTCATATTCCCTGTATCTCCATTGCTTTTATGCTTTCCCTGACATAAAGCACCACACTCTCTCCTTTCATTCCCATCCTGTCCTTCCTAAACAGACTATAGCCTGGTATGGCCAGGTCCCATTCATGGTTTTCAGTGCATCGTGACTTGGTAATGGCCACAATATCCAGGTCGGCTTCTGTCATGATGGCCTGTTGGTCAACTACAAATCAATCTTATTCAATATAAACTGTTATTTAATGATAAACAAAAAAAAAATATGTTCTTCACCCCCACAAATCCCCCACCTGCTCCCAAAAATAATGCAACCACCACGCCCATCACTACCCTCCTGGGTGAAACACTTGATGTGGTGGACAGGTTCAAATACCTAGGCCTTTGACTCGACCATAACTTCTCCTTCTCAGCCCACATTGAGGCCATATTAAAAAAACTAAGGATGAGACTAGGCTTCCTCTACTGAAACAAATCCTTATTCCCTTGTGACATCAGGAGACAGTTGGTGCGAACCACCTTTATACTCTTACTAGACTACGCGGATGTTATCTATAGCTGTTGTTCCGCCTCCAATCAAGTTGACATAGCTAACTTTAAACGTGCAAGGAATGACTGCACCAAATCACTCAGGGAATCAAAATCCACCTACTTCAAAAATGCTCTCACAGACACTTGGGGAAATGGAAGGGAATTCTGGAATAACATAAAGGAAGTCACCGGGAAGCAGTCTAAATCACCCCCCTCAGTGCTCTGCATAAATAGTGTTACTACACTTGACAAGAAACTCATTGCCGATACTTTCAATGACACTTTCACGAACCTCAGTGCAGTAGTCCCTCCTGATTTTTTCAAGGAGGAAGACCCCCTACTGGCATAGCCCCCACAAACCACCCTCCCTTCTACTTTAAAGCGGTAAAGTTGCATCAAGTCGGTAAAGTTGCATCAAGTCCGGAGCTATGTAACCAAAGCCATTAGAAACTCCAGAGCCAGCAATGACTCCCTCGACCTCAAACTACTATCACTTACCCTAGAAGAAGTTCTACAGCCACTGACCAGGATCTTTAACTTCTCTCTTAACCTAAGCCAGTTCACCGGACATATGGAAGTCTGCCACTGTAACCCCCGTACATAAAAGTGGTGACAAAACTGTACATGAAAACTTCCGTCCAATCTCCATCCTACCTCTCCTGTCCAAGGCCCTGGAACGGATAGTGGCAGATCAACTTACTGACTTCCTAGACAAGCACAACATCATATGCAAGCAACTGCATGGTTTTAGAAAAGGCCATAGCACCTCCACGGCTCTACTTGAATTCACAGGCACAATCCATCACTCACTAGATAATAATCAGCTTACTGGGTCCACTTTCATTGACTTGACCAAAGCCTTTGATATCGTCAACCGTCATCTTCTACTTGCCCAGCCTCGGCTAGCAGGGCTCTCACCCAATTCCGTCAACTGGGTAAAAAGCTATTTAAAGAACCGGTCCCAAAGAGTGAAAATTGCTGGCACGCACTCAGATCCAAGACCCGTCTGGTCCGGTGTCCCTCAGGGCTCAATCCTGGGCCCCCTCCTTTTTTAGCCTTTTCTTGAACACGCTGCCAGAATCCTGCCCTGAAAAGCTCTTACTCTACGCAGATGATGCTGTCATCTTGACCTCCCACCATGATCCAACTCATCTACAAGAAAAACTCCAGCGGGCTTTCTCAGCAGTCGAAAGCGGGTTCTCTAACCACAAACTGATCCTAAACCAGAAAAAAACAAAGACCATGATTTTCAGCAGCTCCCACAACAAAAACAGACAGTATCAACTCGCCATCAAAACCAAGCAAGTAATCACCCTTGAACAAGCCCATACCTTTAAGTACCTTGGTCTCACCCTTGACTCGAATCTTATCTATGTTTCCCATATAAATAATGTTGCAAAAGTAGCAAACACCAGGCTGGGCCTTCTGTTCCGCCATAGGAAACACTTAACACCAGAAGCATTGTCTGTTGCCATACAGAGTTCTATTATTAGCATTATTGACTACGGTCTCAGCATCTATAGCTCTGCCACAGCCACCTCCCTCAAACGTGTTACCACCTCCCTCAAAAAAGCCTGTTGTCTCGTTACTGGATCCCACCGTCTCACCCATACCTGTGACCTCTACTCCCAAACTGGATGGCTGCAACTGAACAACCGAATAAAATACCAAACCTGCATCACAGCAAGGAAAATCATGCTGGGCAATGCACCCTCAGGAGTCTGCACCCTCCTTAAACCCAAAACCAACAACTGCAACACCAGGAGTTCAAAACCCCAAATCCTCCAAATCCCCCACTGCCGCACATCCCAAGGCCAAAGGTCATTTGCATATAGGGCTCCCAGTTGGATGAACAGTCTCTCTCTCTAGTGACATCTTGACCTCACCAATGCTTGGTGCTTTCAAAACCAAACCCCGCCACTCGCTAATAGGCACCAACAATTGCGACTACACCACCTAAGTATGTTGCTCCCTATGCTATGTAGACCGCCCCTGCTGTCTGTTTTTTGTTTTCTCTCTGCTAGCACTTGTCAGTCATCTGCCCCTGCCATTGCTCTTTCCCCATGTTTGTCTTGACAAAGCCTCTGGCTGCTCTACCCAGGCCCACACTGCTTTCTCCCCTCTCCCACCCCCAGCCGCCTTTTCCCTGTCTTGCCTTCCTCCTCCTAGTGTTGATTTTGTATTACCGCTAAAAAAAAAACGATTATGGCAACCTTAGTAACAGTATGATATCCCATTTTCATGTAACCTGTTTGATGTTAATTGTCTGTACTCACTGACATGGAACCTTTGTAAAAGAGCCTTGGCTCAAAGGTATTTTGTAATCCTAGACTCAAATAAATAAATCGGCACAAGCTGGATGTACTGTACCACCGTGCCATTCGATTCATTACACACATGCCTCTGCCAGAACCTACTACTGCAAGCTATGTTCTGAAGTAGGATGGTCTCCACTAGTGACCAGAAGACTTATGCACAGCTGCACATGGCTCTATAAAGCCCTACTTAACAAGCTACCCCCTACATATCAGTCCTATTCCGCTGTTGCCTGAGCTGCTATTCTCTTAGAAAAACCTCCCTCATTACACTCAATGTCTCCAGGTTCCGCACTCTCTATGGCAAAGCTGCCATTTACCATGCCCTCCCTTCAGTCTGGAACAAGCTACAAGCTATGCTCAAACTAAGTCACCTAGTATCTCTAAATGCTCTTAAATCTCTAATCAGTAAACACTTAGCAGACTCATGCAACTGCCACTCATGAATATCCACACTGCATTTTGCTGACCCCCACGCCCCATTTACTACCCTCTTCACCCTTCCACCCCCCCTTCTACCTCCTTACCACCCCTTTATGCCACATTGTTCTGTATCATTCATTAGTCACCCAAGACCTCACTGATCCAGGTTCAAAACTACTATACGTTTTCACTATTGTTAGACAGCAAACATATAGTTCCTCCTCATTGTTAGCCAGTGTAATCTGTTTCATTATCAGGCAATGAAAGTTGTACAGTTCCTGCTTATTATCCAACCATATGCCTATAATTGTTCATTTTTATTTATGTGTTGCACTTATTGTATTCATCAGCCTACTGTTTTGTATTGTTTTGAGCCTTAGAACCTCCTTGAAAATGAGCTTCCTCAATGGAGTTTTCCTGGAAATAAACTTGAAACTTGGTCCTGAATCTTATTTTCTAGACATCTAGCATTTGCACACATGGCCTTCCAGATTTTGTTTCCACTCTGCTTGTTACCCCATTTTTTTTCCTTTTGCCTCCCTCTCCCCCTTTTACTGCACCATCCTATTCCCCTCATTTTACCCTGCTTCCTTTGTTAATTTGCACCTTGGGAGATTCCTCTCCCCTCAGCTTCTCCCTACTTTCTACTTCAGCCTGTGTGTGTGATGGGGGGGGGGGCAGTTTCTGCCTCCCTGATTTCTTCTGCCACCCACCTTGGCTAGTTTAAATGTTATCAATGTAACATTTAGACCATCCACTGAGGACTATGGTTGCCCTCCTGGATGGATGCAGGCCATCACCCCTTTATAGCCCCTTATCCCTCCAGGTGGATCCCCAGTCCACAAGGTAGTCAAACCCCTCCTTTTTGTACCATTCCTTCAACCATTAGTTGAAAGTCCTGGTGTGGAGATCCCAAAAGCCACTGAGCGTGCTGCCTAAGATTCCTTTCCAGCTACCAAAACTCCCCCTGCACAGTTCTAGCCCTGTCCCTAGCCAGGTCATTAGTCCCCAGGTGGACAATGACATCCAGCTCTCCCTTCTGTCCTGCTTCTCTAGTGATTCTCAGGATCTGCTTCCCATCCTTCCGGGCTGTGGCACCGAGTAGGCACCTGACCTCCCTCTTCCCCTTCCTATTCCAAAATCCTTCCTGGTCACTGCCACTGTTGTCTCCTCCTGGCAGCCCCTTCCCACCAGAGCAGTGTAGGAATTACACAGTAGTACCAGTTGAGGAATCTGCCTCTGACCCATCACCCCTGCCCTTCCAGAGCCCACCAGAGTCCAGCTGCTCCCCCTCCTTGGCATCCTCTGAGGTAATGGTGAAAGACTTGATGGCACCTGGGTGGGAAAAGAGATCCCCCAAATCTGAGCCAACTTGGTCTGGAGTCTAGCAACCTCTTCCCTCAAGCCAGAGAGGCACATGCAGATAGGGCAGCACCATGGTCTCCAGAAGGTCTCTGAAAATTGCTGCCCCACAGCCATGGCAGCACTCCAAGAATTCCCAGTTCTTGTTCTCCCTGTGTTACTTGGAAATACATTTGTACCCTCACCCCTGATAGGGTGTTTGTTTTCTCCTTCACTCGTTTGCCCCTTTATACCTTTACCCTTGATCAGGTTTTTCCCTTCTACCTCTTTCAACAAGTAGCTCCCTTTTGTCTGAAGGGTTGTTCTATGTTTCTGTCAAAAGCTGTCTCTCCAACTGGACCCAAAAGTTCAAAATTGAGGGTACAGCTTCCTTGGAAAGGGTAGTATATGTAAGGATACGTTAGGGCTCCATCTTGTGCCCCCTACTATTTGGGCTCTTTGTGAACCAGCTATCCAAATCCTGCCACTCTGCTAACATCTTCCTGTATGCAGATGATGCTATTGATTACACCAGGCACTGTAACAAAGATAGCTTCACCCAAGCCCTCCAACGCAGCTTTGAGTGTGTGGAAACATGGTTCTTTACCAGCAGCCTTGCAATTTGGGCTGGCAGTATAGCCTAGAGGTTAGAGGAACGAGGTGTGAACGAGCTTGGTACATCCAGCAGACCAGACCTGAGCTTGATTCTTACAACCTCCACTTACATACTGTGTGACTCTGAGCGAGTCACTTAACTGCCCAGTGCTCCCAGGTTGCCCCTGAAAATAGGCACTTGTGCCTAGTGGGCCTTACCTGGTTACCAAAGACTAAAAAAAAAAAAAATTATAAAAAAACAAAAACAAAGCAAAGACCATGCTTTTCAGCAGTTCACACTTGAAGAAAAAAATCAACCCTTAGATATTTTCAGTGCTCTGGGTACTAGGCAGGAACTAGTTCAATCCTTCAAATACCTCAGTCTCCACCTAGGTGACACTTATGTCTTTCATTCTCCATGTTGATAACCTTGTAAAAACTATCAACAAAAGGCTGAGTGCCCTGTACAGAAAGAGGAATAACTTTGCCCAGGAAGCCAGCTGCCTTATGGTACCTAGCTCTATGGCCTGGTAGTCTACTCTGCAGCCAATGAGTCTGTTATGGAGGGAGTCAGAGTACTACACAGCAAAGCATGCAGAGAGGTTCTGGGTGCAGATAAACGCACTCATAGCTGTGATCTGTACACACTAACAAATTGGCTACCTCTTGCTAGTAGGATGAGAGAACAGTCACGTTTACTAGGAAAAAATGCTTTTCTGGGTCTTAACCCCCTAGGCTAAAAACCTCCTTGAAGATGGTAAATAACTGTACCACACCAGAAGCATGTCAGACCATAGACTCCTGAAACCTTTTTACAGGTGTAGCCGTTGGCAGTGCTTCTTCACAGCCAGAGCAACCAACTGGTTAAATAACCTTCCAAGCACAATCTACAATATGAACAAACTGAACCACTTCAGAAGATAATTTTGGGCACATCCAACAGAGCAGGCTAACTGCTCCTGTACCTAATTGGTCAGACATATTTCAAAGCCTATCCGATGGCCTGCTCACTCTTGAACTTTGCAGTTGACTCATTGTTACTTTGCCTTATTTTGACCCTGTACTTCTGACTCTGTGTAAGTTGTGCTGCATGACGAGATACGAACATACGAAGAAGCCAGCAGAAGAAGAAGGCCATTTGGCCTATCTAGTCTGCTCATATTGCAGGGTCCACAGCTTGAGCTACTGACCTTGGCCCCTCCACTCCTCCCAACCTTTCCATCCTCCCTACCCATGATCCTTACCTTCCCCCATGCCTGTCCCAGCCACTCTTGAAGATGCCCACCGTCTTCAACAAGACCACCAATTACAGTGGTGCATTCCAAATCTCCACCACCCTCTCCATGAAGAAGTGCTTCCTGACCTCCCTCCTAAACCTGCCACCTCCAGCTCAAGACTGAGCCCCTCATGTTGTGGTTACCACTTAGCTTAACAAGACTCTCCTTATCCACCTTATTTATCCCTTTCAAAAACTTGATGGTCTCAATCATGTCTCCCTTCTCTCTCTCTCCTGTCCTCCAGGGAGTACATGTTTAGTGCCCTCAACCTTTCCTCGTATGCCTTACCCTGCTGTCCCAGTGTCATCGTTGTAGCCCTCTTCTGGAACTTCTCCAGCAGGTTAATGTCTTTTTTGAGGTGTGGGCACCAGTACTAAACTCCATACTCTAGATTTGGCTTCACCAGTGACCTGTACAAGAGCAGTATAACCTCCTCTCTCCTACTACTGATCCCCCTAGCTAGGCATCCCAGCATATTTTTTGCCCTTGCTGCTGATTTCTTGCACTGTGTGAAGTGCTTCAGGTCACTAGTAATCATCACTCCCAGGTCCTTCTCCTCCTCCTCTTCCTCCGATGCAGATACTTGGACTCCACCCAGGTAGTACTCTGTCATAGATACATAGAAGGTAATGGCAGAAGGAGACCATAAAGTCCATCTAGTCTGCCCATGATGTGTAGTTTGCTACTCCCCACCCTGATTATTCATACTAGGTAATGGTAATGGTGCCCCTATGCCTATCCCATGCTTGCTTGAAACCCCCAATAGTTTTGGCCCTGACAGCCTCCAGGAGCAGGCTGTTCCAGGTGTCAACCACTCTCTCAGTGAAAAAAATGTTCCTGATGTTTGTCCTGAACTTGCCTCCTTGTAGCCTCAGATCATGCCCTCTCATTCTAGTTCCTCCCTTGAAGTGAAACATTTCTTGCGCCTGGACCTTATTTACACGCTTGATATATTTAAATGTCTCTATCATGTCACCCCTCTCCTTCCTATGTTCCAGGGAGTGCATATTTAAATCCTTTAGCCGTTTCTTGTGTGGGTTTTTGTGCAATCTGTGGATCATTTTTGTTGCCCTCCTTTGAACCGTCTCCAACCTGTCTATGTCCCTTTTGAGGTACGGTCTCCAAAACTGTACCCCATACTCCAGGTGGAGCCTGACCAGTGCCTTGTACAGTGGTAAAATCACCTCCTCCTCCTACTAGTGATCCCCCTCCTGATGCACCCCAGCCTGGCACCAGCTCTTAGAGCTGCTTTTTCGCACTGCCTTCCCACCGTCAGGTTGTCTGTTATTTGATCCCCAGATCCTACTCCTCATTAGTTTTTGCTAGTCTCCCCCACCGGTTCTAGTAAGTTCTGGGGTTGCTTTTTCCTAGATGCATAACCTTACATTTTTTCGCATTGTGCTTCAGCTGCCATTACATGGACCATTTGTCCAGTTTCTTTAAATCCAACTTTATGCTTGTCACTCCCTCTGTAGAGTCCACTCTGTTACATATTTTGGTGTCATCTGCAAACAGACACACTTTACCCTCAAGTCCCTTTGCAATGTCAGCTATGAATATGTTGAAAAGTAGAGGTTGCAGAACAGAGCCCTGGGGAACTCTGCTGGTTACCTCCTGTTCAGCAGATGGCACTCTGTTTACCTGTACCCTTTGTGTCCTATCCTGTAGCCAGTTTTCTACCTATCTTACTACCTCTTGTCCTACTCCCATGCAATCTATCTTATTTACCAGCCTTCTGTGTGGGACGGAGTCGAAGGCATTGCTAAAGTCAAGGTAGACGACATCTATGTCCCCTCCCTTATCTACAGGCCTGGTCACCCAGTCGAAGAACTCGATAAGATTTGTTTGGCATGATCTCCCTGATGTGAACCCATGTTGTCTATGGTTCTGTTGTCCACTAGACTCCAGGTATGTTATTATTCTCTGGTTCTCCACCACAGACATAAGTCTCACACTGCGGTAGTTTCCTGCCTCCTGCCAGTTTCCATATTTGTGCAGTGGAATCACTGTCACCCTTCTCCAGTCCTTGGGAACTTCACTGCTCACCTGTGATTTGGTGAAGAGTTCTGCTAGGGGTTGTGCCAGTTCTTTACCCAGTTCCTTAAGGATTCTTGGGTGCATGTTATCTGGCACCATTGCCTTGTCCACCTTCAGATTGCTTAATGCTATCAGGAATTCCTCTGCTGTGAAGGGGCACATATCAACCCCTGTACCTGTTGGGTTATTCCTTTGTATCGCTGGATCTTTTCCCTCTTTTTCCTTAGTAAATATTGAACAGAAGTACCTGTTAAGGACCTCCGCTTTTTTCCCAATCCCCCTCCACTTTTGTCCCCTCTTCCTCTGCTTGCCTTACTGTACCCCCTTAGTTTTCCTTCTTTCTTTGATGTACCTAAAGAAGGTCTTGTCACCCTTCTTTACCCCTTCCACAATCCTCTCTTTGATCTAGGCTTTGACCTTCTTTGTCACTTTTCCTACTTCCTTCATTTTCTGTTGTATGTTTCTTTATCCTCTTCATTGTTTGTTGCTTTACACTTCTTGTAGGCTGCTTTTTTTTCTTTTACAATGGTTGCCACCTCCTATGTGTGCCATAGTGGATTTCTTTTCTTCTTTGCCTTACTTCTTTTTCTGGTGTATTCGTCCGAGACTGTCTCAATAGCTCCTTTGATGCACTCCCACATTTCTTCTACATTCCCTTCCTTCCTATCCTTTAGGATGTCTGCTATATTGTACCTCATTTCCTGGAAGTCTGTTGCCCTAAAATACAGTATCTTAATGTTGGACTACGTCCTTTCTTTTTCAGTGCTAATTTGGAATCTGATCATGCTATGATCACCGTCCTGGGATTCTTGGCTACAATGTGCATAACTTTGCATTTCTTTGCATTGAAGCCAAGCTGCCAGATCCTGGACCACCTCCCAGCTTTTCCAGATCGTCCTATAGGTCCTGTATCTCTTCAGCTGTGTCCACTCTCCGACAGAGCTTGGTGTCATCTGAGAATAAGCATATTTTGCCCTTAATGCCATCCCCAATGTTGTTGATGAAGACAGTGAACAACACTGGCCCCATCACCGAGCCCTGTGGGACCCACTTGTGACCTCTTTGGTGCCAGATAACTCTCTCCCCACAGCCAGCCTCTGGGTTCTTTCTCTCAGCCAGTTTTCCGCCCATCTGGTCATCTTCTCCCCAACTCCGAGATCCGCCAACTTCCTGATCAGCCTTTTTTGGGGCATAGAAGTCAAAGGCTTTGCTGAAATCCAGAAAGAGGATGTCTACCGCTTGGCCCCCGTCTACTGTCTTAGTGACTCAGTCATAGAAGTCAATCAGATTTGTTTGACACAATCCTCCCCCCCATGAATCCATGCTGCCTTGCATCCTGGAGACCATGCTCCTCTAGATATTCTACCAACCTTTCCTTAAGTATGGTCTACATGAGCCTGCACCTGATTGAGGTCAGACTGACTGGTCTGTAATTCCCTGGGTCATACCTGGGATTGCTTTTGTGGAGGGACACCACGTGTGCATTTCTTCAGTTCTGCGGTACCATGCCTGACACCAGTGAACTATTAAATAGGTCTGCCAGTGGCCCTTTCAGCTCCTCAGTTAGTTATTTTAGCACCCTTGGATGTACTCTGTCTGGGCCTGGTGATTTGTCCGCCTAAATACTAGTAGTCCCTCCCTCACTCTGACCTCCTCTATTACTATATCTGTGTTCCCTTCCCCCACTCCTCTTCTCCCTCCTGAAGATACTGGTCCAACCTTCTCCCAAGTGAAAACAGAACAGAAGTATTCATTTAGTTTCTCTGCTTTTTCCCCATTATCCTCCACCCACTCCTCCCCTTTCTTAAGCCTAACTATCCCTTCCCTTCTTGTCCCTTTTCTCACTTATATAGTTAAAGAAGGCCTTCTCACCCTCCTTAATTCCTACAGCTATCTGCAGCTTCTTCTGCGCCTTAGCTCACCGGACTCCCTTACTTGCCTCACTAGCCAACCTTAGATAATTTTTTCTATCCACCTCTCGGTCTTCCTGAATTTTTTACAGGCTAACCTCTTTTCACTTACTGCCTGGCAAGCCCAGAACTGAACCAGTGGTGTGCTTTGGCCCTACATTTCTGATATACGTTTCTGCACCTGTTTCCTATTGTCCGCTGTATTGCCCGTTCTGTCTCTAACTGTATACATTCATGACGTTGAACTTTTGTAAAAGAGCAAAGGAGATACTGTTAAAGGCCATATGATAAGTGAAAGAATTTAGAGGACATAGTTAAGAAGGTAGACTATAATGAATTACAGAAGGAAAGAAGGGCCATGACTGCACAGACCAAAGCTTGTCTGGAAGACAGGACTGTGCAGGGGACCAAGGGAATAATTAAACCCTATTGTCAATATATAGGGAACAAAAGGCAGAATCAGGGATGAGGGAGGGCCCCTGATCATTGGGGAGGGAGGGAGGGAGGAGGAGCCACTGAGCAAGGAAGAGGGAAGTTGGGAACAGCATAGGCACTCACTAACTACTTTACTTCAGTATTCAGCCAGCAAGTTAGGCAGCATGGCCAGCTGAGGGTAAAAGTTATGGGAGTAGTGCATGCTGAACAGAATGCAGCAAACAAAAGCAAGAAGAGTGCAAACCAGGGTGCAGAAAATGAAGGGTGACCAACAAAAGTTATCTGCAGCCCGCTCTCGTTCCCACCTACCTTCCCATGCTGCTACAGGAGTGAAACGGTGCTATAACCAAAATTTTCAGAACTATACTTTAGTTTTAATGCTCTGCCAAATAATACCGCCAAACCCCGAAGCCTTGGTTGGGCTGCGTGGGTCCTGCTCGATCACATGCATGACTTCATGGGTATTCCAACCCATTTGGTGATATGAATACCATCACTGCTGTAAATGTAAAAGCAGTGGCTGGAGATTATTATATAAAGAATATTTCATAGGGAAGTGTGGTTAATGAGGATTTTATGCACCCCCGAGGTGTGTGATGCCCTTCGCCCTCGGGGTTTATCTTGGCATCACAAACTGAGGGTGTGCATAAAATCTGAATTTTCCAGACTTCTCCATGTTTTATTTTTTATATTTTCTTGTTCTTTGAGAATTGCATTTTTCTGTATTACATGGAATAATAAGTGACAAAGCACTGTTTAACTGTTTTCTAAACTGCAATTCTCAGAGAACCAGTAAATATAAAAAATAAGCATGAAGAGGTTGAAATTTTTTAATTTATTTTTCCTGAGATTTTTTGAAGTAGTTGTTGCCATTTATTTTGTGGTGCCTGATGCAGATGCTGTCTGTGGTTTGCCAGTTTCTCGCTGCTGCACGTTTGCCAGTTTCTCACCGTGGCGCGAGTGAGTTGACAGCGTGAGGGAAGGGAGCCATGGAGGTACTCAGCTGGTTTCGGATAGGCTGGCACAGGGTTTGAAGAAGGTGCTTGGGCAAACTCCATTATTCACGGTTCGTTATACACACGTGTGAATAACGGAGTTTGCCAGACACTGCCAGCTGGTGATAAACAATGTCAACTAGTAACTATACAGTATTTATTTTATTACTTCCGTGGGGTGTTGATGCCTAAAATAATACAGGAACGTTTGCCCAAGTGCTGTTATAAGTATTATTTTAGGCATCAGCACCCCTGTGGAAGTAATAAAATAAGTAACCACCAAGCTGATTATGAAACCCACCAACCCAGGAATAGGTCAGAAATTCAAAGTATCAGTGTCAAGATATTTATTTCTCCGCTCTTTTAGCAAAAAGTAACACTAGTAAAGGCCAGTCTTCCAGCACAGCGGTGGCTCCATTGTTTACGGTGCTGGTGACCCAAGTTCAGGAGCGAGCTTGGGGAGTCAGAGGGTCAGCTGGGGCATGGAGGATTGGGTGCAGAATTTGATGCTTGCCTGACCCCTAGCAGTGGCTAGGGAGCAGCACAGGACGAGACCACTAATGTAGGGAGTAGGAGGAGTGCATGTAGGAGGAGTACCCAGCATGTGACACGTGGGAGCATGTTTATTTTATTTATTTAGTTTTTGTTTACTGGGTAGGTGCACTAGACAGAGACGATCTATTTTAAAATACAACCCAGAAGAGATACAAGAGCAATAAGAAGGTAAGTTACAAGAGATAGTACGAGCGATAATACAACATGGAAAAATGAAAGTGGAATTTAACAAAAAACTCACATGACTTGGGATGCAAACATATAAGCAGTATGGGTGGCACAGCAAAATTCTAAGTACTAAGAGCCTTATGTGCAGAAATACCAAAGGTAAAGGGATTAGAGGGGAGAAATCAGGGTACAGCACAGGAGCATTTGTCTTTGGCAAGGAGAAAAGAATAAAGATCCTTCTTAAAGGTCTGGTGTGACAGGAAGAATCTGATGTGATCTGGGAGGGAGTTCCAGAGCCTCAGTGCAGCTGATGCAAAAGCATGTTCACCCATTTTGGTTGCACATCATGGAGTATGTAGAAGCAACCTCTCAGCAGATCTCAGTGGGTATGACTTGGAGTTTAGGTAGAACATATTCGCAAGGGACTCAGGTGCTCCAGCATGGATAATGTTATCTATAAAGCAGCCAGCTGTGTAAGTACGAGTGGAAGAGGGGGACAGCCACCCTAGACTGGAGTAAAGCACACAGCGATGGATAAGTTTAGGGACAGCCAGAGTGAAGCGACAGACATTGTTGTAGCAAGTGTCTCATTTCTGAAGAGCATTTTTGTTACAGTTCATGAACGCCACGAGACCATAGGTAACATTAGGCCTGAGGACCCCCTGAGCAATAGTGAGTCTAGCAGCAGCCGTTATTGATGACCTAATTTTATGCCACCATGGGCATCATTGCACACTGCTCTTTGGGGAAAGGGGAGAGGATGTGAAAATCAGTACAGCGGTGGCAGGAGGACTCCAGCCATGTGCAGGCCACACACCCGACAACCCAGGATACACTGCCTTTGCATGATGGTAAGTACTTGAAGATGTCAGGGTGACAGGGCTGGGGTGGCCAGCATGATGGTAGCTGCCAGTGCACCAGCAGAAGAATCATCAGGAATGACTGCAAAAAAATAAAACACTGGTGATATGCCATAGGAGTCAATATATAAAAAAGTACAGGATTTCATCAGTTGTACATTTGCAAGTGCAAACATGTGTGACAGTAAAAATACCTCTGTAACCCCTAGGTGGCGCTATCCCAAGGGCTACTACCGCTGTCTGCTTGGCTAGTAGCAGATTAAGGGGCCTGAGTTCTGAAACGGGTGACTCCACCCGGAGATCAGGGTTGGTAGTGGTCAAGCTAACCTGAGCACAGCCCTCCGGGATACTGTAACCCCGCTCTTTCCTTACTAGTGGCCGGAACAATACACAATAATCACTTTCACAATACCCCGATACACCACACAAGTACCCGCACTGTTTGCACTTACCACCAGGGCTTTCCTCTGGCTCAGCCCTGAGGACCCCCTGTAAAAACAAGGTTATACACATCAAATAATAGCAGTACAGTACTCTTGCACAAACTGAAACCACAGTCAGGGTAAATGCAAAAAAGAGTTAGATCTGATTTATTTAAGGGAGTTGAACAAGGGAGGGGCGTGATCAGGTTAGTTTGCTTAAAGGCTCTATCAGTCAAACAGTTATGCATGCACTTCAGGGTCCATAAACAGTCGCACACTCTGGGTACCCAGATGGAGAATGGTGGGCTAGCCAGGAACGTTGCAGCTGGTTGGGGTCCTGTGATGGAAGAAAACAACACACACTATTTGTAATACGGAACTGGAGGGTTCAGTTTGTGAAAAGAAAACAACAAGACAATCAGATGACACACTTTTAGATTAGGCTGTTGTTGCAGGGAGCTACCCTGATGATTACTCACGATACCCAAGACTGGACACAGGCTGGACGAAAATCAAGACAGCAGGTGGTTAATCTGGAGTGCCAGGAGAAGCAGGGCCCACACAATTCACCGAGGTGTCATTCCTGTTCAAGCGTGGAGCAGGGAACTGATCCCCAGGCAGATCTCTCATCGGTGGCTTTCTCTGTGCAGTGGGGTAGTCTGGCAGGGCCAGCATGGCATGGCCCAGGCCGAATGGAGATGAACGCGGATTCAGTCCGATTAGGCTGGATAAAGCTTCCAGCGAGCAGAACACAGTTCACACAGTGGGGAACCAGATCACGACCCCCTTTCGATACACAGCACATTTACATGTAAGGAAATTCTACTGTACCAGGCAAACCGCTCTCCGGTCACGATCGCAAACCGGAGATTCAAAAGCAGCTGGAAATCCTGACAAGCCGATCGCATTCAGCAAAATCTTCAGTCTTCCTCAGGTATGAGTCTGGTAAAAAGTCAGTGGCTTACTTCTGTCTCACAAACTCGGATTTAGTCTGAAATAATTCTCTTCTCTTCTCTCCCTCCCAGGGGCAGCAGGCAGACATGCAGGCCAAAACTCAGCCCTTTCACAGTTCTCCCATGAGAATCCTCTCAGGATTGCTACTCAAAATCACTTGAGCTGTTCCTTCTTCACTTCTCAGTCCAGAACTAACAGAAAATTGCAAGCAGTCTGGGAAATCCTCCAAGATCCAAAAGGTTCGGTTGGCTGATCTGTCTGTCAGTCACAACAAAGGCTCCCCCTTCAGGTGCAAAAAGGCGCCAAAAGTCCAAAACTACAATTCCTACAGATTTTGACTCCAGAAAGCTCCTGTAGTCCGGCTTCATTTTAGGTACCACCAGAACTGATTGGTCCAATTCACAGTCCCTGGCCAAATGGTGGGGATAAACAAGACAGTCCTTGCTGCAAAGAAGGCAGGTTAGACAAACTACTTTATCATTATCACTCTAAATGATTTTCATCAAATAGTTACATCTTTAAACAGAGCTCCCTCTCAGATTACTTATGAATGCAATCCAGGCAGCTCTTAAAGAGACAGTGCACAGAGGCTATACAGGCACTCTCTGGCAATCACATTTAAACTGCTAAAACGCAGGACACCAGCCTGGCAGTGAGCATTTAGGCAAGCTGAAGGAAGACTTTTCGGGAACCCCCATTTGTAGGGGGGGTTACACCCAGGGCCCCGATTTTTCTGCGGCACATCAGAGCAAAGTTCTGCGGCAGGGTTCTCATTTGCCACAGAACTTCTGCGGCACTCAACACCAATTTCTGCGGCAATTCTGCGGCACATTTTTACCCTTAATTTTTTTCCTTTTTTTGTTTTTTTTGCCATATCTGACACAATGCACGCTCGTAACACAGTCATTTTATGGGTGTTTGTCACCAAATTTTCAACATAGCCAGTTTAAGACCTCTGCTCATGAACAGTATCACTGTGATTTTATTAATCTGTCCGGAACATTGATTTCGCACACCGACTGCGCCATTCTGCGCTACAAGGGTGGAAACACATTTTGGGTGAGATGTGAAAAATGACAGCTGTACTACTCATAAGACAGTGTGGTGAAATGGCAATGTTGAAACTTCAAATGAAAATATTGAAATTTGGCGAACTTACGAGCCTGCGTGAAGACTGCGCCCGCCGCTTCGTTAAACAGTCATTTTTGGAATTTTGGCACAAAATTTTCAACATGGGGTTTTGGGCCCCTTCTCATGAGTGATGTCACTGTCATGGCGGTATTCGGTCCCGGAGGGTGATTTCGCAGTCACTGCGCGAAATCACCCTTCGAGCCCGAATAACGCCATGACAGTGACATCATTCATGAGAAGGGGTCCCAAAAACCCCATGTTGAAAATTTGGTGCAAAAATTCCCAAAAATGCCTGAGATATGCACTAAAGTTGAACCCCTCCTATCTAGCCCATTATACAGCTTACCGGCATTTCCTCAGTTCGCGGTCGCCTTTGAAGAGTGCAGACGTGTTCCCGTCCACCAAAATCACGCGCCAGAGTCCGGAGGTAAGTATGGGGTGGGGGTGGGGGAGGCTGGGTGCGCAGTGGGTGGTGCGGGATGTGGGAGGGGCTCGGGAGGCGCCGTGGGACAGTTTTGTTTTACGGGGAAAAAAAAGGCGTGTGGACCGCTTGCCATGCTGGTGGTGAGGCTCCTGGCGTAACTACTGTTTGGAGGCGTTCAGCTGGCGGGGATTGGGCATTCTGCCGGCAAAACAAAACTATTGGCATTTGCCACGCTGGGTACCCCAGCGCGGCACAAGGACCTTGGGGCGTGCACAAGGACCTTTGGAAGCGCCCAGCCGATGGGGATTGGCACCCCTGGCCGCAAAATTATTGATTGCCACGCTGGGGTGGGCTCCAGTGTGGCATGTAAGCATTTGGAGGGGGGACAGTGAAGCCGACGGGGGATTGGGCACCCCTGTCGGCAAATGAAGCGGACATTTGTTCCGCGGGTGGCCGAGAATTCCGCAGGTGATGGCAAATTCCGCAGATGTTTCCGCGGTTTGCCGCATCCGCGGAATCGCGGAAAACTTGGGGCCCTGGTTACACCCTTCCCTGCCTGGAGAAAACTTGGCGTCCGTGTTAAGTCTATACCAGCATGCATCAGTTAACATAAACTTATTACTTTACTATACATATTTACTACACTTCATGATACTATATCCATTCTGACAACACATTGTGCATATTTCACACAGGTAAATTGAACATTACTATACTGAATCAGGTAATAACTTCTTGTACCTTAAACAATGCAAGAGGGGGCCCTTCCCTATCAGCTAACTTGGGGCTAGAGGGGGCAGGGGCACCATGGTGAGAGGGAAAGACAAGTAACCTGGAATTGGCTGTCAAGCTCAATTTGGGCAGTGAGCTTCGTGAGACATAAACACCTTTGTGCACCACATTGAGAGGCAAATCCACTGGCCTCCTGGGAGAATCATAACTGAGGCGTACTACTGGCTTGACAGCTTGGCCAGTTTTTCTGAGGGGGACAACTACAGTCTCTGTACTCTCAGCACTGGTCTGGGGACTCTCATCACTTGTGAGGGGTGCCTCTGCCTGGATGGGAATGTCCAAACTTGGAGCACTGTCAGCTCCTTGCTCTGTAGGCTCTGTTTCTACAACACTTGACTCATTTTGCGAAGGCTCAGGCACAATCAAGCTTTGAGGCACTGAAGGTGGGTGGTTAGCACTGTCATAGTGTTCTTCAAGTTCTGGTATGTCACCAGAAAGACTCAAACCCTCAATCCCTTCTTCAGGCAAATCATATAGTTCCACAATACACAGAGACTCAACATCTTCAGACGTGATACTTTGCACTTCACTTTCAGGGAGCATTGGCTCCAAGGACAAAGCTGGGGGGTTAGGCAGTCTAGAAGGCCCAGCTTCATCCCCACAATTAATTATGGGGTTACCTCAAAACAGCTGACTCAGTTCATAAGAGGGGTAATAGGCATGGTCGTATTCACTTTCATCAGAAGTGGACTGACAGTCACTATCATTCTGGGCCTGCTGCAGAGGAAAACTTAAATCTGTGACCACTGGGGTAGGTTGACTCCGTTTCTTTCCTGCAGCAGCACGAGTCACTGGCCCAGGGGGCTCAATTTCTGAGGGTTCAGCCTCAATCATGACTTGGCCGATAGGTAGCAAGTGGTTACATATGGTGCATGGTCTTGACAGCTTTGGAGTTGTTCTCTGGGCGCACCTTGTACACAAGTAAATCATCCAACTTTCCAACTACTACATGGGGAAGATGGTGCCACCGATCAGCAATTTTGTGTTTACCATGCAGTCCCAAATTGAATAACAACACACGGTCTCCAGGTCAAAGCTCTTGAGCCTTTACTTTTTTGTCATGCCTCTCTTTGTTGGCTAGATTTCTCTTGGTGGCCATTGTCTGGGCCAGTTGATAGGCATGGCTCAAATGAGCTTTCAGTTTTTGTACATATTGCAAGTAGTTTTGGGCTTGGACCCCATCTGGAGAGACCCCAAAACAGACATCAACGGGCAGCCTGGCCTCTCTCCCGAACATGAGGCAGTAGGGGGAGAACCCAGTAGCATCATTTTTCATGCAATTGTATGTGTGTACCAAGGTGCTAATCTGCTGGCTCCATTTATGCTTGTCTTTTGGGTGGAGGGTGCCCAGCATGTCTAGAAGGGTGCGGTTAAAACGTTCTGGTTGAGGGTCTCCCTGCAGGTGATAGGGGGTGGTTCTTGACTTTTGCACCCCCATAGAGAGAGCATTTCTTTGATTAGTCGACTCTCAAAGTCTCTGCCCTGGTCAGAGTGGTTCCACTGGGGGGTACCATAGTGGACGAAGAAATTTTCCACTAGCACCTTGGCCACGGTAGATGCCTTTTGATCTTTGGTGGGGAAAGCTTGTGCATACCATGTAAAATGATCCGTAACCACTAACACATTGTCAATGTTCCGCTGATCAGGTTCTAAACACAAGAAGTCTATGCAGACTAGTTCCATGGGGGTGCAGGTAGTAATATTCACAAGGGGGGCAGCTCTCTGAGGCAGGGCTTTTCTTTGCAGGCAGCGACTACAAGTCTTTACATGGTAGTCAACATCGGCCCCCATTTTGGGCCAGTAGAAGCGAGATCATACCAGGTGAAGGGTTCTGTCAATACCGAGGTGCCCCATGTGATTGTGGAAGGACCTCAGTACTAAATCTTTAAAGGCAGTGGGCAGGACCAATTGTTGCTTGTCTACTTTGCCACTATGATCTACTGTCTCTCTATACAACAACTGATTGAGCAACTTCAATCTGGGGCCTTCTTTAAACAATAAAGCAGTTCGCAAGTCAGTGGAACGTAACATAGACACATTTTTCCCCGCACGCAGGGCATCAAGTGCTGTCTGAATCATAGGATCTTGGGATTGAGCCCACTGAATGCTGTCATTGTCAAATTGAGGTAGTGCACTAATATCTAGAGCAGAGAAGTGGCAATAAGAGCTGGTATGCAGGTGTCAGAAGGGCCCAAGCAATCTACTAAACAGTCCACTGGGTCCGCAGACATCTTTTCATCTCTATCAAACCTTTGGCACAATGCTC
Organism: Neoceratodus forsteri; assembly: GCA_016271365.2. NCBI lineage: Eukaryota > Metazoa > Chordata > Ceratodontiformes > Ceratodontidae > Neoceratodus > Neoceratodus forsteri. The sequence continues at coordinate 1,452,454,207 of CM057453.1, read as the reverse complement.
GAATGTCAGGTTCAGACTGCCTTACCCAATCAGTCTTGGAAGTGGGACTTCGTGATAGGGCGTCAGCATCAATACGGTCCAGGCCCGGTCTGTATCGACAGCATAATCATAGGTTGATAATGCAGAAAGCCACCTGTGCCCAGTGGCATATAACTTAGCTGAAGTTTGTACATAGGTCAACGGGTTATTGTCAGTCTTCAACAATATCTTTGCCCCATAGAGGTATTCATGAAACTGATCAACGATGGCCCATTTAGCGCAAGGAACTCCAACCTATGCACAGGGTAGTTTCGTTCGCATGGGGTCAAGCTCCTACTGGCAAAAGCTACTGGTCTCATGCCATCCTCATGGTCTTGATACAGCACCGCTCCTAGACCCTGCAGACTAGTGTCCATATGCAGCACGCAGGGTTTGGTGGAGTCAGCATAGGCGAAGATGGGGGTGTGGGTGAGCTGGTATATGATCTCATGGAAGGCTGCTTCACAGTCGGGCGTCCAGTGAGGCCCGAAGAGTTCACTTGGGCGGAAGTATACTTTTTCTGGTTCTTTAACGGACCCTTTTTTGTATTTACGATTGGTAGGAGGGTAACCCTGGGTAAGGTTCAAGAGTGGGCGAATCACCTTGGAATAGTCTTTTATGAACCTGCAGTAGTAGCCACAGAACCCCAGGAAACGTTGTAGTTCTTTCAGATTATGGGGCTGGGGCCAAGTAGTCAGTGCTTCAACCTTACTGGGATCAGTCTCTATCCTTTTTGCAGCTACTATGTGCCCTACATACTTCACGGAAGTTTGGAAAAACTGGCACTTGTCAGTAGATAGCTTGAGGCCGAAGTCTTCCAGTCGGTCTAGGACTTTAAACAGTTGGTTCTCATGCTCGTCTAAGGTGCTCCCAAACACAATGACATTGTCCAAGTACACCAGGCATTCCAGCAAATTAATATCTCCCACCATACGTTCCATCAGTTGCTGAAAGGTGGCCGGGGCGCCCGATATCCCCTGTGGCATCCTCAGAAATTCATAGAACCCCAGTGGACAGATGAAGGCTGTTTTCTCACGGTCTTCTGGGGCCATCGGGATCTGATAGTATCCGCTGTGAAGATCCAACAGCAAGAACTATTTGCTCCTATTCAGGCAGTCCAGGGCATCTTGTATACGAGGCATAGTGTATTGGTCTGGGATGGTCCGCCGGTTCAGGGTTCGATAATCAACACACATCCTCACAGACCCATTCTTCTTATGCACAACCACAACAGGAGAGGTGTATGGGCTCCTGGATTCTTGTATCACGCCAGCAGCGAGCATTTCCTGTAGGTGTCTTCTCACATCATCTATGTCTGCTGGGGCTAGGCGTCGGGACCTCTTTCGAAATGGCCGTTCATTGTGCAAGCGTATGTGATGCTCCGCACCCTGGACACATCCCACATCCCATTCCTTCAGCATTAGATAGCAGTACATACAGTGACCTCAGCACAACAGGTGATATTGAAGTGTCCAACTACCTGCTCCTGTACAGGGTTGATGTCTTCTAAACAAGGGGAAAGGTTCAGCTGTATTAGGCCCACTGTGTAGTACCAGGAAATTAATTGTGCATGCTGTGTACTGTCCAGTACTCACCTATGGCCTGGGTGTGTTTTACCTGTTGCTACAGGATGGAAACATGGATTGGCAAATGGCTGGCATATTTGCTGTAGCATGTTGCCCGTGAGTGCTGTGTCCCAGTGCTTACCAGTTTGCAGTGTTAGTCCCACCTGGGCCTCCTGTCCACTGTCTGTTCTGTCTATCTACATTGCAGCCTGCTCCCCTGCTAGTGACCTGCGAGTCCGTGTTGCAGCCTAGCTTCTGCCGACGTGCCGCTACATGCATGTGCCGCACGTACAAGCAACACATGCATTGCAGTTGTGCATTTGCGGCCTGCAAAATTTCAGACACACAATTGCGGGATGAACATGCGGCCTATACGCACTTGCAGCCTACGCATCTGTTGTGCCTGTGCAGTTTGCAGTATGCCTTCCATGCAGGCGTTGGCCGTGTGCAACATGCGGGATGACCTGACAGCAGTGGTAATGAGGGAGACAACACGGAGGCGTAATGCTCAGTTGTTTACTTGGTGCAGGTGACACATGACATTGGTGATAGTGCTGTATGACAGTGTAGTTGTGACAAGCCCTCACTCATACCCACACCAGTGACAGTGCAGTGCACACACTCACACAAACACACATGCCCCCCCACAGTGCACCCACACCCACACACAGACACGCTCACACACTTCCTTCACACACAACGCACATCAGCACCCTGTGACAACCCAGACTGTGATGGCACCCACCCTCCGTAGCAGCGGCATGCCACGGCGGCATGTCTGTCCTCCACCTGTTGCTACCACCCAGTCCGTTTGCTGTGTGCTGCCCCAGTTGTGGCACTGGGCACACCCTGCCCCTGTTGCTGTCCACTGGGCCAGTACTGTCCACTGGTGCCCCAGGCCCGTGTTGGCAGATGTTGCTGCTGCCCTTGGCTGCACCGGTCTGGCTGCCTGTGGTGCCACCGGTGCTCGTCCGGTGGTTCTTGATGGCGGGTATTGCCCCGGCACTGCATGTGTCACCGGCACAGGGGCTGCAGTGCCTGTGGCATGGGTTCTGCCGGTGGTGCCGGGTGAGCCGGTGGGGCCACCTGCAGTGGGGCATCCAGTGGTGCCGATGCCGGTGGTGGGTGCTGCTGCACCAGGGGTGCCGGTGGTGGTGGCGGTGTTGGTGAAGGTGGTGCTGCCGGGCCCGCCACACGTGGTGGTGGTGGTGTTGTTGTCGCTGCTGTCAGTGGCACCTGTGTGTTGCTGGGGTCTGCTGCTCCTCCTGTGGTGCCTGTGTGGTGGTGCCCTGTGCCACAGGGCATCATGCGTGCGGGTCAGCATGCATGTCCTGTTGCAGGGCCACCACTGCATCCACCTGCCTCATCCGCTGTGCCACCGACCCCACAGTGGCCTTGGCCAGGTGGGTGATGGTGCACGTCTGTGCCTGCACACAGGCCTGTGTTGTGGCCATGGCCTCCAACAAACAGTTAATGGCCTAATTCCATTGTGCGCATCCCCATCTCATGCACCCCTATCAGTGTGCCATTCAGCTCCTCCACCACTGCATGGTGGCCTTCCATGCTGAGCCTTATGTGGCCCAGCATCTCCCCCTGGTCCGTGTGCATGGTGGCCAGGACACGGCGGACCCCTGCATAGTCCATTGGACTGTTTGGGCAGTCCTGTTCCAGGGCTGGTGTGGCCCCATCCAGGGCCTCCTCCAGCCTACAGTATGCTGCAGGGCTAATGTCTGGTGCAATCCCATCCCACAGACTCTCACAGCACAGGAGGTCGCTGGGGTCCAGTCACTCCTCCTCCTCCTGCTGTTGTCCCTCCACCGCCATGCACTCCCCCACCACTGGTGTCCTGGCTATGTCCTGCTGGGCCTGCTCTGGGATGGTGTTGGCACTGTCCACCGGCCCTGTGCCCACCTCTGCTGCGCCTGTGGGGAGACATCGGTGCTGCACTGTTACCTCCCATGTCATGCCTCTCATGCCTCCCACTGTCCCAACCCCTGAATCTCTGTCCCACGCACTGGGGGTGGTGCAGGCCATGGCCTTACCTGCACTGCTGTCTGCTGGTGCCGCACCTGTGGGGGAACAACAGTGCATCAGTGCTGCACCACCATTACATGCCAACCGTGCATGCCTCCATCCTCTCCCTGATACACCATCCCACGTTGTCGGGGTAGCACTGGCCACTGGGTTACATGCCCCTGTGTCCGCTGGCACTGCACCTGTGGGGGAACAACAGTGCATCAGTGCCACCACATCATGTCATGCCCAACGTGTGTGCCAACATTCCTGCTCTTGGATCCCTGTCCAATGCACAGTGGGAGGCACTGGCAGTCAGCTTACCTGCCCCTGTGTCCACTGCTGCTGCGCCTGTGCAGGGGGGAACAGAGTGCATTAGTGGTGCCTCCCCATGTGTTGCCTGCACTGCATGCCTTCCCCTTAGCTGTGCCACATTCCAGGGTCTGCTCCAACACATTGTCTCCCATCTGTCGCCCTCCCTGTTGCCCATTGTTACATTCCTTCATACTGGTCATTCTGCCATGCATCACACTTTCACTTACCCATCCCTGTGTCCTTCCGGGGTATGTCAGGGTCCGTGTCCCCATGGACACTGGACCTGCTCATGGCTGCCAGCACCCTTGCCTCATGGGTGGTGAGGGGTCTCACTCCCTGTAGATGGCCCCCTGTGGCCACTGCCTGCCGACTGTTGTGTGCTTCCTTGGCCCTTTAATGGCATTTCAAGTCACTAGTGTGCATTTGCAGCTCATGCACTGTGTGCCCCGCATTTGCGACAGCATTTACTTGTGCTGCCACCTATCCCATGCCACCTTCCTTCTTGTTCGCTCTTCCTGGTCCTTTCTGTTGCCCAAGAGCAGGTCTGGTTGGGCCTCCAGTTGCTCTAGGAGCATGTCATTCTCCTCATGGGTCTAATTTCGCTTCCTCCTCCTCTTGCCACTGCTTGCCACTTCGCCCCCACTACCCGCCATCTTCACCATAGCCCCTATGATATATCCGCGTCTTGCACCCTTTTATCTTGTCATGGATTACGACGTCCTTATTGCTACTCCGCTATTACTAGTTACGCCTTGTCTTGTGGGCAACATGCGTATTTCTGTGTTTTACGTTGTACCTGGTGATTCTCTTGGAATATGGCGCAGCTCACATGTTGTAGGGTTTTTGGCGTAACTCTACACACTGGCGTACTTTGCACCAGGCTTTCACCACTGTCTTGGAATTGGGCCCCATGCACTCAGACTGAAGGGGGCAGAATAAAGGGAAACCTTTGTGAACTAATCACCATTCACCTTTGCTGAACTGCTCTTCGTTAAACAGACCAACTACCCAGAGAAAACTCAGGTACTTTCCTAAAACAGACCCCTCTCCCACCATGATTCTACTTCCTGCTGAAGCCTCAGGAGCATAACTGTTTAGTAACACCAAAAGGAATTTACAGTGTATTGCTTACACACAAACCGTCTTCTGTCCTTTCACGTTATACATATTTGAGGCATTTAGAGCAAGACTAGACAGATTTCTGCAGGAGAATGGCCTTGAGGGTTATACAGCCTGAGTTGGGCCTGGGTAGCATTCCTGCTGTTACATTTAGATGTGTGTCCATACTCCAGTTGGACAGAGTCACTGCTGTAGGGCAGGAAGGGCTGTCAAGATGGACCCTGTGTCCCTTCTGTCATCACACCACTTTGTCACTTTGTAACATGCCAATTTCGATTCTACTGAAATACAGCAAAACAACTGGATGAAACACAACGCCTGACCAAAGTTGGACATGGCATTAATCACTGGTAGTGCCCTCTCCAAACACTAATAATCCCCACTCCAAACAGTAGTACCACATCTAACCACACTGTGTTATCGGGAGAAGCAGATCTCCATGCTGTCTTGTGACACCCACCCACCCATCCGGTGGAATGTTTAGATCACACAAAAACTGTTTCTGCAGAGTACACTGATGTCCTGCATTGAATAGTTTCAAGTGGTTTTCCTTTGTGCCACGGATATCTAAGTATCAAGCCCCGAAGATCATGGTTTCTTACTTTTTTATAGCTCCATCTTGTGTGTGCACTCCTTCTGCAGTACTCGCTTGTCTTGCAGCTGCTGCTTCTCCTTCAGCCGCATCCGATTCTCGGGCGGCTAAATGCTGCTTCTCATAGTAAGAATTTTGTTTAATGAATCTGTTTCAGTTGCCATCTATGCCACAAAAGGTAGCGTACAAGTGTAAAGACAGAGCAGTTCTAAGTTTGCAGAATATTAGGACGTTAGTAGTCGTGTTAGTTCACATATAGAAAAATGTTAGCATATAAAGCCCAGGATACAATGCGGCTTCGCTAACGACCATGTAGAACTGTGTCCTTGCATAATAGTGAGGCATTGAGAGAAAAATCCACTACTTAAAAATCTTTAAAAGCACTGCAATGTGTTATACTGTTGTAAAACTGTTATATGTGCCTACATTTGTTTAGCACCAAACTATATAAGTAACTGTTTGTATGGTTGTCACGTTCTGTAGTTATGAACACCAAAACACATAAAAAAATGTGAACTACTGTCTAGGTTTTATCAACAAATACCCTTTATAATCATCAGTGATTAACAGCACTTACCATGTTACAAGGTCATTAAGCCACTCTGAGTGACGACTACTGGGAATTAATGCATGGTTGGGTGAGTTATGGCGTGCTCTCGACCTCGCACAAAAACCCCTTCCCCAACCATGCATTAATTCTCCAGTAGAAGCCTCCTTTGTCGTGGCTTAATGCTTACGTGTCTGCCATTAAAGCATTGAGCTCATAAGTGCTTACACGTGTTCTGCTGTGCATTTACTTGGCTCATATAACACACAGCTCGGGTTCTGAGACATATACTATAGTGCATGTTGCTCTATAAAACCATCAAACCGTGCGAAGTACAAAGATGCCATGAGGTGATCTTATCATTTTGATGACAAAATAAGTCTGTGGAAATCTGTGTCTCATTCATTTGGGATCAGGTTGTGCTGCAGTTGGTAGCTGACACTTTCTAGCCCAGAGGCTTGTACATAAAAGAGAAGTGTTTAAGCATCCAGCATTTCCCCTTTTTCTTTGGTATAATTTGTAAACAAATATTATACTACATGCATCTAGGTTGTGCAAAGAGCTACATTTCCCAGATCTGGTATAACCTGGACAAAACAAAGTGTTTATTACCCTCTTCTTTCTTCACATGGAACATTGTGTTCTTTTTTTTTTTTTTTCAGATAGCCACTTTGACCACCAGTCAAAAACCCAAGTGGCCAAAACTAAATTCCAGATAGCAAAAATCAACATTTTATGTAAAAAGTGTAACTGTGTTCCTTTTTAAAATGTCAGTTATGCTTGACTTTCAGGTAACCAAGTAGGCCACCTACTGAAATGTATGATAGCCAAATAGAAATTCAACTGAAGTTTGGCTACTGTTTTGGTGGTCATATAGAGGACTGTGTGAACCCAAATCCTCAATGAGGCCATCTCAGGAACCCAGACAAACGTTTTCCATTCTTTGCAGCTTTTCTCAGTTGAGACGGGATATATGTAGTTAGTTAAATGCCTTCTTTCCTTTTATAGATATACTGTACGTGTGATGATAGTGTGTGTTGGGTTGGGTGAGGTGTCCAGGTAACCCACACTTCAAATTCAGGTGCTGCTTTCATCTTTTCATGGCGGGGCCAGACAGGGCAGTTGACCTGGTAAATAAGCCTATGCCTTGGCTGTGAAAGGCACTAGTAACATCCTAGCAGTCTCATATTTCATTTGTTTCTGGTTTACTAGCTGTTACTCTTAGTGATTATCATTTAATTTTTGCTTTTGGAGCAATGGGCATAACAACCCCCACCCTCCCAAAATTTCTGAATTCAGGGATTATTCAAAGTTAAATTATCTAATTTCTTAAAAAGTTTATCGGAAATTGATTGGTCCTACATAAAGTTAATACTTGCTGTTAGACTTTTTATAAGTGAATTCACTAACATGATCAACATGCCTGCCCCTCTTGCTAGAAGAATGAGTGGTAGGGATTCCTGAAGCCGGAATTATTTTAGCTAATGAAAAAGCAAGACGGGGTGTGAAGTATAAGAAAAGTAATTTGCCCCATGATCTACATTTTTTACTCTTCACTAAGAAATCAGAATAAGAAACAACTTAATCTTGCAAAAGCCAGGTTTTTCAAAAGGTCAGCTAACCAAAATCTGTCTGGATCTGAAAAATTTTGAGGAGCTATAAAATGCCTACGTAACCCTACATCAGGTGAAAAAGTATGAACAAAGTGGGAGAGAACTTAACCTGTCCTTTAACCATCACCAATGAGTTTAATGCTCTGTTTACTAGCCTTGATAAATACCACTGGTTTGACAGGTTCTTTGAATGCCCCCCAAGTGCCACTACTTTGAATAGACCCCATTTTGATTTGAGAGCTGTCAGTCGCCTGGAAGTGCTACAACCTTTTTTAAAAAAAACTCAAGTCTGATAAATCTAGTGGCTGTGATGGGCTAGCTGCTAAATTACTGTTAATGACCACAACTGAAACTGTTTACCCTGTTAATTTAATCTTTAATTTATCCTTCTCTCTGGGGCAAGTACCTGACTTATGGAAGCATACAACTGTCATTCCTGTCTATAAAACTGGTTCTTGCTCTGGTTTTGGAAGCTATAGACCAATATCCATCCTCTCTGCTCTTCACCTAATAAGAGAGGGGCTGGTGCACTTGGCTAGAAGTTAGATGTCTTTATTGGGTGACATCTAAACTGACTGGGGGGAACTGAGACTGGGGGAGCCACAGAGGTGTGAGAACAAGAGGGGAACCTAGCTAGTAGTTCCCTTAGACGTGGGGGTTGGGAACTGTAAAGAGAGGGAAGCAGCAAGGCTGGGGAGGCCTCACAAAGATGGCAAGGAGCAGGACATCAGGAAGTTAAAGAAAGGGAGGAGGAGGGAAGAGAGACTGAAAAAAGGGAGGGGTACAGGCACAAGCTTGAAACAAAATTATTGAGCTCTAGGTATTAGGTGGCAGATATAGGGTTAGACCTCATAGCCATTACGGAAGCATGGGCCACAGAGAATAATGACTGAAAGCTGGTAGTACCAGGATACACCATGTATGGGTGAGATGGGGGAAAGTAAAAGGAGGAGGGGTAGCCCTCTATTTCTAGGAAGGCATACAGGTGATAGAGGATGTGTTCATTAGGAGAGGGAATTGGAAAATAGTATTGTTGTGGGTACAGCTCATGACAGCATCGAGTAAGAAGTTGTGCATGGGTAGTCCATGGACCTCTGGGACAGAGGGATGAGAGCAATAGGGAACTAGGGGCAGAAATAGGGGGACACTGGGTGAGCTCTAAGGACTAAAAACTGTTAGCCACCGTAGCTGAAATGAACCAGATTTTTTTAGTTACAAGTGAACTGGACCAGCTACTATCCTACCGGGTCAATCCGCCATATGTAAGATGGCACATGTCAAAACCGCGCAACACAGACATCATGGGTGGGAATAGCGACAGGGTGCAAAACTGCTAAATGGTCTATGTGTGGTTGTGCACCCTGTCACTGTTTGCTGGCAGAGGATAAGTCCTCTGCTGTGGTGAGGGTCCACCAAGCAGCTGCAGTGGCTCGACAAGATGAGACACAGGCAGCAATGGAGGCAGTGCGTCTGTGGACTGGGTGGTGAATCCCAGTCCCAGACGCATGGAATTTTTCTTTATTTCGCACTTTGTGCAGTTTAAATGTCCAACACCCTCGAGTTGATTATTTTAGTGGGGGAGATTTGGGGTGCAAAGCCCCTCATAACATTGGGTGCAGGGGTGGAGCCTCCTGCAAAACACAGAGAAATGCCACTGGCAATATATTGCACTGTATTGACAGCGCGATATATTGCTACAGCATTGTATCTTGCAACATTATGACCTCATGCCAGCCACTATACCAGGTTAACTGAACAGTAAAAATTCATATTTCTCAAATGCCTTAGCCAAAGTGGTAACTGGAAACATAAAAAAGCTAGCCATATTAAATGAACCATCGCCATTAGTGACAGTGGTAGTTCTGAGCGCACACATAGGGCCGCAAAGGAGGAGGTGGTGATTGTAGGGGATTTCAACCTGACAGACACAGGTCAGGACATTCCAGCAGCTAAGAGTACCAGAAGTCAGGCCCTGCTAGATATGTCACAGGACTGCCTGCTGGTGCAGCTAGGCAGGGGACTCACCAGGCAGGCTGCCATTTTCAATGTGGTGCTTACCAACCTAGAAATGATAGGAGGAGTGCGGATTGGGGAACCATTGGGGTCCTGTGGCCATAACACTGTATGGTTTGACGTGGCCCAAGGTACAAGCATACCCTCATTAAGGGCTAAGGTGCTGGACTTCGGAAGAATAGGATTTACACAGATATGGGAACTATTCCAGCATAAGTTGGTTGGCATGGAGGAAAGGTGGGGAGTAAATATCAAGGCCATTAAGTCATGCCTGAGAATGGTTACCAAAAGAAATAGGTATGAAAAACCAATCTGGTTCTCTAAGAAGGTCAGAGAGGGCCAGAAAAGGGCTTTCATCAGATAAAAAGCGAAGCAAGGGGACAAGGAATGGAATGAACACTAAGTAAAGAGGAAGGAGGCCAAGAGGGCAGCCAGGGACACAAAAGCAGGAACACAGCTGTGTACTGTGGAGGGGTCAAGTGAAGGGAAAAACTGTTTCTCAGCTACATTAGGGAATAAAGAAAGATCGGAGGAATTGTAAAGCTGATGAAAGGGGGCAGGGTACTAGAGGAGGATAAGCAAAAGGAAGCTGTTCTTAATAGCTACTTCTTCGCAATACTCACTGTGACGCTTGGCCAGCTGGTTATGATTGTTGTATGATATTTGTAATATAAGAACATAATATGTGAGCCTGTGCTTCCATGGGTGCCCCCCCCCCAGGTTTCAGTGAAGCTACAGGATATGTAAACTGACCAGGAGATCTCTGTAATGTAATTAATTTCCTTGAGAAATTGCATTTTATGGCCTTTTATGACCTCATGCTTTTAAGTTGGAAACTAAATATACATTTTATTACATGACAGGACGTCATTTAGCTGATTCCTGTTGGCTCTATATCACACCTAGGTGATGAACTGCAGGGCTGCAAACCTCAAAGGAACCTGCTGATCAAAGACTCATAATTTGGAAGTTAGTTTTTGATGATGTCACATTATTTAATATACCTCCTGATAGGACATCATGTTTGTATTTTTTTAATTCTAAAAGGAGGAGCTAGATGACTCACAGAAGAGGGTGTGGAGATACTGTTTAAACTGATACTTGTGTCTGAAATGAATGTCATATCTTTTTGGGCTCTTAAGAAACAAAGATATCTAATTTAACTGCACTTACAGAGGTAATACATTAGATAGAAAAGATCTACATGTATTGTGGTAGGAGTTTGTTCTGTAGCTTTCCTTTTTTTCTTTTATGTGATTGTGATGCTCTTTGGTATTTGTTCTGTATTTTATCTTACTGTTTTTATCCATTTTTAGTAAACATTTTCTTAAGAGACTGCCTGGGTGTCTGTCAGTTCTTTTTTGCATATGACGTATAGGGGTTAAGTGTGACAAAACTGTTTAACAGCTTGATGATGTAACTATACTGGGAAAAGGTAAGAATATACCTATGGTCTCTTATAGAGTTAAAAGGGTTCATTTTGGATACCTGGTTAGGTGCCCTTAGGTGAAAGATATATTGCATCCCCCCTGAAGAGAATATTATCTGAGCCTGTACATTTGGGTACGCTAGCATAAGGTTCACAGTTTGAATCCCCCCAGAACTTGAGACTAAAGGAGATTCGGACCCAAAAGCAGACAGGAGGGTTACTCTGTCTGTTACCTGTTTACACTGTTGCACTCTGAAGTTGGCACTGTGGGAGCAGAGGACCTGACCTGCTGAGTGCGTTTGTGACACTCACAATGGAGGATAGCGGGCTTTTGCTAGAAAGTGGCATAAAGGCTACTGCAAGGGGAACCCCAGAACTGGGGGAGGTGGTATTTACAGGAGAAGGGATCAGAAACGGGCTTGCAACCCTGAAAATAGATTAGCCTTCAGTGCCAGATGGAATGCACCCAAGGGTCTCATCAAACTGGCTGATCCTCTGGCAGAGCTGTTCAGTAGCTCAGTACAGTCAGGTGTGGTTTCTAAAGACTGGAGAGTAGCGGACGTAGATCCTCTTCACAAGGAAGGTGACAAAGAGCAACTGGCTAACTACAGGCCAGTCAATCTTACTTTCATTGTGGGTAAACTGACAGAGATACTGCTGTCTGATGCTGGCCCGTGTGCTTGAGATCACAGTCTGATTTTTCAAACAAGTAAAACTAATATTTATAATGCTGATGGTAGTTTCAGTCAGCTATCCCCATGCTCAGAAGACCATTTCTTTTAGCACCAACCCTTTGTTACAGTCACTTAGGAAATTCAAAACTTACGCATGTACAAGTTTACAGGAAATACAAGCACACAGTGCATTCACATCAAGGAGAGGCATCCAGCAGTGGAAGTTGACCAAGTACAAAGGTAATGGGCTAGGTGTGAGCTAAAATATATATTTGTTAACATTGTATGGCTATGCCTGTAATCACATTGGGGCACATGCATAGGTAGTGCGGCCATAGAGCTTGTTGGAGGCAAGCTGACCATGTACCTTTAAATTACTCCAGATCAGTACATGACTGACTCTCCAGGGAGAGACTGCTCCAAAGGAGAGGATCGGGGATAGAAAAGCTGCATCTCCAAAAGTGTTAGTTCTTGAGACTAGAACATTGAGAAGGTGTAAGTACCTGTAAAACTCAGTTCTGCAGATTTTATATTGTGCCTGCCTGTTTTGACAGGATGGAATGTCTGACCCCCGAAGAAAATGATTTGTAAAGAGTTTCTCTACCGGTTTCTGTATCCATGTTTGAGTTGCTGGGGTGCAGACTCCTCTAGGCATGTGATAGGACATAGCAATGAAAAAAAATGGAGTGAGGCTCAGTGCTCTCCTAATGGAGTAATCAGTCCTTCACCTGATGCCGCACCAAGGGGTTCAGTCCACTCAGCATTTTGGGGGCCACCATTTGGTGGTACATGACTTGTAGAAAATGTTGGTTGGGGAACAGAGCCCACTCTATATCTAGCCATGCAGCATGTCGTCTGTCCAGGTGTTGAGAGGTAAGAAAGCGCCACATGTGCAGCCCAGTAGTAGCCTTTAAGTTTGGGAAGGGCCAAGCCACTCCCTTTATTGACTAAGAAAAGCTACTTCAGTTTAATACACAATCTTTGGCCTGCCCAAATAAACCTAGAGATTTCTTTATTCATGTTCTCCAGCAGCTCACGGGCAGCAACAGGGGGGACATTTTGGAAGAGATACAACACTCTGGGTTGGCTAACTATTCATAATCTCTACCCATCTCGATAGAGAGAGCTTCAGTGTCCCCCACATTTGGAGGTCGAGTGTCATTGTCTAGGAGAATGGGGCATAATTGTCTCGAAATGCTGAGTGGGGTTATGGGCAGCATAAATTCTTAAATGTTTTAATTTGTGTAGATCCCACCCAAATAGGTAGGCGTTATGGAGGCGTTGCAAGGGATTGACCTTAAAACACAGAGTTTCCTATTACAGGCATTCACGTGGTAGCCTGACACCTCATCAAACTGCTACAAAAGGTCAAAGACCCTCTAGACTGCCTCCTCAGGGTTACAAAGGTATAGCAGCACATCGTCTGGAAAGAGGGCTATAGAGTGCACTTTCCCTCCACTGAGATACCCTGGAAGGTGTTGGCTGCACAGATAACATGAGCCAGTGACTCTATGTATGCTGCAAAAAGAGAGGACACATAGGGCAGCTTTTGTGAGTTCCATTCTGGAGAGGGAAGTCGGGAGACGCTTGTCTTGGGGTAGTGGTAGAGCCTTTGCAGGAGCTGTGTAAATGGGATTGGGAAACCTCGCTGTTCCAGCACAGAGGATAGGAACTGCTAGGAAACCTGGTCAAAGGCCTTTTCGGTGTCCAGGCTTAGCAGTAGGGATGGAGTGCATGATTGTTGCGTCTGGTGGACAACATGCAGAGTATGGCGGATGTTGTCTGCTGTTGAATGGGAGCAGACAAATCCTGTCTGGTCTTTGTCTATAAGGGTGGGAAAGAGTCTATCTAGCGGCTTAGCCAAAATGAGCATCAATAATTTATAGTCAGCGTTGAGCACCGATATTGGGCAGTAAGAGTGGCAGTAGAGAGGGTTTCAAATAAAATAATTTTAAAATTCATTCTGGATTGAACTGAAAGCCGTCGAAGCTTAGCCAGTACTGGAGTAACATGCTCAGACTTCTTGAAGCCCATGAGCAGGTGTGCAGCAGCATTTTGTATAAGTTGGAAATACTGTAGTGATCAGGCATGGAGATCAGCAAGCAGACTGTTGCAGCAGTCTATCCGAGTAACTACAAAACAATGAGCAAGAGTCGCTGCAGTGACTTGATTAATGTAGGAGCGGATCTTGGCAGTTACATATAGGTGACAGAATCCTGAGCTGACAATACTGTTGATGTGAGTCTCCAACTGTAGTGATTGATCAAAGAGAACACCAAGACTGCGTACAGCAGTTGTAGGATAATTTATTTATTTATTTGAAAACTGGTACCCAGGAGAGGCACACTGAGGCAAGGTTCGTTACCAGGGAGCAAGAGAAGCAGAAGTACAGTACAGTCATTTGAGCAAAACATTAGGTGAATAAGTTGGAACAAAGTGCTGTAACAGTACAATATGGAACGACTGATGAAGTGCAAAATAAAACAGCAGCAGTATACAGCATTCAAGTGAGCACATGAGAGACTGGTAAGACAAGTGTATGCCTAAATGCTGATGGAGGGAAGTTCTAATGATTGCAGAAGCGCAGTGTAGACCAATATCTGATAGATTAACTTAGAATTTAAAGCAGAAATGTAATCACCTATGAAGCAAGCTAAATTAAAAACAGAAATAAGAAATAACAAAAGCTTCGGTTTTTCCGGTGTTCTAACCTTGTATCTCTGTGATGATGTGGTCTGCATGTTGAGGGTCAGTGTCCCTCATTTCAATGACAAAATTCTGTGGTGATGTGTACTACATATCGAGGGTCAGTGTCCCTCGTTTCATTGACAAAATTCTGTGGTGATGTGTACTACATGTCGAGGGTCAGTGTCCCTCGTTTCAATGACATAAGCTGAAAGGTATGATCTGGATTCATTTGTTAGTGGATTGCTAGGTAAGGATGATGGCACTCTTAATTTCTAGGATGAGGGCACTGGGGACTCCCCTGAGGCTATTGCCCAGCCAGCTACTAACTTCACAGCAAAATAATGTGGAGCTTGCCACCCCATCCCACAAAACACACACACACACACACACACACACACACACACACACAAACAAAGCAACAAAGGTAGCATTCTGCCAGCAGTTAGAAATATTGTGAAAATCACACACTTAAACCATACAGAGTGAAAAGAGTCTGCAGAACTTTACCCCAGTACTTTGCGTCCTCTCCGAGAACAAGTGCAGAGAAAATTTTCAACTCCTATCTGAAAGGTGATTTCATGCAGGGACTGCAAAATCACGTTTCAGGACACAAAAACACCTTTTGGACAGGATTTGAAAAATGACAGCTGTCACATTCAGGAGGTGCTGTAAATAAATGGCTATGTTGAACATTTGGGGTAAAAATATTGAAAATTACCAAAGTTACGAGGCTGCGTTTACAAAATTCAACATTCTGCAGGCTCATAACTTTGTTGTTTTTTAATATTGTTATGCCAAATTTTCAACATAACCTTCTTATGACACTGCCTCATGAACAAAGTCACAGAAAATTTTGAACTGCTGCCCGAAAAGTGATCTCACACTGGGACCTCAAAATCCCCTTTTGGGATGCAGAAACATATTTTGGCCAGCATATGAAAAATGATGGCTGTCACGAAATGGCTATGTTGTAAATTTAAGGTATTGAAACTTGACCAAAGTTATAAGACTGTGTTCATAAAATACAACATAGGCTCACAGCTTTGTTGTTTTTTTAATATTTTTACACCAAATTTTCAACATAGCCTTCTTATGACCCCACGTCATGGACAAGGGTAGAGAAAATGTTCAACTCCTGCCCAAAAGGTGATTTTGGGCAGGGACCTCAAACTCACCTTTCTGGACAGATTTGCCTAATTCCACTGACACTGTTCATGAGGTGGGGTCCCAAAAAATGCATGTTGAAAATTTGGGGCAAAAATTTGCAAAAATGGCCAAGTTATACCTTTAAGTTCTAAATCCCATTGAAATACATTGAACCACATACCTCGTTTCCTCAGTTCACAGTCTGGCTTTGAAGAGTAAAGACATGTTTGCAGTCCAGAAAAGATTACAGCATTGAACCCCCGGTGGGTAATTAAGGGCTTGGGGATGGTGGAGTGGTGTGTGCTGAGTGGGAGAGTCGGGTGGGGGGACAGTAATGGCTTCAACAGGCACTGATGGACAGTTTTCTTTTTACAGGGTTTATTTAATAAAAAAAATACTAGGGAAGGTTTTCTTTATTTCAGGTCATGACACTGGGGGATTGTGCACCCCCAGTGTGAGCATTATGTTTGGGGGGTGCTGAGAGGGAGGGTTGGCTCATGGGTGGGACAGTTACAGGGATGGCAACAACAGAGAGTGGCAGCGACACTACGGGGATTGGGCACCCCCAGTGTCAGGTGTAACACCCCCAGTGTTGGTATAAAAAAAAAAACCTGTTAGGGAAAGTTTTCTTTATTTCAGGTTGCGACACTGGGAGATTGGACACCCCAGTGTCCGGGTTATCTTTGTGGGGAGGGAGGGAGGTGGGTGCTGAGAGGGAGGGAGGGTTGGGTGGGCAGGACAGTTACAGGGCAGCAACAACAGACATCGATAGATGGCTATGAATGAGCTTTCTGGCACTTCAGCGCCATCTAGAGATGTGACCGAGCATTCGGAGAGGCGCGGTAGTGGACCGTGGAGGTTTCGCTTATGAGGTGGTGACACTGAGGGATTGGGCACCCCAGTATTAGTGTTATGTTTGTGGGGGGGGGCCGAGAGGGATGGTCAGGTGTGGGGGACAGTTACAGGGGTGCGAGTAACAGACATCGATGGATGGTTTTCTGTTACAGCTGCCATGAGCCCCTGCATGTTTGACATTCCAGGCATTCCAGCTTGATCATGACGGATCAGCTGTGGTTGCTGGGTGGCATAGATTAAAGGGAAAAGCTGACCCATGATTGGGTCGGCTTTTCCTTTTTTAAGTCCATGATGTCTCTGCCCAGCAAGTCAAAACTCTGTCATAATGAGCCCAGCTGATGATTGGTGTGCCACTGTCGCACCCCTAAAACATTACTCTGTATTGTAAAGATAGTGCCACACCTCTCGACAGCCAACTACCATAGCATACCTTTAGCTGCGCACACACACGCTTGGCAAACATAAAAAGACTTTGGATATTTGTTTGTTTTTTTAATTAGTTTTTATTAGTTTTTTAACAGAGTTTACAGGAATACATTCTTCCTTGAACATTTTATACAACTGTTACTTCACAGGTATAATTTCTAATCATGTACAGGTATTAATCGTACATATAGGCAAAAAAATATTCTCTACCCAAAAAGGTTCAAAGTAAATTGTGTCTCCCCATTAGTTCACAACTTCAGAATATTCAATGTTTAATGATTTCTCTAAAGAAGAGGCGTATCTTATTTTGAAGCAGGTTTAACATATGAATGGCCTGGTTATTACCCGGTCTTAACAAAGAATGGCTTAGGCTATTGAGGGAAGGAATTCAACATGTGTGCCAGGTGTAGAGCCATGACCGGTAGTTATTTGCTTTGCTTTTTAATCTGGATGGTTCAAGAAGGAAGGAAGGAAATGTCCTGAGAGAGAAAAGGTTAGAGATGGTTTCAGAGACACAAGATAGTTTACCGTGTGTATCCCCCTGATCAATGAAAAAGACGGTTGATAGGTCGGGGGCCTGATCCTGTGGCACAAAGTCTGAGTACTTTTCTAGTTGATACATTACCCATTTTCTCCATTTAATTTCAAAGCATGGAATGCGGTTGGTGAGTCTTTCGGAGATTCTCTCCAGTGCATATATCTCGTGTGTGAGGGCCCTCCAAATTCCCAGTGTGGGGTCTCTGTCCATACGCCACATTCTCATAATGGCTTTTTTGGCTGCTTAAAATTAGTAGGACCATGATTTTTATGGTAGGCAGGTTGAAAGTCAGGGGTGATGCTGGGATGGACATAAGTATAAATTTGGGAGTTATTTTGCTTGGGCAATTGTAGATGTCTTCTATTTCTTGGATTACTTCCTGCCAGAAATGCTGTAGTGCAGGACACGTTAGCAAAATATGGGAGTGTTCTGCCTGTTTTGAACCACATTTGTGCCAGCAGTCCACTGCCTCTTGGCCTATAAATTTGGTTACTGTGGCTGGAGTTCGAAAATATCTAACACTGCACTTCCACGCATACTCCCTCCAGTACGAGGCTGCCATTACACTAAGTGCAGGAAGGGTGTACTTAATGCCATTGCTCCAGATCATGTGCCGTATCCAGCTCCGCATTCTAACGGTGAAGGATTGGAGTAGTCAAAGCTGTAGTATTGGCCTGGACAGCTTTGTAGAGAGTACTTATGAGGTGCACTCCTGTGTTACCGAGTATATACATTTTAAGGAGGCGGACCAACTGGGAGGGTTTTTCCGCCACCTGTGCGAGGCCTTTTTCAGCTGTCCGAAGGTAGGACCGAAGTTGCAAGTATTTATGAAATTCCAATGGGGGGAGCATTTAAGAGGCCTGAATCATGGATATGAAAGGTTGGATCCCTGTGTGGGAAACCAATTGAAAGACATATGAAATACCGTAGTTCTGCCATCTTATCAATCTTGTTAGGGGGAAAGTCTTGATCATAGGCTGTAGCCCATAGGCAGCGTTGATCAAGGGGGAGAAAGAAAGTGTTTCCTAATTTAGAGCCTTTGCCGAAATGTTTCCGCTGTGAAATGGTAGAATCATCTGAAGGGTATGCAGGCTGGAGGGTTGCCAAACAAATATCTGGCGTGCTCTTGGGTGTCATTCAGTACCTGTTCTATTTTCTTCTAATACAACTGATATGCCAGAGCAATCCAAATGCACAATATGTGAAGCTGCACTGCCAAGGTGTACCAAGTAAGATTTGGTAGATTGACACCTCCTTTGTCACCAGGCAACTGGAGTATCTTTTAGCAAATCCTCGGTGGTTTGCCTTGCCAAATAAACCTGGAAATGGCTTTATCCCATGCCTTAAAATAGAGTCTATCTGGCATGAGTGGCAGGGTTTGTAAAAAGTATGGTATTCTAGGTAAGAAATTTTGCCTAATTACTTCTATACGGTTAAAAAGCCCTGAGGCGAGGGACATTCACTTGGAGAGATCGGCTAAGATTTGCTGAGTCAAGGGTTCATAGTTGAGTAGTTCCAGGTGATCTAAATTTTTTGTGAGTTTTATACCGCAATATCTAATCATTTGTTTATGCCACTTAAGTGCAAAGGTTTGTTTCAGCTGTGGGGGATGAGGAATAGTTATAAAGCAAGACCTCTGTTTTGATCATGTTCAATTTATAGCCTGCCAGCAGACCAAATTCCCTCAGGCATTCCCATACTGCCAGGATGGATTCGTCGGGAGAGGCAAGAATAAGTAGCACATCATCAGCAAACAACGATATTTTGTGTTGTCGGCCTCCCAGGGGAATTCCCTCAGTCACAGGATCTTGTCGGATAATTTCTGCCAATGGTTCCAGGTAGAAGGAAAATAGAAGCGGGGATAGTGGGCAACCTTGCCACATACCTCTAGAGAGAGGGAAGGGATCAGAAAGAGAGCTATCTAATTTTAAGTATGCTTGCGCTGGGCTGTTTATGGCTGCTGAGTTTGTATGAAGTCCTGCAGCAGTCAAAAATGTGACAGGGTGGCCCACAGAAATGGTCAGGCTACCCAATCAAATGCTTTTTCTGCATCAAGGCTTAGTAAAGCAAGGGAGATTTTCTGGGTGTTCACATAATCAGTTAAAAGCAGGTTTCGTCTGACGCTGTCATGTGCCTGTATGTAGTGAACAAAACCTACTTGGTCTGGATTGATCAGGTGGGGAGGAAGGTGTTCAAGTCACCTGGCCATATAGACCTTGTAGTCACAGTTGAGCATATATATTGATCTATACGAGACGAGGAGTCGGGGTCTTTCTGTGGTTTCAGGATTGCCACAAGAGTTGCGCATTCGGGAGGAGGCACCTTCCTGAATTTCTCAGAAGGCAGAAAGAACATGTGGCATAAGGGATTCTATAAAGAGTTTATAAAATTCAATAGGATAGCAATCTGGTCCTCGAGCATTTTGAGTTTTTGCCTCCCGCAAGGTTCTTTCTATTTCAGCCGGACTGCTGAACTTTTGGGGTTAAAATGTGGGGGCCCACTTAAAAGTAGATATTGCTTCTCAGTTGCCCAATCCTGGGTAATTACAGTCTAACAATGTATCAAAGCAGGACACCACTGAAAATGAGACACTGCGTCTCATCTGCTCTATCCTGGGTAAATGTATACTAAAAATGTGTACAAGCAAGACCTGGTACAACAGTAATACCAGCAGAGAACATTCGGCATTGACAAATGCTTATTTTCTAATAGTCTCTCCTTACGAAGTTCTCCTGGTCAGCCCTTCTAAATAACAAAATGTGCTTCTGAGCTGAAGTTAGTTAGCAGAGCCACACGCCAGGTTGTGCTTCCACATAAACAAGAAGCAAACAAGCATTTGTCAATGCCAAATGTTTGCTTGCTGGCATTTGCAGTGGAAGTGCAGGAGTTAGACAGATGCAGTATAGGAATGGCAGTGAAGTACTGAACTGACGCTGCCAACTCCACCCCAACTCTGCAGAGAGGGACAGGCATTGGGGTGTGGCTTTGGGTTGTCGCCCATGACGGTCACGACATTTCACCTCACCCTACCCTGCAGACACTGACAAGTGTCGAGGTGTGCCTTGGGGTGTTTGGGCTTTACATTCACCTCATTCCATAAGGAAACACGCTGAAATAGGTGCAGTATAGGAGAATGGGGTGAACTCTGGGGCCAAAGGGTCCAAGGCGCACATCGATGCCTGTCACTGGCTGCAGGGTGGGGGTGGAATGGCATGTGTTTTACAGTCGACAATCCCAAGTCACACCCCTGACTTCTGTCAGTCCCTACAGGGTAGGATGTTATGGTCGAAAACCCTAATGCCCTGGGCATTTCTTTGTATTTTTACTCCAAGTTTTCAACATGGGCTTTTTGTGACCCCACCGCATGAACAGTGACACTATCAGTTCGTTAGCCGAAAGGTGATTTTGCAGAGCGACTGCGCCATTTGGCGCCACAGGTGCGAAAACACATTTCAAACAGGATGTGAAAAATGACAGCTGTACTGTTCATGAGGAGGTGTAAAAAATGGCAATGTTGACAATCTGGGGTGAAAATATTAAAAAACTGGTGAAGTCACGAGCGTGCATAGAAACTGTGCAACACACACCTGTAATGTAATTAGTTTGGGAATTTTTTACAGCAGATTTTCAACACAGGCATTTTGGGACCTCCGCTCATGAACAGTGTCACTGTGATTTTCTTAATGTG
This sequence comes from Neoceratodus forsteri, assembly GCA_016271365.2. Taxonomy (NCBI): domain Eukaryota; kingdom Metazoa; phylum Chordata; order Ceratodontiformes; family Ceratodontidae; genus Neoceratodus; species Neoceratodus forsteri. Next base: position 1,452,432,968 of record CM057453.1, on the reverse strand, counting down.
TCCTGAACACTGATTTCCCATAGCGACCGCGCTATTCTGCGCCAGAAGTGCGAAAACACATTTTGGCCAGGGTGTGAAAAATGACAGCTGTACTGTTCGTAAGGTGGTGTGGAAGAATGACAATGTTGAAAATCTGGACTGAAAATATTACAAATTCGTGAACTTACGAGGGTGCGTGGAAACTGCACAATGCACACTCGTAACACAGTCATTTTATGGACTTTTGTCACCAAATTTTCAACATAGCCATTTTAAGACCTCTGCTCATGAACAGTGTCACTGTGATTTCCTTAATCTGTCCCAAACATTGATTTTGCACACTGTCCACGCCATTGTGTGCTACATGTGCAAATACACATTTTGATTGATTTGTGAACAATGACAGCTGTACTATTCATAAGGAGTTGTGGTAAAATGGCAGTGTTGAAAATCTGGAGTGAAAATATTAAAATTTTCCAAATCATGAGGTGCATAGGAACTGCGCAACGACTGTCGAAACAGTCATTTTGGGAATTTTTCAAATCTTCAACATGGGTTTTTGGGGGCCTACCTCATGAACTGTGACACTGTCTTTTCGTTAATCAGTCCTGAAAGATGGTTCCACGTAGTGACCACGAAATCACCTTTCGGGACTGAATAACCAGATGACAGTGACTGAATTCATGAGGTGGGGTCCCAAGAACCCCATGTTGAAAATGTGGTGCAGAAATTCAAAAAAATGACCGAGATAGGAACCAAAGTTGAAAAAACCCTATTTATGCCATTATACAGCTTACCGGCATTTCTTCAGTTCGCGGTCAGCTTTGAAGAGTGCAGGCATGTTACCGGTCCATCGAAGATCATTGTAATGGGCTCGAGTAAGTATGAAATATGGGGGGTGTGGGAGGTGGGGTGCGCAGAGGGTGGGCGCAGGTTGGGGGCAAGAGAGTTAATGAGGGACCGCTTCTTTTGTTACAGGGTTAAAAAAAAAAAAGACGACGCAGGGACTTTTGCCACGCTGGGGTGGGCTCCCAGTGTGGCACCTGGAAGTTTATTTGGGGGCAGTGGGGCCAAAGGGGATTGGGCACCTATGCACTACATACAGTGTAAGGGGAGCACATGTGATTACGCAGACGCCATGCTGGGGTGGACTCCCCAGTGGCACCTGATGGCTTTCTTTTTGGGGGGGCACTGGAACCGACAGGGATTGGGCACTCCATCGGACATACAGTGTGCTTGGGGAGGAGTGTGCATATACCAAGGGGGATAGGGTACCCCCTCAGCACACAACAAATGGGGGGGGCGCGCATCATGCTGGGAGATGCAGTGGCGTACAGCTGAAAGAGAACGACTGCTAAGGTGGTGATGTGTAGGCAATTTGCATACTGCTGATGGCATGGCAGTATGCAAATTGCCTACACGTTACCACCGATGATTGTAGCGGTCTTTCTCTTTCAGCTATACACCACTGCATCTGAACTGCTGTCATAGACAACTTGGACATTCGTTGGTGCCCTGCTGATGCACCTGCAAAAATGACCAGGGCATTGGAAGCGGGGGTGCCACACCTACAAAAATGTGTATGGTGTCCCTCCCGCTCTCTCCGATCCACTGATGAGGGATTGCTGGAGATTCCCAGGGTTCGTTTAAAGACATCTGGGGACAGATATTTTAGTTTTATGGCCCCAACCCTGTGGAATTCTCTACCTCGTCAGGTGCGAGATTGCCCGACTGTCCAAAGTTTTAAGGGGGCGTTAAAAACATTTCTTTTTAGCCATGCATATGATGATTTTTAATGTTACCACCTTGGATAAATTTTTAACATTGTTTTAATTATTTATTGATTTTTATTATGTCATGTACAGGCGCCTTGGTTTTGGAAAGGCGCCTTTTACAAATAAAGCTTGATTTGATTTGATCTTGCACATGCGTGCAAGCAAACATAAAAAGAAAGCTGCATAAAGTGTATTTCTGCAAAAACATTTACTTCAATACCACATTAACACCAAGTGGATAAGCAGAACTAAAACACACAGCAGTACTACAGATGACCTAACAGATGCCTGACTGTGTGTTTTCTGCTTTCTTTCTTGCCTTTGTTCATGTCAGGCTGCCTACCTTGTTTAAGCAAGCGCTGACCCCATCGAGCTGTGTCACTTTACTCCCTTTGGATTTGTGCTTCCACATAGACTGCTGCCTTCTGGCTGCATAGCTTTGCAGGCTGCACATTGGTATATGACAGTTACTATGTACCATGTGAGTGACTGAAAGGACACATGCATGGTACAGTAACCTAATGTCTCTGCAGATGTGCAAGAGGCATAAGAGATCTTTCAGTAGCCACCCTCACTACCCACTCTCCAACTAGAGATATTTTAGTATCCAGTTTCCTCCCTGCTGTGTCCCGCACTCACCAGGCTGCCATGTCAATCACAATGATGATCCTCCAGTCAAGACCTGCACTCTCAGTCTCTGAACTGCCCTTGTCCACTCGCACACATATAGTCCTTTTGTACACCCACCCTGATCTTCCTCTCGACTTGGCTGCTTGAAACAGCAGTCTCTGTCGCCCTGAAGACCTGTCCACTGCAATAATTTGTGGTTGGTTCACCTCTGGACTTCCTCCCGGCTGCAAGAACATACTCTGAAATGACTCCAACTCCGGACTTCCTGCCTCCTGGCTGCAAGAAAAGTACATTTTTGTTCCTTGGCCCGCCCATAGACACTCTTTTCAACCTGCCTCCATTGCTTTCTCCAAGATAGAAAGCAAGTGAACAGTGAGTCATTGTGTCCCCCTGGCAACTGTGAACAGGGGACAGTTTGTGTGAAATGCACGTCAATGAAATGCACATCAGTAGCGCAGGCCCATGCTCTGTATTGAACCCTGCAGTAGATTAAGACAGCGTGGGTCCCTTTTTCTATTTTACTCCTTTTTAACCCCTATTAGGAACTGCCATGGCATCTAACCTAGCTGACCCACCCCTTCCCCCACGATACTGCCACCTACTCTCCTCGTTCAAGCCAGTGTACCCTATTTGGCACCACTGTACCTCCTCCCCTCTTAGTGAGACATCATCTGCCTCCCAAAATCAAGAGCCTCAGGTGGGGAAACCCAGAAATGACAGCAGGCCATTTGGGTGTGGGCGGTCCTGGGCCATCATCCTTCCTTTAAGAAGGGGCTGAAATGTTATCTCTTTGCTCAGGCGGTTGGCACTGTTTAGTTTATACAGTATTCGTTCTGTATCTATTTATTCTTTTTGTGTTTATTATGCTCTAGTTCCATGGTTTTTGTTTATTGTTGTACAGCGCTATGAGCCTTAGGGATAGGGCACTTTAAAACACAATTGCCTTGTTATTGTCTTGCTCCTCATGAATGCAACACGGGACTGTGAAACAGGATAATCTAGGTTTGCATCCCACCACAGTCCTTGACACACTTACATCTCCACTGGGCTGTCCTGGCTAAGTACATTACTAAAAAAAAAACTTAAAAAGATTATGGAATTCTGGTGGAGCTTCTGTCTGTTGAACATTGAGAGGCGGCCCAGGCTAATCAACAGATGCAGTTATAGCAAGTTTCAGCAGGGATAAAGTTTGCCAATCTATAAATTACTTCTGCTTGTGAAACGGGTACTGCTTATGTAACCCCTAGATGGCGCTATCCCAGGGGCTACTACCCCTGCCTGATTTGCCACTAACAGGTTGAGGGGCCTGGATCCAATGGCGGGTGCCTCCACCCAGAGGTCAGGGTTTGCAATAGTTAAACTAACTTGGTCACAGCCCTCTGGGACACTGCAACCCCCCTTTCTTCCCACTAGTGGCCCACACAATATATCAGAATTACCTTCACAGTATACACTTACCCCAGGACTGGTTCCGCACTGGGACCTCCTGAGAAATGAGATACAGTGCAACAATCACAGTACAGTACTTTAACATAGACAAATACCTCAGGCAGTATAACTTTGCTGAAACAAGCAGCTCTGATTTATTTAGGGGATATAACAAGGACAGGGGAAATCAGGTTAATTAGCTTATCACTCTAATAATCTACCTATGGCTCTATGCACAGGCCTATCCCTATCAGTTACTGTCCCTGGGTACCCAAGCCCTAGTGGCTAGTCCAAACCGTGGCAGCTGGTAGGGCCCTTTCACACAGAGAAAAGGAGAATTAAACAGTCAGCAGTACAGTAATTCCATTTGGATTTAATGTGGCAATTCAACAGGGCGACCCTGAATTAGTACTCACGACCTCCAAATAAGATAGGGTCCTTCAATGTCAGCAGGGCTCACTTGAGGTACACAAACCTCTTCACACATTTATATAAAAGAAAGCACTATACCAGGCAGGCTGCATCTGTATCCCGATCGCAATTACTGCACAATACCCGGGAGAACACACAGCAGATTCAGTTCCTGACAGACCGAGTGCAATTTTCAGCAATTCCTCCAGTCTTCTACAGGGTGAGCCTGGTTTCTACTCTTCAGATATTCTTTGATTCTCTTCACAGGACGGATTCAGTCCTAACAAGCTGTTACACAAGCTGCAGACCGGAACTCTGGCCTTACACACGTTTTTGACTAAACTGCACACTGAAAAGCACAGGCTCCTTCCTTCTTCACTGCCAAAGCTCAACTGAAACTCCAACCGACAAAACGGGCACTTCCTCTGAGTTCCTCCCAGTTCTTGACTGGATTGGCTGTCACTCACAATAGACTGCTGCTGTTGGTCCAAAAAGGCACTGAAGTCTAAACTACATCTCCCAGAGTCACTGCCCATACAATCCTCTTGTGGCTGGCTCAGATTATGAGTCCAAGTTCTGATTCGTCCAAGGCACCATTTTAGAGCTAGCTTACCCACACTGATTGGTCCAGTTCAGCAGTTCAAAACTAGAGGGAACTAGCAGACACAGTTCTGACTGCAAAGAAAGCAGGTTAGACAAACTGTAATTTCATTATTACTCTAAATAATTTCTGGCAAACAGTTACATCTTTCAGATAGGTTCCCTTTGCACTCCTAGTGACTGCAAAATAAAGAAGTGAATTGGCAGCAGCTCGAGTGGTACTCAGAGAAGCACACAGTCCCCCCATACAAACTAATTATGTCTGCAAGCAGACAGCTCTTAAAGAGACAGTACCAGAGGCTCTAAAAACACTCACTGATAAATGGCTTAAATGCCAAACACCATTCAGGCTTGGAGCATTCAAGCAAGCTCCTGGAAGTCTTTTGGGAACCCCCATTTGCAGGGGGGTTACACTTAGTTCTGGCTCCTCATTGATCAGAACCCCGTCACATGGTATTAAATTAAAATAGCACAAACCCCGTCTGGAAAACACCCCAGGGATGCGTTAATTGAGAGCACAACCTGCTGGGGTCAAAAGGTCAACATACAAATGAGGTATAAACAGGGCCAAAAGGTCAAAATCAGCACAAATCACATGCATATTCAGTGAATGGCATACATATGCAAAGAAAACACAGCACAACACCACATGACCTAACCGCAAAAAGAAACTCCCTACCCCCCAATTAGGGTTCCATGTGATATAGGTGACTTTTAAACAGAGTGTCGCATAACGGCGAGTACTAAACGATGAAAACAAAATCGGTGAACAGCACTATGCCGAATACAATATCGGCGACAATACTGACCTGCTATTTATGCGAGGGGGCTACTCCCCCTGCACCCCTCTTTGTGGGGGAGTCCCACGCCTCAACTAAAGATTCTCAACTGGGGGTGGCAGACACTGGGGGAGGGACGAAAACACGGGAGGGGGTGATCGTTATGGGAGGGACAACCCGCAGGTGGGGGAACGGGATGTGTGCAAAACAAATAGTTAAGTAAGCCGCAACACCCAAACGTAAAAATATTTTACACCTGCATGCATCCCGCACCCGGGGCCATACACACCATAGGCAGTGACCATAACCACCACGCCAGGTGGCCAGCTCGGCAGCAGCCTGCTCAATCCCACTACCTAACCTCCTACCTCTACACTTGCTAACCCCCTCAACCTTCGCTATTCTTTCCTCCCTACCTCGCTATCCTTACATACTCGCTGTCTTTGCGGGCTCACAAATTGAGTCGCTTATTTTGAGTCACTCAATTTGCTTCACCCATATCACTGGATACCCCCAATTAGAACACCTACGGAAGAAGATATTGAACAAACCAGAGAAAACAAAACGGCAAACATACTTGAAACTAGAACTTAACCAATTCCAGAGAACATTGAGATGCAGAAACCTACAGTACAAAGAGGACAAGAAAACTGCCCAAAACTGGCAAGAAACATAAACATAGTAACAGACGAGGCATTCAAATCTGCAACAAAATCTTCATCTCCATATAGAAAACATACAGGCAAACTGGCCCAGATATTTCAAACCATCACCACAGAATATCTGAGAATGACCTTCGCAAACTGAAACACTCCCCAGCATCATCACCAGACACACAGCACCTGGACTGGTGCGAGAAGTGTGGGTAGACATCACCTCATAATGGCATGAAGAAGCAGAGAAGGACAACAAGCCCTAACATCACCATGCAAAAAGATTAACACGGACTGGAATTCGCCACACTAAATTTCAACAAAACCACTAAAAACTACACAAAAAGTCACAGATTAACAACAACAAAAAAGAACAATGCAGAGGGTTCATGTATAGCATCCCAAATAACTCACTGTGCCCCATAAAAATCACAGAAAAAATACCTCAGCAAAATACCGCTCAATGCTAAAAACCTCTGCCTCCATCCCAAATGGACGAACTGAACAAAACTAGACTGTGAAGACATCTGGTACAGTCGAGAGCCCATGGGGAAGGATTACCTAGAAAGCATGATGGCCAGACTAAATGGGGTAACAGAACTCAGTAGAAAATATACAGATGACAGCCTCATAATCATTACCCTCCACCTACTGAGCAAGGCAGGCCTAGCAGGCAGGCAAATAATGTCTGTAATGGCACAAACCAGAATGCAGCCTCATAAGTTACTGGACAGCTTCATCAACCAAATGCAAACAGTGGAGAAACTTACTAACTACCACAAACTGCCACAAGCAGAACCACAACCCTCTACAAACTACACAGCAACAAATCCAATGAATTGATGCCACCAAAGCAACACAAAACCAGCTCCAGAAGTGCTTACTAACCCCTTCTACCAAGAAACGACAGCCACTCACCCGAGAAAGAAGATCAAACCAGAACTCCAGGACACAGCAGATGTTATGCTACATGTGGTAATGGACATCAAACAGCACAGCCTTCCTCACAGTACCAAGAACTACCCAAACTTCCAGTATGGTAATGAGCGGCCATATGCAAATCTGAAGATGCCAGTACAGCCACTGCTGCCTGGTTACAGTGCCTGTAACTGCACCCAACTACCGCCCAGCTAGTAGCACAACCTAGCGTACTATCCCCCATGATGCACTGGCCTACCAGTCGATGGCAGTGCATGCTGGCCAGGAAGCTGCACAGCATGTCAATATTGCGGTGGTGACCGAAACCCACTACAAAATCTAAATATTACCATGTTTGGAGGCATGGTAGATATCTATGTAGGACAGTAACAGTCCAACCCAGCACTGGACCAGCAGTAACGTGCCCAATCACTCAAGCTTTAGCAGTAATGTGCCCAGTCACTCAAGCTGCCTGACCTACCCACCAGTGCTCAGTCGCACCACTGGACCCATCTACCAGCACAGCCACCAGACAGCAATTTACTGCAGCTATTCGAGCTGCTCGAGCCACCTGACTTGCCCACTGGCACAATCACCTACCAAAGAAACAGCAATTACTGCAGCCACTCAAGCAGTTGGCCTACAGGACCACTGGCCAGCTCACTGGTGATGGCTAGTCCCCCCTCCCGGCCAGAACAGCCATCACCCACCAACAACCCTAAACCCTGGGGAGAGCTATAGGATGGGGAGGGGGGGCTGACCGTCACCAAAGATGAAAGAGACCTAGGGGTTATCATCTTTGATGTCCTTAGGGTATCAAAGCAGTACACAAAGGCTGCAGGGAGGGCCAGTGGCATGCTGGGGTTCCTAGACAGAGGTATCACTAGCAGAAGGTGGGAGGTGGTGATGCCATTGTATAAAACATTGGAAAGGCTTCACCTGGGGTACTGCATGCAGTTCTGGAGGCCACACCTGTGCAAGGGCATAAACAAGGTGGAGGCTCTCCAGAGAAGGGCGACAAAGATGGTGCATGGCTCGCACTACAAAACATATGAGGAGAGACTAAGGGACCTCAATATGTACTCACTGGAGGAAAGAAGAGAGTGGGGGGACATTTAGAAACTTTCAAGTACCTCAAAGGCATAAACAAGATGCAAGTGGGGAACCTTTTCCAATGTAGAAAAAGTACTAGAACGAGGGGGCACAATATGAAATTGGAGGGGGTAGATTAAGAGGCAATGTGAGGAACTTTTTCTATACAGAGAGGGTAGTGGACGCTTGGAATAGTCTGCCACAAGAGGTAGTGGGGGCAAGCACAGTAGAGGGGTTTAAACATGCCTGGGACAGGCACAAGGGAGCCTTGAGAGGGGAAGAGAGTGATAGAAAGCCATAGATCACATAGGGTTAGTGGCCACATACAGTGTATAGGGCCTACGGGCAGACTGGATGAGCCCAGCGGTCCTTATCTGCCAACAGTTTCTATGTAACAGTGAGTGCAAACCTCACCTACATCTTGCACATTGACACTGCTGCAGTGAAGTAAATTGCACTAACACTTGCACCTTGGGAGTGACTGAAACTTGTGCTGTGCAGACTAACACTGGTGCAGTGAAGTGAATTGCACTGACAACAGACTACAACCTAGGACAACTATGCAGTGATGTCAGTTTTATCCCATTTACTCAGTGAATAAAATGATCCCCAACAGACTACTTTGACTCCTCCCCTTTCTTCTTTCTTTGAGCCCATCTTGTAGGTGGAATAAGGCAGTTCCATCAGGGAGATTATGCTTGTTAATGTACCTCGGGGTTGTTAAGTCCCTTGCCCTTCAGGCTTGTGACTCCAACCCACCCCTCGGAACATTAGCATACCATAATCCCCACTCTGTCATGCCTTATGCCTTACATATTCAAGGGCTTTCGTGTCAGTGCCCTTCCTGAGTAATCCTTTCCTCAGTGCTTTTGTGCTGAGGCGCTTTGTCTTCTAGATTGAAAGTAGGACTGTCATACTAACAGCTTTCTGGTCAGCATGTTCTATTTCTGGAATGAGCCCCTATGTTTGCAGCTTACTTTTACAGGGTTGCCAATATGTGGGTTCCCAATGCTCAATCCAGAGTTTTGATCTGCAAGTCATTCATGACTTTTGCTAGACCTGTAGGAGAATAACAGTATTTACTGTATTAGTTTTTGTTTTTTGTTGTTGTTTTTGCATTTGGGAGATTATTGCATAACTGAGTGCTAACAAAGTCCCTCTGTAGTTAATAGACTAGGGTGTTGAAAGAACTAACACTGGATGGTATTGTCTGCGTACAGATGATGCATATTCAATGAGTGATTGCAAGCTGCAAGGTCTTTCACAAAGGGGAGGAAGTGAAGAGGACCCAGCATTGACCCTTGTCTAGAGACAGCCAAGTACAGCCCTAATAGCTAATGCAGACAATATTAACCAATGAGTGTACTTTAGCTCAGAACAGCAGTATACAATACCCTGTGTTACACAGGAGGTATGCAAATGTGCTGATTAAAAAATATGCAGTTTATTTGTGAGAAGACAGTTATGAAAGTCCTGCCCTTTCACAAGTGATAATAAACTGCCTATTTTGAAACATAGAAACATAGAAGTTGATGGCAGATAAGGACCGCAAGGCCCATCCAGTCTGCCGGTTTCTTTTTCTAACTTATGAATGTGCCATCGGCCTTTGCTCTGTCAGTGGCCTATCTAATATATTCATACTCATCTGTATTGCTCCTTTATGCCTATCCCTTGCCTGTTTGAAGCCCTGCACTGTATTCATATCCACCACTTCCTGAGGTAGGCCGTTCCACGCATCCACCACCCTTTCTGTGAAAAAGAACATTATCCCTTAATCGGCCTCCCTTGAATTGGACTTTCACACATTACTATTTATACAACATTAATTTACTAGTTATAACTTTTAAATCTGCTGTTTGAAGAGTTTACTGTTTATCTTTGACTTCAAATACTGGGTTCAGTGCTGCACTGGTCCATTGTGAAGTCAGCATTGTAAAAGCTGCTCACTGATTGGTTCAGTATCCCACTGTGATGATACTGACAGCCACAATATTAGCTATGACAACACTTACAGCAACATATTTTTGATATCTTGCTGTTAATTTTGTCATCAACTGTCCGCCGTGGTGACACTGATGGTTGAGGCGCTGGACGCCACACCTCACGCTACACTGGCGACCTAGGTTCGGGAACACGCCTGGGCCATCGTGGGTCGGCAGGGGAGGGATAGGATTGTGCATCTGGAGGACTGCTCTCCTATTCCTGGGGAGGGACAGGGGCTTCCATCGCTCTGCAGCGGCCCCCGATGGAGATCGGGAGTACTGCAAGGAGCAGTGCACTAGGGCTGAAGTGCGCCAGACATCGGCACATTGTGTCTTGCTTTCATTGCACGTACGCACTTCGATGGGGTGGAAATGTAGGAGGAAAAAGGAGCGGACAACTGAGCAGCTTGATGGCTGCACTTATCTCCACCCTGAGGGGTCTGTCATGGAATCGCACTGCGGACTTGGGTCCCGGTCCGGCGGGGGGGGGTATGGGGGATCCCTTCCGTGGGTACGGCATCAGCGCCAGCACGGTATGTGAGTGAGCTTGCGGGCTACCCCAGGGGGTTGAAAAGCGGTGGCTGGATATTGCAGGTCATGCTGCAAGGAGGATAAATAAATTCATGATAAAAAAGTTTTGTCATCTACCAAGACACCATTTGTATCTTGTCATTTTTACCCGCACTGTGTTGAATTATGTAAAAATATTGACCAGAGTTGAAGGATACAGTGGTAATATATTGACCCAGGGTGGCTGAACTATTAACTGACAATAGCTGTATTACCTGAAGTCAAAAGCTGAGGGCACAATGACTGTTGGAAGTTAATAGTTCATCCAGAGTGATCAAAATGTTACTACTATTTCCCAAAACAACTCAGGTCAGTATCTGTTTCAGCAAACCTTGCCCAACTAAATTACCTTGCCATTGCGCCCCCTTCCTCCCCCCCAGTTGAACTGCAATTTACCTTTTTCCTTTACGTGCCTGTGGTTTCTTCTTTATAAATGTCCCCTGGCAGTCCAGTTGCCCACCCCCTTCCTGGTACTGGCGATCAACACCCAACTCCACTGCCATCTGACCTCAGAACGGTGGCTGGTATTCACCCTGCACAAACAAAATGTTTAAAGGTGCAAAACAAGAAAAACAGCAGGGGGAGGAGGGGTGAAGATTATAGTCTTCACAGAAGAACTACTGGGAGAATCCTTCCAACTCCCCCCCCTGATGTGGACTTTAACGTAGAGAGAGTACATTGGGCCCTGAGCCCTAAACTGAGGCTAGGAAAGCATCCTAGATCTACAGTAGCTTCCCAGCCCTAAAGCGTCTGTTTAGACCACCTCCTGTAACCTCTTGCTGCTGTGCCTGAGGCCATATTGCCAAACCTATGCTACTATTCTAACTCATATGACTTTTCTACACACTATCTTTCTCACTTTACCTCACTCTACTCCACTGTTTAGCTGGTCAACTTATGTCAATCAATATTATAATTGTTTGCCTTGATACCCTGTACCAAAGGGCAAACTCTGTGGAATACCACTTGTACTAATATGTAAATATAACTGTACTACCTAATAATTGTATATTGTTACTATATGAAACTGTTTACATTATGTTGTTACTCCTGTTTTCCCCTTCTCCCCCGGGTCGCACCTGGAAACGAGCCTAGCTCAGTGTGCCTTTCCTGGCTACCAATCTTTAAATAAATAAATTATCCTAAAATTCCTTCGATTTCAGGTGAAGGAAACAATCCTTCTTAGTGTCTGGCATCAAAAAGTGATGAAATGTAAGAGCATTCAAATTTATTTGGACAACAATTTTGCCCCTGCTGTCCAGCAGCAGAAGTGGGTATATATCCCCTATCTTCATGCCTCAAAGCAGGCAAGCATCCACTTTCAGACACCATACTGAGCCAAACGCAGGGTTCTGTTACCTGAGGGGGATATTCTACAGTAGACCCCAGCTGAAACGAAGCAAGACTTTGAGAGGAAGAGTATTACCATTCAACCCCCGCTCCAGACATCTCAGTGACCTCATCCATCCAGGCCAGGACAGGGATGACAGGCAGAAGCTTCGCTGGATCCCTGGGATGAAGAACCCACCCTACAGACCCACAGCACCAGTGCATAGTATTCCCCGGAAGCTCTTCAAAGCAATAAAGCTCTTTTAAATCAATTTGGGAAACAAACCAGATAAACCTTTGACTACTGGCTTTCCATGGTGACTTGTATCCTTGTACTTTCTTCGAACCTGGCTGCTGCATAATGAACAATCCCTCTGTTGGCTATCACAACATTGGCTCCTCCACATGTATAGGGGTTTGAGACATGGGGAGGGAGGGATGGAGATCTGATTAGGGGGTGGAAGTGGGAGCCTCCTGAGTGTTAGTTTTGATGGTCAAGCTCGGCCACTGGGACTGCCTGTTTGCAAGATGGCAGTCTTTCTTAAGACCACATGGCAGAACAATGTAGGCTAGCTTGGGATTGCACAGTTGCCATATTTTGGGGCTGAGCTGGCTTCCATTGAGAGGTCAGGGGGGAAGGGTGCTGTGCTTTGAGCCTTCATATCCTGAGAAGTTCACCTGGCCTGTTGCATGCTTTCCTCAGCATGTAATATATTCCATTCTGTGTGGCCCAATAATAGGAGCCTAAATTAAGGATGGCCAATGGAAACAGTGAAAGGGGGGCTGCTCATAAGAGTCCTATATGTTGGGATGGCTGTATGCGTCCCCTTCCCCCATGAATAGCATATTCTTAAATTCTCAGTTACCTGGTGCTTACTGTTCAGCCACCTGAATGACCTCCCTCTACAGTCTGAACATAATTAGGGAACCCTTTAGAAAGTGGCTACAACCAGTCAGAGAAATTGGACAGGAAAGCCCTCTCATACTTCTATAAAGGAGTATATCTTGCCCTCCCCTTGCTGTTCCCCACTTTCCAGCTTATCCCTCCCTGGCTCATTTTCCACCCTACTGCCTTCCCCACTCTGAGACCTGGTGAACTTTATTACCACATAGAGGGCCATTGACACAAGACTGATGGCAAGCTGCTTTGTTACATTTTGGGTGAATTGTTTATTTCTTTTTGTTTGGTATCTTTCATATTGGTGAGTGTACTGGATGAAGGCAGCTGAAACTTTTACACTTTCTTAAAAATGTTAACATGGGCATTTCACAACCACTTTTATGTCCAAGATTTTACCATAAGTTACTGTCCATGACTTTGGGGAAAGCAGTCTGTTATTAGCCTCGAAGGGTCAGGACAAGAAGCACATGACTATGGTTAAAATAATTACTTTGTTTCTGGGTGACTGCTCGGTGTTGGCCTGGATCATAGGTGGTTATTACTTCTCACCCCAGGCTAGTAGAGCTACTATCCCAGTAGCCTGGAATATATGTCAGGGGCTCTGGTTAACCTCGCCTAACTGTACATCTCCCAGGTACCTCTAGCATTGCTTCATAAGCAGGTTGCCTTTGGAATCCTTCCCCTAGGGCCCACTACACTACAGTGAACGTCTCTTAGACAGAGCCAAGTTACCGACTTTGATGGGGTGGGATATTTCCCTGCTCTTGACCTTGGAAATCAGGTTATTTCCCATGTAACAGTTTGCCCTTCACAGATTAATCCCCTCACTAGTAGACGATATACTTCCGCTTCTTCCCGACTACATATTTTTCTGCCTGGTTGACAGTTTATTATCCCAGTTGCCTGGTTGGCACTTTGTCCTTTTTTTATATTAGAATGTGACTTTGTATCTCTTAATAAGGCATGTGTACATGAGCTGGGGTGCTTTTCATTTGAGGCCACCCACAGTGAACAACTGGAGTCTGGGGCTGGGTTTTATTGGGAGTATGTGTACTGGTTTGGTCTTGTCCTCCCATGGGGGGAGTGGATGGCTCACACAACCCCTTTCACTTTCTTTGTACTGGGGAGGGCTTCTGCCCTCATGGGGTGAACTGATCAGCCATCTTTTACTAGTTATATTCTTTGCCGAGCTTCCTCGTCCATCTTTTTACGTGGATGCAACTCCATCTCATATATTATTCTGGAACATAAGTGGGTTAAATAATCCAGTTAAAGGCAGTAAAATGTTTCAATTGCTATGAAAGGAGAACTTAGATCTTGTATACCTCAAAGAAACCCATCTTTCAGCATTAGAGCATACTGCCTTGACCAAAGGAGGCATCTGTGAGCTTTATGCCTCTACCTACAAGACAGGGAAGAGGCAGGATGTGGCAGTCTTGATTCCAGTGGTCACTGCTTCTGCTTGTACAAATTCATACATTGACTTTGTGGGTCCTTACGTTATACTGATGGGTCATTTATTCTCCACTGAAGTTACCCTAATTAACATCTACCTACCCCCTAACATCAATAAAGCAATCCTCTAGACATTCCTTGGCAAGCTTATGAGGCTGCTCACAGGACAACCTATCCGGGGGGAGGGGTTAATTTAACTTTGACCCCAGAATTAGATGCCTCCAAACCCAGTACTTACAAGGTTACATCAACGCAGAAGAACCTGCATCAAATGTTCCAACAAACTGTGACTGGTGGTGTGGATGTCTGGAGGTGATTATTTCCCACAGACAGAACATACACCCACTGTTCTTCACGTCATGATAGTTATGCACAACTTGATTACTTTGTGATGTCCTGTGAGCACTTCCACACTGCTCAGGATATGTCTTATGGATGAAGGATATTATCAGAGTATAACTGGTTGTTACTCAAAGTGAATTTATTCAAAGCCATACGAATACCTTTTGTCACCTTAATACCTTCCTCCTTTGGGATGAGGAGCTCAAGGTCCAGATCTCAGATGCCCTTAAACAAATGATCATAGATAATGATGTGGGTGTGGGGGTGTGTGCGTGTGTGTGTGATGGACCACCTTCTCTGAAATGCTATTAAGACATTGGTACAGGGGGTGATCATATCTTATACAACCCATAAAAAATAAACTTCTGGATGAATGTCTAGCAGCCCTCATGGATAAATTGTCCACCGGTCAGCACCTAAGTATACTGTGGGAAAGTAATATAACCACCCAAATAACCATTACTGGTATTCAAACTGCCATCTTTGAGGAAAGGGTAAAGTTATACTTGTTATATCTCAAACAATCCTGTTATGATGGGGTTGCTTGGGGTGCACCACTACTGGCTGGTAGGCTCTGAGCTAAAAGGAAAAGTGCTTGCATGCTTTAACTTCACTGCCTGACATCAAGCAGATTAGAGCACCAGGGTGATAACGTCTTGCAAATTATCATTATTATTTAGTTAGTTTTTGTTCACCAAGAAAGACGGACTAGGCAGTTCTGCCTGTTTTGAGCCTTGTCCCAGGGAGGAGGGCGAGGTATGGATGCAAACTGACATACTGAATCAGGTTAAGCTGTTGGTGATACTTTTAGTAAATGAGGGAAATTTGACCAGGACACCGGCGAAATTCCCCTACACCTTTTTTTCGAGAGGTGCCATGGGCTCTTTAATGACTACCAGAGCAGCAACTAGAACAGGTAGACGGGACCTCAGTTTAACATCTTATCTGAAAACCGGCACCTCAGGAGTGCAGCACTACAGTGTCAGTACTGGGATTTAACTCAAGTGCCTGATGTGGAGCTAGAACCCACAACCTTCAATCTTCTGGCCTGATAAGCAAGTGTGCAACCTGCTGAGCCACTAACACTGCAGATATGCTGGACTTTTATAAGCAGTTTTATACTGAAGTTGACCCTTCTGCACAGGGTGCCATAGAGGCTTATCTTAGGACCTGCCCACTCCTTGCCCTGACTCAGGAACAACAGCAGATCCTGCAACAACCAGTATCCATGGATAAGCTTGGGCAGGCCCTTCACTCTGCCAGACTCCGAAATGCCCAGGGCTGGATGAGTTCTCAGAAGAATTTGTAAGGCTTTTTCTGAGGATTTACTTCCCCATCTGCTCCAAACATTCCAGGCCGTGCAGGATGGACAGACATCTCCCCCAAGTGGGACCAGAGCTATGATCTTGGCTATATTGAAGCTGCGTAAATATCCTAGTGGTTACGTTAATTTCACAAGAGGGTTTATAACCTGTTGGTATACAGATCTTTTCTGCACCTTCTCAACATGGGATGTCTGGCTCTAATCAATAAGAAATTACAACTTTACAGGACACTGATTCTCACTTTACCTTCTTCTGCTTTGAGAGTCCAGGTGAGTCGGTGAGATGCTGACTTGAATACACTAGTAGTACTACTGGAAATCAGGCTGAAACACATGAATGTGATAAAAGAACTTTTCAATAAATTTGAAAAACTCAAGTTTAAGGAGGTAAGTGTATTTTATAACAAACAGTCCCTGAGCAAATATCAGGCTAAACATTGGGCACCATGAGGTCTGTGAATTGATAAGGAATCAGCTGGAGGCTTTTTGAATGAAACTTAGCAGTCGAGATGGGAAAGGGCACTGGCTACTTGCTCTGATGAGTTAGCGAATATTGTTGGGAAACGAGACAAGGAGGTTTAAACTGATGTGGTAAGTGATCTAGACAAGATTCAGGAGGAATTATTACAGTTCAAGCAAAATCCGTTATTCAAAAATTATGAACTAAATTTGCAAAGAAAGCTGCAACAACATGAAAGGGACATAGTAATTAGGAAAAAGACCAAAATAACGAGAGACTCGACAGATTATGGATTAAATTAAGTTTTTCTAAGGCAGAGACCTCAACAACAAAAACTAACAGGAGAACAAGGTTCCGTTCCAGTCCAGGAAATTGTAGAAGTAAATCTAGCAATAGGTCTCTTTCTCATAAGGGGACAAATAGAAACAACATCAGCCCAAATCAGCATGGTGCTCAACAAAACAAGCAGGTGTCTTTTTTTTTTTAAATATTCCAGTAACACAACAACCTCCAGCATCACAACACAGAAAAAATGAAAAACAAGAAGGGGCAGACATGGGAGATCCAAATGCGGCACCAGCAAAACACTTGTGGAGAACTTGAGGAGTCGCAGTTTGAATTCGTAAATTTATTTAACTTTGATCTTACATGCATAAGAATCTCCTAACTAGAGGTCTCTTGTTCATGCCCGACCCTAATATGGATCTTTTGAACTTTATGTTGATATCAAAAAATTCTTAAGGAAATTGAATCTAAGGAATTTTCTTTGCAAAAGAACAACCATGGGTCTGGACAATCAGGCCATGATTCTGCGTATCCAGGAGGACGTTCCAGACGTGATTGATGAACCTCATGACATTTTTGGAGTTTCCACATACGAGGTTGATTTTCCATCTACTCAAGGATTACAGCCCATCCGGAGACCCACAGATTTTAGGGCACCCTCTAAGTTCAACCCATCACCTTCAATAGTGCTACTTTAGTAAATTATCAACATTTGGCTCAGAGAGACATAGACAAACTTTTTGCTACTAGATGGAATTATTATACCAACAACTTAAGTAATGAAGAACATCATGCTCTGGAAGGACTTAAAAATGACAAATCAATAATTATTAAGGAGGCAGATAAGGGTGGTAAAGTAGTTCTTAAAAATATACAATAATATGAAGGGGAAGTAAGAAGACAATTGGATGATGTAGAGAGCTATACACATTTGTTGTTAGTCCCAACATTTTTTAAAAATAGAATTGACTCTTTTTTACATGAATCTTTTCTGTTAGCTTATATCACTAAAGCAGAATTTGAATTTATGCAAGTGGATTTTCCTACTGTACCTGCACTGTATGTGCTGAATAAAATTTACAAGGACCAGACAAACCCACTTGGTAGACCAATTGTTTCAGGTTGTGGTGTTTAACAGAGAATATCTCAAATTTCATTGACTTTTTTCTGAAACAGATAATACAACGGCAGAGTTCTTATGTAAGAGACATCACAGATGTGCTGACCAAACTAGGTGGGTTTGCCTGGTCCAGTGAATTCAGATGGATGACCATAGATGTAGAAACTCTCTTCACAAGCATCAGACACGACTTAGGTTTACAGGCTTTAGATTTCCATCTCCACTACTCAGATTTCACTAAGGAAATACCCGTAGCTTTCATTTTAGAAGCTATGGAATTGCTTCTAAACACTAATTATTTCCTTTTTGACCAGAAATACTATCTTCAAATCCAGGGTACAGCCATGGGTACCACGGTGGCACCCTCCTATGCCAATCTTTTTATGGCATGGTGGGAGGGTGCCACTGTGTTTGACCATGGCTGCAACAATTTTCTGCTCCACATAATTATGTGGGGCAGATATATTGATGACATTTTGGTTATTTGGAGGGGGGATGAATCCTCAGTTGAGCATTTTTTAGATTTGTTTTTTAAATGATGTAGGTTTTGAAATCCTCCCCACTGCTATCCATTCGACCCTGCACATCTGACATGGGTGAGCAAGCATCTTCATATTTTGCACCTAGGCTTTGGAACTCACTCCCCCCCCCCCATGCTACGAACTCCCATCTCACTTAACACTTAAGCATTCACTGTTTTCTCATCTCTGCACCCTTGGTAACTGCGACTGCTCGTAAGCTACTGAGTGGTCTCCAGCAGTGCTTATGTTCTCTGGAACCAAATGTCCTGCTAACCTCTGTTGGATTCCTGTGCATTGCTGTTTCACATTCTCTCCTCTAGCTTGCTACTCAGATGTTATTAGCATATCATGTCTTAATTGGTTTCAACTCTAACTTGTGCTAGCTCTTACTATTATCCCTGTTTGTATTAATTGGTTGTTATCACTACTACTGTCTTATTGTACCTACAGTTATTTTTCATTTTGTTCCTTCTGTTGTCATTGGTGTACCTTACTGTTGTCAATGCTGTATATACAAGTTGTACTCTCCCGGGTCGTGCCTGAAAATAGACAGGTTTTCTTTGCCTAGTGCACTTACCTGGTTACCAAAAGCTAATAAATAAATAAATTTACCCACACAACAGATCCCAGTATCATTTCTTTTCTCAACCTCAGGTTACAGAGTTATGATGGTGAACCTGTACAAAGTTCTATCTTTCGAAAGCCGCTACCACCAACATGCTCCTACATGCAACCAGTGCACTCCCCCAACATTTTAAGAGATCTATTCCATTCAGACAGTTTGCTAAATTGAGAAGAAATTGCTCTAGCTTAACAATTTTGAACAACAGGCACAGGATTTAATAAAACATTTTCTGCAAAGGGGTTATGCTATGCATGTAGTTGAAGAAGCACTTGCTAGGGCTAGAAATTTAAGATAGGGACAATCTTCTGATGCCCAATGAGAGAACCAATCAGAAAAGTCAATTGATGACATCCAATGTAAGGACAAATCAGGAAAAACAGCCAGTAACATTAGTAAACCACATTTAATCGATGGTCTAACAATGTTTCATCCATCATAAAAAACATTGGAATGTCTTAAGAGGGGACTTGATACTTTACAATGAACTAGGAGAGGCACCACACATTTCTTTCTGTCGTGGAAAGAATCTTAGGGACAATCTGACAAATAGTCATTCTGTGAAAGAGAAAATTGATGTCAGGCCGTCTTGGATGTCCCCCCTCCTGTAGGCTTTTACAGGTGTGGTAAAATAATGTTTGTAAATTTTGTCTTCAAGATTTTTGAGCATCCAGTTACAGCCCAAAAAAAAAAAAGCAGAGAGTTCATAAATTGCACTACCCCATATGTAGTTTATGTACTCACATGCACATGTCCGAGAATTTATGTGGGTTGTACAACCCGCTCCCTAAAGGAATGGGTGCAGGAGCATGTTCATGCTATCATTAATATGGATTTGGAAAGTCCAATAGTACTACACTTTACAGACAGACATGGTGGTAATGTGTCAGACTTTGCTTTCTTAGGATTAGAACACATTCAAAACAACCCAACAGGGGGCAATCAGATAAAATGTGTTGTTACAACTTGAAACCAGATGGATTTATACTTTGAAAGGACTTACGGAATATGGGTTAAACAGTAAAAATATTGACATTTTGCCTTATTTATAGGCATTTTGGTCTGGTATTGAGTTTTAAGCTATTAGCTTGTTTTTGGCCCCTTTAGTCTATGATGCAGCCTAAATTACCCCCTGCTTTTCCTTTGTATGTGTTCCCTTTTTTTCTGCTATCTCTTTTTACTCCTTCCCTTCCCTATCTCTTCTCCTATTCCTCCCCCTCCTTTCCCTTGCCTATTTTTGCCCTCCCCACCTTCCCTTTTTTCACCTTTTTCACTCTAGCATAGGGCTCAAAATTGAAAATATTTTATGTTGTTCAGGGATCTAACTATATTTAGTAATATATGCTCAGCCTGTTTCCAATAAGTACTCAGTTGGAATAAAACTAATGAGATCTATGTGTGTAATAGTAGAAATGTATTTACTTATTAGATGCACTTATTATTGATATTAGGTTTAGGGATTTGTTTAAGCAATAAACCACGACAGGGTGTTGGTGATGCTGGGTTTACCCACGCCTGGCATGGTTCGGTCACAAGGCCGAAGGGCGAGTGACTAAACCCTGTTGTCATGGGTAAATCCCATCGTTACCAACACCCTAGAGTGGTTTATTGCTATTATACAATTGGCACTAAGTAAAAGTTTAAGAAAAAAAATATTAAAAGAGTTTTATTTTAAAAAAATAGTGTTATTTTTATAGCTTTTTAGCATGATATCCTTCCTTCTTAGAAAAATAGTTCCTGTTTTAAGGTAGAAAATGGTGGAAGGCATCGGTCACTTGAAGTAGTAACACACACAGACACACTGACACATGTTCCTTTTTTTAATTTAATAATGTGTTTTTCCTGGATGCATGAAACCTCTCGCCATTGCCAAACTGTTTCTTATGGTAAAATTCAACACCCCTCGTCCCTCCCGCTTGCCAAAACTGTCTGAATTGGATTGATCATGTTACTGAAAGCTTTCTGATAGCCAAAGACTGGGTCGTTGCCTGACAGCCTAATCAGCCACACCGGGTTGATGTTCTGTTTTATGTGCAGAAGTTGGAAGCGCTAAGAAGACGGGAGGCCGCTTAGGAATGGGAAATCAACGGCGTTCTAATGGGCACTAACGAGAAGGCTGGGATAGTTGGTGGTGAGGAACTTCCGCGTGGCAGGCAGTTTTTTTTATTTTATTTTAAGACTATCCTCTGCTATTGGCCTGGGGGTAAAAAAGCATGCGGCATGGATTTTTGTTCTTACCTCTGCCTTGGGAGATGGTCTGAGGTCAGAGGGCTTCAAGCGCTAACAGCCACAGGATTTAATTGTGGAGCCAGCGAGTGAAACGGAAGCAGCTGGCTGTGAGAGGGTTGAGTGTGGAGCAGCAGTGAGAGTTACAACAGAGGAAAGCTAAGGAATTACTTTAGGTAAGTCCATAATGGAGAAGGAGGATTGGGCTTTGCACTAATTTACAAGTTGTTGCACACTGCAGCGTGTTTTCTAACTCCTGCTTTCATCTCACTTTAGCGGAGATTCAGTATTGCCGGTAAGGCGGTGAGACAAGACAGCAGCATTTGAAAATTAAAACGGGGATCGGATGATTTTTTTTGGGGGCTTGAGCCTTACCACAGCTGGCACTTCTTCCTGTTGGTAATGTTAAAATTTACAACAGGCTCAGGGTGCTAGCTGACCAATAAAATTAAAGGATTTCTACTAGCCATTGTATAATACTTACTTTACCAGTTTCATTTCTTTTTGGTGTCTTTTTAGTGGTTTATTTTAGGTCTAACAGTGTACAACAAGTTATTCTGTGTTTCATGTTTACTTGTTTAATAGGTGAGCATTTAAGATAGATTTGTGATGTAAATCTATTTAATATTACAAACTGTTAAAAGTATATATTATATGCAGATATAAATTAAATTACAGTGGCATGTTGTTTACATGTATAGACCTTTTTAGCCTTGTACTTTTTATATTTCTGCACTGTCACTTTAAGGTTTCACATTATAAGTATGTATGCTGCAACCACTAAACTCCTCCTCCTGATGAAGTGTCACGTTTAGATGTGAAGTGCCAAGGTTTTTTTGGCTCACCTGGGCTCTGATAATAAAATGTTTGTGCAGCAAGTCATTTTCATTTGAATTCTTTATGATTTATGCAGTGAGTGCATCCTGTGGTGCTCACTCAAAGATCCTAGTAACCCTGTTTCATGTCACCCAATATTCATATTAAATATGGACTACAAGCTTTATATGGCAATGTGGGCACACAAGTTGGACAACCTTCTTCCTACAGTTATATATCCTGACCATTCGGGGTTTATACAATCCTGGCAAACACTGGATAATAGCCATCGTACCTTTCATCTCTTTGGCTACACCAACCAGTGTTCTCTGTCATTGGTCCTTCTCAGCTTAAACATTGACTAGGCCTTGAAAGGGTCTCTTGAGCTTTTCTATAGAAGACCCTTACTGCTTTTTACTTCCTTCCCCAATTTTTAGACTGGCTCTGTTCTCTTTATGCCATGCCACCAATGTATGTCAGGGTTAACTGGTCCTACAGTACCCTGATTCTGTTACAACGTGGGATGCATCAGGGGTGCCCCCTTTCTCCCTTGCTATTTGTGCAACACATAGCACCATTGGTGACAGCCTGTTGACAGAATATTGGGATAGAGGCGGTACCCCTGGGGGTGGCAGAGATTTTAAAATTTCCCTCTATGAAGACAGCGTCCTCCCTATATTGCTGTCCCCAGATTCCTCAATTTTGGCAGCCTGGAGGGAGTTCACTGAATATGGAATGGTTTCTGGTTTCTCGATAAATCTTCAAAAACAGAGATACTCCAGTTCCACTATACTCCATTGCTGGAAATAAAGCACCGGTTCCTGTTTAAGTGGGACAGAACAATACTTAAATATCTTGGGGTGCATATTCCCATGTGATTGACTCATTTAGCAGTATTAAACTTTGAACCACTAACTCAACAAATCATGTGGGACCTCAGTACGTGTTACCTGCTCCCTCTTGGCTTTTTCTCCCAGATAGAGTCCATGCACATGGTTATTTTGCCTTGGATTTTGCATTTCTCATAGCTTCTTTCCATCTTAACTTCCCGTCTCTGTTTCAAAGTCTGGGATAAATTAATCTCACACTTTATATGGGAAGGGGGGGTGTGCACCCCATCTCTGTTTCAAAGTCTGGGATAAATTAATCTCATACTTTATATGGAAAGGCCCTTTTAAATTTGATATGTAACGCTCCCAACTACTGAGAGATAAAGGAGGAGTTAGTCTTCCTAATCTGCGAACTTGCAGGGTGTCAGCAGAGCTCCGGATAGTCTGCTGCTGGCTATCTTCTTGTTGTCATTCCCTTTGGAACCATATTGAGTTTCTTAATTATTTTTTTGATCTAGCTAAATATCTTTTCTCAATATCCTGGGGGACCTCCATGTAGGAAATGTTTCCATTTATATCACATTCATCTTGGGGCTACGGCTCAAATTCCACAATACATTGTCGTCCCATGCCCAGCTCATGTGGTATTGCATACTAGTTGAAGGGGTAAGGATTTTGGTCCCCTCGGGCGATTAAGCTTACATTACCTCTATCAATTTATAAATGAACAGGGCCTTCACCCATTGCAATATTGTCAGGATACATATGGGTTAACGGAGCGTGAACATTACTGTTATGTACAGATTCAAACGCATCTGCTGCACACACACCAGAGCACCCCAAATTTCTTTGTTCCCACAGCCCTGCACCTGAGGATATTTATAGATTTATTAAAAGGGGAGTCCTGGCAACATCTGATAGGCCATATGTACGGGGGACTGTGGGAACTTTGGGAACACACATCAGACCATATTTTGGTCAGATAGAATCAAGAGCTACAAACTACTTTCAGAGTTGCATGGGATAGGCATTGCAGACAGGTTAGGTGGCAGGCAACGTGGGGGGGTCATCTTTTTGGGCAGACTAGATGGATCACGCGCTCCCCATCTGCTGACATTTTTCTTATGTTCCTTTTTGAGAACTGTTTGAGTAGTGTCTCCATTAGTTTTCCTACTATAGACATGAGGATCACTGGTCGGTAATTACTAGCCTCTTCGCAAATGCCTGATTTGTGAAGTGGAACTACTGTTGCCTTTTTCCAGTCTTTGGGTACCACACCACTCTTCAAGAATTTCGTGAATAGAAGTGCCAGAGGGGCTGCTAATTCTGCCCCCAGTTCCTTAAGGATTCTGGGGTGCATCTCGTCTGGTCCCACGGCTTTGTCTGCTTTTAGTTTATTTAGCGCCTCCCGTACTTCGGCTTCTGTAAAGGGACTTGTGTCTACCCCTGGTCCTGGGGTTTTGTGTTTTTTCAGGGCTGGGCCATCCCCTGGGTCCTCTTTGGTAAACACTGAGCAGAAGTATTTGTTGAGGATTTTGGCTTTCTCTTGGTCTTGTTTGGTGCATTTCCCTTCTTCAGTAGCAATCTTTACTATCCCCCATTTTGTCTTCCTACATTTCCTAATGTATCTAAAAAATTATGTGTCTCCTCTCTTTGCCCCTTCTGCTATCTTTTCCTCTGCCTGGGCTTTTGCCTTCCTATTTGTTTGTCTGACTCTCATTTTTTCCTTGTACGACTCCCAGTCTTTCTCAGTTTTGATTTCCTGGTATATGTTGTAAGCCTTCTTTTTTTCCTTGACTGTGGTAGCCACTTCCTTGGAAAACTATAGAGGATTTATTTTTCTTTTTGCTTTGCTGACCCATCAGGCACATTGATCTGTGGCAGTCTTTATGGCTGTCTTGAGTCTCCCCCACATAACCTCCACCTCTATTTCCATTAACTGGCTACTTATGTTGTTCCTCATTTTTTGGAAGTCAGCTTTTCTGAAATCGAGCACCTTTATCTTTGAGTGGCTGGTGTCCTATGTTATGTTTACCTTAAAGCTTACCATGCGATGGTTGCTGTTGCTCATATGACATCCCACTTCGATGTCCTTGGTCCTTTCTGAGTTTGCGAGGACAAGATCGAGAATGGCATCTCCCCTTGTTGGGTTTTTAACAAGTTGACACAGTGCCATGCCTTGTAGTGACAATAAGAAATCTCTACTTAGAAACGTAGAAACATAGAAACATAGACTTTGACGGCAGATAAGGACCGCTAGGCCCATCTAGTCTGCCATCTAGTCTGCTACTTCTTGTTGTTGCTGCTGTTAGTGTGCTCCAGTTAATATCTGGTAGGTTGAAGTCTCCCACCAGTATTACTTCACCTTTATCAGACATTTTGTGGATTTCCTGTATTAGGTCTTTGTCTCCTTTATCTCCTTGATTTGGGGGCCTGTACGCGACGCCGATTCTGAAAGGTTCTCCCTTGCCCGTGTCTATTGTTAGCCACGGTGACTCGAAGTCCCCAGGTTGCCCTTTTACCTCTGTGGCTTTTATTTCCTTCCAAATGTAAATAGCTACGCCCCCACCTCCTTTTTGCCCTACCTATCTTTTCTGGACAGATTGAAACTGGGAATGGCCGTATCTCATCTGTGGTTTTCTGTGAAGCACGTTTCTGTTACAGCCACCCAGTCCAACCTTTCTGTTTCCAAGATGGCTGTTAGTTCAGGAAGTTTGTTGGTTAGGCTGTTAGTATGTACAACCATCGTCTTCTAGGAATGTACATCCTCTTTGGCACGAGGTTGTACCCTCTTCCTGGACTGCTCCAGTTTGCTCTTTCCAGCCAAGAGATTATGGAGGTTGCTGGTTTGGGCGGATGTTGGCTCTGATTTGTTTTCTGAGGATGTATGCGTGCATTTGGCATTTTGGGGAGTGATGACCAGCCCACTGACAGCAGGGGTGTGAGCTGCATCATACTCCCCCTTATTTAGTTTAAACTACCTGTATAGACATAGAATTTTTGTCCGAGTGCTCGCACACCTTCTCTGTTTAGGTGTTAACAGTTCAAATTATTTATATTCTCTCCAAAGCCCCTCAAGTATGTTGTAGACAGGATTGGGCCTAGCACCAACCCCCTGGGGGACCACTCTCGAAATGTTCAGATTCTGTGAGATATATCCATTTACTGCAGTACACTGTTTCTTTTTATGAAGGTACGAGGAGAACCAACTAATGGCTTCATGGTCCAAACCAATATTTTCTAGTTTCTTAACCAACATATCACGATCCACCATGTCGAAGGCCTTGAAGAGGTCAAAAAAGATGGCCCCGGTATAATATCCAGAGTTCATAGCTTTGTTGACATCATCCAAGACCTCCGACACAGAGGAGATGGTACTATAGTTTTTCTTGAATCCAGACTGATAGGGATCTTGAAGTTTGTTCCTCTTTATGTAGTCCTGAAGTTGCTTCGAGATTAGTCTGTTTAACACTTTTGAAATAATTGGGAAGAGGGAAATTATCATGTAGTTGGTCAGTTGATTTGGGTCACTACCATTAAAGGTGGGAACCACTTTGGCCAGTTTCCACCCCTCTGACAGGTACCCAGATTCCAAGAACCAATTGCATATGTACCTTAGTGGCTCAGCCATTTGACATGCTGATATTTTTGTAGGGTAAAATCTTGGGGCCACCACTTTTATTCTCTTCAAGTTTTAATAACAGTTCTAGTACCTCATACTCTTCAAATTTAGAAAATTGACCCCATGTTACTGTTCAGTGTTTCACTTCTTGCTTCATTACCTTAATTTTTGGTATTAAAAAAGTTTCCAGAAACTTCAAAAAATGAATTCAGCTCATCAGCCGTCTGCTCTCCACCCAATAACTTCCCCTCCTTATTTTTGAGATTGACATGTCTTAAAGAGCCACCAATGCCTTGATAGGAACTTTGAAAAACATAATATTTGAACACAAAGCAGCTTATATTTCTTAATAGCTCTGTATTTGTCATCCAGATTATTTATTACTGAAGTCATCTGCATGCAAACAGGATAGCTGTTCCTTGAGGGTTCATCAGTACCTATTGCTTCTTCCCAAGCTGGGGCCAGATTCACAAAACTTTGCCTGGGCACAAACCCAGTTTGCCCAGTGCAAACTGGGTTTTGCCCAGAGTTGGTATTCACAAAACCCATCTTTCCCCCACAAACTGGGTTTGCGCCCAGGAAAAGTAGTGAGGGGGGCCACAGTGCAAATGAAGGGGAGGGGACCTGCATATGCCCACAATCCCATTCACTAAGATTTTGCTCCATGCAAGGGCCTTTGCAAAGCTTCTTGCATTGAGCAAAGTACCGCCGACAAAAACCTGGTGGTAATCCATGCAACCCTAGTGGTTGGCGGAGGTACTACAGGCCCCCCTCCCCGGTCCCTGATCACCCACCCGACTGTAAAAAATCACTTTGCCATAGTGTAGTGTCCCTCCCCCACCCCAATCTCCCACCCGACTGTACCAAATCATTTTTCCATAGTATAGTGGTCCCTCCCTGGTCTCTGAGCTCTCACCTGATACTGAGAAACCCTTTTCCTTAGTGTAGTGGTCCCTCCTCCCTCCCCGATCACTGATCCCCAAAAAAATATTTTCCATAGTGTAGTGTCCCACCCTCCCCGATCGCCATCCCCAAATGTCAAAACCCCATGCCCTGGTAGTCTAGTGTTCCTCCCTCTCCCTGATCACCGATCGCCATCCCCAAATGCCATAACCCCAATGCCCTGGTAGTCTAGTGGCTCCCCCCACCCCTCCACCCTCTCAGGCAATCATCCACCACCCTGCTCCTCCACAGCATGACTACCCTTCGGCAAGTAGCACAGCCCTCCTCTCACCTCCATGGCTGCCTGCCGACTGAGCTATGAATGAGCGCAATACACTGATTCATAGTTCAGTCAGCAGGCAGTCGTGGAGATGAGAGGGGGGATGTGCTGCCTGCCAAAGGGGAGTTGTGCTGGGGTGGTGGGGTGGTGGGTGATTACCTGAGAGGGTGGGGGGGCCATTAGACTACCAGAACATTGAGGTTATGACATTTGGGGACAGCAGTCAGTGACCAGGTAGGGAGAGGGACGCTAGACTACCAGGGCATGGGTTTTTGACATTTGGGGATGGTGATCAGTGATCCAGGAAGGTGGAGGGACATTAGACTACTAGGGCATGGGGTTTTGACATTTAGGGACACCGCTCGGTGATCGGGGTGGGGGCTGGGACACTACACTACACTACACTACACTATGGGAAATATTTTTTTATTTGGTAATCGGGGAGGTGGAGGGACCACTACACTATGGGAAAAGATTAAACAGTATTGAGTGGGAGGTTGGGGACTGAGGGGGAGGACCACTACACTACGGAAATATGGAATTAACATGTTGGGTCTGCAATCGGGTTGGGGGAGGGCACTACTAGACTACTGGGGAATGCAGCTATGTGGGGCATGGGCTGGTGGGGGGCACACTAAGCCACCCGCAGGCCATGCAAATGGGTCCATAATGGGCATGCTAATGGCCAATAGTGTCTTGCATGCCCAATGGGCTCATTTGTATGGCTGTCTTAGTGTATAGGGGCTTAGTGCTTGTGCGCTATTGTTGCCGTCCCATTCTCCTGGCTAGCTGTGGAGGCAGTGCTACTGGGGTGGGGTGGTTTTCCTGAGTTAGTGCTACCTCTGCCCGCCCCTCTTCACAGTCAGATAGTGCACTGCACTATCCGACTGTGAATAGCAGGATTTCCCCCCAGCACAACTGCGAAGTGCAGAGCAAACATTTGCACTGCACTTTGCATTTTTTTGTGAATCCTGCCCCTGAAGTCATAATACTCTGCTTGTGACATTACAGTTATTGCCCATGGCAACACACTATGATGTCACTATAGAAAATTATGATTTCAAGTGAAGAATAAGCTATAGAAGCAGATGAACTCTAAGGAATACAGATCTTGTGTTTTTGTGGAAATTTCTTCAGTAATAAATAATGGAGAGGAGAAATCTATAGAAGAGATATGAAATACAAGCTAAATTGTGTAAAAGTATTATGTTTTCCAAAGTTTTCTTAAAGGCATCAGCTACTGTTCAACGTTCTTTCTCCCACTTAGATATTTTATATTTTATTGTGTCCCAGAATGTTATGGAGTCTTTGGCCTCTCAGTAGTTTTGTTTTTAAAATAATTTTCTTTTGCTTCTCTGACTTCTCAACACACTTGTTGCATCCTTCTCTGTAAACTTCCCAATCCCCACTTTCTTTAGATTCCTGAACCTTTTCCACTGTTTTTATCTGCCTTAATTTGGCTAAGAAGAGGGAAACCAGGCTGCATTATTATTTTTTTACTTTTCTTGTTTTTATTGGCAGATGTTTATTATATGTTGTTATCTTTAGTTCGTCCACAAAGAATATGCAGGCAGTATCCAGATCCAGAATTAGTTTTAGTCTATTCCATTGTATGTCCTCCAGGTCTTTCACCAATCCCAAAAAATAAAATTTTTGAAGGACCTAAGTCTAACAAGTTTGGGGGACAAATGGGCTTCTCTCGTCCCCTGACACAATATATTAGGTTCTGGTGGCTGATGATACCAGCCAAAACTCCTGCAGCTCTGTAATTATGGGGGTGAATCATGAGGATTAGATAAAGTACAGTTGATTTATTGGGCTTACAAATATTTATACTAGTGTACTCTGTAATCAGCTGTTTTAACCCCAGCTCAATTGCCACATTTTGTAAATGACGAGATTTCTCAGGAGACCACCAGTGTATGCAGTAGCAGCTCATGTGAGTTGGCATATACTGCTAGGGATTTACCATTGTGGGTTATACTTAAAGGGGACAATTTGGAGGTCTGTAACAGCCAGTTAGAAGAACAGTGAAATGCCTTTGAACCGTGACTGTAGTAGAAGGGGCCAAGTGATTAAATTCCATCACAGAGCTATCCCTGTTAAAATGTTGTTCCCCTCTGTTACATGATTATGAGACTCTGTCTAGGTTTCGTGTCCTGTATGATACCCCGTTCATCACAGGTAGGTTGTAGCCTCTGGTCAAAAAGTGCTGTTTAAGTTTAGCTGCATGCGTTTCAAAAGCTGAAACCGAGGAACCGTTCCTCCGAAGATGTATAAACTGGCCATATGGTACAGCCTGCTTTAGGTGCCATGGGTGGGCACTGTGTGCCTGGAGCAATGTACTGCCTGAACTAGGTCTCCTGTAGCATTCTGATTTGATCATTTCTCTAGGTTTGGATGCAGATTGTAAATCTAAGAATGTAATATTGTCACAACTAACATTATGTGTAAATGTTAGGCTTAGATCATTATCATTCAGAAACTCCACAGAAGCACTTGCAGATTCTGAGTCACCATGCCATATAATTAATATGTCATCAATGTACCTGCCCCCAGAATAGTATCTGAGGCAGGTATGGGTTATAGGCCATGTTTAACACCATAGCCCCTTCCCACCAGCGCCAAAAGAGGCTGGCATAGAAGGAGGAGGCCTTGGCGTTTCCCCTGGCTGTAACAAAAGTCCACAAGAAAACTATTTTATAATAGCTGAAATAAGTGGAGGTAAAAATAAGTTCTGCTGCTTCCTATAGAAATCACAAGAAAACAGGTACACTACTTCACGGTTAAAAAAGGGATACTTTAGATCTTCAAGGCCTAAATGGTGTTGTATTGAAGTGTACAGAGACACTACATCAGTGGACAGCCAAAGATACTCTTTGGATCAGACCAGCATCTCTAGCTTTTGCAAAATGTGCATGCTATCTTGAACATATGTGGGTAACATGATAACTAGTTGTTGAAGAAAGAAGTCAACTAAAATGGACATTTTTATGGCTGTGGGCGGAGCCTACAGCTATTTTGCTATCTGTAGCTTGAAAATGGAGATTCGTGGAACTCATTTTTTGGACATTTCAATGTATTCTTCCACATGTATAACTCACTTTGACAACTAAAATAAATTATACAATGGCAAGAAAGAATCCTGGTTTCTGATTGGTCAGTTTGCTGTCACGGCAGGGATGTTATCCTGGCAAAACATCCCTTCTGATTGTTTGTAGGATATGGAGGCTGAGGCTGAGCTCTTTTTTTCTCTTAAGAAACAAAAATATTTTTACACACTAACAAAAACATTCTTTAAAATTATTTTTTTAACTATAAAACAACAAGCCATTGTATAATAGGAATAATGCCCTCCAGGGTAGGTGTTATGCTGGGATAACATCTCTTCTATATA
Organism: Neoceratodus forsteri; assembly: GCA_016271365.2. NCBI lineage: Eukaryota > Metazoa > Chordata > Ceratodontiformes > Ceratodontidae > Neoceratodus > Neoceratodus forsteri. The sequence continues at coordinate 1,452,401,679 of CM057453.1, read as the reverse complement.
TATATATATCTATATATATATATATATATATCTATGTAACCCCTAGATGGCGCTATCCCAGGGGCTACTACCCCTGCCTGATTTGCCACTAACAGGTTGAGGGGCCTGGATCCAATGGCGGGTGCCTCCACCCAGAGGTCAGGGTTTGCAATAGTTAAACTTACTTGGTCACAGCCCTCTGGGACACTGCAACCCTTCTTCCCACTAGTGGCCCACACAATATATCAAATTACCTTCACAGTATACACTTACCCCCAGGACTAGTTCCGCACTGGGACCTCCTGTGAAATAAGATACAGTGCAACAATCACAGTACAGTACTTTAACATAGACAAATACCTCAGGCAGTATAACTTTGCTGAAACAAGCAGCTCTGATTTATTTAGGGGATATAACAAGGACAGGAAATCAGGTTAATTAGCTTATCACTTTACTATCTACCTATGGCTCTGTGCACAGGCCTATCCCTACCAGTTACTGTCCCTGGAGCTCCAAGCCCTAGTGGCTAGTCAAACCGTGGCAGCTGGTAGGGCCCTTTCACAGAGAAAAGAAAAATTAGTTTAAACAGTCAGCAGTACAGTGATTCCATTTGGATTTAATGTGGCAATTCAACAGGGAGCGACCCTGAATTAGTACTCACGACCTCCAAACAAGATAGGGTCCTTCAACGTCAGCAGGGCTACTCTTGAGGCCACGAGACTCTTCACACATTTATATGGTAAAAGAAAGTACTATACCAGGCAGGCTGCTTCTCTATCCGATCGCAATTACTGCACAATACCGGAGAACACACAGCAGATTCAGTTCCTGACAGACCGAGTGCAATTCAACAATTTCTCCAGTCTTCTACAGGGTGAGCCTGGTTTCTACTTTCAGAGATCCTTTGATTCTTTTCACAGGACGGATTCAGTCCTAACAAGCAGTTACACAAGCTGCAGACTGGAACTCTGGGCCTTACACATTTTTGACTGAAACTGTGCACTGAAGGAGCACAGGGTTTCTTTCCCTTCACTGCCAGAGCTAAACTGAAACTCCAACAGACAAAACCGGCACTTCCTTTGAGTTCCTCCCAGTTCTTGACTGGATTGGCTGTCACTCACAATAGACTGCTGCTGTTGGTCCAAAAGGGCCAAGTCTAAACTACATCTCCCAGAGTCACTGCCCATACAATCCTCTTGTGGCTGGCTCAGATTACGAGTCCAAGTTCTGATTCGTCCAAGGCACCATTTTAGAGCTAGCTACCCACACTGATTGGTCCAGTTCAGCAGTTCAAAACCAGAATGGGAACTGGGCAGACACAGTTCTGACTGCAAAGAAAGCAGGTTAGACAAACTGTAATTTCATTATTACTGTAAATGATTTCTGGCAAACAGTTACATCTTTCAGATAGGTTCCTTTGCACTCCTAGTGACTGCAAAATGGAGTGAATTGGCAGCAGCTCGAGTGGTACTCAAACAGAAAGCACACAGTCCCCCATACAAACTAATTATGTCTGCAAGCAGACAGCTCTTAAAGAGACAGTACCAGAGGCTCTAAAACACTCACTGATAAATGGCTTAAGCACCAAACACCATTCAGGCTTGGAGCATTCAAGCAAGCTCCTGGAAGTCTTTTGAAACCCCCATTTGCAGGGGTTACACCCTTCCTGGCCTGGGAAAGCTTGACGTCGCGTCAAGCAAGTACCCATAAGTTTCAACTGCAACCATATACATTTGCATTAGGCTCACACATGTAATCATCAGTCAATACATCATTTTACCAAGAACACATTTCTGAAACATTGCAGTCGTCACTCTTTACAGTATTACACACATTGTACCATAACTCAAGTTATTACCTCTTGTACATGAAACCTGAAGAGAGGGGCCTTCCTATCAGTTACCTTGGGGCTGGACAGGGCAAGGGCACCATCTAGAGGGCAACACAAGTAACTTGAGTTAGCACTGATGCTCAGTTTGGGCAATGAGCTCGGGACACATACACTCCTTTATGGACAACATTGAGAGGCAAGTCCACAGGCCTCCAAGTGAATCATAACTGAGGTGCACCACAGGCTTTACAGCTCGACCAGTCTTTCTAGGGGAACTGTTACAGTCTCTGCACTCTGAGCCTCATTTTCAGCATTGTCCTCACTTGTCAGGGAGTCTCCTGGGGTAGAGAGGCTAGAACTTGGGCACTTTCAGCTCCAGGAGTTACAGTTTCTGAGTCCACAACATTTGGCTCGCATGGAGAGCTTTCAGACACTGGCAGTGGACTGTCAGGGCACTCAAAATACTCTTCTTGTTGGTGTATCACCAGTCTGCCCCAATCTATCATTTTCCTCCCTAAAAGCTCAAACAGTTCAACCATGCAATGATTCCATTTCATCTGATCTGATGCTTTGCACTTCACTTTCTGGGAGCATTGGCTCCAGGGATGAAGCTGGGGCTTAGACAGTCCAGAAGGCCCAGCTTTGTCTCCAGTATTGACTAGGGATTGCCCGAAACAATTGACTCAGTTCGTAAGAAGGACAGTATTCAAAGTCACTCTCACTTTCTTCTGATATGGACTGACAGTCATGCTCAACTGGGACTTGTGCAGGGAACACTTTAACTCTGCTTCTGTAGGTGCAGACTTCCTGATCTTTTCTTAGCAGCAGCTCAGTCGCTGGTCCAGAGGAGGCATCTTCTGGGGCTCAGACTCAATCAGGATTTGTCCAATGGGCAGTAAATGATTTCTATGCATTGTTTTACATCTTTTGAATTGTTCTCAGGCCTTACTTTGTACACTGGCAGATCATCTAGTTTGCCCACTACAATGTGAGGAGATGGTGCCATCTGTCAGCAATCTTGTGTTTGCCAGAGTCCCAGATTTCTTAGCAATACCGATCTCCCTCCTGGAGTTCCTGTGCTTTCACCTTTTATCATACCGTTCTTTGTTGGCCAGATTTCTTTTGGCAGCCATGGTTTGAGCCAGTTAGTAGCATGAGTTAGCTGGGCCTTTAACTTTTGCACATACTGTAAATAGTTGTCAGCTTGAACCCCATCAGGAGAGACCCAAAACACACATCTACTGGTAGTCGAGCTTCTCTTCCAAACATCAGGCGGTAGGGGAGAACCCAGTGGCATCACTTTTGGTGCAGTTATAAGCATGTACCAGGGTGCTAATTTGTTGGCTCCATCTAGGCTTGTCCTTTGGGTGCAGGTTTCAGTACATCTAGCAAAGTACGGTTGAAACGTTCAGGCTGTGGGTCCCCCTGGGGGTGGTAAGGAGTGGTTCTGGACTTTCGCACTCCCCACAGAGAAAGCATCTCTTTGATCAGACGACTCTCAAAGTCTCTCCCTTCATCAGAATGGATTCTTTGTGGAGCCCCATAGTGAACAAAAAAGTTTTCTACAAGTACTTTGGCCACAGTGGATGCTTTCTGGTCTTTGGTGGGGAAAGCTTGGGTGTATCTCATGAAATGGTCAGTGACCACCAGCACATTACTGATATTTCTTTGATCTGACTCCAAACTCAGAAAATCAATACAGACCAGCTCCATGGGTGCACTGGTGGTGATGTTAACAAGGGGGGCAGCCCTCTGGGGCAAAGCTTTCCTCTGTAAGCAGAGACTACAAGTTTGAATGTGTTGCTCCACATCAGCCCCCATCTTAGGCCAATAGAATCTGGATCTCACCAAGTCAAGTGTTCTGTCTATACCAAGGTGCCCCATGTGGTTGTGCAAGGACCTCAGTACTGAGTCTCGAAAGGCAGTGGGCAGCACTAGTTGTTGTTTGTCTACTTGTCCCCTCTGTCTACTGTTTCTCTGTATAACAGTTTATTGATCAGTTTCAACTTAGGACCTTCTTTGTATAACAGTGCAGTTCTCAAATCAGTTGGGCGTAATTTGGACACATCTTTTCCTGCATAGAGAGGCTTCTAAGCTGCTTTGATCATGGGATCGCGAGTTGAGCCAGCCGAATACTGTCATTGTCCAGCTGAGGCAGTGCACCAATGTCTATTGCAGAAAAGTGGCAATAAGCAGCAGGTATGCAATTCTCAGAGGTCCCAAGCAATCCACCATGCAGTCCACTCGTCCGTGGACATTTGTTCCTCCTGTCAAACTTCGGCAGAGTGCCCGAATGTCAGGTTCTGCCAATCGGACCCAATCATTCTGGGGAACAGGCCTCGGAGAGAGCATCAGCATCTATGTGGTTCAGACCTGCTCGGTATTCGAGCATAGTCACATGTAGATAATGCAGAAAGCCACCTATGGCCAGTGGCATCAACCTAGCTGAGGTCTGCACATAGGTCAAAGGATTATTGTTAGTTTTTACTAGTATTTTAGCCCCATACAAGTACTCATGGAATTGGTCAACAATAGCCACTTCAAAGCTAGGAACTCTAACTTATGTACAGGATAGTTCTTTTCGGATGGGGTCAGGCTTCTACTGGCAAAGGCCACTGGTCTCAGGCCATTCTGGTACTCTTAGTACAACAGCCCCCAACCCTTGCAAGCTAGCATCAGTGTGCAGGACGTAAGGTTTTCTTGGATCGGCATAGGCCAGCACTGGAGCATGGGTAAGTTGATATATGATCTCATGAAAAGCAGTCTCACAATCAGGAGTCCAGAGGGCCCCAAATACTTCACTCGGATGAAAATACACTCTTTCAGTCTTGAGGACGCTGACTTTTGTATTTTGTGGGTTGGGGATACCTTGAGTAAGGTTAAGTAAAGGGCTGATCACTCTTGAATAGTCCTTGATGAGCGCGATAATAACCACAGAATCCCAGGAATCTTTGCAGTTCTTTTAGATTTTTGGGCTGTGGCCAGGTGGTCAAGGCCTCAACTTTACTTGGGTCGGTCTCTATTCCTCGTGGATACTATGTGCCCCACATACTTTACTGATGTTTGAAAGAATTGACACTTATCAATGGACAGTTTAAGGCCAAAGTCACCAGTCGGTCCAGTACCCAAATAATCTGCTCTCATGTTCCTCCAGTGAGCTGCCAAACACAATAACATCATCTAGGTATACCAGGCACTCTAGTAAGTTCTTGTCCCCACTGCGCTCCATCAATCGTTGAAAAGTGGCTGGGGCACCTATGAAATCCTTGAGGCATCCTCATGAATTCATAGAAGCCAAGCCGACAGATAAAGGCTGTCTTCATGGTCCACTGGGGCCATCGATCTGGTAGTACCCACTCCGGAGATCCAACAGAGAACCACTTGCTCCCGTTTAGGCAGTCAAAGCATCCTGAATGCGGGGCATTGTGTACTGATCAGGGATAGTCCGCCGGTTTAAGGTGCGATAATCCACACACATCCTTACTGTCCCATTCTTTTTCCTCACTACCACAATTTGGGAAGCATAAGGGCTTCTGGATTCTTGTATTACACCAGCAGCTAACATTTCTTGCAGATGCCGTCTTTCGTCATGCAGCCGGATATTGTGCTCAGCTCCTTGCACGCATCCTACGTCCCATTCCTTTAAAGAAAACACCTGATCTCTGTGGGCAAGCTTCTCTCTGATCCTCACTTTCCATTCAGCTGGCAGGAGTCGCCGAAATCAAACAAGTCAGGCGTTACTCTGTCATTCTTCCTTGAACTCTTGCTGCTGCGTAGCACTGCAGTGTCTGCACAATGCACATTAGCGGATGCAACCTCTATTTACTCGAATGTCTCTTCAGACACATTATGAACTTGGACCATTACCCTTCTGGCATAAGCATGGGCTCTAGCGGGCAAAATACTAGGCTTGACCAGCAGTCCCTCTGGCAATTTTCCATCTCCTGTGCATCCAACATTAATATTTTATTCTTAACATCCTTTGTGATACGGACCGCTCCCTGTAAGGTACACTGGGCATTTGGCGCCAGGATCAGAGACTCAGGATCCTTCTTCCATACAATTCCGACCGGATCCTCTGGTTCTATTTTTTCAGTATCTCTCTGCGCCTCATAGGCCTTCTTAATTAAAGCTGGAACTCTTAAAGCTCTACTAGTTTTTGACCCCTGTTTTTCAAAACACAACTGTGCCAGCCTTCCGAACATATGAGCATTTGTTCCAATCAACAAAGGGACACCATCATACAGTCCAGTGGGGGGACACACTAAGGCTAGAGTTTCTACTTGTTCGGCCACTCCAGCCACGGAGGTGAGGAAAGACAGCCAGACCGGATATACCGGAATAGGGTAGGCCTTCTCCTTAACCCCATACATGCAGTCCTTCTAATGGTTGTAAGGTGCGTCTGACAATGCTTCTGATACCAATCCTGGAACATAATTGTCACTTGGGAGCCACTGTCTAATACAGCTCTTGTAGACACTCCATTCACCTTTACAGTGGTCTCCATGGAGGGACCCACTGTTCTGGACCAGTCTGGAGAGGTGATAGTGGGGGCCTGGGCAACTGACCTTGCCACAAAAGGACGTGAGTTAGCATTTTTGGTGCCCTCACTGGGATCATTTCATGCACCTCTTAACCACTGATTTGTTCTCCGAAGCTCTCCTTGTAGCCTATATGCAACTTTGTCAGTGTCTTTTGGGGACCGGCATTCCCTTTTCATGTGCCCATCCTTCCCACAATTATAGCAAAACATACTTTCTGGAGTTTGAGCTGGCCGAGGCGCCACACTGGGAGCCAGGGCAGGGGTATTACTAACTGGAAACCTTGGTGCCATCTCTGTCTGTGGCGTGATAAGCATTTGGAGACATCTCGTCAGTTTCTCCACTTCCATGGTCAAGGAATTGAGTTTGGAGCTGTTATCAGCAGGAGATACTTGGGTGGGTACCCCCACCCCATAGCAGATGCAGTCGGATATAGGTCAGGGCCGTACTTGCAGGCGTGGCCTTCATAAAGGGACTGTTTTTGAATTCCCGGATCTCTCTCAACAGTTCGCCCCATTGTGGCATATCTTTTTCCTTGTCAGAGCACTCATTGACTGCCAACCTCTGCCCCTGAACTTCACTTGATGGGCCACCCTCAGTCACTCGGGTCGTAGCCACACCTATTGATGCAGGTCCCTCCCGAGGTCGCCTTTTCTCAATGTAACCCCCCTGCAAATGGGGGTTCCCAAAAGACTTCCAGGAGCTTGCTTGAATGCTCCAAGCCTGAATGGTGTTTGGTGTTTAAGCCATTTATCAGTGAGTGTTTTTAGAACCTCTGGTACTGTCTCTTTAAGAGCTGTCTGCTTGCAGACATAATTAGTTTGTATGGGGGACTGTGTGTTTCTTTGATTGAGTACCACTCAAGCTGCTGCAATTCACTCCATTTTGCAGTCACTAGGAGTGCAAAGGAACCTATCTGAAAGATGTAACTGTTTGCCAGAAATCATTTACAGTAATTATGAAATTACAGTTTGTCTAACCTGCTTTCTTTTGCAGTCAGAACAGTGTCTGCCTAGTTCCCCATTCTGGTTTTGAACTGCTGAACTGGACCAATCAGTGTGGGTAAGCTAGCTCTAAATGGTGCCTTGGACGAATCAGAACTTGGACTCATAATCTGAGCCAGCCACAAGAGGATTGTATGAGCAGTGACTCTGGGAGATGTAGTTTAGACTTCAGCACCTTTTGGACCAACAGCAGCAGTCTATTGTGACAAGCCAATCCAGTCAAGAACTGGGAGGAACTCAAAGGAAGTGCCGGTTTTGTCGGTTGGAGTTTCAGTTGAGCTTTGGCAGTGAAGAAGGAAGGAGCCCTGTGCTTTTCAGTGTGCAGTTTAGTCAAAAAAGCGGTGTAAGGCCCAGAGTTCGGTCTGCAGCTTGTGTAACAGCTTGTTAGGACTGAATCCGTCCTGTGAAAAGAATCAAAGGATCTCTGAAGAGTAGAAACCAGGCTCACCCTGTAGAAGACTGGAAGAATTGCTGAAAATTGCACTCGGTCTGTCAGGAACTGAATCTGCTGTGTGTTCTCCGGGTATTGTGCAGTAATTGCGATCGGGATACAGATGCAGCCTGCCTGGTATAGTGCTTTCTTTTATATAAAAGTGTGAAGAGGTTTGTGTACCTCAAGTGAGCCCTGCTGACATTGAAGGACCCTATCTTATTGGCGGTTAGTGAGTACTAATTCAGGATTAGCTCCTGTTGAATTGCCACATTAAATCCAAATGGAATTACTGTACTGCTGACTGTTTAATTCTCCTTTTCTCTGTGTGAAAGGGCCCCTACCAGCTGCCACGGTTTGGACTAGCCACTAGGGCTTGGGTACCCAGGGACAGTAACTGATAGGGATAGGCCTGTGCACAGAGCCATAGGTAGATTATTAGAGTGATAAGCTAATTAACCTGATTTCCCCCTGTCCTTGTTATATCCCCTAAATAAATCAGAGCTGCTTGTTTCAGCAAAGTTATACTGCCTGAGGTATTTGTCTATGTTAAAGTACTGTACTGTGATTGTTGCACTGTATCTCATTTCACAGGAGGTCCCAGTGCGGAACCAGACCTGGGGGTAAGTGTATACTGTGAAGGTAATTCTGATATATTGTGTGGGCCACTAGTGGGAAGAAAGGGGGGTTGCAGTGTCCCAGAGGGCTGTGACCAAGTTAGTTTAACTATTGCAAACCCTGACCTCTGGGTGGAGGCACCCGCCATTGGATCCAGGCCCCTCAACCTGTTAGTGGCAAATCAGGCAGGGGTAGTAGCCCCTGGGATAGCGCCATCTAGGGGTTACATCAACTCCTCGAATTTCTCTCATTAACTCATCATAGGAGGGTGGGGATTCCAGTCGATTTGCCAGGCGTAACTGAAGCAACAGCAGTTCTGAGAAGGGGGCAGACTTAAGGATCCTGTCCAGCCTGGTTCGGTCCAGTTCAATCGCTGGCAAACTACCCTTTCTGAGGCATTCTTGCAACAATTTTTCCAGCCGAGATACATACACAGACAACAACTCCCCTTGGTACTGTTGTGCATTTCTTACTCTCCACCATAGATCCTCATCAGAATCTGGGCTCCCATACACATTCTCCAAGGCCTCAAGATAGGCCTGTGCAGTCACTTCAGGGTTACTGGCCCGTTAGCACGGATGGTAGCCAGGGCAGGACCTCGGGCTCTCACTAACCCTCTTTCGCTTCGGCTTCCGAGCATTGCCATTCTAGCACTTGGGGCAACATAGTCTATCCAGGTCTCCCAGTCATCCTCCCTTGGGGGTGGGGAGGTGCCAGAAGATCCTCAACCTGGTAGAGTCATGACTAATGGCAGGTGCAGAAATAGGAGTCTGCATTGGTTCAGCCACCATTACGGGTACTGGAGCGGAGAGGGTGTTGGGAACACCCCAGGTGGCAAGAATAGTTTCTTCAAGTCCTCCACAGTTTTCCCTTCCCCCAGCAACCATTTAGCAAATTTCTCCTCAAAAGATTCAGACAGTGGTGGGGGCTCATTCCCCACCGGGTCTTTACTGTACTTAGTTATCACTCTCCAGGCAGTGAGGGCTCCCTCTGGGGTAATGGTCTGTGGCACTTTGGAGCTATCTGTGGGATCCTTAAACTCTACTAGGGCCAGGAAAGTGTGGGTGAGCAGATTAGCATGCCGACCCACCACCACAGGGTTTTGTAAACCTTCCACCTTGGAAAGTACTCCCTGTACAGTGTCCGTATTGATACCCAGGGGGATGTCCAGGATAAGCATAGCATTTTGGGGGTCAATCTCTTCCCCAGTACACCACTCCACCAGCCGGTGCACAGCCACTTCTGTCGGGGTACCCATTTTTTTTTCTTAACAGTGGTTCGTAAATATGGCCACTGGAGGACACACAATCCCAGTGGTGAGCCTCCAAGATGTAACCCCTAGATGGCGCTATCCCAGGGGCTACTACCCCTGCCTGATTTGCCACTAACAGGTTGAGGGGCCTGGATCCAATGGCGGGTGCCTCCACCCAGAGGTCAGGGTTTGCAATAGTTAAACTTACTTGGTCACAGCCCTCTGGGACACTGCAACCCCCCTTTCTTCCCACTAGTGGCCCACACAATATATCAGAATTACCTTCACAGTATACACTTACCCCAGGACTAGTTCCGGCACTGGGACCTCCTGTGAAATAAGATACAGTGCAACAATCACAGTACAGTACTTTAACATAGACAAATACCTCAGGCAGTATAACTTTGCTGAAACAAGCAGCTCTGATTTATTTAGGGGATATAACAAGGACAGGGAAATCAGGTTAATTAGCTTATCACTTTACTATCTACCTATGGCTCTGTGCAAGGCCTATCCCTACCAGTTACTGTCCTGGGTACCCAAGCCTAGTGGCTAGTCCAAACCGTGGCAGCTGGTGAGGGCCCTTTCACACAGAAAAAGAAAAATTAGTTTAAACAGTCACGTACAGTGATTCCATTTGGATTTAATGTGGCAATTCAACAGGAGGCGACCTTGAATTAGTACTCACGATCTCCAAACAAGATAGGGTCCTTCAACGTCAGCAGGGCTACTCTTGAGCTCACGAGACTCTTCACACATTTATATGGTAAAAAGAAAGTACTATACCAGGCAGGCTGCTTCTCTATCCCGATGCAATTACTGCACAATACCGGAGAACACACAGCAGATTCAGTTCCTGACAGACCGAGTGCAATTCAACAATTTCTCCAGTCTTCTACAGGGTGAGCCTGGTTTCTACTCTTCAGAGATCCTTTGATTCTTTTCACAGGACGGATTCAGTCCTAACAAGCAGTTACATAAGCTGCAGACCGGAACTCTGGGCCTTACACACGTTTTTTGACTGAAACTGTGCACTGAAGGAGCACAGGGTTTCTTTCCCCTTCACTGCCAGAGCTAAAACTGAAACTCCAACAGACAAAACCGGGCACTTCCTTTGAGTTCCTCCCAGTTCTTGACTGGATTGGCTGTCACTCACAATAGACTGCTGCTGTTGTTGGTCAAAAAGGCGAAGTCTAAACTACATCTCCCAAGTCACTGCCCATGAAATCCTCTTGTGGCTGGCTCAGATTATGAGTCCAAGTTCTGATTCGTCAAGGCACCATTTTAGAGCTAGCTTACCCCACACTGATTGGTCCAGTTCAGCAGTTCAAAACCAGAATGGGAACTAGGGGACACAGTTCTGACTGCAAAGAAAGCAGGTTAGACAAACTGTAATTTCATTATTACTGTAAATGATTTCTGGCAAACAGTTACATCTTTCAGATAGGTTCCTTTGCACTCCTAGTGACTGCAAAATGGAGTGAATTGGCAGCAGCTCAGTGGTACTCAAACAGAGAAGCACACAGTCCCCCATACAAACTAAGTATGTCTGCAAGCAGACAGCTCTTAAAGAGACAGTACCAGAGGCTCTAAAACACTCACTGATAAATAGCTTAAACGCCAAACACCATTCAGGCTTGGAGCATTCAAGCAAGCTCCTGAAGTCTTTTGGAAACCCCCATTTGCAGGGGTTACATCTTATATATATAGTCTATGTATATATATATATATATATATATATATATATATATAGAACTAGAGGCATGGGATGAAGTTGGAGGAGGGCGTTCAGAGGAAGCGTGAGGAAGAATTTCTTCACAGAACGGGTGGTGGACAAGTGGAACACCCTGCCAGAGGAAGTGGTGGGGGCTGAAACAATCACGGGTTTTAAGAATGCATGGGATAGACATAAAGGAATTCTGGAGGTCGGGGTGAGGGGCAACAGACTTCCTGGAAAACATAAACTGAACTTACAAGCTCAAATGGGCAGACTGGGTGGGCCATAGACCCTTATCTGCCGACACTGTCTATGTATCTATGAAATGTCTCTATTTGCAATAAATTTGCTTGCAGGCACTACTAGTATCTTTTAAAAGATTGTCTGACTTGTGATTACTAATTTTGAGTATAGTTCATGAAATAATGAGCTTGATATTTGTTATTTCGTATAGTCCCCCATTATGCCTTATGCATAGCATGTAAATCCAAATCATTCCAAGGCCACCGTGACATATACTGTTAATACTGAGCAGCAAATCAGAGCTCTTTTCATAATAAAAGGCTGCTGATATAATAAATAAAGAACAAAGTCGTAAATAAGGAACCAGTGGCTTATGGAAAAATTTACAGGGATTTGATTCTGTCTTTGTGGGGAAAACACAGGGAAAATGAAGGCTTCTTACAGAGTAATAGTTATTTGGATCTGGAAGCAATGAATATTTCTTATCCTGTATTTTGTATCCTAGATAGGGCAGGGGAAATGCTACCTGTCATTGTCACAGGGATGTTCATTTAAAACGTTTTGCACTGTATTTACTCGGGCTATCCCAGATTAGAAGCAATATCTTGTTTTCAGTGGGGTCATGATTTTACCATTTTTATAATGTATTCAGGCTACCTAGTCCAGGGCCCCCATATGCAAAGGAGATATGCAGCGCATCCCGGTGGAAGAGAGAGATGTGCCGCACAACTCCAACAGTGCGCAACAGCACGATATTCAAATGTGCAGAATGCGCCAGCCCCAAGGGAATGGGCCAGGGCACACACAAATTGTATGCCTTTCAAGTCGAGGGGGCAATCCCATGCATATGCCATGCTGCAGCATATTCAGTGGGAATGTGCTCCTTGTAGTCCAGAGCACTGTGGCCCACAGTTAGGCCATGAATAGCTGGCCTAACCCAGCCAGCACCCACAGGCAGGCTACAGATGTGCACCTGGTGCACAGCAGCCTGGTAGCCCTGGTAGACTAGAGGTACCTCCTTTCCATCCTCAATCTAGCCAGCTCCATAGTGTAGGGCATCCCCCTCCCCAAAGACCTGACTGGAACAGAGGAAACCATGGTCCATATCCAAAGTCTAGAGAACTCCCATCCACTACCCCTGTACACAGAAACCCTCACTCCCCCATACCCCACCTGTTGCAGAGACTGGCACTGCCCTCCACACCCTGCTATGGCTAGCCATTGACTGCACTGAACCCGAGCTGGAGACCTGCACTCTGGAATGACCCAACTGTCTGTACCGTGCATTGGGGCACCATGCCAGCTGCGGATCCACCAGTGTATGCAGATGTGTGTACATCCCTGGCAAATTGAAGAGGGAATTTACATACTTCCAATGCATGCCTTGTCAATGCTGTATCTTCCTGCTGTCACACACACAGCTGCAAGTCCACACGCTCTCCTGTTCCCCTGTGTAACATGCCACCTTCTGGACTTCTGAAGTATCCCAGGTGCCATGGGATGCGGTATCCTGTAATTCCATTTGCAGTGTACACTTCAGGCTATAGATAGTTGATCCGCAGTTCCCCAATTGTACAAATGAATGGGAGATTGGCTGTAACATGCCTGTTTTGGGACTTGTGTGAGTGGGTACAGCATCGGCCATCACCCACACTGAGCAGTGCCATGGCACTGGGATGATGGATCCACATGCGAGTGCTTGAAGAGTATGGCCACTGGATGTTATCACCCACACACAGCTTGTGCCTACATATAACACATTCAGTCATCCTACTGTGAGTGCTCTTCCACCCGCCGATAGAGTGGTACAATTCCATTATATAGCCAGTCATCGCAATGGGATGGGCTGGGGGGCAGGAAGGGGGCTGTCTGTGCACCATTGAGGGGGAGCGGGGGCCACTACACTATGGACGTGGACTGTGGGATTATTCAGGTGCAATTAGGGATGGCATTGGGGTGACTACAATATGGAACCGATAGAGCCTGGACACTGGTACGATCTGGTGGAACAGGTGGTGGGTGGCACTATACCACCAGAGACTTCAGGGCCTGTCCCACATGGGAGTGATCGAGGTCAGGGCTTGGGGGCGAGAGCTGCTCCGGTGCGTTCATCCCCATGCCAACATGCAAATGGGCTGGTCATGAGCATGCATAAGGCCCTTTTGCACAATGCATGCTCAATTAGTTAATATGCATTCCTGGTTGAATATTGCTTATGGGGACTATGGTGCATGCTGGTATGTGCCATGCATTCCACCTGGAAGGTATTCAGTCAGGGTCACCCTTGATGCACCTGACTTCGCAGCTGCCTGCACTGTGACTCCTGTCAAGGGTCATACTTTCAACAGGAACACACCCTGTACTGGAGGCGCATTCTCTTTGAATGTTGTATCAGTGCTGGTCGGTGCACCCTCTCTGTGCAACGCATCTTTCTGCTCGTGCATCGATCCAGCACTTAATATATCCCCCCCCCCCCCCCGATGTAAAATATTGTTTTTAGTGCGTTCTGATTTTGCACAATGCAGCATAATATTGTGTAGATGTACAGCCCCACTGAAAATAAGATACCATTTCTTCTGTGAACTATCCAGGCTAAATATATAGCAATCAGCAGGCATATTCTAGGAAAACCTATTGTAAAATTGTGTAAAAGGAAGACCACATTGAAATTGCCTCTCCACAGATCTGCATTGTGCAAATTCATTAGAAATAGTGGGTAAAAGCATCCCAGAAGCTCTCCACAGCCATATCGGCGCTGACCAGAGTTTGTTCTGTTAGAGATCTGTCATCGAGGCACAGGTCAGGAAGCATAGGAAAACCAGGAGCAGTTGTTAAATTCACAACAAGTGATCTATTATTAACAACAGTAAAATTAAAAAAATAAAATTGTTCAGTATAACTATTTACAAAGGCAGTATAAACAGAAAAAGTCCATCTGGGTTTCTTCTCAATTTCCAGTCTCAGTCTCTGTGTTTCTCTTTTTGTTGTATAGATCACCATCCGAAAAAGGCAGTCAGGCTTTCAGGTTCTGTCACTGCCTGTTCTTTTTCCATAACTTGTGCTAGCTGTACAGTCGCAGCTTGGACTTCTGTCTCTGCTAGTTTGGCTGCCATTCTCCTGGTAACCACTCTGTCACAAGACCCCTGGGACAAGATGATAGGCCTGCCAGTGGGGGTGGGGTGGGTGTCAGGTCCTTGTGCACCTTTGGCAGGCTGTAAATGACCAGCATTCTAGGGTATAAGACAAGCATGAAGTCCCTTTCTTGCTGAGACGTAATATTGTCCTCACAGGCCAGGATCAAAAATTCATGCAATTTGTGTTCGTAATGCTCTGTTGGATCAAATGGTAGTTGACAATAGTTATGGTACATAACAAAAAAAATCGTAGACACAGTCATCTATGTTTTCCTTTTTTATAATTACCGGTGTAAGGAATTTACAAAATTTACCATGACAAAACAGAGACTTTGGTGACTATTTATTTTTTTAATCACAGGACTGCCAAGATTCAAACTGTCATTTCAAGGACATCGTTCAGAGTAAGTGAAAAGTCCTGGAAAGCCCACAAACTGTCACTTGAACGGAGTCAAATATTTTTACACACCAGTTTTCATTTTGTCATTTTCCAATACTGAAACTGCACCTACTAAGATCTGAGTCAGTTTTCAGTGAGACAGAGGGCAGGAGCCAGGGTCAGAAACTGTTAGGGAAAAAAAAAATCAGAGGAGTGAGTGTAAGTTTAGTTTTTTCTGGAGTTCAAGTTACAGTTTGTGAACTTTTCTTGCCTTTTTACATACTCTGTGCAACATCCCTGTAATGACGCTTTTTTGTTTGTTACAAGTTGCGGTTTTACCAATGACATGGATACTAGGAGGTGAGACGCAGTCAGTAGGTGAAGGGTCAGAGTGCTGTGAGACTGGTGTGCAGCGCTGATGGTGGGTCACCATTCACTGTCTTGAGACTGCATATTTCCGCTCACGAGGGGACTGAAACAAAAGTGGTCAGAAAACACTGTAATAACTGGGTGTGACATCATATCCGATTATTATTGTGTTTGACAGTAGAAGACAAACTCTGTATTAAAGAGGGTCACCAGTAACTACATCAGATTTTTAAATACTGCCTTGTACATTGTTTATTCCATAAATGCCTCTTCAAACATATGTAACCCCCCTACAAATGGGGGTTCCCGAAAAGTCTTCCTTGAGCTTGCCTAAATGCTCACTGCCAGGCTGGTGTCCTGCGTTTTAGCAGTTTAAATGTAATTGCCAAAGAGTGCCTGTATGGCCTCTGTGCACTGTCTCTTTAAGAGCTGCCTGGATTTGCAATCATAAGTAATCTGAGAGGGAGCTCTGTTGAAAGATGTAAGTATTTGCTGAAAATCATTTAGAGTGATAATGATAATGTAGTTTGTCTAACCTGCCTTCTCTGCAGCAAGGACTGTTTTGTTTATCTCCACTGTCTTGATCCTGGACTGCCGAATTGGACCAATCAGTACTGGTGGGACCTAAAATAGAGCCAGACTACAGGAGCTGTCTGGAGTCAAAATCTGTAGGAATTGTAGTTTGGGGCTTTTGCCACCTTTTTGCATCTGAAGGGGGAGCCTTTGTTGTGACTGACAGACAGATCAGCCAACTGAACCTTTTGGATTCTGGGGAAAGTCCCAGGCTTACTGGCAGTTGAGTCAGTTCTAAGTTGGGAGCTGAAGAAGCAACAACTTGAGACAGTCAAGCAGCCGTCTGAGTAGTTTTGCGTGGGAGAACTATGGAAAGGCCTGAGTTGTGGCCTTCATGTCTGCCTGCTGCCCCTGAGAGGGAGAGAAGAGAATTATTTCGGACTAAATCCAAGTTTGTGAGAATGAAGTAAGCCACTGCTTTTTTTACCAGGCTCGTACCTGAAGAAGCCCGAAGATTTTGCTGAATGTGAGCAGCCTGTCAGGATTTCCAGCTGCTTTTGAATCTCCAGTTTGTGCAGAGACTTTGCGATCATGACCGGAAAGCAGTTTGCCTGGTACAGTAGAATTTCCTTACATGTAAATGTGCTGTGAGTTGCTAGTGGGTCGTGATTTGGTTCCCCACTGTGTGAACTGTGTTCTGCTTGCTGGAAGCTGTATCCAGCCCAAAACTGACTGTATCTGAATTTGTCTCCATTTGGCCGGGGCCTTGCCACATTGGCCCAGCCAAACTACCCGCTGCACAGAGAAAGCCATTGACGAGAGACCTGCCTGGGGTTCAGCCCCCTGCTCCACGCTTGAACAGGAACGACGCCTTGGCGATTTGTGTGGGCCCTGCTTCTCCTGGCACTCCAGATTAACCACCTGCTGTCTCGATTTTCGTCCAGCCTGTGTGAAGTCTCGGGTATCGTGAGTAATCATCAGGATAGCTCCCTGCAACAACAGCCTAGCCTAAAAGTGTGTCATCTGATTGTCTTGTTGTTTTCTTTTCACGAACTGAGCCCTCCGGCTCTGGATTACAAATAGTGTGTGTTGTGCATGTTGTTTTCTTCCATCACAGGGCCCCAACCAGCTGCAACGTTCCTGACTAGCCAACCGTTCTCCATCTGGGTACTCAGAGTGTGTGACTGTTTATGGACCCTGATGCATAACTGTTTGATTGATACAGCCTTTAAGCAAATTAACCTGATTACGCCCCTCCCTTGTTCAAGTCCCTTAAATAAATCAGATCTAACTCTTTTTTACTTTTACCCTGACTGTGGTTCCATTTTGTGCAAGAGTACTGTACTGCTGTTATTTGCTGTGTATAACCTTGTTTTACAGGGGGTCCCAAGGGCCGGGCCAGAGGAATGCCCTGGTGGTAAGTGCAAAGAGTGTGGGTACTTGTGTGGTGTATCAGGGGTATTGTGAAAGTGATTATTGTGTATTGTTCTGGCCACTAGTAAGGAAAGGGGGGGGTTACAGTGTCTCAGAGGGCTGTGCCCAGGTTAGCTTGACTACTACCAACCCTGACCTCCGGGTGGAGGCACCCGTTTCAGAACTCAGGCCCCTTAACCTGCTACTAGCCAAGCAGGCAGGGGTAGTAGCCCTTGGGATAGTGCCACCTTGGGGTTACACATACTTTAGGCCCACTGATTTTTCCCTTTTCAAAGATTGGCATTCTTGTTTTACAAAATCCTAAAATCTTTTTTTCCCGTATTTTCCCACAGTTGAGTGCAACTCTGAAAGTCTGCGCTAAAAACTAAAAATGTGGAGTAAATTGGAGTTTTTGCGCAAATGTGGTCAAAATGTGGTTTTAAACGTCAAACAGTTTGTCTGCCTTTTATGCCCCCTTTCTTGTCTCTAGATCCCCTCTTCCTCAATAACTCCCATGGCACACCTGACCCCCCTTGCATTCCTTCCTATCTGGGCACACCAGCCTACATGGAGCCATGGCTTACCCCCGGCAGGGATGGGCCAGGGGATTTACTCCCCTGTATCATCAGGAGGCGTCACTGACTGTGGTGCAGGGCTCTGATTTACCAGGGTCTGTTGTCGCAGATGCTGGGAGTATTTTAATCATTGCACACCCAATGTCTGCCATCTTCAACATATCTCTCACAACCCATGAGCTCCCTCTGGACTGGAAAACTGCAAAAGTCGTCCCCATGTACAAAGCTGGCCCCAGAACTACCATCTCCAGCTACAGACCCATCTCCCTTCTGCCAGTCATTTTAAAAAAATCTTTGAAAGACTAGTTGCTAACCAACTAAATGCTTACCTTCACAAAAAGAATTTGATAAGCCCAAATCAGTCAGGTTTTGGAGAAAAGCACAGTACCCAAATTGCGCTGATCAAAGTCATCATACAACTCACTGTAGAAAACAGGCTAAGAACAGGAGCAGTATTCACTGATTTATCAAAGGCTTTTGATACCTTAAATCACGACCTACTCTTGCATAAACTAACCCTCGTGGGCTCTTTCCCACTGCCACCACGTCGTTCCATAGTTACCTGAAAGGACTCAGGCAAGCTGTTCAGCTAGGGCACTTCCTCTCCGGTTTCAAAGGCATAATATCGGGTGTCCCACAGGGTTCAGTTCTAGGTCCACTTCTATTTAACCTGTATATGAATGACCTCAGTTTTGCAAACCCCAGATATAAAATTACACCTCTGTGCAGATGACACAGTAATCTACACCAAGGCACCGGACATTTAACATATCCAAAACAAATCCAAAACAACTTGCAAGATGCATTTAACATGCTCCAATGGTTCTTTATCAACAACGGGCTAATCCTAAACACCACCAAGTTGAAGAATGTGCTGTTTTGGCAAAGGTGCAAAACCACCATAGACGGACATTCCCTGATCATCACATCGGGAGATGGTACATCACTCCAGCAGGTGGAAGCATGCAAATACCTGGGTGTCTGGATAGACAAGCACTGTAGTTTGAACACCCACAAAAGCAACCTATTAAAAAAACCGAGTCAGAAGCTAGGCATGCTGTACAGACTAAAAAGGGATCTACCCTGGGGATCTAGACTTCAGATTGTTACACAATGATCCTCCCCACCATCGATTACAGGGATGTCTGATATGGGAAGGGGGGGTCTCCGGAACTGAACTCGCAGTGCTGGATATGCTGTACACTCGATATGTGAGGTTCACACTAGACACCCCAAGATGTACCCACCACTGCACCCTGTACTGAGACCTAAACTGGTTACCACTGAACCTAAGATGGCAACTACACATCACCAGCCTAATGTTAAAATGCTACAAGGGCAGGCTCCCAGATAACATCAGGGAAAACATTAAAGTAATGGGCCCAATTAACAGCCTAAGATCAGTATCCTCGCTAGAGTTCGAGATTCCCCCTTCCAAAACCAGAATAGGTTGCTCCACTTTCTATTACCAAGGACCCCATATATGGAACAACCTCCCGAAGTACTGCAGACCCCACAGCACAATAATCTTCTGGAGCAAAATCAGAGACTGGTTCCATACACTAGCATCTGAACGTAAACTATGCTGCCCAATGACTGCCCCCGGCCAATTCCCACCCTCTAACCGACAAGCATCACTTTGCAATAATCTTACCTGGTGACATGCCACTCTGCCAAACTGTCCCTTTAAGTGACCTACCCTCCCCTTAGCACTTACCCCAGACTGTGACTTGAATATGAAAAATACTCTGTGTTTACAGCATAAAACTATAACTTATGATTGACTGTCTTGCCACTGCACCGCACTGCCTCTGTCTACATTCCTTGTTACATGTCCTGTTTGTGCAACTGGTAAGATATTTTATTCTTAAGGACTTGGGTATTTCGTGTCATACTTGTGTTGACCTCTGTGATCCCTCTGTGATTTTCTTCTGTAATAACGTCTGTATGACCTCTGAAGTCTGCCATTCTGTAATCAAATTTTAAATGCAAAGGTGCCCCTTGAAAGTGAGCTTCAGCTCAGTGGGATTATATACCTGTTCATGCTTTTCCATGAATAAAATACTGCTACTATTATTACATGTTCCTGTTTCTCCCAGCCCCCAAGAATGTTGGCATGCTAAGGGTGCAGTGAGAGGGGTTCGAGGGATGCATGTAACGGTATGTGGACCGCGTACCAGGCTAATGTCCTCCTTCCACTGTGCTTAATTCTGCACTACCACCTGTAGTTCCCAGGTGTAGCATAGTAGTATTCAGAAATAGCACTCGTGAATCATGTTTATCAGAAGTGCAGAAGTTTATTTATAGCAGTGTTATAAGACACCCTATAGCCCCAGCACTTTGACCCTAATACGGGTGCCCCCTGAGAAAGACCCGTATCAGGGTTGAAGCGCTAGGGCTATAGGGTGTGTACCAGGCACCTTACTGAATAAACTTATGCACTTTGCAATTAAAAATCTGATTCACGAGTGCTGAGAGTTCTTTTTCTGGATTATACCGTTATACCGTTAAGCTGGCTGCTTTGCTCATAGCACCACTGTGTCCTGAGAGCACCTTCTTTCTGGATTGTTTGGGCAGCACAGCAGTGCAGGCATCAACCCTCCCTCCCTGGAGCAGAAAAGCAGCCTCTGAAATGCTCAGTGCTTTTCAGCGGCCAGCCCTCCGATGACCCAAGGTTGTTCCAAAACCCCTGTCTCTGGCATTGCAAGTGGGAGCCCTACCACTGCACCTGACGAGCTGGCCCACAAACTAGACTTTGGTATGAAAAATTGATTCCAAGGGGTTGTTTAAAATGGCAAGTTCCAATTACGTTTTTTAAATGTTTGTTTTATTAAAATGTTCAATAAAGAAAAACAGACAATATGTTAACAAACAGCTGCCCTGTAAACAGAATTACTGTGCATTACATCATTTGTTTGGGATTACCAGAAAACAGTAACATGAATTATAAAAATGTCCATAGCTTAAATGCTCTGTAGTCTGAAGCCTAAAAATAAAACAAAAGCTGCAGGAGATAGTGTCACCCTGTTTGAGAGCTATACTTCATCCTTCCTGATCATGGAACAAAGCATAGAACCCACCTGCACCATGGATTTCAAATTCAGGGTATACATAAGTCATGTTAGCTGATATTTTTTCCTTTTTGTAAAGATCTAACATAAGTGAATGTCACAGAGAGATAACAGGTGGGGTGGTTGATAACCAATTCTTAGTAATCTTTTTTTCTTTAGCAGTTGTAAGGGACAAATTCAATTTTTAATCCTGTTTTTTCCATTTTTGCCAAAAAATATTTTTAGCTTTCTTGTGTGCAGCATTTTCTTTTCAGTGGCATTCTGCTTCTTCCTAGTTTTACAGCTTGGAGTACCGAAACACAAGGAGCTCACATCTGTTACTCTAGGTCATGCAGTGAGCCTGTGACTGTGGTGAGATTTGAACCCTGCTATCATCTTTAATGGTAAGGTTCAATGGGGGGGTGGGGGTTACCAAGAGGTTATCCCACCCACACTGTGCAAAACCACACAAGCTGAAGATTTGACATGGGTTGGGATTATGTATTTCAACTCCCCCCCGGAGTTGCCTTACCGCTAATATGAAACGCAATAAAGCATTTTGAAACATATATGTTTAGATTTTGTAACAAAAAGATATACTTCAAGCAAATCCTCCAGTGCATGCACCCTGCTTCAAGGAGCAACGGGCCATGCAAGCCCCTTGGGAATATTGTGTGCTGTTCACACAGGTCCCAGTCTTAGGCAGAGGAGCGGTTCAAAAACTGGGGGAAGGGGGGGGGAGGGGCAGAACACATGATATCACAATATGACAGTTTCACGATCTCGGAAGTCACGTTATCAATACTATGGGAAGGTGATACTACCATCAATGGTTCATGGTATACCACTCTTTTCTGATCTTTTAACCAATTCAGAGTGGTGTTTCTGCATTTGTGCCATCTCTCCCTAAATATAGTAATAAAAATATGTACCTTAATTTGCCAGGCTTGCAACTCCCGTGTATGAGTTGAGCAGCCGTTGAGTACTGCAGTTGCAGCCCTGCCCCTAAAATACGTTTAATGATGACACAAACTACGGAAGGGGTTTGCAGGCGCTCTATGTAGAAACAGTATTAACAGGAATGGTGGGGTTGGGGGCTCTCTAAACCTAGCTACATTTTTTTTGTTGTCAGTTCTACATGTATGGGGTTGATTACAGACCCATACATATAGAACTGCCAGCAAAAGTAATGCAACTACATTTAGAGAGTCCCCCTCTCCATATATCCTATCACTATCTACATCGAGCACCTGCAGCTTGTTCCTCACATTGTGTCCTCACTAAGCTTATTGTAGAGGCAGGGCTGCTGCAGCAGCGCTCAGCAGCTGCTTGGCTCATGCATGGAAGTTACATCCAGGCTTGGCAAAGTGCGAGTTGCTCTACCTGGAGTGTGTCAGCTGCTATCTGAGATACTGTAGACACACACAACCCCCTCCACTCCCACACAGAATCCCAGAACATCTACAGATTTATTCCCCTGCATTCACTACTGGACTCTGTGTTCTCACTGACCAGATCAAATCTAAGATGAGGTTTTAGTGAAATCAATGGTCATACCAGCAATATACTAAGTATTCCAAGCAATAAAACAGTCTTTCAAGTGTCTAGTGGTGTTATTTTCTACAGAGTACACTCTTCCCCTTGTCTTCCTAATAAATGGTTTATAAACAAAATTAGTGGGCTTTATCCCCACCCCCCCACACACAAAAATATTTGACCTATCCAACCTCCTGGCATAACTGGAGAACAGTGGGTCCAAGAAAATAGCTTAGAGTGTGGTGCTCATGCTTCTCTGTAAATATATGCACTATTTATCGTTAGGTGAAGTTTTTCTATGTTCTTCTTCTTTCTTTATAAACCTAATCCTCATTACTACATTAGTATTTACAGGGTTGCAAAAGCTGTAGAGGCAGTTACTTCTGGACCTGTTTGTCCTTCTCAGTTTCTCCAGCAGTCAGAAAGCCTTACCCCTGATGCCATTACTTCAGTACCCACCACAGTTCACCAGTTATTTATTTATTTATTTAAAATTTGATGACCGGGAAAGGCACATTGAGCCAAGGCTCGTTTCCAGGTGCGATCCAGGTACACAGTGTACAATGAAGAAAAAGAGTAACAGATAGCAAAGAATACAAACAGTATGTACAGACATTACACACAGAATACAATATATTAATCATAATTAGGGATGTAAGTTTGTCATGGATGAGGTTTTAATGACTCATTGTTTGTTCATGAAATCATTAGTAAACAGTAGTAAATGTTGTGGCACTGTCATAATTGCTACATTCTGATGACACTAGTGGAAGTCCTGAATAAAGATCAAACGTCATGGAATCAATGATGTATGTGTCTGCCATGACAAACTTACATCCCTAATCATAATAAACAATTAATTGGCCAGCATGGTAAAAGATCAAGGTAGGGCAAGGTTACAGTCGGGGGCTAGGGCAAGCGAGTAGAGACAGAGAGAGGCCCCTGCTGCGAACTGTAACTACTGGTACATTTGGGACATCGTAGGGTTGGTAGGAGCCTGAGGAGTTGCGAAAAGGTGGAACGAGAAGGGGCCAGGTATAGCTTGAAGGGGAAGTTGTTCCAGAGAAGGGGAGATGGTACGAGGGGCCAGCTTGCCCAGTGAGAATGTGAGGTCGGGGCAGGTGGAAAGTGCATGGGTCCCTGTGATGAAGAGGGTAGTTTAGGGAGGTGGCTGGGGTGAGGTGGGAGGTGAGATAGGAGGGAAGGGACTCAAGCCAAAATTTTGTTATGAAGGAGGCGCTGTGGATGGATCACCTGTGGGAGCGCGGCTCAAGGGAGAGTGCGGTGTAGAGTAGGCAATGGTGAGTGAGTGGGGGGAGGCAGTGGCAAAGCAGCAGAAGGAGTTGAGAAGGATGTCTAGTCTGGAGAGAGAGGCAGCTGGGGCTATTCCATAGACTATGTCAGCATATTCTATAACGGGCAAGATAGTTTTATGTATGAGCTCACAATGGGTGGGGATGGGCAGACAGGCTTTGTGGCAGTAGAGGATGGTGAGTTTGGGCTGGAGTTTGGTGCAGATGGCCTCAACATGGGTGGAGAAGTTAAGGTGGTAGTCCAGCCAAACACCCAGGTACTTGAAAGCAGGGACTAACCGAGGAGAGCCGTCCAGGGTGGTAACGCGGGGTGGGAGGGAGGGAGGTAGCAGCTTTGCCTGGAACCAAAGACCATGGTGACGTTTATGCTTGAGTGTAAGCAGGTTCTCACGGAACCAGGACTGGACTTGGGTGAAGTCTTTTTGGAGATTGGGGAGGACATTGTTGTAGGAGGAGCCCTAGGCAAAGATGATAGTGTCGTTTGCATATAGATGCACATTTGAGGAGAGGCAGGCAGAGGGAAGGTCGTTAATCAAAGGGAGAAGAGGATGAGACCAAGTATAGTGCCTCGGGGGACACCTGATAAGATAGGGAGAGGAGTGGAGAGAGCGTCACCTATTTAAACAGATTGTTGTCTATTATGGAAGTACGAGTGGAACCAGGTGATGGCAGGTTGGGCGATGCCAAAAGAACTGAGTTTGTGGAGTAGCAACGAGTGGGAGACTGAGTCGAAGGCTTTAGCCAGGTCTATGAATATGGCGGCTGTGACTTGGCTGCAGTCCATGGCAGAGAGGATGGAGTTGGTTAGGAGTAGGAGGGAGGTGATGGTGGAGTGGTGTTTTCTGAAGTCTGACTGTACAGGTGACTAACAGGGAAAGGATCACAGATCTCCAGGTAGAAGGTCACCTGGGGGCCAGTGACCATCACATGGTATGGTTCAGTTTGGTCACTAGAACTAAATCATCCCATTCCAAGGCAAAAATATGGGACTTCAGAGGAACTGACTTTGATAAGATGGCCAACATAGTTAAGCTAGCCCTGGCAAGAAGAAATACAGGTGAGGGGGTACAGACAAAGTGGGCAAGCAATAAGGATGCAATACTTGAAGCAGCATCCCACTGTATTAGAGAGAAAAGGAAGTGCAAAAGAAGAAGAAAACTACTTTGGTTCTAAAAAGCAGTAGCAGAAAAGGTCAGAGCCAAAAGGCTGGTCTTCAGGAAATATAAGGGAATGCAGTGGGATGAAGATAGGGAGGCATACCAAACTTCCCTAAGGGAAGCAGGAAAGGCAGTAAGGCAGGCAAAGGCCCACAATGAGGACACACTAGCACAAACAGTAAAAGAAGGTGACAAGACTTTCTATAGATACATTAGTGAAAGGAGAAAGTCCAGAGGGGGTATCGCTAAGATCAGAGGGGATAAGGCGGCGTGTGAGAAGGAGGATCATGTAAAAATATCTATCCTAAATAGATACTTCTGCTCAGTATTTACTGAGGAGAAGGTAAGGCAGGGCCCACAGCTCAGCACCATGGGTACAGGGGGAAGGGAGGTATGCACTAGTCTATTCACAAAATAAAGGGTCCTACAAGAGCTCGATAAGCCCAGGGTGGACAAGGCAATGGGACCTGATGGCATACATCAAAGGGTACTAAAGGAGCTAAGGGTGGAACTAGCAGAGCCATTATCACAACTGTTTAGTGAGTCTCTGAGCACAGGAGAGGTCCCAGAAGACTGGAGAAGGGCTCATGTGATCCCGTTCCACAAGAGTGGTGGCAGAGAGGAGGCAGGGGACTACAGACCATTCAGTCTTACCTCAGTAATGGGCACGATTATGGCGGCATTCCTTAAGGAAAGGATAGTGCAACACCTGGAATCCATAGGAGCACAGGATCCAAGACAGCATCGGTTTATAACAGGAAGGTCCTGTCAAACTAATTTCATAGATTTCTTTGACTGGGTAACCAGAGTGGTGGACCAAGGGGGAAGCAGTAGATGTTGTCTACCTTGACTTTAGCAAAGCTTTAGATACTGTTCCACATAGAAGATTGATTAACAAGCTGGGTAGGCTTGGGGTGGGTCAGAAGTTGGTCAACTGGGTGGCAAACTGATTGACGGGCAGAAAACAGAGAGTGGTGGTAAATGGTATACAGTCAGAAGAGATGCAAGTCACAAATGGAATACCTCAGGGATCAGTCCTGGGGCCCCGTCCTCTTCAATATCTTTATCAGTGACATTGCAGATGGACTAGAGGGTAAGGTTTGTCTGTTTGCAGATGACACCAAGATCTGCAACAAAGTAGATGATCCAGATGGGGTGGGCAGAAGGAGACGAGATCTAGTAAACTGGCAAAATGATCGGAAGAGTGGCAACTGGGGTTTAACGCAAAGAAGTGCAAGATCATGCACATAGGGAAGAGAAACCCTGAAGCCACCTATAGGTTGGGAGGGGAGTTGCTGGCAGTCACAAGGGAAGAAAGAGACTTGGGCATCATCATCACCGATGACCTGAAATCATCCAAGCAGATCACTAAAGCAGTAGGTAAGGCTAGGGGGATGTTGGGGTGTATTAGTAGAGGTATCACAAGTTGTAAGAGGGAGGTAATGATCCCTTTTTACAAGACACTGGTTAGGCCCCATCTGGAGTACTACGTGCAGTTCTGGAGGCCACACCTTTACAAGGACATTAACCAAATTGAGGCAGTCCAGAGAAGGGCAACCAAAATGGTACAGGGACTGCATCAGAAAACATATGAGGACAGATTAATGGAGCTCAATATGTATACCGTAGAGCAAATGAAGGAGAGAGGTGATATGATAGAAACATTCAAAAACCTTAAGGGCATTAACAATGTGAAAGAGTCTAACATGTTTCAATATAAGAAAAATAGGACAAGAGGACAGAGTATAAGATTAGAGGGAGGCCGATTAAGGGGTAATGTGAGGAAGTTCTTTTTCACAGAAAGGGTGGTGGATGGATGGAACGGCCTACCTCAGGAAGTGGTGGATATGAATACAGTGCAGGGCTTCAAACAGGCATGGGATAGGCATAAGGGAGTAATACAGATGAGTATGAATAGATAGACCATTGACAGAGCAAAGGCCTTTGGCACATTCATAAGGTAGAAAAAGAAATGGGCAGACTGGATGGGCCTTGCGGTCCTTATCTTCCGTCAACTTCTATGTTTCTATGAGAGGGAGCTGTTGGAAGAGAGGAAGTCTGGCAGTTTGGACAATATGAGGGATTCCTGGACTTTGGCAAGGGCAGGGAGGAGTGAAATAGGCCTGTAGTTATGCGGTATGGAGAGATAACCGCCTTTGTGCAGAGGGATGATTCTGGCCATTTTCCAGGCTTTGGGGGCAGTGGCTGTGGATAGAGAGAGATTTAGTATGTGAGTCAAGGGGGCCACAATAGCGTAGGGCAGAGAGCCGTAGTAGACTGGGGTGAATACCGTCGGGGCTGGATTTGGTCAAGCTTAGGGCAGCTGGTGAGTTGTATACATCTAGCGGGGTGAGGGAGGAAAGGAAGCCGGGGATGGAGAGGATGGTTCGCCGAGTTGGGGTGGGAGGAAGCAGGAGGGCAGAAAATGAAAAACTTATTGAAGGCCTCAGCCACGGAGGCAGGATCCGAGATGGTGCTGCCATCTATGTAAAGGGCCAGGCTTGCCTGTTTAGTTGGGGGGCAAGAAAGGAGTTAACCATCTTCCAGTAGGATGCATGGGGGTTTTGGGTCCATGAGAATTGCACCTTAAAGTATGAGGATTTTGATTGCTGGATGGCCTTGGTACATTTGTTTCTTAGATGTCTGTAAGACTGCAGATCCCGTGCGGCGTGGGAGGCTTTGAACAGTCTCCATGCCTTGTCCCTGGAACGACACAGGGCGATAAGGTCGGGAGTAATCCAGGGATGATGGTAGCATTTTACCCTGACTTTCTTGAGGGGAGCATGTAGGTCCCAGATGTGCCAGAAGGTACCGCAGAACTGGGATAGGGTGATGTCTACATCAGATGCGGAAAAGACTGGTAGCCAATCTGCATTTGTGAGGTCTTGCAGTAGGGCATATTCATTTATGAGGTGTAGGGGGTGAGACCAGATGAATTTGGGATGGGAGAGTGGGGAGGGGATTTTGCAGATGCAATAAGTAACACAGTGGTCACTAAGGGCATCAGAGAGAATGCCTGAGGCTGATATATGGTGTGGATGGGTGGATAAAATCCAATTCAGAAGTGTGTGATTCTGGGACCGATGATTTAGATGGGTGGGTTCGCAGATTAACTGTGAGAGGTTCAGCCCTTCGATCCTAAAGGTGGTGTGTTTTGTGGGAAGGAGAGCCAGTCAAGATTGAAGTCGCCGAGAAGCACAAGTTCACCGTTTGATGTTCTGGAAGAGATTGACGAGATGGCATTAACAACGGGGTCGGGTGATGTCTTTGGTGGAGCAAAAAGAAACCCAATGTAGAGGGGAGTAAAGGAGGGAAGGGATAGGTGTGCAACAATGGATTCGTGGGAAGAGCAGCAAAATTCACTGAAAATGATTGAGCACGAGAAGGATTGCCTGACGTATATTACCACCCCCCCCCCACCTCACCTGCCCTGGTCCTGGCGAAATAAGTTGTAGTCAGGAATGGAAAGAGAGGAGTTAGGGATTTTGGCAGACAGCCATGATTCCCTGTTGCAGAGAAAGTTAGGTCGATACTGGGCAACCCATAAGGTTAGGGCATCCACTTTAGGGAGGAAGCTCCTGGCATTGAGGTGGAAAATGCAGGGACCCTTAGGGAGAAAGTCGGGGGAGAGGTGAGAGGGTAGGCCAGGTGAGATGGGGGGGTGAGATAGGGATTTGCCTGGACATAGAGGGGCCAGGGTTGGGATGAGTGTCACCCACCAGAAGCAAGAGGAGGATGGAGTATGTGAGGAGAGGGGAGAGTTTTGATGCCCCAGAGCAGCGCTTGGAGGGAAGTGAGTGGAGGTTCAAGCATCTTAATAGTGCCTCCAGGTTGAGGAGATGGGAGTTGAGCAGGAGAGGTGAGTGGATGGGGTGGGTAGGAAGGGGTGGATGGGGGAGATGGGGAGAATGGGAGGGGAGGGAAGTAAGCAATGAGGAGGGATATGTGGGGGGAGAGGATGACTCTTGGAGGGAGAGAGTGGAGGATTTTTGGATGGTTGGGGAGAGGTTATCAAAAAGAGTGTTAATGAAGGGGGGTGCAGGTGTAGAAAGCAGAAAGGTGTGTAGGAGAAGGCAATTTAGTTGAGGCGACTGCATTTTGCTCAGTTTTGCTAGTCTTGAGCTGAGTGTAGTTGAAGTAGCAGCCACTAGGGGCAGGAGCAGATAAGCTGCAGAAAGGAAATCATGGCTGGCAATGTGGGTTACAAGGGTTAGCGGCCACTAGAGCCGATTGCAGATGGTGAAAATGGCTGATAGGTTTTGGGTGTCACGTAGTAGCAGCTATAAAGATCACTGTCTGCCAAGGGTGGTGGTGGGGGCGGTGGGGCAGCATGCCCTGTATTGGCAGGTCCTTTTCCTGGCTGTTGCAGCTGACCGAAGTGGAGCTCCTGCTTGCCCTAGTTCATCACCTTTTCGCTTGGTCAAGTGGGAGCTGTGGGGAGGCTGCTTCCTCGTGCCCTCGCGACCTCTTTGGGCACCCTCAGGGAAGCCTTGCAGTCTGTGGAGATAGGGGAGAGAAGATTTCAGTAAATACAGGTACAATTTAGAAGGTGTGGCAGCGCAAAAATAGAAGAGTCGGAGGGAATCGCGATAGCCAACTGAAGAGGATGAGTAGCAAAATGGATGAGCTACAAAAAGAGTGGCGTGGATCTGGGGAAAGCTGAGAGTTTAAATTTAGCCAACTCATGGGGAATGTTGCTAGACACTGAGTGAGTTTAGGTTTCAGCAAACACAGTAGACAGCAGCCTGTATTCACTTAAGAGGATCAATTTAAAGTGCACAAAGCCATTAATAAGGGTTAAAAATGGTGGCAATTGTGTCTCTTAAGGCATAGGTGCCGGAACAGGGGGGTCACTAGGGCCATGACCCTACCACTTTCATAAGTGGCCCTATCACTTTTTGCTATCATGGTAATATATTTAATAGGGGAAAATTTACCCCTTATGTCCTTGGCCCTACCACTTTTCAAACTGCGCTGGCACCACTGTCTTAAGGTGACTGCTAAAACTGCATTTAAACAATACATTCAGCAGTAAATTAAAACATGATTTAGTGACATTGCAAGGCAGTCTGAATTCTCTTAAGGGAATCAATTTAAAGTCCACAAAACCATTAATAATGCTAGCAATTGTATCTCTTAAGGTGTACTGTGAATACTGCATTCAAACAAGGCATTTGGCTAAAAACTAGCTGCAGAGAAACAATGTACGTTAGTATGGGGACACAAAATGGTTTGAAAAATGGTGCCAAGACAGTCCTGGCCATTGCAGCCAACCTTGATGGAGCTCCTGCTTTCCCATGGTTAGTACCTTTTCCATTCAGCTGGAGTGGGAGCTGTGGGGGTGGGCTGCTTCCTCTTGCCCTTGCGACCCTCATCGGACACCCTCGGGGGAGCCTTGCAGACTTTTCCGTTCGGCTGGAGTGGGAGCTGTGGCAGAGGGCTGCTTCCTCTTGCCCTCGCAACCCTCGTCGGGCACCCTCGGAGGAGCCTTGCAGTCTTTGTCGTTCGGCCGGAGAGGGAGCTGTGGGGGAGGGCTGTTTCCTCTTGCTCTCGCAACCCTCATCGAGCACCCTTGGGGAGCCTTGCAATTATGCTGTAACTAACATGGTTACAATGCTATAGCTATGCTATGCATCAACAAGCATAACATTGTATTGGGCTCAAAACTGAAAACTGTGTGGCACTTGTCCCAGTCCCCTACTATGAAATGAACACTGCAGCCTTTCTTCTTCATTTTGAGTCTGCTTTAGCACTTCTGCAGCTGTAGGCTACACTTCCAACACTGAGCTGGCAGTATAGCCTAGCGGTTAGAGTAAGGAGCTGTGAACAAGTTTGGTACATCCAGCAGACCTAGGTTTGATTTCCACAGCCTCCACGTGCATACTGTGTGACCCTGAGCAGTTGTTCCCAGGTAACACCTGAAAACAGGTCTTGGGCCTAATGTGCCTTACCCAGTTACCAAAGAACAGAAATAAATAATGAAATAAAAGGAACATCCCATAGACTTTTATCAGTATTCTCATTGGGCTCTATTCACGAACGGTGCGGAGTGGCTACGTGCCACGTAACCCTGGCACATAGCCCACCCCGCATCTGTCCACACCTGCCTGTGCCCACAGCACCCCCTGCATAGTATTCACGGTGCCACTACGGCCCCCCCATGTGCCTGAACCCCTGGCCGAATGTACAGCTCCGCATTGGGGTGGGGGGCTGGCATGAGGGGTGTGCCTGCACTCCATGCCATTCAGGAAGGTGCGGAGGACATTGTGCGGGGGGCGATGGCTATGCCATCTGAAGGCAGTCATAACTGTTAGATGCCCCCCAGGGTGCCGCCGCATGTCGCAGCAGGGATGGCAGAGGTCACCGGACCACCCCCACTGAGGTATCACTGGGTAGGGTGGAGTGGACTTCTTGGGGGACACCCCATCCCACGCTGTTGGTGCAGTATGCGCCGGACATCAACATGGCGCCCAACGGGCACAGGAGATCCACCGAGGGACCTGGGTCGGGCAGCTGATTGGCCACCTGCCTGGGTCCCCAACTCCGCACCTGACTGCCCAGTGAACCTGTGTGCTGGGGGCAGGGCCACGGACAGGAGTTATGCATTGGCTGGTGTTCGGGAATATGGCCGACGCATAGATCTCCCGAGGGTGTGGAGCTCCGGGGGGAATACGTGCCTTTTGCACATACCCCCACCCGCATTAGTGAATAGGCACCAATATATTGTTTTTGAACATTCATTAACAACGTTTCTGGTGACTAAAATGAAATGGCATGCAGCAGCCAGTGCTCCATGAATTTATAGGACAATGGTTGTCCTAAAACCAGGACCACCTTGTAAATAAGCATCGTTCAATGGAGCCTTTTCCAGGTTAAACACACACACACACACACACACGTGTCCATTTTCAGCACTTGACAATTTATGGCCATTGTCATATTCCATTCCTATGGAATGGCAGATTTAAACACAACTAGGATTTCAGACTTTTTTTTAAATTTCTGAATAATACCAATTCTACCCTATGTATTTAAAATGTGCGCTTTACAAAGTCTGTCACTGTCTGTTGAAGAGCTCTGCATAGCTTGAAAGCTTAAATTCTTTAAATATTTTGTTGGTCCAATAAAAGGTATGGGAAAAGGCTGGGGAACAAAAACGTGTTTTTATGTGCCGGGAGGGAGGGTACATAGCAATTAGTCAGTACAATTCAGTGAGC
Organism: Neoceratodus forsteri; assembly: GCA_016271365.2. NCBI lineage: Eukaryota > Metazoa > Chordata > Ceratodontiformes > Ceratodontidae > Neoceratodus > Neoceratodus forsteri. Next base: position 1,452,369,408 of record CM057453.1, on the reverse strand, counting down.
TTATCTGACCTTGGCTCTCCCCAACTTCCAGTGAATGTGTGTGGTGTGTGCCACAGACTTAAGACAAAACACAGGCTAGTAAATCCTGTATCAGAAGTGGGGTGTCAAAATGTACAATCCGACCCTTACTTTTGAAAGTGAGGGGTCGGCTAACCCCCTCGACCTCCCGGGTCTGCTGCCTATGGTCCCAGTCAATGAGGAAGCTGGATTTCTGATTCCAGTTTTATGGTTGTTCAGTCCCTCTAGCTGTAATCACTAGGCAACATTCCTGAGATAATGCAGAGCATGTCACTTTTCATTGAAAGCACTAGTGTTCTACAATGCCATCTTGTACTGTCAAGCAAAATATGTTCTATTTGGCATAATTATGGAAACAAAAACAATTTAAAAGTAGCAATCAGATAAGCAAGTTGATTTAATAATATTTTAGTCTATTTTCATACTTTTTGTTTATTGGATTTCAGACAAGAAGCGAAATCCAGCAACGTAAGATCATGAAATATATACCTCAGTACAGAGAAGCTAGGAATTAAAATAAAATTGTTCAGGAATACATTCTGATATTGGTATCCAACTATTGTGGGTCAGAGTAGTGTAGCCCAGTAGATAGGGGTTGTAGGAAATTGCGTACTCACCTCAGGACGAAAGTTAAAAGTCTGTTCACCAATCCTTATTGCTACCCGTAGGATTTCCCTCAGAGCTATCACTGTAAAAGTACTAGTTGGGGCACATAACCAGGAACACCATGGATACAGCAAACCAACAGTGCACTCCCACTTACCTGGGGAGCCTTGTCTGATTTTAGTTGGGGGACAATATGTCAGAGGGCATAAATCGTATAGAAATTGAAATGTAACTAGCTTGCTCAGACACTGGCAAATATTACCAAATGTCACAGCCCTGAACAAAGATGATATTTCCATTCTTATGGCTGCATGAGCGGAGCCCTGTAGTCGTTTTACTAGGAGAGGAGAAAAGGGACTTTGGAAGCATGTGACCGGTTCCAGGCACTGTGGCCTTCCACAGTGCTGCAGTCAGTGCTGTAACTATCCCTCCCCTCCGCGGCTGCACTTGTCCCTCCTCTCAGCAGGTGCACTATTTTTTGGATGCTCTCCAGTTCTGCGACAGCCTGCCATGCCCAAGATGGCTGCCATGAGCTCATTGTGCATGTGCAAGTATTGCCAATAATCGTGCATGTGCACAGTTGTCATGGTGGCCATCTTGGGCATAGTGGGCTCTTTCTCCTGCATGCATAATTATCGGTTACTGCGCATGCATGAGGAACGCAAGTATGACGTCAGTTGCGGCTCAAGCTCTGAGTACTGTTTGACTCGGGCTCACCACTCTGAAGCAGCTGTGTTGGCTCTGACCAGAGTTTGTTAATACTGCAGTAAGACATATTATGACATACAGAACATGACAGCCGACACTTCAGCTGAGTGGCCCTGGCGCTGCTACCTGCTGGTGGCAGGACCTCTGCATCCAGCCCACCACCCCCTGACCAAGGAAAGCAGACACAAGCCCAAACAAGGCTCTCCACTTCAACTGAGTGGCCCTGGCTCTGCTACCTGCTGGCGGCAGGACCTCTGCATCCAATGCGCCACCCCCTGACCAAGAAAAGCAGACTCAAACCCAAATAAGCCTCTCCACTTCAGCTGAGTGGCCCTGGCGCTGCTACGTGCTGGCGGCAGGACCTCTGCATCCAGCCCACCATCTCCTGACCAAGGAAAGCAGACACAAGCCCAAACAAGGCTCTCCACTTCAGCTGGGTAGCCCTGGTGCTGCTACCTGCTGGTGGCAGGACCTCTGCATCCAGCCCGCCACCCCCCTGACCAAGGAAAGCAGACACAAGCCCAAACATGGCTCTCCACTTCAGCTGAGTGGCCCTGGCACTGCTACCTGCTGGCGGCAGGACCTCTGCATCCAGCCCGCCACCTCTTGACCAAGGAAAGCAGACACAAGCCCAAACAAGGCTCTCCACTTCAGCTGAGTGGCCCTGGTGCTGCTACCTGCTGGCGGCAGGACCTCTGCATCCAGCCCGCCACCCCCTGACGAAGGAAAGCAGACACAAGCCCAAACAAGGCTCTCCACTTCAGCTGAGTGGCCCTAGCGCTGCTACCTGCTGGCGGCAGGACCTCTGCATCCAGCCCGCCACCCCCTGACCAAGGAAAGCAGGTACGTTTGGTCAGCTCCTAGCTCGGAGCTGTCAGGCTTCAATCCCTGTAATTGGACTGGATCCTGGGGACTGTGGCTACTTCCCAATTGGATGCTGCAGATCCCCACTGAGAATGGAAGCACACAAGGTGCCTTTTTCAAAACACAGCTCGGCCACTGCTTTGCTGTACTGTTCTCTGGACAATTTCTTCTGCTGAATTTACTACTCATGTGGAAATAAATATATATATATATATATATATATATATATATATATATATATTTTTTTATTTTTTTTCCTGTCCTCCTGGAATTTTCAGCTGTTTAGCCTGCTGTATTAGCTAGGCCTGACTTCTATATAGCTTATGTTTTGCACTACTGAATATTTCTATTGCTTAAACATTTTACCTTTAAACTATTGCACTGTATATGTAGGAATTGCCTAGCAGAGTTGTAGCGAACTTTAACTGGCTGCCTGATGTTTATATAGCTTACTACTCGCGCTACTGAATTTTTTCTGCTAATTGCCCAATATTGTAGAATAGCTAGAACTGACCACTGCCTGCTGTTTGCTCTGCCACACTTCTCCCATCACAGTTCCTCTCATTCATCCTTATTCCCCACAATGTTTCTCTGCCATCTACTGGACCCCTGATTCCCTCTCCTGACACCCCCCTGAACCAGCACATTCTGTAAATATTGCCTGGCATTTTGGGCCATCTTCTCTACCCATTCCAGACTACCCTGAGTCCTCTCCACCACACGCCTCCTCCCCAGCTCTCCCTTGGTCCCATTGAAGGCCCCCCCCCAACCTCCTGAATCAGCCTTTTGTTTTGCTAAATTCCCACCTGGCACCTTTGACCAGACCTCTCTGCAGAAACCTTTCTCTCCCACTATTTGCACCTACTTTAGCCCTGAGCACTAAATTGCCCAGGGCCCTCCCACCAATTTACTTGACCTTTGTCTCTGGCTTTTTAACTAACTTGCCCAATGTGTTAACAGGGTGTGAGTTGCACCAAGACTCACTAGCTAGGTTCTATAAGTCTCAAGGATCACTGCTCCATATTAGACTAGCTAAAAGAGACAGGGATCGATGGATTTTCTACTCTATTTTAGACACAAGCCCAAACAAGGCTCTCCACTTTGGCTGAGTGGCCCTGACGCTGCTACCTGCTGGTGGCAGGACCTCTGCATCCAGCCTGCCATCCCCTGACCAAGGAAAGCAGGTACATTTGGTCAACTCCTAGCTCAGAGCTATCAGGCTTCAATCCCCATAATTGGACTGGCTTCTGGGGACTGTGGCTGCTTCCCGATTGGATGCTGCAGATCCCCACTGAGAAAGGAAGCACACAAGGTGCCTTTTTCAAAACACAGCTCAGCCACTGCCTTGCTGTACTGCTCTCTGGACAATTTTTTTCACCCCCCCAGCCCCTCCTCCTTCCCCCAGCCCCTCCTCCCTCCTTTATTAAGTACACTTCCCCAGTGATCCACGCCCCACTGAGGCCTCACATTAGTCAGTTACAGCAGCTACTTAAAGGGTCTCTCCTTTCTGTAACTTCTTAAAGGGGTGATCCTCTCTTGAGCTCACTTGTCTCCTCTAAGCAATTTCCCGATGTTCTTCATGAAGCGTAATCGGTAGGATACCCCTGCCTGTTGAAGATAAATCCTTAAGACATCTGTGCCGTTAGGCTGTTTTCATGTATCTTTGCGTACCATCGATCTCTGTCTCTTTTAGCTAGTCTAACATGGAGCAGTGATCCTTGAGACTTATAGAACCTAGCTAGTGAGTCTTGGTGCAACTCACACCCTGTTAACACATTGGGCAATCATGGCAGTCCTCGTGTGGTTTCAATTACTTACCTGCTTATGTATGGTGCCCCACGTGACAGACCATTCAAGCAGAATTGACCCCAACATAGAGACATGCCTACCACTGCTAGACTGCCTTTATATTAATACTACATATAACTTATGCTACCACCACATGACTCCGCACCCTTCTCACTTTGTGGAATCTCCTCGAGGTGGGACAGCTACCTTGTTACCAATTTGTGGCTCCTCACCCCACCCACCCAAAACCTTCATGTCTTGGTGCTATACTGGATGGACCATAGGCTACACATCCCTAGGTCAGCACAAGGGGAAACTTTGGACTCCGGACCCACACGCTCAAACTTATACTAGATGCAGAAAGATTCGTGCTTTCAAGCTAATCCTCGCTGCCTTAAGGAAAATTGTGTTCCTACTACTTTTGTGTTCAGGTAATGTTGAACTCAACCCTGGTTCCACAAAAGCTCTCTCATCTCCATCCAACCTTACAAGACTGAAAGGAGTCAGCTTTATGCACGCAAATGTTTGCAGTCTTTTAAAGAAATTTGCATCAGACCAGGCATGGATTACTCATACCGCACCAGACGTACTTGTGCTCTGTGAATCCTGGCATCGGGCATCCACCCTAGATAGAGAGGTTAACATCCCTAACTACCTCCTATTTAGAGCTGATAGGCAGACCAGGGGAGGCAGTGTAGTCATCTACGTCAAAAAAAAAAATTTTCAGTGTCCATCTTAGACTCTACCTCTATTGCAGGTGGATTCGAATGTTTGTCCCTTAAAGTTGAACTTTCCCCATCAATGGCTTTCCATGTCATAGGCTGTTACAGACCACCAGCCTCGGGGCCTCAGCTCCTGTCCCATTTGTCATCTGTTATGGGCTCTGTCCCCATTGAAACATTTATTCTAGGAGACCTTAATTATGATTGGTTGACTAAGGTCTCGTTACCCCTGAAGCAATTCTGTGACTCCCACGGGTTCCCACAACTTATTACTGAGTTAACTCACATTAACAAGAAAACCCCAATGAACAGCACCCTATTGGATGTCCTTCTCGTAAGCAAACTATATTCCTTTTCCCATGCCAGAATTGTTTCAGCTGACGTTAGTGACCACTGCTTTATTGCTGGTATAAGTACTGATGCTAAACCCTCACCAACATCTAAATTTTCCACTAAAAGGTCCAGATGGAACTTCGATCCTCTCGCATACTTCAATGAATTAAAAAACTCTTTGCACTGGCAGAGTTTTTACCTTGCTAAATCAGTGAGTAATGCCTATGACATCTTCCATGAAATTATAACCAATGCCCTAAATAACCATGCTTCTCTGGTAAAAGCACATATAAAAGCTAGAACATGTCGTTGGTTCTCAGCGGACCTCAAGACTGTCTTACTAAAAAGAGATCAACTCTGGAAAAAGGCTTGCAAATCACACACAGACAAAGACTGGTGTCTCTTCAAGACAGCTAGAAATGCCTGCACTAAGATGGTCAGAGAGGCCAAGGCCAGTGTTTACCGATCTGAGCTAGATTCTGCATCGAAATGCCCTATCAAGTTCTGGTCCACACTAAAAGAACTGACTGGTCATTCTCCAGGAAATGTGCTTCCCTCCAAAATTACCACTGACAATGCTATAATCAATGACAGAAATGAGATCCTGCAGGCCTTCAACAATCATTTTGCCACTGCAGGCCTAGCATTCGATAATACACCGGTAAGCAGACTACACCCACAGATCAACACTAAGCTCCCAGAACCGAGTAACAATATCGTAACCTTCTCATTCTTACCCACCTCCATAAAGGAAGTTGAAGATCTCCTAAAATTGGACACTAAAAAATGTGCTGGGGCTGACTTCTTCGACCCATATTACTTGAAAATTGCTTATCACATCCTTGCCGCACCTATCTCTCACTTATTCAACCTCTCCGTATCACAAGGTTCCCTCCCTCAGTTATGGAAAGTTGCTCCACGTCATCCCCTGTTTAAATCAGGGGATCCCTGTGACCTAAATAACTGTAGGCCGATCTCTCTCCTCCCCATACTCTCCAAGCTCCTAGAAAAAATTGTGGATACCCAGCTGAGATCTTTCATAGACAACTCGAACTTACTAAACTCTATGCAGTCAGGCTTCAGAGCAAAGCACAGTACCATTACAGCCCTAGCAAAAGTAACTAATGACTGGCAACGGGACTTAAACAACAAAAAATTAATCTGTGCAGTTTTCCTGGATCTCAGTAAGGCCTTTGACACTGTCGACCACTGTTTGCTCCTCTCTACTTTACAAACAATAGGCCTAGACCGAACCTCCTTGTGTAGGTTCCATGACTACCTCACTGGTAGGCAACAACAAATCAAGGCTGAAGGGGAGCTTTCTTCACTTAAACTGACAAAAAGAGGTGTTCCTCAGGGGTCCATATTGGGACCATTACTGTTTGCTATCTATATCAACAGACTGGATGTAGGCATTAAGGAAGCAAGCATTCACCTGTTTGCTGATGACACGGTGCTCTACATAAGCCGTGAATCTCCTGAAGCTGCCTGTGGTGACCTGCAAACTGACTTTAACATCCTGCAGCACCAGCTCCTCAGTAAAAGACTAGTACTTAACACCAAGAAAACCAAGGCAATGCTATTCTCACCAACTGGCCAGGGGGCATATTCTGCCACTGCTGGTCCATTACCTTCTATCTATACCTTACTAGGTGAACATCTGGAATACATACCGCAATTCAAGTATTTGAGTGTCTGGATAGACAATAAACTCTCCTTTGTGGAACATATGGAAGAACTGCTGAAAAAGCTGAGGCAGAGGCTTGGACCCTTCTTCAGAATAAATCGCCTCCTGACCACAGACGCCAAAAGACAGCTCGTCCAATCCACGTTCCTCTCACTAATTGACTACGCTGACTTCATATATGGTCAGTGCCCAGCCTCACACCTTGCTAAATTGGATGTACTGTATCATAGAGCTCTGAGATTTATAACAGGCCTCCCCTTTTCCACCCACCATTGTTCATTATATGCAGCTGTGGGTTGGTTCTTCCTCCAACACAGGAGGTATAGAAATGCAGCCCTCTGGACGCTCCGAGCCATCACCAACAAACTCCCGCAATACATTGCTGACTGTCTCCCACTAAGCCTGATTGGGAATTATGCCTTGAGAAGTCACTCGCTGGTTTCCCTAAAAGTACCTAGGATCGGTACCCGCTTTGGAAGAGCAGCCATAAGCTTTGTCCTGCCCAAGCTTTGGAATAGGATACAGAAATCACTGAGACTTAGCTCCACTGTTAGTCTTGTTATGTTCAAGATCCTGTATGCCAAAACATTTGTGGAGCTCTGTAACTGTTTCCACCATTCCTAGTTGTCCAGCTGATGTTTCCGCTCAATCTAAGTCCTTCCCGTTCAAACTAAGTATTCCCTTACCAAAATTACTCCCCCCTCCCTCAGTCCATTCTAGTCCCACCGGTACTACTGGTTCACCTTAGTCCATTCCAGCCCCACTGGTACTACGTACTCACTGCAACACACCCCCCATCGTCCACTCTTATACCCTGATACCACCTGCTTAGTATCCCAGAATCTTTCTGCCAGCGTCCCTGCCTCCTACGCGTGTGCTTTTCCATATCCCAGGGACTCCTTTACAGGCTATGAACATGTTATTGATGGATAGGATTATAAAGGCATCTATGTATATATTATTTACCTTTATTTCTACACTGTATATATTTTGTTGTATACGTCCTGCTACTGTTGTTTTATGTATATTTTACTTGTACTCTATTCTGTACCCACATCCTTGCAAACTGCAGGTCTACCTTGTAAATGAGCTTGCTCAATGATGATCGCCTGGGTAAATAAAGATTTTGATTGATTGATTGAGTTGTGGTTGCAAAGCAAGGGCACTGTGGCCATAAAGGCAAACAAGAATACTATGCTTGTAACTGTGAACAGTTCATTGCATAAACTGGTGTGCTAAAATGTATGTACTTTGGTTTTGAAAGGAAAATGGAAATTATCGATAATATTCATCCTTCTGATTCCTCTTCTAAATCTTGGGCCTCTGAATTAGGGTGCTTATCTGCAAAGGCTCCTGCTGCTTCAAGCTCTGGAAAAAGAGTTTTTTCTGGCTGGCTGTCACAGCTCAGCTCACCAGGAGAAGGAGCTGGGCTTGAGCGCCTTTCCCCATGCAGAGTTTTTTTATGTTCTGTATTGAACATTTTTCACGTGTATCTGGGCAGCCATGTCTAGATAAAGCAGTATTTGCTGTCCCTTCAACATTTCACCTTTAGCCCCAAAATCCTGTAGGATTGAGATTCGGACCTCTGAGCAGGGACGTATAGCAATTACGTGGCAGCCTCTGGATATCTGTTCTGTGTACCATGCCATAAACAGGATAAGGATAAAATCCCAGAGGACACGCACTTCTGAATCCCCTGGGAGCACTTGGAATACATGGGTAAGAAGCTGGTAAAATATTGCCGCCAAACCAGATTACGAAGTAAATAACATTGGTAAGCCCACTACCCTGACATTGCTTTGCCATGCCAAATTTTCTAACACTTCTATTTTTGCTTTAAGGTACTGAATACTGTATAGCAGTTTATATTAGCACCATCTGTATTTAGTGCTCAATGGGACACTCAGTAGTTTGCACTGTGCCAAATTCGCACGGCAGCTATCTGCACAGTTAAAGTATTCTTGGTAGTGCTGTCACAGTCTCTAATTGGCCGTAAGGCACTGTAATTATTTATGGGCAGTTACAGGTAATTTAGTCAGTCTTCAGTGACCTTTACCTCACAGTTGTACTGTATTAAAGATCACATGCAATGGATTTTACATATTTTTAATAAAAGCTTAAAAAGTTGCAGTTCAAGTCCTTGTGTCACGATCAGTGTTTCCTGAAAATTTCACGCTGTTTGGTTTTGTGGTTTTCTTTAAATCAGCATTTAACTTGCTCTGTAGTGGCTGAAAACAGTGGAGTTATTTCTGTCCTCTCAGTCAAACTTAGAGTGCGATGACATCATTTTGGAGTAGCTTGCTATTTCAGATTCCCAATCAGAGCAGCACTCTGTAGAGTTTATGGTCTGCTGAGCTCTCCAGGTTTCTTACAAACCCAGTCTCTGGTTTGTGTTTAGATAGATCAGCTTAAAATATATAATTATCTTCCTTTAAAAAGCTGTTCATTTCAGTTTCAATGCTGAATTGAAGTAGTGGAAATATTTTCCTGTGAGAAATCAGCTTGCCTGTATCACAGCTCTGTTCTTTCTAATCAATCCTCAATTCTTTTTCTAACTATGTTAACACAGGGCTGTTTAATGAATATAAAATAAATCTAAATTTTGTTCATTCACAGAAAGTTTTTTTTTGATGTATCCTTCATAAATATAATCATGTAAGAATTTTTTTTTTCATGTCAGAATAACAAACAAGTGCCTGTCACATTCTGCTACAGTATTTCAAGCACATGTCCTGTCAGAACTGACAAATTTCAGTTCTTTGGTGGTTTCTGTGTGAAAATACATCATGTATGTGTATAACTAAAAACACTGTGTGGCTTCCCGATGCACCATGTCTCTGCCCCACAAGCCCCTTGCCTTCTGCTCCACATTCGAGGCTGCTGCACCCTGCTGCCCACTGACTTCTTCCACACAGTCAGGGATTGTGCACCCTGCTGCCTCCATCCCTTGTCTAAAGAATCATGACTACTGCAACCTGCCACCCCCTGCCCAAACAATTGGGGTTGCTCCCACCCTGCTGCCCTCTGTCCCCTACCCTCACAGTTAGGGATGCTGCACCTGTTGCCCCGTTCCTGTCTCCACAGTCAGGGCTGCTATGCAGTGCTAAGCCCTAGAGTGCCAGGTTCCCTGCCTCCACAGCTGGGACTGCTGTACCGTGCTGCCCTAACACCAGAGGTGGGGCTTTTGCTGCACCCTGCTGCCCACTTCCATTGCCCCAAATGGTCAGGGCTGCTGCACCACATGTACCCCATCTCACAGCCAGGGCTGCTGTACCCTGATGCCCCCCCTGTGTTCTGCCCCACAGTTGAGGCTTTTGCACCATGCTGTCTTCTATCCCCTGTCACCACTGACAGGGCTGCTGCATCCTGCTCCTTTCTACACAGTTGGAGTTGCTATGGCCTGCTGTGCCCTAGATCCTCATGCCTCTGCAGTTAGTGCTGCTGCACCATGCTGCCACTTGCCACAAGATTCAGGGCATTTGCTGTGTCCTGTTGCATGCCTCCACAGTTGAGGCAGTTGCACCCTGCTGTCTCCCTGCCACCAGAGTCAGATCCTTTGCTGCACCCTGCTGAGACAGGAACAGGGGGCGACACATGCAGTGTCCCTGACTGTGAGGGTGAGAGAGAGAGAGGGGGTAGCAGGGTGCAGCAACCCCAGCTGTTCGGGAAGGGTGCAGCACAAGAGTAAGGGCATTTGTTACACCCTGTCCCCTGCCTGTGGAGGCAAAGGGCTCTGTGGTGCAGCAGGGCACAATGATGGCAGGGGACAAAGTACAGCATGAGACAAAAGCCCTGACTGTGGAGCAGCACACAGGTCAGCATCAGGGTACAGCAGCCCTGACAATAGCACAGGGTACACATTGTGCAGCAGCCCAGCCCATTTGGGCAATGGAAGTGTGTAGCAGGGTTCAGCAGCCCCAACTGTGGATGCAGGCAGCATGAGACTCTAGGGTGTAGCACAGCACAGCAGCCCTGACTGTGGAGATAGGAACAGGGGGCAACAGGGTGTCGTGGCCCTGACTGTGGGTGTGGGGACAGAGGGCAGCAGGGTGCAGCAGCCCTGAATGTTCAGGCAGAAGATAGATGTGGCAACAGGATACAGCAGCCCAAACTGTGGGACAGGGTGTAGCAGTCATGCCTGTTTGGCACAAGGGATGTGGGGAGCAGGGTGTAGCAAAAGATTTGACTTTGGTGGCAGGGGGACAGCAGGGTGCAAATGCCTCAACTGTGGAGGCATGCAACAGGGTGCAGCAAATGCCCTGAATCTTGTGGCAAGTGGCAGCATGGTGCAGCAGCCCTAACTGCAGAGGCATGGGGCTCTACAGCACAGCAGGCCATAGCAACCCCAACTGTGTAGAAAGGAGCAGGGTGCAGCAGTCCTATCTCTGGTGACAGGGGATAGAGAACAGCATGGTGCAGAAGCCTTGACTGTGGTGCAGAACACAGGGGGGCATCAGGGTACAGCAGCCCTGGCTGTGAGATGGGGTACATGTGGTGCAGCAGCCCTGACCATTTGGGGCAATGGAAGTGGGCAGCAGGGTGCAGCAAAAGCCCCACCTCTGGTGTTAGGGCAGCATGGTACAGCAGTCCCAGCTGTGGAGGCAGAGAACCTGACTCTCTAGAGCTTAGCACAGCATAGCACAACACAGTAGCCCTGACTGTGGAGACAGGAACAAGGGGCAACAGGTTCAGCTTCCCTAACTGTGAGGGTGGGGGGGACAGAGAGCAGCAGGATGCAGCAACCCCAATTGTTTGGGCATGGGGATGCAGGGTACAGCAGCCCTGATTCTTTAGGTTGGGGATGAAGGCAGCAGGGTACACAATCCTTGACTGTGTGGGAGAAGATGGTGGAAAACAGGATGCAGCAGTTCAAATGTGGAGCAGAAGGAAGGGGGGCTTGTGGGGCAGGGATAGATGGCAGTAGGCTGCAGCTGCCTCAGCTTTGAGGCAGAGATATGGTGCATCAGGATGCCACATAATGTTTCTAGTTGTACCTAACATAATGTATTTTCACACAGAAACCACCAAAAAACTGAAATTTTTGAGTTTTGACAGGTGCCTGTAACACTCTGCTACAGTATTTCAAGCACATATATTGTTTGTCAATCTGACATGAAAAGAAAATGTTCTTACATGAAATCTATTTATGGAGGCTACATCAAAGACAAACTGTTTCTGTGAATGAACAACATTTAAATTTATTTTATATGCATTTCATAGCCCTATCTTATATAGTTGGAAAAACAATCTGAGTTTTGATTAGAAAGAACTGAGAGCTGTGATACAGACAAGCTAATTTCTCACAGAGAAAGATTTCCACTACTTCAATTCAGCATTTAAATTAAAATGATCAGCTTTTTATGAGAAGATAATGTTATATTATAAGCTGATCTATCTAAACACAAACCAGAGACTGGGCTAGTAAGGAACCTGGAGAGCTCAGCAAACCATTAACTCTACAGAGTGCTGCTCTGATTGGGAATCTGAAACTGCAAACTACTCCAAAATGATGTCATTGCACTCTAAGTTTGACTGAGAGGATAGAAATAACTCCACTGTTTTCAGCCACTGTAGAGCAAGTTAACAAATGCTGATTTAAAGAAAACCACAAAACCAAACAGCATGAAATTCTCAGGAAACACTAATCATGACATACAGACTTGAATTTCAGCTTTTCCAGCTTTTATAAAAAAATATGTAAAAACCGTTGCACATGGTCTTTAAGCTGCACTCATTAACACATATAAAGGTCACTGATTGCCTCTAACTGCCAACACAGTCCTGCAGTTTAAAATCCTAACTAACAGCATTTCTGACTACAGTGCCATGTCCCTTCTTCGCTGGATACCAGATATGACCATGAAAAGAAAATATCCCTTCGAGAATGAAGGGATGGAACCTGAAGCACTGGCTGAGCAGTCTGGTGTCGAGCCATCGGTTGCAAAAATTGTTTGACGGGATCCCGCTGCCATGTCTTCCCCATCTTCCTCATCTCCCAAAACAAGGGGAAGGTCCACCTATGCTTGCTACACTCCTGAGACACTCTTAAAAGTGGGGAAGTATGCCACAGAAAACGGGGTTATGGCAGCAGTTCATTTTTACATTGCAAAGTATGGCAAACACGTAAATGAGAGCATGGTTTGGGGGTTTAAATCTGACTTTCTGTCACAGCTTCGCACAACACCTGATCCAATGAATCTTTCCCCCAGCTTGCCCAGAAAACAGCATGGGCGACCAGCTCCCTTGGTGGAGGATTTGGAAGAGCAGCTCTACAAAGTGTTTGGGTGCTTGTGTGAACAAGGGGCAGTTGTCAATGCCCGTGTGGTTCACGCTGTGGCAGTAGGGATCCTTAAAGGGAAATCACCACATCTTCTCTCAGAAAATAGTGATCATGTCAATATGACAACAAAATGAGCTTGGCGTTCTTCCATAGAATGGGTTACAGTAAGTGCAAAGGAAGGAAGTCTGCCTGCAAAGCCCCAAATGACTTTTCAGAACTAAAAGCAGCATTTCTAAGCCATATAAGTACAGCAAACACAAAAGAATTGATACTGCCAGAACTAGTAATTAATCTGGATGAAACAGGCATCAGTATGGTGCCTGTGTCTGAATTGACAATGGCCACTTCAGGCTCCAAGCAGGTTGCACTGCTGGGACTTGGGGACAAGCGACAGATTTCACTTGTTCTAACATGTACTGTACATTATTAGATGCTTTCCTCCCTTGCCAGCTGACATACAAGGGGAAGACCACAGCTTGTCACCCCCCAGCACACCTTTCCACCCAAGTGGGATGTTACACATTTGGACAATCACTGGACAAATGAGAAGTCAGTGCTACAATACATTGTCAATGTTATTGTTCCCTGTTGTGCCAGTCCTTGTCACAGGCTCGGTCTACCTTCGGAGCAGAAGTCTATTCTTATACTGGAAATGTTTCGTGGACACACATCACCCATCCTAGAAAAAACTAGAAAGTGTGGGTATAATTCCCATCTTTGTTGTTGCCTCTTGCACAGATGCTTTACAGCTACTGGACATTTCAGTTAACAAACATCTTAAAGGATTTGCTGAAACAAAAATGCACAGTGTGGTATGCTGACATTGTGTCCCAACAGCGTGAGATTGGTGGAGAGATGAAGATTGATTTAACTGTGTAAACACTTAAAGAACTGCAAGCCCAGTGGCTGCCTGCCAGCTTCTTACAGCTGTGTGAGAGGAAGGAGAATGAGATTCGAGGTTTTACTGAAGCTGGCATATCAGAGGCGCACAGACAGAGTCTGAATTGGACACCCCGTAAGTGAGTGACTGAGTGTGTGTGTGTGTGTTTCATCGGCTCAGATCATTGTACATTTTTTTTTTCAGGTTGGCTAGAATGTACTGTTCATTAAACAAGCTGCAATCTGAAACTGCCAAGTCCAGTGCTGCGAGGGGGTAGGGGGGGCATGTCTTTTTTACTGCAGCTCAGAGCACTGTACCTTTTTTTTTTCTTTTTTTGCAGGTCTGCTAGAACTTTGTGCATGAAGCAGGCTGTGATCTCAAGTTGCCCTGAACAGTACCGCGAGAAGGGGTGATGTCTTTTTTTTTTACCGCAGCTTCTTTTTCTTCAAGTCACCTAGAAAGTGCATCAGGCAAGCTGCGATTCCAAGTTGCCCAGTCTAGTGCTGCGAGGGGGGGGCATGTCTTTTAGTACTGCAGCCTTATTTGGTTGTTCATTGTGGGGAGTTCTATCTGAATTATTGTTACTGACTAATAAAGATTGAAGCTTCTATGCGCACTTTGTGTTGCTGCATTTTGCTTCCTGAAACATTAGCGCTCAGTTTATTATAGCATATTTCTTCTGTCAGCTAATATAGCGAAAATAAACTGATCGCAGTATTTCCTGTTGTACAGTATCTTTCACAATCGTGGCACCAAACTGTACCTTGCAGTCTCAATGTTCCCGCATGTTGGCAGTGGAGATTTGTTTACTATGTAAATGTATTCCAGTGTCCGTGCCTGACAGCTTTGTCACATCTGCCAGTCTTTTATTTCTTTCATCAGCCTTGTCTTCACATTTTTGAGGGACAGCCAAAATCTGTTGGGCAGGTCACCATTCCAGTACCATGTGCAGCAGGGCCATTTTGTTTCAAGGAGCCAACAGAAGGTTGTGCGGAAAAGTACACATCAACTCCTTGAGTTTGACTTTTCCACCATTTTTCAGCCCCTTGCCGATCTGCAGAAATTCACGCACAGGTTTTTATAAAGATGCTGTAAGTACGTTAGTTGAAAGATGATTTAAATTTAGATATAACTGTTAACATAAAGGAGCTCTGAAGGTATATTATGCTGCTTCTCCGCTGGCTGCTCCACAGCATCCCATCCCCCAGTTTTCTCTATTTTAATTCATTAATGCAGCAGTTCATGCTAGCTGTAAAAAAGACACATAGACCACATAGAAGCAACAGCAACACCGGGGAGAGGGCGGTGGACACAAGTCCATTTGTGGAGGAAGGAGTGCTGAGAGGACTTGTGTAACCCCTAGATGGCACTATCCCAAGGGCTACTACCCCTGCCTGCTTGGCTAATAGCAGGTTAAGGGGCCTGAGTTCTGAAATGGGTGCCTCCACCCGGAGGTCAGAGTTGGTAGTAGTCAAGCTAACCTGGGCACAGCCCTCCAGAACACTGTAACCCCGCTCTTTCCTTACTAGTGGCTGGAACAACACACAGTAATCACTTTCACAATACCCCTGATACATCACATGGGTACCCACACTGTTTGCACTTACCACCAGGGCTTTCCTCTGGCTCGACCCTGGGGACCCCCTGTAAAACAAGGTTATACACAGCAAATAACAGCAGTACAGTACTCTTGCACAAACTGGAACCACAGTCAGGGTAAATGCAAAAAAGAGTTAGATCTGATTTATTTAAGGGACTTAAACAAGGGAGGGGTGTAATCAGGTTCATTTGCTTAAAGGCTGTATCAATCAAACAGTTACGCATGCACTTCAGGGTCCATAAATAGTCATAAACTCTGGGTACCCAGATGGAGAATGGTGGGCTAGCCAGGAATGTTGCAGCTGGTTGGGGACCTGTGATGGAAGAAAACAACATGCACCACACACACTAATTGTAATCCGGGGCCGGAGGGCTCAGTTCGTAAAAGGAAAACAACAAGACAATCAGATGACACACTTTTAGATTAGGCTGTTGTTGCAGGGAGCTATCCTGATGATTATTTACGATACCCAAGACTGGACACAGGCTGGATGAAAATTGAGACTGCAGGTGGTTGATCTGGAGTGCCAGGAGAAGCAGGGCCCACACAATTCGCCGAGGCATAGTTCCTGTTCAAGCGTGGAGCACGGGGCTGATCCCCAGGCAGGTCTCTCTCGTTGATGGGTTTCTCTGTGCAGTGGGTAGTCTGGCTGGGCCAGTGTGGCAAGGCCCAGTCCAAATGGTGATAAATTTGGATACAGTCCGTTTTGGGCTGGATACAGCTTCCAGCAAGCAGAACACAGTTCACACAGTGGGGAACCAAATCACGACCCACTAACAACTCACAGCACATTTAGATGTAAGGAAATTCTACAGTACCAGGCAAACCGCTCTCCAGTCATGATCGCAAAGTCTCTGCACATACTGGGGATTCAAAAGCAGATGGAAATCCTGACAGGCCGATTGCATTCAGCAAAATCTTCAGTCTTCTTCAGGTATGAGCCTGGTAAAAAATGAGTGGCTTACTTCATTCTCACAAACTTGGATTTAGTCCGAAATAATTCTCTTCTCTTCCTCTCAGGGGCAGCAGGCAGACATGCAGGCCACTACTCAGGCCTTTCCACGGTTCTCCTGTGCAAAACTACTCAGGCGGCTGCTTGACTGTCTCAAGCTATTGCTTCTTCAGCTCCCAATTTAGATCTGACTCAACTGCCAACAAACCTGGGCATTTCCCCGGAATCCAAAAGGTTCGGTTGGCTGATCTGTCTGTAAGTCACAACAAAGGCTCCCCCTTCAGGTGCAAAAAGGCACCAAAAGCCCCAAATTACAATTCCTACAGATTTTGACTCCAGACAACTCCTGTAGTCCGGCTCCATTTTAGGTCCCACCAGTACTGATTGGTCCAATTCGGAAGTCCAGGACCAAGATAGTGGAGATAAACAAAACAGTCCTTGCTGCAGAGGAGGCAGGTTAGATAAATTACATTATCATTATCACTCTGAATGATTTCCAGAAAATAGTTACATCTTTCAACAAAACTCCCTCTCAGATTACTTATGACTGCAATCCAGACAGCTCTTACAGACAGTACACAGAGGCTATACAGGCACTCTCTGGCAATCACATTTAAACTGCTAAAATGCAGGACACCAGCCTGGCAGTGAGCATTTAGGCAAGCTCAAGGAAGACTTTTCGGGAACCCCCATTTGTAGGGGGTTACACCTGCAAAGCTGAATGTGGACAAGGCTATGGGGCTGGATGGGATACATACAGGGTGCCGAGGGAGCTCGTGGAGGTATTGGCTGCACCTCTGACAACTCTTTTCAACACCTTACTAGAAACAGGAGTGGTTCCAAAGCACTGGAGTAGGGCAGGTGTAGTCTTTGTCGATAAGAGCAGCAGCAGGGAGGAGGCTGGCAACTATAGCCATGTCAGTCTAACGTCAGTGGTGGAGAAGTTAATGGAAACACTATTAAAAGAAAGGCTAGTGGAGTATCTTGAATTCAGTGGGCTACAAGACCCAGTCGAGTATGGCTTCACAGGAGGGAGGGAGGTTGTGTCAGATGAACCTAATTGAGTTCTTCAGTTGGGTGATCAGGGTAATAGATCAGGGTGGGGCAGTGAGCATGACCTACCTAGACTTCAGCAAGGCTTTCAATACTGTACCACATAGGAGGCTTATAAGGAAACTAGGCAGTTTAGGGGCAGGACCCAAGGTGGTAAACTTGGTAAGGAACTGGTTGATGGATAGGCAACAGAAGGTGGTGGTGAATGGCAATACAAAACAAAGACCGCTTTGCTGCAAAATGTGCCTGGTATAAAAAAACTGAACTGGAGATGAAAACAGCGGCACCACAACACTGAAATAAAAGCCTTTATTGAAATATACCAAATATAACAAGCCATTCAAACAGACTCGACTTGCTAACAAAATCCCTGACCATTTTCACAGATCACTGCGTCATCAGGAGGATAGGGGAATGGAAAAAACAAGATGCTTTAAACAAGTACTCTAAAGTGGCAGTGTTTTACTAATGCGCTTTCTCCGTTTGTGTCTTTTGTTCTTTAGGGTGTGGGGTTGAGAAGAATCACCACCCACTGGCACCATGAGAACTGTCAAATAGGAATTTGTTTGGGAATCCTTGCCCTGACCTGACTATTTTAACTCGAGGGTTTATAGTATACTGTATATTAATATAGTGCCTATTTACTGTATATAGCATTTTTTTTGCTTACTTGTTAATTCTTTTCTATTGCTTTAATGTACCACATAGTTTATTGTGAGTTCTTATTAACTTTGACACTTGTTATGTATTTATATGGTTTATTGCACTGTCACTTTAAATTACCTGTACAGCGCCTTGTCTTTTCCACTCCCCTATCCTCCTGATGACACAGTGATCTGTGAAACCGGTTGGGGATTTTGTTAGCGAGTCCAGTCTGTTTGGATGGTTTGCTATCTTTGACATATTTCAATAAAGCCTTTTATTTCAGTGTAGTGGTGCCGGTGTTTGCTTCTCCACTTTGGTGGTAAATGGCACTTACTCTAATGAGGGGAGGGTGACCAGCGGGGTACATCAAGGCTCAGTGCTAGTAACAGCTCTCTTCAGTGTGTTAATATGCAACATTGCAGAAGAGCTGTAGGGGAAGGTATGCCTCTTTGCAGATGATACAAATTCCACAATAAGGAGATATTCTTTGGGGGGCGGGGGGTAAAATGAGTAGAAACCCGAAAAAACTCTTGAGTGCTCAAGGGTAAGGCAGGTGGGTTTCAATGTAAAACAAAAAGGCAGAATCATGCACCTAGGACACAAAAACCTAGAGGCAGTGTATAAAATGGGGGTGGGGAGGGTGCTCTGTGCATGACCCCAACTTTGTCCCATAGTTATATTAATTACTGCAGGAGAGGTGACGAGTGTAATCATGGATATGAATGTAAATCTCCTGGATGGAGTTTGGGGAGGGGATGTGGGTGAATGGGTGGCCCTCTCTTTCCCCACTTACAAGTACACCTTCCTTATATGTCAGCACAGAGCACCTAGATAGTGATTAATACAGGACAGGGCACCCCAACCCCAAAGCTGTGTCAGAGGTTTGGGGGAGCCCTAGAGGTTGTTTTTCCTTTGTATTTACTGTGGTGCCATATTCTGTTATCTTTTGTACTTAACCCCAATGCCTCTGTGATTGGATATGATTGAATGGATGTGCATCCCTGCTGTTTCTTACTAAAAATATATTTACAAAAAAAAAAGCTGACTCCGTAGCGCCGAGTGAAGGGGTTGACTTGGCACGCTGGTGACCCGAGTTCATGCCCCAAGCCCGGGTGTCTGGAGCAGAGTCCAGCAGGGACGGAATCCAGAGCATTCATTGGATGCTTCCCTTCCGGGGGGGCATCGGGCTCAGCACCTGAAGGTGGCTTGGGTGACATGTTAGGAGCGTGAAGCCTTGACATGCTCCCGCATGCCCCCGGCTCAGGTCACCGTCCTCATGTAGGCCCAATCCGGGTGGAGTAGGAGGGCCATAAAAATGGAAAATTGTCCCCCGATCAACTAGATGATGGCCACCGGTCCCTGTCACCACAAAGCCCCAGATCACCCAGACTGACCCCCGCATCAACGAGGTCAATTGATTGGCCTACCGGTGTGCTCCCAGAGAAGGGGGGGACCCATCCAATGAAGAGATATGTTGGGTTTCCTGGGGGTGCTGCCAAAAATGGGGGTGGTGGATGGCACGGGGATGGAGTGGTGGCAGGTGCACCTAGGGAGGCCTGAAGGAGTGGCCGGTCAGGGGTGCTCAGGGAGGAGCAAAAAAAAAAGATCAGGGTGGGGCAATGAATGTGGCCTACTTAGATTTTAGTAAGGCATTCAGCACTGTACCACATAGGAGACTCATAAGGAAACTGGGCAGTTTAGGGGTGGGTCCTAAGGTAGTAAACTGGTTAAGAAATTGGTTAATGGATTGGAATGAATTGGCGACAGAGGGTGGTAGTAAATGGAGTTTACTTCAGGGAAGGGAATGTAACCAGTGGGGTGCCTCAGGGCTCAGGACTGGTACCAGTCCTGTTTAATGTCTTTCAAGGTGATGCTGCAGATGCACTAGAAGGGATGGTATACCTCTTTGCAGATGACACTAAATTCTGCAATAGAGTTTGCTCTGGTGAGGGAGTGGAAAGAATGTGCAGTGACCTGAGAAAACCCAAGGAGACATCAAGGGCACGGCAGCTGGATTTCAGTGCAAAAAAGTACAAAATCATGTACCTAGGGTAAAGAAACCCAGAGGCAGAGTACAGAATGGGAGAAGGGATATTGACAGTCACCGTACAGGAAAGGAACCTGGGCTAATCATATCTGATGACTTCAACATGGTGAGACAGTGCAACAAGGCAGTGGGTAGGCTAGTGGGATGCTGGGGTGCATAGGGAGGGGTATCGCCAGCAGAAAGAGGGAGGTGATTTTGCCACTGTGTAGATCGCTGATGAGATCCCACCTAGGGTACTGTGTCCAGTTCTGGAGACCAAAGCTCAGGAAGGCCATAGATAGGGGGGAGCCTGTCCAGAAGAGGGCAGCTAAAATGGTGCAGGGGTTGCATTGGAAGTCCTACAAAAAGACTAAAGGATTTTAATATGTACACCCAGGAAGAGAGAAGGGAGAGTGGAAAATGAAAGAGACCTATAAATACCTCACAGAGTTACATAAGTTACAGGAGAAGAGTATTTCTTCAGACGAAAAGATGCATGAAAACAAGAAGATATGCAGTCATAATTCTCAAGCTTTTGTCACCGAAAAGAGGGACATGGGCACTCAAACTGAGGGACATATCCTCAAAAACTGAGATGCAAGCTCAGAATACTGTGGAAACCAATGTGTTTAATTTTTTAATTTTTTTATTTGTGCTTTATGCCGCCTTCTCTCTCCGCAGCTTACCTCTCCTCAGGGACTCCCATGGTGGGGGCCAGCCTAAGCCCTGTAACTCGGTCCTTGGCCACCATCCTGCCACGGATTACCCCCCAGGCAGGAAGCAGAAGGTCCAGCTGCCTTCCCACTTGCACCTTATGTGTTGGGCCTCCGACCGATCCGGGACCATATCGCACCCCCACCAGGGCCCATCACTAGGCACTACTGCGGGGCCATTTTCCATTTTTCCCTGAGGATGCCAGTGGCCAAGGAGGTCCATGGAGACATGTGCATGCTGAGATGTGATGTTCTCCCCCCCATGCAGCGCTCTCCGCTGCATCTTCACTCATGTGCACCCAGGTGGCAGTGTTGTAGCAGGAGTGGCATCCCTTCCTCCATGGAGGAGGAGAGCGCACCTCAGGTGCTCATTCCTACTCCTCCTCCTCCTCCTCCTCCCAGCCAACTCTTCAGGTCCCCGGGCTCATTCCCAAATCCGGGTTGCCAGCATCATGAGCGGTAGCATTACCGCTGTACCGTCGATCAGGCCACCAATGTGTTTACTTGTACAAAGTGTATTTTTGATTTAGCATCTTAGAATATTATGACTTTATGCTTTAATGTCTAAATTTGCAGAACATTCTCTGTGTGAGCAGCACCTTTTCCATCAAAGATGATGAGGGACAGAGCAATTTTGAGGGGTAAAATGAGGACATCCCTCATAATCAGGGACAGTGAGAGGTATGCATGCAACAAAGCTGGAAGGGGGACAATTTAGGACAGCTTTGAGGAAGTACTTCTCTGAAAGAGTGGTAGATACCAGGAAAAGTCTTCCAGTGGAGGTACTGGGGGTGGAAACAGTGGTGAACTTTAAGCATGCATGGGATAGGCACATGGGAATCTTAGTTGGTACTGTAAGTGTGTGTGTGTTGAGGGGAGGACAAAGATCAAGTCGGGTCTGCAGTGATAGGATAGGATAAGCAGGGAAAAATGGGCAGACTTATTTCTATGTTTGTTCTGTGTAAATCTGTACACAGTAAAAAAAAAATGCATCTAGACATAGATTTAACCTCCCCCCCCCCCATGTGAAACTTCGCAGTGGGATCCAGTAACACTTTTCTGCAGTCCGACTGACAGTTTCTGAGTGGAAATTTCTGGAATGAAGACAAACACAAAATAAGAGCAGAACTGGAAGACATGATGAAAGAGAATTCATTATTTTGATCTGACCCGAAAAGATTGGTTTTTTTTTCCTCCCGAAAGCTAGTTCTTGCAAAATTCTTTTGAATTGAAAGCATAACATTTTAAGATCAGGTTTAAGTGCTAAGAAAGAATGATGTGTGTGCAAACTGGCCTGTACATGCTGACTCAGCTGTTCAAGCATTAATGGATTAGTTCTAACAGTGATTCTTAGTATTTTAAAATAGACTAAACCAGTGTGACCCTGTTACCATGGAGACAGAGTGTACCATGATGCTAACTTGTATGACTTTCTTCTCACAGTACTGTATTCATCACTTTCTGCCTTTAATTGTTTTAGGTTTTACAGTACTGGAACTAGAGATGTGGATTAATTTTAAAAATAATATGCAGTCTCTAGGTTACAGTTGTACCTCTCAACCTCTCGACATTAAAAATCATAGCACTGGACTTCAAAATTTGGAGAAAATGGCCAAAATGTGTAGCATATTCTTATCTTAAAGAATAACTTTCTAAGAATAGTGTGCCCCATATGTTTAGTGTTAAGGATGTTTCTATCAAGTTAGTTCAATGATTTAATAGTTTGCATGTCCAGAAATAGTTCTAGTGTTATATGAGGTACAACAGTAAACCTTCATAGGGCAAAGGTAAATTTCAGTGTAAAATTCATAGAGCTATCTGAAATTCATAGCAGTTGAGAAGTATGGTTACAATCTTTTAAATATTTCCCTACTAAAGAATTAGTTAATGGCAGATTACTTCCTCATAACAACTTCCTGTCTGTTTTACTTTGCGGAGATTGAGAGGATATGCTGTGTATTATTTAATACACACGACAGCTTAGTTCTGTTTTTCTTCCCAAATCTGCAGTCGAATTAAGTGCTTGGAAAGGTAGATGAAGCTTGTTCAAACACACACATGCAGCATCCACAATATATATCCTTATTTCGCATACACTTTGAAATAGTAAGACACTGTGGCACCAATTAGAACCTTGCAAAATTGATTCCAATGCAATCAGTCAACTTTACAAAACAGTGTAACTATATGTAAAACAGCCAGACATACATAGTAAGAAACAAACAGTTCAACGATAAGATCCATTAACTGACCTGAGCTCCAGTAGCCTACCTATGGGCTTCTGTGACTACATGTCCCCTACGCTGAAGGAGCATGGCATACTGTGCAAGTCTGCTCCTCTCGAGATTCTTTATGCTCGCATGGTGCTGTTTTTTTCCATGATCTCTAAAATGCTAAGGATGCCCACCTGAGTCAAATATTGATAATGTTTCTGTCATAAGCAAAATGAAGAGTACTATTTCCTCACTTACCATACCTAACCACTTCCTCACTGTCAGTACCAGCGGGGGTAGCCTAGTTCTTGTGAGAGCCTTAAAGCCACTGATATCAATATGGAGCATAAATGTGTATTACCATGAGTGCAAGCCCCCTGTAGCAGCACTCCCAGAAACACAAGAGAAAAGTCTCTGTGCACTGGAACTGTGCTTGTGAGGGATTAATGGAAATGTCAAACAAAGCTGCTGTCTGTTTCTGCCGGCAAGGTTTAGACTAGGAAAGCATGAGCACTTGTGTCATCCCCAAGGCTTCGGATCAGTCTGAGATTGCCCCTGTAACTCAAGGGCAATTTTCCTGTGTTTTCCTGTAGATTGCATTATTTCTAATTAAAGAAGAATTGCTCTGTTTCCAAATATAACCATGCATGGCTATCAGAACAATTTCCCAGTAGACTGCTCCATTTCACTGTAATACCTGTACATCTGGGAGCCATGAGTGTCCCGCCACACTATCCATCCATTCATTTTTTAAGGCTGCCTGAAGTAGTCAGGATAGACTTCTTGAGATTACTATAAAAAGAGTCTTCTGAATCCAGAAGAGGCATTTTAGTCATGGTAATACTGCAATTACTGTGTGAGGATTACTTCATGACTTGTCACAGTAAATGCGACACTAACATGTATGTAGCATCCTACCTTGTAAGTCCAGCATCCCATATTCATTATTTCTTTTCTTAATAGATTTAGGAAACCGAACACATTGGCAATGTATTCTGAATCATGCCACATTCAATATTTCTGGCCATGATCGGCAGTCTCGACCCCCGCCAACAAAACCCATTTACTCTTAATGTGATCAGCTGTTTTCTATCTCAGCAAAGCAAGAATGCCACTGTAAAAACAGGTTGTGTGTGGACAATCCTCAGGTTTCAGCCCTGTGCTTGCTGCTTTTTGAAGGGATGCTCGGGTCACTCTTTAAATATGGACATTAATTGCATATCTCAGTTGCAACTGGCTAGGAGCAATCAAGGGGGGGTTACAAAGTGACAACAGCAAAAAAGGTGTCAAATAACATTTAACGTTCTAGATTCAGACAAACACTTAGCTTATATAGCAGCTAGATAGAAAGCCAATTTATATCATGTTAAAAAAGCAGCATGATGAGACAAAACATAGGACGGCATGTAGATATGAATACATCAGGTTAAAGCAGAGTCCAGAATTTGAATATTTCAGCAGACATTATTCTGAAGGGGCTGTCTTATGCTGAACCCTGTGTTGCTAGTTCTGCCAGTATGAATTTCACAGTTGCATATAACGAATGCACCTCTACAGCAAAAGACATACACAATGAATAAACAGATATAGATAATAATATACATCAGTAACAAAGCTCTCAGTTTTAGAACCCAAATACATATGGCAGGTCCGGGAGGAGGGGGCTGAAAAGTGGCTGAAAACAAGACACATAAAGGATGGGAGACATTGTAAAGCAGTATGGACTGAGTTTTCACTGCTATGCAGATGATACTCAGTTATACATGTCCTTTGCACCCGACCCGGATGTTGCGGTCTCGGTGTTTAACAACTGCCTCTCTGAGATCTAGGACTGGATGAGTGCCAACTGGTTGAAGCTAAATCCTGGAAAAACTAAGGTTTTGGTGGTGGACCCGGGTCATCGGGTAGAAGGGTCTTCAGCTGGGCAGGCCTCTGGGCTTTTGCTGGGTGGTTGCCAACTGATGACCTCCGAATGGATGCAAAGTCTGGGTGTTATTTTTGATGAGGTGTTGACTCTGAAATCTCAGGTGTCCTCCGTTGTCAAGACCTCATTCTACCATCTGAGGAATATCGCCCGGATTAAGCACCTGGTTCCGCCCCGTGACCTTCCAACTTTGATCCACGCCTTTGTGACCTCTCACCTTGATTACTGCAACACCGTGTACCTAGGAATACCGGGGGTTGGTATCCACCGCTTGCAGCTGGTGCAGTATGCAGCAGCCAGATTGTTGACTGGGCTTTCTCTATCTAGCCATATCACACCTGTGCTGTGCAAGCTGCTCTGACTGCCAGTTCAGTGGCGGATCACCTTCAAGGTCGGTTTACTGACCTATAAAGCCCTACATGGACAGGGACTGAGTTACCTGCAAGAGCTTCTGTGTCTCTACTGCCCCCTCCAACCACTCTGCTTCTCCGATGATGGATTGCTGGAGATTCCCAGGGTTCGTTTGAAGACTTCTGGAGCTCAAGCTTTTGCATTTCCAGCCTCTACCCTGTGGAATTCTCTTCCTCATCAGTTTAGAGGGTGCCTGACTGTGGAGAGCTTTAAAGCAGCTCTGAAATCTTATTTATTTTCATATGCCTTCTTGGATAACTAATTATTGAGATGTTTGCTGTTAAATTTAGTATTTATATATTTATGGTTTTATAATGTTAAGGTTTCTAAACTCTGTAAAAGTGATTTGATATTGCTGAATTGTGCTTCTTACAAACAAAGATGATTATTATAATTATTATTAAATCATATCCATATAAGAGTACTCAGTAGCAATACTCGAATATAATAGGCAGATACGGGGGTGGGGTAGGGGAGAATCATAGCACCTAGTGATGTGGGCCCTTATTATTTGAATACACTCCAAAGGGAAAAAGTCTGGGGTAGAGATACAGAGATACAATAAACAAGCTAGTGCTGCAGGGACTTAAGAATTGGATGGGGGCTGGTAGATAGCATATGGCAAAAAACACCAAAAAAAGTTCACAAAAATTGTGCTGTATCAAGGTGGCCATTAAGATCTGGGAAGGTACGAGTACCTAATTTACCAATCCCAAATCCTTCTCACTGTGAAAATTTATCGTCATGGGATCTTCCCCCTTAATAGAGCTTACATCCTCTCAATACTTATAAAGGTTACTTTGTGAGCTTTAGAATCTCTGACATTCTTGGTATGTACTGCTTCTCATTGCTTAGTTCAGTGGCATGGATTTGTTTTCCCACTCAAGCTTTAAATGATGTCTTGGTTTTATCCACATGGCATACTCCGCAACAACAAGTTGCATGGTACACCATGTGGGTTGAGTCACAGTTGATGAATTGTCTAATCTCTCATGCTGCCTTCCTTAGGGCTGAGAACATTTTTAATGCTGGTCACAGCATTATAATGTTTGCATCAACCACACTTAAAACAATTCTTTTGTAATGGCGGTAACCAAGTACCTGTACCAGTCTCGTCAAACTGGCTGCATACCATGAGCCATCTCATCCTTGAGGAGTGCAACCCCTTTGATACACCCTCCTTGTGTCTTCCCACAAAATTCAGATATTGTTGGAGCTGTTGTTGGATTGTTGGTTTATGGTATGTTGTGATTCAGTAGACTTTTTGAATCATTATTAGTGTTGAGAGTTGCAAAAGATTCATGTAGTTAGGCTCCTGAGAAGCTGATGGTTCTAATTCCTCAATCCCATCGGGAAGGCCAGTGAACCTAAGATGTGAGGCTCTGCCTGATTTTCGAGGTGCTCCAAATGGGCATGCAGCACTTTATTTTCCTTGCCCATCCTGAAGTTGTGGCCATCACTTTTTGTGTAGTTCCCATGGCTTCCTTGGTCTCCCCAGGAACCATGTCCATTTTTGATTCCAGCAGTGTAGCCCTACTGGTAAATCCCTTTACCTTTCAATCCAGGTCCCTCGCCACCAGTAATACAGCTGTGATTATGGGTTCCCTTTCTCCCTCATGTCTGTCAGGCTTCCCACTGCCACTAGGACCTCCAGCTGCTGAAATAGTCATCTAAATCTTGGATTTAGAGGCCTTGGTGCATTGCTTTGGTTTCACCATCATAACTCACTTTTTAACTCTTCACAGTTTAGATCAACTCCTGGTTCAAATGTCTGTGAAGTAGTATAAGTGTATTCACCACTTAGGCGATAAAAATAACAAGTATAAAAGTAAAGGGCTGCTGGAAGTGTCCTGAGTGAGGTTTATATTATTGGTTGCAGGCACTGCTTCCACTAGTTCACTTTTGACATCTGTATCTTCAGGCTAATGTGTGTTTTTCTGTTGAGTTCTTGTTTTTCTGTGGTGAAACATTAATTATACAATGGCAAGAAAAAATCCTGCCTTCTGATTGATCAGTGGCCACACTGAATGTGATGTTATCCCAGCACAATATCACTATATCAAGGTTCAGCAACCACATGACCTTTTTACATTTCTAAACATTTCATTTAATTTTGTTTCATTTTTGTTTTATACTGGAAAGGCTTGTGAGCAAAACTGCCCATTTTCACAAGTGTTCAGTGTATCAGAGCCAGGAAGAAAAACAGTACAGGGAACGAAAACAAAATGTTACAGAAGAATTGCAAAAAATAATAAACAGATAATTGAGGTAAAACACAGGAATTTACAAAGAAGTATGTACAGATCTACAGATCAGTACGTCAGTGTGCAAATCAAATTGCTTTGTGGCGCCTGGAAGATTCTGCTGACCCGCTACAGTCATTGGTGACAGCCGGTAAGCCCTTTGTAGATGTGGTGACAAGGCATCAGGATCTAGATTTAGAGCCCCAAGGAGCCAGTCCTTAACAAATGATTGGAAATCAGTCCCTTCACTGCTTTCCGGCAGCCCAACCAAGCACACATTTATGGCTCTACTGGCATTTTACAGTGCCTCCAGCCAGTACTGAAGCTGGGCATTTTCCTGCATCCTCTTGCTCAGGGTTGCTACGTCTTGCATTGCGGGTTGATTGACTGAATTAGCAGTCTTAGTAGAAACATCAGTTTTATATCTTGCTCTCCCAGGTGTTGTAGAATAGTTTCTGCTTGAGCATCAGTCACCTTTATAGATGCTACTTGAGACTTCCATGCAGGTTTAGTCTCTGTCCCTGATAAAGAAGCTGGCTGAGCAAACCATCGTGCAATAAGGTAGAATTTTCTTCAGCAGTAAACATCCTGTTGCACTAGGGGAAAAGTTCTTAAGCCGTTTTAATGCAGTTAAGTTTTTAAACCAGCAGCAAAGAGGAAGCCGCTCAGCTACAAAACTGAGCCATGCAAGAAAATGAATGCACAAAACAAAACACACGGCACCAGTTAGCAGGGTCCCTTGAAAAAGCCTTTTATTTATTTATTTATTTATTATTTATTTGCTTTTGTTAACCGGGTAAGCACACTAGACAGCCAAGTGCCTATTTTCAGGTGCGACCCGGGAGAGTTACAGAGGACAACTTTCCATAACCATTGAGGAATCAAAAGAAATACATAGCATAACAACAGGCAATTCAAGACAGGCTCTAAGAACAACAGGCAAATTCAAGACAGGCATTAGAGGACAGTAGGCACAGAGTACATTCATGGACAGCTGAGGAATTGAGTAAGTTGCATAGGGAGTAAACAAGGATTTCAAGGCTGACTCTAGAGCGAGGCACCATGTTCATACAAGGACATTTGAGGAGTCTGTAACAAAAATACCAGAAATAACAGGCATTTGAGGCTGGCACTAGGACAAGGTTGGCACAGTGCATTGCAATAGAGAGGGGGGTAGGTGGAATGAAATGGGAGGTGGACAGTGGAGTAAAACAGAAGCAAGACAGTGGTAAGTGCCTGTGGGGGAGGGAGGGAGGGGCCCTAGGCGGGAGGCCTAGTCCAGGATTCCTGGCCAGTTCCCAAGAGAAGTGCAAGAAGCGCTGAGGCCTCCACCCTACCAGATTGAAGGGAGGAGAGGGGCAGAGGAGTAGGGCTACAAGGAGCAGGAACAGGAGGAGGGAGGTTTCAGGAAGTTCCAGAGGGAGGTTTTAAAGCTAGGATGGGAGGAGGAGGACCGAGTGGACTCGGGGAGCGAGTTCCAGAATATGGAGGCATATGTGAAGAAGGCCCGATCCCCCGCAAGGGTGCGGGTTCTGGGAACCAGGCGCCCTTGGTTTGTCCCAGATCTTGGGTGGTAGGAAGGGGCGCCTAGTTTAAGGGGAAGGGCTAAGGCAGGAGGGATGCCAGAGCGGATGATATTGTCGATGAAGTTACCTAGGACAAAGGAGTGGCTTTTAGGGAAGCCATTCCAGGCGGCTGTATAAGTCTACAACGGTGGGTGAGGGAGGGCAGAAAGCGCGAAGCGACAGACATTATTGTAGGCCATTTCCCACTTTGATAGGTTGGATTTGGGAGCTGGGGCAAAAGCTACGAGTCCATAGCAGAGTGAGGGGAGGAGGACCCCCCTAACTAAGGCTAAGTGAGCAGCGGGGGTGAGGCAGTTATTGGTTCGGTAAGCAAGGCCAAGCTTGCAATTTGTGGCCTTGCAGACATTGCGAATGTGCGAGGTAAGGTCCAATTGTGGGTCCAGGGTGACGCCCAGGTACTTGGCAGAAGTTACCGTCTCAAGGGCCGAGCCGTCTGCCCCGAGGATCAGAAGGGGGACAGGGCAAGATTTTATTTTGTTCAGGGACCCAAACAGCATGGATTGGGTTTTTTTGAGATTGAGGGTGAGCCTGTGGTCCACCAGCCAAGTTTGGATGCGTTCAAAGTCGTAATTCAGGTGGGAGTTTATAGTTGAGATGTCCCGGCAGCTGACCAGGAGAACTAGGTCGTCCGCGTACCGGGTGGTGTGACCATGGACAGTGACAGACGGTAGGTCATTGATGAATAGTGAGAATAAGGTTGGACCAAGGACTGATCCTTAGGGACCCCACAGTGGACTGGTAAGAGGTTGGAGGTCATCCGGTTGAAGTAGGTGAATTGCTGTCGGTTGGAGAGGTAGTTCATGAGACCAGGCATGAGCGGGAGGAGGAAAATCCGAGGGATAGGAGCTTGGAGCCAAGAAGCGAGTGATCCACCCTATCAAAAGCTTTAGAGAGGTCCACGAAAATGGCTCCAGTGAGGTTGCCTAGGTCAGCACCAGTCCGGATCAGTGAAGTGACCACAGCAAGGGCGGTAGACATGCTGGTTCCTCTCCTGAAGCCATGTTGAGCAGGAGAGAGGATGTTGTGGTCCTGGATATATTGGGAGAGCTGGGAGGCAACGGCTTTCTCGAGATGTTTACTAGTGACGGATAGAATGGCTATGGGACGATAGTTGCCAGGATCCTTGGGATTTCCTGGTTTTGGGACAGGAACAACCTTGGCCACTTTCCATAGGTTGGGAATGAGCCCAGAGTTAATAGAGGTGTTGAATAGGTGCGAGACGGGCCTGGCAAGGAGGTGGGCCCCCAGTCTGAGCAGTTTAGGCTTGAGACTGTCATATCCTGCGCCAGTGTGAGGGGAGAGGCCTGAGAGTAGCCTCTGAGTCTCCTTAGGTGAAACTTGTCTCAGTTGGAAGGGGAGCCGGGGGTGGAGGCCGGGTGAGGGGGCTCTGGGGGGAAAGATAACTGGGGACTGGAGAGGGACAGGCAGGTTGGAGAACAGGGAATTGAAGGTGTTTGCTATGGTGTGGGGGTTATTGCAGCTGACCCCGTCAACAAGTAAGTCAGTGACCTGAGCCTTGGCTGACCCTCCAAAAGTGTTTTTAATAATTTGCCAGAAGCTCCTCGGGTTGCTGGCAGAGGAGAGCAAGGTGGCTTTGCAGGAATCACTTTTCGCTGAGCGGATGGCCCTTTTGCAGGAGTTCCTGAGGTGTCTGTAAGCCATCAGGTCACTAACATTTTGGGAGGCCTTGTATGTAGCCCAACTTTTGTCCCTGGCCTTCATAAGGAGAATAGGTCCCCATTTAGCCATTTGGTGGCGGTGCCCTCACCCTCCTCTTAGTGAGGGGGCATGTTTATTCTGAAGGGGACAAACTTGGCTAGGAATAAATCCAGAGCTCGTGAGGGGTCGTTGGAGGTAGTGACCTCTGTCCTCAATAGCTTGGAGGTCAGACAGGAAGTCGTGGGTATTAAATTTGGAGTAATCCCTTAGTTCAATCACCTTGCTAGGGATTTTAGGCTGGGAGGTGCCCCAGACACAGTAGGTAGGGGAATGATCAGAGATGGCGTCCGAGAGGGTTCCTGAGGATATAATATTGGCAGGCCTGTTGGATAGGATCCAGTCGATGAGGGAGCCTGAGTTCCCTCGTGAGGCAAGCCTGGTGGGTTCAGTTATGACTTGGGTTAGTGCAAGACTCGCGAGCAGAGGCTCGTACAAGTTGCGGTTTGTACCCAGTCAGTTGAGGTTGAAGTCGCCTATTAGTAGGGTTTCGTTAGGACCCAGTTTGGTACCGATGCAGTCAAGCAGTGAGGAGAGACCAGTCAGGCCATCCTTAGGTGGAATGTAGGTGCATACCAGGTGGATTTTCTTTGTATGGCCCAGCAGGAGGACAGCGTGCAGAAACTCACATGCAGGTAGGGTGGCCGGTGAGTGGTCAATGGTGGTCAAGTTTAGGTGCGTTTTGTAGTAGAGGATTACCCCGCCGCCTCTCTTCTTACCTGGTCTGTCATGTCTAAAGTGGTTATAGCCTGGAAGGGCACACTGGGTATCGGGTATATGGGGCTTGAGCCAGGTTTCTGAGAGGCCCAGGATATCAGGCTTATGGTAGGCGACCCACGCTGTGAGTTACGGTTTGGTTGCGTGGGAGGCTGCGCGCTCAGGTGAGCAACTTGCACCTTTGAGGAGAGCCATGGGAGGGAGAAGAGGCAGGGGGGGGACAGCGTGCCAAGAGGGGAGGCCATAACCCCAAGTAGGTCCTGCTAGCTCTGGTAGGGGATATGTAAGGACAGTAGTGATAGTACCCTTTACAGTTGGACAGGATGGAGAGAGAAAGAGAAAAAAAGAATCAGAGAGATGGGCTGGAAGTTAGGGGGATTTGTCCAAGTGAGGGAGGAAGGGGGAGGAGTAAATTTATGTATAGGTGCCCAGGCAGAGCACAGGGAGTTTGGTAGCACAAGGGAAGAAAAGTAAGAGGCTGAGCTAGGTTTGAGTGGATTTACTAAAAGGGTGAAGACAGTGCAAGGCTGATAGTACGGCCACTAGTGGTGAGAGAAAATAACCTGCAGATGGCAAACAGGGCTGATAGGTTATTTTCCACACACCACGTGGCAACTCACACCCTATTTAACAGAGAGCCGACCAAGGGTGGTGGTGGAGGCGGTTGGGGAGCCAAATGCGCAGCGTTCGGCGGGGCTAGTGCTCCCACGCCGACCGAAGAGGCATTCAGGCGCTTTGAAATTGGTGCCAATGAAATTCCGCACTGCGGCAGGGAGTGAGTCCGGGGTCCTTTTTAACAAATGCACCGCAGCTCCAGGGAGAATGTGCACCGCAGCTCAGGAAGAAGGCTGTGCTCTGTTGATTTCAGTTTACCTGGCCATCAGGAGAGAGTGCTCCGCGACGCTGTGGCTGTGTCCTGCTGGGCTGGGGGAGGGCTACTGGACCGAGCCCTCGCGACCCCCAAGAGACTGGGGGTAGTCTGTGGAGAGAAAGGAGACCACAAGGGATTAAATAAGGTGAGGGGGAGGGCTGGTTGCAGTAGACAAAGGGTAGGGCATGGGGGGGGGGCTCCTGCTACTCAGGCAGACACTTTTCCCCGGTGGAAACAAGTCATGCACAAACTAAGATCTGATAAGGGGAAAGCAAACTTAGTAGACTAAACGTAATTTCTAAAGTTCCACACAGTTTTAGCATTAGGTAGAGTACAAAAGAGAAAACAAATCATTTAACATGCTAGTCCCTCGGCTGCTTAGGTTGTGCTGTTTAGCTGTGTGGAAGTAGAGCATAAGGAGCACAGAATAGGTAACAGTTCCTTTTGCTCCCGCCGACCAGCGTTCAGGCGCTTTGAAATTACGCTAATGAAATTCCGCACCATGGCAGGGAGTGAGTCCGGGGTCCTTTTTAACAAATGCACCGCAGCTCCAGGGAGAATGTGCACCGTAGCTCAGGGAGAAGGCTCTGCTCTGTTGATTTCAGTTTACCTGGCGAAAACAAGTCGGGCAACACCAGCCAGAATTGTTATTTTGCACACTGGATCTGCACAGCACAGCAAGGTATTTTTCTTTGGTTATTAAACCATTTTTTTACAGTTTACTGGTGCAGTGCATTTTGTTTTGTAAGTTCTTAAACTGCAGAGCAAGGAGAAAACATCACTCAGCAGCAGTGGTCCACAGCGCCCCCAGACAGTGCTATTAGAACAAGCGTTTACATCTGATGGAGGATAGGCTGAGATTGACAAACTCCAAACATGCATTTCATCTTGTGTGGACTCCTCAGTGTAGTACAGGATATTTCATCTCTCTGTCATCAAGGCACAGGTCAGGAAGCGTATGAAAACCAGGAGCAGTTGTAGAAGTCACCAAAATATTTTATTTACACTAGCAGTAACATAAAAAAAATTAACTTGTTCAGTATAACTATTTATAAAGGCCAAATAAACAGAAGATCCATCTGAGTTTTTCTTCAGTCTCTGTGTCCATCTTCCAAGCAATTGCAGCTCATCTCTCTCTTATAAGTTCTTCCAACCCCCATTCTTAACAAGCATCCTGTTTCTTGTATGTTTCAGGCAGGTGCAAGGCAGGAACACAGTGTGCCTCAGCTGAGGCCCTAACTCCAAAGCTCTTCTGCAAAAGGTTTAAAAATTTGCACTCAGGTAACCTCTTGAGGTCCCAATAGCTTTTTGCAGTCATCTCAAAATATAATTATATACATTTCAACAGTAACACTATATATTTTCTAAACAAAGGGATCCCAATATCAGTTACGTTTCCACATAATGATTTCCATATATTTTTATATCAGCAGATATGCAAGGGAGAAAAAGACAGACAGCAAGGGAAAACTGAGAGACAGTGAAAGGCAGAGAATTATGAGACTGTCGGGTGATCAAATCCTAGGTCTCAGGAAAATTTGGTTACACAATCAGACAGAGAAGAGACAGAAAAGGAATAGAACAGATCCTTGCATTCAGACTCTTTCCATAACAACTGGGGCAGGGTCCTGTTCCACCCTGTCACATACACCCCCCTCCTTAAGCGGGAACCTGTTTTATCAGACAGGTTTCCAAAACTTCCTACCAATTCCCAACTAACATGTGCTGCTAACTTTCAGAAATTAAGCACATGTGCAGTATCCTTTTTTCTATAATAGTATAGCAAACAGAAAAGTTCAAACCCATACATTTGTTTTTCAACCTGCAGAACCCTCAATTCCTGATCTATATCTTGACAGAAAATCAGCATTGCTATTCTCTTTACCAGATTTGTGTATCACTGTGAATTTAAATGGGTGTAGTGCCAGGTACCACCTTGTGACTCTGGAATTTTTATCTTTCATTTGGTTAAGCCAACAGAGAGGATTGTGATCTGTTATAAGTACAAAGTCAGTTCCTGGTAAATAAGGCTTACGGTACTCCATGGCCCACTTTGCTGCTAAACATTCCTTTTCAATGACGGAGTACCTTTTCTCTCTGTCAAGCAACCTCCTCCTTATGTAAAGAATAGGATGTTCTGTCCCATCTATATTTTGACTCAGTACTGCACCTAGGCCTACCTCGGATGCATCTGTTTGTAACAAAAATGGTTTCTCAAAGTCTGGGCTCCTTAAAACAGGGGCCGAACATAATGCATCCTTAATGGCTTGAAAAACTTCATCACACTCTGAGGTCCATTTCACATTATTTGGGTACTGTTTTTTCGTGAGTTCAGTGAGGGGAGTAGCTAACTCAGCAAAGTTGGGAACAAATTTCCGATAATAACCTGGCAGCCCTAAAAATGACTTGACATGTTTCTTTGTTTTAGGGACAGGACTGTTAGCTACAGATTCTATTTTAGAAATTTTTGGCTTGACTTCTCCATTTCCCAACACATAGCCGAAATATCTGGTTTCCTGCATGCCCAATGCACATTTGGTAGGATTAATAGTCAGACCTGCATTTTTGATAGCTTGGACAACTGCTCGTAGGTGTTCCAGGTGGCTTTTCCAGTCTGGACTGTACACCACGACATCATCCCAGGTATGCAGCACAATAACCAGTAAGAGGGGATAAAACTACATCCATGTACCGCTAAAGTGTAGTTGGCGCACCATGTAAACCAAATGGCATAGTGGTGAACTGATAGAATCCAACAGGAGTGGCAAATGCAGTTTTGTCTCTGGATTCTTTAGCTAAAGGTATTTGCCAGTAACCCTTGGTGAGATCGAAGGTACTGATATGCTTTGCACTCCCCAGTCTGTCCACCAAATCATCTATTATGGGCATAGGATAACTGTCAAATTCTGGCACTTGATTAAGTTTCCTGAGATCAAGGCAGATTCTAACACCCCCTTTCTGTTTTATTTACAATTACCATTGGAGATGACTAAGCACTCCTCAACTCCTCTACAATACCCAGTTCTTTCATTTTTTGTATTTCCTTAACCACATCAGCTTTTAACCGCTCTGGCAACCTGTATGTCTTTTGCCTGATAGGAAGAGCATTCCTTGTCACTATTACATGTTCGACCCCTTTTGCTCAGCCTGGTACCGTGGTAAAAGTACTGTTAAATGTCTTTAGCACATTACGAACTTCTGCAATTTGTTCTGAGGTTAAGGAAACATTCACCTTTACAGCATCAGCAGTTAGTTTGTTCCAGTCTATCATAAGCTACATCAATATCTTCCTTATCGGTTTCTGGTAAAACTAGCAAAGCAGCTTCTGGCATTTTTTCAACCCATTTCTTGAGGAGGTTAGCATGGTATATCTTAGTAGGATTTTTCCTTCAGGGGTCTCAATCTGGTAGTTAATGGTGCCAGTACGTCTAAGCACTCTAGAAGGCCCTTGCCACTTCATTAACAGTTTATTTTCTGTTGTGGGTAACAGTAGAAAAACCTTTTCACCTGGCTCAAAAACTTTTTCTTTTACCCCATGGTCATAATATACCTTCTGCTGGTTTGGGGCCTCTTCCTGATTACCATGGGCAATTTCAACGTATTTTGCCAGCTTCTTTCTTAGGGCACACATATAAGATGCTATAGATTGTTTTTGAGTGGGGTTATCTTCCCACGTTTCTTTTATCACATCCAGTGGCCCTCTTGGCTGCCTATCATACAGCATTTCAGATGGTGAAAACCTTGTTGATGCCTGTGGCACTTCTCTGTAAGCAAAAAGTAGATAAGGCAAGTACAGTATTGGTCCCAATCTTTCCCCTCCCCTTTTACAAACTTTTTTAACATGCGTTTTAGTGTTTGGTTGAAACGCTCAACAAGACCCTCTGTCTGAGGGTGATGGGGGAGGTTCTTATGGCAGTGATAACTAGTAGTCTGTATAGCTCATTAAGTAATGCAGCACCAAAATTACTACCCTGATCAGTAATAATTTCTTTAGGTATGCCCACTCTGCTGAACATTTTTGCAAGCTCTGCTGTCACTTTTGAAGCTGTGACAGTACTCATTGGAACTGCTTCTGGGTATTGAGTAACATAGTCACATACTACCAGGATAAATCTATTACCCTTTTTACTTTTGTCTAAAGGAGCAACCACATCCATTGCAATTCTCTCAAAAGGCACATCTGTCAAGGGTAGGGGCACCAGGGGCACCTTGTCTTTTCTAGTGACTGGGGTGACTTTTCTGACACTCAGCACAGGAATTACAATAGGTAGCAACATCTTCGTGAATTCCAGGCCAGTAAAATCTATACAGTAATCTGGCAAGGGTGCGATCCCTCCCTGAGTGACCAGCCATAGGACTATCATGTGGTATCTATAACAACTCTGTTCCCATACTTCTGTGGTATAACCAATTGTTCTGTCTGTTCCTGTGTCTGAGGTTTAACCCAAACTCTGCACAGTAACCAATTACATTTTTTAAACATTGGTCCACCCTGTTTTGGTTTCACCCTCAGCTGCTTAAAATAATCCTGGAGAGAAACATTGTTAGCTTGCTCTGAAACAAAATCACAGTCAGTTTAGTTTCAGCATTTTCATATTTAACCCTTTATGTCCATCAGTCATTTGCTGCCACAGTTTCTTCAGGCATCATCTTTCTTTCCTGGATTTCCAGATCTTGGAGCTGTGTTCAGACAAGTCCAAATCAAAATCACTGAAAGGAAAAGTGCCCCCACTGTCTGAAATGTTCTTTGCCTGTGCTCTTGTCACCACTGCTGTTGAAACAGCAGGTATTTACTCCCTCTTTGATTAACTCAATAAATCCTGGAAAGTCATTTCCAATAATCACAGGTATAGGTAACTTAGGTACTACCCTCACTTTCATTTGGTGCGACACACCCTTAATGGTCAGAGTCACTTTGGTGGTGGGATAGTATTGAGTGTCCCTGTGGATGCAGATGATACCTGTACCTGGTCCCATTGCACAGTGTTTTCCCAGCACTTCAACATGCACTAGGGTCTGTCTGCTTCCTGAATCAATGAGTCCCTTTACAGTTGAATTCCCCACCTTCACATCTGTTAAGTACTTGCCCCAATTTGCCAAGGACAAATTTGCTCCAGTTCCACTCTCATTACTACGGCAGTTTCTTGCAATATAGCAGATAACGTCTTTGGGCACAGATTTGTTACCCCCACCAGAGTTCTTATCAGGCTTGGAGTTTAAATGGGAAAAAGAGTGTCTTACTGGTGTTTGGCTTAGGGTTACCACCTTTTAAGAAGCCCAAAGTGGGACATTTCTTACTGAAACTGGATTTTTCGGAGGACAATATGTCATCTCGACCAATGCAACAGACATGTTTTCTCTAAATAATCAGAATTAAGACTAAGTGTTGTAATTTTTTAGTTGTTTCTTGTGTTTTCTATTATTTTAAGGTATTTTAGTTAAGGTATTATAGTTTCTTGCAACATCCAGAGGAAAATCTGAAAATATTTTTTCTACTATAATGTCAGGACATTTAGTATTTTTCATGTTTTTCTGCAGGACACAGCTGCCCAAATCAGGACTGTCCTGCGAAAATAGGGACAGGTGGTAACCCTAGTTTGGCTGTTACCTCGCTGCTGTGGCATCTGTCTGGCCATTTGGTAGTCCTCGACCAAAGAAACAGCCTTTTCCCCACTTTCTGGTCAGTGTTCCTTTACCCAAAGCTGCACATCTGTATGCAGGATGTTGATGAATTGCTCCATTGCAAATGTGTCGATGATCTGTGGGACTATTTTGCTCTCTGGTTGGAGCCATTTTATCAGGAGTTCTCTGAGTCGGGTGAAGGCTTCTCAAGGATTGTCAACCGAGTACTTCAGAGATCGAAATCTCTGCCTGTATGTCTCTCCGGAGATGTCATACCTTTTCAGGATTTCGCTTTTCACCAGGTCATAGTTTTCTGACTGTACAGTTTCCATATTGCTGTAGGCAAGTTGGGCTTTCCCTGTCAGGCAGGGTACCAGTCTGATTGTCCATTGCTGCTTTGGCCATTGGCAGGCTGTGGCAACTCTTTCAAAAGGTGTCAGGCAGGGCCACAGTAATGGGGGGGAAGTGGGGAAGTTGTCCGGGGCCCCAAGCTCAGGAGGGGCCCACCTGAGGAGCTGGCCTTATGCTTGGCATTAGCTGGTTTGGAAAACAAGGGCCCATTTCCATTGACGTGTCCTGGGCCCCAAAATTCATAGCTGCAGCCCTGGTGTCAGGTATGCTTTAATATCATCCGAGGTACACAACTTTGTAAGTTTAATGACGTTTAAGTTGCTTGTGTTTTGTTGCTCATCTGGATCTGTGCCAGATCCTCTGCCTTTGATAGCTTACAAGGCATCCAGCCATTGCTGCTCCTGTCGCTGCATCTCTTCTCTCCTCTGTGCTTCTAAACATTGAATCTCTTTTTCTCTCTGCTTCTCCTTCTCTTTTTGTTGTATAGCCCACCATTTGAAAAAGTCCAGCAGGCTTTCAGGTTCTGTTACTGCCTGTTCTTTTTCCATAACTTGTATTGGCTGTACAATCTGAGCTTGGACTTCTGTCTCTGCTAGTTTGGCTGCCTTTCTCCTGATAACCACTCCTGGACTTGCTGCTGCAGAATCCATACCTTTCTTTGTGCTTCCTTGGTACTAGGCCCAGTACCTACACACAAAACCCCTGTCTTGTAGTATGCATGGCGTACATCCCACTTCTGACACCATCTGTCGTCGAGGCACAGGTCAGGAAGCATATAAAAAAACAGGAGCAGTTGTAGAATTCACCAAAATATGTATTTACACTAGCAGTAACATAAAAAAATAAACTTGTTCAGTATAACTATTTACAAAGACCAAATAAACAGAAGATCCATCTGAGTTTTTCTTCAGTCTCTGTGTCCATTTTCCAAGCAATTGCAGCTCAGCTCTCTTATAAGTTCTTCCAACCCCCATTCTTAACAAGCATGCTGTTTCTTGTATGTTTCAGGCAGGTGCAAAGCAGGAACACAGTGTGCGTGAGCTGAGGCCCCATCTCCACAGCTCTTCTGCAAAAGGCTTAAAAATTTGCATTCTGGTAACCTCTTGAGTTCCCAATAGCTTTTTGCAATCATCTCAAAATATAATTATGTACATTTTCAACAGTAACACTATATATTTTCTAAACAAAGGGATCCCAATATCAGTTACGTTTCCACATAATGATTTCCATATATTTTTATATCAGCAGCTAGGCAAGGGAGAAAAAGACAGACAGCAAGGGAAGATTGAGAGACAGTGAGAGGCAGAGAATTGCGAGACTGTCGAGGTGATCAAATCCTAGGTCTCACAGGAAAATTTGGTTGAGCAACCAAACAGAGAAGAGACAGAAAAGGAATAGGACAGATCCTTGCATTCAAACTCTTTCAGTAACAACTGGGACAGGGTCCTATTCCACCCTGTCACACTCTCATAGCATCCTTTTCCAGAATCCTACACATTCTTCTTGCAAACTGTCTCTTCGGTATGCTAACTCTGGGTGTACTGAATGCCGAGCACCTTGGGGTTTTGATTTGGTACTTGGTACATTAACTGCACTACACTGAGAAATCCCAGCAGGACAAAACTCATGTCTGGAGTTTGTCATTCTCCACTTACACTGGATCAGATGTACAAGCCTGTTTAAAAGATAGTATCTCTTCTGACAAAGCCGTCAGCCTGCCTTGCACAAGAATTTGCAAACCAATGTTGTCTTGCATTGGGACCAAGGCTTTAAGATACAGTGTATGTGGTTTGGAGAGATGCACAAAACTAACATTTTTGGTTACTACTCTCCTAGCATCCTTTTACGGATCCTGTGTTCTACTCTTCCTGTAAAGTGCCCCTTCTGTGTATTAACTCAGAGTGTACTAAATGCCCCATATCTTCATTTTCTGTGTAATTTATGCCATTTGATTTCATTTTTGTCTAACTCTAAAACATATATGTCTGCTGCTGTTTGCCCTGGGACCCTTTGGCAAACAAGATGCTACAGCTAAACAAGACTATTCTGGTGTAAAAAAAAATAAAAAAATCTACAGAACTTCAGTATAATTATACGCAGGCAGTACATACCTCCATTTAAGTGACTAATTTGTTACCTCATTTGCCTTGGGTAAGCTCAGTTCTGTGCCATCTTATCCTTATAGATCTTGTGAGTGTCAGGTCATATGAGGGACTGGTGGGGGGGGGGCATTGGAGGAGTATTCTGTATCTTGAAACCAGGGGAGGTGTAGAAGTCAGGAAATAGGTAAGGTGACCCCGTGACACTGGTACACTAGAAGAGCAGTAAAATTTAGAATAATACACCAGGAGTTTATACACCCATGGGTGTTTATATTGTAAAAAAAAAAAAAAGAGTTACAACACTACACTTCTGTTTTATTTTTTTATAATTACTGGTTTATAAACATCATTTTGAAGCCACATTCTTTCCTGTGAGGAGAAAGTAAAATTGTTTTTTGTCAGTTGACTGTGTGTGCTCTCCATTGTACACACCTCATTATACATGGCTATGTATAACAGAGTTCTAGTACTGGATGTCGGGTTGTAATCAATTCTTACAGTTATTATATAGAGAATAATGTATGGGAAGGAGTATGTTATGGGTTGTTATGAGTTTTGTTTGACACACCCCAAGGTGTGTGATGTCCATTAATCTCGATAGGGACGCTCGGGAGCTTTACTCACACACTGAGGATGTGTTAAAAAATTGTAGGAACCTACCCATATTTTATTTTATATAATTACTTGTCTGGGATGACAGAGGTAAACAAGCATTTGTTGATGCCGAACACGGAAACATAACATTTGTTGGCAGAAAAGGACCGCTTTGTCCACCTAGTCCTCCCAGATGTTCCCTGCATAATCTGTCTCTGGTGACCCTCTCTGGTCTCCGGTGACCCTCACTTTCTATTTACTAATTGTCTGCTGTGTCATCCCATGCATGCTTGAAGCCCACCACTGTTTTCACCTGAACCAATTCTGCTAGTAGTGTGTTCCAGGTGTCTATCTCCCTTTCAGTAACATGTTTGCTTGCATGCTGTTACAACTTAGATCAGAATATTTTTTTAACTATTTAACAATATCACTATTTTCTATCCTACTTTGCGGAGCGGTCTCAGTGATCGTCCGGCCACCGGCTCCTGCACCTCCGGACCAGATCTAGCACGTGGATTTAGATGCCCAACCCCACAGGTCGGCCGGTAGGCAGGTTCCCCCCCACAGGGACCTGCAGCACAGACCCAGAGGATGCGCCCCTCATGTCCAAGGGTGCAGGGCATGGTCATCAGCTGCCATGATCGCCCCACAATTTCCACCATTTTACGTTCCCCCTGGAGCCGGACGTGCAATGGTGTCAGTGCACAGTCATGCAGACTCCCGCCATGCTCCACCCCTAGAGTGTGCACGCTACCTGCAGTGCATCTGGCCTCTGCCAGTCGCTGCTGCAGAGCGATGTAGCTTATCCCACCCACCCCAGAGAGAGGAGAGCAGTCGTGGGACGCACAGTCCTCCTCTCCCCTGCCAACCCTCGGCGATCCAAGTCTTTTCCCGAACCCGGGTCACCAGCGTGGCATGAGGTGTGGTGTCCAGCACCTCAACCCTCAGCACCACCAGGCCGGCCTAGATCAGAATCTTGAGGGTGCAGGCAGTCCTTTTTTCCCCCAGTAGCCATCATTTCACGATCATTAGATTTTACTAGGCTAAGGGGTATGGAGTTGAAAAAATGGTGAACAGAACAAAGAACGTATTTATAAGTTTACCATTTCTTCATAACTTTGTTGTTTATTTATTTATTTATTTATTTCAATCTAGGATTACAATACCTTTGAGCCGAGGCTCTTTTACAAAGGTTCCACGTCAGCGAGTGCTACAGTCGTCATTTTTAGTTACAAACATATAGTCATTGACTTACAGACATGTAATTACCAGTACAAAGACTTGAGCTATGAGCAAGACAAGGGAAGGGGGTGGGTGGGAAGAAGTGAGGGTAGGAGATCGCGGGGGTAGGAGTGCAGGGGTAGGGGAGTACAGGAGGTGGTTGGGGCAGGGCAAGTGTGGAGATACAGAGGCGGGCGGGAGACAGTACAGCCAGGGGCCTTGTTGAGTTGTATTTTGACTTTGACCCCAGATTTTCAACATAATCTTTTAATTACCTCACATTATGTCTAAGAAAAGTGGAATTTTTTAAATCCTATCCATAATGTCATTTTGAGGAGTGACTGCAACAACATTTTAGGGGATTTGAAAAATGACACCCTTCAGTTTCATGAGGTGGGGTAACACAAGGGCTATGTTGAAAATTTAGGTCCAAAGTCTGCAAAAATAACAAAGATATGAGTAAATGTTGGAACAGTTTGCTGTTTCCTCATAACTTTGTTGGTTTTTAACATTTTAACCCCAAATTTTCAATATAGTCATTTTATGACCCCATCTTATGATCAAGACAGGCAGAATTATTTAAATCCTGTCTGAAAAGTGACTTCTCAGAGCAACTGTGAAAACACGGTTTGAAGGGGATTTGAAAAATGACACCTGTCATGTTCATGAGGTGGTGCAACAAAAGGATTATGTTGAAAATTTTTGCCCAAGGTCTGCAAAAGTCACAAAGTTATGAGTAAACTTTTTTTTTAATTCAACATGTCTTCATACCTTGGTTGTGTTTTGACAAGCTGACAAAGTTATGAATAACATTTCAGAATGCATTTTAACCAGACTTACCTTGTTTTCAGTTAGTTCGTGGCTGGGGTCAGAGGGCCGGGGGGGAGGAGCAGAACACATTGAGGGACCATTTTCTGTGTTTCAGGTTTAAGAAAAAATAAAAAGATGGTGAGGGATGTTTTTTTTGTTGCTGAGGTTGAGCATCCCAGTGTCGG
Organism: Neoceratodus forsteri; assembly: GCA_016271365.2. Lineage (NCBI taxonomy): Eukaryota > Metazoa > Chordata > Ceratodontiformes > Ceratodontidae > Neoceratodus > Neoceratodus forsteri. The sequence continues at coordinate 1,452,325,967 of CM057453.1, read as the reverse complement.
TGTGTTGGTTGGTTGCACCGGTGGTGGTCACCCCAGCATCACATCCTGTTTGGGGGAGTTAGCTGTCACCAGAGGTGGGCACCCTGATGAGGACTGTGTGTATGTGTGTAAGTGGGGGGGGGGGTTGAAGACTGGATCAGGCGGGAGGGATATTGATGGCGGGGTTGCGCACCCGCTGTCGATCATATTACCAAAGCCGTCTTGGACAGGAGGAGGATACCAATGACAGGGCTGAGCACCCGCTGTCAGTCATATAATGAAAGTTGGGTCAGGTAGGAAGGGGGATACTGGCAGTGGGTTTGAACACCCACCACCAGTCGTATTATGAAAACTGGGTTGGGCAGGATGGAGGATGCTAGCGGTGGCGTTGAGCACCCGCCGCCGATGATAGTTGCAAAACTGGGTCAGGCAAGGGGGGATTCCAGTGAGGGGATTGAGCACAAGTAGTGGGTGGTCTTTGGAAACTTGGGTCAGGTGGGATGGAGGATGCTGCTTCGCTGCCTAATGGGTACAAAAGGATGAGGCTGCACTGTGAGAGGTATAGTCAAATCCTTTCATATGTGAAAAGTTTTCGCCCATCAGCCAGTGAACCAACATCAGCAGCATCCTTGTCAGGATTGGGTGATGAGTCCCACTCCTCCTCAGGCTCAGCTGCTTACAGCACATACCTCCCCGGCCCCTACACTGCCAGTGCAGTACCAGTACATTCTGCTTGCACATGCTTGCAAGCAATCATAAAAATGCCGAGCATTTTTCTATCACTGAGTAAATCGACTTGTACTGTTAAGAGCAGATTGTGTTGGAAAACAGTAAGGGGCCCAGGAAGTGTAAACTATTAAAGTAAGTTTTTAAATTCCATTATAGATCATGGGAGTGCTCCTGACCAATCAGAGCACTCCTTATCGCTGTACGTGAGGCACTCCTAGTCTGTAAAGAGCATCTCACATGCAGCTGCCCTGGAAATGGGCACATTCAAGTAAGGTTTTTAAAAAAATTTAAATAATATATTATTGATTGAGCTTGATCAGTAATATATTAATACCATCAATGAGACCACTCTTACAGTTTTACCCTCAGTTCACGGTTCTCATACCCTAACAATGTGCGTGAGACCACTCTGACAACTGTTAGAGTGGTCTCGGGGATGGTATTAACACACAAAACACTGGTTCAGGAATCATGTTGTTTAACTTGAGTTTTTTCAACAATATGCTTAAGTGTAAAAATCCATAATACAGCTGGCCCAGAATAGAAACATAGAAACATAGAATTTGACGGCAGATGAGGACCGCTTGGCCCACCTAGATTGCCCATTTCCCTACCTAACGGATAAGCTGCAGATCCTAGTTAACCAACAGCCTACTTCCTCCTACCCCCAGTAGAATTGCCTTATGTCTGTCCCATGCATTCTTGAATTCCCCCACTGTTTTTGACTCTACGACCTCCTCAGGAAGGCTGTTCCATGTATCCACAACCCTCTCTGGAAGAAATACTTCCTCACATTACCTCTGAGCTGTCCCCCTCTATCTTCAAATTGTGCCCCTTGTTTTGCACATCTCTTTTCTGAAAGATGCTACCCTCTTGGACTTTGTTGATTCCCTTGAGGTATTTGAAAGTTTCTATCATGTCCCCCTCTCCTCCTTTCCTCGAGGCTATACATCTTTAGTTCCTTTAGTCTTTCTTCATATGTCTTCTGATGCAGACCCTGCATCATTTTGGTAACCCTCCTCTGGACAGCCTCCACCTTGTCTATGTCTTTCGGAGATGGGGTCTCCAGAACTGTACACAGTACTCCAGATGTGATCTTACCAACTGTCTGTACAGAGGGCCAATAACTTCCTGTTTTCTACTGGTGATGCCTGTCCCTATGCATCGCAGTACCCCCCAGCCCCTCCTTACTGCCTTCTCACATTGTTGGCCCACCTTTAGGTCATATGATATGACTACCCCCAGGTCCCTTTCCAGTTTTGTTGTTGTCAGTATCTCACCCCCCGCTGTGTACTCTTCTCCTGGGTTTTTGTTTCCCAGGTGCATTACTTTGCACTTCTTTGCATTGAATCTAAGCTGCCATACATTTGACCATTCCTCCAGTCTCAGCAATAGTGCCACTGCCCGCTAAGCCAGCAACTCCTGTCAGAAATGAACTCAGGTTGCTGGGGATTGGACAGGGTGGGAGAGGATCGAGGGTCCACTGGACTGTTCTCCTCTCCCATTCAGGGTAGGCTCGCCGGCTCATCCCTTCCCTGTCACCAGGTTGGTAGTAGTGCAGTAATGAGCGGCATGAAGGGAGGGGGCCATGGTTTGATATGGTGCATCCTTACATTCACATAGCGTACATCAGCATTTCTGCCATGGCCAGGACTTGGAAACAGAAAATGGATATGGCAGCTGGGGACTTGTGAAGCCGTACCTGTTAGCCTCTGACTCGCACCATTGCCTGGAACACCTGGCCCAGTGTTGGATGTGGTCTCCAAGGTGTGGGGAGGATGGATCTCCCTGTGGCCCCCCTCATGGAGGGGGAATCTGTGGGGGAAGTCTGGGATCAGGTGGTCTCAGTGGAGGTGGTTGCTGGTCTGGGGAGATGGGGACAGGGCTGATGTAGCACCCCAGCTGCCAAGGGAAAAAAAATCCCATAATACTCGAGTGATAATACATATATGTGTATTATCACTCATGTATTATATATACTTGAGTCATAATACAGATGAATATTATCGCTATATTATGGGATTTGAACATGTTTAACTCCAGTGTATTACATAGCAAACAGTAATTTTCTCACAATAAAGCTGACCTCCAGTAAGGAGGTGATGCTGAAGTACTCAGCCCCAATCCATAAGGCTTGGAAAGCTTCATTAAGGGGTCCAGAGAGGTAAATAAATGGGTCAGTGAGCTGTTGTGCTCGTTTTGATGTTGAGCTCTTGTTATATTTCATGGACTGAGCTTTAGGATTGCTTTGTTAGTGCTAGCATTGCAGGTGGAGGCTTGTTTCTTTGAAAGTACCTGTTGTGCAAAAATGGCACACATGATGAATTGAGCAATGAGAATTTGTTCACACAGCTGGAGGTTTTGTTTGGAGGATCACCATTTTAACCTTACAGTAAAACAAGTAGCATTTAAATAAAAATTTCATTTTACATTCCTCCTTTTCCTCTTAGAGTAGTGGCAATGTATTTTCCTCTGACTCATCCATAATGCGTAGGAGCTTTTACCCCTTACTCACTCATAGCTATTGGGGGTGTGTGAGTACATCAGTTAAGTATTTGCCAACGATTAGCCGAATACTTTGGGGTGTGTTTGGCTGTCGTTATGTATTTGGCACTTGGGAGTTTGGGCTTCATTAGCTCACCCCAAACCCACAATTAAACGTTAAAATAAGTGAGCAGCTGAGCCTCCTAAGCCCACTTCTCTGCTTTTCTATAAAAAAATTGCAAAGCAATGCTGTTCATGGCTTTACCTACATTCAAAACTGCTCTGGTACTGTGGATTACTGGCAACAGTGGTGCTCGGACAGTGAAACAGCAGTCCAGGGGTTACCCTTACGACCATTTTGCAAGTTTATCCAGATCTCTTCTCATTCTGCCCACCCCATCTGTATCATTTACTCTGTTGCAGATCTTGGTGTCATCTGCAAACAGACAAACCTTACCCTCCAGTCCATCTGCAATGTCACGGATGAAGATATTGAAGAGGACTGGCCAGACTGATCCCTGAGGTACCCCACTTATGACTTGCATCTCTTCTGACTGAATACCGTTTACCACCATTCTCTGTTTTCTGCCCATCAACCAGTTTGCCACCCAGTTGACCAACTTCTGACCCACTCTGACCCTACCCAGCTTGTTAATCAATGTTCTGTATGGAACAGTATCGAAAGCTTTGCTGACGTCAAGGTAGGCGACATCAACTGCTCCCCCTTGGTCCACCACTCTGGTTACCCAGTCAAAGAAATCTATGAGATTAGTTTGACAGGACCTTCGTGTTGTAAACCCATGCTGTCTTGGATCCTGTGCTCCAATGGATTCCATGTGTTGCACTATCCTTTCCTTAAGGAGTGCCTCCATAATCTTGCCCACTACTGAGGTAAGACTGACTGGTCTGTAGTGCCCTGCCTCCTCCCTGCTACCACTCTTGTGGAGCAGGATCACATCAGCCCTTCTCCAGTCTTTTGGGACCTCTCCTGTGCTCAAAGACTCACTAAATAGTTGTGATAATGGCTCTGTTAGTTCCACCCTTAGCTCCTTTAGTACCATGGGATGAATGCCATCAGGCCCCATTGCCTTGTCCACCTTGAGCTTATCGAGCTCTTGTAGGACCCTTTCTTTTGTGAAGTGACTAGTGCACACCTCCCTCCCCTCTGTGTCCATGGTGCTGAGCTGTAGGCCCTGCCCCACCTTCTCCTCAGTAAATACTGAGCAGACGTATCTATTTAGGATAGATGCCTTTCCAGGGTCCTCCTCCTCACACTTCCCCTTATCCCCTTTGATCTTAGCAATACCCCCTCTGGACTTTCTCCTTTCACTAATGTATCTATAGAAAGTCTTGTCCCCTTCTTTTACTGTTCATGCTAGGGTTTCCTTGGTTTGGGCCTTTGCCTGCTTTACTGCCTTCCTGCTTCCCTTAGGGAAGTTTGGTATGCCTCCCTATCTTCATCCCGCTGTGTTCCCTTATATTTCCTGAAGGCCAGCCTTTTGGCTCTGACCTTTTCTGCTACTGTTTTTGAGAACCAAAGTGGTTTCCTTCTTCTTTTGCACTTCCTTTTCTCTCTAACACAATGGGATGTTGCTTCAAGAATTGCATCCTTAATGCTTGCCCACTTTGCCTGTACCCCCTCACCTGTATTTCTTCTTGCCAGGGCTAACTTAACTCTGTTGGCCATCTTATCAAAGTCAGATCCTCTGAAGTCCCATATTTTTGCCTTGGAATAGGATGATTTAGTTCTAGTGGCTGAATTGAACCATACCATGTGATGGTCACTGGCCTCCAGGTGACCTTCTACCTGGAGATCTGTGATCCTTTCCCTGTTAGTCCGTACTAGATCTAGGATAGCCCTGTCTCCTGTGGGTTGTTGTACCAGTTGTTGGAGGCCCTCCCCATGCATAACTACATGTAATGCTGTTTCCCTGTTCAGTCATGGTACAGTGTGTGTTTATTTATTTGAAATTTGCATCAGACAACTGGCATGGTGGCCCCAATACATACGGTGTCTTGTTTTTGTGAGGGTCTCCTGGCACGGCGCGGTAAAACTGTGTTTCGTTAAAGTGTAGTATAATTGGTTACAGAAGTGCTAGTTCCAAAAGGGTACACATATAGAACTTACTTACAGTACAGTAAAGTTCATGGAAACAGTTGCATACAATTAAATGTATAGCAGGTAAAGGGATTATAGCCACAGGCATTACGGTTCACCCCTTTGTGCACACAGGCAGTACAGACAGCTGAAATGCGCAGGCACTAGTATTCCATACAGATCAGTAAATATTGCTAGGAGGGCATCTACGTGGCTCTTTGAGCTACTCAATCAGTGGCCTTTAAAAAGTGAGAAAGTGGGTCAGCCCAGTGATGTGGAGGGCTAAGGCACTGGACATTGTACCTGTCGTCATGCTGGCGACTCAGATTCAGATGCGGACTCAGGTTGCCGGGGTTGGCTGGGGTGAGAGAGGATTGAGCATCCAAGGGACTGCTGTCCTCTCCTAAGAAAGAGAGCTTGCTTGCCCGGCCTCTGGCTGCCACCAGGTGGAGGCATGGTGGTAGTGCAGATGCAGGCAGCATGTAGTGAGGGGCTGTGGTTTCATGATGTGTGTGTGCCTTCACATACACATGCATTCACATTGGCCGCAGCAGGGGAATATGCAGAAAAGCAGAAAAAATAGAGCTAGGGTACTTAGTATTCTGAATAAAGTATTCTGACCATGTAAATGGCAGAATTCTGAATTCTAAGCGAGTATTCTGAATATCAGTAACTCAGATAACATAGTTGGGATATTACACCAGTATTCTGAATACCAGTGGAATAATGTGTCATGGAAATATAGAATGCTGAGTATTCAGAATATGCTCCTGTCTAAATGCACTGAACATATGCCACATTCTTCTCAGGCTGCCACTTAAACATCAGGCTGTGTACTGAGCATGCTTGAAGTGCTGCTTGTTCAGGATATTGCAATGTACATGTAAACTGAGAATACTGTACATATGGAATATATAGTCCAGTGCCTTGTAAATGCAGTATTTGGAATACTCATTCAGAATGCTCAGCATTCTGAATACTGCACTATTCTGAATACTAGGACCAGTAACTGTTGTTTCCTTACCCAACTAGACCATAACTAAAGGGAGCTTCTTCATTACTCTGTCACTGAAGTTTATGTTTCTATGTTTCCAATTAATACCCCATTCAGGGTATCAGGATGTTGATGTTTCTCTCCTCGATCATGTCATAGCCATGGGGAGCTTCTATTCCTTTCCTTGCCATTGCTGTGGGGAGTTTGTTTCCCTACTCTTGACATGGCTGTGGGGCGTTTGTTTCCCTAGTCTTGCCATTGCTGGAGGAGTTTGTTTCCCTACTCTTGCCATGACTGTGAGGAGTTTGTTTCCCTACTCTTGCCATTGCTGGAGGACTTAGTTTCCCTACTCTTACCATGGCTCTGGGGAGTTTGTTTCCCTACTCTTGTCATTGCTGTTGGGAGTTTGCTTCCCTACTCTTGCCATTGCTGTGGGGAGTTTGCTTCCCTACTCTTGACACTGCTAGAAGAGTTTGTTTCCCAACTCTTGCCATTGCTGGGGGAGTTTGTTTCCCTACTCTTGACATGGCTGTGGGGAGTTTGTTTCCCTAGTCTTGCCATTGCTGGAGGAGTTTGTTTCCCTACTCTTGCCATGACTGTGGGGAGTTTGTTTCCCTACTCTTGCCATTGCTGGAGGAGTTAGTTTCCCTACTCTTACCATGGCTCTGGGGAGTTTGTTTCCCTACTCTTGTCATTGCTGTTGGGAGTTTGCTTCCCTACTCTTGCCATTGCTGGGGGAGTTTGTTTCCCTACTCTTGCCATGGCTTTGGGGAGTTTGTTCCCCTACTCTTGCCATGGCTGTGGGGAGTTTGCTTCCCTACTCTTGATACTGCTAGAAGAGTTTGTTTCCCTACTCTTGCCATTGCTGGAGGGAGTTTGTTTCCTTACTTTTGCCATGGCTGTGAGGAGTTTGCTTCCCTACTCTTGCCATGGTTGTGAGGAGTTTGTTTCCCTACTCTTGCCATGGCCGTGGGGAGTTTATTTCCCTACTTTTGCCATGGATGTGGGAAGTTAGTTTCCCTACTCTTGTCATTGCTGTGGGGAGTTTGCTTCCCTACTCTTGCCATTGCTGTGGGGAGTTTGTTTCCCTACTCTTGCCGTGGCTGTGGGGAGTTTGTTTCCCTACTCTTGCCATTGCTGGGGAGTTAGTTTCCCTACTCTTGCCATGGCTCTGGGGAGTTTCTTTCCCTACTCTTCTCATTGCTGTTGGGAGTTTGCTTCCCTACTCTTGCCATTGCTGTGGGGAGTTTGTTTCCCTGCTCTTGCCGTTGCTGGGGGAGCTTGTTTCCCTACTCTTGCCATGGCTGTGGGGAGTTTGTTTCCCTACTCTTGCCATTGCTGGAGGAGATTGTTTCCCTACTCTTGCCATTGCTGGGAAAGTTTGTTTCCCTACTCTTGCCATGGCTGTGGGGAGTTTGTTTCCCTACTCTTGCCATTGCTGGAGGAGATTGTTTCCCTACTCTTGCCATTGCTGGGAAAGTTTGTTTCCCTACTCTTGCCATGGCTGTGGGGAGTTTGTTTCCCTACTCTTGCCATGGCTGTGGGGAGTTTGTTTGCTTACTCTTGCCATGTCTGTAGGGAGTTTGTTTCTCTACTCTTGCCATGGCTATGGGAAGTTTGTTTCCCTACTCTTGCCATGGTTGTGGAGAGTTTGTTTCCCTACTCTTGCCATGGCTGGGGGAGTTTGTTTCCTTACTTTTGCTAAGCCTATGAGGAGTTTGTTTCCTTATTCTTGTTATGCCTATGGGAAGTTTGTTTCCTTACTCCTGATATGGCTGTGGGGAGTTTGTTTCCCTACTCTGCTGAGTGTTCTGGAGGAGAGGGTTCTGCCCCATTTGCAGGTCAGTATCTGAGCTCAGGGTGCAGCTGGAGGCAGCAAGGGTGGAGATATCCAAGCAGTGTCACCATCTCAGCTGGAGGTCACCCCACACACCCACTTCCACAGAGCCCCACTGGCACAGGGGAATGGAGAGTAGTGGGGAGGGGGAGGGCTCTTGGGAACAAGCCCAGCCAGGTAATGGTTGCGTTCACCAAACCCATACCGATTGCAAACCGCTTTGCGTCCTTGGACGGGGACCAGGAACCCAGCTCTACAGGGGAAAGCTCAAAGTTTTTCGATGGGGTGAAACAGGACAACTCAGTGGTTCCCAAGTGTAAAAAAGTCAGAAAATTCCTGGTTGTTGGGGATTCTGTGATCTGGGGGGTGGAAAAGATGGTGAGGGATGGGTCATCTGGTAAGGCTATGGTTAGGTGCCTTCTGGATGTCTCGGCCAGGAGGGATCTAAGTCATAAAGGAAGGATGGTGGAGAGGGAAGGGGAAGGGTGGGTGTGCTGGTGCACCTTGGCACCAACAGTCTGGCCAACCAGTCAGTGGAGGAAGTGAAGTGGAGTTTCTAGAAGCTGGGGAACAGATTGGTGGTGCACATGGCCTCCCTGACCTTTTCTGAGGGCCTCCCTATTTGAGGAAAGGGGGGAAGGAAGGTAGAATAAAAACACAAGAGACTGATTAATTTAATATACTGTATGGTTTAAGGAATGGTGTCTAAAAAGGGGCATCATTTCTTAGGGGACTGGGGAGACATTTGGGATAGGAGGCTTTTTAAATGGGATATACTCCAGTTAACAAGGGAGGGGACCAGTGCACTGTGGCAAATGTTTGATGTCTTTCTCAGATGTTTAAACTAACTGTGGGGAGATTAGCACTGGGGGATCCATACAAACAAACACAGGGACAGAGATCCTAGTTAGTCCTCCCCCTTGCCTGAGGACTAACAGCACTAAGGCTCAGGCTGATAGACTGGCAGTAGGTATGCACACTGAGGATGCTGCAAATCAAATACAGCTAGGAAAAGAATAAGAGAGAAGCTTAGTTAAAGAACAAGGGAGGTTCATTGGATAGTTGGAAAGGGGTCTGTATTAACCCCAGAAGTCTAGGCAACAAAATTAGTGAGCTTCAGATGATGATGGCAGAATCCAAGCTAGATATAGTGGCTATCACAGTTACTTGGGCTACAGATAAAAATGACTGGGACCTAACACTGCTTGAATATGTACTGCTAAGAAGGGACAGAGAGTGGGGGAGTGGGGTGTTGGCCCTCTATGTCACAGAAGGCATTGAGGTATCAGAGGATGGGAATATTAGATGCAACTTGGGAAAGACTGAGTCTCTGTGGGTTCAAGTTACAGAGGCATCTGGGAAAAAGCTACACCTAGAGGTATGCTATAGACCTCCACACCTAGGAGAGGCAGAGGACTGGAAGCTCATGAAAGAAATTAGAAGAGGAACAGTAAAAGGAGATGTTGTGGTACTTGGGGACTTCAACTTGCTCAGCGTAGACGGGGACATTCTGGTGGCCATGAGCAAGAGAAGTCGAGCTTTGCTTGATGCCTTTCAAGACTTTCTACTTGTGCAGCTTGTATGGGAACCCACAAGACAGGACGCTGTCCTAGAAGTGGTGCTCAGTAACACAGATGTAGTTAAATCAGTGATAGTTAGGAAGCCGCTTGCAAACAGCGACCACAACTTAGTTTGGTTTGAAGATGCCTTGGGACTGAGAAAACACATTGTATTGTGGTGGTCTGGGATTTTAAAAGGGCAGACTTCAACAAACTCAGAATTGTGGTTCAAAATAAAGGGGGAGAGCAAGGGGGCAGGGGTTGAAGTGACATGAAGGGTAATTAAACGTGCCAGTCTTGAAGCTTCACAGCTTTGCCTAAGGAAAGTAACCAAAAGAAATAAATTCAAGAAACCGCTTTGGTTTTCAGTGAGAGTCAGGGAAGCAGTAAGGGCCAAAAGGATGGCCTTCCACAACTACAAAAAGAAGCAGGGGGATGCAGAAAGGGAAGAATACCTCCAGAAGAGCAGGGAGGCAAAGAAGGTGATAAGGGAGGCAAAGGCAGACACAGAGCTGTAATTAGCTGAGGGGGTCAAGCACGGAGAAAAGCATTTTTTTCACAATATAAGTGAAAAAAGAAGGAGGGGTGGGGGAGTAGTTAGGGTGTTGGATGGGAGCCATGTGATAGAGAAGGACGAGCAAAAGGCTACAGTCTTAAACAACTACTTTTGCTCCATCTTTACTAGGGAAACTAGAGTGCCCCGACCTGAGAGTGACATTAAAGTGGTTGAGAGAAGGATCGCAGAGATGGGGAGGCCAACATTTATTGGGGATGGGGTACAAAAGGGTCTAGCAGCCCTCAAGACAGACAAGGCCCCAGTGCAGATGGGATTCATCTGAGGTTGCTCAAAGAACTGACAAATGAACTGGCTGAACCTCTGGCATGCCTTTTCAATAGTTTGCTTCAATCAGGGGTTGTCCCAAGGGATTGGAGGGTGGCAGATGTGGTGCTACTTCATAAAGGGGGGGACAAGGAAGAAGCAGGCAACTAAAGGCTTGTCAGTCTCCCCTCTATTGTCGGAAAGCTGATGGAGTCTTTTTTCAAAGCAGACCTCTTGGTCTGTCTGGAGGGTAACGGTCTCCAGGATTGTAGACAGCATGGTTTCGTGGCACGGAGGTCATGCCAGACCAACTTAGTAGTCTTTTTTGACTGGGTTACAAAGGAATTGGATAAAGGTTATGCCATGAATGTGCTGTATTTTGACTTCAGCAAGACATTCTGCTCTGTGCCCCACAGACGCCTGCTGAAGAAGCTGAGTGACCTTGGGGTCACTAGGGATATAGTCAGATGGGTGGAAAACCTGCTGAAAGGGAGATGACAGCAGGTACTGGTAAACGGTGTTAAATTGGAAGAGAGGGAGGACACAAGTGGGGTACTGCAGGGATCCGTCCTGGGTCCGGTCCTTTTTAACATGTTCATCAGCAAAATTGGAGAAGGGATATGAGGTAGGTTAGGTTTGTTTGCAGATGACACAAAGCTCTGCAGAAGAGTGGATAGTGCTGAAGCAATTAGAAAATTACAAGAGGACCTACAGAGGCTAGAGAGATGGTTGAGGGTCTGTTGAATTTCAGTGCCAGTAGGTGCAGGGTAATGCACCTAGGGGAAAAGGAATCCCAGGACAGAATACTGGATGGGTGGGGTAAAACTCTACTACAGCAGAGGAACGTGACCTCGGAGTCATTATTAGTGACTCCCTTAAGCAGGCTAGTCAGTGTGACAAGGCTTGCAGTAAGGCAGATATGATGCTGCGATGTTTAGGGAGGGGTATTAACAGTAGAAGGAAGGAGCTGATACTTCCCCTCTATAGATCCCTGGTGAGACCACATCTGCAGTACTGTGTCCAGTTTTGGAACCCTCACCTTAGAAAAGACAAGGATAGGCTGGAGGCGGTACAGCGCAGAGTAACAAACATGATTCAGGGCCAGCAAGGAAAATCCTACAAGGAATGACTTGGGGTACTGAATATGTATTCGTTGGAGGCTGGGGAGGGGGGCAGATATGATAGAGACATTCAAGTTCCTGAAAGGAATTAATAAGGTGGACTCTGAGGAACTGTTTAACAGGAAAACTATCTTGACAACATGGGTGCTTGACTGGAAACTGATGGGGGAGAAGGTTCAGGAGAGATGTGAGAAAGTATTACTTCACAGAAAGGGTGGTGGAATCATGGAACAGCCTGCCAGCCGAGGTGGTGGCAGCACAAACTGTGAGTGGTTTCAAGCATGTATGGGATAAAATGAAGGGGATAGTCATCACTAGTAGGGACAAGGATGGGGAAAAACTAGGATAACTGTTGGGGAGGGGTACAACCTCAGATCGATGCCAGGTCACAGAGTTCTGTCGAAATCCATAGATAGAATGGATAGACAATTGGTCTTTTTCTGCCGTCACCATCTATGTTTCTAAGTTACTCTTGCTATGGCAATGGAGAGTTTGTTTCCATACTCTTGCAGTAGCCAATGGGGAGTTTGTTTGCCTACTCTTGCCATGACATTGGGGAGTTTTCGTCCCTACTCTTGCCATGGCTATGGGGAGTTTGTTTACATACTCTTTTTTTTTTTTTAATTCTTTTTCCCTCTGGTCACAATTCTAGGAGCCTCTCTCAGGCATCCAACCTTATCCTGCCCTGCCTGAAGTCCCCCCGACCGAACCTTCCTCTCCTCCGCCCCCGCCTCGCAGCTGGCACCTCCAACTTAACCCCTCCGGGGGGGGCCGCCCCTCCTACCTTGGGCGCTCTTAACTTGTAAACTCCAGCTGCAGACCTGGGCTCTGGGCAGAGGATCTGTGAAGGCCGACCGAGTTAGACCCGGTTGTGGGCATGGTGATTGGTTGCCGTCACCTACCCCTAGAACCGGGGTTTTCCTGTGTTCTGTTCCACCCGGCCCCTTCCCCTGCACGTGCACTCCCTGACGCAATGGTGCATGGCTACTCTGCCAACGTCAGGCATGCTATTCTGTGCCACTCTGCGCTACAGCAGCGCCCCCCAGTCTCCACCAGGAGCCGCCGGAGTGCCGAGCCCCCTGATGCCCTCCCCCTGGGACAGGAGAGCAGCCCTACGGGCACTCAATCCAGTCCCTCCCCTGCTGACCCCTGGCACCCGAGCTTGCTCCCAAACTCGGGTCGCCGGTGTGGCGCGAGGTGTGGCATCCAGCGCCGCAACCCTCAGCGTCACCGGGCCGGCCTGTTTACATACTCTTGCCATGGCCAGTTCTGAGTTTGTTTCCCTACTCTTGCCATGGCTGTGGAGAGTTTGTTCACATTCTCTTGCCATGGCTATGGGGAGTTTGTTTACAAACCTTTGTCATTGCTATGAGGAGTTTGTTTTTTAATCCTGTAACCTAAAGAGATGAAAGCAGCCACAGATACAGACTTCGGACCATGAGTTCTGAAAGTCTAGATGCCACCACTGAAATATAAGTATTCCTTCTATTTAAAGGCATTTTCTTAGCATACTAATAAGGGGGATATAGAAAGGCTATGGTTTTCTTTATTATTTATAATTAAATGGGTATACACTTACCAATGTTTACAATATTTTACCTCTGAAAAGTTAAAGTAACCACTATTAGCAAGCAATGGAAATTTTTACTGTTCCACATTGTTTACAGTAATTCATGATTTTGCTGCTGTCTGGATCTGTTTTCCAGTTTACTGTTTAGTGTTAGATTACCTGTTAAGAGTAGCTTACACAGTAGTTTAACATTTTAAAGAAAACCTATTTTATACCACTTATTGGTGATACGTGCAAGATATCATTCATGTCAGAACCTTTTTCTATGGCATTAGACTGTGAGTGCCTATAAAGGAGCCATATTGGAATAATTGTAAGTTATTGTCTTAGAATTCATTCTCAAGCAAAAGTGAGTCTAAAGGTACGACAGAGGACAGTGCAGCCAGCTGCAGTACTGCCGTCTGGGAGTTGGTGCATACACTGTAAGACTGAGGTCTTGTGCCAGTTGTGCAGAATGATTGGCTGCCACGCCAGTATGTGCAGGTTGTAATAAAAGGGGTACTTAACAGAAAGGTGGGGCAGCTGGCTCAGTGTTTAAGATGCAGAGGCAAAGAGGTAAAAACAAAACAGGAAGATACTGCGGGGTACAGAACTGGTGGTAAGTCAGGTTCACAGTGGTCAAAGACCTGGCAGCAAAGCTTAGGTGCAAAAACATGTAAAGTAATAAACATCAGGAAAAGAATCGAAAACACAAAACTCAGTGAGGGCTGGGGGGTGGTACTGGCAGTCACAGCTAAGAGAGAGTGTCCACAGGGTTATAATCTCTGATAACCTGAAATCTTCAGCACATTGCAACATGCCTGTGGGCAAGGCAAATAGGATGCTGGGATGCACTGGTAGGGGAATCGGCAGCAGAAACTTAGTACAGGTGCAGCTGTGCCAGTGATCTGTATGCCTAGATTCTGGAACCATACCTCGTAAGGACTGCAAGAGGGTGGAGCAGTGCAGAGAAGGGTGACTAAAATGATAAAAATGATTTGGGGATTGGGGAATAAGGCATACAAGGAGACGTTGAAAGGCTTAACATGTACACATTGGAAACGGGGGGCATGATAGAAACTTACAAGTACCTGCAGGGATAAATAGGGTGGATTTCAATGGCATTTTTGCCTTAAGCAACAATACAGATATGAGGGACAGTTCACTGAAACTGGCAGGAGTGAGGTTCGGAATAGATGTCCACAAGCAATTTTTACCGAAATAGTGGTGGATATGCAGAATAGACTGTCTGAGGAGGTTGTGCAGGCTAAATCGGTGAGAGGAGGGGGGAGGGTTAAGGCAGAGCAGGATAGTCACGTGGCCCTAGTAAGAGGGAAGGGGCCAGAAGTAAGATGGAGGGATTGCCACATGGGCCTTCACAGTGTAGCTAATTAGGGTGGGCAGACTGGATGGATCACTGGGCCTTGGCTTACCCTCACTTTATCTGTTTCTGTGTTCTTCCATGCCCAGTCTCTCATTTCAGTTATCAAACCAGCACTAAACAGAGTTTCCAGCATGATGTTCTGTGTTCCAACTTGGTATTCAAAGTTTGTTTGCATTCCGCATTTCCTCAGCATTTGGTGTTGACAGTATGCAAATCATAGCATATATGCCCCACAAAGAATTTGTTGTTTGGCTCTGAAAACTAATATACAGTACTTATCAGAAGTTAGCTTCAGGACTACGAATTTTGCTTCCAGACTCTTAGAAAATATTTTTTCCTGTGAGCCATAGCTGATGCAGCTTTTCCTCAGTTTGATCTTCACAGTTGAAATGAAAAAACAATATTGTAATTGCCTGTTCATAGATTGTTAGATTGTTCTGACTCACAGTGGTTCTGTGAATTCTCATTTCTTTTGTAACCAGCTATAGGATTTTTGATTTTACTTATTTATGTAGTGGACTGCCTGGGGCCTTCAGGGTTCTTCTCTCTGAACCCTGAGGTCCAAAGGGGAACAGCCTGGGTTGCCTAAAGATGTGATATACTGGGTACTCGGGCCTAAAGTGGTGCAGTGCCTCCACCTGGGATAGCAGTATCGGGTACCTGTGCTGACACACAAGGCTGTTCCTTCCCAGGAAACAGTGCATAACTTGCCCACACAGACCTGCCGCACCCAAAACAAGTGACACTGTACCAGTAATGACAACACTCAAACCAAGTGTAACCCCCCTGCAAATGGGGGTTCCCAAAAGACTTCCAGGAGCTTGCTTGACTGCTCCAAGCCTGAATGGTGTTTGGCGTTTAAGCCATTTATCTGTGAGTGTTTTTAGAGCCTCTGGTACTGTCTCTTTAAGAGCTGTCTGCTTGCAGACATAATTAGTTTGTATGGGGGGACTGTGTGTTTCTTTGCTTGAGTACCACTCGAGCTGCTGCCAATTGACTCCATTTTGCAGTCACTAGGGTGCAAAGGGAACCTATCTGAAAGATGTAACTGTTTGCCAGAAATCATTTAGAGTAATAATGAAAATACAGTTTGTCTAACCTGCTTTCTTTGCAGTCAGAACTGTGTTTGCCTAGTTCCCATTCTAGTTTTGAACTGCTGAACTGGACCAATCAGTGTGGGTTAAGGTAGCTCTAAAATGGTGCCTTGGACGAATCAGAACTTGGACTCGTAATTTGAGCCAGCCACAAGAGGATTGTATGGGCAGTGACTCTGGGAGATGTAGTTTGGACTTCGGCCCCTTTTTGGACCAACAGGGGCAGTCTATTGTGAGTGACAGCCAATCCAGCCAAGAACTGGGAGGAACTCAAAGGAAGTGCCCGGTTTTGTCTGCTGGAGTTTCAGTTGAGCTCTGGCATTGAAGAGGGAAGGAGCCCTGTGCTTTTTCGGTGTGCAGTTTTAGTCTGGAAACGTGTGTAAGGCCCTGAGTTCCGGTCTGCAGCTTGTGTAACTGCTTGTTAGGACTGAATTCGTCCTGTGAAGAGAATCAAAGGATATCTGAAGAGTAGAAACCAGGCTCACCCTGTAGAAGACTGGAGAAATTGCTGAATTGCACTCGGTCTGTCAGGAACTGAATCTGCTGTGTGTTCTCCCGGCATTGTGCAGTAATTGCGATCGGGATAGAGAAGCAGCCTGCCTGGTATAGTACTTTCTTTTTACCATATAAATGTGTGAGGAGGCTTGTGTAGCTCAAGTGAATCCTGCTGCCATTAAAGGACTTTTGCCTGTTACTGTTTACCATATAAATGTGTGAGGAGACTTGTGTAGCTCAAGTGAATCCTGCTGCCATTAAAGGACTTTTGCCTGTTACTGTTTACCATATAAATGTGTGAGGAGGCTTGTGTAGCTCAAGTGAATCCTGCTGCCATTAAAGGACTTTTGCCTGTTGCAGTTTGTCATATAAATGTGTGAGGAGTCTCATGGAGCTCAAGAGTAGCCCTGCTGACATTGAAGGACCCTATCTTGTTTGGAGGTCGTGAGTACTAATTCAGAGTCGCTCCCTGTTGAATTGCCACATTGAATCCAAATGGAATTACTGTACTGCTGACTGTTTAACTAATTTTTCTTTTCTCTGTGTGAAAGGGCCCCTACCAGCTGCCACAGTTTGGACTAGCCACTAGGGCTTGGGTACCCAGGGACAGTAACTGGTAGGATAGGCCTGTGCACAGAGCCATAGTAGATGAGTAAAGTGATAAGCTAATTAACCTGATTTCCCCCTGTCCTTGTTATATTCCCCTAAATAAATCAGAGCTGCTTGTTTCAGCAAAGTTATACTGCCTGAGGTATTTGTCTATGTTAAAGTATTGTACTGTGATTGTTGCACTGTATCTTATTTTACAGGAGGTCCCAGTGCCTGAACCAGTCCTGGGGGTAAGTGTATACTGTGAAGGTAATTCTGATATATTGTGTGGGCCACTAGTGGGAAGAAAGGGGGTTGCAGTGTCCCAGAGGGCTGTGACCAAGTTAGTTTAACTATTGCAAACCCTGACCTCTGGGTGGAGGCACCCGCCATCGGATCCAGGCCCCTCAACCTGTTAGTGGCAAATCAGGCAGGGGTAGTAGCCCCTGGGAAAGCGCCATCTAGGGGTTACATCTTGGAGGATTACCGCTGGGATTGTGTATCCTCTAGTGGCCATATTTACAAACCACTGTTAAGAAAAAAATAAATAAATGGGTACCCCAACAGAAGTGGCTGTGCACCGGCTGGTGGAGTGGTGTACTGGGGAGGAGATCGACCCCCAAAATGCTATGCTTATCCTGGACATCCCCCTGGGTATCAATACGGACACTGTACAGGGAGTACTTTACAAGGTGGAAGGTTTACAAAACCCTGTGGTGGTGGGTCGGCATGCTAATCTGCTCACCCACACTTTCCTGGCCCTAGTAGAGTTTAAAGATCCCATAGATAGCTCCAAAGTGCCACAGACCATTACCCCAGAGGGAGCCCTCACTGCTTGGAGAGTGATAACTAAGGACAGTAAAGACCCGGGGGGGAATGAGCCCCCACCACTATCTGAAACTTTTGAGGAGAATTTGCTAAATGGTTGCTGGGGAAGGAAAACTGTGGAGGACTTGAAGAAACTATTCTTGCCACCAGGTGTTCCTCCCCAACACCCTCTCCAGCTCCAGTACCCGTGAATGGTGGCTGAACCAATGCAGACTCCTATTTCAGCACCTGCCATTAGTCACGACTCTTACCGAAGGTTGAGGATCTTCTCTGGCACCCTCCCACCCCCAAGGGAGGATGACTGGGAGACCTGGATAGACTATGTTGCCCCCAAGTGCTAGAATGGCAATGCTTGGAAGCCGGCGAAAAGAGGGTTAGGAGAGCTCTGAGGTCCTACTCTGGCTACCATCCATGCTAAACGGCCAGTAACCCTGAAGCGACTGCACAGGCCTATCTTGAGGCCTTGGAGAATGTGTATGGGAGCCCAGATTCTGATGAGGACCTATGGTGGAGAGTAAGAAATGCACAACAGTACCAAGGGGAGTTGTTGTCTGTGTATGTATCTCGGCTGGAAAAATTGTTGCAAGAATGCCTCAGAAAGGGTAGTTTTCCAGCGATTGAACTGGACCGAACCAGGCTGGACAGGATCCTTAAGTCTGCCCCCTTCTCAGAACTGCTGTTGCTTCAGTTACGCCTGGCAAATCGACTGGAATCCCCACCCTCCTATGATGAGTTAATGAGAGAAATTCGAGGAGTTGAGAAAGGCGACTCGGGAGGGACCTGCACCAACAGCTGCGCTACGACCCGAGTGACTGAGGGTGACCCATCAAGTGAAGTTCAGGGCAGAGGTTGGCAGTCAATGAGTGCTCTGACAAGGAAAAGATATGCCACAATGGGGCGAACTGTTGAGAGAGATCCGGAATTCAAAAACAGTCCCTTTATGAAGGCCACGCCTGCAAGTATGGGCCCTGACCTATATCCGACTGCATCTGCTATGGAGGTGGGGGTACCCACCCATGTGTCTCCTGCTGATAACGGCTCCAAACTCGATTCCTTGACCATGGAAGTGGAGAGACTGACGAGATGTCTCCAAATGCTTATCACGTCGCAGACAGAGATGGCACCCAGGTTTCCAGTTAGTAATACCCCCCTGGCTCCCAGTGTGGCGCCCGGCCAGCTCAAACTCCAGAAAGTATGTTTGCTATAATTGTGGGAAAGATGGGCACATGAAAAGGGAATGCCAGTCCCAAAAGACACTGACAAAAGTTGCATATAGGCTACAAGGAGAGCTGGAGAACAAATCAGTGGTTAGAGAGGTGCACAAATGATCCCAGTGAGGGCACCAAAATGCTAACTCACGTCTTTTTGTGGCAAGGTCAGTTGCCCAGGCCTCCGCTACCGCCTCTCAGACTGGTCCAGAATAGTGGGTCCCTCCATGGAGACCACTGTAAAGGTGAATGGAGTGTCTACAAGAGCTGTATTAGACAGTGGCTCCCAAGTGACAATTATGTTCCAGGATTGGTATCAGAAGCATTTGTCAGACTGCCTTACAACCATTAGAAGGACTGCATGTATGGGGGTTAAGTGAGAAGGCCTACCCTATTCCGGTATATCCGATTTGGCTGTCTTTCCCACCTCCGTGGCTGGAGTGGCCAAACAAGTAGAGACCCTAGCCTTAGTGTGTCCCCCACTGGACTGTATGATGGTGTCCCTTTGTTGATTGGAACAAATGCTCATATGTTTGGAAGGCTGGCACAGTTGTGTTATGAAAACAGGGGTCAAAGACTAGTAGAGCTTTAAGAGTTCGGCTTTAATTAAGAGGCCTATGAGGCACAGAGAGATGCTGAAAAATAGAACCAGAGGAACCGGTCGGAATTGTATGGAAGAAGGATCCTGAGTCTCTGATCCTGGCGCAAATGCCCAGTGTACCTTACAGGGAGAGTCCATATCAGAAAGGATGTTAAGAATAAAATATTAATGTTGGATGCACCAGGCGATGGAAAATTGCCAGAGGGACTGCTGGTCAAGCCTAGTATTTTGCCCGCTAGAGCCCATGCTTATGCCAGAAGGGTAATGGTCCAAGTTCATAATGTGTCTGAAAGAGACATTCGAGTAAATGGAGGTTGCATCCTGGCTAATGTGCATTGTGCAGACACTGCAGTGCTACCCAGCAGCAAGAGTTCAAGGAAGAATGACAGAGTAACGCCTGACTTGTTTGATTTCGGTGACTCCCGCTGCCAGCTGAATGGAAAGTGAGGATCAGTGAGAAGCTTGCCCAGAGAGACCAGGTGTTTTCTTTAAAGGAATGGGATGTAGGATGCGTGCAAGAGCTGGGCACAATATCCGGCTGCATGACGAAAGACCATTTCGTGAGAGGTCTTGACGCCTGGCACCTGCTGACATAGATGATGTGAGACGGCATCTGCAAGAGATGTTAGCTGCTGGTGTAATACAAGAACTAGAAGCCCTTATGCTTCCCCATTGTGGTAGTGAGGAAAAGAATGGGACAGTAAGGATGTGTGTGGATTATCGCACCTTAAACCGGTGGACTATCCCTGATCAGTACACAATGCCCGCATTCAGGATGCTTTGGACTGCCTAAGCGGGAGCAAGTGGTTCTCTGTTGGATCTCCATGATGGGTACTACCAGATCCGATGGCCCAGAGGACCGTGAGAAGACAGCCTTTATCTGTCCGCTTGGCTTCTATGAATTCATGAGGATGTCTCAAGGATTTCAGGTGCCCCAGCCACTTTTCAACGATTGATGGAGCGTGCAGTGGGGACATGAACTTACTAGAGTGCCTGGTATACCTAGATGATGTTATTGTGTTTGGCAGCTCACTGGAGGAACATGAGAGCAGATTATTTAAGGTATTGGACCGACTGGAGGACTTTGGCCTTAAACTGTCCATTGATAAGTGTCAATTCTTTCAAACATCAGTAAAGTATGGGACACATAGTATCCACCAAGGAATAGAGACCGACCCAAGTAAAGTTGAGGCCTTGACCACCTGGCCACAGCCCAAAATCTAAAAGAACTGCAAAGATTCCTGGATTCTGTGGTTATTATAAGGTTTCATCAAGGACTATTCAAGAGTGATCCGCCCTTTACTTAACCTTACTCAAGGGTATCCCCAACCCACAAAAATACCAAAAGTCAGCGTCCTCAAGACTGAAAGAGTGTATTTTCGTCTGAGTGAAGTATTTGGGGCCGCTGGACTCCTGATTGTGAGACTGCTTTTCATGAGATCATATATCAACTACCCATGCTCCAGTGCTGGCCTATGCCGATCCAAGAAAACCTTACGTCCTGCACACTGATGCTAGCTTGCAAGGGTTGGGGGCTGTGTTGTACCAAAAGCACGAGAATGGCCTGAGACCAGTGGCCTTTGCCAGTAGAAGCCTGACCCCATCCAAAAAGAACTATCCTGTACATAAGTTAGAGTTCCTAGCTTTGAAGTGGGCTATTGTTGACCAATTCCATGAGTACTTGTATGGGGCTAAAATACTAGTAAAAACTGACAATAATCCTTTGACCTATGTGCAGACCTCAGCTAAGTTGGATGCCACTGGCCATAGGTGGCTTTATGCATTATCTACATACGACTATGCTCTCAAATACCGAGCAGGTCTGAACCACATAGATGCTGATGCTCTCTCCTGGAGGCCTGTTCCCCAGAATGATTGGGTCAGATTGGCAGAACCTGACATTCGGGCACTCTGCTGGAAGTTTGACAGGGAGGAACAAATGTCCACGGATGCAGTGGACTGCATGGTGGATTGCTTGGGACCCTCTGAGAATTGCATACCTGCTGCTTATTGCCACTTTTCTGCAATAGACATTGGTGCACTGCCTCAGCTGGACAATGACAGTATTCATGGCTCAGTCCCGCGATCCCATGATCAAATCAGCTTTAGAAGCCCTCTGTGCAGGAAAAGATGTGTCCAAATTACGCTCCACTGATTTGAGAACTGCACTGTTATACAAAGAAGGTCCTAAGTTGAAACCGATCAATAAACCGCTATACAGAGAAACAGTAGACAGAGGGGGACAAGTAGACAAACAACAACTAGTGCTGCCCACTGCCTTTCGAGACTCAGTATTGAGGTCCTTGCACAACCACATGGGGCACCTTGGTATAGACAGAACACTTGACTTGGTGAGATCCAGATTCTATTGGCCTAAGATCGGGGCTGATGTGGAGCAACACATTCAAACTTGTAGTCGCTGCTTACAGAGGAAAGCTTTGCCCCAGAGGGCTGCCCCTTGTTAACATCACCACGTGCACCCATGGAGCTGGTCTGTATTAATTTTCTGAATTTGGAGTCAGATCAAAGAAATATCAGTAATGTGCTGGTGGTCACTGACCATTTCCACGATATGCCCAAGCTTTCCCCACCAAAGACCAGAAAGCATCCACTGTGGCCAAAGTACTTGTAGAAAAACTATTTTGTTCACTATGGGGCTCCACAAAGAATCCATTCTGATGAAGGAGAGACTTTGAGAGTCGCCTGATCAAAGATGCTTTCTCTGTGGGGAGTGCGAAGTCCAGAACCACTCCTTACACCACCTCAGGGGACCCACAGCCTGAACATTTAACCAGCACTTTGCTTGATATGCTAGGCACCCTACACCCAAAGGACAAGCCTAGATGGAGCCAACAAATTAGCACCCTGGTACATGCTTATAACTGCACCAAAAGTGATGCCACTGGGTTCTCCCCCTACCGCCTGATGTTTGGAAGAGAACCTCGACTGCCGGTAGATGTGTGTTTTGGGGTCTCTCCTGATGGGATTCAAGGTGACAACTGTTGCAAAAGTTAAAGGCCCAGCTAACTCATGCGTACCAACTGGCTCAAACCATGGCTGCCAAAAGAAATCTGGCCAACAAAGAAAGGTATGATAAAAAGGTGAAAGCACAGGAACTCCAGGAGGGAGATCAGGTATTGTTAAGAAATCTGGGACTGCATGACAAACACAAGATTGCTGACAGATGGCACCATCTCCCTCACATTGTAGTGGGCAAACTAGATGATCTGCCAGTGTACAAAGTAAGGCCTGAGAATAATTAAAAGATGTAAAAACAATGCATAGAAATCATTTACTGCCCATTGGACAAATCTTGATTGAGTCTGAGCCCCAGAAGATGCCCCTCGGGACCAGTGACTAGAGCTGCTGCTAAGAAAAGATCAAGAAAGTCTGCACCTACAGAAGCAAAGTTAAAGTGTTCCCTCCACAAGTCCCAGTTGAGCATGACTGTCAGTCCATATCAGAAGAAAGTGAGAGTGATTTTGAATACTATCCTTCTTCTGAACTGAGTCAATTGTTTCGGGCAATCCCTAGTCAATACTGGAGACGAAGCTGGGCCTTCTGGACTGTCTAAGCCCCCAGCTTCGTCCCTGGAGCCAATGCTCCCAGAAGTGAAGTGCAAAGCATCCAGATCAGATGAAATGGAATCATTGTGCATGGTTGAACTGTTTTGAGCTTTCAGGGAGGAAAATGATGGATTGGGGCAGACTGGTGATCACCAGAACAAGAAGAGTATTTTGAGTGCCCTGACAGTCCACTGCCAGTGTCCAAACTCTCCATGTGAGCCAAATGTTGTGGACTCAGAAACTGTAACTCCTGGAGCTGAAAGTGCCCCAAGTTCCTACCTCTCTACCCCATGGAGACTCCCTGACAAGTGAGAACAATGCTGAAAATGAGGCTCAGAGTGCAGAGACTGTAACAGTTCCCCTAGAAAGACTGGTCGAGCTGTAAAGCCTGTGGTGCACCTTAGTTATGATTCCTTGGGAGGCCTGTGGACTTGCCTCTCAATGTTGTCCATAAAGGAGTGTATGTTTGAGCTCATTGCCCAAACTGAGCGTCAGTGCTAACTCCAAGTTACTTGTGTTGCCCTCTAAGTATGGTGCCCTTGCCCCGTCCAGCCCCAAGGTAACTGATAGGGAAGGGCCCCCTCTCTTCAGGTTTCATGTACAAAAGGTAATAACTTGAGTTATGGTACAATGTGTGTGTAATACTGTGTAAAGAGTGACGTACTGCAATGTTTCAGAAATGTGTTCTTGGTAAAATGATATATTGACTGATGATTACATGTGTGAGCCTAATGCAAATGTTTATGGTTGCAGTTGAAACTTATGGGGGTACTTGCTTGATGCGGACGTCAAGCTTTCCCAGGCCAGGAAGGGTGTAACCCCCCTGCAAATGGGGGTTCCCAAAAGACTTCCAGGAGCTTGCTTGAATGCTCCAAGCCTGAATGGTGTTTGGCGTTTAAGCCATTTATCTGTGAGTGTTTTTAGAGCCTCTGGTACTGTCTCTTTAAGAGCTGTCTGCTTGCAGACATAATTAGTTTGTATGGGGGGACTGTGTGTTTCTTTGCTTGAGTACCACTCGAGATGCTGCCAATTCACTCCATTTTTGCA
The DNA here is from genome assembly GCA_016271365.2 of Neoceratodus forsteri. Classification (NCBI taxonomy): domain Eukaryota; kingdom Metazoa; phylum Chordata; order Ceratodontiformes; family Ceratodontidae; genus Neoceratodus; species Neoceratodus forsteri. Next base: position 1,452,301,986 of record CM057453.1, on the reverse strand, counting down.
GTCACTAGGAGTGCAAAGGGAACCTTTCTGAAAGATGTAACTGTTTGCCAGAAATCATTTAGAGTAATAATGAAAATACAGTTTGTCTAACCTGTTTCTTTGTAGTCAGAACTGTGTTTGCCTAGTTCCCCATTCTAGTTTTGAACTGCTGAACTGGACCAATCAGTGTGGGTTAAGGTAGCTCTAAAATGGTACCTTGGACGAATCAGAACTTGGACTAGTAATTTGAGCCAGCCACAAGAGGATTGTATGGGCAGTGACTCTGGGAGATGTAGTTTGGACTTCGCGCTTTTTGGACCAACAGGGCAGCCTATTGTGAGTGACAGCCAATCCAGCCAAGAACTGGGAGGAACTCAAAGGAAGTGCCGGTTTGTCTGCTGGGTTTCAGTTGAGCTCTGGCATTGAAGGGAAGGAGCCCTGTGCTTTTTTCGGTGTGCAGTTTTAGTCTGGAAAGCGTGTGTAAGGCCCTGAGTTCGGTCTGCAGCTTGTGTAACTGCTTGTTAGGACTGAATCCGTCCTGTGAAGAGAATCAAAGGATATCTGAAGAGTACAAACCAGGTTCACCCTGTGAAGACTGGAGAAATTGCTGAATTGCACTCAGTCTGTCAGGAACTGAATCTGCTGTGTGTTCTCCCGGGTATTGTGCAGTAATTGCGATCGGGATAGAAGCAGCCTGCCTGGTATAGTACTTTCTTTTTACCATATAAATGTGTGAGGAGGCTTGTGTAGCTCAAGTGAATCCTGCTGCCATTAAAGGACTTTTGCCTGTTACTGTTTACCATATAAATGTATGAGGAGGCTTGTGTAGCTCAAGTGAATCCTGCTGCCATTAAAGGACTTTTGCCTGTTGCAGTTTGCCATATAAATGTGTGAGGAGTCTCGTGGAGCTCAAGAGTAGCCCTGCTGACGTTGAAGGACCCTATCTTGTTTTGGAGGTGGTGGTACTAATTCAGAGTCGCTCCTGTTGAATTGCCACATTAAATCCAAATGGAATTACTGTACTGCTGACTGTTTAACTAATTTTTCTTTCTCTGTGTGAAAGGGCCCTACCGGCTGCCACGGTTTGGACTAGCCACTAGGGCTGGGTGCCCAGGGACAGTAACTGGTAGGGATAGGCCTGTACAGAGCCATAAATAGATGAATAAAGTGATAAGCTAATTAACCTGATTTCCCCTGTCCTTGTTATATTCCCCTAAATAAATCAGAGCTGCTTGTTTCAGCAAAGTTATACTGCCTGAGGTATTTGTCTATGTTAAAGTATTGTACTGTGATTGTTGCACTGTATCTTATTTTACAGGAGGTCCCAGTGCCTGAACCAGTCCTGGGGTAAGTGTATACTGTGAAGGTAATTCTGATATATTGTGTGGGCCACTAGTGGGAAGAAAGGGGGGTTGCAGTGTCCCAGAGGGCTGTGACCAAGTTAGTTTAACTATTGCAAACCCTGACCTCTGGGTGGAGGCACCCGCCATCGGATCCAGGCCCCTCAACCTGTTAGTGGCAAATCAGGCAGGGGTAGTAGCACCTGGGATAGCGCCATCTAGGGGTTACACAAGAAATGCAGTTCAAAGAAATAATTGATTTAAATGGAGGGTGTGGAGAGAACAAAGGGACAGTAGAGAACTGGGAGCAATGGGGTAGCAATAAACTATATACTCCGTACAGTAACAACAAAAACAGTATTGCCCCATAATTCCAGTTGCTGCTAGCAGGGTAGGAGCTCAGCAGTTCACTTTAAACTGTTGCAGTCTAAAACACAATTCAAAAATTAAACTGTGGTTGAACAGTTAAATGTTTAAACTGTCAAAAAGGGGCCTCTATTTGTAATCCACACAAATGGGTGGCTGTATGGCCTCCACAGGTCTTCTGCCTGGACCTGTCACAGTTGCAAAGTCCTGCCTAGTGCTTATTCCAAAGTCCTAGCAAAATCTCAAATTTCCCCTGTTGCATGTTCGAATCCCTGATGGTTACTCACGATTTTGTAGCTTCACAGATACCTCTGGTGTCTGATGCTGGAACAGGCAAGACAACTGGACATGCTTCAGCTGGAAAATGAGGCTTTCCCAAGGTCGTCTGGTGTTCACTTACCGGTCTCAGTTCTCTACAGTCAGTCTAGTGTTGCAGATGCTGGAGTCCAAGGACCCTGAAGCAGGCAGTGGCCTTCTCCATCAATCAGTAGTTGAAGGAGCTTGTCCCTTAGAGGGTAAATTCAGTGGTGGGCAGGAATACCTCAGCTCCAGTCCTCACCTTCAAACTGTTAGTTTTATTAAAATATATTGTTGTCATCGAAAAAGAATCCGTTGCTGGGGTCCCAGACTTCTTTAGTCTGCTAGGCCTGCAGAGCCTGGCAGAAAGTGCTCACCACCTCACAGTTCCTGTCTCTCTGTCACACTTGTTTACTTAAATTTCCTTTTTTATTGACTGCATTCGATGCCCTATTAGTGTAAAAATCCCCAGGCTTACGGAGCACTGGAATGCAAGAATGAGCATGCAAAGCATGCATGCAGAGTCTGTAGTGTTGCAAACAGATGATTGGCCCAAATTCCTGGACTGGGGATCTGTGACCTCTGACCCATTTTCTAGCAGTCTTTCTGGAGCCAAGGGCTTGGAACTGCATGGGCATCGTCCTGTATGTTTACACCCTGCAGTTCTTTTATTTCATCCTCTGCTACCTTTGTTTAACCCACAAGGGCTGCTTTCTGTCCTGGCCCTGCTGCCTACCATGGAGCTAGGACAGCTTTTAATTTTTGCGGCATGTAGCCCATTAAGGTAAACCTCATTTTGATTGGGGGCTTGCATTTATTTATTTTTTGACCAGGAAAGAAGGACTAGGCGATACTGACTATTTTCAGCCTCGTCCCATTTGGAGGCAGAATACAGATGCAAAATGCAAACTAAGTGCCTCATTTAAGGGTCACAAGATATGGAATAATCTACCATGTGTGCTTCATAAAAGTCCTGACAATTTGCCGGCTCTGTGCTCTTTAAAAAAGTGGTTCAAAGATAACTGTCGAGTCGTTGTGATTCTTGTGTGAACTTGTAAAGTCTGGGTATGTTGTATCATTTTGTACAGTTTTATGAGTGGTGGATTAATACCTAATAGTTTGTCATCTGTCTAGTTACAGGGTAATGGAATATAATTGCATTCCATTTTTACTGAACAGTACGTATTGTATTATTTTTCAGGAGGCCACAGAAAATTAGCATGAGCTCAACTGGCTGTCTGTCACCTCTTACTGTTTTTAAACAAAAATCTAACAATTTTGAATCTTGAAACCAAATGAAATGAAACCTGATTAAGCTGTTGGTAGTATTTTAATGAATGTGGGAAATGTGTCTAGGACACCAGGGGAACTCCCGCACTTTTCCTGCACGTGCGTGGAATATGCAGATGATGCATGTATTTATGTAACAGATGAAGTTCAAGGACAGCAGGTATTACTAGCGATTTCCAAATTTTCAGAACATACAGGAGCAAAGCTGAATTTAGATAGAAGCATTGGCTTGTGTCTGGGGCCAGCTGATGCTTCTAAGACAAACATAGCAGGAATTAGAGTGTCTCGAGGACTTATTAAGATATTAGGGGTAACATTTGGTGAAGGGGACATGGCTTCTGTAAATTGACAGGAAAAGCTAGACATTTGCACCCAGAGAGTGGACAGATGGAAGTTCTGAAAGCTGGATAAACAAAAGGATTTATGTAATAGTAGGGATGGGATGAATACCACTTTTTACTATTCGACCGAATATCTAATAGTTGCTGATGGTATTCGATGAATAACGAATACAAATACAAATACTGTAGTACTACACATCAAAAAATGTTTCAAATACATATTGTTTGCAAACTCTATATCAGAGAGATTCTAGTAAGTACAACACTGTACAATATACGTCACCAGTCTGAATCCCTGTTAAGCCTCAAGATACTGCAATTGTCACCTCATTAGGGAGATGGCTACAGTGGTTAGGTAGTGCAAAAGAAGCCCATTAACACCTCCGCAGCTGTGGTCAGGTAACCTCAGGAAGTGGAGGCTACATAACTGCAGCTGAGGGGGAGTCAATGGGTCTCAGCATCCAATACTGCAGGTGCCATTAATCCACTATAGCCATCAGAGAGAGCAAAACGGAAAGCCAAACATTGGTATTTAAAAAAAATTGTAAGCACGCTTTCTCACACATTCATCTGTTCTGTGTGTGTGTGTGTGTGTGTGTGTGTGTGTGTGTGTCCCTCAGGGTTCAACCTTAACATACATTTACTAGCCCGGGGCATAGTGCAGAGTGTCTCGGGCTAGTGCAGGTACCTCCCTACCTGTCCGTGTGGGCTAGTGCAGTCGGCAGAGTAGTCTGTACTTCCAGGTGTGATAGCGGTCCTGGGAGCAAATTCCTACTCAGCCCATGGAACTCTGGAGTGGCTGCAAATAAGAGACCTAGCCGGTGGGTACTGTGGAGACCCGAAAAAGCGCTCCCAGCTTCCTCTTGTTTGTTTAGTCAGGAAGCTGCTGCTAGAGGGCAGTAATGCAGGCTGGTGCAAAAAAACTTAAGGTCATCCCCTGGTGTCCCTCTTGGGTATGATCTCTCAACTGGCAACTCATTCCCACACTTCAGCACAGATGGAGACAGTAAGCACCACACAGCGTTTCTCAGAGAAAGCGGAGAAAGAGAAAAACTTCAAAAATGCTGTACAGCATGTCGGACCACTCTCTCCATTTTGATTCTTCGGGTTGGAAAATGAAGGACAGAGAGGAAATTCATCAAATACTGCTGTAGCAACATATTCCCTTTATTTTAAATATCTAGTCCTAGGGACTGTATCGCTCACTGTCTCCTGCAACTGTACTTTACATATCCCGCTCTCGGTGAGCGCAGAATGGGGAGCAAACATCGTCGGGGCAGGGGAGTGTTTCTCTCTCGGGGAACTAGTCATCTGCACTGTGTCTCAAATGCAGTTGTCCGCCTCACTGTGTCTTCTATGTGGGCAGACTAAGCAAACCTAGCCGCGGGAAACATGGTGGCACAACTTCAATGCTGTCTGTCTCACTCTGTCCCTCATTGTGCCAGTAACAGCCCCAACCCACCCCCCTAGAACCCTCAGAAGCAAATGGAAAGTACTTAAACGAAGCAACTAGCACATGCCATGTTCCCAATCACTCACTCGGGATTTTACATGGCATGGCAGCCGATGACTGCTAATAAAAGTGTTCGGTATTCGATTTTTCCTTTAAGTCAGTATTCGAATGAATACGAATAGTGGAGAGAGGGCACTATTCATATATGAATCAAATAGAAATAGAATTTTCATCCCATCCCTAATAATTAGACAGTTTCTGGTCCCTCTGTTATTATATATCAGTTATATTTTTCATGTTCCATTAAATTTAGAGACTCGGCTTTTCAGCATTTGTTTTCAGATGTTTTGGGGAAGCTGTTAGAATCTCATAAAGAGGGATGTGATGTATCTTTTGCTCAAAAAAAGGCAGAGTTCATATATTAAATCTGATTGTGTTTTTCCACACAATGTTTTGGTCTTGAACTTTGAAATTGGTCTTACGGCTGAGGTGGACAAGTGCTAAATGTTGAGTCCAAGCGAATCGTTCAAATGTTTGAGCTGTTTGGCAGAACAGCCCTCCAAAAATGATGCACTGGTTGGCTGTCCCTGCCTATATAGTACATTCCCTGCAGAAAGTAAAGGGAAAGTCCCTGCAACCTATTTCCTATATATCTGTGTAATATGTAAGCATGAACAATGATTCCCTCTCTTGCATTCCCCTAATTTCATCTTAATTTAAATATAGAAACATAGAAATTGTTGGCAGATAAGGACCGCTAGGCCCATCCAGTCTGCCCATATGCCCTATACATTGTATGTGGCCACTGACCCTATGTGATCAATGGCTTTTCATCACTCCTTCCCCTCTCAAGCTTCCCTTGTGCCTGTCCCAGGCATGCTTAAACTCGTCCACTGTGCTTGCCACCACTACCTCCTGTGGCAGACTATTCCAAGCATTGACTACCCTTTCTGTGTAGAAAAACTCTACCCCTTCCAGTTTCATATTGTGTCCCCTTGTTCTAGTACTTTTTCTACATTGGAAAAGGTCCGCCACCTGCACCTTGTTTATGCACTTGAGGTACTTGAAAGTTTCAATCATGTCCCCACCGCTGTCTCCTTTCCTCCAGTGAGTACATATTGAGGTCCCTTAGTTTCTCCTCATAAATTTTGTGGTGCAAACCCTGCACCATCTTTGTTGCCCTTCTCTGGATAGTCTCCATCTTACCTATGTCTTTGCCCAGGTGTGGCCTCCAGAACTGCACGCAGTACTCCAGGTGAGGCCTTACCAATATTTTATACAGTGGCATCACCACAGCCTACTTCCTGCAACTGATACCCCTGCCTATGCACCCCAGAATGCCACTGGCCCTCCTTGCCGCCTTTGTGCACTGCTTTAATACCTTAAGGCCATCAGAGATGATAACCCCAGGTCCCTTTCCTCTTTGGTGACAGTCAGCTCCCCCCTCCACCCCAACCAGTAGCTCTCCCCAGAGCTCCTTCTACCCAGGTGCATTATTTTGCACTTCTTTTCATTGAACCTCAGTTGCCACATCTCCGACCATCTTTAAAGCTTCTCCAGGTCCCTATTCATTTTCTGCACCCCTTCTGGAGTATCTCCCTGTTGCAGATCTCGGTGTCATCTGCAAACAATCAGACCTTTCCTTCCAGCCCCTCTGCAGTGTCACTAATGAAGACATTGGACAGGACTGGTCCTAGTACTAATCCCTGTGGTACCCCACTGGTCACCCCCCTCTCCCCAGATTGCACTCCATTTACCACCACCCTCTGTCTCCTGTCTGTTAACCAGTTCCTAACCCAGTTCACCACCTTGTCTCCCGTGCCCAGACTACCCATTTTGTTAATCAGTCTTCTATGTGGAACAGTGTCAAAGGCTTTGCTGAAATCTAGGTAGGCGACGTCTACTGCCCCTCCCTGATTTATTTCCCTAGTCACCCAATCAAAAATATCTATCAGATTAGTTTTACATGGCCTGTGAACCCATGTTGCCTCTGATCCTGAGCCCTGCTGGATTCCATGTGTGCCACTGTTCTTTCTTTCAGCAGTGTTTCAATGATCTTTCCCACCACTGAGGTGAGGCTGACTGGTCTGTAGTTCCCCACCTCCTCCCTACTGCCGCCTTTGTGCAGTGGGACTACATGTGCCCTCCTCCAATCCTCTGGAATGACACGTGTGTTGAGTGACTCTGTGAATGGGGCCACCAGAGGTGCTGCTAGTTCCCTTCATAGCTCCTTTAATATCCTCGGGTGGATGCTGTCTGGCCCCATGGCCTTATGCACCTTCAGCTTTGAGAGTTCTTCCAGAACTCTCTCCACTGTGAATAGACTGGTGTCCACTTCTCCCTCTCCCCATTGCCTCTGCAACCCAACTGTGGTCATTGACCCTCCCCCTCCTTAGTAAATACTGAGCAGAAATATTTGTTCAGTATTTCTGCCTTGCCAAATCCCCTCTCTTCTCCCCTTTGAGCCTTGCAATCCTCCCCACGGTTTTTCTTCTTTCACTGATGTACCTATAAAATGCCTTATCCCCTTTGTTTACAGACTGTGCTAAGTCCTCTTCATCTGCACCTTTGCCATCCTAACAGTTGTCCCTACTTCCCTTAGACATTCAAAGTACACCTCCCTGTCCTCTTATATGTCCTGAAACTCAGCCTTTTAGCCCTGACTTTGTCCCCCACCTCTTTGGAGAATCATAGTGGTTTCCTTCTTCTTTTCCCTTTGGCCACTATCCTAACGCATTGGTTTGTTATCTCCACTATGGCTCCTTTCAGTTTCTCCCATTGTTCTTCCACCCCCTCTATTATCGCTCCCTTCCCCAGGACTGCTTGTATACATCTACCCATTTCAGTGAAATCCACCCTCCTGAAATCTAATACTCTTGCCCTTGTGTGGCTTAATTGAGTCCATGTCTCCATGCCGAACCATACCATGTGGTGGTCTCTGGACTCCAGCTGCCCTTCCACCTGTATTTCTTCGACTCTGTTCCCACTGGTCCATACCAGGTTCACAATTGACTTGTCCCTGGTTGGCTCATACACCAGCTACCTGAGCCCAACCCCCTGCAGGGATTCCAGGATGGCTGTGCTTCTGACTGAAGCAGCTGCCTGGGTGGCCCAATCCATGTCCAGCATATTGAAATCCCCCAGTAGCAGGATTTCACCTTCAGCTGACATGTTGTGTATGTTTTCCACTAGTTCCCTGTCTACTTCCTTCCTCTGTGCTGGAGGTCTGTAGATGACCCCTCTGCATATTGCTGTTTCATTCCCTGGCTCCAGGGTGACCCACATTACCTCGGCATCCCCCTGTCTTCCCTGAACTTCTATAGTCTTTATACCATCTCTGATGTACAGGGCTCCTCCACCCTTTTTACCCTTCCTGTCCCACCTGTACAGTGTATAGCCTGGTACATTGACTTCCCAGCCATGATTAGCAGAGATCCATGTCTCTGTTATTGCTACTATTTCAAGGTCTGCATCTCCCAACAAGGCCTCCAGGTCTGGAACCTTATTTCCTTGGCTACGGGCATTCGTTAGCATGACCTTCCATGTTTTACAGTCTGCCCTCCCTCTGCTCCTGTTCTCCCTCTCCAGCATCTTCCCCCCCGCCCCAGTTTTCTTTGCTATGTGTCTTGCGCCCCCATTATTACTCATTATACATTCTTAGTCTACCTGGCCCTCCCTACCTGCTTTAGCAGTTCCTGCAGTCAACTTATGTTCCTGCGTTTTCCCATGGGGGGTGTTCCTAAGCCTCCTGACCATCCTGGCTCTCCCCCTTGGCCAGTTGAAATGCTCACAGCTGAAGCATGTAAGCTTCTCATAAAGGACCAAGGTCCCCTTCTCGGACAGATGCAGGCCGTCCTCCTTATATAAGCTCGCATCTGCCCAGGTCAGGCCCCTGTCCCCTAGGAAGTCAAAAACCCTCCCTTCCACACTAATCCTTCAACCAGGAGTTGAAGGTACGGATGTGGAGTGCCCTAGTTTCCCCTGTGCCCTGGACAGGTAGCACCTCCGAGAATGAGACAGTGCATGCTATCTGTTGCAGGTTCCCCCCCCAGCTTCCTGAAATCCTCCTGGATTCTGGCTAACTCCACCCTTCTCCTGGCCAGGTGATTGGTCCCCAGGTGGACAATGACATCCAGCTGCTCCCTCCTAGCTATTGCCATGGCGATCCTATGGATCTACTTCCCATCCCTCTACACAGCACTTCCTGGGAGGCATTTGACCTCCCACTCTCCCCTGCTAGGTGTCCCTAATTCCACTCCCCAGACAATATAGTCCCCCACTAGGAGAAGCTTCCCCCTCCTCCAGGGTCCCCTCCCTCCCTTCCCTGGGGCTCCATCCTGGAGGACCCTCACATCCTCCCTGGTCCCAGCTTCTGGTTCCTCAGTGGGGCTTTCCCATTTCTCCAAAACAGTGTAGGAGTTACTAAGCGGGACACTTAATGTTCAGGCACAGCCAATTACAAACACACAGTCACAAACTTATCAGCCAGAATCCCTCAATCCTGCCCAAACTAAATGGAAAAGCACACAGAAATGGCAGTTAAAAAAGACTTAAAATTCAGTTACAAACACACAGTCACAAGCTCACCAGCTAGGATCCCTCAATCCTGCTCCAACTAAATGAGGTTGCTTCATGCTGTTCTGTCCTGGCGTGAAAACCTGCTTGACTGTATTGCAGAGATCATGACCAGGCTCATGTAAGGCATCCTGAAATTTTATTATGTTTTGGTGCTAAAGCCTGCAGTAGTTACACAGTATTAGTCAGTGCTGTTGCTGTCCCCTGCAGTTCCTACGTTCTTGTCTTATGCTGGCCATGAAACTTTTCATGGCATAGTAAGTGCCCTGCTGTTTCCTGTAGTTTAAAATGTATCTGAGTTAGAAAAAAGTACTTTTAGAGAATATAGGGACTCCACAAGACATGTAACAGAACTGATTGAGAGTATAATTTCTGCCGGCTATGCAGGTACACATATTCAACTCTCATCATGTCTTGCAGGAGTGGGGTCATAAGTTTCGCAATGCAGACAAGCAGGTTTTCACACCAGGGCAAAACAGAGAGAAGCAACCTCATTTATATTTAAATTAGGATGAAATTAGGGGAATGCAAGAGAGGGAATCATTGTTTATGCATACAGACTACACAGGTATACAGAAAACAGGTTGAGGGAACTTTCCCTTTAAGGAAATGGAATATTTCAAAAGCACACATGGAGTCTTGTTCTCAGAAATGGTTATATCAGGTGGTTATGTTCTATGTTTATCCACAAGGACCCATTTTTAAGTTGTGCATTTAGTGTTGTCACAGCTCACAGACATATGAGTGCCTAAGAAAATGTGGGATATTCTGTGGCTGTGTGCATGTTGCAAGTTAAATGTTAGGGAGAACAATAAACATAAATATGTTGATGAAAAAACATGTCTTTATCCTGTTTTTGGTGCTACTGTAGAGTCCATGGATCACTTTTTTTGCTGGAATGCCCTTTTGTGATAGGGCTGTGGCAGTTTTTAGCAAACAGATGAAGCTTCATTGGTTGGTAGGACTTACCTGTTGAGTGTGTGGTTCCAGATGACTTTGCTGCACAACTCACGAAGCACAGTAGCAGCACCTTCATTGTACTTTTGCATGTCTTAAATTTTACTTGTGGAAAGCGAGATGCTGTCTGGTGCTATACCAGTTAAGAATGTCATATATTTTCATCGGCCCAGTGGCACTGAGGGTTGAGGCGCTGGACGCCTTACCTCATGCCATGCTGGAGAACTGGGTTTGGGAATGACCTCGAGTCATCAGAGAGCCGGCATGGGGGGATCAGGATTGAGTAGCCAAGGCAGCTCTCCTCTCCCGGGGTGGTCGTCAGCCCCCCGTGGTTCTGTTCCCACCAGGTGGAGGTCCTGTGGGTAGCGTAGGCTGGAGGTGGCGGCAGTGTAGCAGGAGGACGCCTTTGGGCATGGTGTACACGTGCCTCCACACACGCGTGCATGCCCAGGAGATGGGGAGAAAACAGGGAAAAAAGCAGATTAAAATCTATATAGAAAAATTACAGGCCAGTTAGTCTAACATCTATTGTCATAAAAATCATAGAGACACTCCTAAAGGAGCAAACAGTGGAGCACCTGGAAGCTGTAGGTGCACTAGATACCAGGCAACATGGTTTCACATCAGGAAGGTCCTGTCAAACAAATCTGATCAATTTATTTGACTGGGTGACAAAGGCAGTGGACCAAGGGGGGAGCTATAGATATCGCGAACCTCAATTTTAGCAAAGCCTTTGATACTGTTCCACATAGAAGACTGGTCAATAAACTCAGTAGTCTGGGGGTAGGCCACAAGGTAGTAAACTGGGTTGCAAACTGGTTAGGGGGCAGGAAACAGAGGGTGGTGGTAAATGGAACCCACTCAGATGAAATGGAGGTGACCAGCGGGGGTACCTCAGGGTTCGGTGCTCGGGCCAGTCCTCTTTAATGTCTTCATCAGTGACATTGCAGATGGGCTGGAGGGAAAGGTTTGCCTGTTTGCAGATGATACCAAGATCTGGAACAGGGTAAGTGGAAAGGCTGAGAAGGGAACTGGAAAGTTGGAGAGATGGTCTGAAGCATGGCAACTGAAGTTTAACGCAAAGAAGTGCAAAATCATGCACGTGGGGAGTAAAAACCCAGGAAGAAGCTACAGGATGGGGGGAGGGAGCAGCTGACAGTTACAAGGAAGGAAAGGGACTTGGGGGTCATTATAACAGATGACTTGAAAGCCACCAGGCAGGCAGGCAGCCAAGGCAGTAGGGAACTCCAGTGGGATGTTGGGTTGTATTGGCAGAGGTATCTCGAGCTGAGGGAGGGTGTTAATAGTTCCACTGTACAAAAACCTGGTGAGGCCTCATCTTGAGTACTGTGTGCAGTTCTGGAGGCCACATCTTGGTAAGGACATTAACAAGATGGAGGCGGTGCAGAGGAGGGCAACAAAGGTGGTCAGGGAGTTGCAGCATAAGCCTTATGAGGAGAGAGTAAAGGGTACCTCAATATGTACACACTGGAGCAAAGGAGGGAGTGGTGAGATATGATTGAAATGTTCAAGTACCTCAAGGGCACAAACAAGGTTAAAGGGGATTATATTTTCCAGTTCAAAAAGAATGCCAGGACCAAAGGACATGACATGTGACTAGAGGGAGGCCAATTAAGAGAAAATGTGGGGAAGTTCTTTTTCACTGAGAGGGTAGTGTATGCATGGAACAGTCTGCCTCAGGAGGTGGTGGCAGCTCTTATGGTGGCAGGATTTGAACATGCATGGGACAGGTATACAGGAACACTAGTGATGGGAAAAGGAACACTATTGGTAGGAAGATAAAGCTACAGGTTTGCTTTTACAGGTGGTAAAATTGACAGACTAGATGGGTCTGGCGGTCCTTATCTGCTGACAATTCTGTGTATCTATGTAAAAAAAAAAAAGAAGAATGTCCTACATTTCAGTTGCTAAAATATGTGAGTCGGCCTAATCTGTTGTCTGTAGGAAAGACTGTAAATGAAATGATGTGAGCACTGTTTCTTTATGGTGGAAGAATATAACATGTTTAAACCTTAGACAGGGCAGAAGGTACGGATCAGGTGGAGCTGCCTGCCTAAAGGCATTAATGCTAAAGGCTTGTTTTAGTTCATGGGGATCTCAGCCTCGAAAAGGTAGTTATTCGCCCTATGTACCTGTTGCTTCTTTCTCTGGTTTTTTTTAATTCCTTTTTTGCTTGTATGGCACAAGGCTGTGAGTATTTGTATTTTGAGTAGGCGGTATGAGAACTGGTTTATGTATTTGCCATTAATTAATGTTACTTATATCCAGACAAAATAGGGAAAACTGACCTAGGGGGCCAAATTAACCGGATTAAAGAGGACATGAAAAAGGAGTAATAGAGCAAAAGCTCTTCAAGCAGAAATCAGATATGTCACTTAGGCTTATAAGCACTCGTTGAATATTTTTCAACGTTGCCAGGAGAAAATAAACTGTACAAAAATTCTTTCCTTATTGAATGAGCTAAGTATTCCTTGTTACTCTACTGAGGAATTTTTGGATGTGGTATACTCGTATATGGTTAAAACATTAAGGACTGACATCTCAGTAAAAAAGAAAGTGAGCTCTTTTTCAGGCTCCATCCCAGTACCTGAGCTGGCATATCATGAACAAGATCTGGCCAGAGCCGACAGGGCTGTGACGAGCTGCCAAGTGAGCAAAGTTACACATGTGCGTAGAAATTATTGAATGCCCGGGTGTAACTTGCCATTTTTTGGAGGTGTTGCACGAAATTTTCAACATGGCCTTTTTGGAACCCTCCTCATGAAGAGTGCCAGTGCCATTTTGTTCACTTGTCCCGAAAGATGATTTTGCAGCGCGACCACGCATTTTGTGCCACTGGTGCGAAAAGATGTTTTGGGCAGGGTGTGATAAATGATAGCTGTACTGTTAAAAAGGAGGTATGCAAAAATGGCAATGTTGAAAATGTGGAGTGAAATATAAAAAATTGGCAAAGTTAGGAGTGTGCGTAGAAACTGCACAACACACGCTTGTAACGCAGTCATTTTTTGGAATTTTTTCACTAAATTTGCAACATGGGCTTTTTGGGACTCCACCTCATGAACAGTGCCACTGTCATTTTATGAATCGGTCCTGAAAGGTGATTCCGTTCAGCAACTGCAAAATCACCTTTTGGAACTGAGTAACGAAATGACAGTGAACGTTTTCATGAGGTGGGGTCCTAAGAACCCCATGTTGAAAATGTGGGGCAAATATTCCCCAAAATGGCTGATTTATCAACATTTCTTGAAAACCCCATTGAATGGTATTATAGCATGCTTACCTTTGATTCTTCAGTTTGTGGTTTGGCTTTGAAGAGTGCAGACATGTACCGGTCCAGAGATGATGACAGTGCCAACCTCCGAGGAAGTAAGGGGGGTGCGGAGGTGTGTGCCCAGTGGGAAGGTGGGGATGGGGGAGGGACTGAGGCAACGATGAGGGACCTTCTTCTTTTACAGATAAAAAAAAATTGTTGGGGACTGTTTTCTTTATTTACAGGAAACAAAAGAAATAGATATTTGGGCACACTGGGCTGGCCAGTGTCTTCTTGAGTGGGAGTGGGTGGGTACATGATGCCGACATGGGTATTGGGCACCCCGATGTTGGCAGGGGGCAGGGAAAAAATACATTTGGGCACACTGGGGTATGCTCCCAGTGTGCCACATGAGTGTGGAGGGTACATAATGCCGACACGGGGATTGGGGACCCCAATGTCGGCACAGAGATGGGAATGGGGAGGACAGCAGCACTGGGAGGGTGCGAGATGGTTTTCTTTGTTGCCGGTGTTGGTGGTAGTGATGCAACTGCGCATGTGCAGCACTCGCACATGCACAGTTGCAGTGAATGGCATTTTGCCATTCACAACTTGATGGCGCCAGCAGAACTGCGCACACGTGCAAGTCGCGCATGCGCAGTTCATGCTCCAGAATGCAGAAGTAACAGCTGAAATAGTGTGGCTGTTATTCCATAGCAGCCAATCATGGTGGAGGGTTTCAAGCTCTGTTGGACTTTTGGAAGGATACTTCCAAAAGTCCAGTGGAAGGTTCCATGATCGTCCAGTTGTAGAGCTATGATCGATCCCAAAACGGCTGTAGTCTCTGCCCACAGCCCAAAAAAGACTATGGTTGCACCCATATCAGCAGCTGAAGTGTGTCAGGCTATCGGCTTGCTAAATTATAATTCTGCCCCAGGCCCAGATGAGCTGTCAGCAGAATAGTATAAGTTCTGTAATGAAGCAGTGTGTGATTATTTGACTGATGTTTATAATGAGATTTTGAATATTAACCATATACCAGCACAGATGGCAGAATCTTTATTGATTTTTTTTGTATAAAAATGGAGATTAGAAGCATTTGGCTAACTGGAGACAAATGAGTCTCTTAAAGAGCTCCTGACACGGCTGAGACAACTTTGAAAAAATACAATATTCAGACATAACTGTAGCTTATATTTTGTATTTTATTCTGTAATTCTCACCCTTATTTCCTTATTCTAGGGATATTTCCATCAATACAGTATCTCTGCTCTTTGAGCTCTGTCTGCCTGCCTACACCGGACATCATAATTCTGTTTATGACATCAAAATATGTTGCTGAGGAGATTATTATGATGTCATAAACAGGAGATTGTGATGTCATGTGTAGATAAGCAGTCAGAGTAGACAGAGTCTAGGGAACAGGGATCTTGTTTCCGTGCAACTGTTTTCAGTAATAAAGAAAATGGGGAATTAATTATTGAAAATATGTGAGGTACTAAAGAGCAGGGATTGACAAATTTCAGAATGGCATGCTAGTGCAGGACAACTGGCCTTGACCAAAATGGTAGTCCCAGAGTTCTGAGTGGTAGTCCGGTGCATTTCAATGGTCATTTTCAACCAAATTAATAAAAATAATATATGGTGTGGCGGGGCTTGTATTGTACTATTATTTAATAAGATGGATGGATGTAGCTGTAGCTGTAGAAGAACCTACCTCACACATCAGGAAAAACAATAGTTTCCTATATTTAATACAGGGTAGTACTACAGGCTGAACTCTGAAGCCTGTATTAGAAGAGATAAGAGAAATGTAACAGACTGAGTTAGAAGGACTGGCCATCGGTTGAACACAAAATTGTCATTAAGGACTAGACCAGGAAGAAGATGATGCCATTGGAGCACTGGGAGCAGGAGTACCAGCATCGGGATCATCAGCAAAAGAAGCAGAAGCAGCGGAACCAGCAGATGTAGCAGCAGCAGCATGCCCACGAACATGCAGAGTGCCTGAACCAGAGTGCACCCAGTGGTTAACTGCTGAATCACGGACAAAGTCACGCAGTTCAGGACCTTCTACTGCTATCTGTAGGAGAGACAGTAGTGAATCATCAGCCAGACATGTCCTGATTTTTGTTTTGATTAGGTTCTGAACAGAAAAAACTCTTTCACATATAGCAGTTGACATACTCATTGCCATGAGTATTTCGACTAGTTTTAAGAATGTGCGTAATCTGGGGTGGTTTTTCTTTTAGTAATCTGGTATATACCTGCAAATAGGGGTTTTCAGCTGCAGACTGCAGTAGTGTTGCAAATGCAGCATATTCTGACTGTGTACGGTCCTGCTGCTCCTCCGTGAAAAAAGAAAAGTATTTAGCCAAGTTTGCCAGTTCAGAGGTACCAAACACCGCTAGTTGGTCTCTTGGCAGATCAAACTGCTTAAAATCTAAACAGTTGAACCATTTGAGAAGCACCTCTGAGAAATTTTTAAATTTGTCGTCAATGTACGTTATTGCTGCATCTATTAAAGTCTGCAGTTGTCCATCTGTCAGAAAACTGATTTGTGGGCAGTTGCCTCTGAATGGGAAATAAATAGTCTTCTCCTCCCCTCCCTTCTTTGACGCAACATACGCCATACATTTCTCTTCGAGTTTGTAATGGCTGAGGAACGCTGACTTGTATTTCCCTGGTGTTGTTTTCAGTTCTGTAAGCTGGAGTAGGCAGGTCTTAATAAGTTGTGGAACTTCCAGTATTATTATGTCATCTCATTGAAACTGCAGCGGCAGTTTTTTTTTAGTATTGGCAGGAAATCTTGCATAGATACATAGATACATAGACAGTGTCGGCAGATAAGGGCCTATGGCCCACCAATCTGCCCATTTAAGTTTGAAAGTTCAGTTTATGTTTTCCAGGAAGTCTGTTGCCCCTTACCCCTGACCTCCAGAATTCTTTATGTCTATCCCATGCATTCTTAAATCCCGTGATTGTTTCAGCCCCCACCACTTCCTCTGGCAGGGTGTTCCGCTTGTCCACCACCAGTTCTGTGAAGAAATTCTTCCTCACGTTTCCTCTGAATTGTCCTCCCTCCAACTTCATCCCATGCCCTCTAGTCCTGGAACATCTTTTTCGCTTAAAAATAGTGCATTCCTGCACCCTGTTCCTCCCTGTAAGATACTTGTATGTCTCTATCATATCCCTCTCTCCTCCCTCCTCCAGGGAGTACATGTTCAGTGCCTTCAACCTGTCCTCATAGGACTTGTGATGCAATCCATGCACCATCTTTGTTGCCCTCCTCTGAACCTTCTCTACCCTGTCTATGTCCTTATGTAGGTAAGTCTCCAGAACTGCACAGTGTACTCAGGTGCAGCCTCACTAGTGTCTTGTATAGTGGAATTATGACCTCCCTTTTCCTTCTGGTGATGCCCTGCCTATGCATCCCAGCATCCTATTTGCTTTACCTGCTGCCTTGTCACACTGTTTCCTGCCTTGAGGTCATCAGAGATGATAACTCCAATATCCCTTTCCTGCTTGGTCATGCTATATCCTCACCCCCAACTGATATATTGTGCCAGGGTTTTGTGCCCCATATGCATTATCTTGCACTTCTTTGCATTGAATTTCAACTGCCAAACCCTGACCATTCTTCAAGTTTCTGCAGGTCCCTTCTCATTCTGTCTACACCCTCTGGTGTGTCTACTCTGTTACAGAGCTTTGTGTCATCAGCGAACAGTGAAATTCTGCCTCTAGGTCCCAGCAATGTCACTGATGAAGATATTGAATAGTACCGGTCCCAGCACTGATCCCTGTGGTACCCCACTGGTCACTCTTCCTCTGTGGAGTGACAGACATTTACCACCACTCTCTGTGTCCTGCTGCCCAGCCAGTTACCTACCCACCACACTACTGTCCTGCCCACACCCATATTCCCCAGTTTGTGCAATAGTCTTCTATGTGGCACAGTGTCAAAGGCCTTGCTGAAGTCCAGATAGGCCATGTCCACTGCCCTCCCTGATCCACCTCCTAGTCACCCAGTCAAAAATTAAATGAGGTTGGTCTGACATGACCTTCCCTGGTGAAACCATGCTGCCTTGGGTCCTGTAGTCCATTGACAACCAGATGTTCCACCAATCTCTCCTTCAGTAGTGCTTCCATGATCTTCCCCCTACCGGTGAGGCTGACTGGTCTGTAGTTCCTCTTCCTCTTTGTTCCCACTTTTGTATAAGGGACTACATCTGCTGTCCTCCAGTCTTTGGGTACCTCCCCTGTTTCTAGTGATCGGCTAAACAGGATAGCAAGAGGTTCAGCCACCACCCTCTTAGTTCTTTAGGACCCTGGGGCACCCCATCTGGCCCCATTGCTTTATCAACTCTTATTACTTCCAGTTCCTTCAGGACCCTTTCTCGTAAAGGGACTTGTGTCCATTTCTGCACCATTCTCACCCTTGTACTCCATTCAGACCCATTACCCTCTCTTCCTCAGTAAAGACTGAGCAGAAATACCTGTTCAATATGTCAGCTTTACTGTTGTCATCCTCCACAGCCCATCCTCCCCCTTCAGTCTCACTATCCCTCCCTTTGCCTTTCTTTTTTCACTTATGTACCTGTAAAAGGTTTTGTCCCCTCTACCCACTGATTTTGCAATGTGTTCTTCTGTCTGAGCTTTGGCGTCCCTTACTGACCTCCTGCCTCCCTTTGCTTCTCCTGGTACTTCTCCCTATCCCCTTCTGCCTGTGTCTTTTGTATTGCCTGAATGCAATCTTTTTTCACTTTCTTTGCTACCTCTTTGAAAACCATAATGGTCTCCTCTTCCTTTTCCTCTTGCTAACCTGTTTAATAGATAATTCTGTTGCTCTTGTAATCCCAATTTTAAATACTTCCCACTGTTCCTCAACCCCTGATTCCTGCCCCATTCCCCTTAATGCCTCTTTCAAGTATCTCCCCATTTTCTCAAAATTTGCCCCCCTAAAATCCAGGATACGTGTTTTTGTGTGGTTTGGTTCTGCTCTTTCTGTGATTTCAAACCACAGTGACTGGTGGTCACTGTTCCCCAGGTGCTCCCCCACTCTTACCCCATCACACTGTCCCTGTTTGTGAGCACAAGGTCCAGTATTGCCTTCTGCCGAGTTGGTTCCATGACCAGTTGCTTGAGGAAGGCACCCTGAAGGGAGTTCAGGATGAATCTGCTCCTAGTTGATGCTGCTGCTGGGATGCTCCAGTCCACGTCTGGAATATTGAAGTCTCCAACCAGTACTACCTCACCCTTGTCTGCCATCCTCTGGATGGCTAGCATCAGCTCCCTATCTGTTTCTTCCTCCTGGGCTGGTGGTCTATAGACCACACCTGTGCAGATGACTGGCCCCATTTTCCTTTCCAGCTTAACCCACAGTATCTCTCCCCCATTTTGTTCCTCCTGGATCTCTGTGGCCCTTATGTCATTTTTCACATACAGTGCCACTCTCCCTTCCCTGCCTGCCCTGTCTCTTCTGAATATGTTGTAGCCAGGTATGGCCAACTCCCAGTCATGGTTATCATTGCACCAGGTTTCAGTGATGGCCACAATGTCCAGGTCTGACTGCACCATGACAGCCTCCAGATCTTCCATCTGCAAAGGTTCCGCATTTGCACACATGACTTTCCATGATTTGACCTCCTAGACTGTTTGGCTGTTCTACTCAGCCCTTCCTTGGTTGTCCTTTATCCCTGGTTCACCTTGCTGTCTGCCCTTCTGCTGAATTTTGTCCCTATTCTGCCTATCCACCTCCTGGGCGCTAATCTCCATCTTTTGCACTTGGCTAACTTTTGCAGTATGTGAATAGCTTTTACAAACTGCACACTCTGTACTTCTTTTAAGAGGCCCTTTGTTTTTGAACCTTCATCACCAGCAGACGAAGATGCACGTTCTAGGTGTTGTACAACAGTAGGTGGATTAACCTGAAGTGCATGTACTGAACGTGACCTACTGGCAAGCCATCTCACTTGTTTAATTGCACTAAAGTGTATCAGATCTGTATCCATGATGTTAGCAATTTATTGGAGCTATCTTATTTTTTTGGGACTATGGTGATAACATTTAAATATTCCCTTGAGAGTACTTTCAAGCTTTGATACAAAATGATTTTTTTAACACATCAAGAACTGCCAACTCCAGCGTATGGGCAACACAGTGCATTGCAATTATTTGAGGACATTGTTCTCGCAACTTTGCTATGGTTCCTCCTCTTTCACCCATCATGACACTGGCCCCATCAAAATTTGCTGAAATAAGTAGCGGCCCGGGATTGTTAACATTTTGTAGGGTACTGAGGGGAAGATTTACTGACTCCAATGCAGTCAATATTGTGTGACATACATCTTCTGCATGTGCATGTTCCAGTGGCACAGCTTGGATAAGCAGTGTACAAACCTGTTTTGAATTCGGCTCAGCAAACCATAGGAGAACATTTTCCCACTCAGTTATACTGGAATCAGTACTGCCGTTAGCAAGAACTGTCACATACTTAACATTAGTAAGAGTCTGAATCTGGGTTCTGGATACAACTGCTGATATAGCACCGCAAAAGTCCCTGGCTCGCTTATCATTAGTATAATTAGAACCTAGCTTAATGGAATTTTTTTCTTGTAATTCACAGAGCCACTCCATGTCTGAGAAAGGGCGCAGATTTTTGGCAGTGGAGTACACTGTG
This sequence comes from Neoceratodus forsteri, assembly GCA_016271365.2. NCBI lineage: Eukaryota > Metazoa > Chordata > Ceratodontiformes > Ceratodontidae > Neoceratodus > Neoceratodus forsteri. The sequence continues at coordinate 1,452,281,438 of CM057453.1, read as the reverse complement.
TTAAACAGACGTCTCATTTTCACCTTTGTGGCCTCTTCCAGCTGTGCAAAGGCTTGCTAAAGTGGTGACTCACTTATCTCACAGAGCACTATTCATTGGCCACTTTCCAGAATATGTTGGTTCTGGCATAGCACATGTGGATTGGACTTTTCATGTGCACGTAGTGACTCAATCCGAAAGTTGTTAGAGCCCGTGGCAATGACATTTTGTTTTTTTTGAAAAGGCTGGAGTTGCAATACTGGGATACTTTTCACATACTGTGCAGTACGTGAGTCCCTTGTTATCATCGTATCTCAACCATTTACTGTATAAGTGGACAACCAATGACACTGAAATAGTCTGGCTCTTTTTTTTATTGGTCATATTTCTTGTCTTTACTTCTCCCAACTTCCATCTCATCCTCAACTAAACTACGTTTCTTTTCAAGTGATACACAGGCTTTTTCAGTCAAGGCTTTGGCTTCTCTGTTCACATCAAGTGCCTGATCAGCAGTTATATCCAGTGCCACAGATGCTGATTCATCAGTTTCATGACTTTTTATCTGTGGAAGTAGTAATTGTACTACTAGTACCAGTAGACTGTGTTTGTTTCGTAGTAGAAGAGGATGTTGCTGTTGCTGACCAGAGAGATAAAAGACTTTGTTGCTTGGCTTTGCTCTGCCTCTTCTGCATATTGTCTGTATGAATTGATCACTTTTTAAAAGTCTGCTAATGGAACTAATAAACTTATTTTGTATCAAAACACTGTGTGTGTCTTTTCACTGATAGGTCACTGCAATCATACTTTCTAATCTATACACTGTTTAAACTAAGCAATGCACACTCACTCAGGGAAGAACAGGAAGGTTAGGCAATGGGTAGTGGACGGGATTGGGTGGGATGCGTTGACTGGGAAGTGGAAAGAAATACCAACAGTGATTCAGTCACTGACGGAATCATGGACAGATAGTGTAGTGTAGTGTAGTGTATGTATTGCTTGCTTGGTGCTTACTGCTTACTGCTTAGTTATATATATTTTTTAAAACACCACAAGTTGTCTTGTCCTGTCACAAGCCAGCCGGCCGCAGGACACTGGGTGGGTAGCAGGTCAGTCACCCCTTGGCTTCAAGTTCATTCCTTACACAGTCACAATCTCCCAACAACCCACCCACCCACACAGTTAGAGTTAGGCTCCACTCAGTATTATTTTTTTCTTTACTATGTTTTTTTACTTACTAATCTAGCTTTTTTTTTTTTTTTACTAGTTTTATTTCTTTTCTGTGTCTTAGTTCACAAGTCAGGTGGCCTCAGGACACACTGGGCGGGACACCCCACCGGGCCCTTGCCTCACTCCTTTTCATACAATCTCCTATCTCCCACTCCCAATAACCCAGGCCCACACACACACAGAGCTAGGTAGGCTTCTCCTCTCTTAGTTCATTTTTCTTTACTGTCTTTTTTTTTTATAAGCTTTTTTATTTTTGTCTTTCAAGCCAGCTGGCCTTAAGACACACGACATGCTTTGTCCGTCTTGTCACCCCTTACTCCTTTCTACACAGTCTCCCAATAGCCCACATGGTTAGGCTGAAGGCTCCTATTCCTCTGTCTTATTTATTTTCCTTACAAGAATCTTTTATTTTGTACAAGCTGTCCTTTTTTGTGTCTTCACAAGCCAGCCGGCAGGTCAAGGTCACCCCTTTACTCCTTTTCTCACAACAATCTCCTCTATCAACAGTCCAAGTTAGGCTTCCTTCTCTTATATTATTTTCCTATATTATTTTGATATACAACCTTTTTTTTCCTTAGAGTTGCTTTTTTTGGGGGAGGGGTCTTAATCTTTCACAAGCCAGTAGACTGGGCAGTGGGCTGGTCAGTGGTTACCCCTTCACAGTCTCTCCTCTCCCCACACAGTCAGGCTAAAGGCTTCTCTCTTATTTTATCTTCTATTAAAATAGTTTTCTAGTCTACACACACTGGGCTTCTCTCTTCTCTTCTTTTTTGCTCTTTAAAATCTTTCAAGCCTCCCTTTTCCCCTCTCTCTAGTACTGTGTCTGTGTGGACTGGGAAGGACTGGTAATGTCCCACACAAAGCCCACTCCTTTCCAATCAACACCTCTCCTGTAGTCTGTTCAGCTGCTGCAGACTACTGGTGCTGTGCTAGTGTGCTACTGTCCTTCCTGACCTAGTTCTTATATTTTTTTTTATTTTCTGTATTCAGTCAGTAGTACAGTAGTTAGATATACACTGTCACTTCCAGACAGTGGCCCTTTTTTTGGCTGTTTTATTTTAATATAAATAGGTTGGGCCATTGGGTTTGGTTGCAGTTGGTTTGGTTTAATCGGTTGCCTGCCCTGCACTATCAAACAGCAAAGGCAATTAGGCAAAGTAGCAATCCTTTAAACTTGTGTTCTGTAATACTGTCCCTCAGAATGCAGTCTCACTTTCTCCTTAGTCTACACTCTAGACTCTCAAGAAAAATAAGCCCAGACTGCGTCCGACTCCAACCACTCGAGTGGGGCAACACCCCTCTCCCCAAACTGCCTTTCAGGCTCTCAACGCACTGCAGCAATCCCTGAAAAAGCCTCCGTTTATTTATTTTACTGGCTCCCCCTTTAGTTTGCTCGCACAGTCTGAACAGATGCTGAAGAGCCTGAACTGAAATTTGTAGTAGTTCGTAGACGGCTACAGCACACGGCCACACACACTTTAGTTCATCACTTCACTCAAACACACAGGCCATCTGATACATCTAGCAAACAGCACTGAAATGGTGCTGTCTGCTACTGTCTCCCGCTCTGTCCCCGAGAACCTCCGCCCCCTATCACTGCCACGACCAATTACCAGGACTGACAGGTACTCTCCCATATCGGATTCAATGACTCACCCCCAGCAACCCGGGCTTGTTCCCAAACCCGGGTCGCCGGCGTGGCACGAGGTGTGGCGTCCAGAGCCTCAACCTTCAGCGCCACCGGGCCGACCACTGTTTATTTTCATGAATTCTTTGAGAAAAACAATTGGTTGTAATGTTAAGGGCCTTCTCCTGCCTTTGGACCAGGAGAATGCCTTTGACAGACTTTCACATAAATACATCTTTTCAGTCTTAAAGTTATATGGCTTACCAGAAGACTTTGTTCCTTGGATTAAAATGTACAAATCAGCCTACCTTTGAACTTTGGTGAATGGGTGGCTAGGAAATACTGTATCTGTTTGTAGAGGGATGCAACCGGGATGCTTCCTGAGCCCATCTTTTGTACTGATCCTTTGATTAGATGTATTACCTCATCACCAGAAGTGAGGGGTATCACCCTTACTCCAGGGGTCGTCCCCTTAATTATACAGGCATATGCAGATGACTTGGTTTACTGCCAGAGTGAATGCCTTTCAGGAAGTTCAGGACTTCTCAGTGCTGTCTGACTCAAAATTAAATCTGCAGAAAAGTCAGACCATTTAAATAGGATATGAAGCTTAGAATAATGGAAAAGTGATAACCCTGAATATACCATTTGGGAAACCTGCCTATTGAAAGGGGAAAGTTATTCCATAGATGGAAACAGTTTCAGTTGTCAAAAAGGAAACAACTGTTTTTTAACTAAAACTTTACTGAGTCAACTATTTTTGTATATGTTTTTCCACCCCTGGTGCAAATGCAAATGAAAACTCGCCTGTATCGTATATTTTTGCTGTTTATGGGGCAGCAGGCCAAATCCCATTAAGAGGAACATTTTATACCGATCTGTTTCACAAGGAGATCTGGGAGTGATAAACCCAGTGTTTTTTTGTTTCTGTTCACTATTCTGTTTCTAATACTAAACCTGTTTTTGTCAGAAAGGGATTAATGTGGTATTCCTGGGTCAAAGAATGGTGGCTTTTGTTTCCTATTATTTGAGGGGACGCTGTTTTTAAAATGCCAAAGAAAAAAAGACATAGTGGATATTCCTAGTTATATTTTGCTGGCCCTACAAAAGGTTAAAATATGGATGTTAGAAAATGCCTATGCTAGGGACAGCTTACATTTAAACAACAAAGGCAGACAGATCCTGAGCAGAAGAATTTTGGAAGTTCTTACACTTCTACCATTGAAGCCAAAAGCCGCTTGATGCAGGGGGTAAGAAAAAAATGAAATTAGAAAACTTGAATATACTGTGCTTGAATGCTAAGAGCATGGCTGGAAAAAAAGATAAACTGGAATACAATATTAAAAACAGATGATATTCACATTTGTGGTATCACAGAGATGTGGTGGAGTGATAATGGTTGGGACATCTCTAAACCTGGGTACAGAGTTCACCACCATAATAGGACGGAGAAAAGGGGTGAGGGAGTAGCCCTGTTTATTTCAGTCGAGCTGGAATCTACTGACTCTAGGGAAGACAAATCCAGATTTAGTAATGTAGAACAGATATGGGCAACCATATATCCACAAACCAGAAAAAATGGTAGTCTGTGTAGCTTATAGAGCACCTACAGTAATTTAAACTCAGAGGAAGACCAATTGTTTTATGGTATGCTGGATTTACCCAACCTAGAGTGAGAACTTATGAAATCAAATTCTGTTAATGGAAGGAGACTTATGGAGTTTGCTATTACAAATAGTTTAAAACAATTAATTGTAACACCGACAAGGGGAGAAAACATCTTAGATTTATTTTTTAGTAGTATAGAACCTGATAATTTTGAATGGGTTGTGTGAGAACCGTTATGCAACAACAACCACAATATGATAGAAGTCAAAATGAAATCAACTGGAAACCAATGTGTGGCAAGACACTTACAAGATGATACGAAAAGGCTGATTACACAAAGATGCTGCAGCACTTACAAGAATGGAATTTGGAAGCAGGATTTTAAAAATAAATTATTAGATCAGAAATGGAAATTATTTAAAAACAAGTAGGTACTGTACTCAAACGTTTGTTCCTACAGTAAATAAATATAACAACAAGTGGAGAATCCCAAATTGACTCAATAAAAAAATTATTGGACTTATTAAAGCACGAAGGAAGGCTTTGTTTAAGTCCAAGAAATATCCTTCTGCAGATAATGCTAGGGAATGTCGAGCAAAAGGGTTATCTTGTAAAAACAAAATAAAAAATCTAAAAGAAATTACGAGCTGCACTTGGTGACATCTATTGGTGATAATAAAAATGGATTCTATAGCTACATAAACAGTAAAAGAAAAGACAATTCAGTCTCACATTCTTTAAAGGTAAATGGGGTTGAAATAAATGATAATATGGAGAAGGCAACAGATTTTAACAACTATTTTGCTAGTTCCTTTAGGCCCAAGACAGAATTTTCTGTGGAAGAATGGTCACATATCTGTGAAAGTAAATCTAAATCTAAATCTGAGATTTCTATACAAGAACATGAAGTGTTATGCAGATTAAAACAACCGAACATAAACAAATCTCAAGGTCCAGATGACATACATCCAGCCATATTAAAATCAGCAGCAAAGACTCTATCTGGACCCTTGACGGACATAATAAACACCTCTCTAAATGGTGGTATAGTGGTACAAGATTGGAGGAATGCTGTAATCACTCCATTACATAAGAAAGGGTCTGAATTGGATTGTAGCAACTTCCGACCAATTAGCCTAACATCACGTGTTAGTAAACTCATCGAAGGCATTATAAAGGATCGGGTTAATGAACACTTATTGCTTAAAGGTTTAGTAGGCATAAACCAGCATGGTTTTCAGCCAGGTTGGTCTTGTGAAACCAACTTGTTAAATTTTTTCAATCAAGTTAGTAGCGCAATAGATAATTCCCTATCTGTGGACATACTATATTTACATTTCTCCAAGGCATTTGACACCTCCCCATAAGCAACTTATTGACTGTCTACTTGAAATTGATTTAGACTTTAATGTAGTTAGATGGATTGAACATTGGTTAGAGGGTAGGAAACAATGTGTGGCTCTAGTTGGCACCAGATCACCATGGGCTCATATAACAAGCAGTGTACCACAAGGCTCAGTTTTAGGCCCTATACTTTTCAGTATTTACATTGCCCCCCTTTATAGTCATGTTAGAGTTTAAAATTTGCAGATGATATTAAGCTGGCTTGCATTGTGAACAATACTCAATCATGCCATTTGTTTCAGAGATTAATAATTTGGCCACCTGGGTTATGGAAAATGAATTGACTTTAAACATTGAAAAGTGTAAAGTTATGCACTTAGGCCACAACAATATGAAATCAGCTTACTACTTCTTTGGAACACCAATTATACCATCAGATAAGGAAAAAGATCTAGGCATAGTAATATCTCAAGATATGAGTGCTGCAGCACAGTGTAGGGCAGTGGCAAACAAAGCATAGAATATTATGAGGTCTGTCCTTTGTAATATCAGTAGTAGAGACAGCAAAGTAATAGTACCATTGTATGCCTCCCTAGCGAGACCCCACATGGACTCTGGTTCTGTGACTTGGTTGTAAGATGTGTTACATTTCTTTTGTTTGTAATTTTTCATTTGTAGACTGATTGAAATTTGATTTGTCCTGCTGTATGTATAATTTGTGATGCATGACATGCTTTTTGTCTTTTGATTTTTAAATATAAAATTCCCCTACTCTGGAATTTAGAGACATTGATTATTGTACTAGCATGCTTTAAATGGTGTATTTGGTAGGCAAGGTGAGGAGTTGTTCTTCAAAAAAAAAACACATCAGATTTGGATGTTTACTGGACCAGATTATGGGTGAAATCTTAGAGGTTTGTTGCAGATTAAAACAGAGCTGCCTAATGCACAATTTAAAGCATTGTGGAAAGGAGTTTCCTGGTTGCAAGTCATCTAGTTCAAGCTTGGGCTGGGTTTTCACTAGAGTGTGGCACAGAAAGCTAAGTCTCTTTAGGTTTTACTTTCTGATCAACTGCCATGTGATAACATGTTTCAGGATGGAATGATGTCACTGTGTTTTGATTTCTTTTTGATGTGTTCGTTTTGTATGTATTTATTATTATATTCAAGTAAAATTCCCTACTCTTTTTGAGTTGTGCCATGGAATCTTTCATGTCCACCTTAACAAACACCAGAAAAAGCAGACAAGACGTTGGTTTAATGGCTCATTAGTGGCACACCCCAATAATATGTCATGCCATTAGTACTGCACTTGGTTGCCAACATCTATGGTATGAACCCAGTTCCAATGTGGGACTAGAAACCAGTAACCTTCAGTCCCAGAGGTGGATGCACCACCAACTGAGCCACACTGACACCTACGAGTTTTGTAGTCAGGTATTAAAAATATAAGCGAGAAAATCTTGATAAATGGTGAAAATGGACTAATGGACCAATGGTAGGCAGAATGAAGTGGCAAGAGAAGGCTGTGCTGTCTAGTGGTTAGAGTACTACACTACGAAACAGAAGATGACTGGTTCGTATTCCACCCCAATCACTGTCTTACTGTACGGCATGACTTGTCTGAGCTTCACTCCTCCCAGCTATAATACTGGGTAGAAGAAAGACCCCAATAAAAATACATGTTGCGTATCATTTGAGCTATTGTGTGAAAATGAGTTGTACTTTAGTGCAGTCCCAGTGTAACAAGGGCACCAAAAAGGTCTAAAGGGATTCAGCCTATACATTTGAGTTACGCTACAGTAAAATGTCATCTGTGCCCAGCTGATTTGTACTGGATTTCCTTCATCAGTATTTCCAGCATGTGGCAAGACAGGATGTGGTTGTTGATCTGCTGCTGGGTTGTGGGGATGACATCATCAGAGAAGAAAGAGTTGGGAAGCCAGTGGGTAACGGAAATAATAGTCTAACTGAATTCGACATGATAGAGAGAAGCTACTTCACTAAACATAATACAAGGACTCAAGAGAGTTGATTTTGATATGCTGAGATAGAGGGTTATAGCTAAATTGATGAATATGCCACTGAGCAGAGTGCTAATGGCAATCCGGAGGACTAGAAGCAGTATATAATGGAGGTAGTGGCTAGATCATTTATTGAAATTATTTTGCCATGTGAGCAATACAGAGACTCTTTCAAGTCTTGTTTACAGATACAACCTTGGGGAAGGAATAATGGCAGAGGGAGGGAGGAGAAGGAGAAATAGATATCAGCAAATTAATCAGCTTTAATAATATAGCAAATGTACAGTCAGGAATACTTAGCAGTATGACAATATATAGAAAGACAATACACATAAATACAGACACCGAGAGGAAGAAAATTCATTTTGGGCAAAGGGATACTTCCATTTTAGCTTGGATGAGTTTAAATTCAAGGAGCAAGATACGTCAGATGGCAATCTATTCCAGACTTTGGGCAATCTAAAACTGATTACAGCTTAACCAGTTAGCTTTTTATTAAGGGGAATCTGCAACCATTTTGTGATCTTAACACGTAGGAGGGGTTGGAGGCAGGGTTAAACAGAATGCATATGTAGTCAGGGGTTTACCAACCCATAATTTAGCACTTGGGAGGACTGTGTGAATTATTTACTTGAGATCCAATCTCATTCAGCCTTGGTTGTCATACATAGTGCAGTGATGAGTTGGGGGGGGGGGACACTTCAAGTTAAATCTACACAGTGTGTTACACAGATAGTCAGTTTTGGAGAGAGAGAGAGAGAGAGAAAGAGAATTTACAGGATGTGATGTAAATAGAAAGTTAGAAACATAGAAGTTGATGGAAGATAAGGACTGCAAGGCCTATCCAGTCTGCCCATTTATTTTTCTACCTTATAAATGTGCCATCGGCCTTTGCTCTGTCAATGGCCTATCTATTCATACTCATCTGTATTGCTCCCTTATGCCTATCCCATGCCTGTTTGAAGCCCTGCACTGTATTCATATCCACCACTTCCTGAGGTTGGCCATTCCATGCATCCACCACCCTTTCTGTGAAAAAGAACTTCCTCACATTACTCCTTAACCGGCCTCCCTCTAATCTCATGCTGTGTCCTCTTGTCCTGCTATTTTTCTTATATTGAAACATGTTAGACTCTTTCACCTTGTTAATTCCCTTAAGGTGATTGAATGTTTCGATCATATCACCTCTCTCCCTTCTTTGCTCTAGGGTATACATATTGAGCTCCGTTAATTTGTCTTCATATTTCCTTTTTTGTTTCTTTTTTTTTCTTTACTAAGCTTTTTGGCTGCTCCGGACTGTCATGTCATCTGCCCTGGTCACGGTGCCCCTTCACGCTTCCACCTCCCAGATCACTGGAGCTCTCCCAGTCACCTCTGGCTTGCCCCCCCAGAGGGTGGGGTCACAGTACCGTTGGGCTTACCAGTGCCGCAAAACTGTGACTGATCGGGACAGCCCAGCTAGGAGGCTAATTGAAGCCCGGGGCAGGGCTTCAAGGAGACAGCCAGAGCAGAATTTTCTCCCCTTAGGCTGAAGTGGGGACATGCAATGACAGCCAGCATCCGCCCTGCCCCAGAGAGAAACTGGTGTCGGTGCAATGCGACAAACCCAGCCTCCGCCAGGTGTCACTTCTGCACTGAACGTGCACCACCCTCCTCCCTGGAGAAGGAGAGCAGTCTAAAGGATGTTCAATCCTTCTCCCCCTGGCCGGCCCGCCAATGACCCGGGTCCATTCCCGAACCCGGGTCACTGGCATTGCAAGCAGAAATCCAACCGCTGTGCTGGTGGGGCCAGCAGTCCTCATGTTTTGTGGTGCCGTCCCTGCACCATTTTGGTTGCCCTTCTCTGGACTGTCTCAGTTTGGTTAATGTCCTTGTGAAGGTGTGGCCTCCAGTACTGCACACAGTACTCCAGATGGGGCCTAACCAGTGTCTTGTAAAGAGGGATTATTACCTCCCTCTTACGACTTATGATACCCTTACTAATACACCCCAACATCCCTCTAGCCTTACCTACTCTTTTAGTGGTCTGCTTGGATGAGTTCGGGTCATCTGTGATGATGATGCCCAAATCTCTTTCTTCTCTTGTGACTCTGCCTGCAACTCCCCTCCCAGCCTATAGGTGGCTTCAGGGTTTCTCTTCCATATGTGCATGATCTTGCACTTCTTTGCATTAAACCCCAGTTGCCAGTTCTCCGACCATTTTGCCAGTTTATCCAGATCTCTTCTCATTCTGCCATCTCCATTAGTCCAACATTGGTAGTAGCATTTGTTACAACTGTGTACTGTAGTTCTTTGCATTTAGGGACAGGCTACCGTGTAACCTATAGAGAGCACCCAGTTTGGTAAAGCACTTTGCAACCACTGAGTTAATATATGTAGAGAAGATCAATTCCTGGTCAGGTGTTCATACAGTGCTTTATTGTAAGGCTAAATAGCCATCAACAAGGAATTCAGAATAAAAACAAGAGATAGAAAAGATGACAGGATACAGGATTAACTCTACCAAAACAGAGACTTTGTGTGTACGGGGCATTCTATCACCCATGCTAATGACCAGATATCAATACAAATGGAACTGCACCTCACTTAAGTACTTAGGGGTCCTTATCCCATCAGTCCCAGTGGAGGTCGTTCCTCTTAACTATAATGCACTTTATTCTAGAACAAGGGAGGATCTCCACATTTGGACTCACTTACCCTTATCATTGTTAAACAGAATTCAATTTGTACAAATGACTATACTCCCCTGCCTTCTATACTTAACGCAAACTATTTATTTATTTTGATTAGGATTAATACCTTTGAGGCAGAAACTCATTTTCAAAGGTTCCAAATCAAGGACATAACAGTGCAATACAATACTATACTATACAGTACAATACAGATAGCAGAGATCACAGGATAGGCATCATGAAATCAATATAGTGTCACATGAGGTTCAAGACTTGTTAGTTTCAGGTACAACTTAACAATAGATAAAGTGCATTACATTCCCTTACCCCTGACTGGGGCAGAGGAGGCTAGATGGAATAAGTTGATCATTACATGTCTTTGGCAGTGCAGATGACTGAGAATCGCACCAAAAATACTCCAGCAGCCAAAAGATGGGGTGAGGGTGTCCCTCCCGTGCCTACGAGGCTATGCCCTGGCAGCCCAGCTGGCACATATGGTATCCTGGTGCAGCTCTCCTGAGCAGGTGCCACAATGGGTCCCGGTGGAGCATACCATCTACTTCCTACTCCTAGACTACAGAACGATGTTCCAGCCTGACGGAGGTAGTATAAACTCCGAGCGGTCATACTACACTAAAAGCATTCTAAATAACTGGCTTACCTACCTTAAAAAAACTGAAAATTTGAAAGGAGTTGGATGGTTAGGTATTCCTGCCCTAGATAAAACTTTTACACCATCCCAGTTCGATCATGGGTTTTCAACCTGGATTAGTGGAGGCCTGGCCCGTGCCTATCAGTTTTATACAGAGAGCAGTTTGAAATCTTTCCAGCAACCTCAGGCAGAATTGTCCCTATCTACTAAAGATTTCTATAGATATCTCCAAATACATCACTTTTTGGAATCAACTCTGGGCCTACATATTCAGCACCTTCCCATACCCCCATTATTTACCCTACTTCAACAGGCGTATGGAGAACAGACCCTGAGACATTTAATCTCCCGATTCTATAAGGTCTTTCTGTCCACACCCCAGACATTGTGGGAGGGGACATATAACAATTGGGAGACTGATCTGATGATAGAACTCACACAAGATTGGCTATGGATATGGTGGAGACAACACCGCATAATAGCATCTTATACCTGGAGAGAATTTGGCTGGAATGTAGTATCCAGGCTCTTCTGCACCCCACAGATCACAGCCAAATTTTCCTCTTCAGGAGATTCTTCATGCTGGAGGGGCTGTGGATGTGAAGTTTCCATACATGCCTATATATTCTGGTCCTGCCCTGCTCTCTCTCCCCCTACTGGGGAGCAATAGCAAGCACACTGTGTGACCTATTTCCAGAGTTGGAGGGTCTTGCTACTGAAATGGCCATTCTGCTACACTTCCCAAAATAGTTCAAACAAAAGCAAAAAGTATATATAGCAAGTTTCCTCTTGACGGCAGCAAAGAAGGCTATTACCAGGAACTGGATGAAGCCGGATCCACCCTCTATCCATAGCCGAGAGGCCCTGGTTTATGATATTTATAAATCGGAGACCTTGACAGCTAAAATCCAAGGAAAATTGGACTCATTAATGAATAGATGGAATATGTGGTTTTTATGCATGGCCTCTTGCAGGCCAGATTAGGTTCCATAAATTTAGGCTAAATGGATCTGGCGACAGATAAGGCCCAGCTGGCCCTTAACAAGATAAGATAGACAGGGGACTCTTCCCCTGTCTCGGGATATATTCTAGATGCCCTGGTCTTTATCCCCCTCCCCCAGCATTCTGAAAGGGTCATAATCATAACCAGAAATTGCAGTTTGTGTAAGGGAAGGGAAAGCCAGCTGATTAGGACCCTATGTAGTCATTCATAGCTTTAACTGTACAATGACGTTTAATTTTAACAAAACACATACTAACAGATGAACCCTTTGAATGACATAGGAGATGTCTCAAACTGATTTCTTTACCAAGAACTTTACTTTGCATACACAAACCGCCTGTACTTGTTCCTTTGAAAACATTTAATAAACATCTCAGTTTAAAAAAAACAACAAAAAAAAAACATAATAGTGCAAAGTACATAATTTAAAATCAATTAGTGCTGAAATACAAATATAAATACGTTACAACATATTCAATTAGTGCACAGAATACAGAGATAAATGCATTACACATGTTCGAACTAGGGTCAAATAGAATTTGTTAACTTTCAAAACAGGGAGACAACTCTTAGATACAGCCCATGGATATGAAATACATCAAACAGCATAATTATGTCGTCTAAGTCGATCTTTTTATAGCTGTATGTGAGTGGCTAACAAGCTCTGCATTTTTTTATATATTGCACAGAAGTACTTTGCTATCCTTTCTAATGACCACTTGTCTGACGTATGAATTAAAATAAAATAGTTATCAGCAATTCCTCATTTACTGAATATTTAGGATCTTAAAAAGACCCTAGCCAGTATGCTCTTTCATTGGCATGCCAAGGCCATTTCCATAGAACATGGTTAAGGTTTTCAATTCCTCCTCCCTATATGAGCACTTTTCAGAATCTTTTGAAAGATTATTATGTCTAGTCTGCAGAACATTACTTGGAAACCTTTAAAATTTGTATTTCAGAAATATCCCTCGTAAATCAGTATCAGCTAGCAAATCTAAATAGGAGTTATAGCCAAATCAGTAATTATATTTAGCAAACCATCTTGAATAGGATGACCCCTGAATACTTTCTAAGTCTTTCTGATTCCATATGTTGTTAATTCTTTCAGTAATAAACTATTTATACTTTTTTACTTATTATATATAATTCCTTTGTCTACACATAACTTGAGATTTAGTAGCCTGTAATTGTTCAACAGTTGTACCAAAGACGGGTACCAGTAATTACTATTATAACTCAGATCCAACCACCTTTTTTTCTGAGAGACAGAGAACAGAGAGACCAACTCGAGGCAGGTTTGCCAGTCTTAACCAAAAATGTATCGTCCTGGTGTGAATTAATGCATTTAAATTTGTAAGTCCCAACTCTGCTCTAATATATGCAGCTTGGCATGAAGGGCCCAGGCCGAGTACTTTTTTAAAAAGTTTAAACATTGGAACTGCTAATTTCTCCTTAGCATTACTGTCCCAAATTTCAACCCCATACAGAAGCTGTGCTGGAATTTAGCTCTTATGGCCTGTATTAAAGGTTTAGCCGATGGACCAGCAAATCTAAAATTAAATCTTTCTAACCCTCGCACTGGCTTTTTCCGCTTCTCCAAGGTGGCTCCTATGTGGCTAGTCCATAGGCAATTGGCGTTAAATACAACTTAGTATACAACTTAAGGCTAATGCATGAGCTTTAGTGTATCACTCTTGGCGTGTGATGCTGTGTAAACCTGAAAAGCTTCACTCTCAGGGTTTATCTGGCATCACACACCTCAGGTTTAAATTATTAAATTCTCCTAATATGTTCCAGCCCATGCATTGTTCCCTATTTCACATTTAGAGTATTTTGACATCAGGGTGGGAAAAAGAAGAAGAGTTAATGAACTCTCAAGGAACAACTGTTCCATTTTTATGCATATGATCTCTGTAATGAATAATGTTGAGAAATACAATGGGAATGGGAAATATAAGCTGTTTTGTGCCAAATATGTTTTTCAAAGTTCTTCTTGAGGCACCGGTGACTCTTTAATTCTCTCTTTCTCTGTCCCTACTCCAGCCCTCTAATTTACCTTTATGTGCATGCCTTATAGCTGCTGCCAAATCCTTATGAACTGTAAAGCTCTTTGGGATACAGTGTGTGTGAAATGCAGTTTATAAAACCAAATTCCTTCCAAAAGAGGTTTTGGTTACCATGGCACTAATTACTAAACATGTTTGTTGTGGCTTCCCGCCTACTTTGCTGACCTTGTTCTGACCTCTGTTTATGCCCCATGCATGATTCACTGTGGAGCTAAAATATCCATTATCTGTACCCTTCTTGCACTTAAAATCTGTGAGCATCTGTGGATTTGGGGTTGCTACCGTCAGCCTGTGTCACTCTATCCCCAGTGATGTCAGAGATACCCCCCCTCACAGAGAGTTTTTCAACATCTTTTTTTTTCTGCAGGCATTTGCGGTGAATTGATTGGCTTGGGTTACTCACCGTCCTTTACTCCCTGTGATTATGTTTTTAAAGTACAGTGTCCTGAGCCTAGGAAGGGCGTGATCATCAAATAAAAAAATAGAGAAATGTAACCCCTAGATGGCGCTATCCCAGGGGCTACTACCCCTGCCTGATTTGCCACTAACAGGTTGAGGGGCCTGGATCCAATGGCGGGTGCCTCCACCCAGAGGTCAGGGTTTGCAATAGTTAAACTAACTTGGTCACAGCCCTCTGGGACACTGCAACCCCTTTCTTCCCACTAGTGGCCCACACAATATATCAGAATTACCTTCACAGTATACACTTACCCCCAGGACTGGTTCCGCACTGGGACCTCCGTGAAATGAGATACAGTGCAACAATCACAGTACAGTACTTTAACATAGATAAATACCTCAGGCAGTATAACTTTGCTGAAACAAGCAGCTCTGATTTATTTAGGGGGATATAACAAGGACAGGGGGAAATCAGGTTAATTAGCTTATCACTCTAATAATCTACCTATGGCTCTGTGCACAGGCCTATCCCTATCAGTTACTGTCCCTGGGTACCCAAGCCCCAGTGGCTAGTCCAAACCGTGGTAGCTGGTAGGGGCCTCTTTCACACAGAGAAAAGGAAAATTAAACAGTCAGCAGTACAGTAATTCCATTTGGATTTAATGTGGCAAACTAACAGGAGCGACTCTGAATTAGTACTCACGACCTCCAAATAAGATAGGGTCCTTCAATGTCAGCAGGGCTCACTTGAGGTACACAAACCTCTTCACACATCCATATAAAAGAAAGCACTATACCAGGCAGGCTGCATCTGTATCCCGATCGCAATTACTGCACAATACCCGGGAGAACACACAGCAGATTCAGTTCCTGACAGACCGAGTGCAATTTTCAGCAATTCCTCCAGTTCTTACAGGGTGAGCCTGGTTTCTACTCTTCAGAGATCCTTTGATTCTTTTCACAGGACGATTCAGTCCTAACAAGCTGTTACACAAGCTGCAGACCAGAACTCTGGGCCTTACACATGTTTTTGACTAAAACTGCACACTGAAAAGCACAGGGCTCTTCCTTCTTCACTGCCAAAGCTCAACTGAAACTCCAACCGACAAAACCGGGCACTTCCTTTGAGTTCCTCCCAGTTCTTGACTGGATTGGCTGTCACTCACAATAGACTGCTGCTGTTGGTCCAAAAAAGGCACTGAAGTCTAAACTACATCTCCCAGAGTCACTGCCCATACAATCCTCTTGTGGCTGGCTCAGATTATGAGTCCAAGTTCTGATTCGTCCAAGGCACCATTTTAGAGCTAGCTTACCCCACACTGATTGGTCCAGTTCAGCAGTTCAAAACTAGAATGGGGAACTAGCAGACACAGTTCTGACTGCAAAGAAAGCAGGTTAGACAAACTGTAATTTCATTATTACTCTAAATAATTTCTGGCAAACAGTTACATCTTTCAGGTAGGTTCCCTTTGCACCCTAGTGACTGCAAATGGAGTGAATTACAGCAGCTTGAGTGGTACTCAATCAAAGAAACACACAGTCCCCCATACAAACTAATTATGTCTGCAAGCAGACAGCTCTTAAAGAGACAGTACCAGAGGTTCTAAAAACACTCACTGATAAATGGCTTAAACGCCAAACACCATTCAGGCTTGGAGCATTCAAGCAAGCTCCTGGAAGTCTTTTGGGAACCCCCATTTGCAGGGGGGTTACAGAAATAAAAAAGGTTTTAAGACACATGTGAAAAATGTTTACAATAAGGAAGTGCTTACTGTCTTTTTCTCTGTTGCAATCTCGTTGCCTAATGTTTGGATGTGGGGTTGATCTCTGATCTGAGGTTGCCCCATGTGTACAGATTTATACTGATTTTTAAATGCAACAGTGGTACTGTCACCCTCTGCCGCAAAAGGTGACAGAAAGGAATACATCGGTCACCATTCTTTTTTTTTTACTGTTTCAAATCCTTTATTCTTATAAATCAACATGTATATAACTTACAAAGGTTTAATAATAATAATATTACAAATAATAACAACAATATACTTTTCACACTAAAAGGGAAAGTGTTGGCCCAAAATCCTCGATTTGTTTATGACGCTGGCTTCTCCTCATAGGCTGATGCATATGGCCATCAAAGATTTTGAATCTGACCAGTTTTCCCCTAATTCCTGGTGGTTCCCTGTAGTCTTCCACGGTCTACCATATCAGTCATACGGATACAAGAGACCAATGTGGTTCTCTGGAAAGGTCAGGGAAACGAGTGCGAGCCAACAAGTAGACCTTCATCAGCTACAAGGAAAAACAAGGGATAGCAGAATGGGGAGTGTACCAAATGAGAACAAGGGAAAACAAGATGGCAGTCCAAGACGCAAAGGCAGACACAGAGCTATGTATTGCAAGGGGGGGGTCAAGAGCGGGGGGAAACAGTTCTTTAGAGAGGGGAAAAAAAGGAGGAGGTGGAATTGCTAGGTTAACAGAGGGAAGGAGTGTAATTGAGGGGGATGGGCAGAAAATAGCCCTTCCTATTGACAATACTCCTGCTCTGTATTCACAAGGGAAGACAGAGGGTCTCTGCCAGAGAGTGGCATTAAGGTGGCTGTAAGGGGGATCCCTGAGATGAGGCAGCAAGTATTTACCGATGAAAAGGTTCAGAAAGGTCGGGAAGCCCTGAAGATAGATAAGGCCCCGGGGCCAAATGGGTTGCATCCAAGGTTGCTCAAGGAACTGGCGACAGGAGGAATAGAACCCCTGATAGGACTATTTAGTAGCTTATTTTTTTTTTTTTTGCAGTTAATCAGTTTTATTTGTCCACCCCACCATGATACAGGCACCTTCTTGCACTGGACCCCCCAAACCCCTTCACCTGGCGTCCCAGGGACTTAGCTCCATCCCGGTGCTTCCCCCACAGCTTGTCTCCCATGGTGGGGGTCAACAGCAGGCACCATACTGCCAACAGAAATGGATCATGTACTGGGAGAGGGCCCTGTAGCCACTGCAGAGCCTATGAGGGGTTGGTGTTACCGTGCACTGATCCTTGTGAATTTCCAGTTTTCTCCCCAAGAGAAAATGGACATGCAGTGCCATCTGCACTTGCTCACGCATGCTGCCGTGCATAAGATGTCAATGGCCACCATCCCTGCACCCTAAAGTGGTGTCCCAAGCAGTCTTTTCCCATGCCTCTGTGAGAGGGCAGACAAGCATCAGGAACAGTGTCCCTCCCTTCCCAGAGGAGGAGAGCAGGCCTCTAGACATTCAGTCCTCCTCTACCCAGCCAACCCCCATGACCCAAGCCCATTCTTGAACCTGGGTCACCAGCGTGGGAAAAGTAAGACGTCCAAGGCGCCTCAGTCCTCTTCGCCATTGGGCTGGCATTATTCAATAGCTCAGTTTAGACAGAGGTATCTCCAAAGACTGAAGAGTAGTGGATGTAGTCCTGCTTCATAATGGGGGCTGAACATGAACCAGGTAACTACAGGCCTGTCAGTCCTACCTCTATTGTGGGTAATCTGATGGAGGTGCTAGTCAAAGAGGACCTCATGGACTGTAGGATAATAAACAGCACGGGGCTGTGGTAGGGAGGTCTTGTCAGACAAGCGTGATAGTTTTGTTTTACTGGGTAATGAAGGTAGTGGTTAAGGGCCACACTGTGGATTTACTCTACTTTGATTTTGGCAAGGATTTTTACACAGTGCTCCACACAAGGTTGATGAAGAAGCTAGAGGATCTGGGTGCAACAAAGGACACAGATGAATAAGAAACTGGTTGGAAAGGAGACAGCAGAGGATTGTGGTTAATGGAGTCAAATCAGAAGAGAGGGCGGTCACCAGTGGGGTGCCACAAGGATCGGTTCTGGATCCAGTCCTTTTCAGTATGTTCATCAGCAACATGGGAGAAGGAATCCAGGGCAAGATGTGTCTCTTCGCAGATGACACTAAGGTCTGTGGTAGGCTAGACAGTGAGGAGGGGGTTAGAGAGATGCAGAGAAACTTGTAAAAGTTGGAGAAATGGTCAAAGGTTTGGCAGTTAGACTTCAGCAAGGCCTTCGACACTATGCCACAAAGGAGACTGATAAAAAAAAAAATGGGCAGTCTAGGGGTGGGATCCAGAGTGCAAACTGGGTAAAAAACTGGTTAATGGATAGGCAACAGAGGGTGGTGGTAAATGGCACTCACTCTAATGAGGGGAGAGTGACCAGCGGGGTGCCACAGGGCTCAGTACTGGGACCGGTCCTCCTTAATGTCTTCATAAGTGACATTGCAGAAGAACTAGAAGGGAAGGAATGCATTTTTGCAGAAAACACCAACATCTGCAATAGTGTGGATATGCAGGAGGGGGTTGGAGAACATGATTAGGGAACTTAGAAAGCTTGAGGAGTGGTCAATGGCATTGCGGCTGGGGTTCAGTGCCAAAAAGTGCTAAATCATGCACCTAGGGTAAAGGAACCCAGGATCTGAGTATACAATGGGAAGGAATGTACTGGCAGGAAAAAGACCTTTGGATTCTCATATCTTATTACCTCATAGTGACAGGGCAGTGTGACAAGGCAGTGGGCAGGGCTGGTGGGATACTGTGGTGCACAGGAAGAGGTATCACCTGCAGAAGGAGGGAGGTGGTGTTTCCACTGTATTGTTCGCTGGTGAGACCACACCTCAGGTACTGTGTCCAGTTCTGGAGGCTGCGTCCAGAAAGGACTTAGACAGGGTGGAGGTAGTCCAGAGGAGGGCTACTAAAATGGTGCAGGGGTTACCCCACAAGCCCTATGAGGAGAGACTGAGGGATATCAATACGTATGCCCTAGCGGAGAGGAGGGAGAGGTGGGATATAATAGAGACTTTCAGGTATCTCATGGGGTAAAGAGGGTACAGGAGGGGAATCTATTTCAAATGAGGAAGTGTACCATGAAAAGAGGGAATGCAGTGAAGCTGCAAGGGGGGAAGTTTAAGAAGGATGTGAGGAAGTACTACTTCACTGAAAGAGTGGTAGACACATGGAACAGTCTGCCAGTAGAGATGGTGGGAGCGAAAACAGTGGAGGGCTTCAAACCTGTATGGGATAGGCTTAATGGAATATTGGTATATAGGCGGGGGTTCAGAGACCAGGCGGGATCTGCAAAGACAGATTATGCAGGTTTTTCTGCCAACAATTTTTCATGTTTACATTATGTTAAAAAGTGCAGGGTGGTTCACATAGGGAACAAGAATCCCAGGACAGGGTACTGGATGGGTGGGGGGGGTGGTAAAATTGGGCATGACCTCTAAGGAAAGAGACCTAGGTGTCATCATCAGTGACTCCTTAAAACAATCAAGCCAGTGTAACAAGGCCTACAGTAAGGCTAACAGGATGCTGTGGTGTATAAGAAGGGATACTGACAGCAGAAAGAAGGAGGTATTACTACATAGAAACATAGAATTTGACAGCAGATAAGGACCGCTTGGCCCATCCAGTCTGCCCATTTCCCTACCTATTGGATAAGCTGCAGATCCTAGTTAACCAATAGCCTACTTCCTCTTACCCCCCACTAGAATTGCCTTATGTCTGTCTCATGCATTCTTGAATTCCCCCAATGTTTTTGACTCCATGACCTCCTAAGGAAGGCTGTTCTCATGCATCCACAACCATCTCCATGAACAAATACCTCCACAGATTACCTCTGAGCCGTCCCCCATATATCTTCAAATTGTTCCCCCTTGTTCTTGCACAACTCTTTTTTTGAAAGATGCCACACTGTTGGACTTTGTTGATTCCCTTGAGGTACTTGAAAGTTTCTATCATGTCCCCCTCTCCCTCCTTCCCTTGAGGGTATACAAATTAAGCTCCTTTAGTCTCTCTTTGTATGGCTTCTGGTGCAGACCCTGCACCATTTTAGTTGTATCCTCTGGACAGCCCCCATCCTGTGTATGTCCTTGCGGAGATGGAGTCTCCAGACCTGCACGCAGTGCTCCAGATGGGGTCTCACCAACTGTCTGTACAGAGAGATAACTTCCTGTTTTCTACTGGTGATACCTCTCCCTATGCATCCCAGTATCCCCCCAGCCCTCCTTACTGCCTTCTCACACTGCCTTCCCACCTTTAGGTAATCTGATATGACTACCCCCAGGTTCCTTTCCATTTTTGTTGTTAGTATCTCACCCCCCATTGTGTACTCTTCCCCTGGGTTTGTGTTTCCCAGGTGCATTACTTTGCCCTTCTTTGCATTGAATTTAAGCTGCCATACATTTGACCATTCCTTCGACCTTGCCAAGTTCCTTCTCATCCTTTCCACACCACCTTGTGTATCAACCCTGTTGCAGATCTTTGAGTCGTCTGCAAAAGACATACTTTTCCTTCCAGTCCCTCTGCCATGTCACTTATAAAGACATTAAAGAGGACCGGTCCCAGTACTGAACCCTGGGGTACCCCGTTAGTAACCCCCCTTTCTTCAGAGTGGACTCCGTTTACTATTACCTTCTGCATCCTGTTGTCCAGCCAGTTTTTTACCCAGGCTACCACCTTGGGACCGACTCCAAGGCTGGCTAACTTGTTTATTAATCTTTTATGTGGGGCTGTGGCAAATGCCTTGCTAAAGTCTAGGTAGGCCATGTCCACAGCCCCTCCCTGGTCTGCTACTTTGGTCACCCAGTCAAAGAAGTCTTATTAGATTTGTCTGACACAACCTTCTTGCTGTGAATCCATGCTGCCTTGGGTCCTGTGCCCCTCTGGCGTCTAGGTACTCAACAATTCTTTCCTTCAGAAGTGATTCCATCATTTTCCCTGCCACTGAGGTCAAACTAACAGGTCTGTAATTTCCTGCCTCTGCCTTGCTTCCACTTTTGTGAAGTGGAATCACATATGCCCTGCTCCAGTCCTCAGGTACCACCTCATCCTCCCATGATTTGTTAAAGAGGGTAGTCAGTGGTGTCACTAGTTCTCCCCTTAGTTCTTTTAGAATTCTGGGGTGAATCCCATTAGGTCCCATTGCCTTGTCCACCTTCAGTTTTGAGAGTTCTTTCAGAGGCCTTTCTTCTATGATGGAACTGGTATTGACCCCCCTATCCAGAGTGTTTATATTGTTTGGTTTAGGTACCTCCCTCTCCTCTCCTCTTCTTTTGTGTAAGGCAAGCAGAAGTATTTGTTCAGTAGCCCTGCTTTTTCACTGTCACCCTCTGCCCACATTCCCTCCCCTTTATTAAGTCTCAGTATCCCTCCCTTGGTCTACCTCTCTATAGATCACTTGTGAGGGCCCACCTGGAGTGTTGTGACCAGTTCTGCAGCCCTCACCTAAGGAAAGGTAAAAACAGGCTGGAGACAGTGCAGCATAGGGTGACCAGAATGATTCAGGATCAGCAGGGCGATCTTATGAGGACCAGCTCAAGGCACTGAACATGAACTCGCTGGAGGCCAAACAAGAGAGGGAAAATATGATAGAGACTTTCACATTCCTAAAAGGAATGAACAAGGTAAACCGCTAGGAACTATTTAGCATAAGTAGCAGATTAAGAACAAGGGGCCACAAATGGAAACTGACATGGTGAGGTTCAAGAGGGAAGTGAGAAAGTTTTATTTTGCAGAAAGGGTGGTGGAGCTGTGGAACAATCTGTCATCTGATGTGGAGGGTGCCAAAACTATCAATGCCTTCAAACACGGCTGGGATAGAATAAGGGCTTAGTGGTTGCTCAGGGTGGTAGCGGTTGGGTGAGGAGCATAGGAGTGGATAGTGTGGGTTGGAACCCTGTATGGACACTAGGTCCTGGGTTTGGTAGAGTTTTATGGGTAGACTGGATGGAACAATGGTCTTTTTCTGCTGCATTGTCTGCATTTCTGTGTTTCCATATTGCTGTATGGGGAATGTAAATTAAAAACAAACAAAATGTTTGCATCTCAGCCTTCCATGCTACCTTAGAGGGCTGGAGGCAACAGCTGAGGGGGGCCATTGAGCTTCAAAAAGGTCTGGAGGGACTGGATGCAGAGGGTGCACAAGCGTTATTGCTGCCCTGACCCTGTGGCATGGACACTGTGAGCAGAATCTAGTTTGAAACATACATTATACATGCTCACCTTACTATATGTATTATCTGTTGATTGAGTTAATTTTTTCTGCTTCCTTTTCCTGATGCCCCTCCCCCCAACTTGGGGTTGCTGGTCTAGCCAGGCTGGTACCCCTTGCAGTGAGTCTGGGACTCACTTAGTAAGGTCATTGGGGTATAAAGGGTAGCTTGGTAAACCTAAAGGTAGCCTCTCTAACTATTGGAAGCCTACTCCCCAAATTTCCCCAGTTAGAATCCTGGGTCACACTCATTCAGCCTGGCATAATTGCCCTTACAGTAACATGGCTCACCCACAAAATACCAGATTCCACTATTACCTTACAGGAATACACCCTATTTAGGGAGGATCAACAAGGCAAAAGGGGTGGCGGCTGCCTTATATACCTACAAACCAATTTGATCGGCCACAAACTGACCATAGATTACCCCTTTAGTGAATGTGAGTGTCTGGCTGTTAAAATCCAAATGAGGAATGATAACAAATCTCTGTATATCTTATCAGTCTATATCCCACCTGGAAAACAACAAATGGGCATTGAAACGTTTGCCAGATATTTTAACCAGTCTTGCTTAATTTGGGAAACAATAGTCACTGGTGACTATAATATTAATTGGACAGCCAAATCCTGCTTCATCCACAAGGACCTGGTATCAAGCCTATTCCTTATGCAGGTGGTTAAAGATTGCACCAGAGGTAACTATAAAGTGGGGACCGAAACCCTTATAGATTGGATCCTAACCACACACCCAGAAAGACTAATCAAGGTTGAGGACCTATCTGATGCCATCAGTTACCACTCACCTGTTCTATGTGAATCATCTGCCCAGTTACCTAAGACCCCTCCTAAAGCAATCACCAGCAGAGTCCTACGGAAAGGCTTAACTGGCGCCTTCAAAGCACACCTGGCCTAGAAAGATTGGAGCTCTTTGGACACCATCCTTGACATCAATGGGGCTACTGACTACTTCATTACCCAATTTATGGAAACATGCAACTACGCAACTGCCCACTAAAAAGATGCAAAATTAAGGGGACTTCAGCTGGATGGATTACCCCATCACCACTAGCCTAACTGTGAAGCAGGGATAATCTCTGGAATAGAGAGCAAGGAATACCGGATTGCCTGCAGACCTGCAAAGATATAAGGAAGTCCGCAGCAAGTGCACCTGGAAAGTTAAAAAAGCTAAGGCAGACTTCTACAAGGAACAACAGAATAAAAACTGGAACAATGGGAAGAAGTTTTGGGATAACCTAAAAGTCCTCTTCAGGAGCAATGTTAAAATGTCCCTGACGATGTTTAGCTCAAATGGGAAAATTACGATGGCACAAACAGAAATAGCAAATTCCTTCAATGAGGCTTTCACTGACCCAAGCTCAGTCCTCGCCCCTGACAAGTTACGTGGGTAGAAAGATGACGACTTCACTGGACAAAGCAACCAACCCTGCCCCGACGAGGATCTCCCCAAATTTTACTTTAAGCGTGTTACCATAAAGGAAACCTTGAATTATGTAAAAAGAGTCTTGGGAAAAACGAGAATGGGTGGGGATATGGTCAACATGAAGCTTCTGGCCTTAGCACTTGATGAGCTAACTGCTCCACTGAGTAAGATTTGCAACATGTCCCTTCAACACTCACAGTTCCCTGAAATATGGATATCCGCTGTAGTTACCCCAGTGCTTAAAAGTGGAGACCTCACCAACATGGCCAACTATGGGCCAATCTCTAGCCTCTCCCCTCTATCCAAAGCATTGGAAAAAATTGTATCTGACCAACTGGTCACTTACCTAGACAAGTATAACCCTATGTGTACACAGCAACAAGACTTCAGGAAACTTCACAGCACTGGTATAGCCCTTATTGAGTAAACTAGCCATCTGTGTGTTACCCTTAACAAAGGACATCTGGTTGGAGCCACCTATGTAGATCTGACGAAAGCCTTTGATCTCATAAACCACCCTCTTCTGCTGAACAAGGTCTCTGCCCTGGGCCTCTACTCAGAAACACTAGCATGATTCAGGTGCTATCTCACTGGGAGGTCACAGAGGGTTAGGGTTGCCATAGTGCTGTCGAATGCAAGGAGTATCACAGTTGGGATTCCTCAGGGGTCTATACTCAGCCTGCTCCTATTTGAGCTATTCATTAACAGACTCCCAGAAGCCTGTCCGCTGTCAAATATGCTGCTGTATGCTGATGATGCGGTGATCTTCAACAGTAGTTCTCAGCTTGGAGATCTCTCGCGTGACCTGCAGAGTAGCTTTGAGACACTGGAGGATTGCTTTAAAAGCAATAAACTTGCCTTTAATTATAAAAAGATTAAGACCATGCTGTTTGCTGGGCCTCACCTTAAGAAAAAGGTCTCTTCCCTGATTATCAAAAAAACACTTGGAGCTACCCTTGAACAGGTTGAATCTTTTAAATATCTGGGTGTCACCATGGATGACATCATATGCTGCACACGTGGACTTCCTTGCAAATATGGCCAACAGGAAACTAGGAGCTCTTGTCAGGCAAAGTCTTAACCTTACAGCTGAGGCTAGATGCTTGGCAGTCTCCAGCATGATCCTCCCACTCATTGACTATGGTCTCCCGATTTACAGAGCTGCCTGTGAACCAGTCCTCGGTAGAGTTAGAATGGTCTTCAACAAAGCATGTCAATTTTCAAGCGGGGCAGATAGATTCTCACATACATACTCCATGTATGTGCTCACCGACCGGCTTCCACTATGGGAGGACAGGCTAAAATATCAGTCCTGCCTGAAGGCAAAAACAGCCCTCCTAGGCCCCAACTCTGAAGCCAACAGTGACCTTTTCTGCCTGGTCAATAACAACTACTCCACTAGAAGTATGATAAGATAAGCACTTGATGTCTCCTTTCGTAAAACTAGCCTGGGTAGACTTTTACTTGCAATACACGCTGCCCAATGGGTGAATGAACTTCCAGAATCCCTTGTGGGACTCCCCAAAATTACCCCATTTGAGAATTCCCTAAAAAATTTACTCTCTTTACGAATTCTGCCAGTTTTTTTAAATGAATATTTTCCCTCCTTTTCAATGATGTTCCTTGACTAGCAATCTGTCTGACTTTTCCTTTGCAATTCTTTGGCTGTAACCCTAATTGTCTGTACCTGATCAGGCTCCTCTTGAGCTGGTGAACATTTGTTGTGTTAAATTGTCACTTGTCCTGTATTGACGTAGAACTTTTGGAAAAGAGCACTTGTGCTCAAAGGTATTTTCTGATTTACAAATAAATAAAATAAACCCCAAAAGGTGGGGAGAAGGAGAGAAAGAGTCAGGAGAGCGGACACCTATGGTGTCCGGGGGGGGGCAGGCCTTGAGCACTATGGCTCTGGTCACCCTTTACTGCCACCAGTCTGCGCTAGAGCCACGGGGTGGTTAGCCTACAGACCACAAACCAGTAGCAAATCTTGCTCTACCATAAGAGGGTTCAGTTTGGGATCTCCATGCACTGGAGAGTAGGGCCAACAGTCCAGAGAGATTTGTGGGAGAGGAGGACCATGAAGGGGTCCCTCTCAAGGTGGCTATCTTTAAGAGCTGCTGTTGCCTTTGGGAAAACTTTGGAAGCTCTAATATTTGGACATACAGTAATTCAGCTTGTATTCCAAATTTGGATTTCTCCTTCCCCTTTTTCATTACTGAGAAACTTCGCACAAAAACAGGATCTTCATCCCTTAGAGTTTAATTGCTTCTACAGCTTATTCCCAACTCAAAGGCATTATCCTCAGTTGTGACTTCACAGTCTGTTGCCATGGAAATAATTGTGATGGTACAAGTAGAGTATTATGACATAAGGTAGGGAATAAGCTGTAGTTGCTGATGACTTTCAGTAAGGATTCTGTTTTTATGAGTATAACTTCAGTAATAAATAATTGGGGGAGGAGGCAGGAGGAGAAATACAGTACTAATGTGACATAAGCTGAATTTTGTCTAAATATCTTGTTTTTCAAAGTTCTACTGGAGTCATTGGTGGCTCTTTAAGGAACCTGGGGGTCCATATTGGTTTATGAAGAATGGTTGGAGGTTGAAGGCTCATGGATATCACGTGGGAGATAAATGCTTTCTTGTAGTGCTACACTATCTCCTAGAGTCCAGGAATCTGTTTTGATATAAATGAGTGGAAGTGCAGTTAGTTGCTGTTGGGGCCAAGTATACGTGCTACTGAGGACTAGCTGGCCCCAAGAAAGTTAGGCCAGTGGTGAGCTGGTGAGCTCGTGTCCCTTGATTGTTGTGGAAATGACATGCAGTGTTATGGACTGAGAGGAGTGTAAGGAGTCAGGCTGGAATTAACATGCAGGCTGCTTTCGATCCACAGTGAGTGAGACACTTGCAGTGTAGATCTCCAAAGCCAGTGCAGCCATGTGGCCAGAGAGGATCGGGGTAAGGGGGGTGGGGTTCCCTGTGGGGTAAATCACCATATTAGAGATGCCCTAAACAATGCTCACAGTGGGAGGGAAAAAGACTGTCATTGATGTGGGCTCTAGTTCCACTCCTGAGGAGGCCATGTGCAGTGCTCAAACTCCATGAGGGAGAGAACATTTGGAGGAGAGAGGACCATGATGCATGCCTTGCTAGAAAGCCCAGGGGAATGGCACCCAAGTGAAGAGGGCATTACCCAGGGGGTCGGCTTTTTTTAATGCCTGGAGGCTGCCATCTGTGAGAATTAGTGAGTCCATCAAGATGTCCAGACCAGCTACAGCTTCACATCCCTCGATGATTGTGGAAACTGCATGCAGTGTTAAAACTCTGTGAAAGAGAAAACATTTGGGGCAGAGTGGTCCAGTGAGCATGTCTTGCTAGAAAGTTTAGGAGATTAATGACCAGGACAAGGGGGAGTTCGCCAGGGGATTGTCTTTGTTTAGCACCTGGAGATTGCCACCTGTGAGAAATGGGGAATTCGTAAAGAGTCTAGTCTCTAGACCAACATCATATCCCCTGAGCATTGGGGGATAGTCACCATTTAGGACCACATAATGGTCCATCTGTACTAGTCATTTAAACTGCATGTACATGTGCTGAAATGATAGTTACCCCAGCATCAATTTCAGCATAGATGTTATTAAATGAAAGTTTTATGTTTTTTCTTTAATTATTATTTCTCTAGTTCTGGCCCTTCTCCCACCCCATGTCACCCAGTCAGGCCAGTCCCCAGCATCTCTGGTACTTATCGCTAGGTTTCCAACCCCAGGGTTCCTCTCCCTTCCATGGTGGGGTCAGCTGTGTTAATTTCAAAGCTTCCACCCCCCCTGGTTGAAGAGGTTGGAGTTCTGGGATTCCTGATGGCTGTCAGTAGTGGGTTGAGACCATGCTGCACAGGACAGCAATTTTCATGTTTTCTTGTCTCATTCCATTCCCCAGGGAAGCCTAGCATATGAGGAGGCACAGTCAGAGGCACACAACTGTGCCTCAGGCAGACCTCTGCTGACATTCCCCCTCTCACTTGCGCTGCCCTCTGCACTGCCTCCTGTGGTCACCCAGGTGGCAGTATAACAGTGGCTGTCCTCACTCCCTAGAGTAAAAGAGCATTCTTTGTGATGCTCAGTCCTTTTCCACCTGTTCAGCCCCCAAGAGCCCAAGTTCATCACCAAACTCAGGTCACCAGTGTCGTGAGTGGCTACACTACCACTGGGCCAACAGGCTGGCTGTTATTAAACAAAAGTGTGCCTTTTTGCAACTGATTTTCTATTTAACTGTAGTGATTATTCTTATTTCAAGCAAGAGCACTAGAGATATGGACTGAAGACATGGGTCCTGAGGATGTACGACCAAAGACTAAAAGTAATGGTTAACAAGGGTTTTGTTTGTTTGCCTCCACTTTTGGCCCCCTCCTTCCTGTGACCACTGGTATCCCCTTCTTTGGGGCACAGATGCTGCCCCCCCCGTACTTGCCACATTCTCCTCTCACTTGCCTCCTTTGATGCTATATTAGACCTCAACCTTCTTGTCCCTGGGGCTGGCCTGTCCCTGCCAGTGGCCTCCTCTGGTTGTCTTAGGAGGAACAATCACCCAGGGTTCACTGCATTTTCCCAGTCACTCATGGCAAGACTTGTTCTCCTCAGGGTCTACTTATGCCCTTCAGGAGGAGCGAACACTGCTTCGGATGGATGCTGAGGGTTCCTTAGATGGAGCGTGGAGAGTTTGTTGGCATAGGAAAGGGCTGTGTGGCTGTCATCCAGCATACCAGTGTCACAGTTTTTTGTCCTGCCCTCTGACAACCTTGCACATGCGCTGCAGACCTGCGTGGCTGTCTTATGCTGTGTGGTCACACATGCCATTAAAGGCACCACCATACACCACCATGAGGAGCTTCTGTACAGCAATACAGTGAGAGGCCCCCCATCCCCCAACTCTTGGAGGAGAGCATCCAGAGGAGGTATTCGATTTCTCTCTGTACATGTCCTGTGACTTTTTATACTATGATCAGTATGGATTTTTTTAAAACGGTATGTAACTGAGCTATAATAACTGGAAATCAATTTTTTCAGTGGCACAGACCAGTTATTATTTCCCATAATAACTGGCTGGTTATTATGGGATTGACATGCAGGCTCAATCCAAATAGTGGGTGCGAGACACTCTGAGCAATTTTTCTTTCAAACCGTGGCTGAAAAGAAAATAAATAGTCCACAATGCCAGTCCCAACACTGGTAAACAAAATACACTAAGCGGTTTTTTTTATGTTCCCTCTTCTTGTATTTCCAACCACTGCCAGGAACAGGAAGTTGCGGCTGAACGGACGTCTTAATGCCAAGCAGGAATATCGGTCAGTGAACCACTAGTCAGGAGCGGGTCTGGGAGCCACTGGCAACTGTAGTCAGTGGACAAAACACACCATCACTCACAGGAGCCTTTATCTCCCATTGACGCAAGTACATCCTAAAAAAAACAAACAAAAAACCAAAAACAGTCATGCAGCAGTCACCCTGGGCTCAGAGGAGGAGCTCATGGGGGGATGTTGAAGGAACCAACGGGCTGTTCAGAATGAATGTGCTAACAACCTGCTCAATGGCTGCAGACTTCAGTAAGGGAAGGGGGGGCAGTGCACTCATGTAGCTTAGAATGCAAAAGGAGATTTACAAAAAAGACAGAGCACACCCTTCGCTACAGAAATTTGACCGATTTCCTGAAAAGGCATAAATAACTGAATCTGGTGGGAAAAAAATGGTGGCCAGCAATTATATAAAATAAAGCATGGAGCAGTGTTATTACTCAAATGTATTGCACACCCTTGGTGTGGGATGCTTTCATAAACCCCTCAAGCTTCTCTCTCAGGGTTTATGTAGCATCCCACACCTCTGGTGTGCATTAAATTCTCATAACGCACACTACCTCATGCATTATTCTCTATGTCTTAAGTGTTTTCAGCCTGAATCAACATTTCCTCTGGAACTTCTTATTGTACTTGTAATATTTTTGTGACTATGAATTTGATGTGGAACCTTTGTAAGTGAGCACTTATGCTCAAATGTATTCTCCGACGCATTCAGTAAATAAATAAAATCAAAAAAATAAACCCTTCGTGCTGGCTTCCGCTCTTGATCTCTGGGGCTCAGATCATGAACCTAGGTCACCAGTATGCCAGAGTGATCTTTCATCACTCAAAGCCACAGATTCTGCAGTTAACAAAGGTTTTGACTGTGGGGGTTCTCCCTTTCTCCCTAAAGGAGAAGCTGCTCTGAGTTGATTGCGTTTAAGTTACCAATTCTTGAAGACAGCACTCCTAGGATATGCCTAGGAAGGAACCCTGGAGTGGAGGCGCCACACTACGAGGGTGACATAGGTTGTTGATAAACCGAGACACCATCTGTTCTAAGTGCAAAACCCACTAAGCCAGTATTGTTCCTAAATGACTGCTAGGCTTAGGTTTCTCACTTTGGGGCAGGGGTGTGGCATACGCTAATGAAAATGAAAAAATGGGGGGAAAAAAGTCAGCTATAGTTGTAATCGTATGGAAAGTTGCTTGTTTAAAATCCTTTATCTTGTCTCGCTGCACAGCTCCTGAACTGTAGGAATGCCCACACAGTCCTGCCACTCACGATATGCAGTACCTCCTTCGTTTGTGCAGTATCATTAGTGGACACTGTGCTGAGGTATCCCAGGTTTCAGGAAGGATGCAATCAATTAGTTTAATTTTTCCATACTGTAACACAAATAAAGCATCTCTAAGCACTTCATGCAACTTAAAACATTGTGTCCCAGTACAGCAAATATAAAATGAATGCAACAGGTGGTAGGATTAGCTTGAGGATTGCAAATAATATGTTTTGCGTGGCAACAGTAGTATGGTGGGCAGCCCGTTTTAAACTTCTATCAAGAAAAGGGGAAGCAGACTCAAAGCAAACCAGCTACATCACAAAATTGTACAGAAGGTCAGGAATCACAGAATGTCCTTGTTTTTATTTATTTATTTCAAAGTTCGGAAATACGCTTTTGAGCAGAAATGCTCATTTACAAAGGTTCCTTGTCAGAGTAACAATTTGTTTACACCATGTCAAAGTCAGTATTAGAAACTGATTAACAAAGGCTGGACAGTATTCATTCAGTGGCATAACAAAACAGAATGAGTAACACAAGTACCGTTTTGGCAATACAGAGTGAACAAGAGTTAACATTCAACAGGTCAAATAATACAAAGCATAACATGGGCACTAGGAGCTATACAAAGGTAGCAGCCCATCTGGGCATTGTCAGAGGTTAAGTCTGTGTGCTTTTACAGCACATTGGGATGGAGGAGAGGCACATGCGTGAGAAGACTGTGTGGTGGGTAAGGTGCTGGCATTGTGTGCATGTGTAAGAGGGGACCTTAGGGGGCAGAAGCACCACAATCAGATGGTGCAAGGGTTGGGCTGGGTAGGGGTGCAGTTGGCAAGTGACAGTGCATGGGATGGGGTTTCGTTAGGAGAAGCAGCTACATTTGAAGCCAGGTGGGAGTAAATTTAGAAGTTCCCATTTGAAAGGACCCAGCTTAGCTGGTGTCTTTTGTAATACCTGAAGTTTTTTAAGCCAACTTGGTGCCCTGGTTGCAAAGCAACATTTGGCTAGAGCTGTTCGGTTGAATGGAGCAGCCAATGTACCAATAGTCATGCCTCTGGTTGGGTAAGGATTTTGGGCAGGTTGTAGGAGACCTAGCAGCCCTGGGGGGGCAGACCCCTGAGAGCTTTCATGCCTAGCAGGCAGGATTGACATTTTATTATGTCCTGCAGGGGAAGCCAGTTTGTGAGAGAGTAAAGAGTGCAGGTGTGCGTGAGTTTGTCTACCCATTACAGAGCGGCAGGCTTTATTCAGGACTAACCGGACCGTGTTTAACACTGTGTCTGTGGCACTCCCATATACTGTTAGGCCATAGTCAACTATGGGGAGGATGGAACTTGTAACTGCCACGTTTTTGGCTTCCGGGGTAAGGTTGTGCCTATGTCTATATAGTGCTCCTGGTATCCTGTTAATATTGCAGACAATTTGATCGACATGTGGTGCAAATGTTAGAGTCTGGTCAGTGGTGACCCCGAGGTATTTGAAAGTTTCTTCCTGTTCTAGAGGGCACCCTTACTGTTGAGGATGTTGAGCGCTTGTATCTTAGTTCTTTTCTGTGCACTTGAGAAGAGCATTGTTTTGGTCTTCCTGTAGTCGAGTACAAGCTTGTTCTGCTGGAACCAATTCTCGATGGATGCAAAGTTGCATTGGAGATTTTGAGTAAGTAAGTAAGTCCTGGCAAGGGTTACTTGCACAGACGACTACATCATCTGCGTAAATTAGTGGAACTAGGACAGGCTTTGGAAAGGTTATTAATGAAGAGGCTGAACAAAAGGGGCCCCAGGATGGAGCCTTGCGGCACACCCGATGTGACAAGCCTGGCATCAGAGAGCTCCCCATTTATCTTAACCTGTTGCGATCTGCCTAGCTTTTAAACCACAGCACAGTGTCCACAGAGAGACCTAATGTGGGTGGCTTTGTTAGTAGTAGTGCATGGCTGACTAAATCAAAGACCTTGGTGAGGTCTATGTAGATAGAGCCCACGAGGTGTTCTTTGTTAAGAGCCTTGTGTAGTATGCTTGTGTATTCGATCAGTGCAGTGGAGGTGCTGTGTGTTTTAGTAAGTAAGTGAGTAAAACTTTATTTTCATAGCGCCTTTCCAAAGTCAAGGTGCTTCACATTTTAAAAACACAAACACATCTAAAACTTGCGATAAAACAATAGATACAGATTTAAAAGTAATCCGGGAAGGCTAAAGTAAACAAGTATGTTTTCAGCATGGATTTAAAGCTGTTGACGACGGTCAGGCACTCTCTTAACTGAAGAGGTAAAGAATTCCACATGGTTGGTGCTGCAAAGGAAAAAGCACGAGCGCCAGAAGTTTTTAAACGAACCCTGGGAATCTCTAGCAATCCCTCATTGGCAGATCGGAGAGAACGAAGAGGGGAGTAAGGAGTCAGGAGACCTTTCAGGTAGTCAGGTATTTTACGGAAACCGTATTGTTGTTCACACTGAACATTATACTGGCTGAGGTATGACACGAGTTGGTCAGATATAATTCTCTCGAGTGCTTTGGACAGTGGGAAGAGAATGGATATAGGCCTTTACTTTGCAACTAATGTGCAGTCTCCACTTTTATAGATGGGGGTGACCAGGGCACTTTTCCATTTCTTGGGGAACTGTGAGAACCTGAGGGAGCGGTTAAAAGTTTTAGTCAGAGGGGTGGTGAGCTTATCCAGGACCAGGGCAACTAGTTTTATGTCAAGTGAGTCACTTCCCATCCTTATTTTCCTAGTACTAGCTTAACATAGTGGACCGTGTCCTTTACCAATACAGATTTGAAGTGGAATTGTGGCCTACATTGGTCTTTTTGGGTGTTGTCATGGGATACAGTGGTGGCAGTGGGTTTGTCTTCAGGGGGAGAACGGCGCTAAGGTCAGTGAATGCCGTATTGAATGAATTGGCTATCTCAATAGGGTTGAGTGTGATGCTTCCATTTGAGCTGAGCATTGTTAGTAATGTTCTGTCACCCCTCTCCAAGAGATCCTTTAGCAGTTCCCAGAATGCCTTCCCCTTTCCTCAGCAGCTATTTTGCTGCTCTTTATGAAAGTTAGCCTTAGCCTGTCTGATATTCTTAGTACACCTATTCCTAGCTGCCCTGTATTCCTGCAGTGTGCCTACATGCTGGATTCCTTGACTTTGTGCCATAGGTTGTCCCTGTCCCGCATTTGAGCAAGCAGTGACGGTATAGCCCATGTGGCAGAGTCCCCTTGGATGCCCCGCTTCTTGAAAGGGGCAAATTTATCTGCAATAGCATTAAACACAGTTATGAAGTGGTCGAGGGCTGCATCAATGTTGATGGTTGCATCTAGCTGGCTCCAGTTTAGCTGGGCCAAGTGGACTTTGAATGCACTCAGTGCCCCTTTGCAGAGTACTCTATTGTAGGTTGTTTTGGGGACTGGTCAGGTTAGTTTAGCGGACCAGCTACACACAGTTGGTGAGTGGTTGCTCAGAACATCAGGCATCACAGTAACCTCCTTCAACCTATCTGGGTGGGTAGTGAGGACCCAGTCTATAAGGTTTGACGTGCCTGTTTTGTAATTAGTTCTGGTGCTTTCTGTGACAGCTTGTGTAAGGTAAAGACTGTGTATTTGGTCTTTGCAACCTGTGCTAGATTTTGCCTTCCAATTGGTATTAAAACACCCACTACTACAGTTTCTTGATTCTGGCTTACTTGCAAAAGCGTCTAGACCAACTTGTTGCTTTCCTGGGGGAATGTAAATGGTCATAAGGGTTAGGTTCCTCCAATTCCCTAATATTAGGTGTACTGCTAGGCACTCACAGCTATCATTGGTCCCATCTAGGGTGATTTTATAACTTTGCAGGGTGTTTCATAGGTAGACTAGGCATCTCTCTCCCCGTTTACCCTTGTAGGGAGAGAGAGAGAGGTGTCGGGAGTTTTAGAGGATAGCCATCTCACAGTGAGCGAGATGATGTCTGGCTGGTTTTGTCTCATCCAGGCTTCAAACTGAGCCATCTTTGGTAGGAGGCTGACAATGTTCAGGGAGGCAATTTTTAAGGTAAACTGGGGCGGCCTTGGCCGAGTTCACCCCCTGGGGTGAACCAGGGTTGGAGTGGATGTTACCCGATCTTAGTAACAGGATCTGCAGCACCAGTCTGAGAAAGTATCACCATTGCTGGTACCTTCATTGTTTTAAGGTACGTTGTTGTGGGCTAGGGCCCCTAGGAGGTTTAGCCCATAGAATGGTCATGGCAGAGGTGCTGTCCCCAGTCAGTGACTTAGAAGGGCTAGTTGTAGTTGAGTAGCAGAGGGGACCTGTCTGAAGCTCACTTGTGATAGCAATTCCACACCCTGTCTACTAAGGGATAGTTTTTGATTGGGGTTTATTTTGTTATTAATTGTTAGATCAGAGTGCCCCCTAACCCCTGTCATTTGGGGTGGCAGTATAGCGAGGAGTGTTACTACTAGGAGGGTCCATGCAGGTGGGGGTGGGTTCCCGATGTGGGTGTGCAAGATAACTAATTGCACATTAGAAAGTTAGGGGATGGAGAGATGTTGCAGGATAAGACTGTGGTGGGATGCAGGGTGGGTGCCTGACCTAAATCAGAGGCAGTTGGGTGAATAGCACCACCTGACGTTAGGCGGATGAACAGGTTGGGGATTGGGGGTCGATACAGCTTCAGACTAGAAGGTGAAGATGGGGCGCCCTCTAATGTACGGCACTCGTAAACTGCAGATGGGAAAGTAGGCAGACAACCAAAAAAAAAAAAAAAAGAATGTAGGCAATTAAGGTGACTCTAATAAAAAATGATAAGGTGCCTCTAATGCAAATAAATGCAGTCACTTAATGTGTCGCTCATAAAATTCATGCAGTTAAGGTAACTCTGAGGATCTACTAAATTGTCCCAGTCATCCAAATGAAATTAGGGCAGCATTGGTAAACAAGTAAAGTTTCAGCAACAAATGACAGAAAAAACTCAGGTGCAGAGACTATCAGTTGCAGTCTGCTGACTGCTAGTCCAATCCTGTTTAAAACTGGGGACTAGAAAATTAAAAAAAAACTGGTGCCAATGCAAAACACAGTCCAAGCATAGGAGGAAGCGTGGAGAATAGCTGGCTCTGATGTCTGAGCCCTGTACCTGGAGAAGCTTGCACTGAAGTGGTTGCCACAGCTCTCTGGTACCGAGGGTTGTCCAAACAGGGGAAGACTGAGGGTCCTGGTAGGTGCCCTCTCAAACCCTGGAGAAGCTTGCAGTGAAGTGGTGGCTGCAGTTTTCCAGTCCCAAGGATTGTCCAAATGGGAGGGCTGAGGGTCCTAGTAGGTGCCCTCTTGAACCCTGGAGAAGCTTGCAGTGAAGTGGCAGCCACGGTTCTCTGGTCACAAGGGTTGTCCAAACAGCGGAGGGCTGAGGGTCCCGGCAGGTGCCCTCTCAAATCCTGGAGAAGCTGGCACTGAAGTGGCGGCCGCAGCTCTCTGGTCCTGAGGGTTGTGCAAACAGGTGAGGGCTGAGGATCCTGGTAGGTGCCCTCTTGAACCCTGGAGAAGCTTGCACTGAAGTGGCGGCTGCGGCTCTGTGGTCCTGAGGGTTACCGAAACGGGAGGGCTGAGGGTCCTGGTAGGTGCCCTCTCAAACCCTGGAGAAGCTTGCACTGAAGTGGCGGCTGTGGCTCTCCGGTCCAGAGGGTTGTTCAAACATAGGAGGGCTGAGGGTCCTGGTAGGTGCCCTCTTGAACCGTGGAAAATCTTGCACTGAAGTGGCAGCTGTGGCTCTCGGGGAGGGCTGAGGGTCCTATTAGGTGCCCTCTCGAACCCTTAGGACAATTTAAAGCTCTGTGTGTGTGTGTATTGGCAGGGTCCCTTTAAAGCACTCACTGCCACCTATTACTTATGAGTTGGCCCTTTGTGCTGTTGTTTCCTCATACTCAGAGCAGTTTACTGTACAGCTGAAAAATGCAAGACAAGTGTTTTTTGTGTGGACTGAGGAAGTTAAATATTAACATATCCTGTTCATGAGTTACCACAACAAGCCTCACTGGCTGGGGCTCTAGTTACTGTACCTGGACAGTGCATGCTTTTTTGGTTCCACTGCCACTTTGAATGGCAAATGAATCAGTGCTAGAAAGCATAGATGAGTACATTTTGTAGGTATAAATATAAGCTATTCATTCTTGGCAGGGCCATTGACTCCTGCATTTGCAGTTTGATCCTTTACAGAGCATGGTGGCAGTATGGTTTACTGACATAAGAAAACAGAGCTGTGAACCTGGAGACCCAGGTTTCAATCATGCAGTCGACACTTACTGTACTTCCTGTGTGACCCAGAGCAAGTCACTTAAACTTCCTGAACTTACATTCTTCTCTTTCTCTGTACTTCACCCCTGACCTTTTCTTAACCTCTCTGTGTAGACCTAATGGCTGTTATGAACTGTCTGTGAAATGCAAAGTGCTTTGGGATACAGTGTGTACGAAACACGTCATACTGAACCAGATTCCTTTACTACAGAGTGGGTCACTCTGTACCATCTTTTGTTTCAGATATAGTTGCTCAGTTGGGTTCTTGTCCCGATAATGTTTCATTTTGTAAATTTACATTGGACTCATTGGATAGTGTGATATCTTGTACCGGACCAATACAGACATTGCACAGGCTGTGGGGGCTACATGGGTCCCTTCTTTAACGTGCCTAGCAAATTTATATCCATGTGAAAGTAAATTGAACTTGATGTGTCACAGGTGTAGATCCAAACTTTGTTTCATTTTTTTCCCCTATGCTGACATTTTTTTCTTTTCTGCCACCTAAGAACTCTCTGTATTTGTTTCGGTCCAGAGTCCCCCTGTCGTTGGACCATGATCATGCTGCATGCTCTTTGTTTGCAGTGATCCCACTTTGTTAGCTTGCTTTGATTACTGTTTGGATGTGCTTACCTTTACAGTTCTTTTACATGTATATTTTAGTCTGTAAGTAACTATTCCTGCTGGATTATGTTAACCTGTTGACTGCTGCCATCCTCCCTGTGATCCCCATGAAAACGAGATGCTGCATCTCATGGAGTTATCCCAGCTGGAATAATTTTAAATCTGCCAATCAATAAATAAATAAAAAAATCACTGCTTTAAGCTGTATATAGAGCTGTGCAGAGCAATACCTTTGCATCTGCTCTAATTTAACAGCTGGATGTCCCAAGGTAAATAAGGTGAATGGAGTCTGGAAAGCAGCAGTACTATTTTATAAGCAAAACATGTCATCCAGTCCTTTTTAGCAGTAATTTATTCTGGATATTTTTAAATTCTTAATTGGGCTATTTTTAAATAAATAACTTCTCAGTCCACATCAACTCAATCCACAATAAGCTGCTTCCCAAACTGTGCGCCCTATACCAGAACCGTGGCTGCATCCCTCTACCAACCCGCAAAGCAATCATACATAGAATGATCCTCCCATTATTTGATTATGCAGATGTAGTATACAGCGCTGCTCCTAAGACCTCCTTAGCCAGACTCGACCCTCTTTTCCACTCCTTCTGTTGCTTCACACTGGACTGCCCTCCCACGACTTATCACTGCGACCTCTACAGTTCCCTAGATCTACCATCACTCCAGGATCGGAGGCTGGCACACTGCATAAGGTTCACAGCAAAATTCTGGACCCAGTCCCCACCCTCCTACTTTGCAACAGCCCTCATAGCTCAACCACATCCCTCATACTCTCTCCGTTATTCCGACTCCCGGCTTCTCGTGGTCCCTCACATGTCCTCCGCTAAAGGACAAAATGCCTTCAAGTACCGTATGCCTAAAACATGGAACTCCCTGCCTGGTGACATTAGACAATGTGGCAACCCCCAGAAACTAAATTCCTTACTCAAGTAGTACTTCTCCTCCTCCTGCTCGTGCACTCAGTCCTGCGTGATGGCCCAATTTGTTCCAACTCTGCCCTTACCATGACCTGGTGCAAGTTAGTATATTCTGTTATTATTCTTGCAGCTGCTGCACTTAGACTCCATGCAATTGCATACAATACTAAGTCTTCCCATGTATTATAACTGCACAATGTCTGAACCTGGCATGATCTCTGTATTGCAAAAAGTCTGTATTCCTGTGACCTCTGTATTGCAATTTGTCTGTACTTCCTGTGATAGTACTTGCTATATTCCCCCACCTCCTACCCCCAGGACGCATCTGGAATCGAGCGTTGCACCGCTCAGCATGCCTTCCTGGTAAAACTTTTAAATAAACAAATACAAATAAATTAATAAATAAATATGCAACCCCCGTACTGGAAATATTGTCGATATTTTTTGTTTGAGTGCGAGTTCACCTGATAACATCATGAGTTGCGAGTTGTGAAGCTACGAGTGATGTCATTGGGTCAAGCAGCATGAGAACAAAACATATCGACAATATTTCCAATGGGGGTGATTGCATATTCCATTTATGTCATACCTCCAAAAAAGTGAATTTCTTGCCATTTTTTGCTGATTGTAAAAAATCTAAAAGGTATCATGAAACAGCACTCATTTTGTAGATATTTTTGTCCTGATCAACATTTGCACTCAGAGTACCTTGCTGTCATATTTTGTTTTAAAGTTATTTGCATTTGTTGAAAAAAATGAGAAAAATTGAATTTTCTGCTCTTTTTTTGCTAATTACAGAAAAGTAAAAGATATCTATAAATGAAACACCACGCATTTTGTAGATATTTCTTGTGCTAAATACAGTTTGTGTTTACAGTAGTGTGCTATCATTTTTCATTTTAAAGTTACCATATTCACGTTTGTTGCAAAAAGTGAAAACATTTAATTTTCTGCTATTTTCTTACTAATTATAAGAGAAAAAACTAAAAGGTATCTGTAAATGAAACATCACTCATTTTGTAGATTTGTTTGTGCTGAACAAATTTTGTGCTCACAATACCATGCTATCATTTTTTTGTTTTAGAGTTATTTGTATTTATTTGTTGAAAAAGTGAAAACAAATTACATTTTCTGCTGGTTTTTTTTTTCTAATTGTAACCCCTAGATGGCGCTATCCCAGGGGCTACTACCCCTGCCTGATTTGCCACTAACAGGTTGAGGGGCCTGGATCCAATGGCGGGTGCCTCCACCCAGAGGTCAGGGTTTGCAATAGTTAAACTAACTTGGTCACAGCCCTCTGGGACACTGCAACCCCCCTTTCTTCCCACTAGTGGCCCACACAATATATCAGAATTACCTTCACAGTATACACTTACCCCCAGGATTGGTTCCGGCACTGGGACCTCCTGTGAAATGAGATACAGTGCAACAATCACAGTACAGTACTTTAACGTAGACAAATACCTCAGGCAGTATAACTTTGCTGAAACAAGCAGCTCTGATTTATTTAGGGGATATAACAAGGACAGGGGAAATCAGGTTAATTAGCTTATCACTCTAATAATCTACCTATGGCTCTGTGACAGGCTATCCCTATCAGTTACTGTCCCTGGGTACCCAAGCCCTAGTGGCTAGTCCAAACCGTGGCAGCTGGTAGGGCCCTTTCACACAGAGAAAAGGAGAATTAAACAGTCAGCAGTACAGTAATTCCATTTGATTTAATGTGGCAATTCAACAGGGAGCTACCCTGAATTAGTACTCACGACCTCCAAATAAGATAGGGTCCTTCAATGTCAGCAGGGCTCACTTGAGGTACACAAACCTCTTCACACATTTATATAAAAGAAAGCACTATACCAGGCAGGCTGCATCTGTATCCCGATCGCAATTACTGCACAATACCCGGGAGGACACACAGCAGATTCAGTTCCTGACAGACCGAGTGCAATTTTCAGCAATTCCTCCAGTCTTCTACAGGGTGAGCCTGGTTTCTACTCTTCAGATATCCTTTGATTCTCTTCATAGGACGGATTCAGTCCTAACAAGCTGTTACACAAGCTGCAGACCGAACTCTGGGTCTTACACCGCTTTTTGACTAAAACTGCACACTGAAAAAGCACAGGGCCTTCCTTCTTCACTGCCAAAGCTCAACTGAACTCCAACTGACAAAACTGGCACTTCCTTTGAGTTCCTCCCAGTTCTTGACTGGATTGGCTGTCACTCACAATAGACTGCTGCTGTTGGTCCAAAAGGGTGAAGTCTAAACTACATCTCCCAGAGTCACTGCCCATACAATCCTCTTGTGGCTGGCTCAGATTATGAGTCCAAGTTCTGATTCGTCCAAGGCACCATATTAGAGCTAGCTTACCCCACACTGATTGGTCCAGTTCAGCAGTTCAAAACCAGAATGGGGAACTAGGCAGACACTGTTCTGACTGCAAAAGAAAGCAGGTTAGACAAACTGTAATTTCATTATTACTGTAAATGATTTCTGGCAAACAGTTACATCTTTCAGATAGGTTCCCTTTGCACTCCTAGTGACTGCAAAATGGAGTGAATTGGCAGCAGCTTGAGTGGTACTCAATCAAAGAAACACACAGTCCCCCATACAAACTAATTATGTCTGCAAGCAGACAGCTCTTAAAGAGACAGTACCAGAGGTTCTAAAAACACTCACTGATAAATGGCTTAAACGCCAAACACCATTCAGGCTTGGAGCATTCAAGCAAGCTCCTGGAAGTCTTTTGGGAACCCCCATTTGCAGGGGGGTTACATAATTATAAAAATCCATAGTAAAGATGGCAACCCATAGCCAGCCTGGTGGCACTGAGGG
The DNA here is from genome assembly GCA_016271365.2 of Neoceratodus forsteri. Lineage (NCBI taxonomy): Eukaryota > Metazoa > Chordata > Ceratodontiformes > Ceratodontidae > Neoceratodus > Neoceratodus forsteri. The sequence goes on along the minus strand of CM057453.1, from coordinate 1,452,240,116 downwards.
TTGAGGTGCTGGACATAGAAACATAGAAACATAGAAACATAGAATGACGGCAGATAAGGACCGCTTGGCCCACCCAGTCTGCCCATTTCCCTACCTACTGGATAAGCTGCAGATCCTAGTTAACCAGCAGCCTACTTCTTCCTACCCCCACCCCCCAGAATTGCCTTATGACTATCCCATGCATGCTTGAATTCCACCACTGATTTTGACTCCACAACCTCCTCCGAAGGCCATTCCATGCATCCACAACCCTCTCTGTGAAAAAATACTTCCTTAAATTACCTCTGAGCCGCCTCTATCTTCAAATTGTGCCCTCTTGTTCTTGCACACCTCTTTTTGAAAGATGCTACCCTCTTGGACTTTGTTGATTCCCTTGAGGTACTTGAAAGTTTCTATCATGTCCCCTCTCCTCCTTTCCTCGAGGCTATACATATTAAGCTCCTTAAGTCTCTTCATATGTCCTCCGGTGCAGACCCTGCACCATTTTAGTTGCCCTCCTCTGGACAGCTTCCATCCTGTCTATGTCTTTGCAGAGATTGGGTCTCCAGAACTGCACACAGTACTCAGATGGGGTCTCACCAGCTGTCTGTACAGAGGGATAATAACTTCCTGTTTTCTACTGGTGATGCCTCTCCTATGCATCCCAGTATCCCCTGCCTCCTTGCTGCCTTCTCACATTGCTTGCCCACCTTTAGGTCATCTGATATGACTACCCCCAGGTCCCTTTCCATTTTTGTTGTTGTTAGTATCTCACCCCCCATTGTGTACTCTTCCCCTGGGTTTTTGTTTCCCAGGTGCATTACCTTGCACTTCTTAGCATTGAATCTAAGCTGCCATACATTTGACCATTCCTCTAACCTTGCCAAGTCCCTTCTCATCCTTTCCACCCCACCCTGTGCATCAACTCTGTTGCAGATCTTAGTGTCATCTGCAAAGAGACATACTTTTCCTTCTAGTCCTTCTGCAATGTCGCTTATAAAGACATTGAAGAGGACTGGTCCTAATACTGAACCCTGCGGTACCCGCTAGTAACCCTCCTTTCTTCTGAGTGGACTCCATTTACTATTACTCTCTGTGTCCTATTCTCCAGCCAATTCTTTACCCAGGCTGTCATCTTGGGACCCACTCCCAGGCTGGCTAACTTATATATTAATCTTTTGTGTGGGACGGTGTCAAATGCCTTGCTAAAGTCTAGGTAGGCCATGTCCACAGCCCCTCCCTGATCTACTACTTTGGTCACCCAGTCAAATATCACATCACACCTCGTGCCACGCCGGTGACCCAAGTTTGGGAGCGAGCTCGGGCGTCAGGGGTCGGCAGGGGAGGGATCGGATTGAGCGTCTGGCTGGCTGCTCACCTGTCCCAGGGGAAGGGCATTGGGATGCCCGGCACTCCGGCAGCCCATGGTGGAGATCGGGGGCACCGCAGAAGTGCGGGTAGCACGTAACAGCATGCCCAACGCTGGCAGGGTTGCCGTGTGCCAAGAGTTGGGGGTGCGCATGCAGGGCAGGGGGGAGAGGAACAGAACAAGGGAAAAACCCGTCTCGCTGGGATAGGGGACGGCACTTATCCTCTATGCCCAGCGCTGGGTCCAACTCGGTCAGGCCTCATCGCTCCTCCACCCGAGCCCTGCCTGCTTGCCAGAGTCTGCCTACATAAGACAGCCCAAGGAAGGAGTCGGGCTACAATCCCTGGGTGGGTTAAATCGGGGGTGCTGGCAGCGGGGGTGGGGAGGCAGAAGACCGCAGAGGACCTCAGGCAGGTAAGCACAAGGAGAGGATGCCTAAGAGAGATCCCTCGAGCCGTGACCGGAGGGAAAAAGAGTTAAAAAAAAAAAAGATGGCAGCCCACAGCAGCTTTTAAAAAATCTACTCCCCTGTAGTCACTCTTTATCTGCACCCACTTTATTTTATAATGCTGATCAGTCAGGGTGTTGCTGGCACATGCTTCTGATAACCTAATGCACAGCTTCACCCTGTTCTGCTTACATCAGTGATGGTGGCCTATCAAGGGAGCAGATGCTTTTCAAAAATCCTCTGTCTTGCGTCAAAAGTGGAATAAAGCAAAAAGAAAACAAGGGGCTACCCGTTGAGCCAATCATGCTGCTGTGCTGGTGACTCCTGTTTGGAGTGGGCAACCTGGGATGGGAGACAGTTGTTCCGATGGCAGTACTTCCAAGCCCAGAAGGGGATGGTGCCATGTCCGGCACAACATTGGTCCCTGTGGTGGTCCAGGTAGCTTTCTTCCCCGTGACTCTACAGTGGCATCTGAGGCCACTCCAGGGCAGGTGACGCCATCAAGGGGGCAGAATAGAGGAAAAAACTGATGAGAAACCCCCGCCCGTGCTGTCTGAATAATGGCCAAAGAATTGTTAAACACCACACCATGGAACCTGCTACACATGATGATTGCTGGTTGGTGGAAGATGGAGTTGGGTGGTCTTCCTGGCCCAAAGATGGCATAGAGCCCTGGCAGAGGAGAGACAAAATAGGATGAATGAAACAGAAGATCAGATAAATTGATGTTTTTGCTCTAACTGGCTTATTTAAATGTTTGTTACCTAGTACAGCTGCTTTAATTTCATGTTTTCTAGTAGTGTAACCCCCCTACAAATGGGGGTTCCCAAAAAGTCTTCCTTGAGCTTGCCTAAATGCTCACTGCCAGGCTGGTGTCCTGCATTTTAGCAGTTTAAATGTGATTACCATAGCCTGTGTAGCCTCTGTGTACTGTCTCTTTAAGAGCTGCCTAATTGCAGTGTAAGTAATCTGAGAGGGAGCTCTGTTGAAAGATGTAACTATTTGCTGAAAATCATTTAGAGTGATAATGATAATGTAGTTTGTCTAACCTGCTTTCTTTGTAGCAAGGACTGTTTTGTTTGTCTCCACTGTCTTGGTCCTGGACTGCAAATTGGACCGATCAGTTCTGGTGGGACCTAAAATGTAGCCGGACTACAGGAGCTGTCTGAAGGTAAACTCTGGAGCTCTTGCTTTGACTGACAGCCAAATCAGCCAACCACATCTTTTTAATCTTGGGGAAGTCCTAAGCTGCTTGCAGTTTTCAGTTAGTTCTGAGCTGGGAAGTGAAATGAGAGTAGCTCAGGTGTATTTTGGGCAGCAATCCTAAGTGGATTCACATGGGAAAACTGTGAAAGGGCTGAGTTTTGGCTTACATGTCTGCCTGCTGCTCCTGAGAGGGAGGGAAGAGAATTATTTTGGACTAAATCCAAGTTTGTGTGACTAAAGTAAGCTACTGAATTGGGCCAGGCTCAACCTGAAGAAGACCGAAGATTTTGCTGAATGCGATCGGCATGTCAAGAGTTACAACTACCCCCAAGCTCCCGGTGTGTGCAGAGATTTTGCGATTGTGACCGGGGAGCACTTAAGCAACCTTAGATTTAGTCCAAAATAATTCTCTTCTCTCCCTCTCAGGAGCAGCACACCGGCATGCAGGCCAAAACTTAGCCTTTTCAGAGTTCTCCCATGCGAAAACACTTTAGCTCCTTCTTGCTCAGTTTCCAGCTTAGTTCTAACTGAAAACTACAAGCAGCCTGGGACTTCCCCAAGATCCAAAAGATTTGGTTGGCTGATTTGGCTGTCAGTCAAAGCAAGAGCTCCCACTTCAGTTGCAAAAAAAGGCTCAAAAAAAAATCTCAAATCTAAAGTTCCTACAGATTTTGAATTCAGACCGCTCCTGTAATCCTGCTACATTTTAGGTCCCACCAGTACTGTTTGGTCCAATCTGCAGTCCAGGACCAAGACAGTGGAGACAAAAAAAACAGTCCTTGCTACAAAGAAAGCAGGTTAGACAAACTACATTATCATTATCACTCTAAATGATTTTCAGTAAATAGTTACTTCTTTCAACAGAGCTCCCTCTCAGATTACTTAAACTGCAATTAGGCAGCTCTTAAAGAGACAGTACACAGAGGCTATACAAGCTCTGGTAATCACATTTAAACTGCTAAAACGCAGGACACCAGCCTGGCAGTGAGCATTTAGGCAAACTCAAGCAAGGCTTTTTGGGAACCCCCATTTGTAGGGGGGTTACACCCTTCCCTGCCTGGGAAAACTCAGCATCTGTGTCAAGTCTGTACCATCATAACATTGAAAATGCAACATATACAATATATTTATACCATTAGCATGCTATACAAGTACTATCTGATTCATCAATTGGCATAACTTGTCACTTTACTACACATTTCAATATACTCCACTATATAATTTCCATTCTGACAACACATTATGCATATTTTACACAGGTAAAATGAACATTACTATACAGAATCATGTAATAACGTCTTGTACTCTAAACAATGCAAGATGGGGCCCTTCCCTATCAACTAACTTGGGGCTGGATTGGGCAGGGGCACCATGGTGAGAGGGCAGGACTAGTAACCTGGGAATGAGCCGTCAAGCTCAATTTGGGCAGTGAGCTCTGAGAGACATAAACACCTTTGTGGACTACATTGAGAGGCAAATCCACTGGCCTCCCGGGGGAATCGTAACTGAAGCGCACCAGTGGCTTGACAGCTCGGCCAGTCTTTCTGGGGTGAACAACCACAGTCTCTGTACTTTCAGCAATGGTCTTGGAGTTTTCATCACTTGTGAGGGGTGCCTCTGCATGAAGGGGAATGTCCAAGCTGAGAGCACTGTCAGCCCCTTGCTCTGTAGTCTCTGTTTCTACAACACTTGGCTCATTTTAAAGGCACTCTGGCACTGAAGGGGGGTTGTCAGCACTCTCATAGTGTTCCTCAAGTTCTGGCATGTCACCAGAAAGACTCATACCATCAGCCTCTTCTTCAGGCAAATCATACAGTTCCACAATACACAAAGACTCAGCATCCTTAGACGTGATACTTTGCACTTCACCTTCAGGGAGCATTGGCTCCAAGGATGATGCCGGGGTGTTAGGCAGTCCAGAAGGCCCAACTTCATCCCCATAATTCAACGTAGGATTTCCACGAAATGACTGACTCAGTTCATATGAGGGGTAATAGGCATTATCACACTCTCTGTCATTTGAGTTGGACTAGCAGTCAGTATCATTCTGGGCCTGCTGCAGGGAAAGTCTTAAATCAGCAACCACGGGGGCATGCAGACTTTGTTTCTTTCTTGCAGCAGCACGAGTCACTGGTTCAGGGGAATCAATCTCGGTGGGTTCAGCCTCAATTATAACTTGACCAATTGGTAGTAAGTGGTTACGGTGCATGGTCTTGACAGCACTGGAGTTATTCTCTGGGTGCACTTTGTACACTGGCAAATCATCCAGCTTTCCAACTATGACATGGGGAAGATGGTGCCATCAATCAGCAATTTTGTGTTTACTATGCAATCCTAAATTTCGCAACAACACATGGTCTCCAGGCCTAAGCTCTTGAGCCTTTACTTTTCTATCATGTCTCTCTTTGTTGGCTAGCTTTCTTTTTGCAGCCATTGTCTGTTCCAGTTGATAGGCATGGTTCAATTGAGCTTTAAGTTTTTGTACATATTGCAGGTAATCTTCGGCTTGGACCCCATCGGGAGAAACCCCAAAACAGACATCAACAGGCAGCCGGGCCTCTCTCCCGAACATGAGGCAGTAGAGAGAGAACCCTGTAGCATCATTCTTTGTGCAATTGTATGCGTGTACCAAGGTGCTTATCTGCTGGCTCCATTTATGCTTATCCTTTGGGTGGAGGGTGCCTAACATGTCTAGTAGGGTGTGGTTAAACCGTTCTGGTTGCGGATCCCCCTGCGGGTGATAAGGTGTGGTTCTTGACTTTCGTACCCCCCATAGAGAGAGAGCATTTCTTTGATTGGCCGACTCTCAAAGTCCAGACCCTGATCAGACTGAGTTCGCTGGGGGGCACCATAGTGGACGAAGAAATTTTCCTCTAGCACCTTGGCCACGGTAGATGCTTTTTGATCTTTGGTGGGAAAAGCTTGTGTATACCATGTGAAATGGTCCGTAACCACTAACACATTGCCAATGTTTCACTGATCAGGCTCTAAACTCAAGAAGTCTATGCAGACTAGTTCCATTGGGGTGTTGGTAATAATGTTGACAAGGGGGGCAGCCCTCTGAAGCAAGGCTTTTCTCTGCAGACAGCGACTACAAGTCCTTACATGGTGCTCAACATCGGCCCCCATCTTGGGCCAATAGAATTGAGATTGTACTAGGTGAAGGGTCCGGTCGATACCGAGGTGGCCCATATGATTGTGGAGGGACCGCAGTACCAACTCTTTGAAGGCTGTGGGCAGGACCAATTGTTGATCGTCTATTTGACCACCCTGATCTACAGTCTCTCTATACAACAACTGATTAAGCAGCTTCAACCTGGGGCCTTCTTTAACAATAAAGCGGTTCTCATATCAGAGGAATGCAACTTGGACACATCTTTTCCTGCACAAAGGGCGTCAAGTGCTGGCTGAATCATAGGATCTCAGGATTGAGCCCATTGAATGCTGACATTGTCAAACTGAGGTAGTGCACTAATATCTAGAGCAGAGAAGTGGCAATATGCAGCCAGTACGCAGGTGTCAGAGGGGCCCAAGCAATCTACTAAGCAGTCTGCTGTGTCAATAGACATCTGTTTACTTCTATCAAACTTTTGGCACAATGCTGAGATGTCAGGTTCAGACAGCTTGACCCAGTTGCTTTTGGAAATGGGCCTCAGAGATAGGGCGTCAGCATCAGTATGATTCAGGCCTGGTCTGTATTCAACAGCATAATTATATGTTGACAATGCAGAAAGCCACCAGTGCCCCGTGGCATCTAACTTAGCTGAATTCTGTACATAGGTCAATGGGTTATTGTCAGTCCTCACCAATATTTTCGCCACATAGAGGTAATCATGAAACTGGTCGACAATGGCCCATTTTAACGCAAGAAACTCCAACTTGTGCACAGGGTAGTTTCGCTCTGACGGGGTCAAGCTCCTACTGGTGAATGCCACTGGTCTCAAACCATTCTCATGGTCTTGATTCAGTACAGCTCCTAGACCCTGCAGACTGGCATCAGTATGCAGCACATAGGGTTTGGTGGGATCAGCATAAGTGAGGATGGGGACATGGGTGAGCTGGTATATGACTTCGTGGAAAGCTGCTTCAGTCAGGCGTCCAACGGGACCCGAAAAGTTCACCTGGGTGGAAATATGCTTTGTCTGGTTCTTTGATGGACCCTTTTTTGTATTTCTGATTGGTAGGAGGGTAACCCTGGGTAAGATTCAAGAGTGGCCGAATCACTTTGGAATAGTCCTTTATGAAATGGCAGTAGTAGCCACAGAATCCCAGGAAACATTGTAGTTCTTTCAAATTGTGGGGCTGGGGCCATGTAGTCAAGGCTTCAACTTTACTAGGATCAGTCTCTATCCCCTCTGTAGATACTATGTGCCCAATATACTTCACAGAGGTTTGGAAAAACTGGCACTTGTCGATGGACAGCTTGAGGCCGAAATCTTCCAGTCGGTCTAGTACTTTGAACACTCGACTCTCATGTTCCTCTAGGGAGCTCCCAAACACAATGACATTGTCCAAGTACACCAGGCATTCCAGCAAATTCATGTCTCGCACCGCTCGTTCCATCAGTCGCTGGAAGGTGGCTGGGGAGCCTGATATCCCCTGTGGCATTCTCAGGAATTCGTAGAACCCCAAAGGACAGATGAAGGCTGTCTTCTCACAGTCCTCTGGAGCCATTGGAATCTGGTAATGTCCACTGCGAAGATGCAACACCGAGAATCATTTGCTCCCATTCAAACAATCCAGAGCATCTTGTATACGGGGCATGGTGTATTGATCGGGGATGGTCCTCCAATTCAGAGTTCGATAATCAATACACATTCTCAAAGATCCATTCTTCTTATGCACAACCACAATGGGAGAAGCATATGGGCTCCTGGATTCTTGTATCACACCAGCCGCGAGCATTTCCTGCAAGTGTCTTCGCACATCGGCTATGTCTGCAGGGGCTAGGCGTCGAGACCTCTCTCGAAATGGCCGTTCATCGTGCAGGCGTATGTGATGCTCAGCACCCTGGTCCTATCCCACGTCCCATTCCTTCAATGAAAACACTTGCGCTCTCTGGGCAAGTTTCTGGCTAATTCTAGTCTTCCATTCAGCTGGCAATAGGGAGTCACCAAAATCAAACAGGTCGGGAGTCACTCTGTCTGTCTTGCCAAGATGCTTGTTGCTGGGCAACACTGCAATGTCTGCATAGTGTACCATAGCTAGGGTTCACCCGGATCTCCCGATCTGACACAGTATGAATCTGGACCATCACTCGTCATGCATAGGCATGAGCATGAGCTGGCAAGATGCTGGGCTTAACCAATAATCCTTCTGGCAATTTTCCATCGCCTGGCGCATCCAACATCAGTATTTTGTTCTTGACATCTTTGCAGAGGTAGACCTCCCTTTGAACTGTACACTGGGCGTTAGGGGCCAGTACCATTGAATTGGGATCCTTCTTCCACACAACCCCTACTGGTTCTTCCTGGTCCACTCCCTTGGGATTCTGTTGCAAATCATAGACCCTCTTGATCAGAGCAGGAATTCTTAGGGCCCTCCCAGTCCGTCGCCCTTGTTTCTCGCGACAGAGTTGTGCCAGTCTCCCAAACATATGGGTATTGGTCCCAATTAACAGGGGAACCCCATTAAACAGTCCAGTAGGGGGGACACACTAAGGCCAATGTCTCAACTTGCTCCTCCTCACCAGTTACAGCTGCAGGAAATGACAACCAGAGGCGGACATATCCTAGGTAGGGATAAGACTTGTCGCTCAGCCCCCACATATGTAGGCCTTCCAGGGATTGTAAGGGCACAGCAGATAAGTGTTTGTCATACCAGTCCTTAAATACAATGGTCACTAGCGACCCACTGTCCAGCACAGCCCGAGTTGGAATACTATTCACAGCCACTGTAGTCTTCATTGAAGGGCCCACTATTTTGGAGCAGTCTGGAGGGACAGCAGCAGGGGCCTGGAGAGGTGATCTAGCCACATAGGGATTTGAGTTATTACTTCTTGAACCCTCACTGCGGTCATTTTGGGTACTCCTTGACCACTGATTCATTCTCTGAAGCTCTCCTTGAAGCCTGTATACAACTTTATCTAGGTCTTTTGTGGACCAGCATTCCCTCTTCATGTGCCCATCCTTCCCACAATTATGGCAAAATATGTTTTCTGGGATTTGGGGTGGCCGAGGCATCACACTGGGAACTGGGGCGGTGGTACTGCCAACTGAAAACCTTGGTGCCATCTCTTCTGCTGTGTGGTGAACATTTGGAGACATCTCATCAATTCTCTTACTTCCATAGTCAAGGCATCGAGTTTCGAGCTACTGTCAGCAGGAGATGCCTGGGTGGACACCCCCACCCCCATAGCAGATGCAGTTGGATAAGGGTCGGTGCCTGTACTTGCAGGAGTGGCCTTCATAAAGAGACTGTTTTTGGTTTCCCTGAACTCCCTCAGCAGTTCATCCCATGGCGGCACACCCTCATCGGTTCTCACTTCGGAAGGGCCTTCCGATGCCGTGATCACTTGGGTTGCACTCACCCTACAATTACAATCCCCCTCTTCATCTTCAACCTCCCGGAGTTCTTTTATCAAGTCACAATAGTCCGGTGGGTTACCCCTTCTATCTGGGATCCTTAATTGAAGAAGCTGCAATTTAGAATGTTTTGCATGTTGCAGTATGTGCCCCAACCTCACATGGTTTAAGTCACTGGTGGCTACCTCACCTTTTCGGTAAGCCTTTTGCAGCGCTCTTTCAAGATGAGTAACATATGCAGACAAACTTTCCCCTGGCCATTGTTTTGTACCTCGAAATATCCACATCAAGTTCTCCCCTGACTCAGTGCTCCCAGAATTGCTTCGAGTGCAGATAGGTACTTCTGGGCAGATGCATCAGGGTTTGTGGACCTCAGAAATTCAATGGCCTCTAGGGCGGAACCCCTCAAACTTTCTATGATCCTTTTCCATTTCTCAGCCTCCGCACACTGCCATTCAGGTACCAAAGGGGCAACACAATCTATCCAGGTCTCCCAATCATCCTCCCCTTGAGGGGTGGGGAGGGTGCCGGAGAAGATTCTCAACCTTCGGTAAGAGTCGTGACTTATGGCAGGTACAGATGTAGGAGACAGCATTGGCATGGGCACAGAAGGAGGGGCAATAATGGGTGCTGGAGCAAGAGGTGGTGTTGGGGGAAGAACACCACCAGGTGGCAGGAATAGTTTCTTTAAGTCCTCTACAGTTTTCCCTTCCTCCAGCAACAACTTAGCAAATTTCTCCTCAAAAGTCTCAGATAGTGGGGGGGGGGCTCTTTCTCCCTGGGGTCTTTACTGTCTTTTGTTATCACTCTCCAGGCAGTGAGGGCTCCTTCAGGGGTGATAGTCTGTGGCACTTTGGAACTGTCTACTGGGTCCTTACACTCTACAAATGCCATGAAACCTTGTGCGAGTAGATTAGCCTGTCGACCCACCACCACAGGGTTTTGTAAACATTCAACCTTGGAAAGTACTCCCTCTACAGTGTCCTTATCGGTACCCAGGGGACTATCCAGGATAAGTATAGCATTTTGGGGATCGATCTCCTGCCCAGTACACCACCCCACCAACTGGTGTACAGCCACTTCTGTAGGGGTAGCCATTTATGTTTGACAATAATTCGTAGTTTCGTGCACTAGAAGACACAAAATCCCAGGAGTGAGCCTCCAAGATGTAACCCCTAGGTGGTACTATCCCAAAGGGCTACTACCCCTGCCTGCTTGGCTAGTAGCAGGTTAAGGGGCCTGAGTTCTGAAACGGGTGCCTCCACCCAGAGGTTAGGGTTGGTAATGGTCAAGCTAACCTGGGCACAGTCCTTCGGGACACTGTAACCCTCCTCTTTCCCCTCTAGTGGCCTGAACACTGTACAATAATCACTTTCACAATACCCCTGGTACACAACACAAGTACCCACACTGTTTGCACTTACCACCAGGGCTGGTTCCTCTGGCTCAACCATGGGGACCCCCGTAAAAAAAGGTTAAGCACAGCAAATAGCAAAACTACAGTACTTTGAGCACAAACTGTAACCACAGTCAGATTACATGCAGAAAAAGTTAGATCTGATTTATTCAGGGGACTTGAACAAGGGAGGGGGCAAAATCAGGTTAATTAGCTTAAAGGTTATATCAATCAAGCAGTTATGCATGCGCTTTGAGTCCCCCCACACAGTCCACCTCTGGGTACCCAGGTAGAGAAGAAATGGGCTAGCCAGGACAGTTGCCCGGGGTTGCAGCTGGTTGGGGCCCTGTGATGGAAAACACAACATGCACAGTACACAATATTTGTAATCCGGAGCCAGAGGGCTCAGTTCATAAAGGAAACGAAACAACAAGACAATCAGATGACACACTCAGATTAAGCTGTTGTTGAGGGAGCTACCCTGGTATTTACTCACAATACCTAGACTGGACACAGGCTGGACGAAAATCGAGACTGCAGGTGGTTGATCTGGAATGCCAGGAGAAGCAGGGCCCACATGAGTCACAGAGGCGTCATTCCTGTTCAAGCGTGGAGCAGGGGGCTGATCCCCAGGCAGGTCTCTTGTCGATGGCTTCTCTGTGCAGTGGGTAGTCTGGCTGGGCCAGTCTGGCAAAGCCCAGACCACATGGAGACAAGTTCGGAAGCAGTCCGTTTTGGGCTAGATACAGCTTCCAGTAAGCAGAACACAGTTCACACAGTGGGGAACTAACTCACAACCCACTAGCATCTCATAGCACATTTACATGTACGGGAATTCTACTGTACCAGGCAAAGTGCTCCCCAGGCACAATCGCAAAGTCTCTGCACACACCGGGAGCTTAAGGGTAGCTGGAACTCCTGACAGGCCAATTGCATTCAGCAAAAATATTCGGTCTTCTTCAGGTTGAGCCTGGCCCACTTCTGTAGCTTACTTTAGTCACACAACCTTGGATTTAGTCCAAAATAATTCTCTTCTCTCCTTCTCAGGAGCAGCACACTGGCATGCAGGCCAAAAACTAAGCATTTTCAGAGTTCTCCCATGCGAAAACACTTCAGCTCCTTCTTGCTCAGCTTCCAGCTTAGTTCTAACTGAAAACTGCAAGCAGCCTGGGACTTCCCCAAGATCCAAAAGATTTGGTTGGCTGATTTGGCTGTCAGTCAAAGCAAGAGCTACCCCTTCAGTTGCAAAAAAGGCACACACACACACACACACACACACACACAAAAAGCTCCAAACTAAAGTTCCTACAGATTTTGAATTCAGACAGCTCCTGTAGTCCAGCTACATTTTAGTCCCCACCAGTACTGTTTGGTCCAATTTGCAGTCCAGGACCAAGATAGTGGAGACAAACAAAACAGTCCTTGCTACAAAGAAAGCAGGTTAGACAAACTACATTATTATTATCACTCTAAATGATTTTCAGTAAATAATAACATCTTTCAACAGAGCTCCCTCTCAGATTACTTAAACTGCAATTAGGCAGCTCTTAAAGAAACAGTACACAGAGGCTATACAAGCCCTGGTAATCACATTTAAACTGCTAAAACGCAGGACATCAGCCTGGCAGTGAGCATTTGGGCGAGCTCAAGCAAGACTTTTTGGGAACCCCCATTTGTAGGGGGGTTACAGAGAAATTATTTATATTATGTTTATAGGCTCACTTCATGTGTCTCTTTTGGTTTTAAGAGTTTTTCTCAAGTCCTTTGTATGCTAGAATTATTCTGCTTCACTTTGCAGTTCTGTCATTCAAAGAACTCAAGAAAACACTCTTATAAGAAACTCAGTAACTGTACTTACACACATACAGTGGTAGTATCAGCGCCAGGAGCCATTTGACTAATTTCAACTGATGATGGCAATGGTTGTAGTACCTATTACAGTATAAAATGGGGGGGCTACATATAGAGATAGTGTTAAAGACCAGTGAGATATAAAATATGTTAGTATACTGTATATGCAGAACAAGAACAGAATACAAGTGGATATGAACATGAAATGATGTAATGCTGCCTTTCCTTTTTACTAACTATTGTAATTCTGCATACTTTATACACCAAATATCACACATCTCTTAAGAGGGACAAGTCTTGTTTGTTTGTCCCCCTTTGTGTCCTTCACTCTTCTCTTGGTGTTTAACACTTATTCACATAAAAGTATTTGAGTTCTTAAAACAGTTTAGAACCCTAGAACTGTTTTAAAAGCTCTAGCTCGGAACTTGAACACAGAACTTTAGAGGGTTCTGACAACCTTAATTACCTGCAGCCACACTTTAGTGAGTTGACTCCATGTATTGTGGCCCAGCCAAAGTATTAGCATTGTTTTCAGTGCCGCAGAGAATTCTGGCACAGTTTACTTCTACCACCAGTGTTCAGCCACGCATCATGATTTGCATGTTGCATTCTTATTTGTGATGCAAACGGGAAATGCTAGAAGCTGATCTGTGGTTTTTAAAGGAGAACAGAATTGTATGATTTATTTGAGTTCTTTACCCTACTCCTTGCACTGATTGCTTGTCTCATGTGCATTTTAGGGCTACTTGCCATCTGCCTTGTACTGTGTATACCACCGTTTGTGTCCCATCTAAGTGCATGAAAAATCATCAGCACTTTGGGTGAAGGAAGTCCGAGAAACTCATGGATAACATTCATAGTCATTGATTTGTAATGCACGCAGCAGATAAATATGTTAAGTAAACATTCCCAGGAAAGCAGAGGCAAACTGATGAAAAGCTGAAAGAAAACCGTGTAAAATTCTGATAATTAGCCACCCCATAGCGTGACAGAAGCCCCTTAAATTACAGTCTGGGAAGTTGAGGCACTGATACAGAACTGGGCTCCCTTGCTGACACATGAGCCCTCCTACCACCTAGCCAAGGACCAGTATTTATGACTCAGATTTTGTTCTTAAAGACAGTAGGTTGGTGCAGGCTGGGTGTCTGGGGGAGGCATGGACTCAGGAAATGAAAAGAAAAAATGACCTCGCAGAGCCCTGTTTATTGCTTGTAAGTTAGGTTATTCTGCTAGTGACTAGCCATAGTAAACATTTTAGAGAAGGTGGGGACACAAAATGGTGTGTGTGGGGGTATTTGTGTGTGTATATATATATATATATATATATATATATATATACTTACGCGCTTGCAAATTGAACAACAGGATTATCTTGATTGCTAGCTGAAAATAGAAAATGGAGTTAGAACTGATATTTTGTCCCTGAGGTCTTCTTAACTGATCTGTGCAAAAAAGTGTAACCTCATGGGGCTACTGTAACTTTAAGACTCCCTTGGTACTTTCACATCAAAGGCATCAACCATTGTTGATAGAGCGAGATGACAGTGCTAGGGACAGGACTGAGAATCACTTGATTGTTACACCAGCTGAACTGGAGGTGAGCTTGCATCTGTGTTTGACTAGTTTGGGTGTGGCTTCATGCTTAAACTGAGAAATGTGTATGAAGAAGGACTTTAGTGGAAAACTGCTTTGAAAAGTTTTCATAAAAAATCGTACGATACAAAAAAAAAAAGGAACTTGTCGAGGAACTAAAAAGATACAAGTTCCATCCAAATATTGTTATATGGATTAATTCATGGCTCAGTAACAGGAAACAACAAGTCAGCATCAAAGGGCAAATGTCAGAGTGGGGGTTAGTGAGTAGCGGGGTCCCTCAGGGATCTGTCTTGGGACCAATACTATTCAATATCCTAATAACCTGTATGCAGACCTCTAACGGGGTCTGAATACATAGATATGCTGATGATAGTAAGCTTGGTTGTTTTGTTAATGATCCTGAGTCAGTGAAGTCCCTACAATCAAACCTAGATAATTTAGCCAATTAGTCAGTTATGAAGAAAATGACCTTTAACGCTATCAAGTGTAAGGTTATGCACCTAGGTAAGAATAATCCATTGGCCAACTATAAACTTAATGACACTGTGTTACAAATAGTCACATCAGAAAGGGACTTAGGAATTACTATCACCAAAGATTTAAAATTTATTTCCCATACTAATAATATAGTTAAAAAATGTCATGGAATTTTGTCCTGTATTTTCAAGCACATAAAAAGTAGAGAACCGGAAGTATTAATACCACTATATACTAGCTTAGTTAGGTCCCATATAGACTTCTGTGCACCCCCCCTCCACTGGGGGTAAAGCATCCATTGAAAAGGTCTAAAGAAGATTTTCTCGGAAAGTTACAGGTTTAAAAAACACAGAGTATAGTAGTAGACTTAGAGCTCTAGGGTTATACTCATTGGAATATAGCTCCTTGAGGGGTGATTTATGCCTGGCATTTAGGGCATTACATGACCCAGCATTGTGTGACTCTATCTGTTTGGAAATACCTACACCCGACTGTTCCACCCGTTCACATAAATTAAAGCTCAAAACTAGTGTAAACAAACATCGAAAAGGGATACATTTCTAACCCAGCGTTTACCACCGCTTTGGAACTCATTGCCCACTGCTGTAGTAACAAGTGAAGATTTGACAACTTTTAAGCACAAACTTGACCAGTATATGGGAGATAGAAAATTTCTGTATTGCCTCTAGGTGACGAGTTCTACATGGGCATGTCCCTCGAACTTGTAAATCACCTATGAACCTATGAAACCTGCTTCTGGACTACAACCTGGCTGCCATTTTCATTACCGCTGCCCCTATATGACATGTCAGTGGGGTTAGAGGGTGATGTACCACCCAGTCAGGTAACGCTGCCTGAGGAGAGAGCCTCAAGGGATCCTGAACTTGTGATGGACCTAATTAATTGAGGCGCCTTTCTAGCCATCAATCGCCTGTTGAGCGACAGACTTTCAGGATGGTCTGATGTGACTGGCAGCTCAATCTACCAGTCAGAGCTGCCCACAGGTGAGGGGGTACAGGCAAAGTGGGCAAACATTAAGGATGCAATACTTGAAGCAACATCCCATTGTGTTAGACAGAAAAGGAAGTGCAAAAGAAGAAGGAAACCACTTTGATTCTCAAATACAGTAGCAGAAAAGGTCAGAGCCAAAAGGCTGGCCTTCAGGAAATATAAAGGAACACAGCGGATGAAGATAGGAGGCATACCAAACTGCCCTAAGGGAAGCAGGGAAGGCAGTAAGGCAGGCAAAGTCCCAAACTGAGGAAACATTAGCACGAACATTAAGAGAAGGTGACAAGACTTTGTATAGATACATTAATGAAAGGAGAAAGTCCAGAGGGGGTATTGCTAAGCTCAAAGGAGAAAAGGGGCATGTGAGGAGGAGGACCCTGTAAAAACATCTATCCTAAATAGATACTTTTGCTCAGTATTTACTGAAGAGAAGGTAGTGCAGGGCCCACAGCTCAGCACCATGGACTCAAGGTAAAGGAAGGTGAGCACTACTCCCTTCACAAAAGAAAGGGTCCTACAAGAGCTTGCTAAGCTCAGGGTGGACAAAGGAATGGGACCTGATGGCATACATCCCAGGGTACTTATGGAGCTAAGGGTGGAACTAGCAGAGCCATTAGCAGAACTGTTTAGTGAGTCTCAGAGCACAGGAGAGGTCCCAGAAGACTGGAGAAGGGATCATGTGATCCTGCTCCACAAGAGTGGTAGCTGGGAGGAGGCAGGGAACTACAGACCAGTCAGTCGTACCTCAGTAGTAGGCAAGATTATGGAGGCACTCCTTAAGGAAAGAATAGTGCAACACCTGGAACCATATAGCAAGGACCCAAGACAGCATGGGTTTACAAAGGAAGGTCCTGTCAAACTAATCTCATAGATTTCTTTGACTGGGTAACCAGAGTGGGGACCAAGGGGAGCAGCTGATGTCGCCTACCTTGACTTCAGCAAAGCTTTCGACGCTGTTCCACATAGAAGATTGATAAATAAGCTGGGAAGGCTCAGGGTGGGTCAGAAGTTGGTCAACTGGGTGGCAAACTGGTTGACGGTCAGAAAACAGAGACAGGTGGCAAATGGTATACAGTCAGAAGAGATGCAAGTCACAAGTGGAGTACCTCAGGGATCAGTTCTGGGGCCAGTCCTCTTCAGTATCTTCATTAGTGACATTGCAGATGGACTAGAGGGTAAGGCTTGTCTGTTTGCAGATGACGCCAAGATCTGCAACAGAGTAGATGATCCAGATGGGGTGGGCAGAATGAGAAGAGATCTGGATAAACTAGCAAAATGGTCAGAAGAATGGCAACTGGGATTTAATGCAAAGAAGTGCAAGATCATGCACATAGGGAAGAGAAACCCTGAAGCCACCTATAGGCTGGCAGGGGAGTTGCTGGCAGTCACAAAGGAAGAAAAAGACTTGGGCATCATCATCACCGATGACCTGAAATCATCCAAGCAGACCTCTAAAGCAGTAGGTAAGGCTAGGGGGATGTTAGCATGCATTAGTAGGGGTATCACAAGTCGTAAGATGGAGGTAACAATCCCTCTTTACAAGACACTAGTTAGGCCCCATCTGGAGTACTGCGTGCAGTACTGGAGGCCACACCTTCACAAGGACATTAACCAAATTGAGGCAGTCCAGAGAAGGGCAACCAAAATGGTGCAGGGACTGCATCAGAAGACGTATGAGGACAGATTAACGGAGCTCAATATGTATACCCTTGAGCAAAGGAGGGAGAGAGGTGATATGATCAAGACACTCAGACACCTTAAGGGCATTAACAAGGTGAAAGAGAATAACATGTTTAAATATAAGAAAAATAGCAGGACAAGAGGACACAGCATGAGATTAGAAGGAGGCCGATTAAGGGGGAATGTGAGGAAATTCTTTTTCACAGAAAGGGTGGTGGATGCATGGAATGGCCTACCTCAGGAAGTGGTGGCTTTGAATACAGTGCATGGCTTCAAACAGGCATGGGATAGGCATAAGGGAGCAATACAGATGAGTATGAATAGATAGTCCACTGACAGAGCAAAGGCCGATGGCACATTTATAAGGTAGAAAAAGAAATGGGCAGACTGGATGGGCCTTGTGGTCCTTATCTGCCGTCAACTTCTATGTTTCTATGGTTCACCAGTGAACAGCAGGGACTTTGCTGAACCCAGTTCAGTCTGCGTGTCTGCTGAGCAGACTGGGAGCTGAGTGCTGCTGACAGCTTGTAATGTAGATACAAACTGTGTGTCAGTCTGCTGAGAAAAAATGGAGTAAAAAGCTTAAAAAAGAGAGGTAATCATATGCCGAGTGCTGCATGATTTAAAGCTAAAAGCTACAGCATGAAAAAGACCCTGTTGAACTACAGGCTGAGACTCAACTGAATCTGCCTGACCAGCACTACTGCCAGCTGCTGGTTGTTACCAACACTATGGCACCAGTTGCCATGAGGTGTAGGGTGGGTTGGATTCCTGATGACTGGCACAGGAGAAATTAACCTGCAAACTACTAATCACTGGAGCCAGGAGAGGCCTGACCTGCATCGAAGGACAGCTGATGCTTGCTATAGCAACACCATCCCAGACAGGAGTGAGAGAGGAGAGCCAGAGAGGAACCAGACATCCATCAGGGATCACTGTAAACTGTTCCACCAATCCCCCTGTATAGCGAGGGAGAGACCCTGGTTTAGGAACTGTGAGTAAACTCACAGCTTGCCCTTGCAACTGAACCTGTAACATATAGTAGTTGGAAAGAGGTGAATGGAGTTGGCCATCAGGACCAAGAGTTACAGTAAATACCTCGGTTGGATGTTTTTATTTAAATGGCCTTTGAGTTTGGGGTTTTCGATTTCACAAGCATTGCTAACTTTAAGTGCACCACCACTGGCCAGTCACATGCCTTGTCATCAGGTATACACCGTTTCCAAAGCTGGGCACCCAGTGAATCAGTGGGAGCTACCTACGTAACTCTAAGGGTACAGCACTGGAACCAAAATGGAGGGTAGGGATGCCAGTTCAGGAGAGCTGACACAAACAGCTGTACTCTGCATGTGTGGTGTGGGGCAGGCATTGTCTGAGGGCTGCTTCTAGGGGGGCACTTAATTACAGCCCAGGGACAGTAATAATTTGGCTGTGCCTTGGAGAACACTGAAGAGCGCCTGGGACAGAAGTGGCCTGGGCCATAAAGACATGGAAGACCAGCTACAAGTTACTATATTGCGTTACCTCATTGCTGCTAACCCATTCTTTTTCCCATTTAGGGCCTGATTCCTGACCCTAAAATAACATCTCTGTGTGTTTTTAATCCATTGTCTGAGTGTTACTTGCTTTACAGAATTGAGTGCATAGTCTGTGGGGACTGTCGTCATAATCTGTTGGTTCATGGCTGTGAACTCGTGAACAGGTGGATATGTACTGCATCCCCAGGGGTTGTACCATACTTCTACCAGGCCACTTCAACTTTTCTCTGGGTGCAGGCACTGTGCTATTTTCTAGCTTAACCTTGGATATGAACCCCTCAACAACCAAGGAGTTAGCAGGACCCTCAACCATGTGCATCCCCACAAGGCAGGGGTGTAGTAACTGTAACATCAATGATGGCCTGGTTACAAAAGGTACGCATTCATAGCGAGCAGCATTTTGGAAAAGTAACAAGAATTAAACATTTATTATTTGTATAGGTTGTTGTCTTCTTCTAAAGCCCCATGTCAAATCATAGGCCCCTGTCCACCTTATACCAGGAGAGACTGAAGGAAATTACTGTGAGCCATTTGACATCTATTTCCTGTCAGGGTACTTGGTGGTTAGCAAAAAGGTAGTGTGATGCAACAGGAAGGGATTGCATGTGTCCATCCTAAACTGTTGCTTTAAAAACTGAGTATTGCCAAGAGGCTTCATTGTCACACTAGTAGTAGAAAATTTTATTTTTATACATGTGAAAGTTGGTACAAAATTTACACCATTAGGGCTAAAAGCTTTATTTACAAGGTGGTCCTGTTACATACAAGTTTTGCTGAATCCAAATAAAGTATTATTCAGCTCACGTACAATACATAAAACACTAAAAGATAAACACCAAATACAAGTTCTATAGGCTCATATGCAAATATATAGACAGCATTTATTCATTTTGTACGGTTACAGCACACTTTCAACTCCTGCTTCATGGCCGTGTTGAAAGCCTAAGGTTTTGATGCCAGTTGTCTAATATTTGAATCCAAGTCATTCCAATAATTTGCAACTGCTTGTGAAAATACGATTTCCCCATATTTATTTTGTGGTATTGATGTTTCATATTCCCTATATTTATTGTACGAGGATAGAAACATAGAATTTGCTGGCAGATAAGGACTGCTTTTCCCATCTAGTCTGCCCATCTTTCCCTTCCTGTAGTATCACCACAGATCATACTTGATCTCCGACCCATTCACCCCCCCGCCTTTCTCTAAGATGCCATTATGCCTGTCCTATGCATTCTTGAACTCCACCACTGTTTTTACCCCCTACCACTGTTTTTGCCCTGATGGGAGTTGAAGTTGTCAGGAAATGGCATGGCTAGGGAACCACTGGATGGGAGTAGAAGTTGTCAGGAAATATAATGGATAGGGAACCACTGGAGTTAACACGATTCTCTTTTTCAACAGATGCTGTGGGTTTTGCTATATCTTTGAAGGGAAGATGGGACCTCCTTGGTACTTCTCATGTGTGCCAAAAGACATTTTTTTTTTTTTGAAATTTCTATTTTTCTCCCACTGCCCCACAGAGCCACGTCCATCGGGAATCGCCCATTAAGCCTGCCCCTGCCAGCACCTACCTGCAACTTCCGTTCCCTCCATCTAGCCACAGACCCCCCCCCGGGCGGGGACGGGGTCGGGCAACCCCTGAATCTTGAAGTCTCATCAGGGTCCTGGGTTGCAGGCAGGCGCTGGCACATCGGGACCCGGCTCGGCGTTCCATCATCCTGGCTCTGAGGGTTTTTTTCACATGTTCCTCATGGGACGCTATGTGCCATGCGTCAAGGCATCTGCCGGCATCCACAACGCCCTCCTTCCACGAGGGAGCAGCCCTGAGGCTGATTGGCTGCGGCTATGCCTGCAACCAGTCATCCCCTGAGACTCCAGCTTGCCGTCACCCCCAGCCTCCGCCAGAAGTCGCGCTTGCGGGTTGGAAGTCCCCAGAAAGCAAGCTGTCCCAGGACGCTCAGCCCTGTCTCCCTCCGGCCAACTCCCGACTACCCGGTCGCTTCTGAACCTGGGTCGCTGCACAGGCGAAAAGGCCCAGCGCCAACCTCAGCGCCACCGGCCAGCAGACATTTTAACCTTGATATTACTGTGCTAGGGTGTTGGTAGATGAAGTGAGGTTGGATATTTCTCCAGACATGAATCTGGCCCCAAGGAAAAAGTGTCACCAACTAGGCCTGTAGCATTTACCTCAAATGTTCTCAGTACTCTGCCACAGTAGGTACTGTTGCACCAGGATTTGAATTCATGTCCAAAGCAGTAAGAAAGTGGTCCTGTGCGTTGGCAGAATACCACTTAGCTGCCGACTTCATAGATGCCATGAATGCAAGCTGTTAACAGTTGTTCTTACACTCAGTGGCAGGACTGTCATCTTTGTTTTGATCAGAGGATTTGCTGTTGGCTTCGAATGGGAGTACCCATTTTAGAAATTGGGTCCAAGGCAATCAAGGAATAGATGGTAGAGAAGAGGAGATGCGGGGTGCCAGGAAAAGAACCATAACATCATAGCAGACAGGTAGAAGACAGAGCAGTAGCAGCCAAATGAGACAAAGGAGTGATTAGAGAGATAAAAACAGAGCTAAGAAATAAAGGTGATTTAGAACCTAGTGAAGTGCTTGATACAGTCAAGGAGGATGTCGTGGTGACTCTACTCCAAGATCAGCAAAAATTGGAAGGGATAGAATGCGTTTGTCACTACAAATAAAGGCCTAGCACACTGCTGTGATCGTGGGTTCTCATAGTAAAGCACAGAAACAGGAGCATGGTGCAGAAATTCACTCAGAAGTGCAGATTTATTAAATTAGGCAGAAGTAAACAACATGTAACCCCTAGATGGCACTATCCCAGGGGCTACTATCGCTGCCTGATTTGCCACTAACAGGTTGAGGGGCCTGGATCCAATGGAGGGTGCCTCCACCCAGAGGTCAGGGTTTGCAATAGTTAAACTTACTTGGTCACAGCCCTCTGGGACACTGCAACCTTTCTTCCCACTAGTGGCCCACACAATATATCAGAATTACCTTTACAGTATACACTTACCCCCAGGACTAGTTCCGCACTGGGACCTCCTGTGAAATAAGATACAGTGCAACAATCACAGTACAGTACTTTAACATAGACAAATACCTCAGGCAGTATAACTTTGCTGAAACAAGCAGCTCTGATTTATTTAGGGGGATATAACAAGGACAGGGGGAAATCAGGTCAATTAGCTTATCACTTTACTATCTACCTATGGCTCTGTGCACAGGCCTATCCCTACCAGTTACTGTCCCTGGGTACCCAAGCCCTAGTGGCTAGTCCAAACCGTGGCAGCTGGTAGGGGCCCTTTCACACAGAAAAAAGAAAAATTAGTTTAAACAGTCAGCAGTACAGTGATTCCATTTGGATTTAATGTGGCAATTCAACAGGGAGCGACCTGAATTAGTACTCACGACCTCCAAACAAGATAGGGTCCTTCAACGTCAGCAGGGCTACTCTTGAGCTCCAGAGACTCTTCACACATTTATATGGTAAAAAAAAGTACTATACCAGGCAGGCTGCTTCTCTATCCCGATCAATTACTGCACAATACCGAGCGAACACAGCAGATTCAGTTCCTGACAGACCGAGTGCAATTCAACAATTTCTCCAGTCTTCTACAGGTGAGCCTGGTTTCTACTCTTCAGAGATCCTTTGATTCTTTTCAGGACGGATTCAGTCCTAACAAGCAGTTACACAAGCTGCAGACCGGAACTCTGGGCCTTACACACGTTTTTGGCGGAAACTGTGCACTGAAGGAGCACAGGGTTTCTTCCCTTCACTCCCAGAGCTAAACTGAAACTCCAACAGACAAAACCGGCACTTCCTTTGAGTTCCTCCCAGTTCTTGACTGGATTGGCTGTCACTCACAATAGACTGCTGCTGTTGGTCCAAAAAGGCACAAGCCTAAACTACATCTCCCAAGTCACTGCCCATACAATCCTCTTGTGGCTGGCTCAGATTATGAGTCCAAGTTCTGATTCATCCAAGGCACCATTTTAGAGCTAGCTTACCACACTGATTGGTCCAGTTCAGCAGTTCAAAACTAGAATGGGAACTAGGCAAACACAGTTCTGACTGCAAAGAAAGCAGGTTAGACAAACCGTATTTCATTATTATAAATTATTTCTGGCAAACAGTTACATCTTTCAGATAGGTTCCCTTTGTACTCCTAGTGACTGCAAAATGGAGTGAATTGACAGCAGTGAGTGGTACTCAAACAGAAACACACAGTCCCCCCCATACAACTAATTATGTCTGCAAGCAGACGGCTCTTAAAGAGACAGTACCAGAGGCTCTAAAAACACTCACTGATAAATGGCTTAAACGCCAAACACCATTCAGGCTTGGAGCATTCAAGCAAGCTCCTGGAAGTCTTTTGGGAACCCCCATTTGCAGGGGGGTTACAAACATAACTTGGAAAATAAAAGTAAATAAATCAAAAGAATAAACACAGTCAAGACCCAGAGTTGGTCTACCCTCTGTGCTTCCTCAGCCCTCTCCAAGGCTGAACTGATCTATCTAGGCTGAGGAAAAGCACCTTTTTATCAGGAGAAATCACATGATATCTGAAACTCTGCTCACTTTCCAACAAAATATTGCTAAACTAAATTAAAAACACAAACAAACATTTTTATTACATACAAAATTGACATAGGCTTGCTTTGGGATCCCTAGGTACTCAAAAAGATCTATAATTCCAAAAATGTATCTGTTTCTGTTTTGTAATCCCGCCTACCTCCCTAGAGTGACAGCCCCCTTTGTTTTTAACCAGCAGAGAAGAGGGGCGCTGGCCCTACAGAGGCAACCAGGACAACAGAGCAGGGTAGTGTTTAAGCATTTGCCTCAGTTCCTTGTGCACCAGAAATGAGACACTCACTAAAACACCTGGAAATATACTTGAAAACAGGCTAGAGAACCAGAAGAAAGACAGTGCTAAGGAAAATGCTAGACATGAAATTATTAGCATGCATATTCAGCACTTTTGACTGCATGCATAGGGTTTTTAAACTTGAACTATAGCGACTTAAAAAGAATGAGGTGTGCTACCAAACTGTAGAGGAGCCTTTTATGTTCATATCGCTCTTGAGAACTTTTAAATCTCCATTATTTATGCTTCTATGCTGTTTGTGAGGTGCCTCTGCAAATTCTGGGAGTGTTTCTTGGTACCAGCTAAAACACTCACAGGGCAGTCACCTCACAAAGGGCAAAGCAGGACTCTAAACAGTTTTAGAAAACAAAACACACTGGCCCAGATATTCAGAAATGCACCGAGGCCTGGCGCAAGTCCGGCGCAGAGCAAATCCGATGCGCCATGGTGCAACAGGAGCCATATTCAGAGGTTGCACAGGCCGAACTGTGCCCGCACATCCCGGCTGAATATGTCAGAGTCGCATCAAGGCGCAAGCAGAGGTGTGCCATGGCGCAAACAGAGATGCTCCAGCGCAACCCTGGAGCAGAGCAGCACAGTAACAGAGCGGGGCAGGGCACAGAGAGCGGACCCAGGGACAGGGCCATGGCAGCATAGTGACAGTCCACAGGAGGCCTCCACCAGCAGGGCACAACAGGACACACACAGGCACCCTGACACTGGACCCCAGAACACAACAGTGGCATGGATAGCAGGTTACAGGAGGTGCCAACAGCCAATGGAGGGCCACCAAGGGAGCCCCCCCGGCAGGCTGCGGGTCATGCCCTTCCCGAGACCATAGCAGGCCACACCCAGGACCATGCAGCCAAGCACACACACGCCACACAAGCACACAGGGAGCCCACACAGTGGGCACTGAACAGGCCAGGTGGCAAGCAGCATGGCAGACCACATGGGACAGGCTGCACAGTGCCAGGCAGAGGACCCCAACACAGTGTGCAGACTGTACCCAGCCAATGACCATGGCTGTGTGCCACCACCATGCACACACCCGCCACACATCAGTGACCGCCACCCCATGGGCACCCCAATGCACAGCCACCAACCCAGGGGATGGACACCATCACAGTGGGACAGACCACAGCACACAGCAGTGAACCACAGAAGAACAACACGTGCCCCTCACATGCACACAACACTGCAGCATGGCTCCTCATGCCACCTGCAAAGCAGACATAGGCGGGTATGCCAGACAAGATATATGTATGGAACAACTATGTACAGACACAGCAGGGGCTGGGGAGGGGTAGGGACAGCGAGGGAAGGGGACAGGGAACAGAGACTGTACAGTGGGAGGGAGGACTGTAGGGAATGGTCCAACAAGGGAAACAGGGGAAACCTTAGTGACGGCCCCAGCCGGCCACCCTCGCATGCCATCCCTCACCCCTCTCCGCCACCAGCATGCCCCACATGGTCATCACCACCCCAAGTATGCCCGAGACCATGAGCTGGGTCTACCACATGAGCCGGCTCAGCATCTGGCACAGTGGTTATGCCGCACTGGACGCTGGACACCTATAACAAGGTACAGGACAGGTGCTCAGTGCAATGGCCCAAGGAACCATGCCCATCCACAGTGCACATGTGCGCGATAGGGAACACGCCATCATGCACAAAGTGCCCTTTGCTGGTCCTGCGCAGCCTGTGCAGTGCCGATACATTGCGCTGGTCGTGCTTCTTGTGTGATTGACACCATGTCTGCGCAGTGCGCATGTGCACTGCAGACCCGAGCACTGCACATGCATGGGCATTGTGCCACCGCTTGCTCCAGTGCAATACCATTGCACACAGCGCAATATCTCGATATTCAAATGCCGCATGCAAGTGAACTCATCAGCCCATGCGTGGCGCAGTGTGGTGCATTAGCATATCATTACCGTTGCGCACCACCTCATTTGCATGTGTTGGGCCATATAAGCACCACTGAACAGCACAGGCCATGTACTGACATTGCAACCATGATAGGTGTGGTAGATGCCGCAGCTGCACACTGGGGGCAGACAGCACGGCAGGGTGGGATGGACCAGGGTGATGCTGCCAGGGCCTCAGCAGGTATGCACTGTCATCTGTGTGGAGCATGCCATGGTTAGCCCTCTGCTATTCTGTGCCTGTCCCTAGCGCCCATGCCACCATGCACACCCTGCCCACCCGCATCCCCAGGACTGCCCTGCCCATCACACCCTGACTGTGCCACACACACCCACTAGGTGGCCTGTGGGGTCATTCCCACATTCTTATCCATGGCACAGCGCAGGACTGTGCTGCATGGAGGCGTCCTGTGCACTCGCAGGGTGTGTTGTGCAGACATTGGTGATGCACCCCGTGGCATCGCACACCACCTAGCAGGTAATGCTTGGGTGCCCCTTCCTGTTGATATGCACCAGTCCCACAAGGCCAGGTGGCATGCAGATGCCCACGTGGGTGCAGTCACTGGCCCCATTCACGCCAGACATGCATACCACCCTGTGGCTGTCCTGCATCAGTGCTGTGCACTCCGCCTGTGTGCTGGGGCAATGACTGCAGTCCACAGCATGTGGCAGCAGAGCTGTGGGGACCTGTGTGAGGAGGCGGGCTGTGGCCACCTGGGTGATGCCTGTGGTGCTCCCGTTGGTCCTTACATGATGCCCGTGGTGATCGGGCACATGACGGCAGTCACGATCATCTCCACAGGCATGGCATGATGCCATCTGGTGGATGCCTGTAGCTCCTCACTGCACAGTTCACAGGGCTGCCTCAGCATGGCCCTGTTCAGGCAGTACCGACCCACAATCTCGGTGTCACTATAGTTCCCAACGGTGCTGTGGGCACGTTACTGCCTGTGTCGGGCATGCCACCGCTGGGCCCTTCGTCGGCCACGTAGCTGTTCCTCCTGACACCTCACACCCCTCATTGTTGTCCCCATCAGGATGGGCACACTCTCCATGTCTCCTGCTGTCCACTGTCCCCCTGGGTGGTTGGCTGCTGGTTGTGTGTCACCCTGGTACACAGGCTTTGTGTGTGTGTGTGTGTCTCTCTCTCTCTCTCTGCCCCTCTGTCCCTCTCCCACGCCACCTCTCTGTCCCTCTCCCTCTGTGTATGGTCGTGTGTGTGTCTGTCTGTCTCTCTGTATGGCTCCCTCTCATTCCCACTCTTGGCGCAACTGCAGTCTGTGTGTTTGCACCCTGTTTTATTAGGAACAAGTCTGGTCGGAGTAACTTCGATTTGTTCCAGACTTGCGCCATGGTTGCACAGTTGAATATGCCACTGTGCTGGATATTCATGGGAACACCCCTGCACTTGCACCTGCATACATTATAGTTGCGCATTGGTGCAATGGATTTTGCGCTGCACGATGGCTCCCGATGAATATGGCTCCTTGGAGCAATTCTGGCAACTGAATATCTGGGTCACTGTCTAGAAGCAATTATAGAAGCTTTCTCAATTTAACTAATTTTAAAGTGGTTTTTACTTATTGGGACAGCGCTTCCCCACGGCTACACCCAGGCAGACAAGAGCCTAGCAGCATTATTAAGGGACAACAAAACAAACTTGCAGTACAAACTGCAGTTTTTCCTGGGCTCCTAAACCTGTCAGTTCACAGAGGCAAACACTCACAGGTGAAGACAAGCAGAATAAACACAGGAGAATGGCAGCGTTGTTAGGGGCTACAATTACTAATTCCCCCGGCTTTTTCCTGTCATTTTTAAGACTGGGAAATTCTTTCTTTCAGCTCTTTCTTAATATTAACAAGAAGCAAACTAGAAGAAAAGGGACTGGGCATAAGAATTTGGGCAAAAACGGACTATACTGTCCTAAAGGAAAGCCTCACTCAGTTAATAACTTTTGCACGTCAGCTGTGCGAGGCTGTGATTGTGCAATGCTGCGATCGTGCGCTGGTTTGCGCAGGATCGCTAACGGGAGCTAGCATCGCACAAAGGTGTTTTTAACCAAAATCTAGCTACAAAACTTAATTGTTTCATATCCCACAAATACAGTGGCGACGTGACATCTTGTTTAGGAGGATGGTAGCAGGGATACCCACAAGATAATGAAAGGGAGAGAGCAAGAGAGAGAGAAAAGGAAATGTAAAGGGAAGAAGGAAGAAGACTGTAGGTGGCCATCCTACAGGGAAATTACAGAATAGAACAGGTTAGGTACTGTTGCGCAACAGACTAAAGCAAGAAGAGAGACACTCTGCTCAATCCCAAATGGGGCGGGTGGGACCAAATGCTACCACACACCATCATGCCCAAAAGGAAACTAGGGATAACCATAACTAGTTTCTTACATACAGAACTACACTGTAAATTAGGGTACCTCCCCTGAATCAACCCGAGGTGGCTTGTTGGAACTTCCGTCCACCCTCTCTAGAAGTCCCACCCCAGGGCACCCTTATACACACGGTGTGTTAACACCATTCCTACTCAAGGGTACTCATCCACGAGTAGCACTAACTACTGACTAAACACTTGCCCCAGGGTTTAGAAAAACTTTATTTACAAGAAAACAAAGGGTCATACTGTTTTCTTATTCACCTACCAATAGCCATATGTTGTACTCAACAATTCCAGCTATTGTTTAGTTAACTATTATTTACATATTCACATATTTACATTTAAGTCTGGTCCTTTTCTATGCTGGCTGCATAGCAGGACATAAAGTCCGCATTTTTATGCTGCGAGCCAGGTCCGTTCTTTACCACAAACTTGTAAAGCTGTAGGGCTAAATACCAGCGGAGCACTCTAGCATTTTTGTCCTTCATCTGATTCATCCAACATAGCAGATTATGATCAGTGACCAAGATGAAATCAGTGTCCTAAAGGTTAAAACGTAATGCCTCTATAGTCCACTTAATGGCTAAACATTCCTTCTCTATGGTAGCATATTTTTGTTCACGGTCATGAAGTTTTCTGGAGATGTAAAGTATTGGATGTTTCTCTCCGTCTATATTCTGACTTAGGACATCTCCAATCCCAGCGTTGGAGGCGTCCGTATGGACCTCAACTTAAGGACTCCTTAAGACCGGGGAAGAACATAAAGCACTTTTAATGGCCCGGAATGCTTCCTCGCATTCTGGTGTCCATTTGACCATGTTGCCACATCTTTTCTTTATCAAATCAGCGAGGGGGCAGCAGTAGCGGCAAAATTGGGAATGAAGTACCTGTAGTAACTGGCAAGTCCTAGGAATGATTGTACCTGTTTTTTAGTTTGAGGTACTGGGCATTTGGCCACTGCTTCAACCTTGGTGATCTCAGGCTTCATTTGGCCATTCCCTAGAATAAATCCTAGGTATCTGGTCTCATGCATGGCCAAAGCACACTTAGTGAGATTGATAGTAAGCCCTGCTCCACTGATGGTTTTAAGCACAGCTGCCAGATGTTTCAAATGCATCTGCCAATCTGTACTAAAGACGACAACATTGTCAAGATAGGCAGCAGCATAGGCTACATGAGGGGTTAAGAGTAGTGATGGGCGAAGTGGCCCCAGTTCGCTCAGTGATTCACCGGATGAAGGCGGAATCGCAAGAGTGTTCCTGCAACGCGAAGTGGAGTATCAGGATTATATTGGGTAACGCAAAGTCCATTGAAAACAATGACTTTAGCACACTCGCTTTCCCAAACCACTACCTCCACTAATTTAAGGCGAACTACATTGAAAATAATGTATTTACCTCACTTCCGCTTTGTTTTAAGCTCCAAAGGTGAATTTTGCAGTGATTCATGGGATTTCAGGTCACATGGGCTCTAGATTATTCTGCACTGCCTCAGTTTGGGGTAGTGTGTGTAGGAAGCTGTAGGAGACAATCTGCTTTGAGAGCTCTCTGCGATTCAAACCTTCTAAAAGCTGTTAGTCTTTTTGAGTAATTTTTTTCGCTGAAACTTTAGTTCATCGATTATAGGAAACCCTCCTGTGCTCACATCATCGAGCATTTATTGTTTGTGTATGGATTTTGAATGTTAATGTACAACATTCAGTCTGTGTACTGAGAGACAGTGGAAGTGTGCTTGGGGGAGGAGTGTATCTGTGGTGTAGGTACATTAACTTGGAGAAAAAGACAGTGCTTTCTGTTTTGGTGATATTTTTCTTGTATAACTGTGTTAATGTACACACAGTAATATTTTCAATATTGCTTGTGTAACCCCTAGATGGCGTTATCCCAGGGGCTACTACCCCTGCCTGATTTGCCACTAACAGGTTGAGGGGCCTGGATCCAATGGCGGGTGCCTCCACCCAGAGGTCAGGGTTTGCAATAGTTAAACTAACTTGGTCACAGCCCTCTGGGACACTGCAACCCCCTTTCTTCCCACTAGTGGCCCACAAATATATCAGAATTACCTTCACAGTATACACTTACCCCAGGTCTGGTTCCGGCACTGGGACCTCCTGTGAAATAAGATACAGTGCAACAATCACAGTACAGTACTTTAACATAGACAAATACCTCAGGCAGTATAACTTTGCTGAAACAAGCAGCTCTGATTTATTTAGGGGATATAACAAGGACAGGAAATCAGGTTAATTAGCTTATCACTTTACTATCTACCTATGGCTCTGTGCAGGCCTATCCCTACCAGTTACTGTCCCTGGGTACCCAAGCCCTAGTGGCTAGTCCAAACCGTGGCAGCTGGTAGGGCCCTTTTCACACAGTGAAAAAGAAAAATTAGCTTAAACAGTCAGCAGTACAGTGATTCCATTTGGATTTAATGTGGCAATTCAACAGGAGCGACCCTGAATTAGTACTCACGACCTCCAAACAAGATAGGGTCCTTCAACGTCAGCAGGGCTACTTTTGAGCTCCACGAGACTCTTCACACATTTATATGGTAAAAAAGAAAGTACTATACCAGGCAGGCTGCATCTGTCCCGATCGCACTACTGCACAATACCCGGAGAACACAGCAGATTCAGTTCCTGACAGACCGAGTGCAATTCAACAATTCTCTCAGTCTTCACAGGGTGAGCCTGGTTTCTACTCTTTAGAGATCCTTTGATTCTTTTCACAGGACGGATTCAGTCCTAACAAGCAGTTACACAAGCTGCAGACGGAACTCTGGGCCTTACACACGTTTTTGACTGAAACTGTGCACTGAAGGAGCACAGGGTTTCTTTCCTTCACTGCCAGATCTAAAACTGAAACTCCAACAGACAAAACCGGCACTTCCTTTGAGTTCCTCCCAGTTCTTGACTGGATTGGCTGTCACTCACAATAGACTGTCCTGTTGGTCCAAAAGGCACCGAAGTCTAAACTACATCTCCCAGAGTCACTGCCCATACAATCCTCTTGTGGCTGGCTCAGATTATGAGTCCAAGTTCTGATTCGTCCAAGGCACCATTTTAGAGCTAACCACACTGATTGGTCCAGTTCAGCAGTTCAAACCAGAATGGGGAACTAGGCAGACACTGTTCTGACTGCAAAGAAAGCAGGTTAGACAAACTGTAATTTCATTATTACTCTAAATGGTTTCTGGCAAACAGTTACATCTTTCAGATAGGTTCCTTTGCACCCTAGTGACTGCAAAAATGGAGAATTGCAGCAGCTTGAGTGGTACTCAATCAAAGAAACACACAGTCCCCATACAAACTAATTATGTCTGCAAGCAGACAGCTCTTAAAGAGACAGTACCAGAGGTTCTAAAACACTCACTGATAAATGGCTTAAGCATCAAACACCATTCAGGCTTGGAGCATTCAAGCAAGCTCCTGGAAGTCTTTTGGGAACCCCATTTGCAGGGGGGTTACACCCTTCCTGGCCTGGGAAAGCTTGACGTCCGCGTCAAACAAGTACCCCCATAAGTTTTAACTGCAACCATATACATTTGCATTAGGCTCACACATGTAATCATCAGTCAGTATATCATTTTACCAAGAATGCATTTCTGAAACATTGCAGTACGTCACTCTTTACATAGTATTACACACACATTGTACCATAACTCAAGTTATTACCTCTTGTACATGAAACCTGAAGAGAGGGGGCCCTTCCCTATCAGTTACCTTGGGGCTGGACGGGCAAGGCACCATACTTAGAGGGCAAACAAGTAACTTGGAGTTAGCACTGATGCCTCAGTTTGGGCAATGAGCTGGGACACATACACTCCTTTATGGACAACATTGAGAGGCAAGTCCACAGGCCTCCCAAGTGAATCATAACTGAGGTGCACACAGGCTTTACAGCTCGACCAGTCTTTCTAGGGGAACTGTTACAGTCTCTGCACTCTGAGCCTCATTTTCAGCATTGTCCTCACTTGTCAGGAGTCTCCATGGGGTAGAGAGGCTAGAACTTGGGGCACTTTCAGCTCCAGGAGTTACAGTTTCTGAGTCCACAACATTTGGCTCGCATGGAGAGCTTTCGGACACTGGCAGTGGACTGTCAGGGCACTCAAAATACTCTTCTTGTTCGGGTGTATCACCAGTCTGCCCCAATCTATCATTTTCCTCCCCTGAAAGCTCAAACAGTTCAACCATGCACAATGATTCCATTTCATCTGATCTGATGCTTTGCACTTCACTTTCTGGGAGCATTGGCTCCAGGGATGAAGCTGGGGGCTTAGACAGTCCAGAAGGCCCAGCTTTGTCTCCAGTATTGACTAGGGGATTGCCCCGAAACAATTGACTCAGTTCGTAAGAAGGATAGTATTCAAAGTCACTCTCACTTTCTTCTGATATGGACTGACAGTCATGCTCAACTGGGACTTGTGCAGGGGAACACTTTAACTCTGCTTCTGTAGGTGCAGACTTCTTGACCTTTCTTAGCAGCAGCTCTAGTCACTGGTCCAGAGGGGGCATCTTCTAGGGGCTCAGACTCAATCAGGATTTGTCCAATGGGCAGTAAATGATTTCTATGCATTGTTTTTACATCTTTTGAATTGTTCTCAGGCCTTACTTTGTACACTGGCAGATCATCTAGTTTGCCCACTACAATGTGAGGGAGATGGTGCCATCTGTCAGCAATCTTGTGTTTGCCATGCAGTCCCAGATTTCTTAGCAATACCCGATCTCCTCCTGGAGTTCCTGTGCTTTCACCTTTATCATACCGCTCTTTGTTGGCCAGATTTCTTTTGGCAGCCATGGTTTGAGCCAGTTATACGCATGAGTTAGCTGGCCTTTAACTTTGCACATACTGTAAATAGTTGTCAGCTTGAACCCCATCAGAGAGACCCAAAACACACATCTACTGGTAGTCGAGCTTCTCTTCCG
This sequence comes from Neoceratodus forsteri, assembly GCA_016271365.2. NCBI lineage: Eukaryota > Metazoa > Chordata > Ceratodontiformes > Ceratodontidae > Neoceratodus > Neoceratodus forsteri. The sequence goes on along the minus strand of CM057453.1, from coordinate 1,452,206,913 downwards.
AACATCAGGCGGTAGGGGAGAAACCCAGTGGCATTACTTTGGTGCAGTTATAAGCATGTACCAGGGTGCTAATTTGTTGGCTCCATCTAGGCTTCTCCTTTGGGTGCAGGGTGCCCAGCATATCTAGCAAGTGCGTTGAAACGCTCTGCTGTGGTCCTCTGGGGTGGTAAGGAGTGGTTCTGACCTCTGACTCCCACAGAGAAAGCATCTCTTTGATCAGACGACTCAAAGTCTCTCCTTGATCAGAATGGATCTTTGTGGAGCCCCATAGTGAACAAAAAGTTTTCACAAGTACTTTGGCCACATGGATGCTTTCTGGTCTTTGGTGGGAAAGCTTGGGCATATCTCGTGAAATGGTCAGTGACCACCAGCACATTACTGATATTTCTTTGATCTGACTCCAAACTCAGAAAATCAATACAGACCAGCTCCATGGTGCACTGGTGGTGATGTTAACAAGAGGCAGCCTCTGGGGCAAAGCTTTCTCTGTAAGCAGCGACTACAAGTTCAATGTGTTGCTCCACATCAGCCCGCATCTTAGGCCAATAGAATCTGGATCTCACCAAGTCAAGTGTTCTGTCTATACCAAGGTGCCCCATGGTTGTGCAAGGACCTCAGTACTGAGTCTCAAAGGCAGTAGACAGCACTAGTTGTTGTTTGTCTACTTGTCCCCTCTGTCTACTGTTTCTCTGTATAACAGTTTATTGATCAGTTTCAACTTAGGACCTTCTTTGTATAACAGTGCAGTTCTCAAATCAGTGGAGCGTAATTTGGACACATCTTTTCCTGCATAGAGGGCTTCTAAAGCTGCTTTGATCATGGATCGGGATTGAGCCCATGAATACTGTCATTGTCCAGCTGAGGCAGTGCACCAATGTCTATTGCAGAAAAGTGGCAATAAGCAGTAGGTATGCAATTCTCAGAGGGTCCCAAGCAATCCACCGTGGCAGTCCACTGCGTCCGTGGACATTTGTTCCTCCTGTCAAACTTCCGGCAGAGTGCCCAATGTCAGGTTCTGCCAATCGGACCCAATCATTCTGGGGAACAGGCCTCCGGAGAGAGCATCAGCATCTATGTGGTTCAGACCTGCTCGTATTCGAGAGCATAGTCATATGTAGATAATGCAGAAAGCCAACTTATTGCCAGTGGCATCCAACTTAGCTGAGGTCTGCACATAGGTCAAAGGATTATTGTCAGTTTTACTAGTATTTTAGCCCCATACAAGTACTCATGGAATTGGTCAACAATAGCCCACTTCAAAGCTAGGAACTCTAACTTATGTACAGGATAGTTCTTTTCGGATGGGGTCAGGCTTCTACTGGCAAAGGCCACTGGTCTCAGGCCATTCTCGTGCTCTTGGTACAACACAGCCCCCAACCCTTGCAAGCTAGCATCAGTGTGCAGGACGTAAGGTTTTCTTGGATCGGCATAGGCCAGCACTGGAGCATGGGTAAGTTGATATATGATCTCATGAAAAGCAGTCTCACAATCAGGAGTCCAGCGGCCCCAAATACTTCACTCGATGAAAATACACTCTTTCAGTCTTGAGGGACACTGACTTTGTATTTTTGTGGGTTGGGGATACCCTTGAGTATTTTAAGTAAAGGATGGATCACTCTTGAATAGTCCTTGATGAACAGATAATAACCACAGAATCCAGGAATCTTTGCAGTTCTTTTTAGATTTTTGGGCTGTGGCCTAGGTGGTCAAGGCCTCAACTTTACTTGGGTCGGTCTTCTATTCCTCGTGGATACTATGTGTCCCACATACTTTACTGATGTTTGAAAGAATTGACACTTATCAATGGACAGTTTAAGGCCAAAGTCCTCCAGTCGGTCCAATACCTTAAATAATCTGCTCTCATGTTCCTCCAGTGAGCTGCCAAACACAATAACATCATCTAGGTATACCAGGCACTCTAGTAAGTTCATGTCCCCACTGCCGCGCTCCATCAATCGTTGAAAAGTGGCTGGGGCACACAGAATCCCTTGAGGCATCCTCATGAATTCATAGAAGCTAGCCGGACAGATAAAGGCCGTCTTCTCACGGTCCTCTGGGGCCATCGGGATCTGGTAGTACCCACTCACGGAGATCCAGCACAGAGAACCACTTCCCCGTTTAGGCAGTCAAAGCATCCTGAATGGGGCATTGTGTACTGATCAGGGATAGTCTGCGGTTTAAGGTGCGATAATCCACACACATCCTTACTGTTCCATTCTTTTCCTCACTACCACAATGGGGGAAGCATAAGGGCTTCTGGATTCTTGTATTACACCAGCAGCTAACATTTCTTGCAGATGCGCCTCACATCATCTATGTCAGCAGGTGCCAGGCGCGAGACCTCTCACGAAATGGTCTTCGTCATGCAGCCGGATATTGTGCTCAGCTCCTTGCACGCATCCTACATCCCATTCCTTTAAAGAAAACACCTGGTCTCTGGGCAAGCTTTTCACTGATCCTCACTTTCCATTCAGCTGGCAACGGGAGTCGCCGAAATCAAACAAGTCAGGCCTACTCTGTCATTCTTCCTCAAACTCTTGCTGTTGGGTAGCACTGCAGTGTCTGCACAATGCACATTAGCCAGGATGCAACTCTATTTACTCGAATGTCTCTTTCAGACACATTATGAACTTGACCATTACCCTTCTGGCATAAGCATGGGCTCTAGCGGGCAAAATACTAGGCTTGACCAGCAGTCCTCTGGCAATTTTCCATCGCCTGGTGCATCCAACATTAATATTTTATTCTTAACATCCTTTCTGATACGGACCTCTCCCTGTAAGGTACACTGGGCATTTGGCGCCAGGATCAGAGACTCAGGATCCTTCTTCCGCATAATTCCGACCGGGTTCCTCTGGTTCTATTTTTCAGCATCTCTGTGCCTCATAGGCCTTCTTAATTAAAGCTGGAACTCTTAAAGCTCTACTAGTCTTTGACCCCTGTTTTTCATAACACAACTGTGCCAGCCTTCCTAACATATGAGCATTTGTTCCAATCAACAAAGGGACACCATCATACAGTCCAGTGGGGGACACACTAAGGCTAGGGTCTCTACTTGCTCGGCCACTCCAGCCACGGAGGTGGGGAAAGACAGCCAAATTCGGATATACCCGAATACGGGTAGGCCTTCTCACTAACCCCCATACATGCAGTCCTTCTAATGGTTGTAAGGGTAGCCTGACAAATGCTTCTGATACCAATCCTGGAACATAATTGTCACTTGGGAGCCACTGTCTAATACAGCTCTTGTAGACACTCCATTCACCTTTACAGTGGTCTCCATGGAGGGACCCACTATTCTGGACCAGTCTGGAGGGCGATAGTGGGGGCCTGGACAACTGACCTTGCCACAAAAGGATCGAGTTAGCATTTTGGTGCCCTCACTGGGATCATTTCGTTGCACCTCTTAACCACTGATTTGTTCTCCAAGCTCTCCTTGGAGCCTATATGCAACTTTGTCAGTGTCTTTTGGGACCGCATTCCTTTCATGTGCCCATCCTTCCCACAATTATAGCAAAACATACTTTCTGGAGTTTGAGCTGGCCGAGGCGCACACTGGGAGCCAGGGCGGGGCATTACTTAACTGGAAAACCTTGTGCCATCTCTGTCTCATGATAAGTACTTGGAGACATCTCGTCAGCTTCTCCACTTCCATGGTCAAGGAATTGAGTTTGAGCTGTTATCAGCAGGAGATACATGGGTGGGTACCCCACCCCCATAGCAGATGCAGTCGGATATAGGTCAGGGCCCGTGCTTTGCAGGCGTGGCCATCATAAAGGGACTGTTTTGAATTCCGGATCTCTCTCAATTAGCCCCATTGTGGCATATCTTTTCCTTGTCAGAGCACTCATTGACTGCCAACCTCTGCTAGACTTCATTGATGGGCCACCCTCAGTCACTCGGGTCATAGCCGCAGCTATTGGTGCAGGTCCCTCCCGAGGTCGCCTTTCTCAACTCCTCGAATTTCTCTCATTAACTCATCATAAGAGGGTGGGATTCCAGTCGATTTGCCAGGCGTAACTGAAGCAACAGCAGTTCTGAGAAGGGGCAGACTTAAGGATCCTGTCCAGCCTGGTTCGGTCAGTTCAATCGCTGGCAAACTACCCTTTCTGAGGCATTCTTGCAACAATTTTTCCAGCCGAGATACATACACAGACAACAACCCCCTTGGTACTGTTGTGCATCTCTTACTCTCCACCATAGGTCTTCATCAGAATCTGGGCTCCCACACATTCTCCAAGGCCTCAAGATAGGCCTGTGCAGTCACTTCAGGTTACTGGCCCGTTTAGCATGGATGGTAGCCAGGGCAGGACCCTCGGAGGCTCTCACTAACCCTCTTTTCGCCAGCTTCCGAGCATTGCCATTCTAGCACTTGGGGGCAGCATAGTCTATCCAGGTCTCCCAGTCATCCTCCCTTGGGGGTGGGGAGGTGCAGAGAAGATCCTCAACCCGGTAAGAGTCGTGACTAATGGCAGGTGCAGAAATAGGAGTCTGCATTGGTTTAGCCACCATTACGAGTACTGGGCGGGAGAGGGTGTTGGGGAGGAACACCCCAGGTGGCAAGAATAGTTTCTTCAAGTCCTCCACAGTTTTCCCTTCCCAGCAACCATTTAGCAAATTTCTCCTCAAAGTTTCAGACAGTGGTGGGGCTCATTCCCCCGGGTCTTTACTATATAGTTATCACTCTCCAGGCAGTGAAGGCTCCCTCTGGGGTAATGGTCTGTGGCACTTTGGAGCGATCTATGGGATCCTTAAACTCTACTAGGGCCAGGAAAGTGTGGGTGAGCAGATCAGCATGGCGACCCACCACCACAGGGTTTTGTAAACCTTCCACCTTGGAAAGTACTCCCTGTACAGTGTCGTATTGATACCCAGGGGATGTCCAGGATAAGCATAACAACATTTTGGGGTCAATCTCCTCCCCAGTACACCACTCCTACCAGAGATTGCACAGCCACTTCTGTCGGGTACCCATTTTTTTCTTAACAGTGGTTCGGAAATATGGCCACTAGAGGACACACAATCCCAGCGGTGAGCCTCAAGATGTAACCCCTAGATGGCGTTATCCCAGGGCTACTACCCCTGCCTGATTTGCCACTAACAGGTTGAGGGGCCTGGATCCAATGGCGGTGCCTCCACCCAGAGGTCAGGGTTTGCAATAGTTAAACTAACTTGGTCACAGCCCTCTGGGACACTGCAACCCTCCTTTCTTCCCACTTAGTGGCCCACACAATATATCAGAATTACCTTCACAGTATACACTTACCCCCAGGTCTGGTTCCAGCACTGGGACCTCCTGTGAAATAAGATACAGTGCAACAATCACAGTACAGTACTTTAACATAGACAAATACCTCAGGCAGTATAACTTTGCTGAAACAAGCAGCTCTGATTTATTTAGGGGATATAACAAGGACAGGGGAAATCAGGTTAATTAGCTTATCACTTTACTGTCTACCTATAGGCTCTGTGCACAGGCCTATCCTACCAGTTACTGTCCCTGGGTACCCAAGCCCTAGTGGCTAGTCCAAACCGTGGCAGCTGGTAGGGGCCCTTTCACACAGTGAAAAGAAAAATTAGCTTAAACAGTCAGCAGTACAGTGATTCCATTTGGATTTAATGTGGCAATTCAACAGGGCGACCTGAATTAGTACTCACGACCTCCAAACAAGATAGGGTCCTTCAACGTCAGCAAGGGCTACTTTTGAGCTCCACGAGACTCTTCACACATTTATATGGTAAAAAAAGAAAGTACTATACCAGGCAGGCTGCATCTGTATCCCGATCGAATCATTGCACAATACCCGGGAGAACACACAGCAGATTCAGTTCCTGACAGACCGAGTGCAATCCAACAATTTCTTCAGTCTTCTACAGGGTGAGCCTGGTTTCTACTCTTCAGAGATCCTTTGATTCTTTTCACAGGGACAGATTCAGTCCTAACAAGCAGTTACACAAGCTGCAGACCGGAACTCTGGGCCTTACACGATTTTTGACTGAAACTGTGCACTGAAGGAGCACAGGGTTTCTTTCCCTTCACTGCCAGATCTAAAACTGAAACTCCAACAGACAAAACCGACACTTCCTTTGAGTTCCTCTCAGTTCTTGACTGGATTGGCTGTCACTCACAATAGACTGCTCCTGTTGGTCCAAAAGGCGCGAAGTCTAAACTACATCTCCCAGAGTCACTGCCCATACACTCTTGTGGCTGGCTCAGATTATGAGTCCAAGTTCTGATTAAGTCCAAGGCACCATTTTAGAGCTAGCTACCCCACACTGATTGGTCCAGTTCAGCAGTTCAAACCAGAATGGGGAACTAGGCAGACACTGTTCTGACTGCAAAGAAAGCAGGTTAGACAAACTGTAATTTCATTATTACTCTAAATGGTTTCTGGCAAACAGTTACATCTTTCAGATAGGTTCCCTTTGCACTCCTAGTGACTGCAAATATGGAGTGAATTGGCAGCAGCTTGAGTGGTACTCAATCAAGAAACACACAGTCCCCATATAACTAATTATGTCTGCAAGCAGACAGCTCTTAAAGAGACAGTACCAGAGGTTCTAAAAACACTCACTGATAAATGGCTTAAACGCCAAACACCATTCAGGCTTGGAGCATTCAAGCAAGCTCCTGGAAGTCTTTTGGGAACCCCCATTTGCAGGGGGGTTACACTTGCCTTTTTTTGCTGATTGTTGTGGTGCAGCAGTGCATAATTTTAGTTTGTTTAAAATATGTGGTTATATTACTGAAATTTTCAATTACTTAGTGTGTGTGGGAGTATGTGTGTGACGCGTGTCATCAAATCAGACACCTTTTATTGTGCCACATAATTTCAGCAATGTGAACCTGCCATCCACTGCAGCTGTGTGATTTTTGTACTTACTTGTGGTATCTTTACTGGTACTAGTACTAGTGACTGTTACTGCAGCAGTGCATAATTTTAGTTTGTTTAAAATATGTGGTTATATTACTGAAGTTTTCAATTTGCTATGTATTACTTGGTGTGTGTGTGAGTATGTGTGTGTGACGCGTGTCATCAAATCAGACACCTTTTATTGTGCCACATACTTTCAGCAATGTGAAGCTGCTGTCCACTGCAGCTGTGTGATTTTTGTACTTCTTTGTGGTATCTTTACTGGTACTAGTACTAGTGACTGTTACTGCAGCAGTGCAGTACACTGCCACCCCCCGCCCCAACTGGCAAAGGTATTCTTTTCCCGATTTGAATTTCTGATGGTGAGCACTGGTTAGGTGTTGTGCCTTTGTGTCTGCATCTCTTCAGTGTGCAGCGCAATCTTAATCTGTCTGTGCATTTGCATCTCTTTAGGGCCCAATCTCCATCTGTAACTTACGTCACAGTTGTTTCTTTGGCTTCCCTTCAGAGTACTGGCAGGTGTGGTGCATAATTCTGCATGAACATTGTACTCATTAATATGCATTTTTAAGTCATGACCATCATCTCGAGTCACTTGTGATACAGATCATGTTCTTCATCATCATGGTCACATATGCAGTCACAAATCACAATTCACGATCATGTCACAAATGACAACATTAACTTTTTTTCTAGTTACTTGGATGTATTGTAAGCCTGTTTTGTAGTATCTTTCCAGGCTTCACCACCCCACCATTGTACTCATTGCTACGTGTTTTTAAGTCTGGGAGTTTTAAGCTACAGCTCATCGGGGAAGTACAGCCGTAGGCATTCGCGTTCCCAATACAGTTTCATACTGGTTATCTCACACCATCGACACCGAATCACGTTCTTCATTATCACGGTCACAAATGCAGTCTACAAATCACATTCATGATCACGCCATGAATCACAACATTCTATTTTTTACTAGTTACTTGATGTATTAAGCCTGTTTTGTAGTATCCTCAGGCTTCACCACCCCACCATTGTACTCGATAATCGTGTTTTTAAGTCGAGTTTGTACTGCAGCTCATCAGGAAGTATAGCCATAGGCATTCCACGTTCCTTCAGTACAACATGTGAGTTACAGTGCCTACGGATAGCGGAACCGATGAGTACTCCACAATGTGAAACGAGACTACTTCACTTCATCAATGAGAAGCGTAAAGTCCATTGAAACCAATGACTTTTACGTTATTCCGCCTTCCCCAAACCACTTCCACCAATTTTAGGTGAAATACATTGAAATCAATGATGTTGCCTCACCGCCTTGTAATTGAGCTCCAAATTAAATTCTGCAGTGATTCATGGGATTGCAGGTCACATGGGCTCTAGATTGTACTGCACAGCCTCAGTTCTGGACTGGGTAGTGTGTGTAGTGGTCGTTGGAGACAGTTTGCTTGCAGAGCTCTGCGATTCAGAAACTCTAAAAGCTGTTTAAAATGCCTTTTTGAGTCATTTTCTTTGCTCAAAATTTACTACATCGATTGTAGGAAACCCTTCTGTGCTCATATCATTGAGTGATTGTGTGTGGATTTTGAATGTTAATTTAGAACAGTCAGTCTGTGTACTGTGAAATGTGCTTTGGGGGAGGGGCCTATTTGTGGTGTAGGTACATTAACTGAGCGAAAAAGGCAGTCTTTCTGTTTTGGTTATATTTTTCTAGTATAACTGTGTTAATGTACACACAGTATTATTTTCAGTAGTTCTTGAAATTGTTTTGCTGATTGTTGTGGTGCAGCACTATATAATTTGTCTATTTAAAACATTTGGTTATATTACTAAAGGTTTTCAATTTGCTACGCATTACTTGTAGTGTGTGTGCGATAAGTACCATTAAATCAGACACCTTTTATTGTGCCATAGAGTAATTGGCAGTGTGAACCTGCTATCCACCACACCTGCATGAATTTTTCATACTGCTTTGTGGTATCTTTACTGGTAGTGGATTGTTACTGCCATGCACTAATCCCCCAACTGGCAAAATGTAATCCTTTCCAGATTTGGATTTGTGACTTGTGTGCACTAGTTAGGTGTTGTTGTGTCTTTTCATATGCATCCCTTGAGTGTGCAGCGCAATCTTAATCTGTCTGTGCGTTTGCAGTGCACCATTAATTCAGGGACACTGCATTTCTTGTTACGCTCTCATTTCACTTAGTCAGCACTGGGGAATTTTCTGGACACAACACAGTAGCATTTTGGGGATGCACATTAATTCTGGTGACTCTGTGTGTGACCACTGCGCGCATGACTGAGTGTGCCATAAATTCTGGGAGACTTTGCATTTCTTGTTATGCTCTCATTTCACTTCGTCAGCACTGGGGAGTTTTCTGGACACAAGAAGTAGCACTTTGGGGATGCACATTAATTCTGGTGATTGTGTGGGTGGGTGCTGCCAATATATTGTCCTCCACCTTAGCCTAGCATTTAAGCGGAATGACAATGCAAAGTAATAATAACAAGGTGATAGAGCCTTTCTATGGGGCACTCCACATAGCAAGTACCAATATGAAGTGGCCACTTAGGTGTTCCGCCATGAGCATATTTAAATTCGCTGCATCTCTAGTTAAAAGCTGGTCCATGAATCTTTGGAAGGTGGCGGGTGTGACGCTTGGCCAGCTGGTTATGATTATTATATAATATTGGTATTATAAATAAATGGTCAGTGTATGAAATGTCAGTCTGTGAGATTTGGCCCTTTTAAATTGCAAGATGTCAGAAGCTGAAATCACAGGATGTATTACATTGACCAGGAGATCTCTGTAATATAATTAACTTCCTTGAGAAATTGCATTTTATGGCCTTTTTATGACCTCATGCTTTTGAAGTTGGAAACTAAATATACATTTTATTACAACAGGAAGGGACATTATTTAGCTGATTCCTGTTGGATATCTCACACCTGGGTGACGGACTACAGGGTTGTAAACCTCAAAGGAACTGGTTGATCAAAGACTCATAATTTGGGAAATTTTTTTTGCTGATGGTCACATTATTTAAAATACCTCCTGGTAGGAAAATCATGTTTGTAATTTTATATTCTAAGGAGGAGCTAGATGACTCACATAAGGGTTGTGGAGACACAGAGTTTAAACTGATACTTGTCTCTGAAATGTAGGTCATATCATCTTGGGACTCTAGAGAGACACAGCTCTCTGATCTAACTTTAAAACATACTTCCAGAGGTAATACCTTAGACAGCAAAGATCTAAATGTATTGTGGTAGGAGTTTTGCTTTGTAATTTTCGCTTATTTTTTATGTGATTGTGAGCTCTTTCATATATTGTTCTGTGTTTTCATTTTTCATATTTTTATCATCTTTTAGTAAAGTACCTTTTCTTTGAAAGACTGCCTGGGTGTCTGCCAGTTCTTTTTGCATGTGATGTATAGGGGGTTAAGTCTGACAAAACTGTTCAACAGCATGATGGTGTTACTAAGCTTGGAAAAAGGTGAAAATATACCTAAGCTCTCTTATAGATTTAAAAGGGTTCATTTTGGCAGCCTGATTGGGTGCCCCTGGTGAACGATTGTACTGCAAACACCAAAGAAGGTATGTATCTGAGCCTGTTCAATTGGGTATGCTAGCATAAGGTTCACAGTTTGAATCCCCCCAGAACTTGAGACTAAAGGTGATTTGGGCCCAAAAGCAGAAAGGAGGGTTACCCTGTCTGTTACCTGTTCACTCTATTGCGCTCTGAGCTTGGCACTGTTGGAGCAGAGGGCCTGACCTGCTGAGTGCATTTGTGACAGATTTGGTTGGCAGCGGTGTGACAAATTTGGTAACACAAGCTTTAACTGTTTGGTGTGTCAGCTTAATACTGTATAGCTCACTTGCAAAATAAGGCAGTGATTTATTTTTAAAAGAGAAAACAGAACGGTAAAATTTTGCTTACAGTCAAAGTTCCTACCTGTTTTATTTTTCAAAGTGCAAGGTTAGGAGTAGTAGTTAGGGAAGAAGATAGCTTCCAACTATAGTGAGCACACTGCAGACTACCTGAAACAGTTGTGCAGGAGAAGAATCCTGCAGGGGAGAGCCACCAAGCAGAACCTCATGAATGCTCTGATGGCTGCTGATGCCCAGGTGTCAGTCATAGACTGTGACTGTTAAGGACCAAACCTTGGGTGTGGAGGGGCCAGCAGCCAGTGCAGTGTCCAGATCCGGTGAGGAGGACAGCAGGGCCAGTGCAAGGCAAGGGCCACAGCAGCAGGGGAAAGTCACCAGCATTCTGGAGCCAGAACCCATCAGGCTGCTGATGGAGTTGTGGAGGATGGAGCTGGAGTCCCAGAGAGAAGAGAAGAGAAGAGAAGCGAGAGCAGTGAGCTGCAGAGGAGAAGATGGAGGGAGAACAGCGAGAAGCTGAACGTGAACAGTGAGAGACTGACCGGGAAGAGTGTGAGCGCCAGAGGCGACATGAAATGGAAAAGCTATGACTCCAATCACCAGCACCAGAGCAGGTAAGTGGCTTGGGTTTAACTGGAATTACAGGACTGGATTACAAATTAAATTCCAAATTGATAGCTGAATTTAAAGAGGGAGAGTATATGGATGCCTTTTTAAATTTTTTTAAAAAAGTTTGTATTCAGGCAAAGATTCCTAGAGGGTCCTGGAGCTTCCAGCTATCCCCGCTACTTACCGGGAAAGCTTGGGATGCATTGGGTCAAATGGACAATGAGGACAGTAATGATTACAACAAACATTAAGCTGTACTTTTAAAAAAGTTTGATTTAACTGCAGAAGCATAGAGCGCTAAATTCCATAAGCTCAGGAGAAACCTTGACATAGCTCTGAGGAGCTAGCCACAAAACAACGTCAGTGATTAAAAGCGTTAGTGGGAAAATTGAAGCAAGATCTGTAGATAAAATTGAAAATGTTATATTGTTAGAACAGTTTTTTTGGGCATGCCCAGCAGAGCTGAAAACCTGGCTGGAGGACCGAGATTCCAAAACAGTGCAAGAGGCTGCTGAAGTCTCAGACCGCTATGCCAAGAGCAGACCTGCTCTGAGAGTGAATGCGGCAGGAGTGGCAGCGCAGAAAGGGAAAAGTACGCCTTCAGGGCAGCTAAAACCTTCACTGCCTCCACCAAAACCAGTTAGACCTAGGTTTCAAAGAAAATATTTCCTCTGAGACAAGAAACAAATGTTGGATTTGTAAAGAAACTGGGCATATTGTCAGACAGTGTCCCAAAAGGATGAGCAATATGCAAAATGGGGCTAGGAAAGAAGTGGGTTGTTTGTGTGTCCCTGGAAGCATGCCTGTGAACATGAGGGAACACATGCACCCAGTCACTGTGAATGGTGTACAGACACAAGGGTTAAGAGACATGGGGCATCCCTGATGTTGGTAAAAGGGGATCTGGTAGAGCCTGGTCAGCTTATACCCAATAGATTTGTAACTGTACAAGGGTTCACTGGGGAGGAGACAGCATTGCCACTTGCTAGTTTTCTCCTAGACTGGGGTGAAACAGGGGGAACTGTGCAACAGGTGGCTGTAGCCAAAACTTTAGCAGTCAACGTTATCCTTGGCAACAATCTCAAACATGGGATGGTGTGTGCAGTTACCCGTAGCCAAGCGGGAAGGGGAAACTGTAGTTCCCCGGACCCCATAGAAGCCACTGCAGAAAACACTAGGAGTCTAGTTCCCCAGCCTGTGTCTCCTGATATGGAGACTAATGAAAAGGGGGTAGAAATTTCCCCAGTAGCAGTTAACCAAACAGCTACGGAGGGTTATTCCAAAGAAGGAGGGGTGACCCATTGTCAGAGGGTTAAGGATGACAGTGATCTTGAGTGCCCTGGCGCTAGAGCTAGGGACCCTAGTTTAGATACTGATGGGGACCTGTCCCATGAATTGGGAATGTGTAAGAGTTTGCAGCTGCTCAGAAAAGTGACCTAGTCTAGAGAAGCTGAGGCTTAGGCAGACTCTGGCCAGACACAGGAGGTGACGGCAAGTAAGTTTCTTGGGAAAATGGATGATGTATTCTCAGGATGCTAAGACAGAGGGAGGAGTATAGGCAGGTAGCTTGTGGTTCCCCAGGGGTACTGTGAGCAGTTGCTCGGATGCACATGATATTCCCTTGTCTGGTCATCTGGGAATGCATGCCATTACTGTGGTTGTCCCAAATTTCTATTGGCCCAACTTCACCCAGCAGGTGAAGGAGTATTGCAGGTCTTGTCACTGGTGCCAAGGAATAGGGAAGGCAGGTAAGAAAACCCAAGCTGCCCTAATTCCATTGCCCATAGTGGAGGAGCCATTCCAGAGGGTGGGAATGGATATTGTGGGGCCTTTAAATACCCCCAGCTCCTCAGGGAAGAGGTTCATCCTGATTGTGGTGGATTATGCCACCCAGTATCTAGAGGCAGTCACCCTATCCTCACTGAGGACAGACAAAGTGGCAGATGCCTTACTTGAGATTTTCTCCCATGTTGGGTTTCTGCAGGAGGTTATCACTGATTGAGAGGGTTTCTTCATGTCAGACCTGATGAAATGTTTGTGGGAGAAGTGTGGGGTGGTACAGAGGTGCATGACACCTTATCACCTGCAAGCTAATGAGCTTGTGGAAAGATTTAATGGTACCCTGAAGTCAGTTCTCCAAGCATTTGCTGAACAGCATAGGAGGGACTGGGAGAAATACCTCCCCCACCTGTTGTTTGCATGCAGGGCGATGCCCCAAGAGTCGACAGAATTTTTCCCCTTTGAGCTCTTATATGGACGCTGGGTACGTGAGCCCCTAGACTTGATCTTGGAGGACTGGGAAGGCAAGCACGCCACCCAGGGAACTCCCATAGTGGATTATGTCCTTAGGTTTAGGGAAAGGCTGAGGCAGCTTATAGGGACAGCCCAGAGCAACATGGCAGCTGCCCAACAGAAACAAACAATGTGGTATGACTACAAAGCCAGAGCTTGCTCGTACACGGTGGGTCAGGAAGTCATGGTCCTTATCCCAGTCTGGAAAGACATGCTGCAGGCTGAGTGGGCAGGACCGTACAAAGTAGTTAGAAAGGTAAATGATGTGAACCATATCATGGAGTTACAGTACCTGACAGAAGACATACAGAAAGAATGTACCATGTCAACATGATGAAGCCATATGCTAATAGGGCTGACATGGTGTTTGCAGTATGTAGCCCTGGGAAGGGAACGGTCGAAGGAGACCCCCTTCTGGACTTGCTGGAAGAAAGCAAGTGGGAGTCATCTGTGGAGGCAGTTAAATTGTCACCCCAGCTGGCCCCGGACAAGATCCAGGAAGTAAAGGAGGTTTTAGCACACTTTGCCCCAGTGTTTAGCGCCAAGCCTGGACTAACCCCCTTAGCAACGCACGATATGGAGACAGGGACACGGATGCCCATATGGCGGACAGCATATCGGGTGTCAGAGGCTGTCTTAAAGGACATTAGGAAGGAGGTGGAGGAAATGCTGGATTTAGGGGTAATCCAGAGATCCCACAGCCCCTGGGCCTCACCCATTGTCCTTGTGCCCAAACCAGATAGCTCAACTCATTTCTGTATGGACTATCATGGACTGAATGCAGTCACGAAGTCAGATGCCCACCCGATGCCCAGAACGAACAAACTCCTGGACAAGTTGGGAAGGGCGACATACCTTACGACTATTAACCTGACAAAGTGGTATTGGCAAGTAGAGTTAACTGACAGAACTAGGGAGAGGTCGGCCTTCATCACTCTGATAGGCTTATTTGAACTTAAAGTAATGCCTTCCGGAATGAAGAATGCCTCGGCCACTTTCCAGAGGTTGGTGAACCAGGTGTTAAATGGTGCTGAGGAGTACAACGTGGCATATGTGGATGACATTGCTATCTTTAGTGCCAGCTGGGAGGAACACCTGTCCTACCTTAGGGAATTGCTGGGCAGGATATAGAGGGCTGGACTCACTATCAAAGCTGAGAAGTGCCAGGTGGCCATGGCTGAAGTGGCATACCTCAGACATGTTGTAGGCTGGGGGCAGCTCCATCCCAACCAAGTAAAAATAGATATGATCAAGGCATGGCCCAGACCAGAGACACAGAAGCAGGTCAGGAGTTTTCTAGGGGCAGCAGGGTACTATAGGAAATTTGTACCCAATTACAGTGTCCTGGCTGCTCCCCTATCTGTCCTGGTAAAGAAAGATGCCTACAAGAATTCCACGAGAACCAGCCTGTGAAAAGCCTTTACCAGACTGAAGGAGGCACTCTGCAGTGCTCCCTGTATTGACAAGTCCTGACTATAGCAGCCTTTATAGTCCAGACTGACGCCTCAGACGTGGGTATTGGGGCAGTACTGAGTCAGACATCCAACCAAGGGAAAGATCACCCCATAGTGTACCTGAGTAAAAAGTTACTTCCCAGGGAGCAGGCATACGCTACTGTGGAAAAAGAGTGACTTGCTATAGTGTGGGCCCTAAAGAAGTTAGAGCCATACTTATATGGGTAGCATTTTGAGGTACAAACTGACCACAACCCCCTGGTTTGGCTGACACAGATGGGAAAAACTAATGGTAGACTATTAAGATGGAGTCTTGCCTTGCAAGGTATGACATGTGATCTTACATAGGGCTGGAGCAACCAATCAGAGCATGAGATGGCATTTAGTCTATATGAGGAGTGAACTTGACTTAGGGGCTCATCCCATGCAGGGGATAGAGCCGTCAAATTCAGTCTAGGTGGAGAGGATTGTGATGCTTGGCCAGCTGGTTGTGATTATTGTATGATATTGGTATTATAAATAAATGGTCAGTATATGAAATGTCAGTCTGTGAGATTTGGCCCTTTTAAATTACAGGGTGTCAGCAGCTGAAATCACAGGATGTATTACACTGACCAGGAGATCTCTGTAATGTAATTAACTTCCTTGAGAAACTGCATTTTATGGCCTTTTTATGACCTCATGTTTTTGAAGTTGGAAACTAAATATACATTTTATTACATCAGGAAATGACATCATTTAGCTGATTCCTGTTGGATATCTCACACCTGGGTGATGGACTGCAGGGTTGTAAACCTCAAAGAAACTGGTTGATCAAAGACTCGTAATTTGGGAAATGGGTTTTTGATGATGGTCACATTATTTAAAATACCTCCTGGTAGGAAAATCATGTTTGTAATTTTATATTCTAAAAGTAGGAGCTAGATGACTCACAGAAGGGGTGTGGAGACACAGAGTTTAAACTGATACTTGTGTCTGAAATGTAGGTCATATCTTTTTGAGCTCTTAAGAAACAAAGATCTCTAATTTAACTGCACTTACAGAGGTAATACATTAGAAAGAAAAGATCTAAATATATTATGGTTGGAGTTTGTTCTGTAGTTTTCGTAGGTTTTTTTTTTTCTTTTATGGGATTGTGATGCTCTTCGATATTTGTTCTGTATTTTATCTTACTGTTTTTATCCATTTTTAGTAAACATACTCTTTAAGATTCTGCCTGTGTCTCCTCTGTCATTTTTGCATGGGGAGTGCCTGTATTTTTAAATCTGACAACTGTTCAAGGGCTTGATGGTGTTACTAAACTTGATAAAAGGTAAGAATATACCTAAGGTCACTTATAGAGTTTTAAGGGTTCATTTTGGATACCTGGTTAGGTGCTCTTAGGCGAAAGATATGTTGCATACCCGAAGAGAATATTATCTGAGCCTGTACATTTGAGTACGCTAGCATAAGGTTCACAGTTTGAATCTCCCCAGAACTTGAGGCTAAAAGTGATTTGGACCCAAAAGCAGACAGGACGGCTACTCTGTCTGTTACCTGTTCACACTATTGTGCTGTGAGATTGGCACTGTGGGAGCAGAGAGCTTGACCTGCGCAGTGCATTTGTGACAGCGGGTGCCCTGTGCAAACCAAAAAGCATGGTCACAAATTGGAATAATCCTACAGGGGTACTGAATGCAGTCTTCTCTTGGGAGGCTTGCTCCAGAGGACTCTTCCAGTAGCCCTTAGTTAGATCCCATGTTGTTATGTATGTGGCATGCCCGATCAGATCATCGATCCTTGGCATGGGGTACCCGTCGAACCGTGACCCCTGGTTTAACTTCCTAAAATCCAGACATAGCCGGATGCCTCCTTCCTTCTTCAGCACAACCACAATGGGAGATGCTCAGGGACTCTTGGAAGGTGTGATTATACCCAATTCCTGTAGTTTCTGGATCCCTGTTGTACTTCTGACCTAACTCTTTCAGGGAGCCAGTAAGGCTTTTGTCTGATAGGGGAGGAGAAGAAGTATGAATCTGATGTTCCACCCCTTTAGCTTTCCCAGGTACTTTAGTAAATACTGCAGCATACTACTTAATAACATTAAGTAGCTCTTCCTTCTGCTGTTCCTCAAGGGCTGGGTTAGTGGCTACTTCTTCTTCTCCCTTTTGGTCTCTAACTTCTAGGCGGCTATATGCCATAACTGTCTTGGACTCCTCTTTTTCTAGCATAATCAATGGGCTAACAGGGGGTCCAGAGTTCTCAAGCCATTTCTTTAAAAGGTTGGCGTAGTATATCTTTACGCCAGGACGTTTATCAGGGGTTTCCACCTTATAGGTGATGTTACCTACTCTTCTAAGAATCTTATATGGGCCTTGCCATTTCATTAGGAGCTTGTTCTCCATAGAGGGTAGTAGAAGCAACACCTTATCCCCTTCTTGGAACTCTTTCTCTGACACTTTTTGTCAAAATAATACTTCTGTTTCTGCTGGGCATGACTAGCATTAGCATATGCTAACTCTGTGTATTTAACTAATCGTTTCCTCAGCTGTAACATGTATTCAGAAATGCTGGTGGAACCCACATCTTGCCCATCTTCCCAATATTCTGTTACCACATCAAGGGGTCCCTGTGGGTTACGCCCGTATAACAATTCAAATGGGGAATACCCAGTGGATGCTTGGGGTACCTCTCGCTATACAAAGTGTAGTAATGGAAGGTACTGATCTCATTTCTTCCCTTCATCTACTACAAATTTCTGGAGCATTCTTTTCAGAGTCTGGATGAATCTCTCTACCAACCCTTCTGTCTGGGGGTGATAGGATGATGTTCGAACTGCAACCACTCCCAGCAGTTGGTATGACTCCTTCAATAATGCTGCATTGAAACTACGACCCCTGTCTGTGAGTATCTCCTTCGGGATACCCAGCCTACAGAAAACCTTTACCAGTTCTTGGGCAATTCTTTCAGTGGTAACAGATAATAGGGGTATGGCTTCAGGGTACTGGGTTGTATAATCACAGATCACCAGTATGAAGCGGTTCCCTTTGGAACTCTTCTCCAGTGGACCCACAATGTCCATTGCCATATGATCAAAAGGTGTTGTTACAAGGAGTAAGGGTTCCAAGGAAGCTAGATCTTGCTTTCCTATTTAAATAACTTTCTGGCATTCTGGGTATGAGTTACAGTACTCAGTCACCTGTTCATGAATGGCTGGCTAGAAAAACCATTGTAATAAACGGGCCAGAGTACGATCTTTGCTAGCGTGACTTGCGCAAGGCAAATCATGTGCCAAATGTAGTAGTTGTTCGCTATATTTTGTAGGGACCATTAACTGATCCACTACTTCCCCAGTTTTAGGATGTACACACCTCCTATATAAGATTTCATTCTTTTGTACTATTTCAGGGGCACCTTCTTTGAGTATCTTACCCACCTGCTGGAAAAAAGGGGTTAATGAGGAATCAGTACCTTGATTGATAACAATAACTTTTTTTTTACATTCAAGGGTACAGGTAAGTCTTTAAGTCCTTTATCCTGCCAGAAGGCCTTTAAAGTTCTTTTCATTCATTTTTGACTTTCTGTCCCATCCAGGGGTACTCATGAGGTCATCAGAAAAAGGAAAAACTTCCCCTAATAACTTCTCTTGTTGTGTTTGGGCCCTTGTTGTTACAGCTGTAAGTTGTGTTTTACTACTGTGGAGGGCTTCAAACCCTGGAAAGTCATATCCCAGAACTACAGACACTGGCAGGTTAGGGACAATACCTGCACACACCTGACTTGTTTCTTTAACTGTGATGTCATCTTCTGCAGTAGGGTACCGATGGGTGTCGCCGTGGATACACACAACGTCCACAGGTGTTTTAGGGACATAGTTGGTTTCCAGAAATTCTGGACGTAGTAAAGTGTATTTGCTGCCAGTGTCCAGAAGTCCTACCACCGGGGTTCTTATTAATTGCCACCTCAGTCACTGCATACCCATTTGTGAGTAAAGCCAGATGTGCTGGAGCTTTCTGTTTGGGGCAAACTCTAGCAATATGCCCTTTCTCATTACAATTATGGCAAATCACTTTGGAAGAATACACCCTCCCTCCTCACCCATTTCTTACATCAGTCCAAAGTAGAACCTGGCCCTGTGTTGGGAGCAGAACAGCAGATGTAGACCTTCTTACAGGAGTAGTTTTCCTCTGAGTTGGTCTAGCTGACATATAATCTTCGGCTAATGTGATGGCTACTTCCTTTGATTTGGGGTTATGTTCTTTTACCCACAATTGGACCTCATTGGGAAGTATTTTCAGAAACTGCTCTATCACCAAAGTCTCTACAATTTCAGATGAAGTTCTTTCCTCAGGTTGTAGCCATTTTACACACAATTCCCTTAATCTGATAAAAGTTTCTCTGGGTGTGTATGAAGACTGGTAGCGCAGAGTGCGGAACTGTTGCCTGTATGTTTTTGCATTAATGTCATAACATCTCAGAATTTTCTTTTTAACCAACTCATAATTCTCTGTATGTTGTGGATCCATATTACTGTAGGCTAATTGGGCCTCTCCTGTCAAATAAGGGTCAAGTCTCACAACCCATTGTGTCTGGGGCCACCCACAAGCTCTTGCCACTCTTTCAAAGGTTGTGAGATATGCTTCTATCTCATCCGTAGGGGTCATTTTTGTCAATTTAATATATTTTGGGCAGGTATCCTGGTCTCTATTACCTGAACTGATGTTCTGGATGGCCCTTAAGGTCTCAGCCCATCTTCAGTCTGTCTCGGCCCATCTCCGGTCCTGATGCTGCATCTTGATTTTCCTCTGCCTCTCCATCTGATGTTGGCGGATAGCCAACTATTGCACAAGTCCGCAATGTCAGCTGGAGGTTCATCTGCGGCAGGGTCCACCATAGGATCTTCCTCACTCTGATGCGAGAGAGTCGCCATTGTCACTGGTTCTGCCTTCTGCTTTGGGCGGCCACCTTCAGCCTTCAGTTTAGGGCATCCACCTGGTCCCAAGCTAGGCAGAAGCTGCTCACCAGTCTGGCTCACCATATGCCTGGTCTGCATGCCTCTGGTGTCCTCAGGTCTCTCCTCCTCCAACTTTGCGTTCTTCTCAGCCATGGTACCACTCCTTGTGCTTACTCATATCAGGATTGATACTAAAATTGGTGTCCCCCTTGTTACTTGGACCACCAATATCCCACCACTGCCACCAAGTGTGATCATGGGTTCTCAGAGTAAAGCACAGACACAGGAGTATGGTGCAGAAATTCACTCAGAAGTGCAGATTTATTAAATTAGGCAGAAGTAGACAACATAACTTGGAAAATAAAAGTAAATAAATCAAAAGAATAAACACAGTCAAGACCCAGATTTGGTCTACCCTCTGTACTTCCTCGGCCCTCTCCAAGGCTAAACTGATCTATTTAGGCTGAGGAGAAGTACCTTTTTATTAGGAGAAATCACATGATATCTGAAAGTTTGCCCACTTTCTAACAAAATATTGCTAAACTAAATTAAAAACACAAATAAACATTTTTATTACGTACAAGATCAACATAGACTTGCTTTGGGATTCCTAGGTACTCAAAAATAACTATAATTCCAAACATTTATCTGTTTCTATTTTGTAATCCCATCCACCTCCCTAGAGTGACAGCCCCTTTGTATTTAACCAGCAGAGAAGAGGGGCGCTGGCCCTACAGAGGCAACCAGGACAACAGAGCAGGTTAGTGTTTAAGCATTTGTCTCAGTTCCTTGTGCACCAGGAATGAGACACTCACTAAAACACCTAGAAAAATACTTGAAACAGGCTAGAGAACCAGAAGAAAGATAGTGCTAAAGAAAATGCTAGACATTAATTTATTAGCATGCATATTCAGCACTTTTGACTGCTTGCATAGTGTTTTTAAACTTGAACTATAGTGATTTAAAAAGAATGAGATGTGCTGCCAAACTGTAAGGGAGCCTTTTATGCTCATATCTCTCTCTTGAGAACTTTTAAAGCTTCATTATTTATGCTTCTATGCTGTTTGTGAGGTGCCTCTGCAAATTCTGGGAGTGTTTCTTGGTGCCAACTAAAACACTCACAGGGCAGTCACCTCACAAAGGACAAAGCAGGACTCTAAGCAGTTTTAGAAAACAAAACAAACTGTCTAGAAGCAATTACAGAAGCGTTCTCGGTTTAGCTAATTTTAAAGTGTTTTTTACTTATTGGGACAGTGCTTCCCCATGGCTACACCCAGACAGACAAGAGCCTAGCAGCATTATTAAGGGACAACAAAACAAACTTGCAGGACAAACTGCAGTTTTTCCTGGGCTTCTAAACCTGTCGGTCCACGGAGGCAAACACTCACAGGTGAAGGCAAGCAGAATAAACACAGGAGTATGGCAATGTTGCTAGGGGCTGCAATTACTAATTACTCTGGCTTTTTCCTGCCATTTTTAAGACTGGGAAATTCTTCTTTCAGCTCTTCCTTAATATTAACAAGAGGCAAACTAGAAGAAAAGGGACCAGGCATAAGAATTTGGGCGAAAACAGACTATACTGTCCTAAAGGAAAGCCTCACTCAATTAATAACTTTTGTAAGGCAGCTGTGCAATGCTGCAAGCGTGTGAGGCTGCGATTGTGTGATGCTGCGATTGTGCGCTGGTTCGCGCAGGATCGCTAATGGGAGCTAGCATCACGCAAAGGTGTTTTTAACAAAAAAACTAGCTACAAAACTTAATAGCTTCATGTCCCACAAATACAGTTGAGACCTGACATCTTGTTTAGGAGGATGGTAGCAGGGATACCCACAAAATAATGAGGGGGTGAGAGAGAGAGAGAGAAAAGGAAATGTAAAGGGAAGAAGGAAAAAGACTGTAGGTGGCCATCCTACAGGAAAATTACAGAATAGAATAGGTTAGGTGCTGTTGGGCAACAGACTAAAGCAAGAAGGGAGAAACTCTGCTCAATCCCGAATGGGGGGGGGGACCCAATGCTACCACAACTGCTTTTAAAAAAAAAATCACTTCATGTTGTATATTTCCATCCTATATTACCTACTGTTCAATCCTGCCTCGGCACCAACTGACTTGGATTGAATATGGAGTCTTTAACATTGCATACATGTATGCAGTGTGGAAAAGAACAATTACAGACCTGGAAAGATGCCAAGGCATTTATACTTTTGAAAGTGTTTGCAGTCAATGAAAAATTTGGTGGGAAGATGTCATGTACAGTATGTATCCATCAAACCAAGATGGCTGTCTATGAGTGATAGTGGAACTTCTCACAGTTTTGAGCCTCCTGATGAAACCACATGCAACCCCTAGGTGGCGCTGTCCCAAGGGCTACTACCCCTGTCTGCTTGGCTAGTAGCAGGTTAAGGGGCCTGAGTTCTGAAATGGGTTCCTCCACCCGGAGGTCAGGGTTGGTAGTGGTCAAGCTAACCTGGGCACAGCACTCCGGGACACTGTAACCCCCCTGTTTTCTTACTAGTGGCTGGAACACTACACAATAATCACTTTCACAATACCCCGATACACCACACAAGTACCCACACTGTTTGCACTTACCACCAGTGCTTTCCTCTGGCTCGACCCTGGGGATCCTCTGTAAAACAAGTTTATACACAGCAAATAACAGCAGTACAAAGTAGTAGATCAGGGAGGGGCTGTGGACATGGCCTACCTAGACTTTAGCAAGGCATTTGACACAGTCCCACACAAAAGATTAATATACAAGTTAGCCAGCCTGGGAGTGGGTCCCAAGATGACAGCCTGGGTAAAATTGGCTGGAGAATAGGACACAGAGAGTAATAGTAAATGGAGTCCACTCTGAAGAAAGGGGTTACTAATTGGGGTACCACAGGGTTCAGTATTAGGACCGGGTCCTCTTCAATGTCTTTATAGCGATATTGCAGAGGACTGGAAGGAAAAGTATGTCTCTTTGCAGATGACACAAAGATCTGCAACAGAGTTGATGCACAAGGTGGGGTGGAAAGGATGAGAAGGGACTTGTGCAGGTTAGAGGAATGGTCAAATGTATGGCAGCTTAGATTCAATGCTAAGAAGTGCAAGGTAATGCACCTGGGAAACAAAACCCAGGGAAGAGTACACAATGGGGGTGAGATACTAACAACAAAAAATGGAAAGGGACCTGGGGTAGTCATATCAGATGACCTAAAGGTGGGCAAACAATGTGAGAGGGCAGCAAGGAGGGCTGGGAGGATTCTGGGATGCATAGGGAGAGGCATCACCAGCAGAAAACAGGAAGTTATTATCCCTCTGTACAGACAGTTGGTGAGACCCCATCTGGAGTACTGTGTGCAGTTCTGGAGACCCAATCTCCGCAAGGATATAGACAGGATGGAGGCTGTCCAGAGGAGGGCAACTAAAATAGTGCAGGGCTTGCACCAGAAGACATATGAAGAGATACTTAAGGAGCTGAATATGTATAGCCTCGAGGAAAGGAAAGAGGGGGACATGATAGAAACTTTCAAGTATCTCAAGGAATCAACAAAGTCCAAGAGGTAGCATCTTTCAAAAAAGAGGTATGCAAGAACAAGGGCACAATTTGAGAAGATAGAAGGGGGCAGCTCAGAGGTAATTTAAAGTATTTTTCACAGAGGGTTGTGGATGCATGGAATGGCCTTCGGAGGAGGTTGTGGAGTCAAAAACAGTGGTGGAATTCAAGCATGCGTGGGACAGTCATAAGGCAGTTCTAGGGGTTGGGGGTAGGAAGAAGTAGGCTGCTGGTTAACTAGGATCTGCAGCTTTTCCAATAGGTAGGGAAATGGGCAGACTGGGTGGGCCAAGCGGTCCTTATCTGCCGTCAAAATCTATGTTTCTATGTTTCTATGTACAGACTCTTGCACAAACTGGAACCACAGTCAGGGTAAATGCAAAAAAGAGTTAGATCTGATTTATTTAAGGGACTTAAACAAGGGAGGGGGGTAATCAGGTTAATTTGCTTAAAGGCTGTATCAATCAAACAGTTATGCATGCACTTCAGGGTCCATAAACAGTCACACAATCTGGGTACCCAGATGGAGAACGGTGGGCTAGCCAGGAACATTGCAGCTGGTTGCGGCCCTGTGTTGGAAGAAAACAACATGCACCACACACACTAATTGTAATCCGGAGCCAGAGGGCTCAGTTTGTGAAAAGAAAACAAGACAATCAGATGACACACTTTTAGATTAGGCTGTTGTTGCAGGGAGCTACCCTGATGATTAATCATGATACCCAAGACTGGACACAGGTGGGACAAAAATTGAGACGGCAGGTGGTTGATCTGGAGTGCCAGGAGAAACAGGGCCCACACAATTTACTGAGGCGTCGTTCCTGTTCAAGTGTGGAGCAGGGGGCTGATCCTCAGGCAGGTCTCTCGTCGATGGGTTTCTCTGTGCAGTGGGTAGTCTGGCTCAGCCAGTGTGGCAAGGCACAGGCCAAATGGAGACAAATTCGGATACAGTCCGTTTTGGGCTGGATAAAGCTTCCATCAAGCAGAACACAGTTCACACAGTGGGGAACCAAATCACGACCCACTAACAACTCACAGCACATTTACATGTAACGAAATTCTGCTGTACCAGGCAAACCACTCTCCGGTCACGATCGCAAAGTCTCTGCACAAACTGGGGATTCAAAAGCAGCTGGAAATCCTGACAGGCTGATCGCATTCAGCAAAATCTTTGGTCTTCTTCAGGTATGAGCCTGGTAAAAATTAGTGGCTTCCGTTCTCACAAACTTGGATTTTGTCAAAATAATTCTCTTCTCTCTCTCTCTCTCTCTCTCTCTCTCTCTCTCTCTCAGGGGCAGCAGGCAGACATGCAGACCACAACTCAGGCCTTTCCACAGTTCTCCCATGCAAAACTACTCAGACAGCTGCTTGACTGTCTCAAGCTGTTACTTCTTCAGCTCCCAACTTAGATCTGACTCAACTGCCAGCAAGCCTGGGACTTTCCCCAGAATTCAAAAGGTTTGGTTGGCTGATCTGTCTGTCAGTCACAACAAAGGCTCCCCCTTCAGGTGCAAAAAGGCACCAAAAGTCCAAAACTACAATTCCTACAGATTTTGACTCCAGACAGCTCCTGTAGTCCGGCTCCATTTTAGGTCCCACCAGTACTGATTGGTCCAATTCGGCAGTCCAGGACAAAGATAGTGGAGATGAACAAAACAATCCCTGCTGCAAAGAAGGCCGGTTAGACAAACTACATTATCATTGCCATAGTGGAAACTTGGCTCTCACCGTTGACCCCAGACTCGACGGTTTCCCTCCCTGGCTTCTCCCTCTTCAGAGAAGATCGTGTGGGTAAGCGCGGGGGGGGGGGTTGTGCAGTCTACCTAACGAATTCCCTCCTGGGTCATGCCCTGCATACCCCGAAACTCGATCATGGGGCCCAAGCAATCACCTTAAAAATTTCCCCTGACCCAGGCAGTGGCCCTCTTTACCTCACTACGGCATATGTACCCCCACGAGAACAAAACCAAGCTATCCGCTCCCTCACTGATTACCTCACTACCCTGCCACACAAGGCGGAACAGCTCATAGTGGGTGATCTCAACATCAACTGGCTCGGTGCTACCTCAGCACAAATTAAAGATAACTTCACAGCCCTTGATCTATCCCAACTAGTGACTCAACCCACCAGATTTAACCAATCAAGTGGGACTAGCACGCTACTTGACATTGTGCTCTCTAACCGCCCTCACAAAATAAAGGATGTTAATGTATTACCCACCTCCCTCAGTGACCACTCACCAATTCTTTGCCACTGGTCCACCCCCATGTTCAAAACTGTGTACCAGCACCCCTGTCCCGTTTTCACCCCAGGGTCTCACTAAACTTAAGCGTCACCTTGCGCAACTTGATTGGTCCCCAATTTCCCTCGCAACGGATATAGACATCGCCCTTGCTTTCCTCACCAATGCCTTCTGCAAGGCCTGTGATGTTTTCACCCCTGTCACTCTCGTACCAAGAGACACTCGGCTGCCTGGATATCCACCCCCCCCCCGATCCAACAACTGAAGCAACGTGATAACCTATGGCACATTGCTGTCAAGACTGGCAAACTAGCAGACAAGCAAGCTTATAACGCAGCTCGCAACGAGTGCACCTGGGCCATAAGAAAAGCCAAAGCCAGCCACTACCAATCCACCTTGCCCTCCACCTGGGGCAATGCCCGCACCTTCTGGAATAATGTGAAAGAGTTAAACGGGATGACCTGCTCCCCTCCTTCCTCTCAGATGATCATAAATGGCGCTATTAACGCGGACCCTTCCCGTATTGCCAACTGCCTTAACGAAACCTTCACTGATCTAAGCTCAGTTCTCCCGGCCCACTTCTTTGACCCCATCCCGGCTTGCAACAACCCAGCTATTGCTGGCCCCCCACTTCTCTTTAGGACTATATCTCCACAGGACGCGAAGCCAATCCTCCAAAACCCTCTCTCCTCCCGTAACCCAAGTGATGACCCCCTCGACTCCTGGATACTCCGCCTAACATTGGATGTCATGCTAGTCCCCCTCATGGATCTCCTCAATCAATCCCTGTGTCTCGGCCAATTCTCAAGGGCATGGAAACAGGCCGAAATCACCCCTATACATAAAAATGAAGACCATACTGTACCAAATAACTACAGACCTATCTCCATCCTCCCCCTCCAAAGCTCTTGAAAAAATAGTATCCACACAACTTGTAACTTATCTATCCAGCCACAACATTCTGTGCCCTGAACAGCATGGCTTCCACCCAGGTCACAGCACCACCACAGCTCTACTGGAATTCTCCCACCATATGCACTCTGCATTAGATTCCAGGGAGATGGCTGGGGCAGTGTTCATTGACCTGTCCAAGGCCTTCGACACTGTGAACCACCCATTATTGCTAGACACCCTCTGCAAAGTGGGACTATCATCCGGCCCTTTAGCCTGGTTCTCCAGCTACCTTTGTGGTAGATCCCAACGCGTCAAGCTAACTGGTGGCCTATCTTCAGCACTGCCTGTACTTTCTGGAGTCCCACAAGGCTCCATTCTGGGCCCCACATTGTTCAGTCTCTTCCTGAACACCCTTCCCAGCTCTTGTTCAGGAAAGCTGCTATTATATGCAGATGATGCAGTCCTATTCTCCTCACACCCCGATCCGGTCACTCTCCAGAACAGCCTGCAGTCCTCCTTCAGCCAAGCTGAAAAATGGTTCCTTGACCACTGCCTGGTCCTGAATCTCAAAAAACAAAGTCAATGATCTTTGCACACCGCCAAAGTAACTCCAAAAATGCCCCCCTCTCCATCCTTCCCAACACCCTCCATCCCCTTGAGCAGGTATCAACATACAAATATCTGGGCATCACCTTTGATTGCTTTCTCCTTCCATGCCCATGTCAGTGCCTATCCTCTGCCATGAACACCCGGTTGGGCTCCTCTATCGACACAAGGACTGCCTCCTGGCTTCGCCCCTACGGTTGGCCATCACGTCCTCCATCCTGTCATTAGTTGACTATGGCCTCCCCATCTACGCAGCCGCTGGCCCCACTGCCCTCACCAAAATCCAGACCTCCATCAACAAAGCCTGCAGGCTCCTGGCCGGTGCCCCAAGCGGAACCCACACATGCCGGCTCTATACCACCACGAACATACTCAATCTGGAAGAACGCCTGCAATATCACACTGGTATACTAGCAAAAAAGACTCTTCTTGGACTATGTCCCCCTGGTGTCACTGCACAGCTCCAGCTTGCTTCCCACTTGGCCGCCACCCATACTGCCTGCAAAGCCACCTTCCAGGTGCCTAGAGCCAGGACCTCCCTTGCCCAAAGATCCTTTTATTACAGAGCACCGTCCTGGTATAACTCCCTCCCCACGCACATCACAAACACCCATAAAATTGGTCAGTTCAAAGCTGCGCTCTGCAAGCACCTACTTAGCACTCGGAAGTGTATGTGCCTACTGTAGGGCCTGCTGTGTGCCCCAAACTGGGTTACAGGCCAACAGCCTGCTCGATAGCCTACCCCACACCATTTTCCACTGGCTATTGCCTGCATGACCTGCTAGGACCTACCAATGAATTACTGTTCTGTACTTTGGTAAACTACTTATGTTTATTCTCACTGAAACTTTATGCTATGTATAATGTATGTATAGCACCTGTATTGTTCCACCCTGTCTTGCCTCACTATTTGTTGTTCCCCTCCCTGCGACGAGGTGCCTTTGTAAATGAGTCTGTGACTCAAAGGTTGTAAATCCGATTTATGAATTAAATAAATAAATAAATAAATTATCACTCTAAATGATTTTCAGCAAATAGTCACATCTTTCAACAGAGCTCCCTCTCAGATTACTTATGAACGCAATCCAGGCAGCTCTTAAAGAGACAGTACACAGAGGCTATACAGGCACTCTCTGGCAATCACATTTAAACTGCTAAAATGCAGGACACCAGCCTAGCAGTGAGCATTTAGGCAAGCTCAAGAAAGACTTTTTGGGAACCCCGATTTGTGTGTGTGTGGGGGGGGTTACACACAGATTAAGTGAGGAGGTGTTTTGTGCAGTTTACTGAAACTTGATCAGTTTGGCTAATTTGAAGCATGAGGAATTGGGTTGCTACATAGCTGTGAATTTATCATTTTGGGATATTTGGCCAGAACAGAGGAACATTGAATAGTGATCTAAAGTTACATGTCTGTGTGTGAGTGTGGTAAGGCAGTGCAGAATTCACTTAAGAGGTCTTCGTTTTTGACTGTTATTGTGTTTGAATGTGATTGTACAAAGCAGTGATGTTGCAGGACAGAGGCAATAAAGAAGCTTAATTTGACAGCGTAATTGTGAATGGTTGGTAGATGATATTTCCATCACAAAAGGGGACAAAGCTGTATTACAGAACTCTAGGTTCAACAGCAATGGGCCCAGTCCACAGCACAATGCAGGAACCTCAGTACCCATATGGCCACTTCAGCGTAAAAGCAGTTCTGAGATTGGACACTAAATTACTACCGACAGCTTAACTAAGCAATAATGATCGAGCTGGCAGTCATTTCCTGGGGATTAATGACTGTGTGGGGGGTAGGGCAACCACCCGACACATGGTCATTAAGACGCAGGAAATGACTGCCAGCGAGGTCATTATCTCATATATAAGGCTAATTAAGCTGTATTTTTTACAAAGAATGTACTAATTTTATGTTTGGGTGTCCTTAGGTTGCAGAGTGAGCAAGCGACTTGTTGACATAACTGTTGGTATTGTGCTTTAGTCACATTGTGGTGACATGTGTATAGGTCTGCAGTGCTGTGTAAACTAGTGCGGCTGCATATATTACTGGAGTTCGCTCCTTTTCTCCTGGGCAATGCCTTTTATTTTTTGGGTGCTGGGGGGCTACTGTTTGTTTAGGCACACATATTTTACAGCAATTGATGTGTGTGCGCTACTGGTACCTTTGACCTTGAGTGGGGGTGAATTGATGTGTGATCGCCGTGTCTGTCAAAGCAGAGTTTCTCCGGTCTGATTTTATTTTCGGTGCCTGGCTGTTACTACTTTTATGTGCTACTGATTTGCAATGCACCCGCACTACTTTTCAGTGCTGTCACTTCTGTTTACCCAAATTGCTGTGAGTGATGGAATTGCCGTAACTGTCAAACTGGAGTTTTCATCAGCGTGGTTAAATCTGCCACATACTGTATGTGAGGTGTTCTCTCGTGTGGATAATACATCTGGATCGGGCATTCACTGGATGTTAATGATCGACTCAGTAATGAATCATGGACCACCATCACCTCATGAATAATTAATTAGCCTTATAATTCTGGTTAAATTTCAATCAGTCTGCATCTGTATCCTTTATTCTTGGGTGCTTTTTGATTCTTGCATCTACATTGTATAACTACATTTAGGCACCGAAGCCCTGTTCTGGTGCTCACTTTGTCTCTGCCTGCTCTGCATCTGTATCCCACGCCCCCGGACAAGGTTAAAATAGGCAACATTGTTCAGCCCTCCTTTTCCAGGCAACACAAACTAAATAAGTAGAATAAATAAATAAGCATGGTATGTGAAGAGGCTGCTTACACACTGGAAGTCCCTTTCAGCATCAGTACAAATCTAGAAGTGACGTTGGGAGTTTTGGGTCCAAAAGTTTCAAACTGAATCAAATAGTCAAGTTCTGAGTCACCTCAAGGTAAGCCTAGCAGCTGTATGGCAAACATCTGTATCTTATTACACATGTGGAACCCTCAACAAACTTAACATTGTCCCAGATCATAATTGGGAAAGACGATTTATTAACTGGTAAGTTTCAAACTAGAAAAAAAGTGAGGGATGTGTACTCTTTAACTTTTTTTTATTCAGTGTTCACATTAATGACATATTAAAAAATATGACTTCAGATAAATTGAATTCCCATTAAGTTAAGAAGAAATCCCTTTCTTGTCATACTTTGATGACATAACTCACAATGCCTCAAATGTTCCTTATGTCCTTGTTCATTCTTATAACTTATATTGTTATCCCGGGTCACCCCTGAAAACGGGACCTTTGGGGCTCAGTGGGCCTACCCGGTCACCAAACTTTAATAAATAAATAAATAAATAATTCTGCAAATCAAAATATGACTCCAAAGGTAATGAAATAAGCCAAATCAAGTATGTTAAGAAAAAGATTTAAAAATGAATATATGGTATTATTTAGTATCCACAAATAACTGCCTGTTCCAGGATAATTATGTTTTATTGCAACAGACCTTGAAAGAGAACATACAGAGATGGTCCTTACTGCCTCTCCCTCTCCACTCCTAAATACAGGCCATTAAAATGAATGTGCTAGCATGCTAGCTGTACCTCTTTCAGTGTGCTCCTGTCATATTAACTAAAAGCTCTTTGAATTCTCTCCCTGCTACCTCTCGCACTCCCTCCCCCTGCCCCCTCCCGTACTCTTTAATCAATCCTTTCTTTTCCTCCGTTTCCCCACTCCTTTATCAAGTTAAGCTTATTGGTGAGTCTGTTTCACTGTTTCATCATATAGCTTTTTGCCATATGCCTTGAAACTGTAATCCCTTTGTAATGATTGTTACTAGCCTTTGTTTGTTTGTATACTGTTTTTTGATTTTTGTAAGTCCTTATGTTTCTGATGCAGAACCTTTGTAAATGAGCTCTTAGTTCAAAGGTGTTAATTCCTAGTATCAATAAATCAAATACATAAAAATTGATTCGCTGAGGCACAGAGACAGTTCATGTGGTTTATGTGGGTGAAAAAAACAGACCCAGAGTCTTGAGTGGACTACTCTGTGCCATGAAGCAGTGTTTGGAGGGGGAGGGGGGTCTCCCAGTTTTGGAAGCGTACTGGATTGCAGCCCAAGTTAAGCTAGCATTATCTTGGAGGGACCCCATTTATCAGGCACTGGAAGAGATGGAGATAGGGATGGAGGATAGGTTGCCATTGTCTGCCCTTCTGTTTGATAAAAACCTGTGAAGGGCCAGGCAACGTGATGTATATGAAGCACTGAGTGTCACCTGGAAGAGCTACAGTACTATAGACAGGATAGAGACATATATATGGAGATTCATATGGTTGGCTTGGGATACTGCATTTCTCCCAGGGAGAATTAATCCCCAGTAGAGAAGACAAGCGAGGCAGGGATTTCAACACCCGAGGTAGATCCTCGCAATTACCACAGTTAGGACATTTTACGGATTGTAAAACGGTATTTGACTGGAATAATGGTGATCATTTCAGTTGCTTCCAGATAAGAGCTTACATTACTAGACAGATGCAACAGGATTCTGGGAGGGGGACTGATCTTACAGAAGGTACCACTTTTCCCATGCTCTTCGCCAGCCTGCAGCAGAAAGGCACAGTTTCTAGCATCCACCAATTCCTCCTAGAGGGCAGAGTGACACAGCCACTCCATATTACTGTGAAGTGGCACTCTGAGTTGCAGGTGGAATTGACCCCTAAAGAATAGGAGAAGATTTGGAGGAGCATGTCTAAGACTTCTTCTTCTCCTCCGAGTTTGCATGAGTATGCATGGAAGGTGCAGACCAGGTATTTTATTACCCTAGCCCATAAAGCAAAATAGGATAAGGGAGGTACAGCTGCCTATTGGAGAACCTGTAGGGGAACAATGGGAAACACACTGTCATATTTTGGGAATGTCTTATTATCCTGTGACAATTTTGGAGAGAGGTAACAGTCAAATTTCAAGCCATATTTAATTCTGGGGGTAACTTTTAGCCCAACACTTACTGTTGGGATTGAAACACCCCTAGTGTTAAGGGATGGGAAGCACTGTATCTTTTTTTTTCCGTAAGTACTTTGTTGCCTTTTGTCAGTTTACTCCCCAGTCTCGATCCTGGGCGTCCCTGACGTGGCACACGCCTGTGGAGGCACACACACATCATGCCCTATGGGATGCCCCACCCTACCAATCACCCCTTACTGCCTGCGCCTGCCACCAGACCTCCATCTGGTGACAGCGGGACTACGGACGAGTGACCCATCCACCCAGGAGAGGAGAGGAGAGTCAATGCTTGATCCTGCTCCCACCACCCCATGTCGGCACCCCAATGACCTGAGTCTGTTCCTAAACACGGGTCACCAGCGTGACATGAGGTGTGGAGTCCAGCACCTCAACCCTCAGTGCCACTGGGCTGGGGAAGTACTGTATCTGTGGACAAGTTGCATTGCCACAGCGGCTAAAGCTGTAACAAGAAGATGGTTGCAGACAGAGCCACTGACTGTTGTCTCCAAGATTGCTGAAATGGAGCAGCTTACATTCCAGGTCTGAGACAGAATGGAGGCCGACTTTAATAGATGGTCAAGATGGGAGCTTAGTAATTCAATAGAGAGTACAGAGTAGGAGGACGCTGATGGAGAACATACAGAACTTTAGCCCTAAATAGTAAAAACATCATCAAGAGGGGTAAGCTACTGTACCATTACTAAGATACAAGAATAGGAAAGGGTTCTACTGTGGTAATCTTGAAAAGGAGGGTGCATCCCAGTAAGTCATGGGATGGGATGCAGCACCAACTCCTGCAACAGTTATGGCTCAAATGGAACAGCAAGTCATATCTCTTCAGTGATCTTCATCAGGCCAGGGATGGTGTTACAAAAATAGGAGCAGTGCTGCTGCAGAAGGAGGTAGAAGACGTGGGAGAGTTGGAGGATGACTAAGGACTGGATTCTGTTAGCTATTAGTGAGTACCCAAGTTTCTGAGGCCCGCATTTATGGATAAAAACTGCACTTCTTGGTACAGGTTTTTACACAAGAAACTGGAATTATATGAAACTTGTGAATCACCAGTCCGTAACTGGGGGCTTTGTCTGTGGGACTAATTGTGGGTCTTAATTTGACTGGTTCTCAGGACTTGTTTTGACTTGGAGTCTTTCACCAGTAACTGGGTAATATAAAGTACTGTATGACGGCCTCACTTTGTGCTTCAGTTTTAGCACATAGGTCCTCTGAATGCCCTTGGAGTGCCATTTCATATTTGCCTTGTGGTAGGGACTCAGGCAGCTTATACAGACTTAAGAACTTGATCTAGTGGCTAATGGTATATGATGGGTGATAGTTAAGATGCATGCTGCATATAGAAATGCTTATTAGTTGGAGCAAATTTTTTCTCCTATATTGCACTTCAGTGTGCTGCGATCTTATAAAAGACCATAATTTAGAAGCAAATTTACAAGTTCTATTCGTTATAACAAAGTTACAAAATACATATTAATGTTGGATTCAAGTTTCCAATAATTCTGTTGGTGGGTTGTCCCACTACCAGCCTCTTAGGGCTGGAAAAAACATCCTATCATATACAATTACTTATTCTATGGGAGATAAAGTTGAACCTCTGGTAGGTCAGATATAGCAAACAGCAATCGGAGTAATGTTTTATAATAATTCTTAGGCAATATCTCCCTAGAATTCCTTGCTGCATTACTAGCATTTGGCAAATGTTGTATCAATTTTACTTCCCCTTATGCTGTATCTGTTGGGAAGTTGTCATCACTTTGTACTCTTTTGAAAGTGAAATTAATTTTATTGCAACATGTTGCTTGGTACCCTTTGTGGGATCATTTGTGATGTTTCATTGCAAAACAAATAAATAGAAAAAAAACAACCCTGGTTGGTCTACCCTCATATCATGTATAGTTCCACCCACACATGAGGATAGATTTTAGTTGTGTGAAAGATCTAAAACAGGCAGATAGCTACTTAGGTTTATCAAATTGTTAACTGTTCGCCTTTCAGTATTACAACACAGCAGTTTTACTACACATTAAAAGCAGAATTTCTGTACCTATTTCTGACTCACATATCGTTTCACAAAAGTCAAAACAATTTACTAAAAAGTATATTTACAGAAACTTTTATTACATTACATAAATGACAATAATCCTGTTGGGTGCTCCCCCTAATGGTTTCTGTCTCATATATTATGGGCATATCCCATCACGTTGCTGAGTACATTTTGCCACCTCAATTAAGGCATTGCAAGAAGGGCACCAGTGAAAGGGGCGATCTTAATTTTAGATTTCCTCCACTCATGTCACCCTTTGTGCCCACACAATTTCTGCCCCCTCCAGGATATGCCCACTCCAGAGGAGCTTATATTTAGTTTTGAAGGGTGCGGGGTGCGATGCCCCCCTGACAAAACTGACTGTTTCTCAGGAGGTCGCTTTGGTGCTCTAACTCCCAGGAGACATAATGCCTGGTGCTGTAATGCCAGATGGTATGTTGCCTGCAGCATAATTGGCATTGGCAAAATGTTTGTCGCTGCGGTATGGCCGAACCTTTTATGGGAGTCCCATGTCATATAACATCAATAAACTTGAACAAGAAGAAAAGCCGCTCTCAGGGTTGGCTGTGGAGAGAAGTGATTTTTTTTGTATTTTGTTTAGAACATTTTATTGATTTTGAACATTTACAAATATGAGAAGTAACTTACAGAAAATATGAATCTCTAAAGCTTAAACCTTCATGAAGAAAATTTCTGGGGTTGATTAACAGTAAAACAAATTAACAATTTATTATAACAGGTACACGAACATTCTTATAGTCTGTCTTGCAACAGTTCTGGAATGGTCATCTGCTTGTACTACTGTACCCTCAGTGCAGTTTCCAAAGTCCAGTTATTAGAAAGTATTTTTACATTAAAGCACTTGCACTGCATTACTCTGTCCCATATGAGTCAGTGTTAAGTCATGGTTAGATGATGGCACCAGTTAGTGGTCACAGTAAGTTTGCATTGTTAAGCTCTCTACCAGTCTCGCTTCTCAGTGGTTGTATATGGAGGTTGTAGAACATAGGGTACAAATAGTAGTAAGCAGTACAGAGCTATACTAATCCACATTAATTATGCAAATATTAGCGGTGCAGCATAAAGGGATAATTACTACAGTCACTATTGGTGAACAAGGTTCTGATACTTCCTTGGGGGTGTAAGCCAGCACAGGCTAATCCAACTAAAATCCACTTTCCATGCAACCCATGTACATATCATTCTTGCAGCCACGTCCATCAATATGTCAGGAGAGACAGAGGGCGAGGTTGACCTACGTCATCAATTAAAGATGAGACCATGGGGACCTTAGGACTCAGTTGTCTCTGGTCTTCTCTTATCTAAAGAGTTGGGAATGGTCCCCAGATCTCTTGGAATCTTTGTTGTTTCCTGTAGCACTGAACGTAACCCTATGAAGCTGTTCACTCAGTGCTACTGCCGATAGCCACTTCGTTACATGGTGGACTGAGGTGGCCGTGTGCTTCCAGGTCAGCAGGATCTGGCACTTGGCTTCCATGGCTGATGTATACAGAAGTTTACCATGCATTGCCACCTTTGGTGAGAGCTGTGAAAAGTAATCCAGTAGTCAGAAGTATAGGCAGTAAGGGGTGGGTGATCACTAACCCCACCATCCTTTGGCAGTTGTTTTCTATCTTGGCCTACCATGGCTCAAGGAGGGGGCAGGTCCAAATAATACAAGCAAAAGTGCCAGCACCCTGGCTGCAGGGCCATCAGAGGTTCGAGGTCATAAGGCCTATATGCACCAGATGTGGAGTACAGTGCCAGCAAAAGAGGATTTTGTTTTACATTAATTGAAGTTATACTTAATTATCAGACAACATGGTATGAGCATTGTCCCAGCATTTATCCCATTGCTAATGCAACATCGGGACTGTCAAATCCTCATCCAATTTAGTTTTATGTGTCACTAAATTTAGCTCAGTCTTAACTAGTACTGTCTTGTATCTTCGTCCCACTTACACACACCTTTAATATGACCCATTTTCGAAGAGCCTCCATCCCTGATTCATATATGACCTGCAGACAGGCAACAAGCAGAGTTTTAAGGGCCTGTCTCAACTGTATATAACGTCAGAAATCAGCCCCCTTCTCTGACAAAGCCTGCATTATGGCAGCTACTTTCTGGAACTCAACGCCACTTCATAGTTTCATAGTTGAGTACAAGTTCGAATGGCCAAAGCCCATGATGAACTTGCCACCATTAAATTTAATGGTGGAAAGAATATTTTTTCCACCCATATAATGATCTATGTTTTTTTTAAACTGTTCCACATTTTCGATCATTACGACACTGTTAGGTAAAGAGTTCCATATGGAAGGAACTCTCTGTGTAAAAACCTTTGTTGCCTAGTTTTTCTACAGACAGAACTTTTTAACCTGAAGTTATGTGACCTTGTGTTGTTTCTTAATAAATTGTCTTTCAAGACAAATGGTGTCTAACAATAAATATTTTTGAAAAGCATTACAGATATAAATTAGGTCTCCTCTTAAGGATCTATATTCCAAGGAAAATAATCTCAATGTTTTAAGTCTGTCTTCATAATTTTTATGTACCATATTATTAATTCTTCTTGTGGTGTTACGCTGTACATTTTCTACCAAGGATAAACCACCTATAGAAGTGGGAGCACAAAAGGGAGCACAGTATTCCAAGTGGGGTTGGACAAGGCTAGAGTAGAGAGGGAGAATGACATCTGGTTTCCTACTTTTAATATGCCCATGAATACAACCTAAGATAGCATAGCATTTCTTAACAGTTTTTTTGTATGTTTATCACATTTTAGGTTGTCTGATATTATGACAGCTGGATCCTTTTCCTCTGATGTTGGTTCTAGTTGTATGATGTTCATTGTGTAGCTTGCCCTAATATTATTGTTGCCTATGCCCAATACCTTACACTTAGTCACATTGATTGTCATTTTGTAGTCCGTTGCCCAATTTCAAAGTTTATTCAGATTATCTTGTAAATTTGCTACAGATTGAGCATCATTCACAATACATCCAATTTTACAGTCATCTGCACATTTATTTATCCAGATGTTTCCTGTTGTCTGCATACTAGAAACAAGTATGTTAAATAATAATGGGGCCAACACAGAGCCCTGGGGCACTCCACTAGTAACATCTCCCCAGTCAGATTTGATGCCCTCGTAAAACCACTCTCTGCTGTCTGTCATGCAGCCAAGAGGCTATCCATTTTATAATATTTGTATGTAATTTCATTTTGATTAATTGATCTATCAAAACTTTATGTGAGACTGTATCGAATGCTTTAGCATAATCCAAAAAAATAACATCAACTGGCATTCCAGTCATACCACAGATCATAACAAGCCCCTAAGCTCACGATCCCATTTCTCCCTACCTTGATCTCTCTTCCCTGCTCTTTTACCCCTTTGATGAAATAAGTTGATTACTCATACTCTCCTTAACCCTCCTCTGACAACACCTGTTTCTAGTAGCTACTTTTTTCCTTCCTCCCCTAGTTCTTAATCTCTTTGTGCTCTGCCTCTCAAAGGCTGCATGCCAAGAGATTCTAAGTGGTTTTTAGCAGTGGCATATGGAATAAACTGCAACCTAATTGTATATCTTATGATATTGATAAAAGTGTTTATCAGTATTTGATGTCTTATTTATACGGTGTTAGTTGATAGTATTTCTGTGTTAGTTACTAGAACCCAGTTTGTCTTACCCATGAGTTGTGCATTACTGGTCTGCTCTGACCTTTGTTTGTTTTTGTATCTCCACTTGACATGGAACCTTTGTAAAAGAGCCTCAGTGCTCAAAGGTATAAATCCGAATTGTTGAAATAAATAAATAAATATGATATGGCTTGGCTACTGAACAGTGCAGATTCGCACATCAGAGCTCTGGTGTGACACTGTTATTTTATAACACTTGAGCCTATTTTAAATACTATTTTCTTTTGCTTATCTTTTCGGACTTTATCTCTGGATCAAGTGGGACGTTTGGTGAGTGGGAAAGATCCGTGTTGGAGAGATGTTGAAGCCAAAAGGTGGAACAAAAAACAGGCAGCTCAGGCCACAGCAAGGAAGAAAAGATGGTGCTGAGCCATCTGAAAGTGAGGAACTCGAGCTGACACTGGGTGAGGTGCTGTGGGCTATGCAGGATCCTGAGTGCATGGTCTGTGATATGAATAAAAAGATGGTGCTGAGCTGTCTGAAAGTGAGGAACTCGAGCTGACACTGGGTGAGGTGCTGCGGGCTATGCAGGATCCTGAGTGCATGGTCTGTGATATGAATAAAAAGATGGTGCTGAGCCATCTGAAAGTAAGGAACTCAAGCTGACACTGGCTGAGGTGCTGCGGGCTGTGCAGGATCCTGAGTGCATGGGCTGTGATATGAATAAAAAGATGGTGCTGAGCCATCTGAAAGTGAGGAACTCGAG
Source organism: Neoceratodus forsteri (assembly GCA_016271365.2). NCBI lineage: Eukaryota > Metazoa > Chordata > Ceratodontiformes > Ceratodontidae > Neoceratodus > Neoceratodus forsteri. The sequence continues at coordinate 1,452,168,157 of CM057453.1, read as the reverse complement.
CTGACACTGGCTGAGGTGCTGCGGGCTGTGCAGGATCCTGAGTGCCTGGTCTGTGATAGGAATAAAAAGACAGTGCTGAGCCATCTGAAAGTGAGGAACTCGAGCTGACACTGGCTGAGGTGCTGCGGGCTGTGCAGGATCCTGAGCGAGCGCATGGTCTGTGATATGAATAAAAAGATGGTGCTGAGCCGTCTGAAAGTGAAGAACTCGAGCTGACACTGGCTGAGGTGCTGCAGGCTGTGCAGAATCCTGAGCGCATGGTCTGTGATATGAATAAAAAGATGGATGAATATGACACATGCATGACTGCATTGGAAACTAAACTGGAGAAGGTGGCACGGGATGCTAAATCAATGGTGGACTCAGCCAATAAAATTTTGCTTGCGGTATCAGATTCGCTACAAAAAAACAGACTTTTGCGATTATGCTTCAAACATTTAGAAAATGGCATGAGAAGTAATGCGGTGCAGGAAGAACTAGAATCTCTAGATCCCATTGCATTTGTGGTTAAGCTGTTTTATTATCTAATGTTAGCATGAGTCTCGGGCATAATCTGTAAAGTTTATAGGGTCACACCAAGAAAACACCCTGATAACCTAACCCTGCCAGGTACATTAAAGGTAGCAACAACTGGACTGAATGTTAGAGATCATATATTAACTGTGGCCAAGCAGAAAGGACAGCTATTGATGCTGGATGGGTCACACTTTTGTTCTTTCCAGACCTCAGCTGTGCTACTCAGCAACAGAGGCGAGGTTTTGATGCCATCTGTGCTGGGTTACGGGAACTTAGTGTCATGCATTTGTTGCACTTCCTAGCAAACCTGAGGATATCCTATACAAGACATTTCTTTTCAATGTCCTGAAAGAAGCCAGTCACCAGTTGAATGAAATTTAGGCCGACTTTGCTCAACAAGCCCATTCTGAGCAGGCTGAAGAGTTGGAGGACAATCGAGGCTAAACAGACTGCATAGACATTTTAAGGTTTTCACTGTACATACCAGTTGTTTGCTATTAAGCTGTCTTTCTGCTGCAAAATTAAAATGTTTCCATCAGAATAGCCCACCAGCAGTTTTGCATGGTAGTTCCTCAAAGTTTTCAGTGTACAGATTAAAAGATATGGAAGTGGAGAGTGTGATGATTTTTTTGGGGCTACTGTCTTCTTTTTGGCTAAACTGTCTTTCCCATGATTTGAGGGAGGACAAGATGGCTGATACCATGTGGTGGGGAGACAGAGGGAGCTATGTGCTCTCTACCTCCCCCCCTCCCCCTTGGTACACAGCCATTTAGGGACTACCTTCAGGCACTGCACCCAAGGCAGAGGTTGTTGTACTCAAGGTGGTTCTTCCCTGACTAAATGTAATTCAGTGTGCTCTTATGCGCCATGTTTATATTTTATAAACACCTAAGTACCTTAAAAGTATTGCACTGTTCAACTAGATTAGCATACTGTTTAATGTTTTCTTTACATGTATAGCTGGACACTATGTATTGTTGCATTCTTTCTGTTGCAGGACAGTATTACTGAACATTAGGAAGTCATAGACGCTGAGTCGTCAGTGACTTGATTAGTGTCTCTACACTAGGAGTGGATTTCTTTAAGCCAATTATGGATTAATGTCCATGGTCATGTTGTGTTTTAGCCTTAGGAATGTATGTGGTTAATTAAGCAAAAAAGGCATGACGGGGGTGCATCATAGTGGGATAATGGCCCACCACGGGGGCATTGAAGGACGAGGCAAAGCTGAGTGCTTCCCCCACCCGTGAAGGGCCGTTAGCACACTATAATGCACCCCCTGGAGTGCCTTATTGCGATTATGAAATAGGTCCTTTTAGGTAAATTGGATGTATTTTTTAAACATATTTTTGTTGAGCTGCTTTCAGCTGGGCCATAATGCTGGGATAACGGGCCCAGCTGAAAGTTCCTCTTGGCTAATTAGGAGCCAGCATTCTTTCTACCCATTTCATAATTTACTGTAATGCTGTCCTATGTTAATAACATCAGACCACAACCACAAGCAATGTACAATGTGCAGCTGTGGCATTAGTCATCCACAGACTTCTTCGGGAGTATCTCAGTCATTAGGTCACACTGTAGAAACTTCACCATTGGTGAAGCAGGATCCACACAGATGACTTTTCCAGCAGTACAGTTGGGGCTGCGCAAGTCATTGTCACCTGCCGACATCACCAACCCTATAAAGGCATGGGCAGCTCCGCTCATTCCTCAATTCTTTCCTGAGACCGACTCCACTAGTATGGGTCTCTGTAGACACTTCATCGCAGTTTTGTGCCATTTTGCCTACATCTTTTTCTATGGCATTATTTACAGAATCTCTTTTTATAAGAGATTCCTTTTCTTGTTTTATGTTGAGAGTCACTAATTCTACCTCTCTCTTCGGTCGCTGCCACTGCAGAAAGAAGATTACCTTTTCAGATGACCATGACCTCTGTGTCTGCTGTATTGGGCTGGATCACAACGTCTCTGCCTGTGAACTCTGTCAAAAATATAATCTTACAACCCAAAGGCATTGCAAAAAGGCTCTAAAGAAATTCCTTATGGAACAGCAGGTAGACAGTTTGGGGAAGGGGTCCGTCAGGGCTCCCCCATCTCAGTTGACAGCGGGTTCGTTGAGCTCCTGGGCCTCTAAGGCCTGAGACAAGTCCTCAGGGAAAAGTCACAGAAAAGACCATGATTGGGACTACCTCCCCCCCCAGTGGCACTCCTGTTCCCTGATAGCCTCTTCTTCTTCTTCTTGGGGTTACCCTGTCAGTTGCAGCCGTGCCGATGACATTTGCTGTCCAGGACTCTACTCATACCAGGCCCCTACCGACAGTTTCCCCTCCTTGTGTGCAGGGAGGTCGGCCTTCAATCCTGGAGTCTTTGGCCCCTCGGTCATCGACCTCTTCCCCTTTGTCAAGGCTGGACATGTCTCCAGGTCCTCAGATACTGGGGCTGTCAGGCCCTCAAGACCCAAGAGATGATTCGTTGCCTTCAGCACCAACAACCCTGGTTCAGTTGACATTGCCTCTGGCCGTCAATCTTAACACTATCCTGGCTTGCTTGACAATGTCTCTTGTGCAGCAGCTGGGTACTCAAAGTCTGGCTTCCCCAACATCATTGGGCACCCCTCTGTCATCAATGCCTATTTGGCCTCATCAGCTTGTACCCTCTAGGGAGCCACTGGCTCCTCCTTCATCTGACCAGGAGCTGGAAAGGGTCAACACTGAAGAGAAATACCATCCTGACCTGATCCTCCCGGAGAAGGAAGAGTTCTTTTCCTCAGACAGGTCCATGGCCTCCTCGGTGAATGACAACTCTGTGAAACACACCCCTAGGTCCCCTCCTGAGGACCCCACCTTTTTCAACATCATGAAGCAGCTGTCTTCTGCCATGGGGTTCCACACTGAGGAAGAGTATGCCATAAGAAGGGTCCTGGTGGACGTTTTTGGACCTGGTGATCTTTGTGGAGATCCCAGAATCTCTGCCACAGGTCATTCTTCCCATCTTGCCAGCTCTGAGGAATGCCACCACTGCTGTTTGGCATCACCCAGACATGGTACCTGCCATGCCCAGGAGGGCATATAAACTCTGTCATGCCCCCTAGGGCCTGCCCTACTATGCTGCTCAGTCAGAGACAGACTCTGTCATCATTAAGGCAGCACATGGTAGGTCTAAGGTGCCCAAGCACATTAGCTCCCTCTCCACTGACAAGAAATCCCAACGGATTGACCTTTGGGGAAGAGGGTTTACACCTCCTCTACTCTGGGCCTTCGGATTGCCAATTATTTGTACCATATGGTTAAATATCAGAACACCATATGGAAGAAAGGCAGGGCAGCTGAACAGTCCCTCCCTGAGGGCTCTCAGAAGCAGGAGGTCCTTAAGTCTCTCCAGGCTGTGGAGAATGTTAGCAAACACCTCCTCAGGGTCTTATACGATATGTTGGACACAGTTGCCAGGGCTGCAGCCACCAGCATTTGTCTTCATAGGCACACCTGGTTAAAGGTATCCGGTTTTCCGGCAGCCATCCAGCAAAAGGTGTTAAATGCTCCTTTGAGTAGCTTCAAGCTCTTTGGGCCTGATGTTCAGGACATTATCAATAACCTGCAGGCCTCAGGTAGGGCCGTCAAATCTGTCCATTCACTCTCCCACACCAAGACTAGGAGCAGACAGAGGCAGCCCTTTCGTAAGGTCTCCCATAGGTCAAGAACAGGCTCGGGCCTACAGGCCAAGAGAAAGGCTAGTCCCGCCTTGCCTACCCCTTCCTCCTTCTCTGGTCCTGCCATGAAACAACCCAGAGGTAGTGGCCCAGCCTCTATGGCTGGATCCACCACTGCCTGACTCCTTGCCAGACCCCCCCCCTTTCTGGTCCCCGACCAAGAGGTGGTGGTCGGAGGTCTGTTCTCCCTCCAATTCAGTCAATGGAGAACCATAACTTCAGATGCCTGGATTCTTCAGATTATAGAGAGGAGTCACACTCTTGAACTCTTGGAGCAGCCCTCAGAGTCTCCCCCAGTGCCATCCACCTACCCTCCAGACCACGTGGAGGTCCTTCAGGAGGAGGGGCACTCCCTCTTGCTAATAAGGGTGATCGAGCCAGTGCCCAGGTGGCAGAGGAACAGAAGGTTCTATTCCAGGTTTTTCCTGGTCCCCAAAAAGAACCGGGGATTTGAGGCCTATCATTAGATCTTAAAGCCCTCAACCTCTACATCCAGTACAAGAAATTTTCCATAGCCACTCTGCCAGGTCTCTTGCCCCTGCTCAAACAGGGTGAATGACTGTGCTCCTTCGATATGCAGGATGCCTACCCGCATATCTCGTTGTGCCCACCGCACAGGAGGTTCTTCCATTTTCTCTTCCAGGGTGAACACTACCAGTTCAAAGTCTTGCCCTTTGGCTTGTCCTCTGTGCCATGGGTGTTTACAAAATGCTAGCAGTGGTTGCTGTCGCTCTTCGGAGGGAAGGCCTGTACGTTTTCAAGAGAAATGGTAGTTCAAGTTGCACAAGCCCTTTAAGAGCCTCTTCCTTATTTCTTTGTCTTGGGTCATCCTTATTGTGACTATCACCAATCTAGTATACTGAAAAAGCAGGGATGAACTCTGTTATTTTGTTCACACTCTGTAGGGCTACATTTCATGGTCAAGCCACTTCTTCAGGCCCACAGTGTTGATTTTCTATTAATAATAATAAACAAAGCATACATCTCTTAGTATTTTGCTACTTTCAAAAAGTTCATACATCCTGGGTGTTCACCCCAACAGTAAACCTTTTATTTCATATTTAATATTATGTTAACTTGAGTCTTTCCTGTTAGTCAGAACAAATATATATATATATATATATATATATATATATATATATATACACACTTCATTTTATATATCTAACAGACCAGTCTGTGGTAGGAGAGGTTATCTTTTCCTCACAGTCAAACATTTCATTTCTATAAAACCTTTTCATTTCTGCACAAACTACTTTTCTCCTTATAACATATATACATCTTTTTTTACTTGAGTTTTTCTGTATGAACTTTACCTTCCTTCTTGATTTTGCAATCTTAAAGCAGTTCCTTTCCCTTTAAGGATGTATTTTTATAGGTTGTTTACATAGCACCTATCAAACAATATCTAGGTCAGCTTTATTGTCCTGTATTTGCACTTTAAAATGTTCAGAGTTGGTAGCCATTTGCCCTTTAATATTTACCTTATTTTAGTGCTTTCCAATATTTAGTACTTCTCACTTATCATGCAGCTTCTCGCTGCTTTAGCTCCTACCTCTGACTTCTATCACTTGCCGATTTGTTGCAGTTCTAATGGGACAAAAGAAAAGCAAACTGGTCCTCATGTAAAAACTAGGCTCCCTCCTTTCCAAACATTTTTATGTCAGTATCAGCTCCTCACACAAGTACCTGCTTATCTCTTATTCCTGCTTTGACTGTGAGCTCAAATGCTCCTCTAGTACTTTCCGTGCTGCATTAGGAAACAAAAGGTAAACACAGGTGCCTGTTTCAACTCTGTTTTAGGATTATCCCTTTACAGTTATAAAAATATCTTCACTGCTTCTCTTTATTTATAAAAGGCTTTTCTTGACTTGCACAGCTGGTGACTGAGTGTGGGCAAGGTAGCGTGTCTCCCTGTAGCTGGGGACTGCTGACACCCACTACTACGTGGTTTAAATACAAAAAAAACTGGCGGGGGTGATGACATCATCAAGTGACTGAAGATTCTTCCTAAGGTGATGTCCGAGTTTACTTTGAACCAATCTATCCACCTCCCTGTGTACTTTCCAGAGCGTGCCAATCCAGGGCAAGCACTGCTCCACATGTTAGATGTATGCAGAATTCTGAAGTATTATCTGCTCTGAACTAAGGACTGCACGAAGTCAAAACAACTTTTTGTTCCCTTCACCCAAGGAAGAGAGGGCACTTCTGTTTCCAAACAGTGTCTGTCTAAATGGTTGGGCAATTGTATTGTATTGTGTTCTGTTACCATAAATATGGCAAGGAGTTGCCGGAGGCAGTGAAAGCCCACTCCATGAGGAGCATGGCTACCTCTGTGACCTGTTTCAAGGGGGTCCCAGCAGCTGACATTTGTTCTGCTGCTACCTGAAGTACTGTCCATACTTTTGCCAGGCACTACAGTCTGGACATTGCCTCCAGAGCCCAGGCAGGCTTCGGTCGGGCTGTTCTCCAAGGCCTTCAGTCTTAGGCCTCTATCTGCCTGCCTCCCATTCTATCCAGATGTGCCTTGCAACTGCTTGGAACTCATTCCTATGGTGTGACCTGATGACTGAGATACCCCCAAAGAAGACAGAACAGTTATGTAAGAACTTACCCTAACAGTAGATCTTTGAGGGAATCTCAGTCATCAGGTTATGCCTTCCCTCCCACCATGCTCCACTTTGGGTTCCTCTTCTTGGAATGTCTATCTGGTGCATCCAGTCTTTTATTCTGGCCTGGGCACCTCTCTCTCTCTCCTCGGTCCACCCTTATTCTCCGGGGGAAAGAACTGAGGAGGGAGTGGGGAAGCACACGCCTTTATAGGGTTGATGACATCAGCAGGTGATGTCAGCAAGAGTGGCTCCAACTGTACTGCTGGAAGAGTCTTCTGTGTGGATCCTGCTTCACTGATGGTGAAGTTCCTAGTGTGTGACCTGATGATTGAGATCCCCTCGAAGATCGACTGTTACAGTAAGTTCTTATGTAACTGTTCTTTTCTATTCCTTGTCACCAAGAATTTCATGGTCAGTATGAGGTTTGCATCTGAAATTGAATAAAAATAAATGAAAAGACTTGTTTTGGGATCAGCATACTTATTTTGCAACCCTTGAAAGGATATCACCATATTATTTGTAATATCTAGGACCTGACTCACTGTTTTGAGCTGTACCTTTTCCCAAGATGCCACATATAGTGTTTGATTCCCAATTTGCACATTAGGGTCACACCATGTAAATTCAAAGGCACTAACATACTAAAGGAGAACTACAGTCAAATATTACAAAAAAAGTATGTTGTGCAGAATGTTTTGATTCGTGTGTATAGCCTTAATGCTGTCCTTCCTTTGTTTGCTGTTGAATTTTGAATAGTAAGTAGGTTTATTGTTTGGCTGTTAAGCCGTTACAATATCTTGACAAATACAAACATTCCATATGGGCCCAATACATAAGTCCAGTATCATAGAGCATACAGTCTGGTACAAAATACATCCTGATACACAATATTTAATTTATATAAATACAGTATATACCTATAGAGGTAAAAATAAGATAATGAATTCTCTCTATACTCGAGCTAATGAGAGGCCCAGATCAGCCTCCCTATGGGCCAGATGATATCCATTAAACCAAAGAAAAACATAGCAGTCCAAACTGACCCAGCAAAGTCTACTCCCTCCAACTACATCCTGTCCCATGAGTACTAACTCAGTAGACAAGTGGGCACACTGCAATACAAGAACAACCATTAAAGGTATTATGTAGAAAAGACTGCTCTATACTCTGCAGACCACTTCCTATATGACCACTCCTGTTGGCTATACCAGAGGTGCTGGGTTAAACCATGTTTCAAGGGGGGTCCCATCTGATCACACCATGTCCACGTCGATCCTACTTGGTAGCCTGGTGGTGCCTGCTGCAATTGAGGGCTTGTCCCTTAGGGCACCATGCAGTGCATACTGCTCCATGCCCATGGCTCGTTCCCTCATCCAGCTACACCTGATGGCCACTTTTGAGCATACAGCAAGACTCCGTATCCCAGTTCGGTCCTCTCCATCAAAACAGCATCACAGCTGCATCTCTTTATTAGCCAGTTGGACACGACAGCCTTGAAGCACATCCACTGGGGCACCACGCAACTCATGCCTCCCCATGCCCCACTTGTTACCCCAACTCCAGGTACACCCCTTGACCACTCTTGCGGCACAATATGAGACTCCATGTCATTGGAAGAGCCACTTATGATAGGTAGGTCAGTCCTACCTAATGCCAGCTGGTCACCAGGCAATCCCAGAGCCCAAAAAAGTGCACGCTCAGACCTAAAACCTCTGATAGGTCTCAGTACAAGCTGTCGGAGTCACAGCACATGCGTCTGTACCAGGATAATAAAACTTTAACTGTCACCCTTTAAAACTATTCATTTCAAACTTTGGAGCACTTAACCGTGCACTTTCTCACCAGGCTGAATGCCCAGCGTAATCATGTCCCAATTAGAACAATTATGTATTTAAGACTCCAATTAAAGTAGCACACACTATCCCATTAATAAAGCATGTAAAAATATACAAGAATATAAACACACATTATTAACTTCTGCAGGAAATAAACCCCTTATATCAAGACATAAAGTTATAATACTTGTTTGCTGTTAGGAGTTTTTCTCTAAATTTGCCTACTTGTTTTATGGCCCCGGGGATCTCCGTCTGTATGTTTTATTGTCTTTCCTTTTCCTACAATGCGTCCTGTCCCATGTGACATTTGAAAGAAGGTGGTAAAAATCCCACTGCAGAAGGTATGATTAAAAGTATCAAACCAGTCTCAGTAGTCTGAAGCAGTCACACGGTGCAGCTGTAGCTCACGTTATGCAGCTGTAGCTCACGTTATGCAAGAAGTCATCTGTATCTCCATATCACTTGTGAACTGCATGTTTATGACTTCAGATCTGAACAAGAGGTAGAAATAAAAGTAATCCAGGTGATAGAGGCAGTGTGGCTTATACAAATCTACTTGTACGTTCCACCTGTATAATCAATCAATGAAATGTAAAAAAAAAAAAACTACACTATCCCTTATAATCATGATAAAGAAGTAAAAAACTACAAAACACAGTGCCTAATTTAAACAGTGAGTTAAGTGACCTATATAGCTACTCACATTGTAAAAAGACAAGTGAAAATCCAGATATCCAAACCAAATGCTCAAATACCCAGGTTCAACGAGCACTCCGTTTTGATAAATGTTGCTCTGCTGCACGATTCAGGCATTCAAAGATACAGAAATGCTATGTGTAAAATTAGTGCTTGGAACTTAGATTAAATCATACAAATATTGAAAATGTGCAGAATGGCTTTGTACTTCACCACTCCTGCAAAATGTAAGCTATAACCCACAATAGGGCATGGGTATACTGGGTATTAATGCACACCCCAGGTGCATTGTGAGGCACGAGGATGAAGCCCGAGTGTCGTCTAACCACCTGGGAAGTGCTTTAATGCCCAGTATACCCATGGCCCTGGAGTGGGTTATTGCACTTATAAAATTAACTGTTTTTTAACTGAAAAAAATTCCAAAAACGTTGTATTTAATGAATTCTGCTTTTATTCTTCCACAAAATAAATAAGTTCCAAGTTAAAACATTGTTAAATGCATGTTCTTTAGCGATGTATTTATTTTAGTTTTTTTATTTTGAAATATATACTTATCATATCGTACTTATTAAGTGAATAATTTAAAGCATTTTCTCATTGATGAAGTCACGCAGCATTGAAAAGGAAAGAAGTATTTTTTTTTCTGAAGTCTGTGGTTAGTAGGAGCCGTCAAACAGTGACATTAAGTATTGAAATAAAAACAGAGAGAACTAAACAGACCCTTCTCTTCTTTATAATTCTCAAAATTTTGCTAAACTGTATTGAAATTTAAAACATACTAAAACATAAAGATAATTTTCGGCTCAACCTTCAACAACTGCACAGCATTGCAGGCTGGTGACGTAATTTAAAAGTAAAACAGGGAAGCAGGTTTTTTTTCATAAGTATATCTCTACCACAAAATGTTAAACAGTGACAGCCTGACCTAAACAACAACACTGTCAGTGTCATTGTCAATTTCAGTGTCTTTATCGTCATCTTTGTCAGTTTCACTGTAGCCGTCACCTTGATCAGTTTTACTTCCCGATGTCAGTTCTATTTTCAGTTTCTTCACATCTGGTTCATTGTTAAACTGTGTGCAGATCCACATCTCCGCTGATACACCATTTAGTAGATCAAATTGAGATAAGAATTTTTTCACTCATTTTATTAATTTCTTTTACTGTGGGCTCTCTCTCTTTAACTTGGTTTTTGAATATGGCACCTAAAATTATTTGTGTGGTTGTCAAACTTGTTAACGTCAAAAATGTGGGTAGAGTGATTTGTATGTTGTGTTTGTTTCACTGATGTAAAGATCAGCATGTCAGCTAAGGGGTTTCTAGGGCATTAATCAATGTCCACCTGACGTGAATTAGCCAATAGTCTTAATGGATTGCCTTGCATTTCTGTAGACTATTTTATAAACTATATTAATAAATAACAACAGCCGCAATTCTAAGGAGCAAACAGCTTGTACCCGGCCTGCATATGCAAATGTTGTTTGGTGGGCAGTGGTTCCAATATGGCAATTATAACTGTTACTGGGCATTTGTTATGTTTTTGATGTCACCCTCATGTCATGCTGTATGCAAATGAAGAAAACAGTGCCAAATGAAAAAAAAAAGACTGTTAAACAGATGTATATTAAGGGGATACGTGATAGTAAAGTATGCAGTAGCAGAAATAACACAAGCAGCAAGTGAGCTCACGGAGCCATGAATGATTAAACCCCGAGCTGACTTGGTACAAGTGCTGATATTTCAGCTATCGCATACTTTACTGTCACGTGTGCATTTTATATAATAGCGGTTTGCGTCCCTTATTAGTTATTCATTATTCGTATTGCTAGGTTTTGTGCTATTTACCTTTTGTTGAGGTGTCCGTTTTTGTTGTTGTAGTCATTCGTGGGAGTTGTGCACTCAGCGATGAAGTGGTCATGACGTGTACATAGTGGAGATATCTGGTGTTACGCAGAGAGAGTACTGACAACTTTTACATTCTCCACTGTGTACACGTCATTCTTTGATTGTTGCTATCTAGTGGTGATCTGGGGTTTTATCACATACCTTATCAGCAAACCCCTATTATATAATTTTAGTTTTAGAAAAAGAGAAAAATATCTCCATTATAAAAAGTTCTAAGTATAAAAAGTTGAGTTATATCCCACTTAAAACATACAGTTCTAAGCATGGGAGGCTCAGTTCATAAAATCACAAGTATTTAAATCAAATACAGACATAGAAAGATTCATATGAATCCTATATATATCAAGAGAGTTACAGTATTTTTATTTTCAAATAGATTTTCTTCATATGTTCTCTATAGTGTTTTAAGCAGTTGTGGATAATATTCAAGCCTGCCCTGGAGACTGGATTTCTCTGAACTCTTGCAGTTACAATTATCAAATCACCACCGTGGGCTGTACCAACGGTGAATTCTCCCACAAATGGATAACTGCTATTTGACTCTAGGTGATTCAAAACAAATATATTGTCTCAGCATCATCTCCAGATTGCCCCTGGTCAGGTGAAAATGACTGTATCCTTTTTGCAGTCTCACGCCTCTCCCCTCTCCATTTCACTTCATTTCCACTCTGGCTCTCCACTCCTCATTCCTCCGTTCTTCATAATGTGACTTGTGTCTCACCAAGGCTCAACAGTTCACACCTCCAGGCTGAAGTGCGAGTTTCCACAACGGATCCAGCTTCTTCAGTTTCTTCATCTTTGACTCTGCATGTTGTTCTCCTACAAAGTAATCAAGAGAAAAAAAGTGTGGTAACCCAAAGAGAAATTGTAATCTAAACAATGGCTTTCTTGCACTTAGATGTGCACTGGACTGCAAGTACTGTCAATTAAAAAATGATTTTCTCAGGTCATCTCGTGCACAACTGAACCTGCCTCATTACGCCATCTTGCTTCTTTCTCTTCACCTTTTCTATGTAATTGTTGATATTTTGTAACATCTTATTCTCTCCAAAATATGTACAACAGGAAATTATATTATTTTCTCTGTATCAATGAAAAATGTACCTAGATGATTCTTGTACCATTTCAGTTATCTGCTTTGCAAATAATATGTAACATACTAACATACTATTTGCCAGCAGATTAGGCCTTATGGTCTATCGAGTCTGCTCGAACCTTAGATCCTTAGTTGGGTGCCGAGGCCCTCCCATCCCTTGTGCTCCAGAAACCCCTATCATCCATCCCAACCCCCCCGGGACAGGCCATCATCTGATACATCCACTTTCTGTGTCCGTCCCACCCTCTCTTGAAGCCCTCCACTGTGGATCTCTGAACCAGCTCGCCAGGCAGTGCATTCCAAGGGTCCACCACCCTCTCAGTGAAAAACCTCCTCCTCTTTTCCCCCTCACTCTTCCACCTTCCAACTTCAAACCATGCCCTCTGGTGATACCTCCCTGCTTTAGTCTAAAGATCCCCTCCATGTTTACTCTATTTATTCCCTTGAGGTACTTGAAGACCTCAATCATGTCCCCCTGCTCTCCTCTCTCCTCCTCCTCCAATGAAAACAGGCAGAGCTCCTCAAGTCTGTCTTCATACGTCAAATCCCTTAGCCCTCGTATCATCTTAGTTGCCCTCCTCTGTACCCTCTCCAGGAGCTGTATGTCCCTCTTCAAGTGTGGTTTCCAGTACTGTACACAGTACTCAAGGTGTGGTCTAACCAGTCCATTGTACAGCGGCAGAATCACTTCCTTGCTCCTAGAGGTGATCCCCCTTACGATGCATCCCAACATCCTGTTTGCCTTGCTAGCTGCTCTCCTGCACTGCTCAGAGTTATTCATACATGCATCCACCATGACCCCTAGGTCTTTTTCCCCTATTGAGGCCTCCAGCACCTCCCCTCCCAGGGTGTACCTGTGTTTAGGGTTTCCCCGACCAAGATGCAACACCTTGCACTTGGTGATATTGAAATGTAATTTCCATGTGTGGGCCCAGCTTTCCAGGGTGTCCAGGTCCACTTGCAGGGCCAACCTCCCCTCTTCTTCCTCAACTACTGCTCCCATCTTGGAGTCATCTGCAAAGAGGATCATTTCACACCCTATACCCTCCCTGATGTCCAATATGTATGCATTAAACAGGATCGGACCCAGGACCGGGCCTACGGTACCCCACTACCAACCTCTCTGGGGTTGAGAGCTCCCACAGACAACTTCTCTCTGGATGCGTCCAGCTAGCCAGTTTTCAATCCATCTGACCATCAAAGGGCCTACTCCTAACCCCATCAGTTTCTCCACCAGACCATTGTGGGGACGGACAAACGACTTGCTGAAGTCCAAGAATAATACATCCACAGACTTTCCCTGCCCAGTTCTGATGTTACCCATTCTAGAACTCCACAAGATTGGTTTGACATGATCTACCTGGCACAAACCCATGTTGCCGACTATCCAGATCTCCACCTCCTCAAGTACACCCCAATCATTCCTTTAGTATACTCTCCATTAATTTTCCCACCACGGAGGTCAAACTGATGGGTCTATAGTTACCTGGTACTTCCCTCGACCCCCCTTTATGGATTGGCACCACATGTGCCTCTTGCCAGTCCCTAGGTACCCTCCCTGTCTCAAGTGACCTGTTGAAGAGCTCCGCCAGGGGTGCAGCCACTATGTCCACCAATTCCCATAGTACTCTCGGATGAATGCCATCCAGCCCAGGAGATTTGTCTTTCTTTAGGGCCTTGAGGGCTAACCACACCTTTTGGCGGAGATAGCATCATCCGTCCCTCCACCTTACTAGCCTTTTATCCCTTATCCAGATGCTGACACCCTAGGGTACCTCTCCTCCCTCTTGCTCCATTCTGTTGCTCCCTGATCCCACTCACTGCTGCTTCTATCCCTTCGTGCCATGCTTTGTAGATATCATCCTCCTCCCTAGTGAGCACAGAGGCAAAGTACTCGTTAAATACCTCTGCCTGGTCCCTCGCCTCTTCCACCCACCCTCCTCCTGATCTCAATCTGCTGAGATGGCCCTTAGTTTTTCTCCACTCCCCAATGTACTGTAAGAACCCCTTTTCCCCTCCATGTATTCCCTGTGCCAGCTGCTGCTCTTTACTGGACTTTGCTCCCCTCACCATACGGGTGACTTTTCTAGATGCAAGATGGTACATTTCGCCTTATCTATCCCTCTTGTTGTTTTATACTTTTTGTAGGACACCTTCTTTTCTCTGACTGCTACCTGATTCACTGGACCACCAGCATGGTTCATATGATCTTGCTCCCACGCTTCAACTTAGCGCAGATCCTGACTGCCTCATGAAGTCCCGTTTATGACCTTCCATCTCCTTTCCACACTTGTCATTGATGTAATCCCTTCAAGTGATCTTGAGAATATTCCCATGCCACAAAGTCTGCCCCCAAGTCCACCGCCAGTGTCCTAGATCCCCCACCATGCTTATTTGAAACCAGACAGTATTGTGGTCGCTCCCAGTCAGGGGATCCTGTACAACCAGGTCCCCTACCAGACCCCATCTGCCAGAACCACGTCCAGGACATGCCCCTCCCTTGTGGGCTCCATCACATGCTGTGTTAGAACACATCCTGGAAGCTGTCCAGGAGCCTCTGCCCTTGGCCACCTTAGAGGACATGGTTCCCCAGTTTGTACCTGGCATATTAAGGTCCCCATCAACACCACTCCTTCCCTTTGATCCACACTGGGCAATGATGTTTGTCCAGCAAACCATCCTCTAGAACATTACTCATCCCAGGGGGCCTATATACTACACCCAGCTTGACCTTATTCTCCTGCTGGGGATCGTAAGGTGACCCATAAAGCCTCCACATTTCCTCTGCCTCTTCTACCCTAGCAATTTCTATGTCATCTCTAATGAACATAGCCACTCCCACCCCTCTGCCTCCTTTCTATCCTTCCTAAGCATAGTGTACCCCACAGTTTAGGTCCCAGTCATGGTTTTTGTTGGCCCTACGTCTCCATGACCGCCGCCACATCCACCCCCAGACAGCATGGCCTGGAACTCTGGCAACTTGTTTCCCAAGCTCCTGGCATTTACTAACACCAACCCCACCCCTTATCCCTGATCCTTTTTGTCAGACACCCAGATTCCTTATACTTCCATCCTCCTCTGCTCCTCTGAAACCTCCACCCCCAGTCTGTTCCCCCCTTGGGCTTGAAAGGCTCTCCCCTCATCTGGAGGAGAGGGCTATAGTCAGCCCTCACTTATCCCTTCCCCCCTCACAAGTTTAAACCCCACCTTTCTTGAATGTAGTCAGCCATCCCTGTTAAGGACTTCCTTCCCTAATGGGGCAGATGAAGCCTGTCCTTGATATAGTCCCTTATCCTCCCAAACTCCATTCCAGTTCCCTAACACCCCAACCCCACTCTCTTCACCCCCACTTCCACCAGGCCAGTCATTAACCTCTGTGAAGCTTCATTTTTCTCCACTGAGGCCTTTGGTACTGGCAATATCTCCAAAAATGTTGCATCCATTATCCTGACAGACTCTGGCAAGTTCTTGGAACCTTGCTTGATTTCAAAATGCTATTTCCTCTAGATCGTTAGTTCCCAAATGCACAGGAATCCGGTTTCCTCCACAATCCCTAACCATTTCATACACCATGAACTTTGCTCTGTGCACTGTCAGCCAGAGATACTCACTACCTTCACCTGGCTATGGCATCCACCCCCTGTCCCTCCCACTGGATGCCCCTAATCGAGTCTCCCAATAACAGAACCTTAACACCGCCATCATCCTTATGGTTACCTCACTATGCCCTCTCAGCCCCCATCCCCCTTTATTCATGATCTCAATTCATGGAGTCTTCCTGCCTTATTAGAGACCCCTTGTCACCCTCCTCTTTCTGCCTCCTCGTTATTTTGCCCATTAACTCCAAACCCCTCTGAATAGGTGTCCCTTTAACCCGCTCTTATCTGAACCATTTATCCTGGCCCTGATGGTTTCCTTCCCCACCGCCACCCCCTTGTAATAGTACCCTGCCTCCAGAGGCTCTCTGTGGGTCCCTTTAGCTAGGGCCCCATCCTTGGTACTGATCCCACTGCTGAAGGGGGGCTCCTCTCCCACCTCCTTGTCTCCCAGTTTCTCTCCAATCATGCTCTCCTCCCTCATGTCTGCAATATGTTGCATCTCCCCGATTTGCTTAACATTTATGTTTGCCTTTCTCCCTCTGGGACTATTTCTATCCTTTCCATTGCCGGTATGTGATACCCTATGGGTATCCGACTCCCTCCCCCGGGCCTCTGTATAAGTTTCCTCATTTCCACCAACCCCTTCCTCCCCTTCTAGGTTGCTTAGTAGCTGAAATTTATTGTGACACTCTATGTCAGCCTCCATCAAGTAACCCGAGTTTCCCCTGACTGCACCTCTAAACGGCCCTCTTCCCCCCTCTTGCTCTGTTCACCTTAGGGACTCCCTTCCCACAGTCTGCTCTTTTGAGGCTTCCGTTAACAACCCCTCCTGACTCTTCCCCTCCACTCTCTTTGTATTCAGAATGTTCACCCCGTCACGCTTTCCCTTAGCGTCAACATCCCTATCTAAGGGTCCTCTGTCCCTAATATCCCCGTCCTGCTTGCTGTAACATAATGTCCTGTAATTTCAGGCGTTGCCCCAGCCTCCCTCAGCCCCACCCTTGCTGCCCATATCCACCCCTTATCCTTGGACACCCCCAGCTCCCCAGCTTACTCCCAACCAATATACCTCACTCCTGATACAGATAGCTGTCTACAGAGTGGGCAGCCTCCCCTCTCTCAGGCCCAGTGAGAATTATTGCCATCCCACAGCCTGTGCAGCCTACAACCCTTCCGAAAATGCCTGCCATGGTGGAATATGGCCACCCTGTTTATCCCTCTGTTTATAATGGCACACCCCCTTTTCTCAGTCCCTTTCCCCTGGAATACAGTTTCTCTCTATACTGACTGCAGTTATTTACAAACCCAATTTCAACCCAACAATAAAGTTCCCAAGTCTCACAAACACATACAGTCCAGTGTGTGTTCAGTCCCACTAACAGTGTGTGTATGCTGACATCAGGTACCGTATGATGTCACAGGCCCACCAGCTCCTGTTGCTTCGAATTTCAGTCCCAAACAAAATACTCAGCCCTTCAATCCCAACCCCCAGTGGCTTTTCAGTATTTAAGAAAGCCTACAAAACAGGGTGAGTGGAAGGGCTCTTACCAACACCAGGCAAACAACACATTTAAATTTCACTCTAATTATCACTGCCAAACAAGTGTTCCCAAGCCTCAAAAGTTGCAATATCACAGCCCAAGTAACAGTTCTAACTCAAGGTAATAATTTTTAACACATAAAACTAATTTCACTTACAAAACTATTCAAATATTTCAGTTAAAACAGAATATAACCCCAGACCTCTGTCCTTTCCAGCCTCCTGCTTATGTTCCCAAGTGAACAATCCACAACACTGTACAACACTGTACAACACTAAAAGTAAAAAGAAAAAAGATGATAAGCTACACATTGATTCATAAGGCACTGTCAGGAAAGCAGCCAAAAGACTTTTAAACTACAGTAACTGAGCAAGAAATGCCCTGTACTCCTAGAGATTCAGTGCAGAACTGGCACAAAAACAAATATTGCAAAACAAAGACTGGATAACAGCCATTTTTGCATTGTGCGCTACTGCTAGTAGATAACCTACCTTTGGCAATCCAGGTGACTAATAGCACTAATCTAATTAAACATGAACTGTACAAACATATACATGAGTTTACAATCTGTAAGTGCATTCAGTGATTGACATTCATTGTTTTATATTGATACATGTCCTATTGTAACCCCCCTGCAAATGGGGGTTCCCAAAAGACTTCCAGGAGCTTGCTTGAATGCTCCAAGCCTGAATGGTGTTTGGCATTTAAGCCATTTATCAGTGAGTGTTTTTAGAACCTCTGGTACTGTCTCTTTAAGAGCTGTCTGCTTGCAGACATAATTAGTTGTATGGGGACTGTGTGTTTCTTTGATTGAGTACCACTCAAGCTGCTGCAATTCACTTCATTTTGCAGTCACTAGGAGTGCAAAGGAACCTATCTGAAAGATGTAACTGTTTGCCAGAAATTATTTAGAGTAATAATGAAATTACAGTTTGTTTAACCTGCTTTCTTTGCAGTCAGAACTGTGTCTGCTAGTTCCCCATTCTAGTTCTGAACTGCTGAACTGGACCAATCAGTGTGTGAGGTAAGCTAGCTCTAAAATGGTGCCTTGGACGAATCAGAACTTGGACTCATAATCTGAGCCAGCCACAAGAGGATTGTATGGGCAGTGACTCTGGGAGATGTAGTTTAGACTTCAGTGCCTTTTGGACCAACAGCAGCAGTCTATTGTGGTGACAGCCAATCCAGTCAAGAACTGGGAGGAACTCAAAGGAAGTGCCAGTTTTGTCGGTTGGAGTTTGAGTTGAGCTTTGGCAGTGAAGAAGGAAGGAGCCCTGTGCTTTTCAGTGTGCAGTTTTAGTCAAAAAAGCTGTGTAAGGCCAGAGTTCCGGTCTGCAGCTTGTGTAACAGCTTGTTAGGACTGAATCCGTCCTGTGAAAAGAATCAAAGGATCTCTGAAGAGTAGAAACCAGAGCTCACCCTGTAGAAGACTGGAAGAATTGCTGAAAATTGCTTTCGGTCTGTCAGGAACTGAATCTGCTGTGTGTTCTCCCGGGTATTGTGCAGTAAGTGCGATCGGGATACAGATGCAGCCTGCCTGGTATAGTGCTTTCTTTTATATGGATGTGTGAAGAGGTTTGTGTACCTCAAGTGAGCCCTGCTGACATTGAAGGACCCTATCTTATTTGGAGGTCGTGAGTACTAATTCAGGGTCGCTCCTGTTGGATGCCACATTAAATCCAAATGAAATTACTGTACTGCTGACTGTTTAATTCTCCTTTTCTCTGTGTGAAGGGCCCTACCAGCTGCCATGGTTTGGACTAGCCACTAGGGCTTGGGTACCCAGGGACAGTAACTGATAGGGATAGGCCTGTGCACAGAGCATAGAAGATTATTAGAGTGATAAGCTAATTAACCTGATTTCCCCTGTCCTTGTTATATCCCTAAATAAATCAGAGCTGCTTGTTTCAGCAAAGTTATACTGCCTGAGGTATTTGTCTATGTTAAAGTACTGTACTGTGATTGTTGCACTGTATCTCATTTCACAGGAGGTCCCAGTGCCGGAACCAGACCTGGGGGTAAGTGTGTACTATGAGAGGTAATTCTGATATATCGTGTGGGCCACTAGTGGGAAAGGGGTTGCAGTGTCCCAGAGGGCTGTGACAGAATTAGTTTAACTATTGCAAACCCTGACCTCTGGGTGGAGGCACCCGCCATTGGATCCAGGCCCCTCAACCTGTTGGTGGCAAATCAGGCGGGGGTAGCAGCCCCTGGGATGGGCTGCATCTAGGGGTTACATCTTGGAGGCTCACCGCTGGGATTGTGTGTCCTCTAGTGGCCATATTCAGAACCACTGTTAAGAAAAATGGGTACCCACGACAAGTGGCTGTGCACCGGCTGGTGGAGTGGTGTACTGGGAGGAGATCGACCCCAAAATGCTATGCTTATCCTGGACATCCCCTGGGTATCAATACGGACACTGTGCAGGAGTACTTTCCAAGGTGGAAGGTTTACAAAACCCTGTGGTGGTGGGTCGGCATGCTAATCTGCTCACCCACACTTTCCTGGCCCTAGTAGAGTTTAAGGATCCCATAGATAGCTCCAAAGTGCCACAGACCATTACCCCAGAGGGAGCCCTCACTGCTTGGAGAGTGATAACTAAGGACAGTAAAGACCCGGGGAATCAGCCCCACCACTATCTGAAACTTTTGAGGAGAAATTTGCTGAATGGTTGCTGGAGAGGGAAAACTGTGGAGGACTTGAAGAAACTATTCTTGTCACCTGGGGTGTTCCTCCCCAACACCTCTCCTGCTCCAGTGCCCGTAATGGTGGCTGAACCAATGCAGACTCCTATTTCTGCACCTGCCATTAATCACGACTCTTACGAAGGTTGAGGATCTTCTCTGGCACCCTCCCACCCCCAAGAGGAGGAGGATGACTGGGAGACCTGGATAGACTATGTTGCCCCCCAAGTGCTAGAATGGCAATGCTCAGAAGGCGAAAAGCGAAAGAGGGTTAGTGAGAGCCTCCGAGGTCCTGCCCTGGCTACCATCCGTGCTAAACGGGCCAGTAACCCTGAAGCGACTGCACAGGCCTATCTTGAGGCCTTGGAGAATGTGTATGGGAGCCCAGATTCTGATAAGGACCTATGGTGGAGAGTAAGAAATGCACAACAGTACCAAGGGGAGTTGTTGTCTGTGTATGTCTCTCGGCTGGAAAAATTGTTGCAAGAATGCCTCAGAAAGGGTAGTTTGCCAGCGATTGAACTGGACCGAACCAGACTGGACAGAATCCTTAAGTCTGCCCCCTTCTCAGAACTGCTGTTGCTTCAGTTACGCCTGGCAAATCGACTAGAATCCCACCCTCCTATGATGAGTTAATGAGAAAATTGAGGAGTTGAGAAAAGCGACCTCGGGAGGTACCTGCACCAACAGCTGTGGCTACGACCGAGTGACTGAGGGTGACCCATCAAGTGAAGTTCAGGGCAGAGGTTGACAGTCAATGAGTGCTCTGACAAGGAAAAGATATGCCACAATGGGGCGAACTGTTGAGAGAGATCGGGAATTCAAAAACAGTCCCTTTATGAAGAGCCACGCCTGCAAGTGCAGGCCCTGACCTATATCCGACTTGCATCTGCTATGGGGTGGGGTACCACCATGTATCTCCTACTGATAACAGCTCCAACTCAGTTCCTTGACCATGGAAGTGGAGAAACTAGCAGATGTCTCCAAATGCTTATCACGCCGCAGACAGAGATGGCACCCAGGTTTCCAGTTAGTAATACCCCCACCCTGGCTCCAGTGTGGCGCCTCGCCAGCTCAAACTCCAGAAAGTATGTTTTGCTATAATTGTGGGAAAGATGGGCACATGAAAGGGAATGCCAGTCCCAAAAGACACTGACAAAGTTGCATATAGGCTACAAGGAGAGCTTCGGAGAAGAAATCAGTGGTTAAGAGGTGCACGACATGATCCCAGTGAGGGCACCAAAAATGCTAATTCACGTCCTTTTGTGGCAAGGTCAGTTGCCCAGGCCCCCACTACCGCCTCTCCAGACTGGTCCAGAATAGTGGGTCCCTCCATGGAGACCACTGTAAAGGTGAATGGAGTGTCTACAAGAGCTGTATAGACAGTGGCTCCCAAGTGACAATTATGTTCCAGGATTGGTATCAGAAGCATTTGTCAGACGTACCCTTACAACCATTAGAAGGACTGCATGTATGGGGGTTAAGTGAGAAGGCCTACCCTATTCGGGTATATCCGAATTTGGCTGTCTTCCCCACCTCCGTGGCTGGAGGGTCGAACAAGTAGAGACCCTAGCCTTAGTGTGTCCCCCACTGGACTGTATGATGGTGTCCCTTTGTTTGGAATAAATGCTCATATGTTCGGAAGGCTGGCACAGTTGTGTTATGAAAACAGGGGTCAAAGACTAGTGAGCTTTAAGAGTTCCAGCTTTAATTAAGAAGGCCTATGAGGCACAGAGAGATGCTGAAAACAGAACCAGAGGAACCGGTCGGAATTGTATGGAAGAAGGATCCTGAGTCTCTGATCCTGGCCAAATGCCCAGTGTACCTTACAGGGAGAGGTCCGTATCAGAAAGGATGTTAAGAATAAAATATTAATGTTGATGCACCAGGCGATGGAAAATTGCCAGAGGGACTGCTGGTCAAGCTTCAGTATTTTGCCCGCTAGAGCCCATGCTTATGCCAGAAGGGTAATGGTCCAAGTTCATAATGTGTCTGAAAGAGACATTCACAGTAAACAGAGGTTGCATCCTGGCTAATGTGCATTGTGCAGACACTGCAGTGCTACCCAGCAGCAAGAGTTCAAGGAAGAATGACAGAGTAACGCCTGACTTGTTTGATTTCGCTACCGCTGCCAGCTGAATGGAAAGTGAGGATCAGTGAGAAGCTTGCCCAGAGAGACCAGGTGTTTTCTTTAAAGGAATGGGATGTAGGATGCGTGCAAGGAGCTGAGCACAATATCCGCTGCATGACGAAAGACCATTTTGTGAGAGGTCTCGACGCCTGGCACCTGCTGACATAGATGATGTGGACGAGCATCTGCAAGAGATGTTAGCTGCTGGTGTAATACAAGAATCCAGAAGCCCTTATGCTTCCCCATTGTGGTGATGAGGAAAAGAATGGAACAGTAAGGATGTGTGTGGATTACTGCACCTTAAACCGGGCGGACTATCCCTGATCAGTACACAATGCCCGCGATTCAGGATGCTTTGACTGCCTAAACGGGAGCAAGTGGTTCTCTGTGCTGGATCTCCGTAGTGGGTACTACCAGATTCCGGTGGCCCAGAGGACCGTGAGAAGACGGCCTTTATCTGTCCGCTTGGCTTCTATGAATTCATGAGGATGCCTCAAGGGATTTCAGGTGCCCCAGCCAATTTCTTTCAACGATTGATGAGCGTGCAGGGGACATGAACTTACTAGAGTGCCCTGGTATACCTTAGATGATGTTATTGTGTTTGGCAGCTCACTGGAGGAACATGAGAGCAGATTATTTAAGGTATTGGACCGACTGGAGGACTTTGGCCTTAAACTGTCCATTGATAAGTGTCAATCTTTCAAACATCAGTAAAGTATGTGGGACATATAGTATCCACCGAGGGAATAGAGACCGACCCAAGTAAAGTTGAGGCCTTGACCACCTGGCCACAGCCCAAAATCTAAAAGAACTGCAAAGATTCCTGGGATTCTGTGGTTATTTCGGCGCTCATCAAGGACTATTCAAGAGTGATCCCTTCCTTTACTTAACCTTACTCAAGGGTATCCCCAACCCACAAAAATACCAAAAGTCAAGCGCCCTCAAGACTGAAAGAGTGTATTTTCATCCGAGTGAAGTATTTGGGGCCCGCTGGACTCCTGATTGTGAGACTGCTTTTCATGATATCATATATCAACTTACCCATGCTCCAGTGCTGGCCTATGCGATCCAAGAAAACCTACGCCCCGCACTAC
Organism: Neoceratodus forsteri; assembly: GCA_016271365.2. Classification (NCBI taxonomy): domain Eukaryota; kingdom Metazoa; phylum Chordata; order Ceratodontiformes; family Ceratodontidae; genus Neoceratodus; species Neoceratodus forsteri. The sequence continues at coordinate 1,452,144,743 of CM057453.1, read as the reverse complement.
TGATGCTAGCTTGCAAGGGTTGGGGCTGTGTTGTACCAAGAGCACAAGAATGGCCTGAGACCAGTGGCCTTTGCCAGTAGAAGCCTGACCCATCCGAAAAGAACTATCCTGTACATAAGTTAGAGTTCCTAGCTTTGAAGTGGGCTATTGTTGACCAATTCCATGAGTACTTGTATGGGGCTAAAATACTAGTAAAACTGACAATAATCCTTTGACCTATGTGCAGACTCAGCTAAGTTGGATGCCACTGGCCATAGGTGGCTTTCTGCATTATCTACATATGACTATGCTCTCGAATACCGAGCAGGTCTGAACCACATAGATGCTGGATGCTCTCTCCCGGAGGCCTGTTCCTCAGAATGATTGGGTCCGATTGGCAGAACCTCGACATTCGGCACTCTGCCGGAAGTTTGACAGGGAGGAACAATGTCCACGGACGCAGTGGACTGCATGGTGGATTGCTTGGACCCTCTGAGAATTGCATACCTGCTGCTTATTGCCACTTTTCTGCAATAGACATTGGTGCACTGCCTCAGCTGGACAATGAGTGTATTCGCGGCTCAATCCCGCGATCCCATGATCAAAGCAGCTTTGAAGCCTCTATGCAGGGAAAAGATGTGTCCAAATTACTTCCACTGATTTGAGAACTGCACTGTTATACAAAGAAGGTCCTAAGTTGAAACTGATCAATAAACTGTTATACAGAGAAACAGTAGACAGAGGGGACAAGTAGACAAACAACAACTAGTGCTGCCCACTGCCTTTCGAGACTCAGTACTGAGGTCCTTGCACAACCACATGGGGCACCTTGGTATAGACAGAACACTTGACTTGGTGAGATCCAGATTCTATTGGCCTAAGATGGGGGCTGATGTGGAGCAACACATTCCGGAACTTGTAATCGCTGCTAGAGGAAAGCTTTGCCCCAGAGGCTGCCCCCTTGTTAACATCACCACCAGTGCACCCATGGAGCTGGTCTGTATTGATTTTCTGAGTTTGGAGTCAGATCAAAGAAATATCAGTAATGTGCTGGTGGTCACTGACCATTTCACGAGATATGCCCAAGCTTTCCCCACCAAAGACCAGAAAGCATCCACTGTGGCCAAAGTACTTGTAGAAAACTTTTTTGTTCACTATGGGGCTCCACAAAGAATCCATTCTGATCAAGGGAGAGACTTTGAGAGTCGTCTGATCAAAGAGATGCTTTCTCTGTGGGGAGTGCGAAAGTCCAGAACCACTCCTTACCACCCCAGGGGACCCACAGCCTGAACGTTTCAACCGCACTTTGCTAGATATGCTAGGCACCCTGCACCCAAAGGACAAGCCTAGATGGAGCCAACAAATTAAGCACCCTGGTACATGCTTATAACTGCACCAAAAGTGATGCCACTGGATTCTCCCCTACCGCCTGATGTTTGGAAGAGAAGCTCGACTACCAGTAGATGTGTTTTGGGGTCTCTCCTGATGGGGTTCAAGCTGACAACTATTTACAGTATGTGCAAAAGTTAAAGGCCCAGCTAACTCATGCGTACCAACTGGCTCAAACCATGGCTGCCAAAAGAAATCTGGCCAACAAAGAAAGGTATGATAAAAGGTGAAAGCACAGGAACTCCAGGAGGAGATCGGGTATTGCTAAGAAATCTGGGACTGCATGGCAAGCACAAGATTGCTGACAGATGGCACCATCTCCTCACATTGTAGTGGGCAAACTAGATGATCTGCCAGTGTACAAAGTAAGGCCTGAGAATAATTCAAAAGATGTAAAAACAATGCATAGAAATCATTTACTGCCCATTGGACAAATCTTAATTGAGTCTGAGCCCCTAGAAGATGCCCCCTCTGGACCAGTGACTAGAGCTGCTGCTAAGAAAAGATCAAGAAAGTCTGCACCTACAGAAGCAAAGTTAAAGTGTTCCCCTCCACAAGTCCCAGTTGAGCATGACTGTCAGTCCATATCGGAAGAAAGTGAGAGTGACTTTGAATACTATCCTTCTTACGAACTGAGTCAATTGTTTCGGGGCAATCCCCTAGTCAATACTGGAGACAAAGCTGGGCCTTCTGGACTGTCTAAGCCCCCAGCTTCATCCCTGGAGCCAATGCTCCCAGAAAGTGAAGTGCAAAGCATCAGATCAGATGAAATGGAATCATTGTGCATGGTTGAACTGTTTGAGCTTTCAGGGGAGGAAAATTATAGATTGGGGCAGACTGGTGATACACCGAACAAGAAGAGTATTTTGAGTGCCTGACAGTCCACTGCCAGTGTCCGAAAAGCTCTCCATGCGAGCCAAATGTTGTGGACTCAGAAACTGTAACTCCTGGAGCTGAAAGTGCCCCAAGTTCTAGCCTCTCTACCCCCATGGAGACTCCCCTGACAAGTGAGGACAATGCTGAAAGCGAGGCTCAGAGTGCAGAGACTATAACAGTTCCCCCTAGAAAGACTGGTCGAGCTGTAAAGCCTGTGGTGCCCTCAGTTATGATTCACTTGGGAGGCCTGTGGACTTGCCTCTCAATGTTGTCCATAAAGGAGTGTATGTGTCCCGAGCTCATTGCCCAAACTGAGCATCAGTGCTAACTCCAAGTTACTTGTGTTGCCCTCTATATGGTGCCCTTGCCCCATCCAGCCCCAAGGTAACTGATAGGAAGGGCCCTCTCTTCAGGTTTCATGTACAAGAGGTAATAACTTGAGTTATGGTACAATGTGTGTAATACTGTGTAAAGAGGACGACTGCAATGTTTCAGAAATGTGTTCTTGGTAAAATGATATATTGACTGATGATTACATGTGCGAGCCTAATGCAAATGTATGTGGTTGCAGTTGAAACTTATAGGGTACTTGCTTGACACGGACGTCAAAGCTTTCCCAGGCCAGGAAGGGTGTAACCCCTGCAAATGGGGGTTCCCAAAAGACTTCAGGAGCTTGCTTGAATGCTCCAAGCCTGAATGGTGTTTGGCATTTAAGCCATTTATCAGTGAGTGTTTTAGAACCTCTGGTACTGTCTCTTTAAGAGCTGTCTGCTTGCAGACATAATTAGTTTTGTATGGGGGACTGTGTGTTTCTTTGATTGAGTACCTCAAGCTGCTGCCAATTCACTTCATTTTGCAGTCACTAGGAGTGCAAAGGAACCTATCTGAAAGATGTAACTGTTTGCCAGAAATTATTTAGAGTAATAATGAAATTACAGTTTGTTTAACCTGCTTTCTTTGCAGTCAGAACTGTGTCTGCTAGTTCCCCATTCTAGTTTTGAACTGCTGAACTGGACCAATCAGTGTGGGTAAGCTAGCTCTAAAATGGTGCCTTGGACGAATCAGAACTTGGACTCATAATCTGAGCCAGCCACAAGAGGATTGTATGGGCAGTGACTCTGGGAGATGTAGTTTAGACTTCAGTGCCTTTTTGGACCAACAGCAGCAGTCTATTGTGAGTGACAGCCAATCCAGTCAAGAACTGGGAGGAACTCAAAGGAAGTGCCAGTTTGTCAGGTTGGAGTTTGAGTTGAGCTTTGGCAGTGAAGAAGGAAGGCCTGTGCTTTTTCAGTGTGCAGTTTTAGTCCAAAAAACGTGTGTAAGGCCCAGAGTTCCGGTCTGCAGCTTGTGTAACAGCTTGTTGGGACTGAATCCGTCCTAGAAAAGAATCAAAGGATCTCTGAAGAGTAGAAACCAGGCTCACCCTGTAGAAGACTGGAAGAATTGCTGAAAATTGCACTCGGTCTGTCAGGAACTGAATCTGCTGTGTGTTCTCCGGTATGTGCAGTAATTGCGATCGGGATACAGATGCAGCCTGCCTGGTATAGTGCTTTCTTTTATATGGATGTGAAGAGGTTTGTGTACCTCAAGTGAGCCCTGCTGACATTGAAGGACCCTATCTTATTTGGAGGTCGTGAGTACTAATTCAGGTCGCTCCCTGTTGAATTGCCACATTAAATCCAAATGAAATTACTGTACTGCTGACTGTTTAATTCTCCTTTCTCTGTGTGAAAGGGCCCCTACCAGCTGCCACGGTTTGGACTAGCCACTAGGGCTTGGGTACCCAGGGACAGTAACTGATAGGGATAGGCCTGTGCACAGAGCCATAGGTAGATTATTAGAGTGATAAGCTAATTAACCTGATTTCCCCTGTCCTTGTTATATCCCCTAAATAAATCAGAGCTGCTTGTTTCAGCAAAGTTATACTGCCTGAGGTATTTGTCTATGTTAAAGTACTGTACTGTGATTGTTGCACTGTATCTCATTTCACAGGAGGTCCCAGTGCCGGAACCAGACCTGGGGTAAGTGTGTACTGTGAAGGTAATTCTGATATATCGTGTGGGCCACTAGTGGGAAGAAAGGGGTTGCAGTGTCCCAGAGGGCTGTGACCAAGTTAGTTTAACTATTGCAAACCCTGACCTCTGGGTGGAGGCACCCGCCATTGGATCCAGGCCCCTCAACCTGTTAGTGGCAAATCAGGCAGGGGTAGTAGCCCCTGGGATAGCGCCATCTAGGGGGTTACACTATTATACCCAATTCCCTTTCCCAGGCATGGCTCTGTTTGGATGTACTCTGTTGTCCTTGTACATAAACAAATGAATGAATAAATAAATATATATTTTTTTTTAATTCCAGAAGATAAAGGATCCCCTTTTGACTCACTGCTTTAGTTGTTATTTTATTCAGTTTTTCTTGTCAGGGAGATCTCTGGAGCAGTGGTGTTCCGGGAGGGGGCTGGGACAATAGGATCACATTTTTCTGGTTAATTTCAGGGTTGTCAGGGGGGACACACAGAATATTTAAGCCATTGTCACTACTGGTGATGAGTGACTGTCCATTCTCTCTGCCACTTCTTTGTGACACAGTAGTCATATGACTAGATTCTAGCTGGTAATGACTGGTTTTCTGTCTCCCATCATATTTATCTGCTTGAGCTGGGGTTGCTAATTTCAGCCTCAGCTAGCTTAATTTCCCTTTTGTTCTGCAGCAGCAGCAGCAGTCTCCTCCTGGGACTGCCATTAACGTCTGTGTGCACCAGCAGCACCCTCCTACTGTACGCAGTATATCTTCTTCTTCCTCCTCCCTCCTGGGTTTACTTCTTCTTCTTCAGCAGCAGTCTTATCTGCAGTTTCTTCCTCTTTGTGGACTTCCTCTCCACCTTCTGCTCCAGAGCATCCTCACTACTTTTTCTGCCACCCATCTAACTTCCACTCTCTGTTGGGTCAGTCCCCAATAGTATTTTCCTTTGCCCAAGTACATAAGGTAATGTGTTTTAAGTAAATATAAAAATTTAACATAGTACAATAAACATATAAGTTGCTAATATTGTAAGTCCTTATTTAAGACTTGTGGCTTTTATTGTGGGAAGCTAGTTGATATACTGTTGGGGACTGACCCAGCCCTAGGGAAATGGTGTATGTATGTATTTTACACAATAATAATCATCTTAAAAACATTTTTATGTATTATTTAGAGAATTATTACATCCTGATGAAGCAACAAATTTGTGTTGTGAAACTTTGAGGGGTATCTCAAATGTATAAAGGCAAAGGTTATTGAATAAATATCAAATTGATATTACACAGATTTTGGTGAGTGGGTCCACTCCATCCAGACTTTCAGTGTTACAGCACTGCTCCTGTTTGGACTGAACTTCTGATGATTTTCTTTATAATTTCAGGGTCCATGGGCCATGCTGGCCACCGTGATTTATGATAGGTATCCTACCACCATTACATGCAGTATGCCAGGGGTATTTGGACTGCTCTTTCCTGAGTCATCCTTCACCTCCGGGAACGGGAAGAGTGTAAAGGAAACTGCTGGGCCACTACCAAATAGTGTGGGTTCCTATGTTCCTGCTTGGGAAATGCAGTTCAGTGAGGACCTAAAGCACCACCTCCCACTAGGCTGGTACCCATGATGTGAAGGCCCCATCCAGATTACACTGGAAGGACTATTTGAGGTCCCTGCTTTTTATGGCTGTGGGTGGAGCCTACAGTCATATCACATTAGCTTGAAAAGGGGTTTCTGTGGAACACACTTTTTAGTAGTTTTCAGTGTATCCTTCCATAACACTGCAGATCCCTATGGCAGTTAAAAAATACTCCCTTCTTTCTGGTTAGAATGATGGACACAGAACTCAAAGCTGCTTTTCTCTGAGAGCAAATGTGCACACCTTGTGTTGTGAAAGTTGTTTGTGGCAAAAAGACCTTTCACATGAGGGTAGTCACTAATCTGAATTCTTAATATTTTGTAAAATATGGTCTTCCAAACAACCTCATTTTATTTCTCTCTAAGCGAACACAGTAGGAGCCATGCCAAACAAATGTAAATATCTCATAAAGTCCACAAGTTGACAATATACAAGCAATGTGAAAGTTGTTCAGGACAAAATGACCTTTCAAATGAGGGTAGTCACTAATCTGAATTCATAAGAGTTTATTAGATATAGCCATCCGAATGGTGAAAGTTGTGAAGAAAAAATGAAAATTCAGGTAATCAGATGACCGTAGTTTAAAAAATATGATTAGTGCAGCTAAAGAAATAGGCTCATTTGAAAGGTAGTTTTGTCCTGAACAACTTTCATACTGATGGGTTATGAGTAACTCCTATCCTTTTAGAGATATTTATATTTGTTTGGCATAACTTTTATTGTATGTCTGATAGCCTGATTTCTGAAATCACTAAACTGATACCAGAACGTATGGTTTCTATTTTGTCATGCCTATTTTAACAGCAGATGCTGAAGTTATTCTAGCAATGTAGAGCACATCAATGGAATTCTTTAGTTCTTAATATGAACAAAAAAAAACCCTTGAAACAAAATGATCTGCTTATTGGGAGCACAGTAGATCTTTTCAGGATTGGATCATGTTAACTCTTTTCAGGAAAAAAAGCAGCAGATTAATTTTAGTAATTATTAGCTAGCAATATCTATATCTGAAGCTGACACTGACCAGATGGGGGGGAAGAAGGAAGACACAGAAGAAAACAATGCTCGCACACATAAAGAAGACTTGGCTGTCTGTGAAACTTTTAGAAGCAAATGGTTTGATACCTTTTAGGCACCTATGCTGTACCACTGATATTTTTTTTTATTATGTCCTCTTTGGCAATTTCTCCTATTAAAATGCGTTAAATGTATAGTTTACTAAATCTTGACCTTGGGATAACTTTTGAATGACTCCTAAATAAGTTTTAAGCCATTCCCTTTATGGGAGGTAAAGTCCTTTGCAAAAGGTCGAGTGTTATTTTTTCATATTTTTTTTACAAATTTCCAAAGTAAAAGTTTGGAGAAACAGAAAAGTATGTACAACTAATCTCCTATGCATTTTCAACTCAGAGAGAAGTTAATATTTGTGCAAAATCAAACCCAAAGTTTATACAATTTTTGTTCTAAAATAATGTTATTCTGAATCTGATTGGACTATTGATGAACTGAGCGAAGAAATGTTTTTTTTATCATATCATTCTTTATAGTCCTGCAGCCCGACCTGCCTACATCCAGCTGCCACCTTCATCCCCAATCAGCCCACAGGCTCACTCACATACCAGCTGGCAAAGCACTGCACCTGCCAGGGGAACCCCCCCCCCCATGTCCACTCCGAGCTGGGCCAGGAACCAATACCACAGTGAGATTCCATGACAGGTCCCCTGGTTGCTGAAGTGTGGCTATCAAGCTGCCTCGGTCATCTGCCATTTTTCCTCCTGAGAAGTGCGGACGTGCAATGACGTCAAGGCATGATGTGCCGACGTCTGCTGCACTTCTCCCCACATGTACCCCCGCTCCTGTAGTGCCCCCAATTTCCATCAGGGGCTGCTGCAGTGCGATGGATGCCCCAAACCCTCCCCAGGGAAAGGAGAGCAGTCATACGGATGCTCAATCCTTTCCCTCCCCAGCCAGCCCCCGACAGCCCGGGCTCACTCCAGAACATGGGTTGCTGGTGTGGAGCAAGGTGTGGCATCCAGTGCCTCAACCCTCAGTGCCACCGGGCCAGCAGCAAAGAAATGTTTAGATAAAATAAATTGATGACTGCAGGATTGGGAGGTCATTAAAATTGCAAAAGGTCACATTATGAAACCTTAAATGCACTCATTAAGATCATTCTTCCTAGTGTGTAATTATAATGAATTAAAGACATCTGAATGTAGACCTACAATTATACAACCACGGTGATACATATTTCTAGGATCAGCGTAATAGTGCAAGGCTGCCAAAATTGTGGTGCTCTCACTGCTTCAGTGCTTCAGTGTGTGTGGATCAAACCAAAAAGAGCCATAATAAAAGATTCTGTCTTCTCAAAAAAAATGATATTTTATTATGTTTTATTTAACCTGAAAATACAAAATAGTAATAAGGAAGTAAAGCAATCAAGATGAGATTTCAGTGTTCTCCAACCATACATTGAAGCCAAGCCATAATAAAGGCTTCTATCTTCTTCAAAGCAATTATATTTTATTTTGATATATTTAATATTCTGTATCTAAGTAGACACTAGAAAAAAGTTTATTAGGTGTTTGGAAACAGGCAAATGTAATCAGGCATGGAAGGAAGTAAAAAGAGAGTATCGGTTGCTGGGGCTAGTAGCAAGTCGGGGGGCTCGCTTGACCACTCCAACAGGGGGCCACCCACTGACTCTACTGACCACTGGTGGGCACTGGTAGCAGAGGAGGAGCTGAGCAAGTGCTGCAAGCAGTCAATGTAGGAGGAGGAAAATGGCAGGCTGCCTGCCATAGTCCAGCTCTTGTTTTAAATCCCTGGTGGTGCCTGCGTGGCTGTAGCAATCATCTTTGCAGCAGCTCTCCATCCGCAGGAATTAAGGGGACTCAGTTTAGCTGTCCTGTTGTATTCAGGCAGGCTTGAGCACCATTACAACAACAGGTCTGACTGCAGCCTGGACCCCCAACTCTGCTACTTGTTCAGGACTGACCGCGTGAGAGCAAGGGAGCCTCGCTGCTTGCAGAAGAAGTGGAAGGGGTCTGGTTGGTGTTCATTTGTGTGTTGGGGCAGGCAGGGGGCTGGTTGGGCTGGGAGGAGTGCCTTTAAGTGTAAGGATTGCATGTGTCTGAACTGTTGTGGATTGCATGGACGTAGGCAAGGGGTGCACAGGGTGTTCATCCCCCCCCCCCCCAAATTACCTCAGAAATGTTCAAATTCCTGTATTTTATTTTTGGGTTGGCTCAGGCTCAGCTGCTAAAACACTCAGTGTCTCAGCACTCTCCATAGCAGCTAGAGCTATCTGCAACACAGTGTGCATGCACGGGACCATTGATGGCTAGGGGAGATCGAGACACCAACAACAGAGAGAGAGCGGGAGAAGCCTGGTGTGACAGATTGGTGAGTGTGCTGCTGTGCTGCATCATTTGTAAAGTGCTGAGCAAGTTGTGGTGTCCCGTTCACTGTCGTGCTGGTAGAGTAGGACTATGTGCTGCTCTTCTCTAGCCTCAGTTGAACTGTGGGAGAACTTGAAGTATGGTCTTCCACAGAAGGAACAGACCCATCCAGGTTCAAGCTGTGAGTAACGCGCAGCGCATCTTTACTGTGCTGGACGCTGGCTGGACGGGTGGTGTGGTACGAAGAGAAGACAGGAGAGGTTGAGGAAAAATCTGCCCTGGCCTAGTGGCCTGCAATCCTATTTTGGGAGGAGAGTGACTGTTGGGGCAAACCAACAGAAGGATAATCAGCAGAAAAGTGGTGAGTGGAGAAAAGAATAAAGATTGATTCGGGGGAGGGGACTTCTGTTGTTCAGAGAGGTGGTTAGGGGTACTGGCATCATCTCCCAGGGTAACCTACTCATTACATTTCAACCCCACTGATGTCCTGCCCAACTTGGAGCTTATCATGTGGAGTGGGAACATGTGTGGAAAGGCAGATGCCTGACTGACATCTTTGTCTCTGGCTGTTGCAGAGTGCTCCCATGTGCAAAGGTGGAATGGGGTTATGAGTACTGTCTCTATATGCAGAGGTGGGATGGTGGTCGAGGAGGAGTGATGCAAATGTGTGGAGGTGTCCCCATTTGTAGGAGTGGGATGGATGGGGAGCAATGCTACCCATGTAGAGGCAGTGAGATGAAGGGGTGGATTGCTCCCTATGTACAGAGCTGATATAGAGTGGGAGGAAAGCTCCCCATGTGTGGAGGTTGAATGGAGGGGGGAGGAGTGCTCCCTATATGCAGGAGGTGGGATGCAATGGGAGAAGTGCTGTCCATGTTGGGGAGGTGAAATTTAGTGGGAGAAGCACTGGAAGGTCAGAAGATGAGTGCTCACAATGTATGGAGGTGGAGCAATGATACCTATGAGTGGAGATGGAATGGAGGGAAGAGTGCTTTCCATGTTCAAGTTCAAGTTTATTGTGAAGGGATAAAATCCATTGAGCAATCCCATTTGCAAGGAGGTCCCTTGTACAAGCAATAATAAAGACAATACATGGTGTGAGATACAAAAAGTAAGGAAACATAATATAAATAAAAAAAAAAAATTGTCTTTACATTAGTATATGCAATATGTACAATGTTGCATTCAACAAGGATTGAGACCAAATATGATTACATAACACACTGTGTCCACCATGCGGAAGAGGGCTGGAGAAGGAGAATTGCCCCCATATGCAAAGGAGTCTTGGAGGGGGAGGAGTGCTCTATGTGCAAATGTGTAATGAGGGGAGGAGTGCTCCCATGTGTGGAGGTGGGATGGAGGGTGGTGGGGAAACAGTCACTTAATGGCCACCATCCTAGACCCCACTCCAGCCTGTTTGTGAAACTTTTTGGAATGGGCACAGTTTATGATGGGGCAGATGTGCAATTCACATCTCTTCTCTGGCTGCTGTAATGTATTGGGTTGATAGGTGAGGGTGCAAGAGGGGGCACCAGTCACTCAGGAGCACCCACTGTATCTTACCCCCTCCCCACTCACCCAGCAGAGTGGGAACAGCTGCGGAGGGACAGATACAATATTCACATTTTTATATCTCAGTACCTCAAAGTGCTCTCCATGGGTAGAGCACGTTAGGTGGGAGAGCCTCTGGCTGAAGCAGAGTGTTCTGCAAGTGTAGATGTGTGGCATAGGGTGAGGAAGTGCCAGTCACCCAAAGCCCACTCCAACCTTCATGCTAGCTCTGGTGGAGCAGGGACAGGTATGAAGGGGCAGATGCGCAACTTGCATCTCTATCCCTGGCTGTTGCAGGGTGCTACCCTTGTGTGGTGGTGGGATGGGAGGATGGGGCATCATTTTCCCAGAGCCACCTGGCTGGAGCCCACCCCTGGCTCTGTCTGAGTGCTCCTTTTGTGCAGTGGTGGAATAGATGCGCCAAGTTTGTTTTACACTGTGTCTCTCCTGGTCTCTCTGTCTCTCTCTCTCTCTCTGATGCCAGCTTCCCCATGGTGAAAGGAAAACTCTGCAGCACTGCTCTGCGTCCTGGTCACAGCACTCTTGCTGCCACTTTCTCTGCCTCTCTGTATGTGCTGTCTGCTTCCACTGAGCTTCAGAAAGAAAAACAGAGAGTCAGACCGACAGCAAGGTGCCGAAAGAGTGAGCAGAAATAAAATGAATGGCAACTGAGCTCGGGCGCACACTGTACTCCACTTCTCTGTTTGGTGGGGGGGTTGACACCATCTCTGACTGGAACAGATTGGACCTTCACATATATGCCGCACTGGAAGTGGCTCTCGCTGTTGCTGTGTCTCTCTCAGGGATGGGAGGGGTTGGGGGGAGGGAGACACTGTTAGGGGACAGGCCATCCATTTAAATTAATGTTTGTTCAGGTGCAGGTCTGGGAGCCACCAGTCATCGTGGTTATGGTCACTACATTGCACTGCCCCCACTTTTACACTGCCAGGGTGGTGCTGCAATAGTGACAGCCTGTCACCTGGTGACCACTGTCATTCTGCTTACTTGCCACATCTGAGCATGTTGCTGTCACTGTTTGGAGACTCTGTCTCTGTCACTGGTGCCACTCACCACCTATTTCAATCCTGCGCTCTCTTTCGGGGGGCTGCCTCTCCTTCTTGGTGTCTGTCCCTGCAGCCTGTGTGTGTCTCTCTCTCTCTCTCTCTTCCGTCCAGCTACAACTCTGCAGGCAATGCTGCCTCTCTTCTCAGCACTTTTGCACCTTGTATTGTGCGGTGGGGTGGGGGGCAAACTGAAGCAGCATGGACACTAGCAGATCCTTGGGGCGGGTCAGTGGGTACCATCACAGAGAGCAATGCTCAGGCTGGGCATTGTGGCACACATGAAGCACCAGAGAGAGAGAGGAGCTCAGGGACAAGAACACACACTGTCATTCACACAGGGACACAAACAAGTTCAATGTGGACATTTGTCTGGGGAAGGATAAATAATATTTATTTGTTCTTTACTGCTAGGACTGTTTACTGCTTATGGCACAGAGAGTGGGGGATGCAGTGTATGGCTGGGTACCCGGACATCTGCAGGATGGGTAGGGAGACAAGCAGTAAGATCAGTAAGGGCATGAATGAAAGGAATGAAGTGCTCTCATTTGAGCACTTTATTTCTTTCAACTAGAGAATGGATTCCAGATGTAAAACTGTGACTGGTGTCACAGTCTGGTTGCATGCTCATTGGTTTGTCAGGGACGAGCCCACTGTAGATTACTATGCATTGGACTTGTTCATCCCTGACACACCTCTGAAATGTCATTTTACCACAAGATGTTTCTTGCACACGTGCAAGGGGACATAAAAAGCTATAAAGAAGTTAGATTAATGACTACCCTCATTTAAAAGGCATTTTTGTCCTGAACACAAAAATGTAAAATAATGCACTTGGGGCACAGAAATCCAGAAGCAGAGTACACATGGATGGAGTGGTATTGACAAAATTAAGAAAGTACACATTCAAAAGAAAAAAGAGCTTTTACATACAATTGATTACTATTTAACAATCTTTTGCATCTTTGGCTGCCACTGTACATCTGATGCAAACCCATAATGACGTTCCTCACTTGAAGCAAAAAGGGGGGTCAAGGCCAAAACTGACTCCTTGTTTTTGTGCTAAAGGGATCAGTTTCTTTACAGCAAAAACAAGGAAAGGCATCATTTCTAAAATGTGCAGACAAGCATGGGGACCACTTTTTTCTAGAGCATGCACCGGCAGCTACCACTTCACGACTGCTACTACCCCACCTAATACAATCAGGGGAAAACCAGAAGTAGTCTACCAGCACTGAGATCGATATGGTTAAGGCACATTTGCCAGAAATTACTGCTTAGAAAAGAATGAGAAAGTGACTGTGATGACGAGCAAGTCCCAGACCAGATCTCTAGTTTGTTAATAGACTCTTCCCGAGTCTGATTTGTATGACTGCATGGGCCAAGCTCCACGGATGTTATACCATCCTCAGATTTGTATAACAACACTGTGGAAGCACATAACAGGACCGCTGTCTGATGTGCTGCCACAGTGCTCCGACATAGTTTCCAGTGATTCTGTTTATTATTACTTATGGCTGACTGCGGTGCAGCGAAAGCGCCGCATGTTCTTTTCCACGCTCGTGCCACTCTAAAAGCTCTCCACAGCCATATCCGGCTCTGACCAGACTTGTTTTTTGTTCTTGCTTGAAAGTATGGGACACCCAGAAGGCACCTTCACAGTTCTCAAGTAACAGTCCAAATCTCTCTTAGTTTAAATTTCACTTTCTACTCACAAGTTCAGTTGTTTGGCGGGTCTATGCCCAGTGCCCCCGGTGCTATGTGGCAGCTTGCCCTGTTTTCTGCAGCAGGGCTCTTTGGCTTCTACAGCAGCATTTTTTTTTTTCCTTGGGCACAATTTATTCATTTCTATGGCAGAATGTAGTCCTGACATTGGCTAAAATATGATGTGATGTGATGTTATCAATGACGTCACATTATGAGCATAGAGGAAGAGGTTCAGGATAAGCGAGATGGGGGGGGGGAGCCAGTAATTATTGAAAAGTTGTATATTTGAATGAAGATTCACCAAAAACAATGAATTCTGCAGCACTGTGTATATTCTGCAGCAATGATGCAAATCATGCAGAAAACTCAGCGACCGCAGAACCGCAGAACTCTGGGGGCCTTGTCTATGCCTCAGCAGGAACTGGCTCTAAAATGGCTGCTGCCACATGCAAGACATACTGGGGTCTCCTGCTCTGTTCAGAAACTGAGAATCTGCGCTGGCTTCAAAGGTGCTGCAGGCTGCACACTGTCCTCTTACCACCTGCCTCCTACTGCCAAGAACCTTCCAGCTCAAGGCAACTGACCACATTAGCTGACTCCCAGGCCCAGGTTACATGATCAGGGAGATTAAGGAGCTCCTGAAGTTGACCCTTTCGGGTCTAGGGACCCAGATGTGTCATTTCTGGAACCTGTGGGGTAGCAGGGGATTACAAGGGGAATCACAGGGTACCCTTGTAGAATGGGTAGGTAAAACTCTATAAATTAGTACATGTTTGCAGGGCATAGTTATTTGTCCCTGCTTTTGAAGGTGGGGTTGGGGGAGAATGATGGACCTAAAGTCCCCTCTAAACTTAAATTGCTATGTTAGTATGTACCGTTATGGATACAGTGCTGTCCATTAAAAAAGTTCACTCATACTGCAACATGCCTTAAGGTACCTTGAGTTAATTGGATTAACTTACCATTGAAATCAAAAGGTTGCTGCAGTATGTGGAACCATACTTGGTGTAGCATTCCACAGTAGCAGGGAATTCTTGGTGGCTACTGCTGTGTGAGCAGCCTACTATGCAGATTTTTCAACAATTAGCACATGGCTAGTTGGGATATAATTAAAGTGTGGGCTTAGAAAAGAGCAGGAAAAGAAGGTTTATGCTGAGTAGAACTGTTATGTATCTGGGAGAGAGGGAATGTTTTATTATAAATTGACTGACAGCCTTAATCTTGCCAGGTCACTGATTTGGGGAAACTTTATAGTTTACTTTATTAGAAGAATAATTTTCACTAACACTTACAAAGAATAAAAAGTAGAACCGCAAAACTATCTTTAAGATTATTGATTGTAGCAAAGAATTAGAACTGTCTGCTGAAATTGCAAATTGCTTCAGTGAGTTGTTTTCTCTATCCTTGCACCCTGTATTCCTAACCCTGTTACCACCCAGTCTGCCACTGATTCTCCACAGCATGACCCAGTAATTTACCCTTCCTCCAGCCACAGCCAGGGGACTTTTTAGCACAAAAAGGTTAGTGTGGAAGATGTCCATCAGCACATATTAAAAGTAGACATCTACGAAACACACCGGCTACCATGATGGCCTTTAACCTAGATTACTAAACATTGCAGCCTAGAGAGAAGCATATCCAGCTGCCTCAGTCTTCAACCTGTTTTGTCACAGGAGGCAGGGTATCAGACCTGTGGAAGGTTGCAGTTGTTACTCTAGTTTCCAAAGGTGGGCCTAAGACAGATAACCTAATTATTGAGCCACATCAGTCTTACTCATCCTTGTAAAACATACAAGAGGAAATTGTATCAAATCAACTGAGTAAATTCCTGCAGAGCTGAAACCTGTTCTCATTTGATAAGTTTGGTTTCTGGAAAAATCTTAGTATGACACTGGCCCTGGAGAGATTTACAAATGATTACCTAACAGCGGTCAACAGGGCATTAGTACTGGGTCTGTTGTTGTGGGCCTCACCAAGGCCTTTGATCTGGTAGACAGTGGTCTCCTACTTGATAAACTGTAGCAGCTGGGTGTAGGTGCCCTACCACTCTCCTGGTTCAAGAATTACCTGGTAGATTGCTCTCAAATGGTAAAAATAGGAGCAAGTTCGCCTGCCTAAACACAGATAAAATTGTTGTCCCCCAGGGTTCTATGCACTGGGCTGCTGATGTTCTCAGTCTACAGTATGTCAGGTCCGTGCCCTCCAGTTTCAGTGCCCAGGGCGGTCAGTCCAGCTGTGTGCAGAAAGTTGTGGAATATCACTGGGTGAAGTCCAGCAAAAGCTAAAACTTGGATTTGATAAGATACAACACTGGTTAACTAATAAGCTCCATCTTTGGGATGAGATATGAAAATGAGGTTCCAGCTGCCTGTTTTGGTGGCTGTCCAGGTGGACATGAAAGATCCCATGGCATTTCTCAAAAAGATTATGGGGACTATGCCCAATATCCTTGTCTAATTGTCCCCATTCAGTAAAACCACCAACAGCTGAACCTGGTTCAGTATCAGTCACTCAGATTACATCTGTATCCCCAGCCCTTGAGAAGAGGCTGAAAACAGGAAGTATTTCTAGGCTCTCCTTTCCCAGTCAAAAAAAAAGCCCAAATAAATAAATAATAAGTTCCTATTAAACTAGGAAAAAAAATCAATCTAATGACATTTACAACTAAAAGAAAGTGCACCTTCTCTAGTGTGAAAGCCTACCGATATAGTGCCTGAACAGAATCTTGTTAGAAAAGGCCCAGGACCACCACTCACATCCAGCCCATGGAACTACCTCCCATATCCAGCCCATGGACGCTGGCATTATCAACAATGTTAAATGGGTGTACAAGAAGGGGCTATGCTGACATTCATATCCTGTGCTGAATCAGGGCAGGAATTCAAGGTATCAGTGAGGCAGGTTGTGCTGTTCATACACAGCTCATGGCGATTTGTTACCAAGAACACCATTAAGAACTGCTGGCAGCATGTTCGAATTATATCTCACTCCGAGTAGAAACATCATGAAAACCTGGCTGATCAGCCCAAAAGCACTGATAGCAGATACCGTGCAGCTTCAGGTTCTTATCCACCGCCTGCTTGACACTGTTTTTCAGACATTCACTGTACAGCACTTCATTGATATAGAGGATTCCCTCAAAATACCATAGAACTGTTTATCACGTTGGCTTTATTTTGTAGTCTGGCACCTGTCAACTTTACAGAGTGTAATATTTTTCATAGAATGACACTGGCAGAACCATCCTTTCCTCATCGACAGTATGTTGCACAGGGCAGCCAGGTTGGAGGAATGGGCAGAGGCTGAAACATGGCTTCTGTGGTTGACAGGCAGAAGGCAGAGAGGGTCAGCTGTCAAGAGATGTAGGAAATATAAGAGATTGGGGCATCTGAGAGATAAGATGCTGACATGTCGAAAGCATGGAAGTGGGAAGTCAGTGGTTGGCATCTCAGTCAGCGTCTCTGAGCCAAAAGTGAAGTTTTAAACAGAGCAGCTCCCGAAATTTACCTTTAATTTAAAAACATGTTTTGTGGCATTGATTGTGGATAGGAGAGTGGTTGTGTGACATTGATAAGACGCTGGCATGCTAACCGCTTGGAAACGGGAAGCGGGAAGTCAGCGGTCAGTGTCTCTGCTGGCGCCTCTGAGTAAAAAAATAACATTTTAAACAGAGCAGTTACTTTATATTTTTATTCTACTTTGTTTCTGAGTTGTTTGATTTGTTTGGAATCTGTTTTAAGTGTGCCTGCATTGGTGAACTGGAGGGTCAGTGAGAACAGAAAGCCGATAACTCAGACACTGAAAATACACGCTATCTACTGCTGTATCTTGCATTTATGAATCTCGGAGGCTGCGGTTAGTGTTTGTTTTACCATTCTCCATTTTCAGTTTAATTTTAAAGCGCAACTAATGTTGAAGGGAATATCTAGTAAAGGTCATGGGGAGATACTGTAAGCCTAGTGCAGCATTCAGAACCTAGCATTCAGAGCTTAGTAAAATGAGTTACGTTCACTGTCTTACTTTTATGGAAGACTAGTGCCCCATGAATATAGTGAAGAAAAAAACTGAATCAAAATGACCTGTTCTACAGTATGTCTTCCACTAATTGATGAGGACATTGTGAACATTATGCATCAGAAAAACAACTCACTGATGTCCCAGAAAGAGACAGAGGCACACAGGACTCAGTTTGACCTGTCGCCTCCCGCCGTTTTTGCAAATGAAGCATGTACAGGTCTCAGTAATGTCCTGCTATACCTTGAACAATGCAGTACACCAGAAACTGGAAAGTACAGCGACAGTGAACCCAATTTTAAAAACAGTATCACAGCGCAGACATCGGGCACTAGAAGGCAAACCGATGTCACTGAGTAGTTTAGAAAATGAACCAGTACTATGTAACCCCCCTGCGAATGGGGGTTCTCAAAAGAATTCCAGGAGCTTGCTTGAATGCTCCAAGCCCGAATGGTGTTTGGCATTTAAGCCATTTAACTGTGAGTGTTTTTAGAGCCTCTGGTGCTGTCTCTTTAAGAGCTTGCAGACATAATTAGTTTGTATTGGGGGAACTGGGTGTTTCTTTGCTTGAGTCCCACTCGAGCTGCTGCCAATTCACTCCATTTTTGCAGTTGCTAGGAGTGCAAAGGGAACCTATCTGAAAGATGTAACTGTTTGCCAGAAATCATTTAGAGTAATAATGAAAATACAGTTTGTCTAACCTGCTTTTCTTTGCAATCAGAACTGTGTTTGCCTAGTTCCCCATTCTAGTTTTGAACTGCTGAACTGGACCAATCAGTGTGGGTTAAGGTAGCTCTAAAATGGGGCCTGTGGACTAATCAGAACTTGGACTCGTAATCTGAGCCAGCCACAAGAGGATTGTATGGGCAATGACTCTGGGAATTGTAGTTTGGACTTCGGTGCCTTTTTGCACCAGCAGGGGGAGTTTATTGTGAGTGACAGCCAAACCAGCCAAGAACTGGGAGGAACTCAAAGGAAGTGCCCGGTTTTGTCTACTGGAGTTTCAGTTGAGCTTTGGCAGTGAAGAGGGAAGGATTCCTGTGCTCCTTTGGTGCGCAGTTTTAGTTGGGAAACGCGTGTAAGGCCCCAAGTTTCGGTCTGCAGCCTGTGCAAATGCTTGTTTGGACTGAATCTGACCTGTGAAGAGAATCAAGGAGATCTGAAAAGTAGAAACCAGGCTCACCCTGTAGAAGACTGGAGAAATTGCTGAATCACGCTCGGTCTGTCAGGAACTGAATCTGCTGTGTGTTCTCCCGGGTACTGTGCAGTAATTGCGATCGGGATAGAGAAGCAGCCTGCCTGGTATAGTACTTTCCTTTTACATATAAATGTGTGTAGTGCTTGTGGGGAACCGCGTTTCAAATCCCCTGTACAGTGAATTGATTGCATGAAGCTGCAAGTAAACCCCAGCTTAATCCAGACTACATCCATTTGCTCTGAACTTCCTTGGGGTCCAGTCACAAGGACCTTGTCCACATGGTCTGCTCCGCCTGGCAATCCAGGACAATCTGCCTTCCATTCAGTTTCAGCATTGAATCTGTGAGTACAAATCAGGGTAGCTCCCTGCCATCATCTAATTGCAAGTGTTCCATCTGATTACTTTTTCTTTTTTTCTCCACGAACTGAGCCTACTGGCTCCGGATTACGATTTGGGTATTGTGCATGCATTTTCCATCTTCAGGGCCCCAACCAGCTGCACCAAATAGGCTAGCCTCTTATTGCCTGGGTACCCAGTAAGAGTGACATTAGGGACATTTGGGATTCTGAAATATGTGCACGGTACTGTGATTATTAATGCGTTTAAACTAATTAACCTGATTTCCCCCTGTCCTTGTTATATCCCCCTAAATAAATCAGATCCGTTTGTTTCAGCAAAGTTACACTGCCTGAGGTATTCGTCTATGTTAAAGTATTGTACTGTGGTTTTTGCACTGTATCATCTTGTTTTACAGGGAGTCCCCAGAGTTACGCTGACTGAACCAGTCCTGGGGGTAAGTGTATACTGTGAAGGTAATTCTGATATATTGTGTGGGCCACTAGTGGGAAGAAAGGGGGGTCGCAGTGTTCCAGAGGGCTGTGACCAAGTTAGTTTAACTATTGTAGACCCTGACCTCTGGGTGGAGGCACCTGCCATCGAATCCAGGCCCCTCCACCTGTTAGCAGCAAATCAGGCAGGGGTAGTAGCCCTTGGGATAGCACCACCTAGGGGTTACAACTGTACTGTTCTACACATAAATAAATGGAAAATGACAAATAAATGAAATGAATGAGAATAGCATAATGTAAAATTAGTTTTTAAGTGAGTGGCCTATAGCCTAAGAAAAGCTGTATTGAGAAATGACTCCGGCGCATAGTGCCTCATGGTGTCTCATTAATCTGTTGATTTCTATCTGTATATAATCAGCTAATTGCAAACACTTTCAGATTAAAGAGGTCTGACTGTGTCTTGGATTGACCCTAGATTGCAATCTGAGTTATGAAAAGCACATCTCACTGATTATTAACAAAAGTAAACCAAATACACTGCATACCCTCTATTCAGACATGAACAAATTAACCAGAGGCAATACGATTGTTAGCCTGCCGTGTCCTTCGTTCTGCCCTTGAAAACGGGAATTTTCTCTTTCAAAGTTTCCTTGATACAATTCTTTGCCATTTCAAAACCACTTTTAACAACATCTGTAGATTTGTATTCCAGTCGTCCAGAATGACCCACCATTGTCTTCTCTACATGCAATGAGTATGGTTGTGCTGCCCCCAGTAGCCAGGAGAATTTATCACTTTCACTAGGGTTTCCTTTTGATCAAGAAAATGAGAAGTGATGTATCAACACCACTGGTAATAAACCTAGTGCAAAACAGGAATGCCATGTCCTGTCAGTCAGGTCATCACACTCTTTGTGTGTGGGGGGGGTCATTATCCTTCTAGTAAAAACCTGTACAGATCGAAGGGACTTCCCACAGTTGGGCCCCAAGGCCTGAAATAGCCGTGTCTTAACTCTGAGGCAAACCCAAACACACTCCAGCGTTCAGAGTGAACTCTGAGTATTGCAACAAGGCCTCTTTAAATGTAACTTTGCTCTGGCCAAATAAAAAAGCCCTAAAGCCTGTGGTTTGATGGCAGGAGCGACCAGTCACACCCCCTTCCTGGACTATATAAACCAGCTTCCTCCAGTTTGTTTTTCTTGTTTGCATTTGGCTTCTGTTTGGTTTGTGCTTTTTGCAACTTGTTGGCTAGTATGTTTTTATTTCACTGGCTGTGGCTTGTGCTTCCTGCCTTTC
Organism: Neoceratodus forsteri; assembly: GCA_016271365.2. NCBI lineage: Eukaryota > Metazoa > Chordata > Ceratodontiformes > Ceratodontidae > Neoceratodus > Neoceratodus forsteri. The sequence goes on along the minus strand of CM057453.1, from coordinate 1,452,123,832 downwards.
TCTAGGGCATCCACTCCTGCTGCTCTCATGTCCTCAGTTTACTCCAGTGCTTACCTGCAGTGTGTTTTCAGTGTGCTGACTTGATTCTGTGTCCTGTCTTTTTTCATGCTTCTGTTTTGCCTGCTGTTCATAACCAGCACAGTCAACCTTTTCACTGCAGTTCCCCTGTATGCCTTGCATTCCAGCAAGCAGCTGCAACTACCTACTCCCAACCATGTCAACCTGCCTTTCTGAGTCATTTAGCCGTCAGTTTGTTTTGGTATTTTCACAGCAGTCATGGTTGTACTAGAGCTTTCTGAATTTTCTGCTCAAGGCTGAGTTTCACTATGATAATGGCTTTTCATATGTGTTCATATGTGTTCCTTTTTTCAGTACCTTGTCAATTACTGTAGTTTGAGTCATATCATACCTGTCGTTCTTCAGCAGCCCACATTTAGTCCAAGCAAGTCTATCGGTCATTCCCTGTCCATGATCATGCAGTCAGCCTGTTTATGCATCAGACTCTATGAATGCATTCTTACTGGCTATTGTCATAGTCCCATTCCCTGCTGACTCGCTCCCCTTGAAGTCCGCATCTTGAGGGTGAGTCCCCTGCTGGGGGGAACACCCTACTTAGGCCTCTTGTCTCCTCTGGCACCTCCTGGTAGTCCTATTGGGTTGTAAAAAGGATCACTGCTCCAGGGAAAGCTTTAGCCATGCAGATCCAGAGTCGGTGGCACCCTCACAGTGTAGCAGTTAAGACTTCAGCTGCTGGAGAATGGGGCCCTAAGCCCACATAGGTTTCTTTAGCTGTGCAGACCACGTCGGCAGCACCTCCAAAGGGCTATTCAACCAGCATCTGTCTAAGGTACATCTTGTCTCATTCTGTATCCCTTTCCTTTATTTTCCAGTCAAGGTTAAGCCACTCACAGTCTTGAGGCTGGATGCTAGCCTTTCAGTAGTCTCTTTTCTCCTGTTTTCATGTTTTTTCGGGGCCTCCTACCTTCTTGGGGTACATGCTTTAGCTTTGAAATCTACTTGCAACACTACCACAATGTTCTCGTGTTAGAGGGATAGAGCGAGAGGTATCCCCCAAAGGTTTTCCCACAATTTGGAATTCCAAATTGGCACAGTGCGCCTGATAATAGTACCCATGGCAGGAGGGATGGTGATCGAGGCCATGAATACCCAAAGATTTCCTCCACTAGGGTTTTTTTCTCCTATGTGCCAAAGACCATAGCATAGTTGTCTATTAAATTTTTTTTAGTATTAGAATTTCTGCTGTGAGTTGGGGTTGAATGGTGGTTCACCTTCTCATACATCATGCCATTCCCTCTCTCCTCTGCAAGTCATACCTCAGTCTGCTATCACTCGTCACCAGCTATCAGCTGTCTATGGTATCACATTGCTCATCTGACTTTGCAGCTCCTGCTTTGCTGTTCTTTGAGATGACTCCTAAGGTATCTTTAGCCTTGGAATCTTATTCTTTGGCACTTCTAGCGGTGGAACCATCCCTATGAGGGATTCTTTGCCTTCCTGTTACACTGACAGGGTGGTAGTTTCTCGGAGGAAAGAGAGTGGGAATGACCAAAATAACTAAAAATGACAGTCAACATCCTACCATACACTAGTCTTTGCCTACCAAAATGTTGCATGAGCATTACTCCATATTGTGGTTGCAGACAACCATTAAATGAAAAGGCTAAAGCCTGTGGATTGATGGGAAGGAGCAACAAGTCACACCCATTTTTTGAACTGTATAAACCAGCTTCCTCTGGCCTCATTTGGAAACTCCTGTTCTCTACTCCCACCATCCTCCCTCCTGCTCCAGCCACTGGCCTCTCTCCTTGGACTCCTTCCTAAGGTACCTTTAGCCAAATGAATCATGTTCCCGCAGCATCTCTAAGGAAGGAACCCTCCCCAAGAGGGTTCCTTTCGCTTTCTGGTACTACAACAGGGTGGTAGTCCCCAGGGGATAGAGAGTGCAAACTACTAAAGTATCTATAAATGACAAGCAAAATCATACCATACTCTGGCCTTCAGCAACCAACAAGTTGCACAAGCAATACTCCACAGTGTGGTTGCGTATACCCATTAAACACATTGTTCCTCCCCCACCAGTTTCCATAAACAATGTTAGAGTTGTATGCTACTGTATGTCATGTACTTCACATCTGAATGAAAGTTCTTATATATGGTTGATCGTCAATTACAGTCTCTGTAATTCTGTTAATTCCTATGCAAGCTTTATGTCTTGCGTTACAGTTGTGTTGTATAGTTGAAACCTAGAAGAAGACCAAGGGTCCATCTAGTCTGCTCTGATCCTACCTACTTGCACTCCAACCTGTTGTTGAGTGGGCTCTAGACTGAGACCTTTACTGGTAGCATGGTCTGTGTTGTAGCTGTGGTCCCTTCTCCCCAAAGCTCTCCCAGATATTAGCCCATTATACCTGTCATGCTCCTTCTTGAAACCCTGCACTAATTTTGCCTCAGTTGCTTAGCACGCTATTCCATCTGTCCACCGCCCTCTTGGTGAAGAAGTACTTTTGTACATCCCTCCTTAAATTGCCTCCTTCCAGTTTGAACTCATGCCCTCTGGTGCAGGTCCCCTAGCTGTGTTTGAACAGTGTTTGGCAGTCCATTTTGTTGATCCCATTGAAGTACTTAAAAGTTTTAATTATATCTTTCCTCTCCCTTCTGGCCTGAAGGGAATACATGGTTGGTCTGTTAAACTGTTCCTTGTACAACCTAACCTGCATACCCTGTACCATTTTGGTGACTCTCCTCTGCACCATTTCTAGATGATCACAGTCCTTCCTGAGATGCGGGCACCAAAACTGCATGCAGAACTCCAGATTTCGCCTTACCAGGGATCGGTAGAGGGGAAGAATCCCTTTGTACCTTCTACTAGTGATGTCCCTGCCAATGCAACCTAGTATCCTGTTGGCTTTAGCATGTGCCCTGTTGCACTAGGCTGATGACTTTAGATCCTCATCATTAATGATTACCCCAAGGTCTGTTTCTTCCATTGTTTGGTTTGCTCTGACACCTCCTATCCAGCACTCATTGTGGGGTTCTTTTTACCAGCGAGCATAACTTTGCATTCTTTTGCACTGAATTTGAGCTTCCAGACCTTGGAAAATTTTGCCAGCCTTTCTAGGTCTCTTTGCATTTCCTTAACTCCCTCGTTCTTGTCCCCTATGCCACATGTTTCTGTCATCTGTGAACAGGCTAATCTTTTCATGTATGCTGTTTTGTGTATCACACAAGGATACATTGAATAGTACCCATTCAATGACCAAACCCTGTGGCACCCTGCTGGTCACCCTCCTGACCTTTAAATATGTACTGTTTACCATCATCATCATCTTGTCCTCCTATCTGATCAATTGCTTATCCACTTTATAAGCTATCTCCCATACCCAGGTTTCTCAACTTTTTCACAAGCCTCCTATGCCACACCAGGTCAAAGACCTTGCTGAAGTCAAAGTATCTGATGTCTACAGCTCAGCCCCTGTCCACTGCTTGTGACACCGAGCTGAAAAAGTCTTTCACTTGCTCAAAAACCTTGTATCCTGTAATTCATTTTTCTTAAGAAATTCCACCATCCCTTTCTTGATGATAGCCTTGAGTAACTTCCCCACTATAGAGGTCAGACTTACTGGTCTATAGTTACCTTGTTCCCCTATGTTCTATCCTTGTGAAGAGAGACTACGGCTGCCTCTCTCCAATCCCCAAGGACCACCCCTGTTGTTAACAAAAGTTAAATGGATCTGCCAGCTGTCCTACCAGTGCCACTCCACCTGCCTCAGTACCCTAAAGTAGAGTCTGTTCTGCCCACATGACTTGTTTACCTTCATTATTCTCTTAGTTCTTTGAGTACTGTTTTCCTTCAATCCCCTTAGTTCTTTGAGTACCCCATCTTTTGTAACAAGCTCAGTTTGTAACTTCTGCCTGTTGCCTTTCTTTTGCTTGGTAGAGTACTGTAGAAGTGGGTCCCCTTCCTGCACCATGAATATAATGGCAAAGTATTCATTTAGTAGGTTTGCCTTTCAACATCCTCGACAATTCATGCCTCCCTGTTCTTCAGCCTTTCTATGCCCTTCTTTGTTTTTATTCTTTCCCTAGTTTATCTAAGGAATGCTTTACATTTTTCTTGATCCCCCCCTCCCCTGCGGTTCTGCCTCCACTGTCACCCTCCTAACTGCTGACTCTGTTGCCGTCAATATACCCTGGTAGGTTTCCCTATTCTCTGCTGTCTGCTACCATTTGTACTTTCTCAAGACCATTCTCTTTACTCCTTCAGCTTCTCTGACCTCCTTGGAGTCTTACCATTGTCTATCATTGTCATTTACTTATGCACTTTCTGTAAACACTCCTGTGATATGGCTGGAAATAGGAAATGTTTTCCTAATCCCCTTTTCCAGATGAAGAAAAATCAATAAATCAATAAAAAAACACAGAAGAGAATGAAGCAGCCGAAGAGCTGAGGGAGAAAGAACATTTAATAAAGATGGAATATTTAGCAGAGGTACACCCCATAGCTCAGGACTCTGTTTCTGTACTTTCAGGACCTGAAATGAGATGAATCCACTTTTGGATGAACATGAAGATTATAACTGAAGTGAACAGTTACAGAGATTGTAGGGTAAAGCAGACAGATAAACAGGCTAAAACACACTTCTTTTCTACACAGTTGCATAAAACAGGATAGAGCCTGGAGGGCATGGCTTACTCTGTTTGTGTCTGGGCTCATTCTAACATCTTAGTGGCTTGTTAATGTACAGCTCATCACATTGTCTTTTTTTCCTCCTTTTTTATGTGCCGGTGCTTTTAACATTCTTTATGGTACAGTACTATCAAAATCATTACCCAGGATGTACCATGAGTAAAGACGAACACACATGCATGAAAGACTGGGTCAAAAATTGTTTTCTGCATTTTGTCCAAGCTAATGTACCGGGGGCCAAACAAGTTGCAGAATTCCATCTATACCCCTTCTACCAGAAATTGTATGACAGAGGTCTTTACAGAGCATGAACAATGGGACCAACTCTTCCAGGACCTAAAAGAGAGACACCTATAACCACATGATGTCTCTGTCTTTTAAATTACTTTCCTGCTTTTAGTGCACTGTAACCCAGACTGTTGTCCACATTCAGCTGGGTGACCTTATGTACTGAGTTGAGACACTGGCTAATCACAGTGCTGGATCTTAACAAGGAAGAAACACATGTCTGTGATTCGCTGTTTTCAGCCTTTTCAGATTGTTTGTGAGGCCTTTTTGTACCTTATGTCCTACCTAAAGCACAGGCAGCCTAAAGTCTTTCATTGTGATTTGCATATCTTACCCACAGTGCCTTGCATTAACACAGAAACATAGGTGATGACAGAAAGACTCATTGTTCGTCTTGTCTGTCCATTTTCCTACATGAGCCATACCAGCCTAAACATAGTCGTGCCTAGTCTTAGTGCTCTTTGGAACTTTCCCCCTTGCTCTCCACACCCTTTGCTGTTTTAGTTTTCACTAACCCCTTATAGTTGTCCTATACTGTCCTGAAACCTGTCACCATCTTGATGTCTACCACCTCCCTTGGCAAATCATTCCATCTATCCACCACCCTTTCTGTGAAGAAGTACTTTCTTGCATCCTTTCTGACTCTGTCCCTCAGCAGTTTATACTTGTGTCACCTAGTTGCTGACCCCATGCTTTGCTTAAACAGGTCGTGACACTCTGTCCCATTTATCCATTTCAAATACTTAGACGTTTCCATGTTGTCTTCCCTCTCACTTCTGGCCTCCAGCGAACACATATTCAGGATAGCTAAATGCTCCTCATGTGATTTTCCTTGCTGCTCCTTTATCATCTCTGTAGTCCACCTCTAGACAGATTCCATGTGGTCTTTTATTCTTTGCCAAGTGTGGGCTCAAGAGCTGGACACTCCAGGTGTAATCTCAGCAGTGATGCTTGAAGAAGCGACAGTCCCTCTTTTCTCCTGCTGGAGAAACTTCAAATACATCCCACCATCCTTGTCACCTTCCTGAGTGCTCTGGTGGACTGGGTCATCGACTTGAGGATAACACTAATGATGATCTCTGAATCCCTCTCCTCAGTGATCAGACTGAGTTTTGTCACCCACTAGCCAACAGGATTGATATAAGTAATTTTGTATTTTTTTTTTAAAGTGCCTTTGGCACAAATGGGAAAACTCTGAATAACGTAAGATTTAAACATAATTCAGTTTATAATTCATATTCATTGCAAAAAACTTTGTTACTGCATCAGTTAATGTTGATAGCACAGTGACAAAAGTATGGAAATGCGATGTTAGGGTTACCCCCGTTACCATACCCCCCACCCTCCACTCACCAACAGACGTTGCGGTGTTCCATGGGGTCATCAGGCTCAACTCTCACCCCATTCTATGTGTAAACAAGCTGACATCCTACAACATAGGAGAATGGGGTAAAAGTTAGGCCTGACGACCCCATGGTACACCCTGACATCTGTTGGTGAGTGGAGGGGTTGGGGGTTGGGGGGTAACCCTAACATCACATTTTCATACTTTTGTTGCTGTGCTATCAACATTAACTAATGCATTAACAAAGTTTTTTGCAATGAATTTCCCTTCTTTTTGAGGAAGTGTAATGTAACTAGTAACTGATATGTGGTTGTGGGAGCATGGGCCCTCCGGACCCTGCGCTTCCCTCACGCTGCCTATTTTTGTGTAATGGTATATGTATGTGGTAGTACAAGCCCTCTGGGCCCTGCACTCCCACTTACACATAAGTACAGAGCCATACAGCAGCTGTATAGCACTGAAAAGGAACCCTTGTAACACTAATTTGGCAATATCTCAGTAACCGTAGCATTTATGAAAAAAATTCCACTCCAGTGGAAATCATGATTTCAAAACCACCGCTGAGGCTTAGTAGAGAACAGCAAAATCCATATCTCACACTGTTTTCGCGATATGGAGCAGAAAGGTGCCGCACGCACCGCAATGTTATCCTATGGGAAATTTCTCAACTTCGGAGCACTGTAACTTTGTAACCCTTTTAAATTCTTTTACCAAAACATCAAAAGGCACATCTGTGGGGCCAGGGCTTGCCACCCTGCAAATTCAGCCAAAAAGCTACAACCATTTAGGTGCAGTGGTGTAGCAAAGAAATGGTATTTTTTGGTGCAGTAGTGTTGCAAATTGCAACAGTACAGATGCAACAGTGTCATGATTTACGAAAGTGTCGCAAATGTACTGTCATGATTTGCGACACTATGGGGGAACTGATTTAAAAAAAGGTATTTCTAGGGGTTCTAGAAAAAAATTGATGGCACCACTGTGTTTCTCTGGCCCCATTTAGGTAAACACAACTGTTAGTGTTTATCAAGGTGCACTAGAATTTGAACTACAGATGTTTTTCTTCACCACTAACTGAAACAAGATGGCGGCAGCATGACAGTAAAAAGTGGATCTGCGACAGTAAAAAGTGGTTTTGCGACAGTTTTGAGAGGCAGGTATATTTTTTCCCTGATTGACTTCAATGTTAAAACTTTAAAATGGAATAACTTTTGAACGGTTTAATATTTTTTCACCAAATCTTCAAAAGGCACATCAGTGACCCAGACTGCATCTTCCCTGAAGATTTCTGACCAGATGGACAAATCATGTGGGCTGTAGCCCCAGGCAAAGAAACATGCAAAAAAAAGTTTTAGTGTGTTTTTTGGCGCTCTGCAGCTCCACAACCGCTCATCCGACCATAACGTAACTTGCCAGATCCAGAGATCTATGGTACCACACCATGCATGCACAATTTCAGGCAAATCTGTTGTACAGTGGCAAAGTTATTAAAGTGCAGACATTTGGGTTTAACATAGAAGTGGCCAGGTAACCCTAACTATACTGGCACTTCTGTGCCAGTATAATGTTTTCTGTAATTCTTTTCCCCTTTTTATGTTTGCTTGCATGCATGTGCAAGAAACATAGTGCCATCATCCGAGTTTTCGGAGGTGTGGCAGCCCTCTTCCAATTCAGTCAGTGTGTTTGCAGGCGTGGCCGCAGTTTTCCAATGCCTGCTGAGCTGTCTATGACAGCTCCAAAATGTAGTGGCGTACAGTTGAAAGGGGGAGTTATGCTTCAGTGAGCAGCGATAAGATATCGCCTGCTCATGCGCGCTCCCCCTACACACACACACACACACACACAGGCATGCATACTGCGTGCTCACCCCCCCACACACACACACTGTGTAGCCGACGGGGGATTGTGCTGCGCCTCCCCCCAAGCACAGTTACATAGGCCATGCTGGGTGCCCACCCCAGTGTGGCCACACATTGTATAGCCGATGGGGGTGCCTAATCCCCGCTGGCTGTGCTGCGCCCCAAGCACAAAGTTACATAGGCCACGCTTGGGTGCCCACCCCAGCATGGCCGCAGATTGTGTCAGCCGCCGGAGTGCCCACCCCTGCCGGGCCGTGCTGTGCCCCTGCCATAGTCACATAGGCCACGCTGGGTGCCCACCCCAGCATGGCTACTGTATGTAGCAGCCAACGGGGTGCCCAATCCCCCATCGGCTCCACTGTTTCTCCCCCAGTAGGGTGCCACGCTGGAAGCCCACTCCAGCGTGGCAACAATGCTATTGCCGACGAGGGTGCCCAATCCTCCGTCAGCTCCACGCCCCCACCAGCTGTCCTTGTGCCATGCTGGGAGCCCACCCCAGCATGGCAAACATCCCGCGTCGTCACCTAAACAAAAACAAAAAAAACACCTGTAACTTAAAAACAGTCCCTCGCAGTCTCTGCCCCCACTCGCACCCACCCACTGCACACCCTGTCTCCCCACACCCCTCACTCCATACTGACCTCCATGACTCGGGCGCGACGATCTTGGTGGACTGGGAACACACCTGCACTCTTCAAAGCCGACCAGCTAATTGAGGAAATGCCGTAGGCTGTATAATGGGATAGATAGGGTTTTTCAACTTTGCTGCATATCTCAGGCATTTTTGAATTTTGCACCAAATTTTCAACATGGCGTTTTGGGACCCCTTCTCTGAATGCTTTCACTGTCATGGCGTATTCGTTCAAGGGTGATTTCGCGAGTCACTGCACTAAATCACCTTTCAGACCGATTAACAAAACGACATTGCTAGTGTTCATAAGGTGGCTCTCATTGTGCCTATTTTGAAAATTTGGTGGAAAATTCCAAAAATGACTGTTTTATTTAGCGTATGCTGCGCAGTTCCTACGCAGGCTCGTAAGGTCGCAAATTTTCGATATTTTCACTCCAGATTTTCAACATTGCCATTTTACCACACCTTCTTATGAGTAGTACAGCTGTCATTTTTCACATCTCACCCAAAACATGTTTCCGCCCATGTAGCGCACAATGGCGCAGTCGGTGTGCGAAATCAATGTATGGGACACATTAAGAAAATCACAGTGACACTGTTCATGAGCAGAGGTCTTAAAATGGCTATGTTGAAAATTTGGTGAAAAAAATCCCTAAAAATGACTTTACGAGTGTGCGTTGCGCAGTTCCTATGCACGCTCGTAAGTTTGCGAATTTTCAATATTTTCAATCCAGATTTTCAACATTGCCATTTTATTACACCTTCTTATGAGTAGTACAGCTGTCATTTTTCACATCTTACCCAAAACATGTTTCCGCCCATGTAAGCATTAAATGGCTAGTCGTTAAAGCGTAAATCAATGTATGGGACACATTAAGAAAATCATAGTGACACTGTTCATGAGCAGAGGTCTTAAAATGGCTATGTTGAAAATTTGGTGAAAAAACCCTAAAATGACTTTCACGAAAGTGTGCTATGCAGTTCCTATGCACGCTGGTAAGTTTGCAAATTTTCAATATTTTCACTCCAGATTTTCACATTGCCATTTTATTACACCTCCTTATGAGCAGTACAGCTGTCATTTGTCACATCTTGCCCAAAACATGTTTCCACCCATGTAGCACACAATGGTGCAGTCGGTGTGCGAAAGCAATGTTTGGGACAGATTAAGAAAATCACAGCTACACTGTTCATGAGCAGAGGTCATAAAATGGCTATGTTGAAAATTTGGTGACAAAAGTCCATAAACTGACTGTGTTACGAGTGAGCATTGCGCAGTTTCCATGCACCTTCGTAAGTTCATGACTTTGTAATATTTTCAATCCAGATTTTTACCAGTGGCATTTTTCCACACTTCCTTATGAACAGTACAGCTGTCATTTTTTACAACATGGCCGAAATGTGTTTTCACACTTTCAGTGCAAAGATGCATGGTCGCTGTGGGAAATCATTGTTCGGGACAGATAAAGAAAATCACAGTGACACTGTTCATGATCGGAGGTCCCAAAATGCCTGTGTTGAAAATCTGCTGTAAAAAAATCCCCAAACTAATTACATTATGGGTGTGCATTGCACAGTTTCTATGCACGCTCGTGACTTCGCCAGTTTTTTTTAATATTTTTACTGCACATTTGCAACATTGCCATTTTTACACCTCCCCATGAACAGTACAGCTGTCATTTTTACATCCTGTTCGAATGTTTTTGTACCTGTGGTGCTAAATGCCGTAGTCGCTGTGCATAAGCAGCTTTCGGTTAACAAACTGATATTGCCACTGTTCATGAGGTGGGGTCACAAAAAAACCATGTTGAAAATTTGGAGTGAATATACCAACAAATGCCTGAGGTGTTAGGGTTTCCAACCATAACGCCCAACCCTGTAGAGAATGACAAGCATCAGGGATGTGACTTGGGATTCTTGCCTGTAATGCTCATACCATTCCACACCCTGCAGCCAGTGACAGGCATCGAGGCATGCCTTGGACTCTTCGGCCCCAAAGTTCACCCCATTCTCCTATACCGCACCCATCTCATCATATTTTCTGATGGAATGGGGTGCGCATAAGGGCCAAAGACCCCAAGGCACACCGTGACACTTGTCAGTGTCTGCAGGGTGGGGTGTGGTGAAATGGCGTGGCCGTTATGCCTGACGACCCAAAGGCACACCCCAATGCCTGTCACTCTCTGCAGGATGGTGGTGGGGTTGGCTTCAGTTCAATACTTCACTGCCATTTCTATTACGCAGCTCTGTAACTTCTACACTACTACTGCCAATGCCAACAAGCAAACATTCGGCATTGACAAATGCTTGTTCTTTATTACTTAGAGCAGTTGGATGAAATAATGATTACTGCCCTCTAGACCTTATCTGCTGTGGCTGCTTGTTTACACCCGACATCATAATCCCATTTATGATATAATAACTCCACAGCAACAGAATGTGATGCCATAAACAGAACTGTGATGTCAGGTGTAGACAAGCAGCCAGAACAGATATTGCAGACAACCTGTTTTAATGCAAATGTCCTTAGTAAAAAAGAAATAATGGTGAGAATTACAGAAACAGATATAAAATACAAGCTGAATTGTGACTAAATATTACATATTTTCAAAGCTGTTGCAACAATAGCAGCGTTTTTTGCGTACACCTTGCTTCAGTTCATTTGTATTGAAGTTCGTCTGTTACTTTCCTGCTTTTGGCTCACCATAACACAAAACATTGTCAACATTTGACTAGCTGATCTCTTATCCTAGGCTGAGACAACAGGTATATACGCTAATGATACACTGATGAATTCTAACAAAGATGAAACGCGTGTCTGTGGATTGCTGTTCTGATTATTTGTAAGGCCTTTTGGCACCTTACCGTCCTTCTGAAAGCTAGCCAGCCTAAATTCTTTTCAGGTAATTTGCAAATGTGTACCTCACACTTCTCTTCTCTGTGGTCCTGAGAGAGGGGTGGACATGGTCCACAGACTTTCCCACGTTTAGGGATATTTTATGCTTGCGGAAAGGTCACTCACCACCCATCTTGTTTATTTTAACCTTGCCCAGGATGGGGCTTCACTGAGAAACCTCTCAATGTCTTCTGGGGAACACACCACAGTCCAGCTGGACATTGGGTTGCTTCCCTTAAGGGGAAAACCCTTTGTAGTTCTCTCACCCATCGGGTGGTCCCATTACATAACTTCAAAGTTTATTGGTGCTCTATAGTACTATGAATGTTCCAGATCACCAATCCCTAGTATCTGACCAAGGTCTCAGACACTAATGCCATCTTCTCCTCCTCTAGGAATTTGGAGTATATTTCATTTATATATTTTATATATATTTTATCTTATATATATTTTATATATTTATATATTTTCATTTATATTTTGGAATAAATTTCATTTGGAGCTGTGAAACAAAGGCAACACCCTCTCACTTTTTGTTTATCTTCCCAAGTGCACTGAGTGCCCTCTGGCTCGCAGTGCACCCGAGAGAAACCCACTGGTGTCACAAGGGCACTCTCCTTTTCTAAATTACACTCCTTCCATTGAGTTAACCCCTCATAGTTAACACCAGACCATCAGCTCTGAGCTGGGCAATAGTGGCAAACAACCCCCTACTGATAGGAAGGGGTTGTTACATATGTATTTCCCATGGTGGCTTGAATTAGGGTTTGTATGTGTACTTTTGTGTTTCTTTGAAGCTTGGCTTTATTGTCAGTGTGCATTTTGTGTAACTCTTGCTTCAGTAATTTTAAGTTGGTACTCATATCTGCATTTTAGATGGCACGGTGACTCAGGCCATTTCAAAATGATACTTAAAAGGTCCTAGGAGGTGCTGTCTTCCCAATAGAGTTTTATGTAACCCATTGCAGTTCAGTCAGTTCTGAAATTGCTAGCAGTCTACATGGAACCAGCTGAGGGATTCTGTGCAACCTGCCCTCAAATCCCTAATACTCAAAGGGAGCAGACCCACTAATAGGGGGCACAATGGACCCAGTCTTTTAAACTAGACTAGTACTTGATTTGATACAGTGTCTTTCTTACACTGTTAAGTTTCTAGACCAATGTTTTAAGTGTTGGTGCAGGGTCTGTATATTCAGGAAAACAGCAGCAATTCAGCATTCAAAAACATGCGTGTGTGTGCACAACACAGCCAGAAACAGTTGATAAACCAATCCTTACTGAGGAAGGGAATGCTGACCAGGACACTGGGAATATTTCCTACTCCTTTTTAAACGTGCCAGTGGATCTTTTGATTTCCAGCTGAACCATCACAAGAAAGGCAGGCAGGACATTGTTTTAAAATTTTTTTCAAAAGGCAACACCTCCAACATGGCAACATCCCCTAGTACTGCACTACAGTGTCAGCATGAAGTAGGAGCCCAAGTCTGTGATACTCTGATATGGTTCATAAAAACCCACAGCTTAATGGCATAGAGGTGATACTGCTGCCACTGAGAACACTGACACTGGTATGAATGCAGACTGCAAACCGGTAGTAAAACTATTGTAAGATAGAGCACAAAGTCATGTGGCTTTATTCAGAAAGATATGTGCTGCAGCAGCTGTTGAGATCACACAGCTCCATGCAGTAGACCCCACAGAAGCTGCTCAAGGTATTGGACCGGATTCGGCGTTCAGCACCATTTTGAATTTGTTGCTCAGCTGCTCACAAGTGTGAGTGGGCTTAGCATTCTGGGCTACTGAATTATCCACCCTCCCTCCATAAACTAGTTTTATTTTTATAGCCACCTTGACCAATCAGTGGAGACTAACCCAACCCCCCAAATCTCAGGAGTTGGTTTGCTCCACCCTACACCCCTGCACTAAGGCTTCTTGGTTTAAGTCTGTCTCATTTCACTCTAATCAAGCATTGCTGGCTCACTGCTGAGGGTCTAAAATAGCAGGGTACCCTAGTTTAGCTAATAATTCCATTCTATCCCTTCTCTTATAAATAGATAATAAATAAATAAAACTAATAAATAAATGCTCTCTTCTTCCACACCTTTCTGCCTCCCCTTATAGTCCGTCCAAACCAAACACCCCCCAAAATGCTCCTCATTGTCACTTTCATCTTTCCTTCATGCCCTCAGAACTACCTCCTTCCTCCTTCCCTACCCATCACTCTAGCCTGTCTCCCCTACCTTGCCCTCTGTACCCTTCTCTACTCTCACCTTTCCCTACTGCCTGTCTGCTGTGCCACACTATCTGTGGCCACCTGCCTCCACCATCCTGTCTTCCCCCTCCCTCCACATTACTCTCATCAGACCCTTCCTCTACTGCACTATCCGCTCCCCCCAGGATTGTCTCCCTACCTCTCACTCTGCCATCCTAAGTCACAGAAATACCCTGTTACATCCTTTTGCCTCTTCCTTGTACTGCTCCAGTTAGGCGATGTGGAACTTAACCCTGGCCCAACCTGCAACACCACCTCCCGTCCCCCAAGAGTCCCCTCATTTGCCACCTAAATGCCAGAAGTCTACTCCTGAAACTTGATAGTCAAAGTCTGGATGCTCCAACACTCCCCTCATATCCTTTGCATTTTGGAAACCTGTCTGTAATCCAGGATACCAGACTCAGCACTTGCCATCCCTGATTTCACGCTACATCGCCAGGACCGTGGAAGGCGTGGTGGTGGTGTTGCCATGTACATCCACGATTCCATCACCAGTCCCACCACCTCACATAGATCCAGCCCTGATACCCCTGAGTACCTAATATTACACCTTACATTCCTCTCCACCCTTCCCGTCTATGTCTCAGTCATCTATGCCACTCCCAAAATTACCACAGAAGCACTTTTAAAGTGCATCTCCTCTATTACCTCCCTCACATGTGATGGTGAAAGTATACTGATGGGTGATTTTAACTTGGACTGGCTTGCTCCTCTTCCAAGCCCTCCACCTAAAAAATAAAATCCCTATACCTATCACAGCTAATAAAGGAACCCACCAGATTCATCCCCCACTCCCCTACCCACACACTCCTAGATTGGATCCTCACTTCACACCCTCACCGAATCTCAGCTGCTGGCATCCTCCCAAATGCACTGAGCGACCACTGCATAACCTACTGTGTCAGAAAAATCTATCTCCCCTGCTCTGCCCCAAAATATATCAGTATCCAACCAATCCGATCCCTCCACCCAAACACCCTTCTAGACGACCTCACCCTTGCCAACAGGTCCCCCGTCTACTCTGCTTCTGACACAGACACCGGCCTTAATCATTTTCTGACTACATTCCACCAAGTCTGGGACCTCCACACCCTGATGAATGCCTGGGCTCAATATAAGTCCTCCCAATCACAACTTGACCTTCTTGCCTATAGAACCGTCAGAAATAGTTACACTAAGGCCATATGCCTTGCCAAATCCACCTATTTTAAAAAAACAATTACACAAAAATTCCAGCAACCATTCCTCCTTCTGGAAGACAATATACTCTCTTATCAATATAAGTGCCCCCCTCCCCTTCCTTCAAGGTAGATGGTACTCCTATCTCTAATCAATCATCAGTAACTGAAATATTCAATTGGTTCTTCATAACCTGTGCCCTGCCTGACCATCTCCTGCCCCCAACCCCCCACCCTTCACTGTTGAACAACGGTTACCGCTTCCCCCAAATCTCTACCCAGGAAGTTTTTGATGCATTACACTCGCTAAACCTCAATAAATCTAGCCCAGACAGATTACATCCTAAACTGCTCCATCTGTTGGCAGCAGCCATTGCTGCACCCCTTGCACACAGAACCTTTCTATCGCTAACAGTTCAATTCACATCTTGTGGAATGCAGTCTACGCGATTCCTCTCCATAAAGGAGCTGATCTGTCGTTGCATGGAAACTATCACCCCATCTCCCTCCTCCCCTCTCTTGCCAAGGTACAAGAGTCACTAATATACTCAAGAATACTAGATTATATCACCTCGTCATGCACCCTTTCCCCCCTTACCAATATGGGTATCAAAAACATCATTTCACAGTCTCTTCTCTACTGCATGTCACTAATGCAGTCCACTCAGCCATGGATACAGGCCATATTACAGCAGCCATATATATAGACCTTGTGAAGGCTTTTGATTCTGTCTCACTCACAATCCTCCTGAAAAAACTTCACTCCATTGGTATCACACCCCCACTCCATCCTTTGGTTTACCTCCTATCTAATCGGTAGACAGCAAGCAGTACAAATTGGCAACTCCTCCTCCCACTGTCTACCCATCTTGGCAGGTGTCCCCCATGGGTCAACACTTGCCCCAGTACTGTTCTCTGTTTTCATTAATGATCTCCACTCCATCTGCTCCCACTCCTAGATCCATATCTATGTGGATGACACCATCATCTCACCTCGGGACCCTCCACAAAAGAAGTACAGCCAGTCCTCCAACACGACTTCAGCAATGTGTTGGCTTGGTTTAAAGCCAATGATCTCAAGGTAAACCAGAAGAAGATGGTCTCAATGACACTCGGCTTGGTTCAGAAGCTCTCAAGGCTTTGGTCCCTGCCTGTATTTCACTTCCAGGACAACTCCCCCACCTAGAACTGGTACAGGCCTACAAATATCTGAGTGTATGGATAGATCAGCACTTAATTTCTCTACCCATATTGATACCTTAATCTCCAAGCTCTGACCCAAACTGGGCTTCCTTTATCGAAATAAGGACTCTCTGTCTCTTCCAGTTCGGCACAAGCTTATCTCTAAGTTGATTCTTCCATCCTTCAACTATGCTATACAGCACTGCCCTGGCCACATCCCTCTTGAAACTAGACACCACACTGAATTCCTTCTGCAGATTTGCCTCCAGTTCTCTCCCCCGGGAGCACCACTGCTTCCTGTACTCCTCTCTCTCTCTATGGCCCCACTGTCACATAGGAGGCATATTCACTTAATGACCTTCATAACCAAATTTTGGTTCAGCCTCCTTCCCCCTACCTCTTCTCCTGCCTCAGCCCCGCACCTACTCCTTTATATTCTCTTCGCTCCTGGGATCCCCGCTCTTTCTCTATCCTCCACCCCCGAACTATGGCGGGTCAGAATGCCTTCTTCAATCACCTTCCCCTCTTATGAAATAATATCTCCCCTCTGGTCTGTAACTCCTCAACCTATCTGTCCCTCAAAAAACTTTTATGCCTGCTCTCATCACCTCCTTGCACTTGTACTCCCCCCCCACCCACGGGTGAGCACTCCCCTCCTTATATACCACCCATAGTGTACTCGTTTCTCGACAGTCCTCTCATGCTAGCTAATTTATTTAGTTAGTTAGTTTTTGTTGACCAGGTAAGTGCACTAGACTAATTCTGCCTATTTTAGGCACGACCCAGGGGAAGGGGATACAGATGAATGCCAACTGAACTTGAACCAAATAAGCTCTTGGTGGTATTTTTAGTGAATGGGAGGAAATGTGGCCAGGACACTGGGGAAATTCCCCTACTCACAGGTAGGGGGGGAATTATTGTCCATCAGGAAGATGGCCGCTCGCAGCATTCCAGGAGTGGAGAAGGACACGTTGGGGGCTGAGGAGCAGGTCTTCCCCTCAGCCTTGCCAAATCCAGAGACCAAAATTGAAAATGTGTATCCGTTGTTGCCTGGATCTCAGGAGAGTTCAGTTACAAATTTGGAAGGAGAGCAAAGTGGTGGACTGGTGCAAGACAATGTAATAGCAATGATTATTGGTGTGCAGACAGAGGTAACACCACAAAGACACAGCGATGGAGAAGAAAATGGCAACTCACCACAGGATGGCTCTGAGATACCATCATCAATGGAGAATTCTGTGATGGATGAGACCGCATTAAAACAATTGCTGGATAAAAGAAGAGAGATTTATTTCAGCAGATAGCTGATGAAGAGGAAAAGTACTTGATCACTGCTGACTTACTCAAAGACACAGTGTAGCTTGACCCACATAGCTCACAGAATGCTGCGACTTTGAGAACTGCACCCTGCAATTTGGAACAATCAAACAAGGCTGTGGGCTGTAGTGAGGCAAAGGGTGCGCAAAGTCTACCGCAGAGAAGATCACTAGGAGTATCGGGATGAAGGAGAAACACAGAAAAATCAAGTGAAAAAATGGATACAGAATGGACAGCTGGTTCCGCTTTGAAACGAGCAAAATGGATGGTGAATGCAGCAGGAACCTGGACGCCAGATCCCGCAGACCCAGCAGTGGCACAGTTTGAAGAAGTTGAAGTTACCACAACAGGTAAATTAATCTATTCTCCCAAACAAGAGATAGAACAGAATGAAAATAGTGCAGGAAAGTCTGTAATCACAAAATAAATTACGGAAAACCCACAAAATAGCGGCATGAATGGGGAAGGCCGTTGGCAGCAAGGAAATGAATTAACTATGGCTGATGAACTTAAAACATTTAAATCACAAAAGATAAGGGATCTGGAGGCATCCACCTCAAAAACAAATGTGCAAGTTAATTCTGGGCAAATCCTGAAAAATAATGAGAATTTGAAGGATGAAGTGTTCATAGGGAAAACAGCTTCCATAGATAAAATAGAGCACACAAACTTGCCTGTTGGCTTTGGGATACAGAAACTACAAGATCCAACCCAACAAAAGTTTCATAAGCCCATGTTGTGAATGGTGGATTTATTTAAGAATAACGGTGAACGTGCCCCCAGGAAGAACGCTATCAGCCTGCTATACAAAGGAGGCCTAGAAGACCCACCAGACAGATTTTACATCGGGAAGACCCTATTAAAAAATTCTGAGGTTCTATGCATCAGAGGTTTTTGCTTTAATACTGTACATACAGGTGAATATAATTATGACATTGGCTTTAAAACAGTAGAATGTTTGGATAGATTTTGGATGAAATATAACTCACTTAAAGACACTCCCATGTGGACACCATTCTTGGCAATACCAATCACAAAACCTGCGGTTCGGACAGTGACCATTTTGTTGAAAAATGAAGGTGTCAATATAGCTGACATTATGTTTTTGTTGAAAAAGAGTTGCGAGGTCTTAGAAGATCCAGCTCCAATAATTGATTCAGAACAGTTTTGGACAGGGATCTGGAGGGTAAATTGCAAACTTATAATATCTAATAATGGTATTATTCATCTACCAAGTTGGTTTTTTATAGGTCAAGACAGAGGTTCCCTGTTTTACCCTGGGCAGCCAAAATAATGTCTCAAGTGCGGGTCTCATTTACATTTAAGTAATGCTTGTGATACACCGAAATGTACACATTGTTTAGAAACTGGCCATTTAGCATCCACCTGTATAAATGTTTCTAGTTCCAATTTATGTGAAGAAAAAGGTCATTCTTTTGTGAGGTGTCCCCGGGCATCTCACAAAGTAGCAGAAAGTTCTTCTCATGAAGCTTTGATTACCCAAGCCCCCAAAAAGGGGTGTGCCCAGGCCTCAGAAATCAGAATGCAGGCCATTTGGAAACAAAAAGAAGAGGAGAAGGAGAGTGGGAAGGCAAGGTCTGATGGTCCAAGTGCAAGGGTAGAAACTCCAGGAACTAGCAAAACACAAGGGGAGAGGGAGAGGGAGGTTGGAAAATGTGAGACTCCCATTAAAGAAGAGACACAGATAACTCCTCAGATGCCCATCCCCATTTTCCTTTCCCCTATATCTACAGAAAGGAACAAAATGAACAGGAACCTAATCTTTAACAGTTGGTAGAACTGGTAATAGAGTCTGGACAAAGGGAGGATCAGGATACTATGCCCCCCCCCACCCAAACTACCCAGGAATCAGCCTTGCTCTAGTGAAAACTAAAAAAAGTCCCAGGGCAAGAGCAGAGATAAAGATGGTACCAAAGGGGAAGGAAAGGAAAAGTTTTCCAGGGAAAGGGAAGAAGATGACAGAGAATAGATATGAAGCTCTCAATAAAGAAAGAAAGAAACTGGGGAGACACAAAAGAAGAAGAAGAAGATGAGAGGCCAGACTCCTCATCAATTTCTTCATCTACCATGGGGCATTCTTTAGGTAAAGAAGATGGGAGACAGGGAGATAAGGTAAAAGAGAAATGGAATACAAGATCTAAGTAAGTAATGGGCAGCATTTTGGGGTTGTTACCATTTTTATGTTGCTTGCACACATGTGCAAGAAACATAGTGCCATCATCCGAGTTTTCAGAGGTGTGGCAGCCCTCTTCAGTTCAGTCAGTGTGTTTGCAGGCGCGACCGCAATTCTACAATGGCTGCTGGAGCTGTCTATGACAGCAGTCGAAAATGCAATGGAGTACAGTTGAAAGGGGGAGCTACGCTTCAGTGAGCAGTGATAAGATATCACCTGCTCATGCGTGCTCCCCCTACACACACACACACATGCATACTGCGTGCCGCCCCACGCACACACCGTAGCCGACGGGGTGCCCAATCCCCGCCGGCTGTGCTGGGCGCCCCCCAAACAGCCTCCACATGGCCACACTGGGTGCCCACCCCAGTGTGGCTACTCGTATAGCCAACAAGGATGCCCAATCCCCGTTGGCTCCACTGTCCCCTCCAGAGAGTGCAAGGTGCCACGCTGCAGAGCCCACCCCAGCGTGGCAACAGATGCTATCGCCAACAGGGGTGCACAACTCCGTCGGCCCACACGCCCCAAACAGCCATCCTTGTGCCACACTGGGAGCCCACCCCAGCGTGGTAAACGTCCCGCGTCGTCGGCCTATAAAAAAAAAAAAAAAAAAAACCTGAAACACAAAACGGTCCCTTGCTGTCTCTGCGCCCCACCCGCGCCCACCTACTGCGCACCCTGCCTCCCCACACCCCCACCCCATACCTACCTTCTGACTCCAGCGGACGATCTTCGGTGGATCGGAAACACGTCGCACTCTTCAAAGCCGACCGCGAACTGAGGAAATGCCGGTAAGCTGTATAATGTAATAAATAGGGTTTTTTCAACTTTGCTGCATATTTCAGGCATTTTTTGGAATTTTTGCACCAAATTTTCAACATGGGGCTCTTGGGACCCCTTCTAATGAATGCTGTCACTGTCATGGCGTTAATCGGGTCCGAAGGGTGATTTTGCAGTCACTGTGCAAAATCACCTTTTGTCACCAATTAATGAAATGACACTGCCAGTGTTCATAAGGTGGGCTCTCAAAAAGCCTATGTTGAAAATTTAGTGTAAAAATTCCTAAAAATGACTGTTTTATGAGCATGCATTGTGCAGTTCCTACGCACCCTTGTATGTTCGCGAATTTTCAATATTTTCACCCAGATTTTCAACAATTGTCATTTTACCACACCTCCTTATGAGCAGTACAGCTGTCATTTTTCACATCTCGCCCAAAACGTGTTTCCGACCTTGTAGTGCACAATGGCGCAGTCGGTGTGCGAAATCACTGTATGGGACACATTAAGAACAACACAGTGACACTGTTCATGAGCAGAGGTCTTAAATTGGCTATGTTGAAAATTTGGTGAACAAATCCTAAAAATGACTGTTTTACGAGCCTGCGTTGCACAGTTCCTACGCACGTCGGAAGTTTGCGAATTTTCAATATTTTCACTCCAGATTTTCAACATTTTCATTTTACCACACTTCCTTATGAGCAGTACAGCTATCATAACTGTGCACCCCTTTCTCTTGCACTGGGTCCACTCTATCCCAACTGTGGCTCCTCCTTATTCTAACTGCTAGCCTTACAACTTGCTGCCTGAAGCGATGAATTCACACTGCACTTCTTCCTACCGACTGCAATGTTTAATACTGTATTGTAATACCTGTTTTTGGTATTGTTGTCTTACAATGTCCCTGTTTTCTGCTCACTTTATATTAACTCTTCACTACTATTTGCCTGATGAAATCTGATGCTTATAAAGTCCCTGTTGTGCTAATTCTATGTAATGTAATCCTCCACTTGTATTTGACCGATGTTCATGTATGTACCTTGTAATGTACCTTGTAATCTCCTGGGTCGCACCTGAAAATAGGCACTTGGCTGTCTAGTGTGCTTACCCGGTTAACAAAAGCAAATAAATAAATAACATTTTTCACATCTTGCCCAAAACGTGTTTCCGTCCATGTAGCGTACAATGGCGCAGTCTGTGTGCGAAATCACTGTATGGGACACATTAAGAAAATCACAGTGACACTGTTCATGAACAGAGGTCTTAAAATGGCTATGTTGAAAATTTGGGTGACAAACTTCCTAAAAATTACTGTTTTATGAGCGTGCGTTGCACAGTTCCTACTCACACTCGTAAGTTTGCAACTTTTCAATATTTGCACTCCACTGACTTCCAAATACCTACACAGCACATACAAGCATGCAACATTCGGCATTGACAAATGCTTGTTTTTATCTTCTTTGTGGTCATGTCTTCTTTACAAATATGGGCCCAGATATTCAAAAGGGTTGCGCATGGCGCAGCGGTGTTGCACCATGCACAACCCACTGATGCGCCCCGGTGCGATATTTAAAAGGGAAAGGTGCGCTGCACAAATCCCGATGCACCGGGGCGCATCAGTAATGTATGCAGGCACAGGTGGGGGGGCGTGCCTATGCATAAACTGCATAGCCCGATATTCAGCCCGGGCTGTGCAGAGTTATGCAGGTGCAACCCCTACCTGTGCTTGCACAAAGTTACGCCTAAAAGAAAAGGAACAAGTCGAGGGCCACCCACAGGTGAGCTGCCGCATTGCAGGGCTCAACACAGCAGCTGCCACCTGTGGGTGGCCATCACCTGTTCCCGCCGCACCTGGCAGCGCCCCCCAAGCCCCGATCGTGGGCATCAGTCATCCTCCCCCCAAAGTCCAATATCCCTGGTGCTCCAGTGGACCATGATTAGCCCGATCGTGGGCATCACTGTATCCCCCCAAAGTCCAATATCCCTGGTGGTCCAGCGGACTGCGATTATCCCAATTGCGGGCGGCATTTCTCACCCCCCCAGTCCGAAATCCCTGGTGATCTAGTGGACTCCCCACCCCTTGCCCACTGAGCCCCACCACCCCGGCTTCCCCCCGTCAGCGACGGGTGGCAGCACTCCCCCGCCTGCCGCCCGCCGCCCACCGGCTGACAGCTCGCACGGCTGCACGCCATTGATTCAGAGCATGAGCCATCGGCATGCAGCCCATACCGTATTAGTCAGTCCAGATATGTGACGAAGGCAGTGGGTGTGCTGCCTGCCCGCTGGATGGGGGCATGGGGTGGTGGGGCCCAGTGGGCGGTGGGGTGGGGGTCCACTAGATCACCAGGGATTTTGGACTTGGGGTGAGGAATGCCACCACATCGGGCTCTGTGTGGTTCACTGGACCACCAGGGATATTGGACTTTGGGGGGGGATGTCTGATGCCCGTGATCGGGCTAATCGTGGTCCACTGGACCACCAGGGATAAGAGACGTTCTTTGTCCTTTAGGGGACATCCCACTATCGGGCTGCAGGGGCGTCGGTCCCCGACAGCTGCTGCCAGTCAGGGCGCCAGGTGCAAGTCATCGGGGATCGATGCACCTGCATGCTAATGGCATGCAAATGGGGCCATAATCAGATGCAAATGACCCCCCGTGTGCCTTGCATAAATTATGGCCCCATTTGCATGTCACCCTTTGAATATCGCAGGTGCTGTGCATGGCACAATGGCACTTGCGCCACCGCATCTAAATGCTCCCCACTCTGACTTAGCTGGAAAGAGTGCTGACAGCTGATGACAGTGGGGTGAATAGGTGCGATATTCAGCAGTTGCGCCATAGCACAACTCCATTGAATATCGCCCTGGCCACACCCCTGTGCAGCAAATTTGAGCAGCACACAGGCTTGCGCCACAGCCTGGAGCAGTTTGAATATCTGGGCCATTATCTCTGAATTGTAACAGCATAATGAATGGGAAAAGACATATGACCATTTTGGCAGAACTAGCAGAGTGCAAAGCAGATATTATTTGCATTCAGGATACAAGGTTGAAATCTTTCTATGACATCGCCCAAGCCACTAAATTGTGAGGAAAAGGGGCAACTTTCTGGTCACAAGGGATGAATACCTGCAATGGTTTAGGTATTATTTTTACAAACAAAGATTTAAAAGTGACTAGGTTAATGTATTTAGAGCCAGGCAGAACTTTGGTATTAGATATACAATTTGGAGCTACAAGGATAAGACTGATAAATACATATGCACTCCAGATAAAGACTCAAAGAATAGATTTGTTTAAAAAAGTACAGCCCTATTTACATACAGCACATTTGGTAGTATGGTGCAGGGATTTTAATTGTGCCATGTCAGTTAAAGACAGAGGAGGTAAGACCAACAAAATGTATTGTGATTCTAATACTTTAAAAGAAATATTACATACTTCAAATCTAATAGATGCATATAGGATTAAACACAATGAGGGGGAAATACCTATTTCAGAGGGACCCTGGCCACTCAAATAGACTATTTTTTTTATATCCAAAGTATTGGAAATTGATAAGATAGTTACTATGGATATGTTTTTTCAGATCATAGAGCATTAAAGATAGAGGTAGAATGGGAGCATGTCCCCAGGTGTAACAAAAGCCCGAGGAAATTAAATGCTGCTTCAGTGCAGGAAAAGGATGTACAGAAAGAATGGGAGAAAGTATGGTTGTAAAGGCAGTCTGTTCAGTGTATGTATGAATCAATAACAGAATGATGGGAGGACTCTAAAAGAGATTTTAAATCACTCTTTCAGAAAATAGCAGGGAGAAAATCATTGAAATTATATTGAGATTATTTGGAATTAAGGAAACAGTTGCATACATTAATATCTAGGACTGGGACATTAAAACAAGATTATAGCAAACAAACAGCAAACATGAAAAACAAGATGTATGTATTACAGTATAATAGGGCAAATATTATTCAACAAGAAGCTTGTTTTGGAACTGAATGTAAAAAAACAACTTTTGATGCTTTTAAAGATTGCCAAAAGAGAGTAGAAAAGAAATTAATATTAAAACAGATGAAGACAGACCAAACAGGAATATTAGAAATAATAAACAATGCAGTTAAACACTTTTTTGGCACAGCCCCTGATATAGACAGTAGTGACCAGTATTTGGATAAAATAAGAATTCCAGATTTGATGGAGTTACAAAAATGAACTTTAACAAACCCAATAACAGCAGAAGAGGTGGGAATGATACTTGTGGCATTAAGAAATAATACAGCACCTGGGGGTGATGGCCTAACCACAGAATTGTATAAACATGATGCCGTTTATCTCATACCAGAATTGGTTAAGCTTTATAATGAGATATTGGGAAAAAATGAGACATTTGAAGCAATGGCAATGGCAGACCTTATATTTTTGCATAAAGAGCTAGTAAAGAACAATTGAGCAATCGGAGGCCAATCAGCCTGCTCAGTACAGATTTTAAGATTCTTAGTAGGATTTGGGGTAAATGACTGGCTTAAGTTTCAGAACAACTGATATGTGCAGCACAAACCTGTTCCATCCCTAAAAGGGGTATACAGGATAATTTGATGAAACTAAGGGGAAATGTTTCAAAGATATCAGGAAGGAACAGAAACAGGGCTAGTATTAAGTCTAGACCAACAAAAGGCCTTTGATTCAATATCACACAAATTTTTGTTTAAAGTATTAGAACGTTATAAATTACTAAGTACTTTTATACATTGGACTAAAAGTATGTATAGTTCTTCGTTAATAACACCTAGAGTAAATGGGTGGGTATGGGATACAATTTGTTTGAAGAGAGGTATTCGACAAGGTTGCCCCCGAGACCCCTTCTGTACATATATTGTATAGATCCTTTTCTACGCAGTATTCAAATATCAGATAGAATTAATGGTATCCATTTGACACAAAGGGGTGAACCTATTAAGACTCTAGCTTATGCTGATGATATAGTGATTATTGTAGGGGAGTCTATTGAAGAACAAGTAATAGCAGATTTATTGGAAACCTATTCAAAGGTTTCAAGGTCCAGAATAAACATGGACAAAAGCATCAGGACAAATCTGGGAATTAGAGGTACATACACTATGTATGCTCCAATAAAAAGAACCAATGATCCAGTTCAGATTCTAGGAATTTGGTTTGGTCAGGGAGATTTGGCCTTGATGAATTGGGAAAATAAGTTAAAACAGGCTGACAGTATATCTGCCTGTTGGAGACATAGGCAAATTGCAAAACAGAAAAGGGTATTATTAATTAAGAATTTACTGGTACCTATATTTGTATATATGTTACTTTTTTCCACCTCCAGTACAGTATGAGACTAGACTTTTGAGTATTTTTTTTTCAAGCCCTATGGGGAAATAGACTGAACCCTATAAAGAGGGAAATCAGGTCAATAAAAGATGGAGGGGTTTGCATGGTTAATCCGGCAGCTTTTTATTATAACATCTTTTTGGCCTATAATGTGTTCCCACCCCAGAATCTGGTTGGGAAGTTATGGATAGAAGTAGTTAAGGAATGGGTTGAGATGGCAGTACGGGCACGGGAAATGTACAAAAGTAATATACTACCACGAACACACATTTTTCCAGCATATGCAAAAAATATGTTTCAGAAATTGATTAGATGGAGGATTCCTGTTCCACTGATTACAGGGAGATCTAGGAAACAGATATATGACAATATAATAAATGCTACTAGACAGGAGATATTAAATATTCCCGATTGTCCTATACAACAAAATGGGAAGCTTTATCACAACTTACAAATACAAGAATGCCAGTTTTTGCTTGGGACATATTATGGTTAAGCATTCATGGAAGGCTCAATATAAAAAACAATAGTAAGCATAAACAAATATCGGAACATTATTGCCCTAGAACAACATGTACAGTAGAATTAGAAACACAATCACACTTGTTCTTGGAATGTCCATATGCTCAGGAGGTATGGGAAATAATAGCAGACAAATGGAAATCTTTGAAATGGGGTAATTCTTCCTATCCAGAGGTGGTATTGGCTATCTATGGGAGTACATGGCAGATCATTGATAACAGTACCCTTCAGATAATTTTTGCCATAGTTAAATACTACTTATGGCAGGTTCGGTGTAAATGGGTTCTTCAGCAACAAATAATTCTCCCAGAAGTACTTTTAAAACTTTTAGGATTTCTCTACAACAGGTGTATGATTTGGATGCAAAATATTGTTCATGGCCCAATTTACAGTCATTATGGAAATCATGTAAGGAGATTTTGACCCAGTAGGGGTGTTGATATGAAAGATGACTGTTGGTTTTACTCTATCAAGGAATTAGGAGAAAATATGGTATGTTGGGGACATTACAAAAAAATGAAATTTGGGAAGTGAAGGGCAGCAAGGAATATTTCAATATGTGAGTGAATATGTTTTCAAGGTAAGATAAAGATTACCTTTGGAAAAATAGTAGGTTAGGTCTTATACCCATAAGAAAAAAAAGAGGAAAAAGTGAAGGGAAATAAGAAAATGATGAAAATTGTGAAGGATGTGGTTAAAGAATGTCTACTTTGAAGTGAGAGAGGTTGGGTAACAATATTTGTTTATTGAGAATGAAGATGTAAATATTGTATATATGGAATAGGTATCTGTTCTTGAATTTTACTTCCTTTTCCCCAATAAAATTCCCCTACTCTTTTTGAGAAGTGCCATGGGATCTTTAACAACCACCCGAACTATCACTAGAACATGCAGATAGGACCTCGGTTTAACGTCTAATCCGAAAGACGGCACCTCAGGAGTGCAGCACCACCTCATGCTGCACTATGGTGTCAGTATTGGGATTTAACCCAAGTGCCTGGTGTGGGGATATAACCCACCATCTTCTGATCTTCTGGCCTCAGAGGCGAGTGTGCAACCTGCTGAGCCACTGACACTGCAATTGTCTGTTTATATGTCAAACAAGTTGCACTTATTAACCCCTATTATTCACTTTATTTGTATGTAGGTCACAAAATTTACTGCTTGTTCTGCTGCTATAACTCATTAATCAGAGTACTGTGTTATATTTCAATTGCTGTATCTGTCTTGTTCCTGTTTCTGTATTTTTTGTTGTGTGCTACGAACCCCGGGTCACACCTGGAAATGAGCCTCTGCTCAGTGTGCTTTTCCCGGTCACCAAAAGTGTAAATAAATAAATGGAGTGGATGGTATCTGTCATTTCAAGGCTATTACAGAGACTATGAAGGATGCCATGGTACCCACTGCTACTAAACGGCATTTTATTGGGTGTGTAGGTGTACCTAGTGGATGTATTATATTGATTACCTCCTGTTTATAAACTCGATCAAGCTTTTATGTTCAGCAGAGAGCTTTAGCTCTCACTAATGAAAGAAGGATTCTGCCATTCCTATATGAGAGGTGGAGAAGGCATTGGTGCTACATTAATCGCTTTGAATTCTCCTGGCTGTAGAGATATTAGCAGTAATAGTGAGAAACTAGGAAATGGCTGTATAGGTTTCTGCTCACCAGTTCTCTAGAAAAACATTAAAGGTGCTCAAAAATGAAGGAACTAGAAAAACACTAAAGGTACGCTGAAGGGGTAGATTGTCATATAATCATGCTACACGTATATGGTGATGCTACTGTTTTTGAACAACCCCAAATACACGCTTCCAACTTTGCATATGTATTTATTTCCCTTTCCTCTTAAATTGTGATTCAGGTTAAATTCAGTAAAACTATAGTGGTTTCCTCTTTTGGAGAATTGTACTATAGCAATGGATGGAAAAGGAGTGCTTCCGTTTTACTAGTTTTTTTTTTTTGCCTTTGGGGTTAAAAAGAATAAGATGGATATTAAACATCATGGGGTTTAACTTGGATCTGTTAGTTAAGTCTTGCTCTTCAAGATGGTCCAGTGGGGTGGAGGGCTGAGGCACTGGGTGCTTCACCTCCTGCCGTGCCAACGACCTGGATTCGGAAACGGACGCGGGTCACTTGGGGACTGGCTAAGGAGGGAGGGAGGGAGCAGTGAGCATCCCTAGGATTGCTCTTCCTCCTCCTTGGACAGAAAGGTTGCTATGGCTTGCTGCTTGACTGCCACCTGGAGGTGTCTGGGTGGCAGCATAAGTGAACCACACACGCAGATAATGGACCCCACGATCAGGGTGCTGGAGGCATCTCTGTGGAGGCGGAACACACACATTGCACCTCTTGTGGGCTCTGGGAGAAAATCGGAGTAAAAACACCTGCAGTTGCAGGATGAGGACTGACCCTTCACATGTTCTGTACCAGTGATTGGGCAGAGCCCTGTGGCAGAGGATGACAGAGGAAGGTAAGCCCCAGAGAAGGCAAGTGACAAGGCTGGGGGGGATGGTCAGAGGGAGGCAGCTGGGGGCAGCATTAGAGTATACAACCTATATAGAAAATAAAGTCTGGCTCTTCTGACTCAGTACGAGGATCCAAGTTATACCCCTTGTATTTGAGTAAAATAAATGTTAAAAAAGGTGGCGCTCATGTTTATATAAATTTATCAGTTCATGTCCTAGTGCATACTGCACACTAAATCTGTCAGTGCAGTGCAGGAAGGTAACAGCCAAAGTAAACAACATGCTTGCCTGTATTGCAAGGGGGATCATGAGCAGCAGGGCTGAGGTTATATTGCCACTGTACAGATCCTAGGTGCAGCCACACCTGGGTATAGGGTGCAATACCGGTGCCCTACCTGAGAAAGGATATAAATCTGTTTGAGACTGTCCAGATGAGAGCAATGAAAATGGTTTAGGGACAGCGGGACAAAGCATATGAGGACAGACTATAAGACCTCAACATGTACTCACTTGGCGGGGGGGGGGATATGAAGAAACTTTCAAATACCTAAAAAGTATCAACAGGGACATTTAGAAGGTATGCAAGGAAGAATTTCTTCACTGAAAGAATGGTGAATGCCTAGAACAGTCTTCCAGAGGGGGCAGTGGGGGCAAAAAATGTGGTGGGCTTCAAAGCACGCATGGGACATACACAAGGGAATCTTAGTAGGGAAGTGTGGGGGGGGGTAGCCGGAGATCAGGTAGGGTCTATGGTGTCAGTATATGTAGGGGAAAATGGGCAGATTAGGTAGGCCAAGCTGTCCTTATCTGCCGACGTATTCTATGTTTCTATGGGTGAATACAGAGGACACCTTTTGTCTCAGTGGGAACAAGACCAAAAGGGGGCACTGTTACAGGCTGGCAGAGGGAAGGTTTAAGAAGGCAGTCAGGAGACACATCTTTACAGAATGAGTGGTGACTGGGTGGAACAAACTCCTGGAAAAGGTTGTTTCTCTGGAAACAGTGGATGGATTCAACAAGGGTTGGGACAGGGAGAAAGAGAGGGTCAGGATCACTGGGGAGGCAGGAAATATGTGAAAGGAGGTCAGGATTGGTAGGGCAGGGGTGGAGCCCATAGTAGTTGCTAAGAAGACGCTCTGTAATTCGAGCAGACTAGATAGACCAATAGGCCTTCTTCTGCTGGGTGTTTTCATGTGCTCATAACTGAGCTTTGCAGTTCTTTACTGTTCTTTTGTGCTTTCTATTACAGGCACTCATCAGCAGACATCAGAAGGCAGTTTGTGCAGCAGTATGGCACTGGACCTTTCATTCAACACAGTGTCAGTGTACCCAGTACCCCCTCCCTTTCCCTGGTGAGTATGGATTCTGTGCATCTTTAGTTGCTGAGTTTAATTCACTTCAATCCCAGTTTTTAAAAAACTGAAATACATTTTTTTGGATCATATTTAAAAGCTTCTTTCCTCATTTGCATGTGTGTGCAATATGAATAAGTCCCAGATTAGAATGTAACCCCCCCCCCCACTACTTTACGCAGTTAGCTACCCCTGGTGCTCTTGACTGGGCACAAACCTCTTCAGACAATTTGTACCATCCCTAGCTTTGGGAATGTATACCAGACTCATAACTTCTAGAGGCCAGAAAAAGCAATACATTTGATCAATAACCCAGGTCCCGAGGAGAGAACTTTTTCCTATGGCTGTGCTAGATCTATACTTCTGGAGGGGTACCCAGTAACTCCACACACAGGAAGCAAAAACGTAAATGTCCAAACCAGAGTTGGGGTTCTAGAGTGTGACTTTATTCCAAAAGATGTTCTCTAAAGCAAGGGCGGACCCCCAAGGTTTACACATCGTGGCACAAGGCAAATGCAGAACAACAGAACGACTGTGTCTAACAGAAACTCTAGGTACTCCCATATCTCACAGGACATTGAATTCTCTTCAGTGGCAATAGCCTTAACTGAACACACATTTCTTCTAGTGGCCCTGGCCACAACTGAGCATACAGTACAGGGCTCATTACTAGCTCAACCCACATCAGAGGGTAAACTTCTCTTCAGGCATTGGACAACATGTCCTGAATAACCAGACACCCTTACGGAACCTGTAGTGCTGAACTGGTCACTCCAGATGGGGGGCTGTCCACCCTTCACTTTCATATTGATACCCAGCTATTCTTACAGAGTTACACCTTAAAACCTCTTAAAACACTTAGGAAATGCATCTTGGAATGAACTTTCACATCCAGCATATAGAAACATAGAAACATAGAATTTGACGGCAGATAAGGACCGCTTGGCCCACCTAGTCTGCCCATTTTCCTACCTAACAGATAAGCTGCAGATCCTAGTTAACCAACAGCTTAATTCCTCCTACCCCCCACTAGGACTGCCCTATGCCTGTCCCATGCATTCTTGAAGTCCCCCACTGTTCTTGACCCCACGACCTCTTCAGGGAGGCTGTTCCATGCATCCACAACCCTCTCAGTGAAAAAATACTTCCTCACATTACCTCTGAGCCATCCCTTCTATCTTCAAATTGTGCCCCTTGTTCTTGCACATCTCTTTTCAGGAAGATGCTACCCTCTTGGACTTTGTTAATTCCCTTGGAGGTACTTGAAAGTTTCTATCATGTCCCTCTCCCTTCTTTCCTCAAGGTATACATATTAAGCTCCTTTAATCTTTCTTCATATGTCTTCTGGTGCAGACCCTGCACCATTTTGGTTGCCTCCTCTGACAGCCTCCACTCTGTCTATGTCTTTGCGGAGATGGGGTCTCCAGAACTGCAACAGTACTCCAGATGGGGTCTCACCAACTGTCTGTACAGAGGGATAACAACTTCCTGTTTTCTACTATTGATGCCTCTTCCTATACATCCCAGTATCCCCCAGCCTTCCTTACTGCCTTCTAACATTGCTTGCCACCTTAGGTCATCTGATATAATTACCCCAGGTCCCTTTCTATTTTTACCGTCAGTATCTCACTCCCCATTGTGTACGCTTTCCCCAGGGTTTTTGTTCCCATGTGCATTACCTTGCACTTTTGCATTGAATCTGAGCTGCCATACATTTGACCATTCCTCCAACCTTGCCAAGTCCCTTCTCATCCTTTCCACTCCATCTTGTGTATCAACCCTGTTGCAGATCTTTGTGTCATCTGCAAAGAGACATACTTTTCCTTCCAGTTCCTCTGCAATGTCACTTATAAAGACATTAAAAGGACCCGGTCCCAGTACTGAACCCTCGCGGTACCCGCTAGTAACCCTCCTTTCGTCACTGTGTACTCCATTTACTACTACCCTTGAGTCCTGTTGTCTAGCCATTTTTTATCCAGGCTACCACCTTGGGACCCACTCCAAGGCTGGCTATTTTGTGTATTAATCTTTTGTGTGGGACTGTATCAAATGCCTTGCTAAATCTAGGTAGGCCATGTCCACAGCCCTCCCTGGTCTACTACTTTGTAACCCAGTCAAAGAAATCTATTAGATCTGTCCTGACATGACCTTCCATCGTGAATCCATGCTGCCTTGGGTCCCAGCCCCACTGGCCTCTAGGTACTCAACAATTCTTTCCTTCAGAAGTGATTCCATCATTTTCCCTACCACTGAGGTCAAACAAACTGGTCTGTAGTTTCTGCCTCTGTCTTGCTCCACTTTGTGAAGAGGAATCACATCTGCCTCCTCCAGTCCTCGGGTACCACCCCATCCTCCCATGATTTGTTAAACAGAGTAGTCAGCGGTGTCACTAGTTCTACCCTTAGTTCTTTAGAATTCTTGAGTGAACCCCATCAGGCCCCATTGCTTTGTCCACCTTCAATTTTATTAGTTCTTTCAGAACCCTTTCTTCTGTAAATGGACTGTTATCGAGCCCGTCTTCAGAGTGTTTCTCTTGTTTGGTTTAGGTAACTCCTCCTCTTCCTTTGTGAATACTGAGCAGAAATATTCGTTCAGTATCCTGCTTTTCACTGTCACCCTCTACCCACATTCCCTCCCCTTTATTAAGCTTCAGTATCCCTCCTTTGGTCTTTCTTCGCTCCCTAATGTACCTATAAAAGGTCTTATCCCCCTTCTTAACAGAATTGGCTATCCTTTCCTCGGTTTGGGCCTTTGCTATTCTGACTGTCTTCCCAGCCTCTTTCTGCTTTAACTGATAAAGTTCTCTGTCCTGCTCCTTCTGTGTTTCCTTATATTTCCTGAATGCTGTCCTTTTCTCCTTAACCTTCCCTGCCACCTCTTTTGAGAACCATAGCGTTTTTTTCTTTTGTTGTGTTTTATTGATTTGCTTTACACAAAGGCTTGTTGCCTCTGTGATGGCTGTTTTGACACTCCCCATTGTTCCTCCACCCCTCCTTCTTGCCTGTTTGCTAGTGCTTTTCTGAGGCACTCTCTCATTTTCCCAAAGTCAGCCCTCCTAAAGTCCAGTACTCTTGCTTTTGTATGGCTTGATTGTATGGCTGTGTTTATCGTGAACCACTCTGTTTGGTGGTCGCTTGTTCCTAGATGGCTACCCACTTCTAAATCTGAGATTCTTTCTTCATCCCCATTTGAGAGTACCAGGTCTAAGATTGCTCCCTCCCGAGTGGGTTCCAATACTAGCTGTCTGAGGCATGCCCCTGTAGGGCATCAAGAATGACCCTGCTCTTGGATGTGCCTGCAGCAAAGGTGATCCAGTTAACATCTGGCATATTCAGGTCCCCCATCAACAATATCTCCCCTTTTTCTGCCATTCTAAGAAAGCCTTCTATCATTTCCTTGTCCATTCCCTCCCCCTGAGATGGGGGTCTGTATACAACCCCCATGCGGATTGTGGTGCCATTTCCTGTCTCCAGGGTGACCCAAAGTGCCTCATCTGCTCCCTGTTTACTCTTTAGTTCTGTTGCTTTGATCCCTTCCTTTACATAGAGAGCTACTCCTCCTCCTCTTTTGCCCTCCCTGTCCCTCCTGTAGATTGTGTATCCTGGTATGTTGACATCCCAGTCATGGTTCTCTGTGTACCATGTTTCTGTAACTGCCACAAAATCCACGCAACCCTCGTCCATCAAGGCCACTAGTTCAGGGAGCTTGTTACACAGAATGAAAAACACTACTCCAGGAGTGTAGAAATTAAAGTCCTGAACAATGTGCATTAGTCTGCCTCTGGACCTCACAACTGTCAGCCACCTTTAAACTTGAAAAAAGTCTCCTTTCTCTTTTAGTCAGAGAAACACCAGAGCACAGTTACTTTCTTCAAGACGCACAAAGGCAGATCTGCTCACAGTTAGAACGTACAGTCAGCTTCAAAGTCCTGGATCAAATAGGGGATTGCCCCTAGGGTCCATTCCCAAGCAGTCCTTTTCATCCCTCTGGGGATGAAAATCAGGAGCTCCTGCTGTAGAC
This sequence comes from Neoceratodus forsteri, assembly GCA_016271365.2. Lineage (NCBI taxonomy): Eukaryota > Metazoa > Chordata > Ceratodontiformes > Ceratodontidae > Neoceratodus > Neoceratodus forsteri. The sequence continues at coordinate 1,452,089,480 of CM057453.1, read as the reverse complement.
ACCAGTTTCTGACACTGATGGGATTCTAGTAACCCCAGGGGACTGGGTGGTTACAAGAACATGCCTGGGCCTCTTTCCTACATAACTGAAAAAGAGGGAAACTCTGCCTGAAGAGGCTGGCCAGTGTGGAAGCATACAGTATTTGCACACACTGAAGGAACTGCATGCTCTGGGGAAGGAAACACATAGAGGACAGGTCTGTACACCTGCATATTCACTGAACACCAGGGTAAGAGATAGAAGATCAAGGAAAGCATGGATTTGTACTTTAAAATGTTAAAAACACATAGGAGAGGAAAAGGAAGGGGACTGGGTTGGAGAAGGTCTGGACTCAGTGGTGATAGCCTAATCAAATGAATTTAAAACTTTTCCCATCAATGGCCTGTGAGCCAATAAATTAATATTACTGGACCAAGACCATTTTGGAAAGTCAGCTGAGGGAACATTGAATTATATGACCAGAGTCTGCTGGAAACGCTGGTTGGAATTTGTCCCATTCAAATGAACATGCTGGCACAAATATAGTTGGTTTTTGATCTGTCTCCCTGTGCTAATGCAAAACCATAGCTGGATATTAGAAAAAAATCCCTACCACTCAGAGTCATTGCCAGGATTTTTGCAAGGGGGTGGTCTTTTAGTGACTTTGTGTGGGGGTGCTGTTTTTGTGTGCATGGTGCACAAAAATAGTTTATTAGAAGTCCTGGGATACTAGATGCTCTGTGGTGCATTTGCTTGCTTATTCTGAAGCTAAATAACTCTCATCTGAGCTCTCCTCCACCCCTTGCTGTAAGGAAAGTTATTCGTATTTGGCTGGCTGCAGGGTGAATACATGTATGTATTCTGTACCTGAGGCTAGCAAGAGGCTAATGTAGTACTGTACCTCAGGGCACAGCTTGCAGCGGGTTTTGGCTGGGTATTGTACAGAACTAAACTGCAGCTTTACCAGCTGCCTTCTAGGCTGAAGCAAGCTGGTACAACAGCAAGTTAGTTTTGTACAAATCTATGGCAGGGGTCTGGCGGCCGCGGGGTACTAGATGCTCTGTGTTGCACATACTGTGGCTTATGTAAATAACTGGTATCTGAGCTCCCCTCCACCCCTTAAGGAAAAATATTTGGATGGCTGCAACTTTCATACATATTATGCAGTACTTGATGGCTGCAAGATGCTTATAATAAAATACCAAAAATAATTAGTAACTGCAGTACTGACCATCAGCTGTATGGTGCTCTACACTGCCCACCCCTAATCATACCTCCATTTTATTAAATGTTGCCACACTGCCATTCCTAGCTCAAAAACAGCCGTGAAGAACATTTAATTATATTTTTAAATTGGACCCTTAGCTACCACTTCAGAGCCCCAGTGTCCCACATTTGCATTTTCAGTTTTCCCTACCAGCAGCCCTAGAGAAACTGTTTTTTCACTATGCTAGCCTAGCATGGTGAAAAAACAGTTTCTCCAGTCCAGGTACGTGCAGTGACTCACACAGTTCTTAACTGTACAAAGAAAACACAGAATGTCCAGTTCACCATTAAGGACCCAGGCCCACAAAACACCTGAGTGCACACTGAACCCTTTTGTCCTGTCAAGTCACAGTAAAAAATACTGTAATTACAGCAATACTGACCATAATAATTCAGAATAGAAACTTGACATTGTAAACTGTTCTCGTGTGTCTGCAGCAAAACATGAAGGGGGGTAAACAGTGCTGAGGCGTTGCCCTCAGTGCCGCATCAGATACCCCAACCCCCCCACATACTCAAACCACCAGTGCCTTCAATACGCAAAGACCGTGGGCTCACAGCCACCTGCTTCTTGACTCATATACTCTCAGGCCAAATTCCCTGACCCTCGCCCCTAGTGCTGAAATGACTAGGAGGGGTCACCGGGGCTCCCCCTCAGAGCTCTGTAGTAAATTCTTGTAGCCCACATGTCTCTGTTATTAAATGTGAAGAGAGATCCATGGATCCCATAGCTCAAAGTTTAATTCCAGTACTGCACTCTTGTCTCTAACCAAACCCAACCCCCTTCCCCCTCACTCAAGTTTAAATTTGTAGACAACAGCAGCCCCCTCAGAGCTCTAAGTCTTCCTCCCCTCCCTTACTCAGATTTGAATTCACATGCCACAGTAGGCTCCTCAGAGCTATAAGTTCTTCCTCTCCTCAGGTTTGAATTCACAGAGTGGTAGCCTCCTCAGAGAAAGTCCTCCGTCTCCCATTCCCCTCCTCCACCTCACTCAAGTTTGAATTCGTAGTCTATATTAAATTCATTGCAAAAAACTCTGTTTTACAAAACCAGTTAGGTTTTCTATTACACCTTTAAAGTATGGAAATTCAGGTAAGAAAGCATCACGCAGACAAGGACACACACAATCTCTACAAACACTAAAAAACAAAACAAGTTATTTGCTATATTCCTTGGTGTCCTTCCACCTAACTCATACATCATACAAATATATTGTTCTTTATCACATGATTAGCAGCTCAAATGGTGTACTGGTTAGGTGGAAGGATGCTAAGGGATATATCAAAGAACTGTTTTGTTTCTAATGTTTGTAGAGATTGATGTTGTGCTGATACACGTATTAACCCTAACATTGAATTTCCATACTTTTAAAGGTGTTTTGGAAACCCTAACTGGTTTTGTGAAAGAGTTTTTTGCAATGAATTTCCTTACTTTTTGAGATAGGTGTGTAGCAAAATTGCAACAAATACTCATAAGTTTGTCATTTTTTTCACATTGTGACCCCAGATTTTCGACAAAGTCTTCTTATCACCCCACCTCATAACCCTCATACCGTAGGTGTAAATTTCTTAGTCCATGGCAAAATGCCATTCTGTGCTACAGCTGTGGAAACACATTTTGGACAGAATGTGAGAAATGACAGCTGTAGTATTCATGAGGTGCTGTGAAGAAATGGCTATGTTCAAACTTTGGAGTGAAAATATAAATGATTGGCAGTTACATGCTTGCTTAGGAAAATTTCATTGATTGCGTGTAACTCAGGCATTCTTTGTTACTTTTGCTCCAAAATGTCAACATTGCCTTTTTGGGACGCTACATTATGAAGACTGGCACTGTCATTTTGTTACTCAATCCCGAAAGGTGATTTTGCACATCGACTGCACCATTCTGCACCACAGGTGCAAAAGCACATTTCGGTCAGGATATGAGAAATGCAGTTGTACTGTTCATGAGGTGGTGTGAAAAGTAGCTATGTTGAAAACTTGGAGTGAAAATATAAATTGGCAAAGTTACATGCATGTGAAGGAAAATTTCAGTGACCATGCATTCGAGCAGACTTGATAAACCTCTAGACCTTTATCTGCTGGCAAATTTCGTATGTTCGTATGTTCATAACTCGGGCGTTTTTGGATATTTTTGCACCAGATTTTCCACATGAGCTTTTTGGGACCCCACCTCACTCACAGTGGCATTTCCATTTCATTGCTCAGTCCCAAAAGGTGATTTCTTTCAGCCACAGTGAAATCATCTTTCAGGACAGAGTAACAAAATGACAGTGCTAGTGTTCATAAGGTGGGGTCCCAAAAAGTCAAAGTTGAAAATTTGGTTCATGCCAGAGGGTGTAGACAGAATGAGGAGGGACCTGCAGAAGCTTGACAAATGATCAAGGGTTTGGCAGTTGAAATTCAATGCAAAGAAGTCCAAGATAATGCATATGGGGCACAAAAACCCTGGAACAACATAATAGTTGGGGGTGGGGTGAGGATATAGCATGCACCAAGCAGGAAAGGGAGCTTGGGGTTATCATCTCTGGTGACCTCAAGGTAGGGAAACAGTGTGACACGGCAACAGGTAAAGCAAAAGGATGTTGGGATGCATAGGAACGGGCATCACCAGCAGGAAAAGGGAGGTGATATTTTCAATATACAAGACATTATGAGGCCCCACCTGGAGTACAGTGTGCAGTTCTGGAGACCTTACCTATGTAAGGACATAGGGTAGAGAAGATTCAGAGGAGTGCAACAAAGATGGTGCAGGGATTGCATTACAAGTCCTATGAGGACAGGCTGAAGGACCTGAATATGTACTCCCTGGAGGAGAGGAGGGAGAGAGGGGATATGATAGAGACATACAAGTACCTTACAGGGAGGAACAGGGTGCAGGAATGCACTATTTTCCAGTGAAAAAGATGTTCCAGAACTAGAGGGCATGGGATGAAGTTCAAGGGAGGGCAATTCAGATGAAACATGAAGAAGAATTTCTTCACAGAAAGGGTGGTGGACAAGTGGAACACCCTGCCAGAGGAAGTGGTGGGGGCTGAAACAAACAACAAAAGACCCCCTTCAAGACTTGTGTAGTTGAGGTGCTAGGGGCAGCTACCTGAACTCCTGCTCTTATTTTGTAACATGCACATTTTGATTTGAAGTAAAATGTAACCCGGGCAGCCACAACTACCAGGTGGGAGTCTCCAGGGGTTGGGTTGGTGTTATTTTTTGTGTTATTAGCGCTGTGCGGTGCCTCCATTATGTAACCCCCTACCTAGAACCTGGGCTCAGGGAGAAAATTTGTTACTCGGCATGTTGGCTAGATTTGACTACTCTGCACAGGGGTACCCAAATAATCTGGACACAGGAAGCAATAACTGAATGTCCATACAAGGAGTTGAGGTTCTAAAGTGTGGCTTTTATTCACAACAAAAGGAACAATAAAGCATAGACGGACCCCCACGGGGCTACACTTCTGGTAATGCAGCTTTCTCCTGAACAGACAAACATCTTCTGTACACTTAAACCCTCGGGTTTAGCAACACACAGGGCACTCTGCCTGAACTTGACTCTTCTCTGGTTTCCCTGGCTCGGCTCCCTTGCCAGTCCTTGGACTATCTTCTTTCCTTGGCTCGGCTCCCTTGCCAGCCCTTGGACTACTTATCCATTTATCATGGAGAATTAATGGTGGCTCCCTATTACACCCATGAGCACTTCTGGCTCCATCAGGGAATCTTCTTCAAACAATCCCATGTCTGGGTACTTTCCTCAGGCACTGGCCAAGTACCTGAGAGAAAGCAAACAGGTGTCCTAAAGCGAACCCGTAGAGGTGACTCTGGTCACATCAGATGGGGGGGTCTCCCATCTCTCGCTCCCATAAATCATACCTGGCCATTCCTCTGGACTTTAACACCGCATCTCTGAAAACACTTTACTTTGTAGATTCTCTATAAATGTATGTCACATTTAATCTACTGTTTCTTCCATCCCACATGTGCTGAACTTGAAACATACTTAATGAGTGGCTCTGTCCATTTCTCTAGACCCCCACAGAGTTAAGCAGTACAATTCCCACAACTTTTAAAACTGTACTTGACTGTCTTTTCCTGACCCCACAGTAGCAGTCACTTAGATTAATCTTGTCCCAGGTGAAAACACATTGGCCCTTTAGCAGAGCAAACTCACCCCTTGGTTGCAGGTGCCCCACAGGCTTTTTCTCTTCTGAAACATAATGACACTTCCAGGTGCCTCAGCACAAATCCTCACAGGCAGCTTCTTTTTCCACTAGCCAAGCCAGGGGAATTGCCCCTGGAAGCAGGCTGATTCCTTTCCCCCATACCCACAGGGATGGGGCCCTGAAACTTTGGAAAGCGGTCTCCACCACGTCAAACAGGCACTGTTGTGTTCCTCTTGAGGTGAGAACACACGCCTAAACTAAAAAATATAGCTCTCTGGCAGAGCTAAGGGTTCTGAAGGCCTGCAGCTGGAGTACATGTCTTCTCTCTACTGAGCCCACTTACAGACTACTACTGACTCACTTCAAATCCTCCCAACATTCTATCCTAACTTCCCTAGCTGCAATATTCCAAAGTGGCTTATGCAGCTGCGACAGTTCTAAAATGATGTCATCCCTCAGTTTCAGCTGAGACTGAGAACAGAGTGAGACAGTGTGAAATCCATTTAACTGGAATTTCACAAGCTGCCTTCCCTGCCTGCCACTAGGTCTAACTGGGATTCTTGTAACCCCGGGTAACAGGGGGGTTACAAAAATATTTGCTATCTGCATTTACTTGTGCTTTTTGGTTCTTTGCACACCACTTCCTGTTGGACTTGGGGCTGAAACAATCACAGGATTTAAGAATGCATGGAATAGACATAATTACATTCTGGAGGTCAGGGGTAAGGGGCACCAGACTTCTAGAAAAACATAAAGTGAACTTACAAGCTCAACTGGGCAGACTGGGTGGGCGATAGACCCTCCTCTGCCAACAGTGTTTATGTATCTATGTAAAATACCTACAAATGGCTGAGATATTAACACACAGTATGTTCAAAATGCCATTGACCACCTCTGTATGGCACTTACCTTTATTCTTCAGTTTGCTGTTCAACTTTGAAGAGCGCAGATGTGTCCCGGTCCACAGAAGATGACAGCTCCTGACCTTGGTTGGTAAGTATAGGGCCAGGGGGTGTGGGGTGGTTGGTTGCTCAGTGGGAGGGTCGGGATGTGAGAGGGGGATGGGGAAAAAATGAGACCTTTTTTTACAGAAGTTTAAAAACAGATATTGTGGACTGTTTTCTTTTTTCACAGGAACAGTAGAACCATTTCTCAGGGCACTGGGGGTGGGTTCCCCAGTGTCCCACACTGCTCTGGAGGGTACAACATAACTGGGTACACTATGTACACTGGGAGTGCACTCCCTAGAGTCACACACTGCTGGTGGGGGTGAGTGTAGGGCTGACATGGCGATTGGGCAACCCACTTTTGGCAAAACCACTACATACATATTTCAGGACACTGGGAGTGGGTTCCCCAGTGTCCCATAGTGAGGGGAGGGATGCTTTATCTGGGACACTGGGAGAGGGCTCTGCAGTGTCTTACTGTGCTGGTGGTGGTGGGAAGGGGAGGAATAGGATATTGAAATAGCAAAAAGCACAAAAGAAAGTAGCTCAATGGCATAAAACCTTTAGCTTTCAAGCATGAGGTGCACTTACCAGGGTGTTAAACTCAGTTGAAAAGCACCGAGCTGGAAAACCAGCAGAAAGGTCAGCACTTCATTCAGTCCTATAGTAAGTTTAAATCTCAGGTCACAGTGTTGCAAAAAACAAAGCCTGCCAGATCACCCCAGAGTGGAGATGATGTTTTAAAAAAAAAGACTCTGGGGGGGTATGCAGCCTGGGGTGGGGCCGTGGGGGCTGCAGAATAGGCAGGGCTGGTTGACTGTTGGTTCCGTTCCCCCACTGTGATGGTTCTGTTTGCCAAAAGGGATTTAGTACTGCAAAACAGCATCCTTGTTCAGTGCAGAATCCCTTTCCATAGGGCTCATACAAAGCAGAATTCTAGTTCAAAGCAGAATCCTAGTTCGAAGCAGAATCCTAGGTTGAAGCACAATCCTGGTTCGAATCAGAATCCTAGTTCGGAAGCAGAATCCTGTGTTATGTGGGACATCTGTTTTTCCCCATAGGAAATAATGGGAAATTCAACTTGTCATAACTTTGGAACAAATTTATATTTTCCCACCAAATCTTCAAAAGACACATCTGTGAGGCCAAGGCTTTCTACCCTGAAAATGTCAGCCCAGAAGCTAAAGCCATTTCCGAGATACAGGTGGACAAAGAAAGTGTCAAATCCCCCAAACCTTTATATTTAACACTCTGTGTCTTGGAAACGGCTAAAGCTATTAAGATAACATTTATCACTTGCAAACACCTCCTCAGGGTAATTATGCGTGCCAAATTTCCTAGAAATCACTGTAACCATTACAGAGTTATTAAGATCCAAAAATTGCCCTTTAACATTAATAAACAAACAGCAAAACCCTCAAAAATCTGTTTTTGCAACACTATGTATCTCAGAAACCAAACAAGGGATTCAACCAAATTTTTCAAGTCACGAGACCTGTGCCCTAGCTGGATGCTTGTCAAATTTCCTGTAAATCTGTTTGAGTGTTGCAAAGTTATTCAGGTGCAAAGTATGCAAAACTGGATGACAGTGTGCGAAAATTACTTCCATTTTTACATCTATTTTCTCCTATATGAAATAATGGCAAATTCAAGATTTAATAAGTTTGGAATGGATTACTATTGTTTTACCAAACCTTCAAAAGGCACATCTGTGAGGCCAAGGCTTTCTACCCTGGAAATTTCAGCCCAGCACCTAAAGCCATTTCTGAGATACAGGTGGCCGAATAAACAGCAAAAACCAGGGAAATCTCTGTATTTGCAACATTTCATAATTAAAAAATCTCAAAAGGGATTCAAACCACATTTGGTACTTCAATAGACCTACCCCAGCAGATGATGCATGCCAAATCTCAGGAAAATCTGTGAAATCAATTTAAAGTTATTAACCAGGAAAAATTGCCCTTTAACATTAAACACTCCTACAGACCCTAACTATACTGGCCCTATTGGGCCAGTATAATAAGTGGCCTCACTACAGCCAGGTTTAGCACATGTCCCCCCTCCCCCCCCGCAGCTCTGTAGTGAATTCCTATAGCCCATTTGTGCATCACTGTTATTAAATGGGAAGAGCCGATCCATGGATCCCATTGCTCAAAATTTAATTCCAATGCACTCTCTAAACAAACCCAACTCCCTTCCCTTACTCTCATTTATGATTTGCAGGCAACAGCATCTCCCTCAGAGCTCTAAGTCCCTTCCCCCTTTCTCAAGTCTCAGGTTTGAATTCACTAACAGTAGTAGGTCCCCCTCCCTCAGGTGAATGAAGACTAGCTGGCCTCAGAGAAAGTCCTCCCTCTCCAATATTCCCCTCCTCCTCCTCCTCCTAGCTAATTTGAATTTGGACATGAAATTTAATGTGACCCTCTTGCAGCCAAGTTTCGACCACTGCCCTCACCCCCAATTGACCTGTCCATCATCTCAGGGCTGTTAGCAGCTGAGCGAGTCCCTGTCAAAATAGGTTGATCACTGGAAGTTCAGAATCTGGCAGCCACCAGTACACTTACCTGGCTGACTGAAAAAAACTTTGATCAGTCCAGCCCCAAGCAGACTTACTGTTGGTGACCCAGACACCGCAGAGATGGCAAGCCTCCCCATGACAGCGATTCAATGTCTGCCTCCAACTCTGACTCCATTGCCAAATGCAGAATCATGGCAGAAAGAAAGAAATCAGACAGATTTACTGCAAGTTGAAATCTGCCTCACCTCGCTCTACACTGGCGACCCAGGTTCAGGAATGAGCTCAGGCGCCGGGGGTCGGCAGGGGAGGGAGACGATCGAGCGTCCAGAGGACAGCTCTCCTCTCCTGGGGGGAGGGCTATGGAGTTGTCCAGCATCCTGGCGGTCCCCGATGGAGATCAGGAATATTACAGGATGACCGACTAACAGGAGGGGGCAAGTGTGGCAGATGCCGGCAGGGTTGCTGTGCGCCATGGGGTCATTGTACGTCGCGCTTGAGGGAGCAGGGAAAGTACTCATGGGGACACAAGCAAAAAAATCCCCCTTTCGGCCAATGGAGATGAAGCGGGCTCCAGGGGCACGGCCCACATCCCAAGGCCAGCCCAGCGCACCAGGAAACTCCCAGGCGCCAACCTGCAAAGGTTGCCAGGAGTGAGTGAACCCTCCCTGGGTACCCAGCTGCGGGAGGCTGGTCTCTCGCAGCTGATCGGTAGGGAGGGCACTGGTGAAGGGGGTTCAGGCAGGGAGTGAGAGGTTCTGCTAAGCAAGCATCTCAGAAGGATGCCCTGTATGAGAGGGTGCAAAAACTGAGTCAAAAAAAATATATATATTGAAAATCTACCTCTGGCAGAATGTCCAGATTCCCATAGTCAAAGCACTCTTACCAGAAGTCTGTCCTGCAATTTAAAAGGGCACTTCTAGACAGTGTCAAACACAAAGAAAAATAAAATGGAGGTTCGAGGAGGGGGGGGGGTTGTTCGAATCTGACGAACCCCAGCTGGCAACGGGCCTGCCACTTGCACAAGTTGTTTTTAGTAGGGCAACTTTCATGGAGCTTGAGGTTCACAGAGCTTGGAAAGTTGTGTGAGGAGGCAGGTGGTATTGATAATATTAGTGCTCAGAAGGGGAAGGATGGGAAGGGCACATATTGGAAGGTAGTCTCCTTGAATGCAAGGAGCCTGGGAAACAAATCAGCTGAGTTTCAGGCTCTGATAGCAGAGGGGGAGGTGGGCATAGCTGCCATCACTAAAACATGGGCCACTCAGTACCAGGACTGGGATCTGGTGATCCCAGGGTACAGGCTATACTGCAGGGACAGGGAAAATGGGAAAGGGGTGGGGTGGGGTGGTGATTTATGTGAGGGAGGGGATAAGGTGTACAAGGGAGGAGGGGGAGGAGGGTAGAACAGAGGCATTATGGATACAATTCCAGTATTCAAGAAAAAGGACACTTAGGTTGGGGATGATGTATCGACCACCATCTCAGGCAGAGGACTTGGACAGAGAACTAGCGGAGCCAATAGGGAGGGTCAGCAGGGAGGGTAACACCATGATCGTGGAGGACTTCAATCTGCCAGGGGTAGACTGGAGCACCCCAGCCATCTCGAGTGCAAAGGAGCAGGTCCTCCTTGAGGCTTTACAGGACAGTTTCTTGGTATAGATGGTAAGCCAGCCAACCAATGCAGGCAACAATCTGGACCTCGTACTGTCTAATGAGGAGTTTGTCAGAGAGCAGGGAGTGACCACCACACAGTGTGGTTCTCACTCAACATGGGCAGGGAGGCAGCAGGGACAGGGACTAGGGTGTTGGACTTCAGGTGAGTTGACTTTGGTAGGATGGGGAAATAGTGGCCAGGCACCTAGCCAGCATCAACCTGCACATGGATGCTAACCAGAAATGGGATGCTATTAAGCTAAGCTTCTGTACTAAGACACAAAGCAAAAAGGCTAGGTCCAAAAAAACTAGTTGGTTAAGTGGGGAGGTGTTGGAAAAGGTGAGGGCAAAAAGGGAAGCCTTCAGAAGATTCAAGAGTTCCTGTTGGGGAGAAGATAGAGAGGAGTACCTGAAGATATCATGAAAGGTGACCAGAGCAGTCAGGGCAGCCAAGGCTTCCAGAGAGCTTAGGCTGGCACAGGGTATCAAGGAAAGGAATAGAATTCTTCAGGTACATAAGGGAGAAAAGGATCTGCAAAGATCAAATAGCAGGATCAAGAAGCGTGGAGGGTTGACTTCCAGAACCGCCTCCCTACACATGGCTGCCTGATCTTGGTGCTCCTCTCCACCGTCATCTAATAAGCAGACCAACAGCCGCTACTTCTGCATAAATCAAAGGTAAAATTAAAAGAAAAGTTATGGCTAATGTAACCCCTTTGTTACCCGGGGTTACTAGAATCCCAGTAAGACCTAGTGGTAGGCAGGGAAGGCAGCTTGTGAAACTCCAATTAAATGGGTTTCACACTGTCTCACTCTGTCCTCAGTCACAGCTGAGACTAGAGGGATGACATCATAATAGAATTGTTACAGCTGCATGAGCCACATTTGGAATCTTCAGCTCAGAGTAAGTTTAGAATCTTGGGAATTCAAAGTCAGTCTTCAGTTTGTCCTTAAGCAAACAAGAAGGACAACAGTAGTTGTCTGTTTACCCCCTCCCTCTGGGGTGAGGAAAAGTTCTTTGTGGGTTCCAGGGGCAATCCCCTTCTCCCACCTTGGGAAGAAAGCTGCCTGTTTTAATTTAAGTTCAGTCTGTTCATGTATAACAGCAAAGGTTACAGTTTTTCACCTGTGGGGCACCTGCAACGAATGGGTGAGTGTTTGGCCCCATTGGAAGGGGCAAACAACTTCTTTTCTTCAGTTGGATTTCAAGTATTGGGGGCTATTTGGGAGGACTATGTCAACTAGAACAAACAAATAGAGCAGTCATCTGTTTAAAGTGTTAAAGTTCATTGTAGAGGGGGTGCTTCAGGTCATCCACCGTCAATCTACATTTTAAAGTCTAAAGTTCTGTGTATCCAGAGAAATGGCCGGGTATGGGCTGTGGGAGCTGGAGGTGGGAAAACTCCCCATCTTCAGTAACCAGGTCCACCTCTACGGATTTCTTCTGTGTTTTTGCTACTTGCCTCATAACTGGCCAGTGATGGGGTGGGTACCCAGGCGTGGGTCGAACTGAAAATCTCTCTAGGAGTCGCAGACTCTAAGTGGTGTGGGGAGCCACAGGATGGGAAAAATTACTCCGTGTTGGATGGGAGTCTCCTGTTTGATGGGAGTTTGATTTGGAAATGCGAAAACAAATCTCTCTAGGAGTCGCAGACTTCAAGTGGTGTGGGGAGCCACACCTTGGGAGCCTCCTTGTTTGATGGGATGTCTTTCCAAGTAAAATTTGGGTTCATTCGCCAAGTGGACCGTCAGTCGAGTGGCCGGCAGGGAAGCCGGGCCAGTCGGGCTGTGTATCCAATGTGCATGCAAAGTCTGGGCTGAGTGCCTGGTGGGTCCAAAGCCAGACAACTGTTGTATTGCATTCATTCGCCAAATGGACCGCTGTGTTTAACCTCTAATCTGCATTACAGTTACGTAGCCCTTTGGGGGACCATACAGCGCTCTGTTTATGTTCAGTGAGTTAATAAATAAAGCCACACTGAAAAATCCCAATTCTGGTTCTGGACATTACAGTTATTGCTTCCTATAGTTGGATTTACTTGGGTGCCCCTGTGCAGAGTAGCCAAACCTAGGTCTCTTGTGCCAGGTAACCTCATCCTTCCCCGAACCCGTAGAGACATATGTATATCCATGTTACAAAAATGGACATATGGGTTACACTAATACCAGAGCAAAAGGGGTTACCAGTCATTTTGAAGGATTACCTGTGGATGACAATGGATCCGACCTTGATTTGTCCGACTCCGGCACCTCGATTTCTACACAACAGACAGCCCGCTCATCATCCACCAAAGCCACAAAATCCAAAAGTAAAAAGTTTACCTCAATAAACAACAAGTTAAACTGCACTCTGACTGACCTGCAAGTTATTAAATCAAATTTTCAATCCTTTCGGGCAGAATACGAAACTTTACTCCAGGATGTCTCCACACTACAAATAAAAGTGGCCCAGCTCGAGGAAACATCTGTGGTGGAGACAGACAGCTCAACCCAAACACAGGCCACATTAACCCAGCTTGTGGAGCTATTCCATGCTTTGGGTGAGTGATAGAAAGATGCAGAGAATCACCATCACTGCAGGAACCTGAGATTATATGGTATTCCTGAGGATAGTAAAGGCAAGAAGTGCTAGATTTTCTAGACTCTCTCTCCTGCATACCACACTGTCTCTGGATCCAGAATTCCAACTTGAGATCAAAAGGGCCCACAGAGCCTTTGGGCCTAAACCAACACAATCCATGGCAAGACCATGCTCTATAATTATCAGATTCTTATGGTATTCGACCAAAGAAATGCTACTTCAAAAGGCTTGGACCCAGGGCAAAACATTTCATGGCACAATCAGGATATATTTTGACAACGATTATGCCCCCACCACTGTGCAGTGCCAGAGGGCATATATCCCTTTGTTCCCAGTTCTGAGACAACTCAAACTTAAATTTCATACTCCCTACCCTTCTAGGCTGCAGATATAATTCCCAAATGGCCAGCAGACCTACAGTAATGCTACTGAAGCAATGGAGGACCTTATAAAAAGGGGATACGAGTTACCTACACATATGTCCCTTCCTCAACACTCTCAGACTGCACGCTCTTATGGACAGCCCCCACAGGCTTCAGATCATGGATCACAGCTGGAAACACTTGCGGACATTAAGCGACTCCTAAGCTAATTTACAGCCACAGATTCCTGAAGAGGACTCAATATCCTTTTACAGAGATGGTGGTGAGTCTTTTCGTGGGTTAACTTATTGGGATCTCTCTCACTCGTGGGGGGAGGACACCTGGGGGGAGATGTCAGGCCCTGGCTGCCGCTCCTGGCCTCAGCGCCCTGGGGGTGGGGGAGTTCTGCTAATGGTTCTGATCTGTGGGGAAGGGAATGCCTCTGATAAGTGAATCCAGAGAAATTTAAGCCTAATCAGGGCACCAGACAAAAGACAGGAGATCCCGGACAGAGGCCAGCAGATCTACTGGGGCTTATTTGAACCTCCAGGGGAAAACAAACTCGAGGTGGGGGGGGGATAGGTTATGCCCTGGCACCCGTTAAATAGGGGGCTCAGGCGGGATGTCCACCCAGGCCTCCTCCAACAAACAAAATGAACATTAATAGGCAATCTTTATTATGAGGACTAAGGGTAGAGGAGTGATGGGTAGCCAGATCTCCTCACCCTGGCCCGAAGGATGGATACCACCTGTTAAATAGGGCACACAATCAAGATACACTAATCCCTTATACGGAGGCCCAGGCCTATACATCCACAGTAGCTGGCACCGTGTTCCCCCTGAATTAGAACTGATCCAGTGAGAACTGATTAATGGCAATTTAGGCCTCAAGCCAGGAAATTAGAGCTTCGATGCTCTCCCCCTAAGGGGGATGGAAGCACTAAAGATAAATACTAGGAGTGGTTTATACGACCCCCATCTGTCCAGACCCTGGGGACTCTCTGATATGGGCAGAAGTTCTCTTTTGGCAAACCAAACTTGCTGGTGGGATGGCGCCTCTCTTCTGTGGGTTGGATCGGGGGCGGGGGCCTTGCTGGCCTCTGGAGTGGGGGGCCCAGGGGTTGGGGGGCATGGCAGCCTCCTCAGGGGGGACTTCCCCCCCATGTGTTTTGTCTCACCACTTTCTCTTCCTCTCGAGGGGGGCCTGGTGACCTACCCAGGGAGCTGCCTTTATAGCGGGCAACAAAGTCCATGGCAGGAAAAGAATGAGGGATTATTTTATTACTCCTTGGGACTAGATGTGGATTATGGAATTACTGAAGCTGAAGAGAGGCCTATACACGATATTGGACAGTGAGCGAGCGGTGAACATTGTGTTTCACTTTTTCTTTCGTTCTGTTTAAGTGGGACTAATCAGATGTAAATATACTAGTATATGAAGAACAAGCAACAAATTGAAGGACTATGAATCAGATTTGAGAATCCACAGGGACTTTATTCTGATGGTCTTTCCCCCATAACAATTCTGCTGTGGGTAGTGAAGCTGGGACCACGGAGTCAGCGATAACTGGCAGAAATAACTGCACTTTCAGTACCCAACCCACCTCCTTCCCCTACCAACACCTGTGTTTTATTTTATTTGGGACATTTCTGTTTTGGCCTTCAACTCTTCCTGTACCCCCACCTAGATAATTGGGGGAAGCCCACCCCCTAGGGCCATCTCTTTACAAGAATGACAATGCCCACGATTGTCGAGACTGCTTCCCGCCTTCATCAGTTCGAGGGCAAAACTCGCTGATGATGGAAATCTACCACCCTTTCTTATCCATGTATATAGTTATTACTGGGAGCTGTCTGTTATATAAGACATTTCCCCTCGATGTTGATAACTGTTCTTTAATTTTGTACATAGGTTGAATCCTATGTCTATATTTGGGAGCTTACAGAGTAATATAAAACATACAGTACATAGAGACTATAACACCTTAAGCTATCTTAGAGTTAGATCAGCTTTATGTTTAACTGAACAGGTATGGAGGGTATGGCATGCTGCCTTCCCTAAAACTATAAAATAATGATGCATTTACAAACAGTTAAGGTGGTATCCCAAAATGTAAATGGTCCGAGCAGCCCAATTAAACAGGCTAAAATTATATCACAACTTAAAAACTTTCACCCACATGTCATTTTATTGCAGGAAACACATATGTCTCATGTGGAGCATCAGAAACTGGTCAAATCCAGGATGGCATCAGTAACTGCCAGTTCCTATGCCTCTGGTAGAAAGAGTGGGGTAGCAATTTTGCTCCCCAAGAATTCACCAGTCGAGATACAGCATACCTATCAAGACAAAGAAGGATGTTTGGTGAAGATTCGAGGAGTTTGGGGAGGGCAAAAATACATGATAGGTAGCATTTATATCCCGCCAGACGCCTCCACACACCAACTCCTGTTTAATAAAATTGTAGAGTTTAAGCAGGGAGTGTTGTTAATTGGAGGTGACCTTAATTTGCTATAGATGCAGGCAAAGACAGTATAAATCCTCTCCCCCCAAAGGCCACTACTGGACAGAGACATGGGAGTCATTTAGTTAAAGAACTAGGTCTAATAGATGTGTGGTGTCATCTACATTCCACTAACAGACAATATACTTTTTATTCAGGAGTTTATCACACATACTCTTGCATAGATTACTTTCTACTGTCTGCAGAAAATGTGGACCTGGCCTGCACAATTTCTATTCAACCCACGCTATTATCAGATCATGCTCCCTTTGTTGCTGAGTTGCATACAGCAGAGGAATACACCCCCAGACAATGGAGATTTAATAATACATTATTAGGAGATCCACAATTCCTAAAAAAGATTAAAGAACGGATACCCAGGATTGTTCAGGAAAACACATCTCCGGATGTGACATCTGGTATAACCTGGGACACCTTGAAAGTTACATTAAGGGGGTAGATCATTTCCTCTGTCACCTATAAGAACAGGGAGAGAGGACAAAAGTTAAGAGAATTGGAAGACGAGCTGGATTTCCTACAGAAGGCCCATGCACAGGGTGACAGTTCTATCCTTTCACAAATAAATAAAGTAAAAGCTCACATACAGAATATGTCAACCTAGAAAATGGAACAGGCACTACTCTATCTTAAACAGAAGTACTATTAGGGGGGAGCAAGGGCAGCGAAAACACTGGCATATAGACTTCACCACCAACAACAGCAGGCCACTATAAGAAAACGTAAGCACCCAGAGACTGCCAAACATTTAAACAAAACAACAGACGTGCTAGAAGGGTTTAGGACTTATTACTCAAAGCTATATGATCAAGATCTAGAACCGGAAAAGGAAAAATACTTACATTTTTTCAATACCTTAAATTTGCCCCGACTATCAGAAGAGCAGCAGCAATGACTAACGCGACCCATTACCCCCAGGAGATAATGTATAGCATTAAAAATTCCAAACCAGGCAAAAGCCCAGGACTGGATGGCTATACATCAGAATTCTACAAAAAGCTCCAAAAGGAATTATTCCCCACACTGGAGGTTCTTTTCCGAGCGATACAAAAAGGAGACTCAGCACCTCCCCCTAGCTGGCAATATGCAAATATATCAGCGATATTAAAACCAGATAAGGATCCTACAAGTTGTGTTTCATACAGACCAATTTCTGTGCTAAACCGAGACTATAAATCATATGCAGCTGTATTAGCCAGGAGGCTTGAGACCTTCCCACCAGACATAATTAATAAAGACCAAGCAGGCTTCATTATGAAGTGGCAAACCTCTGAAAATGTAAAACACACACTTTATATATTAGAAAAATCCTGCAAGCATAACATCCCCTTACTATTACTTAGTATGGATGCCCAAAAAAGCATTCGATCAGGTATCATGGCAGTTTCTAAAATATACACTTGAGGCTTTTAACTTCCCATCAGCTTTTAACGCTAATATACAACAGCTCTACACCTCCCGGCAAGCCATAGTTAAAATTAATGGCACTTTCTCCACACAATTCCAGCTAAAGAGGGGAACTCACCAGGGGTGTCTCCTCTCCCCATTATTGTTTGTCCTGTATGCAGAACCCCTGGCACAGGCTGTAAGAGAAGAGCCACAAATTAAGGGATTCCAGTATTAAGATACAGAACATAAAGCAGCCTTTTATGCAGATGACCTTCTGATCTATATGACTGATCCAGAGTCCTCGCTCCCAAAATTATTCAGCCTTTTAGCTGAAATAGAAATTCTGGCAGGATATAAACTGAACACAAATAAAATGGAAGTGCTGAAGTTCAAGTACAATCCCTCCCCAAATATCCTCAGGCGCTTCCTGTTCCGTTAGAATGGAACCAATTTAGATACTTGGGGATCGATGTGCCTCAGAATCTAACTCAGGTATATGAGGTAAACTACAACCCCCTGATTACTACGATCAGAGATGACCTCCAACGCTGGTCTCATTTAACCCTCCCCCTAGTGCAAAACATTGATGTAATTAGAATAAATGTTTTACTCAGATTACTTTACCTTTTTTTAGAACATACCACTAAAACCAAGCAAACAGGATTTAAAAAAAATGGAACAATCTGATAGCCAAGTTCATATGGCAAGGGAAAAAAAACAGAAAAGCCTATAAAACCCTATAGCTACCTAAAGCAAGGGGGGGGGCCTTGCTCTTCCAGACTTAGAAAGATACTCTCAGGCAGCTGTCATAGCACATGCTGTACAATGGTTAGACCCCTCATCAGACATACACTGGAAAGACCTGGAGGTACGTGAACATCAGAACATGATAGAAAATAAGCTATTTGGGGGACCTTGAAGATACATCAACTTGAAAAAGACCTGGAATCTACATATACCCAACATATACTTATGTTATGGAATAAGACTATACATAATCCAATATTCTTCCTGTCAGTCAGGTTCCTGCTGTGGCCATCAGGGGACCCCAACTTTGCACCAGCCAGGCTAAATTGTACATTTAAGAGATGGTATAAATTAGGATCTAAACATTATTACCAAATGTACGAACATGGGATTTGTTGCTCATTTCAGAGTTAAGACAGAAATATTGATTAAGACACCAAGATCATTTTAGATACTTACAATTAAGACAATACTGGCATTAGACTCTAGGGCGATCATGGACAGTAGGAGGTGTCCATCCACTTGTGCAAATAATTATCTCCACAATGAGAAGCACAATTCCAGAACATATTATTTCTAAAGTATACAGGGCTTTCCAACCAAATACAACTCAGGCAATACAGAACAGCATAGGTTGGAGCGGGAGCTGGGAATATCGCTCACAGATGAGGAGTGGCAGGCCATATATACTATGCAACATAAAATCACAATGTCACATGGTTGGAAAGAGTACGGATGGAAGTGTGTCTCAAGATACTTCAGAACTCCGCAAATCACAGGTAAATTTGATGCTCTGCATGGGATGGTTTGCTGGTGAGAATGTGGGGAAACCCTAGTTACACACACATATATTTTGGAGCTGTGCACTGCTGTTTCCTTTCTGGTAAGCACTGACTCAGGCTCTAATGGAGCTTATTCCAGATCTGGGGATACTCACACCGGAATGTGCCATTTTACTCCATTTTCCAGAGCAGATCAAGGATGGTCAGACAAAGAAACTACTGGCTATCTGTCTGTTGCCTGCAAAAAAGGCCATCTCTAGATGATGGCTATTAAAAGACATCCCATCCCAGAAGGACTGGGAAGACATAGTTCAGCAAATTTATTTAATGGAAAAACTTACAGTGGATATTAATCTAAAAATGAAAAGATTTATGGAATTCTAGAATAAATGCTTATTATGGGTGATGGAACATAGGGAGAATATCATACCATAAGGGAGGATTGGGAGGGCTCTCTCCTGATATTCCTATTTAGACTATAGAGTATGGGACTACACCTAGACTGTACACAGGGAAGGATATTTGCTGCCATTGGGAGACATTGTAAGACGGTATGGGCTGCAGTTTTATTGTTATGCAGATGATACCCAGCTCTACCTGTCTTTTGCCCCCGACCAGGGTGTCTTTAATAACTGCCTTGTAGAACTCCAGGACTGGATGCGGAACAGCTGGCTAAAGTTGAACCCTGATAAGACTAAGGTGTTGGTGGTGAATCCAGGTCACGAGATGGAGAGGACGGGAGCACGGTTTGACTCCGGGCTTTTGCTCGGGGGTTGCCAGCTCGTGTCCTCTGTTCAGGTGAGGAATCTGGGTGTTATATTTGACAAAGGGCTGACTCTTCATTCGCAGGTGTTGGCTGTAGTCAAATCCCTTTTTTCCATCTGAGGAATATCGCCCGGATTAAAGACCTTGTTCTATCCCGCGACCTTCCAATGTTGATCCACGCCTTTGTGACCTCCCGCCTTGATTACTGCAGCTCCCTATACTTAGGGCTTCTGGGGGTTGATATTCGCCACTTGTAGCTGGTGCAGAACGCTGCGGCCAGGTTACTAACTGGGGTTTCTCGGATTAGTCATATCACCCCTGTGCAGCATGAACTGCACTGGCTGCCTGTTCAGTGGTGAATCACCTTCAAGGTCGGTTTACTGACCTATAAGGCCCTGCACGGACTGGGTCCTGGCTACCTGCAAGAGCTCCTGGTTCCTTACCGCCTGCTTTGACCCCTCCATTCAGCCGACAAGGGATTGCTAGAGGTTCCCAGGGTCCGACTGAAAACTTCTGGTACGAGAGCATTTATGAATGCAGTCCTGACCCTGTGGAATTTTCTACCTCGCTGGATTAGTGAGTGCCTGACCATGGAGAGCCTTTGGTAACTCTTCATTTAGAATACCAGAATTTGTTCCCTGTATTGAAGAACAAATACAACACTTTTAATGGTGCTCAAGAAATTATAAATCTTCGGGATGCTTTTAAAACAGTAAGAAGAGCAGTAATCTCTTTTGAAATAAAATATAGAGGCATCAAGGGAAAAGAATTTAAAAAAAATAAAAAAAACAAATTGCAGAAAATGATATAAAACTTCAACAAACAAACAAATGAAAATATTTAAGTATTAAAGCAGGAAAAAGAAAAATATCTCAATAAAATAGAGGGTATATAAATCAACAAATTGAAAAAGATATGATATTAAAAAACTAGCTCTTTATTATAATGGTGACAAAAGTAGAAGACTGTTAGCTCATACTTTAGAAAGACATAAAGAGCGGAACATAATATTCGGAATAAAAATTCAGAAGATGTAGTAGTAAATAACGACAATCAAATAGGAGAAGCTTTTATTTAAGCAATAAGGCACGACAGGGTGCGTGTTATTGTGTAATAACGTCACTCCTGGGGTGGGTCGAAGCACGAGGCGAAGCCGAGTGCTTCCATCACCCAAGGAGTGACGTTATTACACAATAATAACACACACACACCCTGGAGTGCCTTATTGCTATTATACAATGCCTTGTTTAAAAATAATAATAAAAAGTTTAAAAAAAAGTCTGTGACATTTTTGTCTTTTATTTTTGTGTAGGAGGCATATGTTATAAATATAAAAAAAAATAGTCCAGTAGGTGGTGCTGGTGGTTCATGATCCAGTGCCCAATGTCATTCTGTGGTTCTGTGTATTTGTCGCTCACTCCCCCCCCCCCAGAGACAGACATATAGGAACAGGATTGTTTGTGGGCATGTAGTTCAAGTAAGATGGGTTTCTTGGTTTCTGTTATGGGGTTTTGAATGGCAATGTGTGGAGGAGTGAGGAAGTACTGAGGAGCGAGCACACACGTTGATGGAGCAATAAAGAGTGAATGGTAGCGTTGTCGTTCTTCTCGCTCCTCTCTTTTGGCAGCAAGAAACTGAATGTCATGTTTTGGTGACATTTTCGCACTATTAATGAAAGTGAACTGATGAGAGGCTATGGCCGTTTGAACAGAGCGGCTTCAGTGAACCGCGCGACCGGAAGTTACAGTCTCCATGGGTTCAGTGAAGCCGCTTGCTTTGCGAAATCGTAAACAGAAGGAAAGAAATGGGCATAAACATTAGGCTGCTTTTGTCTTTTGCTTTATTAAGTTGTCTGAGGAATTGGTGTTTTGGGATTGTGGCATTCTCGGGGGGGGGGGACTGTAGTGCTTTACAGGGGCTGGCGAGATTGGCGGTTGTTTGTGTACGGGAGGCATGATTTTATGCCGTGCAATGTGGTTATGTGTGTGCCTGGTCTTAATACAGTGATGTTATTGTGTAATATCATCACTGTACCAGGCACACACTGACCAATCAGAATAGAGGAATTTTCCTTGCCATTGTATGATCAGTATTATATAACTTATACAGGACTCCTTAGCACATAAAGGCACAACAAATAGATCACAGGGATTTATTTAACTCTAAAAATTGATTAGCATTTTGCTCATAAAAGTGCTAAATCTTTGTGAAAATGCAAAGCTCTTGCCTCACTGCGTTTAACAAACACAGCACTTCTAGAAAATCTATGTAAATGCTTTCTGTACAGTTAGTATAGTCCCCAAAAAAAAACTGCTAATCAATTATTTAAAACCCTGGATCAGTGTATAGCCCAAACCAAACTTTGAATATAACTATTAACAAAATAAGAAATCTTTTGGAAGGTTGGCAGTCTTTATCCGTTTAATTAGAGGATAGAATAGATACAATTAAAATGGCATTTTTTTTTTATTTGTAATTTTTCCACCCTGGGTGCACTGGGAGCAGGGATTCTGTCCCTGCTCAACCCACTCCCACCAACCTGACTGCCTCAGCCATCCCTGAGACCCCCCACTGAGTACCCCCCCCATGGCGGGGCTAGGAAGGAGGAACCTCCCCTTCCCCCAGAGCACAATCCAAATCTGGGGAGGCCGTAGCAGCACACCGGTGGAGTGGGGTCAGGGATCTCATAGAGCCCGCAGCCGCCTTTTTTCTAATTTTCTTCCTTCCAGCACACAAGGCACCTTGCACGCATGTGGGGGCATGCACACGCCACACTGGCCAGCTTCTTGCCTCCCTGGCCTGCATCGCCTCCCCAGCCCCCACAAAGGGTGAACAACAGGTGGGATGATGTGCCCCCCCCACCCGAGAGAGGAGCACAGTCCTCCGGATGCGCCATCCTCTCTCGCCCCTGCCAACCCCAGGCAGCCCTGTCTCATTCCTAAACTGGAGTTGCCAGCATGGTGCGAGGTGGGGCATTCCAGCACCTCAACCCTCAGCACTATGGGCTGGTGTAAAATGACAGTTTTACCTAATTTATTATATTGTTTCCAAGCAACTATGGGAAAAGTAGATAATCAAGATTAGTTAATATTAGAAATATTTTTAAGAAACTGTTTTGTAGAGAGTGGGCAGCCCGGGAATACTATGGGGTACAATAATCAATTCCTAGACAGCAAGGTAGGATGAGATGCTCAGATCCTCAAAAGTACTTTAAAGCAGTTAAAGCTTCAGTAGCATGGCAGTGGGCCTTTAAAAATGTATTTGAACATCTTGCTGTAGCAATGTTACATAGGGCACTAAAGGGCTGCACGTTATCCAGTGTGTTGTTTCATCCACAAGCAACTGGATCCAATAAAATATTATGGTTTTCAGAAATTATTAATGCCATAATATTGTTATACAATAATAATAATGCATTTATTCAATATCTGTACATGGAGATTGCAGAATTGTCGGGCTCTCTGGATCATTCCACTACTCAGGTAATAAATAAATTGTAATATGCAGGGGTTGTTGGTGGTATCAGATTATAGGTTCAGCTGTCTTATGTTTCCACCAGAAGGTCAAAGAATCATATATACATTTACATTTTACATGGTGGCAATATAGGGTGCTGAATAGGGAGGCAGTATAGTGCAGTGGTTTAAGGCTCTGAGCTGCAAATCTGGTGACATCCAGCAGACCAGACCTGGGTTTGAATCCCACAGCTTCCACTTGCATACTGTGTGACCCTGAGCAAGTCACTTAACTTCCCTGTGCTCCCAGGTTGCGCCTGTAAAAAAGCTTTCAGTTTAGTGTGTCTCACCTGGTTAAAATAACTAAACAAAAAAAGAATATATTATTTAAGAGATTGTTACCCATGAAGGCTGTCAAAGGATAGATGATTAGACAAAAACAATTCAAGATAAAGTAAAAAAATCATCTTTCTACCTCCAAGGTTTAATAAAGAAAATATACAAAGAAAGAATTAACAAAGAGGGTCCAAACGTTCTTAAAATGAGGAAAACTCTGGGTCTGAGGTGGTCCAGCTAATCCAACGCAAACTCCCATGAATATAACCGGGCACACATACGGCAAATGGCTAATAAACTGCATCAATTTGCCAAAATTAAAACTACATAGATACATAGACAGTGTCGGCAGATAAGGGCCTATGGCCCACCTAGTCTGCCCATTTGAGCTTTTCCACAAGTGCTATGCACTGCACAAACTATACAATATAAAATTATTTCACGGGCATACAAGACTCCTGTGAAATTACATAAAATGGACTATAAATTTGATAAGAAATTTTGGCATAATTGCAATAATAAAGGAGATTTGTGTCATATATTATAGAATGGTGGTATAATGCACGCCAGGAGACACAACAAAGTTTGCAGTTGGAAATACCATTTGATTTTGTCCTATTTGTGCTTAATGATTTTTCACAAATAAAGTTAGATGTCAACTCTCAAAAAATCTTCACAATAATTGACGAAACTACAGAAATAATTATTTTATTTAACTGGAAATGTGCCTGAATTGCCAGTTTATAATTCTGAAAATGGCAGTCAGTTTGCTTAATACACTTTCTATTGAAAAATTATTGTTAAACCATGGAGAACGCATGGACCAAAATAGAAAACACATGGAAACTAATAGTGACGCTCCTACCACCTACTCTGAGATTATGAAAACGTACAGTATAACTTATACAAGTATATTTGTGTGATAGCACTCAGCTATTTGAATGTAATAATATTGCTCTTTTTGCTTTATGCTGTATAATGCTCTACAATGCTAAATTCAATCCTAATGTTGTTACAAGAAAGTATGATGGATATGGATAGCTTATTGACTGCTTGTAAGTTTTTATATGTTCGTTTGTTATGTGTGATAGCCCACAGTACCCAGTAGTGCTTTAATAGCAGCACCCTTTTCTTTCCATCCAGTGCCTCTTATAAGGCATGAGGCACAGGGGTAGAGTCAGCATAGCAAGGAGTGCCTGACAAGAGCAGTCAGAGGGCACGACTGATTGTTTAATTTTCTTTGGTTAGCAGGGAACTGTACAGCATCTAAGCGGTTTGACAAGTAGATGGATTGAGCAAGGAGAAAGCCGCTAAGGAGCTGAGACAGCAAGAGGAAGTGCAGAACAGCAGTGCAGCAGAGAGCAAGAACAAATGGCTACTAGCCTATAGTACTTCCCTCCCACCCACTCAGGTGCTGGTCAGTATATAGGGGGATACAGGAAGTTGACAGCAGAGACCTCCTGGGAACTAGGAGGAAGGCTCGTCCAAGTCTAAGAAAAGGCTAGAAATCGACAAACACCACCTACAGGTGGAGGAAGTAACATAAATCCAAGTGGATAGACTGACAGACAAAAACTAGGCAAAGTTACAGGGGAGCATATGCGTGAGGGACAGAAGTAACAGTAACATCAGACAAGGCAACATGGATAGCAATGGATGCCAAGGATGTGGGGCACTCTTCCCCAGAAGTCTTTTATGGAGAGTTGGGCATTGACCCATATGTAAGTCTCTGGCTGAACTGAGGGAGCAGCTGTGGGCAGCATGGAAAGAGATAGCTCAGCTTCAGCATCTCCCATACCAAAACAAGAACTGAGACCCTCAACCTTAACTGCAGCAACCTCAGGTCACCTCTAAAAGTTCACTTCTAAAGAGACAATGGGGTCCAGGAGAATGGAAGATGGTGAAGAGGTGGGTGGTAAAATCAACAGGGCAAACCAGAGACACCATAATTATGCCATCCCTACTGCAACCCAGTTTTCTCCACTAACAGAGGAGGAGGAGCATGGAAGCATTACGGAAGACATCAAGCAGATCAAGGGCTCTAGCAAGAAACCAGAAATTGCAAGCAGTGGAAATAAAGAAAAAGACAAGGAAGAAGGGAGAAAAAAGGTTCTCATAATTGGTGATTCCATGATAAGAGGAATGAAGACCGAGACAAGCGACTATGAGCATGCAAAGGTGCTAATTAAATGCCTCCTGGGAGCCTCAGCAAAATGAGACATGGATAGTATTGTGAGAATGATGAAGAAGGAAGAAGAAGACCTATGTATCTTAGTATACCTTGTAACTAATGACCCGGCTAACCAGTCAGTCGAAGAAGCCAGTCAGAATTTAACCAAACTAGGAGAGCAACTAGCTACCAAGACATCATCACTAACCTTCTCTGAACTTCTTCCAGTATGGGGCAGAGGTGGAAACCCAGACAGAAGCAGAAGGAAGGAAGGAAACAGAAGATTTCAACAAATGGCTACAGAGCTGGTGTCACGAAAAAGGGTACCACTTCATAGGTGCCTTGGAAGACTTCTGGGAGAGGCGGCTATTCAAGAATGACTGACTGCACCTGACCAGGGAAGGTGTAAGAGCACTGAGACAGAAGCTCAATGTCAGTATTGGACAGTTAAACTAGAGGAGGGGGAGCTTGAGGTGAAGGAACCTATCATAGTGACATTGGCAGATAGGACCGTAGCCATCACACCTCCACACACACAAACAGGTACTAGACACAAGCAACAAAAAAATAACAGTAAAGATAGGAAAGAAGGTCAGACAAGAATAGGCAGAAATCCAAAGGGAAGGATAGGAAATACACCAAAGGGAGGGTGAAAGGGTAAGCATAGTGACAACAGGAAAAACGGAAAGAAGGGAGGCGCCAAAACTTGGAGAGCCATGTATACAAATGCCCACAGTCTGGGTAACAAGCTACCAGACCTAATGGCATTAATGGCAGAGGCTGACCTGAACATTGCCACTGTGAAAGAGACATGGTGCACAGACAACCAGGAATGGGATATAGTAGTACCAGGATATGCTCTGTTCTGGAGAAACAGAGTGGGAAAAAAAGGAGGGGGAGTAGCTTTATACATAAGGGATGGAATTCACGCCACCGAGGTACAAGGGATACAGGAAGAGGTGGAAGCACTGTGGGTCACACTACAAGCGGGTAATAACACTGCCATTCATGCCGGAGTGATCTGCAGACCCCCAGCAAAAGGGGAGAAGCAGGACAGGGCACTGATGGTGGTTATAAACAGGATGGCATCTAAGGGGGAGGCGCTGCTAATGGTGACTTCAATTTGCTGGACATAAATTGAAGCACCAATACTGCAGCTACAACAAGGGGTAGGGACATCCTGGATGTCCTGCAGGGGGCATATCTCAGACAGTTAGTGGAGGAAACCACCAGAGAGAAAGTGATACTGAACCTAGTGCTTACAAATGGGGAAAGAGTTACAGATGTAGGGGTAGGTGACCACTTAGGGTCCAGTGACCACCGTACGGTGTGGTGCAAAGTAAGAACAGTAGAAGAAGCAAGCCACACAACGGCAAGGGTTCCAGATTTCAGGAGGGCTGACTTTGAGAAGATGAGAGAATATCCTCAGGGAAGCCATGGTGGGTAGAGAAAGGGGGGTGAGTAGCAGAGCAGTGGGCATATCTCAAAGGGGCCATAGCTGAAGTAACAAGCTTGTGCATTAGGAAAGTAAGTTAGGCAAAGAGAAGGAGAAGACTGCTGTGGTTCTCAAGGGAGGTGGCTGGAAAAGTAAGGGAAAAAAGGTTAGCATTTAGGAGGTACAAGAGTACTCAGAGTGAGGACAGGAGTCTGTATCTGGAAAATCAGAGAGAGGCAGAGAAGATAGAAGACCACAGGCACAAGCAGAGGAGACAATAGCACAAGCTATAAAAAGAGGAGATAAGACTTTTTATAGGTACATTAGTGAAAGGAAAGAATCTGTGTGGGGGGGGTCATGAGGCTAAACAGGGCAGGGGGGATTGTGCTGAAGAAGACACAGAAAAAGCAGAAATCCTGAACTCATATTTTTGCTGTTTTTACAAAGGAGAGGGAAGGGGAGGGGCCACAGTTAGGTATTAGAGGCAAAAAGGGAGGCGTGGACAGCAATCCATTCACAGAGAGGAGAGAGTCCTCAAGGAACCATCAAAGCTGAAGGGATACAAGGCTATGGGACCAGATGGGATACATCCCAGAATACTGAAAGAACTTGGGAGAGGGCTGGCAGCACCACTGGTGGCCCTGTTTAACAAATCGTTGGAAATGTGTGAAGTTCTGGAAGACTGGAAAAAAGCAATTGTAGTCCCTGTCCACAAAAGTGGAAGCAGGGAAGAGGTGGGCAACTATAGGCCAGTCAGCCTGGCCTCAGTGGTAGGGAAACTGATGGAATCATTGCTAAGAGAAAGGATTGTGGCATATCTTGAGGACAGTGGGATGCAGGATCCGAGACAGCATGGACTCACGTCAGGTCGGTCTGGTCAAATAAATCTTATAGATTTCTTTGACTGTGTGACACTGCAGCAGGAACAGAGAGGGGAGGTGGATGTGGCGTACCTTGACTTCAGCAATACTTTCAACACTGTCCCACATGGGAGGCTCCTAAACAAGTTAGACAGCCTGGGAGTGGGATCCAAGGTAGTAAACTGGATCAGAAACTGGCTGAGTGAAAGGACACATATAGTAGTGGTAAATGGGGCCAATCCAATCAGAGGGGAGGTGTCCTACAGGGTACTGCAGGGTTCGGTACTGGGGCCAATTCCCTTTAATGTCTTCATAAGTGACATTGCAGTGGGGCTAGAGGGGAAAGTGTGCTTCTTCACAGATGACACAAAAATCTGCAACAGAGTGGACACTCCTGAGGGAATGGAGAAAATGAAAAGGGACCTAGGCAGGCTTGAGGAATAGTCGAGGGTGTGGCAGCTGAGTTTCAATACCAAATAATGTAAAATCATGGATTTGGGACACAGAAATCCAGGTGAGTAATACATGATGGGGGGGGGGAGGTGTCAGGTTCTGGCAACCACAGATCAAGAAAGGGACCTAGGGATGATCATAAAATGACTTAAAGAGGTCCAGGCAGTGTGAGAAGTCAGTAGGGAGAGCCAGCAAGATGCTGAGTTGCATAGAGAGGGGTATCACTAGTAAAAGGAGAGAGGTGGTGATGCCACTATATACAGACAATTAGTGAGACTACATCTGGAATACTGTGTACAATTCTGGAGGCTGTATCTCAAGAAGGATGTAGAAAGAACAGAGATGGTTCGGAGAAAGGTTACAAAGACGGTACAAGGGTTGCATCAGATGACACATGAGGAGAGACTGAGGGACCTCAACATGTATTCACTGGAGGAGACAAGAGAAAGGGGAGATATGATAGAAGCTTTCAAATACCTCAAGGGCATTAACAAAGTACAAGGAAGTAGCCTTTTCCAGATAAAATGGAGTTCAAGAACAAGAGGTCTTGATATGAAGTCGGAGGGAGGTAGGTTCAGGAGTAACATGAGGAAGTACTTATTCACGGAGAGGGCTGTGGACAAGTGGAACAGCCTCCCTGCAGAGGTAATGGAGGTGAAGATGGCAGGGGAATTCAAGCGGACATGGGACAACTATAAAGGAACACTTTCTGCACAGAAGTAGGGGGAAGCTGCAGACCAAATGAGGTCTGAGATATTATCAATAGGTAGAACAAAAATGGGCCAACTTAGCGGGCCAGGCGGTCCTTATCCGTCATCAGATTCTATGTTTCTATGTGATTTATTTTTTAAGAAAAAAGTTGAATAAAAACTATATTTGAAAAAAAAAAAAGTGTGATGGCTCAACTTTTATTTAGTATGTCACTTCATCCTGGGACTGCAGTGGTAATCTTTTTATGCTTCACAAATCACAGACTGTTATAAGACATATAGCTCCTAATCATAGGGTGTTTAAAAGCCCTGTTAGTTGAACACAGCGTACTACACTGCCTGTTTCCCTGCTCCCCTTGGCAATAGGAGCTGGCTACCAATCTGAGCACCTTACACCGTACAGCACTGGTAAAACTGAGCAGCTTCTGGACTGTGACAAGAAAACAGGCAGTCTAGTAAGTTTGGATCATCAGATAAAGGTTTTGTTAACCAAATTCACCGGCCACTTGCTAAAATGTGGCCCATGGCAATAAGGATCCCCAACTTTTTGTAAACTGTTACATTTACATATTTATTTTATTCATTCAAGTATTTATTTATTTATTTATTTATTTATTTATTTTGTCCAGGAACAATTTCATTGTGTCAAGGCTTATTTACAATGAAACCCTAGTGTACAAAGCCAACAGTTACAATGCATGTGCATGCCCTGAATAACATGCATTGCAGTACAGAACATATGGACTTACAGAAGCAGACAATAGTTACAAGAAATAAGTTACAATACAGTTGCCCTGATACAGGGTATAACAGTGTTTACCTGATGCGGCAGTGCTTGGACTTGTTCCCAGTATCCAGGATTTGTACTAGCTGGACATGAGCCAGGGGAGGTGCAGCATCTCAAATGGTGAGGAAGAACATTCCAGATGGTAGGACCAAGGTGGATGATGGCCTTCCTACTGAAATTGTTACAGGCCTTGGAGAGTCATGGGTCCAGATATTCTGAGGTCCTCAGGCATCTAATTTTGCTGAACAATATATATCCGTTTAAGAAATTCAGTACCCCACAACTGAGGCATCTTAATGTGAATTAGACACCATGACAGCATCCCCTGCTAGCTAATAGCAGCCAGTTCAGCTGTCTGAACAAATGACAATGGTGGGTAAAGCGGGGGCACGCTAAGGTGAACCTGGCTAGCTTGCAGTATATCCAGTCTGCTCAGGGTGTAGCCTGATATTGAAGCATAGACAAAATCTGGATACTCAGGTATCATAGGTGCTAAGCCTCTGTTGTTTGTTTTCTAACCTATCGGGACAGAATTTCACTGTTCCTTAACAGAAAACCCAGCCAAGTGAGAATTTTGTTTTGCAGATGCTGTCTGTGTGGGTGACCCAGGTGAGTGACTGGTCAAAACACCCCTAGCTATTTATTACATTTATTCTGCTGTAGGGTGACATCAAGGGCTATAAGGAACTGAAGATCACTGATCGTTTTAGAGGAGTCCTTTGTACCAAAAAGCATTGCCTTTGTGCTGTCGGATTGAAAAATTCATTTATTTGAACACTGGTAATTGGGACTGAGACACTGAGTCAAGGCTCATTTCCAGGTGTGACCCAGGGAAAGGGGAGCATGGGAATACAAAATAACAACGAACAAATAGCAAGGTACAATGTGATGCATGCATAGGAATATAGGTACAGGAATTAAGTGGATGCAATATACAAGATACATACAGCAGTACAGCCCTATGGCAGGTCTAATTATATACAGAGGAGAGGGCAGGCCAGAAACAGTGAACTGTACATAAGGTACAAGTCAGCATGCAAAGCCAGTTAAATTCCAATTATGGGCCAAGGGCACCAAAGGGTAGGAGGGTAGATGATGGTAGTAGCAGGGAAGACTAGGGATAGGAGGGGGGGGATAATAACATTTAGCAGCAAGTATGTGAGAGATCAGAGAGGGGAAGGTAAAGCGAGGCAGTAAGTTTGTTCCAAACTACTTGGAGCCGAAACAAGAAGGCAGATTGGCCAGAGGAAGTCCTACAGGCAGAAACAGAGAGGCTTCAAGAGTCAGAGGAGCAGAAGGAGTAGTTGTAGATGGGGTAGGAGATGGTTAAGGTAGGCAGAAACAGAGAGGCTTCAAGAGTCAGAGGAGCAGAGGGAGTAGTTGTAGATGGGATAGGAGATGGTTAAGGTAGGCAGAAACAGAGAGGCTTCAAGAGTCAGAGGAGCAGAGGGAGTAGTTGTAGATGGGATAGGAGATGGTTAAGGTAGGCAGAAACAGAGAGGCTTCAAGAGTCAGAGGAGCAGAGGGAGTAGTTGTAGATGGGATAGGAGATGGTTAAGGTAGGCAGAAACAGAGAGGCTTCAAGAGTCAGAGGGAGTAGTTGTAGATGGGATAGGAGATGGTTAAGGTAGGCAGAAACAGAGAGGCTTCAAGAGTCAGAGGAGCAGAGGGAGTAGTTGTAGATGGGATAGGAGATGGCTAAGGTAGGGAGAAACAGAGAGGGATTTGTAGAGGAGACTGATGAGTAAATGTAGGGGAGTTGGAAGCAATTTATTTATTTCTAGGAAGTACCTTTGCTCCAAAGGCTCTTTTTCAGAGGTTCCACATCGTAGTAATACATGAGCATTACATCATTTACAATGGTTACAAGTACATAAGCAGATACAAGGTGGTTCCATGCCTAGAAAGACATGAGTACATCAGGTTACAGAGGTTACATAATTACAATAACAGGGAGTACATAAGTAAAAATATACAGACACATAATTTAAAGCAGGCTAGGCTGACAGGTTGTTAAGTGAACAACTTGAGATTCTACAGGATATAGAGTGAATCAGATAGAGAGCAGTGGATGATATAGTCTGTAAAATAATTAACTAATACTATATGCAAGGAGGCAAGAACTTGATGGGCAGCAGTTCTTTTGTCATAAGTGCTAAAGAGTGTAGCAAAGCAGCAGAAAGAGTGGAAGAGAGGTTCCAGTCTGGCCAGGTAGGTTATGGGAGCAGCCCGGTAGACCACATAAACAGACAAACACTTGCAAGATAATTTTAAGAACGATCTCACAGCAAACGGGGGTGGGAGGCAATTCTTGTTGCTGTATAGGGCTCCAAATTTGGGACGTAACTTCTTGTGGGTGGCGTAGATTAAGGTCCCACATCGAGCCACACTCCGTGGTACTTAAAGACGAGGACATCTTCAAGTGAGGAGCCATCAAGGGTGGAGAAAGAGGGGTAGGAGAGTTTAGCTACATTTTGCCTTGTGCCAGGGGACAAATGGCTGCCTAGCTGCTCTGCTCCGCTGTGTCTACCCCCAACCTGATCTATCTTCATGTGCCTCAAAGAGCCATGGACTTCCCAGCAAAAAGGCACCAGATAAGTTGCAACAAAAGCCAGGTCATCAGTAGCACCTGCTCAAACACTGAATGATCTGCTCTAAGCTGAGAAATACCAGGCAGATCAACACCAGACCACAGAAGCGGGAGCTGCAGCATGGTTGGAAGAGGATGGGAAGACAGAGAATCTGGACAACATAATGGACATTATTGCAGATATAAAGCAAACAGCCAGGACAGTAAGCAAGATCAGTAAGACCCTCGCTCAGCTACGCTCCAACCTTACCAAAATAGAATATGGGACTGAAGCTATGGAGGAGAGGGTGACAGAGATTGGATCCACAACTGATAGGAATGACCGTTTGATGCTTTACCTGCTGGCCCTTGAGCAGGAACTAACACTAAAGCTGGATGATTTGGAGGGATGCAGTTGGAGGCAAAATCTCTGAATTTGTGGGGTACAAGAGGGTGCCGAAAATTCAGCAGAAAACATCCCAGTATTCCTGCAAGCCCTACTATGTAGCTCCCTAAACCTTCTGGAGGACTTTGACATGTGTATGGACCGCGTGCACAGAGGGTTGGGTCCCAAGCCCACCAGCCCTGGAGCCCTTCCCAGATCAGTAGTAACTAAACTTACCTCCTATGCCAGTAAAGAAGAAATACTTAGTAGGGCTTGGCAGTACGGAGATCTTCAATACAGCTCACACCACATCTCAGTGGATTAAGACTATACAGCGATGGTGCAGGACAAATTGTGCACAATGTGGGAGAAAATCAAGCAGCTTCATGCCAGGAACATGAACGTCAAACTCCTTTATCTGGCCAGACTCTGTGTGGAAACTCCCAATGACACCCACGTGTTTCCTGATCTTCTGGACACATCACCTTATTTGGAAGAACTTGAGGCTTAGCTCACCACCACAGAAAAAGATAGACTGGAATGTGACTTATGTTCCGCTTAGGAGGTTGCCCAAGGAAGTGTCAGCAAATGCAGCTCACAGGGCCAGGCCAGATCACCCCCCCACACACACACACACACACAAAGATATCCAACCTATGCCCGGAGGATATGGATCTAAGAACAATGGCAGGCCTGATACAGATGGAGCCATTACCCTGGGAAAAGGTGCTCCAGTCCGAGCCAGGGGGAGACCGAGTTAAAACAACAAAATGAGCCTTGGGACACCAATAGCCAGACATCAGCAGAACTCAAGGGACTGTGCCCTTTCTAAAACGATACCACAGATCAGAACGCAAGAAGACTTGCAATAGATGTCCTTTGCCAGTTTAACCCTTTCTGATTATTTTGAAAATAAAAAATATAGAAACATAGACAATGACGGCAGAAAAAGACCAGAGGTCCATCCAGTCTGCACAAGTTCCCTATAATCCCTGGAACCTACTGTTCCTCCTGGGTACTATCCCTCCCCACCCTTTCTCTATTCTTCTCCTTGGTCCTGTTGCCCCAGTAACCACTATTCCCTTAATTTAATCTATGTTTCCTGTTTACCGTGTCTCTCTCCTTAAAACTTGAATGTGGGGCAAGTACTCACAAACCTCTCCCCGAGTTTTTATTTAAGCAATAATGCACGACAGGGTGTGGGTTGTGCTGGGATAACCTCACGCCTGGGTGGTTGGGCACGAGGCCACAGGCCGAGTGTGTCCAACATCCCAGAAGTGACCCACACCCTGGAGTGCATTATTGCTATTATACAATGGCTCATTGTTATACAAAATAAAATAATGTTTTTAGTAGATTTCTAGTGTGGCAATATATCTCTGTTTCTTAAGTGTGGCATCCAACTCATCATCCAAATCATCATCCAAGGCATCCAGATCAATACAGTGAGGTTGTGCTGGGATAACCTCACTGTGCCAGGGACACACTGACCAATCAGAGACTAGGAAATTTTCTTGCCATTGTATAATAATAAATTATGTCTCTGTTGGATGTGTTGGGGGGGTTGGTGTAAGGAAAGGTAGGAGAAGTAACAGTACTATCCCACAGCCATGGCCTATTGGTCAACTTCTCAACACTAGATGCTGAGAGATAGAATTCGCAGTGCCCCAGCTGGGGACCTGGGGAAGATTTGGTTAGGTGAATTTTCAGTGCCATCTGACTGGCCCATCCTGCCAGTCTTAATGAGGTCTTTCCCGTTTGCCCTCTTTATTAAGTTGTCATTGTGGGTTATACTGAGGAGGGGAGGAAGGGAAGAAACGGAAGAAGTTGCTGCACCATTTCACTGTGTGGCCTGCTGTCTGGCTCCTAAACATCAAGTGGAGAACAGACAGATTCAGTAGTACTCCTGTAAGGATCTGGAAAGTGGGCACTGCTGGGGGAACTTATAAAAACATCTGACTGGCTTGTGCGGCATACTGGCTCTCAGCAGCTATACAGCCTATGGACCAGATGGCTGGAACATGCTAGCAGCCACAAGAGGGGGATACGTAGTTCTCAACTACAGCATTTAATCAACATAATATCATCCCCCTGGTGCTCAGACTTAGTGGAAAGGCAGTGTCAGGACTGGCACTGTATTGAGAGGGACTACGCCAAGACGAGTAGGATTGTATTGACAGCATCTCCTTCCCATGTATACAGATCTGAAAAAGTATTAAGAGGGATGAGAAGGAGCAATATAATAAGAGACTGGGCTCATGGAAGGGGGTGGGTGTTTGCCTGGGTGGCCTGGCATTTCTCTCTCACTCAGAGTGGATTTGTATAACTTTAATTAAGGCTATCCCTAGGCCTAGGGGCACTGCAATGAGGCTGCCTACACATGCTGTGCCTACCTCGCTCTACATGTAAATCCTCACAGAAGGTCCATAGGCTGGAGAAAGCCCAGTAGAAGATTATGATCCTGTGGGGCGCACCTGGGCCTGGGGACCTAGGAATTGCGGTGATCCCTTGCCTGGGTGGGGACTCCAGTGGCTGGGTATTCAACCGGTCCAGTGTGTTCTAGGAGCACAACCTAATATAGCAAGCTTGTGTGGTGGCCATAATACAAATTGATTGCCACAGTGGTGCTTAGAGCCTGAAGCATGCCCACCATATAGGAGTGGAAGATGGAAAGATAGAGGGGAGATGGGTTGCAACATGCTGGTTAACATTAGAACCTGGCCCAACAGACGGTCTGGGAGTAGATGCCTTGGGAGAGGAGTGGACATCTAACCAGAATCATTGGAATTGCACTCTTGGGGGGGGCCTTGGGTGTCAGGTTGCAGCACATGTTCCTAGAAAGGGCGTGCATATTGACCTCCACAAGGGGGTACAGCAGGAGCTGAGGACCTCCTTCCAGACTAATCAGAAAGTCTGTATTAAAAGGAGGGTTGTGATAGTTTCAACAATGAGGCATGTACTCAAATTGACAATAATTAAATATCACCGGGGGGAGGGGTATAGGACAGACCGCATCACAAGACAGACCTGATGTCTGGATTATTGGGTGGATGGGGATTCACCCTGCTGAGTCTACTGATCCTGCTTAATCCTCCTTATATCAAGGATGACAGCACCACAGGGGGGCACACCACAAGGGGGGATCCTACTGCACTGGAAGACACACCTTCCCCCCATTTGATTTTGGAAGAAGCGGGGGGGGGGGGGCAGCAGGGAATGAGGCCCCCAAGATTCAGTTTCAGACAGTTTTGTGTACAAAAGAAATCACATTGCATACAGTGTGTTTAAAAGTTTTAGTGTTCTTGTTATTATTATTGCTTTTTGTTAAGGGTTCAAACCTTTGGGTTTGCAGTCTTGATAGAACCCTCCCTTGAGGATAGGCATCCAGTAACCTAAAAATAAAGAAAACTATACTTTTAGTACTGGAATGGGAACCTTAACGAAAGTTCTTACCTTCAGTGTTAATGGCATTAACAGTCCGATTAAGAGAAAGCAATTGCTCAGATTGATAAGGGAGGAGTGGGAGTGCAGTCGCATTCATCCAGGAGACACATTTAACTCCACAGGAAGGTCAAAAAATTACAAGATGGGTTTTTTTCTAGGGTATACCATGTATCCCTACAAAGAGGCAAGAAGTAAGGGTATGTATGCTAATTGCTAATACTCTCCCATTTGAAGAGGAAGAAGTGATAGCAAATCCAGAAGGGAGATATTTTGTAGTATCTGAAGTAATACAAGCCACAGTGGTCAACCTGCTGAATGTCCCCCGGGACCCCCATTTACATTTACTCTTGGCTACTAAGATTGGTTGTTAAAAAACAAAAACATCTTGTCTATTGATGGGGGGGTGGTGGAATCTGATTTTTGACAGGGCTATGGGTACAACGTCCCAGATACCAGAACTGAGCAACTCATCAGCCAAAAACAATTAGGGCTCTGGTGCAAGGATTGGGGATGGGAGACATGAGGCACTACAGATATTCCGGGGCCAAAGACTACAGGTGCCACAGGCTCCTCACCCTGCTTTAAGGTGTACTCTTGCTTAGACACCTACACTTGCATGAGGAACACTAGATTTGAATCAATATGTGTCTGCACCTCTGCTCTCTCAGACCACCAACTGGTGTTCCTGGAGACAGATTTATATATACTGCAGAAGAGGACGCTCTGGAGGATGAACGCCTCCCTGCTTCAAGACCCTACCCCACTGGCGGAGCTTAAAGAAGGAAAGGAGGCGTGGTACAGTAGAATGAGTAATGGGAAGTCACACCGCAGATACTTTGGGACACAGTTAAGATGGTGCTGTGAGGTAAACTGATTTCAGTGGCAGCCTACTGAAAGAGGGAACATAGTAAAACGCTAGCAAGGCTGACCCAAACTCTACAGAGACTAGAAGTTGAGCAAAAGCATAAATGAGACCACAACATAGACATAACCTGAAAACAAACAAAAACTAAAATTCTAAGCTACTAGAAAGACGAGACTGAACATTTTCTATCTGTTGGATGGCTGGTATATATTTCGTATTTTAAAGGCGATTGTATTTTGTTCATCATACCACCTTTTTCTCCTTTTTACATTTAACTTAACGTCTCCAATAGTTTTAGCTAAAGTAAGCAAGTATTAAATGCACCTTAGGCAATACTGCATTTATAAACCTAAGATAATATATTAAATATTTGGCGCCATTTGTGAGCTACCTTCAGGAATTTTATATTGAGATGTATTTAATCTGGTTTTTTTATTACTACACAAGTCACCTTTTTTATGTTTGCTTTCACGCATGTGCAAGACACATAGTGCCACTATACGAGTTTTCGTAGGTGTGACGCCCCTGCTTCCAATGCCCGATCCTTTTTGCAGGCACTGTCGCACCGCACCAATAAATGTCCGAGCTGTCTATGACAACAATTCATATGCAGTGGCATACAGTTGAAAGAGAAAGACTGCTACAATCAGCAGTGGTAACATGTGAGCAATTTGCATACTGCCGTGCGTCAGCAGTATGCAAATTGCTTACATGTGACACTGCTGATTGTAGTTGCCAAACTGTATACCTCTCGTATCTTCCTCACGCATGATGCGCCTCTATTTGTTGTGTGCCGCAAGGTGCCCAACTTCTTGGCTCATACACACCCAGCCCCAAAACACATTGTATGTCCGATGGGGTGCCCAATCCCCATTGGCTCCACTGCCCCAAACAAACGTACTTCCAGGTGCCACGCTGGGAGCCCACCCCAGCATGGCAAAAGTCCCGTGTCGCCTTTGTTAAAAAAAAAAAAAAACTGTAAAAAAAGAAAACAGTCCTCGCTGCTGTCTTGCCCTCTCACCCAACCCGCTCCACCCTCTACGCATTCCCACCTCCCATACACCCTCACCCCATACTTACCTCTCCAGAGGCTGCGCGACGATCTTCGGTGGACCAGGAACACGTCTGCACTCTTCAAAGTCGACCGCGAACTGAAGGAATGCCGGAAAGCTGTATAATGGCATAAACAGGGTTTTTTTCAACTTTGGTGCATATCTCGATCATATTTTTGAATTTTTGCACCAAATTTTCAACATGGGGTTCTTGGGACCCCATCTCATGAATTCAGTGACTATCATCTGGTTATTCCGTCCTGAAAGGTGATTTCACAGTCACTGCACGGAATCACCTTTATGGACCGATTAACGAAATGACAGTGTCACTGTTCATGAAGTGGGCTCTCAAAAAGCCTATGTTAAATTTGGTGAAAATATTCCCAAAAATGACTGTGTTACGAACGTGCGTCATGCCGTTTCCATGCACACTCACACATTCGCAAATTTGTAATATTTTCACTTAAGATTTTCAACATTGTCATTTTTTCACACCTCCTTATGAACAGAACAACTGTCATTTTTCACATCCTGGCTGAAATGTGTTTTCGCACTTCCGGCGCAGAATAGCACGGTCGCTGTGGGAAATCAGTGTTCAGAACAGATTAAGAAAATCACAGTGACACTGTTCATGAGCAGAGGTCCTAAAATGCCTATGTTGAGTTGAACATTTGGTGACAAAAGTCCATAAAATGACTGTATTATGAGCGTGCATTGCGCAGTTTCTACGCACCCTCGTAACTTCACGAATTTGAAATATTTTCACTCCAGATTTTCAACATTGGCATTTTTTCACGCCTCCTTATGAAAAGTATAGCTGTCATTTTTCACGTCTTGGCTGAAATGTGTTTTCACACTTCTGGCGCAGAATAGCACGGTCGCTGTGGGAAATCAGTGTTTGGGACAGATTAAGAAAATCCCAGTAACACTGTTCATGAGCGGAGGTCCCAAAATGCCTATATTGAAAATCTGGTGCAAAAAATCCACAAAATAATTGCGTTATGGGTGTGCATTGCGCAGTTTCTACGCACGCTCGTGACTTCACCAGTTTTTTTATATTTTCACTCCAGATTTTCAACATTACCATTTTTTATACCTCCTCATGAACAGTACAGCTGTCATTTTTCACATTGTGTTCAAAATGTGTTTCCGCACCTGTAGCACCAAATGGCGCAGTCACTGTGCAAAATCACCTTTCAGCTAACAAACTGATAGTGTCACTGTTCATGCAGTGGGGTCATAAAAAGCCCATGTTGAAAACTTGGAGTAAAAATACCAAGAAACACCCAGGGTGTTAGAGTTTCCAACTATAACGCCCTACCCTGTAGGGACTGACAGGCATTAGTGGTGTAACTTGGGATTGTCGACAGTAATGCTCACGCCATTCCACCCCCACCCCTACCCTGCAGTCAGTGACAGGCATCAAGGTGCGCCTTGGACTCTTTGGCTCCAGAGTTCACCCCATTCTCCTATACTGTACCCATTTCAGCATATTTCCTTATGAAATGAGGTGAGTGTAAAGCCCGAAAACCCCAAGGCACACCTCGACACTTGTCAGTGTCTGCGCGGTAGGGTGAGGTGAAATGTCATGACAGTTGTGGGCGACGACCCAAACGCACACCCCAATGCCTGTCCATCTCAACAGGGTGGGGTTGGAGTTGCCGTCAATTCAATATATCACTGCCATTTCTATACTGCATCTGTCTAACTCATGCATTTCCACTGCTAATGCCAGCAAGCAAACATTCGGCACTGACAAATGCTTGTCTATATTTGCACTAGTCAATGTTGTAATATTATGGCACTGTCACTGTTGATTGAGGCTTGAAACATCATTAATATGTATGAGAAGCATGTATATAAGGTGACTTCACTTCTGTGGCCACACCCAACAAGGAAGGATCGGCTAGGACCTGAAGCACTGGGGCAAATGTGGTCAGTAACTCTGGCCTTCTTCCATACTTGCTTTAATTGTTTGTTTGTTATTTTTTACTCGAATAAAGAAGCTTTTGGTACATAGTACTTCAGGTTTGCTGCAGATTTATTTTAAACGGGCACCCAGAACCTAGCACTCTACAGCAGAGCAGCTCTTCATGAAGGAAGCATTATAAGCAAAACATCAGGAGGAAGGGCAGTTCCAGACCTTGAAAATGATTACTTACTTGTGGGGACCCTACTATTGTAGATTTTTAGATGGTCCCTGTGTACCAGGCTACATGGAAGCAGATTGACCGGGGGGGGCACCTCTAGGGCAAGGGCAATGGACATTAATTTTAAAAGCAAAAATTCTGACATCACTCTCCTGACAACCCGTACCACCCTGGAGATAAGCTACAGAACCTGAGTCAAGTCCCATCTGAAACCACACCTGTGGCTGTTTTGTTGGTTGGCCTGGGACTCAGCATTTCAACTAGCCCAAATGACCCAACCTTCAGAAGATGCGGTACTACAGGATTTTGCTGACAATGCAATTGTATAGAGGAGGGGGTATTGATAGACTTTCGATCCCTCAAGCAAACTTTCCAACTATATAATGCTGACTATTTCAGATATTGCCAAGTAAGGTTTCATATACAGGCTCAAGGGAGAGTGTTGAAAGACCCACCCCCAAACAAACAGTTCCTTGCTACTTTTTTTTTTTGGGGGTGAGTTCCTATAGGTCAGATATCATCTCTTTACAAGGCGCTATGAGACCTGAACTTAGATCATGTCGCTCACATTAAGCATAAATGGGAGCACGAGATAGACACTACACTATCAGATGCAGATTGGGCAATGTCCTTCCAGTCAACCTTCAGTTCCATCAGCTCACCGCTTTGGTAGGAGTTTGCCTGGAAGGTGTAGACCCGATATTTTTACACACCAGCAATACAAGGGAAGTGGGCCCACCATACATCACAGGCATGCTGGAGGCAATGTTCAGGAATCAAAGCACATCACCCACACACATATTTTGGTCCTGTCCTAAACTGACTGGATATTGGGACCAGATCAAGGCAACCTTGTCGGATCTGTTCCAGTTAGACACACCACTGACTACCCAACAGGCCATTTGGGGGATCGCCCTGGAGGAGTGAGAGGTAGGGATGCTTTATGCCTCTGACGTGCTTTTGGCAGCGGCACACAATGCCATCACCCAACTCTAGCTACAGACACAGCCCCCCCCCCCCCAGTATACAAATTGGGCAGTCATATATACTGCATGGAGGAGCTCATATATAGAATAAATCACCATAGACTCTACTGCACATGGAGATGGTTGAGTTGGCAGATGCACGTAGAAGGTGGGGACCCCGACAACCCCTCAGGATGAAATCTAGCAGTTTGAAGCTGGATTTGCTCTCTCCTGGGATATTTGATAACAAGCACATAAAGTAAGAAGGCCAGACTGTGTCTGGTCTGGGAGATATTGAATCCCCAGACCCCCCCCCCCAGACAGATAAAAATAGTGATATTGTATCATTCTTATTGAAATGCCTTCGACTACTGCGTAATATTGCAGTGATCAATGACTGCCTGTACTGGACATGTTATCGTGTCATATCTGTACCCATGTTGTTCAATAAATTTCAATGAAAAAAAACACAGAAGACAGTTTGAGGATACTCAGTGCTGGACATGATCAAAGCCCTGTTGAAGCAGTCGTTCAAGTTACAAGGCAGAGTGGCCAGTGGCAAAGTGGACTGTGTTATCAGCACACAGGTGTGTACTGGAATTTACACAGACAAAAGGGAGGTCAGTAAGGAAGAAGGAGAAAAGAATGGTAACAAGAACGGAGCCCTGTGTAACTCAGTTCTGGATGGGGGAGGTCGAGGCAGATGGAGCCTTCTACATGAATGGAGAGGTAACAAAAAAACTATTCAAAAAGAGAAACCTTTCTTAAGTATCAAAACAATCTAACGGCACACACCCTGTATCTGTCCTGATAGTATGATAAAAAGTCAAAAATGTGGTTAAAAAACAAACTTTATTTCAAAAGAAAGCATAAAAATAGCAATCAGGAAAAGTACAGAGTGGGAAGAATGTGCCACAAACAGCAGTCCAACATTTCATGCCTGTGCTTTTTCAAGCCATTGTTCTTTTTTAATTTGGTTTGCTTTACTGTGTGCAGCTCCCAGCTGCCCCTTACATAGAAACATAGAATTTGACAGCAGATAAGGACCGCTTGGCCCACCTAGTCTGCCCATTTCCCTACCTAACGGATAAGCTGCAGATCCTAGTTAACCAACGGCCTACTTCATCCTACCCCCCACTAGAATTGCCTTATGTCTGTCCCATGCATTCTTGAATTCCCCCACTGTTTTTGACTCTACTAGTTCCCTCGGGAAGGCTGTTCCATGCATCTACAACCATCTCTGTGAAGAAATACTTCCTCACATTACCTCTGAACCATCCCCCTCTATCTTCAAATTGTGCCCCCTTGTTCTTGCACATCTCTTTTTCTGAAAGATGCTACCCTCTTGGACTTTGTTGATTCCCTTGAGGTATTTGAAAGTTGCTATCATGTCCCCCTTCTCCCTCCTTTCCTCGAGGCTATACATCTTAAGCTCCTTTAGTCTTTCTTCATATGTCTTCTGGTGCAGACCCTGCACCATTTTGGTTGCCCTCCTCTGGACAGCCTCCACCCTGTCTACAGCAGTGTAATTGCCCGTACTACCAAAACCAGTCTGCAGAACATTTTGAATCATGCTGTTCGATTAACTACATGTAAATAGTACACAATTGTCAGTTTTTGATGTATAGAGAGAATAAGGTTGAACCCAGAACTGATCCCTCGGGGACTGCTGTGGAGACTGTACCATCATTAGACAGGACACCATTGGCAAGTATCTGTTGCATTCTGTGGGGTGGGTAATCAATGAACCACCAGTTCAGTCCATGTCCACAGCCCATATGGTGTAATATAGACACATAGATACACAGATACACAGACATTGATAGCAGAAAAAAGACTGTTGTCATACGAACATATGAAATTGCCAGCAGATACAGGCCACTTGGTCTATCCAGTCTGCCTCAGGTGTACGCACTTCAGTTCATTAGACTGCAGCTGCCCCTCTCACTCATATGCCCTCCCCATCTCCCACCCTCCTGATTTCTACCCTCCCTTGAATCTCCCCAAAGCCCCCAACACTCTGCAATGATACAGCTTCCTCTGGCAGAGCGTTCCACCCTGCCACCACCCTTTCTGTGAAATAGTGCCTCCTCAGTTCCCTCTTGAACCTGCCCCCTTCCAACTTCATAGAGTGTCCCTTGGTTTCCCTTCCGCCATTCAGATTGAACATACATCTGATGTCTACTTTGTTCAAACCCTTCAGGTACTTGAAGGTCTCAATCATATTCCCTCTCTCCCTTCTTTCCTCCAGGGTATACATATTGAGCTCTCTCAGTCTCTCCTCATATGGTCTGTCCCCCAACCCCAGGATCATTTTTGTTGCACTGTGCTGTACCCCCTGCAGTAGTTTGA
The DNA here is from genome assembly GCA_016271365.2 of Neoceratodus forsteri. NCBI lineage: Eukaryota > Metazoa > Chordata > Ceratodontiformes > Ceratodontidae > Neoceratodus > Neoceratodus forsteri. The sequence goes on along the minus strand of CM057453.1, from coordinate 1,452,045,820 downwards.
TGTCCCTCTTCAAGTAGGGAAACCAGAATTGCACACAGTACTCTAGGTGTGCTCTCACCAGGGACCTGTACAGGGGCAAGATGACCTCCCCACTTCTAGAAGTAATCCCCCTTGCTATGCACCCTAGCATCCTGTGTGCCTTCACTACTGCCTTCCTGCACTGAGCAGAGTGGTTCATCTTTCCAGTTACCAGCACTCCCAGATCCTTCTCCTCCTTGGATTTTGTTAATGGGACACCCTCCAGTCAGTAATTGTGTCCTGGGTTCTTGCCTCCTAAATGCATCACTTTGTACTTCTTGGCATTGAAACCAAGCTGCCAAGTGTGAGACCATTCCTCCAGTTTTACCAAATCCTCCTGAAGTATTTTTGCTCCCTCCTCCCATCTACCTTGGTACAAATCTTTGTGTCATCTGCGAAGAGACTGATCTTACTCTTAATCCCCACTGCAATGTTGGCTACGAAAATGTTAAACAGAACCGGTCCCAGCACTGAGCCCTGTGTTACACCACTTGTTACTGTCCTGGGTTCAGATGCCCTCCCCCACTACTACCTTCTGCTGTCTACCCTGCAACCAGTTCTCGACCCATCTAACCAATTTCCTTCCGGCCCCCCAGACTCTTCAACTTGCAGGTCAGCCTACCGTGTGGCATCGAGTCAAAGGCCTTGCTGAAATCCAGGTAGAGGACATCCACTGCATGTGCCCTGTCCAGTGCCCTTGTAACCCATCGTAAAAATCAACCAAGTTCGTCTCGCAGGATCTGCCTGAGACAAACCATGCTGCCTGCTGTCCTGGAGATTGTTATCCTCAAGAAATTGCACCAGTCTTTCCTTGAGGATTGTCTCCATCAGTTTTCCCACAATTGCAGTAAGGCTTACCGGTCTGTAATTCCACGGTTCGTCCTTGGGCCCACTCTTATGGAGAGGTACCACATATGCTTCCCTCCAGTCCCTGGGCACGCACCCTGAGTTCAGAGAGGTATTGAACAGGTCCGCCAATGGCCTTGCCAGGATCTCTGCTAACTTTCTCAGCACCCTGGGGTGGACTCTATCTGGGTCAGGTGCCATGTCCACCTTCAGGGACTTTAAGCCCTCCCTCACCCTTTCCACCATGATTTCCCCATCCGTGGTTGCTACTCCCCCACCCTCTCCCACCTTACCCTTCTTCTCAGGTATGGGCCCATCCCTCTCCTTGGTGAAGACTGAACAAAAGTATTCATTAAGTACTTCTGCCCGCTCAGACCCCTTTTCTACCCACCCACTTCCCCTCCTGATCCTAACAATTTGAGCCTTGCTCTTTCTCTTCTCTCTGATATATCTGAAGAAATCCTTTTCTCCTTCTTTGATCCCCTGCACAAACCTCCATTCCCTAGCCACCTTTGCTGCCCTTACCACTCTGCTCACTACTCTGAATTTCTTCACATATTCTTTTCTGTCCTCTGTCCCAGCTAGTCTGCCCACCCTACCTAAATAGTCTACCTTGCTCTTGTGGCAGTCCTCCCCTTTTTACTGTCTTCCTTTTTCTAACTAAACCCACCTGCCTGTCTCACCCCTTCTTAAAGCTGCTGATTGACTTGGCCTATACAACATATCCTGGTAGCTTTTTCAATTTATCCACCACCCTTTCTATGAAAAAGGGCTTCTGTACATTCTTTCTCAGTCTGTTCCCACCAGCTTAAATGAATTTCCTCTCATCCCTGTGATTGAATGCGAGGAGAATAGTTCCATGGTATCCACTCTGTTTATCCCATGTAAGTACTTGTATGTCTCAATCATGTCACCCCTTTCGCGCCTTTCCTCCAGGATGCACATGTTTAAGTCCTGCAGCCTTTCTTTGTATGTCAATTCCCCGAGTTTGTGTACCATCTTAGTTGCCCAGTGCTGTATTGATTCCACCTTGTTGCAGTACTTCCTCAGGTGTGGGCTCAATGACCTATATAGAGGGAAGATCACTTCCCACCTTCTACTTCTTATCCCCCCACTATGCATCCCAGCATTCTGTTTGCTTAGCTCACTACCCTGTTGCAGTGTGCAGACATTTTAGGGTCTCTGGTATCATCAAACTTAAATCCTTTTCTTCCGGAGTGCTATCCAGTACCATTGCTTCTATCTCATATTTCACCCTTGGGTTCCTTTCCCAGTGTGCATTACTTTACATTTAAATTTCAGCTGCGAAATATTGGACCAGTTCTTCAACCTTCCCAGATCCTCCCCTAGTTCCTGTCTCCCTCCCTCCATGTCTACTTTTGCACAGCCCTATGTGTCATCTTCAAGAGGCAGATCTTACCCTTGATAGTCTGTCTATGTCACAGATGAAAATATCGAAGAGAACGGTGTCACAAACGCACTCTGCAGGTCAGGCCCTCTGCTGCCATAGTGCCAACCTCAGAGTGCAATAGTGTGAACAGGTAACAGACAGGGTAACCCTCCTGTCTGCTTTTGGGTCCGAATCACCGTTAGTCTCAAGTTCTGGGGTGATTCAAACTATGAACCTTATGCTAGTGTACCGAATGTACAGGCTCAGACACGTACCTTCTTAGGGGATTGTAGTACAATTTTTCACCAGGGCACCAAGCCAGGCTTCCAAAATGAACCCTTAAAACTCTGTAAGAGACCTTAGGTATATTCTTACCTTTTCCCAGTTTAGTAACACCATGAAGCCCTTCAAAACAGCTGTCAGACTTAACCATGTATACATCACATGCAAAAAGAACTTGGAAGACACACCCTGGCAGTATCTTGGAAAGAAAGATTCTTTATTAAAAGATGATAAAAATATGAAAAATGTAAACACAGAACAATATATCAAGGAGCTTACAATCACATAAAAGAGCAAGGGAAAATTACAAAGCAAAACCTCCTACCACGATACATTTAGACCTTTGCTGTCTAAGGTATTACCTCTGGAATTGCGTTTTAAAGTTAGATCAGAGAACTGTGTCTCTCTAGAGTCCCAAAATGGTATATCTACATTTCAGACACAAGTATCAGTTTAAACTCTGTGTCTCCACACCCCTTCTGTGAGTCATCTAGCTCCTCCTTTTAGAATATAAAATTACAAAAAATGATTTCCCATCAGGAGATATTTTAAATAATGTGACTTCAGAAGAAAAAAAAGACATTTCCTTATTTTGGCAGTCTTTAATCAATCCTTTCCTTTGAACTGGTGGCTGGTTCCTGTTTTCCCAAGGAGATCAAAGGGTTTTACAACATTTTAACACATTGCTGTTATCAATAGGTTCCTGCAATAAATGGCCAGAGCCTTGATTAAGAACAGACAGGAAACCCTAGGTTTCCCCTTTACTGGTCAATTTCACACATCCTCTGGTCAGTTTACATATCCTGTAGCTTCACTGAAACCTGGGGGCACCCATGGAAGCACAGGCTTCTTATGTGAGTCAATCACATACTATATTTTATATTATAAATATCATACAATAATCATAACCAGCTGGCCAAGCGTCATAATCCTCCCCACCTAGACTGAATTTGGGGCTCTATCCCCTGCATTGGATGAGCGCCACAAGTCAGTTCATTTCTCATATAGACGCGACAAGCCATCTGTGTTCTGAGTGGTCGCTCCAGCCCTACATAAGATCGTCATGTCATACCCTTGCAAGGCAAGATTCCATCTTAATAGTCTACCATTAGTTGTTCCCATTTGTGTCAGCCAAACCAGGGGGTTGTGGTCAGTTTGTACCTCAAAATGCTGCCCATATAAGTATGGCTCTAACTTCTTTAGAGCCCACACTATGGCAAGACACTCTTTTTCCACAGTAGAGCAAGCCTGCTCCCTGGGAAGTAACTTTTTACTCAGGTGCACTATGGGGTGATCTTTCCCTTGGTTGGATGTTGTACTCAGTACTGCCCCAATACCCATGTCTGAGGCATCAGTCTGGACTATAAAGGGTCTGCTATAGACAGGACTTGTCAATACAGGAGCACTGCACAGTGCCTTCTTCAGTCTGGTAAAGGTTTTTTCACAGGCTGGTTCCCAGGTAATTTTCTTAGGCATCTTTTTCTTTACCAGGTCAGATAGGGGAACAGCCAGGGCACTGTAATTGGGTACAAATTTCCTAGAGTACCCTGCTGTCCCTAGAAAACTCTTGACCTGCTTTTGCATTTCTAGTCTGCACTGTGCCTTGATCACCTCTATTTTTACTTGGTTAGGACAGAGCTGTCCCTGGCCTACAACATGCCCGAGATATGCCACTTCAGCCATGGCTACCTGGCACCTCTCAGCTTTGACAGTGATCCTGGCCCTCTGTATCCTGCCCAGCACTTCCCTAAGGTGGGACAGGTGTTCCTCCCAGCTGGCACTAAGGATGGCAATGTCATCCAGGTACGCCACAATGTACTCCTCAGCACCATTTAACACCTGATTCACCAACCTTTGGATAGTGGCCTGGGCATTCTTCATTCTGAAAGACATTACATTAAATTCAAATCAGCCTATCGGAGTGATGAAGGCTGACCTTCTCCCTAGCTCTGTCAGTTAACTCTACCTGCCAATACCCCTTTGTCAGGTCAATAGTCGTAAGGTATGTCGCCCCTCCCAACTTGTCCAGGAGTTCATTCATCCAGGGCATCAGGTGGGCTTCTGACTTAGTGACTGCATTTAGACCATGATAGTCCACACAGAAATGAGTAGAGCCATCTGGCTTGGGCACAAGGACTACGGGTGAGGCCCAGGGGCTGTGAGATCTCTGGATTACCCCTAAATCCAGCATTTCCTCCACCTTCCTCCTAATGTCCTTTTGGACAGCCTCTGACACCTGATATGCTGTCCGCCATATGGGGCGTCTGTGTCCCTGTCTCCACATTGTGCATTGCTAAGGGGATTAGTTCAGGCTTGGCACTAAACAGTGGGGCAAAGTCTGCTAAAACCCCCCTTACTTCCTGGATCTTATCCGGAGCCAGCCGGAGTGACAATTTAACTGCCTCCACAGAGGACTTCCACTTGCTTTCTTCCAGCAAGTCCAGAAGGGGGTCTCCTTCATCCGTCCCTTCCCCAGGACTACATACTGCAAACATCATGTCAGCCCTATTAGCATATGGCTTCATCATGTTGACATGGTACATTCTTTCTGTATGTCTTCTGTCAGGTAACTCAATGATATAGTTCACGTCATTTAACTTTCTAACTACTTTGTACGGTCCTGCCCACTCTTCCTGCAGCTTGTCTTTCTGGACCAGAATAAGGAACATGACTTCCTGACCCACCTTGTATGAGCGAGGTCTGGCTCTGCATTTGTACCACACTTTTTGTTTCTGTTGGGCAGCTGCCAGGTTGCTATGGGCTGTCCCCATAAGCTCCTTCAGCCTTGCGCTAAACCTAAGGACATAATCCACTATGGCAGTCCCCTGGGTGGCATGCTTGCCTTCCCAGTCCTTCCAGATCAAGTCTAGGGGCCCAAGTATCTGGCATCCATATAAGAACTTGAAAGGGGAAAATCCTTTCGACTGTTGGGGCACCTCCCTGTATGCAAACAACAGGTGGGGAAGGTATTTCTCCCAGTCCCTCTCATGCTGTTCAGCAAATGCCCAGAGCATTGACTTCAGGGTACCATTAAATCTTTCCACAAACCCATTGGCTTCCGGGTGATAAGGTGTCATGTGCCTCTGCACCACCCCACACTTCTCCCACAAACATTTCATCAGGTCCGATATGAAGGAACCCCCTCGATCAGTGATAACCTCCTGCGGAAACCCAACACAGGAGAAAATCCCAAGTAAGGCATCTGCCACTTTGTCTGTCCTCAGTGAGGATAGGGTGACTGCCTCTGGATACTGGGTGGCATAATCCACCACAGTCAGGATGAACCTCTTCCCAGAGGTGCTAGGGGTATTTAAATGCCCCGCAATATCCATTCCCACCCTCTGGAATGGCTCCTCCACTATGGGCAATGGAATTAGGGCAGCTTGGGTTTTCTTACCCGCCTTCCCTATTACTTGGCACCGGTGGCAAGACCTGCAATACTCCTTCACCTGCTGGGTGAAGTTGGGCCAATAGAAATTCTGGGCCAACTGCTGTTTAGTGCGCTCAATTCCCAGATGACCAGACAAGGGAATATTGCGTGCAATCTTGAACAACTGCTCACGGTACCCCTGGGAAATGACAAGCTGCCTGCCTATCACCCCTCCCTCTATCTTAGCATCCTGAGTATACATCAGTCTATTTTCCCAATAAATTTTATGTTTTCCGTCACCTCTCTGTGCTCTATCAGAGTCTACCCAAGCTCTCAGCTTCTCTAGACTAGGGTCACTTTTCTGAGCAGCTGCAAACTCCTTACACATTCCCAAGGTATGGGACAGATCCCCTTCAGTCTCTAAACTAGGGTCCCTAGTACTAGCATCAGGGCACTCAGGATCACTGTCGTCCCTAACCGTCTGCCAATGGGTCACCCCTCCTTCTTTGGAATAACCCTCCGTAGCTGTGTGGTTAACTGCTACTGGGGAAATTTCTACCCACTTTTCATTAGTCTCCATATCAGGAGAGGCTGGGGAACCAGCCTTCCAGTGGTTTCCACAGTGTCTTCTATGGGGTCCCGGGACCTACAATTTCCCCTTCCCGTTTGGCTACGGGTAATGGCACACACCATCCCGTTTGAGATTGTTGCCCAGGATGACATCAACTGCTAAAGTTTTGGCTACATCCACCTGTTGCACAGTTCCCCCAGTTTCACCCCAGTCTACCAGAACTCTAGCAAGTGGCAATGTTGTCTCCTCCCCAGTGAACCCTTGTACAGTTAAAAATCTATTGGGTATAAGCTGACCAGGCTCTACCTGATCCCCTTTTACCAACATCAGGGATGCCCCTGTGTCTCTTAACCCTTGTGTCTGTACACCATTCACAGTGACTGGGTGCATGTGTTCCCTGATGTTCACAGGCATGCTTCCAGGGACACACAAACAACCCACTTCTTTCCTAAGCCCCATTTTGTGTATTGCTCGTCCTTTTGGGACACTGTCTGGCAATATGCCTAGTTTCTTTACAACCCAACATTTGTTTCTTTTCTCAGAGAAATCTTTTCATTGAAATCTGGGGCTAACTGGTTTCGGTGGCGGCAGTGAGGGTTTTAGCTGCCCTGAAGGTGCGCTTTTCCCTTTCTGCACTGCCACACCCACCCCATTTATTCTCAGAGCAGGTCTGCTCTTGGCATGGCAGTCCAAGAGTTCAGCAGCCTCTTGCACTGTTTTGGGATCTCGGTCCTCCAGCCAGATTTTCAGCTCTGCTGGGCATGCCCAAAAACTGTTTTAACAATATAGCATTTTCAGTTTTATCTACAGAGTTTGCTTCAGTTCCTTCCCACTAATGTTTTAGGAATTCATTCACATATCTGGACTGCCTTGTACGGTATGGGCTGCAGCCCATTGGCTCTTGCTCTGCACCAATGGGCGTACAGCCTACTGGGCAGTGAGTAGGCGAGGCAGCGGGGTGGCAGGCGGTGGATGCTGCCACCCGCCGCTTCGGGAGTGGGGTGGTGGGGCTTCGTGGGTGGGTGGGGTGAGGGGACACTAGATCACCAGAGATCTGGTCTTGGGGGTTTGCCACATTTGAAGCCCACAATCGGGCTTAGCAGTCCACTGGACCACCAGGGATATGTCCTTGGGGGGTTGGAATCTGTGCTGCCCTGATCGGGCTGGTGGGGGGTATTTTACAATTATGCCACGATCGGGCTAGTGGGGTGGGGTTTATTAAAGCTTATGCCCACGATCGGGGCTAGTGGGGGTTTATTAAAGTTTATGCCCGCGATCGGGCTAGTGGGGGGGTTATTTAACCTTATGCCCACGATTGGGCGAGTCGGGGAGTGGGGGGATTTTTTACACTATTGCCCGTGATCGGGCTGCAGGGGGTGTCAGTCCCCGACGGCTGCTGTCTGGCAGGGCGCCAGGCGCAAGTCCTCGCGGATCGGTGCACCTGCATGCTAATGGCATGCAAATGGGGCCATAAATAGATGCAAATGGCCCCCCGCCTTGCATGAATTATGGCCCCATTTGCATGTCACCTTTTGAATATGGGAAATTTGCGCATGGCGCAATGGTACTTGCACCACCGCAGCTTGATGCGGTTGGCGCAAGTTCCACTGCGCCATGCACAGTGACTGTGGTCGGAGTGATATTCAGCGAGTTGCTCAATAGCGCAACTCCTTGAATATCGCCCGGCCACACCCACAGCGCAACTATTTTGTGCAGCACAAGGGCTTGCGCCCCAAAATAACGCAGTTTGAATATCCAGCCCTGTGTCTTTACACCCCTTCTGCGAGTCATCTAGCTCCACCTTTTAGAATATAAAATTACAAAAAATGATTTCCCATCAGGAGATATTTTAAATAATGTGACTTCAGAAGAAAAAAATACATTTCCTAATAATGGCAGTCTTTAATCAAGCTTTTCCTTTGAACTGGAGGCTGGTTCCTGTTTTCCCAAGGAGATCAAAGGGTTTTACAATGTTTTAACACATTGCTGTCATCAATAGGTTCCTGCAGGAAATCATGAAAGTTTATTAGGCTTATCCTCTGGCAAATGGCCAGAGCCTTAATTAAGAACAGACAGGAAACTCTAGGTTTCCCCTTTACTGGTCAATTTCACACATCCTCTGGTTAGTTTACATATCCTGTAACTTCACTGAAACCTTGGGGCACCCATGGAAGCACAGGCTGTGTTATGTGAGACAATCACATACTATATTTTTATATTACAGATATCATACAATAATCATAACCAGCTGGCCAAGTTTCACAAACGGGTTCTACTACTGACCCCTGAGGTACACCTCTGGCCACTTCCCTCACCTCTGAAAACTCCCCATTGACTACCACCCTGTGTGTGTTCTAACCCCTAGCCAGCTGTTTACCCAATCCATCATTGTACCCTAAGATCCTAATCTTTTTGACCAGCCTCCCATGGAGGACAGAGTCAAAAGCCTTTCTGAAGTCAAGGTAAACTATATACATGCTTGAAAATGTAAAACTGTTTCACTTGCCTGCCCTGTGTCTATTGCTGTGTTAACCCTGTTGAAAAACTCAGTCAGGTTCATCTGACAAGACCCTCCTCTCGAGAACCCATACTGTCTGGGGAACTGAAGCCAAGTCCCTTCTAAGGAGTCCACCAGGTCTTCCATGAGTAGAGATTCCATGTTCTTCCCCACAATAGACATCAAGCTGACTGGCCTATAATTCCCTGGCTCATCCCTCTTCCCACTGTTGTGCAGTAGAACCACATTTGCTGTCCTACTGCCTCTGGGGCAATCCTTTGGCTAGCAAGCTATTGAAAATAACTGCCAGTGGCCCTGCTGTAACCCTAGCATCCTCAGGTGTAAGCCATCAGGCCCCATAGATTTATCTACCTTCAACCCTGCTAACATTTTTAATACCCTTTTCTCCATTATCTGGACCATGGCCCCAGCATCTTTGCTTCCTCCTCCTTCCTAACCCTACAGTCTGGCAGTGGCCCATCCATCTCCTTAGCAAACACCGAACCAAAATTATTGTTTGGTATCTCTGCCTTCCCCTTGTTCCCCTCCTTCCATCCCTCATTGCTGCTAAGTCTTACTATACCCCCTTTGACCTTGCGCTTCTCCTGAATGTAGCAGAAGACTGCCTTATCCTCTATCTTTACCTCCACTGCCAAGCAAAGTTCTGTCTCCACTTTAACCTTCCTCATCTTCCTGGTGGTTTCTCTTTCAAGATCCTTCCCACTGTCTTCCTCCCTTTGACTACTGTTATGCTTGGAAAATGCTTACCCTCTTAGATTTGGCAGTAATGCCTGTCACTATGAGTGGGGATTTCACAATAACGTAAACAGGCAGATAAAGATCAGGTGCAAAAAAATGTCCAAAGGCATTTATCATTTTATTTTCTTCTTCAGAAAATCAAAAATAATAAAATAAATATTTACAGAAAGGAAGATAAAAGGTGTTAATGCAGCACACCAAACAAACAGGCTTCCTTCTGCTACTTCCTCAGACATCTTCCTGTGTCCTGGATTTCTTCTCTATTATTTTACTGATTTGCTTTTCCCTTAGCCTATCTGCAGTAGTTAATTTGCTGCTACATGCCAGATAACATTATGTAAACATTTCTGTATTCAAAAACCTGGTAGCTCTTAATTAGGTCTGATGTGCTCACTATGGGATAAAGCCCCTCACTCTTAAAGTGACATCACACTGGTCCTTTCCTTTATAAGCAGTCAGTTTGGAGGTTGCCAGCCCTATAACAGCACCCTATACAGCATCACAGGTAGAAGAACCCTTTTTATCATATAAAACAGCCTTACATAGCCCTGCTGCAAGTTTCTGGGATGGCAAAGAGAATGGGAGGTTGAGGGCTCACTCCTATTCTCCCTTCTCCTGCCAACCCAGGAACCCACAAATCCATACTTTCATATTTGTATCCTTTTTTGTAATTCATAATTGTTGTCACTGCTAATTAAATCCCTGAGAACGTTTAACCTCTGAGAACTGAATGTGTGACATTAGATTATGAGTATAGATATATATACGTCCACAGTCTTCTGAGGGTTAAGAGGGCTTAGTATCTCTACATAGGCAGGGAGTGCCTCTTTTTCAGACCGAATAATTTGTTTTCTATAAGCCCCTCGTTCGCTGTTCTGATGACTGAAATTGCCAGCCATTAGCAAACTTTTCATTCTGGCCCATTTCTTTTCATTTCTTTTTTGGCCAAGTTATTCCCATTCTTAATTCCCATCCTTATTCCCTGCCTGAACACTGAACAGGTGGCAGTTTTGGGGAATTTGTTAAGAGCATGGCAGCTTTGTGAAAGAAAGTAAAAGTTACTGTTGCCCCGCTCAATCTGTGCTCCATAGAAACATAGAAACATAGAAGTTGACGGCAATTAAGGACCACAAGGCCCATCCAGTCTGCCCATTTCTTTTTCTACCTTATAAATGTGCCATCGGCCTTTGCTCTGTCAGTGGCCTATCTATTCATAGTCCTTTGAATTGCTCCCTTATGCCTATCCCATGCCTGTTTGAAGCCCTGCACTGTATTCATAGCCACCACTTCTTGTGGTAAGCCATTCCATGCATCCACCACCCTTTCTGTGAAAAGAATTTCCTCACTTCCCCTTAATCAGCCCCCTCTAATCTCATGCTGTGTCCTCTTGTCCTGCTATTTTTCTTATATTTAAACATGTTAGACTCTTTCACCTTGTTAATGCCTTAAGGTGTTTGAATGCCTCGATCATATCACCTCTCTCCCTCCTTTGCTCAAGGGTATACATATTGAGCTCTGTTAATCTGTCCTCATATGTCTTCTGATGCAGTCCTGCACCATTTGGTTGCCTTCTCTGGACTGTCTCAATTTGGTTAATGTCCTTGTGAAGGTGTGGCCTCCAATACTGCACACAGTACTCAGATGGGGCCTAACCAGTGTCTTGTAAGAGGATTATTACCTCCCTCTTACGACTTGTGATACCCTACTAATACACCCTAACACCCCCTAGCCTTACTCTACTGCTTTAGAGGTCTGCTTGATGATTTCAGGTCATCAGTGATGATGATGCCAAGTCTCTTTCTTCCTTTGGACTGCTAGCAACTCCCCTCCCAGCCTATAGGTGGCTTTAGGGTTCTCTTCCCTATGTGCATGATTTGCACTTCTTTGCATTAAATCAGTTGCCACTCTTCTGACCATTTTGCTAGTTTATCCAGATCTCTTCTCATTCTGCCCACCCCATCTGGATCATCTACTCTGTTGCAGATCTTGGTGTCATCTGCAAACAGACAAGCCTTACCCTCTAGTCCATCTGCAAGGTCACTAATGAAGATGTTGAAGAGGACTGGCCTCAGGACTGATCCCTGAGGTACCCACCTTGTGACTTGCGTCTCTTCTGACTGTATACCATTTACCACCACTCTCTGTTTTCTACCGTCAACCAGTTTGCCACCCAGTTGACCAACTTCTGACCCACCCCGAGCCTACCCAGCTTATTTATCAATCTCCATGTGGAACAGTGTCAAAAGCTTTGCTGAAGTCAAGGTAGGCGACATCAACTGCTCCCTTGGTCCCACTACTGGTTACCCAGTCAAAGAAATCTATGAGATTAGTTTGACAGGACCTTCCTTTGTAAACCCATGCTGTCTTGGATCCTGTGCTCTGATTCCAGGTGTTGCACTATCCTTTCCTTAAGGAGTGCCTCCATAATCTTGCCCACTACTGAGGTAAGACTGACTGGTCTGTAGTTCCCGCCTCCTCTCTGCTACCACTCTTGTGGAGCGGGATCACATGAGCCCTTCTCCAGTCTTCTGGGACCTCTCCTGTGCTCAGAGACTCACTAAACAGTTCTGCTAATGGCTCTGCTAGTTCCACCTTTAGCTCCTTAAGTACCCTGGGATGTATGCCATCAGGTCCCATTGCCTTATCCACCCTGAGCTTAGCAAGCTCTTGTAGGACCCTTTCTTTTGTGAAGGGAGTAATGCTCACCTCCTTCCCCCCATAGTACACGGAGAGAGAGAGAGAGAGAGGGCGAGAAGCGAGCGCGCTCCTATTTCATCAATTTATGTTACCATCTCTCTCTCCTCTCACATATACTGGCTCTCTTTTTATCTTAAGTTGTTGCCCTGGACCCCGAAGGGTCTTTTCTCAATTCGGGCAACAGGTAGTAAAATGTAAAAACACAGAGCAGTGGCAAGAAAAGTAGAAGTATTGCAGCTCCGTTTCCTAATCCGGCTCTGATGCAGGATTCCGATCCCTTAGCTTTCCGGGCGGTAAATAAAATTAAATAGCAAAAGACTGCTGCTTCGATAGACTCCTTGGCTGACTGGCAGTTCCTATACTTTCTCTATGCCAGTATGATAGCGAGGGACCTGTATGGGGAAGGATCACCTCCCTATTCCTGAAGGATATTCCCCTCGCTATACACCCTAGCATCCTGTTGGCCTTTGCTGCCACCTTCCTGCACTAAGCAGAGTTGTTCATGTTGCCCATTATAACCACCCCAGATCCTTTTCCCCTTCTATAATTTCCAGTTGCGCCCCTCCCAGCTGATAGCTCCTTCCCTGGTTCCTCACTCTGAAGTGCAGTACTTTGCACTTCTTGGTGTTGAACCCCAGCTGCTATGTTTCTGACCACTCCTGTAGTCTGGTCAGGTCCTCCTATAGCCCCTAGTTACTTTTTTCTTCTCCCCCGTGTTGGACAGCTCCCATCTGCCTGGACCCTCCAGTCCCATCACCCTGATGTCCACTGGAATTTACCACTGGCCAGTACCCCCAGGGCTTGTTCTCCCCAGTGGGTTTGGCAGGGTCCCCAATCTGCCACCACAAACCAAATCCAGTAGTTGGACCAGCAAGCCTGGCTAGCCCAGCTAGTGGGGTGCAGGATCTGTAAGGGTTCAAACACCATCCTGCAAATGAGGATTTTTCCATTTTTCCATTTCCCTAAGGTGCACAATGTGCAATCATGCCATGACATTTGACCCACGCACCCACATGCCATACGTCGGCATCTGTCCACCCCCTGCTCATTCCGTGGTAGTCCTTGGTGCCTTTCCCCTAGCTTACTGCTAGGAGCCAAGCATACACTGGGCTTCTCCACTCCCCCCACTGGAGGAGGAAAGCAGTTGTCTAGATGCTCGATCTTCCACCCCCTGGCTGGCTCTCTTTCAAGAGTCATGGATATGAGGGGTAGCAGGGAGATTCAGGAGTCATGGATGTGAGGGGAGGGAGATTCAGGAGTCAAGGATGTGAGGGAAGGGAGATTCAGGAGTCATGGATGTGAGGGGAGGGAGATTCAGGAGTCATGGATGTGAGGGGAGGGAGATTCAGGAGTCATGGATATGAGGGGTAGCAGGGAGATTCAGGAGTCTTGGATATGAGGGGTAGCATGGAGATTCAGGAGTCATGGATCTGAGGGGTGGCAGGGAGATTCAGGAGTCATGGATGTGAGGGGTAGCAGGGAGATTCAGGAGTCTTGGATATGAGGGATAGCAGGGAGATTCATCTATAGTTGCTCAGTGAGGAAAGCCTCCCTCCTCTAAGTATAGAGGGCAAGTTTTGCATGTGTATATGTGCTGGAACACTCGCCAGTCTGTGGACTGAAATGGAGTATGTAAGTGAGAGACCTATATATACAGTAGCATATCCAGGATTTTGCAGTGGGTTTGTGTGTGTGTGTGTGTGGGGGGGGGTGCATACATGATATGCAATTTTTGTAATGTTGTTTTAATCCTTTATATTGTGTGCTGTTATTCTTTTCATTAAATTTTTGACAGAAAATAGAAGTGTAATTTGTAGTTTTGAATATAAACTTTTATGCAATCAATAAATCAGACTTTTTCGACAAAGTAAAATGTGGTAGCATCAAGCAAGTAAGTTACGATGGGGGGTGCAGGCACACCCTTCACCACCCCTAGATCTGCCACTGTATATATAATTAAACTATAAATTCTAGAAGCCTACCTTCTGTCTGTTTTGTAACTGTTTCTGTCTGTTTTGTCTGTTTCTATAAATTCCAGAAGCCTACTTTTGTCTGTTTCTGGAGGAGTCGCTCGAGGATATCACTGCCAAAATTTTCCTCAAATTCAAATTGGTTAATCGTCATACTGAGAGGGATGGCTGGTTCCATTACATCCATGGAGTATGTAATTGGTGGGGGAGAGTAGCTTGTTCCACTCGGTAGCAGTCATACAGTGTGCTGGAATTTGGAAAAAGGATACCAGGGGTCCCTGTGTGGCATTGTACTTTCTTTTTTTGCAGTTGCGCTCCAGTCCCTGCACCTTCATTGTAAGATTCATGCTGCCTGCCTTTTAGAGAATAACCAAAACAGAGTCATACTTAGGTGACCATAACCTGCAGTCTCAGCATTTACTGAAAAGATACAGACAGCACACTTCAGGCATACCTAACAATAGAAGCTAACATTGGGCGCTATGCACCAAGTGGGCAGAAGTACGCAGTAACATCATGTACCTCACCTGCGTCCCTGCACCCAGCAGACAGGTGCACCCATACTGGCATTCATCAATGTTGGCCACCTGTTCACGGCCCCCCTCATGCGCGCAGGTCTCTGCAGGGCGGCCGGGGGTGGAGTCATAGTCCCGGTTGGGCATCCACTGGGATGTGAGTCCTGGATCCACTAGTGGATGCCTCATGCTGCTATATGTGGGCCCAGGGTTGTGCATGCCGCCCCCACACAGCATGGCCCCTATGGCTGGTTGGTCCATGGCCCAGCCACGGTGAACAGCGCCCTCCCAGCACACTGCATGTCTCCAACGTTGGGACCCACCTCCTATCCACAGTGGCAGTCATGCCCTGTCAACATTGCCCATACCCCTGTGCCACAGTATGACACCCCCCACAACCTCCTGTTGCCGCCACCTGTCCGGCATTACAGGCACTCGCCCAACCCACTGCCCCTGCTCTCACCGACTGCGTAGTGGGCAGGGGCAGCACAGAGAGCACTGTCCGGCACCCCCAGCAACCAGAGAGTGGTAGCCATGGGGGCGCGCAGAGAGTTATGGCAGGGCCTACCCTGACATACCCTGCGCCACCCTCCGCACCCATGCGACTAGCACTATACAGGTTAGTACATACTGCATAGTGCTGGTACACCCCCTGAATGCCCCCGGTGTGGAGTTGTCCGCAGATGTGGGGGATCAGGTGTGGTGTGTCTGCATGCCCCCCCTTCAGCATGCTGTGCAGGGGGCGTAGTGGGTGCAGAGTGGCTATGTGCCCCAGATATGCACATGTAGCCACTCCACCCCACCCCATTGGTGCATAGTGCCCATTAGTAGTGAGAATAAACAGTTCCACAGAAGTATCATATGCAGCAATTCATTGAACAGATAAGACCGCTTATAAACTTGATGTGGGCCTGGCTCCACTGAAGTTCAAAGGCTGCTTGAGCAGGTATAGCTAAGAACTGTGAGACTCCAGACATTTCCAGTTTTGCACAAAGCATGTCCATTAGAGTTGAGTCTCTGGGAAGTTGATGTTACATTGGAAAGAATAAAGAACAAAGCACTAGCATCCCTCCCCAGTGTTGCAGCTCCGTGGATGTGGCTTCACACAAGCACAATCAATGGTACTTTTCTTCAGGGTCTGCTTGAACTGTTGATATGTCAAGACAAATTATGTTGAACAGTTATGTAAATCTGACTTTGTAATACCTCGGGGCCTCCACTCCATAAAGGTGATCAGTAGAATTGGCACCCTCCATGCTCATGGGTTAGCAGTCAGTAGCTTATCCCCTGGTGGTTGACTTGGCAGGTGTGGAGATGTCTGCCTTTATGTCCGATGGAAGCTGTGGCAGGATAGCAGGTTGACCACCATGGTATTGAAGTATGCTATCTCAAAGCCTCCTGCTCCCACTTAGAGATCCATGTTTGCCCTGGGGCTGATGGTGCCAGACACTCACAACACTGCTGATCACAATTGGATGGAGGACACCGTCTCTCTCGGAAGGTGGCTGCTCCTAAACCTGTGGTGGTAATCAGCTTAGGACTTCCTCTTGCACATCTCCCATGTAATGCAGATGCCAAGGACTGAATGTGGTGAGGAGCCCACCATCAAGATGGCTTGCCTTCTTAAAGTGGATGACACTACTTACTTCTGTGCTCCATTTCTGTACATGAGACTTGTGATTGCAGTAAAGAGGCACAGCTTGGGGCCACCTCATAGAACAGTACTGTATTTAATATCTGTTTTGCTGGGTGTGGCTAGCTCCATTGGACTACAAAAGGCAGACATGAGAACATGAATATGTAAACCACCGGAAAAAGATTAGGACAGGCATCACCTAAACCATGGAAGACATGCCCATCAGTTGTTAGGCATTTAAATATTGCCTCTCGTGCCTCATTTGGAACTGACATTTACTGCAGTGGGTAAATCCTGAAAATAGATTCGCAAATGTTGGGGACAATCAGCAGCAGCTCCAGGAAGTTAGAATGACTGGGGAAGACTGGGCCCTGTGGTCTTGTGATCCAGGAAGGAAGAGGAATTTCTTTCTGGACTGTGTTGGAAGCTGTGTGCCATTCCTGGGGCACAGCTCGGGCACAGCAGAATTTTACCAGTGCAGTTGCCCTGTTTGACACTATCCTAGAGTCACTTTTGGGAATAATTATCATGTAGACAAAATGTATGCACATAGTGTTTGTTTTGCTTTGTGACTGGTAGCCACATAATTTGTGTAGTTGTTTATATGCAGTGCCAATCCATTACACAGTGTCAGTGAAGCATTGATAAGCAGTGTTCCTGAGTAGCAAAACAGTATGTTTAACCATTCTGTCTTTGAACTGCCATTGATCCACTAATTGTTTGCCTATATAAATTCAAGAAAAAGTGTTGGAACTGTAGGGATACCCCCCAACCCCTGCACACATAGTTACAAGTGCACAGAAAGTGCCTTTGAAGTCATATTTCAATCTGTGCCTCTCCACTTTAAACTATAAATGCCCTTCAAACTTCTGCTGCCTCAATTTTTCCAGTGCTCTGACACCTCTGCATCTTGGGCTAGAGTGGGGTGACTTGTGTGCCCCCGTTTATTAGTAGGAAGAGCAGAGTCTTACTGTAGGGAAGGGTTATGGTTGAAAAATAAAATGGAGGAAAGTGCCATATCTGTTGACAACCATTGGTGAGCTCACTTCCTGTGCCTGCTTGTCTCCGAGATGCAGATGTGGGTTTGCTTCGAACGCTACCTGTGGTTTACGTTGCTGAGGAGCAAGAGTTTTGTCTCTTCCTCTCAGAAAAACCACTGCTGTTACATACTTGTGTTAGCTAGATTCCATTTCCTGAAGCCGCCATTTTAACGATTTACAAGCTTACTCAAAGTCTTTGTAAGGTATGTTACTTTTCCTAATTCATGGATTTTTTGTCACTTAAGTGAGATCACGCTGCTGTATCTAATCTGATAAAATGAAATGTTTCTAGAAAAAATCCAGTAGCTTGTAGGTTGATTCTTTCACAGCAGTTAATCACACACACGGAGCTGTGGCTAATTATTGACAATTTAGTATGTGTTCCTTTAAGTAAAAACTACTGCAGTAATACTGCAGTTTTCTTGATTACTCCAAACAAAATGCTTCATATTCTACAGCTTAAAAAAAAGTTTAATTTTAAAGTTGCCTTGAGACGTGCACAAAGTTAAGAAATTGGTTAAGACTGCAAGCCGGGTAGAGAATACAAAATTTCTAGTACGTTGTTAGTAAACCTGTTAGACTTTATGGTTTACTATGAATGACTAAGGGATTTGCCTGTCAACAGCGCATACAACTCCTAACTAAATACCTCAGTTTCTGTAAATCATATTTGCCTGTTGTTAAGAAGATATAGAAATATATCATCTGTACAGGCAGAACAAGACTGTGTGTCCATTGAGTCTGCTCTGGTTGTACCTTAATACTGCTCCAGCCTACTGCTATGTGATCTTGGAGGGAGCCCCCTACTGTGAGTTTGATTAGTTCTGTGGCTTCATCCTCCCCCTGTCCAACTCTGACTGCTATTAGCCCCTTATACCTGTTCAGTCCTGTCTTAAACCCATGAATTGTCTTTGTTCTTACCAGTGTGCTTGTAGTCTTATTGCACAGCATCATGTACTGCAAAAAGAATAATCACTTTGTATAAATGTTGTCTGCCATGTCCTAGGGCTATGAATTTAATAGAGGTTGTTCCCAGTTTTCTCATTTTTCCATTTTTTTTCCATCTATTTTCAGTTTTTAAAGTGGTTACGTTACTGTTCTGTTTTTAGGCCTCTGAACGGGTGCGAAACCTGGGGTAATTTTTGACAAAGGGCTGACGCTGCATTCACAGGTGTCAGCTGTCATCAAGTCCTCTTTGTACCATCTGAGAAATATCTCCAGGATTACGCACCTTGTTCTGTCCAGTGACCTTCCCTCACTGGTTTACGCCTTTGTGTCCTCGCACTTGGATTATTGCAACTCCCTGTACCTAGGGCTACCTGGGGTGGAAATCCGCCATTTGCAGCTAGTGCGGAATGCAATGTCCCAGCTTCTGACAGGAATCTCTCGCTCCTGCCATATTTCTCTGGTGCTGCGCGGTCTGCACTGGTTGCCGGTACAATGGCAGATTACCTTTAAAGTCGGTCTTCTGACTTATAAAGCCTTACAGGGACAGGACCCAAACTACTTGAAAGAGCTTCTGGTACCTTACTGCCCCGGGCGATTGCTGCACTGATCTGGTGAGGGGTTGCTAGAGATCCCAAGGTTTTGTTTAAAATTTTCTGGAGCCCAAGCATATATGCACGTGGCCCCATCCCTTTGGAACTGTCTACCCCACCAGTTACGTGAGTGCGTGACCATGCAGGGATTTAAACAAGCTTTGAAAACCCATCTCTGGCACCGAGCATGTGGTGACTGATTGGATGTATTTATTTAATTTAGATGTTCTTGGTCTTATTTAACTAAGCTGCTGTGATATCTGTAATATTTGATATGTTTTTAAATTTTGTTAGGCGCCTTAGTTTTGGAAAGGCACCATAAAAATAAAGTATTATATTATTATTATTATTATTTTAAGCCTGCTGTTTCATAGTGTAGACCCTAGTGCTTGCAGTCTTTTCATTCGCTTACATTTTAGTTGGATTGCTATTGTAGCCCTACCCCATGGATCCCCTTCCCCACTTGCAGCCCCACAGGGATTTCTACAGCATGGAGGGTCAGTCTTGGGGTTACCAGCTCTTGACAGTTACATCAGTACCAACCCCTTCCCCCACCACACAGGGAATGCGTCTCACTAGAGAGTAAGAAGGCCTCCCCAAGATGGCATTGATAGCTTGCACGGGCCATGATCTGGAAGCAAAGCAAACCTCTAAACCTTTCATCACTGAAATGAGGGACATAGACACTGAAAATGAGAGACAGTGATGGACACTGGCCCTCATAATAAGGGACACATCTTCAAACATGGAGATACAAGCTCAGAACACAGTGGAAAACATTGTGATTACTTGTATAAAGTTTATTTTTCATTTAGCATCTTAGAATATTATGAATTTTTGCATTAAAATCTGAATTTACAGCACATTGTCTATGTGGACAGCACCTTTTCCTCAGGGATGGATGTGGGATAGAGCAATTTTAAGGGGGTAAAATGAGGGATGTCCCTCATAATCAGGGTCATTTGAAAGGTGTGAAGCAAAGTCCACTTGCAAATCTGGGTCCACTCGTTAGTAGGGCAGGGTGCTGGCACTGTGCTACTGGGCCATCACCCTGCATTAACATTTTAGTGGCAGATGCGTTCTAGATGGAACTTCTGAAGGTGACGATGTTCGCACTTCTTTTTGTAGTAGTAACAGTAGTGTGTGTGTGTGTGTGTGTGTGTGTGTGTGTGTGTGTTGGGGGTATGAAAATTAGAAATGGTGCAAGATTGATTAAGTAACTGAAAGTAATGAGCAGACTAGAACTAGGTGGAAGAATGGGTGGGGGTGGGGGTTCTTAGACTAATATAATGACAGCAAATTGCTATGCACCCCCCCCCCCCCCCATGTATGTGAATTCTGTCATGTCCGGGAGAAAGGATGTTCTTTTTTGACAATGCCATCATGCCTTCCCCGATTTATGTGGACTATAATATTGCTGTGCAGATTTAAAAGAATGAAAAAAAAAGCTACTTCCTGATCCTATGAAAATGCACTGTGCTTCTGTCATTGTGGTTAGGAATGCGGTTTAATATTGGTCATTCACTTGCCCCCCCCTTTTCCTCAGCTGAAAACTGCATCTTTTCCCTTTTTGTATCTGAAACATAGATTTGGGTCCTTATTACCCACAAAATGTTATTGTTTTGTTTGTTTTTTTAATTAAATATATATATTTGAAGGGGCTACCCCATTTTGTGACAAGCACAAGCATTATAGCAGTGCTGGGCCAAGTTCTGTTTAGAGTAAAAAGAGGTATTCATTTCATATTCAGTGAGAATTCACTTCCACGTTGTAGCGGAACCAACACAGCCCTTTTGAGAAGCAAGGGGGGAAGGGACTGATAGGGTGTGTTTAATCTCTTCTTACAGTGCAAGTAAAGTACAAAACAAACAGGGCACTACATCAGCATGTGGGCTGAAAACAGAAACAAGATAAACATTCAGTGAATGCGGAAAATAGATTTATGTTAGGACCGTAGAGCTTCTTCAGGAGTTATCTTTGAAGAGAAAATGCAGTAACAATGCACAAGCAGTTGTAGTAATATATTTGTTTCTTAGATGCTCAATCCATCAGACTCTGGGCACCTTACAAAACAGCATAAATACACAGCAGCACTACAGTTTAATAAATATCAGCAGATTCCTAAATAGTCCTGGTACAGTATCAGTCAGGCGTGGAACAGGTATGCTCTTAAAATTAAACAATGTTTCAACCCCCTCCTCTTTTAAACACTTCTACAGAGGGGGCCTCCCTAAGCTAGCGAGGCAGTTGATTCTAAAGAACATGTACCGCCACAGCAAATACCTGGAACGTACCACCATTCTGAATCTTCAGCCTTCCTGGAATAACACAGGCAGCATTCTTACACTTGTAGGCCAGTGTTTCTGCTGTCCTCAGCAACCTAGCAGATTAGGATTTCTTTGGAACTTGCTGATTTTGTTAAACATTTTCAAATAGAATGGAGATGGCCTTTGATGGAATTAGATGATCCTGGGACACCCAAATCGCATGCACCCCAGGACCCAGCTTTCTGTCTAGGGTGTAACTGGCGCATTTTGTTTCGCCCCATTTATACTTTTTGAAGATTTTACCATGGGAGAGAAACACTGAAAAAGTTAGTTACTTACACTGATGTTGTTTACCATCTGTGTCTTTTTGTGGGATGGTGCTTGCATAAAATGTCATAAATTGTCCAGCATTTAGATGATTTGACTACAATTGTCTGTACATGGGAAAACATTTATGGGTGGGAAAGCCCACATATTTTTTACCTTTAACTTGAGTTTAGAGGATGTGGACGGGGAGGGGTATTGAGAAGCAAGCTCAGGAGCTTTACAGACAGACATTTTTGGTGAGTGGCTGGCCATTTTAAGATCCAGCCTGTGACATTTATGCAGTTGCACCATGAGGTCCTTGGCTGGCAGCAGTTAGTGGATCTGATGCACCGTTTGCAGTTATGAGCGTTAAACAGAAACAAACAGTAGCATCTAGCCCCATGGTGCTGAGGGTAGCACATTATACTACCATGTGGGAGACCCAGTTGGGGTTCTTTGGAGCACTGCAGAAGTAACATTCTCAGTCTTGGGGTTTTTTTTTCCTTGTCTCACTGTAACAGCAACTCCTGGGACGGGCAATGGGAGTAGTACAGTGATACACTAGGCACCCCCGGGATGTAGACCCTCCCTTCTGCAAGGATGGCTTGACATTTACAGGCCTAATGGGGGATGTTGGAAGCGGAGACAGGCGGGTATAGTACCAACTGTAGGATGATGGCCCTGGACGCTCCTGGCTTTTGAATTTCTTAGGCCACATAGGAAGTTGCAGTAATTCAGTGCTGAGACTTGGATGTCTCTGGACAGCGGGAAGGATCAAAAATACATAGGGTTAAGTTAGGGTGCTTAAAACTGGCTAAATAGTCACATCAGTGACTGACTTCCACATACTCTAATCTGCTTAGGGCTTTGTCAGTATCATCCCAGAACTAATTTTATTGGTTTTAAGGCTACTGTAGTGCACAGTGGAAGTTGACCTGAAAGTGTTATTTTTTATTTATTTTGTGATTATAAAACTATGTAGCAAAACTAAACATCAGTGCTAAAACAACTGACAGAATCCATCCATCAGTGGGACATTGCAGTACATCAAAAGTGTTCCAGGCTCTGAAGGCCATTTAAAGATTCCCTTGTATTACAGCCTCTACCACGGGAACACATTCTTATCACACTGAAGAATGTATTGAGCTAAGCAAGCAGGAGTCTGACAGAACTTTGTTCTAGATTTGCGGAAGAATCACATGCTTAGCTCATCACACAGTCTACAACACTTAAATGCACATTAAGGAGCTACCTTACAACATTACAATATAGCATGCATTTTCACAAGCTACAATAAAGGTGTTTACTGTGTAACAGGTAAGTACCCTAAATAATTGATGGTAAACATATAGCAGTAAAAATTCAGTAAACAAGCTATTACCATGTAATACTATTTTAATAGTGTTGAATAAGCAGTAATATGCTTTTAACATGGTATAACTGATCATTTATTAAATTAAGAAACTTAAAGAAGTTATTCTTTAGTGAACAATCAGTTAATGTTTAAAAAGTATCCAGAAATATTGTAATAGATGTGCAGCTACCATTTAAAATGTAGTTGTATCCTCAGGGTATACCTTTAGTACCCTTTGCTGCTATGTGGCACACTTGGATTTGCATCAGATGTTTCAGGCATTTACCCAGGTTCTATGAAATTTAGTAACAAGGTGGCGACTACTAAAAATGTACTACTGACAAGTAATAAAAATGCTTGTTTCCCTTTATTTAACCATCTATTAATTTTGTGTCTCTCCTTGGTGTCTCACAGACTGGAAGTATAGGGGCAACCAAACCTTCTAGTTCCCTATTACTTCTTTCTTTCTTAAAAACTCATTACTTCTAATAGCTCCGCATGAAGTCCAAACCATCCATTGCTTAGCTGACACAAAATGGCCTCCCAGGAGATAATGGAGAAATATTGCTGTGACACCCAACTGGATGATGCAGACCCCTGAAGAGGTACACTTCTAGGTGCTCTCTGCTACTTCAGTTCCAGCCTGCATGGGGCTCAGCTGGAAAGGAAAAATGTGCAGACCCTAGGGCATCCAAGCACCTGCAGCAGCACTCAACCTTCTCTCTTCAGCAGGCTCTTTCCACTCTCTTCTTTTAGAATACTGGGCCTTCCCTTTGAGGTCTGAAGGCAGCCCCATTTGGCAGACTCCAGAAGGAGGGGAAGACTTTACCAAGTGACCCACTTTGAGCTGGAATTGTATTCTTCCCCTCTTGACAATATTGCTGCATTCAGCAAGAAATGGGGTTGCCAAATAGTAACCCCTAGGTATTCCAGCCAAGGGATGGTTGATCAGATCCACCCTCTGGTCTGCAGCCCACGCAGACAAGGGAATACGCCAGGGCCAAAACACTGTCATCTGAGCCCTACACATTGGGATAGAGCTATAGACTTGAGGGTTCCCATGTAACTAAAAGAGCTTTTCACCAAGGGGGCATATTAACAGCAATTTCCTCTACCTCTTGACATATTTCTAGGGCCTACAGCCATTCTCCATCACCCCTCCAGGCATATTGGTGGTCTTGTACATTAACCTTTTAATTACAGACATCTCTTGGAATGCAGAGAGAAAAACACACAACTAGAAACAGACATTTTCATTAATTTCATTAATCTTAACACTTTGGCAGACTATATAGCCTGAAAGAATGCACTTACATGGTCTCTACGGCCAAATGCACCAGAAAAAAAACACTTCAAACCCAACATTTAACGTCTCACTCCATTTTGGACATGGCTCCACTTTCTTACCTAAAACAAAATATACGCACCAACCAGTTCCCTGCCTGCCTGCAGTACTGCTGTAGAGCCACCAGAGAGAATTTCTTTAGAAATATCACAAAATATCAGTAAATGTCTGACCAGGCCTATTGCTGCAACTATTTTTTTCTTTAATAACCAGCAAGGGAAATAATAGGTAAGGATAAGTATTTTCAAAATATGGTCTATTAGAAGAAGTTTTTCAGAAGTCTATAGAACATAGAAAAGGTCTCGAACATAGAAAAGGTCTCTGCTGCAAAGCATGTAGGTTAAATGTCACCAAAGTCCAATGATGATGGTCTGTTCTTCTCTCTCAGACTTAGACAGGCACTGGTGGAATCTTTTCACCAGCTGGAACTACTGGGCACTGGAGCCACACCTTCCGGGAACTCAAACTTGAAAACAAAATACTCTATCATAAACAGATGGGGAGGGCTTCTGGGAACTCCTCCCCCCACTAGTGTAAGTGCAAGGCTAACTACAAATACCCCATCCTTGCATAGCGTGCAGGGAAAGTAAGCATGGGGGGGAGCGTCAGTAACAACAAATGGGAACAAACTGGAACAAATGAATGTCTGGAGCAGGCTGAAACTCCTGAGCTTTTCCTGGACATTTCAAGATGATATCCTTGATGTGGGCAGGAACCTTTGAAACAATTTTAACGATTCCACTTAAGGAACAGTGATCAGGATCTGGGTTCTCAACCAGAACCCTTCCGGTACGGACACTTGATACAGTGCACACGTTGCACCTCCTCAGGGTCTGTGTAGATGACTATATGTTGAGGAATGTTGCCAACCAATCTGCCAGTCTCTCATCAGGGAAACTACGAAGCTTTTTATTTCTGCCCTGTAAATCTCCACATTTCTCTTGTCATTTTTGGAAAGCTGCTGTAAAACCTCCTGGACCAGCTACCAAACTCTTTTCTCTCTGTCTTTGGCCCACAACCACCCTGGCAGATATAGGAACCAGTACTCTAGGCTGTCTCCTTCCTTTGTTGGATTATTTAATTGGCTTTGCTAATTTTTGTTAGCCTATGGTTTCCCCCATGCCCTGACAATGGTCTGATTCTAGCCTTCCAGTTCTTCATTTTCATAGCCAGCACATTCTTCTGGTTGACCAGGGATGTTGATTTTTTCAAAGTATTCCAGACCTTGATTTGCTCTCCTAGGGCATCTGACTCGCAGGCTGTCTCCTCTTGTGAACTTCTCTTGCTTTGTCCATGGGGTGCTGTGAAGGGGCCATCCTTGAGCAGTTCTTTCTCGTCACAGACTTAGGCAGATGGGAATTACCCTCCTTGGGTGAGTGATGGGCCTAAGACACAGGGGAAAAAGGTTCCTACTGCATGCAACACCAAAAGTTGATGGAGGGATAAGACAAAAGGCAGTCATCTTCACATGGACAGACCCCATGGCAACACTTCTACACCCTCTGGCACTGTTGGACATAGCTTATTGCAGTCCACTCTCCAGCACTACCTCCAGTGGGACTACAGACTCATTCCCAGCTCCTTCTCTTACCATAGGTATCAAGCACCACTTTCCCTGGAGTATCATTAGCAATAGGCCTCCACTTAAGTCTGATCTTGTGATCTGGTTTGGTAGGGCACCATTCACTTATTCCATTCTTCTCTGACCCCAACCACTAAGACCCTCCTCTTTCTCAAGTTTTGGAGGCTCACAGACCACCTAAGTGGCTGTGCAAGCATAGGGCTTGTGAGTGTATTATTACACACAAATCTTGTACAGGTATAGGGTCCAGAATTGACCTGTCTTCAGAGGTGGCTCAGGTTTTGCTTGGTCCACACAGATGAAGGGTGGTCACATCTTTCCCATTGCCAGTGGCAACATGCACATGCTAGGGACCACCCACTCCTTTTAGCCTGGGACACCCAATGCGCATTGCACTTTACTTGTGGGCTGCTGGATGGCTTAGCATCCCTCCTTCTGACCCACTCTTTTACCCATTCTTGATGCTAGGCAGTGGCCTCCCTCATTTCAGAGTCTTCAGATGTGACCGAAAGCAGATGTTCAAAAGTTTCATGGTACCGTAGTTTTTCCTTACTGTGGGATTTACCTCACCCAATATATTGCATGCATGCAATGCTGTGGGGGAGGATCTGCATCTATTTTTCTCTTTCAGGTTAGCTGCTGCACCAACTCCACAGTGTTGTGATGCTGCATTGCCAGTGCCTTTGATGGGCCATGTAGAAGATTATCAGGCTGGTGACCCAACATGACTCGATGCTGCCAATTTAAATAGTAGAGTCTTTTTTCTGTTTCAGGCTGCAGCACGGTGTTGCCTGCTGTTAGACAACTAATGTTGTTTCTCCTGGAGCACACACTGCAGCCTACCTCATGAATGAAATGCTGCACTTGATCAGCCACACCTCCTTCACACTTGTTGAACTAACTGGAAGATGCAGATTCATATATTCACAAGGTGCACTCCCCCTTCTGGATTTCTCATGCGTCTATGCCAGTCTCAGTAGCACAAAAAGATGTTTCACTGTGTCATGCAGTCTGCTCGTTCTCCAGCCTAAACTCAAGTTTCAAGCACTGTTCCAGTAACTTTGTCACCCTGCTGTTGCGGATCTCAGTTTGCACCCATGTCCCTGTTCAGGCACCATTTTGTAACCAATTGTAGGGCTAGTGGTACTATGGGGCCTTCAGTTGTGTGAGGGTACCTGCCATGGTTTGTTCTGTAAATGTGGAACCACAGTGTAGGCAGAGGTGTGGAGTACCAGGTAAACACTCTTTCACTGTAAATAACATATTGTCTAAAATCAGCATGCAAACAGCACATAGAAGGAGCTGAACTGGTTACAAATGCAGGATTGTAGAACATTTCATGTGTTGCACTTTGCACACAAATATTTAACACAAAATATGCTGAAATACACAACTTGCATGTTATCAGATCTATAAGGAACAGTCCCTGATCCTTTAATGGTTTTGAATATGTATTTCCAAAAGTTAGGAGCACTACAGGGCTTCTTGGACAGGAATGAAATTCCAATGCACTTTGAAGAGATGCTGTCAGCTGTTTTTGCATCATATTATTTCTAGTTGAAAACCCACATTTTATGATCACTTGGCTTCTCTAAAACTCACTGACATACCACTCAACTGTAACACATTACGAGGTACATCACTCATTTTATCCCTCAGAAACCTTCTGCCCCAGATTGAGAAGGTGACATTCCACATTGACCACTGAGACTTTTAAGCAGACATGTATAATAATATAAGATGCTAGGTTATCAGCAACCATTATAAATATTAGTGCACTTATGTCCACAGTATTCTGAGCTTGCAATGTCATGTTTGATGAAGTGTCACACATTTTGTCCAGTTGTCACAGATCATGTCACACATTTGGCCAATAAAAGGTTGAGAGGTATGCTCACTGATGTTGCTGGTTGCATACCTCTTGACTGTCCCGTATTTTCAGGGACATCCCTGATTCTGCATTGCAGATTTCCTCTGTCCCTCTTAAATGTGGTATTTTTACCACTGAAGAGATTCGAATCATAAAATCATACCAGACAATAGTTTTACGGTCTAGTTCTAAATCAGAAAATTATTTTATTACTAAACCACTTATTGTAACAGCTTCGTGAACTGATATCACCCTATTCTAAGATGTGTCCCTGAATTTGTTCATGTGTCCCTGATTTTGCAACTGATTTTTGAGGCAGGGTTTGAGAGGTATGGCTGGTTGTTTAATGTGCTTCCTTTCTTTGTAGAACTGAAATGCATGCCAGTGGTGTAGTGTTATACCCAACTTTGTTTTGTTTCATATCCTTGACTTCCTGTTACTGCATGCTTCCTCAATATTAGAACACATCCAAACAGTGCAGTCATTCTTGGTGCAATAGTCTTCTCCCCTCCCACCACATCATGAGTGACTAGACAGTGTGTAAGCGTGCGTGTGAGGGGAAGGGGGTCCCAAATCCAGGAAAGATGCAGTGGGAGTTGATCAAGAAATGTAAACAAACATGTTTTTGTGTGGTAACACCAGTGTAGTAGTCTGTTTTTCACTTTAAAAAAGAAAAAAAAAGAATTGTAATTAAACTACCAGCTACTTCATCAAATTTCTACAGAATGTGAGCAATTCTAAAATGGGTGTTTTTAAACTTGAGGGGGTTGACAGTGTCCCTTTAAGCTGATTAATAAGTCTCGTTGTTCTTTCCAGTATGTGTGTACATTGTATTATGAACAAGCACGAAAACCATATCAGTGCTGCATTCTTCAAGGTGCAGGATAAAGTAAAATCTTTATGTGACTTAGTGGTTAACGTCAGATGTTGATGCGTTTGTGTGTGTGTCACTTGCTTCGTTATGTATCTTGTAACCATATGTTAAATAGAATAATAGATAGGAAATCATCAGTAACAAGGCTGTAATTCCATCAAGGGATTTAGGTGATGAAAGCAAAGCTCGAGTGGTTTATGATGTCACCAGAATCCCAAAATGGAATGAAAAGTCTAGTTACTGCTGGTTTCCTAACTGTTGTTGTTTGTAATACAGGAACACTCCACACATTCCATCTTACAATACCAGTGATCTGATATCAGAACAGTAGTATTATGACTTTCTGATGTCAGAGCGACGGTATCATGAGTTTTTGATGTCACTGATTCCCTATGGGAAAAAAATGACACCCATATATTACTGTAACCCTTATGTTACTTTGTAGTTTGGCAACAGACACTCCACACACTCCTTTTGCTAGGGTGTTTACCTGGCTCAGTCTCGAGAGAAAGGGCAGACAAAAACATTTATATTTTTACCAGGAACTGGGGTGGGCCATAGCGCTGGGGGCACCAATAAATCACACAGTCCACTCACAGAAGAATGTCCATAAGCAGAACTAGAGCCAAGTAGTTGGTTTTATTCTGACACAGTGGACTGACAGATACTGTATTTGCCCACAGGGGCTGCAGGTGCAACACGATCCGCAAATCCACAGTAGTGGTTTACTACCAATCCATTAGTTTGAATCCTACCTCCCCCGATTTAGAGGGCACAAGAAACAAGATTTTTGTTCATCCCTCTTCCAGGCTATAGACACAAGACAGGGCTTGTCCAGATGAGTGTGAACAACACTGGGCTCACAATTTACCAATTTCCATTCTTTTCCAGAAAACAATGCTGGGTTCACATGTTCTGGAGGTGAGCAACACTGGGCTCCCCCCATTAACAAAGTACAAGTTACAGGACAGGGCATGTCCTCAAATCTGGGAGAAACAGTTGCAGAAACATTTCCAACTGAGAAAAGGTTTTCTCCTCATATCCCAGACAGAAACAAGTGTAGTTCTGACTTCTGGAATAGAGGGGAGGCAATTCTTTTTTCCAAATTGTGAAGGTACCATTTGAGTGTTAAAACAGTCCTCCAGCAGTTCATGAAGTAAACTTGTCCCAACAGGCAGGAATTCCCTCAGGGGAGGGCAGAACCTGGCCATTCCAGAAGCTGGACAGCACTTTTCTGTCTAAAAGTCTCTCAGAAATGGGGGAGAACCCCAAGTGTTACTCATGGTTACAGTGCCCATTGTCTCTTAGGGCTTCTTCACCCCCTCAGGGGCTCCACTCAGGAGAAGATCGCCATCACAACTCGATGCAAGTCTCTCTATGAGCTGACATGGGGCTGAAAAGGATCAGGAGAGAGGTGGCACCTCTCCTGAGGCTCTCCTCAGTCAGCACCCCAAGCTAACTGTACTGCTCTGAGGCAGAAAACTAGCTGACTCAGCAACATTCTGTTGTGATTCATGCTGCTGAGAAAGCCACTCCCACTTGGGGCCTCACCGCAGAGTGACTGACAGAATATGGCAAGGGAGCCCTAGAAGCTTAACTCTTCACTGCCCATCATGCCTACCTAAAATCCATTAACTACCAGGGTTCTAGTTACCCTAGGGGGAACCCGGGTATTACATTACATTATGGTAACTAATTAATATATTACATAACATTTGTTATATTAGTATCTTATTTAATTTTATTTTTTATTTTTCCCGCTTTTCACCAGCCAGCCCTCTTCGAACTTACTACTCCCCCAAGTCCTGTTACCTGCCATCTCTGGGCTTACAGTCATGCCACCTCATAGTACTTTATGGATCCCTCCCTCTCTGTGGCAGAGCCTCCTGGGTTCCCAAGGCCGGGAGGAGATTAGGTTTTGGATGTGGCAGTGGGCAGCACAGTAAGTAGCGCAGAGCCTGCAAGGGAGCTTGGGGTCATTCCACATTGGCCAAAGCTTTTTCTCCACCATTTTCTCCCCTATCCTCAGGCTCCTTGTGGGCAAGGACTGCGTGAGTGTTTGATTGCGCATGCGTCCCAGTCAGGGGGTGTCTGCCCTCCCCCTTGCTGCTCTGTTTGCACTGCCATTTATGGGATGCTCAATTCTCTTCCCCCCCCCCCGCCGACTTCCAAGTGACCCTGGTCTGTTCCCGTACCCAGGTTGCTGGTGTGATGGCAGGTGAGGTGCAAGCACCTCTGCCCTCTGCAGCTGTGGGCCAGGACAATATTTGTATTTTATACCATACAGTAACTTGTGCTGTAAAAACTGGAACCCATTGAAAAGAAGCTTACGTCCGCGTTTTCTCCTTTTTCGTTTTGTTGGGAATTAATTTATTTACTACTACTGTACTACTACAACAACTACTATTGGTAGCATTTGAGTCAAGGAGGTTTGGGTTTATTCAGGTGGATGGTAGTGTACAGAATTACAGCTATCTCCTAGGAGCAGGAGAGACACACAGCATGCCATTCATTTGTTTTGGAAGGGCCCAGAAGGGATCTCCACAAATCGAATTGAGATTAAATTTATCTTCAGCTAAAAGAACACCCTCTCAGTGGTGCTCTGACAGGCAGGAACAAAACAGGTGACCTGTGCGCACTAATGTGCCAGCTGCCATCAAAGGAAACTGAAGCTCAGGCAAACACAGGGATGAGGTGCCAGAAATGCAAAAAGGCACAACAATAATGTGCATATAGCACCAGCAGCATGTAGCTGCAACAACACAGAACTGTAGATACCCACAAAAACTCTTGGAATTTATTGAAGCATGCCAAGTACTGTAGCAAAGTAATTAAACAGGAGTGGCAATGAGTACCCCAGCACTTCAGATGTAAGCGATCTTTCATCAGGGGGCCAGCTGTGAGTGACTTCCACTTCATTGGCATGCCTTCCTTGAAACTATAAACCTCCTGCACAGTAGTGAGCATGTGCCCTGACACAGGAGAGGACCTGTACTCAGAAGGGACCCACAGGGGTCCAACCCTTAGTTAAGGAGCACTCTAGGGGCTTCTTCTTCTCCCACCCCAATTACTGGCAGCCTTTCCTTCATATTTCACTCAAGTGCCAGCAGGGACTCATAACACACGTCAGTACCTCATTTTCCTTGGCATCTGACAGGCTGAAACTACAGCAGTAATTGGAACTTCTAGTTTACCATTACCTCTGTAATTTTTATGGCTGCATAGGCAGATCCTGCAGCCATTTTGTGAACAGCTCAGAAAAATGAGCTACTGGATCAGGCCCTGGAATGCTTCCATTTTGGACTTTCGGAATGATCCTTCTGAAAGTGCAAAACGGTTGGTATCAGTCTGCCATGGCCACACTATTCCGTTGGTGCTCCGGCACTTCCGCATTCAGCGACGTACTGCACATGTGCATATGTTGTGCATACGCAGTTTTGCCGGTGACACTATCTTGGGAATGGCATATGCTGTTCAAAAGAACTACACATACACAACTATGGCACATGCATAGTTCTGTTGATGATGTCATCTAGTGTGTGGCATTCACTCGCAATCGGCAGCACTTGTTCACTGGCGGCAATGCTCATATAAGCTCACCACAGCTGTATTGGCTCTGGCTAAAGCTTGTTAATACTGTTGGGACATCTGGCTGGGTGACTGTGACACCTGAAGACGTACTCCTCTAGGTGGCCTCTGCCACATCATCTTTTTTCTGTTTAAAGCTCAGCTACTCAGAAAAAAGTGCAGGCCCTTGGACATCCAGGCAGCTGCAGCAGTACTCATCTTGCCCTCTACAGCAGGCTCCTCCCACTCTCTCCCTGTAGAACACAGGGCCTCCCATTTTACACCTGGAGATAGACCCATCTGGCAGCAGCCAAAGGAGAGAGCAGGCCATGCTAACAGATCCACTTTGAACCAGGGTTTACATTTATAACACTACTAATTTAGGCAGACAGATAGTTGAAATAAGTAGAAAGCAACTGCTAATTTGATTGACAGCCATGTGGAAAGACAATTGTTACCACATGGTCACATGATGTTCAGCCAATCACCTTCTTACTTTTTTCACTTCCATTCAATAACTATATTTATGCTCACTAGTGAGGATAAGACCGTTATCATTCATGAGTTATTTATTTTGTCTTAACCTTATATGAGAATGTTATAGTTATTCCACATTACATATTCCCTGTTTATCCAACAGCAGTCCATCACTTGTGTCTTTATACCGCATTATAAATTTTTCATTAAAAAAAAAGAAGGATGCGATTTGCTGAACCATATTACATTTACCATGAAGTACTATTTGTTTTTTTCTCCTGTTTTTTAAACCCAATAACCCACTCCAGCATTTTCAGTACACGAGACAGAGCTAACCATGCTTCCCAGGTAGTTTAGAGCACTTGACTAAGTCTTGTGTTTCAGAATTCACCTGGGGCGTGTGGTATGGTTTGTCTAATCACACACCTTGTTGTAGATTATTGCCTACTCACCTTAGAAGAGAGCCGAAGTTTGCCAGACAGGCAATACAATGGGACTGACTGGTCCCAAATTACAAATTAGCCTGGCAATAAATAAGATTTGTTTACTTATGTTTTGCCATTAAAATTCAAGGTTTTCGCTGGTGATCCTTGACTTTCCTGGGCTGTTGTTTCAATAAGGACTTCTTCCCACAACACCCCATGGTTAGTGTTACCAAGGAATCAGCCATGGGCAGATAGCCCCCTGTCCCAGTTCTCTCTGCATTTGTCTAGCCATGTATACTATATCCCTGAAATAATTTAAACCAAAGACATTGGCAGGACAGCAACAAGCAGTGTTATTATGAATGTTACAGTGCAGGCAGCATGCTCAATCCCCAGCAAGCCCTAGTCTCTGTCTCCCTGTGTCCATCTCTCATCACATTCCTGCAGCCTCTGACTGTCAACAATGGAAAGTCTACAAATTAAGACTGAAAGAGCAAAGTAGCTCTGACCATAGTGTACCCAGAGTAATAAGTTACTCAGTGAGCAGAGAAAGTTCTTCCCTTTAGTTTGTAGACTTTCTGTTGTTTACAGTCAGTGGCTGCAGGGATGTGATCAGAGAGATGGACACAGGGATACAGCAGTTGCATCTTGCTGGAAACTGAACATGCTGCTTAGCTTACCAAGGTGAAATGTCATTGCCCTTATAGATCCCAACTCAATCCCCGAATAAGACACAGACACCTCTGTAATGATTTTTGGCAGTAAATGCTGCTGTTTACTCGACAAATTTTCAATTATACAAATATAAGATCACAGGAAAACAACATTCTTACATAGTTTACTATGATTACCTGAACTACGATCTACTAATACATTCTGGCATTCACCCTGAGGCAGCAGACTAATTTGGTGTAAATATCAAAACCCCAATATCACAATATTCATCAAGCCCTTTTGGCCAAAGGTTCCCCTGGCAACCTCCACAGGGTTGGCCAGTCTCCCTCTTGACAGACTGACTGTGACAGAAATTGGGGACCAGGTTAGGCCATAGCTGTCCTGCGCTGCCCACACAGGGCCTCCACCATTCAACCATCTTCCCCCGCTGGTCCCCTGCTCCATCCTGCATTGACCACACTCAGAAGAGCACCCTCACTGGGTTCCATCCCCTTACATTCTTCCAGGCATGCCATCAACTCAGGTGCCCCCCTTTTCCAATTTTTTCCAATTGTATTTACATTACCCAATTAGTCCCCCACAAGATACAGTACGTGACATGTCATTCATCTCCCAAATGCCTCAGGGCTTTATTCCTACAACCACTGCTCTAAAACCTCCTGAATATTACAGTTAAACAATGCAGACCCCATGTCCAAAAGATGAACCCCATACCATTCATACAACCCCCTGCAGTCCAC
Organism: Neoceratodus forsteri; assembly: GCA_016271365.2. Taxonomy (NCBI): domain Eukaryota; kingdom Metazoa; phylum Chordata; order Ceratodontiformes; family Ceratodontidae; genus Neoceratodus; species Neoceratodus forsteri. The sequence goes on along the minus strand of CM057453.1, from coordinate 1,452,011,209 downwards.
TGTCATGTAGTGATAGTACACCAATTGGATACCCCAGGTCAGGCAACATCGAGGCACCTCTTGATTCACTTCCCTTCATGCTTTTTTCATGGGTCTAGCAGCTGCTTTCTCTTCATCCATTTTAACCTTGACACTATTCTTGACCAAGCCAATTGTGTGTTAACCATTTGCTGCTTTAACTAGAGCAAATCAGTCAAAATGCTTGTATGCAAATTAATGGATGACATGCTGCCCAAGTCATTCCCCTGAGGTGTATAGTCAGCCCTTCAGGCAGGTTGTCTATAAAACCCATTCTACTCAGCCTAGGGATCAGGTCCTGTCATATCATTCCCTCAATACCACACCAAATAATCGTAGCTTTCTTCATGGGGAGACCCAATTGCATTCCTCGAGCCTACCGTGCCACTTGATTGCGGGCACTTCCAACAAAACAGTGTCTGATCACCAAAAAGCGTTTGACTGCTTGGGATGCATCTGCAGGAAAAATTCAAAGAGAGTTCACATTTTTTGCTCACCCCCATTGCTTTGTTACCACCTTGCAGCTGTCTGGAGGGCCTGATATATCCCTGATATGCCTAGGACGGCTACATCCCGATGGCTTTAATGTGACTCTCAGTACACCCCAACCTTGCCGCTTCTGTGGCAGCCCCACTTCTGAATGAGTGTGTGTTGAAGTCTTTAGGGTCCCTCGCCATGGCCCGTATCCCTTTTCTCAACACTGCTGCAAACTGGTATCTAGTAACTGGCCTGCCATCTGAATGTATGAAAAAACCTCCCTGACTATCCCCTCTGCTCAGCATTTATTCATTCAGTATTGCCCACTGGCATAGCTGGTGGCTGGCAGCCATGTGGAGTGTTACGATCTGCGGAGGACCCAGTTGCACAATATTTGACTTGTGCAAAATCAAGGAGATGCTACCCTCTGTTACCCGCACATCCCCCCAGCGTAAGTTGTGGTCCTCCGGCATCATGCCACCTTCCACAAGCTCTGACACCCTGAAAGCCCCAAAGAATGCGGTAATAAACAGTGCCCTAAACAGGGTAGCCCCCATAGGTGAAGTTGAGGAGCACACCTGTGGTAGTACGTGCACGATGTCGCTCAGCAGCATGTTGTCCATTGGCCTCCTCGGATCCTTATTGGGTCCCCATATTCTGGCCCACCCATCTATCATTTTTCTTATTATGAACATACCAGTAACATCCCTTAACCCCTGGGCCTTTGTCATAAACGGCTCCATAGCCCACACCTACAGCTGCATCGGTTATAATGCTATCACTGCTAGGTGGCTGCATATGTATGCAGGTGCCCTGCCCTCCTCGACCAGTGCATGTACAAATGACTGGATCAAGCTGATGTTCTGTAATGTATCAGGCCGTTTGTTTTTGCTGGCACTAAATTCCAGGAATGCCTTCGCATGCACCTGATAATTACACCAGGTTCCTGGAGCCAACACATGTTGAACCATTTTGGCCGTTCGGTTATCGCGTCCTGCCATAAGAACCCAGGGCCTTGGAATGGAGTTGCATCTGCCATCAGTGCCATCTACCAGAAACGATTGAGCTGCAGGTGAGATAATGCATCTGCAATTATATTCTTCACCCCTGGTATATTTTTATTTATTTAGCTTTTGTTGACCAGGTAAGTACACTAGACAAGACACTTGCCCATTTTCAGGTATGATCTGGGAGAGTACAGGAATTGCAGATTTAAGTACAGAGGACAACATGATACAGATTGAGACAGGTTACAGGTCAGCATAGGCATATCTTATACAGTATATATATATACAGTAGAACAACACATGTAGAAACTAAGAACAGTACAGTAAGTACAAATTGAGGTGCAGCAGAAATGACACCATATACAACTTAAGGCCCCAGGTTGTCCTGAAAGACAGGTTGGGCTGCAAGCATCGTGGCACGAATACCCTCAGTAACCTCATTGCCTCCACTGAATTTGTTGACTGAGTATTGAGTATTCCCACCCCAGCCATATTGTCAGAGTGAAACATCATCCTGCGGTTCATTAGTCTGTCTCCCCACATGGATACCGCTGCAACAATTGGGAATAGCTCCAGAATCGTCACATTCTTAGTGAGGCCTGCCTCCCACCAGCTGTTGTCCCATGGGCCAGCAAACCAAAAACCTTGAAAATATGCTCCCTAGCCCACACCTCCAGCTGCATCAGTTACCAGTTGGCAGTCTGGTTTGACTTCTGTCCTAACCTACCTCATAGACACCCCATTGAATTGGTTCAGAAAAACCTCTCACACCTCCAGGTCAGACCTCATACTCGCAGTCACTCTGATGTGATGATGCGGCTATAACACTCCTTTTGTCACCCCTGTTAAGCACCTCAAAAAAGGCCTCCCCAGTGCCACTGCCTTACAAGCAAAGTTTAGATGCCCTATTAATGATTGTAGCTGTTTCAAAGTGACCTCCTTGAGGCCCTTTACTTCAAACACCAAATGTTTCAAACTCACTAATTTGTCCCCTGGCAGTCGAGATACCATTACCTGTGAATCCATCTTGATTCCCAAGTAAGTGAGCCTTGTAACTGGGCCCTCAGTCTTCTTGTGTGCCAATAGCACCCCAAACCAGCCCATTAGCTAGTGAAAAACAGTAAATGTGGCACCACATTGTAGCCTGCCAGGGGCCACAATGAATAAAAAAAATCCTCAAGGTAGTGGGTGATTTTTCTGTTACCTGCGAAATGTATAGCGGCCCACTCCAAAAATTGGTTAAAGGTCTCAAATGCTGCGCAGGAGACCGAGCAGCCCATAGACATTGCCTTGTCAAAGTATGTTCCCCCTTCAAACTGGAAACCCATTAGATTGAAATCTGCCAGACTGATTGGCAACAGTCGAAAAGCTGATTTTATGTCACTTTTTGCCAGACAAGCTCCCCTGCCAGCTTGTTGTACCAGCTCGACTGCCCCATCAGAAGATGCATAGCTAACTGCACCATCCTCTGTACTAATGTAATCATTCATCGAAGTACCCTTGGGGTAAAACAAGTGATGGATTAGCCTGTATTCCCCAGGGGCTTTCTTTGGAACCACCTCCAAAGGAGAAATCCTGAGTGGTTCCAATGGCGGGTCCAGAAATGGACCCGCCACCCTCCTGGCCTCCACCTCCTTATGGATTTTATCCACCACAACCAATTGCATGAAATCAGCAGATTTGAGATTCCTTGCTGTCGTGGATATACGTGGACCCCGGTATAGAATGGGAAAGCCCTTGGAGAAACCATTAAGTGGGAAAGTTGCATCTGACTTACAGGGGTAGCAGTCAAACTATGGTCGGATGTGTGCAATTTTTACTGAGGACTTTGCCAGACTTTCTGTCTGGTCTGTCCCCCTGCCTATTTCCCCCTTGTTGGCCCTCTCCTTTCTTGAGCCCTGCTCCACTGTGGCATGTGCTGGCCTTGTGCTTCCCCTGCAGTTACTGCACTCACGCCTGTACCTGCAGAATTCCCAAAAATACTTGCATGTGTTATACTGCCGACAAGCAAGGCCCCAACTTTTCTGCGGCACATTGGGACCAAGTTCTGTGGCAAGATTACCATTTGTGCAGAACTTCTGGGGTGGTGGTTTGTAATTTCTGCGGAAGTTCTGTGGCACTAACGAACTACCACATCACAGTGTCGACTTGTCATCCTGACTTAACTTCCATGGAAATGGTTATAGCAGTCAGGATGGGGGAAACACAGTAACACTAGTTCAAAAAATAATAGACTTATAGAAATAATTTAGTGCCTAAACAAGCAAAACAAAAGATATTCCTTAAGGTCCTAGCCTGTTGCATAAATTTAAATATATAGAGGGGACCTTATGTGATAAATAAGGTATTTCTATGCTCATGCTGTCTATGCCATTCATGAGGTCCCTACTGTGTAGCACTTATATATTTATATGTGCTGTCTACTCCACTCATGAGGTCCCCACTCTGTATCTCTTATATATTTATATGCAATCTGTAACATACATACAAATATGTGTGTGTGTGTATGTATATATATGTATATATGTGTGTGTGTGTATACTGTGTGTATATATATATATGTAACCCCTAGATGGCGCTATCCCAGGGGCTACTACCCCTGCCTGATTTGCCACTAACAGGTTGAGGGGCCTGGATCCAATAGCGGGTGCCTCCACCCAGAGGTCAGGGTTTGCAATAGTTAAACTAACTTGGTCACAGCCTCTGGGACACTGCAACCCCTTTCTTCCCACTAGTGGCCCACACAATATATCAGAATTACCTTCACAGTATACACTTACCCCCAGGTCTGGTTCCGCACTGGGACCTCCTGTGAAATGAGATACAGTGCAACAATCACAGTACAGTACTTTAACATAGACAAATACCTCAGGCAGTATAACTTTGCTGAAACAAGCAGCTCTGATTTATTTAGGGGATATAACAAGGACAGGGGAAATCAGGTTAATTAGCTTATCACTCTAATAATCTCATTTATGGCTCTGTGCACAGGCTATCCCTATCAGTTACTGTCCCTGGGTACCCAAGCCCTAGTGGCTAGTCCAAACCGTGGCAGCTGGTAGGGGCCCTTTCACACAGAGAAAAGGAGAATTAAACAGTCAGCAGTACAGTAATTCCATTTGGATTTAATGTGGCAATTCAACAGGGAGCGACCCTGAATTAGTACTCACGACCTCCAAATAAGATAGGTCCTTCAATGTCAGCAGGGCTTACTTGAGGTACACAAACCTCTTCACACATCCATATAAAAGAAAGCACTATACCAGGCAGGCTGCATCTGTATCCCGATCGCAATTACTGCACAATACCGGAGAACACACAGCAGATTCAGTTCCTGACAGACTGAGTGCAATTTTCAGCAATTCCTCCAGTCTTCTACAGGGTGAGCCTGGTTTCTACTCTTCAGAGATCCTTTGATTCTTTTTCTGGGGCCAGTTCAGTCCTAACAAGCTGTTACACAAGCTGCAGACGAACTCTGGGCCTTACACACGTTTTGACTAAAACTGCACACTGAAAAGCACAGGGCTCCTTCCTTCTTCACTGCCAAAGCTCAACTGAAACTCCAACCGACAAAACCGGCACTTCCTTTGAGTTCCTCCCAGTTCTTGACTGGATTGGCTGTCACTCAAAATAGACTGCTGCTGTTGGTCCAAAAAGGCACTGAAGTCTAAACTACATCTCCCAGAGTCACTGCCCATACAATCCTCTTGTGGCTGGCTCAGATTATGAGTCCAAGTTCTGATTCGTCCAAGGCACCATTTTAGAGCTAGCTTACCCCACACTGATTGGTCCAGTTCAGCAGTTCAAAACTAGAATGGGGAACTAGCAGACACAGTTCTGACTGCAAAGAAGCAGGTTAGATAAACTGTAATTTCATTATTACTCTAAATAATTTCTGGCAAACAGTTACATCTTTCAGATAGGTTCCTGTGCACTCCTAGTGACTGCAAAAATGAAGTGAATTGGCAGCAGCTTGAGTGGTACTCAATCAAAGAAACACACAGTCCCCATACAACTAATTATGTCTGCAAGCAGACAGCTCTTAAAGAGACAGTACCAGAGGTTCTAAAAACACTCACTGATAAATGGCTTAAATGCCAAACACCATTCAGGCTTGGAGCATTCAAGCAAGCTCCTGGAAGTCTTTTGGGAACCCCCATTTGCAGGTGGGTTACATATATATATATATATATATATATATTTTTTTTAAATTTCCATGAAATTGTATCCTCATTCATAAAGGTCCCTTTGGAAATGGAATAAACAGACTAGAGGATATATTGCAAAACTCATTTTTCATGCCAATCTGCTTCCCCTGACACACTACGTAACACCATCAGGCCATGACATGCATGTGAACCCATTGTGAGATAAAGCTCTCCAGCCCATCACAATGTGTCCCCCGTGTGACAGAACACTGCACCATACCTTCCCAGGCACAGAGCAGTGATGTGTTCCCCCAATCCTTGTGCTGCCCAGCCAGCTCCCAGAGCTCATCTCTGAACCTGAGTTGCCGGCACAGGAACACAACATGCTACCCTCTGGCCCAACAGCTGGCCCTGCGCACAACATTTCTCCATAACTTTTAGGTGATTCTATCAACCAATGACAGGACTATTCTTTCAACAGGTCTACTCAATATTATATTATTCCACTTTTCTGGGCATAATTACTTCATATTTCTTAAAAATGACAGGTTAATTCATTTTACCAGTTATTCATTTTGGATGGCATCTCTATACCCTAAAGGCAAAAATAAGTTTGTACAAAGTAAGGTATGGACTTAACCGGTCTATGCTATTGTTAAGATTTTGTTTTAAGTTGTACCGAGTGTAATAACATAAGACTGAAAATTGTATTAGGCTGTAGTGCAGGTTGAACAAATATCACTGTACCTGATGTGCTGTGTCACCGCCTCTGGCAGTGGGAGCTCTGGTAGATGAGTGACTATTCATTTCTGTGGCAGAATGCAGCTATTTCATCAGCTAATGTATGATGTGATAGCACTGACAACATCACATGCTGAGCATAGAGGGGTTTGGGATATAAAAAGAGGGGAAGGGAACCAGATTCTATGGAAAAATGGAAATATTAATAAAGAATCACCAAGAACAGTGAATTCTGAGGCACTGCAGAAGTTCTGTGGTAGGTTGCAAGTTCTGCGCAAAATTCTGTGGCTGCAGAATTCTAGGAGCCTTGCCGATAAGTACCTTTCTGCCCTGACCACTGTGCCTTCACTACCATGTGGCCACTAGCTGTGTGTGCCACATTCGCAGGCCTTGCCTGCGTCATGTGTCTGCCCCATAGATCATGATCTATCTTATTCCATCTCATGTTGGGAGTCCTGGTTAATCTCATCCTGAACAGTTCCTCATATCTCAACCAGGTGTTACCCTCGTATGCTAAGTGGGCCATCTTAATATTGTCCCTGTACTTCAATAGTTGCCCAATCTTTTGGGGAAACTTTACACAATAAATACTAATGAAGATATCATAGGCTGCCGCCCAATTCTTGAAGGTGGGGCATACCTTGAAATGAAACCGACACCACCAGTGGCAGAATCATCCCTGCCCTGTGCAGCCTGTCCCTGGCAACACTCTCCCTAGCTTCCTAACACACCGAAGTGTCCCATTCTCTGACAGCAGATGCGCTGTGCTCTTCAGCATTGGCATGGATTAATAAAGGGAGGAGGCTCACAGGTCTCTTTTCCGTTTTTTTTTTAAACCATGTTCAGCAATTAAAATTCTCTGCCACTGCCTCTCACCCCAATGCAGCCACTTACCTGTGAGAGATGCAGATGTTTCCCAGACAAGACTGGTGGTGTTAGGAACCCGCAGCCTACAAATGTTGACCCCTGCTAGTTTTGACTCGGGACTTCTTGCTTTTGTCCTGCAGCTTTGCATGTCCAGGCAGAAAGAGGTAGGGTCTCTCCTGCCTGGACATTATACTACTGGCCTTTGTCCCTCCCACCAGGGGCTGCAAGTAGCCCCTGAGTGTCCAGGGCTCAGGTCATTAGCCTGACCTCTGGTCACTACACCTGGGAAGGTTGGGCCAGGGGATTGGCTTCTGGGCCTAAGGGCAAGTGACGCTCCCAGTGATAGCTGGAAGGGGTAATTTCTTTCATCTCCATGTCCTTCTCTGGCTAGACTTTAGTTCACCTTGACTTTTAAACTTTTATAAAGTTGTAGAGATTTATATGAATTTTCTCATCAGTAACAATATTTTTTCAGCATTTTCACTTCCTTCACTCTGACTACCCTCTCTTTACTCTCTCTCCTGTTTTACCTTTTAATTACAGAATTGTTTAAAGAGCAACTCTGCATTTTAGAATGTACTTTCATAAATATAATGTTTCAGCTATTACAATTTATTACTGAATACTTTTTTCATTTTCAGTGTTCCTTTCCAAGGTTTACAAAACATCTCAGCACTCTAGCTAAAAAGTCTGTATAAAAATAATTTGCCTTTCCCCAGTAGCCTCTCAGTGCTTTTGTTTATGACATCGTAGTGCTCACCATGTCAGCAGACTGTGATGTCACAAACAGCAATTGTGAGGTTATCGGGGGAGAGTCAGATACATTTTGAAAGACTCAGGGCTCCTATTCAGAACCAGTGACAGGCGCAGTGCCACCTATAGTGTTGCGCCAAAAATATTGCAGCACTGGCTTTGAGCAATATTCGGCCAGTTTGCATGTGCTAATGGCAGTGCGTTAACTGGCTGAAAATCAGCCATGTTAGCACAGCACTAAGTGGATTCGCACTGCACCAATGCAACCCAAGGCTGCATGTGGCTCACAGGAGATAGCTCTACCTGAAACAGGATAACCCCAGAGCTCCTGTGGGCCATATTCATTCCAATATTGCAAGTGATTAATTTGGATAAGCAAGGTGCTAAGGGGCCATCTGCATACCATTATGAGCTCATTTGCATGAATGCAGCAGACCCCTAATGCCAATGCAGAGCATCAGTGGTGAAAATTCCCTGGCTCTCTAGTGGACCCCTTCCCCCGGTCACCCCAGTAATAAAGTAAAGACACCATCTCTGGTGTCTAGTGGAACCTTTCCCCCCCAGTTGACCCTGTAATAAAATAAAGGCATCATCCCTGCTGTCTGGTGGACCTCCTTTCCTGATCACCCCTGTAACATAGTAAAGGCACTGTCCCTGGTGTCTTTTATACCCCCCACCAGGCATGACCGATCCTTCCTTGCAACTGACACTGCCCCTGGATACCGCCTCTACAGCACCCTCCAGCCCATTTATTAACACTTTCTTACACTCACCATGGTCCAATGGTCCAAACCCATTGCAGTCAGATTTGCAGCTGGCAGAACCCTCCGTTCATCTTCTCAGCTGGCTGCCATCTAACTGTTACAGAACACGATCAAGAGTACGATCCTGCTTTTTGACAGTCAGATGGCAGCTGGCCAAGGAGGTGAGTGAAGGGTTGTGCCAGCTGTTGATCTGACCATGGTGGGTTTGGACTTTGGTGAGTAGTAATAACCAGGGTTGGGGGTGGGGTGGAGAGTCCTCAGTGGGTGACCGAGTGGGGGTGTCAGTTGCATGGAAGGGGGGGTGATCAGTCACACTCAGTGGAGGAGGTCCACTAGACACCAGGAATGGTGCCTTTATTATAGTGGTGATCAGCGGGAGGGGGTCCACTGGACACAGGGGTGGCCCACTGTAGTAGAGCTGCCCTGCATTCTAGGTGTGGGGACACGGCTATAACTCTTCGATGACAGATGTTTTGGTGGCAGTAAATAGTGCCACTCTGGGGGCTGTTTAGCACTGCTGAAACCAGCTCAGTATACCACTGTACCGCTATGCTTAAGGGACTCCATCATGTGCATAGGCACAGCAGCATGGTTAGCACAATTGTGCCACCGGGTTTAAGCTGCACCTTGGGGGCCTCTGAATATGGCCCCATCTGGAGCACAGGTGCTAACCCAGGTTAATGCAGCACTAACTAAGTTTGACCTGCATTAACCTTTTGAATGTGGGGCCCTCACTAAAATAAATACTGCATTATCTGCAGTATAAAATAGACCAACAACAGGGAACTGTAAAAACAATCAAAAAAACAAACTAGAAAACATGAAAGTTAAAACCTAACTGGTGTAAATCTAGTGATTTTAAGCTTTTTATTACAGTAGAGAGTTGCTCTTTGCTGCTTAAACCCCCGTCAAGCATTGGACATGATGGTTACACTTGCAGTTTTCACATCCATGGTAAGCCCTATTCTGGCAGTCCTCTCTAACTACTTGCCCTCAGCCCTCAATATCCCAAGCTTTATAAATATTAAATTCCAAAGTTAATAACGGAAGGGGAGCCAAAGAGATGACATCACATTGGCTCTCACCTACTTGCTAACATTAGAGGTAGAGGCATCTGATTCCCAGATCGGGCCAGCAGGGGATCATTGGAAGGGGCAGAAATTACTGGTCCCCCAGTGTTTATGTAACTGGGTCACCACTGATGTTATGGTTATTCCCCTGCCTTGCGGACTCAACAAGACTTAAGGGCCTGGGTCTGTTAAACTTCTGGTTGAGGGGTTTGTATCCAAAGTTAGAAATATACAGCATGGTGTCTCCACCCAGGAACAGGCTTAAGTGCACCTGGTATGAGTATAGTACTAACCCGTGGGATGCAGCACCTCCCTGCCTCCCCACAGGATTAACCCACCCGTGAATCAACACAGTGCAGTCACAATCCCTGCAACTCATGCTGCTTATCATCCTAAAGGAATATGCACTCAGACAGTGACTGTAAGCAATAAGTGCTTTATTTAGGGACAGGATTCAGGCCCTAAAAGGAAACGGGAGTTAGCAGTATGAGGTAGTATGGTTTAGCTCAGGCTGGTTCTTCCTTGCCTGTCCAGGCTTAGACTACATTAACTCAGCGTTGCTCTTTGGTCACCCTCCTGGGCGCAGCCAAATAATATATGGCATCAAAGGTGCTTAGATGCCCTTGGTATTCCAACAAAAACAGTGCTCTTCTGGTCTCAGCAAAAATATGGTAGTCTGTCCCCAAGCCACACTTGCACAATAACTGTTTTCACCCAGCTGTACTGGTGGGCACTACCCTTTCTCCACTGGTACCAGTGTATAACCCTTTGGATATTACTAAAGAGCTCCCAGTGCTTCACTGGGTAGCCTGCTGAGGAAACCATGCAGGCCTAATGATGTCGCATGTGGTTGTCTGGCAGTGGTGCATTTAAACAAATTAGCAAACTTGAAAACAAACACAAAACTAACACACTCTTACACCCACAAGTGGTATTTGTCATTCCTGGCTGGATAGCCTAGTCCAGTAAAGATTTTCACAACAACTGTGATACAGTGGTGATTTAGGGCAAGTCCTGATCATACTTGGGTCTCCCAGACAAGGGCCTTTTCCTCAGTATATAGGGGTAATGGCACTGTTGCAGAATCCCTCTCTGACTGGTTTCATAGTCTGTCTTTTTCTCTGTCTCCCTCTCTTTCAAGGCCACAGGTGCTGGCTGATGAAATTGGCTGTCTTCTCCAGTCCAGTCAGGCCTCTCTTGATCTTTCCATTCAGCATACAATCCTCTTATACAAGACGGCTCAGCCTGTGAGTCCCAAACCACGTGTAACCAACACATCACGTCCTGTACTATGCCTGACATCTGGAAGGTTGTAAAGGTGGTGCCAGGTTGCAGAAATGAGATCCAAAGCACATTGAAAATTAGTGTCCTATAGGTGTCCTGTCTGTTCTTTGCAAACTATTGGAAAAGGTAGTCACAGCTCAGCTTGAATACTTGTACAAACATAACCTTTTGACCCCTGAACAGCATAGTTTTCTGAAGGGTCATAGTATATCCACTGCACTTATTAAGCTCGCAAATTATGTTCAAATTGCTATGGACCAAGGAATGCTGACTTGAGAGTTTTTTATTGACCCCGTTAAGGCTTTTGACCTGGTGGACCATCAGTTACTGTGCTCAAAATTACCTGCATTATGGTTTCCCCCCCATCCTGTCTCCTGGTTTTCAAACTATCTCAGTAAATGGCATCAAATTGTTAAAGGGACACATTCATACCCTGGGGGCATCACAGTCTGAAAGCCCATGAGAAGCACTTTCAAACGAAGTATTGGGCTCATCTGAAGTTGGAAGCACCCCAGAGATACAGATGACGGAGTCTGTTCAGTAGTAATACCACATTACGGCCATTTTTAGAATCTTGTGATGTCACTGAGGAACAAGTTGTGCTTAAGTCAGTGCAGTTAGGCACAGCTTGTTAGTCAGTGACATCACAATGTTCTAAAAATGGCTGTAATGTAGTATTAATACTGAACAGCCTCGGTCATCTGTATCTCTGGAGTGCTTCCAGCTACAGATGAGCCCAATACCTCGTTTGAAAGAGCTTTTCATGGGCTTTCAGACTGTGATGACCACTGGGCATGAATGGGCCCCTTTAGGTCCTATCTGATATGGCAGAAGCAAAAAAAGATGCCACCGCTACCGGGATAAAGTTGCAAGTATAAATTTATTTAAGCTTCACAGCATATCAAAAAATGAGAAAAACAATCAGGTAAAAGCACAGAAAACCACCCAACTGGTTTCGTGCTGACGCACCTCCTCGGGGTGTCTGATATGGTGCTATCTGATATGGCTCCACAAAGGCTGGTGTTCCACAAGGTTCAGTCCTGGGCCCACTACTTTTTTCTATCTTTGTTAACAACCTCCCATTGGTAACCAAGTTTGTTCTACATTAATGTATGTAGATGACTTCACACATACCTTCAGTTCCAAAAGTGTAGGTCATATAAACTCACAGCTCAGCTGTGATTTGTGTACAGTGCAGTCAAGGCTTACAGACAGCTAACTGGTACTAAACATTAAAAGGCTCAAGCCATGCTATTTGGGTCCCTTGCAAAACTCAGATCTTGTACTGACTATTTATTGGTAACATGTTCTGATGGTGGCTCTATGTCATAAAAGCGATCGCTAAACAGCGACTGCTGTTACAGCGAGTGTACATCACCGAAAATCAAAATGGCGATGTACACTCCCCACCAAACTCAGCAACAGCGATGAAAACCAACAATAATGCATCTATGCGGGGGTCTGCACCCCCGTATCCCCCCTCCAAATTAGGATTCTCAACTCCAGGGGGGTGCATGTCAAGTAGGGAGAGAAACCCAGACATAAAAAAATTTTAAGTGCCATACACGCGGAACAAAATAAAAAACCCTGCCTAACCCCAAACCCTGGACCTCCCTTACTGCAGCCCTCCACCCTCACCACCACACCAGAACAGCAGCTTGGCAGTATGCCACCAAACTGCAGCTCACATACCGTTTACTTTCTGAACCTTCCCCTTCCCTACCTTCGCCCTCGTAGCACTTCGCTATTTTTGTCCCTAACCTGGTGCTATAACCGCGCCTCACTACCCTTTCAAGGTAGCTCATATCACAGGCACTGAAACTGAGTAGCTCACAAGTGAGTTGCTTAATTTCAGTTGCTATTATAACATGTTACCTCTGATGGTTCCCACTTACATATGGTTGATTCCTTTAACTACCTAGGGACCACTCTTAACCACTCAATGGATTTCTCCTTGCACATCTCTAGTGTCTGCAAGGTAGAAAACTGTATGCCTGGCCGGGCCTGTAAACTTAGACATATTCTTACCCCCAAGGCTCATATTGCTCCTATTGCCATTGCAGAAGGGGTCCTCCTCCCTAGCCTTAAACATGGTATCCTTTCTTTTGCTAGCTCCTCAAAATCTGTTTTGGCTAAATGGTATGTGACCTATGATAATGTATGCTGCTTTGCATTATCCTCAAACTGTCTCACACACCATTGTGATCTCTGTTCAACTTTAGGATGTTTATCCCCATCAGCTGAGTATCCCTTTGCTCTTGGGGGCATCACTGACAAGTTTCTCAAATTTGCCACCCCTGCCTCTGTTGCTACCTTACTCCAGTGTTCCCACCAGGACCATTCCCTTAGATCTAATATGTTGCTACGTGTTATGAAAAGAGGTGACCAAGCCTTCTCCCATTTTAGTCCCAGGTTTTGGAATTCCTTACCTTTGTAGATTCAAATCACTCCCTCAGACTCTCATTTCAGAGGTGCTTTGTGGAAATTTCTGCAGTCCTATTCTGCCTGTAATTGCATTTGACTGCCTACTGAATTCCTTTGTTAATATTAATGTACAGGCTCTGTTCAGCTATTCTCTGTTCTTCGATCACGTATAATTTTAATATTCTGTTTTTTATGTATTTGCTGCTCTTATGTTCAGTTTTATTGTATTTTGCTTTTTGCCCTTTACTGTAATTTAATGCTTGTCATTATAAACTCCTGAGTAGTACCTAAAAATAGTCAAGTCCCATGGAAACCAGCAGAGCAAGCAAAGGCAAAGCAACCATTTTACTATTGTAGAGGTGACCACCAGCAAAGCCTGTGGAGAGTTTGGCAAAAGAGTTGTGCCAAGGTAGGTAGTCTAGTGTGAGTCTGCAGAAGTGCACGGAGCGCGGCCATACTTTGCTGTGGCAGTGCCCAGTGTTCTGCCAGAGCCAAGCACGTTACTGACACCATGCCAGAGACAGACCAGGGGATGACACATTGGAACAGTTCATGAGCAATCCTACATAAGGCAGTGGAGAGGGAATTTGCCTCCAGATCAGTTTGGCAGGTACCCAGCATGCATGTGGCCTGAGACCAGGGCATCAGTATCTCTTGTACCAGAGCACATCTACAAAGGTTGTCTCTGCAAGCCCCTGGTACAGCCATCCCACATCCAGCTAACTTTGTAAACTGAAGATTAAATCTCATGCTGGAGAGATCCGTGTACCCGTTACCTACAAGGAAGGAAAGTGGTGGACCTTTCCTCTAGTCTTGATCTTACTCAGAAGAAATTGACTGGAAAATAAAGTGGGAAAAGATTTTCTCTGTGAGAGCTGTAATAAATCAGTCAGCGAATCAATCAATCAATCCATTTATTAGTAAGAAAACTGAGAGAAATACCTCTCCTTTACAAATGCAACTGTACAGTACAAACAGTATAGAAGGCAGAATACGTGTACTATAAGCTACATACAATGCAATGCCTAATATACAGACAGTGCATGTTTGGGTTACAGTGTGTAGACAACAGTCAGATCAACAGCTACATTCACAGTGGCTGCACGACAATCAGGTAACTGAGGCTTTGAATCGAGAAACAGATAACATACAAGTCAGTTTAGTCAATTTTTGTATTTCCAACCAGGAATAAGGTATTGCTGTTGACAGTGTGAGCGTTCCAGCTTTAGTTCATGCCCTTGGGGCATAGTACTATACCTGAACAAATCATTAGGTCTTAAACCAGTCATAGTAATACATAGCAGTTGTACCATGAGACGCAGTCAGGAAAGTAGGTGAACAAACGTCCTATTTCCAGGACAGCTACGGCACCATCCAGGCATTCAAGGTAAAGATACGATTGCAGACGGCTGCTACACTGATTTTCCAAAAGTTTCAACCTGTGCCCTGCGCACTAAATGAAGCAGTAGCACAGAAACTGGATTGACTGCAGAGGCATAGTAGCTTGTCACAGAGCTACTGGGTTGCCCCTGTTGTCATGTTATGCAAGTGGGACAAGGCTGTAGAGATCTGTGGTGACTACAAGGTCACAGTTAACTGCTGCATGGAATCAGAATCAGACTCACTGCCAAATGTATCAGTGGGAAGCAAATTCTTCAGTGAACTGGACTTATCCTTTACTTACCATTAGTTAGAACTGGAGCCCAACTCAGAGCTGTTCCTCACCATCAACACGCACAGCGGACTGTACAGCTATCATTGTGGCAAGTAATGGGCATATCCAAATATGTTAATATATGTATTATTGTACAAAAAGAGAGTGTACTGTGCAGTTGATAGAGCACAGCAATAAGAACTGAGAGACCCCCATTTCCGATTGTACCAAAGCCAGTTACTATTGTCCCTGAACAGGTCACCTGACCTCTTTATGCTTCAGTACCTCCCAGATGTAAAATCAAGCAGATGCAGGACCCCACTGAAAATGAGAGGCTACATCTCAGTTGGGCTTGCCTAGGAAACAATATGTAAATGTAACCCTGGGCACTTGTGGGTTAGGTGAGGGTTGTCCTGGGTCAGTGGGTTAGGTCAGACCAAGAGATCCCTTCGATGCTGTGCAAAGAGTTGGAGGCTCTGCCATGCCAGGATACACAGTGTGGTGTGTGCTGTGTGCATATGGTTTCAGCTTCTCAGTACTGTCTGTATTCTTTCACTGGCTTAGCACAATGTGAGCTTTGAACAGGAATTGACAAATGCAGAGGTGCAGTTAGATGGAAGCCGCAACTTCAGCCTCATTATTTGGTTAAAATGCAGCAGTCTCAGTCCTCGAAATTATCAGTGGTGCAGAACAGGCACAGTGAGATCAAATAAAAACAGAGAGGTGTTGTTGCCAATGCATAGGTCAGGAAGCATAGGAAGACCAGGAACAGTTATAAAATTCACAAGTAGTGTTTTATTATTATCAATAAGAGTAAGCGAAAACAATAAAAATTGTTCAGTGTTTATGACTATTTACAAAGGCAGTACAAACAGAGAAAACAAAGTCCTTCATCTGAGGGTATCTCTGTTTCTAAGTTTCAGTCTCTCTAGCAAAAATATTGCTGCTGTTTTTATAGCAAGTCTTTGCCTGACAATTAACTTCTTCATCCTGAACTCGTAAAGGAGACATCCTATTTCTCATAAACTGCATCAGAGTTCTTGTCAGTTTCTTGGCAGAGCACGCTTCCAAGCAGAACAGTGTCCAAAGCTGGCCTCCTACTGACAGCTCTGCAAAACAGTCCGCAAACAAGCCTAAGAGGAGCTCAAACTGCATCTCAGGTTAACCCCCTAAATTCCAAATAGCTTTTTGCAATTGTTTCAACAGTATAACTATATATATTTATATATATATATTTATTTATTTAGTTGTTTAACGGGTAAGTGCACTTATCTAATGGACCATTTTCAGGCATGACCGGGGCCATGAAGATGGCACATATGTATACATACAATACAAATGACATGACTTAAGGATGGTCAGGTGTCTACACATAACAAAAGATACAATAAAATGCTTTGTACGCAAGACATATCTGAAGGTACAAAATACATTGGAAATATAAGAAACACAAATGAAATATAAATACCATACAGTCCGAGGAATATGGTTACAGACAAGTGCAAATACTGTGCAAATAAGGAGCAAATGCAAATTAAATGAAAGTAAAGTGAAAACAGTTGAATGGTGCACCCTATCAGAGGAAGAGGAAGGTAGGGCCCAGTAGTAGGGGTGAGGACTTGCATCCGTATGTTACCTGCGTAAGCAGGAACATTTGGCTTCAGACAGCAGCCAGGCTTTGAGTTGAGTTTTAAAAGTAAGGTGCGAGTCAAGTGAGTGGAGGGAAGTGGGGAGTTTATTCCACAGTGTGGGAGCTGCAAATGACAGGGCTTTGCTTCCCAGGACAGAGGAGACCCTGGGGACTTCCAGTGATGAGACAGTGGATTTGCGGAGGCACCTGTGCATGACTGTGTTTGAGTAGGGATGAGTAGGGTGACAGTTTGCCGCCCCTGATAGCGTTATCAATGGTACAGCCAAGGGCATAGTCATGTTGTTCTTGTAGTGGGAGCCACCCGAGGGACTGGTATAAAGGGCAGTGGTGTGTGGAGTAGGAAGACAAGAGTATGAACCTACATATACTGTTATAGACAGTGGTAAGTCTGGTGCAGAGAGAGGAGGAAACATGGGAGTAAATTGGGGCACAGTAATATAAAAAGGGGAGAAGGTTGCTTTGGGTAATGGTTAGGCGCACCTTAGGGGTAAGGTAGTGTCTGAGTCTATAACCGGTGCCTAGTTTCTGGTTTTACCCTTCGTACTGTGATGTTAATGTGCTCCGAGAAAGTAAGGGAGAGGTCATGAGTAACGCCAAGGTATTTAAAACACAGAACATTTTGGGGGGGGGGGGCTTTGGGTGTAAGTACTGTGAGGGAGGAATCTGATTTGGTGATGTTTGAAAGGTAAGGTTTGGACCCAAAGAGCATTGCTTTCATTTTTTTCTCACTGACTAGAAGTTTGTTGGACAGAAGCCATTTGTGGTCAGCCCCATAGTTATGGATAAGTGTGGTGGATAGATTTGTTAGGGATTTGTCACTGTGATATAATACCAGATCATCAGCATACAGTAGGGCCTCACAGGACAGGCTGTCAGTCGGAAAGGAGTTTATAAAGAGAGAAAACAGTAGGGGGCCCAGGATGGAGCCCCGGGGAATGCCAGTGGAAACTGACATGGCTGGGGAGGTGGCTGTTCCAATGTTTACAGATCTGGGATCTGTCAGAGAGACGGCTCCAGAACCATGTCGATGTCTCAGTGGAGCAACCAAGGTGCAGGAGTTTATTGTGGAGAATGGTGTGATCAACAAGGTCAAAGGCGTTTATCAGATCAACAAATACGGCACCAGTGTCGTTCCCAGAGTTGATGTTCCTGAGGACCTGATTAGTGAAGTGGGCCAAGGCTGACGTGGCGCTGTGGTGTTTTCATAACCTGTGTTGTTGTGGGCAAAGCAGGTTTTATTTACCTATGTGTTCGGAGAGTTGATAATGGACAATTTTTTCCAGGAGTTTGCTCAGGTGGGGGAGGATGGATATAGGCCTATAGTTATCGGAGGATAGAGGATCACCAGCTTTAAAGACAGGGACAACTTTGGTGATCTTCCAGGAGGCGTGCATGGTAGATGTGGCCAACGATAAGTTAAAGATAAAGGTGAGGGGTTTGGAGATGCAAGGGGTAACGAACTTAAGAAGGGAGGGGTAAAGTCCATCACTACCAGGGCTGCCCATGTTAGGGAGGCTCTTGAGAAGTTTGAGGGTAACCCTGTGGAGATTGCTCTGAAGTAGAAGGGAGGGAGGGGAGTACCAGCGGGGGGGGGGGACTTAGGCTGGTCACCTGGGCTGGGTGGGTGAGGGGTAGATAGGTTGTTTAGGTGGGCAGAGGTCTGTAAATTTAGTGTTGAAGGTGTGGACAACATCATGGAGATTAGTTAAGAGGCCTGCGGGGGAGCTAAGGTGTATAACAGGGCTGTGGGTCCGTGGGTTTAGCATTGAGCCAATGGCGGATCGAAATCGATGGGGGTTTCTGAGGTTGTCCCTCTACAGGTTATGGTAGTATTTCTTTTTCAGGGACTTGACAGTTTATTTACATGTATTATGCAGGTGCTTATAATCGTTCCAAAGGAAGGGGAAGGGGGAAGTTTTAAAGGTAACCCACTTTTTGTCTCTCTCCTTCATAAGGGCAAGTAGCTCTTTAGAGATCCAACAAGTGCAACTGACTGTAACTCTGCAGGCAGTGAGTGGGAAGTGCTGGTCCTGGATCTGAAGGAGGGCATCCGTGAAGAAGCCAACTACTGAGGCCACATCCATGAGGCAGTGGACAGTAAGCCAGTTCACCGCCTGGACATCCTTGAACAGAGTGGCGGTGTCAGTGCAGTTAAAGTTTCTAAAAGACAAGTATATTGGGGGGTGGGCACTTGGTTTTGGTGGACCAAATTATATACGTGGGGGAGTGGTCACTGATTGAGTCTGATAAGATCCCTGCTTGGAGTGCCTTATCCTCTTGGTTTGTTGCCACCCAGTCCAGCAATGAGTGGTTTTGTGTATGGGGGGTTGCATCTAGATGGTGATAGTTTGCATGAGCTTGAACTGCTTTAGTAGGTTGGAGCAGCCTGATTCCAAGGTACTTAACCAGTTAAGGCTGAAATCACAGAGTATAATGGTATCCCTGGGAGGGGAGAGGTGGCCCAGTCCTGACAGGTGGTTCGTTAGGCCAGAGATACCTCCTCTAGTATATTTCAAACCAAGGGATCCCAGTTTCATATAAAGATTCACACATATTTTATAACCATAGAGATGCAAGGGGGAAGAAAAGACAGAAACAGCAAGGGAAGGCAAAGAACGAGAGAACTGTGAGACCGTCAGAGTGATCAGTTCCTAGGTCTCACAAGAACATTTGGTTATACAACCAGACAGACAAGAGACAAAAAAAGAGAGGATAGAACAGATCCTTGGGATTAACTTTATGCATAACAATTGGAACAGGGCCTTATTCAACCCTGTCACATACCCACCAAATCAGCATTGACATTCTCCTTTCCAGATTTGTGCATCACTTTAAATTTAAATGGCTATAGTGCCAGGTACCACCGTGTGTTTCTAGATTTTTTTTTAACCTTCATTTGGTTAAGCCAACATATAGGATTGTGATCTGTTTTAAGTACAAAGGCAGCTCCTAGCAAATAAAACTTAAGGAACTCCATGGCCCACTTTGCTGCAAGGCATTCCTTTTCAATTGTGGAGTACCTCTTCTGTCATGCAATTTCCTATTGATATATAGAATGGGATGCTCATTTCTAGCTATATACTAACTCAAGACTGCACCTAGGCCTACCTCGGATGCATCTGTCTGTAACAAAAATTGTTTCTCAAAGATCTCGGATCTGGGCCCTGATACCAGCCCAAGACCTTTCCACTCTACTACATGCCTTTGTCATGTCCAGGTTGGATTACTGCAATGCTCTGCACCTGGGGCTATCGGGAGGCAACCTCTGCCACCTGCAGCTGGTGCAGAGTGCGGCGGTTATATTATTGACTGGGCAAGATCTGATCATATTATGCCTGTCCTTCATGAGCTGCACTGGCTGCCAGTAAGGTGGAGGATTGCCTTCAAGGTCAGATTACTGACCTACAAAGCCCTGCATTGATGGGGACCAGACTACCTGCAAGACCTCCTGGTTCCTCACTGCCCAACTTGTGCACTCCGTTCCTCTGAGGGTTGCCTCCTGGTAGTTCCCAGGGGCTAGGTTTTGGCATTCTGGGGATCGTGCTTTCTCCATTGCCGCACCAGCCCTGTGGAACTCATTGCCAAGATAACTAAGGGAGGCACCCTCAGTGGAAACCTTTAAAAAGGGCCTGAAAACATTCTTATTTAACCAGGAGTATGATTCGCATAATATGTAATGAAGAATGTGAAATGCACTGACTGAGGTTTTAAGTTATAGATAGAGTCTTGTAATAATTTTACTCTGCAGTGTGTTATTGTATTATTGGAATGATGTTTTTAAATGTTTGTTAAGTGCTCTGAGCCTCTGGGAAGGGGCGCTATACAAATAAAATATCTATATGTCTGTATATCTATCTATCTGGGCTTCTTAAAACAGGGGGCTGAACATAATGCAGCCTTGATGGCCCAGAAAGCACCATCACACTCTGAGGTCCATTTCACATTATTCAGGAACCGTTGCTTTGTGAGTTCAGTAAGGGGAGTAGCTAGCTGGGCAAAGTTGGGAACAAATCTCTAATAATAACCAGCCAGCCCTAAAAATGACTTGACATGTTTCTTTGTTTTAGGGATAGGACTGTTAACAACAGCTTCTATCTTAGAAATCTCTGGCTTTACCTCTCCATTTCCCAGAATATAGTCGAAATATCTGGTTTCCTGCATGCCCAATGCACATTTGGTAGGATTAATTATCAGACCAATCTTTGTGATAGACTGGATAACTGCTCATAGGTGTTCCAGGTATCTCTTCCTGTCTGGACTGTACACCATGACATCATCCAGGTATGCAGCACAATAACCAGCATGAGGGGATAAAATTACATCCATGTATCGCTGGAATGTAGCGGTTGCGCCATGTAAACCAAACGGTATGGTGGTGAACTGATAGAATCCAATAGGAGTGGCAAATGCAGTTTTGTCTTTGGATTCTTTAGCTAGGGGGATTTGCCAGTAACACTTGGTGAGATAGAGGGTACTGATGTACTTGGCACTCCCCAATATGTGCACCAAATCATGTATCCTGGACATAGGATAAATGTCAAATTCAAACACTTGATTAAGTTTAATAAAATCAAGGCAGATTCTTACACCCCCCTTCTTTTTTATTTTCAGTCACCATTGGTGATGATGACCAAGCACTTCTCGACTCTCCTACGATATCCAATTATTTCACTTCTTGTATTTCCTTAACCATGTCTGCTCTTAACTGCTCTAGTAATCCGTTTATCTTTTGTCTGATAGGGCTGGCATTCCCTGTTACTAATATGTGCTTGATCCCTTTTGCTTGGCCTGGCACTGTGGTAAAAGTACTGTTAAATGTCTTTAGCAAGTTACGAATTTCTGCAGTTTGGAGGCTAAGGAGACATTCACCTTTACAGCATCAACAGTTACAGTTTGTTCCGGTCTGTCATAAGCTACAGTAAATCTTCTTTTATCAGTTTCTGGTAAAACTAGCAAAGCAGCCTTTGGTGTTTTTTTTCAACCCATTTCTTTAGGAGGTTAGCGTAGTATATCTTGGTAGGATTTTTCCTATCGGGGGTCTCAGTTTCATAGTTAACTGTGCCAGTATGTCTAAGCACCTGATAAGGCCCTTGCCACTTGATTAACAGTTTATTTTCTATAGTGGGTAACAGTAGCAAGACATTTTCACCTGGCTCAAAAATGTTTTATTTTACCCCATGGTCATAATATGCCTTCTGGTTTTGGGCCTCTTCCTGATTACTATGGGCAATTTCAACATGCTTTGCCAGCTTCTTTCTCAGGGCACGCATATAAGATGCAATAGATTTTGTCTGAGTGGGGTGATCTTCCCATGTTTATTTTTATTACATCTATTGGCCCTGTAGGTTGTCTACCATACAGTATTTCAAATGGTGAAAAATCTATTGATGCTTGTGGCACTTCTCTGTAAGTAAAAAGCAGATAAGGTGAGTATTGGTCCCAGTCTTTCCCTTCCCCTTCCCCTGTAACAAACCCTTTTAACATGCGCTTTAGGGTTTGATTAAAACTCTCAACAAGACCGCCTGTCTGAGTGTGCTAAGGGGAGGTTCTTATGGTGCTCATACTTAGCAATAGGTATAGTTCCTTTAGCACCAAAATTACTACCCTGATCAGTAATAATCTCTTTAGGTATGCCCACCCTGCTGAACATTTTGGCAAGCTCTGCTGCCACTTTTGGGGTTGTGGCAGTACACATTGGAACTGCCTCTGGGTATCGAGTAGCATAGTCAAATACTACCAAAATTAATTAATTACCCTTTTTACTTTTATCTAAGGGGCCAACCACATCCATTGCAATTCTCTCAAAAGGCACATCTATCAAGGGTAGGGGCACCAGATGCATCTTGTCTTTTTTAGTCACTGGGGCTACTTTTTGACACTCAGCACAGGAACTGCAATAGGTAGCAATATCTTCATGAATTCAAGGGCAGGAAAATCTATACAGCAGTCTGGTCAAGGGTGTGGTCCCTCCCCGAGTGACCAGCCATAGGACTATCATGTGCTATCTGTAACAACTCTGATCTGTACTTTTTTGGTATAACCAATTGTTCTGTTTCTGCGTCTGAGGTTTAACTCAAGCTCTGTACAGTAACCCATTACATTTTTTAAATGTTGGTTCATCCTGATCTTCTTTGGGGTATCTCAGTCATCAGGTCACACCGTAGGAACTTCACCGTCGGTGAAGCAGCAGGATCCACATGGAAGATTTTCAGCAGTACCACTGGGTCTGGCAATGCCAACTTCATCTGCTGATGTCATCAACCCTATGAAGGCAAGAGCGGCTCCACTTCCTCCTCAGTTCTTTCTCACTGTCGACTGTACCCGCATTGGTCTCTGCAGAAGCTCCGATGCAGTTTTGCACCATTGTTGCCTATGACTTAATTTTACTTAGGTTTTATGAATCTCTTTGTAACCCCCCAGGGGGGGCTTACCTTCATTTGCCCCTTGAGGGCTACCCTGGTCCTCCTACTGCCTGCTCGCCTCCTGTTGCCCCATTTTCCCCCGGGTGTCCATCCCCGCCGGGCCGAGTCCCGTTAGTGTCCCTGAAGCCTCCATCCAGCCTGTGCATGGTTTTGCAGTGGGAAATGGGTCCAGAGGAGCCAACCCACTGAGCTGCAACTGCACAAATGTGCGAGCCAGCGGTCCACCCATGCGCAGTAGTGCATTTTCATCTTCTTACCATGACTGCAGTAAAACAAAAGCTTCTCCAGTGGTCTGGGTCCCTAAGTCTGGCTGGTTGGGGACCGGAGACCTGGAGAAGGCGTCCAGGAGCCCTTCTAATGTTTTATTTAAGGAGCGCCTATCTGTGGTGGGATTTGCCTCATGAATATTAATGAGGTGCCAGGAATGCTAATGAGTGAGTCTGCCTGCTGCCTGGGGACCATGTATTTCGGTGGCAGTGACAGACGTGGGGCTAAAGTAAAATGCTGGACTCTACGGTTGTTCAGCAGGGCAAAGGGCTGCTAATAATCTGGGGTCCATTTAATAAATAAAAATATTTCTTCTGGCTGCACCAGGACATTGAAACTGGGGCTTAAGGGACTGCCTTTGAACTGTGTTTGCCTGTAGCCATGTTTGCATCCTTTTACCCCAGTTTTAGCCAATCAGAGAGCCGGGATTGCTGCCAAGGACTGTGGGACAGTAAAAAAGACTTATGGGGGAAAAGCAGGGACAAATCTTGGTCCCATTTGAGGTCCCAATCAGGCAGTGAAGAAGCCTGATTAATATTAACTTTTTAAACGGACACTTGTTTCAGTCACTCAGGTGCTGCCTACAGCTCCCAAAACCCAGGAGACTTGTGGTTCTGAGTTCAGTTCGGTGGGAGCCCCTCCAGAAGGAGGGAGAATTTGACCCCTTACTAAAGAAATGTGGTTGCAAGGTTTAAGAGAGGCCTGCGTAGGGGTTTCCAGCTACCTGTCCCCTAGGGCCTGTGTGTTACCTTTCCACATTTCGAGAAATTTGTCTATGGAATTCTGACTTGTGACTTCAGCTGTAAGAATCCTGCCTGCCGTTATGAGAGAGCTGCAAGGACCTGCAACACCAGTGGTGAGAGCGCTGTAATGACCTGTGACTTCAGCTATGAGAGTGCAGTGAAGACGCTACACCAGCAGTGAGAGTGCTGCCTAGAATTAGAATGTTTCTGAGTGAGAAAGCCACTCTGTGAATTTCAGGTGAAATGGAGACTTGTCTGGGGCAGAATAGCACCTAGTTCCAGGAAGTGCTCAGTTCTGCCTGTTACCCTGTGCAGACTCAGTGTCACAGAGAGGGTGGGCATTTGTCTAAAGGAATGACCATGAATGGTCCTGGTTTACAGAAAATGGTATGGGAGCTTGCCAGTGATTGCTTAGGAAAAGATGACTTGTGATGAATGATTGCAAAGATGTGAAGAGCATCTTGTTCATGATTGGGAGATTTACCTAAATCTCCACTGGCAATGCTACAAGTGAGAAGAGAGAGCCTTTTCTGTTTCAGTGAGCACCTACACAGTAAGGAAAGTGATGTCCAGCATCATGGAATTGTTCAAGTAAAAGGTGTGTGCCTTCAGTGTAAGGTTCAGGGTTTTCTGTAAAGCCCATGGAATGTGTCCTAAGCCTTTGGATTTGAGTTTCCAGTGCAAATCCAGAGACTGTGTTCCAGATATGAAAGAACCACGGCTGCTATGCTGGCAGTGTGGTTGAAGATGCCAATGGTATCCAAATTTGTCTGAATGCCAGTAAAAGAGAAGAGACTGCAATGACGGTCAGCGTTGGGAATCAGCCTGGTAGTGTCACTAGCTAGACACTGCCATTGCTCCTCCCCCTGAGGGGTCATACCTGGGTGTGGGAGTCTGAGGCATGTCGGCCCAGGTCCTTGTGCTGGTCTGTTCCAGATTGTGACTTCATCCTAACCAGAGTTTTCAATTGCTAAAGAAGCTGAGAGAAGTTTCCAGCCTGCCAAAAGCTGCAAGAGCCTGCTGCAGGAAAGGAAACACGTTTGCAAGCCCTTGCTGCCAACCTCAGCCAAGTCAAGCCAACTAATTATGTCTACCTCAGATCTGTAATCTATAAACCTTGCTGCATTCACAGAATGACTGTCTTCAAAACCGTGAGTAAAGCAGGAATTGCCCTGCACCATAGAAACTGTAAATAGTTGCAATAGAGTAATCAAGTGTTTTCCAAGTTCTGCAGTGAACCCATTCTGGTTGCTAAAGTTCTGGGGTTCGCCTGCCTACTTCAAGTTTAGCAAGTAGTCAAAGTAACCAAAGAAAAGGCAAAAGTTAAATTTGATTTATTTTATGCGTGCCAATGACAGCCAACCAGCTGCACCATTAACAGGCCTGCAACGTATAGTACTGGGTACCCAGAGATAAAATTGCCGCTGCGGAAAGAAGACTGCTTCTACAGACGAACATTCTCTTTGTGTCTACTGTCTTGTGCCTGATTGTACCGTCTTGAACTCTGAGCTCTGCCATAAATTCAACCAAACCTCATTCAGGTGACATAAAATGGCTCTGAAAAACTTTCTGATGAAACAGCAGGTAGCCAGTTCTGGGCAGGGGTTCTCGGGGTCCCTCCTTCCCAGTCACCGGCAAGTTCGTCGAGTTCCCTGGACACTAAGGCTTGAGACAAATCTTTGGGGAAAAGTCACAAGAAAGACCAAGATTAAAACCGCTACCCCCAGTGGGGTCTTGCTCTCCAATGGCTTCTTCTTCCTCCGGGTACACCGTCAGCTGCGGCTGCACTGATGCCTGTCACTGTCCAGGTCTCTATTCCTACTAGGCCCATAATGACAGTGCCACCACCCACCTCTCAGAGTGGCTGGTTGTTGACCCCCAGTTCGTCGATGCTTGGATTATTGATGGCAGCCCTCCCGTTGAGGCCTGATGCTTTTCCAGGCCCTCAGGCATTGTGCTTCTAAGACTCCCAAGCTCCGATGGAGAAGTCATCGTGCCCTGTGCCATCGACCCCTCCTCCATCGATGCAGTAGTCCACTCTCATCGACCTCAATGATATCCTGACCAACTTCACTATGGTCTTGGTCCATTAGTTGGGAGCTTATGGGCCTGGGTCCCCTGTGCCATCAATGGCACTGTCATCGTTGATGCCATGTTGGCCCCTGTGGGCCATCATTGGTCCCTCAATCCTTGGACCTCGAGGAGTTGCATCCTGACCTCATTTTGCCTGAGGACGAGGAGGAAGAGGAAGAATCTCCTTCCTTTGACAGGTCTACTTCCTCCCCAGTGAGTCAGGACTTTGTCAAGCATACGTATGGCTGATTTGATTGAATGTGAAGTGCCAGTTATGAAAACAGTAAAAGGAGATTCAAACTTCACTTGCTTAGCACCTAAATTATGGAACAATTTACCATGCCATTTACGGCAACAAAAAATGTCCTATCTTAGCCAGCCCGATGGTGCTGAGGGTTGAGGTGCTGGATGCCACACCTCACGCCATGCCAGCGAGCTGGGTTCGAGAACGGACTTGGGCGGCCGGTGGTTGGCAGGGGAGAGGGAGGATCGAGCATCCGATGATTGCTCTCTTTCCTCTGGGGTGGGCAGTGGGTCTTGCATCGCCATGTAGCAGCGACTGGTGGAGGTCAGCCACACTACAGTGGCATGCAAATGAAGGGGATGTGTGCGGCAAGCATCAGCACTATGTGCTCGGACACCATTGCATGTCCGGCTCTCCATAAGGGGAGAAAATGTGGAAAAATGGCAGACGGCGATCTCCGCGGCTGATGACCATGCCTTGCACCCCTGGTAGGGAAACCTGAGAGAGGCACATACCCAGGGGTGCATGAGTGAAAATGGACAGCTCCTGGTGGTGCGGGTTTGTGTGGCCCGCACGCATGACCGGATCTGAGGGTGCGGGGCCAGGGGCCAGAGATCATGGGGGGCCGCTTTGCCAAGGAGGCATAAAGTATAATTAAAAAAAATGTCCTATCTTGGAGCTCTATAAAATCATAGTTAGTGAAAAATGCTGTCCTATCTAAAGTTTGATATGATCAATCGGCCTAACTTTTTATTATGTTTTATCACATGCTAATTGTAAATATTGTAAATTTAGTATATTGTTTTTTTTTTTTGTATACTTTATTTGTGCAACCTGTTTGTTATTTCTGTGCTCATGGGACCACACTGTAAATGAGCCTTGGCTCAGTTGGGTTACCCCTTTCTGAATATCAGAATAACATTTCTACTATTATTTCTAGGTCCTCCAGAGGACCCTACTTTCTTCAATGTTATGAAGCAGTTGTCCTCACTGATGGGCTTCCATACTGAGGAACTGGATGTCACCAGACAGGATCTGGGTAGACTTTCTGGAAATCCCAGAATCTCCTCAAGATCATTCCTCCTATGCTCCCGGCCTTGATGACTGCCACTACTGCTGCTTGGCACCAACCTGATATGATCCCAGCCATGCCCTGCAAGGCAGATAAGTTATGTCATGCCCAAGGGTCTTCCTTACTATGCCCCCCAACCTGAGACTGACTCCATGGTCATTGAGGCAGCTGATGACAGGTCAAAGGTGCCCAAGCACCTCAGCTCCCTTCCCCCGGACAGGGAATCCCACAGGATTGACCTTTGGGGTAAAAGTGTCTATGCCTTCTCTACCCTTGGGCTGTGACTTGCCAACTGTCTCTCTCACATGGTTATATACCAAAATACCATCTGGAAGAAGGGCAAGGTTGCTGCCCAGGCCCTCCCAGACTGTGCCCAGAAACAGGAGGGTTTTCAAATGCTTGCAGAGTGCAGAAGATATCAGTAAGCACCTCCTTAGGGCCCGCAATGATATCTTGGATATGGGTGCCAATGCTGCTGCTACAGGCATTTGCCTTCATAGGCACTCCTGACTGAGGGTCTCGGGCTTTGCTGCCGATGTCAAACAAAAGGAGCCAAATTCCCCTTTTATTGGCTCTAAATTGTTCGTGCCAGATATTCAGGACATCATAAATGATCTCCAGTCCTTTGACAGGGCTGCCAAATCTGTTCACTCATTCCATCATATGCAGCCTAGGAGCAGACAGCGCCCTTCCTTTTGCAAGGTGTCCCACCAGTCTGGAGCTGCCTTCCATACCCAGGTCAAGAGAAAGGCCTCCTCTGCATTGCCTACCCCTTCCTTCTCTGGCACCACAGCTAAGCACTCCAGGGGTGATGACCAGCCCCAAAACCTGGATCCATCTCCTCTTGACTCCTTGCTAGACCTCCCCTCCTTTTCTGGTCCCCGACCAAGAGGTGGTGGTCAGAGGTCAGTACTCCCTCCCTCTCAAACAATAGAGACCCATCACTTCAGATGCCTGGATTCTTCTGATTATAGAGAGGGGTCACACTCTGGAACTTATAGAGATGCCCCCAGAGACTTCTCTAGTACCTGCCTTCTATTCCCTGGCTCATTTGTCCATCCTCTGGGGGGAGGTACAGTCCCTCCCGTGCAAAAAGACCATCAAGCCAGTGCCCAGGCATCAGAGGTACAGGAGATTTTATTCTAGGTTCTTCCTCGTCCTCAGAAGAACTAGAGACCTGAGGCTCATTCTAGATCTCAAGGGCCTCAATCTGTATGTGCAGTACACAACATTCTGCATGGTCAGCCGGCCAGACCTGATGCGCCTACTCAAGAAGGGTGACTGGCTGTGCTCCCTGAATGTGCAGGATACTTACCTGAATATCTCTGTGTTCCCACCACACAGGAGATTCCTCCAGTAACTCTTTCAGATCACGTATTACTAATTCAAGATATTTCCCTTTGGTTTATCCTCTGTGCTGTGGGTCTTTACCAAATGCTTAGTAGCAGTAGCTGCAGCTGTCAGGAGGGAGGGAGGGACTATATGTTTTCCCTTACCTGGATGTCTGGCTCCTAAAGTCCTCATCCCGGGATCAAATCCTTCGGACTCTGGAAAGAACCCTTCAGCTGTTCTCATCCCTGGGCATCACTGTCAACCTGCCCAAGTCTGTCTTGACCCCATCCCAGAGGCTGAAAATTATAGGGGCGGTTCTGGACTTGGGGCAGGGCAAATCCTTCCTACCTCAGAACAGGGCGGAGGGCCTCATTGCCCAAGCCCAAGAGGTAGTGCAGAGCCATTACATCTTGGACACAGTATATCTAAGGCTATTGGTTCTGATGGCTTCAGCTAGTCCCATAGTTCCCATAGCCAGGTTGCACGTGCGGGTCTTTCAGTGGACCCTCAGAGCACAATGGAACCAATGCACGGATGATCTGAATCAGTGAGTGCTGGTCTCCTCCTCGGTCTGCAAAGTGCTCCAGTAGTGGATGGACCCACAAAATCTGTTACGAGGAGTCCCATTCCAGATTTGGACTGGATCTGCTGACACAGGCTCAGGGGACACTGGTCCATCCCAATCTCAAGTCCCTTTGTCTGCATGCCTGTCTCCTGAGGACATAGCCATCTCCTGGTTTGGGGTATCCCAGAGAGCTGGCATCCTCGTGGCAGCTTGGAAGCCCTCCACTAAAGCCACATATGCCATGAAGTAGAAGAGGTTTGACATCTGGGCTGCCCAGCATCACCTGGACCCTTTTACCTGTCCAGTGAGAAAGATCCTGGACTACTTGGTATCACCGTTGGACTCAGGCCTCCAGTACTCATCCCTCAAGATGCAACTTTCAGCTATCTCTGCCTTTCATGAGCCTGTGGATGACTGCACTGTGGCTCAATTGGATGTATCCTGTACTTTTCTCAGGGGCATCCTGCATCTGAAACCTCCAATCCATTCCCCTGTCCTGACTTGGGACTTGAATTTTGTTTTGGAGAAGTTGACCCTTGTCTCTGTTTGAGCCAGCTGCGACTTGAGAGCTACACTTTCTGTCTTGGAAAGTTGTTTTTGGTTGCTTCCGACTCTCTGGTATATGGAGCCTCATATTATTTTTCACAAAGACAAGGTGTCTTTGTGTATAAATCCTAAGTTTCTCCCCAAGGTGGTGTCTGAGTTTACCTTAAACCAGTCCATGCACTTTCCAGTTTATTTTCCTGATCATGCCAATCCAGGGGAAGCACTGTTCCATACATTAGATGTGCACAGAACTCTGAAGTATTACCTACTCCAAACCAAGGAATGTACTGTAGAACGTCTAAACAGTTTGTTTCTTTCACCCCAGGAAGAGAGGGCATTCAGGTTACTAAACAATAGTTGTCCAAATAGTTGGCTAATTGTATTGTTTTTTGCTACAAGAAGTATGGCAAAGAGTTGCCGGGGGGGGGGGTCAACGCTCACTCCACAAGGTGAATGGCTACCTCTGTGGCCTGCTTCAAAGAGGTCTCAGCCACTGAGATTTGTGCAGCTACCACCTGGAGTACTGTCCATACTTTTACCAAGCACTACAGTCTGGACATTGCTTCTCGAGCCAGAGCAGACTTCGGCCATGCTGTTCTTCAGGGCCTTCTGTCTTAGGCCCCGGCTTGCCTGCCACTCGGACTGCTCTGCTGTTTCTTGTCGCTGCTTGGGACTTGTTCCTACAGTGTGACCTGATGACTGAGATACCCCCAAAGAAGATAGAAAAGTTATGTAAGAACTTACTATAACAGTATATCTTCAAGGGGATCTCAATCATCAGGCCATTCTTCCCTTCCACCATCCCCTATTTGGGGTTCCTGTTTCAGACTGGCTATCTGAAGTATCCAGCCTTTTATTCTGACCTGGGCACCTCTTTCTGTCCTCGGTTCCCTGTGGCATGGGTTTGCTCCCTTAGTCTCCGGGGAAAGAACTGAGGAAGTGGGGCCACTCACGCCTTTATAAAGTTGGTGACGTCGGCAGTGACGTCGGCGTGGGCAGCCCCAGTGATACTGCTGAAAATCTTCCATGTGGATCCTGCTTCATTGATAGTGAAGTTCCTACAGTGTGACCTGATGACTGAGAGCCCCTTAAAGATCTACTGTCATGGTAAGTTCTTATGTAACTGTTCTTTTTGGTTTCACCCCCTGCTGCTTAAAGTAACTTCAGAAAGAAACATCGTTAGTTTGCATTGAAACAAAATCACAGTCAGTTATCAGTTTAGTTTCAGCATTTTTATGTATTAACCCCTTATGTCCATCAGTCTTTTGTTGTCACCATTTCTTCAGGTATTTTCTTTCTTTCCTGGACTTCCGGATCTTGGAGCTGTGCTCAGACAAGTCCGAATCAAAATCACTGAAAGGAAGAGTCCCCCCATCATCTGAAATTGTCTTTGCCTGCGCTCATGTAATCACAGCTGCTAAAACTGCAGGTTTTACTTTCTCTGTGATTAACTAGATTCCAAAAAGTCATTTCCAATCATTACAAGTACAGGTAACTTAGATACTACCCCCACTTTCATTTGGTGCAACACCCCATTAATATTCAGAGTCACTTGGGTGGTGAGATAATATTGAGTGTCCCTGTGGATGCAGATGACACCAGTACCTGATCCTTCCGCAGTGTTTTCCCAGAACTTCAGCATGCACTAGGGTCAGTCTGCTTCCCGAATCAATAAGTCCGTTCAGTCTTACCTCCCACCTTGACATCTGTTAAATACTTGCCCCAGTTTGCTAAGGACAAATCTGCTCCAGTGTTACCCTCCTTATTTTCATTGCAGTTTCTTGCAATATGGCCTGGCTTGTTACAGTTATAGCAAATAATGTCTTTGGGAGCAGATTCGTTCCCCCATAAGGGTTTTTATCAGACTTGGAGTTGAATCGTGGGAAAAAGAGGGTCTTACCAGTGTTTGGCTGTTACCTCACTGCTGTATGTCTTGCCATCTGGTAGTCTCCAGCCAAAGAAACAACCTTTTCCCCACTTTCTGGTTGGTGTTCTTTTACCCAATGCTGCACGGGAGTAGGCAGTATGTTGATGGACTGCTCCATTGCAAGTGTGCCGATTATCTGTGGGACTGTTTTGCCCTCTAGTTGGAGCCATTTAATAAGGAGTTCTCTGAGTCTTGTGAAGGCGTCTCGAGGATTGTCGACTGAGTGGTACTTTAGGAACCAGAGTCTTTGCCTGTAGGTCTCTGCTGAGATGTCATACATTTTCAGAATTTCTCTTTTCCCAGGTCAGTTTTCTGACTGTGTAGTGTCCATATTGCTGTTGGCAAGTTGGGCTTTACCTGTCAGGGAAGGTACCAGACTGATTGCCCATTGTTGCTTTGGCCATTGGCAGGCTGTGGCAACCCTTTCAAAAGTTGTCAGGTATGCTTCAGTATCATCCGAGGGACACAACTTTGTAAGTTTTAATGTCTTTTAAGGTGTTTGTGTCTTGTTGCTCTGCTGGACCTGTGCCAGATCCTCCAGCTTTGATAGCTTGCAAGGCATCCAGCCATTGCTGCTCCTGTTGCTGCATCTCATCTCTTCTCTTCTCTTCTCTTCTCTTCTCTTCTCTGTTGCTCCTGTTGCTGCATCTTTTCTCTGCTTCTTGAGCTGCTGCATCTCTTCTTTTCTCTGTGCCTCTAAACATTGAATCTCTTTTTCTCTCTGCTTCTCCATCTCTTTTTGTTGTATAGCCCACCATTTGAAAAAGGCAGTCAGGCTTTCAGGCTCTGTCTTTGCCTGTTCTTTTCTATCACTTGTGCTGGTTGTACAGTCTCAGCTTGGACTTCTGTCTTTGCTAGTTTGGCTGCCATTCTTCTGGTAACCACTCCTGGGCTTGCTGCTGCAGAATCCATATCTTTCTTCTTTACTGACTTGGTACCAGGTCTAGCACCCACACACAAAACTCCTGGCTTAGAGTGTGCACAGCATAAATCCCACTTTGTCTGATACCATCTGTCATCGAGGCATAGGTCAGGAAGCACAGGCAATCCAGGAGCAGTTGTAAATTCGCAAGTAGCATTTTATTATTATCAATAACAATACAATAAAAATTAAAAATAGTTCAGTGTAACTATTTACAAAGGCAGTACAAACAGAGAAAACAATATCCTTCATCTGAGGATATCACTAGTTCCAAGTTTCACTCTCTCTAGCAAAAATATTGTTGCTCTTTTTATAATAAGTCTTCGCCTAACAATTAACTTCTTCATCCTGAGCTCATTAAGGAAACATCCTGTTTCTCACAAAATGTATCAGAGTTCTTGTCAGTTTTTTTGTCAGAGCAAGCTTGCAAATAGAACAGTGTCCCAAGCTGGCCTCCTGCTGACAACTCTGCAAAATAGTCTTCAAACAAGCCCGAGAGGAGCTCAAACTGCATCTCAGGTTAACCCCCTAAATTCCAAATAGCTTTTTGCAACCAGTCATTTCAACAATACAACTACATATATATATTTCAAACCAAAGGATCTCAGTTTCACATAAAGATTTACATATATTTTATAACTGCTGATATGCAAGGTGGAAGAAAAGATAGAAACAGCAAGTGAAGGCAGAGAAATAGCGAGAGACAGAGAATTGTGAGACTGTCAGAGTGATCAGTTCCTAGGTCTTATGAGAACATTTGGTTGTGCAACCAGACAGACAAGAGAGAGAAAAGAAGAGGCTAGGACAGATCCTTGCATTTAACTTTCTGCATAACAAATAGGACACGGCCTTATTCAACACTATCCCAGGTGCAATTTAAGCAATAAGCACAACAGGATGTGCGTTATTGTGAGATAATGGCACATCTGGGAACATGAGGCAATGCTGAGTGCCTCCTGCACCTAAGAAGTGTCAGTATCCCACAATTACATGCACTCTGGAGTGCCTTATTGGGATAATAAAATAATTCCCCTGATTTTTGTTTTACAAAATTACTAATGAGTTTCAGAGCATTAAGTATTTCTGATCTGTGTTGTGCTGGAATAATCCATGGTCATGTGATCACATCTAACCAATCATAGGTCTTCGTTTCTTTTAAAATACTTAACTGAAAACAGTATCAGAAGTTCATAGGTGAGGACCAGATGCAGATCTTTCCCAACAGCTCCTTATGCAAGTAAAGTCCTGAGGTCCAGTTATTCAGCATAGCTTATTGGTTGCCAGAAAGAGTCCTGTTAAATTAATAGGAATTAAGCAGTTTTGAAGCACATTACCTTGGTGCCACAATCCTAGACTTTGAGTCATTTAGTTTAATACACTGTGCTCATGGGCTAGGCAGAGATGCAGGGTCTCCTGGGCAGTGTCCTGGGTGAAGCAGAGAGTTACTGTCATGACTAGGAGAGGCCGTGATAAAACATGTCAGACTGGTTTAGCAGTTGAGACAGATGCCTCTGAACCACTGCTTCCCCAAAAGACCCTTACTTGCCCTAAGTGGTGGCCAGTGTCTTGGTGGAACTGTTGGTCCGACAGTGGAGAACACCCCCTTTCCCCAAGTGGCAGCTCCTTAATTTTCCTATTCTAGTTCCACTGTCTTCACAGTGGCCTTGCCACCTTGAAGGGGGGCCTGAAAGAGAACCTTGGTCATCTTCTGGTCCTTTGTTATATCGACTACACTTGGCACTCTGTGCCTTTCCCTGAAGGGGTTCTCTAACAGGAAGCCCTGAAGCTGGCACCTCGGGCCCTTAGATACAGAGGTACACCGAAACACTGCCTTTGCTGAAGGGCAGGCATTGCCAGAAACTCAAGGCATGGCTTCCCGAATTTTAGCGTGTTACTTAAAAAACATGTATTCAGAATACTGGGTGTGAAAAGAGGTTTGAAAATGGGGACCCTGGTAAAGGGATTTGATATTTTAGGGAAGTAGAATATTTATGTTGTATTAAGTAAATATTTTCTTTCCTTTATTTATTAACAATGTTTGACCAAGAAGAAACACTGAGCTGGAAGTTCTTGATAGATTTGCCCGACAAGACCTACTCTGAGTTCAGTGTCTCTTTCTTGTTACTTTCCCAACTGAACCGATCTGGGAATCAGTTTGTAGAAGATGTGTATTAGACCATGACCACACAGACCAGCAGCCAGCATACTGAGTGGTTCGGGATCAGGACTGCGAACCAGGATATCTAGCACAAATTACAATCCCCATAAAATACTTTTAACCTTCCACTGGAGTAGCGAGCCATAGCACTGTGGTGTTGATATAGTAAATCTACACTAAAGGGAGTTTGGTGCGAGGATAAAATGAATTGCAAGAAATAAATTGAGCTCAGAGAACATCTTGTGGTCCAGATCTAACTGGAGCGAGTTGGTAACCACTCGTTTACAGGTGCGTCCTGGTGCGGTGTGTGTGAGCTGCTTGAGCTTGATACTAGATACACTTTTCTGAGCTCCAATTTGTTTTCTGAGTTTAATTGGTTTTATTTTTTCAGTTTTTAGTTTTCTTGTGTTTTGTTTTGTTACATATGAGCAGAGCAGCTGAGTTATGCCATTTGACCGGCGCGAGTGCGGTATTTCTCAGTCAGGATCAGCTGCTTTGTTTCAGCGTAGTATGGGCGCTGAAATGCTTCGCTAAGTCCACTGTGAGAAAGTCATATCGTGGGCAGTGTTGGCGCCTGGTAGATTTGAATTCTGGCCAGCCTGTTACATTTGGGAAATTGCTTGAGGTTGGAACTAGGGAATCCTCGAAGAGTGTGGGGTCCTGGACTTTTGTGTTTGCTGGCCTGGCTTTTGGATTGTCGCTGGAGTGTATCTGGAGTGTCACTGGGCATTTTTTATGTTTCCCACAAGTCTTGTGGATTAATTTCTTTTGAAGTCTGAAGAGGAGGATTACTGGCCAGTGCTGCATGAATCGGATTGTCATTGGTGTGTCACTGGGCATTTCTTATATTTCCCTTGAATTTTGTGAATTAATTATTTCTTTTTCAGTCAGAAGAGGAAGATTACTGGCCAGTGCTGCATGAATTGGATGGTATCTTTCTGGAACCGAGACTGAACTATGAGTTTGTGAGTGGAGACCTCCTTTTGTATTTTCTTTTTGTATAGGATGTCATTGTTAAAGGTGGATTCTGCAGATTATTAACTGTCCCTAATATTGTTATGGGTGGTGAGAACACCCGGGGCTTGGGGGCATTTGTTAAAATCTTCTCCCTGTTCTGGAGTTTGAGAACTTTTCATGGAGTACTGTGTCATATGAAAACATTCCTCTTTAACTGTTTTGGTGGATGCTCCCCTTCCCCTGGTGTGGGTGATTTCTAGGAATCTTTGGGCCATTTTGGGAGGAATTACGGGGGATTTTGGCCGTAGGGGTGCTTTCCTCTGTGGTTGTTTGGTTGGGGGGGTCTCAGCAGCTGGTGGGCGGCTGGGATCACAGGTCCCCTCCTAGAGTGGCCTGGTTTTACGTGGATTCTTCTCCTGTGGGGTTGGGGGTTTTGCATTCTCCTTTGGGGCTTGGCTCCTGGGAGTGGGATCGTGGCTGTGTTGGGCTGTTCTGAGGGAAGTCTGGGGTTTATTGGTGGTGTGGATTTTCCCTGGGTTCCTATGATGTCTCTGTAGTAGCAGCTATTGCTGCCGTTTCAGGGCCCTGTTTCAGATTACAGCCCTCCGGCCCGATCTTAGCTTAGGTGTCTAGGCCTGGGTTTTGAGAATACAATCGATTGGAGAAGAGTTGGTTTTCCAGAAGAACTTTTTCGACGATCAGATTAAGAGGGGGTGAGAGCCCCTCTTGTTGTTCGTCTAATTTCACCTGGAGGAACTTCTGGTATTCGGACTAAGAGGGGGTGAGAGTCCCTCTTGCTTTCACCTGGATTCTACATTTCTTTGTGGAAAATTGTTATTTTGCCCTTTGACACAGATTTTTTAGAGACTATTATGTGATTTGTATTTATGATTTGTTTTAGAATTTAAGGGAGGGTGAGAGCCTCTTGATTTTTGGTTTGTGAATTTGGGTTATTTGGATTTTTATTTGATCGATTTGATATAATTTCTTTAGTGTTTATTTTTATTTTCATTTTATTATTTATTTTATTTTATTTTGGGTTATTTGGGCTTGATTTTATTATGTGTAGAGGGTCTGCCACCATGGTAGTACGCTATTCGTCCTCCGCTCTCCGTGCCCTCCGCCCTTTCTCCCCATGCCATTACAGCTGTCAACCTACCAGTGCTGTAGAGCACTGGGGATTGTACGGAGGGGGAGGAGGGGTTTTGGGGGGTGCAGACAGTGGAGGCTGAATGAACGGCGACATCGGATCGGGGTTGTGGAGACCAGAAGACGCCCTGGGGCAAAATGGATTCGAGAGCGAGGTTCTCCTTGTTTGGTTTCCATATCCAAGGGCACCATTACTATTAATGGTATTGGGCAAGTAGTCTGTTCCACTTCAGTGACCCGTCCAACCCGAGTGGTGTTATGCAATGCCAGATCCATTAGGAACAAGACTGCAGTTATTGCAGATCTTATGGAGTCGGTGGATCTGGCTTGCATTACCAAGACCTGGCTGGATGGTAATGCCAGTCAAATTTTGGAGGCAGCAATTCCAGCTGGGTACTCGGTGTTACACCGCTCGAGGTTGGACCGTGGGGGGGGAGGGGTGTTGTGGTCTGTTTTAAGACCGAACTGGGACTCACAAGTGTACCAGTTGAGGAGGCGGAATCCT
This sequence comes from Neoceratodus forsteri, assembly GCA_016271365.2. NCBI lineage: Eukaryota > Metazoa > Chordata > Ceratodontiformes > Ceratodontidae > Neoceratodus > Neoceratodus forsteri. Next base: position 1,451,973,469 of record CM057453.1, on the reverse strand, counting down.
TTGAGTGTACCGCTGTGGCAGGTGTGGGATGTAGAATTGTTCTCATCTATCATCCACCAGGGGATGAGAAACGTTTTCTACAGGAAATAGCTGACTTCATCATTGACATGGCATTTGAGTCTCCCAGGCTGATGGTCGTGGGTGACTTCAATGCCTGTATCAATGATGAATATTCACAGTTTGGACAACATTTCCTCCAATTAATGACATCTTTGGGTCTCACACAAGTGGTTACTTCTGCCACGCATAAAAGTGGTCACTCTTTGGATTTAGTCTTCCTCCTGGGGATTGAGGCCACTGACGTGGGGGTGGAACCCGTCAGATGGTCCGATCATTACACTGTGGGCTTCAGTTTTTGCACCCCCCCTTGTAGGCCTACCCCTGTGGAGATGGTTAAGTGCCGCTCTTTACAAGATGTTAGCTCTGTAGGCCTGGTAGCGGCACTTAACCTATTGGAGTTTCCTGAAGTGAGCAATGAACCTGATGCCTTGGTGCTGGCCTATAATAGGGCTATCTACTCGGCTCTGGATCAAATTGCTCCTGTCCGTGTTCGTTCTCTCCCCCTTCGACCTCGGACTCTATGGTTTGATGAGGCCTTGAGAGAGATGTGGCGACAAGGACGAAGATTAGAGTGTTATTGGTGGAGAACTTCCCTTGATGCCGACCATCTTAGATTGATGGAACATTATCAACTCTGTCATTCCACAATCTCTCGTAAGAAGGCAGAGTTCCTGTCCAGAGAGATTGCGGCTGCTCAGGACTGACCAGCTCAGCTTTTTTGAACTGTTGACAGACTGTGCAACCCAGCCTGTCCCCAGGTTCGGAAAGCCTTTTCACAATTAGAGTGTGATAAGCTTGCTTGCTTCTTTGCAGATAAGGTGGCCAACATTAGGGCAGCACTCCAACCTGCTTCCTCTATTGGAGATGTTTCTGATCAGCATTTGGTTGCTCCCTCCGGTCTCTCCTGGAGTTCCTTTGACCGGCCTGAGTTCATTGATGTCATGAGGATTGTCCAAAGTATGCACCCTATGTGCTGTAGTTTAGACCCAGGCCCGACTTCCCTGATAAAGGGTTGTCTTTAGACTATCGGCCCAGTTCTAGCATGGATAGTCTGGTGCTCCTTGGATATGGGTGAGTTTCCTAGCTCCCTGAAGGAGGCGGTGGTGACACCCCTCCTGAAGAAAGCTACCTTAGACCCGACTGCCATGCTAACTACAGGCCGATCTCTAATCTTCCCTTTGTTGGGAAGATAATTGAGAAGGTGGTAGCTGCACAATTGGAGAACCATTTAACCATCCATGACATCTATGAACCCCTCCAGTCTGGTTTTCGAAAGAAGCATAGTACTGAGACAGCACTGGTTCGGGTGCCCAATGATCTCCTGATGGCTAGCAATCAGAAGAATCATTCCATTCTCGTTCTTCTTGATCTCTCATCAGCTTTTGATACTGTGGACCATGGGGTACTTTTTTTTCGCGCACCTGGAGTTATCTGTGGTCTGTCAGGGACAGTCCTCAGTTGGTTTAGATCTTTCCTCACTGACAGGACTCAGAAAGTGGTGTCTGGATTAAATTCTTCCTGCCCACTCCCAGGGCTCGGTGTTGTCCCCCATGTTGTTTGCAGTATATATGCTGCCCCTCGGAGACATTGTAAGAAGGCATGGGCTGAAGTTTCACTGCTATGCAGATGATACTCGGCTCTACCTATCTTTTGTACCTGACCAGGATAGAGCTCTCTCGGTCATTAATAACTGCTTCACCGAAATCCAAGACTAGATGAGTTTGAGCTGGCTAAAGTTGAACTCGGAGAAGATGGAGGTATTAGTTGTGGACCCAGGTTGCAGGGTAGAGGGGATGGGAGCTGGTTTATCCTTAGGTTTATTTCTGTGTGGTATCCAGCTCCCTACCTCTGAATGGGTGCGGAACCTGGGGATGATTTTTGACAATGAACTGACACTGCGTTCGCAGGTGTCGGCAGTTGTCAAACTTTCCTTTTATCATCTTAGGAACATCACCGGGATTAAGCACCTTGTTCTGCCAGCTGACCTTCCTACATTCGTTCACGCTTTTGTGATCTCACGCCTGGATTATTGCAATTCCATTTATCTAGGGCTTCCTGGGGTTGATATCCACCGCTTGCAGCTAGTGCAGAATGCTGTGTCCCGATTATTGACAGGTACATGTCATACATGTCATATCTCGCCAGTATTATGAGATCTACACTGGCTGCCGATTCAGTGGCGGATCATCTTTACTGTAGGTCTTTTGATCTACAAAGCCCTACACGAACAGGGTCCAGACTACCTGAAAGTGCTTTTGGTTCCCTACCGCCCCAGGTGATCTTTCCACTTGGCGGGCAAGGGGTTGCTAGAGATTCCAAGGTTTTTTTTAAAGTCATCAGGTGCTCGTGCTTTTATGTTTGTTGCTCCGACCCTCTGGAATTCTCTACCCCGTCCACTTTGTCAGTGTGCAACCGTGGAGGAGTTTAAAAAAACCCTCAAGACCTATTTATGGTCTGTGATTAATTTTAATTAATTGATTGTAAATTGGAGCTCAGATTTAGTGTTGTATAGATTTAGTGTTTTATAAATTATTTATGGACTTTTATTTATTTATTGATTACTGTCTTAAATATTGCAAGGCACCTTGGTTTGAGAAAGGCACCATATAAATAAAGTTTCATTTCCTTTCATCCTTGCGGGCAGGGAACAGGAATAACATTTATATCTGAGATTTAAAGAAAACAGAAATTAAAGCCAGTACAATTTACAATACATCATAGTAGCCCATAAAAGTGTTGGGTACTATAGTAACGTGAATCCTGGAACTCATTAATGCTGATGAAACAGCCAGTAGAAGAGAATACAGGATGGATTTTCAAAAGTGCAGTTGCAGTTATTTGCTGCGGCTGCATCCACCTGTCCTATATGTTTAAAAATACACCTGTTAGCCAGCCTGGTAGTGTAGGGGTGGTGCTGTCACTTGATGACACAGGCAGCCCAGGTTTCAGAGTAGATTTGGTCACTGTCGGTTGGCCGGGAGTGAGAGGATCAAGTGTACAAAGGACTGCTCTCGTCTCATGGGGTTGGGGGGGGTTGCACCTCCCACAGTGTACCTGACACCTAGCAAAGGCTCAGTGTCATAGTATTCCGGAGGCCTAAAATTGTCTGGGATGTCGATGGACACTCCGCATCATTGCATATCAATATCCCAGGGGCAGAAAAACCTCAGAAGAAAATCCTTTGGCAGGAGGGATGAAGAACAGCCCCCCTTCAGGCCTGTCATTACCGAATGGGCACACACTTTCATCCTGCTTCAGAGGGGCAAGGACAAGCACTTCCAACCATGAGTGGTAAGTCATGACAGAACAGGGGTAAGTCTCAGGGATGGCAGATGACTGGACTGGGGGGCTGTCCAGATACGGTCAGTCAAAGAGAAGAGCAAGGAGGGTAACCACCAAGTGAAAAAAATGTATCTGCAAAGTAAAACTTGGAAGGGGCAGCAATTTTCATGAAAAGAAAAACATGTGTAACCCTTGCCCACAAGGGTTGGCTAAGCTCTGGCCTAATGTATAACAAGTAGACTTCTAGGGTCTGTCCTTTGGGCAGATGGTCCTGGGCTCAATAATGAAGCTTGTTATTCCATTGTGCCATGGCACCTCCTCCCAAGGTGACTCCACTGTAGGGAGAATCTAGAGGTGCTGTCTCTGGAGAAATATACAGCATGATATAGTGATACATGTCACTCACTGTCACTGGGGGGTGGGCAGCATTGGTAACCTCTGATCTGAAAGCAACTTGCATAATGACTGAGCACTTCTCATAGGAATTGGTTCTATACCTAATTACCCAACAGTTACCCAAATTAAAACAAACAAAAAGAGCTGCACTCAAGTGAGGGGTGCTCAGTGACAAATTTATACAGACACAAAACAGTCATGGAACTCCCATCCCTGCTTCAACAATAAAAAGGCCATTCACAGTTTCTCACCAATATGTCCTTTATTCCAAACAAAAGCAGTGGCCCATGGCAGGGAGAAACAGCATGTCCACACAGAGTCTCTAACGTTTCAACCAAACGGTCTTTTGAAAACGACTCTTTATTTGAAACATTAGAAACACTGTGTGGACAACCTTCTCCCGACCATGAGCCACTGCTATCTAAGAGCAATCAAGACATATTAATGACGAAATGGCGCTGTGTCTTGCGTCACATGTCGATCAAATTAACTTTGATCTTCAATGCCTTCCACTCTGTACCTCAGCTTCACTGTTAATCACATCAAACAGACACCAACAGGGCACACTCCACTTTAAATTACAAATAAAACAGGAACAGGTGTACATACAGTCAGTACACAGGCCATCTGATGCAATCACACATCAGATGGACAGTAATCAACGGTCCACATTAAGGGTACCCTTCTCTATTTAAAGGAGCATGCTCTTAAGTTATTGCGTCAAGTCTGGCAATATTTGTGTAGTTTGGGGAATTTATATCATCATGCCAAATGGGCTGTGTAGCTGCCGTACAGTAGCTGACATCAGGGGTCCACAGTGAGGCCACATATGACACCAAGCAGAGCTTCCCTCTGCCTCTTGGCTTAGTTTGTTTGTCAGAAACTTCCCTCTCCATCCAGATACTGGGAGATAGTACAGCCCACTGGCACATGGAATTGAGGGCACATATTGTTTGGGGACCATTCTGTCTTAGCCTATCCTGCACGCCCTCTCAGGTGGATTGCTGCATAATACCAGGTTCCAGACTGAGTACCTTTCATGGGTAGGCTACAACCTAGTACTGAATGAACTTCCCAATTCACACACTTATCTCCTGGGTGTCTAGCTTCTGCTTTTACATGGCACCGAGTTCAGTTTACCAGAAAGGCAAACTACAGCTGTGAAGCCTAGGAGCAGAACCTCGCTGATGCCATTTCAGTGAACCCTTTGAGGGGAAGCCCCCACATCCCGCCTTTCCCTTACCTAATGTTTTTTCCCTCCTCCTGGGTTAACTGGAGATTGAACGTGACAGGAGGCCTGTGCCACATCACAGACTCCAGATCCATTGTATCACTCCCTGAGCTTGGCAGGCCCTTCTGGCCTTTCACACCCATCATCACAAGCTGAATGTCATTGGACAGGATTTCTCTCAGAAATCAGTAACTGTCCTTTCCTGTTTTTCTTCTAGTTTCTACCAAAGGACTTTTATGCCACTGTGGGCCATACTACAGCAGGGCCATTCTGTACACACACGGAGAAGGACAGGCCCAACTGATAGCCTTTGGAGGGGTGTTAAATGTGAATTCAGTTTATGGTACTATTTGGTGCAATTCCAGCCCCAAATCAGATGGATAGACACATTAAATGGTCTCTCATGTCCAGAGAGATGCACATACTAGTCTGTTTTTCAAAGCATGGGCAGGCAGACTGATCAGATTGAAAGTCCTGCTCAGGTACCCTTAATGCAGCAGTATTTGTTAGTGCAAAATATGTTCATCATATAGTTTTGTGGTAATAATATATTTCTGACAGAAACAGGAATATATCCATTGTTCTCTTAATTTTATTTCATTTCTGAACTGAGGTATGTGGGTTTGAAGTTTTTGAATATTCCTGTTTGCTTGCCACACCCGCTGAGAAAAATCTTGATGCCGTGCTGTTTACCATCAGCACAGGTGCTAGCACCAGCCTAATACGTTCACAGGATAAGTTTTGTTTGTACAGTCAAAATGTGACCTCAACAGATAGGATCGCCATCAGTTGCAAGTCTTTATTAACCTGTGTCATTAATCGCAAATTTAGTGATAAAAACTGTTTTCAGCATATCTGAAAAAATTAAAAATACACCGTTGAAGAATCTAAGAGTATCAGAAATATATTTTTGGTTGAAAAAAATCCTATAATGATGAATTTTTTTAGCCAGCCAGCAAATTCCGCTGCTTTAAAAGCTTCTTTAAATCAACGTTCTATTTTAGTCTGATTCAGGGTATCACCTATAACTTTTGTTGTGGTTGTTCTTGTAATAGTTTCAGTCAGATTGGTATTTCAGTGTTGGAACTTGTTAATGGAGTTGAGTTTACAAGTAGTATGGAGTTTTGAAAATAAGTGATGTTTCTACTGTTTGCTCAAGATATAGTGAAAGAATTTCCATGACAGTGGTAACATACTATAACCATAGAGCAGCAAGCGTAATAAATACAGTATTATTAACTGAAGATACATACTCTTTGTGCTCTCTTGTGATCTGCAGCCTCCGTTTTATGACACTGTGGAACCAGTGGACTTTGAAGAGTTCCTGATGACTCAGCTGAACAACCTGGACTCGGAATTTATCCAGGACCTAGGTGACTTTCCTGAAGATGAGCTGGACATTGTTTTTGTCCGCAGGGACCACAGGACCACCCAGCCCTCTATGCCAGAGGAAGGGTAAGAATCTTCCCGATAAATCCAGAGAGATAAAACTCAGTATAACATGATAAGTAAATAGGGGACTATAGCAGGCAGTGTTCCCAAAAAAGGTCTCTTAAAAAGATATTTTATTTACCACTGTATTATCTTCCGCAGCTTTCACCGGCAAAGCCGGCAAAAGCAGAAGAAGATTTAAGGATCTCTAAGCATGAAATGAAGATTTTTGCAATTTTTGTGACATGACTGTGGTACTTTGCCACTGAACTTTGATTACCAAAATAAGTAGGGACTTGTTTATTTGGTCCGTCTCTGAGCCAAAATCAGAAAAAAATTTAAATAGTCATTTCTAAAAAAAAAAAAAAAAACCTTAAAAATCAAGTGAAAGTACAATTATCTAAGCATAAGGGTGGGCTGGCTCTACCCAATTTACGTCCATATTTTCAAGCAGTCCCATTACAGCATATCTCCTATTGGTTAGGTCCTAATCCCAGGCTTCAGTGGGTTGAGGTGAAATGTCAGTGTAACCTACCAACATTAGGCAGGCTGCTCTTCAGGAGGAGAGGTCCTCAACAGGAAGGTGATACTGATAGTATAGTATCCTCACAACTGTCCTGTTGATAGTTTGCTGTGCTCTGTGGCACACCAAGGGACTTAGATGAGATGGAACATGGCTAACAATTCCAGCTTATGACCTCTGTTTTTTTTTACCAGCCCACATTGACCATCAGTATCATGTTGGTTACTTATGAGATTGAAGCCAGTCTTCTAGTTCTGTGAGCAGGGGATGGTAAAATCCTTCACATACAGTAGTTAGTACAGGAATATAGTTTGAACCACAAGGATCATTATCGATATTTGCAGAAATGATATTATTTGCAAAGTACTTTAGGGAAGGAAGTAGATGTTGCTAACCGGAATCCAGTAGTACACCTGTTGTGGAGAGTATCGAGAGGTAGTGCTGCAGGACACAGGTTATAAAGCCTTGTCATCAATTCCATTGGTGACGATAAGCACAACTAAGGAGGTATGAGAAGAAGAGCTCAGTGTCATGTTAACTCCTGCAGAGTGGGAGTATATACTGTACAGGCAACATAAGGTAACATCTTCCTACCATTGGTGGGAATTTAGCCTAAGGTAGTGATTCGCTATTCCCATATACTACAAATTACAGCAAAAGTTTCAACCACTCGTACATTAGCGTGTTGGAGACAATCTGGTCAGTTAGTAGCAACTCACTTACATGTGTTCTGGTCCTGCCCAGTCCTTTGCTCCTCTTGCGAGAATATAGGGGTGGACGTAAATAACTTGGTTCAGGGTTTTGATGCTCTCACCCCAGCAGCAGCACTGCTTCTATTATATCCACCACATATTAAAAATAAAGTTTTATCAGAAACTCTGGCACATACTACTCTTGGCAGCCAAAAAGACAATATCTAAACTATGGTTGAAGCTAAAGGCTCCAATGGTAGAGCAATGGGAGAACACAGTTTTATATATATATATGTGTTAGAGAAACTGACAGCACAGCTGCGCAATGAATTACCAGAATTTCAGCATCAGTGGAGCTTCTGGATAATGTATATCATGCCCAAGAGACCAGATGTAATCTGAAAAAGGTTTCTCCTGTATGGCCATGATCAGAGTTTGTAGACAGGAGGAACGTAACAATAATTAATAAAGGTGGTGGGTGGGCGCAGTCAGATATTACTGAGAGAAAAGGGAGGGATTTCTGGTGACTTATATAATTGCTGTACAGTGCTGTATGTGATGCTGTATACTGTAAAATTCTACAGCTGTGATAAGCATTGGCAACTACCCTCTACACTGTCATTTTTGAAAAATATATAACTACAAGTTTAAAAAAATGTAAAAGTATCAGTAATTTAAATTAGCAATACTTGCAAACTGTATAAGCATCACTTTAGGATTTTGCCCTGACTCCAAGCTTTCATAAAAGAAAAATATTTTTTTCTAGCTCTAGTAGTTCCAGAGTTAGCATTTTTAAAAAGAATTTCTTTTGAAAAAGCCCTCCTGAGGCATAGTAGATGCTCGCTCAAGCAAGCCTGGATTCAGCCATGCTGTAATTTTTGTAATCAAATTCATTGAAAAACATTTGCTCAGCACAGTTGGTGTCTACTCACTTAACTCCCTTCAGCCCTATACTGGTGCCACGTGAATCACACCCTGATCTCCAGTCCATGAGCAAGTTTTTCACCACAAAACAAGTCAGTCACATTCTCTATAGCTTTCTGCCATGCCTCTTAAGTGTGCAGTCCCTGCATTCTAGACATCCCTTCACATCTATCAATCAATCAATCAGCTTTTATTTATTGAGCGCAAATCTCATTATGATCCAATGAGCTTTACATTAAAACATTGAAAACAACACAAACGCAATAACACAATAAATAAGCATTATTAAAACAGTAAAATACTGTTTCTACTCTGGGAATGCTAGACTGAATAAATACCTTTTCAGCTCCCTCTTAAAGTGCTCTATATCCTGACTCTCTCGAACAGGGTGAGGCAGAGAGTTCCAGAAAGTTGGGGCCACATATGCAAAAGTACAGGTCCCAGATGACTTTAAATGAACTCCTGGAACCTCCAGCAATCCCTCGTGCATGAAGCAGAGGGCGCACAAAGGGTGGTAAGGTTGGAGGAGGTTTTGCAGGTAGCCAGGCCCCTGCCCATGTAGGGCCTTATAGGTCAGCAAACCAACCTTGAAGGAGATCCACCACCTAGTTGGCAGCCAGTGCAGAGAGCGCAGCACAGGAATAATATGACATGCTCTAGATAGACTGGCAGGGGTGTCAGTAGGCATACGCACTGTACTCGACAGAGTACAATAAAAAAATTCAGGCAGGTGCAACAAATCAGGTGGGGGCAACAAAAAGAGGAAAGCAAGGACATTGTGAGTCACATTGTGTCTGTGTGGTGCTTAGCCCTTTTGCCTTTATTGTTCGCTATGGAGCACTGATGCCACCAGCCAAATACACAAAAAAGAGCAACTTATCAGGCAGGCAGAAAAACAAATGAAGGAGGATTATGGGTAGAAACTGATTACTTGAACTTAGACATGGCAAACGGGGAGGCTATTGTTGGTGTGTCATGACAGTGCATATTTTGGTTTATGTTTACATAACAGGGGGGCAGCAGAGCATCAGTTTTGGAGTACACGTTTAAAATTCCTGGCTACACCCTCTGTAGACCGATCAACAACCTGGCCACGGGATTCTGCACTAGTTGCAGGCAGCGAAGACCTACCCCCGAAAGCCCTAGGTATAGGGCATTGCAGTAATCAAGGCGAGAGGTCACAAAAGCATGGACCAGTGCTGGCAGATCACCGGGGGAATCAGGTGTTTAATCCTAGCCATGTTCCTCTGATGGTAAAATGAGGTTCGGGCCAGAGTTGACACCTGATATTTAAGTGTCAAACCGCTGTCCAAACAAAGCCAAGATTCCTCACCCGATCTGAGGTAAGCAATTGTGAGTCCCCTAGCCAAAGCCCAGAGACCTGTCCAGATTGCTCCCTTGGCCCCCTGGGACCAGATTCCAACACCAGCACCTCAGTCTTGTCCGGATTCAACTTCAACCAGTTGGCCCTCATCCAACCTTGGATCTCAGCAAGGCAGCTGTTAAATACCGAGACCGGCTTCTGCTGCTGAGTATCATCTGCTTAGCAGTGAAAACTCAGCCCTTACTGTCTTATAGTGTCTCCCAATGGTAGCATATACTCCGTGAACAGCATGGGGGACAAGACAGAGCCCTGCGGTACCCCACATAGCAGGGAGACTGGTGCAGAGGAAAAAATCCCTGAGACCACCCGCTGTGAATTGCCAGTAAAGAATGATTTAAACCAGTTGTGGACTGTACCCGCCAGTCCACGGCAAATCCATAGGCGCTCCATCAGCACCCCATGGTCCACAGTGTCAAACACTGCCAAGAGATCGAGAAGAATCAAGATGGTACATCTTCCCCGTTCCCTCGCTGTCAGGAGATCATTCAGCACCTGAGCACGGGCAGTCTCGGTACTATGCCTTTTCCTGAAACCAGATTGGAGAGGATCATAGATGCTGTGAGATGTTAAATGGGTCTCCAGTTGAGCAGCCACCACCTTCTCAATAACCTTACCCACAAAAGGCAGATTTGAGATGGGTCTGTAGTTAGCCAGGCAGTCAGGGTTCAGTGAAGATTTTTTCAGGAGTGGTTTTACAACCACCTCCTTCAGGGGTTCTGAAAAAAACCCTGTCAGTAGAGAACTCTGAACTATCCTGGCTAGGCCCAGACCGATGACATCAGTGCACCCTACAAGGAGGCACATTGGCCCTGGTCCAAACTACAGCAAGTTGGCCACAATCCCTGGACGACCTTCATCCTCCGTCAGCATCCTGCTGGTCAAAATCGGACCAGACAGCCTGACTACCTGCGACCTCAAGCCCATCACTGCAAGGCCTGTTTGAGGGTATTGCCTGGATTTCTGCCCTGATGGTGGCAATCTTATTGGCAAAGAACAGAACAAACTCATCACACCTTGACTGTGAAAAGGCTCCTCTGGACTGTAGACAGGCTGGATTGCACAGCCTATCAACAGTGCAATAGAGCTGAGCTGGTCTGTTAGTTGCTACAGCCGTCTCCTTGGACCGGAATTCTGCCTTCTTATGGGAGATTGCTGATTGATGGTCTCTGTAATGAACCATCAATATAAGCTTGTCCCCTTCCAAACTGGTCCTCTGCCAATGCCGCTCCAACCTTCGACCCCTCCTCCTCATCTTCCTGAGGTTCCCATCAAACCTGGGGGATCTCTGGTGCGAGGTGAGGGTTCGAACATGGATAGGTGTGATGGAGTCAAGGGCCTCCATCATGACCCTGTTATAGGTCAGTACCAGTTCCCCCGGCTCCTAGCACGCACTCATCAAACCTGATAGGTCCAACATCACCATCAGATCATCTGGGATAATACCACTTAAAGGGTGATACCGGACCATCTCCATAGGCGGAGGTCTATGGGGGGGGACCTCAAATGAGAACCTTTCAGTATGGTGGTCTGACCATGTGACTGGCTCCACCATAAGGTTAAAGACCTCCATTCCCAATAGAAGACGAGGTCCAGCGAATGGCTGTGAACATGGATTGCAGAGCTAACAACCTGTGTTAGGCCCAATGAACATATAAGTTGGAGGAAGTCCTGTCCAAACTACGAGAGTTTGTCGTCGATCCAGGCATTGACGTCCCCCAGAATAATCCATTTGGGAGACTCCAACACCAACTCAGCGATGAAGTCCGCGACTTCTTGCAGGAATTCCTTCCCATCTCCCAGAGGCCGGTAGGTGAGAAGGATCCTGTAACCTACACCTGCAAACCCCTGAACGGCCACACATTTGAAGGATCTCATTGTTTATAACATATTGCCACTCACCCTTCCCCCCCCGATCCACTCTCAGACAGTGTACCACCGAGTACCTGGCTGGAATGGCTGATTCCAACACGGTGCCGGCACTTTCATCCAGCCAGGTCTCAGTGATGCAAGTCAGATCCAATGTTCCAACAAGATCAGCAATAGACCTAAACCTAAAGGCCAGCCTGGATTTCTTGCTGTGACAGTCTCAATCTCTCCAGGGGTTGTGGCAGCACAAATTGTGTAGCGAACATTACAAAACACAAACAAAATCCTCAACAATGTCCTCCATCTTCTGACCATAGAGGCCCTGTTCAGGTGCTATTTTGTTATCCAGTCTCTCGGGTGGGGGACTTTCCAATGTACTAGGGTAGTCCAGTCAGGGTTTCATTGCTGATTACCTTAGGGAAAGTGAGGAGGAGGGCTCGGGCATCAGAAGACCTTCAGTTCACAACGTACACAGTTTTTTTTACCACTCAATGTTCCAGAGGGTGTGCAAGATGCATAATAACACCTCCACTCTATGGTTACCACAGCGGCTGCTGCTACAGGTATAAAGCAATGAAGTCACATATTGTTTAAATAGCAGTGCTGCATTTTTAGTTTAAAGGCTCTGTACCTTCAGGTATAACCTGGAACAGAGGGGCATGTAATCTTGCGAGCATGTTCTCATGTCAAACATAAAGCATGGTTCACAACAGCAACGAAGTCAGAACACAGACAGTTTATACTACAAAAGAGTGTGGTTTGGATCATCGGAGAACCCAAAGTTCATTTTCTCAAGTCCTGACATGAATAACTATTGTATCTGACAAACAGAAGCCCCAGCAGCAGTCCCAACACTTTCCATAGAATAAAATCCCAACTGGATAGAGGGTTTGAGCTTGAGCTACTCCCCTTTCTTCAGAAGCCATCAGGGAGAAAACTGGGGCCCCTGTAGATTCCATCCAGTGAGCTCCTCAGGCTCAGTTACAGTGCAGTGTCCTGCTCAGTGTTCCATAGCTGGCTTCATTGGGAATCATAGAAACACAGTACGTGTCGGCAGAAGAGGGTCTTACGGTCCATCTAGTCTGCCCATTGTTTGTATTTTAAGCTAACCCCCACCCCTCCGATTTATTTTATACTACCATGTACCAGGATTCCTTTGTGTATGTCCCAAGCTCTCTTGAACTCATTTATTGTTTTTGACTCCACTACCTCTTTTGGGAGCTGGTTCCATGGGTCCACAACTCTCGGTGAAGAAAAACTTCCTCGTGTTTCCTCTGAGTTTGCCACCCCTCAGTCTAGTTTGGCTGTGTATCTGAAAGAGGTCAGTCATTTCCACCTTATTTATGCCTTTGAGACATTTGAAGGTCTTGATCATGTCTCCCCTGTCCGTTCTCTGCTCCAGTGTGTACATATTCAGATTTCTCAGTATCTCCTTGTAAGGCTTTGAGTGTATTCCGTTCACCATCTTAGTCACTCTTCTCTGGACCACCTCCATTCTATGTCCTTCCTGAGGTGGGGCCTCCAGAACTGTGTGCAGTACTCAAGGTGGAGTCTCACCAAGGACCTGTAAAGTGGCATAACCACCTCCCTCCCTCTTCCTACTGGCTATGCCCCTCCCGATGCATCCAAGCATGCTACTTGCTTACAGTTTTGCCTTTTCGCATTGTTTGGTTCCCTTTAGGTCATCAGTTATGATTCCCAAGTCACGTTCCTGGTTGCAGGTGATTAGTTTTTCTCCATTCATGAAGTACTGCTTCTTGTGGTTTCTTTTTCCTAGGTGCATGATTTTACATTTTTTGGTGTTGAGCCTCAGGTGCCAGGTCTCTATTTTTCAAGCAACTTCAGGTCTGTTGCCATTTTACTTACCTCATCAGGGGTGTCAACCCTGTTGCAGATTTTAGTATCATCTGGGAACAGGCACACCTTGCCATGTAAGCCCTGTGCGATGTTGCCTATGAACAAATTGAAGAGGGCTGGACCCAGTACCAATCCTTGCGGCACACCGCTGGTCATTTCACCCTCGCCGGAGAGACTTCCGTTCACCACTACTCTCTGGATCATTCCATGTAGCCAATTTCCCACCCATCTAACAACTTTGATCCCTACCCAGGCATTACTGAGTTTAAGAGCCTTCTGTCTGGGATGGAGTTGAAGGCCTTGCTAAAACTGAGATAGGCCACATCCACTGCTCCTCCTTGATCCACAGCCCTTGTCACCCAGTAGAAGAAGTCTATCAGATTAGTCTGGCAGGATCTGCCTGCTGCGAATCCATGTTGTTTTGGATCCTGTGACCCATTTGATTCAAGAAACTCTATTAGGCTTTCCTTTAGTAGGGTTTCCATGAGTTTTCCCACTATGGAAGTGAGACTGACTGGTCTGTAGTTTTCTACATGCTCTCTGCTCCCGCTTTTATGCAGTGGCATGACATTTGTCCTTTTCCAGTCTACTGGCAGTACTCCCTGTTCTAGTGACTTGCTGAATGGTGTTGCCAGAGGTGCTTCCAGGACTTCCCTCATTTGTTTTAAGATCCTGGGATGGGATGGGATGAAATCTCAGTACAACACTTTCTTTACATTTGACCCCATGTCTTCACAGGTGACAAGGTTGTCAGTCTTTCCCTCTGGTACACTAGTGACTTGGTGCCCTGGTGGTGTGAATGAAATCTGGCACCCACAGTCTGGCAAGACCTCAGTCTTTTGCAGGGTAACCCGCCCATTCAGGGCCTGGCTTGTAGCTTTTGGAGACCAGTGTACATCAGGGTGGCCAGGAATAAGCTACCAGACATGGTCTGTCCTTCCCCACCAGTAACTGGCCTTCCAACGTTATGTACAGTTGTAGCTGAGGCACCACCGATTAGCCCTGCCAGCTTCTTCCATTCTCTTTGGACCCCTCTCCGAGCACCCTCCTAACCCTGAGTGCCTCCTATTTATGCTCTTACTTGTATCATACCATTCCTTTCTGCACTTCCCCAGCTGGAAAAGCACCGGACATACCCAACTCAGTGTCCCAAAAAAGGGGGGTTGGGTTACGTTATTGTAACCCCCCTACAAATGGGGGTTCCTAAAAGCTTCCCCGGAGCTTGGGCAAATGCTCCATGCCTGGTTGGTGTTTGGCGTTAAAGCCACTCAAATATTATCACCAGTGAGTGCTTTTAAAGCCTCCGTGTGCTGTCTCTTTAAGGGCTGCCTGTTGCAGCTGTAATTAACTGAACAAAGGGGGGCTGTGTGGTTGTATGCCCGAATCCCGCCCGGGCCACTGGAAAAAGGCCCCCTGTCTGCCATCGCTAGTGGTGCAGAGGGAGTTCTGCTGGAAGCTGTAATCGTTTGCTGAATATAACGTAAAATAATAATGATAATGTTGCTGTTCTAACCTGCCTTTCTTTGCAGTGGGGACTGTTTCGATTGTCTCCTCCATTTTGGTCCAGAACTGCTGAATTGGACCAATCAGTATCTCGGGACTCCTTTGAGTCGGCTGACCAATAGAGGAACTGCTTGTACTTCGGGAAAGGCATTATGGGCTATGGCGTTTTTTCGCACCACTGAGAGCAGGAGGAAATGACTGGCATGTTCAGCCGGCCAATGAAAATGGGTAGCGCCTGATCGTGAAGGAGTGCTCAATGCTGCCAGGATCAGATGCATTGTGGCTGGTGAGGAGTGAGGAGCTCTTGTGCTTCTGCGCTGGAGGCGTTGGCTGGGAAGCGCTGCGGAATGGGAGGCGCCGCTTGTTCAGTGAATACAAATCAGACTAAACCGGCCGGGCGGGCGGTCGGAGGAGCTGGTGCCAGCCCAGCTACCTACCAGGCTCGACCTGAGAGGACTGGAGAGGATTGCTGAAGTGCGCTCGGTCCATCCGTGAGTTTGAAGCTACAGTTTGCTGCCTGAGTTTTCTACAAGTTGGTATAAGTCTGAAAGCAGCTGCCTGGTATGGTACCCCTCTGTTATTTGCCATATAAATGTGTGAGGAGCTGGTGAAATGCAGGTTCAGTCCTGTCTGGGTGACGAAATCGTTATTTACTGGATGTAGTGAGTACTGAATCAGGGTAGCTCCCTGCCAAGTGTGCCACAGTGTTTTCAGTTGTATGGATCCATCTCTAACTGCAAAATTAAACCCCTGCCTATTCTGATTTCTCAGGATCGTAACTGTTATCTGTATCAGGGCCCCAACCAGCTGCCACGTTGGACTAGCCGCTAGGGCTTGGGTACCCAGGGACAGCCAATCTTAGGGTTAGGCCTGTGCACAGAGCCTTAGGTAGAAAATCATAGTGATAAGCCAATTAACCTGATTCTCCCTTTTCCTTGTTATTCCCCCCTTTAATAAATCAGATTTGTGTGTTGCAACTACACCCTGGCTGGTTTGTGCATCCCTGTTGAATTGCTGTATAGTGACTGTGATATAATTGTATCTTATTTTACAGGGGTCCCCGGAGTGAGCTGAGAGAAACTACCCGGGGGGTAAGTGTGTTGGTGAAAAGAATTGTGGGTACCCAGTGTTAGCCACTAGTGGGACAAAAGGGGGGGGTTGCAGTAACCCAGAGGGCTGTGACCGAGGCAATCTTGACCGTCTTAACCCCGACCTCTGGGTGGAGGCACCCGTCAACGGATCTGGGCCCCTCACCCTGTCTCAGTGGAGGCAGGCAGGGGTAGTAGCCCTAAAGGGTAGTGCCCCCTGGGGGTAACATTATCATTGTTAATCATTGTACTGGATAAAAATCATAAAAGTGAGTAAAAATATTATAAAAAAAGAAGGTAGCAGCCCAAGGCCCTTGCCAAAAAACATTTTCGCCATTGTCAAAAATATGAAATGTTTGTGTTGGTGTAGATTTCAGGAAACCTTGACACCTTCCCTAGACATTTCTGGGGCCAGCAGGAGCAGTGTCATGGGGAGAAGTCTGCTGCATCAGCTGCAGCCTGCATGTTCTGTTTATTAGGTAGTCTATAGTCTGCACGCACCTAAACCTGTTAGAAACATAGAAAGTTTCAGCAGAAAAGGACTGATAGGCCTATCTAGTCTGCCCCATTGACCCCCTGATGACGTATGAGTAGTAAGAAAAGGTCAGGGTTCTGTATTGCTACGACCTGTTGTTTGCCGATACTGGCGGGTGTTTATTACCTTTCAGAATTTATTAAAAGAAAGCCTCTTGTACCAAGTTGAGGAGGCTGGCTATTTATTTTTGAACATCCCATTTTCCCTGCCTAACACTATACCCTAGACACTAGTTGGTTGCAAACATTCTTCCCTCTTCTCTTATTTCTATTTATTATACCCGTTTGCTTATGCCACGCATGTTTGAAGCTCCCCACTGTCTTCACCCCAACCACCTCTTCTAGCTGGCTGTGTCAGGTGTCCACCACTCTTTCTGTGAAGAATTTCCTCACATCCCTCTTAAAATACCCCCATGCTTTGTAGCATACCCCCATGTTCCAGTGCTCCTCCTCCTTGTTCACCCCTTTGAGGTACTTACAGGTCTCAATCATATCCCCCCACATTGCCCTCTCCTCCGGGGAGTTGAGCTCCCGCAACCTCTCCTCGTATGGTTTCTCATGCAACCTCCACACCATTTTAGTAATCCTCATCTGGACTGCTTCCACTCTGTTGATGTCCTTGTGGAGCTGTGGCCTTCAGAACTGGGGACAGTACTCTAGGTGGGGTCTGACAAGTGAGCAATAAAGAGGCAACACCACTTCTCTTCTTCTGCTAAAGGTTGCCCTTGCTATTGTAACCCCCAGGTGGTGCTATCCCAAGGGCTACTACCCCTGCCTGCTTAAATGCTAACAGGTTGAGGGGCCTAGGTTCTATGGTGGGTGCCGCCACCCAGAGGTCAGGGTTTGCAGTAGTTAGACTAACTTGGTCACAGCCCTCTGGAACACTGCAACCCCCTTTTATCCCTACTATTGGCCCACATAATACACCATGAGTATCTTCACTATTTACGCTAACCCCCAGGACTGGTTCGGTGATGATGCAATACAATAGCCACAGTACAATACTTTAACATAAACGAACACCCACTCCATGTAACTTTGCAGAAACAAACAGATCTGATTTATTTAAGGGGCTGTAACAAAGACAGGGGGAAATCAGGTTAATTAGGTTAGACACATTAATAATCACAGTACTGTGCGCATGTTCAGAGTCCTAAATGTCACTCTTACTGGGTACCTAGGATGGTGGGGGACTAGCCAGGATCGGTGCAGCTGGTTGGGGCCCTGTGATGGAAAAACACTTGCACAATACCCAATTGTAATCTGGAGCCGGTTGGCTCAGTTCATGAAGGAAAACAGAAGAGAAATCAGATGAAACACTTGCAATTAATTGGGTAGATGGCAGGGAGCTACCCTAATTTGCACTCACAAACTCGATGCTGAAAACTGGCACCGATGCCCTCGCACAGCAGGGGGATGAAATTCTACAAGCAGGCACTCAGCTTCAAGCAGCAACAGATTCAGTCCGCCTGCATGCAGTTGCCTTCCCATCTACACACACGGGACAAGAGGACTTGTTTAGCTGTCCTTCACAAGCACGCCACACATTTATATGTAAAGGAAATTACTATACCAGGCAGCTGCTGTCAGGTCCCGATCACACTTACTGCTAACCCGGGAGTTCCCACTGCAGCTTCACTCTCCTGACAGACCGAGCGCGATTAAGCAGTTTCTCCAGTCTTCTACAGGGTGAGCCTGGTTTCCAAGTGGTCAGCCTCCCCTCTTCTCAGTAGCTGTGGATTCAGTCCGAATGGCTACAGCACACCCCGAGTTTAGTTTCACCGCGCTGCCCTGGGTGCGAACTCAGTGCAGAAGCTGAGCTCTTTCCCCAGTCATGGTCACAACAGATCTGCTTTTCCAGACACAAGGCAGGGTATTCCATTTGGGCGCCATCGGCTGGCCTCCTTGTCAGGGCCAAATTGTGACCCCTTCCAATTAAATGAAGGTTCAACAGAAAACTTTTAAAATTGCAGAAATGGACTATCGCAGACATGACCTACCAAAAACGGTAAAGTCATGCCTCTGCAAAAGAAAAGATGACAAGATCACTTTAAATGAGTGATTCCTAGCTGGCCCACCAGCGCAGCAGTAACGCTACCGCTTGTGACGCTGGCGACCCGGGTTCGCTAGCGAACCAGGGTTATCGGAGGGCCGGCCGGGGGAGAAGGACTGAGCACCCGAATGGGCTGCTCTCCTTCTCTGGGAGGGGTGGGCAGCTCTCCTCATTGCTATACTGCCACCACCTGGATGACCACGGCAGCTGAGGAGGTGGAATGTTAGGGAGGGGAGGGCATTGGCTGAGGACTGGAGCGAAGGTGTGTCTCTGCGTGCCTCCAACTCATTGGTCCTCCCTGAGCGTTTACGCCTGTAGGGGGCAGGGACCAGAATAAAGGAAAAAGACCCCACATCTGGGCCAGATGATGGGCTTCTGCACTGAAAGCGACCACAGCGGATCCGGGGGAAACTCCAGGTGCATGCTCCCCTGAAGTTCGGAGGGGGATAAAGGAGAAAGCCTTCTCCACCCCACCTGGGCAGGAGTCATCCAGGGCTCTAGAGGTTTCAGAGTGAGGCACTTAATGGAGTGATCCCTGGTCCTCTCGGCGCAAGCCTGGGTGGTGCTTTGGGAGCCCCTAGAGAGGGGCTGAATGTGGTGTTAGGGGGCTAAGAAAAAAAAAAGTGAGTGATTCCTGGGGTTAGAAGAAAAACATTACTCATTGTAGTAAAGTTGTTTCTTCTTAAGGGATCACTGACTACGTTTACACTGCCTGAATCTGATATAGCCCCTGCTGCACTCTCTCTTGGAAGTAGATCTGAATACTGTCCAGAATGGAGCACAGATGCAAAGTTAGAATGTACATTCCAAATTCTAAAATTCGCATAGGTTCCATCTCTGGGGCTTCACTCTCAGCCAAGATGACTGCATAAAATGTAAACATAATGGTGATCCCTTGAGCAATCGGTTTAAATGCTTCACTGGCCTTTTGAGCAATCGGTTTAAATGCTTCCTTGGCAAGATTTTAAACTAGTCAAGGGGGGGAGGCACTGATAAGCAGCAGGAAAATCCCAGCCTCTCCCTACAAAACAGGGTACTAAATGAGAAAAAGACCGAGGTAGAAAGGTCAGTGGGGGATACTGCAACAGAAGGTAAAGCCATCAAAAATGGAGAGCAATGAGTACAATGCCGTAGTCTGAGTAACAAGCTTCCTGAATTAGTGGCCTAGATGGAGGAGGAACATCTGGATATTGTGGCAGTCACAGAAACATGGTACACACAAAACCATGACTGGACGTAAACATACCAGGATACACTATCTACAGGAGGGACAGGGAGGGTAAAAGAGGAGGAGGAGTAGCTCTTTACATAAGGGAAGGAATCAAAGCAACAGAACAAAAGGGTAAACAGGGAGGAGAAGAAGCACTGTGGGTAAATTTGGAGACCGGCAATGGCACCACAATCCGCACAGAGGTTGTATACAGACCCCCTTCTCAGGGGGAGGAAATGGACAAGGAAATGATAGAAAGTATACTTAGAATGGCAGAAAAAGGGGAGATATTGCTGATGGGTGATCTGAATATGCCAGATGTTAACTGGAGTGCAGTTGCAGCAGCCACTTCGAAGAGTGGGGTTATTCTAGATGCCTTACAGGGGGCATGCCTTAGACAACTAGTATTGGAGCCCACTCGAGAGGGAACAATCTTAGACCTGGTTCTCTCAAATGGAGATGAAGAGAGGATCACAGATGTAGAAGTGTGTAGCAATCTGGGAACTAGCGACTATCGAACAGTATGGTTCACAATAAACACAGCAACAGAGTCAAGCCATACAAAGGCAAAAGTACTGGACTTTAGGAGGGCTGACTTTGCCAAAATGGGTGAGTGCCTAAGGAATGCACTAGCAAATGGGCAGGAAGGAGGGGTGGAAGAACAATGGGAAATAATAAAAACTGCCATCACAGAGGTAACGAGCCTTTGTGTGAAGCAAATAAACAAAACGAAACGATGTAAGAAACCACTATGGTTCTCAAAGGAAGTGGCAGTGAAGGTTCAAGAGAAAAAGAAAGCATTCAGGAAGTACAAGGAATCACAGAAGGAGCAGGACAGAGAACTGTATCAGTTAAAGCAAAAGGAAGGCAGTCAGAACAGCAAAGGCCCAAACTGAGGAAAAGTCAAGTCAAGTCATTTTTTATTTAAAAAGACGCCCAATCCCGAAGGCTCTGGGCGCCGCACAATAAAAAGAAGTAAAGAAATTTTTACAGCATTTCATGCCATATAAGTACAGAACAGAAAAAACACATATACATAATCATAATCAAACCCCAAAAGCATGTGAGAATAGGTGAGTCTTTAGGCAAATCTTGAAGGTAGTAAGGTTCGGGGCCTCCCTAACTGCAGCTGGCAATGAATTCCAAAAAGCGGGAGCGGCGACACTGAATGCTCGGTCGCCCGCAGATTTTAACCTCACTCTTGGAACAGTTAGGAGGTCAGCACCAGAAGAGCAGAGATTACGGGAAAAGGAGGATGGTATCAGGAGATCTGACAGGTAACCAGGGCCCTGTCCGTGTAGGGCCTTATAGGTGAGAAACCCCACCTTGAAGAGCACTCTCCACCTGACAGGCAGCCAGTGTGGTTCGCGTAGCACAGGTGTAATGTGACAAAATTTACTCTGCCAGGTTAAGCCAGGCAGCAGCATTCTGCACGAGCTGCAGTCTGCGGAGAGAGCCCCCAGAGATCCCGAGATAGAGGGCATTACAGTAGTCAAGCCTAGAAGTGACTAAGGCATGTATCAGGGTAGGGAGGTCCAGAGGCAGAACAAGGGGCTTAATCCTGGCAATGTTATGAAGATGGAAAAAACAGGAACGAACCACAGGAAGAAATCTGAACCTCCATGGTCAAATTCCTGTCAAACATTACCAAGATTTCGCGACCCAAGGAGGTCGCAATGAGCGTGGCCCAGCACAAGGCCAGTTGCCGAATCAGAGGCCATCCCATCACGAACTCTGTTCGACCCACTACCAATACCCCAGTCTTATCAGGGTTCAATCTAAGCCAGCTGGAGGCCATCCAGTCGCTAATCTCAGCCAGACAGATGTTCAGCACATCTACTGCGTTGGGTGTTCCTGGAGCAAAAGATAAGTATAGCGGAGTATCGTCAGCATAGCAATGAAAACTCAGTCCATACTTCCTGGCCCCAGGGCATATACACTACCGAACAGCATTGGGGCCAACACCGAACCCTGGGGACTCCACACAAAAGGAGACTGGGTGTTGATGAAATTCCCATCACAACCCGCTGTCTCCTATTTGTGAGAAGGACTCAAACCACTTGATGATGATACGGTGAGTCCACACAACTCCCTCAGGCAGAGAAGCAACACACAATGGTCCACAGTATCAAATGCTGAAGAGATCGAGGAGAACAAAATTGTCTTGTCTCTCGGTCTCTAACCCTGAGGAGGTCATTTTGCACCGAACTAACGCAGTTTCAGTGCTCATACCTGGCCCAAAAAGCTGACTGGAAGGGATCGACAACTCATGAGTCATGAGATGTCCTCCAACTGAGCGATACCACCTTCTCAACAATCTTCCCCAAAATGGGAGATTCGAGATAGGACAGTAGTTTGCTCTGACCTCCAGGTCCAAAGAAGTTTCTTTAAAGGGGTCTAACCAGAGCCTCCTTCAAGGCATCGGGAAGACACCCTGACTTAAGAGCACTGGACAATCAGCAAACACCGGACCAACAGAGTCAATGCATCTCATTAAAGCAGCGTTGGCACTGGGTCCAGTTCACAAAAGGTATGCTTCAGATTGACTGCCACCTCAATTACCTCACGATCCTCCACTGGCCTAAACTCACCCCAGTCAGGTGGAGTGCACTTAGTACATAACTGGCGACCACTGACAGCAATGATATTGCTGACTGAAGAAACCTCCGGCCGGATCAAAGACACCCTGTCCGAGGAAAGATAGCCAACTCAGTTAAGAAGGGGGATAAAACCTTTTATAGGTACATCAGGGAGCGAAGGAAGACCAAGGGAGGGATAGTGAGGCTTAATAAAGGGAGGGAGGGTGGGCAGAGGGTGACTGTGAAAAGGCAGAGATACTAAACAAATATTTTTGATCAGTATTTACAAAGGAAGAGGGGGAGGTACCTAAAACAAACAGTAGAAACACTCTGGATACAGAAGTTGATACCAGCCCATTTACAGAAGAAAGGGTTCTGAAAGAACTCTTAAAACTGAAGGTGGACAAAGCAATGGGGCCTGATGGGATTCATCCCAGAATTCTAAAAGAACTAAGGGTAGAACTAGTGACACCACTGACTACCCTCTTTAACAAATCATGGGAGGATGGGGTGGTACCCGAGGAATGGAGGAGGGAAAATGTGATTCCC
This sequence comes from Neoceratodus forsteri, assembly GCA_016271365.2. NCBI lineage: Eukaryota > Metazoa > Chordata > Ceratodontiformes > Ceratodontidae > Neoceratodus > Neoceratodus forsteri. The sequence continues at coordinate 1,451,950,307 of CM057453.1, read as the reverse complement.
CTGCACAAAAGTGGGAGCAAGGCAGAAGCAGGAAACTACAGACCTGTTAGTTTAACCTCAGTGGTAGGGAAAATGATGGAATCACTTCTGAAGGAAAGAATTGTCGAGTATCTAGAGGCCAGAGGGGCACAGGACCCAAGGCAGCATGGATTCACAGCGGAAGGTCATGCCAGACAAATCTGATAGATTTCTTTGACTGGGTTACCAAAGTAGTAGATTAGGAGGGGCTGTGGACATGGCCTACCTAGACTTTAGCAAGGCATTTGACACAGTCCACACAAAGATTAATATACAAGTTAGCCAGCCTGGGAGTGGATCCCAAGATGACAGCCTGGGTAAAGAATTGGCTGGAGAATAGGACACAGAGAGTAATAGTAAATGGAGTCCACTCAGAAGAAAGGGGGGTTACTAGTGGGGTACCGCAGGGTTCAGTATTAGGACCGGTCCTCTTCAATGTCTTTATAAGCGACATTGCAGAGGGACTGGAAGGAAAAGTATGTCTCTTTGCAGATGACACAAAGATCTGCAATAGAGTTGATGCACAAGGTGGGGTGGAAAGGATGAGAAGGGACTTGGCAAGGTTAGAGGAATGGTCAAATGTATGGCAGCTTAGATTCAGTGCTAAGAAGTGCAAGGTAATGCACCTGGGAAACAAAAAACCCAGGGGAAGAGTACACAATGGGGGGTGAGATACTAACAACAACAAAAATGGAAAGGGACCTGGGGGTAGTCATATCAGATGACCTAAAGGTGGGCAAGCAATGTGAGAGGGCAGCAAGGAGGGCTGGGGGGATACTGGGATGCATAGGGAGAGGCATCACCTGTAGAAAACAGGAAGTTGTTATTCCTCTGTACAGACAGCTGGTGCGACCCCATCTGGAGTACTGCGTGCAGTTCTGGAGACCCAATCTCCGCAAAGATATAGACAGGATGGAAGCTGTCCAGAGGAGGGCAGCTAAAATGGTGCAGGGTCTGCAACGGAAGACATATGAAGAGAGACTTAAGGAGCTGAATATGTATAGCCTCGAGGAAAGGAGGGAGAGGGGGGACATGATAGAAACTTTCAAGTACCTCAAGGGAATCAACAAAGTCCAAGAGGGTAGCATCTTTCAAAAAAAGAGGTGTGCAAGAACAAGGGGCACAATTTGAAGATGGGGGCGGCTCAGAGGTAATTTAAGGAGTATTTTTTCACAGAGAGGGTTGTGGATGCATGGAACGGCCTTCCGGAGGAGGTTGTGGAGTCAAAAACAGTGGTGGAATTCAAGCATGCATGGGACAGTCATAAGGCAATTCTAGGGGTTGGGGGTAGGAAGAAGTAGGCTGCTGGTTAACTAGGATCTGCAGCTTATCCATTAGGTAGGGAAATGGGCAGACTGGGTGGGCCAAGAGGTCCTTATCTGCCGTCAAATTCTATGTTTCTATGTTTCTAAGCTGGTTCCCAAGAGAGTCCTGATCTTGGTTGGTCCACTTAAACTCCATTTTAGATGCCCCTCCTTGTCTGATGGGATCTATTCAGCAGTTCAGATCCAAAATGGAGGCGCAAAACACACAGAATCCCAGCTGCAAGAAAGGCAGGTTAGACAAATTACATTTCCACTAATACTCTAATTGATATGGGGCAAACAGTTACATCTCTGATAAGTGCTCCTTTTGCCCACTAAGCGACAGCAGTAATGGAGCGATTTGTCAGCACTCGAGCTGGACTCGAGCAGGGAAACACAAAGTCCCCCCATGCAAACTAATCATGCCTGCAGGCAGACAGCTCTTAAAGAGACAGTACCAGAGGCTCTAAAAGCACTCACAGATAAACGGCTTAAACGCTGAACACCATTCAGGCTGGGAGCACTTAGGCAAGCTCCTAGGAGGCTTATGGGAATCCCTATTTGCAGGGGGGTTACACCCTTCCTGGCATGAAAAAGCTTGACGTCCACATCAAGTACATACCCCTAAATCACTTTAAGGCATAACGCTTTGAACTCACATTCCTTTTAAACAGAAATCAGCATATTAAACCTTTGTCATATACACTTACATTGTATTATACATTCTACTACTGATTATACAACAGTATACATACAAACATTTTAACTCAGGTCATCACTTTCTGCACATGAAACCTGGATAGAGGGGGCCCTTCCCTATCAGCTACATTGGGGCTGGAGGGGGCAGGGGCACCATACTCAGAGGGCAAATCAAGTAATCTGGAGTTATCTCCCAGGTTTAGTTTGGGCAGCGAGCTCAGGATCACATACACTCCCTTATGGACCACATTAAGGGGCAGGTCCACAGGTCTGCCCAGGGACTCGTAACTTAGCCATACTACAGGCCTCACCTCTTGGCCAGACCTTCTAGGGGGTACGGTCACAGTTTCGGCACGGTTAGACTCACTTTCAGCATTGTCTGTACTTGCCAGGGGGGTCTCCATGGGAGCAGAGGGGCTAGAACTCGGGGCACTTTCCGCCCCAGGGTTTGCAATCTCTGAGTCCACAACACTTGGTTCACCTGGGGAGGCTTCTGACACTGGCAGGGAACTATCTGGGCACTCAGCACACTGTTCTTGTTCTGGTGTATCACCAGTTTGCCTCAGTCCATCATTCTCTTCCTCTGACAAGTTGAGCAGTTCAACCATGCACAATGATTCCACATCATCTGATTTGATGCTTTGCACTTCACTTTCTGAGAGCATTGGCTCCAGGGACAAAGCTGGGGGCTTAGACAGTCCGGAAGACCCAGCTTCATTTCCAGGGTTGACTAGGGGGATTGCCCTGAAACAATTGACTCAGTTCATAAGAAGGGTAATATTCAAGGCCACACTCACTTTCCTCTGACACAGACTGACAGTCATGTTCAATTGGCACTTGGGGAGGGGAACACTTTAACTCAGCTTCTGTAGGTGCAGACTTTCTTGATTTTTTCTTAGCAGCAGCTCTAGTCACTGGTCCAGAGGGGGCATTTTCTGGGGGCTCAGACTCAATCAAGATTTGTCCAATGGGCAGTAAATGATTTCTATGCATTGTTTTAACATCTTTTGAATTATTCTCAGGCCTTACTTTGTACACAGGCAGATCATCTAGTTTGCCCACTACAATGTGAGGGAGATGGTGCAATCTGTCAGCAATCTTATGTTTACCATGCAGTCCCAGATTTCTTAGCAACACCCGATCTCCTTCCCGGAGTTCCAGTGCTTTCACTTTTTTGTCATACCTTTCTTTATTGGTTAGATTTCTTTTGGCAGCCATGGTTTTAGCCAGTTGGTATGCATGGTTAGCTGGGCCTTTAACTTTTGCACTTTTTTACTGTAAATGAGTAGTAGCTTGAACCCCAGCAGGAGAAACTCCAAAACAAACTACTGGCAATCGAGCTTCTCTTCCAAACATTGGGCGATAGGGGGAAAACACAGTGGCATCACTTTTGGTGCAGTTGTAGGCATGTACCAGTGTGCTAATCTGTTGGCTCCATTTGGTCTTGTCCTTTGGTTGAAGGGTGCCTAGCATATCGAGCAAAGTGTGGTTGAACCATTCAGGCTGTGGATCCCCTAGGGGTGATAAGGGGTGGTTCTTGACTTTCGCACTCCCCACAATGAAAGCATCTCTTTAATCAGCTGACTCTCAAAGTCCCATTCTTGATCAGAATGGATTCTTTGTGGGGCCCCATAGTGAACAAAAAAGTTTTCTATAAGCACCTTTGCCACAGTGGGTGCCTTCTGGTCCTTGGTGGGGAAAGCTTGAGCATATCGGGTGAAATGGTCAGTGACCTCCAGTACATTACTAATATTTCTTTGATCTGGCTCTAAACTCAGAAAGTCAATACAGACCAGCTCCATGGGTGCACTGGTGGTGATGTTAACTAGGGGGGCAGCTCTCTGAGGCAAAGCTTTCCTCTGTAAGCAGCGACTACAAGTTCCAATGTATTGTTCAACATCAGCCACCATTTTAGGCCAATAAAATCTCGATCTCACCAAATCAAGTGTTCTGTCTATGCCAAGGTATCCCATGTGGTTGCGTAGGGACCTCAGCACCAGGTCTTGAAAGGCAGTAGGCAAAACTAACTGTTGCTTGTCCAGTTGGCCCCCTTTGTCCACTGTCTCTCTATATAACAGTCCATTGATCAGTCTCAACTTAGGGCCTTCTTTATATAGCAATGCAGTTCTCAAATCAGTGGAGCGTAATTTGGACTCATCTTTCCCTGCTTGGAGGGCTTCTAGAGCTGCTTTGATCATAGGATCTCAGGTTTGAGCCCGTTGGATACTGTCATTATTGAATTGAGACAAAGCACCGGTGTCCAAAGCAGAAAAGTGGCAATAAGCAGCAGGTATGCAGTTCTCAGAGAGTCCCAAACAATCCACCATACAGTCCACTGCGTCCGTGGACATTTGTTCCTCCCCTGTCAAACTTCTGGAAGAGTGCTCAAATGTCAGGTTCTGACAGTCTGATCTAGTTATTCAGGGGGACTGGTCTCCATGAGAGAGCATCAGCATCTATGTGGTTCAGGCCTGCTCTATATTCAACAGCATAGTCATATGTAGATAAAGCAGAGAGCCACCTATGACCAGCGGCATCCAACTTAGCTGAAGTCTGCACATAGGTCAAAGGATTATTGTCAGTTTTTACCAGAATTTTAGCCCCATACAAGTACTCATGAAATTGATCAACAATGGCCCACTTCAAAGCTAGGAACTCTAATTTGTGTACGGGATAGTTCTTTTTGGAAGGGGTCAGGCTTCTGCTGGAAAAGGCCACTGGTCTCAGGCCATTCGTGTGCTCCTGGTACAACACAGCCCCCCAACCCTTGCAAGCTAGCATCAGTGTGAAGGACATAAGGTCTTGTGGGATCAGCATAGGCCAACACTGGGGCATGGGTAAGTTGATATATGATCTCATGAAAAGCAGTTTCACAATCAGGAGTCCAGTGGGTCCCAAATACTTCATTTGGATGAAAATACACACTTTCAGTCTCAAGGGGCGCTGACTTTTTGTATCTTTTGTGGGTTGGGGGATACCCTTGAGTAAGGTTAAGTAAAGGGCGGATCACTCTTGAATAGTCCTTGATGAAGTGACAATAATAACCACAGAAACCCAGGAATCTTTGTAGCTCCTTCAGATTTTTTGGCTGCGGCCAGGTGGTCAAAGCCTCAACTTTACTCGGGTCGGTCTCTATTCCCTAGGTGGATACTATGTGCCCCACATACTTTACTGATGTTTGGAAGAATTGACACTTGTCAATGGATGGTTTAAGGCCAAAGTCTTCGAGTCGGTCCAACACTTTGAATAATCTGTTCTCATGTTCCTCCAGTGAGCTGCCAAACACAATGACATCATCTAGGTACACCAGGCACTCTAACAAGTTCATATCCCCCACCGTATGCTCCATCAGGCATTGAAAGTGGCTGGAGCACCTGAAATCCCTTGAGGCATCCTCGTAAATTCATAGAAACCAAGTGGGCAGATAAAGGCTGTCTTTTCACGGTCTTCTGGGACCATCGGGATCTGGTAGTACCCACTGCGAAGATCCAACACAGAACCACTTATTACCGTCCAGGCAGTCCAAAGCGTCTTGAATGCGTGGCATTGTGTACTGATCAGGAATAGTCCGCCGGTTCAAAGTGCAATAATCCACGCACATCTTAACTGTCCCAGTCTTTTTCCTCACTACCACGATAGGTGAAGCATATGGGCTTCTAGATTCTTGTATCACACGAGCAGCAAGCATCTCTTGCAGATGCTGTCTCACATCATCTATGTCAGCAGGTGCCAGGCGTCGAGACCTCTCACAAAATGGCCTTTCATCATGCAGCTGGATATGATGCTCAGCTCCTTGCACACATCCTACATCCCATTCCTTAAAGAAAACACCTGGTCTCTCTGGGCAAGCTTCTCACTGATCATCACTCTCCATTCAGCTGTCAATGGAGAGTCATCGAAATCAAATAAGTCAGGCGTTACTCTGTCACTCTTCCCTGAACTCTTGTTACTGGGCAGTACGGCAGTATCCGCACAGTGCACAGTGGCCAGGGTGCAGCCTCAATTTACTCAGATCTCCCTGTCAGACACATTGTGAACTTGAACCATCACTCTTCTAGCAAAACCATGGGCTCTAGCAGGCAGAATACTTGATTTGACCAGCAGCCCCTCGGGCAGTTTTCCATCTCTTGGTGCGTCCAGCATTAATATTTTGTTCTTGACATACTTTTTTGTGCGGACCTCTCCTTGTAGAACACATTGAGCATTTGGTGCCAAAAGCAAAGATTCCGGATCCTTCTTCCAGACGACCCCAACTGGTTCCTCTGGTTCCATTCTATCAGCATTTCTCTGTGCCTCATAGGCCCTTTTAATCAAGGCCGGAATTCTTAGGGCTCTGCCAGTCCGGGACCTTTATTTTTCATAACACAACTGCACCAGTCGCCCAAACATATGTGCATAGTTCCAATCAACAATGGGACCCCATCGTACAGTCCAGTAGGGGGACACACTAAGGCCAGGGTCTCCACTTGCTCTGCCACTCCAGCCACAGAAGTAGGAAAGGACAAGCAAATTCGGATATAGCCAGAGTAGGGGTAGGCCTTCTCACTCAAGCCCCACACATGTAGTCCCTCCAGGGGTTGCAGGGGCACATCAGACGAATGCTTCTGATACCAGTCCTGAAACATCATTGTCACTTGGGAGCCACTGTCTAGTACAGCTCTGGTGGATACCCCATTCACTTTCACAGTAGTCTCCATAGAGGGACCCACCACTTCGGACCATTCAGGGGGCATTACTTGGGATGTTGCTCGGGCATTGGCCCTGGTGGAAAAACTTTTCCGGTTGGCCCCCTCTGGTGACTGGGCACAGGTTTTGCGATGCCAGGCCACTAACCTGCTGGTAACTTTCCTCAAGTTCTCTGGTGGCCAACACTCAGTCTGAAAGTGTCCATCCTCTCCACAATGGTAACAGAATTTTGCATCTCGGTTGTCTTTGGAGGGAGGGGGATCTCTTATCTGGCGGGGCATCTCGGGAGCTCTACATGGCTCTTCTTGAACGGGGTGTTTACCCCGTTGGATCTCTGGTTCTCCAATTCTATTGGTGTGAGGGCAGCCTGTTGCAGCTCCCTCACCATCTCTCTTAAGTCTCTAATTTCTGCTCTCAGGTTGCTCTCAATCCAGGGGTTAGGGGAAACAACATGCACTCCCACTCCACTTTTGGGCTCAGGAGGAGCTTGATACAGATCCTGCTCCCGATGGGTCTCTGTCAACCCCTTGATCAACCCTCTCAGCTGTTGAGTCTCGTCTGGCTCACTCTTCTCAGGGGTCTGGCACGGATTCACGGCCCCAGCATTGGGTTCCCACCCCTCTTCATCAGTTTCAATTTCATGAATCTCTCTCATCAATTGACAACATTCAGGAGGGTCAGCCCTCCGGTCTTGCAATTTGAGTTTCAGCAGTATTACACTTGAATATCTGGCTGACTTCAATATACGGTCTAATCAGAACTGGTTTAGCGTTTGGGCGGAGACTCCCCCTTTCCAGTGGGTGTTTTGCAAACCCCTCTCCATTCTAGTAACAAAAGTAGACAATTTCTCATTTCTCCACTGTTTAGCTGACTTAAATTTCCATAATAGAGACTCTCCGGTTTCAGTGCTGCCAAACACCCCCCTCTAAGGTGGAAAGATATTCTGCTGCAGTGGCCTCCGGACTTGTGGCCCGTAGGAATCAAATGGCTTCCAGTGCAGGACCCCTCAAACTTTCCATCAACCGTTTCCTCTTTTCCCCTTCAGAGCATTGCCACTGTTGCACTAAAGGGGTAGCATAGTCCGTCCATGTCTCCAAATCATCTTCCCCTGAAGGCACGGGAACAGTACCAGAGAAGAGTCTCGATCTGCGATAGGAGTCTAGTTGTATGGGAGGAATAACCATAGGGGGTGGGGCTAGTATGGAGCTCTTAGAGGACCCGGGAGATGTACCTGGGGATGGCAGGGGAGTGTGGTCGCCTGAGATGTCTAATACCTTTACCAATTCCTGAGCAGTTCTCCCTTCTGCAGCTAACAGTTTGAGCAGTTTGTCCTTAAAACTATTGATCTTAGGGGACCCACCCAGGGTGGCCAAACTACTACGTGTGTGAATAACCCTCCATCCCTTCTGGGCACCTTCGGGCAAAATCACTGGGGGCACCCTCTCAGTGTCTATCATAATACTGCATGAAAGCAGCGCTTGCAGGGTCTGTTCGAGCAAGTCAGCACAACGCCCTTTTACTTCCACCTTGCCCAGACATTTGACACACTCTACAGTAGAGACAATGTCAGCGCTTTTAATCCCCAATGGGACTTCCAACAATAATACAGCCTTTGGGTCTCCAACTCCTCAGCTCGCACCACCCATCAATTTGTGCACATCATCTTAAGGATCGAGGGTTTAACTTGGCGTGGTATCCCCTCCATCTTCTCCTTTAAATTAGACATAATGGGGTACTTCCTTCACTCGGCCACTAGAGGACGCTAATCCCAGTGGCGCCTCCAAGATGTAACCCCCAGGTAGCGCTATCCCAAGAGCTACTACCCCTGCCTGCTTAACTGCTAACAGGTTGAGGGGCCTAGGTTCTATGGCGGGTGCCTCCACCCAGAGGTCAGGGTTTGCAGTAGTTAGACTAACTTGGTCACAGCCCTCTGGGACACTGCAACCCCCTTTTATCCCTACTATTGGCTCACACAATACACCATGAGTATCTTCACTATTTACACTTACCTACAGGACTGGTTCGGTCAGCTTGACTCTGGGGACCCCTGTAAAACAAGATGATGCAAAACAATAGCCACAGTACAATACTTTAACATAAACGAACACCCAGTCCATGTAACTTTGCTGAAACAAACAGATCTGATTTATTTAAGGGGCTGTAACAAGGACACGGGGAAATCAGGTTAATTAGGTTAGACACATTAATAATCACAGTACTGTGTGCATATTCAGAGTCCCAAATGTCACTCTTACTGGTTACCCAGGATGGTGGGGGGCTAGCCAGGATCAGTGCAGCTGGTTGGGGCCCTGTGATGGAAAAACACTTGCACAATACCCAATTGTAATCCGGAGCCGGTTGGCTCAGTTCATGAAGGAAAAGAGAAGAGAAATCAGATGAAACACTTGCAATTAACTGGGCAGATGGCAGGGAGCTACCCTGATTTGCACTCACAAACTTGATGTTGAAAACCGCAAACACCCTAAATGATACCTTCATGGACCTTAGTGGTGTCCTCTCATCTGATTTCTTCACTGATGCTGACCCTCCAATTTCTACTTCTACTACTGCCTCTCCAACCAAACCACCCTTCCATTTCAAACTAGTAAAGGCACATGAAGTCTATATGTGGTTCCTTGAACATAAGCTGGTTCTAAACCACAAAAAAACTAAATCCATGCTCTTCTCTAACCCGCAAAACGAGAAACGGCAAGTCCTCCTTCTGCCCACTTAGCAACAGCAGTAATGGAGCGATTTGTTAGCACTCAAGCGGGACTCGAGCAGGGAAACACATAGTCCCCCCATGCAAACTAATCATGCCTGCAGGCAGACAGCTCTTAAAGGGACAGTACCAGAGGCTCTAAAAGCACTCACAGATAAACGGCTTAAACGCCGAACACCATTCAGGCTGGGAGCACTTAGGCAAGCTTCTTGGAGGCTTCTGGGAACCCCCATTTGCAGGGGGGGTTACACTACACACTCCAGTGTCCTGCGTGCCTTGCCTACCACCCTGTCACCTTGAGATCATCAGATACGATCACTCCAAGGTCCCTCTTCTGTTTGGTAACTAACCTTAAGTCCCCCCCCCCCCATCTTATACACAGCCCTTGGGATTCCTCATCCTAGGTGCATGGCGTTGCTTTTTTTGGCATTGAAACCCAGCTGCCAGTCCCTAGACTACTACTCTGGTTTCCCAAGATCCTTTTTCCTGGGTGTCCACCCTATTGCAAATTTTTCTGTCACCTGTAAAGAGACTGTTAAGGAAAAAGATGTAAGCAAAGTAATTTTTGTTTAAAAAAAAGTATGCCTAGCAATCTTCATGGTCCTTCAAGCAACACTAAAACAATTTTGCTTGAAAATGGGTCATGAGTGCTCAATTTTTATGCAGTTTCACCACCGCGGAAAAATGGACAAATATTTCCCAATAGTTGTGATAATACCTACTGTGGTAAAACAGAGTTTCATGTGATTTTTGCCTCCCCACAAAAAAAATTCACCTAACACTAACTGAAGTTACTTAATTTTTCAAGTTACTTTGGAGTTTTAACTCATATTGTAAATTATAATGTCTCATTTGGTTTGTGGAATAGTTGCGCAGAAAAAAGATGCCTTCGTTCCTCTACAGAATTTCCTTTTCCTTGTGGTTGTACAGTGTGTGGCTCTCTGCTTAGTCACACTTTACTCATTCATAAGCTACATAGCAGTTACTGACAGTTGGACTTTAGGGAAAGAATATAGCATCTTCAGACATCTGTAGCCTTAGAAACATGTCCTAACAATCACTGCTGCACTCTAAAAAATGAAAAGCATGTTGAATATGGAATGCTCACTGCAGAAAGTAGCTTCCTGATATTAATCCTGAGTCAGGCCTGCCAGACTTTCCAGTCTCCAAGGGGATTTATTTATTAATTATGTAGAACTTTTGGCTGGGTAGGACATACTGAGCAGAAGCTTGTTTCCATGTGTGACCTGGGGGAGAATTAAACACAGGGAGGTTAAATGATTTGCTCAGGGTCACACAATATGCAGGGGGCAGTTGTTGGGTTCAAACCCAGGTCTGCTGGGACACCAGGTTCGCAGCTCACAGTTCTCACCTCATCTAGACCTTACCGTCTCCCTGGCAGGATGCTCAAATCACTCAAGCAGCAGAGTTTTATGATACTACTCATCCAGAATACTGGCTTCAGTATGGATCAGGTGGTTCTAATCTTGCCGCTGCGTTCAAGTGTCAGGGGTTCCAGTTCAAGTTTCAGGAGTGGGCCCTATGCAGACACTGCACCGCAGTGCTCATGTTGTTCTCTTGGAGTTTAATTCTTCAGATGAGAAGCTGAATCCAAGTTCTCTGCTGCCAGTCTCTGTTACATGTCCAGTTGGAGGATAAAATCCCATGACAATTTTTGAAAAAGAGTTGGGGAGATCCCTCTTGCCCTGGCCTACATTCCCTCTCTTGATAACACCATTTCTGATCCAGTTGTCAGTGTCTCTGTGTGGATGCTGTGTGCACATATTACATCCGCATAATATCCCCTTTACTACTAGTATCCAACTTATTGGTTTGTAAAATGCTTTGAGGCAAAGGGTGTATTTTCAGAATAATTTTGACATACAATAGGCATTAGATGGAGAAAACTTGTTGAAATCAGGGGTATACCGTTAGAATGATGACTTAAAATTGGCAATGCAATTAGGGCACTGCAACAAAGACGACAGTGACAGGAGCGATCTTGATTTTAGATCGCCCCTCAGTGATGCCACCCTTTGCACCCACATTTTGCTACCCCCTCTGGGGCATGCCCGCCCGGAGGTTCTTGTATTCATTTTTGGGGGGTGCAGGGCAAGTCCCCCGCACACCCCACCCCCATAAAACAGGACTGTTTCCGGGATGGTGCTGTGGTGTTACATCCCGGGAGCTGCAGTGCCTGGCGCCCTAATATCACGTGGCATAATGCCTTCGCCCATATTGGCGTCAGCAAAATGACTGTCACACCAATATGGGTGAACCAAAATCAGGGCCCAGTTTACCTGGAATGCAGAGTAGAAAACTACATTCTATTGTGTCTTGACAGGCGCCTGTATATTTGACATTTAACTCAGACCACAATTTATTTGTTTATTTCGGAAGTTTCACCAGGAAAGACATACTGAGCTGATAACAGCTCATTTCCAGATGTGTTCTGGGGGGAGGGGAGAAAGGAGGGCAATAAGAAATTGAGAACAAACTTACATAATAGGTAGGATAGGAACTAAGCATTACAACTAACATAGGCAATTTATGGAAGGATGAGGAAAGTAAAACAGAAAAATCACATAATTTTGTAAAATGTTTGTAGCTAACATATCTCGTCTTGTCAGTGCACTGCTTAAAGAAGGCAGAAGGTGCCAGCAAGGTACTCCATGCCTCTCTAGCCCTGAGCACAAGGCTATCCCTAAAGCTACATTATCAGGGGTATGTGTTTCCAGGGCACATTATCTTCTACAGAATCCTCATGCTCTCAGTCAAGATAGGACTTGTGTTAGTAGAACATTAGGCAGGTGTTTTTTTCAGGCTGAATGCAGTTTCCTTGTTTAAATAACTATATCCGTAGGCTTCCACAATGTGTGAAGTGTGCAAACTATGAACAGAGCAATCCTTTGAACAGACGGGCCTCATTATTCAAGTGATAACTTGTTTTTGTGTTGTTTTTTTTCTGTCTCCAGGTTTGAACTGGATCCACATGTCAGAGACTGTGTTCAGACTTATACTCAGGAGTGGCTGGTGGTAAACAGAAAGTGAGTTCAATATTTGCATCAAAAACTTGTTCTGATCTTTTCATCCTAGTAACTGCAATGGTTGTTGGCTGACTTCTCTGTTGAACCATTTTGCCTACAAGTGAACTTTTGCTATGTTGCTGATGAGTGGCAGCGGTGTTCACCTGCTATAAAACGAACAACTAGGAAATTATGACTGTGTGGAGGGGTTGTGGGATAACAGATGCACCAGACACTAAACAACACAGTCTCTGTGTGATGTGTATTTTCACCAAAAACACCTAGTGCCACGGTATTTTCAACATTTACAGGATACATACACATTAGGTATATATATCAAGGTATTTTATGACATAGTGCTGTTGCATATTAAATCTAACAACAAGGAATACAGCCTGTTGTTTTACATCAGCTCAGAGGTCACCACAATAACCTCCTTGTATGAGGACCTGAGAGAGAAAAGGAAATTTAAAGAGGACACTATAGCATAGTCAAGAAAGAGGAGGGGGCACCCATAGGTGGCCAACCTTATGGACCAGAAATTGTAAAGAATAGATTAGGCTAAGAAATAGAACTGTTGCAACAGATTTAAGAAAAGGTTGGTCCTCAAGAGTGGCAGGATCTCCCTGTCACAGACTGGTTCTATTTTCAGAAACTTTTTTGGCAGTGCTCGATCAGTCCCCTTGCCACATGATAGACTTGTGCTTGTAAACAGGAACTGTGTAAAAGAATTCTTACATCTGCTTCATCTTCGTTCAACCTCATTTTAATTTTGGAACACTTGCGAATGAGCTATTGGTTCAGGAGCCAAACCCTCTCTTCCCCAGAGTGAACTCCATTTACCACCACCCTCTGCTGCCTGTCCCCTAACCAATTTCTTACCCAGTTTACCAGCTTTGGACCCACTCATAAGCTGCCGAGCTTGCTTACTAGCCTCCTATGTGGAACAGCGTCAAAAGCCTTACTGAAATCTAGGTAGGTCATGTCCTCTGCTCCACCCTGATCTAATTCCTTGCTCACCTAGTCAAAGAAATCCATCAGATTCATTTGACTGGACCTCCCACCTCATGAATCCATGCTGTCTTGGGTCCTGTAACCCACTGGAGTCAATGTATTCCACAGTTTTTTCCTTCAGGAGTGACTCCATTAACTTTCCCACCACTGACGTCAGGCTGACTGGCCTATAATTGCCAGCCTCTTCCCTGCTACCACTTTTGTGAAGTGAGGCTACATCTGCCCTCCTTCAGTCTTCTGGAATCACTCCTGTTTTCAGTGAGCTGTTAAATAGGACTGCCAGAGTTACAGCCAGTACCTGCCTGAGCTCCCTCAATACCCTTAGATGCACCCCATCTGGCCCTCTTGCTTTGTCCACTTTTAGATTAGTAAGTCCCTTCAGGACACTCTCCTCTGAAAATGGACTAGGGTCCACCTCCCTCCCTCCAAAGCTTCTGTTACTTTTCTGTTGTACCACCCTTCTTCCTTTGTGAACACTGAACAAAAGTATTTGTTCAGGATGTCTGCCTTTTCCTGCTCCCCTCTCCACAGCCCTCCCCTTCCCTTTTTATTGCTCCCTCTGTTTCCCCCGATACACCTCCCTGTCCTCCTGCCTCTGCAGCTCCTTATACTGTCTGAATGCCACCCATTTAGCCTTTACATTTTTTGCCACCTCTTTTGAGAACCATAGCAGTCTCTTTTTTTTTCCGTCTTGCTCAGTTGCTTGACATGGAGATTTCTTGCTGCCTTCCTTATGGCTCTTTTTAGCTTCACCCACTGTTCTTCCACCCCACCTAGGTCATCCCCCCCGCCAGGTTATCCCTGAGGCATTCAGCCATCTTTATAAAGTCTGCCCTCCTGAAGTCCAGGACCCTCAACCTTGTGTGGTTCCCTTTCACAGCCTTCCATATATTGAACCACACTGTATGGTGATATGAACATATGAAATTCGCCAGCAGATAAAGGCCTAGTGGTCTATCAAGTCTGCTCGAATGTGCAGCTAGCACCTCTTATTCTGCAGCTGCCCTTCCCTCCAACCCTTCTCCTCCCTTGACCCTCCCCATTGCCCTGTCCAAGCCCCTTTTGAAGCAGTCCACTGTTCTACTTGATACCACTTCTGCAGGTAACGCATTCCACCCAGCCACCACCCTCTCTGTAAAAAAGTGTCTCCTCATTTCCCTCCTGAACCTTCATCCCTCCAGTCTCATATCATGGCCCCGGGTGTCCCTCTCCTCCCTTACTTTGAACAGCCCCTCCATATCTGTCTTGTTTATTCCTTTCATGTACTTGAAGGTTTCAATCATATCCCTCCTGTCGCTCCTCTCCTCCAGCGAGTACATGTTCAACTCCCTCAGCATCCTCTCATATGGTAAATCCCCCAGCCCCTTGATCATCTTTGTTGCCCTGTGCTGCACCCTGTCCAGTAACGTAATGTCCCTCTTCAGATCCGGGCACCAGTACTGCACGCAGTACTCCAGGTGTGGTCTAATTAATCATCTATACAGTGGCAGAATCACCATCCCCCTCCTCGAGGATATAACCCTTGCAATGCAACCCAGCATTTTGTTGGCCTTTACAGCTGCCTTCCTACATTGTGCCAAGTTGTTCATTGACCCTGTAATGAGCACCCCCAGATCCTTCTTCTCTTCTGTCTCGGCTAGCTGCACTCCCCCCCAGCTGGTAACTCCTCCTTGGGTTTTTTACCCTAAAATGCAGCACTTGCACTTTTTGACCTTGAACTCCAGTTATCAGGTGTCCATCCAGGTTTCCAGCTTTGCCAGATCATCCTACAAACCCTGCCATCCCCCTAGGTCATCCGCCACCGCTCCCATCTTGGTGTCATCAGCAAACAGGCTGGTTTTGCTCTTGATGCCTAATGATATGTCTGCAATGAATATCCCAAACAACACTGGTCCCAACGCTGAGCCCTGTGGAACACCACTTGTTAATACCCTTGGGGATGAGAGCTCCCCGCCCACCACCACCCTCTGTTGCCTTCCCTGAAGCCAGTTCCCTATCCATCTCACCAGCTTTGCACCCACCTCTGTGCCTTCTAACTTACTTCCCAGCCTCTCATGCAGCACTGAGTCGAATGCCTTACTGAAGTCCAGGTACAGGACATCCACTGCATGGCCCCCATCCAATTGCCTAGTTACCCAGTCATAGAACTTCACCAGGTTGGTTTGGCAGGATCTGTCACTTACAAAGCCATGCTGTCTGCTGTCCTGTAGCCCTTTGGCCTCCAAGAGGGCCACCAGCCTCTCCTGTAGGATAGTCTCCATCAGCTTACCCACGATAGATGTGAGGCTCACCAGTTTGTAGTGCCCCAGTTTATCCTTGAGGCCTTTCTTGTGGAGGGACATCACATGAACCATCCTCCAATCGTGAGGTACGCACACGCTGAGTGTAGTGAGGCATTGAATAGGTCTGCCAAAGGTCCTGCCAGGACCTCTGCCAGCTCCTTCAGTACCCTGGGGTGGATGCCATCTGGGCCTGGTGCCTTGTCCACCCTCAGTGCCCTCAAACCCTCCAGAACCCTGCCATCCATGATTTCCCCATCCGTCACCCCTTCTCTTCTGTTTCCCTCCCCCCTTGGGTATCACCCCCCTTCTCCTTAGTAAATACCGAGCAGAAGTAATCGTTTAGCGCTTCTGCCTCATCGCCCCCTGCTTCCACCCACCCACCCTCCTTCCTAATCCTTACTATATGGTCCTTACAGCTCCATTTCTCCCTGATGTACCTGAAGAAGTCCTTCTTCCCCTTCTTAATGCCCTGCGCCAGCCTGAACTACGTAGATGCCTTGGCTGCCCTTACTGCCATGTCACCATCTTCGATTCCTTCAGGTACTCCTCCCTCTCCCTGTATTTTTGTACCTCCTAAAGGCAGCTCTTTTCCTCCTTACCTTTTTCACGACTTCCTTGCTCACCCAACTACAGTAGGTTTCTTTGCCCTAGCCTTCTTGATCTTGGCCTTGCTGCAGGTTCTGGTTGCCTCTACTATCCCCAGCTTTATAAACTCCCACCTCTGGTTAGTGCCCATACTAGGTTGAATTCTGGCCAGGTACGTTTTTACCACTTCTCCCATCCTCCTGAAGTCAGCCCTCCTGAAGTCCAGCACCCTTGTGCAGGATTATGTTCCTTCCTTACCCGTATCCAACGTGAACCATGTTGAGTGGTGGTCACTCCCCGCCAGCGGTTCTTCTACCCTCAGTTCCCTCACAGACTTCCCATTTGCCAGTATGAGGTCAAGAGTTTTCCCTAACCTGGTTTGTTTGCTGACTATTTGCATCAGGAAGCTGTCCTGGAAGGCATCCAACAGTACCTGCTCCCTTCTATTCCTGGTTGTTGGGGTACTCCAATCCACTCCTGACATGTTGGAAGTCCCCCACAATCATAACACTACTCTTCTCACAGGTCCTCCTGATCTGTCCTGCTAGTTCCCTGTCTAACTCCCCTGTCTGAGAGGGTGGTCTGTACACTACTCACATCCTGAGAGTCCTATTCTTGAAATCCTGGATTTGCATCCATAGTGACTCTGTACTACCCTCCTCCCCTTCCTCCCATACACACTTTAGTCCTTCCCTCACATATAGTGCCCCCCCCTTTCCCAATCACTCTATCCCTACAAAATATCCTGTACCCTGGTATCGAGAGGTCCCAGTCATTGTATTGGGTGACCCATATTTTGGTGATGGCCCTCATGTCCACCTCCCACTCTGCCATGAGAGTCTGCAGCTCTGCAGTTTTCTTCCCAAGGCTCCTAGCAGTCAGGGTGACCACCTTCCACCCCTTCCCCTTCTACCCCCTCCCCTCCTGCCCTCCTTCACTAGCATCACCACTAGTACTTGTCCTTTGTCACTGTTATGGGGAGGGTAAGCTCATATGGCTTCCCAACCTGTGGTCTCTGCATGTCCCTTGCCCACTTACCACTCCTCGCTCCTAGTTTAAATTCCCTAGTATCTCTATGTACTCCTTCATCCTCTGTTTCAACACTTTCTTTCCCTCCTTGCTCAAGTGTAGTCTATCCTTGGCATAGAGACTACTGTCCTCCCAGGTCCCTCCCCACCACTTCCTCACACCCTTTAGCCCTTTAGCATGACACCAGGTTCTTAGCCATTTGTTAACATCCTTTATTCTCAGCTTTCTTGCTGTGCTTTCCCTGAGCACTGGAAGTATCTCTGAGAAAGTAACTGATCTTCCTGCCTCCTCACAGAATTGTCCTAGTTCTTCAAACCTTCTCTGGACTATATCTACCATTCTGTCAGCCAGGTCGTTTGTCTCCAAATGTATAATTAAATGAGGCTTCTCCCTACCCCTTCTAACGTATTTTAGAACAGATTGTCCCACCCTTTCCGCTGTCATTCCCAGCATGGCCTCCACCCAAATGCGACTATGCCTCTCCCCTTTGCTACCCCACCTGACTCCTCTTAGTATTGAGTCCCCCAGCACTAAGATACCACCCCTCTTGCCAACTGCTTGCTTCCCTTCCTCCCCACCTCTCACTCCCGACTCCTTCTCTTCCTCCTGCACAGTAGTTCCTCCTTCCGCCCCTGTTGTAATTCCCCCAGCAGAACCCCCCTCTCTAGTTTCATCCGGACTTCTATCAGTTACTCCTCCAATCTTATCACCTCCCTCCTCCACCTTCCCTCTAGTACTGCAAAATGATTTTCTGAAGACCCTTCTCCTATGCATGCTTCCTCCCTCCTCATACTAGCCCATTCCCTCCTTTCGACTTCATGACTGTTGCCACTTCTCCACCTCCCCTCACCAGTCCCTTTCTCCTCCTTCCTGTTGACTTTTATGCCTTGACCTTGGTTCTCCCGATGCCGTTCCTCTTGATTGCTGTTCCCCAGGTGGCTTTCTACCTTGATGACTGCAACACTGTCCATGTTAGTGAGTATCATGTCCAGTATTGCCCCATCATGAGTGGGTTCACTAACTAGTTGCCTTAGGAACACCCTGTACAGGGAGTCCAGGATGTCCCTGCTTCTATCCGAAGCTGCAGCTGGGAGGTTCCAGTCTGCATCTGGAAGATTGAAGTCCCCCACCAGCAGCACCTCCCACTTTCCTGCCATCGTGCCAGTAGTGTCTACCAACACATTTTCTAACTCCTCCCCCATGCTGGAGGTCTGTAGATCACTCCAGTCAAATAGAGGCTCCATTCCCGGTCTCTCAGATGAGCCACAGTGCCTCTACTATTCCCTATATCTCTGTTGCCTTTATTCCTTTCCTCACATAATGCACCGCACCCCCCTCTTTTCCTTCCCACCCTGTCCCTGCTGAACATAGCATAGTCTGGTATGGACATGTTCCAGTCATGGTTTTCAGTACACCACAACTCAGTAGTGGACACAGTATCCAGGTTGGCCTCTGCCATTGTGGCCTCTAGGTCTGGAAACTTATTTTCAAACACCATGAAGTCTTGCTATATTATGACTTAAGGCAGTTAGCCACAGCACTTGAACTGCCCCGGAGAGGAAACAGTTAACTCCAGGGAGACTGGAGTTCTAAAGCGCGAGAGCGCTATGCCAAAGCTCTATCTGGCAAGTTTCAAATGAAACTGTCAGATTCTTTACTCCGCTTCACTGAACAGTCGCTCCGGAGATCAGCTCCTTCAGCTCGGTTCATTTCTCGGTTCAAGCGAGTATTTTCGGTTCATTTGAACCGGCAAAAAGTATTTATTTTACCGCATTTCGGTTCAAAGCTCTATCTGGTAAACCGTAAGTACAGGATTTAAAGTCTGTGTGGAAAATTAATTATTGGTTCGGTTTTGAACCGATCGGTTTGCTAAAATAAGCATTTCTATTCATATTTTGGGCTTTTTAGAGTGCGGTTCCCAGTTCTTATCAGTTCTAAAAACTATACTTTTGGGTTTTTTGTCAAATACCCGTGACACGGTTAGGAACCGATAAGGGTGTCTTGCCTGGCACTGCCATCAAAGAGCAAGTTTTGGATAGGCTGGCATTATGTCTGAGAAACCCAAAAAAAGCGGGCCCACTGGGTTTCAACACTGTGATGTCTGTGGGAAGCCTTTGCCAGGGCTGACCCACACACCACTTGTGTTTATTGTCTGGGGCTGACCACCTCCTGTCAGACTGCCAGGTGTGTAAAATTTCCTGTAGCCACCCTGGAGAAGAGATTGGGCGGCTCAGGGGCGAGGCAAAAAGTCCACTGACCCGGATGGCCAGCCCGGTCCAGCACCCACTGGACCACAGGGTGTGCCCTCTGACCAGGGCGAGACTTCCTCGGGCAAAAGGAAGGCTGGTTCAGAGGAACCAGTCCCAGAAAAAAAGACAAAGAAATCAGCAGGTCTGGAGTCCAAAATTGTCTCTCCAACTGCTGCAGAGATAGTTAAAGCCATACAGATTGTCCAGTCACTGTCTCAGGGACCTGTCGAACCACCAACAGCTAGCAAAGGTTGGTTCGTTCAGTTCCAGTGGTTCAAGAGTATGATGTTGAGGAATTTTATGAACCACAGGAGGGAGGAGATTTGATCATTATATATGTGGCTGGGAGGGTCTGGGCGTGCCCATTGAACGGACATTTCTCCAGACAGACCTTTAGAATCTCCCCTATGCTGTCTGAGTCCCTTCTCATTTTATGTTTTATAAAAGTTGCAGAACCCTCCAGCTTCCTTTAGAAGAGGCTGTGGATGAGCAAGAGGAGCCTGATTATGTAGAAATGATGGATATACCAGAGTCTAGGAGGTTGTCTATTCCTTTGCATAAGTCATTTAGGAAGCAAATAACAAAGATTTTAAAAAATCCTCATTCTGTCCCTCCTGTAGATAAAAAAATGGACAGAAGGTATACTTTGTCAGGCCCTGATACAGACTTCCTCACTGAGCAGTGTAGTCATGTAGGTGTGGTACAAGCTGCAGCCTGTGACAAGGCTAATATTCCCCTGGCCTCACATCCTCCTGATAAGGATTCCAGGAAGATTGATGCCATGGCGAAAAAACAATATATGGCAGCTTCTTTGGGACTCAGGCAGGCAAATCATATGGCTTATGTGGCTAGATATCAGAAATCTAGATGGGACACAGTATTGCAGTTAGCCAAGCAGGCCCATGGCCAGCTGGCTAGTGAGTTGGAACAGGTGGCTGCTGATGGCATTGAAGCCTCTAAAGTTCAATTTCATACTGCTGTTGATGTTAATGATGTTTCCTCTAGGGTCATGGCCACTTCTGTAGCTTTCCGTAGGTTGGCATGGCTCAGATGCACTAATCTGTCCCAAGATACTCAGTCAAAGGCTATGGATTTTCCTGTAGTGGGAAATTCTCTGTTTGGGGTACAAACAGAAAATTATATGAAAAATATGGATGAATACAGAACTACCTACAAAAGTGCCCAGGCCAAGGAGAGGCATGCCACTCCACAAAGGCACGCTCCCAGAGGTAGGGGCAGGCCTTTCCACAGGCCTTTTTACCAATCTCAAGCCTCCTCTGCGTTTGCACAGAGGGGTTTCTTCAGAGGCAGAGGTAGACGGGGCACAAGTAAACCGTCCCCTTCCCCTCAGCCTAAGGCTGCTGCCAAGCAGGCACCCTGATGGGGTGCCCAGGGCCGATTCTCCTGTACCGGGGGGGGCAGGTTGGCTTATTTCAGCCAGAACTGGCTGTCCCTAACTTCGGACAGATGGGTTCTGGAGGTAGTAAGCCAGGGTCTGGTTCTCAGCTTCAAACAGTTTCCAAAGATGAGAGCCAGACATTTTCCACCTGCAAATCCTTCAGAAGCCCTTGCTTTGGAAGCAGAGGTTTCTTCTCTTCTAGACTGCAAAGCAGTGGAGAGTCCCTCCTTGCCACCAGGCAAGGGGCTGTACTCAAGATACTTTCTTACCCCAAAAGACAGGAGAATGGCGCCCATTCTAGATTTAAGGTACCTGAACAAGCATCTTTTGAAACCAAAGTTCAAAATGTTAACTCTGGCAATGATTTTGCCTTCCCTGAGGCCAGGGGACTGGCTAGCTTCCTGGACCTCAAAGATGCCTACTTTCATGTCCTGATCAGGCCTTCTCACCTGAAAGTACCTCAGGTTCGAACTGCCCTCAGGCACTACCAGTTCAGAGCAATGCCCTTCAGCCTTGCCTCTGCTCCAAGGGTATTCACAAAATGTCTAGCTGTGGTAGTGGCTCATTTAAGAAGGCAAGGGTTGCTGTGTTTCCTTACCTGGATGACTGGCTCATAGTGGGTCAGTCTCCAGATCAGGTAAAATCCCACTTGCAAGTCACCCAGCAGCTTCTCACTTCCTGGGATTCCTGCTGAATTTACCAAAGTCAGTTCTGGAACCAGTTCAGGTACTAACTTTCATAGGTGCAGAATTGAACACAAAGTTAACCAGGGCATTTCTCCCTCAGAAAGGGTGAGACAGACTCATTGCCCTGGCATCCTCCTTTACCCTGGGTCTCTCACCAGCAAGGCATTTTTCTGCAACTCCCTAGGCACATGGCTGCTTCCACAGCTGTAGTGCAAGGAGCAAGAGTCCAGATGAGGGACATTCAGTTCCATTTGAGGGCCTATTGGTCTCAAAGGAGGGACCCCTTTCCAAATTGGTTCCAGTGACCCAAACCCTGATCCTGGCCTTACACTGGTGGCAGGATCAAAGCAATCTAAAACAAGGGGTTCCTTTCATTCCCGTTTCCCTCCTCACCCTCACCACAGATGCTTCCCTGTTGGGTGGGAGCTCATAGGCGACCTGTCACTCAGGAGTGTGGTCTCCCAGGAATCTCTGCTCCACATCAATCTTTTGGAACTCAGAGCTGTCCTTTTAGCTCTTCAGGCATTTTCAGCTTCTGTCCAGAACAAAGTAGTTCAAGTCAGGACAGACAACACCACAACAATGTGGTACATCAACAAGCAAGGGGGCACTCGGTCATCAGCCTTGTGCACCGAGCAATGAAGTTGTGGTCTCTGGCTTACTCTCCTGAACACCTCCCTGATAGCAGTTCACCTTCCAGGGAAGGACAATGTCCTGGCGGATGCCCTCAGCAGGATTTTCAGGGCCATCACGAATGGGCTCTGAATCCTCAGGTGCTGGGGTCGGTCTTTGCCAGATGGGGCACCCTCAGACAGAGATCTTTTCGCAGCCCCAGACAACCACCAACTTCCTCTATTTTGTTGCAGGCCTCCAGTGCTGGGCTCAGTCCTCTGGACACCTTTCTGTTGGATTGGAAGGGAAGTTCCTATATGCCTTTTCCCCTTTCCTCTTCTCTTCAGGGTATTAGTAAAATCAGATCTCAGCCTGCAAAGTGATTCTGATTGCTCCAGATTGGGCCAGACAGCCCTGGTACCTCTGCTTCTGTCCTGACAGTCCACCCTGCCCTGAGCTTGCCCAGAGTCCGACTTGCTGGCCTGTGCACAGGGAGAGTGTGTATCCGGACCTCAAATCCTCCATCTCAAGGCTTGGCTCTTGAGGAGTTAGAATTGCTGATTTACACCTTTCCCAAGGTGTCCTGGATATTTTAAAGGCTTCAAGGAAGCCTTCCACTAGGGCCACTTACAATTCTAAGTGGAAGAGGTTTTCCATCTGGTGTTCTGAGAAACAAATTGTCCCAGAATCTGCTGATTTGCCCATTTTACTGGACTATTTGGTCCATTTAAATTCCTTAGGCCTTAGGCCAGCTACCTTAAAGGTTCATCTGGCAGCTGTCTCTGCTTTTGTATCAGCAGGGAAGCCTGCTTCTCTTTCCTCTCATCCTGTGTTTTCCAAGTTTTTTAAGGGGTTACTTCACACTAACCCTCCTTTTCGGGAACCAGCTCCTGCCTGGGACCTGAATGTTTGCATTGCTCAGTTAATGCAACCCCCCTTTGAGCCTCTGTCTTCAGCAGATCTCAAGTTTCTAACTTGGAAAACTGTTTTTCTAGTGGCTATCACTTCTGCCAGACGCATAAGTGAATTACAAGCCCTGTCATTGAAAAAAGATTTTATATCTTTTCACAGAGATAAGGTAGTCCTCAGGACTAACAGAAAGTTTTTGCCTAAAGTGGTTTCAGATTTCCATCTGAACCAATCCATCTCTCTTCAGTATTTTTCACTGAGCATTCTTCCTCGGGTGGAGAGGAGACTGCACAGTTTAGGCGATCAAAGAGCTTTAGCTACTATGTGGAGGCACACCAAGGGTCACAGGTTCAAATCCTCCAACTCTTCCTTACCTATGGCGAGGTTGGCAGGAAACCTGCCACTAAGAGAACAATTGCAAGGTGGATTGTCTCTTGTATCCAATTTTGTTACAAAACTAGGTAGAGAACCCCCTCAGGACTGAGGCTCACTCCAAAGGGTACAGCTGCATCTCTAGCGGCTGCTAGAGATATTCCCATTCTGGAAATCTGTCAAGCTGCTACTTGGAAAACAGTTCACACTTTTACCAAGCATTATTCCCTGGATGTCAGTCCAGGAGAGATGCTCGTTTTGGCACAGCTGTGCTTCAGAGCCTATTTCCTAAGTAGGTTCTGACCCTCCTCCATGGAGTACTGCTGTGTAATCTGCCTTAAGTCATAATGTAGCAAGACTTCATGGTGTTTGAAGAAAAATTACTCACCTTAGTAATTGCTTTTCTCTCATGGAGTCTTGCTATATTATGACCACCCCCAACCTGCCCTCTCAGAACTTCTACTTGGGTAAGGGTTGGCAAATTAGTGTGCAAGCACTGTGTCATGCCATTTTAGTTCTTCCTTCCCCTTTTATTTAGGGTTAGAGAACTAGGTATTTCTGTTTTTAAGTAATATATGGCCCCTTCCGGACTTGAGTCTTTTGGGGAAGGGGGTCTAATTAGTGCTTGTTAGGGGTGAAACTAATAATATTATTATCATTGTTATTATTATTATTGCTCTTGTTGTTGTTGTGTTTGCTGTTGTTATTCCTACTAGTAGGCAGCCACTTGGCTAGTGTAGAGCTTTCCACACAGACTTGCTGCTTAGTATTAGCTTAGTAAAGATCTGACAGTTTCATTTGAAACTTGCCAGACAGAGCTTTGGCATAGCGCTCTCGCGCTTTAGAACTCCAGTCTCCCTGGAGTTAACTGTTTCCTCTCCGGGGCAGTTCAAGTGCTGTGGCTAACTGCCTTAAGTCATAATATAGCAAGACTCCATGAGAAGAAAAGCAATTACTAAGGTGAGTAATTTTTTCTTCTAGACTTCTAGCTTTGCACACGTGGCCTTCCAGATGTTGTTACCACTCTACTTGGTACCCTCATTCTTTCCTTTTTACCCTTTCTCCCTCCCCTCCTCTCTTTTTAATGCTTCTGTTCCTATCCCTCTTCATTTCTACCTTCCAGCTGCCTTTATTAATTTGCACCAGAGGGTTCTTCCTACTCTCTACTAAAGCCTGTTTGGGGGGGGGGCAGTTTCTGCTTCTCTGATTTCTTCCACCACCCCCTTCAGCTAGTTTAAATGTTCATCAAAGTAACTGCTAAACTGACACTGAGAAGTGCATTTCCCCACCCAGGTGAATGCAGGCCATCACCCTTGCAAAAGCCCTTATCTCTCGAGATGGATCCTTAGTCCCCAATGTGTCCAGACCCCTCCTCTTTGTATGATTCCTTCAACCATGAGTTGAAGATCCTCCCCCCGTCACAGACAGGCTGTACCTCAGCAAAAGCCACTGAGCATGCTACCTGTTTAAGACCCTTCCCCAGCTTCCTGATACCTTAAGAATGTAAATGTGACTATTCTTACAACCATTAAAATGGCCTCAGCCACAGTATTACTATATTATTGATCATTGACGCAACAAAGTTCAGCACGGGTTTTCTGCACACCAGCGCTCCCTTAATGCTAAGAAGACAAAATCCATATCTTTCGGCACTAGGCAGAGATTCTCCAGACTCTCCACCCTACCCTCCTTCCACGCCCTTGATGGGACAGTTCTTGTAAACACTTCTTCCTTTAAGTACCTGGGGAGCTGGCTTGACCAATACCTCATCTTCTCTGGCCATGTGGACGCCATTCTGAAGAAGCTGTGCCCCAAGCTTGATGCACTCTACAGCAGCCGTAGCTGTCTTCCGCTACTGGCTAGATGTGAACTTCTCCATAAGATAATCCTACCTATCTTTGACTACTGTGATGTAGTCTACAGTGCTGTTTCCAAGTCTCCTTTATCCAGACTGGACACCCTTTTTAACTCCTTCTGTCACTTCGCTCTTGACTCCTCCTCTTGCACCCATCACTGCCATCTCTACCACTCCATGGCTTTCTCCTCAATTGAATCTCGCAGTCACCTCCATGTCTCAAAATTTGTGTCTAAATTCTGGTTCGGTTCCCTCCCTCCATACCTTACCTCTCTTCTTTCCCCCCTTCCTCCCCTGCCCATTCCCTCAGATCTTTTGACTCTCACCTTCTGTTAGTCCCTCGTCGGACTACTGCCATAGGCCAGACGGCCTTCTCCCATAACTTTCCCAAACTGTGAAGTGCCCTCCCCCAGATTCGTGCAGGGCGCAATACAGCAGACCAGCCTTGGGTGGCTACTTGCCCACCCAGAACACCATCCACAAGCACACAGTGACCTGGCCCCCCCGCCCATAGCTGCGATTGCACGGCAGATGTATAATACAAAATCCCTGGTAGTCTAGTGGCCTCCGTCCCCATTTCCCGATACATATCATACAGAACCATCCTGGTGATCTAGTGGAACCCCCTGCCCGCTGTCAGCGACAAGCAGTAAATGTAAATTACATCAATCCCTAGTAGTCTAGTGGGACCCCTCCCTCCAGAGTCCCGATCGCAGTTTAATGCCCACACAAACATCCCTGGTGATCTAGTGGCACCCCCACCTCTCCCACCCACAGGACCCCCTGCCCACCTCCCCGTCATCGTGAACTGGCAGCTGCATCCACCCACATACTACCCAGCCACCAATGACGATCGGTACAGAGTGATTAAGCCCATTGGTCCCCTATGTGGACCAATGGGCTTGCAGGGCATACTGTACTAGACAGTAATAAGTATGTGAATGATTCATTCACATATTTGGGTATAGTATAGTATAGTAAGGACAGAGAGAGTGTAAGCCACATTTCAAACAACGTGCACAAGAAGTCATGTACTACAACCAACTAGTTCAGTCCTCCTTGTTCAGTTCTATTCCATTCTTGCATAGGGAGTCCAATGACTCTTTAAACCTAAATATATTACAATTCAAGCATCCTAGCATTAGTATCTCTGGGGCTGCACTGTAATTTTTTTTTTTTTTTTGGGATAAGGAGTACTTAAAATTCCAAGCTGATACCACTAGGATGTTTACATTTTTATCAGACTGCATGATTAATGGTATCCCATTGAAGGCCAGGCCCATTCTTTAGAATGGTTTACAACTTGGGCCACCTCCACAGCCCAGCTGTAGCATGTTGCACTACTGTGTGAGCACCAAATTTCAGAAATGAGCCTGGGTCTGGGTCTGGGTCTCTGGTTGCCATGCTGCCCTAGAGTTGGGGTGCTGCTGACAGCCATTCTGCCTGGTGCCAGAGGGAGGTGGGTGAGCAGGACCAGGAGGTCACTTGGGTAGAGGTGACTAAAGTCCTGGGCTTTCCTCCAGTTTACTCCCGCACAAAGGCAGACGAGATTTAAATACGGTGATTTTGAGGTCAGTCAGCCCCCACCCCCTGATTAAAGTGTGCAATGATATTATAAAATATCAAAAGCGATACTATGAAAGATAAACTATTTCCTTTTCATTTTATTGTATTTATTGTTTTAGCATGTTGTAGCGACTATTGCACTGTAATAAAGCCTGTGCCTGTTGTACAGTAGGAGGGGAAAAAATGCTGATTAAACAAGTAATTGGGCCAGCTGGCCTAGCTGCAAGGTGGTAGCGTGACAGCCTGCTGTGCCAGCGATCCAGGTTCAGGAGTGGGCTCATGTCACATGGGGACCTGCCAGGGGAGAGAAGATAGAGCATCCTGCAGACTGCCTTCCTTTCTGAGGAAGGGGGATAGACCAGTCTGCTACTTGTCTGTTACCTGAGGAAAGCAGGGGCATCAACTGCAGGGAGGGCTTGCTGTCAGATGCTGATATGTGGGAGTGTACATAAACTCACATTCGTGGTGTATCATTGCAAGATTGGCAGTCTTGGGGTAAATTGTGGGGAGAAACTCTGACAGAGCAGGATGGTGCTCTGGTCCTCTGTAGTCTCTGCACCACTGGCTGGGCACCACCTCCAGAAGCTGGATTGTGCGTCGGAGGGGCCTTGCCATCCCTGATGGACCCACTATGAGGGTAATCCATGGGGCACTCACTGGAGCAAGGTAAGTCTTGAAGAAGGCGAGTGAAGGAGCTGGAAGAACTGGGGCCAATTGTGGTTGAAGACCAGGAAGAGAAACAGCTTGATAAAAAATAAAAAAATAATAATGAGACCATCCAGTAGCCCAACTGTGCCAGTGTCAACACCACCATCTAAGTGTCACTGTTCCACCATGCCAGTTACAAAACTACCATGGCAGTGCTACAATACCACCATGCCAGTCACAACACTACCATGCCAGTGTCACAATACTTTGTCAGTGTCACAAAACCACCTTGCCAGTTACAACACTACCATGGCAGTACTGCAATACCACTATGCCAATCACAACACTACTATTCCAGTGTCACAATACCACTATATTACTAGTCAGTGTGCCTCCATATACTGGTCATGGTGGAATAAAAGTTTGACAAACTCCTTCAGTGGTTAAGAGTTGATTTATGTTCCTCGAGTGTAATTATAACCACTTTGTTCTCACAGTATTACCACGCCAGTTACAACACTACCATGCCAGTGTCACAGCACAATTGTGCCAGTGTCACAACACTACCAAGTCAGTGTCACAATACCATCATGCCAGTTACAACACTACCATGGCAGTATTACAATGCCACCATGCCAGTCACAGCACAACCATGCCAGTGTCACAACAATACTGTCAGTGTCGCAACACTACCATGCTAGTGTTACACTACCATACCAGTGTCACAAGCCAACCATACCAGTGTCACAACACTACTATGCCAGTGTCATAGCACAACCATGACAGTGTCACAAAAATACTGTGTCAGTGTCACAATACCACCATGCCAGTTACAACACTATCATGGCAGTACTGCAGTGCTACCTTGCTAGTCACAACATTACCATGCCAGTGTCACAGTACACCATGCCAGTTACAATGCAACCATGCCAGTGTCACAGCACAACCATGTCAGTGTCACAACACTACCATGTTAGTGTCACAATATCGTCATGCCAGTTACAACACTACCATGACAGTACTACAATACCACCATGCCAGTCACAGCACAACCATGCCAGTGTCACAATAATGCTGTCAGTGTCACAACACTATCATGTCAGTGTCACAATACACCATGCCATTTACAACACTGCCATGGCAGTACTGCAATACCACCACGCCAGTCACAACACTATTATGCCAGTGTCACAGCACAACCATACCAGTGTCACAAAAATACTGTGTCAGTGTCACAATACCACCATGCCAGTTATAGCACTACCATGGCAGTACTGCAATACCGCCATGCCATTCACATTTCCATGCCAGTGTTACAATACCACCGTGCCAGTTACAGCACTACCATGCCAGTGTCACAACAATACTGTGTCAGTGTCACAACACTACCATGTCAGTGTCACAATACCAGCACGCCAGTTACAACACTACCATGGCAGTACTACAATACCACCATGCCAGTCATAGCACAACCATGCCAGTGTCACAATACTGTGTCAGTGTCACAACACTACTGTGCTAGTGTTACACTACCATATCAGTGTCACAGCCCAATCGTACCAGTGTCACAACACTAACATGCCAATGTCACAACACAGCCATGTCTCTGCAGTGCCTGCGTGTACAAAGGGGCATTTTTTCCATCCAACTGCTGAGCCGGTGGCCTGCTCCTTCCAGTCACTTCTTGGATTCCTCCCAGCCCTAAGTGCTACTCACCTTGCTGTTGTGACCAGCGAGGCCCAAGTTAGTGCCAGTAACCATCACTAATAAGGCTCATGATGCATAGGGTTTTACCTTGCCCACCTCCCACATGGCATCATGTGGTGCCCAACAGGTCTCACACATATGCAATGTTCCCCTAAGGATAAGGCAAGCTCCCTGGCCTACTGCAGATGTTGCTGCAGTGGCAGAACCTGGTGCCAACCCTTCCAGATTGCAAATGCAGACATGTGGCAGTACCTCCACAGCCTCTTGCAGGACACCTGGAAGACATCTTAGTCTGATTCTGAATCAGGGTCACCAGAGTGGAAGTGCAATGCACTAGAAAGTGGACCATTGGGCAGCCCTCAACAGGGCATCTATTGATGGCTGTGGTTATCATCCACTTTCCTGCTATAGGATGTGTTTTCCTGTATTGTTGCTGTGAACTTACTTGTGCTATAGTTTTCCACTTATGTACCCTTTTAGAACTAGCATTTGTGTACCCTGTTGTACAGCAGTATAATGCAGCTATTGTACACTTCTGTACCAAGGGTCCCCATAAAAACGAGATACCATACCTCTATGGGGCAATGCTACCAGCATTTGATTCACATTTCAGTAAATAAATCCCAACTAATAAAGCTATGTTCTGTATAGTAAAAACGTAATGCATTGTAAGTGTATAACAACCTTTTTTTATCTTTACTATCATCAAGATATCAAGGAGACCACAGCAAGTCAGGGCCCAGGAAAGATTTCTACAAGAGTCTTCAGAAACAGACATTTGAATCGGATGAAACGCTAGATGGCACCGATCCAAATTATCAGGTACGAATCAAGGGTTCAAGAGTTGTTGGTGTGTGAACAGAAACAGTTCCATACTTGGAAGCACCCCTCCCTTATTTTGGAATGGCAGCAGGTGAATGGCCTGGTGGCCCAGTGGCAAGTGTCTGTGCTTGCCATGCTGGTGACACGGGCTTGTGTCCTGACTTGGTAAACTTGGAGTTATTTTTTTTTTTTATATCTGTTTTGTATCCTCTGCCCTGTCAGCCCACGTTCTTGCTGGACCTCCCAGCCCCATCCCCCGACCACAGGACTTACCCTCTCTCCCTTCTGCCTCCATGGCTTTCCCTCCATGACAGGGCAGCAGGGATCCCTCAACCCACTGAGCAGGATCTGGTTCGTGGAGAGGTGTCTCTGTATTGGGAGCGGAACCTGTGGAAGCTGGCAGTCATCTGATGTGCCCAGGATTTTTCCTCCATTTTTTCCCCCTTGAGCCTGGAGGAGGAGCATGCTATGTTGCTGATTGCCAAGCTGTGTGCACTTCCACACACAGCACGCCGGGTGGCTGCTTCACCTCCACCTCACCTCATGGAACCCTGCGTGCCAACACCCAGCCACCGCTATGTGTCAGGCAGGCATTGGTCACTGTTCCCCTCCCTGCCCCAGAGAGGAGAGCTGTCCTCCAGATGCTCAATCCTCTCCCTACCTGGCCAACCACCGGTGACCTGCTTGCACCGCAAACATGGGTTGCCAGCATGGCAGAAGGTAAGTCATGATGCCTCAGCCCTCCACGCCACAGGACTGGCCTTAAACTTGGAGTTATAAAATGGGCAGAAAGAATGTTACCTCCTGGTTGGCCAAGAGGTACTTTCAGCCGGGCTGTTGTCCCAGCACGACAGCCAAAAGTAGCTCCACAAAAATATATTTAAAAAATACATTCAATTTTCTAAAAGGGACCTATTTCATAATCACAATAAGGCAGTCCAGGAGGTGCGTTATAGTAAGCAAATGGCCCTTGTCAGGTGGGGAAAGCATTATACTTCACCTTGTGCTTCAACCCACCTGATGCAGCCTGTTATCCCACCATAACACACCCCCTGTCATGCCCTATTGTCACCTTGTGAAACTGCGGTTGACAGTACCTTTACATCACACACACCAGATCAGGAAGGCTGGCAAAATACATGGATTTTCGAAGGTTCACCTGCAAATTTTTACAGTTTAAATAGCTTTAGTCAAATGATTCTGGTTCTGGTGGTGATGGGGGCTCCATTGTCAGGTGCTAGTGTTTGTCATGAGGATAGCTTCACATGCACCAATTGCAGTTTTTCACAAATAGCAACTCCTTAAGCAGGTGAGTGTACCAGAATTGTTCTAGCAAGCTTCCATGCACTTGCTGTGGTTTGGTTACAAACTTGAGGGAGCAGCAGGAAAATATGAAATACTTGAAAATGCTTTGAGATTGACAGCATGATTTAGAAATCTAAAAGAAATATGGTTTTGTTTAGAAATAAGAATGCTAAGCTGGTGCAGTAGTACAGTGGGAGTGCAGCTGCTCAATACGCTGGTGACCCAGGTTCAGGAACAGCCTCAGGTTGGGGTCACTCAGGAGCCAGATAGGAGGAGGGAGGACTAAGCATCGGATGGATGTAATTCCTCCCCGGGGAGGGGGCACTGTAAATCGCTACTTGCCTGCTACCCAGCAGAAGCCAGGTGGCAGCACAGTGGGAACACATACTTAGGGGAGGGTGCACCTTTAGATGCTGAAACATGCATGTATGCACCTCTGAGTGCATGCAAGAAACATCATTGCATGATTGCCCACCCTCAGGGAAAGAAAACAGGAGGAAAAGAAAACTCCTGCCCATGGCCAGATGAGGACTAGTTCACCACTGGTCCCGCATGGACAACTAGACATCTCCTTCAGAATCTGGATTGTGTCCTGGAAAGGTTAGGGCAGCCCTGAAGGACTTGCCACGAGAGATAATCCATGGAGACTCACTGGAGAGGTAAGCCCTGGAGAAGGTGGGTGACAGAACTGGGAGGACCGGGTATGAAAGGTGTCATTTGGGGGAAGGAGGATAAACAGATGATGAACAAATAAAAATAATTAAGAAAGCTAAGGAGAGTCTGGAAGCCAGGCTAGGAGCAGGAGCTGCAGACACCAAAGCCTTCTTCCAGTACATAAATGGAAGGAAGAAGGTGAGGGAAAGGATTGGGCTCCCTCAAATCAGGAGAATGCTGGTGCCACTTTAAGGTGAGAAATCAATCAATTATTTTATTGGTCAATCATGACAGTTGAGTATCATGATTTTTACAAGTAAGACATATATACATCATATACAAAATCAGATTAAAAACCTAATACAATACTTTATAAAAAATAAAAACATATAGTAATGTCAGGCATACATTAAAGCACAATAACAATAAATACAGCACTCAGTTTAGATTCTGCTCTTTTTAGGCTGGTTGATTCAATTGTCTATTGTAATTTATATGAATCATTTTTTTATACTTTACTACTGATGTAAAAACGTTAGCTGTTGCCACTGCTTCTTAATAGGTTCTAGGGTGTAATAGTATAAAAACCATATCATACATTATATTTACATAGACCTAAGTATCTGAGTAAGATATAGGTTTCTTTGTTTAGTATATAATGGGCAATTGATGATTATATGCCTTAAATCCTCTTGAAATCCCTATATAATGGGCAATTAATGATTATATGCCTTAAATCCTCTTGAAATCCCTTTTTACAGTGGCAGGCATATTTATCCTGTATTTGTGTATCAGGAAAAATACTTCTATTAAAATAAATATACTTGGCTGTAATCAGCTCAGATCTTGCCCATGTTATATTTTTTCTTTGTTCCATAGAAATTGGAAGGGTCAGATACTCCTCTAAGAAGTAATAATAATAATTATTATAATAATAATAATAATTGACCAGTCTTATTATGTTTGTACCATGGTGTACATCTCTGTTTTTTTATGATCGTCATATCCTCTTCTTGTGCAATGGATATAGATTTCTTTTAAATTAGTTCTTTATATTGTGGGGCTGTTATTATTTTTCTTTCTGTATCCTTCCATAAGTGTTGAAGTTTGAGCTTATTTAATCTCCTTCGAAGGTATATTAACCAATTTGATTTAATCCCTTTAGTATTACAGTTTCTTTTTTCTTCTAAACATGTTTTTGGGAGAATATTATCAGAATTAATAATTATTTTTATCCAATAGTTTAATAAGTGTATTTCTTTTCTATTATTTATTTTTATCTTTCCCAATTCTGCCCTGATCATCGCATTGGACATGGAATTTGGGACATTTAACAGAATTTTATAATGCATTAAAGGAGTTTCCAGAATTGTACCTTTCCTATCTTCAGACCCCCACACTTCTGCTCCGTATAATAAAACTGGGGTTATTTTTCCATCTCCTGCTTTAAGAGCTGGTACTATAGTATTCCCTCCACATTGACTGTTAAACTTTAATAAAGCTTTAGCTATTATTCTGGCTTTAGAACTTTGTTCTTTTAGATGTTTTGTCCATTTAGCATCTGATGTCATTTTTATTCCTAGATATAAATATTCATTAACTACTTCGAATAGTTGATTATCTACATAAATCTTAGTTTAATGATAGTTTGCGGGATTAGATTCCATTACCATTACTTTAGTTTTGTTTGTTTATTTTTAATTCCAAATATTTATATTTTTGAATTAAGATATTTTTTTTTTGTAAACCTATTCTGGATAAAGACAGTAGAATAAGGTTATCAGCATAGGCCAATGAGTGTACTATTTGATTATTTATATTTGGAACATTCAAGTTGTCTTCTACCTCGTATCCTAGAAGTGTGTTAATGTATATATCAAACAAGGATGGTGCCAAAAGGCATCCCTGTTTAACCCCCCTACTAGAAGGAAAAAATTCAGTCAAATCCTCATTTCTACTATATCTGACTGCAGTATACATGCCAGTATACAGTAAATAAATAGGGAGCAGAAGTGTGTGTGTGGGGGGTAACTGCTTATTTAGTAATATCTCCCATAAGATGTTTCTGTTAATGGAGTCAAAAGCATGTGAAAAATCTACACATAATATATACAGTTTCATTTTATGTATGTGTATATATTTTTCAATTAGATGAGCTAAGCAGAATATGTTATCAATTGTAGAGAAGTTTTCTTTAAATCCAGCATGACATGGAGATAATATTGAGTTGATTTTTATTCAGCATGTAAGTTTATCCAATATGATCCGTGCAAAAGTTTTAGAGGATATATTCAGTAAACTAATGGGCCTAAAATTACTAAGGTCATATGCAGATCCCTTCTCATGTATTGGTACAATAATGTTAGTTGTCCATTCTTTTGGTATATATTTATGGCACAAACATGAGTTGGAAAAGGATGTGAGTATTGGTGTCCAGAAGTCACTATATTTTTTATAAATTTCAGGTGGGATGAGATCATGGCCTGGAGATTTATTATTTTTTGATTTAGTAATTGCATATTCTAGATCTTGCTCAGATACAACCAATGGTTCATAATCACTATTCATAAGTCCTCTAACAGAATCGGGGACCACCAAGGCTTCCTCCCCATTGAATATTTTTTGAAAATGTGTAACCCAATCATCCTTCGGTATATACACTGTAGGCGAGGGATAATATGAATTAGTGCCTTTTAACACCAAATTCTAAAATCTGATATTATCCTTTGTCTGAATTACCCTAAACATTTCATTCCATTGATCATTTAAAGCTTCAAATCTTTTTAACTGAAGACATTTAGTATATCGTTTTCTAGCTTTATTAAGATTAGAGAAATTGACCCTTGCCGGATGTTTTTTTGTCCGTCTTATCAATTTATTAAGTTCCTTTTCAGCTTCATGGCATGACTTGTCAAACCATGTGTTCTTTATAATTTTCTTTATGCTCTTTAAATATTAAATTAATTATATGAGCATTTAATTGACATAACTATTGCTCAAATGTATCTAAATGATTAGCAATCTGATTATTAACTAATTAAATTTATCTTCCCAGTCTGTAAGAACCCCATCCATTATGTCATTATTTATTTTTGAATGGAGAAGTAATTTTTTCCCAGATATGACCAGTTGTGGCTGTAGGTTATTAGTCTCATTGGAAATATCTTCTCCCTCATTTAACTCAACTGTATTTATTTATTTATTTAATTTTTGTTAACTGGGTAAGTGCACTAGACAAATCCTGCCTATTTTGAGGCAGGACCGGGGGGGGGGGGTACAGAAGAATGCCAACTGACTTTGAACCAGATGAAACTGTTGGTGGTATTTTTGGTGAATGAGAGAAATTTAGCCAGGACAACGGGGAAATTCCCCTATTCTTTTCAATAAGTGCCAAGGGATCTTTAACACCCACCTGAACTACCACCAATCCAGGCAGATGTAAGTTCCAGAGAGGCATGATCACTCTAAGCTCTAGCTGTAATAATTAAGTTCTGAAAAGATTTATAATTTTTAGGACTACAAAGAATGTAAACTATTAAACTCTGACCATTATGGGAAAATAAAGTTGTTTTTCCATCTAAGTCTCAAGGGAGTCTTCCATTTAGTATTAACAAGGCATTATCTTCTACCAAGTTCTGTAATTCCAATCCATTAGCATTTTTAGATTTATCCATGCTTTTTCTTATATTACATTCTGTTAAATTCATTTTAGTCTCCACGATGTTTAGGTTGTTGTAGTTAGCTATTCGAGCATTAAAATCCCCTGCAGCAATAATAATTTCATGTGGATATTTTATTATGGAAGCATCTGTATCTTTAGATAGATTAGATGAAATCCTTTTGGTGTCACATTTCTTATTAGATCGGGGAATATAAATATTCAATATATTATACAGGTCATTATCCCACTTCAGGAAATAATATTATATAATTTGGGTCAATTTTGAAAACTTCAATAGCCATAATATTTTTCCAACCTTAATATAAGATGTTAAACCAAAAAAGAATCTCCTAAATTTCTTAATCCTAGCTGCAGGGATATGAAATGCACGAAAACCAGTCAAGTCAACCGGCTCTCTAACCCAGGTTTCCTGAAATAGGACAATATCAAATTTATTTATAAACTGTAGCCATTCATTATCAGCCATCTTTCCAGATATCCCAGCAATATGCCATGAGAGCAGATTAGCTTGATTCTTATAAGGTATATGGCTATCATCCAGACTTGAGTGTTGTATGCTACATCTTTCTACTCATATATTTTGAGGCATCTGCTTTAATGCAGTCACTGCTCTTTTCAAGGCACTCATGTCAGTTAACAGAAAGCCTGCCTTATCCAATTTTTCTGTACTCTGTAATAATTTATTTGCTATCTGCTCAGAGCTGCACTTCAAGTTAATTTGAGTACCCGTCCCTTTGGGGAACAGCCTTCTGTATATGATGATTCTCTATATCAATACTCAGAATACTGGCTAGTAAGGCTGTAACAAATGACTTCAGCATGTCAGTGTTTTCTCCATGAATTTCATTAATCCCAAAATGTGATAGTTTATAATTATCATCCATCAACCTCTCTGTATTATTTTGAGTAAAATCCCATTTAAGTTGCATCAGTGTTGTGGAGAAAATTTCTTGAGATATCTCCCTCATTGAATTTCTCTCTGTTCTGTTTTGACCTTGAATGTTTACCACATTATAGGTGGTTGCACTTCTAGTCTTAAGTGTGTGTAGACTTTGTTGTTTGAACCATACTTTTTTTGCTAGATCCATTTCACTTAGCAAAACATAGACTGGAACTTCCTCATCTTGTAGATCTCTATGTATTAGGACTATGTCATCAGTACTGGTTTGAACCCTCAGTTCTGCATTAAAGAGATATTCAATCAACTCTTGTAAGGTTTCTGGTGTTTCATAATTTTTTCGATATATTCCTTTTATTCTTAATGTTACTTCATTTCCATTTAGCTTTCTTAAAACTTGTGCATAGTCAGATGTCTTACTTTCGTTGTGTTTGTCAGCACTCCCTTTCATTAAATTTTGTTCTATCTTATTTTTGTTTCTTTCCTCCACATTATTATTTTCAGACATACCAGGTATTTTTCCTTTTCCCTTGTACAGTTAGGGGTTCTAGAGGGAGTGGTCTCATATTAAAGCTTGATACTGTTTTTTTCCCCTCCTTTTCTATTGGGTTATTTGATTTTGATCTTTTCCTTTTTTTCCCTTTTGCTGAGGTTTATTTTCTTTCCTTTACCCTTTCATTTTTTTTCTTTTTTGGTATATTTAAATTTATTTTGGGAGTATTTGGTATAAGTAATGATGAGAAAGAAGGTCTTTGTTTGTTTAGCTTAGATTTTAAGTATTTTACTTTGTTTTCCAATTTCTACAGATGATCAAGAATCAAATTTGTAAATCCAGAAAATTTTCCTTTAATATCATTCAGTGCTTCTAACATAACTATGTTTACCATTACTGGGTGAGCTAATGCTTTTATTGCATATTTTGATAATGTGTCTGGATGTTGTGCCAAAAATTCAGGTTCCAGATTTATTTGTTCAACTTCCTTATCCAGATTGTGGAATACAGTGTTTGGTGACCCAGCTAATATAGAAATATTTTTAATCAATCTTCCTGTTATATCTAATATGGCTGAGTTCCCTGATAAACCTAATGGGCTACATGGGTCCAGTCTTGTAGTTTCCCTATTTGATTTTTCTACCCCATCTTGGTCAACTTCTGTCTGTTGAGTTTGGCTACTTTCTCTTTTGCCCCTTGTTATTCCCATAGTAACAGTTTTTTCACTTGTTCTTGTAGTTTTAACTTGTTCTTTTTTAGGGAAGAAGTAAGATATTACTTTTTGGGAAGTTCTATGATTACAGCCGTCTGCCAGTTTTTGTGCTTTTTCTTCTCTCCTCTTAACACCATCTTCTCCATGTTCCTTTGCCAGTGTATCTGGAATTCCTTTCTCTTCCATTACTAAAAGTTGTAACATACATTGCATCTGATCCATTTCACCCCCTTACTGTCATTATTATCTTTTCCAGAATCTTCTTTTACTTCATCCTTCCCTGCTTGTGTAGTCTGCGTATCGGGACTTCCTTTATTTTATTTTTTGTTGTTTTTGTCACATTTCTACTAGGGATTTTAATCTTTGTGTTTGAATCTTTGAATAAGTCCTTAGAAAAGTGTTTTTTTTTTCTATTGGGGTAGATGTAGTGATCTCTAATTCTCCCTTAAACACACAGCCCTTCTTAGATTTTCTCCCTTTCTGTGGTATCTTCTGAGGAGCATTTACTATTTTACCACTTCTAATATTCATTTTAATTCCTGAAACTCAGGTAGCCCAAGCAGGTGACACAAGCAGATAGACCAAAAGAATAAATACAGTATAAAAATAATAACTAGGGGATCTTAAAATATTACACTAACAAAATCAGATAAAT
The DNA here is from genome assembly GCA_016271365.2 of Neoceratodus forsteri. NCBI lineage: Eukaryota > Metazoa > Chordata > Ceratodontiformes > Ceratodontidae > Neoceratodus > Neoceratodus forsteri. The sequence goes on along the minus strand of CM057453.1, from coordinate 1,451,911,718 downwards.
CTTAACCCCCTTGTCCTGAGTCCTTTTTAGTTCTTCTTCTTGCAGATGAAATACGCCCTTTCTTCTTCTGTATTCTCTTTTCAGTGAACTATGAGTCTCATACAGTAATACAGTTATTACTGAGTCAGAGCTTTCTTTAGAAAAAGAGAAAGTCAGATACTTGGAGTATAAATCAGGATCAAAAGAAAGATGAGAAGACAGTATCAGTTTCGCAGTCAACCCCAGATCAGCAGCTCAGTATCAAGTCCAAAAATGTTTTCGAGCAGGCAAGGCAGAGCACACAGAACCAATGGTGCCGGAATGGTTTGAAAAGTGGTAGAGCTAAGGATGTAAGAGGCAAATTTTCCCCTATTAAATATATTACCATGATAGCAAAAAGTGATAGGGCCACTAATAAAAGTGGTAGGGCCATGGTCCTAGTGGCCCCCCCATTCCGGCACCTATGCACAGAACTCTAGGAATAAGTGTAGCAGTTCTTAAGACTCTAGTTGACCTGGTCACTCTGGCCATTTTCAATGGTCTATGAAGAAGCAATTTTCTATTGTCGTTCTCCTTACTCCGAATTTTCCCATAGGATATCCATAGAAACTAAAAAAAAGATTATGAAATGAAACAAAAGAGAAGGTAATACTGAAGTGGTAGGAATGCCCTCCCCCAAGCAAAATTACCTGATATTTCTAAATAAGCTGTGATACTATTACAGATGTGTCAGCTATTTCCCCTATTTCAGCATTTTCAGCTCTTACAGTTATTTATATCTGTTAAATATAGCTATTAAATATTAGAGTGGCTGGCATTAAATACAGTTATACACTCTTAGTTCTTTTTCTTGTAAACTGTTATTTGTCTGGAGAGAAGATAGTACATCAATAAATTTCAGTTATTATTAAATTTATTTACCTGCATCCTTAAGCCTTTTAAGCTGTCATCCACTATGTTATTTACAAGTGCCCCGCTAAGACATGGAGTTTTCCAAACTCCAAAGGACTTGCCACTCACAGGTCTCATACTTCTAACAAATAAGAAGTACAGAATATAGCTGCTTTTAGGAGCTGTGCCTTTGTCTCACTCTTGATACTTTTGGGGTTTATTTGTCTTTCCATCGAATAACTGATAAGAATATCAAAATTCTACTGGTTAGTTACAAGACAAAGCTGAATTAAAGTTTAGTTTTGATAGAAATATCTTTTTAACCTTGTAGGATATCTATAACTGAAGCAGAGTAAAACAGCTTCTTTACAGGGTGTGCATTCAGAACAAACTGAGAAGGCTCGCTTTTAAACACCTTCTAGATCAGTCACAACTAATCAGGATTAATTGGATATGAGCTGTTGGCAATGAGTCAGTTAAATAATTAGTCAATTTCATCAATTTGTTAATTCAGTAGTAAGTCAGGTTACTTATGTCTTTAATTCAATTATTTAATTATTCAAATATTCCTTTTCTTCTCACCATACAAATTCCACCGAGTTCCACCAAGTTTGGCATGTATTTAATTAGGTACTGAGAGTATGCTTAATTTATCAATTAGTCAGTTATTCAGTTAATCCAGCCTGCACACATGCCTTGAATAGTCCCGTAACTCCCATGATTTCCCTCAATAGGTTAAAAACGCATTTTAAATACTCAATGACTGCCACTAATTAGACGTACGGGTTCAATTATTTTCTATCTTATCTTTATTCTTCTATTCTTTTTAATAAGAGAACCTCCAACAATCAAGTCACAAACAATCAAGTAACAAATAGCAGAAGGCAAAACAGTAAAAAACAGAGAGAAAAGTAAGGGGGGGGTGATACCTAACCCTACGGTACTCTGTCTGTGTTTGTTTATCGTAATCTGCCCAAATGGCCCAAGCTCTTGTGGTGTCTGAAACCCAACAATATTTTACAGAATTGATAAGTTTTGGTACGTTCAGGCACTATGATTTATAAAATAAAAAAAAATGAGTGCCTAAACCATACATGAATGAGTGCCAAAACAATACCTAAACAGTCTAAAAAGCAAGTTAAGAACAGAGTATTAAAATCTATTGTTATCTGTTATCTTTTATCTATTGGGTATAGACAAAGACAGACATAAAGAAAGCTGTTTTTCTTTTATCTGAATGTCTCCTCAGCAACCGGCCCTCTGTAGGGCCACCCCCGCTTCTCCCCTCCGGAACAGACTTGGCCACCACTCCAACTCTAGGTACTGAAGGAGACAAGTGGGAACTGGGGAGGCAAAACAGTACAATATCTGCAGCACAAGAAAATCCGGAAAGAGCTCTGAGATTACAGCTGCATCTGGCTTCTTCACACACCAGACCAGCCTCTGTTCCTCAATTCTGGCAATGGTGGAATAACTTTTTATAAGGTTCGGGTAAGCCTCTCGGAGATCCTGCTCCTTCCAGCGACCACATCACTCCACACTCAGCTCTGTTGTGCATCCCGGAATAGAGTGCAGCTGCGCAGTCCATCCGTGTCCCCGGTGAGAAATTCTTAGACTTTCAACCTTTGAGAAAAAGCATGGCTTGGAAAAGCTTAGATTTTCTAGTAGATATGGACTTTTCCAGGAACTTGGAGAGTAAGAAAAGCTGTTACTCCGATTTCTAAGGAAAAAGATGAATTCTTTTAAAGTCTTAGTCTAAACTTCATCAAGCTATATTAGTCCAATTTACGTTGTGGACATGTACAGAACTGGCACTATCCAGTGATAGCTTCAATTCATACTCCGCCAGTCAATCACAGATGTTCATCAACCAAGGTACCTCTAGGACATTTATTTATTCTGCATCAGGTGCTCAGAGATTCCCTTGGGCATCTAATCAAAATAGTAAACCCCAGTGGACAGGTAAATGTGCTCCTCTGCTTATCCTCTGCATCCCTCGGGATGTGATACTAGCTGCTGCATAAGTCTAGAAAAGAGAATCACTTACTCACTATAATGTTGCCCAAGGCATCCTGCTTTTGAGGCACTGTATATTCATTAGGCATGGTCCTTTGGGTCAGGGTCTGGTAGTCGATGCACGTTCTTGTCACCATACTTCTTTTGAGATGCCACAATCAAAGAAGCATAGGGGCTGCAAGACTCCTTGATTATCTCTGCAGCTAGGAGTTGCTGCAGGTGTTGCATGACAATGGGCTGTTTTACTGCCTTTTATTGATTCCCACAATCCCCTCAGGGATGCTGCAGACCTCAGCCTCCTTGTTCAAGTGTGTGGTGCACACTGTTGTATGGATTGACAACGTCTTGTAGTTTCTCTTTCCATATTTCTATCAGCACAGCTGAGCCAGGCATCCAAACATATTGGCATTGGTCCTACTCGGTACTGGGGTCTTATCCAGTGTTTAGGCATCAGGACAGATGAGAGCCAAAGTTGGAATATTTTGAGGAACTCACACAGATTTCTTTGGGAATTCAGTTTGCTCTGCAGTGTAACCATCAAAGGGGAAGTTAGAAGTGCTCAAAACCACATACAGCAAGTCCTTCCAATGGCCCAAGGGCAAGTGTATAAGGTAGAAACTATAGTATTAAAGGGGTGATCAATAATGGTGTCCTGTGATCCATTATCCACTGTGTTTTACAGCAATATCCCTCTATGGCAATCTCAGTGTTCACTGGTGGATCCAGTAATCTAGGTGTCAGGTTGTTTCAAGTAGACAAAGTGTGTTTAGTCCACTTTACAAAGCTGTTCACTTTCTGGGTCACAGAGTGCTCTCTTACTGTACTGTGCTGTCATTTCCCTGCTGCTGCTGTTGTTGCCTTTTCTCTTTTTGGTTAACCAGCTGTTGATGCTCAGGGTTGATGCATCCTCGAGCAAAATGGCTGGGGACACATCAGTTCACTCCAGACAATTTGCTCCCTGACAATTCACTCTGGAAAAGTTGCTGCCACGGTAATTGGGTCCCTAACAAATTCATTCCTCAACAATTTGCTCCCACAATATATTGAACTTGACTCGTACAAGAATAACAGCAGAAGTGCTAGTTTTAAAGGTCTTGAGCATTTTGGGTCATCTGGTCAATTAAATGGACCTACCTGGAGATGATATATATCGTGGGAGCAAATTGTCAGGAAAAGAATTTGTCAGGGACCATATTGTCATGGGAGCGACTTGTCCAGAGCAAATTGTTAGGGAACAAATTGTCTGGAGTGAATTGACATCTAGTCAGAATGGGCATCCTCTCCACATTGGTAAAAGAGTCCATCACTGGGCAGATTTGAGTTCCTCCTCCACCTGGTCTGCCGTGAGTTAGTCACCAAAATGGTTCTCTCGGCCTTCAACTATGTGGATGTGGTCTATGGCACTGCCTTGTCCACTTTCCTGGGCAGACTGGACACACTCTGTGATGTCTTCTGCCTCTTTGACATAAAATCACCTTCTTGCACCCACAATTGCTCCCTTTACTGCTCCCTATCCATCCTCCTGCTCCTACACATCGCTAGTTCCACTGTGCTTCCCTCAGCTATAAATGGGTGGAATGAGTTGGGTGGAAGCAGGGTGCGATAAGGCAGAAGCACTAAATGATTACTTCTGCTTGGTATTTACTAAGGAGGAGAGGGGATGATACCCGGGGGGGGGGATGGCAGAAACGGGGGGAGGGGGTGACAGATGGAGAAATCATGGAGAACAGAGTTCTGGAGGGTTTGAAGGCACTGAGGGTGGACAAGGTGCCAGGCCCAGATGGCATCCACCCCAGGGTACTGAAGGAGCTGGCAGAGGTCCTTGCGGGACCTTTGGCAGACCTATTTAAGGTCTCGCTACACTCAGGGTGTGTACCTCAGGATTGGAGGATGGCTCATGTGGTGCCCCTCCACAAGAGTGGCCCCAAGGATGAACCAGAGAACTACAGACCGGAGAGCCTCACATCCATCGTGGGTAAGCTGATGGAGACTATCCTGAAGGAGAGGCTGGTGACCCTCCTAGAGGCCAAAGGACGACAGGACAGCAGACAGCATGCTTCATATGTGGCAGATCCTGCCAAACCAACCTGGAGGAGTTCTATTACTGGGTAACTAGGCAACTGGACAGGGGCCATGCAGTGTATCTACTGTATCTGGACTTCAGTAAGGCATTTGACTCTGTGCCGCATGGGAGACTGGGAAGTAAGTTAAAAGGCACAGGGGTGGGTGCAAAGCTGGTGAGATGGGTAGGGAACTGGCTTCAGGGAAGGCAACAGAAGGTGGCGGTTGGTGGGGAGCTCTCACACCCAAGAGTAGTGACGAATGGTGTTCCACAGGGCTCAGTGTTGGGATCAGTGTTGTTTGGATATTCATTGCAGACATATCATTGGACATCAAGTGCAAGATCAGTCTGTTTGCTTTTGATACCAAGATGGGAGCGGTGGTGGATGACCTAGGGGGATAGCAGGGGTTGCAAGATGATCTGGCAAAGCTTGAATCCTGGTCAGACTCCTGGCAACTGGGGTTTAATGCCAAAAAGTGCAAGATGCTGCATTTTGGGGTGAATAACCTAAGGAGTAGTTACCAGTAGGGAGGAGCGCAGCTAGCCCAGACAAAGGAAGAGGAGAAGGATCTGGGGGTGCTCATTACAGGGTCAATGAACAACTCGGCACAATGTAGGAAGGCAACTGCAAAGGCCAACAAAATGCTGGGTTGCATTGCAAGGGGTATATCCTTGAGGAGGGAGGAGGTGATTCTTCTACTCTATAGGTCATTAGTTAGACCGCACCTGGAGTACTGCGTGTAGTACTGGCGCCCGTATCTGAGGAGGGACATTAGGTTACTGGAGGGGGTGCAGCTCAGGGCAACAAAGACGATCAAGGGGCTAGGGGACTTATCATACAAGAGGAGGCTGAGGGAGTTGAACATGTACTCGCTGGAGGAGAGGTGGGAGAGGGGGGACATGATTGGAACCTTTAAGTACATGAAAGGAATAAACAAGACAGGTGCAGAGGGGCTGTTCAAAGTAAGGAAGGGGAGGGCCACCAGGGGCCATGACATGAGACTGGAGGGAGGAAGGTTCAGGAGGGAGATGAGGAGACACTTTTTTACAGAGAGGGTGGTAGCTGGGTGGAATGCGTTACCTGCAGAAGTGGTATCCAGTAGAACAGTGGACTGCTTCAAAAGGGGATGGAACAGGACAAGGGGGAGGGTCAATAGAGGGAAAGGGTGGAAGGGAGGGGCAGCTGCAGAGTAAGGGGCGCTAGCTGCACATTTGAGCAGATTTGATAGACCTCTAGGCCTTCATCTGCTGGCAAATTTCTTATGTTCATAATAGTGGTTTTGGTCCCTCCCCTCCTACTTACCCCATCTCATGTCCCCCATCTCCTCCTCCCCCTCCTACTCCTTGCGCTCCAGGGACCAGCACACTTTCTCCCTCATCCACCTGCACTCCTTAGCTGGGAAATCTGCCTTCTCATATCATCTCTTCTCCCTCTGGAATCAGTTTCCCTCTTCCATTCGTCTCTCTCTTCCTCCCCTCCTTCAGACACCAACTAAAACTTCTTCCTCCTCCCCTTTTTCCTGCTAACCCTCTTCCTGAACCTTTCCTTACTTCACCTGATCCCCCTGTCAGCTAATTCCAGCAGCCCATTATTCGGGTTCCTCACTTTTTGAATTCTACCAAACTTGGCACCATTGCTTTTGATTTTGTACACTGTTTATTTTGCACCCAGTTGCAATGTTTGTCATTACTGTCTGTCCTGTACTCGACATATGCACTTTGTTATTGATCTTGTAATTTCTTATCAGCCTGGTTTGTATTTCTCTGTACTCTCCCTTCCCCTTCCCCCAGGTCGCACCTGGAAATGAGCCTTGCCTCAGTGTGCCTCTCCTAGTCACTAATTTTCAAATAAATAAATACATAAATGACTAAACTTGGAGGGCCAGCTCTAACCTGTGAGGAAGGAAAAAGGTTATAGGGCATGTTCTCAGCCACGAGGCATGGATGTGGCTCTTATGGTGTGCTGACTGCTATCTGCTACACATTTCTACACTTCATCAGTTCCTTCAGCTGCACCCCCACATCCGGGATGCCATGCTGGTGTCATCTGGTGGTGCTATCTTTCCCTGTAGGCACCTGCAGGCAATCAGTAACTGCTTGCCACTCCTCCTGCACTTCATCCAGCATTTGACTGAAGGTTGAGTTCCTCTCAGTATTTGATCCAATCTTAACATTGCAGTCTGGTTGGGGAAACTCCACCACCTTCCACAGCTCACCACATTACCATCTCTACTCGAATTATGTAGTAGGACCGCTACTCTCCCTCTCTGTCTGGCTGATCAATCTCAATTGAAACAGAAGATTCTCTTCACTCTCAACTGCTTCAAAGGTGCTCTTAAGCATGGCAAGGTAATCTGGAACTGAGATACTAACAACAACAAAAATGGAAAGGGACCTGGGTGTAGTCATATCAGATAATTGAAAGGTGGGTAAGCAATGTGAGAGGGCAGTAAGGAGGGCTGGGGGGATACTTGGATGCATAGGGAGAGGTATCACCAGTAGAAAACAGGAAGTTGTTATCCCTCTGTACAGACAGCTGGTGAGATCCCATCTGGAGTACTGTGTGCAGTTATAGAGACCCTATCTCTGCAAGGACATAGACAGGATGGAAGCTGTCCAGAGGAGGGCAACTAAAATGTTGCAGGGTCTGCACCGGAAGACATATGAAGAGAGACTAAAGGAGCTTATATGTATAGCCTCGAGGAAAGGAGGAGAGGAGACATGATAGAAACGTTCAAGTACCTCAAGGGAATCAACCAAGCAAGGGTAGCATCTTTCAAAAAGAGGCGGCAAGAACAAGGCCACAATTTGAAGATGGGGGGACGGCTCAGAGGTAATGTAAGGAAGTATTTTTTCACAGAGAGGGTTGTGGATGCATGGAACGCCTTCCGGAGGAGGTTGTGGAGTCAAAAACAGTGGTTGAATTCAAGCATGCATGGGACAGTCATAAGGCAATTCTAGGGGGTGGGGATAGAAAGAAGTAGGCTGCTGGTTAACTAGGATCTGCAACTTATCCATTAGGTAGGGAAATGGGCAGACTGCGTGGGCCAAGCAGTCCTTATCTGCCGTCAAATTCTATGTTTCTATGTTTCTGTAATTTGGCTGGATTGCGTGCAGTCATTTGTTGCTGTCTAAGGCCACATCTCTCAGGCTCTGTAATACCCTTTTTAACTTTTCATTCTCTGAGCATTTCAACACTTGTCACATCTGAGTGGACTGATTTATCCAACTTTCAAAGTGTCCTCCCTAGAAGAAGTGGGTTGTCACCAGAGAAAGTGCATAGTCTCTTGTACTTAGCTCCATAAAAAAACGGGTACAAGACCAGGATTGCATGGATGGGGCCCAGTCATCTTCCTGAAACAACTGACTCACATCCTGCACAATCTTTCTCTCTCTGACAAGAAGGACTGCACCTGCTTCTCAAACTCTCTTACCTCTTTTGAACCCTCAGGGGGAGGATCTGGGCCTTCCTACACATCTGTTCATCAGGGGAGGGGTTTTCTTCAGCTGTCACGTTTTCAGGCACTTTTGAGGGGTCAGTGATCTCTCTCTGCACTGCACAACATATACTTATTGTTAAGAAAATACAAAATCACACATGCCCCCACCATGCAAAGCATCATAGTTACATATGCAAATCACCACAGAATGTTATGCTGGTCCAACTTTAAGCAGAACTGCATGGTGCCAAAAGGCCTCTCACACAGTTTGCAAAGGGTGCTAACAGAAGTCATAGACATGTGTTTTGTCCTACCAGGACTCATCAGTATGCCTCATCTGTTTGACACCCCAGAGGAATGGACCAGCTACCCTTAAGGCAGTGTGCCTTGGATATATTGTGGTGAACCCATTAAAATAAAAAACCATTTAAAAGACAAAGAACCTCTGTGCGCAAACACTGAGGCAAAGGGTTACCAAAGGGCATTTGGCTGGGAAGCCAAGTTTCAAAAACAAAATCACACATGCCCCACCATGCAAAGCATCATAGTTACATATGCAAATCACCACAGAATGTTATGCTGGTCCAACTTTAAGCAGAACTGCATGGTGCCAGGCCTCTCACACAGAGGCCTTTTGGCTCTGTCTTGAACCACCTGTTCACTCTGTGATAATACAATATGTCTGAACCTAATAAACTCCTCAAGCTCTCTTGAAAATTCTTCCTCTCTGTTTGCCTAATAAACTCCCCATGGGCTATCGGTCAGTCCCATTTGGGAGTCTCCCTCTTTATGGTTGCCTTGGCAGTATCCAGGTCCTCACACTTGCACCAGTCTATCAATCTGCTGCAATCCATCATGGAACTTAAAAAATTAGGGGGGTTACCAAAAAACAATCCTCCCAGTGGGGTGTGGTGTTGCAGAGTTGTCCAGAATAATCCCAGTGTTGCCTCCAATTTGTAACCACCCCTATCTGTGAAGTACATGAATAAGCCTCTAAGATAGTACCTGGGTCATTAAGGCCTTTGGTAGATGACATCTGGGTTCAGGGTATTAGGGGGAACTTAGAATGTGGTATGGTTCCTTTTCCTATGGGGATCCTTTTATCAAGGTGCTACGAGGTTGCTATCCCAAAGGAAAACATACATAGTCGTCATCCTCAGTGACTGGGACCCAAATAACTCTATCACAGCTCCCACTGATCACTCTAGATATGCAAAATGAACAGTAACACAATAATGGCAAAATTCTCAGTAACTGTTGTAAAAGAACAAAAAGGAATTATTGGATTACAGGAACAGAATCAGGAATGGGAACAACGAAGTTATATGCAAAACAATACAATCCCATTTTCTAATCCCATCATCATCTGGTAGTCAGACTCAATCCCACAACTCCCACCACTAGTGCACTAGTTAACCCCTTAGTCCCCCTGGGAACTCCAACAGTCTGCTGCGTTTAAGCAGTCTGGTAATTGCAGGCCTGGGTACATGGACATTGGTGCAGTACAGTTAGGGTAAGGTGGTTAAGAATGTCAATGAAAGCTTCCGCACAAGAGCACTATAAAATATTTTCACTTGTTCCTGACTTGAAAGATCTGTCTTCCAGATATAGAACTGTAGTCACACATGAATCCCAGCATATAGCTAACCACCCCTGTCTATCTGTTTTGCAATGGAGGGGTCGAGTTCTGACACGGTACTCATGGGCTCCAGTTACTGCTGAGCCACAAGGTCTTTTTGGATGTCTCCCTTTGGATAGGCAGATACAGGCTGTGTAAAGGTGCGGTGGAGGCAATACACTTTTTGTGGTCAGGGTTTCAGGCAATGTTATTATCCAATGCATCTGGTCCTTTTCTCTCTATGGTTGGGGGGACGGCTTGCGTTCACCTACCTCATAAGGCAGGCAGTCACTTAGGATTACTAAAACTTTGCCCCATGCCAGGACAAGACATGACAGCATCTGATGACAGAGCAGCAGCTGATCAACTTCACAGCTCTAGAGCTACAGCCAGGTAACATCTGTGCTCCAGATGTACAGGAGCATAACTAAAGCAACCCCTGCTTGTTTGAACCAAAGCCATATGAAGGCACATTTACAGAATCGTAAACAACAAAAGGTTGCACAAAGAAGAATGGGGGTGCCTCCAGTAACCAAAGCAGTATAAAACCCAAAGAGATATTTGATTTAGTACCGCAGTATTAAATTGTCAGTTTATATACTGTGCATGTGGGGAACTGTGGTGCCTTTACAAAGTACTACTGAACATGCACAAAACATTAGGCAGGCTGTGGTCCTAGCATTTGGTTCCACCACCATCCCATGCTGGCACTTTGAATAAAATATGTCTGCTGTGTGTTTGCCAGGACATTGCTCGATCTGCCATTTTTGTGGGTGCTGACTTTGGGTTAAGTGCCAGGTTTTGTTATTTGTTATACTGAGTTTCATCCAAAAGGTTAACAGCAGACAGAAAGCAGCACATCTGGCTGTTTCACACACTTGAGCTGATCTACTCTCATGTATCAGAGAATTCTCTGAGCCCAGATAGTTTACAAACTCTGCAGCACTAAGGTCCTTATTGACTAGCTTTCCTAGGCTGGCTGTGTGTCTTGTGATACCTTCCCATTAATCTTCGGGCCTGATAGACAACAAATATGGCAGCCCCTCAAAGTCTCTGTATTAGTCTTTATAATTGTAACTGTTCTATCCTTCAAGTGCAACTTCTGGCCGTTGTGTACGTGGCCATCTGGTCCCTACACCTCTCTGTTGGGACCAGGTAGTGTCTGTGGGGCTGCTGATCACTGTCTGATGCTCTAGTGTGTGCACTTCTGCTGCAAGTGAGTTCCGGCTGCTGCAGCTGCTGAGCCACAATAGAATCACAACACTAGCTCTCTTTCACTGCAACCCGGTATCTTTTGCTGCTCCATTAGATTGGGATCAGTGGTGGTGTTTGTGGCTCTGGCTGTGAAGGTCTTGGCCCACTGGTGTGCCAAAGAGGTTGTAGTGGATGCGTTCCCTGGCTCCATTTCATAGTCTCTAGAGTTGGGAGCAGAAGAGAAGCTGCTGGCTGCAGCCTTGGAGACTGGATGCTTCTAGCATTTAACAGAGAGGCTGTCCTGCCATCTCCATGTCCCACTGCAACAGTTTAGGAAGGGTCTTCCAACCTTAAATTATTATGTTTTATAATGATATAAAATATTGTAGCTGTATACATCATATGCAGCTAATGATCAGGTGCAGAGTCCACAGACAATGCCAGATTTTCATTTAATTTTCTCTTTTTTTTAGTTAACTATGATTTTTTACAATTTCCACAACAAACAACAAAACAACAAAGCCAAACAATAACAATATACAGATAAACAATAACATACAGAAACTCAAAATCCCTTCTCGCCCATCCCAAAAAATAGCACTGCCAATGATAAGTTAAGGTAAGAGCCATTATCAGACAATGATTGAATTCACAAAAACAGCTAGAAAAAACAGGAATCCAAAGAAAGAAAGGGTCAAAGGACTCTAAATTCCACAAAATATTGAAGAGTAATAAGCCAGACATATAAAACACCCCATTTACTTGTAAAGGCAAACTGTCTTTTTCTGGCATTGGCAATATGCAGTTCAAGATTCAGGGCACTCAGGAGCTTGGCATGCCATTCAGTCCAAGCTGGGGGTTTATTATCAGTCCAGTGTCGTCGTAAAACAGCTTTAGTGGCAACAGAGATCAATGCCATGCAACATTTTTGAAAGCTCAAATGTATATCTTGATATGACCCCAATAAGCAAATCTCAGGAGTAAAGAGGTTAGTTAGTTCAATGGTTGGGTCTGCCCACTCTTAAATATTTCACCAAAAGGAAAACTGCCATTTCACAAGACCAAAGAATATGAAAGAGCAAACCTTCTGCTTTCTGACATTTGCAGCAAGTGGGTGAAGAAGATTTAGCCATTCTATGCAAACAGAAAGGGGTAAAATACATATTATGTTGAATTTTAAACTGAATTAAACGGTAACGGTCCTGCTTAATAATTCGAAACAAATCTAGCCAAAATCTTTGCTACTCATTCTGGTTCCAGTCTAGTGAAAGACAATTCTGCCAGTAATGACCCACTCCAGTGGGTTTAACTGGGTCAAGGGTTTGAAGGAACCTATAAAGCTGGGAGAAGGGTCTCTGGGACAAGGACAACCGAATTATATAAAAAAAAAAGGAATAGAGGTAACATCTAGCTGGGAGTGGGGGATCCCAAAGAAGGCAGCACGGCCCTCGTTAATTGTTAATATTTAAAGTAATATTTAGGATCCAACTGGAATTCATGCTGAAGGGTAGAGAAATCATGAATCCGATGTCCTAGAAAAAGACTTGAGACCGGAGTAGATGGGTCAGTCGGTAAAAATGTTGTAGGAATGGGCTTTGGTCAATTTTAAAATTCAGGTTACCAAATAAAGGCTGAGCTAGACAACGCCTAATCAAAATACGAATGTATTGACACAATTGAGAATGTGCTCTCAAAGACCAATATACTGGGGTGGCTTTTAATGCTTTTGGGAGTTTAGAAGACGAAGCATACAACAAAGCACTAGGCTGAAGATGGTAACTTTTAATCAAATCCACTTCCATAGATAGCCATAGAGGAGTATAAGACAAGTGGGGTTCCTGCACACCAGAGCTCCAACAAAAATATTTAGCACCCTGAAGTGCTACATAGTATACAAAAATGTTTGGAACATGGAACCCACCCTGAGGTATGGGAAATGTGAGTTTAGAGTAAGGCCACCTGACTACCCCCTCCTGCCACAAAAACCAAGATAATACAGATAAGATCTTACCAAAGCAAGAGTGAGGTGGAATACCATTTAGCATCCCAAGGGATACAAAAGGCAGGGGAGAATATTAATTTTCAGCACATTAATCTGACCTCACAGGGAAAGGGGCAAATTAGTCCATCTCTGCAAATCCTGCTTTAAAGCTTCAAGCAGCAAATCTAAGTTCAATTTGCACAGAGCATAGAGTGGAGAGACAGCAAAGAATATATAATCCTAAATATTTCAGACCTCTGGGCTCCCATTGAAGGCTTAACAAATAGCGGTTTTATCCACAAAAGAATGAAGGGGCAGAACAAAAGTTTTTCCCAAGTTTAGTTTGTAAGCACAGAAACTCTCAAAAAGGCAAATGTCAGCTAGGGCAGCAGGAATTGAAATATCAGGATTTGTGAAATGCAATAAAATATCATCCGCGTACACAGAGAGCATGTACTCAACCTCTCGTACATTAGTAGCATGAACCACTGGGTTCTTCTTCAGTCGTAAAAGTAATGGCTTTAAATACAAATAAAAAAAAGACGGTGACAAAGGGCAACCCTGATGGATGCCAGTGGTAATATTAAAGGGTTTAGACATAGCACCATTACAAAAATAAAAGTCGAGGTATGTGTGTACAGTACTTTATTCCATTGTATAAACTCATCTGGAATATTATAGTGGCACAATATCTCAAACAGGTAAGGCCAAGAGACCCAATAAAAAGCTTTCTTGGTGTCTAGGGGAACCAGCACTGATGAGGCCTGGGAATACTCAGATTCCAAAATTAGATGAAAAAGCTTTCGGGTTTGGTCACTGGAGTGACAGCCCTTCATAAGTCCCACCTGTTCAGGGCTGGTAAGACTCACCTAAACTTTTTCTAATCAGTGGGCAAGAATCTTGGCTAGGATTTTAAGATCCATATTAATTAAAGAAATGGGACGATAACTAGCTATAGAAAGGGGATCTTTTTCCGGCTTAAGAATGGACAGTGCATGCACATGAAAAAGAAAAATCCGTAAGCGAGTGGGAATATAGGAAGTTAAAAAGGTCCAATAAAAATGGGGCAAGTTCAATGGAAAAAGTTTTATAAAAATTGGCTGGAAAACCATCAGAGCCATGTACACGGTCTGAAGGTAGCTATGAAATAGCCCACTGCACTTCTGACAAGGGAATAGGTGTAGACAGCAATTGACGCTGTTCTTCAGACAAGCAAGAAAGTGGTAAATCCTGCAGATATTTGAGAAACAATCTCAGAAAGATTAAAGGGCAGAGGAGAAGCTGAGTACAACTCCTCAAAATAAGCACGAAAGCCTTCAACAATATCCCTAGGCTTAGTGAGAATATTGACAGAGTCAGCATCGTTTAATCCATGTACCATCCTAGAAGATTCCTGCTGCCACAGCCAAAGAGCCAAAGGTTTGCCAGCATGTTCACCTTTTTCTAAATAATGATTTTTAGTGCAAAGGATCTCCAGTTCAGCTTTTTCATTTATTAAAGTCAGATATTTGGAACAAAGCGAATTCAAGTGAGTCCATGCTGATTCTGGAGTAGATAGACTGAGGAATTTCTTTATATGCCATGAATAGGCCAATAAATCATTAAGTTGTTTTTGATGTTCCCACAGTTTTTTCATAGCTTATCGAATACACTGACCCCATATAGCAGCTTTAGCAGCTCTCCAAACAATGTCTAATTTATCAACTGAAGGCAGGTTAACAGTAAAAAAGGAGCAAATAAATTGGCGTAATAAATCAATTACAGTTGAGTCTTACAACACTTGTACATTAAGGAGCAAGAGGAAATCTTTATCTGAACCCCCGAGAAGGAGAGCGCCAGATGTACTGGGGCATGACCAGATAAAACAAGCTCACGAATATCATAGCCAACTACTCCAGGAACAACTTCATGAGTGATCAGGGAAAAAATCGATTCAAGAGAAAGAGTTGTGAGGTGGAGAATAAAATGTACATTCTCGGTCAGCAGGGTGGAAAAGGCACCAAGGGTCTATCAGACCCAGAGTATCCATAAGATCATGAAGTCCCCTCTGCCATGGAGATAAACCTATCTGACCAAACGTAGACTTAACTAAATCAGATTGATAGACTATATTCCAACCCCCACACACACACACGGCAATGGGCAAGTGAGTATAGGGAGCCAGCAGGGGAAGAAATTGTGTAAAAAACTGTGGAGTATCCAAATTTGGGCCATAAGCATAACCCAACATGACCTCATGCAACCCCAGCTTACCATGAAAGAATATATAGTGTCCCCCCCGGATCCCAAATTTCAGAATGTAAATGAAAGGTTAGCCGTTTGGCAAACAAAATACAAACCCCTCTCCTCTTAGTATTAATACCAGCTCCATATACGGCCCCCCCAATCCCATTGAAGGAGAGATATATCTTCTTTCCTAAGATGGGATTCTTAAATACAAGCAATGTCACAATCCACTTCCTGCAAGTGCTTTAGAATGGCATACTGTTTTTTCAGCTCCTGTGCACCTTTAACATTCTAAGAAGTAAAATTATAAGGCATCCCCATACATAATCACAAAAAAGAGACAAGAAAGAATCCAAGACCTCATTGTGACACAAAAACCAACAATATCAAAATGGCAGCGAACCCCCCCATAACACAATAATCTAACAAGTTAAAATTAGAACAAGAAGGCAATACAAGAAAGGATATACAACTACTACTACTACTACTACTACTACTAAGATTATTACAGTCTGAAACAGGAAAATAGGAAACAGAAAACCTCCCCAAGATCCAAAGGACCCAGTGGGAAATTCTGATTAGTCCGCGATCCATCCCAACCTATCTCACCCAAGAAAAGGTGAGCCCTGAACCCCAACCAAATGAATAACAATAACCCCAAAAGAGGTAATGCAGTAACAGTACCCATCACCCAATACCCAAACAATAAACACTAACTCTGTTGACAACTAGAAAAGATCATGCTAGGGAACAGAAATCACAAACAGAATATACAAAGGTGAAGTTTCCAAGCTAAAAAAAAGGGACACTACCCAAAAAAGAAGAAACAAAAACTCATAGACAGATAGAAGAGGGGACTAATAAGGATAAATGAAAGCACAAAGAAACAAACTAGAAAAATAAAAGATCTCAAAGGTACCTCTAAAGAGAAACAGGCACCGAGCTGAAATGAAAAATGAAACAAGAAACAGGAATAAAAATAAAGTAAAATGTGAAACAAGTAGTAGAGAACAAAAAAGGATCCAATTCCAAAGTCGGTCACTAGAGGGTAGCAACACGTTGCTGAGCCAGAAAAAGAAATGCCAAAACTAAGGTCCAGAAGAAGGAAAGATAAGACAAAGGGCCCGATTTTCAAACGGGGATGCAGGGGTTGCTGGGGTTTGCCACAAAGTATGCCGCACCTGTGGCCAAGGGTTTGCCACAACTTGCAACCGATTTTACAACCGGGGGCGCAAGTTGGGACAATACCTTCATTTTCGGCAGCTTGCACCAAAGCTGTGGGCATAAGCCCGTAGACCAGCTCCCCAGGATGAAGAAAGTACAGAGAGGGCTGGCGGGTGCCCCAGGCGCGCAGTGGATGTCGGCATGAAGTTTGTGGCACTCATCTTTGAAAATCCCACTCGCAGAACAGTTTGCCGCAAGTCGCCACTTACGACTATCTCTTGGCCTCAAGTCTGATGCGGCAACCTCAACACTTTGTAAAATCAGGCCCAAAGTATAAATCAAAGGGTAAAAGGAAACATTGTGAATATAATAGGCACAATGACACAACATACTCAATAAGATGAAGCATGAATGAGAAAGAAAAGGGAAAAAGGCGAGAAAAAACACAGTAGAAACTAGGGAGACATATATGCGGCCGAAATCTCTACAAACATACTGAGCATCTTACACACTTTTTAATTGACTAAGTCACATAATGTAATGTAGCAATAATAAAAACAGGATAAACATTTTCAGCCCATTAGTGAGCTAACAAGAACAAAAAAAATACAAGGTCCAACTATATTCATTTCGACTTGAATAAGTCTGTAAGTAAAACAGAAAGCTCAGATTTTGCCTGTTCAACTGATGTAAAGATCTTTTGTGCTCCATCCCGAAAGACATGGAGTTTTGCAGGGTAAGAGAGCAGAAACGAATATTAGCTGCCGCTGAATTAGATATAATAGGTTTAAAAATGACTTTCTTCTGACGGACTTAGTAAGGTAGATCCTGATAAATAGAGGTGTGGTGCTCTTCCCACTGAAGGGGAGATTTCTTACGAGCCTGATCCAAAATATATTGCCTGTCCAGGTAATTAAGCAGCCAAAAACTGAGAGGACGTGGCTTCTCCCCAGCACCCGACATAGGCCACAGAGCTTGATGGACCCATTCAGCAGTATATTGGGGGCCGTTTGGAGAAGAGCCAGCAATAGACTCACAAAGCTGTTGCACAAACGCCATAGCACCTTTGCCCTCAGACTGCTCCGGTAGACCCAGAATAACCAAGTTGTTCCATTTTCTCCACCCCTCTTGGTCTTCCAGTTTTTCTTCCATTTTAGCAATCTTCTGTTTAATTGAGACCAGAGAGGGATCATTTTTATTCTGCCAGTCCTCTAGTGAACTAATCCAGACCTCCACACCTCTGACTCTTTGGGTAAGTTCCACTAATGCAGGGCGGATAGCTTGCACATCTTCAGAAAGACATAGAAAAGAATCCCAAAAGGGCATAATTTCTTCTGAAAATCTCTCTACTGTAAGAAGGCTGGAGTCCGATGTGCAAGAGGCATCCAAGGGTCGTTAAGGCTTAGAGTGCTTTGGTCCCCGTTCTTTCTCAGGCGTGGCTGGTGGGGTATGGCACACCTAGTGCTGGATCATCACGTGACTCCTCTGTTTAATTTTCTCATTATGGAATATATCAGAATTCCATACAGTTTGCAAAAGATTGTTATAGCTAATACTGGCCCAATCGCACTGGGAGTGCTTCATTGTGCTTCCACTTAGGAGACCTTGTTTATGCATTCAGCCTGACTCTTTTATCCTTTCACCAGGTTGGTGCAGTCTAGGTAGCACACTCAGAATTAGGGGGAGATGATAATCACATAGAAACAGAAACTATTTACAGGCAGAAAAAGACCAAGGGTCCACTTTGGTATGCTGTGACATTCTGCAACTTCATTGTCTTCTCAAGCAAGATTAGGGAGTGTCTTCAGACATCATTCATGAGTGACCATATGGCCTCTTGCCCTCTCTTCTGAAAGTGTGGTGCAGTGCAGTGGCCCTTCTCTAGGGAGATGGAATAGGTCTAAAGGCAATAAAATACATGATGTAGATGAAGTAGCTCGACATCAGTCAACCTACAATCCAGCAGTGTGTCAAAATCTCCAGAAGCTCCCATCCTTCGGCTGGATCCTGGCAATGTGAGTGGACCCACTATGGTGGTGAGTTTATTGGAATATCTGGGGACAGTATCTGGAAGGCTCACTAGGAGGCATTCATTGGTTTCTGGGCAAGTGAGTGGCACTAACTAAGGTAAGGCACCTCCCTGTGGGGGATACAGAATGGATAAAAACAAGTTATTTATAGTAAGTGTATGAGAAGGTTGCCAGTATGCCATTTAAAAAATAGGAAGTGACTGATGCTGGTATTGTCTTTGATTGTGTGGCAACTGAATGTGCTTGTTGTTGTGTGTTGGGGAGTACAGGACTGAAAATCGCTTCCACAACAAAGAATTATGGAGGTGCAACTGACAAATGTGAGGTCTCAGAGAGAGAGAGAGAGAGAGCTACTGTTAAAGTACTATAGCGAGAGAGTGTGTGTATGTGTGTGTGTGTGTGTGTTTATAAGAAGGAGCAAGAGAGATAATGAGAACTCAAGATATGACAGCTGCAGCAGAGGCAAGGGGTATTTTTTGAAATTACTACAACCAGGAAACCCCATGAGATGCAGCATCTTGTTTTATGGGGGATTATTGTACTGTACTCCAACAGGACGGCTAGTTAGCGTAGGTTTTTACAAAAAAAACAACTCCTTGAGAATTAAGTTCAGTGGCAGAAACAATGCATCTTATGTAGCCCACTCCCCCTTGAGGGGTTTGCAGCTGGCATGGTTCCATTTTACCCGCGTCTAGGGACATAGACCCTACAGAGCTCTAGGATACTAGGGGAGACCCCCAAGAACAGACAGACAGAAACAAATGTCCACCAGTTTTGATACCATCAAGTAGCAAACATTATTCAGTGCCCTTACATCTTCACCTCTAGTTCTGGTAATGGTGGTCCCAGCAGGAACTGCAGGGGTATTCTTCATTCAGGCACATAAATCACATTCAAATGTGTAACCTCAGCCATAGATTTTAAAGCCAGGATTACAGGCGTCTAGTTCCCACAGGGACACTACAGCAGAGACAGGTTTCAGACTACCCTCCTTTCTCTTTGCCAGACCCGCAAAGAGAAAGTCTCAGAAGCACTAGTTACAAGGGCCTGGCTACAAATCATAATGCCATTTACCCACTTTCTGTTACCAAGTAAGGTGAGCTTCATTGTAGAACTCTGGCACATGCACATACAGTGCTGTACTGCATTTGCGGAATATAACAGTCCCTTTCAAATCACTCACACTGAGCATCTGCTGTGACACAGAAAGGGACCTGCACTCAGAAGGAACCATGTGAAGCCCATCCCGCACTGAAGTGACGCTCTAGAAGTGGCTGTGTATCCACCTATCCACATTCCATAGATCCTGAAATATCCATATTATTACTTCCATTGAACCTGGATCCTCAATATGTCTCAAACTCCCCCTCTGAAATCACTCCCAAAAGAATAATTGGTATTCCCAGAATCAAAGTGTTAGCAACATGAAAACATACTGCAACAGCTGTTACTTAGTATCCAAAACGTTCACTTGGATTTTCATCTTTTAACAATTCATTTAAAAGTTTGGAGGAACTGAGTTTTGTAAATATTTACAATTGCATGCAGGAATCACTAAGGTATTTCACTTCTACCTCACTGGGGACCAGATGTAGACAACGGCCACTGCCACATCACAGGCGGGCATACGGTTCTCCTTCGAGAAGAAAACAGTTTTTTTAGGCAGAGAGAGAGATGCTGGCAATGCCTCTCTTGCTGGGGTTCTCTTCAGACTGACCACTCTCAAACAGATACCTATTTGTGTTCTGGAGCACAACATATATGCTGCTGCAGACAGCCCCTTCCACACTGAAGCCAGTGTCTTGTCTTGTTTTTTTTTTATAATATTACTGTTTTCCCATCGATAGCAGAAAGCAACTATTCAGCACTGTCCCACCTCCTCCTAACCTGTGCCTGCTGTCGCTGGCATTTACTTGGTCTGAGGGTCCTCATACTGTTTACCCTCCCATGGCGGGACCAAAGGAGGGCAAGCCATCACCCCTCCTGTCCAAGTATCCATGGTGGACCAAAGAGCCAGGTCAGCAGCATGGGCCAGAGGTAGGTGGCAGGGCTTCATTAAGCTCCTATCATTGCGTTACCATTTCCATCCCACATCCTGGCACTGTGGCAATATGGATGATGCATGCACATGGAGGTGCGTATGTGCTCCAGAACCACGGCCCCATCCACCCACCCACCCTGACCGAAGTCTGCCTCCCAAGCATCAGCACTACCACCTAGTCTCCACCTGGGGCAGCCAAGAGCTGCCAGGGCAGCTCACCACCCCAAGCCAAGAGAGGAGAGCTGCCAGTCAGCCACTCAATCCTCTCCCGGCTCTTCCCTCACCGACCCCTAGCAGTCCGAGTTTGTTTCCAGACTTGTGTCTCCAGCGTGGCGAGTGGTAAGGCACTGTAGCGCCTTAGCCCTCTGCACCACCAGGCCGTTGACACTAGTGTACTTGATTGACAGGGGAGCCAAGCAAAACCTAGGGATTAACCCTTAGTTGCCAAAGCAACCTAGAAACCTATTCTGGGAACCTGTGGGGATCATAGGGGTTGTGCTTATTTTTAAAAAACTTAGGAGGCCATTTTTCAAGTATAATTATTGTATTTGGGGAAGAGCATAAAAGAACTATCTGAAATATAAAAATATTAATTTTTAAAAGTAATGTGTCAACTTTATGTTTGAAATGCTGTTTTTTTTTCTTTTGACAAGGAATGCTAGATGCACTGTGCAAAACAACACTTTAGCTGGAGGCAGACATCTCTAGTCCTGTTCCCTTCATAACTCATCAACATTGTGACCTCACTGACTGTGACATCAGAACTGACCAGTTAGTCAGCAGAATGAGTGTCATGAAGTTGACTGCCTTATGGCCTCTCGGTGGTGATGTCACAGTTAGTGAGGTCACAGTGCTGATGAGGTATAAACGGGGATACAGTAGCACTGGATATGCCAGCCTCGTGGACCAGGTAAAGTGTTGTTGTACACATCACATCCTGTTGTTGTTGAGTAAAGTAGAAAGTCAGCCAAGTGGCAAAAAAGCACTTACGAAATAAAGAAGTAACTGCTGGCTTCTTATCCTTCTCCATGTAAATGTATATGCTTCTTCAGTCATCTATGTAATTAACCCTGGGTCACCTCTGAAAAAGGGACTTCTTAGTCTCAGTGGGTCCACCCGGTAAACACATTTTAAATAAATAAAATATTAAAGGCCAATAATATTATCTGTCAGCTACTTTAGGGTGCATTGACTTCTTAAAGGGGAACAGTTTTGTTCGCTGGTCTTGCTGTCCTCCTGGGGCTAAGTACAGTCACAGAGGAGTGTACGTAGCCCCGAGAGGACAGCAGGACTGGAAAACATCTGATATGAGCTTATGCAATCTCTAACATGCACTGTAGGCTATTGAATCTTCCAGAACTGCAGCACTGCTCTGATGTCAGCTGCAGGGGATTCAGGGATTTGTAATTAGAGAAGATGTCAACTTGGAAGTCAACAGACTCAGTCTGATATAATTTACTATACTGCAGTAAACAGGAAGAAGAAAAAAAAAATTTTTTGCACACAAAGTGCAAATTGTGACAAGCCCTATACTTGGGTGTGGGGCTGTTAGTGCAAACTGTGCCCTTTTAAGATACTGTAATGTAAAAATTATTTTAAAAGGGATTAAATGGATGCCTTACAATAAAAGCTGGGGTTGAAATTGGTACTGGCCCACCAGCCAAATGCTGGTAGACTTTGTACTGGGCTGGTAAAATTGTCCTTTAACTACCTCTGCTGACTTATATTGGAGAAGGTAACACTTCAAATTAGTACATCAGTTGGGCCACTGGAAAATTCTCTGGGGCCAGTGTTTTCCCGAGTCACCAGACCTCCTGTCTAGTAGCTGAAAACTTAATTTCAACCCCTGGAAAGAACTTAGTTTGTTCTGCAGCATTCAGAAGTAGGGGTGGGGATGGCGTTCAGGGGTGCAATGGGCTCCCTCTACTGCCACATACCAAAACTGCCATACACAAAGGAAAGCTGCTGTCTGCAGGGGGCAGAACTTTCCCTGCAACAGTGGTGCTGCATACACTTATGCATTTTGTAGTTCCAGATGTTATTTGTTGCACATAGGCTTTGCGACCACTAACATGCTAGAACTACGGTTATTGCAGGGGTCGGCCCATGGGATGTCACCAGGCACATGGTGCCATGCCATGGCCTATTCCCTGGATACCTGTAGTTACTTTGGATGTCCCCAACCCCCTGTTTGTTCTTTGAAGCTTGTGGGATGATCATTTGGTCCCTCAGCTGTCTCCACTGGTGGTCCAGTGGCCCCAACCCACTCCCCTTGTCCACATTAAAACTCTGGCTCATTAAACCCCTCCCTAGCCTTGTTCCTTGCCATCTGTTTCAGCAGTGCTGTATGCTGCATAACTGTGCATAGCACAAAGGGGTGTAAGGTAGTAATGTGCTGCAAACTGGTCCTTGGGAATGCCCCAATAGGTATAATAATACATTTTAATACCTTTCTGGAAAATTTTAATTAATTACTTTGGGACGAGTGCTGTCTGTGAAACTCCAGGCACCGGAAGCATTGCTACATTGTGAAAGTGTCTCTATAATAGCAGCGACCCAAATCCTAAAGCCACACATGGCCGTTTTTGTATATCTGAAGGTGATATGAATTAAGACACTATTCTGAAGGTCTGTTTCATTCTGAACTTGTAGATGTCTCTCTCAAGTGAAAATGCGCACCGGAAAGGCATTAAAACCATTTCATAGGTTTCATAGGTACAATCAGAGCAAATAAGACACTAGTCCATACTGCTCACCATGTCTGTCTAATTATAACCCTGTATTCCTTCTGCTATCAGGTACTTGTCCAGTCTATGTTTAAATTTGTGCATACTGTTACTAGCCACTACCTCTACTGGCAAGTCATTCCAGATGGGCACCACTCTCAGACTAAACCAATGTTTCTTCATTTTTTATTGATTCTCCAGCCAACTGTAAGGGTGTGCTCTGATAGGATAATTCTGTTCCCTAAGTGTGAGCCCCAGTTTTTCCCATAGCCCCACATCTGCAAGTAAGTGCCTTATAGACAATGCAGATACCTCCCATTAATCTACGGAATTCCAGAGTGTACATTCCTAGTTCAGCTAGTCTCTCATAATATTCCTTATCCTAAATCTTAGTGATCATCCTGGTTGCTCTCTTCTGGACTCTCTCCAATGATTTAATCTCTGTTTTGTACCCAGGAGACCAAAACTGGGCACAATATTCCATATGTGGTCTGACCAATGACCCATAGAGAGGAATTATCACTTCTCTTTTCCTACTCTTGATGTGTCTGTTTTTGCTGTTCAGTATACCACTGGCAGTCCTGACCACCTGACTACAGTGTTGTTTAAACTTGAGAGCATTAGAAACCCTAATGCCTAGATCCCTTTTATCCATGACCTTCCCTAATATCTGCCCATTTAGTTCATAGTCCATCGTGTTATTTTGCTTCCCAGGATGCATCACTGTACATTTGTTGGTGTTGAAGGAAAGTTTTGACTCTTCAGCCCATGCCTCCATTTTTGATATAGCAATCTGTAGTTTGTGTTCATCCCTGTTATTATTTACAATGGTGCCTATCCTGGTGTCATCAGCAAATTTTGATTCCCATACTTCTCCCCCACCTGTCATTGAGTGGATATGGATGTTAAAAGACAAGGCCCCAACACTGATCCCTGGGGAACGCCACTCCTTACTTCAGACCAGTCTAAGTATGATCCTTTGATGCAAACCCTTTGCTTTCTATTGCTTAGTCATGAGGCTACCCAGCATGTTATATTGCCTTGGATGTTATGCTCTATTAGTGCGTCTACTTATTCCCCATGTGGTACCTTATTGAAGGCTTTCGAGAAGTCCAGGAATATGACATTCACTGAGTTACCCCCATCCAGTGCCCTGCTAACATTCCCTTAAAACTCCATGAGATTTGTTTGGCATGAAACCATGCTTAAAACCATGTTGGGTGTAATCTATATCCCCCGCTTGGTCCATGAAATCCACTATGTACTCCTTTATTATCCCATCTAGGATCTTTCCCAAGACTGTGGTCAAGCTCACTGGCCTGTAATTGCCTACTTCCTGTCTTGATCCCTTCCTGTAAATCGGTATGACATTTGCCGTATGCCAGACCTCTACAACTTCACCCCTATCCAGTGATACCTGGAACAGTGTCGTCACCGGTTCTGCCAGTACCTCCGCTAACTCTCTGAGCACTCTTGGGTGAACCCCATCTGGGCCCTGGGATTTATTAGAGTTAAGCTTCAGCAGTCTTTTCTTAATGTCCTCCACTTTTAATATAATTCTATTTTCTGTGGTGTCTCTATTCTCTAGGTGTATGTTAGTCCCTTGTGTTTTTATATTATATACTGATGTAAAACAATTATTATATTGTTCTGCCATTTTTGTGTTATCATTTACTAGATTCCCATTCTGATCTTTTATTGGTCCTATGGTTTTTCCTCCCCCCTTTTTGTTACTGATATAATTATAAAAGGATTTATGATTATCTTTAACTTCGTTAGCCAGTTTCAGCTCATGTCTCCTCCTTGAACTACCAATTGCATTTTTTTGTTACCTTTAGTAATTTCCTGTACTCTTCCCAGTTTCTTGAATGTCCACTTCTTTTGGCCCTCACAAATGCCTTCCTTTTCTTATTTATCAGCCTTCTGACCCTGGGTGTCATCCATGTGGGGATTCTTCCTGTTTTGTTGTATTTCTTTCTTGTGGGTATATGTTTGTTTACCAAGAATGTAATTTTGCCGTCTGAAATCTCCCACATGTCTTGCAGTGTTTTGTTTTCAAAGTCTCTTTTCCAGTTCCACCTCCTAATATCTGTCCTTAATTTGCTAAAATTGGATTTTCCATAGTTCCCAATCTCTGTATTACCTGAAATTTCAGACATTTGCCCAACCACATTAAATCTGACCATAGCATGGTCACTAGAGCCACCCCTCTTGGCTATGATGATTTTAGAACTACCTGCGGGGGTAATTTTAATCCACATACAGTATGTTCTAATCCTACCAAGTGTTTTCTGATATGATATTCTCTGGCATATAAATGGCTACCCCTCCCCCTTTTTATTTGGTCTGTCCATACAGTACAAGTTATAGCCAGGGATATGTCTGTCCCAAGTATCTTCACTAGTCCACCAAGTCTCAGATATCGCACAAATCTGAATTACTTACGTGTGTAATATATAAACTAACTCATCGAATATTTGTGTTAGGCTTCTGGCATTTAAGGATGATCAGTTCCCTCTGGTGACATATTATCCTCCTGTTCCAACAAAATACCAAATCTGTTTTGTGTATGTAGAGGTCCTGTGCCTCATATGTTCCTCCTCCCCTTTTTGATACCCTTCTGTACCATGTACCATTCCGCTATCTCCTCATTTTCTGTCCTGTCCTTTGGTCCTGTTTGCTTTGACATACACTCCCTCACAAGTTTATTATTATTCCCTTTTATATCATGAAGTACCTTTTCATCTGTGTTTTGCTTTCTATAGCTGAATCAGTAAATTGCTCTAATACATTGATTTCCATCTGTAACTGCACCCTTTTTTGCAAAGTGACAGTTTCACCATGTAGTACCTTTACCAGAGTACATTTGTCATAGATGAATGTACTCTGATAAAGTACATTAGTCACAGATTAATTTGTCCCTGTGCTCCCCCTTCGTATATATTCTACATCACTTCACGCTGTTCCTCATTTGCTCCAGTTCTTCACCCTTACAATACTTGATGCAGTTCCTGCATGATCCATACCACTTTTACATCGGGCACCCCTGCTGCCCAGCAGTCCGGCCCCTGCTCTGAGCTGGAAGCACCTGAAGCCTCAGCCCAACTCCTCAAGCAGGGATTCTCCCACCTCTGCGGGCATTTCTGCTGTCCAGCAGTTCAGCCCCTGCTCTGAGCCGGCTGCACCTGAAACCTCAGCCCAACTCCTCAAACAAGGATTCTTCCGCCCCTGCATGCACCCCTGCTGCCCAGTGGTCCAGCCCCTGCTCTGAGCCAGCCACATGAAGCCTCAGCCCAACTCCTCAAGCAAGTATCTCCCACCCCTGTGGGCACCCCTGCTGCCTGGCCCGGCCCTGTCTGAGCCGACCGCACCTGAAGCCTCAGCCCAAAGCCTCAAGCCAGGTATGCAGTTCTTGGCTAAAGAAGCCTGGCTCCGAAGCTGAAAATATGACTGACTGAATAGAGTTTACTCTGGCCGCCCATTGGCTGTTTCTTTGTCTGCATTCTAGTGGCGCCACTTTTTCAAACCCTTGCTGCTCTAGGAAGCCTATATTGTATATTTAAACTGTTTGGTGCTGAACTGTACTTCAAACTGCAGTTGCTAAGTGACCAATTTAAGCCATTGTTTTATTTTTCGCTCAGACTGTTGGACTGTTTTAGTTGTAGTATTTAATTTAAGATCACTGTTCATTGCCTATTCTTCAGTATTAAGTGTATTGAGCATTCCATCTCCCCTCTAGCCGCTGTCTCGGTGGTCACACCAGCTCTCTGCCTGTGCTATTTTTCTTCATTTCATTATCCCCTCTCTCACTGCCCTTTTCATTCTCAGCTTGAGCACTCTGCTCCCCTCATTTACCTCGCTGTACACCTAACCTTCAGCCAGAAGGAACCCGCCACCTGTTCGGAAACTCTGCCCCCCCCACCCCCGTCACCCAGCATCCCTCGGAACACACATCCTGGCCAGTTCCTCATTCACAGTTCCTAATTTAGTCACTCACACCAGAGTCTCTGACACCCCCCCAATCCCATCCCACTGTTTCGATCTTGGCCTTGGTGCCTCTATCCTGCATGCCATCCCTTCCCCCTTGTAGCTCCTAACACTGAATCCGTAGCATGTCTAGTTTTCTCACTCCCTCCCAGCTCCATTGTTGTCCACAAGCCCTTCCCCCATTTAGCCATGCACAGGTTTTAATCCCTGTGACTCATGTCCTTCTCTCCCTTTCCACAGGATTCTCCTGCCCCTGCGTGCACCCCTGCTGCCCAGCGGTACGGCCTCTGCTCTGAGCTGGCTGCACCTGAAGCCTCAGTCCAACTCCTCAAGCAAGGTACACAGCTCTCAGCTGAAGAAGCCTGGCTCCGAAGCCGAAAATTCAGTTGGCTGAATAGAGTTTACTGTGGCTGCATATTGGCTGTTTCTCCATCTGCATTCTAGTGGCACCACTTTTTCAGACCCTTGCTGCTCTAGGAAGCCTATATTTAGTTTGTTTTTCCCACCTTCCCCAGCCCCGACCTCTATTAAATACTCCTCCCCCACCTGACACCGTCTATTATTGACTCTCTCTCTCCACTCCCCACCCTGCTAGGTTGTCCTCTCTTCATTTGAGTGGCATCACCTCAATTGCTGCTTGTTCTATGTGCCTGATTATCAAGCACTGACTAGCAACTGCTCCACTTCAGATTGTCCTAGCATATCATACCTATCCTGTTTCCAGAGCTGACTTCTAACTCCAGCACTTTGCAGTGTAATCTGCCTTTTATTCACTAGCCAGACAGACCCCTGAGTAATTCCGCGTTGCCAAGGACATAGGCTGTATGTCTTCATCTCAAACACTCCTGAACGTGCACACTCCCCTTCCTCTCTAACCACCCACCCAGTCTGCTAACAGCACCTACTCAGTTACCTCCCTCTTTTGGCATGGTGATAATGGCCTTTATGCAGTGCTTAATGCTTAAAAATATCATGCTAGTCTTACTGCTTACATTCCTTGGTTCTACACAAGACCATGAGTACCCAAATGCTGTAGAAACCTTGTTAGCAGACCCAGTCAGTGTTTACAGCACAATTACCTCCACCAAACCAAAATTCTCTAGCAAAATTAACCTAGGTAAGGATTTACCACCACCCTGCAGCTGTTGGTCACTGGAAACCATCTGTCCCTGACTCCTCCCCTGACACTCCTGTCGGGATATGTCACCTCCCAGGTAAACAGCAAAATACACCACATTCGGACCAGGCACAGCAAAATCAGTACCAAACAACTTAAGGAATATCTTTGCAGACTAGCAATTCTACTGCTGCTGCTTCTATTGGGAAACATACATCCCAACTCAGGCCCCCACAGCGCAGCAGACAGCCACTCTGAAGAGCTCCCATTCACTTACTTTCGCTTCACTCAATATCTGCAGCATCCTCCCTAAGCTTGACAGTTTACAAGTCTGGGTCTCACAACACAATCCTGATGCAATATCCATCGTGGAAACCTGGCTCACTCCAAAAATACATGACACTTCAATTATGATCACAGGCTACACAGTCTTTAGGCAAGATAGGTTATCTAAAAGAGGTGGCGGTTGTGTGATCTACCTATGGGCCAATTTACAGGGCCTTGTCATGCAACTACCCCAATACTGGGGAAGACATGCAAGCCCTCACCATTAAAGTCCTCTTCAGCCCTCAGAATAGGGCCCCTTACCCTGTTGTCTGTCGGTATACTGCCTAGGCATACCTCACCTGGCTTTGACGCACTCATGAACTGCCTGGACAGTCTAAGTCTAAATACAGAAGTCATCATACGGTGGGACTTCAATGTCAATTGGCTTTCACTTGAAATAAACTCATTCAAGGATTCTGTTTCTGCCATCCATCTCACCCAAACTGTTGAGCCCCCGACTAGAGTGAACTACAGGACTGGTACCAGTACCCTACTTGATTGGGTGCTATCAAATCAACCCTCGCACATCTCCAACACCATGGTCCTTCCAGATGCTATTAGTGACCACTCCCCCATTCTGTTCAAATGGACAAATACGTTTACTAAGCCCCCCACTAAAACTATTACTAGTAGGTTCTGCTTAAAGATCATCTGGAGCTCCTGAAATCGGACCTCCGCCTACTAGACTGGGCTGATGTCTACTCCACCAGTAATTTTGGTACAGCCCTGAAACAATTTATCCCTTACTTTAAGGCAGCATGTGATGAACATGCCCCATTCAAAAAATGCAAAATTAAAGGTCCTAGCAATCCCTCGATCATCCCTGAACTTATCGAACTGCTCCAACTCAGGGACCATCTGTGGCATAGAGACAGAACTACAGGCAACCAATCTGACCTGCAAGCTTATAAAAAAGCAAGAAATGCCTGCACAAGGGATATCCATGCAGCCAAAAGTCAACACTACAAGGAAGCCCTCACAAGATCCTGGAGTGATGGGAAAAAATTCTGGAGCAACCTAAAAGAAATCACAGGAAAAGACCCCAAGCTTACCCCTGCTATGCTAAACGTCGACGGTGTCCCCACCCTTTATTCAAGGCTCATCGTAGATGTGTTCAACAATGCATTTACCGACCTCAGTGGTGTCCTCCCTCCAGACTTCTTCAGCCCTAGTGGTGCAAATGACTAGCATAGAAGCCTTGACTCTGCCTCCATGCACCCACCTTTCCACTCCAAAGTCATCACACGAAACACAGCCAAAAAATACTTCCTTAAGGTACTTGGGAAAACTCGAAGTAGTGATGATGGCCTTGATCTCAAATTCATTGCCCTTGCATTGGATGAAGTCCTGGTTCCACTTACCCACATTGTTAACCTCTCCATCAGGTACTCACAATTTCCACAAAATTGGAAATCCGCTGTAGTGATGCCAGTACACAAGAGTAGTGACCGTACTGCCCACGGTAATTACAGACCCATCTGCATCCTTCCCCCACTGTCTAAAGCACTGGAACGAATAGTGGCCGACCAGCTGGTTGATTACCTGGATAAAATATCGACTCCAGTGCCCTCAGCAACATAGGTTTCGACAAGGGCATAGCACAACAAAAGCGCTATTGGAGTTCACAAGTTTCTTACATAGCTCCATGGACCAGGGCCACCTGGCTGGTGTGGTTTTTATCGCCTTAACAAAAGCCTTTGACACAGTGCACCGTACCCTCCAACTTGATCAGCTTGCAGCTGTAGTCCTCTCTGATGACACCATTGGCTGGTTCAGAAGCTAACTGCACAACCGAATGCAGCAAGTGAAGATAGACGACATCTGTTCTGACAGAAAGCTCGTCCGCCCAGGAGTTCCACAAGGGTTCATGCTAGGGCTGCTCCTGTTTAGTATCTTCCTCAACCCACTCCCCACTGCATGTCAGGGCCACATGTTGCTGTACCCCCTCTAGCACTGTGGACACCGCCGTCATTTTCACCAGCAAACCCAATCCCAAGACCCTTGAGGCACAACTCCAGCAACACTTTGTGGAACTTGAAAGCTGGTTTAGTAACCACAAACTCATAATGAACTATAAAAAGACAAAAACGATGTTATTCTCCAACCCTCAAAAATAAGCACAGGACCTATCCCCTTAACATCTATAATGCCATGGGCTCCCCACTGAAGCTCATACCTCAGTTTAAGTATCTGGAGGTTACTGTCGACAATACCTTGTCTTTTACTCCACGTATAGACAATGTTGCCAAATCAGTTAGTTCTCACCTTGGGCTATCTATAGATGCAAATACTGCCACAAACACTGCCTAACCCCTGAGGCCCTTAAGCTTGCCATCCATAGCTTGGTTGTTTCACTAGTTGATTATGGCCTGGTCATCTACGGAGCAGCCACTGACACTGCCCTCAGCCCGAATCAAGATAGCTCTAAACAAAGCCTGCTGCCTCCTTACTGGTGCTGGGCGCATGACCCACACTTGCAACCTGTACTCCCAAGCTAACTGGCTCCAGCCCAAGCACAGGCTCATGTACCAAACCTGTCTATTAGCCAAAAAAGCTACCCTCAAACTGCTGCCACTGGGGGTGTTGAAGCTTCTCCCCTCTCTAATAATTAAAGACAAACTAGAAGTACAGAGTGTCAGTTCTTTAGGATCTCCCGTTGTCATACCTCTCTAAAAAAAAAGGTAATTTTCACAACGAGCTCCACTCTGGTTCAGCTCACTCAGTACTGAAGTAACCGCAACCACTACCCTGGGCTCATTTAAGAAGAAGTTGCAGCAACATCTTGCTGCTAATGCCAGCTAAGACTGCTTCTTCTAACCTTCCTTAATCTCAAACCTAGCACTTAAGCTTCCCCCCTACTGACCTGCTGCACTTCACCCTCCTCAAGCCCCACTACCTCTTCCCACTTCCCTTCTCACCTACCCTACTCCCATCTCCCTCATACATCTCTCCCCTGGCACCACTGCCTACCCTATGTATCTCCTTTGCACCCACTCCTACTCCCCCCTCCTCCTCCCCTAATAACTCCACCTCTTCCCTCCTACTTATCTCCCTCCACACACTGCACATGTCCAACCCTCTGTCTAATCTTCACTCATCTGCTACCCCTGCCTCCCTCTTTTCATCCCCTGACACCCCGCCCCCCACCTCAATCACTCCTTCTTCTTCCCTCCCCACCCTGCTTTCCCTTATAACAAGGCCCCCAGGTGGATTCCCTACTTTCCCCTTCCTGTCCCACCTGCCCAGGCCCCCCGTCTCGGCTCTCCTAGCTGAACAATCCACTACCCACCAAGCCACATGGGTTCCCTTCCCTCCTTATGGATGTTCCTCCCTACTTACCCCACAATCCCCCCCATGTGTGCCACTATTGTCAGTAATTGATTTTTATTTTTATTTTAGTCTTTGGTAACCGGGTAAGGCCCGCTAGGCACAAATGCCTTTTTTCAGGGGCGACCTGGGCGGTTAAGTGACTTACTCAGAGTCACACAGTATGCAAGTGGAGGTTGTGAGAATCAAACTCAGGTCTGGTCTGCTGGATGTACCAAGCTTGTTCACACCTCGTTCCTCTAACCTCTAGGCTATACTACCAGCCACTTTGTTCACGGTATGTCGCATTGTTCACTGTATGTTGCCATCTCATGAATGCCACAGTTGTTTGCAATTTGTATGTTGCATGGCTCTTTGCCTAT
The DNA here is from genome assembly GCA_016271365.2 of Neoceratodus forsteri. NCBI lineage: Eukaryota > Metazoa > Chordata > Ceratodontiformes > Ceratodontidae > Neoceratodus > Neoceratodus forsteri. The sequence continues at coordinate 1,451,879,230 of CM057453.1, read as the reverse complement.
CAGAATAGTTTGCTTAATGTACTGCCCTATCATCTCCATTCATTGTAAATGTTGCAAGCAGTCTAGCTAGCAGCATAATCTGTACTTGTCTGTAACTGCCTTGATATGGAACCTATGTAAAGAGCTTCTAGCTCAATTACTGTCTTCCAAGATTGCAATAAATAAAATAAAATAAATATCTGCCTCTCAGAAGTATTTTACCTGTCTGAGGCCCTGAGTGCTGTCCCAGTACCCAGTCATCCGCAGCGGACACAGCTGACACGCACTGAGAAGCACATGTCTCTGCGCGCGGCCCTGTGCACGCTCATCCCACTGACTGAGAGGGACCTTAAGAGTTGTCCGTACCAGAAGTAGCACCACTTCCTGCTTCTGGTTTTGGCGGTGAATTAAAAGTCCAACGGTTACAAATGTCTATCAACTTGCAGCCCCATGTCTGAAAAAAACTCAGCTGAGATCCCGAGCAGGTGCATCAATGCTCCCACTGATAAATAAATGAAATGAACACATTTCCATTAAAATACAGTAATTATATTGATGTTTTTTCTTAGAAAAATGTGTGTCACACATGGTTTTCATTATGTTTTATTGCTTTTAGCTCCCCCAATTACCAGAATATGGACTATTTTTTATATTCAGAGTTAAAATGGAAGCTTATTTCAATGAAAGGCCCAATTTGTATCTTTTTAAAACACTTTTTTCTTATTTTCATTCATTTTAAGTCACATGTTTAAATCCCATCTTATAAGCGCAATAAGACACTCCAGGATGTACCATTATGGTCAAATAATTGCTCTTCTTGGGTGCTTGTAATGGCACTTGGCTGCACCTCATGCCTAACAGCACACCTGAGACGTGCGATTATTTCACCATAATGCACACCCTTTCATGTCTTATTGCTTACGTATACCATACAACAGTAAAGTATAATCAAGGAATAAAGTCTGGATTGACCTCTGATTGAAAGAAGACCCATCTATGCCAGAATTCTTCCTCTTTCCCCTGTGTCCTTGCAACGTAAAAGTAAGACATTCCATCTGGAATATACTATAGTGTTAACTGTCTTATACTAAGCCTTCATTGTTGGGAGTTTAACAGTTATCCAGAGATGGGTGATAATATTTTTTAGCTACTAGTATCATGTGACATACAGATTCCAAAAAAGCCCTAATTCACAGATCTGACATCACAACTGGGAATCATGACACAAATCTGCATGAATTATCCACGAGTTACAACGGCTTATCTTGTATACATAACAAATGAAAGAAAACTGTGAATTGCAAACCTACATTTCAAATCTCGGGGCTTTGATGGTGACAAGAGGTGTTTATGATATCATTAAAGCCCTGAGTTGGAATTATGGGATTATGCAGTTGTTGCTGACTTTTATTTTCTGTAATAAATGAGTCTATGTTGATTTCAATTTTAAAAAAGAGAAAATTAACAAAAAAAGCAATATAACATTGGTTTAATAGGTTAAAATAAAAATAAATTGTGGGGGTTACCCGGGGACCTTGATTTAGGAATAGACTCAAGGAACTGGATTTGGGATGCTGGAGGAGCTTGGGTGTCACTGCCACATGGCAGCAGTCCCAGCCAGAGAGGATGCTGTTGTTCTGCCACTTCAGCAACCCTTGTGGTGTTCCGGAGAGCTTGCCTCCTCCACAGGTGCATCACTGTATGTGTGCGCAGCCTGGCAGGGCAGATGGTGACAAAAATGAGTAATAGTTTTTATATGTTCCGGGCTGCTGGTACTCTTGAGTCCTACTTTGTGTGACTCCCCACTAGCTTGTCAGTATGGGGAAGTGACTAAGGGGGCTAGGATGCTGCTGGACAACTGCCTGAAGACTGAAGGAGGTGGCAGTTCGGGGGACAAACAGCTAGATGAGAAACCTAAATATGAATTCATTGCCAACTATTGATAGTGGTTTATTTCCGCTAGTGTTCATTTTGAAAAAAAAATACCTTTACCAGTTTGTGTCTGTTTTTATTAGGCATTTGGTTGAATGGGTTGTAGCTTACAGCAGGGCTCATAACATTCCTAAAAAGTCATGATTTGCTGTTATGACATCATACCTTTGAATGACAGCATTTATGATGTCATCCTTGTGAACTGCCACTACTTTCAGCATGGTCTAGCTGTGAATAAGAAAGACTTGCCAGGTATCATGATACAGAACAGTTTTGTATAACATTTGCACACAAGATGCATCACAAAGTGATGCTGAAGCTTAGCAAACATTAAGTAATGATACTCAACAGGTAGTGCTGTAGATGTTACACTGATGAAAGGTTTAAAAAGCACCTGTTCATGCCCTGTAACCTGCCTGAATGATCCACTTGGGGGTAGAAGAAGCAGCGTATAGTGATGTATTTGTGAACACTGTGGGACTTTCTTCTTTAACAGGCCAGTTCCAGGCGTCTGGCTGTCACATGCGATGAGTCTGGGAGGACCACCCTCACATCTTGTGATTTTGACTTACGGGGCCTACTACCAGACAGCCGGCTAGAAAAGCCTGCTGCGGCACATCAGTACTGAGGAGCTGGATCGCCAGAATGAGGAAGCACGGAAAGCCAGTCGTCAAGCTGAACTGTTTGCCCTTTACCCACCAATAGATGAGGTGTGTACAGTACCATAGTGCATTCTGTGCTGTTATTTTGCTATAGTGGCTTTTCATGTAACACGTTGTATAGCATCTCCATGCCCAGTGTAGAGGATATGCTGCTGTGATGAGTAGCTAGGACTGGGTTAACTGCAAATTCCAAGCACACACATACCTACCTTCCTTCCTTCTTTCCTTCCTTCCTTCCTCCTCTGTCCAGTCTTTGCTTGATGCTCTCAGGATCCCCACCCCTCAGTTAGGCTTTAGTCAGCATGCCTAATTTTTGGAAGGGTTAGATGGCAGGTGACTTTGCTGTCATTTGCCACTGACCGTGAAACCTTCCAGTTAAACCACAAAGTAGGGCAGATTGTAGCCATTTAGACTTTTCTGTATAAATTGCCCTTGTGCAAAGAATAACTGATGGATATAAAGCTCCTACAGATTTGCACCCTCTACCTAGAATTAGCTGGACTTGAGTCTGTCTGAACATTCAGTTCCTGAGGTCTATGGTGAAGAGGGACCAAAGTGTAGTTTAACCTCACCAGGAGACTCTGAACCTGAAATGAGCTTTGGATAGTTGGTCTTGCAGACTTAAAGATAGTGAGACAGCAGTCTTAAAGGCCATGTGTAATAACTTACAACCTGTTGTTTTCTTTGATAGGAGGATGCAGTGGTATTACGTCCCTTGCCCGAGTGCCCGAAAGAACATTTTGGAAACAGGATCCTTGTCAAATGCCAGTCGCTCAAGTAAATATTTTGTCATACATTCTTGCGTTGGCAATGGGTTGTTTATATTACTGTCTGCTTTCATATTATATGTTTCTGCAGTACAGAGTACTGTATGAATCTTCCACGTTTACTGCACTGCTATTATAAGATCATGGTTCTCAAAAGAATAGACTCCAGAGTATACAGATGAAGCTGGTAACAAACAGAAACTGGTAGCTAGAATCTGACCACACACAAAATGAAAATTAGATACTTCTTTTTGGAGTAAAGCTTTTGTGTGAACCTAATGTATTATTCCAATTGGCTAAGATGTAAAACATAGTGAATGGTTGATACTTCTGAGGGTATAATCATCAAAGCTCTGTTTCTAAAACACTGCTGTTACACACAGGCACTCCAGGACTCTCAAGTCGATGGGCAATGTGAGTGAGTCTCTGGACTCTTACAACATTTCCATAATCAAGCACCCATACAAAACTAGGGTTTTCCTACAAAGAGGGGATTGGAGGGCTCACAACTAATCCTCTTTATCACTGAGTAAATAAATTGTAGAGTTTGGTATAGTATACAGTATATACAGAACCACATCCATTTGCAATGCAGTTTGTTACATAGGGGGAACAAGATGGGACTTGGGGTGCAAAAGGCAGTGTCAGGGTCAGACGTCAACCCTCTACTGGGAGAGGACTGGGTCAGAATATGCAGATGGCTCAAGGACAGCCTGTCCCCAGCTGAAGTACAGTGGCATAAATGTATGGGCAAAGCATTGTTCCAGGTCTAGAAAGTAAGCCAGGGCCGTAGACATTGGAGCTACCGTGGAGCTACCAGGTCTATCTGTCAACCATTTCCAGTCATAGGTTTCATAGGTTTTGCAGAGCTCTATTAAGACCGAGGTCCATTATAGCTTGCTTAGAGTCAGTAGTAACCCATAATGTTATTAGCAATAAGGTGTGCATCTAGCTATGCCTTAAAGCTGTTCATAGTACCACTAGCCACCACCTCCAGTGGAAGCTCATTCCAGATTTTAGTTACCCTGACAGAGAACCACTGCTTCCTTTTCATGGTTTGAAATATTTCTCCTTCTAATTGTAGGGGGTGGGATCTGGTGTTGTTAAACTGTTTCCTGTACTCGAGGCCCGTGTGCTCCCACAGCTGTAAGGGCTCTATATGTCAAGCACATGTCTCCCCTCAGTTGTCTAAATTCCAAGGAATACAGCCCCAGTGTGTCAAGTCTTGCTTGATACTCTAGTCCCCTAACCTCATTAATCCTATGGGTTGCCCTTCTCTGAACTCTCTCCAGGGCTTGTATCTCCCTTTTGCCACCAGGAGACCAGAACTGAGCATAGTATTCGACATGTGGTCGACCTAGGATGTATAAAGAGGGAGCAGTACATCCTAGTTCCTGCTCTTGATATGTTTATTAATGCAGTATAATATGCTGCTAGATTTTTTTAATAACCTGGTTATACTGCATCTTAAAACTGAGATCATTACTTATCCTAATACCCAGATCTATTTCTTCCTGCACTTTGTTTAGTATCTGCCCACCTAGTGAGTAGTTCGACTGCCTGTTGTTCTTCCCAAAATGCATTACATTGCACTTGTCAGTACTGAAGGTCAGTTTCTTAACATTTGCCCATTTCTCTAGGTCCCCTAAAGCTGATTGTAGAGTGCCTGCATCCTCCTGGTTATCCACAATGTGACCTATTCTTGTATCATCGGCAAACTTAGATACCCATACTCCCTGTTGTGGTGTTCATTGAGGAGATGTAGATGTTGAATAGGCAGGGCCTCAACACGGATCCCTGTGGCACCCCACTGGTCACATTTGCCCAGTTTGAATATGAACCCTTTCTGCTGACTTTTTGTCTCCTGTCAGAGAGCCATGCTTCGATCCAATGGGATATTTTATTGTGGATACCATGCTCAATTAAGGCATCGACAAGCTCTCCATGCGGAACCTTGTCGAATGCCTTCGAGAAATCCAAGAAAATAACATCCACTGAGTGTCTATTGTCCAGGGCTTTACTAGCCTTGCCATAAAATTCAAGTAGGTTGGTCTGGCATGACCTGCCTTGGGTGAATCCACGCTGTGCGCTATCTATGTCCTCGGTTAGGAGAAGATAGTCTGTTGTATGGTCTTTTATAATGCCCTCCAAGATCTTACCGAGAACTGCTGTCAAGCTAATTGGTCTGTAGTTTCAAACCTCATATTTGGTACCATTTTTGTGAATGGACACCACAACCATCTGTCTCCAGGGCTCTAAGACCAGCCCTTCATCGATTGATTTTTGATAAATGGCTGTGATTGGACCTGCTAATGACTCTGCCATCTCCTTAATAATTCTAGGGTGTATGCCATCTGGACCCTGTGATTTATTTTGATCTAGATTCTGGAGTCTTTTTAGTACGTCACATCTATCTATACAAGGGCCTGTGTCTGATGGTCGGTCAAGACGTTTTTTTCTAGAGTAAGTCTTTTTATTAAAGACTGATGCAAAAAAGCAGTTGTATTGCTCCGCCATTATAAGGTTGTCTGTGACCATATTCTTGTCTGGGCCTTTGAGGGGTCCTATAGATTTATTTACCCACTTCCGATTTTTTATGTAAGTGTAGAATAATTTGTAGTTGTCTTGAACTTTATGGGCAAGCATGAGCTCATGTTTCTGTTTGGCCTGTACATGTACATCTGCACATGACATCACCATCATACCTGCAGGTAACTCATGTCAAACCATAGTCTGCACAAAACGCACCACACCATGCTAACCCCACTCTACCCACAACACACCACAATTTATGTGCAATACTACAAGTGTTGAGGGGGCTTCCTATTTTCCATCTGTCTTACCCCCTCACATAGATGCCATGATAACCATAACAGTGTGCCATAGTGACATACGAACATACATACAAACATACGAATTTGCCAGCAGAAATAGGCCACCTGGTCTATCAAGTCTGCTCGAGTGTGCAGCTAGCACCCTCATCTTGCAGCTGCCCCCCCCTTCCCAATTACAACCCCCTCACCTTATTCCCATCCCTTTATGAAACTACCCATTGTCCTACAGGCTACCACCTCCTCCGGTAGAGCATTTCATTCTGCCACGACCTTCTCCATGAAAAAGTGTCTCCTCATTTCCATCCTAAATCTTCCCCCCTCCAATCTAAGGCCGTGCCCCCTCTTGTCCCTCCCCCTACTCAACCTGAGTTTCCCTTCGGTGCCTGCCTTGTTTATCCCCTTTACATACTTAAAGGTCTCAATCATATCCCCCGGTCCCCTTCTCTCCTCCAAGGAGTACATGTTCAACTCTCTCTTAGCCTCTCCTCGTATGGTCTGTCCTCCAATCCCTGGTTCATCCTTGTTGCCCTGCATTGTATCCCTTCCAGTAGTTTCACATCCTTCTTCAGATATGAGCACCAGAATTGCACACAGTACTCCAGGTGCGGCCTGACCAGTGCCCTGTAGAGAGGCAGGATCACCTCCCTGCTCCTGCCACCTTCCTACACTACTCTGTATTGTTCATCTTCTCCGTTACAACTACCCCATGATCCTTCTCCTCCTTGATGGAACTTAGCTGCACCCTTCCCAGCAGGTAACCCCTCCCCGGGTTCTTTGCTCCAAAATGCAGGACTTTGCGCTTTTTCACATTGAACCCCAACTGCCATGCTTCCTACCACTCATCACAGTCCCAGCTATAGGTGGCAGTCATTCTGTGTCCAAGTCCAGCTGGTGCACTCACTACTATGCTTGTATGTGTGTGGGGAGTACTTGCTGGCAAACAGCATGCCAGAGATTATGCTGAGCTAGTATAACATGGAGTAGGCCTGACCTAGTCTTTGCTTGCTACTTCACTGACTCAGCCCTCAAGATTATGCCAGCAGGTTCCAGACCTCCTGATACTTACTTGACTAGTGCTCATTTAGTTCTGATATGTACTTCTCCTCCAGGACTAGCAGAGAGGTCCATTTAACCTCAAAAAATGTTAACGCTATTACAGTGTCCCATACGCCTTGCAGAATACCCTCAGAAAGGTCTCTAGAATACATGATCCCCACCGTTTACCAGCTCCAACTTGTGCTTTTAAGTGTTTTTTTAATGTTATGGTTTACAAGTTGTTCCAACAGAACTCAGCAACTCAAACTGACCACCCACCCCCAAATAAAACAAGTACAAATAGAGCAGAGCAGTAGCAGTTTGGTGATGTTCACCTGCTCCTACTCATAACTGTTTCCTTCATACTGTATTGTTCCTGGAAGTGGTCCCGCTCTATGGGTGACAGGATAGCTCTGATGTCTCATTTCAGAGACTACCAGATGGCAGTAACTCTGAAAAAGGCAGAATTCCTGTCACGGGTTATTGCCTCAGGTAAGAACAGGCTGGCCCCGTGCTTCCACATGGCAGGCAGGCTTATTCATCCAGCCTGTCTGCAGTCCAGTGGAGTTTTGTCTCAGGAGAAATGTAACAAGTTGAATCAGTTCTTCCTGGACAGAATTCCTTCCATTAGTGCCAGGATCACTTCAGGTCACCTGCCAGGGGCCAACAATAGCTGTGAGGAGAGGCACAGGAGCTTTCTAGGGGGTCTGGATCAAGTTTCACCCAGTTTCTGATAGTGATGCGTTCAAGGTGGTCTTAACTCTGTTCCCCCTTGCTGTGAGTCAGATCTATAGAAATGTAGAAAGGTGATGGCAGAAGGAGACCAAAGGTCCATCAGGTCTGTCCTTGATATCCTGAGATCCTAGGTGGTCCTGGGTCTTAGCTGGTATATTCCCTTACGGATTTGAGTCCAGCGTACTCTTTGTCCCAACCCCTTTTGAATGCTGATACGGTCCTAGTTCCTACCACTTCTGCAGGTAGTTTGTTCCACGAGTCCAGAATCCTTTCTTTTTTTTTTTTATCATATCATTGTTTCTCCCTCCTGCGGCGTGGGCATGGCAGGTCATCCAGCTTCTGACACCTGCAGCCCTGGACCCGGGCTGGCCAGCGGCACACTGTCCACCACAGGCTGGCGTACACACAGTATTCCCCCCTCGGGGATCCAGAGCCAGTACTTGGGGGTGCACTTCTCGGGTCCAGGGGTGCAGCGCTTGGCCATCAGCTGCCACAACCGCCCCTCTATTTTTCCACCTAGGTGTTTCTCCCCTGGAGTCGGTGTGCAGTGACATACAGCGCACTTACATGCCAACATCTGCCATGCTCCAACCCCTTCTTTCTGTGTGCCACAACTTGCAGTGCATCCAACAGCTGCCAGATGCCGCTGCAGAGCGATGCGAACCCTGTGCCCACCCCAGAGAGAGGACAGCTGTCTTGGGAAACTCCATCCTCCCTCTTCCCCTGCCGACCGCCAAAGACCCGAGTCCTTTCATGAACCCAGGTCGCCAGCTTGGCAGAAGGTGTGGCGACCAGCACCTCAACCCTCAGTGCCACCGGGCCGCTCACAATCCTTTCTGAGAAATAGTACTTTCTTAGATCCCTCCCGAACATCCCACCCATTAGTTTCCATCCACGCCCCCTTGTGTTTGAGTTGGGAACCATTGTGAAAAGTTCAATATAGGGTACTGAATTTAAACCCCTCATGTACTTAGAGGTTTCTATCATATCCCTGCTTTCTGTCCTAGATTCAAGTGAGTACATGTTTAACTCCTCCAGACGCCGTTCGTAGGGTAGCCCCTGAAGCCCCTGTATCATTTTGGTTGTCCTTGTATGACTGGTCTCTGTCCTGTCCCTATCCTTCTAAAGGTATGATCTCCAAAACTGTATGCAGTATTCTAAATGGAGTCTCCCCATAGATGTGTACAGTGGAAGTATCACCTCCCTGTGCCTACTGTCAAATCCTCTCCCTATGTACCCCAGCATTCTATTGGCCTTACTATATGCTGTGTTGCATTAACTGGTTTGTTTAAGGGTGTCACCAATAATAACTCCCAGATCCCTTTCCTCTTTTGAGTCACTAAGTTGAACCCCATTTAGCCAATAGGTTGTTCTAGGGTTATTCCTGCCAGTATGCATCACTTTACATTTCTTGGCGTTAAATTTCAGCTACCAGATATTAGACCATTGTTCTAACCTTTTCAGATCTTTCTGTAGGAATCTCACCGCTTCTTTGCTGTCCACCCTTCCCCCTAGTTTAGTGTAGTTCTTGAACAGTGCAGTCTTGCCCTGGATACCTACTCCTATGTCGCTGATGAACATGTTAAACAGGACTGGGCCCAAGACCGATCCCTGCAGAACCCCACTCATCACTTCTCCCTCTGACGACATCTCCCCATTGACCACCACCCTTTGCTTCCTTCTGTCCAACCAGTTTCTCACCTATTTTAGGATGCAGCTTGCTATGCCCAGATCCTCTAGCTTCTTCAGCAAGCATTTGTGTAGTACTGAATCAAAAACTTTGTTAAAGTCAAAATAGAGGAGGTCCACTGGTTGGCCACTATCTACCTCCCTAGATACCCAATTGAAAAAGGTAATCAGGTTTCTTTCACAAGACCTGCCTGTAACAAAACCATGTTGTTTGTCATCCTGTAGGCCATGCTTATCCAAGTAGTCTACTAGGTCTTGTTTAATCAGGGCCTCAGTTTGCTTACCTAGCACTGATGTGAGGCTGACCAGCCTGTAGTTACCAGCCTCTTCCTTGCTACCCTCCTTGTGCAGGGGCACCACGTTGGTTCTTTTCCAGTTATATGGTACGACTCCTGTCTGAAGAGAATGGTTAAACAAGTGCAATAAGAGGTCTGCTAACTCACTTGCTAACTCTTTAATTATCCTCGGATGTATTCCATCCGGACCAGGAGATTTGTGTATTTTTAAATGCTCAACCACCTGTCTGACTCTGCCTGTGGCAATACTTGGTGTTTTCATTTTTGGCACTCCCCTGCCATGTGCTGTAATGCTGCAATCAGGCATTGGGCCACTACATTCTTTTGTGAACACTGAACAGAAGTATTGGTTCAGAACGGTGGCTTTCTGCCTGTCCTCTTCCACTATCCTATCCCCATCCCTGATTTTCACTACCTCCTCCTTCCCCTCTTTCTCTTTTCTTGCAAATATCTGAAAAACTGTTTGTTCCCCTCTCTGACACCTTTTGCTATCTGAAGTTCCAAAGCCGCCTTTGCTTGTCTCACTGCCTACTTGGCCTCCTTATGTTTTAGTATGCATTCCTCCCACGGATCCTTACCCTGCCTACTTTTTAAGTTGTGGAATGCTTCCCTCTTGACCCTAATGGCTATTTTAACTTAACTCATGAACTAAATGGGGTGTTTGTATCTGTTTCTCTTGGTCACTATCCTTGTACACGCCTTCATAGCCTCTGTGATGGTTTGTTTAATCATTTTCCAAATGTCTTCCACTGCAACGTGTTGGTGAATCTTTAGCTAGTTTTTCTCTTACTTTTTCCCTCATTTTATTGAAATTAGCCCCTCTGAAATTTAGGACTTCTATCCAGTGTCTATGTGGTTGTTGGTGGGCTACCACGAAGCCCGGGGACCAATGTTCATGTGGACTGTCCAGTGTGCCCTTTCAGATGGATGTTTTCCTGAGGCTCTTAAAATATCCTCAGTGAGACCCCCTCCTATAGAAGCCATCTCTACATCTGAAGGAGATAGTGAATCACAGACCTGTTTCAATTCTCTCCTTTTTGGGGAGAGTTATTGATAAGGTTGTGGCAATGTAGTTTGAGGCACATCTTGAGAAGTTTGACATGGACCATGGTGTGCTGATGGAGTGCCTTACAGAATGTAGGAGACTCACTGGAACAGTGTTGAAATGGTTTGCATCCTTTTTGGATGGTAGATTATAGAGAGTCATATTATATGCTGTGTCTGTAATTTTCATTTTAATTACTACTGTTATGTCTGCACCTTGTGTATCACCTCCCCCAGGCATGGTTGAAAAAGGGTCTTTGGACCCAATCCACTTTCCTGGTGAAACTAATAAATTAAATGAAACAATGGGAACTTTCTAGTCACTGCCAACTGAGGTCAGCTGTGGAGTTCTGCCGGGGTCGGTTCTGTCACCCATGCTATTCACAGTGTACATGCTACCCATTGGAATGGGTCATTAGATGGTACCAAGGCAGATGGTATGCTGCTCAGGTGATACTTAGCTGTACCTGTCTTTTATACCTGATGGGCATGCAGCAGTCTTCACGCTGAAGCAATTCCTACAGGAGATTGGGCACTGAATGGCCTCTAACTGGCTGAGCTTAAACCCAACCAAGACAGTGTTGCTACTAATGGAACCAGGTTCTAGCAGATTGGCTGCCAGGCGGGATGCCATGATATGACCATCATTAAATGGCATGACTCTTGCGGCTGTAGATGGGGTAAAAACCTGAGAGTCACTATGTGTTGGTTGTGGTCCACAGTGGATGTTTGTGACTCAGAAATAGCTCATGTATTAGACCCTATCTGATAAGAGAATCTGGTGACCCTGGTACATGCGATTGTGACCTCAGGGCTGGATTGCTATAACGATCTTTGCCCAGGGCTGTCAGGGAGGTTGGTGTGCTGTTTACAGCTGGTGCAGAATGCCACAGCTAAGCTGCCCTCTGGATCATCCTACTTGGAACATATTACATCTGTGCTGTGGCAGCTGCACTGATTTCTAGTGAGTTGGCGTGCCACCTTTAAGATTGCTTTGTTGTGAACTTACAAAGCACAGTCCAGATTGGAACTGGCCTACCTGAAAGACCTCTCATCCTGGTGTATGCTCCCAGTTGTTCACGTCACTCCACGGAGGAGTTCTTCTTGGCCATCCTGATGGTGTGGCAAAAACTTTCCAATGATAGGTCATTCTTGGTGGCAGCTCCGATTACATGGAACTCTCTTCCTTGCCTTCTTAGGAGTTCCCTCTTGCTGGAGACATTTAAAAAGGGACAGAAGTACCATTTATTCAAATTAGCATTAAATCTGTAGTGTCAATTGTAACCCCTAGGTGGCACTATCCCAAGGGCTACTACCCTGCCTGCTTAACTACTAACAGGTTGAGGGGCCTAGGTCCAATGGCGGGTGCCTCCACCCAGAGGTCAGGGTTTGCAGTAGTTAAACTAACTTGGTCACAGCCCTCTGGGACACTGTAACCCCCCTTTCTTCCCACTAGTGGCCCACACAAAGCATTAGGAATATCTTCACAATGTACACTTACCCCCAGGACTGGCTCCGTCGACTGGACCCCGGGGACCCCCTGCAAAACAAGATGATACAGTACAAAAACCACAGTACAATACTTTAACATAAACAAATACCTCAGCCAGTGTAACTTTGCTGAAACCAACAGATCTGATTTATTTAAGGAGCTGCTAACAAGGAAGGGAAATCAGGTTAATTAGGTTAAACACATTAATAATCACAGTACTGTGCATATTCAGAGTCCCAAATTGTCACTTTCACTGGGTACCCAGGATGGGGAGGGGGCTAGCCAGGATCGGTTGCAGCTGGTTGGGGCCCTGTAATGGAAAAAACACTGGCACAATACCCAAATGTAATCCTGAGCCGGTTGGCTCAGTTCGTGAAGAAATGAAGAAAAAAAAACAATTAGATGACACACTTGCAATTCAATAAACAGATGGCAGGGAGCTATCCTGCTTTGTACTCACAAACTCAATGCTGGGAACTGGATGGAAGGCAGATTGTCCTGGATTGCCAGGAGGAGCAGACCATGTGGACAAGGTCCTTGTGACTGGACCCCACTGCAGTTTAGAGCAAGTGGATATAGTCTGGATTAAACTGGGGTTTACTTCCAGCTTCATGCACTCTATTCACTGTACAGGGGATTTGAAACGCGATTCCTCACAAGCACTACACACATTTATATGTAAAAGGAAAGTACTGTACCAGGCAGGCTGCTTCTCTTTCCCGATCGCAATTACTGCACAATACCCGGGAGAACACACAGCAGATTCAGTTCCTGACAGACCGAACGCGATTCAGCAATTTCTCCAGTCTTCTACAGGGTGAGCCTGGTTTCTACTCTTCAGATCTCCTTGATTCTCTTCACAGGTCGGTTTCAATGTGAACAGGCGCATGCACAAACTGCAGACCGAAACTTAGAGCCCTACACGAGATCCCCGTGCTAAAACTACACACCAAAGAAGCACACAGCTCCCTATCTCTTCACAGCCCAAACTGATCTGATCTTTCCAGTAGACAGAGCCGGGCATTTCCTTTGAGTTCCTCCCAGTTCAGTTGGCTGGTTTGGCTGTCACGCACAGTAAACTCCCCCTGTTGGTGGAAAAAAGGTGCCGAAGTCAAAACTACATTTCCCAGAGTCACTGCCCTTACAATCCCCTTACAGCAGGCTCCAGAGGAGAGTCCAAGTTCTGATTCACGCCCAGAGCAGGCTCCATTTTTAGGATCCCACCATGATTGGTCAATTCAGCAGTTCAGAATCAACATGAGGGAGCTACTTTGCACTGTCCTTGCTACAAGAAAGCAGGTTAAATCAAACTGCATTTTCATTATTACTCTTTAACAGGTTACAAGCAAACAATTACATCTTTGAAGAGTGCTCCTTCTGCCCACTTAGCGATGGCAGAAGCAGGCGATTTGATAACTCGGCGGGACTCAAGCAGGAAAACACACGTCCCCAATACAAACTAATTATGTCTGCAAGCAGACAGCTCTTAAAGAGACAGTATCAGAGGCTCTAAAAGCACTCACAGATAAACGAGCTTAAACGCCAAACACCATTCAGGCTTGGAGCATTCAAACAAGCTCCTGGAAGACTTTTTGGGAACCCCCATTTGCAGGGGGGTTACATCCTTCCTGGCTTGGGAAAGCTTGGCGTCCACGTCAAGCAAGTACCCCCATAAGTTTCAATACACCCATATACATTTACATCAGTATCACACTAGGCTTATACATGTAATCATCAGTCAATATATCACTTTACCAGAAACACATTTCTGAAACTTTGCAGTACGTCACTCTTTACACAGTATTATACACACATTGTACCATAACTCAGATTATTACCTCTTGTACATGAAACCTGAAGAGAGGGGGCCCTTCCCTATCAGCTACATTGGGGCTGGATGGGGCAGGGGCACCATACCTAGAGGGCAACACAAGTAACTTGGAGTTAGCACTGATATTCAGATTGGGCAATGAGCTCGGGGACACATACACTCCTTTATGGACAACATTGAGAGGCAAGTCCACAGGCCTCCCAGGGGAATCATAACTGAGGTGCACCACAGGCTTTACAGCTCGACCAGTCTTTCTAGGGGGAACTGTTACAGTCTCTGCACTCTGAGCCTCATTTTCAGCATTGTTCTCACTTGTCAGGGGAGTCTCCAATGGGGTAGAGAGGCTAGAACTTGGGGCACGTTCAGCTCCAGGAGTTACAATCTCTGAGTCCACAACACTTGGCTCACATGGATAGCTTTCTAACATGGACAGTGAATTATCAGGGCACTCAACACACTCTTCTTGTTCTGGTATGTCACCAGTCTGTTCCAGTCCATCATTTTCCTCCTCTGAAAGCTCAAACAGTTCAACCATACACAATGATTCCGTATCATCTGACTTAATGCTTTGCACTTCACTTTCTGGAATTATTGGCTCCAGGGACAAAGCTGGGGGCTTAGACAGTCCAGAAGGCCCAGCTTCATCTCCAGAATTGACTAGGGGATTGCCCCGAAACAATTGACTCAGTTCGTAAGAAGGGTAGTATTCAAAACCACACTCACTTTCCTCTGACATGGACTGACAGTCATGTTCAACTGGGACTTGTGGAGGGGAACACTTTAACTCAGCTTCTGTAGGTGCAGACTTTCTTGATTTTTTCTTAGCAGCAGCTCTAGTCACTAGTCCAGAGGGAGCATTTTCTGGGGGCTCAGACTCAATCAAGATTTGTCCAATGGGCAGTAAATGATTTCTGTGCATTGTTTTAACATCCTTTGAATTATTCTCAGGCCTTACTTTGTACACAGGCAGATCATCTAGTTTGCCCACCACAATGTGAGGGAGATAGTGCCATCTGTCAGCAATCTTGTGTTTGCCATGCAGTCCCAGATTTCTTAGCAATACCTGATCTCCCTCCTGGAGTTCCTGTGCTTTCACCTTTTTATCATACCTTTCTTTGTTGGCCAGATTTCTTTTGGCAGCCATGGTTTGAGCCAGTTGGTATGCATGATTTAGCTGGGCCTTTAACTTTTGCACATACTGTAAATAGTTCTCAGCTCGAACCCCATCAGGAGACACCCCAAAGCACACATCTACCGGCAGTTGAGCTTCTCTTCCAAACATCAGGCGGTAGGGGGAGAACCCAGTGGCATCACTTTTGGTGCAGTTGTAGGCATGTACCAGGGTGCTAATTTGTTGGCTCCATCTAGGCTTATCCTTTGGGTGGAGGTGCCTAGCATATCTAGCAGGTCTGGTTGAAGCGTTCAGGCTGTGGGCCCCCTGGGAGTGGTAAGGGTGGTTCTGGACCTTCACTCCCCACAGGAAAGCATCTCTTTGATCAGACAACTCTCAAAGTCTCTTCCTTGATCAGAATGGATTCTTTGTGGAGCCCATAGTGAACAAAAAGTTTTCTACAAGTACTTTTGCCACAGTGGATGCCTTCTGGTCCTTGGTGGAGAAAGCTGGGCATATCTCGTAAAATGGTCAGTGACCACCAGCACATTACTAATATTTATTTGATCGACTCCAAACTCAGAAAATCAATACAGACCAGCTCCATGGGTGCACTGGTGGTGATGTTAGCAGAGGCAGCCCTCTGGGGCAAAGCTTTTCTCTGTAAGCAGCGACTACAAGTTCAAATGTGTTGCTCCACATCAGCCCCCATCTTAGGCCAATAGAATCTGGATCTCACCAAGTCAAGTGTTCTGTCTATACCAAGGTGCCCCATGTGGTTGTGTAAGGACCTCAGCACTGAGTCTCGAAAAGCAGTGGGCAGCACTAGTTGTTGTTTGTCTACTTGTCCCCTCTGTCTACTGTTTCTCTGTATAACAGTCTATTGATCAGTTTCAACAGGACCTTCTTTGTATAACAGTGCAGTTCTCAAATCAGTGGAGCGTAATTTGGACACATCTTTCCCTGCATAGAGGGCTTCTAAAGCTGATTTGATCATGGGATCGCGGGATTGAGCCCGCCGAATACTGTCATTGTCCAGCTGAGGCAGTGCACCAATGTCTATTGCAGAAAAGTGGCAATAAGCAGCAGGTATGCAATTCTCAGAGGGTCCCAAACAATCCACCATACAGTCCACTGCATCCATGGACATTTGTTCCTCCCTGTCAAACTTCTGACAGAGTGCTCGAATATCAGGTTCTGACAGTCTGACCCAGTCATTCTGGGGAACAGGTCTTCGGGAGAGAGCATCAGCATCTATGTGGTTCAGGCCTGCTCTGTATTCAGCAGCATAGTCGTATGTAGATAATGCAGAAAGCCACCTATGACCAGTGGCATCCAACTTAGCTGAAGTCTGCACGTAGATCAAAGGATTATTGCCGGTTTTTACTAGTATCTTAGCCCCATACAAGTACTCGTGGAATTGGTCAACAATGGCCCACTTCAAAGCTAGGAACTCTAACTTATGTAAAGGATAGTTCTTTTTGGATGGGGTCAGGCTTCTGCTGGCAAAGGCCACTGGTCTCAGGCCATTCTCGTGCTCTTGGTACAACCCAGCCCCTAACCCTTGCAAGCTAGCATCAGTGTGCAGGACATAAGGTTTTGTTGGATCGGCATAGGCCAACACTGGAGCATGAGTAAGTTGATATATGATCTCATGAAAAGCAGTCTCACAATCAGGAGTCCAGCGGGCCCCAAATACTTCACTTGGACAAAAATACACTCTTTCAGTCTCGAGGGACGCTGACTTTTTGTATCTTTTCTGGGTTGGGGGATACCCTTGAGTAAGGTTAAGTAAAGGGCGGATCACTCTTGAATAGTCCTTGATGAAACGCCGATAATAACCACAGAATCCCAGGAATGTTTGCAGTTCTTTTAGATTTTTGGGTTGTGGCCAGGTGGTCAAGGCCTCAGCTTTACTTGGGTCGGTCTCTATTCCCTCGGTGGATACTATGTGTCCCACATACTTTACTGATGTTTGAAAGAACTGACACTTACCAATGGACAGTTTAAGGCCAAAGTCTTCCAGTCGGTCCAGCACCTTGAATAATCTGCTCTCATGTTCCTCCAGTGAGCTGCCAAACACAATAACATCATCTAGGTATACCAGGCACTCGAGTAAGTTCATGTCCCCCACTGCACGCTCCATCAGTCTTTGAAAAGTGGTGGGGGCACCTGAAATCCTTTGAGGCATCCTCATGAATTCATAGAAGCCAAGCGGACAGATAAAGGCTGTCTTCTTGTGGTCCTCGGGGGCCATTGGAATCTGGTAGTACCCACTGCAGAGATCCAGCACAGAGAACCACTTGCTCCCGTTTAGACAGTCCAAAGCATCCTGAATGCTGGGCATAGTGTACTGATCAGGGATAGTCCGCCGGTTTAAAGTGCGATAATCCATGCATATCCTTACTGTCCCATTCTTTTTTCTCACTACCACAATGGGGGAAGTATAGGGGCTTCTGGATTCTTGTATTACACCAGCAGCTAGCATCTCTTGCAGATGCCATCTCACATCATCTATGTCAGCAGGTGCCAGGCGTCGAGACCTCTCACGAAATGGCCTTTCATCATGTAGCCGGATATGGTGCTCAGCTCCTTGCATGCATCCTACATCCCATTCGTTTAAAGAACACACCTGGTCTCTCTGGACAAGCTTCTCACTGATCCTCACTTTCCATTCAGCTGGCAACGGGGAGTCACCGAAATCAAACAAGTCAGGCGTTACTCTGTCATTCTTCCCCGAACTCTTGCTACTGGGTAGCACTGCAGTGTCTGCACAATGCACATTAGCCAGGGTGCAACCTCTATTTACTCGAATCTCTCTGTTAGACACATTATGAACTTGAACCATTACCCTTCTGGCATAAGCATGGGCTCTAGCAGGCAAAATACTAGGCTTGACCAGCAGTCCCTCCGGCAATTTTCCGTCACCTGGTGCATCCTACATTAATATTTTATTCTTGACATCCTTTCTGATATGGACCTCTCCCTGTAAGGTACACTGGGCATTTGGTGCCAGGATCAGAGACTCAGGATCCTTCGTCCAGGCAATTCCAACCGGTTCCTCTGGTTCTACTGTTTCAACATCTCTCTGTGCCTCATAGGCCTTCTTAATCAAGGCTGGAATTCTTAAAGCTCTACCAGCCCTTGACCCCTGTTTTTCATAACACAACTGTGCCAGCCATCCAAACATATGTGCATTAGTCCCAATTAGTAGAGGAACCCCATCATACAGTGCGGTAGGGGGACATACTAAGGCCAGGGTCTGTACTTGCTCGGCCACTCCAGCCACAGAGGTGGGAAAAGACAGCCAAATTTGGATATATCCAGAGTAGGAGTAGGCCTTCTCACTTAACCCCCAGACATGCAGCCCCTCCAATGGTTGTAAGGGTACATCAGACAAATGCTTCTGATACCAGTCTTGGAACATAATTGTCACTTGGGAGCCATTGTCTAATACAGCTCTTGTAGACACTCCATTCACCTTTACAGTGGTCTCCATGGAGGGACCCACTATTCTGGACCAGTCTGGAGAGGCGGTAGCGGGGGCCTGGGCAACTGACCTTGCCACAAAGGGACATGAGTTAGCATTTTTTGGGCCCTCACTGGGATCATTACGTGTACCTCTTAACCACTGATTTGTTCTCCGAAGGTCTCCTTGTAGCCTATATGCAACTTTGTGTCTTTTGGGGACCGGCATTCTCTCTTCATGTGCCCATCCTACCCACAATTATAGCAAAACATACTTTCTGGAGTTTGAACTGGCCGAGGCATCACTCTGGGAGCCAGGGCAGGGGTACTACTAACTGGAAACCTTGGTGCCATCTCTGTCTACGGTTTAATAAGCATTTGGAGACATCTCATCAATTTCCCCACTTCCATGGTCAAGACATCGAGTTTTGAGCTGTTGTCAGCAGGAGATGCATGGGTAGGTACCCCCACCCCCATAGCAGATGCAGTCAGATGAGGGTCGGGGCCTGTACTTGCAGGAGCGGCCTTCATAAAGAGACTGTTTTTTTTTTCCCTGAACTCTCTCAACAGTTCACCCCATTGTGGCATATCTTTTTCCTTCTCAGAGCACTCATTAACTGCCAACCTCTGCCCCTGAACTTCACTTGATGGGTCACCCTCAGTCACTCGGGTCGTAGCCGCAGCTATTGGTGCAAGTCTCTCCCGAAGTTGCCTTTTCTCAACTCCTCGAATTTCTCTCATTAGCTCGTCACAGGAGGGTGGGGATTCCAGTCGATTTGCCAGGCGTAACTGAAGCAACAGCAGTTCTGAGAAGGGGGCAGACTTAAGGATCCTGTCCAGCCTGGTTCGGTCCAGTTCAATCGCTCGCAAACTACCCTTTCTGAGGTATTCTTGCAACAATTTTTCCAGCCAAGATACATACACAGACAACAACTCCCCTTGGTACTGTTGTGCATTTCTTACTCTCCACCACAGGTCCTCATCAGAATCTGGTCTCCCATACACATTCTCCAAGGCCTCAAGATATTCCTGTGCAGTCGCTTCAGGGTTGCTGGCCTGTTTAGCATGGATGGTAGCCAGGGCAGGACCTTGGAGGCTCTCACTAACCCTCTTTCGCTTTTTGGCTTCCGAGCATTGCCATTCTAGCACTTGGGGGCAACATAGTCTATCCAGGTCTCCCAGTCATCCTCCCCTAGGGGTGGGGAGGTGCCAGAGAAGATCCTCAACCTCGTAAGAGTCGTGACTAATGGCAGGTGCAGAAATAGGAGGCTGCATTGGTTCAGCCACCATTACGGGTACTGAAGCGGGAGGGTGTTGGGGAGGAACACCCCAGGTGGCAAGAATAGTTTCTTCAAGTCCTCCACAGTTTTCCTTCCCCAGCAACCATTCAGCAAATTTCTCCTCAAAAGTTTCAGATAGTGGGGGCTCATTTCCCCACGGGTCTTTACTGTCCTTAGTTATCACTCTCCAGGCAGTGAGGGCTCCCTCTGGGGTAATAGTCTGTGGCACTTTGGAGCTATCTATGGGATCCTTAAACTCTGCTAGGGCCAGGAAAGTGTGGGTGAGCAGATTAGCATGTCGACCCACCACCGCAGGGTTTTGTAAACCTTCCACCTTGGAAAGTACTCCCTGTACAGTGTCCGTATTAATACCCAGGAGGATGTCCAGGATAAGCATAGCATTTTGGGGTTCGACTCCTCCCTAGTACACCACACCACCAGCCGGTGCACAGCCACTTCTGTCGGGGTACCTATTTATTTTATTTTTTTTTCTTAACAGTGGTTCGTAAATATGGCCACTAGAGGACACACAATCCCAGCGGTGAGCCTCCAAGATGTAACCCCTAGGTGGCGCTATCCCAAGGGCTACTACCCCTGCCTGACTAACTACTTACAGGTTGAGGGGCCTAGGTCCAATGGCGGTGCCTCCACCCAGAGGTCAGGGTTTGCAGTAGTTAAACTAACTTGGTCACAGCCCTCTTGGACACTGTAACCCCCATTTCTTCCCACTAGTGGCCCACACAATGCATTAGGAATATCTTCACAATGTACGCTTACCCCCAGAACTGGCTCCGTCGACTGGACCCCGGGGACCCCCTGCAAAACAAGATGATACAGTGCAAAAACCACAGTACAATACTTTAACATAAATGAATACCTCAGCCAGTGTAACTTTGCTGAAACCAACAGATCTGATTTATTTAAGGAGCTGTAACAAGGAAGGGGGAAATCAGGTTAATTAGGTTAAACACATTAATAATCACAGTTCTGTGTGCATATTCAGAGTCCCAAATTGTCCCTTTCACTGGGTACCCAGGATGGGGGGGGGCTAGCCAGGATCGTGCAGCTGGTTGGGGCCCTGTGATGGAAAAAACACTGGCACAATACCCAAATTGTAATCCGGAGCTGGTTGGCTCAGTTCATGAAGAAATGAAGAAAAAAACAATTCGATGACACACTTGCAATTCGATAAACAGATGGCAGGGAGCTACCCTGCTTTGTACTCACAAACTCAATGCTGGGAACTGGATGGAAGGCAGATTGTCCTGGATTGCCAGGAGGAGCAGACCATGTGGACAAGGTCCTTGTGACTGGACCCCACTGCAGTTTAGAGCAAATGGATGTAGTCTGGATTAAGCTGGGGTTTACTTCCAGCTTCATGCACTCTAGTCACGTACAGGGGATTTGAAATGTGATTCCTCACAAGCACTACACACATTTATATGTAAAAGGAAAGTACTGTACCAGGCAGGCTGCTTCTCTATCCCGATCGCAATTACTGCACAATACCTGGGAGAACACACAGCAGATTCAGTTCCTGACAGACCGAGCGCGATTCAGCAATTTCTCCAGTCTTCTACAGGGTGAGCCTGGTTTCTACTCTTCAGATCTCCTTGATTCTCTTCACAGGTCGCATTCAGTCCGAACAGGCACTTGCACAAACTGCAGACCGAAACTTAGAGCCTTACACGAGATCCCCGCGCTAAAACTACACACCAAAGAAGCACACAGCTCCCTGTCTCTTCACAGCCCAAACTGATCTGATCTTTCCAGTAGACAGAGCCGGGCATTTCCTTTGAATACCTCCCAGTTCAGTTGGCTGGTTTGGCTGTCACTCACAGTAAACTCCCCCTGTTGGTGGAAAAAAGGCGCCAAAGTCAAAACTACATTTCCCAGAGTCACTGCCCTTACAATCCCCTTACAGCAGGCTCCACAGGAGAGTCCAAGTTCTGATTCGCTCAGAGCGTGCTCCATTTTAAAGGATCCCCACCATGATTGGTCCAATTCAGCAGTTCAGAATCAACATGAGGGAGCTACTTTGCACTGTCCTTGCTACAAGAAAGCAGGTTAAATCAAACTGCATTTTCATTATTACTCTAACAGGTTACAAGCAAACAATTACATCTTTGAAGAGTGCTCCCTTCTGCTACACTTACTTAATGCTTGAAAGCCGAGACAATTTGGCAATAGCTTCGGCGGGACTCAAGCAGGAAAACACACAGTCCCCCCATACAAACTAATTATGTCTGCAAGCAGACAGCTCTTAAAGAGACAGTATCAGAGGCTCTAAAAGCACTCACAGATAAATGGCTTAAACGCCAAACACCATTCAGGCTTGGAGCATTCAAGCAAGCTCCTGGAAGACTTTTTGGGAACCCCCATTTGCAGGGGGGTTACACAATCATATGTTACCATCTCAGGGTTTTGGTATTATATTTATTGTTATTTATTCATGTATATATGTTATATTTTGTGAAATGTTGTTTTGTTCTCTGTTTTAATTGTACAGCACTCTGAACTCCTGTGGATAGGGCCCTATATAAAATGTCTTGCCTTACCTAATCTCCGTGATGTTTTAGGATCCCAGGCAGTTTCATCAGATCGTAACTACAATCTGAACATTGAAAAATTGATACTTTTATTGAGGATAGAAAGAGCAAGAGATATAACTAGTTTAATAAGAAAAAATACTTTTTAAGCAATAATATACAACAGAATGTATGTTATCATGGGATAACTATACACCTCTGGTGTATTGTGTGGGGCCCACGGCATAGCCGGGTGCCTTCAGTCACCTGAGATTTGACATTATTCCAAATGATAACACAGCCTGGAGTGTATTATTTTCATTTTATTTATTTTTTATTCTTGTAGGTCTGATCAAATGGATTACAAGTACTGTAGGCAAAGAGCAACTTAGCAGAAACATTTTGCAGGCTGTGGCATTATGATGAAATATCACCTTAGCTTGGAATAGTCCTTAATCAGTCAGATTGCAGGAATTCTCCTGCCCATTTAATAATTACTGGTATGCATAGGCTACTGGTGATACGATATATCTAGCGCACCACCACCTAAAACAAAGTATACATTGTAACGTGTTGCCCTCTCCCTCTCTCTTCAACAGGTTTGAAATAGAAATCGAGCCCCTGTTTGCCACCGTAGCCCTGTATGACCTGAAGGAGAAAAAGAAGGTACAGTAGGAGAAAAATGATGAAAAACCCAAGAAACTGTGGCATGGATGATTACTGGCTTGAAGTCCCACAGCAGAGCCCTTTTCCCCTTCGTATTGCATAACCCTGTGTTGGTGAAGCAGCTCTTTAGTTAGCATGGTACACTGGTAGAAAGGATATGATGGATCTGAATAACCTAGAACAAGGATGAGTAGGAGGAGAAGAAGAATCAGTATTGATATAGCACTTTTCATACACATTGTATCCCAAAGCACTTTACAGGCAGTGCTAGACTGGTAGTTCAGTGACTGGTTGAGTGGAGGCAGCCAGTTCACACATTAGCACCCACACACATCCTTGGACGAATCCATGAACCAGTTTTATAGGAACCTACTGTAGACATGCAGTAGTCTGACTGCTGTGAAGCAATAAAGATCTTTTCTTCTGTTTGAGTTTTGATTGGGGGGGGGTTAGAGTAGTAAACGCGTATAAACCTGACTTTCAAAGGGAATTGCAGAATGTTCACTATTTGTAATGGAGACAGTTATAGTTGAATTATTATTGTCCCACAGTCCTAAGTACATCATCCACTATAATGTTGTAGGAAGCCCACAGGTCAGGAAGAAACTTGAGCTAAAAGCATTAAGCCAGACCTAGTTAAAGCAGCAGTGCAATGAAACTGGGCAAAAACATTTCACCCCGACTTTTTTCGCTATCCAAGATTCTAAGCATCTTCCAGTTTTATTTGGTGGTGAAATTCACTGGTTTCACAAAAATGTGAGTATTTTATCAATGTTTTAACTTAGTTGCTTTTTTTTTCCTCAAGAAAAAGACAGCCATCACACTTGGCTTAAAAATAGTAATTTAGATCTGGCAAGGGCTTGGACTGAGGAAAAAATAAACACATGGTACACAGCAGAGGAGGTACCTAGAAAAGTAGATTGGACTCATATGCTTATATTTGTATTGTTGATAGCAGAAACTAGCTTTTTCGAAACCACATTTTTGTTGCACTGTTGCTTTAACTAAAATACAAAGACCTG
This sequence comes from Neoceratodus forsteri, assembly GCA_016271365.2. Classification (NCBI taxonomy): domain Eukaryota; kingdom Metazoa; phylum Chordata; order Ceratodontiformes; family Ceratodontidae; genus Neoceratodus; species Neoceratodus forsteri. The sequence goes on along the minus strand of CM057453.1, from coordinate 1,451,854,859 downwards.
TACTTATAACACTGAACCTTCTTCATTTTAGTAAAGGGGCATATCCAGCCACCAACAAAGAAGTCACCATATAGGTGTGGGGTGAAAGCCATTTGAATTTCAAGCCATTCAGTTCTTTATTGCTAAGGGCAGTATTAATTTACTTGTTTGTTTTATTTATTGATTTCAAATTAAGCCCTTCCAGATCACGTCATGTGACACAGTGTCTCATTTTCATAGAGGTCCTGCATTTGCATGAAAACAGGATCTTTGTCCCTAAGAGTTCATCTACTCCTCATGCATGTTTCCTAGGTTAGGTCATAATCCTCAGTCTGTGACATCTCAGTCATATCCACAGCAACAGACTACAGTGTCAGTAGCCAGGGACAGGCACTTCAGCTAGTGGCTGTTCCTCAGTAGTAAATGAACTCTGTAGCGCCTTCAGATACACAGTAGAGCTCTGCAGATCCTGTGATTCTACAAGATTTGCTGGAGGTCAGCCCCCCCTCGTTAAGACAAAGACTACATATTACAAAAGATTTATCTTGAATGTACATCGAGAATAAAAAAATAATATATATTAACGTTTTGGCTGTCAGGTTTTCTGCTACAAAAATAAAGTAAGCAGAGCCCATTAAATGTGTGTGTGTGTGTGTTTTTTTTTTTTTTAGATTTCAGAAAATTTCTACTGTGATCTAAACTCTGAGCAGTTGAAAGGATTCCTTCGACATCACAGCTCGACTATAGCCCCTTCAAGTCTGGCTAAATCTGCAATATTCTCCATTACCTATCCCTCGTCTGATATTTTCCTTGTTGTTAAGGTAAAGGCTTACATCTGTGAATGTTCTTTCTGAATTATACTTGCTAAAATTAAGCCAAAGTTTAGTACCTAAACATGGTACAGTATGAACATCCTAGGTACTTAGCAGGTTGATGTCACTGTTTGGAACAATGCGCAAAATCTAGAGACATGGAAACCTTGATGATGATGGCAGAAAAAAAGACAAGATTACACAGATTTATGATGGCAGAAAAGAATCACACCGGCCCATCTAGTCTGCCCCTTTACCCCTCCCCTGCCCCCTCCTTCCTTTACCTACCCCAGTCTTTACCCCCTCCTCCCAACCCCATATCTGTTCCATGCTCTCTAGAAACTGCCCACTAAATCAGAACTCACCACCTCCTCTGGAAGCCTGTTCCATGGTTCCACCACCCTCTCCATGAAGAACTGCCCCTGACATTTCCTCTGTATTTCCCACCTTCCAATTTGAGACTATGCCCCCTTGTGTTTGCTCCCTTCTTCTTTTTGAACAAGCTCCCCTCCTTCACCTTATTTATCCCTTTCAAGTACTTAAAAGTCTCAATCATGTATCCCTCTTCCTCCTAGTCTCCAGTAGGTACAGATTCAGCCCTCCATCTCTGTTCATATGGCTTCCCCTGCATCCCACACTCACCATCCTTGTTGCTCTCCTCTGGACCCTCTCCACCATCTCAATATCATTACATAAGTGTGGTCTCCAGAACTGCACCCCGTACTCCAGGTGTGGCCTCACCATAGTTCTGTACAGCGGCATGAGCACCTCCTTCCTCCCCGCAATGCAGGCCAGCATACCGTTTGTCTTACCCACTGCTTTTCTGCACTGGTTTCCCATTTTAAGACTCCTCGATATTATAATCCTCAGGTCCCTCTCCTGTTCTGTTTTCTTGAGTTCCTCCCCCCAATAATGTAAGTTGCTTCCATGTTCTTCCACCCCAGGTGCATCACTGCACACTTTTTAGCATTAAATCTGTCAAGGTCATGCTGTAGAGCTGTCTGGAATTTTTGCAGTGCAGACAATGGTGCTATACTGAATTCACAGTTTTTGCCAAGTGCTAGAAGGTTCATCCATCCTTCCCATGTTAACACTCATGACCCCTTCACCTATCTTCTTTGTTCCTAGGGGCACGTGATCCTTGTACAGTATCTATTGTTATAAAATTGGACATTATATTTAAGGTTTGGCAGTCTGAAGATTAATGCTACAGCTGTCCTGGTTCCTTTTTCTTTTAGTGTCAGAAGCGATAATTACTAACATACTAAAATGCAAGCAGAGTAGGCCTCATGGTCTATCGAGTCTGCTCGGGACTCAGCACCCTGTTTGGGTTCCGTAGTCATCTTCGAGGTTCCTTTCATGCTTACCCCCTCTCCCGATCCTGGTCTCCGCCCCCCCGGAAAAGCCATCCTCTGCTTCACCCCTCGCCTATGCCTGTTCCATCCTTTCTTGAACCCTTCCACCATGGCTACCTGTGCCAGCTCCCTGGGCAGCTCATTCCATGGTTCCATGACTCTCACAGTGAAGTACCTCCTCCTCCTCCTTCCCCCCCTAAGCCTTCCACCCCCAATCTTCCAACTGTGCCCTCTGGTGACTCCACCCTTCTTCAGCCAAAGGATCCTATCTTGGTTCACCTTATTTACTCCCTTGAAGTACTTGAAGACCTCAATCATATCCCCACTATCCCTCCTCTCCTCTCGCGAGAACAGGTTGAGCTCCTCCTGTTGCTCCTCATGTCATATCCCCCAGTCCAAGATCATTCTGGTTGCCCTCCTCTGAACCCTCTCTAGGAGCTGGATGCCCCTCCTTAGGTGTGGCCGCCAGAACTGCACGCAGTACTCAAGGTGTGGTCTAACCAGGCCATTGTACAGCGGCAAAATCACCTCCCTGTTCCTCGAGGTAATCCCCCTGGCAATGCAGCCCAGCATCCTATTTGCCCTGACTGCGGCCCTCCTGCACCGATCCAAAATATTCAAGTTGACATCCACCTGGACTCCCAGGTCTTTTCCCCATACTAGGCTTTCAACTCCCCAGGGTGTACACATCGAGGTTCTCCCGCCCTAGGTATAGCACCTTGCACCCTACCAGAGTATCAGATCCTTGTAGGGCCAACCGCCCTCCTTCCACCACCGCCCCCAACTTAGAGTCATCCACAAAGAGACTCATTTTGCACCCAGTATCTTCCCTGATATCGGAGATGTAGGCATTAAACAGGGGCAGCCCCAGAACTGATCCCTGTGGGACCCCACTAATGACCTCCCTAGGAGACGAGACCTCCCCCCCAACACTACCCGCTGGGTGCACTCAGAAAACCAATTTCCAATCCACCTAACCATCAGTGGTCCTACCCCCATCCTCCTCAGCTTCTCCAGTAGGCCCATGTGAGGAACCGAATCAAACACCTTACTGAAGTCCTGGAATAGTATATCCATCGGTCTTCCCTGATTGAGTGCTGATGTCACCCACTCGTAGAACTCCACAATGTTAGTCTGACATGATCTACCTGGCACAAACCCATGCTGCCGGTCATCCATGTATCCTTTTTCTTCCAGGAAACCCTCCAGTCTCTCCTTAAGTATGTCCTCCATTAACTTTCCCACCTCCGACGTCAGACTGATGGGTCTATAGTTCCCTGGCTCTTCCCTCAAACCCTCTTTATGGATAGGCACAACATGTGCCCACCTCCAATCCCTGGAGGCATGTAGTGTAGTAGAGTTCTGACTGGCAGCACCTTCATATCCGTCAAGGTCAGGCTGTAGAGCTGTCTTGAATTTTTGCAGTGCAGACAATGGTGCTAAACTGAATTCACAGTTTTTGCCAAGTGCTACTGTTCCACTGATCTGAAGGGGCCACATGTCAGAGTTCTAGATCATTATTAAATATTATTTTAACTTCCCCACCAGTTTTCACCCTTCATTCCCCCTGTTCCCCATCACCCAAGAGTTGTGATGTCCACACCAGCACCTTTCCATTTGGCCTGGAGGCTGGGCATGGTAGCTGTGTCCACAGCTGATGCCTGCCCATCCTTTATCAGTTGTCAAGGAGGGTGAAGATGCCAGGTGGCCCATGCCCTCCTTGGTGTATGCTAGGCCTCAAGCTGGTCCTAATGTAGAACTGTGGGTCTCAAACCAGAGCCCCAGTGTCCAAGCTAGCAGTACAGTGCACTGCTACTGTGCCGCTAGGCTGGCTTATTAGAGCCTCTTTTTTTCTTTGATGGGCCCCTTGGAGAAACCACAGGACACTGAACATCAAAAACCCATACCAGATCATGTGGTGTTCCAAGCTCCATTTATGGGACCTTGCCAGAAATGGTAACATTTGTGAGTATAACCACACCTCTGAAACTTTTATTACATAAATGTCCCTCCAAATGAGGGAACAGGGCAAAACAATACGAGACATCTTGACAGATAGCAGAGATAGAAGCTTGGAAAAACTGTGGTAATGAGTGCTTTCATATTCATAATTTTTTGCTGTTCACTGCATAACATAGACTAGTATTCTTTTGGCTGTACAGTCTAAGTCTTGATCGTGGGATAACACTTCATCGGCGTATGACAGAGGACTTCAGAGAAGTAAAATGATGAATTTCCATTCTAGTGTAGGACAGTTGCAGGGCTGTGCCAATGGCTGTAAGGGCCCACCTTTTGTGAAGCTGTACCTCCCCACCAATAAATGTAAAATAACCATTAGCATATATAATATATTTATAGCATAGGTTCTATCATAGCAGTCCTGCTGAGCATCTGTACTTTATCCATGCTGCCCCTTCTCCCTTGCTATCACCATAAGTAATGGCCCAATTTGTTCTTTGTTCTGTATTCCCATCTCCCCTCTATGAAACTGGGGTTGGAATCTACAGCACAGACCTCACTGCTGACAGCCCCAATTTCAAATGGATAAGCCATGTACAAAAAAAAAAAGTTGCAAGTTTGTCTATGACAGTGAAAGATTTTCTTAATGCCGACCTCTGTGGCAGTGGATCCCCTCCCCCGACGGTGCAGACCCTGCTGCAGCTGCATCTCTTGCACCTCCACGGTCATGGCGCTGGACAGTTGAGAGGTATAAACTGAGAGATTCTGAGAGGTAAAATGAGACCCATCCCTCCTAATGTGGGACATTTGAGAGGTATGGATTGAGATATTCCGAGAGGTAAAATGAGGTACATCCCTCCTAATGTGGGACATTTGAGAGGTATGTATTGAGACGTTCCGAGAGGTAAAATGAGGTACATCCCTCCTTATGTGAGACATTTGAGAGGTATGGATTGAGAGATTCCGAGAGGTAAAATGAAGTACATCCCTCCTAATGTGGGACATTTGAAAGGTATGGATTGAGAGATTCTGAGAGGTAAAATGAGGCACATTCCTCCTAACATGGGACATTTGAGAGGTATGGATTGAGAGATTCCCAGAGGTAAAATGAGGTACATCCCTCCTAATGTGGAACATTTGAGAGGTATGGACTGAGAGAATCAGAGAGGGACATTTGAGAGGTATGGATTGAGAGACTCTGAAAGGTAAAATGAGTCACATTCCTCCTAACGTGGGACATTTGAGAGGTATGGATTGAGATATTCCAAGAGGTAAAATGAGGCACATCCCTCCTAACGTGAGACATTTGAGAAGTATGGATTGAGAGATTCCGAGAGGTAAAATGAGGTATATCCCTCACAATGTGGGACATCTGAGAGGTATGGATTGAGAGATTCCGAGAGGTAAAATGAGGTACATACCTCCTAATGTGAGACATTTGAGAGGTATGGACTGAGAGATTCTGAAAGGTAAAATGAGGCACATCACTCATAATGTGGGACATTTGAGAGGTATAGACTGAGAGATTCTGAGAGGTAAAGTGAGGCGCATCACTCATAATGTGGGACATTTGAGAGTTATGGACTAAGAGAATCAGAGAGGTAAAATGAGGCACATCCCTCCTAATGTGAGACATTTGAGAGGTATGGACTGAGAGATTCTGAAAGGTAAAATGAGGCACATCACTCATAATGTGGGACATATGAGAGGTATGGATTGAGAGATTCTGAGAGGTAAAATGAAGCACATCACTCATAATGTGGGACATTTGAGAGGTATGGACTGAGAGAATCAGAGAGGTAAAATGAGGCACATCACTCCTAATGTGGGACATTTGAGAAGTATGGACTGAGAGATTCCCAGAGGTAAAATGAGAAACATCCCTCCTAATGTGGGACATTTGAGAGGTATGGATTGAGAGATTCCGAGAGGTAAAATGAGGCACATCCCTCCTAATGTGGAACATTTGAGAGGTATGGACTGAGAGATTCTGAGAGGTAAAATGAGGCACATCACTCATAATGTGGGACATTTGAGAGGTATGGATTGAGAGATTCTGAGAGATAAAATGAGGCACATCACTCATAATGTGGGACATTTGAGATGTGTGGATTGAGAGATTCCAAGAGGTAAAATGAGGCACATCCCTCCTAATGTGGGACATTTGAGAGGTATGAATTGAGAGATTCTGAGAGGTAAAATGAGGCACATCCCTCCTAATGTGGGACATTTGAGAGGTATGGATTGAGAGATTCTGAGAGGTAAAATGAGGCACATCACTCATAATGTGGGACATCTGAGAGGTATGGACTGAGAGAATCAGAGAGGTAAAATGAGGCACATCCCTCCTAATGTGGGACATTTGAGAGGTATGGACTGAGAGAATCAGAGAGGTAAAATGAGGCACATCCCTCCTAATGTGGGACATTTGAGAGGTATGGACTGAGAGATTCCGAGAGGTAAAATGAGGCACATCCCTCCTAATGTGGGACATTTGAGAGGTATGGATTGAGAGATTCTGAGAGGTAAAATGAGACACATCTCTCCTAATGTGGGACAGCTGTGAGGTATGGGTATAACCTTGTCAGGTAGTGTAAAACTGCAGTTACTTTGGTGACTATTTCTGGGGCTGATTTACAGTATTCCCACAATCATGCACATGCATCAGGAAAAGTTCTGCAATTAGTGGTTCCATTGCACATCTGCAATTCCTGTTGCATATACACAATTTTCTAAAAGGGTGCCTTTTGGTGACCCTTCTTCCACCTTATGGGAGCTTGTGGATGTTTTTCTGTGCACATTGGTGCTGGCAGTATAGCCTAGAGTTAAGAGTAATGAACTGTGAATGAGCTTGGTGCATGTAGCAGACCTGGGTTTGATTCCCACAACCTCCACTTGTATACTGTGTGACACTGAACAAGTCTTTTAACCTCCCCAGTGCTCCCAGGTCACCTCTGAAGACAGGCATTTGTGCCTAGTGGGCCTTACCTGGTTACTAAAGAAAAAAGAAAATGATAAGCCTGTTACTGTACGACCAAGCGTAGCATGTGTGCAGTTAAGGGAAAGTACTAGTAATACCCTTCCAGTGAAACTGCTAAAAATAACACACCTAGTCCCTAGCCCTTTCCATGGAGCTTTAAAATTGGGTCCCTGATTACTGAAGTTTAGTGTTTTGTCAGGTTGCAGACTTCAAAATCTTGGCTTCCCGAGACTGAGATCGGCACTAGAAACAGATATGGAACAAGAGCTGAATAATACAGCTCAAGAGGAGAGAAAAAGTTTATGTCTGTAGCAGGGAAGCAATAGATGGTAACACTGAACATAAACTAAGACAAAATAAATGAATGTATAAAAAACTTAACCAGACTTCCTGATGAAGGAATGTTTTCCGAAACATAGGACTTGAATTGTCTGGATGAAATATGAATAAAATATCTGAAATATTTGAAAAATAGAATTTGGGTGAGGGGGCCGTTTTTTCCAATCTCCCTAGCTGCTATGTTAGCTTTGATTGGACTGTGACCTCTCCCTACTGATAGTACATTCATTTTGTATTTTTCTGATGTTTGGCTGGACCAGAATTTCATTTTCCCAAACTTCAAAATCCCCAACATTTACCATGAGTGTCAAGGTCCCATATAAGGAATGATGTCACGATTTGCCATGACCTGCTGATGTTCAACGTCATATTATACCAGGTGGCTTAAAACACAAACAGCAACTGTTACAGTGCGCAAAAAATAAAAAAAATAATAATAATAAAAAAAAAAAAAGGTTGAGAAAAACACCAGTATTGTATTGTTTTTCAGATCAACAGAAGTAAAGATGATGAGAGTTGGCTGGTGCCATCAGGAGCTGGTCTTGCATTATATAAGGGATACACAACAGGGACCTGTGGAATACATGACTTATTTTCACAAGAGCTGTCTGACCTTGGATAACTTCACAACTGGCATAAGCCACAAGTGATGTGCCCAAGTTCAGACGGCTAGCATAAAATAAATCATGTATTCCACAAGGATCTCTGTTGCATTTTCCATTCATTCAATAGGCAGAGGACTTTGTGAGATGTTTAACTCTTATTTTTTAATATTTTTTTTAAAAAAAAAAAATTCGTGGAACATTTGGTGAAATAGTGTTTGTCAATTTTTACTGGGAGCTGTTGCCATGGGCGTTGCCATAGATACTGGCATGACATCCATGATGACGTGGCTGTGTCTGCTTTGACTGGCTGAGATAGTAGTTTTCAAAAACATTTTAACTAATGTGGTGGCAGGTTTTAGCGAGCGGGTCAGTATTGAGTGAATCGGAGTTATTGCTGGCATGAGCTTCATTTGGCAGAAAGCTAGTGCCAGAGTGCTGTTTTGTTTTTTTTTTATTTAAAATTAGTGTCTACAATGTCACTGCAGTGTCTTCCGACCCAGACAGGGAGAGAGAGCCAATGTAGGTGATCAAATGGGTGTGCCAAAGAGGAGTGAGCAGTGCAGCTGCAGCATGAGAGAGGAATGCCGATTGTTTTTAGAGGCAGCTGCAGCTGTATAAAAGAAATTATGTAAGTTGTTTCTTTTTTCTACAGCTGCTGTACAGAGTGCTGTAGTGCTAGGAGTGGCACTGGTAGGAGTAGCATCGGACAAGTTAAGGGAAACTGCAGGTGACCAAGCAGAAGGATGGGAGGGTCTGAGGCCCAAATGCGAACCAGCTGGAAAGTACTGCAGATGTTAAAGAAAAAAAAAGAAACTGACTTAGTTTTGTGCTGCTTGGTATGGACAGGACAGCAGGCTGTTGAGAAGGCAGGCTGGTAGGCAGTGTTTCGTTGTCTGCAGTAGAACGACAAAGAAAGAGTTGGTACTGTTAATGAAGGTTGGGGAGATTTAAGGGGAGTGAGAGAGGAGAACTTGTATGATATTTAAAAAAAACTTTTAGTTTTTCAGCACTTTTGTGAGATCAGTCAGTGTTGAGGTTGTCACTTGTGTGTGGTCTGTTGCAGTAGTGGTTAATTGTAAACCGCAGAAGGGAGATGTAGTGCCGGTGGGCAAGTGGTGGACAGGGCCATACAGTGACGTGTCTACTATGCACATAAATGCATAGTGATGTATCTACAGTGTATATAAATGAAATGTATGTACACAGCAGCTCAAATATCAGCATTTATGTAATGGCACTTGTATTCACGCCTATTGCATAAAAATGCATATACATGAGATTACTTGTGGCAGTGGTTAAGAGTGAATACACAGATGCATTAATGCACATGCAGTAACACACACATACAGACATACTAATGCACACAGCGATATCCACTCTCTGACACACTAATATGCACACAACGACATGCATACACACACACACACACACACACACACACACACACACACAGACACACAAAAATACTGTAGTGACACACACGTAGATGCAGATAAATAAATGAATAAGAAACAGCCTTCATTTCCTTACTTTTGATGTTGCAACTTGAAATTGATAATCCAGATAGTTTCACCAATTAGTTACTATTTCCACTCATGTCCATAAATTAGATTGCCCTGGAGTGGATGGCAAACTATTTTTTTTAACCTACCACACTTTGCGCCCTTCCAGCCTGACTGGCCCCCATCTGTCCTGCTGACCCATCCAGCCCCATCACCTGCTATTCCTGGGACTTACCTCCACTCACCATTTCCCATGAAAAATCCCTTATGGGAAGTGCTGCCAAAGGGTATACACCTCCCACAGCAACAAGTCGACAATGACCGACACTACAGTGACAACAGTGCCAGGTCACTGTAGTGTTGGCGCTGGACCCCAGCACTGTTTTCTGGGGATCTTGCATGCCCTCCCCTAATCAGCTCTGACTCAGAGTTGATTATTTTAATTGAGAGAGGTGTGGGGGTGAAGCCCCCTGAAGAAAACATGGGAGACAGTGACCACCTTTATGCCGGCCGCAAATGTGGTCGACATAAAGGTTTCGCTGTAACGTTGGTCGACAAAATTTGTGTTGCGCTACCATCATAGATTCCTGCCAAAGGGTTGGCAGAGGTTTAGTGTTGGTCAGCGAGGAAGAACCCAGATGGTGGTGCAGGACCTGTGGCAGGTGGCAGATGGCATCCTGCTGCAGGCGGGATGATTTTCAGCATTTTCTCTCCCTCCCCTGACATCGGCAAGGCTTTGCTGATACAGCACATCATGCTGCTGATGTCCTTCTCTCCCAGACCATGGCTCCAGCTGCACCACCACCTGTGGTCACCCAGGTGGCAGTGTGGTAGCGGAGATCATTCCCCCTCCTTCCCTGGAAGAGGCAGGTGTCCATGGGATGCTCAACTTACCTCCCCCCACGGCTAGCCTTCTGACAACTCACGCTCACTCCTGATCCCGGGTTGTCGAAATTGCAACCGGTAGCACTACTGCTGCACTTGCAGGACGGCACAATGGCAGACTATTCTGATTCTACTCTCTATGTCCAGAGCTCACTATTCTCTGGTATCTAGTGAATATGTGGAGCATTGTGTTTATTACAGTCTTGAAGTTGTAATGTTATGAGACAAAAAACTTTTATCCAAATAGAATACTTCTGGTTTGGAACTTTACCCTTTATTACATATCCAAAATTCAGCTATTCTACCAAAATGTTTTCTTTTTATAAATACGCTTGTATATAATGGCATGGTGATCGACTGATTTTCACCAAGATCTTGAGGTTTGTTGAAGAACGTAGTTGTTAAACTTTTTAAAAATGACGGCTGGCTTGCTGTGTGTGTTTGCGGGGGCCGGGAAGGCCTGCAACTGGAGACTGAAACTTTTTATATCTGAAATGATTGCAATAATGGCTGTGTCCTGTGGACCATCTGTAAAGGGGATATTTTCCTAAGCAGTTGTTGCAGAACCAAGGGTAACCACTGTCATGACATCATCCCACAAAACTCTGTGGAGTGACACAAGAAGTTTGGAAAAGGTGTACTCTGAGGACTGGGAACAGAAACATGCATTGAAACTTAATCATTTATGTATGGGTCCAGCAAAGTGAGATCTTGTGACACATTGTGCTGTTGTCTGTAGGTTTTGGAACTGAAACTTTTTATTTGTAACGTGATAACAATAATGCCTTCGTCCTGTGGACCTGCTATAAAAATACTGCAACGTGGTGTTTTCTTGTGGAGAGCATCGTATCTTTGTTGTGGGTTAACCTTCAAATAATGGAAAATACAGCTGTCTGTGAGTCACGCATCAGTGTTTCAAGGGCCCATAAGACCCTTTGCTTATACCAAGGTAACAATACTTGCTTTGCCATTGAATACGTGTTGCATGTCTGCAGGATGGGTGGGCTAGGGGCTGGTTAACCACATGTGCTTTAATGATCTCCTTTTGTTTCTGCAGATTGAAAAGGTCCTTCAACAGGGTGACATTGCGGACTGTGCAGAAAACTACATAGTGATAAAAGAAAACGATGGTGCTAAGGTATTGTGGGAACACCTCCATGACTGGGATGGAAAGTTCTCTGTTGCCTTGAAAAACATGCTTTCAGCAATTATTAGGGTTTAGACTTTCATGTTGCCAAAACCCTTTTTAGTGCTGCTTGAATAAAGGCAGCAGTGACATTGGTACGAAAAATGCTTTGGAAGGATTAATGAGACGTCCAAAATAAAAGCTAGGTACTTACGGACTGGCAGCTTGGTATAATGTACAGTATTTGACTAGAAGATTAATATTTTGATAGCCCTACCCACATGAACTAAACAGGTGTAACAGGATGTATATTATAATGAAGGTAATTTTACAGACCCTGTGATGTAGCTGAGATCACCTTAGAAATTATGCAGAATCTTAACTGTATTTCCTTTATCTCCTGTTATCTTCCACTTAATCTCTGTTACTTACTACAAAAGTTCGTATGGAAACAGGATTTTTGTTAAATTTTTGTTATCTGGGCTAGGTACATGTGATGTCATAATTGCCTGAAATTGACATTATATTTATTTTAATGGACGATAGCTGTAAGAGTAAGTAACCAAAATGTTAGTTATCAATAGGCGAAGTAAAGTAACCTGGAAAAAAGATTAACAACAGCAAAAGATGGCAGTGTTAAGGAATTCTGTAGATTCGTGAATGCATCGTGAAATGCCACAAAGAACAGTGGGCCCATTAGAGCAGATCACTGTCAAAGCTGTCAGTAAGTGAGGCACTGTTAATTTCTTTAATGAACCTTTTTGTTCATCTTTAACAAAGACAGGGCACTCACATCTGACAGTGCAAACACACAGTTCCAGGATGCCCTCTTCCTTATCCGGGCTATGAATGGAATAGTGTGGAGGAGTCTTCCCAAGGCAGAAACAAAAATTAGGAAGTATAGGAAGAAAGGCTCAACTCCTAATATTATTCAGTCATGTTTCCTTTATTACTTACACCAATACACAACATTTAGTGGCATTGAACTACTTCATCAGGAATGGTGGTAAATAACTTAGTGGCAGTGGCTCAGCAGGTAGCACAGTTGCCTCTGAGGCCGGGAGATCAGAAGGCTGTGGGTTCTATCCCCACACCAGGCACTTGTGTTAATTCCCAATACTGACACTAGTGCAGCATGAGGGGGGTGCTGCACTCCTGAGGTGCTGTCTTTCGGATGAGACGTTAAACCGAGGTCCCATCTGCCTGTTCTGGTGGTAGTTTAGGTGGATGTTAAAGATCCCATGGCCCTTCTTGTAAAGAGTAGGGGAACATACAAACATACAAAGAAGTCAGCAGAAGAAGGCCATTTGGTTTATCAAGTCTGCTTGTATTGCAGGGTCCACAACTTGAGCTAATGTCCCTGCCTTCCCCCTCCACTCCTCCCATCCTCCCTACCCATGATCCTTACCTTCCCCCTATGCCTATCCCAGCCTCTCTTAAAGCTGCCCACTGTCTTTAACGAGACAACCTCTTTTGGCAGCGCATTCCAAGTGTCCACCACCCTTTCTGTGAAGAAGTGCTTCCTGACATCCCTCCTAAACCTCCTACCCTCCAGCTTAAGACTGTGCCCCCGTTGTGTTATGATTGCCACTCAGCTTAAAGAGACTCTCCTTATCAACCTTATTTATCCCTTTCAAGTACTTGAATGTCCCAATCATGTCCCCTCTCTCTCCTGTCTTCCAGGGAGTACATGTTCAGTGCCCTCAACCTCTCTTCATAAGCCTTGCCCTGCTGACCGGCTATCATCTTTGTCGCCCTCCTCTGTACCTTCTCCAGCAGGTTAATGTCCTTTTTGAGGTGTGGGTACCAGTACTGAAGTTTTTATTAAAGAACAAAAACAACATACAATAACTCGAAAAACTACATCATGCTGTTATACAACAAGCATTTGTCAATGCCGAATGTTTGCTTGCTGGCATTGGCAGAGGTAGTGTAGAAGTTACAGAGCTGCGTAATAGGAATGGCAGTGAAGTACTGAAGTGAAGCCAACCCCACCACCACCCTGCAGAGAGTGACAGGCATTGGGGTGTGCCTTTGGGTAATCAGGCATAGCCACGCCATTTCACCACCACCCACCCTGCAGACACTGACAAGTGTCACGGTGTTCCTTGGGGTCTTTGGCCCTTATGCGTACCCCATTCCATTAGGAAATATGGTGAGATGGGTGCGATATAGGAGAATGGGGTGAACTTTGGGGCCGAAGAGTCCAAGGCATACCTCAATGCCTCTCAGTGGCTGCAGGGTATGGAATGGTATGAGTATTATAGGCAAGAATCCCAGGTCACACCCCTGATGCCTGTCATTCTCTACAGGGTTGGGCGTTATGGTTGGAAACCCTAATACCTCAGGCATTCGTTGGTATTTTCACTCCAAATTTTCAACATGTATTTTTTGTGACCCCACCTCATGAACAGTGGCAATATCAGTTTGTTAGCCAAAAGCTGCTTATGCACAGCGACTACGGCATTTAGCACCACAGGTGCAAAAACATTCCAAACAGGATGTAAAAATGACAGCTGTACTGTTCATGGGGAGGTATAAAAATAGCAATGTTGCAAATCTGCAGTAAAAATATTAAAAACTGGTGAAGTCACGGCGTACATAGAAACTGTGCGCACACCGTAATATAATTAGGTTAGGATTTTTACGCAGTTGTCAACTCAGGCATTTTGGTGCCTCTGATCATGAACAGTGTCAGTGTGATTTTCTTTATCTGTCCTGAACAATGATTTCCCCCCATCAACCACGCATCTCTGCGCTGAAAGTGTGAAAACACACTTCGGCCATGTTGTGAAAAATGACAGCTGTACTGTTCATAAGGAAGTATGGAAAAATGCCACTGGTGAAAATCTGGAGTGAAAATATTACAAATTCATGAACCTACGAGGGTGCGTGGAAACTGCGCAATGCTCACTCGTAACACAGTCATTTTATGGACTTTTGTCACCAGATTTTCAACATAGCCATTTTAAGACCTCTGCTCATGACCAGTGTCTCTGTGATTTTCTTGATCTGTCCCAAACATTGTTTTCGCAAACCGACTGTACCATTGTGCGCTACATGTGCGGAAACACATTTGGGGCAAGATGTGAAAAATGGTAGCTGCACTGCTCATAAGGAAGTGTGGTAAAATGGCACTGTTGAAAATCTGGTGTGCAAATATTACAAATTCGCAAACTTGCCAGCGTGCGTGGAACTGCATAATGCGCTCTAAAACAGTAATTTTTGAAATTTTTCACCAAATTTTCAACATAGCCATTTAACACCTCTGATCATGAACAATGTCACTGTGATTTTCTTAACGTGTCCCATACATTGATTTGCCTTACCGACTGCGCCTTTGTCGCTACATGAGCAGAAACACGTTGTGGGTGAGATGTGAAAAATGACAACTGTACTGCTCATAAGAGGTGTTTAAAATGGCAATGTTGAAAATCTGGAGAAAATATTGAAAATTTCATAACCATTCTAGCTAGAGAACTGCGCAATGCACGCCGAAAACAGTCATTTTAGAATTTCTTCACCAAATTTTAAACATAGCCATTTAAGACCTCTGCTCATGAACAGTGTCACTGTGATTTTCTTAATTTGTCCAGTACATTGATTTACGCACCGACTCGCCATTCTGTGCTACATGGCGAAAACTTGTGTTTTAGGTGAGATGTGAAAAATGACAGCTGTACTACTCATAAGAAGGTGTGGTAAAATGGCAATGTTGAAAATCTGGAGTGAAAATATTGAACATTTGCGAACTTACAGTGTACATAGGAACTGCGCAACGCACGCTTGTAAAACAGTCATTTTAAGGAATTTTTTCACCAAATTTTCAACATAGCCATTTTAACACCTCTGATCATGAACAGTATCACTGTGATTTTCTTAATTTGTCCTGTACATTGATTTCGCACACTGACTGCGCCATTGTGCGCTACATGGGCAGAAACACGTTTTGGGTAAGATGTGAAAAATGACAGCCGTACTGCTCATAAGAAGGTGTGGTAAAATGGCACTGTTGAAAATATGGAGTGAAAATATTGAAAATTCGTGAACTTACTAGCGTGCGTAGGAACTGCGCAACGCACGCTCATAAAACAGTCATTTTTTGGAATTTTTCCACCAAGTTTTCAAAATAGGCTTCTTGAGAGCCCACCTTATGAACACTGGCAGTGTTGTTTTGTTAATCGGTCCTGAAAGGTGATTTCGTGCAGTGACTGCGAAATCACCCTTCGGGCCCGAATAACGCCATGACAGTGACAGCGAGAAGGGGTTCCAAAAACCCCATGTTGAAAATTTGGTGCAAAAATTCCAAAAAAATGCCTGAGATATGCAACAAAGTTGAAAAAACCCTATCTATCCCATTATACAGCTTACCAGCATTTCCTCAGTTCACTGTCGGCTTTGAAGAGTGCAGACGTGTTCCCGGTCCACCGAAGATCGTCGTACCTTGGTCCAGAGGTAAGTATGGGATGGGGGCTGTGGGGAGGCAGGGTGCACAGTGGGTGAGTGCGGGTTGTGGGAGGGTGCCAGGGAGACTGCGTGGGACGTTTTTCTTTACAGGTTGTTTTTTAAATGATGGCGGGGCGTTTGCCAAGCTGGGGTGGGCTCCCAGCGTGGCACAAGATAGCTGGTTGGGGGGCATGGAGCCCAGCGAGTTGGGCACCCTCGCGGACATAGCATCTGTGCCCACGCTGGGGGTGGTCTCCCAGCGTGGCACCCTGCTGGGGGACAGTGGAGCCGGCCGAGAGTTGGGCACCCCGTCGGCTATATCAGTTACCCGCTGGGATGGGCACCTAGCATGGCATGTGGAAGGCTTTGGGGGGCGAGCACAGCCGATGGGAGATTGGGCACCCCCGTCGGCTATACAATGTGTGCGTGGGGGGGGGCAGCACACAGTATGCGTACGTGTGTGTGTGTGTGTGTGTGTGTGTGTGTGTGTGTGTGTGGGGAGCTGCGCATGAGCAGGCGATATCTGATCGCTGCTCACTGAAGCATAGCTCCCCCTTTCAACTGTACGCCACTGCATTTTGGAGCTGTCATAGACAGCTCCAGCATGCATTGGAGGACTGGGGCCAAGCCTGCCAACACACTGACTGAATTGGAAGAGGGGGTGACACACCTCCAAAAACTCGGATGATGGCACTATGTTTCTTGCACATGCGTGCAAGCAAACATAAAAATTGTTCTTTCCCCACACTACAGACACAGTATAATGCAGACTTCACTCCCTTAAGTAGAGAAAGACAGAAGAACATTAATCTCTCTCCAAAACCATTGACGTGACAGTAAACATTCCCATCACCAACATCACTTACTCGAAACTGAAACAGCATTATTGTTTTAAAGTAACCTACTGCAGGATCATACTGAAAAACAACTATTTGTATTTCAGAATGCAAGTCTTTTACCCCACCCAATATTCTGCCATATTTTATCACACACCTCCTGTCCTAAAGTGCTCCTTTCATAACAATAAACCTTATCAACTTCATCCTGGATTTTAAACAGAACATCTTGCAATTGTATTTCTGCATTTTGAAGAAATCTTAAACATCTTACCTGCCATAAAGACCATTTTATGCATGCTAGAACTACATAAATTGTACTGTTTTGCCACTTCTGCCACTCATGCGGTATCTGTCCTGATACTGTAGCAATAAATCATATGTCATATTACTAAACATATCTTCACCCCACAATGCTGCTAGCGCCTGCCAGAAACCCTGTACATGTGCACACTCAAAATATAAGTGTCTTATAGTTTCTAGCTGTCCCTGACATATCTGTTCACCACAGCCTCTTTCTCCTAGCTGTTTATGTTTTTGATTACCTCTAACATTCAGTTTTTGATGCCCACATAGCCATATGACATCTTGCATCTTTAATGGGATCCTGGGCGCTATTATACTAGCCAACAGTTGTTCAATAATAATATTGGAAGACACAATAAACAAAGGTTCCTCAAAAAAAACATTTCTCTACAATTGTTTTACCAAAATGCCTTTTCTCCTGATTTAAAAACCAGCGGAGCTCAATTTTCTGTGTTCTTATATACTTCAATGTAGTTTGTAAATAGGTTGGGAGACTTTTATCAGAAACATGCCATTTCCCCCTACCCCAAGCTTGTAAAAATGGGTCTCCCCACAGTGTCACACAGAGTGTCCCTACATCCGTTTTCTCCAATAAAAGAGGTCATATGGAGCTATAAAAATTGCCAGATAAATACACCAGGAGTTGTACCATGTTTAAACCACTTGCCTTCAAGCCCTATATGTATGTCTCACTTCACAGGATTCAATCTGCTGCCCCAAAGCAGAAGAAAAAGGCTCGTGAGTTTGCATGCATACTATATGGTGGAAAATATGTGAAACATACAGAAAAACAGGGCTATAGATGCCTTAAGCAGAAACACCCTTTTCTTTCTTGTCATCTTCGGGCTTATCAAGTCACTTTCTGAAATGCCACGTCACATACACCATTCCAGTTTAAGCATTCAGCCGCTCCTGTCCAAAATACTGTATATCCTAATATTTTTACATTTCATTTTGTCATTGTTGTGGAAAACGTTTCAACCTCCTGTGCTGTACCCAAAACCAATATTTATTTTTTCCATATTAATATGGATTCCAAAACAGCCAGTAACTGTCCTATCACCTGAAGAACTCTCCTTCCAGAATCCAAGTCAGCCACTGAAAATATACAGTCATCTGCATGGGCTGTGCCTTTGTTAAATTCCACCCCTGCCTGATTCTGAGTAGGTACGACATCTTCGTCAATCCTATCACCCGCAAGAGTGAATCCAATTCAAACACATACAGTACTGGACTCATTGGACAGCCCTATCTAACCCCATTTATGATGAAAATAGGGATACCAAAATGTCCACTGATCAAAGGAGTGACTTGTACTTCTGTGTATAATGTTTTTAACAAGTTTATCAGCAATTCTGGGACCCCATAATGCTGCAATACTGCCCAAATGTGCTCCTGTCGTACAGCATCAAATGCTGTTTCTTGATCTATAGACAGTATATCCCCTTCTAAGTTCATTTGTAACCCTTGTTCAACAATCTCTCTTATAGAAATTAGATTTTGAATAATATTTCTACCTGGGATCGCACAGGTTTGAACCGGAAGAATCAATTTTTGTGCCAGTTTAGCCAATCTCTTAATATTTTAGTTAAAGTCTTACAGTCTGAGGTAAGCAGACTGAAAGGCCTCCAATTTTTGATATCACGTGGGTCCCCCTTTTTTATAAAGAAAAATCATTATCCCCTCCTTCATACTTGGCACTAACCTGTCCTCATTCCAAATGGCTTCGTAAACCAACAGCAGCCAAGGTGCCAGTATATCAATAAAAACCTTGTAGAAGTCATTTAGAATGCCATCTTTACCAGGTGTAGTATGGGCAGTCAATCTGCCCACTGCCTCCCTGATTTCCAACTCAGTAATGGGAACCACCACTGCTCTTTTCCTCCGGCGACAAGGGAGATATTTCCAGACGCTGCAAGAAGGAATCACATCGCTCCGGTCCCAGTTTCTGAAATGTAGCCTTTACATGAGACTGAACCACATGCTGTATCCCCCATCTGTCATTTACTAAAATCCCTTTATCATTTTATAATAACTGGCTATGGTCAATATCAACTCGTTTTCAGGCTTGTTCAAAGGTCATATCAACTCGCAGGTTGATACGAAAAAACTCGTATCAACCCGCGAGTTGATCCGACTTCTACAACCTCACGCCGAGAATCATAAAAAAATCAGCTTACAGGCAGCGCGAGACACTTCTATAATGGCAAAAACACAAAGGCAGTTCGTCCATCAAAAAACAGCACAAATAAACCAGGGAGACTCCCCATCTAAAGAGATGGCACAATGAAACTATTGTAAAAGCATAAAATCCACAGCTAACATCGTAAACTGCAATCACAAACCAAGAAAATGTTTCTCTGAAACACATACTTTCACTGCTATCCCTTTCTCTATTCCCAGGTTGGATGACCTTTCACCTCGGATCTGAGGAAGCAACGCTCTAGGATTTCTGCAAGTCACAAGTTATTTTTAGTTAAAAAAAATGTAGTTCACTGAAGAATAGCACATTAATTTGTTAAGAACAGTAAGTTGCCTCCTGCTGATCTTATCAGTCGATTTATATTTCGCAGTCTAATGAACTTTGCCCTTTGCCCTTGTATTGAAACTATCCCGAGACATCTGGTAGATGCAACCTCGAAACGAGATTAAAACAAGTACCGAATTTAAATGTAATTGCATTCTGTTCCTTCTCTCTTAGTAAAATATGTACTGAAATAATAAGCGCTGCATATGGAGTTATGTGAGCTGTTTGTTTTATGGAGTGATCTGAGAGTTTTCTTTTCTTTTTAGACGTCATTTGAACATACCTGATATTGACCATAGCCTGTTATTATATAAAATAAAGCATATGAAGAGTGGTTAACATGGGTTTTTTACACACCTCGATGTGTGATAATCGCCAAAACCTCGAGAGCTACGGCTCTTGAGGGTTTTATCGACCATCACATCGAGGTGTGTAAAAAAACTCCATATCAACCACCTGCATATGCATTATTCTATAAGTAGCACAGTGAAAACCACTTTCTGTGCGCTATGTAACCCTAGGTTGTATGGGTTTACCTGTTCTTTAGTTCCTTTTGTCTGAAATTTCTGTTGCTTATCTAGTCTGTATTCCTTTTCCTTGTGGTAGTCACACATTTTCCTTAACCATCCAGAGTTGTCCCTGTATATCACTCCCTGTCTCATATGTCTTGGATAGTAACTGTAAATATTTTGCCCGTAAGCCCAGATATTGTATGTTTTTAGATTTGGCCCTGGCACTTGTTGCCTGAATAAACCAACTTTTCAGATCCCTCTTTGTACCCTCCCACCACATAATGGGACTGTCATACAGGAAGCTTATGTCAGCTCGTAATTTCAAAAAGTCACCAATGGTTTTCTGAAGATCCTCTTCCTGTAATATTTCCACATTCAACTTCCAGTACCCCCTCCCCATTGGAATCCTCTGCTGTTGTCCGATTAAGACCTTTACTGCCACATGAACAGAAGTCTCCAAGAGTAATACAGTAACTGCTATGCTTGTAAACCTTTCTGAAAGAAACCAAAAATCTATCCTTGAGGATAACCGTCCTTTAAAAAAGGCATGACAATATACTACCTGTAACAAATCATATGCATCGCACAACCTATTTTGTTCTTAAATGTGTTTTAAGGAGTTGATGTCACAAAATAATTGTTGTGTCTTCCTTCCCCAATCTCTGTGTGCAAGCTCACAATTAAAGTCCCCCCCCTCCAACAATACCAACTTTGAGGTATGCAGGTAAGATTCAATCTCTCTAAAAAGGGCCGATCATTCTGCGTTCGTCTGTGGGGCATAGACATTATTCAGACGATACACAATGCTATACAGGACCACATCTATAATTAAGGCCCTACCCGGGTGAACATCAAGAACCTGCAAAACCTTTATTTCAATCCCCATAAATAGGAAATCCTAAGCCAGTACGCTGTTCTTCCCCTAGAGACCACAAGGAAGAACCCCACCTCCAATCCCTCTGTGCCTCCCTGTCTGCCAAAGTATGCAACCTAGTGTCCTGCAGAAAAACAACCTGCCCTTTACTTGCAGCTAAGCTCTCAAAAGTTACCTTTCTTTTTTCTTGGGACTATACTATTTATATTTCTGTAATAAAGGTAATGCCCCCATCCATATAAGAAAAATGAAGTTATCCAATCGCATAGGTTAGAACACTAAGGAAACCAAATCACTTTCTTTTTTTCCTCTTCCTTGGCTTAGGCTTATCACCTACACCAACGTCCTGTGTTACATCCGGTTGTGAAGAGGCAACTGAAGAAATGTCAGAATCCATACCCTCATCTTCAACCTCCTGTTCTACTGGTATAGCAAAGGAATTCGCCAAGAGGACAGGGTCAGATTCAGAATGCACTTGTACTTCCACCATCGACTTCCCTGATTTGGACCAAGTCATACATTTAAAGGAATGCTCTTGTACCACCTCTGGAGGAGGCAAACAGCTCACTCCCCGAGGACCCTCAGGACTCGGCCCTGCTTCCATAGTAGAGCCTTCCTGTGCCATTACCACCAAGGGGGGAGGGAGAGGGGAAAGGGTAGGCCCATCCCAATCCTCGGCTACTGGTATATTCATTTCCACTCCCTGTTCTGTGATATCCAATTCCTGTAGCTCAGGTGACACCACAGGGGCTGACAACAGCCTTTCCTCACTTTCTACCACAGGGGTTTCCTTCCTAGTTCTAACCACTCTCTGTGGTTTAGGGTCCTCGGGGGTCAAATTCAGCATTAGCTCATGCATCCACATCTTTTCTTTTTGGGCAGTGGCTATATAAACATCCTGTTCTGCCCTTATGGCCTGATCAAGACTGTTATGAGACACCCAGGTACAATTACGGAAGGTGTGCCCATGTTCCTCACACAAATTACATCTCTTGGGCTGTCGGCACTGTGCACCTCTGTGACCCATTTCCCACATATGCCACATTTTTGCTTCTCACAAATGTTATTTAAATGCCCCACATCTCCACACTTAAAGCATGCTCTGGGCTGTCCTGGCTAAAATCATCAATCTGTCCTTCCCAAGAAAAACAGTTAGGCAGTCAGTTGTTTAGTTAAACCTTGCTCCATTTTAACATAACTTGGTACTTCCAGCGCCCCCGTCCACAAATGTTCATCATCTAGAAAAGGTTCAGGATAACCTTTAACCACACAATGTTGCTGCAACCAGTGCATAATGTCCGCAACGTTCACCCCCTCACTGTGAAACAAAACTGTTATTTTTTTTGTCATAGGCTTTGTTAATGGGATTGCCAAAAAAGGCTTCCATAAGGGGGTATGTTTTAGCATTTGGTATTGTTTCAAGAATCTATCAAGCCCAAACTGATATCAAATAGGGAATCCCCTGGTACATGTGCTAAGGCATAAACGTTATAGGCATAGTATTTCTTGCTGCCTTTAAGCAGCTCCAGCCCTCAAAATGCCTATCTGGGACATCAGATACATCCCACGAAATTTCAGTCAGACAGCATTCCTTCTTGCTGTCGGCTCAGATGCATGCCTTACATCATCTGAAAAAAGTTGCTCACTGACTTTATCATGCCATACATTTACAGGCCATTGTTGCACCTGTTCCGGCCTATTCTGGGCCAAAGAAACCCCAGAATCAACCTGCTCCATCACGAGCCTACGCTCCTCTGTCCCAGACATGGGGGGTGGCAGTTCCACCAACAAGGGAATATCACCTTCCAGTTCTCCAATTATGGTCAAACCTGGATTCTGTCCTGAATCTAAAGCCATCTGCATCTCAGGTGCTGGGGATTTTTGCCCTGCCATTAAAAGAGATGCAGGAGACATCACAGGCACTGTGGGCCAATTAACATTTTGTGCAATTAAATCAGATAATAAGACACCTCCCAAAGGGTCAGGAAGATTCGCATCCCACCCAGCATCTGCTAAGTTCTTTACCCAGCCAGCGGCTTCCAACACTGATGTTACCCAGTCAGCTGGAGTGGCAGAAGGGCCAACAATAGGTTCTGAGGTATCACTGGTCTCCGAGGAGGGAGACTTGCACCCAGTTTCAATGATCAGCGACCGACCTTTTTTACTTTTCCCAATCACTTCCTTCCCAATCCCCTTTCGTCACCCTCCACCAGACGAGACACCCATGTTAAATTGGATCTGTTTTACTTGAAAAACATCTGTGTCTTTAAGGCTACTGATTTCAGTAGTAACACTGCTCTCTTGGAATAAAACTTCAGACTGCTTGTTTAACTGTGTTACCCGCTCACCGCTCCCATCTGAGACTCCTGCCACCATAACCGAGGTTACCTGCAACCTCAGAGAGTGTACGCCGTCCTTCTTCATGTTAGTAGCTGCATCCTCCTCACATGCAGGGTCCTTGTGCTGCGCTCCTCCTCCTCTGTCACTCGTCCATACTCCTTCCATCTCCTGTGCAATCACAGCTCCATTCTGCTGATGCTGCAACTCTTTTATTTCTCTCTGTTTTTTGAGTGTTACTACAACTTACTTGCCCTCCCAGATGTCGTGTACATTTGGCTCATTTAATGCCTCCAATAGCTTCCTTAAATCATTTCTGTATGCTATTTTCTGGGAGCGGCTAATTCCTAATTGGCTGCTCCCAGAGAATAGCATATAGAAATGATCTGAGCAAGCTACTGGATGCTTAACATTTCTAGTGAACTAAAAGCAAGCAACATTTGAGTTATCTACCACCGTTCCTGATGAAGTGGCCCAGTGCCATGAAACATTGTGTTTTGGTGGAAGTAATAAAGAAAAATAATTGAAATATACTAGGTGTTAAGCCTTTCTACCTATACTTCCTTTACTACCCTGGAAAGCTCTTTTGGCTGAGTTTAAACTGAATTAAATATGCATTATTAGACAGAAAATCATGGCTCGGAATACAGAAAATATTTTAATTGTAAGCTGAGATGTGTATAAAAATTCTATTAGGGTCTCGTTATCATTCCATTACCATCGTAGGGCGCCATTATACAAGTTTTCAGAACAAGAAGGCACTGCTCTTACTATTCCACAACACTACAGTGTGCTGTTGTACAAGCTTTTGCAACTAGAGGACACTGCTGTTACTATTCTACAACACTACACTATGCGTTATACAAGCTTACAGAGCTAGAGGGCACTGTTGTTACCATTCCACAACACTATAGGACTCTGTTATACAAGTTCTCATATCTAGATGGCACTGCTTGTTTAGATCATTTATATCATGCCATTTAAAGACAAATTCCATTAATGAAAAAGTGGTATTTAGCTCTGTGAAACCTGTTATAACATTTTATTGCACCTAGAATTAATAGTGCCCTTCTTTTCTCTTAGCACAAGGACAAAATTGACAAGCTTCGGTATCAGGCTGAAAACTTTTGCCAACGACTGGGGAAATATCGAATGCCTTTTGCTTGGGGTTGTGCAAACATAAGCTCCGTGACCGCATCAACGTTGGACAGAGAAGTGGCTGAGATAGATAGCTTCAATGGTAATGTATTTAACAATTGTTTCTGTTAGAAAAAAAACTGTGTGCTGGTATACACAGTGCAGTGGGATCTAACTAAACTCCCAAATAGGGTTACTCAGATATCCAGTTTGCAAAATGAGTATCTTGGATAGCAGCAATGTTTGGATTTTCAGATAAAGTTGTCGAAAATCTGAAATCCTAACTGTTAGGGTACTACATAGAAACATAGACTTTGACAGCAGATAAGGCCCACTTGGCCCACCTAGTCTGCCCATTTCCCTACCTGCAGGATATGCTGCAGATCCTAGTTAACCAACAGCCTATTTCTTCTTACCCCACACAAGAATTGTCTTATGTCTGTCCCATGCATTCTTGAATTCTCCCACAGTTTTAGACCCCACAACCTCATCAGGAAGGCTGCTCCATGCGTCCACCACCCTCTCTGTGAAAAAATACTTCCTCACATTGCCCCCCTCTATCTTCAAATTGTGTCCCCATGTTCATGCACATCTCTTTTTCTGAAAGATGCTACCTTGTTGGACTTTGTTGATTCCACTAATCTACTTAAAAGTTTCTATCATGTCCCCCTCTCCCTCCTTTCCTCAAGGGTATACATATTAAGCTCCTTTAGTCTCTCTTCATATGTCTTCTGGTGCAGACCCTGCACCATTTTAGTTGCCCTCCTCTGGACTGCCTCTATCCTGTCTATGTCCTTGCAGAGATGGGGTCTCCAGAACTGCATGCAGAACTCCAGATAAGGTCTCACCAACTGTCTGCACAGAGGGATAACAACTTCCTGTTTTCTGCTGGTGATGCCTCTCCCTGTACATCCCAGTATCCCCCAACCCTCCCTACTGCCTTCTCACTTGCTTGCTAACCTAAGGTCATCTGATATGATTACCCCAGGTCCCTTTCCATTTTTGTTGTTGTTACTACTTCCCCCCACCACCCCATTGTGTAATCCTTCCCTGGGTTTTTGTTTCCCAGGTGCATTATTTTGCACTTCTTTGCATTGAATCCAAGCTGCCATACTTCTGAACATTCCTCCAACCTTGCCAAGTCCCTTCTCATCCTTTACACGCCTTCTTGTGTATCAATCCTGTTGCAGATCTTTGTGTCATCTGCAAAGAGGCATACTTTTCCTTCCAGTCCCTCTGCAATGTCACTTATAAAGACAATAAAAAGGACTGGACCCAGTACTGAACCCTGCGATACCCCAGTAGTAACCCCTCTTTCTTCAGAGTGGACTCCATTTACAATTACCTTCTGTGTCCTGTTGTCCAGCCAATGTTTTACCCTGGCTACCACCCTGGGACCCACTCCCAGGCTGGTTAATTTGACTATTAATCTTTTGTGTGGGACTGTGTCAAATGCCTTGCTAAAGTCTAGGTAGGCCATGCCCACAGCCCCTCCCTGGTCTACTACTTTGGTCACCCAGTCAAAGAAATCAATTAGATTCATCTGACATGACCTTCACACTGTGAACCCATGCTGCCTTGGGTCTTGAGCCCCACTGGCCTCTAGGTACTCAACAATTCTTTCCCTCAGTCATGGTTCCATCACTTTCCCTACTACAGAGTTCAAACTGACAGATCTGTAGATTCCTGCCTCTACCTTGGTCCCACTTTTGTGAAGGGGAATCACATCCACCTTCCTCCAGTTCTCAGATACCACACCATCCTCCCATGATTTGCTAAAAAGGGTAGTCAGTAGTTTCACTAGTTCTCCCCTTAATTCTTTTAGAATTTTGGGGTGAATTACATCAGGCCCCATTGCTTCATCCACCTTCAGTTTTAGGAGTTCTTTCAGAACCTTTTCTTCTGTGAAAGGACTGGGATCGACCCCCCTATCCAGAGTGTTTCTGTTAATTGGATTAGGCACCTCCCCTTCCTCCTCTTTTGTGAATACTGAGCAGAAATATTCATTCGGTATCCCTGCTTTTTCACTATCCCTCTCTGCCCACCTACCGTCCATTCTGTTCAGCCTCACTATCCCTCCCTTTGTCTTTCTATGCTCCCTGATGTGCCTATAAAAGGTTTTATCCCCCTTCTTAACCGAGTTGTCTATCTTTTCCTCAGTTTGGGCCTTTACTATTCTGACTTCCCTCCCTGCTTCCTTCTGCCTTGACTGGTACATCTCTCTGTCCTGCTCCTTCTGTGTTTCCTTATACTTCCTAAATGCTATCTTTTTCTCCCTGACCTTCCCCGCCACCTCTTTTGAGAACCATAATGTTTTTTTCTTTCATTTTGATTTGTTTGTTTGCTTCACACAATGGCTTGTTGCCTCTGTGATGGCAGTTTTGATGTTTCCCCATTGTTGCTCCACCCTCCTTCTAGCCTGTTTGCTAGTGCTTTTTCTAAGGCACTCTCCCATCTTGCCAAAGTCAGCCCTCCTGAAGTCCAGTACCCTCACTTTGGTATGGCTTGACTCTTTAGCTGAGTTTATCGTGAACCACATTGTTTGGTGGTCACTTATTCCCAGATGGCTACCCACTTTTAGATCTGAGATTCTATCACTGTCCCCATTTGAGAGTATGAGGTCTAAGATTGCTCCCTCATGAGTGGGTTCCAAAACTGGCTGTCTGAGGCATGCCACCTGTAGGGCATTGAGAATGGCCCTGCTCTTGGATGTGGCTGCAGAAAATATGCTCCAGTTAACATATGACATATTCAGGTCTCCCATCAACAGCATATCCCCTTTCTCTGCCATCCTAAGAATGCCTTCTATCATATCCTTGTCCATTCCCTAACCCTGACATGGGGGTTGGTATACAACCCCTGTGCGGATTGTGGTGCCATTTCCATTCTCTAAGGTGACCCACAGTGCCTCATCTCCTCCCTGTTTACTCTTTTGTTCTGTTGTTTTTATCCCTTTCCTTATGTAGACAGTTACTCCTCCCCCTCTTCTACCCTCCCTGTCTCTCCTGTAGGTTGTGTACCCTGGTATATTAACATACCAGTCATGGTTCTCTGTGTACCATGTTTCTGTGGCTGCTACGATATCCAGGCATCCCTCTTCCATCAAGGCCACCAGTTCAGGGAGCTTTTTGCCCAGACTACAGGCATTGGTACTCATTACCCTCCACTTCCTGAAGGTCTTACCCCTTTTTGTCCCATCCCTGTCCTTATTGCGTTTGTCACTTTCTCCATTTACCCCAGCCCTTCTCCCTATCAACATCTGTATCTTGGTGTTTACCTCACTTACTACCCTGATTTTTTTGGGAGAGGCTGGGATTTCCCTGCTCCTTTCCAGTGCCTCCCCCCTTGACTAGTTTAAATGCATGCCAATGAAGCATTTAAATCTATCACCTAGGATCCTGGTTCCTCTCCTGGACAGATGCAGACCATCACGCCAGTATTGGCCTGCATTACTCCAGGTGGACCCCCAGTCCCAAATGAAGCCAAATCATTGAGCTCTGCACCGGTTTTTCAACCACTGATTGAATCCCATGGTGTGGAGCACCCTAGCCTCACCTACGCCAAAGACAGGCAGCACCTCCGAGAAGGTTACCGTGCGTGCCACTTGTCTAAGGCTCCTCCCCAACTCCACAAACTCTTCCTGCACTGTTCTGATCCCTTTCTTAGCTAGGTCATTTGTCCCTAGGTGGACAATGACATCCAGCTCACTCCCCTGTGCAGCTGCTCCGGCAATCCTGAGGATTCGCTCCCTGTCCCTCCAAGCCATGGCGCCAGGCAGGCACCTTACCTCCCTCTCCCTTCCTCCCCAGTTCTACCTTCCTAACAATGGAGTCCCCCACCAGGAGTTGTTTCCTTCCCCTGTGGGGTCCCATGCCACCGTCCTGTGGGTCTCCTTTGTGGAGATTCCCAGCATCCTCCTTGGTCTCCACTGTGGGTGCCTCCATAGAGGATCCACACTTTGCCAGAATGGCATATGGTTGTGGAGGTACATGTAACCCTAAATGGCGCTATCCAGGGGCTACTACCCCTGCCTGATTTGCCACTAACAGGTTGAGGGCCTGGATCCAATGGCGGGTGCCTCCACCCAGAGGTCAGGGTTTGCAATAGTTAAACTTACTTGGTCACAGCCCTCTGGGACACTGCACCCCTTTCTTCCCACTAGTGGCCCACACAATATATCAGAATTACCTTCACAGTATACACTTACCCCAGGGCTGGTTCAGGCACTGGGACCTCCTGTAAAATAAGATACAGTGCAACAATCACAGTACAATACTTTAACATAGACAAATACCTCAGGCAGTATAACTTTGCTGAAACAAGCAGCTCTGATTTATTTGGGGGAATATAACAAGGACAGGGAAATCAGGTTAATTAGCTATCACTTTACTCATCTACCTATGGCTCTGTGCACAGGCCTATCCCTACCAGTTACTGTCCCTGGTACCCAAGCCCTAGTGGCTAGTCAAACCGTGGCAGCTGGTGGGGCCCTTTCCACAGAGAAAAGAAAAATTAGTTTAAACAGTCAGCAGTACAGTGATTCCATTTGGATTCAATGTGGCAATTCAACAGGGACGACCTGAATTAGTACTCACGACCTCCAAACAAGATAGGGTCCTTCAATGTCAGCAGGGCTACTCTTGAGCTCCACGAGACTCCTCACACATTTATATGGCAAACTGCAACAGGCAAAAGTCCTTTAATGGCAGCAGGATTCACTTGAGCTAACCAAGCCTCCTCACACATTTATATGGTGAACAGTAACAGGCAAAGTCCTTTAATGGCAGCAGGATTCACTTGAGGTACACAAGCCTCTTCACACATTTATATGGTAAAACAGAAAGTACTATACCAGGCAGGCTGCTTCTCTATCCCGATCGCAATTACTGCACAATACCCGGGAGAACACACAGCAGATTCAGTTCCTGACAGACCGAGTGCAATTCAGCAATTTCTCCAGTCTTCTACAGGGTGAGCCTGGTTTCTACTCTTCAGATATCCTTTGAGTCTCTTCACAGGACGGATTCAGTCCTAACAAGCAGTTACACAAGCTGCAGACCGGAACTCTGGGCCTTACACACGTTTCCCGACTAAAACTGCACACTGAAAAAGCACAGGGCTCCTTCCTTCTTCACTGCCAGAGCTCAACTGAAACTCCAACAGACAAACCGGGCACTTCCTTTGAGTTCCTCCCAGTTCTTGACTGGATTGGCTGTCACTCACAATAGACTGCTCCTGTTGGTCCAAAAAGGCGCCAAGTCAAACTACATCTCCAGAGTCACTGCCCATACAATCCTCTTGTGGCTGGCTCAGATTATGAGTCCAAGTTCTGATTCGTCCAAGGCACCATTTTAGAGCTAGCTTACCCCACACTGATTGGTCCAGTTCAGCAGTTCAAAACCAGAATGGGAACTAGGCAGACACTATTCTGACTGCAAAGAAAGCAGGTTAGACAAACTGTAATTTCATTATTACTCTAAATGGTTTCTGGCAAACAGTTACATCTTTCAGATAGGTTCCCTTTGCACTCTAGTGACTGCAAAATGGAGTGAATTGGCAGCAGCTCGAGTGGTACTCAATCAAAGAAACACACAGTCCCCATACAAACTAATTATGTCTGCAAGCAGACAGCTCTTAAAGAGACAGTACCAGAGGTTCTAAAAACACTCACTGATAAATGGCTTAAACGCCAAACACCATTCAGGCTTGGAGCATTCAAGCAAGCTCCTGGAAGTCTTTTGGGAACCCCCATTTGCAGGGGGGTTACACACAACTGGAGGGATACACCTCTGTTCCACCACGCTCACCCTCCCTGAGCACACTGTGGTCCAACCGCTCCTCTTTCTTGGCAACCTCTGAGGCAACAGCAGTGGCCCTGGTGGTCCCTGGATGGGAGATGAGGTCCCATGAATCCTGGCCAGCTCAGCCTGGAGATGAGCAACCTCCTCCCTCAGCCCAAAGAGGTGCCTGCAGATGGCATAACACCGCATCCTCCAGAACGTCTCCCAGAAGACTGCTGCTCCACAGCCACTGCACTGCACCACTCCCATCATGTCTTATTTCTGGCCCCTTCACTGTTGTTTGGAATACTTACTCTTTCCTCTGTTTATTTTTTTTTTTCCCTACTTACTTACTGCCTCTGTGCCCTTTAAGCTCCTGATCTTCCTGTTCTGAGACAAGAAGACCCTATATTTCTCAGTAGTCTCCTTACTTGCTCAGAGTCAGACCTCCAGCAGCTGGGGGAGATGGAGAGCTACTCTTGTCCTTCTAGGATGGTGAGTCTTTGGTGGCTCTGTGATCTGTGTGCTGAAAATCTGAAATCCTAAATATTAGGGTACTAAATTGGGTTTTGATACAGAAATTCAATCTGATTTGGCATCTGACATGTTTAGTTGTTAAAAAAATTCCCCTCACCCTGTGTAAGCCCCCCTGACCTAGATATTATTAACCCCCCATCCAAAGTCATGTGCCATTGGCATCATGCCTTCCAGTTCAGCTGGGATGTGCATTGATTCGTTAGAAACACATGCCATGTTGTGCGATGTGCTCCTTATATATTATATAAAAATTAATAGGGAACCCCTCTAAAATAATTTTGTTCCCTTAAAAAAAAAAAATAAAGGCACATTTTCAGACATTCCGGTATAGCATTAGGCAATCCTTTTACTGTTTTGCACTTCAGTTGCATGTAAGACGTGTTATTTGAGATCACAATTCACGGAGCAGCAAAATATAATTAAGTAGTAACCGTACCGACCAGGGCATACTAAAGAAAATATTATGGAACCCAACAAAGCAGCAGCTGACACATAGGTTTTGGCTTTAATCGATTAATAATAACTTCCTTATGTATACGCTTCATTGAACTAATGCAGTCTCCTTAAATAGCTCTTGACATCTCCGGTCTAGGTACACTTTGAAAAATTGTAATATTGATTCAACTTATATTGCGCACATTCAGTATTTAGCCCCCCCCCAACATGTCTTCTTCATAACATTGCACATTACCAGAAAACCAAGATCACTGTCCAGTAACTATCACCTCTTCTGGCTGCTTATCTATGCTGGGTGTATAGGAAATTGAAATACTCTGCTTGTGATGTACTACTGGAACTGCGGCTGTGGAAGGGATTATAACGGCACAAACAGAAGATTGTAATGTCAGGAGGCAAGCAGCCAGAGCAGATGAAGTGGTGACAGGAGCACCCACGGTTATTGAGGGAGCTCAGGGAGGAGCTGGCTGCACATCTAACAGCCCTGTTCAACCTGTCACTAGAAACAGGGGACGTACCGGGGAACTGGAGGAGGGCAGATGTAGTCCCACTCCACAAAAGTGGAAATAGGGAAGAGGTGGGAAATTACAGGCTGGTTAGCTTGACTTTGGTAGTGGGCAAAGTAATGGAATCACTACTGAAGGAAAGGATTGGATAATAGCTTGTTACCAACAGTCTACAGGATCCAAGGCAACATGGATTCACAGGGTGGAGGCCCTGCCAGACAAACCTGATTGAGTTATTTGAGTGGGTAACAAAGGAAGTAGACTAAGGAGGTGGCGGTTGACGAGGCCTGTTTGGATTTCAGCAAGGTCTTCGACACTGTTCCACATAGAAGGCTGGTAAACAAACTGAGTGGCCTAGGAGTAGGGCCTAAAATAGTAAAATGGGTCAGTGATTGGCTTGGTGGTAGGAGCCAAAGAGTGGTGGTAAATGGGGTACACACTGGGAAAGGCAAGGTTACTAGCGGAGTTCTGCAGGGGTCAGTATTAGGCCTGGTCCTCTTCAATGTCTTTATTAGTGACATTGCAGAAGGACTGGAGGGGAAGGTATGCCTGTTTGTCAGTCACACAAAAATCTGCAACACAGTAGACATACTGGGGGGGGGGGGTTGAAAGAATGAAGGAGGAGCTAAAGAAATTGGAAAAATGGTCACGAGTTTGACAGCTAAGATTCAATGCAAAAAAGTGCAGAACCATGCACTTAAGACACAAAAAAACAGGAACGACATACCAACGTTGGTGGGGAGTATTAGACGTCACAAAACAGGAATGAGACCTGTGGGTTATCATTTCTGATGACCTGAAGGTAGCGAAACAGCAGTGTGACAATGGAGTGGGAAAGGCTAGCGGAATGCTCAGATGCATAGGGAGGGGTATCACCAGCAGAAAGAGGGAGGTAATAATACCTCTGTATAGATCCCTGGTGAGACCTCACCTCAAGTACTTTGTACAGTTCTGGAGGCCCATCTCCAAAAGATACATAGATACATAGAATTCATCGGCAGATAAGGACCGCCTTGCCCAACTAGTTTGCTCATTTTTCCTACCTACTACATTCGCTGCAGACCATAGATGATTTACGACTTACCTTTTTTCCTTGCCTGTAGCATTCCCTTATGTCTATCTCATACATTTTTGAACTTCTCCACCAGTTTTGCTCCCACCAACCCTGCTGGGAGGCTGTTTCAAGCATCCTCCACCCTTTCTGTAAAGAAGTACTTCCTCACATACCCCGATTCTGCCTCCTTCCAACTTCATATCATGCTCCCTAGTTCTTGTCCCGCCTCTTTTTTGAAAGATGCTACCCCCTGTACCTTATTTATGCCCTTTATGTATTTGAATGTCTCTATCATGCCCACCTCTCTCTCTCCCCTCATCTCCAGCAAGTACATATTGAACTCTTTCAGTCTCTCCTCATAGAACTTCTGGTGCCGCCCCTGTACCATTTTAGTAGCCCTTCTCTGGACTGCCTCCACCCTCTCTACCTTCTTTCTGAGGTGCGGCCTCCAGAACTGGACACAGTACTCCAGGTGCGGTCTCACCAATGATCTGTATAGTGGCATCACCACCTCCTTTTTCCTGCCGGTGATGCCTCTCCCTATTAATTTTTTCTTTATTTATTTGGTAATTCAGATACAACCTTTGAGTATACACTCTTTTACAAAGGTTCCACGTCAGGATGTAAAACAGGAGAGACATAACAAAAACTTGATAGTTAACACAAAACATAAGACTGTTATGTAATACAGAAAATAGATAAATAATACATTTGAGTAACGTAGACAACTGAAATTAAACAGCAGGACTAGATTCCCAGTTAGCAACATACGGCATAGCTGCCCCAGGGGGGCCTGTCAAGGTAGAGTATCGGAAAGGGTAGGAGACAGAAAGGGGAGAGAATGTGAACGAGGGGTAGATTAAAGAGAGAGAAAGAGTGGAGTGGAGGGAGAGAGAGAGAGAGAGAGAGAAAGGGATTGGGAGAAGGAAAATATTTGGGAGGAGAGTGGGTGGAAGGGAGGTGTTGGAGGAGTATGGAGGAAAGGGGGTTGGAGGGAGCTGGGGGGGTGGTAAGGGATGGCAGGTGGGGGTCCAAGGTAGGTAAAACAGAAGGAAAGCTCAGACAGACGAGAGGGGTATCCGGGTTGAGGATATGGACTCAGGTAAGGGAGTCAGAGGTGTTTAAGAGGGGGTATCCAGGTTGAAGATATGGATTCAGGTAAGGCAGTCGCAGGCATTTGACTTCAGCAGGTATTGCTTCAGTTTTCTTTTAAAGGGCTGAACATCTGTTATATTAAGAGCTGCAGCAGGGATCTCGTTTAGCCATAGTGGAGCTCGGTACATGAAGGATCTTTGTCCTAGGGAAGTACTACGAAATGGGACATCAGGCTGTGTTGTCACTGTTCTTCGTGTGTTGTATTTGGAGCTTGCTTCCTTTACTAGGTCTGCAATGCAGTAGAGGTTAGGGAGAGCATGGCCTTTCTCCCTAGCAGGCAAGTTTGGTATCTGATTCTGGATTGAAGTGGTAGTATGTGGGCCAGACCATACAGGGTACAAGTGTGCGTGAAGCGGTTAGCATTTAGCAATCGTCTGCAAGCCTTGTTAAGGGCAGTGGAAACCCTTTTGAGGGCCCTATCAGTGGCAGCGCAGTAAACCACCAGCCCATAGTCGACCGGGGAGAAGATACAGATGGAGACTGAGAGCCAGAGGGCTTCAGCAGTTAGGCTTTTCTAGTGCCTACACAAGATCCCTAATTTAGTGTTCACAGCTTTCACCACCATGTCTATGTGCTGAACATATGAGAGGGTATCATCCACAATGACACACAGGTGCTTGAAGGAGTGAACCTGTTCCAGAGGGGCAGTCAGTTGATTTGTGATTGTTAGTGCTGGGCATCTCCTTTTTAGTTGGGAGCTAGAGAGGAGCATCATCTTGGTTTTTTTTGTAGTTTAGTAGCAACCTTTGGGAGTAGAACCAGGTCTCCAGTTGCTGGAAGGATTATTGCAGCTCTGCCTGTAGGTGCTCTATGCGAGAGTGACAGCTAAGTAGGACAGCATCATCAGCGTATAGAATGACTTTGCTAGTGCAGGCATCGGGTAGGTCATTCAGGAACATGCTGAAGAGCAGTGGACCCAGGATGGACCCTTGAGGCACCCCTAGTGAGACTTCCTTCAATGCAGATATGGAGTGACCTATCTTGACCCTTTGAGACCGGGAGGTTAGGTAGTCCTGGAACCATAGAGCTGCATTTGGGGAAACACCAAGGGCATGCAGTTGAGACAAGAGGAGTGGGTAGCAGACTGTGCTGAATGCCTTTGTTAGGTCAATGAAGATGAACCCAACCAATTTTCCCTCATCCAATGCCTTATGCACATACCTAGTGAAATCCACCAGTGCTGTGTCCGTGCTGTGGAGTTTCCTAAAGCCGTGCTGCTGGGGACATTGCAGCTGGTATTTGTGAATATAGTCAGTAAATTGGTCTGCCACAATCCTTTCCAGTGCATTAGAGAGGGGGGAAAGGATAGAGATGGGCCTGTAGTTTGCGGTCAGTGACCTATCGCCTCCCTTATGTACCGGAGTCACCACCGCTTGTTTCCAAGTAGAAGAGAATTTGGCGAGCTGGAGGCATTTATTGAAAATCGTAGTGATGGGAGCGATGACTTTGTTGATTGCCAGCGCCAGCAGTTTCATGTCAATGTTGTCAGACCCCATTCTGGTTTTTCCCAGGACCTTTTAACATAACCCAGTGCTTCTTTGACAGTGACTGTCTTGAAGTAAAATTGAGGGTGTGAGTTGATGTCCGGTAATGTTCTATGCACCCCAGCAACCCACTGCCCCTTCTGACTGCCTTCTCACACTGTCCAGCCACCTTTTGCTCCTCAGATATAATCACCCCCAGAGCCCTCTCCTGCCTGGTATACAACAGTGCCTCCGCCCCATGTAGTACTCCACCCTTGGGTTTCCGTGCCCTAAGTGCATAGTCTTGCATCTGTTTGCATTGAATCCCAGCTGCCATACTCTTGGCCACTCTTCCAGCTTGTCCAGATCCCTTCTTATTTTTTCTGTTCCCCTGGAATGTCGATCCTATTGCAGATCTTCATCATCATCATCAATCTTTATTTATAAAAGGCACCTTTCCAGAACCAAGGCACTTGTACATAGCATAATAAAATAAATAATTAAACCATAAATAAAATTCCACGGCAGCCACATTAAAAATCATTGTATGCATGGCTAAAAAGAAATGTTTTTAATGCTCCCTTAAAGCTTTGGATGGTCGGGCAGTCTCGTACCTGACAAGGTAGAGAATTCCACAGGGTTGGAGCCATAAAACTAAAAGATCTGGCCCCAGAATGTCTTTAAATGAACCCTGGGAATCTCTAGCAATCCCTCGTCAGTGGACGAGAGCAGCGGGAGGACAGTAGGGATGAAGGAGATCTTTCAGGTAACCAGGTCCCTGATCATGTAGAGCCTTATAGGTCAGCAAACCGACCTTGAAGGTGATCGGTCAGCATATTGGCAGACAGTGCAGTCCGTGGAACACAGGCGTTATATGACTGGTCCTAGAAGAACCAGTCAATAGCCTGGCTGCCGCATTCTGCACTAGCTGCAAGCGGCGGATATCAACCCCCAGTAACCCAAGGTAAAGGGAGTTGCAGTAGTCAAGGTGGGAGGTAATGAAGGCGTGGATCAGTGTTGGAAGATCGTCGGAAGGAACCAGGTGCTTCACCCGGGCGATATTCCTCAGATGGTAAAAGGATGCTTTGACAACTGCTGACACCTGAGATTTAAGTGTCAAACAGTCATCAAACACAATGCCCAGATTCCGCACCTGGTCTGAGGTAGTTAGCTGAACACCCCCAAGCCTTAAACCTGAAGGTGATCCCTCCAACAAACCCGCCTCCCGGCGACCTGGGTCCTCAACCAACACCTCAGTTTTCTCAGGATCCAACCGCAGCCAACTCACATTCATCCAATCCTGGATTTTGGCAAAACAGTTGTTAAAGACTGAAATGGCAGCATCTTGGCCGGGCACGAAGGACATGTACAGCTGAGTATCATCTGCATAGCAGTGAAAACCCAAGCCGTACCACCTAATAATCACTCCCAATGGCAGCATATACACCGCAAACAACATGGGCGCCAAAATGGAGCCCTGTGGCACCCCACAGGATAGGGAGAATGATGTAGAGGAAAAAATCTCAGACACCATCCTCTGAGTCCTACCCTCGAGAAAAGATCGAAACTGACTGAGGACTGTACCAGACAGCCCACAGATAAGCCGCAGGGGCTCCAATAGCACACCATGGTCCACGGTGTCAAATGCTGCAGAGAGATCAAGAAGGACCAAGATAGAATGGGTCCTTCAATCTCTCGCTGTTAGGAGGTCATTTAGTAACCAGACAAGAGCTGTCTCGGTACTATGTCTCTTCCTAAATCCCAGACTGGAGAAAATCATAGACATTGTGGCTGGTCAAATGATCATCCAGCTGCGACGCGACCACCTTCTCAATAACCTTGCCCATAAAGTGCAGGTTAGAGACAGGCCTGTAGTTAGCCAGATAGTCCAGGTCCAAGGAGGGCTTCTTAAGAAGGGGCTGAACCACAGCCTCCTTCAGGGGATTAGGAAAAATCCCTCTCTCCAAGGACCTCCAGACTATCTCAGCAAGGACCGGACCAATTTTATCCACACAGCCCACTAGGAGATGTTTGGGGCCCGGATCCAAACCACGGGTTGTCGGATGCAATAACTGGATGACCATCACAATGTCATTGATTGTGGGAGGTCTGAAGTCAGACCACACAAACTGGGTGTCCGACATCTCCTGCCGACCATCACAGCTCCCATTAGGGAGGGTCCAGCGAATATCAGACCTGATTATGGCAACCTTATCTGAAAAGAATTGAGCAAACTCCTCACACCATTCTTGAGAAAAAGCATTTCCAGGCTGAAGACAGATTGGATTGCACAATCTGTCCACAGTTCGGAAAAGCTGAGCTGGTCGATTCTGTGCAGCAGCAATCTCTCTGGACAGGAATTCTGCCTACTTACGAGAGATTGCTGATTGATAGACCACATAATGGTCCATCAAACTAAGTTTGTCACAATCCAGGCCCGACCTCCGGCAGCACCTCTCTAGCCTTTGTCCAACTCTCCTCAACTCCCTCAGAGTCTCATCAAACCAAGGAGACCTGGGGCGAAGAGTGAGAGGATGAACACGAACAAGAGCAATGGAATCCAGGGTGCCTACTACCGCCTTATTATAGTCAAGTACCAGGCCCCCTGGATCCATGCAATCACACGGTAAACCCGATAGGTCCAGCACTGCCATCAGGCCATTTAGGGAAGCACCCCTCAAAGGGCGGTACCGGACCATCTCCATAGGTGCTGGCCTATGAGGGATGGCCTCAAAACTGAACCCAATGGTATGATGGTCAGACCACCCGACTGGTTCCACCACTATCGGATATCTCCATCCCCAGTAGGAACACCAAGTCCAATGAATGACCACCAATCTGGGTCGAGGAGGAAATAACCTGTGTGAAGCCCAGTGAAATCATAAACTGGCGGAAGTCCTGACCAAACTGCAAGAGTTCATCATTGACCCAAGCATTGAAATCCCCCAGAACCAACCATCTGGGGGATCCCAGTGTCAGGTCGACAGTAAAGTCTGCGACTTCCCGCAGGAAAATATTCCCGTCACCTGGTGGACGGTAGATGGGAAGTATCCTGCACCCCACACCCTCGCCCATGACACATTCAAAGGAGTTGGTAGTTCCCACTGGTACCTCCATTAGGCCCAGTTCGATCTAAATCAAATGGCAACACCCCCACGATCCATCCTAGGGCGTGTGTCACCAAGTACCTGGCCGGAATTGCTGATGTCAAAACTGGGCCAGCATTCTCATCTAGCCAGGTCTCAGTGATGCACGCCAGGTCCAATGATCCAACAAAATCCACTATTATGGTGGTTTTGTTTTTAATAGACCTGGTGTTGCATAACACTGCCCGAGTAGGATGAGAATCAGAGGATGACCGTGCTACCTGCCTGCTACAAGCAGAACCCTTGGGTATGGGAACCAGACAGGGAGGACCCCTTTCCTGGACCCCATTTCGCCCCAGGGTGTCTCCTTGTCCCCACTATCGCTATCCACCCACTCCTTTCCAATCCCTCTCCAGGCCCAACCCTCATCCTCCTCCTTTTTCTAACAATCCCCAAAGCCCTACACCGTCTGTATACCTCTGGTGACAGGGGAGGACAAAAAAACAGACAGCGGTCCCTGAGCCTGGAGGGGGAATAATACCCGGCCGTCCTTATGCCTTCCCAACACATCTTTGCCACACTAAGTAAATACCAGCATGTAAACAACCCCATAATACAACTCTGACCCACACCCAAATATACAATAATCAAAAAGCTCTTTCAAACATTTACAAAACTAAACAAATACAAAACTTTGACAGCACAATACGTAAATCCAAGTTAGGAAACAGTCACAGTCAGATTAAGTCTCACAGTTTTTGAGTTATTTTGGTCTGAAGAGCTCCCACCTCTTAAGACATAACCAGAGAGGATGGCCAGATTCAACTCTCACTTTAAACCTGACCAGCCAGCCAGAACTTGAAGGAAAATAAAAGTTGATAAGGCACTCTCACTGCCAGTATATTCCAGTAATTCGTAAGGTCAGTCAATTCCAATTCTTAATTTATTAAAACAAGAATCCCATCTCTTAATGCATAGCAGGAGGTCCAAAACAAGTTCAGCTCACCCAAACCAGTCCACGACTCCACAGAGAATCCATTTTGTATCCAATCGGATCAAACTCCAGTGTACAGATCTTTTTAAAAGCTTCCAATCCAAGCAGGTTTCACACTATACCGACATGTACCTAACCCCCCACAGCTGCCTCCACAGCTGTCAGGCAAGCACAAACAGTGACCCCAGTACCGAATAGGATTGTTTTAAACAAAAGGCCTCCCAGCCCAAACCCAAGAGGTAGCCATCTCCTCACCTGCCGAGTCTGTGAATACAGCTCCCAGGCTAAGCCAGCCAATTAGCTGACCCTCCCGGGCCGCTTAGGAAACAGATCAACCCCTGCCCACCTTCCAGCAGACCACGCGCTTGTGCTTCCTGCCCGACTCGGCAGAGATTCAAAGGCCATCCTCCCTGGGGAGGACAAGGGAATCCCTGCTCACAGTCCACCTCACTCACAGTCTCAGAGAGCCGATGATGTTCCAGCTCTGATTCAACTAGAAGGTACTCTGACTCTCTGTGAAATCCCCAGATATTCCCGAAGTCTCACTATTCCAAACTAGGGGACTCCCTACTTACAGTTCTTCCATAGCAGAGGTCGATACCACTCTGTTTTTAGTCCGACCACCAAACAGTTTGTACCACAATCCAATTCTCCGTGGGTCCCGCTACTGTAGTTCCCCCCTCCGGGTTGACAACTCTACTCCAAACCTTCTTCTCTATTCCTCGAAACTCCTCCAACCATACGCCAACACTCCAGGCAGGTAAGAAAGCTGATAAATTGATCAGACCTCAAGATTTACTATATTATCCAGTGCAATATCTCAGGGCGCTGGATAAAACAGAAAAATGTGCATAACAGGGGTTTCCCAATTGCATTTAAACTCCCAAAGAAAACCCTCTCTAAACCCGACTACGCCACTCAACCTCGCTAACTCACTTAATTTCCCCTAACTTACTGCCAAACTTAATTGTATTAACTAAAAAACAAAACAAGAAAGCGAATTAAACAACAAACAAACTTATAACAAATGAAATAAATAACTAAAATGAACTGGCACTGTAGCTTGTTGTGGAGTAGCCCAGCATGGCCGCCAGCTCATGTTATAAAGGACCTAGATAGGGAGAGGCAGTGCAAAGGAGGGCAACCAGAATGGTGCACAGCCTGCATCTGAAGCCCTACGAAGAAAAGATTAAGAATTTAAATAGGTACTCTCTAGAAGAGAGGAGGGAGCAGGGGGACATGACAGAGACATTCAAGTACCTCACAGGAATAAACAAAGTACAGGAAGGGAGCATTTTCCAAAGAAAAAGATGCTCAAGGACAGGGAGTCACAATATGAAGCTGGAGGTGGAGGCTCAGAGGAAACGTGAGGAAGTACTTCTTCATGAAAAGGGTGGTAGACGCTTGAAACAGACTCCCAGCAGAAGTGGTGGGGGCTAGAATGGTCACAAGATTTAAGAATGCATGGGATAGACACAAGGGAATCTTAGAAGCAAGAGGGTGGTGTAAGCTGGAGTAGGGTCTCCGGTAGCGCTATAGGTAGGGAATTTAGGGCAGGCTAGGTGAGCCAAATGGTCCTTATCTGCCGACAACTTCTATGTTTCTTGTTTACATTATTATAAATAGTTATACTATAAAAGGAGACACTAAATGCAGGGAACGTATTTTATTTGAGATGGTGGGTGCAGGGGAAGGTCATATAAATACTTTTTTCAAAGATTCCCCAAGATGTTATTGGCTCTCTAACAGTAGAAACTGAGTCTGACAATGCAAATAAGATTTAGCTGTATACAGATGCATTTTTCTGTTGTGAGTGACATTTGGTTCAGAAACCACCTGTGCAGTAATTAGGATAAAAAAAAGGCATGCCCCTGTTTACAACTTATTTCTTTGTATTTTGGGTTCCTTGAAGGAAATTAAAATATTAACCTCTTAGCTCCCATAAATTTAACCAGATAATATACAGTATATTTCATTAATAAGGATTTTTGTTCATAATTTCTGAGTCTTACAGTATGCGTAGTCTCTGCCAACCAGTGTTTTCTTTTTCAAAACCAAAATCAGTGAGATACCCACTAGTAGAACTCAATAATATAGAGATAAAATGATAGTTGCATAGCATATGCCTCCCCTCTGCTGCATATTGTTGGTTTTGTGGGGACCTGAGAGGAAACTGAAATCAGTAATGCCCTACCAGAACCAGGGTTTATTGTATTTTTAGGGCACAGTATGAACAGACAGCAGTTAGCACAGAAATGTAACCTGATGCCTACAGAGAATTGTTGTACTTGTGCCCCTACTTTATAGCTCGCTAGCACATTAACATGTCGTTTGGAATATTGCAGACAATACTGGGCAGGGCTCAGCATTTTATTAAATAAAAAGAATCGCAACTTCTTTGAGCGAATTTCGATTGTAGGTATTGTAAGCAACATGATCCACTGCTGGGCAGAGGATCTAGTGTGGGCGTTGGGCAGCCCTCAGGGAAGCTCAGCCAGCAAACAGGATGGGACTCTGCGGCATGCATGGTAGGCAGCTTCTGGGGTCCTACCCCAGATTGGACAGTGGACCGGAGACGGATAGCGCAGGATGGTTGGGAGAGTTCAGGACTCTAGAAAAGCAGCAGCAGTCTCGTCGTCAGGACCATGATGACTGTCTTAGGGAAGGACAGTAGGCACAGAGCAAGTTGTTTCTTATTTCTCTGAACTTGAGTCTTGGCAGTAGGCAACGGGTAGCAGTGCAGCTCTTCACTTGAGGGTAGGCAGATAGCAAGCATAGTAGCTTCTAAAAATAAGAATGAGAACGGTAAAGGGAGAAAAACAAAGCTTTTTTATAACAACTCACAGAGTCTCCTAACCGTACCAGCACAAGACTTTCAAAGCCACACTCCCTAATTGGTCGGTGCTCTTGCAAATGCAGTTGCCACGATGTGTGCATGTGAGATACACATCAGCTGGTGGGGTACTGGACCAATCAGTAAACCTCAAATGAACAAAATGCTGCCTAGATCCAGACTCTTGCCAATGCTGGCCACCAGAGTGGCAACAGCAGCACACTACCGGTAACCCAGTTATACAGGTGGGTGGTGGCTTTTGAACAATTAACTTGTTTTTTATTCAGAAGCTGTCACCGTCACATGTCAGTGTCACAGTCCTCAGCAGACGCCCTTAAGTTACAGGGGTTAAGGCCCCTGGAAAGAAACAGTTACTGGGGCAAAGCTGCTGCCCCAAAGCCTAAGCATTCATTTCAGAGCTGCCAGGTCTCTTCACCCGGCAATTCCCAACATAATTCCAACAGTATTTTGAAATACTCCTTCATAAAGTTGCTGTCAGTGGAGGTAAAGATGTGTGGTTCAGAGTCTTCATCACAGCGTCTTGATGGCATTTGTGTCCTTACTGGAACTGCTGGATCAGTGAGATCTTCACTTACCTTAATAATAGCATTGTAGAATGCCTTAAACTCTATGTCTGATTTCATTTGTTGCAAGTAAGCAGTGGTTAAAGCGAACATTTTCTTAGCACCTCTTTGGCTGATATTTCCTTTACTTGTAGATGAGAGACCAGGTTCTCAGTGGCTGAAAAGACCTTCAGCACCGGTTTCAAATGGAAGAAAATCTCAAATGTATTTGTTTTGTTGCGTCTATACTACTTCTGTCCTCTGATACTCATTTCAGTATCTCCAAGATACATTCAGAGTTGTTTGTAACAGCCTCAGTTCATGATGTTTGAGCAGTCCACCTTGCTGAGCAGAGTGGTTTTGACATTTGGGACTGATGTGTTTGGTCTCTAGGAAAAGCAGCTCTAATTTTGACAAACAAGGCAAGACACTTTGGTGATGCCTGAACTGTGTTGTTCAGTGCTCACATGTAACACATCTTTCATAGTGTTACAATACTTTTATTTATTTAAGATGCGTTTCAGGTAAGAACCCAAGGGCGATAGATGCCTATGTTCATGAGGAACCCAAATACACATACAACACAACACAAATTATACTATTCAGCATCAAACAATCACATGCAGTGGAAACAATAAAATGCAGCTTCAAGTTTGATTGAAACAAATTGTAAGAATGAATAAGATGAAAATCATCTGATAAGAATTTTAGTCCTTTATCAACCTACTATACATAAAAACATCGCTGCCCAGCAGAGGATTTATAAAAAGGAAGTTTTAGATGACCAGTCCCGGCTAACCTAGTTGAATAACCTGTAAAACAAAATGTGAAACTTTTTTTTTTTTGATGTAAACTGAACTGGACCATTAAGAAAATCTCCAAAAAGTAATTCATCTTAATAATGAACACCTGGCATCAAAAGAAAATGTAGTTTAAAATAAAGTCCACGATGCTGTGTATATCAAGAACTTAAAGTAATGATACTTGGCAGCATCTTGCAGGCACAGATTCAGGTTTTTACATGATGTACCGGGGGAGTGGTCTGATCACTACATGGTGAGGTTCAATTTTGGCACCCCCCCCCCATGTAGGCCGACCCCTGTGGAGATGGTCAAGTACTGACCTTTACGTAATGTTAGTTCCAATGGCCTAGTTGCGGTGCTTGACCTATCACAATTCCCTGTGCATTGCAGTGATCCAGAGGCTTTGGTCTTGGCATATAACAATGCCATTACCTCAGCCCTGGATTCTATTGCACCAGTACGTGTGTGTCCTCTCTCCCTTCGCCCTCGGGCTCCATGGTTTGATGGAGTCTTGAGGGAATTGCAGCGACTAGAACGCAGGTTAGAATGTTGTTGGCGGAAATCTGGCTTATATGCCGACCATCTTAGACTGTTAGAACACTATCGGTTCTATCAGTCAGAAATAGTAAGAAGGCAGAATTCCTGTCCGGGGAAATTTCTGCCGCTCAGAATCGACCAGCTCAGCTTTT
Organism: Neoceratodus forsteri; assembly: GCA_016271365.2. Classification (NCBI taxonomy): domain Eukaryota; kingdom Metazoa; phylum Chordata; order Ceratodontiformes; family Ceratodontidae; genus Neoceratodus; species Neoceratodus forsteri. Next base: position 1,451,810,423 of record CM057453.1, on the reverse strand, counting down.
CAGAACTTTGGACAGGTGCAACCCAGCCTGTCTGCAGCTCCAAAGAGTCTTTTCACAATTACAGTATGATGAGCTTGCTTGGTTCTTTGCTGATAAGGTGGCTGACATTAGGTCAGAGATCCACTTGACACATTCTGTGTGAGTTGCTGAGGATCAGGGCCTGGTCACTATCCCTGCATTTTCCTGGAGTACCTTCGACTGTCTGGAAATCGTGGATGTTATGTGGATTGTCCAGGGGATGCGCCCTACATGCTGTAGTTTAGACCCGGGCCCTACATCCCTGATTATAGGTTGTGGTGATTCTATCGGCCCGGTTCTGGCACAGATAGTCTGGTGCTTCCTTGACTCGGGTGAATATCCCTGTTCCTTGAAAGAGTCAGTGGTGACACCTTTGTTGAAGAAAGCTTCTCTGGACCCAGACTCTCTTGCAAACTACAGGCCTATCTCGAATCTCCCCTTTGTGGGGAAGTTGGTCGAGAAAGTAGTGACTGATCAACTGGAGAAGCATTTGACCATCCATAGCATCTACAAACTTCTCCAATCAGGTTTTCGAAAGAGGCATAGTACCGAGACTGCGCTGGTTCGGGTGCTGATTGATCTCCTGATGGCGAGAGACCAGAGAAAATGGTCCATTTTGGTACTTTTAGATCTGTCATCAGCTTTTGACACCGTTGACCATGGGGTTCTGCTTGAGCGCCTGAGATTTATCTGTGGACTTTCAGGCTTGGTCCACAGATGGTTTACTTCCTATCTCACTGGAAGAACTCAGAGGGTAGTGTCAGGGTTTTTTTCATCTGACCCTATTTCTCTGTCTTGTGGGGTCCCTCAGGGCTCAGTATTGTCCCCCATGTTGTTTGTGGTGTACATGCTTCCACTCAGAGACACTGTGAGACGGTATGGGCTGAGGTTTCATTGTTACGCCGATGATACCCAGCTATACCTGTCTTTTGCCCCCAACCAGGAAGGAGCAGTCTCTGTATTTAATAACTGCCTCAAGGAAATCCAGGATTGGATGAAGTCCAGTTGGCTGAAGTTGAACTCTGGGAAGATGGAGGTGATGGTTTTGGATCCAGGTCGCCGAATAGGGGGGCTGGAGGCAGGCTGCCCCCTATGATTGTTCCTTGGGGACACTAAGCTTCAGGTCTCTGAACAGATGTGAGACCTAGGGGTGATGTTGGACGTGGGGCTGACACTTCGGACTCAGGTGTCAGCTGTTGTTAAGTCATCTTTTTACCATCTGAGAAACATTGCTAGGATCAAGCACCTTGTTCCGTCCGGCAACCTGCCTACATTAATCCATGCCTTTGTGACTTCGCATTTAGATTACTGCAACTCACTTTACTTTGGGCTTCCGGGGGTTGATATCGGCCGCTTGCAGCTAGTGCAGAATTCTGCAGCCCGGTTGTTGATGAGGACTCCTAGATCCTCCCATATCACACCGGTGCTGCGGGAATTGCACTGGCTGCCGATTCAGTGGCGGATCACCTTCAAAGTCAGGTTACTGACATATAAAGCCCTACATGAATTGGTTCCTGACTACCTGAAAGAGCTCCTGATTCCTTATCACCCTGTGCGACCACTCCGCTCGGCTGACGAGGGGTTGCTAGAGATTCCGAGGGTGACTTTAAAATCTGCTGGGGCCCGTGCTTTTATGTTTGTGGTCCCGTCCCTCTGGAATTCTCTACCCCATCAGATTAGGGAGTGCACGACTGTGGGGAGTTTTAAACAGGCCCTAAAATCATTTCTTTGGATAAATGCACATGGTAGTGATAATTGTTGATTTGTACTGTATATTTTATATGATGATGATTCTGTTTTAACTGTCAACTGTTTTAACTGTACTGCGCCTTGGTATTTGAAAGGCGCATTATAAATAAAGTATTATTATTATTATTAAGCAGTGTGACAAGGCAGTCGGGAGAGCTAGCAGGATGCTGGGGTGCATAGGGCGGTGGATCACCAGCAGAAAGAGGGAGGTGGTGTTACCTCTGTATAAGTCACTGGTGGGACCTCACCTGGAGTACTGTGTTCAGTTCTGCAGACCCCATCTCTGAAAGGATATAGGAGTGGAGGCGGTCCAGAGGAGGGCAACCAAAATGATGTAGGGTCTGCATCAAAAGCCCTATGAGGAAAGACTGAAGGATTTTAATATATATACACTGGAGGGAGCAGAGGGGGATATGATAGAAATATTCAGATACCTCACAGGTATAAATAAGGTTCAAGAGGGAAGCATTTTTCATTAATAAAAGATGCTAAAGAACAAGGGGTCATGTTATGAAGCTAGAGGGAAACAGACTTAGGGGAGATGTGAGGAAGTACTTCTTCATGGAGAGGGTGGTGGATGCCTGGAACAACCTCCTAGCAGAAGTGGTGGGGCAAAAACTGTAACAGGGTTCAAGAAAGTATGGGCTAGGCATAAGGGAACATTAGTGATAAGACAAGGGGAAGGGGATAAGCCGGAAATCAAGTAGGGTCTGCTGTGATGCAGTAGGTAGGGGAAAACGGGCAGACTAGGTGCGCTAGGCTGTCCTTATCTGCTGTCAAATTCTATGTTTCTATAGTTGAGGCAGTGTAGAAACAAAGCAGAAAAAGTTTTCTTCCTTAAAGGACCACTAACCCCCCTGTTTTCACTATAAACAGTTCAAAAAAGCTGGCTTCATAGAAAGGTAAAGGAAGAGCTGCTGTTCACATTGATGCTAAAACTATATTTATTTAAGTAACATAAATGCAGTTTCATAGCATTTGAAAAAATGTAAACATCAGCCTTCCCATTTCAAAACACCAGCTCTGTGAGCTCCGTAAAATGGCCGCTGAAGGTGCTGTGTGATGTCATGGGAGCCCATGCAGTCAGCTACATTGCACTCTAGTGTCAGCAAGTTCTGTTTATGTCCCTTCTTTTAGCGTTTTCTCACAAAAATGAACAAAACCATGACTTAACATGTATATTGTTTTAATCAATACACATGTTAAGCCAATTTTTTGTTGATTTTTGCTTATTAAAACATGTAGAAATTCACATTTAATCTGACAGCTTGTACTGTATAGGCAAAGACGGTGCAAATAGTAGTACAGCAAAAACTTTCAGATACCTGGTGGTCTAGTGGTTATGCTGAGGTGCCGGTCCAGTCCAGTGTCAAAGTTGTAGTCATCTGTTGTTTATAGTATGCTAGTCCACCTATAGTGCTAAGAAATAAATCCACTGTACAGTCCATTTTCTGTCCCGATTAGTATCCTAGACCATAAGCTGGCTCATTCACCTGCTCACTGTCACACAGTCTGCCGTACGTCCTCTCCTTTAGAAGACCTGGTGACACATATCATGTCATCCTGCTCAATAACAAAATCCATTCTTAGTGTAACCCCACAAATGAGGGTTCCCGAAAAGTCTACCTTCGAGTTTGCCTAAATGCTCACTGCCAGGCTGGTGTCCTGCGTTTTAGTAGTTAAATGTGATTGCCAGAAAGTGCCTGTATAGCCTCTGTGTATTGTCTCTTTAAGAGCTGCCTGGATTGTAGTCATAAGTAATTGGAGAGGTAGCTCTGTTGAAAGATGTAACTATTTGCTGAAAATCATTTAGCGTGATAATGATAATGTAGTTTGTGTAACCTGCCTTCTTTGCAGCAAGGACTGTTTTGTTTATCTCCACTATCTTGGTCCTGGACTGCGAATTGGACCAATCAGTACTGGTGGGACCTAAAATGGAGCCAGACTATAGGAGCTGTCTGGAGTCAAAATCTGTAGGAACTGTAGTTTTGGGCTCTTTGCACCTTTTTGCACCTGAAGGGGGAGCCTTTGTTGTGACTGACAGGAGGATCAGCCAACCGAACCTTTTGGATCTTGGGGAATTTCCCAGGCTGCTGCAGTTAGTTTCAGTTCTGAGCTGAGAAGTGAAAAAGTAACAGCTCAAGTGATTTTGAGCAGCAGTTCTGTGTAGTTTTGCTTGGGAGAACTGTGAAAGGGCTGAGTTTTGGCCTGCCTGTCTGCCTGCTGTCCCTGAGAGGGAAAATAGAGTTTATTCGGACTGAATTCGAGTTGTGAGGACTATTTAAGCCACTGGACTGTGACCAGGTTTTAATCTGAAGAAGACCGAAGATTTGCTGAATGTGATCGGCATGTCAGGATTTCTAGCTGCTTTTGAATCCCCGGTTTGTGCAGAGACTTTGCGATCATGATCGGAGAGCGGTTTACCTGGTACAGTAGAATTTCCTTACATGTAAGTGTGCTGTGTATTGAAAGAGGGTCGTGATTGGGTTCCCCACTGTGTGAACTGTGTTCTGCTTGCTGGTACCGTAGAATTCTTTTCATGTAAATGTGCTGTGTATTGAAAGTGGGTCGTGATTTGGTTCCCCACTATGTGAACTGTGTTCTGCTTGCTGGAAGCTTTATCCAACCTAATTGGACTGAATCCGCGTTCATCTCCATTCGGCCTGGACCATGCCATGCTGGCCCTGCCAGACTATCCCTCTGCACAGAGAAAGCCACCGATGAGAGACCTGCCTGGGGATCAGCCCCCTGCTCCACACTTGAACAGAAATGATGCCTCGGTGAATTGTGTGGGCCCTGCTTCTCCTGGCACTCCAGATTAACCACCTGCTGTCTCGATTTTTGTCCAGCCTGTGTCCAGTCTTGGGTATCGTGAGTAATTATCAGGGTAGCTCCCTACAGATTTTGAATTCAGACAGCTCCTGTAGTCCGGCTACATTTTAGGTCCCACCAGTACTGTTTGGTCCAATTTGCAGTCCAGAACCAAGATAGTGGAGACAAACAAAACAGTCCTTGCTACAAAGAAAACAGGTTAGACAAACTACATGTAACCCCCAGGTGGCGCTATCCCAAGGGCTACTACCCCTGCCTACATGACTACTAACAGGTTGAGGGGCCTAGGTTCTATGGCGGGTGCCTCCACCCAGAGGTCAGGGTTTGTAGTGGTTAGACTAGCTTGATCACAGCCCTCTGGGACACCGTGACCCCCTTTGGTTCCCTCTCGTGGCTCACACAGTACACAGGAGTTACAGCCCCAATACCCCACGTATACACACTGTTCACTCATAAAGTACCACTTACCCTCGAGACTGATTCTGCAGCACGTCTCTGAGGATCCCCTGTAAAATAAGGTTAAACAACATACACAAACCAGTACAATGCTTGACATATATAGGTACTGACACTTCAGACAGTTTAAAGTTCAACAACCTCAAATCTGGTTTATTTAGGGGGAATGAAACACAGGAGGGGAAGATCAAGCTGATTGGCAGAATTAAATCACAGTACTGTGCACACATACAGGGTCTGAAAAGTCACACTCTGGGTACCCAGCTTGGGGGGGGGGCTAGCCAGGTCCATTGACCGGTGTTGGCTGGCAGGTGCAGATGGATAGGGCCCTGTAGAAGATGACGTGTAGTTAGCACGAAACCGGTCGGGAGTTTGCCTTGCTGTGTATTCTGCAGCCCTTTTGGCTTTGTTTGGCGTCTGTTTTATTAAATATGCCTGCTTTCTACGCCATATATTGAGTGCTGAGTCTTGTTTTCAGTAGTAGTTGTGTGGACTCGAGCACCTTTACTCACGGAGGAGCTGTTTTTTTTGTTACAGAAGAAAATATATGCACAATACCCAGTTGTAATCCGGAGCCGGATGGCTCAGTCCTTGAAGAGTGAAACAATAGGAATTAGGTGACACACTTGTGATTGATAACAGGCTTTAGGGGAATACCCTGATTGGTACTCACAATACCCAAGTTGAGAACCGGATGGTGGGATTTCTCTGGGTTGCCAGAAACAGCAAGGCATGAAGGCAGAGTCCTTGTGGCTGAACCCCTAGGCAGTTGATAGTCCACAGATTTAGTCCGAGACACGCTGGGGTTCACTCCCAGCTTCACCACGCAGCACACAGTACAGGGGACACAAAATAGCGATTCCCCACAAGCTTCATGCACATTCATATGTAAGAGGAAAGTACTATACCAGGCAGGCTGCTCCTCGATCCCGATCGCAATTACTGCAAGATACCCGGGAGTGCACACAGCAGCTTCAGGTCCTGACAGACCGAGCGCGATTCAGCAATTTCTCCAGTCTTCTACAGTGTGAGCCTGGTTTCCATGTTTCAGTCTTCCTTCCTCTCAGAAACCTCAGATTCAGCCCGATTAACGCCTACGGCAGCAGCAGGCCGACTTCAAGGCCTCTCACACACTTCCTGTGCAAACTGTTCACCGCAGTGAAATGCAGAGCTCCTACTCCTTTCACAGGCAACAACGATCTAATCTCTCCAGCTTCAGTACAGGGCATTTCCCTTAGGTTCCACACAGTCAAGTTGGGGGATTCGGCTGTCAATCACTCCAAAGCTCCCTTGGTTGGTGCAAAAAAGGTGCCGAGGTCCAAACTACACTTCCCAGAATCACTAGCTATACATTCCCTTTGTAAAACCGGCTCCATAGAGAGTCCAAATTCTGGTTGGCCCAAGTTTTCTCCATTTTAGGGCTCCCTTAACCCAATTGGCCCGCACAACAGTTTAGGTCCAAAATGGAGGGACAACACACACAGAGTCCCAGCTGCAATAAAGGCAGGTTAGACAAACTACAGTTTTGCTAATGCTTTAAATGATTATAGGCAAATAGTTACAGCTTTCAGTTACACCTTTACGCTTCCAGCGACTGCAAAATGGAGCGGTTACTCCGCAGCTCAGGCGGGATTCGAGCAGGGAAATACCAGCACCCCGGAAAAGCATTAATTATGTCTGCAAGCAGACAGCTCTTAAAGAGATAGTATGTGGAGGCTCTACCAGCACTCACAGTTCCACTCTAACGGCTTAAACGCCGAACGCCAGCAGGCAGGGGGAATACTTAGGCAAGGTCCTAGGAGGCTTTATAGGAACCACCATTTTAAGGGGGGTTACATACATTATCGTTATCACTCTAAATGATTTTCAGTAAATAGTTACATCTTTCAACAAAGCTCCCTCTCAGATTACTTACACTGCAATTAGGCAGCTCTTAAAGAGACAGTACACAGAGGCTATACAGGCTCTGGTAATCATATTTAAACTCTTAAAACACAGGACACCAACCTGGCAGTGAGCATTTAGGCAAGCTCAAGGAAGAATTTTTGGGAACCCCCATTTGTAGGGGGGTTACATGTGTCATCTGATTGTCTTGTTTTCCTTTCATGAACTGAGCCCTCCGGCTCTGGATTACAAATAGTGTGTGTTGTGCATGTTGTTTTCTTCCATCACGGGGCCCCAACCAGCTGCAACATTCCTGGCTAGCCCATCATTCTCCATCTGGGTACCCAGACTGTTTGACTATTTATGGACCCTGAAGTGCATGCATAACTGTTTGATTGATAGAGCCTTTAAACAAATTAACCTGATTATACCCTTCCCTCATTCAAGCCCCTTAAATAAATCAGATCTAACTCTTTTTTGCATTTACCTTGACTGTGGTTCCAGTTTGTGCAAGAGTACTGTACTACTGTTATTTGCTGTGCATAACCTTGTTTTACAGGGGGTCCCCAGGGCTGGGCCAGAGGAAAGCCCTGGTGGTAAGTGCAAACAGTGTGGGTACTTGTGTGGTGTATCAGGGGTATTATGAAAGTGATTATTGCGTATTGTTCCGGTCACTAGTAAGGAAAGAGGGGGGGGTTACAGTGTCCCGGAGGGCTGTACCCAGGTTAACTTGACCACTACCAACCCTGACCTCCAGGTGAGGTACCCGTTTCAGAACTCAGGCCCTTAACCTGCTATTAGCCAAGCAGGCAGGGGTAGTAGTCATGGGATAAGCGCCCACCTAGGGGTTACATTGTAAGTTTTCCCCAACATGCCCCCCGCCATCAGCCTACTGGCTTGTATGGTCGCTTGGCTGCCTGCCCACTGTCACATACTCTGCCTTGTGTCCTCTCTACTAGAATGCAGGTGTCAGATACTGTATGTAGTTATGCCAGTTCCACAAGAATCACCACCCTTCACAATCTTGTACCGGATCCTCTGTAAGAGAGAGAGCACGCTGTTACTGATGAAATGCTCTGTCCTTTCTGCCCAGCACTATCAAATGACATAATTTAATAGTGCCAGGTGGGAAGGACAGAGCATTTCAGCAGTAACAGCGTGCTCTCTCTCTCTTACAGAGGATCCAGTATAAGATTGTGAAGGGTTGTGTTTCTTGTAGAACTGGCATAACTACATATCTGGCACCTGCATTCTAGTAGAGGGGACACAAGGCAAGAGTGTGTGACAGCAGGTGGGCAGCTGAGCGACTGTGCAAACCAGCAGGCTAATGGTGGTGGTGGGGGGCACATCGGGGAAAAAACTTTACCAAGAATAGATTTTGTTATTGAGCAGTATAACAGGATATGTCACTGGGGTATGTGTCACTTCTAAAAGAATGGACACACGGTGGGCTGTGTGACAGCGGGCAGGTGAATGAGCCGATTTATGGACAGGAATTCAAAATCAGGATGAAAATGGACTGTACAGTGGATTTATTTCTTGGCATCATAAGTGGAATAGCATACTACAAACAACAGAAGACTACAACTTTGGCACTGGACTGGACCGGCACCTCAGTATAACTAGTAGACCACCAGGTATCTGAAAGTTTTTACTGTACTACTGTTTGCACCATATTTGCCTATACAGTACAAACTGTCAGATTAAATGTGAATTTCTACATTTTAATATACAAAATCAACAAAACAATGGCTTAACATGTGTACTGATTAAAATAATACACGTTAGGAGATCATGTGATGCCTGAAGCTGATGGTAGCCTAGCTCTAGAGCTCTCACTTCCCTGCTTCAGTTTTGCCTAAATTTCTCTACAGTACGACTTAAACCAGAAGATAAACCTCAACCCTGTCAGCTGGCTACTCGCTGCTTCTGGTATAATGGTTTCTAGACCCAGCTGGGATCATTTCGTGAAGGATGGATGCAGATATGTGGCAGGACCCAGCCGAAACACATGTCGCCTGCCTCTCGGGAAAAGGCCTCCAAAAAATCTAAATCTCAGCCGGCTCATTCTTCCCGGCAGACAGGCCTCCCAGCACCTACAATACCTGTCACTGAAGACTGCTTCCTACAAGAATTCCAAACTTTCCAGGAGACCCTTGCAGACATCTCAGCTGAAATAAAATCTCTATGGTCCGACATGACCGACCTGGGCAGGAGACTCAGAGATGCTGAAGCCCGTACCTCTTCCCTTGAGAGGTGGTAAGAGAAAACGGATCCCAAAATCACCAGAATGCGATAACAAATAAAGAAACTTCAACTTAAAACCGAAGATCTGGAGGGGTACAGCCACAGGAACAACCTTCTCATTTTCTGTCTACCAGAAGCCGAAGAAGGACCCTCTACAGTTACTTTTATTCAGAAATTTCTTGCCAAGGCGGTCAGGCCCTCACCTTTCAACACAGCTTATCAGATTGAAAGGGCTCACAAATTTCTGTGCCTGAAACCTCCAGCCAGAGCCCCTCCGAGACCCATCATTTTGAAGTTTTTAAGCTACTTACAGAAACAGCACATTTTAACCAAAGCGAGAGAGTTCCAGTCCATCTCTTGGGAGAAGAAACCTCTTTGTATCTCCCAGGACTTGCCGAGCGAAACTCGGCAGAAAAGGGCAGCATTTCGTCCTACTGTCAGCAAGCTAATTGCAGCCGGATTTAAGTTTCAAATGCTCTACCTGGCTAGACTGCAAACTTTGATTGATGGCCAATGGCTCACCTTTGATTCTCCCGATCAAGCTACCAAGGATCTCAAAGCTCGACTACCTGACTTGTTTAAGACACCATGACTGCTTTCTGATATCCAGACTTTGATTAATGATATAGTTGTTTAGAGTACCTGGTTTGTTTGTTGTTTAGCCTTTTCTTCATTTTGTAGCCCCAGATGTGCGGCTCAATGGCATTCTAAAGTACCCGGCCGTCAGCTGAATGGATGTCCTCCTCACTCGGTCATGCTCCTGGTGGTGGCCTCATGGAGTGCTCTGGCTGTGGCATAATCTTGGTTTTTGGCCTATTGGGCCTTGCTTCCTTCAGCTCCTGGAACCTTGGGGATTGGGCATGGGTCCCAGAGGACAGTGATGAGTGCGATACCGCTTCCAGTCCGCCTTGCTTTCGGGTCCTGACTTTTTCGTCCCAAATCCCTCTGCTGGGGCTGTGCCTGGAGAATTTTAATTTGGTCACTACCTTCACCTGTGTCAGTTATGCCTGTTATAGAAGGTAGGAGGCTTTACTCACCCTTTTCTCTTTTTCTTTTGGCCTGCCACACTGCAAGTCCTCTTAGCCATGTATACTGTTGCGTTTCGGGAACCCAGAACCCATAAACCACAGAGCTACCTCTTGTTTGTTTACCATCCCCCCTAGCTGGATTACCACATGATTTTTCCTGGAGTTTGGCAAGCCTTTAGCTTGTTTAGCTGTTCCTTTAGTTGTGCTAAGGGTGACTGCCGAATTTTATTCTTTTTAAATCTGGGTGGAGGTAGATTTATTTTTGCTCTATCAATCCCGATATCTCAAGAGCATTTTGGGCTGGCTATACTGACCAGATAGTGATTAGTCATATTGTTTACATATTTTTTTTTATCTCTAGTGGGGTGGGGGGCTCCAGTATTTAGCTGGGCAATACCACAATTGATGGACATCACGTCCTGGATTTATGGGGGAAGGGGAGTCTGCTCCTTTTTTTGACAAGCTGTTACTTGATTTTTTTTTTGTGTGTAATCTTTTCCCCCCTCCGTCGCGTACTGGGACCTGCTTCTCCTTCAAGCCATCTAGTACCACCGGCGACCCCTTCCTGCAATTCCCCCAGAGCTGCCTACCTCATATTTGCGGCCTTCATTCAGGTTAGCCCGGCATATCCCTTTGCCGTGAGGTTCCCCCTCCTTCGAGAGGGAAGACACCAGCCAGGGGACTCCAGCACACTATTTTCTTTCTTGCCTGGGTGCTGCTGAGGCAGACGTTACTCTGCCGGGATTGCTCGAGGGCATCGTTGGGGACGGCTGCCATCATCCAGTCGATCCCAGTGCAGTTTCTGCTTTTCTGTGGTGTTCCCCATAGTGCGCTCCCTCTGCTGTGCTCCCGGTCTCCACCGGGGGCCGCTGCAGAGCGACCATGCATCCCCAACCCACTCCAGGGGAGGACAGCAGTCCCACGGACGCTCAATCCTACCCCTTCCCTTGCCAACCCCGAACCTGGGTCGCCGGCGTGGTTCGAGGCTTGATTGTTTTTTAATCTCTTAATAGGGTTTGGCATTTGGAATGTTCCCCTGGGGTACCACTTCGTCCTTCTCTTGGTGCTTTCTTGGGGTTTCTCTGTGTTTATATACCATTAGCGAATTATGGAATATTGCCCCAGCAGGACCCCCTTTACCTTCTGTGGGAGCAGAGGTTTATTGGGGAGTGGGTATTTTTGGGGCCTTTTATGGTCTATGCTCTGTTTTGGCTGTTTTCTGAACAGGCCCTTGTAAATAGTTCATTGTTTATAGTTGTTTGGGTTGGGGGTTTATGGGATGTTAGGACTTACCCTATCTTATCTGTGTCTTCAGGTAGTTTATGTAGATAAAAGCGATTTTGGCTGGGGTTTTGTATTTAGCTTGAAATTGGGAGGGGAAGCTGGGGGGTGGGGAGGAGTTGAGGGCTGGTTTCCTGGTCTACCATCATGGGTATGAGGGGGACAGGGGGGTCTATCAATGATTTACCGACACTGTCTGCATCAGAGACTGCAAATAACTGGAAGAGGGGAGGACTTCTTCTCCAATTCACAATGGGGACAATGGGTGAAAGTGTATGTAGCCTTCAGTAACCCTTGTGCACCTCAATTTATTCGGATGATGTTTGATTTTACACCTCTCTATATTTCAGCAATGATATTCCTCCTTCCGGTGAGCTTATCCTTTCTTGGAGGGTTGATAGTGTAACCCGTAGGTGGCGTTACTCCGAGGGTTACTACCTCTGCCTAGACAGTAGCCTGCAGGTTGAGGGGCCTGGGCTCTCGAAACGGGTGCCTCCACCCGGAATACAGGGTTGTTGGCAATGTGACTGCCCTGGGTACAGCCCTACAGGACACTGTTACTCCCCTCTTTACCCGTAGTGGCCTGGCTAAGCTTGCAGCTACCCCACACCAACACACTTTTGCAACACACAGTTAATCCCTCCTTGTAACCACTTACCACCAGGGCTATGATCAGCTGGAACGCCCTGGATGACCCCCTGGAAAACAAGACCTGTAACAATTAAACAATGTTGATGCAGTACTTTTTATACAGAGGTACACACCACACCCAATTTAACTGCAAAAAGATCCAGATCTGATTTATTGGGGATGTGAACAAGGGAGGGGCAGTAATCTGGTGATTGATTTTAGATCTGATTGATTCAGGCTATAAGGCATGCACTCAAAGGTCCCTGGAACACAGTCAAACACACTCTGGGTACCCAGTTGGAACTGCAGGCTAGTCTGAAGCATTGCCCGGGCTAGGCTGGCATTGCAGCTGGTTGGGGCCCTGTGATGGAAAGAAACATGCATGCACTGTAACCCACAATTTGTAATCTGGAGCTGGATGGCTCAGTTCACAAAAGCTTAACAACAATTAAATCAGATGACACACTGTGATTTTTAGCTGGGTTGCAGGGAGCTACCCTGGTTTTACTCATGCTACCCAAAAAATTGGATGCAGGACAGATGAAATGGAGACCTCTAGATAAAGAGCTGGATGGCCAGGAGAAGCAGGGCTCACACGATGCGATGTGGCACTCGATCCTGTGCAGTGTTGTTGATCAGGGAGCCGAATCTCTGGGCGGGTCTGTCATCGGATCTTTCTCTGTAGCGTGAGTGGGTGTCTGGGCTAGGATGGCAGGGTCCAGACTGGGAGAACAGTTTGGATGCAGTCCGGTAAGATTGCTGGACGCAGCTTCCAGCAAGCGTGACACATTCAGCAAAGTGGGGAACCAAATCATGACCCACTGTCCACATTCAGCACACTTATACCTGCAGAAACTTGAAGAATGGTCAAGGGTTTGGCAGTTGAAATTCAATGCAAAGAAGTGCAAGATAATGCATATGGGGCACAAAAACCCTGGCACAATATATCAGTTGGGGGGTGAGGATATAGCATGCACCAAGCAGGAAAGGGACCTTGGGGTTGTCATCTCTGATGACCTCAAGGTAGGGAAACAGTGTGACAAGGCAGCAGGTAAAGCAAATAGGATGCTGGGATGTATAGGCAGGGCATCACCAGCAGGAAAAGGGAGGTCATAATTCCGCTATACAAGACACTAGTGAGGCCCCACCTGGAGTACAGTGTATCAGTTCTGGAGACCATGCCTACGTAAGGACATAGACAGGGTAGAGAAGGTTCAGAGGAGGGCAACAAAGATGGTGCATGGATTGCATCACAAGTCCTATGAAGACAGGCTGAAGGAACTGAACATGTACTCCCTGGAGGAGGGAGGAGAGAGGGATATGATAGAGACATACAAGTATCTTACAGGGAGGAACAGGGTGCAGGAAAACACTATTTTTAAGCGAAAAAGATGTTCCAGGACTAGAGGGCATGGGATGAAGTTGGAGGAGGGGCGATTCAGAGGAAACATGAGAAAGAATTTCTTCACAGAATGGGTGGTGGACAAGTGGAACACCCTGCCAGAGGAAGTGGTGGGGGCTGAAACAATCACGGGATTTAAGAATGCATGGGATAGACATAAAGGAATTCTAGAGGTCAGGGGTAAGGGGCAACAGACTTCTAGGAAAACAAACTGAACTTACAAGCTCAAATGGGCAGACTGGGTGGGCCATAGGCCCTTATCTGCCGACACTGTCTATGTATCTATGTATCTATGTATTATGGTAAAAGCAGACAAATACCACAGTTCGGATGACAGTCCGGTTGCAATTCACAGTGTCCCTGTGCAGACCGTATGCTCTGCGGTCATGGTGAAAGTTCTGATAGGTCGATCGCACAAAAGCAAGTCTTCAGTCCTCTTCAGGTGAAATTCGTCACAATTCAAAATGAAGGTCACAAATTCGGATAAAGGCTGATGGTAGGATTAAGTCTCTTTACTTTAGGAAGATGGCAGCAAGCAGGCCAGACATAGCCTTCCCGCTGATTTTCCTTGCGCACTACACAGGAGCAGCTGCTCAAATTGCTCAAGCTCCTCACTCTCTCAACTCTTATTCCAATCTGACTTCTGCTGTAGGCAGCACCTGGGCTTCCCAGTGATCCAAAAGATTCGGTCCGTCGCTCCATCTGTCTGTCACATGTTAAGCTCCCCCTCCAGGTCCATTTAGGTGCCAAAGGGTGAAAACTACAATTCCTACAGAAATCCACTCCCACAAGACCTCTGGGGGCAGGCTCCATTTTTGAGCCCCCAAAGGTACTGATTGGTGCAGATTGGTAGTCCAGGACCAAGATGGTGGTATATAACAGAAATGTCAATGCTGCAAAAGAAGGCAGGCTAGACAAACTACATCATGACAGTCTCACTCATACTTGTGACCTCTATGCTCAAACAGGCTGGTTCCAACTCAGTGGGAGGTTACACTACCAAACCTGCTTGCTGGCAAAAAAGGCACTAATTGGTACTCTTCCCCATGGCACGGCAAACCTACTTCAGCCACACAGCAGCAACTCACAACGGACAAGAAATGTCAGCACTCACCTCTTCCATGTTCCTCGTCTTCGAACGACGCAGGGTCAGTGCTCCTTTGCCTACAGGGCACCCCTTTGGTTTAATGCCCTCAGCCATGCCATCTCCACTCAACCTACTCTGGGCCCCTTCAAGAGACTACTACTCCAGCAGCTTTCCACATCCAGCACCTGTGACTGTTTCTACTAGTCCCCCGCCATATGACTCTGACCTACCTCTTTGCGGCTCCCAGTAATGACATGCCCATGCCATCTCTACCCCCCCACACTCCCTCCCTCCCTTCCTCTACTACCGTGCCACAAGGTGGCTCGCAACCCTGCTTGGCCACCTGTCGCCTCCATCCACCCCTCCCCTCCCTTGACAAGGTCTATGACTGCTGCAGCTCTCTCCCACCCTACCTTCTCTCCGCCCCCATCATTTTAGCCCTTTTTCCCTACTCCTACTGTTCTCTCCGCTAACTACTCTCTCAGTTAACTTTCTCCCTACCTTCAACTATCCACTCCGCTGTCTTACTCTATTCGCAAACTGAGGGTATCTTACCCTCTATAATTTTGTCTTGTTTGTATAAACCACTGTAATTATTGTAATTATTGTATATGTCTGATACTCTATGTTGTTTTAACCTTTGTAATACTGTCTTCCCTCCCACTGACGTGGAACCTTTGTAAAAAAGCTCTCAGTTCAAAGGTGTTTAATCCTAGATCTTAATAAATAAATACAATAAATAAATGACAATTAAAACAGACACTCAACAAACAATCACAGAGTCTAGTAGGGTTCCCACTGCGCAACTGGTGATGGCAGAATGAAGCGGCCGTACTGCAGCCCGGGCGGGACTCAAGCCTAGAAACACTTGGCCCCCACCCAGATTAATTATAAACTACAAGTTAAGCAGCTCTTAAAGAGACAGGCACAGAGGCTAACTGGGCGCTCACATGCAAACACTTTTAAACCTGCTAGGACACAGGACACCAGCCTGGCAGTGGGCATTTAGGCACACCCAAGGAAGACTTTTGGGAACCCTCATTTGTAGGGGGGTTACACCCTTCCCTACCTGGAAAAAACTTGCCATCCATGTCAAGTCTGTGCCACTATGAAATTTCAGAAGCCACCTTACCATTAAGAATACACTACATATGCAAAATATATAAACTATGACCATGGTCTTACATGAAGAAAAATAAATCTGATGCATCAGTTAAACATAACTTATTACTTTACCATTCATGCAAACAATTATATAACTAATGATTATACTTATGATTCAGTTACTATGCTGTACTTATTCATGTGATAGTTTCCTGTACTTTAAACAGTGTAATTGGGGACCCAATCCTATCAGCCAATTTAGGACTAAATGGAATAGAGGCACCATGGTCATTTCCCTCAGAATACTCAACTGTGAAATTAACTTGCATGTCTGGCACTGCTACTTTTAATGGGGAAATCTGGATGTCGAACCATTTCAAGCAGTATGCCACACAATCGAGAAAACTTGATCTCCAGGTGACTTAGACAATCTTCTACAGTAGTGTAACCCCTAGGTGGTGCTATCCCAAGGGCTACTACCCCTGCCTGCTTGGCTAGTAGCAGGTTAAGGGGCCTAGGTTTTGTAACGGGTGCCTCCACCCGGAGGTCAGGGTTGGTAGTGGTCAAGCTAACCAGGGCACAGCCCTCCAGGACACTGTAACCCCCCTCTTTCCCTGCTAGTGGCCTAAACGCTGCACAATAATTACGTTCACAATACCCCTCGTACACCACACAAGTACCCACACTGTTTACACTTACCACCAGGGCAGTTTCCTCTAGCTCGACCCTGGGGACCCCCTGTAAAACAAGGTTAGGCAAAGCAACTAGCAACAGTACAGTACTCTTAGCACAAACTGGAACCACAGTCAGATTAAATGCAGAAAAGGTTAGATCTGATTTATTCAGGGGACTTGAGCAAGGGATTGGCGTAATCAGGTTGATTTGCTTAAAGGCTGTATCAATTAAACAGTTATGCATGCACTTCAGAGTCTCTAAACAGTCACACCCTCTGGGTACCCAGGTGGAGAGGAGATGGGCTAGCCAGGACCATTGCACGGGGTAGACCGGCGTTGCAGCTGGTTGGGGCCCTGTGATGGAAAAGACAACATGCACAGTATACACTATTTGTAATCCGGAGCCAGAGGGCTCTGTTCATGAAAAAAAAGAAACAACAAGACAATCAGATGACACACTTAGATTAAGCTGTTGTTGCAGGTGGCTACCCTGATATTTACTCATGATACCCAAGACTGGACACAGGCGGGATGAAAATCGAGACAGCATGTGGTTGATCTGGATTGCCAGGAGAAGCAGGGCCCACACGATTCGCCGACGAGGCGTCATTCCCGTTCAAGCATGGAGCAGGGGGCTGATCCCCAGGCAGGTCTCTCATTGGTGGCTTTCTCTGTGCAGTGGGGTAGTCTGGCAGGGCCAGCGTGGCATGGTCCAGGCCGAATGGAGATGAACACAGATTCAGTCCGATTAGGCTGGATAAAGCTTCCAGCAAGCAGAACACAGTTCACACAGTGGGGAACCAAATCACAACCCACTTTCAATACACAGCACATTACATGTAAAGGATTCTACGGTACCAGCAAGCAGAACACAGTTCACACAGCACATTTACATGTAAAGGATTCTATGGTACCAGCAAGCAGAACACAGTTCACACAGTGGGGAACCAAATCACGACCCACTTTCAATACACAGCACATTTACATGTAAGGAAATTCTTCTTTACCAGGCAAACCGCTCTCCGGTCACGATCGCAAAGTTTCTGCACAAACCGGGGATTCAAAAGCAACTGAAAATCCTGACAGGCCGATCGCATTCAGCAAAATCTTTGGTCTTCAGATATGAGCCTGGTATAAAATCAGTGACCTACTTCATTCTCACAGATTTGGATTTAGTCTGAAATAATTCTCTTCTTGCCCTCTCAGGGGCAGCAGGCAGACATGCAGGTCACAGCTCAGGCCTTTCCACAGTTCTCCCGTGTGAAACTACTCAGACGGCTGCTTGACTGTCTCAAGCTGTTGTTTCTTCAGCTCCCAACTTAGATCTGATTCAACTACTAGCAAGCCTGGGACTTTCCCTGGAATCCAAAAGGTCGGTTGACTGATCTGTCTGTCAGTCACAACAAAGGCTCCCCCTTCAGGTGCAAAAAAGCACCAAAAGCCCCAAACTACAATTCCTACAGATTTTGACTCCAGAGAGCTCCTGTAGTCCGGCTCCATTTTAGGTCCCACCAGTACAGATTGGTTCAATGTGCAGTCCCGGGCCAAATGGTGGGGATAAACAAAACAGTCCTTGCTGCAAAGAAGGCAGGATTAGACAAACTACATTATTATCACTCTAATAGGTTTTCAGCAAACAGCTACATCTTCAAATAGAGCTTCCTCTGTTCAATTAGCGATGACAGAAACGGAGCGATTACCAGGCAGCCCGGGCAGGACTCGGGCATGACAACACTTAGCCCCTTCCCAGATTAATCACCACTGCAAATCTAGGCAGCCCTTAAAGAGGCAGTACACAGGCACTCTCTGACAATAATGTTTAACTGCTAAAACGCAGGACACCAGCCTGGCAGTGAGCATTTAGGCAAGCTCGAGGAAGACTTTTCGGGAACCCCCATTCGTAGGGGCAGTCACACCCTTCCCTGCATGGAGAAAACTTGGCGTCCGCATCAAGTCTGTACCATCATGCATCAGTTAACATAAACTTATTACTTTACTATACATATTCACTACATTTCCCAATACTTTGTCCATTCTGACAATACATTAGGCATATTTCACACAAGTCAATTAAACATTACTATACTAAATCAGGTAATAACTTCTTGTACCTTGAACAATGTAGGAGGGGGCCCTTCCCTATCAGCTAACTTGGGGCTGGATGGGGCAGGGGCACCATGGTGAGAGGGCAGAACAAGTAACCTGGAATGGGCCATCAAGCTCAATTTGGGCCGTGAACTTGGTGAACCATAAACACCTTTGTGAACTACATGGAGAGGCAAGTCCACAGGCCTCCCCGGAGAATCATAGCTGAAATGCAGTACTGGCTTGAGAGCTTGGCCAGTCATTCTGGGGGGAACAACCACAGTCTCTGTACTTTCAGCAACAATCTTGGGGCTTTCATCACTTGTGAGGGGTGCCTCTGCCTGGAGGGGAACGTCCAAACTTGGAGCATTGTCGGCTCCTTGCTCTGTAGGCTCTGTTTCTATAACACTTGACTAATTTTTCGAAGGCTCAGGCACAATCAAACTTTGAGGCATGGAAGGGGGGTTGTCAGCACTCTCATAGTGTTCTTCAAGTTCTGATATGTCACCAGAAAGACTCAAACCATCAGCCCCTCCTTCATGCAAATCATACAGTTCCACAATACACAGGGAATCAGCATCTTCAGACGTGATACTTTGCACTTCACTTTCAGGGAGCATTGGCTCCAAGGACGAAGCTGGGAGGTTAGACAGTCCAGAAGGCCCAGCTTCATCCCTGCAATTAGTCATATGATTTCCTCAAAACAACTGACTCAATTCATAGGAGGGGTAATAGGCATTGTCATACTCACTATCATTAGAATCTGACTGACAATCACTGTCAGTCTCGACCTGCTAGGGGGGAACCCTTAAATCTGTATCTACTGGGATAGGTTGACTCTGTCTCTTCCTTGCAGCAGCACAAGTCACCGGCCCAGGGGAATCAATCTCTGATTGTTCAGCCTCAATTATGACTTGGCCAATAGGTAGCAAGTGGTTATGGTGCATGGTCTTGACAACTTTGGAGTTCTCTGGGCGCACCTTGTACACAGGTAAATCATCGAACTTTCCAACTACTACATCAGGAAGATGATGCCACCGATCAGCAATTTTGTGTTTACCATGCAGTCCCAAATTGCGTAACAACACATGGTCTCCAGGTCGAAGCTCTTGAACCTTTACTTTTTTATCATGCCTCTCTTTGTTGGCTAGATTTCTCTTAACAGCCATTGTCTGGGCCAATTGATAGGCATGGTTCAATTGAGCTTTCAGTTTTTGTACATATTGCAAGAAGTTTTAGTCTCGGACCCCATCTGGAGAGACCACAAAACAGACATCAACAGGCAGCGGGCCTCTCTACTGAACATGAGGCGGTAGGGAGAGAACCCGGTAGCATAATTTTTCGTGCAACTGTATGCGTGTCCCAAGGTGCTAATCTGCTGGCTCCATTTATGCTTGTCTTTTGGAAGGCGGGTGCCTAGCATGTCTAGCAGGGTGCTGTTAAAGCGTTTTGGTTGAGGGTCCCCCTGCAGGTGATAAGGGGTGATTCTTAACTTTAGCACCCTCCATAGAGAGATCATTTCTTTGATTAGCTGACTCTCAAAGTCTCTGCCTTGATGAGAATGAATCCGCTGGTGGGCACCATAGTGAACAAAGAAATTTTCCATTAGCACCTTGGCCATGGTAGATGCCTTTTGATCTTTGGTGGGGAAAGCGTGTTCATACTGTGTGAAATGATCTGTAACCACAAACACATTGCCAATGCTTTGCTGATCAGGTTCTAAACACAAGAAGTCTATGCAGACTAGTTCCATGGGGGTGCTGGTAGTAATATTAACAAGGGGGGCAGCCCTCTGAGGCAGGGCTTTTCTGTGCAGGCAGTGACTACAAGTCTTTACATGGTGCTCAACATCGGCCCCTATTTTGGGCCAGTAGACGCGAGATCATACCAGGTTAAGGGTTCTGTCAATACCGAGGTGGCCCATGTGATTGTGGAGGGACCTCAGTACCAAATCTTTAAAGGCCGTGGGCAGGACCAATTGTTACTTGTCTACTTTGACACTACAATCTACCATCTTTCTATACAACAACTGATTGAGCAACTTCAATCTGGGGCCTTCTTTAAACAATAAAGCAGTTCGCAAGTCAGTGGAACGTAACTTAGACACATCTTTCCCCGCACGCAGGGCATCAAGTGCTGGCTATCATAGGATCTTGGGATTGAGCCCACTGAATGCTGTCATTGTCAAACTGAGGTAGTGCACTAATATCTAGAGTAGAGAAGTGGCAATAAGCAGCTGGTCTGCAGGTGTCAGAAGGGCCCAAGCAATCTACTAAACAGTCCACTGTGTCCACAGACATCTGTTCATCTCTATCAAACTTTTGGCACAATGCTCGAATGTCAGGTTCAGACAGCCTGACCCAATCACTCTTAGAAGTGGGCCTTCGTGATAGGGCGTCAGCATCAATATGGTTCAGGCCCGGTCTGTATTCGACAGCATAATCCATAGTTTGATAATGCAGAAAGCCACCGGTGCCCAGTGGCGTCTAACATAGCTGAAGTCTGTACATAGGTCAATGGGCTATTGTCAGTCTTCACCAATATCTTTGCCCCACAGAGGTATTCATGAAACTGGTCAGTGATGGCCCATTTTAGCACAAGGAACTCCAACTTATGCACAGGGTAGTTTCATTTGGACGGGGTCAAGCTCCTACTGACGAAAGCTACTGGTCTCAGGCCATCCTCATGGTCTTAATACAGCACTGCTCCTAGACCCTGCAGACTAGCATCCATATGCAGCAGATAGGGTTTGGTGGGGTCAGCATAGGCGAGGATGGGGGCATGGGTGAGCTGGTATTTGATCTCATGGAAGGGTGCTTCACAGTCGGGTGTCCAGCGGGGCCCGAACAGTTCACCTGGGCAGAAGTATACTTTTTCTGGTTCTTTAACGGCCCCTTTTTTGTATTTACAATTGGTAGGAGGGTGACCCTGGGTAAGGTTCAAGAGTGGGCGAATCACCTTGGAATGGTCTTTTATGAACCTGCGGTAGTAACCACAGAACCCCAGGAAACATTGTAGTTCTTTCAGATTATGGGGCTGGGGCCAAGTAGTCAGTGCTTCAGCCTTGCTGGGAGCAGTCTGTATCCCTTTTGTGGATACTATGTGCCCCACGTACTTCACGGAGGTTTGGAAAAACTGGCACTTGTCATTGGACAGCTCGAGGCCGAAGTCTTCCAGTCAGTCTAGGACTTTAAACAGTCGGTTCTCATGCTCCTCTAAGGTGCTCCCAAACACAATGACATCGTCAAAGTACACCAGGCATTCCAGCAAATTCATATCTCCCACCGCACGTTCCATCAGTCACTGAAAGGTGGCCGGGGTGCCCGATATCCCCTGTGGCATCCTCAGAAATTCGTAGAACCCCAGTGGACAGATGAAGGCTGTTTTCTCACGGTCTTCCGGGGCCTTCGGGATCTGGTAGTATCCACTGCGAAGATCCAACACTGAGAACCATTTGCTCCCATTCAAGCAGTCCAGGGCATCTTGTATACGAGGCATAGTGTATTTGTCTGGGATGGTCCACCGGTTCAGGGTTCGATAATCAACACACATCCTCACAGACCCATTCTTCTTATGCACAACCACAATGGGAGAGGCGTATGGGCTCCTGGATTTTTGTATCATGCCAGCAATGAGCATTTCCTGCAGATGTCTTCTCACATCATCTGTGTCTGCTGGGGCTAGGCATTGGGACTTCTCTCAAAATGGCCATTCATCGTGCAGCCGTATGTGATGCTCCACACCCTGGACACATCCCACATCCCATTCCTTCAACGAAAACACTTGGTCTCTCTGGGCAAGTCCCTTTCTAATTCTAGCCTTCCATTCAGCTGGCAATGGGGAGTCACCAAAGTCAAACAGGTCTGGGCTCACTCTCTCTTCTTGCCAGGGTGCTTATTGCTGGTCAACACTGCAGTGTCTGCGCAGTGTACCGTAGCTAAGGTGCACCCTCTTTCCACCTGGATCACCCGATCTGACACATTGTGAATCTGGACCATCACTCATCATGCGTAGGCATGAGCATGAGCAGGCAAAATGCTGGGCTTAACCAATAATCCTTCTAGCAATTTTCCATCGCCTGGTACATCCAACATCAGTATTTTGTTCTTGACATCTTTTCAGAGGCAGACCTCCCCTTGAATGGTACACTGGGTGTTAGGGGCCAGTACCATTGAATCGGGATCCTTCTTCCACACGATCCCCACCGGTTCATCCTGGTCTACTTTCTCGGGTTTCTGTTGCAAGTCATAGGCCCTCTTGATCAAAGCCAGAATTCTTAGAGCCCTTCCAGTCCATCCCCCTTGTTTCTCGTGACAGAGTTGTGCTAGCCTCCCAAACATGTAGGCGTTTCTTCCAATTAACAGGGGAACCCTGTTATACAGTCCAGTTGGGGGACACACTAGGGCCAGTGCCTCTACTTGTTCCTCCACACCAGTTCCAGGTGCAGGAAAAGACAACCAAAGGCAGACATATCCTCAGTAGGGATAAGACTTGTCGCTTAGCCCCAACACATGTAGGCCTTCCAGGGATTGCAATGGCACATCAGATAAGTATTTGTCATACCAGTCCTGAAATACAATGGTCACTTGTGACCCACTGTCAAGCACAGCCCAAGTAGGAATACCATTCACAGCCGCAGTAGTCTCCATTGAAGGGCCCACTATTTCGGATCAGTCAGGAGGGACAGCAGCAGGGGCTTGGACAGACAATTTAGCCACAAACAGGTTTGAGTTAGGATGCCCGAAACCTTCACTGCGATCATTTCATGCACCCCTTGACCACTGATTCATTTTCCAAAACTCCCCTTGAAGCCAGTTCACCACTCTCTCTAAGTCACTCTGAGAACGGCATTCCTTCTTCATGTGACCATCCTTGCCTCAACTGTGACAAATGACAGGCTCTCGGGGCATCCTTGGAGAGAGCATTGCAGGGGATGCTGGAGCACCAATGGGAGATTGTGATCTGGCTCCTGCTGATAGTGTGCCATGTCTCAAAAGTTCCTTTAGGGTGGCAGTCAATTACTTGAGCTCAGCCAAAAAGGCACCCTCAGTAGCAGATGCCTGAGGATGCACCCCAACCCCCAAGGCAGTCACGTCCTGACAGGGGCCAGGGTCTTTGTCAACAGGGGATACCTCAGTGAGAACATCCAGTTGTGCCTTTTGACGTCCTTCTGCAACTCCTCTCCCCACTGTTTAGCCCACGGCGGGACACCCTTAGTGGTCTCCATTTTGGAAGGGCCTTCCGGTGCCATGATCACTTGAGCTGCACTCACCCCATAATTACAATCTCCCTCTTCCCCTTCAACCTCCTGGAGTTCTTTTATCAAGTCACAGTAGTCAGGTGGGTTACCTCTCCTATCCTGGAGCCTTAACTGGAGGATCTGCAATTTAGAATGCTTTGCATGTTGCAGTATGTGCCCCAATCTCACATGGTTCAAGTCTCTGACGGCTACCCCACCTTTCCGGCAAGCTTTCTGCAAAGCTTTTTCTAGGTGAGTAACATACACAGACAAACTTTCTCCCTTCCATTGTTTGGTATCTTGAATTTCCACATTAAAGTCTCCCCTGACTCAGTGCTCCCAAAATTGCCTTCGAGTGCAGATAGGTACTTCTGAGCAGATGCATCAGGGTTTGTAGGCATCAAAAATTTAATGGCTTCAAGGGCGGGACCCCCAAACTTTCTATGATTCTTTTCCTCTTGTCAGCCTCCGCACACTGCCACTCGGGTACCAAGGGGGCAACATAGTCGATTCAGGTCTCCCAGTCGTCCTTCCCCTGGGGGTGGGGAGGGTGCCTGAGAACATCCTCAACTTGCAGTATGTGTCATGACTAGCTGCAGGCACGGGCATGGGTGCCGACACAGGAGCTAGAGCAGGACCCAGTACTGGGGTGGGCAGAAGTGTTGGAGAAGGATCACCCCCAGGCAACAAGAATTGTCTCTTAAAATCCTCTACAGTATTTTCCTCCTCCAGCAATAACTTAGCCAACTTTCCCTCAAAAGTCTCACATAGCGGTGGGGGCTCATCCCCTGCAGGGGCTTTGCTGTCTTTAGTATTACTCTCCAGGTGGCTGGGGCTCCTTCTGAGGCAGTAGTCCGTGGCACTTTGGAACTGTCCACTGGATCTCTGCACTCTACTAAGGCCATGAAAGTTTGGTCGGTCAAATCAGCCTGTCGCCCCACCACCAAAGCGTTTGTTAAACATTCAACTTTGGAAAGTACTCCTTCTACAGTGTCTTTACCAATGCTCAGGGGAATATCCAATAGAAGCAGGGCACTGTGGGAGTCGATCTCCTGCCCAGTACACCACCCCATCAACTGGTGTACAGCCATTTCTACTGGGGTAACCATTAATCTTTAACAATAATTCGTAATTTTTGGCCACTAGAAGGCACAAAATCCCAGCGGTGAGCCTCCAAGATGTAACCCCTGGTTGTGCTATCCCAAGAACTACTACCCCTGTCTGCTTGGCTAGTAGCAGGTTAAGGGGCCTAGGTTCTGTCACGGCTGCCTCCACCCGGAGGTCAGGGTTGGTAGTGGTCAAGCTAACCAGGCAATATAGCACAGTGGTCTAAGGCTCTGAGCTGCAAATCTGGTGACATCCAGGAGACCAGACCTGGATTTGAATCCTGCAGCTTCCACTTGCATACTGTGTGACCCTGAGCAAGTCACTTAACTTCCTTGTGCTCCCAGGTTGCACCTGGAAACAAGCTCCAGCTTAGTGTGCCATTCCTGGTTAAACAATTTCCCCTCCCCCCCAACCAGGGCACAGCCCTCTGGGACCTCTTTCCCTGCTAGTGGCCTAAACACTGCAAAATAATTACATTCACAATACCCCTTGTACACCACACAAGTACCCACACTGTTTACACTTACCACCAGGCAGTTTCCTCTAGCTCGACCCTGGGGACCCCCTGTAAAACAAGGTTAGGCAAAGCAACTACAGTTGTCCCTCGTTATAGCGAATCTCGTTATAACGAATCCTGGTTGTAACGAACCAGCTGCCTGGCTCCCATCAAAATAATGCTTTTGAACTTGCGGTATTTTGCATCTTGTTTTTTTTTTTTTGTGGTGGTTTCTAGAATAAAATGAACCTCACTAGATCAACACTACATCAGATGCATGTAAAAGCATGGCATGGCACCTCTACAGTATTCAGTAACTGATGTAGTGTGAAGTGTCAAAAGTCAATTTAATATGACACAGTACTGCTCCCAGATCTGCTGTGGCTAATAGGGCTCTAATACAGTATTGTTATGTTACAATCAGACCCCTGAGCACACAGATAAATAAACAAATTAAGCAATACTGATGCTTTAAGCCACTTCGGACCAGCTGGACACATGGTTCACCAAAGATTTTATCCCAACATCGGAAACACGAGTGACTCTGCCATATTATTGGAAATACAGGGGCAAGGTAGGGAAATTGCAGCGTCAGACTCAGATGATTATGACGATGTGACAGGAGCAACAAGTCACTTTGTTCATGCTACAGAGGGAGTAGCAGGATTAGAAACTGGTCTACTCCAACTGAGACAGCAAATTACAGGTTGCATACCAAGAAATTTCACTTTTTCCCGGTATTATGAATATTCATTATAACAAACTTTCAGTATGGCTCCAGAGGGGTTCATTATCACGAGGGACAGCTGTAGCAACAGTACAGTACTCTTAGCACAAACTGGAACCACAGTCAGATTAAATGCAGAAAAGGTTAGATCTGATTTATTCAGGGGACTTGAACAAGAGGGGGGCGTAATCAAGTTGATTTGCTTAAAGGCTGTATCAATCAAACAGTTATGCATGCACTTCAGAGTCCCTAAACAGTCACACTCTGTGGGTACCCAGGTGGAGAGGAGATGGGCTAGCCAGGACCGGTACATGGGGTAGACCGGTGTTGTAGCTGGTTGGGGCCCTGTGATGGAAAACACAACATGCACAGTACACACTATTTATAATCCGGAGCCAGAGGGCTCAATTCATGAAGAAAAAGAAACGACAAGACAATCATATGACACACTTAGATTAAGCTATTATTGCAGGGAGCTACCCTGATATTTACTCAGGATACCCAAGACTGGACACAGGCGGGACGAAAATCGAGACAACAGGTGGTTGATCTGGAGTGCGAGGTGAAGCAGGACCCACACAATTCGCCGAGACATCATTCCTGTTTAAGCGTGGAGCAGGGGGCTGATCACCAGGCAGGTCTCTCGTCAGTGGCTTTCTCTGTGCAGTGAGGTAGTCTGGCAGGGCCAGCATGGCATGGCCCAGGCCGAATGGAGATGAACACGGATTCAGTCCGATTAGGCTGGATAAAGCTTCCAGCAAGCAGAACACAGTTCACACAGTGGGGAACCAAATCACGACCCACTTTCAGTACACAGCACATTTACACGTAAAGGATTCTACGGTACCAGCAAGCAGAACACGGTTCACACAGTGGGGAACCAAATCATGACCCACTTTCAATACACAGCACATTTACATGTAAAGGATTCTACGGTACCAGCAAGCAGAACACGGTTCACACAGTGGGGAACCAAATCATGACCCACTTTCAATACACAGCACATTTACATGTAAAGGATTCTACGGTACCAGCAAGCAGAACACAGTTCACACAGTGGGGAACCAAATCATGACCCACTTTCAATACACAGCACATTTACATGTAAGGAAATTCTACTGTACCAGGCAAACCGCCTCCGGTCACGATCGCAAAGTCTCTGCACAAACCAGGGATTCAAAAGCAGCTGGAAATCCTGACAGGCCGATCGCATTCAGCAAAATCTTCGGTCTTCTTCAGGTATGAGCCTGGTAAAAAATCAGTGGCTTACTTCATTCTCACAAACTTGGATTTAGTCCAAAATAATTCTCTTCTCTCCCTCTCAGGGGCAGCAGGCAAGACATGCAGGACACAACTCAGGCCTTTCCACAGTTCTCCCATGTAAAAACTACTTAGATGGCTGCCTGACTGTCTCAAGTTGTTGCTTCTTCAGCTCCCAACTTAGGTCTGACTCAACTGCCAGCAAGCCAGGGACTTTTCCCAGAATCCAAAAGGTCGGTTGGCTGGTCAGTCTGTCAGTCACATCAAAGGCTCCCCCTTCAGGTGCAAAAAGGCGCCAAAAGCCCAAAACTACAATTCCTACAGATTTTGACTCCAGACAGCTCCTGTAGTCCGGCTCTATTTTAGGTCCCACCAGTACTGATTGGTCCAATTCACAGTCCCGGACCAAGTGGTGGGGATAAATATACAGGTTACTCACCTGTAACAGGAGTTCTAGGAATGGTATATGTTGTTCATCCACACTCATTGGCAGTATCCTTGCCGCTTTAAATCTTGCCGGAAGGTCTTCAAGCTTGCTCCTCCCACCCACCCGGGTGGTATAACTCTCGGCTCCGCCCCATGACGCCAGATCTGGCCCGGCTGGAAGCTCAGGTTGTGCGTCGCGCGGGAGTAGGTGGGTTGTGGATGAACAACATATACCATTCCTAGAACTCCTGTTACAGGTGAGTAACCTGTATTTCTAGGACATGGATATGTTGTTCATCCACACTCATTGGCAGACTCCTAGCAGTTCTCCGGGAGGAGGGAGGCAAGACGCACACCCCATATACTTACTTGGGAAAGAGAGACTGGAGAACCGAGGCCCCAAACCAGCATCCCGCGTGACTCAAGGTCGATGTGGTAGTGGGTAATGAAGGTGTTTGCTGACTTCCAGGTAGCAGCCTGCAGATTTCCTGGATAGGGACGTCCCTGGAAGCAGCCACTGCTGCAGCAGTATGGCGGTAGAATGAGCTCTTATCCCTCTGGGAGGCTCCATGCCCGCTAACTTATAGCAGAGATCTATGCAGGAGGTTACCCACCTGCTTATCGTCCGCTTGGCTGCAGGTCTGCCAGATGCGGCTTCAGCGTGGGTGACAAACAGCTGGCGAACCTCTCCCAATTTCAGCCGTCGCTCCTTATAATAAGCGCGCCTTCTAGGATCCAGAGTATGGAGCCTATATTCGCCTCCGAGGTGTGATTGGGGTAGAACACGGCAGAGTCAACACCTGGTTAAGGTGAAACTCCGACACCACCTTCGGAAGGAATTTGGTGGGCGAGGACAACCTTGTCCCTGTGGAAGACCAGGTAAGGAGACTCGATGGAAAGCGCCTGGAGCTCTCCCATCCTTCTGGCTGACGTGATAGCCACCAAGAAGGCGGTCTTCCACGACAGGTGAGAGAGAGCACACCTGTGCATAGGTTCGAATGGCTTGCCCATGAGCTTTGCCAGTACCAGCAGTAGATCCCACGGAGGTGGGGGTTCCCGCACTGGAGGGGAAATGTGATCAAGGCCTTTGAAAAAGCGCCAGACCACCTTCTCCTGCGCCGACTGCTTCCCGGCCCGCGCCCGGTAAGCAGAGATGGCTGCCAGGTGCACCCTTAGGGTCGTCGACCTAAGCCCTTGACTAGAAAGGGACCATAAATAGTCCAAGATGCTTGCCAAGGAACAGGAGGAAGGGTCCAAGCCCTTGTTCCTGACACCAAATGGAAAACCTTTTCCATTTGAAGGCATAACATTTTCTGGTCGACTCTACGGGACGCTCAACTACATTGAGGACCTCGTCGGAAAGACCCAAAGCCTGGAACTCTGAGCCGCTCAGGAACCAGGCCGTCAGGTGCAGGGATTGAAGGTCCGGATGAACACCTTCCCTGATTGACTGAGAGCAGGTCCGGCGAGCTGGAAGCTGCCGAGTCCTGGAGCTGAGACTGAGGAGATCTGGTACCAGAACTGGCGAGGCCAGTCTGGGGCTATCAGAATCACCTGCGCCTTGTCCCTCCTCGCCTTGAGAAGCACCTTGTGGATCAAGGGAAATGGGGAAAGGCGTAAAGAGGCCGGGGTCCATTGCCTCGAGAAGGCATCCCCTGCAGCGAGCCCTGCTGAGGGGGCGGGCATGGAACAGACTCAGCCTGCTGCTCCGTGGAGGCAAACAGGTCCACCTGAGGTGTGCCCAAAGGAGAACAGATGCTGTACTACCTCGGCAGGAGAGACCACTCGGGATGCAGCCCTATCCGGCTCAGGCATCGGCCAGGGTGTTGGAGGCTCCTGCCACGTGAATGGCTAGGAGATCCGCTCCAGGCTGCGCACGAGTGACCAAATGCGGAGAGCTTCCTTGCATAGAAGCATGGAGCGGCCCCTCCTGGCGGTTTAGATAGTACATGGTCGTGGTATTGTCCGCTGGACTCGGACCACTTGACCCCGGAGGAACGGAGCAAAGGCGGTGAGAGCTAGGCGGACCGCCCGAGCTCCAGCAGGTTGATGTGGCATCGGGACTCCCGCGGGGACCAGAGGCCATGAGCCCGGTGTTCCCCCAGATGGGCACCCCAACCCATCAGAGAGGCATCGGTCGACAGAGAGACCGTCGGCTCGGGGCGGACGAACGGGATGCCCTCCTGCAATTGATCTGGAACGGTCCACCACTGGAGAGCATTCCACATCCCCTGTGTCACCGACACAAGCTGGTCCAAGGGATCGCAGCGTTGTGACCACTGGCTGGCCAGTCCCCACTGAAGGGGACGCATGTTCCAGCGGGCCCAACGGACCACGCTGGTACAGGCCGCCATGAGACCCAGGAGGCGCAGGAAGTCCCGGGCAGGGCGCAATTGCCCAACCAGAAATGATCGGGCAAAGGAGGAAAGAACCTCGGCCCTGTCCGCCGGGAGCCGCTCTGGCTCAAGAGAGTCGAGCTGCGCCCGATGAATAAAATCACCTGCTCTCGCCCGAGTTCCGACTTGGCCTCGCTTGACAAGGAGGCCCAGTTGAGAGCAGACCTGGAGGCCAGATCTCTGGACCATCCGCCTCCTTCCTGGAGGGAGCTGCTATCAGCCAGTCGTCCAGGTAAGGTACACCCGACCCTCGGCGCCAAGAGGAATGCTGTCACCACTGCCATGCATTTGGTGAAGACCCTGGGAGCTGGAGACAAGCCAAGGGCATGGCTTGAACTCAAGAGAGATCCTTCCGCCGAAGCGAAGGAATCTCTGGTGAGACGGACGGATAGGGACGTGAAAAACGTCCTGCAAGTCCAGAGAGCAGAACCACACGCCTGCTCCAAGGATGGTATTATCTGAGCCAGAGTGACCATCCTGAAGGTTCGAGACCTTAGGAACTTGTTTAGGTCGTGTAGGTCGAGAATGGGGCGCCAGCCCCCCGTCCGTTTCGGAACCAGGAAGTACCTGGACACAAACCCTGGGTCTGAAGGAGGGTCCACCACCTCTCTTACCACCTCCTTCTGGAGGAGGAGAGTGATGTCGGCTCGACGAGCCGCCAGTGAGGCTGGGGATCCCGGAGCCCCCCGAGGGGCGACGGCTCTGAAGGGTGGTGCCTGCTCGAATTCCAGAGGCAGGCCTCTTCCCACCACCTCCAAGACCCACCTGTCCGTGGTAACAGCGGACCAGGCGGAACGGAAGTGCGAGCCGTCTCCACGGGGACCTAGGGTAAGGTGGACGGGATGGGGCGACACCCCTCAGCCCGTCACTGGGCAGGCTTGGAGGAGGGACTGCCGAGGGACCTCCTGGGCCCTTTCCTCCCTGCCTCCTGTTAGAGGAAGCCGGGCTTGGGTTTGGGATGCCAAGGCCGAGCCTGCTGGCCCTGACGTTGCTGGGCCGGGCGCCCCGGGGGCACAGAAGGACGAAAGGGCTTAGGCTGTGGTTTGCGGCCTTTGTCCTTCTGAGCGGAAGAGACCGAGTCCAAGGTGGCATTGGACTTCTCGATCCTCTGCAGGTGACCTTCCACCCCAGGGTCAAGAGGTCAGTCCCCAAAGGGAACATCCGCCAACTTGTGCTGGGTATCCAAGTAAAGGTGGATATCCTCAGCCAAGCCGCCGACGATAGCCACTGCGGCGCCGCCACCGATCTGGCACATGAGTCCCTACATCCAAAGCAGTCTGGAGCTGCTGTTTGGCCACTGCCCTGCCCTGGTCCCGCACCTGCTTAACCGTAGTCTGCAGATCGGCGGAAGATGAGGATGACCTCATCCAGGAGCCCAACAGGGCATGAGAAAATGTGCCATGAGGACGGCCGAACTGGCCTGACGAAGGCCGAGAGGACACAGCGTAGACTTTTCGCCGACATAGTCCACTCCTTGACTCCTTGTCAGGAGGTTTGTCCACATCCTGGCGTTGCCGGGCGCTACTGAAAACGCTGTCGGTAACCAACCCTCAGCAGAGGGGTGTTCAAAACCGGACAAGGAACCGTAGGACCGATACTTTCCTGGCCATCCTGGCCAAGGCGAGGGCAGGAAGCAGGGCGCTGCCAAAGTTCCAGTGCTGGACCCACTATGGCCTCGCCACCGAAAGGCCTCCGCCGGAGAATCCTCGTGTCCAGAATCTCCGTGAGGGGATACCTGGCCCGCTTTGAAACGGGTTCGAGCTCCATCCCGGTAGACTCCGAGATGAGCCGAAGCAGTCCTAGGAAGGACGACGGGCTATCGTCCATTGGCTGACCTCCTGAAGACTCCAAGTCCAGTCGCTTGGAGAAGAAGGAGGAATCATCTTCGGACTCGGAAGAGTCCTCGAAGAGCTGCCTCTGGCCTGAGCCACCTTCACCTGCCGAGGTCGGTCGGGAGTGAGGGTAACTGACAGCCGGATGGGGTAAACCCTAGTCGACCGAGAATCTTGGTCGGAGCCCCAATTGGTGGCTGTGGAGGCGGAGGTTCCACCGCAATCGGTGGAGCAGCTGGTTTTGGCCGAACAACCGCCTGGGTATAGGCCTCGGGCAAGTCGAGGGTTGTGTCGGCCGCCCGGTGACAAGCCACTTAATGGTCGGGAAGGCGCCTGAGTCGGCTTATTCCCGCCAGGAGGAGCTGTTGCAACATAAGGTCTCGCATTCGCCGACGTAATTTACGCCGAAGCCTCCCCTCATCCGAGGAGGAGGACGAGGACGAGCGGCGACGCCGCTTACCGCGATGCCGAGACCGAGACCGCCTATGACGGTGGGAACGGCTGGACCGCGAAGAGGTCCGAGACCGAGACCGAGAGTCCCGGAATTTCCGGGGTCGGTGCAGGGAGGTGTCGGCCGGAACCGACACTCCCTTCGGCTCGGAAGGTCCATCCGAGGGCTCCGGAACCGGAGGCACAGGCGAGCCCACGGGATCCTCAACTCCTCCCGGGGGAACCGGGGAGAGGGGAATCTCGGCTGCTAAAGGCGACAGCCCGTCCAATGGGTCGAGAAAAATCTCGACTTCATCAGTGGGAGTCTCGGTCAACTGACCTGACGGGGACACCGTGAGGCCAGTGGCCGAAGCCGAGCGGTCGACCGAAGCCGACGGTCGACGGCCCGGGGAGAGGGACCTTTCCCGCTCCCAAGAGCGTCGACGGAGGGACTTACCCTTGTCCCTCTTTTTGGACCGAGAAAAGGTCCAGCAGACGCAGGCCCTTCTCCTTTAGTGGAGAGGGACAGACAAAGCTCCTTAAAGGAAGCCGTGTAGGAAGAACCCAGAGAGAGCGGGATAAATGCCGCGGCCGAGGAAGATACGGCCCGCGCCGCCTCCTCTTCGAGGGCGACCATCCGCTCGAGCTGATCCGCCGAGCCCGCCGCCGCGGACACCGCCAACCGGGCCTCCTTGGACTTCACCGAAGGGAAACGCTTCTCGGGACGGCCCAGTTGCAATCGGGCATACGGTCTTAGGGACGTAGGCGAGAAAAGATGAGCACAGGTCGCAAGCCTGCGGGTGGCTTCAAGGCCCTAAGCAGTAGAACACCACGTGGAGTGTGGATCCGTCCGAGACATCTTCTGCCCGCATGGGCATCTCCGAAATCCGGGAGTCGATTTATCCATCGCAGCCGCGAGGGATCGAAGACTGAAGTCTTTTTGCAAAATATTATTTTTAAATCCGCAAACGGAGAAATAGGAACCAGTCACAAACGCAGAGCGTTAAGGAGGGAACCTGAGCTTCCAAGCGGTAAGGAAGATCTGGCGTCATGGGGCGGAGCCGAGAGTTATACCACCCGGGTGGGTGGGAGGAGCAAGCTTGAAGACCTTCCGGCAAGATTTAAAGCGGCAAGGATACTGCCAATGAGTGTGGATGAACAACATATCCATGTCCCTAGAAAAAATAGTTATTACTGCAAAGAAGGCAGAATTAGACAAGCTACATTATCATTATCACGCTAATAGGTTTTCAACCAACAGCTACATCTTCTAACAGAGCTCCCGCTGTGCAAGTAGCGATGGCAGAAACTGAGTGATTACCAGGCAGCCCAGGTGGGACTCGAGCATGATAACACTCAGCCCCCTCCCAGATTAATCACCACTGCAAATCTAGGCAGCCCTTAAAGTGGCAGTACACAGGCATTCTCTGGCAATAATGTTTAACTGCTAAAACACAGGACACCAGCCTGGCAGTGAGCATTTAGGCAAGCTCGAGGAAGACTTTTCAGGAACCCCCATTTGTAGGGGGGTTACAGTAGCCTCATGGGTCTTTCCGCTTGCCCTGAGCTCTTCACCGGAAACTTCAAGCTGAGCCCCCCCCCCCAAGGGCCAGTGGAAATAACAGGATTCAGAGCCACTGCCAGGTCTATTTCCGATGACCGCTCAGCCCTCCTAGTTGCTCGCATCAGTAGGAAGAAATCAGGTGGATCATCTAGGTACTGCTGCATCTGCAACCAAAACAACAAGGTCTTACGGTCCATAACTGATGTCAATAACTGGCCCATCTGCAACCAGTTCATCCCCGAAGGTGTTACCTCCCCTCGGGCTACCAGCTTCTGTAGTACCCCTTCCATCTTCAAGATGTATGTCGACAGCAACTCCCCCGGCTGCTGCCGCATGGCCATAAACCTTTGTCGCAGCTCCCTTACATCCCAGTCAGGGTTGGATATGGCAGCTAGAGTATCCAAATACTGTTGTGCAGATGCAGAGGCCTCCCTAGCCTGAAACCCCCGTGCAACACATAAGGCTGGCCTCTTAAGCGAAGCTAATATTTCCTGTCGCTTCTGCTCATCAGTTCCAGACCAATCGCACAGCATCCATTCAGCACACATCCTCCAGGACTCCCAATCTTCTTCCCCACATGGGGTGGGAACAGTTCCAGAGAACACACCCTCCATGATGTGTCAAAGGCGGGAAACTAGTTGGCGCCAAACTTTCGGATAAAGTCAGACATTGACAGCATGGGCCACTAGGGGGCACTAATCTCAGCGGTGCCTCCAAGATGTAAGCCCTGGGTGGCACTACTCCGAGGGTTACTACCCCTGCCTGCACAGTAGCCTGCAGGTTGAGGGGCCTGGGCTCTCGAAACGGGACAGGGTTGTTGGCAACGTGACTGCCCTGGGTACAGCCCTACAGGACACTGGTACCCCCCTCTTTACCCCTAGTGACCTGGCTAAACTTGCAGCTACCTCACACCAACACATTTTTGCAACACACAGTTAATCCCTCCTTGTAACCACTTACCACCAGGGCTATGATCAGCTGGAACGCCCTGGATGACCCCCTGGAAAACAAGACCTGTAACAATTAAACAATGTTGATGCAGTACTTTTTATACAGAGGTACACCACACCCAGTTTAACTGCAAAAAGATCCAGATCTGATTTATTGAGGGATGTGAACAAGGAAGGGGCAGTAATCTGGTGATTGATTTTAGATCTGATTGATTCAGGCTATAAGGCATGCACTCAGAGGTCCCTGGAACACAGTCACGCACACTTTGGGTACCCAGTTGGAACTACAGGCTAGCCTGAAGCGCTGCCTGGGGTAGGCTGGCATTGTAGCTGGTTGGCGCCCTGTGATGGAAAGAAACATACATGCACTGTAACCCACAATTTGTAATCCGGAGCCAGATGTCTCAGTCCACAAAAGCTTAACAACAATTAAATCAGATGACACACTGTGATTGTTAGCTGGGTTGCAGGGAGCTACCCTGGTTTTACTCACGCTACCCAAAAATTGGATGCAGGATGGGCAAAATGGAGACCTCTAGATGAAGAGCTGGATGGCCAGGAGGAGCAGGGCCCACACGATGCAGCAATGTGCTCGATCCTGTTCAGTGTTGATCAGGGAGCCAAATCTCCGGGCAGGTCTCTCGTCAGATCTTTCTCTGCAGCACGAGTGGGTGTCTGGGTTGGATGGCAGGGCCCAGACTGGGAGAACAGTTTGGATGCAGTCTGGTAAGATTGCTTAAT
Organism: Neoceratodus forsteri; assembly: GCA_016271365.2. Lineage (NCBI taxonomy): Eukaryota > Metazoa > Chordata > Ceratodontiformes > Ceratodontidae > Neoceratodus > Neoceratodus forsteri. Next base: position 1,451,774,779 of record CM057453.1, on the reverse strand, counting down.
GCAGCTTCCAGCAGGCGTGACACATTCAGCAAAGTGGGGAACCAAATCGCAACCCACTGTCCACATTCAGCACACTTATAGTAAAAGCAAATTCCGCAGTTTTGATGGCAGTCCGGTTGCAATTTACAGTGTCCCTGTGCAAACCGTATACACTGTGGTCATGGTGAAAGTCCTAATAGGCCGATCACACAAAAGCAAGTCTTCGGTCCTCTTCAGGTGATATTAGTCACAATTCAGAATGAAGGTCACAAATTCGGATGAAGTCCGATGGTCGGAATAAGTCTCTTCACTTTAGGAAGATGGTAGCAAGCAGGTCAGACACAGCCTTCCCGCCAATTTTTCCTGCGCACTATGCAGGAGCAGCTGCTCGAATTGCTCGATCTCCTCACTCTCTCAACTTTTACTCCACTCTGACTTCTGCTGTAGGCAGCACCAGGGCTTCCCTTTGCTCCAAAAGATTTGGTTCATTGATCTGTCTGTCTGTCACAGCTTGAGCTCCCCCTCCAGGTCCATTTAGGTGCCAAAGGGTGAAAACTACAATTCCTACAGAAATCCACTCCCACAAGACCCCTGGGGGCAGGCTCCATTTTAGAGCCCTCAAAGGTACTGATTGGTGTAGATTGGCAGTCCAGAACCAAGATGGTGGTACATAATCTAAATGTCCATGCTGCAAAGGAAGGCAGGTTAGACAAACTACATCATCATTACTATTAAAACATACAATCAGCAAACAATCACAGAGTCTAGTAGGGCTCCCTGTGTGCAATTGGCGGTGGCAGAATGAAGCGGCCGTACTGCAGCCCAGGCAGGACTCGAGCCTAGAAACACTTGGCCTCCACCCAGATTAATTATAAACTATGAGATAGGCAGCTTTTAAAGAGACAGGCACGGAGGCTAACTGGGCGCTCACATACAAACACTTTTAAACCTGCTAGGACACAGGACACCAGCCTGGCAGTGGGCATTTAGGCACACCCAAGGAAGACTTTTGGTATCCCCCATTTGTAGGGGGATTACAGTATGTTTCTCTAGTGTGGAGGTGGGGGGGAGTTGTAGTGTGTTCTGAATTGTTTTTACATAGCCGGTTGATATTTATACATTTAGATTATGACTAATATGACCACTAAGTTTCTCACTTGGAATATAAGAGGAATCCAGGAACAGAACAAAAGATACCAGATTTTAAAGCACATATCCCTTCTGCAGGGTAAAATTGTTTTTTACAAGAAACTCATCTGACCATCCAGGAAGCCATTTGGTTACGTAGACAAAATGTTTCTCAAGTTTTTGCCTCCGGTGATTCCAACTCAAGTAGGGGGGTGGCTATATTAATTCTCAGGCCAGTCTCCTTTCAAGCTAATTTAATAGTGTCTGACCCACAGGGCCACTACGTTTTGGTCAAGGGCATCCTGGATCAGAATGAGGTGGTCCTTGGTAGTATTTATGGCCCAGTGGGTGGGGACCCTAACTTTTTTATGGCACTAACGGACAAACTTGCTACTCTGTTGCCTTCCACTCTGATCCTTGGTGGGGACCGGAACACCCCGCTTACACAATACCTATATCTCTCTCATTCCTCCCATAGACCCACCAAACCATCTCAACGGGCCTTGGGAGATCTCGTGGACTCACTTGGTCTATGCAAACCCTGGAGAGTCCTCAACCCCACCTCTCAGACCTATTCCTTTACATCCATAGTTCACCATACCTCGTCCTGTCTGGATTTTATTCTTCTAAGCCTTACTGCTCTGCGTACCATTTGTGACGCGGATTTTGAACCTCTGTTACTATTGGACCACAACGCAGCCTGGCTTCTCTCTCCCCTCTTTCTGACCTACAGAGGGATACCTCCTGGAAGTTAAATACTCAACTTCTTAAGGATGAATTTGTAGTATCCAGAATTAAGGCCCTTATCAAGTCTTTTATAGAGACCAACTTAAATTCAATTCCTCATGTGGATCAAGAGTGGTGTGCTCTTAAGTGTTTTCTCAGAGGGGAGTTTGTTCGTCTTGCCTCTAGAAGAAAGAAGGAACGGGAATATGAAGCTGCCTCTCTATTGATGAGAATACAAGACATAGAAAAATCCCTTTCCCCTTCCTCACCTCCTGATCCTTTGCCCTCTCTTCTAAAATTACAAGATAAATATGCCGATATTCTTAGGGAGAAAGCTGAATTCGCCATTTTGAGAACTCAATTGAAATACATTGACCAAGGGGAAAAAGTGGGACGCTTACTTGCCCTTAGGTTGGCGAAAGTTAGAAAGTTCCAGAGTAATTGCTGCTATCTCTTCTCCGGATGGATCCCTCCAAACGCATCCTAGAGAAATTGCACAGGTCTTTGAAAGTTTCTATAGTGACCTTTATGGGAAATGGTCTTCCCCTACTCTGGAAGAGGATATCCTGAAATACCTTAACTCTTATGTCCTTACCTAAACTATCAGAACCTCAGCAGGTCACCCTATCTTCCCCCGTTTCCATTACTGAGATCTCTAGGGCCAGCGATAGTCTTGCCTTGGACAAATCTCCTGGTCCAGATGGTTGGGTTTTCCATCGAACTTTTATAAAACTTTCTCCAAAGAGCTTTCACCTCATTTGCTGCACCTCTTTCATTACATGTTTTCTGCTGATTCCCTAGACCCTAGCCTTTTAGAATCTAGCATCACCCTTCTCTTGAAGCCAGACAAACCATCTTCCCACCCATCTAGTTATCGTCCCATTTCCCTTCTTAATTATGATATTAAAATCCTCACTAAGATCCTGGCTACTAGATTAAGCACTGTATGGTTGGTTCTTCTCAGTCCAGAACAAATGGGGTTTGTCCCAGGTTGTAACTCATCTGATCACCTTCGCAAGCTCAGACACATTTTCTCTTTTGCCAGAGATCACCCTGTTCCCATGGCCCTGATTTTCCTTGATGTCGAAAAGGCCTTCGACAGCGTAGACTGGGCATTCTTACAGGCCACAATGAGGCAGATGGGGTTCCCCACATCCTTTATCACCTGGATCCAAGTAATCGCTCCTCTCCTACCACCAGAATTTACTGCAGTGGAGTTTTCTCTTCTCGATTTTCCCTCCACTCTGGCACTCGCCAAGGTTGCCCCTTATCTCCCTTCCTATTCAGTCTCTACTTAGAACCCCTCATTGGACAAATCAAATCCTCCCCTAACATTTCCGGAGTTTCCATTGGGGGTACTCCATGCACCTTATCTGTTTATGTGGATGATACTCTTCTTCATCTTGTGCATCCTTGTGACTCCTTATCCGAGGTCCTGAAGGTTATTGAACGGTACAGCTCTCTATCTAATTATTGACTCAGCCATAGTAAAACTTAAATCTTTCCCCTCAACGCTCATACTCACAGGTCAGACTTTGAGAAGTTCGGTATGAAATGGAACCCACCTCGATTAAATATCTTGGTATTCATCTATCTGCTCAATCTTTTCTTATGGAGAAACTCAACCTGGAAGACTTAACCCTTGTTCTTCAACAAGATCTATCAAGATGGAAGGCCCTCTCACTCTCTTTATGGGGTAGAATCAACATCATTAAAATGAATACTCTCCCCACCTCTTTTACCCTCTGAATATGCTGAATTTTTGGCTCCCTCTTTCTTTCTTTAAACATATCCATGCCACGATTAACAATTTTATCTGGCTAGACAAGATTCCCAGGCGTTCTTACAGCAAATTAGGTCTCCCCAAGAGGTTAGGGGTTCTCCGGCTCCCTAACTTTCTCTTCTACTACTGGTCTAGCCACCTACACAAATGCAGCAAATGGTTACTCACCCCGACTTTCCACAACGGAATGGACCATCTTCCCCCATGGTTGACAACTGAGACTTCTTTAATGGCTAAGCTCGGCATTACTGGCCCCTCAATCATCTTCTCTTCTCCAAGCTCTCTACCAGTTCCCCTCCATAACTCAGTAATAGGGACCTCAACGTGTGTTCTTTCTCAAGTTTACTCTTTTCTCAAACTTTGCCCCACCAAGAATACTTCACAACCAATTCTTCTCAATAGCAATATTAGAATCGGGGGTACTACCCTGCCAACATCTTGGCTGCCACAACTATCGGATCTCAGGGTCTCTGATCTGTATTTTCAGAGTTCCCTCCTATCTTCCCCCAAAATACTGCGGAACCTGGAAGTTAGTACCTCACTAATCTTTAAAGTCTTTCAACTCAGGCATCTAGTCCTTCAAAAGTTTGGGTCCTTCTCTAATCCTTCTGGCCTTTCTGACTTCCTGTCCAAGTTAAGTGACCTATGTTTTAAACCCCATGGTATAGCTGGTTGCTATTCCTTACTTTTAGACAGTCTCACCCCCTCTCTGGTAGGTGCCGCAAAGATTTGGAATGTTTTATTATCCGACAGCAACTTTAATTGGAACCATATTTGGAGAGACCTATATAGGTACACTACCCAAGATCACCTAAGGCTCACCCAGTTTCATATTTTGCATAATATGTACTATTCCCCAGTGAAACTGGCCAAGATGGGGTGCCTTAGCTCACCCTCATGTACTCGTTGTGATAAATCGGAGGGCAATCTTCTACATATCTTTTGGGACTGTGAAAAGGTCTCCTCACTCTGGGCCTTGATTAAATCAAGGATCGACCCTTTGTTGGGCCTGGAGGACCTTTTCTCCACAGACATTTGTGTTATTGGTGACTATAGTCAGATCTGGGTTAAAGAGTGTAAATATCACATTGCTCTAACCTCCCCAGCCATTAAAAAGCTGTTTTTTAAGCATTGGATGGGCCAATCTGTTCTCGCAGATAGGGAATGGTTGCACAGAGTATCTTTTTGTCTATGAACAGAGCGCATGCTTGCTAGTGTGCATCATAGGCTCCCTCTCTTTGACAAAGGATGGGTTAAACTCTATGCACTTTACCTGCACTGAATATAGTCCTGCTCTTCCTGGCTCCTCCACTTATCCTTGGCCGATTGGCCTTTGTCTAAGCTTACTTTTTACTGTGCATGGTTATTTTGCTTACTTTGACACACCCAGTGAAGGGGGCGGGGCACGGGGAAGGGCAACTTTGTGTGTGTTTTTTGGTCTCTGTCTGTTTTTGTTTTCCCTTTTATTTCCTTGCTCTGTTCACATGTCATGTTCTAATGATTGTATTTTCTGAATAATCAATAAAAACCTTGTTGAATAAAAAAAAATACATGTTAAGTCATGGTTTTGTTCACTTTTGTGAGAGAACGCTAAAAGAAGGGACATAAACAGAACTTGTTGACACTAGAGTGCAACGTATCTGACTGCATGGGCTCCCATGACATCACACAGCACCTTCAGCGGCCATTTTAGGGAGTTCACAGAGTGGGTGTTTTGAAATGGGAAGGCTGATGTTTACATTTTTTCAAATGTTAAGAAACTATATTTATGTTACTTACATAAATACAGTTTTAGCATCAATGTGAACAGCAGCTCTTCCTTTACCTTTCTACGAAGCCAGATGTTTTGAATTGTTTATAGTAGAAACGGGGGGTTTAGTTGTCCTTTAATGTGAACAGATGCCCCATGTTTATGCCTTGAAATGTTAATTTGCCATCATATGGCTGCCCTGTAAGGTTCTGAAAGTCAAAACCCAGTCCGAAGTAGCTCACCTTTAACAACATTAACCAGGCACTGTATATCTGCTTCTTCAATTTCATATAAACCAGTGAAGTCCTTATATATCGTGTAATCCTCAGTTAACCAACGAATGCAAAGTGTAAATTACTAATGACCAGAAATATCTCGGGCCTCATCAACAATGATGTGAAGGACACCTGCCCTTTTAATCTCCTGCCTGAGCTGTTCCAGAGCATACCAGTACAGCTCTTGTAGTTTCGCCTTTAAGATACCTGTATAATGAGACACATATTTCTTTGAGTTGATCTAATGTTTAAATTGTTCCCCAAGTTTGTGGTTTACATCTAGAAGAATCAGTACTCTCTTTAAGTTGCTTCTTCATCTGTACTACCACAAATGGACCTGCAGGACTCTGAAGCGGTCTAACAATCATTTTTGGTGTAGGTTTTGCTCCTTCGCTTTGTTAGTGTTTTATTCTACATCGGTTGCACATGCACAGCTGTGCATCTTGATTCTGTCTGATGTTGGGTAGTATGCTCACTTTAGAGTAAGCATTACTAAAGGCAATAGTGGTTATCCCCATTATAGCCACCAGGTGGCATCTCCTAGTTACTGTAATTTAGATTTTGTGCTTACAGTATTACAGGACCCCTTGTTTACTTGTTACACAGTGCAGAACATTCTGATCTTACTTCAAGGAAGGCTCTTGCAGCAGGCCAACACCAGTAGGATTTAGCCTGCCAGGTGCCAGGACCACACGGAAAACTTTCTAGCTAGCAGTCTACCTGCGGCAAACAAATTCCTGAAAAAGACTGCCACTCTACTTGCATCCTTTGCCAAGGCCCCAGCCATGACACTGAAGCCTGCCAGATTTGCCAGAAATTTAACCAGGCCACTTGGAAACATTGTCTTAAGATTCTGGAGAGCCATCTTATTAAGCAGAAGTTGGTCATGATAGAGAAGGAGCTGTAGGCTAGGAACTCTTCAGCCTCACCAGCACAGCCCTCTGGGGCTTCCTCATCTTCTCAATTCCAGAAAAAATGGACAAGCACCAGGACTGGGAATGGTCTGCTTCATGCTCGCAGTTTCTCACAAACCCGCAGCCACGTTGAGGTCATCCTCCCACAGGGGTCTGCAGCTACAGCCCCACCAGCCCTTTCCTCTGTTGGGCTACCAGTGGCTCAGCTTCCTGCCGTCATTGCTATTACATGTGGAAGCTCTTCAGGGTAGGGGACTTCATCTCCTGTCTCTCAGCCCCTGACGCTCAGGCCCATTTCTTCCAATGGGCTCTAAGCCAGGAGACTTGGCCAGTGTTGGTGTCTTGGGCATCAGTTCCTCCACTGGCACTCCCCCCCAGCCAAAGTGCTGTCTACATCAGTCTTCTCAGTAGGACCCGATGCCAAATCTTCTAGGCAGCATCTGCAGCAGGCTACAGCCACATCTCCTATTCCGGTGTCACCTCTGCCTTCACCTGGGTGGTCTCCTTTCCCCAGGCACCTGCCTCTCTGGCGCCGCCGCCAGTGGGTGCTTCTTCCAGGCACTCATTGCCAACACTTGCGGGACCACCACCAGTCCTGCTGCTGCCATAGCCTATGGGCATGGAGCTTGCATTGCCTCTCTCATAGCCTGCACTTTTGCTGACTCCTGCAGGCCTGGCACCGGAACGCCAGCCAGTGCCAGGTGGTCCCTTGCCAGGGTGCTCAATGCCGGCTCAGCAGCTGTCGTACCCTTACCCGGTGTTGGCTTATCCTTACCCACTATTTATAATTTTCTCCCTCCAGTGGATTATAACACCCGGTTCGCCACATGGTGGTCCTTCATTCAGAAGCAGACCCCCGATCCTCAGGGCCTGCCTCTGGCAATCCCTCAACTTCAACTTCCCAACAGGGACCTTCTGCCCCAGGACCAGTCTGGTGCCAGCAGTCCCGAACGTTGCGGTCCTCTGAGTCTCACACTGACATCGGCTCTGGCTCTCACCAGGACAAGCATCTGCCACCTGAATGACCAGTATGAGACTGACAAGGATGACTTGGATGGTTGGGAGTCTTCGTTCTCACCAGGGGACTCTTCAGAGGGTGGAGAACCCTCCAAAGTGGTTCCCAAGTCCCCTCCTGATGATCGATCTTTTATGGATGCCATGCACCACATCCAGTCCATTATGGGCTGGGAAACAGAGGAGCAGGATCCAGAGAGGAGTCACATGGCTGTTTATTTGAGGCAGCAGGATGCCTTACCAGTGGTAGTGCCACCCCGATTGACTCCTATAAGGATGTCACCGGGGCGGCTTGAAATCACCCCTCATCCATTCCTCCACTGCCTAAGAAGGCAGACAGGCTCTACCATGCCCCTTCTGGTAAGCCTTTCTTGGGAGCCATCCAAAGGTTGACTCGGTGGTCATCAGTGTGGCACATGACCATACCAAAAAGCTCAAGCACCTTAGTGCTCGTCCAACAGATAGGGAGTCCAGACAGCTGGACCACTTGAGTAAATGCGTCTTTGTGTCCACTATCCTGGCTATCCAGGCCATTAACTACCTGGCCCATTTAGTCCAATATCAGAATGTCCTCTGGGAACAAGTGACAGGGGTGAATAAGGCCCTGCCCCATTTGTTATGCAGAAAGAGTTTAAAAGCAAGGTTCTGTTCTATCCTCTCCCGTTCCATTTTATTTTATTTTATTAAAAGTATCGAAATTACAATCCTTTGAGTCATAGACTCTCTTACAAAGGCTTCACATCCGGTTAAGACAGGTACAAAAGATAGTGTGGTACAATAGACAGTGTGATACAGAGAATACAGAGATGTGCAAACAGAGGTGGTCGCTATACAGTGCAAAAAATACATACGGTGCAAAGAGGTAGGACATTATACAGTGCAATAATACATATAGTGCAAGTAGGCAGTTCATAGTGCAGTGCAGCAATACAAACAGTGCAAACAGGTAATATAACTAGCGCAGTACAACAAATACAAACAATGCATTAAACATACAGTGCAGAAAATATTCATAGAACATACGGCATAAGACAGCAGCAGGCATACATCAAGAAAGGGGGAGATGGGACATAGGTCCATTGTCAGAGGCGGGGCTGGGCCTGCAGAGTGAGCTATGCACAGTTGCAGGAGTGCAGAGAGCGGAGATAGTTGGAGTGAGGACTTGTCTTAAAGGGACCAAGTCTGCTTTCAGTGGAGATGGATGCAGGGAGGGAGTTTATCCAAGCAGGGGCTTTGTAGGAGAAAGATCTTTGGGCCCACGAGGTCCTAACTCAGGGCACATGTAGGATGGTCTGGGCAGTGCTGCGGGGGGCGCTGAAGGTGCAGGTTGGAGTAAGGTGGAGAGTCTAGGTGGAGTCAGTCCAACCATAATTTTTTTGTCTGCCTGGTTGCACAACCAAATTTGCTTGTGAGACCTAGATCCAGAAGCAAATGGTTTGATACCTTTTATTGGACCAGCTTACAGTATATGTTACAAAAAGAACCAAGTGCCTAAGCTTTCGGACCAACCAAGTCCTTCCTCAGAAGCTTATGACAGTTATTTAGAAACTCCTATACTATTAACACCCAGATCATACATAAAAAAACCAGAAAGAATTCTCATTAGTTTAAAATACTCATTGAAGCCATAACAGCAGCTTCACTCAGAGGAATCACATTTCACCAGTTTGTTCTAAACTAAGGCATCTTTGAAGGTCAAATGTCATCTAAATGAGATAAGGACTTTTCAAGCAGAAAGCTCCACTAGCATTTTTTTTAAAACCAGGAGAAACACACCAAGCTGAAAGCTTGTTTACATGTGCAACCTGGGAGCAAAAGGAAGTTAAGTGACTTGCTCAGGGTCACACAGTATGCAAGTGGGGGCTGTGGGATTCAAACACAGGTCTCCAGATAAAAAAACATGAATTATGAATATATATATATAACATATAAACATTAATTATGAATGTCTCAGTGTGCTTTATGAATACAGTCTAATGAAAAACAAGAACTTTAGAGTCAATACTAATTTAAGTACATATTAAAATGTAACAATAATGTACGTTAAAACAAGCAAACAACTATATAACATACATTTTCTATATATGACATAAAGAGGGTTTAAAGTAGAGTTTCCCTAGTGTGAGCAACTGTTTTTTACATATTCATACAAAATATAACCTATCTGGAGACATTTTCCCAACTGTACACCCAACTAGTTACTATATTCCATACAACTTAAGATCTCCAGTACTGTGACATGATGTTATACAAGATAATATCAATTGTCAGTATAAGAGCCAATTTAAAAAACAAACCTGTCAAGGGCCCCTAAGAAAATGGGAGCATGCATGCCAATATGTTAACTGTTCAATATGTACCAATCACTATAATATAACCCAATGGAGCTCAACCTGACAGAGACCCCCCCGTAAATAGAATCATGCATCCCAATATGTACAGAGTTCAACAATGTGACAGTGTATAATCAAACTACTACATGTACAGTAACAGTCTAAGGAATCTGAATAAAAATACAATGGAAATGAACCCCCCCCCCGGGGAAGATAATTAGTTAGAAGGAAGTAAATATTCACTATGAATGTGAGCCAAGAGTCCTAGCACACCATCACTTACACCAAGCACTGCAATATTTACCCAATGGAATTAAACCTATCGAGGACCCCCAAGTGAGTGAGATCATGCATCCCAATATGTTCAGAGTGCAAAAAAGTGACAGTACTGTATATTATCACACTGCTATATGTAAAGCAACAGTCTAAGGAATCTGAAAAAAAACCCAGTGGAGATACCCCCCAGGGAAAAACTAGTTTGAAAAAAAGTAAACATTCACTATGTGTGTGAACTGAGTCCTAACACACTGCAACATCATTATGTCATGTACCTGAATATAAGCTTACCTCAATATAGCCACTACCCCCCGGCATACTCTCCTCACATACACAATCCCCCCCCCATAAAAAAGTACCCCTTCACCCACACCCACACACATAGTTCTTTGGTGAAAAACCAATATGTTGATAACCAGTTAAAATTAACTCTCCATATTAAAACAAAAAAAAAGACATGCTGAAGTTTTATATATGTCCATCCTTTGAAGTAAAGGTCTGTGGAAGTTTAAGCAGAATAATGTGACATAAACCTCAAATCTGTGTTCATGCCATCTTCCACCATATTGAGAAGTAAAATAAGCCTGATCTCAGAAGCCCGTCTCTGTTGTGTACTTATTAAATGGCCTTTTAAGACCATTTCTGACATATCTGAGATTGAGTTGTCATGCTGAGGAGAGTATGCCGGGGGGTAGTGGCTACATTGAGGTAAGCTTATATTCAGATACATGACATAATGATGTTGCAGTGTGTTAGGACTCTTAGTTCACATACATAGTGAATGTTTACTTTTTTCAAACTAGTTTTTCCTGGGGGGGTAACTCCATTGGGTTTTTATTCAGATTCCTTAGACTATTGTGTTACATATAGCATTTTGATTAAATACTATCACGTTTCTGAACTCCGAACATATTAGGATGCATGATTCTATTTACTTGGGGGTCTCTGACAGGTTACATTCTATTGGGTTATATTATAGTGACTGGCACATATTGAACCCTTAACATATTAGGATTCTTGGTCTAATTTTCTTAGGGGCCCTTGACAGGTTTGATTTTTAATTTGGCTCTTATATTGACAATTGACAATATCTTGTATAATATCATGTTACAGCACTGAAGATATAGTAACTAGTTGAGTGATGCTCTAGATGGGTGGTCACGCACCTTGAAACTGAAATTTAACACAGGGAAGTGCAGGGTGCTTCACCTGGGGCATAGGAACCCGGGTCACGTGTACACCCTCAGAGGGGCTAGATACTCTGCAGGCTTCAAGCGAGGAAAGGGATCTGGGCGTGGTTGTGGATGCCAGAATGAATAATTCAGCACAATGTAGGAGGGCTGTGGCAAAGGCAAACAGAATGCTGGTGTGCATCTTTAGGGGAATTACTTCAAGAAGCAGAGAGGTGATTCTGCCTCTGTATAACTGCCTGGTTAGGCCACACCTTGAATACTGGATGCTGTTTTGGTGTCCACACTCGAAGAGGGATGTTGCACTCCTGGAGAGGGTGCAGAGGACAGCAACTAGAATGATACAGGGTGTATGGGATATGTCATATGAGGAGAGACTAGAGGAGCTCAACCTGCACTCTCTCAAGGAGAGGAGAGATGGGGACATGATAGAGGTATTCAAGTATTTAAAAGGGGTAAATGAGGTATGCTTAGCAAGTATTTAAAAGGGGTAAATGAGGTATGCTTAAATGGAATCTTTCAGAGGAAGGAGGTGGGGAGCACCAGGGGGCACAGTTGGAGGCTGGAGGAGATACTTCTCAGAGATGGTGATGGAACTGTGGAATGCACTGCCCAGGGATGTGGTGGAGGTGACCACGGTGGGAGGATTCAAGAGAGGCTGGAACAGGCACGGGAAGAGGTTAAGGCTGAAACAGGTATCTGGGGGGGGGGCCTGGAGAAGTTTGGAAAGGGCCTGGGGTGGGACACCTGTGCCCACTAAGGTTACAGGCTCTCGAGCAGACTCGATAAACCTTTAGACGTATTCTGCTGGCATTATAGTATGTTAGTATAATTGGGAAAATGTCTCCAGATAGGTTATATATTGTATGAATATGTGAAACAGTTGCTCACACTAGGGAAACTCTATTTTAACCCCCCTTTATGCCATATATAGAAAATGTCTGTTATATTGTTTTTGCTTTTTTAACATACATTAATATCACATTTTAAGATGTACTTAAGTTAGTATTGACTCTCAAGTTCTTGCTTTTCATTAGACTCTATTCATTAAGCACACTGACGCATTCAAAAGTGGTTAGTTCTGGGTCAGCATGTACTGTTTTGTTGCACCTGCAAGAAATGAAACTGACAGGAACATTCTGTAAACTGACAAGAACACTCTGTGAAAAGCAGGCTTTCTTAACAAGTTCCCAGACAAAGACTTATAAAAGGAGCAGCAATGTTTTTGCTAAGGAGACATGGAGAGTGAGAGACAAACTTGAAATTAAAAGATGCCTTCAAAAGGAGGACTTAGTTTTCTCTGTTTGTACTGTCTTTGTAAATAGTTATACTGAATCATTTTTATGTTGTCTTGTGCACACGTGTAAGCAACATTTTGCAATAGTAGCATAGTAGCATATTCAGAGGTGTGTCAGTGTTGTGGCGAATGCAGGGGACGCTTTAGTGGGTGCTTCCCTCAGCCACCAATTAGCAAGCATGCTGGCGATGACAGCAGTTTCAGAGAGCGCCACGGAGTTGAAAGAAATCTGTCACTCCAGTGAGGTGCAGTTTCTTCACTGGAGCATCAGATGACAAGGCTCTGTTAAGTGCCTTTCCTGGTGAAACAGTCTAATAAATATGGCGGCTCCTGCCCCCGCCACACAATAAACACTAAGCCGACATCAGGGATGCCCAATCCTTGTGTCAGCATGTCCCCCCAATTCAGTTTGTTTGCTGACAGGGGGCCCAATCCCCATCAGCATCATCCCCCCCAACACACACACGCACACACACACACACACACACACACACTTTCTTTGCCGACGGCATCATAACCCCCAAACTCATAGTACACTGGGAGCCCACCCCAGTGTGCCTGAAATCTTTATTTTTGCCTGTAAATAAAGAGAATTGTCCCTGAGTCTGTTTTTTTTTCCTTGACCTGTGGGGAAAAAGGTCCTTTGTTGTTCTGCTGTGCCCCTCCCACAACCTGCACCCCCCCCCCATACTTACCTCCAGAGGGTCGGTGCTGTGATCTTCTGTGGAGCAGGAAGATGTCTGCACTCTTCAAAAGCTGACCAAGAACTGAACAAAATGCAGTAAGCTTTATAATGGCAGACAGTGGGGGGTTTCAACCTAGGTGGATATCTCAGCTATTTTTGGGAATTTTGGCACCAGATTTTTAACATGGGGTTCTTTAGACTCCACCTCATAAACAAATGCATTGTCATCTCATTACATAGTCCTAAAAGGTGATTTAATTGTCACTGCATGTAATCACCTTTCGGGACTGATTAACAAGATGACAGTGCCGCTGTTCATGAGGTGGTTACACAAAAAGCCCATGTTGCAGGTTTGGTGAAAAAATTCCAAAAAATGACTGCGTTACGAATGTGCATTGCACAGTTTCCATGCACGCTCATAACTCTGACAATTTTTTAGTATTTTTACTCCAGATTTTCAACATTACTATTTTTTTCACACCTCCTTGTGAACTGTACACCTGTCATTTTTCACATCCTGCCCAAAATTGTTTTTGCACCTGTGGCGCACAATGGCATGGTCGCTGTGGGAAATCAACTTTTGGGACACATTAACAAAATTACAGTGCCAGTGTTCATGAGGGGAGGTCCCAAAATGCCTATGTTGAAAATGTGGTTAAAAATATCCCCAAAATAATTGGGTTACGGGCATGCATTGCGCAATTTCTACGCATACTTTTGACTTCACCAATATTTCATATTTTCACTCTAGATTTTCAACTTTGCCATTTTTTACACCTCCTCTTGAACAGTACGGTTGTCATTTTTCACATCCTTCCCAAAATGAGTTTTCATACCTGTGGCGCCAAATGGCACTGTCACTGTGCAAAATCACCTTTCAGCTAATGAACTGATAGTGCCACTCTTCATGAGGTGGGGGTCACAAAATGCCTATGTTGAGAATGTGGAACAAAAATACCAACAAATGCCCTGGGTGTTAGGGTTTCCAACTGTAATGCCCCACACTGTAGAGACTGACACGTGTCAGGGGTGTTACTTGGGATCGTCGGCTGTAATGCTCATGCCATTCCACCCCAACCCCCACCCTGCAGCCAGTGACAGACATCGAGGTGTGTCTTGGAGTCTTCGGCCCCAGAGTTCACCCCATTCTCCTATACTGCACCCATCTCAGCGTATTTCCTTGTGGAATGGGGTAAGTGTAAGGCCTGAAGACCCCAAGGCACACCCTGACACTTGTCAGTGTCTGCAGAGTAGGGTGAGTTAAATGGTGTGAGTGTTGTGGCTGGTGACCCAAAAGCATACCCCGATGCCTGTCAGTCTCTGCAGGGTGGGGGGTTGGCGTCAGTTCAATACTTCACTACAATTCCTATTATGCATCTCTCTGACTCTTGCACTACCAGTGCCAATGCCAGCAAGACAAATTTCCACCCATTCACAAAAATACTACCAACAGCTTAATCTGGTTCAAGGTCAGTTGGCATTCATCTGTATCCCCTTCCCCTGGGTCGTGCCTGAAAACAGGCAGAATTTGTCTAGTGCACTTACCTGGTCAACAAAATCTAAATAAATAAATAAACTGACAAATGCCGTTTTTTTTTTTTTTTTGCTGCTATTGAGAAAAAGAAAGCTATTTGAGAATTTTCAAACTGCTTCTGGTTTTCCTATGTTTCCTTACCTGTGCTTTGTCGACAGAGCAGGCCAGGGACCTGGTGCAGGCATTGCTTGAGGATCCCACAAAGGCGAAGCTCTCCCAGCTCCTTAAGTCAGGCTCTGATGTCAACAGCCATATCTTCTGGGCTGCCTATGATGCCATGGATGCCTCAGGCAGCAGAGCAGCCACTGGTGTCTGCCTCTGGTGCCATTGGTGGCTCCAGATAGCCAGCTTCTCGGATATGCTATCCTGCACCGTGGACACCCCCTTTCTGGGCTACATCCTCTTCGGTGGAGATGTTCAGGACATTATTTCCACCATTCAGGAGTTGGGCCAAGCTGTTCAGTCTGTTCTTTCACTGTACCACACCCAACCTTAAGTGAGTCAGTGCCCTTCCTTTCGTCACTCCTCCCGCAAGCCCTCCTGCCAGCCTGCCAAAGGTCATGGCAAGCACAAAATGACGTCTGTTCCCATTGCCACTGCCCCTACAGCCCTTTGAGCACCCACAGCCACCCTCCCAGTACCTGTACCCACCTCTTTATTCCTTAGCCAGGGTTCTGGGGAGGGTGTTGGGGATCAGTTCTCCCTCCACCTTGACAGATGGCGAGACATAACTATGGACAACTGGGTGCTTCAGATCATAGAGCACGGTCACACTCTCAAATTCCTCAAGTGGCCTCCAGGAAATCCTCCGGTAAATTCCTCTTACCCCCCTGCACACCTGTCTCTCATCTGGGAGGAAATTCAGACTCTTCTGCGTAAAAGGGCCATAAAGCCTGTCCTCCGGCTCAATGGGGAAGGGGATTTTACTCCCATTTCTTCCTTGTCCCCAAGAAGACCGGGGATCTTTGGCCCATCCTGGATCTGAGTCATCTGAACCTGTGCATAGAGTACAAGTGTTTCAGGATGGTCACCCTTCAAGGGTTGGTACCCCTTATGCCCCGAGGGACTGGATCTGCTCTTTGGACATGCAGGATGCCTACTTGCATATCCCGATTTTTCTGCCCATCGCTGCTTCTTCCACTTTCAGGGGGTCCATTTTCAGTCAAAGGCCCTCCGTTTTGGCCTTTCTTCGGCCCCTAAGGTCTTTACCAAGTGCCTGGCAGTGGTGGCGGCAGCTCTGGGGAGGCAGGGCTTCTGTGTGTTCCTCTACCTGGATGATTGTCTGCTAGCAGCCCCCACCAGAAACCGTCTGGTCCAGACCCTGGAATACACCTTCCATCTATTTGGGGCCTTGGGGAACACCATCAGTCTGCCGGAGTCCTGCCTCCCTCCTTGCTAGTGCTTTCTTTACATAGGAGCAGTTCTGGATACCAACCAGGGCAGGGCCTTTTTGCCCTTGGACAAGGTGGAATAATTGATGAAGCAGGCCCGTCTGGTTTCAAGTCGCTAGGTCCCTGCCAGGATATTCCTGCACCTCCTGGGCCATATGGCAGCAGCCATTGCCATGGTTACCCTCACCCGCCTGTACTGTCAGGTTTCTCAATGGACCTTAAAGGTCCATTGGGACCAACGCACGGATGACCTGGACCAGTTGGTCATGGTCTGTAACCCGGTCAGGAGAATCCTGTCATGGTGGCAGGAGCTGGCCAACCTCCTCCAAGGGGGTCTCCTTCCAACTCTCGACCCCCTGTCAGATTCTTACAATGGACACATCCAGCCTGGGATGGGGTGCTCATCTGGACAATCACCAGACTCAGGGCACATGGACAGACTTGGAACAGGATCTCCATATCAATGTCCTGGAGATGTGGGCGGTCCTATATGCTCTGCAGGCCTTTCAGACTTATCTCCTCCCCAGTCCACTGCTGGTGCAAACGGGCAACATGTGTGTGGTGTATTACATCAGCAAGCGGGGGGGGTTTCACTCTTACCTTCTGTGTTGGGAGGCGATGAGAGTATGGTACTTGTCCATCAAACATGGTCTGGACCACTTGGCTGTACATGTCCCAAGAGTCCAAAATGTCCTGGCAGAGTCTGAGCAACTCACAGTTGTGGGCTCATGAGTGGGAGCTTCTGACTCCAGTGGTCAAAGATCTCTTCGATAGGTAGGGCCATCCAGAGTTGGATCTTTTTGCATCCCCACTCAGTGCAAAACTGTTGCTTTTCTGATCACTCCATCTCAGGCTTGGAGTTTTCTGGTGAGACGCATTGTCCCGCTCCTGGAACAGGAGGTTTCTGTATGCCTTTCCTCCCTTCCCGCTCCTACAGAGGGTCCTGCTCAAGTTCCAGTTAGAAGGGACAGAGATGATACTCGTAGCTCCCTTCTGGCCCCATCAGATTTGGCTCCCCTTGCTGCAACAACTGTCGGTGGAACCTCCAGTGCCCTTGCCCCTATGCACTGGCTTGCTCTCCCAGGACCAGGACACCCTGGTCCATCTGGATCTCAAGTCTGCATCTCCATTCCTGGCTCCTATGGACCTAGCTATTGCCCATTTTGGGGTGTCCTCAAGGGTCACCGATGTCCTGGTGGCAGCTAGGAAAACATCCACCAGGGCCACTTACACCATGAAATGGAAGCATTTCTCCTGCTGTACAGACAGTGGGTGAGACCCCATCTGGAGTACTACGTGCAGTTCTGGAGACCCCATCTCCGCAAAGACAGGATGGAGGCTGTCCAGAGGAGAGCAACCAAAATGGTGCAGGGTCTCCACCAGAATACATGCGAAGAGAGACTAAAGGAGCTTAATATGTATACCCTAGAGGAAAGGAAGGAGAAGGGAGACATGATAGAAACTTTCAAGTACCTCAAGGGAATTGACAAAGTCCAAGAGGGTAGCATCTTTCAGAAAAAGAGATGTGCAAGAACAAGGGGGCACAATTTGAAGATAGAGGGGGGACAGCTCAGAGGTAATGTGAGGAAGTATTTTTTCATGGAGAGGGTTGTGGATGCATGGAACAGCCTTCCTGAGGAGGTCATGGAGTCAAAAACAATGGGGGAATTCAAGAATGCACGGGATAGACATAATGCAATTCTAGTCGGGGGGGTAGGAGGAAGTAGGCTGTTGGTTAACTAGGATCTGCAGCTTATCCAATAGGTAGGGGAATGAGCAGACTAGGTGGGCCAAGTGGGCCTTATCTGATATCAAATTCTGTGTTTCCCTTTGAGCTGCTTCATGCCACCTGGACCCCTTCACTTATCCTGTGAATCAGGTGTTGCAGTACCTTCTCTCCCTTTCAGACTCGGGCTTGGGATACTCCTTACTCAAGGTGCATCTTTCTGCCATCTCTGCAGGCCATGCACCTATCAAGGGCAACGCTGTTTCTCAGTTTGAGGTGCCGTGCACCTTTCTGCGGGGCATTCTGCATCTCAAACCTCCCATTCAGTACCTGGTCCCTCCATGGGACATCAGTTTTATCTTGGAGAAACTCATGTTACCTCCCTTTGAGACAGTCATGAGTTGTGAGCTGTCATGGAAAGTGCTCTTTTTATTTGCTGTTGCCTCTGCTCGAAGAATTTCTGAGCTTCAGGCTCTCATGTGTAAAGAGCCTTATTTGTTTTTTAACAGAGTGTCTCTGAGTACTAATCCTAAGTTTCTTCGTAAGGCGGTGTTGGAGTTTACATTGAACCAATTCATCCACCTTCCGGTTTATTATCCTGAGTACTCTAATCAGGGGAGGCTTTCCTCCATACTTTGGATATGCATAGGATCTTATGGTACTGTACACACCGCACCAAGGCTTCTAGGAAATCTGACCAGTTTTTTGTTTTGTTTGCCCCTAAGAGAGAGGGTACTCCTATTTCCAAACAGTGTTTGTCTAAGTGATTAGCCCATTGCATTGTTTATTGTTACCGTAAGTACAACAGGGACCTTCTGGGAGTGGTTATGGCCATTCCACCAGGAGTATGGCCACCTCCATGGCCTATGTCAGAAATGTGTCTGCTGCAGACATTTGGGCAGCTGCAACCTGGAGTTCTGTCCATACCTTCACCAAGCATTACAGTCTGGACATCGCTTCTTGGCGCAGGGCTAATTTCGGCCTTGCAGTACTTCAGGGCCTTCTCTCCTGAGCTCTTGGCAGCTGAACTGTCCTCTTCTCTGTGCTGTTCTCCTGGTCATGCCTGGAACTGCTTGGAGCTCAGTCCTATTGGTGTTGGCCTGCTGTAAGAGCTTTACTCAAAGTAAGATAGTATAGTTACATAAGAACTGACCATAACAGTAGATCTTTGAGAGTAGCTCTTGCAGCAGGCCCTGCTTTCCCTCCCTCCTTCTTGCTGCTGTTCTTGTTCCTCTAACACTACTGTTTTCCTTTCCTTGGCTCTCAGGAATCTCCTTGGTTCTTCGTTCACTGCCTGCTGCAGGTCACTGGTGGGAGAACTGAGGAGGGCATGAGGGACCGCCCGCCTTTATAGGATAGACTGACTTCAGAGGCTGACATCGGTGGTGGTCAGTCCCCATGGTACACTGCAAGCTGGAAAATATTCCATGTGGTCCTGGCACCTGGTGGCTAAGTCCTGTCAGTGCTGGCCTACTGCAAGAACTACTCTCGAAATCTACTGTTACAGTAAGTTCTTATGTAACTGTACTTCTAGGGATGTGGATATGTTGTTCTGTCCACGCTTTTTGGCATGTCCTTTCCTTTTAAATATCTTGCTGGTGTGACAGGGTTGAATAGGACCCTGTCCCAGTTGTTATGCAGAGACTGAATGCAGGGATCTGTTCTGTCCTTTCCTGTCTCTTCACTGTCTGGTTGCGCAACCAAATTTTCCTCTGAGACCTAAGATTTAATCACCCCAACAGCCTTGCAGTTCTTTGCCTCTCACTACCTCTCAGTCTTCCCTTGCTGTTCAGTCTTTTCCTCCCTTGCAGTTCTGCTGATATAAACATATATTAAAATCATTACGTGGAAATGTAACTGATGTTGGGATCCCTTCTGTTTAGAAACTATATAGTGTTACTGTTAAAATGTATATAATTATAGTTTGAGATGATTGCAAAAAGCAATTGGAAACTCAAGAGGTTACCTTAGTGCAGTTTTTAAGCCTTTTGCAAAAGCTGTGGTGATGAGGCTTCAGTTCAGGGACATTGTGTTCCTGCCAGCACCTGCCTGAAATATACTAGAACACTTTAAAAAAAAAACAGGATGCTTGTTAAGAAGGGAGGTTGGACGGCCTTATAAGACAGAGCTGCAGTTGCTTGCAAAAGGGGACACAGAGATTAAAGGAAAACTCAGATGCATCGTCTGTCTATTCTGCCTTTGTAAATAGCTATACAGAACAAATTTTTTTTTATGTCACTGCTAGTACAAATAAAACACTTTTTGTGAATTATACTGCTGCTTCTGGTTTTTACTATGCTTCCTGACCTGTGCCTCAATGACAGATGGTGTCAGCCTAAGTGGGATTTTTGCCGTGCATACTCTAAGCCAGGAGTTTTGTCCGTGGGTACTGGACCTAGTACCAGGAAAGCATAGAGAAGGGTATGGATTCTGCAGCAGCAAGTCCAGGAGTGGTTACCAGGAGAATGGCAGCCAAACTAGCAGAGACAGAAGTTCAGGCTGAGAATTACAGCAGCACAAGTTATGGAAAAAGAACAGGCAGTGACAGAACCTGAAAGCCTGATGGAGTTTTCCAAATGGGGAGCTATACAACAAAAAGAGATAGAGAAACAGAGGAGAGAAGAGATGCAGTGACAGGAGCAGCAGAGAAGAGATGAAGCAGATGAGAGAAGAGATGCAGCAATAGAAGCAGTGATAGCTGGATGCCTTGAAAGCTATCAAAGGCAGAGGATCTGACACAGATCATAGAAACATAGAAACATAGAAGTTGATGGCAGATAAGGACCGCAAGGTCCATCCAGTCTGCCCATTTTTTTCTACCTTATGAATGTGCCATAGGCCTGTACTTTGTCAATGGCCTGTCTAGTCATACATATCTGTATTGCTCCCTTATGCCTATCCTATGCCTGTTTGAAGCCCTGCACTGTATTCATATATACTACTTCCTGAGGTAGATCATTCCATGCATCCACCACTCATTGTGACAAAAAGAACTTCCTCACATTACCCCTTAATCAGGCTCCTCTAATCTCATGCTGTGTCTTCTCGTCCTGCTATTTTTCTTATATTGAAACATGTTAGATGCTTTCACCTTGTTAATGCCCTTAAGATGTTTGAATGTTTCAATCATATCACCTCTCTCCCTCCTTTGCTCTAGGGTATACATATTGAGCTCCAATAATCTGTCCTCATATGTTTTCTGATGTAGTCCCTACATCATTTTGGTTGCCCTTCTCTGGACTGCCTCCATTTTGTTAATGTTCTTGTTAGGGTTGTCAGAACAGGTTCGGTAAAGATTCGAACCCTCCTCGAACCCTGGTGTTCGAGTTCTAACTTAGAACTCGAACACTAAACGGTTCGCAAAAGGGTTCGAATCACGGCGAGACGCGAGACGACGTGGGGGTCGAGTAAGCTACGTGAGCTGCGGGATCTGTGGGGGTATTTAAAGAGATGCGCCATGAGGAGGAGCGCCATTTGAGTGAGGATCATCGGAGCAGAGGCAGCAGCAGCAGGCAGCAGCCCACTAAACTGTAGCAAAAGCGGTTAGCGCATATACCGCTACTCTTGTCCAGTCGTGGCCACTTCTTCTTCTCCTGTGAGACCGAGAACAAGAGAAAGGCTGGAAAAAAAAGCTAAAAATCGGGGGGGAGAGACTGGGAGTGGGACTAGGGGCCGGTTCAGGACAGAAGGAGGGATTAATCAAGATTGGGGGAAGGGACTGGGGAATAGGGAGGGATTGATTTGAGACCAATATCAGGAGGACTGGAGGAGGACTCGGAGAGAGACTAAAAAAAAAATAAGAAGAAGACTGAAGATTATAAGAACCTTTGTGAAATGTGATTATTTGAAACTGCAGCACACTGCACACTCACAGCTGCCAGCAACAAGCATACAAGGGGCGCAAAAAAAGGCAAATAAATCTTTCTGAACCCTAGTGTGTGTGTCACAGAGAGAAGCCCAGTGTGTGCCCCTTGACTGCACTGTACTGTACCCTACCCAGTGTGTGTTACAGAGAGAAGCCCAGTGGCCAGTTGTGTGGTGGCATTAACCTTACATGACAGAAATGTAGGGGGCCAAAAAAAGGCAAATAAATCTTTCTGAACCCTAGTGTGTGTGTCACAGAGAGAAGCCCAGTGTGTGCCCTTGACTGCACTGTACTGTACCCTACCCAGTGTGTGTTACAGAGAGAAGCCCAGTGGCCAGTTGTGTGGTGGCATTAACCTTACATGACAGAAACGTAGAAATATAATTCTCATTCCCTGGGTTGTGTATGTGACTGCCTCCTGTGGTCAGCCCATCACCCTGCTGCTGTGTGCCCTTGACTGCACTGTACCCTACCCAGTGTGTGTGTTACAGAGAGAGAAGCCCAGTGGCCAGTTGTGTGGTGGCATTAACCTTACATGACAGAAACGTAGAAATATAATTCTCATTCCCTGGGTTGCGTATGTGACTCCGTCTCCTGTGGTAAGCCCATCACCCTGCTGCTGTGTGCCCCTTGACTGCACTGTACCCTACCCAGTGTGTGTGTGTTACAGAGAGAAGCCCAGTGGCCAGTTGTGTGGTGGCATTAACCTTACATGACAGAAACGTAGAAATATAATTTCATTCCCTGGTTGCGAGTGTGATCAAGTGCTCCTGTGGTCGTAGCCCATCACCTGCTGTTGTGTGTCTTTGACTGCACTGTACCCTACCCAGTGTGTGTTACAGAGAGAAGCCCAGTGGCCAGTTGTGTGGTGGCATTAACCTTACATGACAGAAACGTAGAAATATAATTCTCATTCCCTGGATTATGTATGTGACTCGTCTCCTGTGGTCAGCCCATCACCCTGCTGCTGTGTGCCTTTGACTGCACTGTACCCTACCCAGTGTATGTGTTACAGAGAAAGCCCAGTGGCCAGTTGTGTGGTGGCATTAACCTTACATGACAGAAACATAGAAATATAATTCTCATTCCCTGGTTTATGATGTGACTCCGTCTCCTGTGGTCAGCCCATCACCCTGCTGCTGTGTGCCTTTGACTGCACTGTACCCTACCCAGTGTGTGTGTCACAGAGAGAAGCCCAGTGGCCAGTTGTGTGGTGGCATTAACCTTACATGACAGAAACGTAGAAATATAATTCTCATTCCTGGTTGCGTGGTGACTCTGGCCTCCTGTGGTCAGCCCATCACCCTTGCTGCTGTGTGCCCCTTGACTGCACTGTACCCTACCCAGTGTGTGTGTTACAGAGAGAAGCCCAGTGGCCAGTTGTGTGGTGGCATTAACCTTACATGACAGAAATGTGAAATATAATTCTCATTCCCTGGGTTGCGTATGTGACTCCATCTCCTGTGGTAAGCCCATCACCCTGCTGCTGTGTGCCCCTTGACTGCACTGTACCCTACCCAGTGTGTGTGTTACAGAGAGAAGCCCAGTGGCCAGTTGTGTGGTGGCATTAACCTTACATGACAGAAACGTAGAAATGTAATTCTCATTCCCTGGGTTGCGTATGTGACTCCGTCTCCTGTGGTCAGCCCATCACCCTGCTGCTGTGTGCCCTTTAACTGCACTGTACCCTACCCAGTGTGTGTTACAGAGAGAAGCCCAGTGGCCAGTTGTGTGGTGGCATTAACCTTACATGACAGAAACGTAGAAATATAATTCTCATTCCCTGGGTTGCGTATGTGACTCCGTCTCCTGTGGTCAGCCCATCACCCTGCTGCTGTGCACCTTTTGATTGCTATGTGTATGCCTATGCCCAGCAGTCCAATCATTCTGTAAGCCTTGAACCTGGGATCCTTCAGTTGCAAACTGTCATATTCTTCAATTACTTTCAGTCCACGTATCACAGTGTCACACAACCAAAATAAAATTTTGGAGTTGTAGCCAGCGATTACAGATCACATTGCTTTGTTACACAGGAATTGTTTGGGTGTTGGTGTGTTCACTGCAGTATACTGGACTGGTAGTACTGGTACTTACTGTCTGTTATGGCTGACACCAACATAGATGAAGCATTTAGTGCTGGTTTTGGAGCAGGTATTGGTGGTAGTGGTAATCCTGGTGCTAACAGAAATAACCAAAATGTTTCACGTGATAAAAATTCAACAAACAGCAAAAGAGCAACAGTGAAGTGTGGTAAAGGGGAACCTTTTAAGAAAACCTGTACAGCTGCTGGGGTCACACGGAGAGGCAGTATGCCATTCATGCCGTTAAGATCCCTGTGACTAGCAGCAATAATGCAAGTGACAGTGAGTCCCTCTCTGACTCAGACAGTAGCTCTTTGTCTCAGTCCCACACTGTTGTGTCTCATGACAAATCATTACTTCCTCAACAAAGTGAAATGAGCAAGTCTGCTGACAATGAATCAGGTAGTGCACTTGCAAATACATCCAGCACTGTTGGCAATGAAAGGACATATCCATTGAATCCACCACTTCTGTGTTGGCCAGCAATGAAAATCCACCAGAGTCTTCTGTCCACTCTTCTAGCACCAAGGAGCATGTCCCAGGTTCTGTTAGGACAGGTGAAAAGACACAAACAGTCTTTAGCTATCTTCCTAGCACTCAACAAAATCTGTCACATCTGAGGTGTGGAATTATTTCTCAGTCAGTAAAACTGATCCATGCAGAGCAATTTGTTCCTGTGTAAACAGAGTGTAAGCCGTGGTAAAGTTGTGTCATGCCTTGGCACTACAGCTCTTAAACACCATCTGAAAAAGCATTCGTTTTGCTTGATCATCCAAAACCAAACCCATGTCCTCCATCTTCCAGACCGCACGTGAGAAGGGTCAGGATCAGGAATCTGAAATGGATACTGAATTGTCTGAACTTGATGCGGCAGAACCACTGCCAGCCCTAGGATCACTGTTACCACCAATGCCAGCAGCATTAGTACCAGTTGCACATCCAGTGATGGCACTGAATGTATAAGTCCTAGTCCACCATCTCTGCGCCCATCTGCCCATCAAGCACGGTGTATAATAAACCAGCAGGGACATGTTGCAAACAGCTAACACTGTCTCAGGCATTTGAAAGGAAGAATACCTTTACTAGAAATCATCCAAAGACCCTTTCATCTTAATCACCGAATTGGTGAACTGTTAGCGGAGCCCTTCTCCCATACTCTTGGTAGATCATGAGGATTTTAGGAGCTCATGACATTAGCAGAGCCTCGTTACAATGTTCCTCATCGAAGGTACTTTTCCTATGTTGAAATACCAAACATTTATCAGGCTTTAAAAGCGACAGTGATGCTTGCACTTAAAACTGCAGAGGGTGGGGTTATTCATGTCACAACAGATATGTGGACCAGCACTCAAAACATAGATTACATGTCCTATACTATTGGGTCACGCTTTTCTTGCTTCTTCAAAAACAAAGACACCCCTAAAAGATAGCGCTGCTGCATATAAAGAAGTTTGGGCAAAGTCATACTGCTGCAAACATCTTGCAGGAACTAAATGACCTCCTTGACGAATGGGTTTATTCTCACGGTCTAAAATGTGGCTTCATAGTAAGTGACAATGGAGCCAACATCTTAAAAGCAGTACAGGATGGAGGATTTCTGCATGCTTCTTGCTTTGCACATTGCTTACACTTAATTGTCACGGGATTTCTCAGCAACGAAACACAAGTGGACGGTATGATTGCTGTTTGCAAAAAAATTGTGACTCACTTTTCACATTCAACCAAGGCTATACGGACATTGTCCGAACTGCAAAAAAAACACAAGCTGCCCCAGCAAAAGCTGATTCAAAAGGTTTCCACTGTTGGAACTCAACGCTTTATATGCTGCAGTGCCTCTTGGAGCAAAAGCAAGCTGTACATGAGTACTGCTCCAGTTACATTATTGAGATGGCATTATGCTGTCTGTGCTGCAGTGGAAATTAATGGAGACAGTGTGCTGTATCCTAGCTCCTTTGAGACAGCTACAAGGGACATGTCTTCTGAAGGTGCATCTGTGAGTCAGGTTATCCCACTCATAATGCTCATTTCACATCATCTTAGTGTTCTAAATCTACAAATAGAAAAGACAGATCTGAAGCGCAGACAACATGTCGCCTATATCATGGGAATCTCAAAGAGAATGAGCGGCGCTTCAAAACCAATGACAAATTAGTTGCAATGACGAAATCAAGACACTACATCCTTGCAACTCTCTTAGATCCCAGGTTCAAGGCTATACATCTTCCAAAACAGATGATATAGAGCAGTACAAATGTATGTTGCTAGATGAGCTGCAGCACTCACAGGAGTCAAACACAGACACGCACAGTACCATCAGGTTGTCATCACCACAACATGCAGGTTCATCTTCACAAAGGGATGCAGAACTGGAAAAGTCACCAAACATTAACAGTAGTTGTTCCACAACTGCCACTTCTTCAGCCCTTAGTAGCAAGCTAAATCTGTGGCAAAACCTTTCCCAAATTGCTGCCATACCAGCTGCTTCTGCTGATTCCTCTTCTGAGCGGTCTCTGTCCAACATGGTAGACAGTTACCTGCAAGAACTGCCTATTCCTATTGATGCATGCCCTTTGAATACTGGAGATCAAAAAGTCAATTTGGACAGAGCTGTATGATGAAGCCTGTAAATATCTTGGTTGTCCTGCAACAAGTGTCTCTTCAGAACGCATGTTTAGTACAGCTGGCAATATTGTGACAGACACCAGAAATAGGTTGCTGCCAGAAAATGTACACACGTTAACTTTATTAAAGTTAATAAGTCAAGATTTTCGTATCCCTACAAGAGTATATAAACTGATCCTGAAGTGATTGATGTTGTGGATGTTGATGGTGATGACAACTCAGATGGTGGTGGCTGGTAAATACTGTGTGGGACGGAGTCTCTCTGCACCAAAAAGGAAACTTTTACAGACTGTGATGACTTTGGTTGTCGTCTCTCTCCTTTCTCGATCTGCTACCTTGGACTATATACCCCCCAAACTTTCACCATTTCATGGCAAACTGCTTTGTAGCTAGGGTCTAAACTAAAGTCAACAAGTTTCATATACAGGGCAATTTTAACATCAGTGGGAACAGGCCCAAATTTGGCATAAAAGGGACACTGTCATGTCAATCCTTTCTGTATCATATTATTTATAGTTAAAGTGCAAACATATATTTTTTGGATTTACCTTCTGTGACTTTGTGGTGCATCAGTATGGGCTGGGACAGGAGACGGTCTATTTTTCAATTTTAAAGAGGACAAAACGATGAGTTCTAATTGGTAGCTGTTTATTATTTTTTCAATTACAGAAATGTTAGCCATAAACGAAAAATGTATGCTAGTGTAACCCCCCTGCAAATGGGGGTTCCCAAAAGACTTCCAGGAGCTTGCTTGAATGCTCCAAGCCTGAATGGTGTTTGGCGTTTAAGCCATTTATCAATGAGTGTTTTTAGAACCTCTGGTACTGTCTCTTTAAGAGCTGTCTGCTTGCAGACATAATTAGTTTGTATGGGGGGACTGTGTGTTTCTTTGATTGAGTACCACTCAAGCTGCTGCCAATTCACTCCATTTTTGCAGTCACTAGGAGTGCAAAGGGAACCTATCTGAAAGATGTAACTGTTTGCCAGAAACCATTTAGAGTGATAATGAAATTACAGTTTGTCTAACCTGCTTTCTTTTGCAGTCAGAACAGTGTCTGCCTAGTTCCCCATTCTGGTTTTGAACTGCTGAACTGGACCAATCAGTGTGGGGTAAGCTAGCTCTAAAATGGTGCCTTGGGCCAGATCAGAACTTGGACTCATAATCTGAGCCAGCCACAAGAGGATTGTATGGGCAGTGACTCTGGGAGATGTAGTTTAGACTTCAGTGCCTTTTGGACCAACAGCAGCAGTCTATTGTGAGTGACAGCCAATCCAGTCAAGAACTGGGAGGAACTCAAAGGAAGTGCCGGTTTTGTCAGTTGGAGTTTCAGTTGAGCTTTGGCAGTGAAGAAGGAAGGAGCCCTGTGCTTTTTCAGTGTGCAGTTTTAGTCAAAAAACGTGTGTAAGGCCCAGAGTTCCGGTCTGCAGCTTGTGTAACAGCTTGTTAAGACTGAATCTGTCCTGTGAAAAGAATCAGAGGATCTCTGAAGAGTAGAAACCAGGCTCACCCTGTAGAAGACTGGAGAAATTATTGAATTGCACTCGGTCTGTCAGGAACTGAATCTGCTGTGTGTTCTCCCGGGTATTGTGCAGTAATTGCGATCGGGATAGAGAAGCAGCCTGCCTGGTATAGTACTCTCTTTTTTTTACCATATAAATGTGTGAAGAGTCTCTTTGAGCTCAAGAGTAGCCCTGCTGATATTGAAGGACCCTATCTTATTTGGAGGTCGTGAGTACTAATTCAGGTCGCTCCCTGTTGAATTGCCACATTAAATCCAAATGGAATTACTGTACTGCTGACTGTTTAATTTTCCTTTCTCTGGTGAAAGGGCCCCTACCAGCTGCCACGGTTTGACTAGCCACTAGGGCTTGGGTACCCAGGGACAGTAACTGATAGGGATAGGCCTGTGCACAGAGCCATAGGTAGATTATTAGAGTGATAAGCTAATTAACCTGATTTCCCCTGTCCTTGTTATATCCCTAAATAAATCAGAGCTGCTTGTTTCAGCAAAGTTATACTGCCTGGAGGTATTTGTCTATGTTAAAGTACTGTACTGTGATTGTTGCACTGTATCTCATTTCACAGGAGGTCCCAGTGCGGAACCAATCCTGGGGGTAAGTGTATACTGTGAAGGTAATTCTGATATATTGTGTGGGCCACTAGTGGGAAGAAAAGGGGGTTGCAGTGTCCCAGAGGGCTGTGACCAAGTTAGTTTAACTATTGCAAACCCTGACCTCTGGGTGGAGGCACCCGCCATTGGATCCAGGCCCCTCAACCTGTTAGTGGCAAATCAGGCAGGGGTAGTAGCCCCTGGGATAGCGCCATCTAGGGGTTACACTAGTACATGGGTGAGGGTTGTGGGTTGGTTTTAACATGGTTGTAAGGGTGGCATGGGTGCTACTGCACAGATGAGGGTGGTGGAAGAAAAGTGGAATGGGTGATGGGGTGAAAGGTGAGTGTTGTTTTAGTTCTTTCATTTACAGATTCGTGATCAGCTGGGGATGGTGAGGAAAAAAATGATGACAGACCGAACCTACTGTACACATAATATATATTCTTATTAAATACATTGCAAACTGCTGCCACCTAGCACAATTGTCCTGTCCCCTTTAAAAAAAGAATAAAGGAATCAGAAATAAAAGAAAATCTGCATCAGCAGTTTTCACAGAATGTGACGTATCATAAAGTGTTTTGCTTTACAAGTAGTGATAATTTGATACATAATGGGGTTGACAGACGCTGTCCCTTAAACATCACATGCCAACTGCTGCAGCTACATTAAATGTTCCTTAGTATGTGGTGAGGAAACCACTTTTTTTATTTATGTGACTGAAATACAGATTTTATTGAAGTATCAGCTGCAAAAATGCATCATCTTAGAAAGTTGTATGTATTACTTCAATTTGCCAACAAAAATGTTGGTATATGTATGCATTACCTTAGAAAATTGCATGCATTTTTTGCCAGCAACAATGACTGGCATATTTTTTTATTCAAATGTCTTGACTGACTACGTTATGACATAATATGTTTTGCAACAGTTCCACATGCTGCTGCTGTAGTACTTGGCTTGACTTTGTTATAAAAGCTTTCTTTTAAACATAGTAACTTTTGATTTACTCATTTAAAACAGAAAGCAGCAAATAGCTGAAATTAAGTAATATCAGTTATTTTTTCTCATAATTCATGACGATGAGTATATATAATTGAGTACATAAATGGCTGATGTGCCTCTTTCTTTCACTAAGGAACTATGATGCAGCTGCAGCAGGAAAACTTTTAACATATGGGTGGGTGGGTGGGCCTGTTATGTATTAAGTTGCTGGCTTTAGCAAACAGAAGAAACCATAAATAAACCTAGTTGTATTCCTATCAATGTCACACATGATAATTTCTCTCCCCCTTATATTGAACAGTTTTTCCTTTACATGTATTTTATTACTATCTTTGTTACTGGCAGCACAATAAAAAAATAGGGTTTGAGTTCTAAAAAGTTCTAAAAAAGATTAGAACCCTAGAACTTTTTCAAAAGTTCTAGACTAGAACTAGAACCCAGAACTTCAGAGGGTTCTGACAACCCTAGTTCTTGTGCAGGTTCAGCCTCCAGTACTGCACGCAGTACTCCAGATGGGGCCTAACCAGTTTCTTGCAAACAGAGATTATTACCTCCCTCTTGTGACTTGCGATGCCCCTACTAATACATCCCAACGTCCATCTAGCCTTACCTACTGCTTTAGTGGTCTGCTTGGATGATTTCAGATAATCAGTGATGATGATACCCAAGACTCTTTCTTTCCTTGTGATTGCCAGCAACTCCACTCCCAACCTATAGGTGACTTCAGGGTTTCTCTTCCCTATGTGCATGATCTAACACTTTTTTGCGTTAAACCCCAGTTGCCACTCTTCTGATCATTTTGCCAGTTTATCCAGATCTCTTCTCATTCTGCCCACCCCATCTGGATCATCTACTCTGTTGCAGATCTTGGTGTCATCTGCAAACAGAAAAACCTTACCCTCCAGTCCATCTGCAATGTCACTGATGAAGATATTGAAGAGGACTGGCCCCGGACTGATCGCTGAGGTACCCCACTTGTAACTTGCATCTCTTCTGACTGTATACCATTTACCACCACTCTCTGTTTTCTGCCCACCAACCAGTTTGCCACCCCATTGACCAACTTCTGATCCACCCTGAGCCTACCCAGCTTATTAATTAGTCTTCTATGTGGAACAGTATCGAAAGCTTTGCTGAAGTCAAGCTAGGCGACATCAGCTGCAACCCCCCAGTCCACCACTTTGGTTACCCTGTCAAAGAAATCTATGAGATTAGTTTGACAGGACCTTCCTGTTGTAAACCCATGCTGTCTTAGATCCTGTGCTCCTATGGATTCCAGGTGTTGCACTATCCTTTCCTTAAAGAGTGCTTCCATAATCTTGCCAACTACTGAGGTAAGACTAACTGGTCTGTAGTTCCCTGCCTCCTCCCTGCTACCACTCTTGTGGTGCGGGATCCCATGAGCCCTTCTCCAGTCTTCTGGGACCTCTCCTGTGCTCAGAGACTCAATAAACAGTTTTGATAATGGCTCTGCTAGTTCCACCCTTAGCTCCTTTAGTACCCTGGGATGTATGATATCAGATCCCATTGCCTTGTCCACCCTGAGCTTAGCAAGTTCTTGTAGGACCCTTTCTTTTGTGAAGGAACTAGTGCACACCTCCATCCCCCCCTGTGTCCATGATGCTGAGCGGTGGGCCCTGCCCTACCTTCTCCTCAGTACATACTGAGCAGAAGTATCTATTTAGGATAGATGCTTTTCCTTGGTCCTCCTCCACACACTCCCCCTTATTCCCTTTCATCTTAGCAATACCTCTGCTGGACTTTCTCCTTTTACTATTGTATCTGTAGAAAATCCTGTCCCCTTCTTTTACTGTCTGTGCTAGTGTTTCCTCAGTTTGGGCCTTTGCCTGCCTTACTGCCTTCCCTGCTTCCCTAAGGAAAGTTTGGTATACCTCTCTATCTTTGTCCCACTGCGTTCCCTAATATTTCCTGAAGGCCAGCGTTTTGACCTTTTCTGCTACTGTTTTTGAGAACCAAAATGGTTTCCTCCTTCTTATGCTCTTGCTTTTTTCTCTAACACAATGGGATGTTGCTTCAAGTATTGCATCCTTAAAGCTTTCCCACGTTACCTGTACTCCCTCACCTGTATTTCTCCTTGCCAGGGCTAGCTTAACTCTGTTGGCCATCTTATCAAAGTCAGCTCCTCTGACGTCTCATAATTTTGCCTTGGAATGGGATGATTTAGTTCTAGTGGCCAAATTGAACCATACCATGTGATGGTCACTGGCCCCCAGGTGACCTTCTACCTGGAGATCTGTGATCCTTTCCTGTTAGTCATATCCAGGCAAGCAACAAAACACAAGCAACTTAAAAGCCATTAAACTTACAAAGTTGTGTCCCTCAGATGATACTGAGGCATATCTGACAACTTTTGAAAGCGTTGCCACAGCCTGCCAATGGCCAATGCAGCAATGGACAGTTAGATTGGTACCCTACCTGACAGGGAAAGCCCAACTTGCCTACAGCAGTATGGACACTGCACAGTCAGAAAACTGTGACCTGGTGAAAAGAGAAATCTTGAAAAGGTATGACATCTCTGGAGAGACCTACAGGCAGAGATTTTACTCTCTGAAGTACAACTCAGTCAACAATCCTCAAGAGGGCCTTCACCCGACTTGGAGAACTCCTGATAAAATGGTTCCAACCAGAGAGCAAAATAGTCCCACAGATCGTTGACACATTTGCAATGGAGCAATTCATCAACATCCTGCCTACAGATGTGCAGCTTTGGGTAAAGGAACACTGACCAGAAAGTGGGGAAAAGGTTGTTTCTTTGGCTGAGGACTACCAAAATGGCCAGACAGATGCCACAGCAGTGAGGTAACAGCCAAGCACTAGTAAGACACTCTTTTTCCCATTTAAACTCCAAGTCTGATAAGAACTCTGGTGGGGGTAACAAATCTGTGCCCAAAGGCATTATTTGCTATAACTGTAATAAGCCAGGCCATATTGCAAGAAACTGCCATAGTAAGGAGAGTGGCACTGGAGCAGATTTGTCCTTAGCAAATTGGGGCAACTACTTAACAGATGTGAAGGTGGGGGATAAGACTGTAAAGAGACTCATTGATTCAGGAAGCAGACAGACCCTAGTGCATGTTGAAGTGCTGGGAAAACACTGTGCAAAGGGACCAGGTATTGGTGTCATTGGCATCCACAGGGACACTCGATACTACCCCACCACCCACGTGACTCTGACCATAAAGGTGTGTCGCACCAAATGAAAGTGGGGGTAGTACCTAAGTTACCTGTACCTGTGATTATTGGAAATGACTTTCCAGGATTTACTGAGTTAATCTCAGGGGAACTGAACCCTGCAGTTTCAGCAGCAGTGGTAACAAGAGCTCAAACAAAGAAAATCTCAGATGGTGGGGACACTTTTCCTTTCAATGATTTTGATTTGGACTTGTTTGAGCACAGCTCCAAGATCCAGAAATCCAGGAAAGAAAGAAAGACGATGTCTGAAGAAACTGTGGCAACAAATGACTGATGGACATAAGGGGTTAACATATGAAAATGCTGAAACTAAATTAATTAACTGATTGTGATTTTCTTTCAGAATGAGCTAACAATGTTTCTCTCCAGGGTTATTTTAAGCAGCTGGGCGTGAAACCAAAACAGGGTGGACCAAAGTTTAAAAAATGTAATGGGTTGCTGTACAGAGTTTGGGTTAAACCTCAGACACAGGAACAGGCAGAACAATTGGTCATACTACAGAAGTATAGAAAAGAATTGTTATAGATAGCACATGCTAAACCTAAGGCTGATCACTCAGGGAGGAAGCGCACCCTTGCCAGATTGCTGTATAGATTTTACTGGCCTGGAATTCATGAAGATGTTGCTACCTATTGTAATTCCTGTGCTTAGTGTCAGAAAGCAGCCCCGGTCACTAGAAAAGACAAGGTGCCCCTAGTGCCCCTACCCTTGACAGATGTGCCTCTTTGGAGAATTGCAATGGATGTGGTTGATCCTTTGGACAAAAGTAAAAAGGGTGATCGATTTTTCCTGGTAGTATGTGACTATGCTACTCGATACACAGAAGCAGTTCTAGTGCGCACTGTTACAGCTTCAAAAGTGGCAGCAGAGCTTGCAGACATTTTCAGCAAAGTGGGCATTCCTAAAAAAATATGCTGATCAGGGTAGTAAGTTTGGTGCTGCATTACTTAAGGAGCTGTACAGACTACTAGTTATCACTGCCATAAGAACCTCCCCCTATCATCCTCAGACAGACGGTCTTGTTGAGCGTTTTAACCAAACCTTAAAATGCATGTTAAAAAGGTTTGTAACAGGGGAAGGGAAAGACTGGGACCAATACTTGCCTTACCTACGTTTTGCTTACAGAGAAGTGCCATAGATATCAACAGGGTTTTCGCCATTTGAAATACTATATGGTAGGCAGCCAAGAGGGCCACTGGATGTGATAAAAGAAACGTGGGAAGATAACCCCACTCAGAAACAATCTATAACATCTTATACTGTATTTGTGCCCTAAGAAAGAAGCTGGCAAAATATCTTGAAATTGACCATAGTAATCGGGAAGAGGCCCAAGACCAGCAGGTGTGTAATGACCATGGGGTAAAAGAAAAAGTTTTCAAGCCAGGTGAAAAGGTTTTGCTACTGTTACCCACAACAGAAAATAAACTGTTAATGAAGTGGCAAGGGTCTTATAAAGTGCTTAGACATACTGGCACCATTAACTAGGAGACTGACACCCCGTCAGGAAAAATCCTATTAAGATATACCATGCTAACCTCCTCAAGAAATGGGTTGAAAAAATGCCAAAAGCTGCTTTGCTAGTTTTACCAGAAACTGATAAGGAAGATATTGATGTTGCTTATGATAGACTGGAACAAACTGTAAATGCTGATGCTGTAAAGGTGAATGTTTCCTTAACCTCAGAACAAACTGTAGACATTCGTAACGTGCTAAAGACGGTATCCTGTGATTTCAGTGAGTAAACAATAGCAAATCAAGAATCGTGAAATGAGTATCAGCGAGTGTATTTATTTAGTGCCTGTAAACATCAGCGACTTCAGCTAGTTTTGCTCAACCAAATATAGCACCAGTACATTTCAGCGAATAACAGCGATTACCTGACCGTTTTTTGCTATATATGTACCTTGTTGTAAATTGCAAGGATGGTCCTATGTCTATTCCTTCAGCGACTTCTGGAAAGCATTTCCTGAACTGTACTGAAAGTGATGTTTTCATAATAAAACAAAACTTCCTTCCTGAGCAGTGACATTCCTCTCCCTTTCAGGTGTCTCCATTGTGGCAGTGTGGTGCGGGGCCAGGCGTAGCAGAGGAGGCAAGGTGTGATCCTAGGGCAGCAAAAAGGCACCAAGTTTAAAAATCCCACAAAAGTGCCTGGCACTGCAGGGTTCGTACCTTCAGGGGATCGTCGGCAGATAGGGACCAGCTCCATAGATGCGGGATGCCTGATGTAAAAGAAGGCCACTTCAGGTGATCATCGGCGGGTAGGAAGCAGCTCCGTAGGGGTCTGCGGACAGGAATTTTGGAAAGGGGGTATAACTCTGGAACAGTGAGTGAAGCTGGAGATTTTGCTAATACATAAAATAGGACTTACTATTTGGGGACAATTAAGTGAGAGAAATGGGACTAGTACAGGAGAGGTAATCATAAATGTCTCGCTATTATTACTGCATCTCGAATATGTGAAGCACCATAAAATACAGGAGCTATAGTTGATGGCGCTATATTACATTCACCAATTTGCCGATCATGATTACATTTTCGCGATAATCACATGGAACCACTAAAGACATTTAACAGTACTTTTACCATAATACCAGGCTGCACAAAAGGGGTTGAGCGTGTTATAGGGACAAGGAATATTTGTCATATTAGGCAAAAGACATACAGGTTACCAAAGTGGTTAAGAGCTGACGTGGTTAAGGAAATACAAAAAATGAAAGAATTGGGTATCATAGTTGAGTATTGCTTGGTCATCTCCAATGGTAATTGTAAATAAAAAAGAAGGAGGTGTTAGAATCTGCCTTGATTTTAGGAAACTTAATCAAGTGTCAGAATTTGACCATTATCCTATGCCCAGAATAGATTATTTGGTGGACAGACTGGGAAGTGCAAAGTATAACAGTACCCTCAATCTCACCAAGGATTACTGGCAAATACCTTTAGCTAAAGAATCCAGAGTTAAAATTGCATTCACCGCTCCTGTTGGATTCTATCAGTTCACCACCATGCCATTTGGTTTACATGGTGCGCCAGCTACATTCCAGTGGTACATGGATGTAATTTTATCCCCTCACATTGGTTATTGTGCTGCGTACCTGGATGATGTTGTGGTTTACAGTCCAGACTGGAAAAGCCGCCTGGAACACTTATGAGCAGTTATCTAAGCTATCAAAGATGCAGGTCTGACTATTAATCCTACCAAATGTGCAGTGGGCATGCAGGAAACCAGATATTTGGGCTATGTATTGGGACATGGAGAAGTTAAACCAGAAATTTCTAAAATAGAAGCTGTAGCTAACAGCCCTGTTGCTAAAACAAAGAAACATGTCAGGTCACTTTTAGGGCTGGCTGGTTATTGGAGATTTGTTCCCAGCTTTGCTGAGTTAGCTACTCCCCTCACTAAACTCATGAAAAAACGGTACCCAAATAATGTGAAATGAACCCCAGAGTGTGATGAAGCTTTTCAAGCCATTAAGGCTGCATTATGTTCAGCCCCTGTTTTAAGAAGCCCAGACTTTGAGGCACCATTTTTGTTACAAATGGATGCATCAGAGGTAGGTCTAGGTGCAGACTGGAGTCAAAATATAGATGGGATGGAACATCCTATTCTGTACATAAGTAGGAAGTTGCATGACAGAGAGAAAAGGTACTCTACCATTGAAAAGGAATGTTTAGCAGCAAAGTGGGCAATGGAGTCCCTTAAGTTTTATTTGCTAGGAACTGACGTTGTTCTTATAACAGATCACGATCCTCTCTGTTGTCTGAACGAAATGAAATATAAAAATTCCAGAATCACAAGGTGGTACCTCGCACTACAGCCATTTAAATTCACAGTGATACACAAATCTGGCAAAGAGAATAGCAATGCTGATTTTCTATCAAGATATGGATCAGGAATTGCGTGTCCTGAAGGTTGAACAACAAATGTATAAGTTTAAACTTTACTGTTTGCTGTACTGTTATAGAAAAAAATGGCTAATGCACATGTGCTTAATTTCTGAAAGTTAGAAGCTAATATTAGTACAGAATGTATAGAACGTTTTGGATACCTGTTTAATAAAACAGGTTCCCTCTTAAGTAGGGGGGTGTATGTGACAGTGTTGAATACTGAAACTGTCCCAGTTGTTATGGAGAGTTTGAATGCAGGGATCTGTTCTGTCCTTTCCTGTTTCTTCACTGTCTGGTTGCGCACCCAAATTTTCCTGTGAGACCTAGGATTTGATCACCCCAACAGTCTCGCAATTCTTTGCCTCTCACTATCTCAAAGTCTTCTCTTGCTGTTCTGTATTTTCCTCCCTTGCATAACTGCTCATATAAAAAATATATTTAAATCATTATGTGGAAATGTAACTGATGTTGGAATCCCTTTTTAGAAACTCTGTAGTGTTACTGTTAAAATTCATATAATTATAGTTTGAGATGATTGCAAAAAGCTATTGGAAACTTAAGAGGTTACTTTAGTACAGTTTTTAAGCCTTTTGCAAAAGCTGTGGAGATAGGACCTTAGTTCTTTGACATTGTGTTCCTGCCAGCGCTTGCCTGAAATATACTAGAACACTTTAGAAAAAAACAGGATGCTTGTTAAAAAGGGGGGTTGGAAGGACTTAGAAGGCAGAGCTACAATTACTTGCAAAAGGAGACACAGAGATTGAAGGAAAACTCAGATGCATCTTCTGTCTATTTTGCTTTTGTAAATAGTTACACCGAACAGTTTTATTTTTTTTATGTTACTGCTAATACAAATATAATTCTTTTTGTGAATTATACAACTGCTCCTGTTTTTTCCTGTGCTTCATGACCTGTCTCAACGACAGCTGGAAGGCCTCAAAGTTGGCTCC
The DNA here is from genome assembly GCA_016271365.2 of Neoceratodus forsteri. NCBI lineage: Eukaryota > Metazoa > Chordata > Ceratodontiformes > Ceratodontidae > Neoceratodus > Neoceratodus forsteri. The sequence continues at coordinate 1,451,737,043 of CM057453.1, read as the reverse complement.
TCCCATCCATCCACCCATGTGGTATAACCCTTGGCTCTGCCCCATGAGGCCAGACCTTCTTTTCTGTTGGAAGATTCAGGTTCCCTCCTTACCACTCCTGTGTTGAGTAGGCCCTGGTGCTCCAAAACTCAGTTTTACTGCCGATTAAGATTCTCTGAATCTCTCCTTACAAATTTAGTATTGTGACCGTGATGGAGGACAAGTCCTCGCCTGGGTTCTGCCGATGTCTCTGCATGCTGAAAATGTCTTGAACTGACCCATATGCCACGTGCATGTACTGCCTGGATCATGATACTCAGGCCTGTAGTATATGTCACTCTTTTCATACAAATGTTTTGGATGACCACCTCACGCGTCTCCAACACGGACATCTGGAAAAACAGTACCTGCCAGTCAAATCGAAGGATGCCTGCCATGCAATCTCCATGGCCATTGGGTCCGTAGAACAGTTGGAACAGATGAAGGCCTTCGATGAAGAGGCAGCTCGTGCCACTGAATGCTCATCTTCAATCTCAGTTTTCTTTCCACTTCAACTGGGCTCATCTTTCTCTGGTTCCTTCAAAGAGCTTTGCCAATCCCTTCGCACTCATGGGGAGGGCCCCGGCTCTCATGTCTCCCGATCCCATAAGAAGGATACGAAGGAGCCAAGGGATTCCACGTCTCACAGATGGTGCTCTTCGGACAGGGAGCGATCTCTGTCCCAGGAGTGTCTTGCTTCGACTTCTATTAATGTTGTGGCCTCAACCGCCAACCTCACGGTGATCCCGTCAGTTCCACTGGCCCAGACGTCGATCCTGTCAAGATTGTTCTCAACCCCGTCAACCCACTGTCAAATGATAAGGCTGATAACTCTGTTCAGGACTCCGGTCCTGACGGGCCTTGCCGATGAGGAGACCCAGCTTACTGGGAAACCCCGGTGGTGGTCATCCCCAACCTGGAGGAGCTGAGGTTCTCCCCAACTCCTCATGAACATCCCTGTCAGTCCCCCCCCCGAAGGTCTACGTCCAGGTTGGCGACATCTTTGACTGAAAGGCTGAGGAAGTCACATAAGCATTGTTCCAAGAAGCGGCATTGCCGCCACTCCTCCTCCTCCTCCTTGGATATGGGGAGGTTCTAACACAGTCTGTGTTAGCACTACAAGGACCTCCAGTGGCTGCAGCTAGTTATGTCAGGGTCAAAGTCGGTCCTTTCTACCCCAGCCAATGCCTGGCTGTCACTCTTCAGACCGTTGTCGGCCACTCCAGAGTCGGGAGTCACTGACCCTCACAACTCGGTCGAGGCCGATCTCTCCACCTGTTTTGGTGGAGCTGCCATTTAAGCAGCCTCAGGGGCTTCTCCCAAGGAGTCTCAGCCTGGCACAGGCCTCCTGCACAGGCTGTCCGTCACCTTCACTCCCGACCGTCTGTGGCGGGTCTAGAGTGACTCCAGTGGTAGGCCGCTTTACTTGGACTCTTTGGAGTCTGAGCACACTGAACTGGCATCTCATTCTCGCAACGATGAAGCCATGAGTCTTTCTACAGAAGATGGGCCCACCTCTTTCATGGGTATCCTCTGCCTCATCTCTGAGTCCATGGGGATGAAGTTGGAACCTGTTGGAAAATGGGTAGAATACCCCTTAATTGATATACTCAGAAAAGTGGATTCTCAGACAGATGTCTTCCCAGTGGCCGAGCCATTATTGGCCCAGCCGTGGAGTTTTGGCAGCACCTGGCCTCCTGCCCCATGCCTTACACCAGGATGGCCAGCAAATATGCAGTGCCCACTGGCTCCCTATCAGGGTTCACATAGCATCCCTTGTCTGAGGGAGTGGTGACTGAGTCTGTGTTTAGGTGATTGGGGGATTCAGGGACACGGATAGACCACCGGACAAAGAGTCCAAGAAGCGGGACCATTCTGCCTGTAAAGTCTGTGCTGCCTTGTCGCTCGGTCTCTGTCAGGTGATCTTGGCCATGATCATGGCACACTTGTCTCATGCCCTGTTGGGCTCCTTGGATGAGGTGCTTCCTCATCTCCCTGCGGACCTTCAGACCACGGTCAAGCAGGTCCGGGGCCAGGGTCAGGCTGTTGCCAGGCAACAACTCCAAACAGCCTTGGACGTCAGGGTCTCCTGTGCCCATTTGGGCTGTGGTCACCATGCTCCACAGGGCTTGGTTGTTGATCTCGACTTTCATGGGTGATACCTCGCACACGTTGGCAGATGTTCCGTTCCTGGGGACCGACTTATTTGGCCCGGGAGTGGACGGTCACCTCGAATGTATCGATAAGTCCAGTACCACATTGTGCTCCACTACGTCTGCCCAAAGGGAATCCCAGGGTTCCAAAAAGCAGAAGAAAAAGCCTTTTTGGCCTTCTGCCCCTGTGGTCAAGCAGCCCCAGGTTTTATCTGGGCAATAGCAGCAGGCCCAGTCTTGGCACTCTCAGCCCAAGCCAGGAGCTCAGTCAACCCGCAAACCGGTGGGGGGGGGTCCAGGTGGTCTCTCTACTGGACCCTCCTCTTCCAGGCCTGCTCAGTGATGGGATGGGGTGTTCAGACCCATACCCATCATGACCATTCTGGGTCGTCCCATGGGGGCCGGCTCCACCACATCCTTTCTGCCTGGTCTGCTGTCACAATGGACAGGTGGATTCTGGAGGTTGTCGGTCAGCGACTGCCTCTGGAGTTCAAGCAGTACCCTCCCAGCTGAGTCTGCACCCCAAGGAAGGAAAGGGAAACAGTGTGCACTCAGTTCACTCTTCAAGATGACATCACCCAACTCCTCCACAAGGAGGTAGTGGTCAGAGCCATAGATCCCCGAGTTGACCCAGGGTTTATTTCCTGGTACTTCCTGGTCCCGAAACAGGCGGGGGGCTGGTGCCCCATTCTGGATATGCACAACCTGAAGCAGTATCTCAGGTCTCGCACCTTTTGGATGGTAACTCTGTCCCAGATCATACCACCTCTTGAGCAGGACATGTGGTTCTGCTCTCTAGAGCTTCAGGACACATTCTTTCATGTCCCGATCCATCCATCACATCGGAGGTTCCTCCACTTCCAAGTGGAGGGAACCCTTTACGAGTTCCAAGCCATGCCGTTCAGCCTTTCATCGGCCCTCAGGGTCTTCACCAAATGCATCTCATCTTCGACATCGAGGGGTCAGACTATATCCATACCTTGACGATTGGCTAATAGGGGTTCCCTCCAGATTGGAGGCGGAGAGGTCCAGGGATTTGTCCCTCCATACCCGTCTCAGACTTGGTCTCCTGGTCAATGAGGACAAGTCAGAACTCATGCCATCGCAGGTGATCTGCTTCATTGGGCAGAGCTCGACTCTTGCCATGCCAGAGCCAGGCTCCTGGCACACAGGGTGGAGATTCTCTCCTCCTTTACCCAATCATTTCTCGTTGGGCAGTCGCGACCTGCCTGGGACTTCCTGTACCTTCTGGGTTACATGGCAGCCTGCACATCTGTGGTCCGATGGGCCTGGTGGCATATGCACCCCATTTAATGGGGACTGGCCAGCCAGTGATCCCAGCATCTAGGTCATCTCAACCAGCTGGCCATGGTAACCCAGAGGTTTTGGATTGCTCTTCAGTGGAGGACCATCCTGGAACATCTGCAGGGAGCGATCTCATTTGTCTGCCCTGAGCCGACGGTCGTCCTTATGACCGATGCCTCTCTCTCTCTCATGGGCTGGGGAGCCCACATGGAGAACCACAGGGTCCATGGGCTTTGGAACCCTGAGAAATCATAATATCACATCAACCTGCTGGAGCTCTGAGCAGTCCAACTGGTGCTGACTGCATTAGCTCCATTTCTACGGGGACAAGTGGTTCAGGTCCAGACGGACAACACCATGACCATGCACTACCTCAACAAGCAGGGCGGCACACACTCCTGGTCTCTGTGCAGGGAAGCACTTCACATCTGGGCACTCATGAGCCATCTGGAGGTGGATCTCCTCACCACCCATGTGGCAGGAGCCTTGAATCGACTGGCAGATGTACTCAACCATGTGGGCGAGGTGTCCCATGAGTGGTTTCTCCATCCGGGGGTAGTCTGCAGTCCGTTCTCCCAGTGGGGCACCCCTCAGGTGGACCTGTTTGCCATCAGGGAGAATACAAAGCTGAGGCTGTTTCATGCCCACCCCCCTCAGCAGGGTTTGCTCCAGGGGGATGCCTTCTCGAGGCCGTGGACCCCAGGCCTCTTCTCTGCCTTCCCTCCATTTCCATTGATTCATAGGGTGCTTCTCAAGTCAAGGAGAGACAAGGCACAGGTGATCCTGGTAGCCCCAGATTGGCCACACCAGTTTCGGTATCTAGATCTTCTCAGCCTCAGCGCCAGGCTCCTGAGACATCTTCCAGCACACCCAGACCTGATCGCTGTAAATCAGAGGAATGTATTTCACCTGGACCTTCACTCCTTGCACCTAAAAGCCTGGTACCTGAGCGGCTAGAGTTCCAGGCTTTGGGTCTTTCCGACAATGTACTGAACATTGTTGAGGCATCTAGGAAGGAGTCAACCAGGAGGTGCTATGCCTTCAAATGGGAAAGATTTTCCATTTGGTGTCAGAGCAAGGGCTTGGACCCTGATTCATGCTCTGTGGCCAGTATCCTCGACTACCTTTGGTCTCTCTCCAAAGGAGGTCTTCAGATGATAACCCTAAAGGTGCACCTGGCAGCCATCTCTGCTTACCGGGCCCGGGCCGGTCAGCAGACAGTGGCTCAGGAGAAGGTGGTCTGGCACTTTTTCAAGAGCCTCAATCACATTTCCTCTCCAATGTGTGAACCACCTCCTCCATGGGATCTAATGCTGGTACTAGCAAAGCTCATGGGCAAGCCATTTGAACCGATGTGCAGGTGTGTTATCTCACATCTGTCATGGAAGAGGAAGACCGCCTTCCTGGTGGCTATAATGTCAGCCAGAAGGATTGGGGAGTTCCCGGCACTCTTTGTAGAGTCTCCTTACCTGGCTTCCTTAGGGACAAGGTTGTCCTGTGCCCCAACCCAAAATTCCTTCTGAAGGTTATGTCAGAGTTTCACCTGCTTAATCAGGTGTTCAGACTGCTGGTGTATTATCTGAATTACACCTCGGAGGCTGAGTACAGGCTCCATACATTGGAGCTGAGATGAGCACTCTCTCAATATAAGGAGTTGATGGCTGACATTCAGGGAGAGGTTTGACAGCTGTTTGTCACCTATGCTGAAGCTGCACCTGGCAAACCTGCAGCGATGTGGATGATTGGCAGATGGATTACATCATGCATTGATCTCTGCTATAGGTTGGCAGGTAGGGAGCCTCCGGTAGGGCTAAGGGCTCATTCCATCCACCATACTTCTGTGTCAGTGGCTGCTTCTTGGGACGTCCCTATCCAGGATATCTGCAGGCTGCTTCCTGGAAGTCAGCAAACACCTTCATCACCCGTTACCACATCGACCTTGAGTCACACCAAGATGCTGGTTTTGGAGCCTCAGTTCTCCAGTGTCTTCTTCCCAAAAAGAGGGTGTATACCTTGCCTCCTCTTCTTGGAAAACTGCTTGGAGTCTGCCAAGAAATGTGGATAGAACAATGTATCCACATCCATAGAAACACAGGTTACTCACCTGTAACAGTAGTTCTAGGAGTGATATATGTTGTTCATCCACACTGACCCACCCGACCTCCCTGGCTTCAACGCACAGCCTCTGCTTCTAGCGGGCAAGATCTGGCATCATGGGGCAGAGCTGAGGGTTATACCACCCGTATGGGTGGGAGGAGTCAGCTTTGAGACCTTCCGGCAAGATATTTAAAGGGAAAGGACATACCAAGAAGTGTGGATGAACAACATGTACCACTCCTAGAACTACTGTTACAGGTGAGTAACCTGTGTTTTCTCAGCCTTCCCCTAGAGGTGAACTTGACTTGTGAGAAACATTCACCTCAACCTACTTGCAGGGGTGGGTTACTGTTGGCCTAAAGGAAAGCAAAACATAGAAAGCAAACCATTTTCCCCTCAAAAGTTCAAACAGTGAGTGTGCGTGCGTGAGTACGTGCGTGCATGCATGTATGTACACATATGTGAATCTCAAATTCATTTCAGGAGTCCAGTGCAATGGACTAAAAAGAAATCAAACTTTCAAGCTCAGCGCCATGCCAGGGTAACTCTTTCAGCCTGTCTTACATCCAGATATTATGTTTCAGATATTAACTACTCACACAGGACCTTTCAGGCTCCTCAGTAACACCTGCAGGTGGCTCCTGGATTGGTGATTAGGAAATAAAAGACGAAGCCTTGCCAGTTTAAAATTACAAAAGTATATCCTTTTAATAATGGGACTACAAATAACCACGTTCAGATATCCTGGATCCCTGTTAAGGGTCTTTTTTTTGTAAAAGGTTTCAGCATAAGGTTAATTCAGTGCTCATCTCCCAAACCGTACCTGTGAATACAAACTAAGCACAAAAACAGGAAAAATACTGTCACGCTTACTCACAAAAGCAAATCTCAAAGTCATTTCAGGAGTCTTTGGTCCCATATATAGAGATGTGCTGAATATCATTTACAATGGTGAAACAGTGTAAATTTGCATATTTTGCACAGTTTTAAAATTGCGCAATAGTTACACAAATTAGCTAACTGCAAATTCGAATTGCACGTTTTTAAAAGCTTGGTATGTAAAACATGCAATCTAGAACTTTTATGCAAAATTAATGCATATTGTATTGTCTAAATTGTGTATTTTTAAACCTACCTATTTCTTATAAAAATGAGCAGTTTGGAAAGTTTATGTGAAAAATACTGAGGAATTCATTTTTGTCCAGAATTCTCAATTTTCAAAATCTGTTTTTAAACAAATGTGTTGTTTGGAACTTTTATAGCAAAATATGTGAAATGCACCTTTATTTGCCAAATTGCTAATGTTTGAAGACACTGTTTAAAAAAAATGTGTAATTTGGAACTTTGATTCCCCAAATACACGAAAGTGTGCATTCTGTCACATAAAAAGATGCTATTTGAAAAATTCAGCATATTAAAAAAGTGTAATTATATACTTGAAAGACTTTTTTAAATGCTTAAAATTTTACCAATGTTGTGTGCATTTCCTGAAAACTGCACAAAACAAAATGCTCAAATTTCTCCCAGCGATTCAGATTGAATAGAGTGGCTAAGCATATGTATACATAAGTGAACATGCTTGATAAATGGAGCCATTCCTCTGTGCAGGGAGAGGATGTACTGCTGACAGACGGACACTGATGCAGGCAAGAAGATTATCAGACCGAAGCGGCATTTTAGAAGAGCAATACATGGGCAGTTTCAAACCGAATGTATTTACCATCAACACCTTTTATAAACAGGTAAGTTAGCCTTTTTTAAAGTCTTGAACTGTTTGGGAGGCTAATCAAACATTTGAAGTAAAACCCTACTATGTCAATTGCACACAATTAAATATTATCCTCCTATTTTAATCCCAAAGCAATGAGCTCTGCAGAAACACAATACACTTTGATGGGCATGGAGGTTTCATGCCATTGTCTCTTGCCTAATTTGCCTTGAATGTTTTACCCCTTGTATTAGGACTCTGTTTAGAGGAGAGAGGAGGTTGCCCCCCAGTTAGCAGTCATGTACTATTGTTTGAAATCTGGTTGCTCCTTGCTCTCCAGGGCAGAGGCAACCAGTGTCTATGTTATGTGAAAAGGAAAGAAAGCTTGCTGTTGTGACTCCATCTTCTGTGAAGAAACACCTAATATAAAAAGTGAAACTTGTGCCTGGCCCACTGGTGCTGGAGATAGTGAATTGCACCACCCTGTGGGATATCGGGTTCATGGCATGTACCAGGCATCCTGCTGGCGGAGTCCTAGGAGTGCTGTGGAAGCAGAATTCTCAAACTCCAGTGGAAGGATTTCCTTGTTGTAGATTATAGACATTGACTCTTATGAGTTTGGAGTGAGATTTCAGCATTACATGCCACCACAAGGCTACAATATCAAGGCCACCACTTGTACAGAGAGTACAGAGCCATAGCACAGATCTCTATGGATATTTAAAAAAATGTTCAAATTGGTGAGGGGGGGTGGATTGGGGGCTGAGATGGAAAGCTGCGGTGGTGAGGGGGGTTAGGGGTTCCCAATAAATGTAAAACTGACATCCTCTTGTGCTAAGAACTGGAATGTTTGCAGGTGATGCTTCAAAAATCTCATCCACTATTTTTATGTGTGACTCAATGTCTGTAGACGCTCTGCCATAGGTAGTAACATAGCATCGCCCCTCGTAAAGAGGATTAGACTTAGTTGGACCATTATGGGTGCTGGGAGGAGCAAACATAGGTCTTCAGTACCCATTCATCCCATATTTCCAAGCTGCTGTGGCAGTCAAGTTGTCTGGTGTTAGGGTCGGGACTCATTGGGCAGAGCAGCCTGAAGCTTTAAGAGAATCCGAAAATCTGATGTGCCATCAAGAAAGCTGCAGTGCAGCATGTGGCAGCCAAGACCCCAATGCAGACAACAGATGCAAACATGCTTGTACTATTCTGGAGTTGAGAACAATAAACGATAAAAGAGGGGCCCTCTGAGGAAGAACTGAGATAGCATGAAGTGCTGAAGTGTCTGGATGGCAATTCTACGGACGATAACTGCCCAGGACCAGAGTCTTCTGCACTTTATTTTTGGCAGTAAAAGCACAACACCACAACCAATTCTATCTGACTTTGGTCCTTTATTGATCTCAGTTCCAGGCAATTGTAGGCACATCTGCTTCTATTGAAGACTGAAAGGATTGACTGCCTGGAGATTCATAAAGACCTCAGTACGAAAATTAAATGAGAGAAGGCTAAACTTATTACCATCACCCACCACCACAACCACCACCAACACCACAGAAACAGAACCTTATTTGGAACAATGCAGTCTTGGGGTGGGACGGGTGAATCAGCTGATGCCAGTTTAAAACTCCACTTCAGCGTACCAGCCGTAAAGGCTCCAACAGAAAGTAAGTGCCCCCCCAATAGTTTCTATTAGATCTACTTTGAGAGGAATAATTTCTATTAGATCTTACTTTGAGAGGGTTCCTGCAGTAGGTCATAGCATGCAGTAGGTCATAACATGTAGGACTGCACCCGCTGGCATCAGGACCACATGGCAAACTTTTTCTAATAATGTCTGGCGGGGGACCGTCCACCCGATGTCATGTAATTGACGTTAGCATGTCCCTATAAGTGGGCAGCCCCCGCATCTGCCTTCCAGTTCTTTCCTGCCATCGACCTGCGTAAGGACCTCGCGGTGAATGTTGTTCCAGTTGATCACCATTTTGATAATTATTCCTTTCCATTTCTACCAATAATAGTTCATTTTCCTTCGGTTATATGTCTTCTCCAAAGACCAAAAAAAAGTGCAGCTCGATGATCCCTCATAAAGACATCCATAAGCTGTGCCTCTTCTGCCTAGGCCCGGCCCATGACATTGAGGCCTACCCGGATTGCAAGCCCTTCAGTCAGGCCAATCACAAATGCAGGCAGCAGGCCCTAGAAGCCCATCTTTTGAAGTCCAGGATGGCCACCTTGGAGCAAGAGATGCAGAAGCTGAAGGACTCTGCTTCTTCCCCTTCTTCAGAGAATAAAAAGAAGAAGAAAGACAAAGAGAAGGAGTGGAAGCACCTAGAGGACTGAGAGCAGCCATCTACCAGTAAGGTCGCGGGGCTCAAGTCTGCAGACAAGACCACCCCTAGGCCGCCTCCCCTGGTGATTGTCCAGGCCTTCTCATTCATTTCCTCTGCTTCCTCCACTTCTCTTAAGCCCATTAAGATGGACTCCAAGACAGGATCCTTGACCGATAAATCGCCTTCCGGGACCACCGGTGGATGCCTGGTCACCACTGGTAAGACGGACTCCAGTTCTTCCTGAGCCCGCCCGGTCATCAATAAGTCAGGTTCTCGCCCAGAGGGAACCTGCCTGATATCAGCCAATAAGCCGGTCGAGGGCTCCTCTCCCGCCCACCCAGCTCATTCTCCACCAACCAATAACTCAGACACAGGGGACTCTGGCATCTGCCCTGTCGAAGCTCGCCCATTGGGGGCTGCTGACACACCTGACGTCCGGCTGAGCTCGTTGTCCTCCCAAGGCCAGCACTCCCATCAGGTTTCCCCTGACAGAAAGTCTTCCCCTCCACCTTTGATGGTGGAACATCCTGTGCCCGACCCTCTGCCTGGGACAGAGGAGGAAGTAGGTCCCCTTGATGTGGTATTTTCATCACCCACTCCAGCTCAGGTAACTCTCCAGGAACCCATGGATAACTCATCTGGGACTCTTATGTTGGAGTCAGTTCCTCCACCATCTCCCAGAGACCTTCGTATCCCATCAGGCCCTCCCTCAGCCCCAACATCAGGGATCCCTCTGCCGGGCTCCGGTCCTCTGACCTGAGGTGCCTCATATGACTGCTTGGTCCACCTCCCGTTGGAGCCTCTGTCAGGTCCCCCGAGTCTGACACCATCTTTCCTGATGCATGAAAACCAGATGCCAGGCTTCCCAGCGCTGGCCCCGATGCCAGATATCCTGATGCTGGGACTCCCGATGCCGGATAACTTGCCAGGTCCCTCTGCTCTGCCTCCTTCGAGGTCCCCGGGACCCCCTTGAATCATCAGGGTATTCCCCATGGTCCACCTTTGGGCTATTAACATTACCCGGGCCTGCCAATGCCAGGCTACTCGCCATCAGACCCAATGTCAGCTCCTTTTTCCCATGGCTTTTACCCTGGATATCAGGCACCGGGCTATGCCCCCCCCCCCATCAGGCTCCAGGTTACCCTCCCCTCATTATCCAGGAGCATGTTAGAAGTACTTCCAGCCTCTACCTCAGCCTTTGCCTTAGCCTCAGCAGGACCTCCAGGCCATGTTCCAGACCTGGTGGCAAGAGGCCAGATCCAAGTTGGTGGCAGATTTAAACAAGAGTCAGCCGGCCCCAGTGGTGACCCCCACTCCACGCTCCTTGTCTCCTGTAGGTTCACATTGGTCAGGTCATTCCACCACAGTATACATTTCTGTGGGTGCTACTCCAGAGGTCACTCTGACCGAGCCTAAGACCTCTGACAGGGGGATTCCTCGGACTTGGAGGCTGACTTCTCCGACTCGTCCTCCAGAAACCTTTCAGAAGCCATGGCGTCCAAGGGCAAGGAGTCTCTCAAGTCTCCTCCTGATGACCCCTCCTTCACTGAACTCCTCCAACAAGCTAATGGTTGGAATGTGGAGGAGCAAGACCCGAAACACAAGTGCCTAGCAGAGCCTTACTTGGACTTAGTGAAGAGCATCCACCATTCCAATCCCCCGTGGACAGAGCCCCACTAGGATCTTACCTCCTCTATCTGGCAGATGCCTCACTCCATCCCAGCCGTCCCCAAGAAAGCGAACCAAGCCTACTATTCTCCTGAGAGTGCTTCTCATCTATGCTCTCACCCAAAGGCAGACTCCATCATGATTGCTGTGACTCACAACCATACTGCCAAACTAAACATATGAGCACCTCCCCTCCTGACAAGGAGTCAAGGCAGTTAGATCTACCCCTCCTCTACATGTGAGTTACATTCCTTGAATTATGTAGCACACATGATTTCATACCAAAAAGTTACCATGGCTCAGCTCGAGGCTAGGCTGGAAATGTTGGAGGACTTGGACCTTAAGTCAGAGCTCACCAAGGCTCTGAGGCTATCTAAGATCTCTTGTAGGAATGCATTGAGGGCTACATATGACTCTGTAGATGCCATGGTTTGCTCTTCGGCAACAGCAGTCTGCCTCAGGCACCATGCTTAGCTCCATATTTCCGGGCTCTCCAAGGACGTTCAGGCAGCCATACGAGATGCCCCCTTTGAGAATCAGTCCTCTTCGGAGGTAATAGCAAGGACATTATCACAGGCCTCCAGGATAGTGGGCAGGCCCTGAGATCAGTTAAGTCCATGTACAAGGTGGGGATCAAGTCTAAGCAGCCCTTTCAACCCAAACAAAAGCGCCAAGGCAAACAGCCTTTCAACAGGCATCAAAACAAAAGGAGAGCATCAGGACCTGCCGTTACCTTTCCCCCTGTCTCCAAGACCCAACGTGCTGCAGGCGGTGCCTTCCCTGCTCATTCCTCCACATCCTGACGCCTTCAGCCCCCCTCCACCTCTGAACAGTGTGGAGCCAGTGGGGGAAGATTTGCCCTCCACCTAGCAGAGTGGCAGGGCATCGCTTCAGATTCCTGGGTCATTCAACTCATAGCAAAAGGGCACATCATCGAGTTTCTGGAACAAAACCCAGACTCTCCTCCAAGGTGATCTCATTATCTCTCAGACCAAGTAACACAGGTAAGGGACGAGATCCAGGCTCTACTCCGAAATCCTCGATAGAGCCAATTCCCTGGGCACAGAGGGGAAAAGGGGATTATTCCCATTTCTTCCTCATTCCTAAAAATATAGGTGATCTCAGGCCCATCTTAGACCTCAGCCAGCTGAATCTTTATGTAGAGTACAAAAGGTTCTGCATGCTGATGCTCCAGGGACTCCTGCTCCTGCTCCTGCTCCAGACAGACCATTGGCTCTGTGCACTGGATAAGCAGGATGTTTACCTGCACATACTAGTTTTCCCAAGCCATTACTGCTTCCTGTGGTTTTCCTTCCGAGGAGAGCCCTTTCAGTTCAAAGTCCTCCCAATTGGCCTTTCCTCAGCACCCAGAGTCTTCACCAGGTGCCTAGCGGTGGTGGCAGCAGCACTTCACCGTCAAGGAATTTATGTGTTCCTGTACCTGGACGATTGGCTCATAGCAGCCCCATACAGGAGCAGCCTGGAGGATTTCCTGTCCTCCATCCTGGACCTTTTTGCATGACTGGGTATTACTATCAGTTACCCCATGTCATCCCTGATCCCATCCCAGTGCCTCCAATTCATTCGGGCAGTACTGGACATGGTACAGGGCAAGGCCTTCCTCCTGTTGGACAGAGTGGATACTTTGCAGGAGTAGGCCAAGCTGGTAGCCTCCTCCAGCCACACCCCAGCCAGTGTGTTTTTATGCTTCCTCAGCTTGATGGCCACAGCCATTCTGACCGTACCACTGGCCAGGCTGCATATGAGAGTCACCGAATGGATCTTATTGGTCCAGTGGGATCAGGGTACAGACAACCTGGATCATCCTATTCTGTTGTCCAGTGTGCTCAAGAAGGACCTCTCGTGGTGGTAGGACCCTCTGAACATGTCTTGGGGGACACCATTCAGGCCCTCCCCACCCTCTTGGACCCTCACCACAAACACATTGGGTCTAGGTTGGGGAGCTCACCTGGGAGACCACCAAACCCAGGGGAAATGGTCCCAGTTGGAATCCTCACTCCACATAAACATTCTGGAGATGGAGGCAGTCCTGTACGCCCTTCAGGCCTTCCAGTCCCTTCTGACAGCAGGAACACTGTTGGTACAGACCAACAATATGGCTGTGATCTGGTACATCAGCAAGCAAGAGGGCACCCGATCGTATACCCTGTGCAGGGAAGTGATGCGGGTCTCGTACTGGGCAGTCCAGCATGGTCTACAACTCATGACCATGCACATTCCAGGTGTGCACAACATCCTGGCAGACAGCCTCAGCTGTACCTTAGCCCTAGCTCACGAATGGGAACTACACCAGGATGTGGCAGAAAATCTGCCCCACCAGTGCAGGGGTGTCCAGAGGTAGATCTATTCACCTCCCCATATAACGCAAAGCTTTCCAAGCTTTGCTCACTCATTCAAGGGCCTGGTGTTATCTGGCTAGATGCGTTATCTCTGTTGGACAGGGAGATACTTGTATGCCTTCCCTCCCTTTCCCATTCTGCAGAAGGTTCTGCTGAAACTTTAGGCAGAGGGGGCACAACTGTTGCTGATTGCTCCCCCCCATCCCAGGCAGATTTGGTTTTCACGCCTACAGCAGTTGGCTGTGGAACCCCCATTACTTCTGCCTCTTCAGTACAACTTGTTGATGCAGGATCAGGACAGACTGGTGCATAAGGCCTCAGGTTCCTACACCTCCATGCTTGGTTCCCTCAGGCATAATCGCAAACCATTCTGGAGTCTCCAACAGAGTTGCCCAAGTTTTGGTGGAGGCCAGAAAGCCTTTCTCTAGAGCTAATTATGCTATGAAATGGAAACGGTTTTCCATGTGGGTGGCCTCAAAAGAGCAGGACCCTCTTTCTTGCCCGGTGGAAAGATGATTGCTCAGTTGGAGGTATCCAGAACATTTCTGAGAGGGATCCCCCATCTGAAACCCCCTATATATAACCCCGCCCCATTGGGATTGAAATTTTATTTTGGAAAAGTTTACTTTACCTCCTTTTGAACCAGTAGTAAGCTCTGAGATGCACTATGTGTCTTGGAAGGTGCTCTTTTTAGTTGCCATTACTTCTGCTCGAAGAATCTCTGAGCTTCAGGCCCGGATGTGTAGGAAGCCTTATCTGATTTTCCACAGAGACCAGAAGACTCTTTCTACAAATCCTAAATTTCTTCCCAAGGAGGTTTCTGAGTTCAGTTTGAATCAAACTGTTGAACTGCCAGTCTGTTATTCTGCTTATGCTAATAGGGGTGAGGTGCTCCTGCACACTTTAGATGTTCACAGGATATTGCGCTACTACATTAACGGGACTAAGGATGTCCATAACTTTTTTTTTTTATATCTCCTTCCTGCCCCCTCAACCCACTCCTTCAGACCATTGATCAATCCTCTTAGGTCCCTTCCCTCAGACTCTGCCCCTAGAGTGCCAGACTTACTCCGATACCCTTCCTCTGACTCTCTTCCTTCAGGAGTGTCTGCACAGCGGGGTCTGTTCTGGGTTGGCAATCCCAGAGGCAGATCGGTCGTCATCTTGGTTCAAGGGGGTATTTTTCCATTTTTCTTTCCCTTTCTTGTTTTAACATACTAACATACTATTTGCCATCAGATTAGGCCTTACGGTCTATCGAGCCTGCATGAACCTCAGATCCCTAGTTGGGTGCAGAGGCCCTCCCCCCCCTTGTGTTCCATAAACCCCTATCATCCATTCCCACCCCCCCCGGACAGGCTATCATCTGATACATCCACTTTCTGTGTCTGTCCCACCTCTTCCTCTTTGAAGCCCTCCACTGTGATCTCTGAACCAGCTCGCCAGGCAATGCATTCCAAGGGTCCACCACCTCTCAGTGAAAACCTTCTCTTCCCTCACCCTTCCACCTTCCAACTTCAAACCATGCCCTCTGGTGATACCTCCCTGCTTTAGGTCTAAAGATCCCTCCATGTTTACCCTATTTATTCCTTGAGGTACTTGAAGACCTCAATCATGTCCCCCCTGTCTCTCCTCTCCTCCAATGAAAACAGGCAGAGCTCCTCAAGTCTGTCCTCATACGTCAAATCCCCTAGCCTTCTTATCATCTTAGTTGCCCTCCTCTGTACCCTCTCCAGGAGCTGTATGTCCCTCTTCAAGTGTGGTCTCCAGTACTGTACAAAGTCTTCCAGTGTCCTTTTAGTCCCACTACCCTCAGAGGACGTCGGCACGTAGGACTGACATCCAGTCTGACGGCGCACTGTTGCATGTCGCTGACAAATGCCCACAATGTCCTTCCCTCCACGACTTTTCTCCCTGAAGAGTTGCCTAGTGCACCGGCGCCCGTGCTTCCACCGACACAGGTGCGATGGGTGTGTGAGACACCCCAGGATCCCACCCCGGAGGAGGAGAGTATCCATTGGGATGATCAATCCTCACTCCCCCCTCCGGCCCCCTGATGACCCAAGTCCATTCCCGAACCCAGGTCGCCGGCGTGGTGCGAGGTGTGATGTCTAGTGCCTCAACCCTCAGCACCATTGGACCGGTCCAGGTTGTCTGTAACTTTTGACCAGTTTTTAGTTTCCTTCGCCCCCAGGACTCTGGGGTCAGCAGTCTCTAAGCAGTGCTTGTCCAAATGGTTGGCTAACTGCATTAATTTCTGTTACCAGAAGTACGACAAGCCTCTTCTGGGAGAGGTCAAAGGTCATTCCACCAAAGGTGTGGCTGCCTCTGCTGCCTTTTTGAGGAATGTGTCTGCAGCAGAGATTTGTGCTGCTGCAACTTGGAGTTCAGTCCACTCCTTCACAAAATATTACAGTCTAGATATTGTCTCTAGGCATAGGTCGGGTTTTGGCCTAGCCGCCCTGCAGGGCCTTCTGTCATAGACCTGCCCTGGTCTTTCTGCAGACCTTCCTCCCTCCCATGCTTCAGTTTGTCCTGATCAGTTGATTGCTTGGAACTCAGTCCTGCATGTTATGACCTACTGCAGGAACCCTCTCGAAGTAAGATAGCACAGTTACGTATAAACTTACCGTAACAGTAGACCTTTGAGAGAGGTTTCTGTAGTAGGTCATCTTTTTCCTCTCCCTTCTTCCCCCAGTCTTCTGTTTGCTTTTGCAAGCATGTCTGGATTGGGCTCCAGGGACTATATCCTTTTCTCTTATCGCACTCTCTTGGGTCTCCGGCGGGAGAACTGGAAGGCGGGCGTGAGGACCACCCACTTATAGGGTCACGCTGATGTCAATCACGTGACGTTGGGTGGGCGGTCCCTCACCAGACATTGCTAGCAAAATTTGCCATGCAGTCCTGACACCAGAGGGCACAGTCCTACATGTTATGACCTACTGCAGGAACCTCTGTCAAAGATCTACTCTTACGGTAAGTTCTTGTGTAACTGTACTTTCTTAATTCTAAATGCATAGGAGTATTAGCAATACTCTGTCAGACTTGAACCACAACACCCAAACCTACAGTAACAGTAACTGCAAGCTAGTTGCAGCTGTTAGGGTGGAAGTGCTTTACCATAAAAGGCAATTGATCACACAGAAGACATCAGGGTGGGGTATAGTTCCAGAGATAGAATACTGTGGGAGTTGGCCATTCACAGGGTGAAACAGGAGGAGGTAAGAGGCAAATATCCTAGAGCTAGGAGCGAAAAGTGGCTGACAAGATAAGTGTCTTAAGTGTTCTAGTCAAGTGAGAGGAAAGGATCTGCCTCCAGTGGTCCTGTAAAGGAAATATTCATCCCTAGCAAAGGCTGCAATGGAGGCCTGTCAGGTGGCAGATGCTGCCAAAAGGGTCCTGACACTTCAGAATCAAAAAACTGGGCACTTACTGTATTCACTCTAGAAAAAAGAAATTACCTTCAAGCTGGTAAGGATGATATTTTACTGTTAATTTACTGTGTTCCACAAAGTGCAGGCAGGCAGTGTAAACAAACCAGGTCCAAGATGTAGCACTCCCAAGCGCCAAAATAAATCCACAACATGAAATTGGAGTGCAGAAAGCAAGGTGCTACATTTATTTGTGACGAGAATTGTGCAGGAGCAAGAGTCAGACTGCCCCAGCGCTTCAGCAGAACTGCTTTCGACAGGGAGTGTGAACAAACCAGGCTGGACAACAGCCAACATTTTGCACCTGTTCAAGCGAAAAGCTGGCAAAATTTCTAACTTTATTATATTTGTAGTTAGGATAACTGTCTAGTGAATGTATTTTAACCTAGGACATAGAGAAGTTGGAAAGTTATAAAGATGGTTATAATTACATTATATTTCTAACTGTCTGGATCTGGAAATTTTAACGTATCAGTTTGTTCATTTATTGAAATGTTTCACCAGGAAGGCACACTGAGTGACAAGTCACTCATCTCCCAGTGCGACCGGGGAAAGGGGTACATAGGAATGAGACATTAAACATTCAAGTTACAAGATCAACATTAACATACAGTTGTAAAGCAGGTGTTACAAACAGTGTTACAACAGTGTTGCACATCATATGTAGAAAGAATAGACAGTAATAAGTGCTGGATTAATAAGTAAACAAGTTCTTACAGGAAAGAAAAAGGGGGAAGAGGAGGGAGGGGTGAGGTGGGGGAGCGGGGGAAGAGTTGTGTCCCTGGAGACCCCCTCAGGATGCGAGGAACCCTGCAAGGGGACTGGGGGGACCAGAGAGAAGGGGATAAGGCAGTGTCCCAGAGAGACCCCTTTAGGAAGAAATCACCACAGACAAGTGGGTCCTGTAAGTAGTGAACTAGGATTGTAATTGCAATTTCAAAAAGTCCCCAAAGTTGCAAAGACTAACAAATATCCCAGCATATTCCCTAGTAGAAAAGAACCTGCTAAAATCCAAAGTGGAAAACTTACCGTAAGCAAAGCAGTAGAAAAAGTGCCTGTAATATAGCTGGGAAAGAGCCTTTTCTCAAGGTACTTCCTCAGCCACAAAAAGAATGAAGAACAACGACCCATTCTGGATTTAAGATACCTAAACAGAAATATATAAAAGGAAATTTTTAGAATGGTTCCACTGGGGGCAGTAATACCATCCCTGCAGTCATGAGAGTGGATGGGGGTCACTGGATCTGAAGGATGCCTATTTCTACATCCCAGTCAGACCTAGATGCAGAACATGTCTAAGATTCAGGCTAGGAAACTGCCAGTATCAGTTTGCAGCCTTAACTTTCGTCCTCCCCTCAGCACCAAGAGTGCTTACAAAGTGCTTAACTGTGGTGTCAGCTCACCTGAGAAAGCAAGGTGTAGTGGTCTTCCCTTACCTAGGTGACTGGGTAGTCTCAGGGCAAACAAGGGAGTAAGCAGTGTCATCCATTCAGCAGTAAGGAACTCCTTGGAAACACTGGCCGTTATAACAAATCTGCAGAAGTCTCAAACATAACTGGTTCAAGTCCTTGACTTTATTGGAGCAGAGCTAGATACCCTGTAGGGAAGAGCATTCCTTCCACAAGGCTCAATAGCAAACCTAATTGCCATGGCAAAGTCATTTGCCTCAGGTCAGTCAAGGCCTACAAGGGACTTTCTGCAACTACATAGTTATTTATTAGATAGATACTAGTGGTTACGGCTCCTCTGGGTGTCCGAAACAAATTTGTCGTTAAGCCAGCTGGGGAAGCATGACAACATTGCAGAGTTTGAACTTAGTTCAAAATTCCATATTAAGCATAATTCCATTTCTCTGGAGTGCCACTCAGCATGGAGATAATGCACTTTTGTATTGGCTTATTGTTGGATCCCATAGAAGAAAGAACATTACTACGGTGAGTAATTTTTTCTTATCTGCCATCCTGTTATCACCACTTTCCCAAGGGGACTCTAGCCAAGGTTACTTACATGAAGCAATAACTTTACAAACCCCAGCTACTGCAGGGTTGTGGTACTGTATTCTGCAGTTCTACACCTGTGTAGTGCAGCAGCATTCATCACAAAGCACTGATCAGTACTGTATTGGTACTGTGTACCCAATATCGTTGGAACCCAACATGATGAGATCTGAGGCTAAACTTGGCAGGAACCCACAGGAACTCAGTTTCACACCTCCTACATAATTCCTCTGACACCTTTTTCCACTGAATACCATAGGAGAGTTCCAACTCCCGGAGATGACAGTTCTACCTCCTAAAAGTCTAGAAACGAGAGTTCCACCCCTTAAGATTTCCAATTTAATCGCAGTGAGATGTGTACGTATTTCTGGCAACATGAAATAGAACAGCCTAATCAAACGTGTGCATCATCTGCACGAGGTACAGTACATGGGGCCTTGGAACTTAGAATGTTTTTTCAAAGGTGCTTCCTCTATCTGTGCTGGTCTCGAGACTCCCATCCCATGGTAGATCTCTAGTTTCTGCTGAAGAGATCGATCACTCCGGGTGGAGCTCCCCGCTAATCTGACAGCTAAGTGATAAAGATGTATTGTTTTATAAAGTATTTCATTATTTTAGGAAAATGATAGCTGCTCTAATTTAGAACTGTGTTTTAGTGCAAAATAGTCGTTTTCCCCTGTCTTTTTCATGGTTCCCAAACAGTGGACTTAACCATAATGCATTTTAAATTCACAGTCTAGCAGTTCCATTTTAATGCTTCCAGTTTGACAACAAAGATAAGGAAGTGCTTCTGTCTACTTTTTATAGCACTTCAGGCTGTTTTTCAGCATACAGTGACCTGAATGAAGTAAAAAACTGGTCAGTTCATAATGACTAGGGTAAACATAAAAATACTGGCTCTCAATGACTGAGGTCAGCTATTGTATTGTGGTGCCAACTTCTGGTATCATGTCTGAGTCAGAATTAAAAGAAAAGAATAAAAAGGGAACTGGGCCCACAGGTTTCAAAAAGTTTAAAAAGTGTGGTCACTAACTTAGGCCCTTCTGGGTAGACATCCAATGTTGTAGAAGTCAAATTTTGAGATGAGACTACCCCTGACACATTCACTGATCGGGTTCTGGGGCTTCCTGCAGTTGTCTGCCTAATGATGCTCGCCCTGTGGCACCTACCCATATAACTGCTGCCCTAAAATGCATAACGGCAGACTGGTTAAAAGATGACTCCCCCTCTTTGATGGAATGGCAGAACAGGGTGCAGCCTATCCATGATTTAGAGCTAATGACTGCAAAACATCACTCGAGAGAGAGAGAGAGAGAGAGAGAGTAAGTACCTAGGCAGGAGGGGTGCCTGGCAGAGAGGAAACTCCGAGACTGTTACGAATTTAGGAGCTCACACACCTGCTCATCACCTGCATTTGTGTTTTCCTTGACTAATTTGTCCATCACACTTGGATGGATAATACAAGATCCACAATAGTGAAATCTGCCTGGGCTGTCCTTCCCTCACGTGCCTCCCAGTAAATCCTGGTACCAATAAAGAGCCTTGGTCTCTATTTCGGAAATGCCTCCACAGTACTCTAGGTGTAGAAGTAATTGGACTGACTGACCGACAGATAGTGCACTTTAAGTTTTGGGTTTATTCCCTTTTTTCTCTTTTTAGTTATTCGCTTGGTAGCTGCATCTCGGAGCGCTCTGCCTACCTGTAACACACACAATTGTTGTGACTGTAGTGTAACTGAGCTTTTTCCTGCAGATAAGTCTTGTTATCTTAACTATTGCTAACAATTTCAGCTGTATCTCACCATAGCAGTTGGCAGTGTACAAGTTTACAGGATTGTGTATTTCCACTACGCCAGTTCTAATCCATCCATTACTACTGTTACATTCATATAGGAATGCATTGTGAACTATCTTGCAAGTTGGCATAGTATGTAATGTCTTTTCTTATCTTTGAATAAAGCTGAGTTTAAAAAAAAAAGTGTGGCCACTGTTTGCCGACAGAGTGCTGCATGTGTTTGGGCCTAGATCACAACTGGCTATACAATGATCCATGCAGTGTTTTGTTCTAAGACACAGAAAGAGACAAAAACAAGCATTTGTCAATGGCGAATGTTTGCTTGCTGGCATTGACATTGGCAGTGTAAGTGTTAGAGAGATGCATAATAGGAATGGCAGTGAAGTATTTAACTGAAGCCAACCCCACCACCACCCTGCAGAGACTGACAAGCATTGGGGTGTGCCTTTGGGTTGTCAGGCATAACAGCCTCGACATTTCACCATACCCTACCCTGCAGACACCGACAAGCATCACGGTGTGCCTTGGGGTCTTTGGGCCTTATGCTCACCCCATTCCATCAGGAAATACGGTGAGATGGATGCAGTATAGAAGAATGGGGTGAACTTTGGGGCCAAAGAGTCCAAGGCACACCTCGATGCCTGTCACTGGCTGCAGGGTGTGGGTGGGGGTGGAATGGCATGAGCATTACAGGCGACAATCCCAAATCACACCCCTGATGCCTGTCAGTCTCTACAGGGTGGGGCGTTATGGTTGGAAACCCTAACATCTCAGGCATTCGTTGGTATTTTCACTCCAAATTTTCAACATGGGTTTTTTGCGACCCCCATCTCATGAACAGTGGCAATATCAGCTTGTTAGCCAAAAGCTGATGTGCGAAAACACATTTCGAACAGGATGTGAAAAATGACAGCTATACTGTTCATGGGGAGGTGTAAAAAATGGCAATGTTGAAATCTGGAGTGAAGATATAAAAAACTGAAGTCACAAATGTGCATAGAAACTGCGCAATGCACACCCGTAATGTAATTAGTTTGGGGATTTTTTACAGCAGATTGTCAACACTGGCATTTTGGGACCTCTGCTCATGAACAGTGTCACTGTGATTTTCTTAATCTGTCCCAAACACACAGCGACCATGCATTTCTGCATTCTGCGCCGTAAGTGCGAAAACACATTTCAGCCAGAGTGTGAAAAATCACAGCCGTACTGTTCATAAGGAGGTGTGGAAAAATGCAAGTGTTGAAAATCTGGACTGAAAATATTATAAATTTGTGAACTTACGAGGGTGCGGGGAAACTGCGCAATGCATGTTCATAACACAGTCATTTTACGGACTTTTGTCACCAAATTTTTAACACAGCCATTTTAAGACCTCTGCTCATGAACAGTGTCACTGTGATTTTCTTAATCTGTCCTGAACGCTGATTTCACTCCGACTGCACCATTGTGCACTACATATGCAAAACACATTTTGGCCAAGATGTGAAAAATGACAGCTGTACTGCTCATTAGGAGGTGGGTAAAATGGCAATGTTGAAAATCTGGAGTGAAAATATAAAAATTTGCAAAGTTCACGAGCATGCGTAAAACAGCGCAAGCATACGCCACGTAGTATAATAACAAAGTCATGTTTGGAAATTTTCATCAAAATTTCAACATAGGGTTTTGTACGTATCATCCATGAATGTGACTGTAATTCGTTACTCGGTCCGCAAAGGTGTTCCACACAGTGACTGCAAAATCACCTTTCTGGACGAATAACAAATGACAGTGACTGAGTTCATGAGATAGGCCCCCAAGAACCCATGTTGAAAATTAGTGAAAAATTCCCAAAATGGCCGAGATATGCACCAAAGTTGAAAAAACTAATTTATGCCATTATACAGCTTACCGCATTTCTTCAGTTTGCAGTCGGCTTTGAAGAGTGCAGAAGTGTTCCCAGTCCACCAAGAACGCTCACGCTGGGCTCCAGAGGTAAGTATGGGGTCGGGGTTGGGGAGGGGCAAGATAGTCAGCGAGGGACTGTTTTGTTTTTACAGGTTTTTCTTTTCTTCAGGAAGATGACGTGGGACTTTGCCACGCTGGTGGGCCCAGCATGGCAGCTGGAAGTTTTTTTGGGGCGGCAGTGGAGCCGACAGGGATTGTACTACCCCTGTCAGCGCCTAACTTTGCCATGCCGAGGTGGTTCTCAGCGTGGCATCTTCTTCAGGGAAGATGACACGGGACTTTTGCCATGCTGGGGTGGGCTCCCAGTGTGGCAGCTGGAAGGTTATTTTTTTTGGGGGTGGCAGTGGAGCCGACAGGGGTTTGGGCACCCTTGTCAGCCATACCGACTTTTGGCACACTGGAGTGGGCTCCCAGCATGGCACCTATAAGTTTTTTTTTTTGAGGGGGGGCAGTGGAGCTGATGGGGGATTAGGCACCCCTGTCGATCATACAGTGTATGCTGGTGGAGGTCAGCGCATGAGCACACTGGAGTTGGCTCACACTGGGGTGGGCTTCCAGCGTGCTATGTAAGTGTTCGGGGGGGAACTGTCTATGACAGTTCAGATGCAGTGAAGACGTACCACCACTGATTGTAGTAGTGTTTTCCTCAGAACTGTGTGCCACTGCATCTTAATGGCTGTCTTAGACATTCATTGGTGTGGTGCAGCCGTGCCTGCAAAAGGGACTAGGGCATTGGAAGTGGGGGAGGCACACCAAGAAAACTCGTATGGTGGCACTATGTTTCTTGCACATGCATGCAAGCAACCATAAAAAGGCAGTCTTTGTCAGCCACAGATTCTCTGTCTAGACTCCAGATCAAAAGAGTGTTTACCTAGTAAACAGGTTGAGAACACATAAAGGCCACAAGGATTCAAGGGGAACAAGGAGGGGGGAGAGTACTGTGGGTTAAGCTTGATAGAAAAACAGGGTTAGCCATCCACTCAGGGGTAATTTACAGACCACCAGCCCAGGGGGAGGAGATGGATAGGGAGATGATGTTGGCTATCCACAGGATGGCACACAAGGGGGAGGTAGTGCTGGTTGGCGACTTTAATATTCCAGACGTGGACTGGAGCCTCCCAGCAACATCGTTAGCCAGGAGCAGGTTTGTCTGGACTCCCTTCAGGGAGCCTTCCTAAAACAACTGGTCATGGAACCCACATGGCAGGAGGCACTACTGACCTGGTGCTCACAAATGGGGACAGTGTGACAGGGTTCACAGTGAGGGGGGAGCACCTGGGGAACAGGGACTACTGGTCAGTCTGGTTTAGCATAACTGAAGGGTTAGTACCCAGCCACACTAAAATGCAAATCCTTGATTTTAGGAGGGTAGATTCTGGGAAAATGGGGAAATGCTTAAAAGAGGCACTAATTGGAATGGGAAGGAAATTAGGGGTGGAGGAACAGTGGACAGTATTCAAAACAGGGATAACAAGGGCAACACAATTATGTGTAAAACAGGTTAGCAAGGGGAAGAGGGAGAGGAGACCATTATGGTATTCCAAGGAGGTAGTGGAGAAAGTAAAAGCCAAAAACAATTGCATTAAAACAATACAATAAGATACAGGCAGAAGGGGACAGGGAGCGGTACCAGGAGAAACAAAGGGAGGCAGAAAGGGCAGGAAAGGAAGCCAAAGCACAAACAGAGAAGACTGGATGTCGAAAAAAGGCATTTGATGAGGTGGCCTGGTCATTTCTATGGGCCACCCTATATCGCTTTGGGTTTCCTGAACATTTTTTTAAGTCCTTAAAAAACATGTGTGACTCACTCCAGGCCTATGTGAGAGTCGGTGGCTCCCTGTCCAGTCCATTTAATCTAACTAGAGGCACTAGACAGGGCTGCCCCTATCTCCATGCCTATTTGCCCTATATTTGGAACCGCTGGCAGCCTCAATTCAAAACCACCCTCTCATAAAGAGAATACCACTGGCAGGACATCAGTGTACAATCTCACTGTTTGCTGATGACATCTTGCTCACGTTGACAAACTCAGAAACGACCATACCAGCGGTTTGGGATAAAATGCAGAAATGTGGGGCCCTGGCTGGATATAAATTAAATGACCAGAAGACAGAAGTGCTGAGATACCATTACAAATCCACACCCTCAACAAAGTCTCACTTTCCCTTTAAATGGCATACGATAGCCATACGTTACCTAGGCATTAAAATACCCGCCAAATTGATACACTTAGAACTTGTGAACTATGAACCCTTCACACAGCAGGTAACAGAAGATCTATCACGTTGGTCACAACTGACTAGAGTTGAAGTAATCTCCCAGAACATATTACCCCAAATCCTATTCTTCCTACAGACTCTCCCGCTGATGCCCAGTTCCTATTATTTCCAGTCATGGGACAGGAAGAGTTAAGATGGCGGCCACGCTGGGCTACCGCTTGTGGAGGTTTTACTGAGTTTAGCATTTCTTTTAGCGTTTTCTTTTGCAGCGCTATTTTATCTGGAATTTTTAGGGATATGAACTAAGATCTAAGATCTATTTGTAATAAGGCTAGGCATTTGGAGTAGGGGTTTTTAGTTTTAGAAAGGGATGTTTTAGTGAGTTAGAGTGAGGAGGTAGCTTTCTTATTTTTTAGTAGCTGTAGAGGTGAATTCCCTGCCCCCGTTGATTTGGGTGACTTTCGGGGTGTCGGGGAATCCTCTTAAAAAGCCCGGAGAAGATAATATCCTCTATAACATCGTGGAACATGGTGTAAGGAGTTGCTTACCGCTACTGTGGTCTGAGGAGATCCAGGATATCAGAGTACGATTAGGGAGCATGGAGAAGACTGGGAATAGTGTGGAGGAACAACAGATGGAGTGGCGGATTCTGGCTGGGGTGACAGCCCAGTCGGACCAATTTGCAGGAAGCTGTCGGTCATTGTGTGTTGAGACCAACTGAAAGGAAGTCCCAGGAAGAGAGTGTGTGAGGCAAGTAGGAAGAATTTTGAATTGACTGTGATGGAGGGGGCTGTGTGGACTTAAGGGATTTGCGGAGATGGGACAGTAGTTGAACGGTGCGGGTAACCGGTGGGCAGGAGGAGAGAGCTCCGCTGCTTTTTGGGAGAACCTAACCTGTCACCTGCTGCTGAGGGCATTAGCATTTCTGTGGTAGATCCTGGGCTGGAGAAGATGGCCTTCTATGCCGGTTGGCTGAGCTCCTTATGTGGAGCTGTTACAACAGACTAACGGTATGGAGGAATTAAGCTGGGAATGTGAGATTTGACACCGTTTTTGTGATTTCCTGGTTGCGGTGATTATCTGCTCCCCGAAGAACTGGTGAGACTGAAATTGCTGTATATGGATTGTGGATATTAGCCGGTTTGAAGGGATTATTACCAGTTTCTTAGGATTGGATTCACTGTTTTTCCTGCTGAACTATATGATTGTTCTTGGGCTAAATCCTTTTGGTTTGGCTAATTTAGATAGCTTTATATTTTTTTAGGTCCTTTTCATTTGTGTCTATATTTATATAGAGGGTGGGGGGCTCGCTTTGTTTTTACAGGGTTTTACTTTTGTGGTTAATTGGGTTATAGAGGTGGGGTTAGATGTTAGTAGGGGGTATATGTTAAAGAAGAATTAGTGTATGAGTGGTTGAGTGGGGAAGATTTTTGTGTTAGGACAGATAAACATGTGTCGAGGGGTGTAAATTGGGGCAGGCTAAAATAGTGTACAGGGTGTCCCAGCTTTATGATCTCCGCCTTTTATTATCCGCCCCCGGTATCAGGTACTACAGCTCACCGATGCCGGAGGTGGGAATTGAAGGAGAGTGTGGGCAGAAGCTGGCAGGAGCCCCATACACTGGTGAGGGAATAAGATAGAGGTGGTGGGTGCAGAAGGTGCCCTGGGATGCGACAGGGTTTGTAGAGATGCCACACAGAGTTAATACCTGTCCCCAGGGTTCCCATGAGATCAAGTGGGCAGGTAGCTAAAGGGGCTGCACCAATCCCCTGAGTGTGGTGCTATGCTATGCCAGATCGATCAATAATAAGACTGCAGTTATTGCGGATCTGATTTCATCGGTCGACCTGGCTTGCATTACGGAAACCTGGTTGAGGGACGATGCTGGGCCACTGCCCCAGAGTGGAACGCAGGAGCGGAGGTGTGGCTATCTGTTTTAGAGCTGAGCTAGGCTTCACCGTGCACCAGTGAGAACATCGGGTTTGTTTGAATGTGTGGCCATTCGTGGGGGTCTGGGTGCAGGCTGCAGAATCCTCTTGATATACCGCCCTCCTTGGGCGGTTGAAGAGTTCTTGCAGGAAGTGGGTGACTTCGTGGTTGGCGAGATGTTGGAGTCCTCCAGATGTTTAGTTCTGGGGGACTTCAATGTCTGGGCCAACGACGAATCATCCAGGTTGAGTTATCACTTCCTTCAGTTGATGACATCACTGGGCCTGTCACAAGCAGTTACTACTGTGACCCACCAGGGTGGACACATGCTGGACCTGGTCTTCTCACTGGGGCTTGAGATTGAGAATCTCAGGACTGATCGGGTCATTTGGTCTGATCATTGCTCGGTGGAGTTCTTGCTCCAGGGCACCCTCCGAGATCCCTCCCCCTCAGAGATGGTGAGCTAAAGCCCATTGAGGGGTTTGACTCCAGAGGGTTTTTTAGCGGTGGCAAACTTATCTAGTGTGGACAGTGCATGCAGGGGAGATGTGGGTGAGGCAGTTGCTGCCTATAATAGGCAGTGACTGAGGCACTTGACTCTCTTGCACTGGTCCGTGTACAACCCAGATCTTCTCACTTGAGGTCCCCATGGTTTGACGGGGAGCTCAAGGTATTGAAGATCAAGGGTCAGAGGTTGGAGCGCTGCTGGTGGGGGTCCAACTTGGAGGTGGACAAACTGGCCCTGCGTGCACACTATCACTATAGTGTGTACCAGCGGGCAATCAACCATAAGAAGGCAGTGTTTCTGTCCAGGGAGATTGCTGCTGGGAGAAACTGACCAGCGATGCTGTTTTGGACTGTAGACAGTTATTACATCCTGCCTGTCTTCAGCCGAAAATACCAGTTTCTGAAGCCTTGTGCAATGAATTTGCTCTGTTTTTCTCAGACAGGGTGTCCGCCAGTAGGCCGTGCTATGGCCAACAGTGGTCGCCTGGATTGTCAACAGAGCACTCCATCCAGTTGGGGGGAGTTTAAACCAGTGGAGGTGGCTGATGTCATTGAGGTGATCTCAAAACTGAAGCATACGTGTTGTGAACTGGACCTGACGCCGACGCGTGTCTTAGTGGGATGCGTCAACACTGTTGGTCCAGTATTCGCCTTGATTGTCCGGTGTTCCTTGTCAGAGGGGGTTGTCTGAGATGCCTTGAAAGAGGCGCTGGTCGGACCCATCCTGAAGAAGTCATCATTGGAACCTGACATCAAGGCGAATTATCGACCTGTCTCCAACCTTCCATTTTTAGGAAAGGTTGTGGAGAAGATTGTGGCGCATCAGTTAGGTGATCACCTCATGGCATTTGATATCTATCAGCCACTCCAGTCAGGTTTTCGTGCAGGACATTCAACAGAAATTGCATTAGTTCGGGTGCACAATGATCTCCTCAGGGCGAGGGATCGAGGGAAGGGGACAATTCTCATTCTGCTCAATCTCTCTTCAGCTTTTGACACGGTGGACCATCGGGTGTTACTTGACCACCTGAGGGACTTCTGTGGACTCGCCGGCACTATCATTTGCTGGTTCGAGCCGTTTTTGACAAACAGAAGACAGAGGGTGGTGATGGGGAATTTCTCCTCATCTTTTAGCCTTCTGTCTTGTGGGTACTTCAGGGTTCGGTGTTGTCACCGATGTTGTTTGCCGTGTATATGCTGCCCCTGGGAGAGATCATTAGGAAGTACAGCTTGGGGTTTCATTGTTATGCTGATGATACCCAGCTGTACTTATCCTTTGCCCCTGGAACATCCAGTGCGGTGGATGTATTAAACAACTGTCTGGCAGAGATCAATGACTGGATGGCCTCCAGCTGGTTGCGACTGAACCACTGATAAGATGGAGGTACTGGTGGTGGAGTTGAACAGGAGGCATGTGGGGTTGCCCCCTGGGGCAGACTCTGGACTTGTTCTAGGGTCTGTCCCATTGATGGCTTCCTCTAAGGTACGTAATCTTGGCGTGATATTTGACAGCGGTTTGCTGATGGAATATCAGGTGTCTGCCATTGTCAAGGGGAGTTCTTTTCATCTGAGAAACATTGCCAGGATTAGGCACCTGATTCCGCCCCTGGACCTCCCCACCTTGGTACATGCATTTGTAACATCTAGGCTTGACTACTGTAATGCGATCTACCTCAGGGTCTTTGGAGGCACCCTCTGTTGATTGCAGCTAGTGCAGAATGCAGCTGCTAGGTTGTTGACAGGTCAGTCAGAATACTGCCATGTCACCCTGGTGCTGCAGGAACTGCACTGGCTGCCAGTTCGATGGGAGGGTGCTTTTCAAGGTGGGCTTGCTCACATATAAGGCCCTACATGGACTGGGCCCTTGTTACCTGGCTGACCTTCTTACACCCGCTGCCTTGGTTTGTCCCCTCCGGTCCTCCTCGAAGGGCCTCTTAATGATTCCCAGGACAAGACTGAAAACAGCGGGTGATCGAGCTTTCAGTGTCACCGGTCCTGTCATGTGGAATTTGCTCCCATTATTTGTGAGGGAGGCCTCGTCAGTGGAGGCTGTTAAGACCCTCCTGAAGTTTTATTTGTTTAGTCAGGCCTTCTCAGATTCTGTTTAATACTACTGTTATCAGTCCTTTTTAAAACTAAAGAGGGCTTATATATAGTTATTGGGTTTGTATGATGGTATATTTTGTATTTATGTATGTGGAAATTAAATTTGTGTGTTTTGTATGGTGCCCAGACCCTCTGGGATTGGGCGCCAGAAAAATAAAATTTGCCTTGCCTCGCCTAATTTCACAGTTTCTGTGGCAAGGAAAACCACCCAGAATCAAATACTCTATCTTATATGTAACCTCTAGGTGGTGCTATCCCAAGGGCTACTACCCCTGCCTGTTCAGCCAATAACAGGTTGAGGGGCCTGGATTCAATGGCGGGTGCCTCCACCCAGAGGTCGGGGTTGGAACAGTCAAAGGCAACCTGGTCACAGCCCTCTGGGTCACTGCAACCCGCTTTTCTTCCCACTAGTGGCCCACACAAATCAATGACAGTATCCTTGCAATACATCCTTACCCCCAGAATTGGTTCAATCAGCTTGGCTCTGAGGACTCCCTGTAAAGTAAGAGGCAGTTATACAACAACCACTGTACAGTAATTCAACATAGACGCACAGGTTAAGCAGTGTACCTTGCAACAACAAATCTGATTTATTAAGGGGAAAGTGGCAGGGACGGGGAAAATCAGGTTGATTAGCTTACCACTCTAAGATATATATTTATATCTAGGGCACTGTGCACAGGCCAAACCTAAGTGTCACTGTCTTTGGGTACCCAGGCAATAGAAGGCTAGCCTCTCGTTGCAGCTGGTTGGGGCCCTGACACAGAAGCAAGCATTTGATTCCTGACAGGATTAAGTAGAGCCAGCACGCTCAGTTCACATAAGCAGTAAAGCAGCCAGAGAAATCTTGCCCTCACTATGTGCATCTGCCAGGGAGCTACCCTGCTTTAGTGCTCACGATTCCAGCAGAAAGATCACTCTTGCACCACTCACAGGACCGAGCCTGGAATTCAACACTTCTCCACACATTTATATGAAGAGCAGAGGGGGTACCATACCAGGCAGCTGCTGTATACTCCCGGTCGCATTCACTGCACCACCGGGCTGAATGACGCAGCTTCACTTGTCCTGACAGACTGAGCGCGACTGAAGCAGATTCTCTAGTCCTCTACAGGGTGAGCCTGGTAGGCAGCTGTAAACGTACAGCCTCCTTCGCCTGCACTTCTCCACGGATCTTGTCTGCTCCTTCTGGCGATGCTATCGCCCGACTTCTAGGCCTGCCACGTGCGCTTCCCACGCAAAGACTTCCACAGTGCAGGAGCCAGGGCTCCTTCGACCTCCACGATCACCAATGACTGTCCCTGGGCAGTTTGGGCAGAGAATCCAGTTCGGGTGCCACCCGATCCCATTGGTGGGATGCAGATGACAGTTACTCACTACTGCCCTCATTGGCGCAAAAAGGTGCCATAGTCCAGACTTCACTTCCCAGACTTACTAGCTGTATCCCCATTGGTCAGCCAGCTCCATTAAGAGTCCTGATTCTGGTTGGTCACTATTTACTCCATTTTAGATAACGCCTTGCTCCTATTGGACCCCTCAGACAGTCCTGGTCCAAAATGAAGGGGGCACAGCACACAGAGTCCCAGCTGCAACAAAGGCAGGTTAAACAACTGCATTTTCACTATTACTCTAAATGATTGCAGGCAAATAGTTACATCTTTCGAGTGGGCTCCCCTGGCGCTTTCAGTGACAGCAAAGAGGGGCAATTATGTTACAGCTCGAGCAGGACTCGAGCAGGGAAACACACAGTCCCCCTCATGAGCAATAATTATGTCTAAAGAGACAGTACGTGGAGGCTCTACAAGCACTCACAGAGCCATTCAATTGGCTTAAGTGCCGAACACCAACCACCAGGGGGCACACTTAGGCTGCTCCTAGACGGCTTTTAGGAACGCCCATTTGTAGGGGGGTTACACCCTTCCTGGCCTGGAAAGAACTTGGCGTCCGCGTCAAGTAGTTACCCTTTAAATCACTTTAAGGCAAAACACTTTACACTAACAGCACATCAAACCTAGGATTGCCTACATTGGTACTGTACTACACAGTTCACTGTTGGTTATACAACATTACACATACAGACAACCTTTTTCTTTTATAAATCAGGTCATTACTTCCTGCCCATAACACTTGGATAGAGGGAGCCCTTCCCTATCAGCTATGTGTAGGCTAAATGGGGCAGGGGCACCATCCTCAGAGGGCGATACTAACAGTTGAGAATCATTCCCCAGGGTCACTTTGGGCAAGGAGCTTGGGGACACATACACCCCTTTATGGACCACATTCAGAGGCAGATCCACAGGCTGACCCAGGGACTCATAACTCAACCTCACTACAGGCCGAACTTCTCGGCCAGTCCATCTAGGAGTTTCAGATAAAATTCTTGAAGGTTCTGCCTCCCTCTCAGTCCCACTGGGTGTTCAGGGGAACTACTACAGGAGGAGGAGGGGACCCAGACTATGGTACCTTCCAGGCCATGTTCTACCATTTCTGAGCTCACAATATTTGGATCAGCTGGAGGAATTTCTGGTACTGGCAAGAAACCATCAGGGCACTCAAAATATTCTTCAGGTTCTAGCATATCACTAGCTTGCTCCCCCCACATCACTCCCTTCTGATGAAAAGTCAGATAGCTTAGCCAGGCCAGACAGTTCAGCCAGGCCCAAGGATCCCTTCTCTTCTGCTTTGATGCCACTCACTTCATCCTCTGGGAGCACTGGCTCCAGAGACAAAGCTGGGGGCTCAGACAGTCCAGGAAGCCCAACTTCATCTCCAGAGTTAATTAGGGGATTGCCCCTAAACAGTTGGCTCAGTTCATAAGAGGGGTAATACTCAATGTTATTCTCACAGTCTTCAGACACAGACTGGCAATCAACTTCATCAGAGGGGGGTGGAGAAGGCCTCTTTAGCTTGATTTCTGAAGAATCCACCGACCTTAGTTTTTTCTTGGCAGCAGCTCGAGTTATAGGCCCAGAGGGGAAGACATTGGGAGGTTCAGAGTCTATCAAAATCTGTCCAATTGGCAGCAGATGATTTCTGTGTATAGTTTTCACATCTTTTGAATTGTTTTCAGGCTGCACTTTATATACAGGTAAATCTTCCAGTTTTCCCACAACAATATGAGGGAGGTGATGCCATCTGTCAGCGATCTTATGTTTGCCGTGCACTCCCAAATTCCTCAATAGCACTCTATCCCCTTCCCTCAGTTCCATTGCTTTTACTTTCTTATCATACCTCTCCTTATTGGCCAGGTTTCGTTTAGCAGCCATGGTCTGGGCTAGTTGGTAGGCATGGTTGAGTTGGGCCTTCAACTTTTGCACATACTGTAGATGATGAGCTGCTTGCACCCCATCAGGAGAAACCCCGAAACACACATCCACCGGCAGTCTAGCTTCTCTCCCAAATATCAGTCTATACGGAGAAAATCCAGTGGCATCACTTTTTGGTGCAGTTATAAGCATGTACCAAGGTGCTAATCTGCTGGCTCCATCTAGGCTTGTCTTTAGGTTGCAATGTGCCCAAAATATCAAGCAATGTGCGGTTAAACCTTTCAGGTTGGGGATCTCCCTGGGGATGATACGGGGTGGTTCTCAACTTCCGTACCCCCCACAAGGATAGCATTTCTTTAATCAGGCGGCTTTCAAAATCTCTCCCCTGATCAGAATGGATTCTTTGGGGAACCCCATAATGGACAAAGAAATTCTCAACCAGTACTTTAGCCACTGTGGTTGCTTTCTGATCTCTAGCAGGGAAAGCCTGTGCATACCGGGTGAAATGATCGGTAACTACCAATATATTGCTGATGTTTTTCAGATCTGGTTCTAGACTCAGGAAATCAATGCAGACCAGTTCCATGGGGGCACTAGTAGTGATGTTAACCAGGGGGGCAGCCCTCTAAGACAGGGTCTTTCTTTGTAAACATCGGCTACAAGTCCTGATGTACTGCTCCACATCAGCACCCATTTTGGGCCAATAAAATCGGGACCGCACTAAGTCAAGGGTTCGGTCTATACCGAGGTGTCCCATGTGATTGTGCAGAGACCTCAACACCAGTTCTCTAAAAGCAGTGGGCAACACCAGTTGTTGTTTGTCTACTCACCCCTCTTTGTCTACAGTCTCCCTGTACAATAGTTTATTAATCAGTTTCAACTTTGGCCCTTCTTTGTACAACAGGGCAGTTCTCAGGTCAGTGGAACGTAGTTTTGACACATCCTTCCCCTCCTTGCAGAGCTTCCAAAACAGTTTTTATCATGGGATCTCGGGATTGAGTCCGTTGGAGGCTATCATTGTTGAACTGGGGCAGTGCACTAGTGTCTAATGCAGAAAAATGACAGTAAGCAGCAAGTATGCAGTTCTCGGATGGCCCCAAGCAGTCCACCATGCAGTCCACAGCATCAGGAGACACCTGTTCCTCCTTGTCAAATTTTTGGCAAAGGGCTCTTATGTCAGGTTCTGACAACCTGACCCAGTCGGTTTGGGGCACTGACCTCTGAGAGAGAGAGCATCCACATCTATATGGTTTAGGCCTGCTCAGTATTCAACAGCATAGTCGTAGGTGGACAACGCAGAGAGCCACCTATGGCCAGTGGCATCCAACTTAGCTGATGTCTGCACATATGTCAAGGGACTGTTATCAGTATTCACCAATATCTTAGCACCGTACAAGTAGGCATGAAATTGATCAATAATGGCCCACTTCAGAGCCAGGAACTCTAGTTTGTTCACTGGGTAGTTCTTTTCTGAAGGGGTCAAACTTCTGCTGGCCAAAGCCACAGGCCTTAGACCGTTTTGGTGCTCTTGATACAGTACAGCCCCCAATCCTTGCAGACTGGCATCAGTATGAAGAACATACGGCTTGGCAGGATCGGCATAGGCTAGCATGGGTAAGTTGATATATAATGTCATGGAAAGCTTCCTCACAATCAGCTGTCCAGCGGGTGGCAAACACATCATTTAGGCGGAAATATTTTTTTCCAGTCTCAGAGGGCACATCTTTCTTATACTTTCTGTGGGTTGGAGGATATCCCTGTGTAAGGTTAAGCAGAGGGTGGATCACTCGAGAACAGTCTTTGATGAATTGCCTATAATATCCACAAAACCCCCAGGAACCGTTGCAGCTCCTTCAAATTCTTTGGTTGAGGCCAAGTAGTCAAAGCTTCCACTTTGCTGGGGTCAGTCTCTATACCTTCAGTGGATACTATGTGCCCCACATATTTTATGGAGGTTTGAAAAAATTGGCACTTATCTATAGATAATTTGAGACCAAAATCTTCCAGCCGATCCAGGACTTTGAACAACCTGCTTTCATGTTCTTCCAAGGAGCTGCCAAACACTATGACATCATCTAGGTAGACTAAACATTCGAGCAAATTCATGTCCCCACAGCACGCTCCATCAAATGCTGGAAAGTGGCAGGGGGTGCCTGAAATTCCTTGGGGCATCCACATAAACTCGTAGAAGCCTAGTGGGCAAATGAAAGCAGTCTTTTCTCAATCCTCCAGAGCCATTGGGATCTGGTAGTACCCACTGCGGAGGTCTAACACTGAGAACCATTTACTACCATTCAGACAGTCCAAGGCATCCTGAATGCATGGCATGTCGTACTGGTCCGGTATGGTTCGCCTGTTTAGAGTACGGTAATCCACACACATCCTAACAGTCGCATTCTTCTTTTTCACTGCTACAGTAGGTGAGGCGTAGGGGCTTCTGGATTCCTGTATCACCCCAGCTGCGAGCATCTCCTGCTGGTGTCGCCTTACATCATCTATATCAGCAGGGGCTAGGCGTCAAGATCGCTTACGGAAAGGTCGCTCATCCTGTAGCCGAATGTGATGCTCAACTCCTTGCACACATCCTATATCCCACTCCCTCAAGGAAAACACCTGTTCCCTCTGGGCAAGCCTTTCGCTGATCCTTTTCTTCCACTCTTCTGGCAGTGGGGAATCACCAAAATCCAACAGATCAGGGGTCACTCGATCACTTCGCACGGGAGTCTTGTTGTGGGGCAGGACAGCAGTATCGGCATAGTGCACCGTGGCCAGGGTGCAACCCCATTTCACTCGAATCTCTTGATCAGATACATTATGCACTTGAACCATTACTCTTCTAGCAAAGGCATGGGCTCTAGCAGGTAAGATACTGGGTTTAACCAACAATCCCTCTGGCAACTTTCCCTTGCCTGGTGCATCCAGCATCAATATTTTATTCTTAACATCCTTTTTAATCCAGACTTCCCCCAGTAGAACACACTGGGCATTTGAGGCTAGTAGTAAGGGTTCTGGATCCTTCTTCCAGACGACACCCACCAGGCCTTCGGGTTCAGCCTGACTGGCCTTTCCCTGAGTCTCCTCTTCTGAATCAAGGCAGGTATTCGAAGAGCTTGCCCTGTCCTGGACATCTGTTTTTCAGAGCACAGATGCGCTAAGCGACCAAACATGTGGGCATTGGTTCCAATTAACAAGGGCACCCCATCATACAGTCCAGCAGGGGGACACACCAGTGCCAAGGTTTCCACTTGTTCAGCCACCCCAGCCATAGAAACAGGAAAAGACAACCAGATCCGGATATACCCAGAATAGGGGTAGGCCTTATCACTCAGTCCCCACATATGTAGTCCATCCAAAGGCTGCAGAGGCACCTCAGGCAAGTGCTTCCGGTACCAGTCCTGAAACATAATGGTCACTTGAGAACCACTGTCCAGCACAGCCCAGGTGAGTAATGCATTCACTCGCACGGTGGTTTCCATTGAGAGACCCACCACGTCAGACCATTCCGGGGGAACAGTTTTAGTGGTTGCTTGGGCATTGGCCCGGGTAACAAAACTCTTCCGAGGAGGCCCTCCCTGAGGTCTGGCATAGGCCTTTCGATGCCAGGCTACCAGCCTGTTGTTAACCCTCCTTAAGTTCTCGGATAGCCGGCACTCAGTCTGAAAGTGTCCATCCTCCCCACAATGGTAACAGAACTTAGTATCTTGGGAGTCTTTGTTGGGAGGAAGATAGCTCGCCTGCCGGGAGGCATCAGGGGCTCTGGAGGGCTCCTCTTTGCTGGGTCGTTTATTTCTGGATAACTCAGGTTCCCCAAGTTTGGGGGTTTTGGCAGCATTTTGTCTCAGTTCCCTCACCATTTCCCGTAGATCTCTGATCTCAGCCTTCAAATCACTCTCCACCCAGGGATTAGAGGAGACAGCATGCACCCCCACTCCACCCTGGGTCTCTGAGAGCACTGGAAAAGCATCAGGCCCCTTGCTCAATCCCCTTGAGGGGTAGGTCTCATCGGGTTCTCTGCGCTCAGGGGTCTGGCATGATTTCACGGCCCCTACATAGGGTTCCTACCCCTCTTCATCGTCTCAACTTCCCGAATCGCTCTCATCAATTGGCAGTATTTGGGGGGGGCAGTCCGTCGGTCATGTAACTTGAGTTTTAACAATATCACACTGGAAAACCTAGCAGACTTCAAGATATGCTCCAGACGGACCTGATTCAATGTTGGGGCAGTTACCCCCCCTTTTCAATAAGCTTTTTGCAATGCCCTTTCCATTCTGGTAACAAAGGCTGACAGTTTCTCATTCCTCCACTGTTTAGCTGACTTGAACTTTCACAACAAGTCTTCCCCAGTCTCTGTACTCCCAAACACCCCCTCTAAGGCAGAAAGGTACTCTACTGCAGTGGCTTTAGGGCTAGTAGCCCTCAAGAAACGAATGGCTTCCAAAGCTGGGCCCCTCAGGCTCTCCATCAGTCTCTTTCGTTTCTCCCCCTCAGAGCACTGCCACTCTTGGACTAAAGGGGTAGCATAGTCCATCCAAGTCTCCAAATCATCTTCTCTCGAAGGCACAGGCACAGTACCAGAAAAGAGTTTCAGTCTGCGATAGGAGTCTAACTGTATGGGGGAAATAACTATAGGTGGGAAGCCAGGATAGAGCTCTTGGAGGACCGGGGAGATGTACCCGGGGACGAATGGGGGGTGGGATTACTGGAAAGGTCTAACACCTGTAGTAATTCCTGAGAGGTCCTCCCCTCGGCAGCTAACAGTTTAAGCAATTTATCTTTAAAGCTATTAGTCTTGGGGGACCCCACTGGGGTGACTGAACCACTCCTGACATGAATGACCCTCCACCCTTTTGGAGCACCTTCCGGGTAAATCACTGGGGGAACACTCTCTGAGTCTATAATTACACTGCATAACAGCAGCACCTGTAAGGTCTGGTCGAGTAGATCAGCCATTCGCCCCTTCACCTTTACCTTGCCCAAACATTTAACACGCTCAACTGCAGAAACAAGGTCAGCGTTCTTTATCCCCAGAGGTACATTCAGTAGTGACTCAATTTTCTGGTAATCCAACTCTTCAGCTTCACCCCGCCCCATCAGTTTATGCACCATCATCTTAACAGGATCTAGCTTAACTTTAGCCGGGATATCCCCCTCCAGTTTTTCCTTGGGTTTGGCCATGGTGGGGTAGTTCGTATATCCGGCCACTAGGGGACGCTAATCCTAATGGTGCCTCCAAAATATAACCCCTAGGTGGCGCTATCCCAAGGGCTACTACCCCTGCCTGTTCAGCCAATAACAGGTTGAGGGGCCTAGATCCAATGGTGAGTGCCTCCACCCAGAGGTCGGGGTTGGAACAGTCAGAGGTGACCTGGTCACAGCCCTCTGGGTCACTGCACCCCCTCTTTCTTCCTACTAGTGGCCCACACAACTCAATCACAGTATCCTTGCAATACACTCTTACCCCCAGAATTGGTTCAATCAGCTTGGCTCTGAGGACCCCCTGTAAAGTAAGAGGCAGTTATACAACAACCACTGTACAGTAATTCAACATAGACACACAGGTTAAGCAGTGTACCTTGCAACAATAAATCTGATTTATTAAGGGGAAAGTAACAGGGACGGGGAAAATCAGGTTGACTAGCTTACCACTCTAAGATATATATTTATATCTAGGGCACTGTGCACAGGCCAAACCTAAGTGTCACTGTCTCTGGGTA
Organism: Neoceratodus forsteri; assembly: GCA_016271365.2. Classification (NCBI taxonomy): domain Eukaryota; kingdom Metazoa; phylum Chordata; order Ceratodontiformes; family Ceratodontidae; genus Neoceratodus; species Neoceratodus forsteri. Next base: position 1,451,698,491 of record CM057453.1, on the reverse strand, counting down.
CCCAGGCAATAGAAGGCTAGCCTCTTGTTGCAGCTGGTTGGGGCCCTGACGCAGAAGCAAGCATTTGATTCCTGACAGGATTAAGTAGAGCCAGCAGGCTCAGTTCGCATAAGCAGTAAAGCAGCCAGACAAATCTTGCCCTCACTATGCGCATCAGCCAGGGAGCTACCCTGCTTTAGCACCCACGATTCCAGCAGAAAGATTGCTCTCGCGCCACTCACAGGACCGAGCCTGGAATTCAACACTTCTCCACACATTTATATGAAGAGCAGAGGGGTACCATACCAGGCAGCTGCTGTATACTCCCGGTCGCATTCACTGCACCACCGGGCTGAACGACGCAGCTTCACTTGTCCTGACAGGCCGAGCACGATTGAAGCAGATTCTCCAGTCCTCTACAGAGTGAGCCTGGTAGGTAGCTGTAAATGTACAGCCTCCTCCGCCTGCACTCCTCCACGGATCTTGTCCACTCCTTCTGGCGATGCTATCACCCATCTTCTAGGCCTGCCACACGTGCTTCCCGTGCAAAGACTTCCACAGCGCAGGAGCCAGGGCTCCTTCCACCTCCACAATCACCAGCGACTGTCCCTGGGCAGTTTGGGCAGAGAATCCAGTTCAGGCGCGACCAGATCCCATTGGTGGGATGCAGATGACAGTTACTCACTACTGCCCTCATTGGTGCAAAAAGGCGCCATAGTCCAGACTTCACTTCCCAGGCTTACTAGCTGTATCCCCATTGGTCAGCCAGCTCCATTAAGAGTCCTGATTCTGGTTGGTCGCTATTTACTCCATTTTAGATAACGCCTTGCTCCTATTGGACCCCTCAGACAGTCCTGGTCCAAAATGGAGGGGCACAGCACACAGAGTCCCAGCTGCAACAAAGGCAGGTTAAACAACTGCATTTTCACTATTACTCTAAATGATTGCAGGCAAATAGTTACATCTCTCGAGTGGGCTCCCCTGGTGCTTTCAGCGACGGCAAAGAGGGGCAATTACGTTACAGCTTGAGCGGGACTTGAGCAGGGAAACACACAGTCCCCCTCGTGAGCAATAATTATGTCTGCAAGCGGACAGCTCTTAAAGAGACAGTACGTGGAGGCTCTACAAGCACTCACAGAGCCATTCAAATGGCTTCAGCGCAAAACACCAACCACCAGGGGGGACACTTAGGCAGCTCCTAGACGACTTTAAGGAACCCCCATTTGTAAGGGGGTTACACATAACTACTGCGGGACAGAGGAGGGCTGAACCTCCCAAACCTGCGATTATATGCTCAGGCAGCATAGTTGAGAATAATTCTGGATTGGCAAGCACTGTCATATCAGATACATTGGAAAACCAATGAGATCATCTTAAGTGATACACATGATCTAAACCTATATCTCTTATGTAACCCACCTACTTGCACTCCCTGCACTAAATTCCCACAATACATGGCAATACCCTTTTGACAGTGGTTACAGGTGCAGAGACGCCACCTCACATCATTGGAACACCTCTGTCTGCAAGCTTTAATGTATGACTCGGCATACCCCCAAGCAAACTAGATACCGCCCTACGAAAATGGCAAAAGTATGGTATGACATATATTTTCCAGTTAATAGGCCCCATGGGATTACTTTTGTTTGTGACATTACAGGCAACACACTGCCTCCCACAAACATAGTTCTATGGTATATGCAAATACGATCATATTTACAACCTCGTGAGGAGCCTCTAGCGAACATCGTTGAGAAGCCCTTGTACCTGGTCCAGATATTACAGACATACCTACGCAGACAAACACTAAATCACATCATCAGCAAACTGTACAGGGCTCTCCAGGCTTTAACAAAGGAATCAACAAATTGAGTGTGTGATAGATGGCATCTAGAGATCGACATGGGAATCACGTATGGCACCTGTTACAAATACGCCCTCCCTGCCTACAAACTCACCACTGTCACATACCTGGAAGAAATACGCCTGGAAGTGTAGAACACAATTTTTCTGCACTCCAGCAGTACTGGCTAAATATCAGGGCCCCCAGATGGGAGACTGTTGGAGAAAATGTGGACACACACTAGCAGACCACGCACACATACTATGGTCATGTCCACTAATACAAAACTATTGGCAAGACATTATATGTGACCTGGAAACAATATTTGACTGCCCGGCCTCCCAACCCTCAGAGATATACTCACAGCAACCCCCGCCCAGAGCAGGTACCAATAAGTATGAGTACCCATAAACAGATATGTATTCTTCTGCTGGTTGCAGAGAAGGTTCTCACTAAACCTTGGCATAAGACTAAAATGCCCACAGAAGAAACTTGGCGTGTTCTCACACTAGAACTTTATTCACTCAAAAGAATATCAGTTAGACTGCGAAATAGCATCAATACATTTGAGATTAGATGGTGCAGGTGGGTCATATACCAGTTAGACAACTACTCAGACTTTGTCCCTTAGGGTAGGAAAAGTTAACACCTTCACAATGGATCCTTACAAATGAAAGGCTAAAAGATGTGATGGAACAGGCTGGCTGTACTACATCCCTGACCACATTACTTTACTCCTAGGGCATCCCCCTTCCCCCTCTTCTACTTCTTTCGTGCCTTTATGTGTCTTCGACACTAGGTCGACTCTATGATACCTTTACCTATTGCAGGCTCAGCAACCCAAGAAGACTGTGAGCATAACAGCAAGGAAAGCAATCGAGTGGACCTAACCAGGATCCAAGTTGAGTTATTCAACCAGAATGGATTATCGACACAAGACCCAGTCCTGACATAATGAACTTGTAGGCGTACTAAATGATGGAGCCTGGGATTAGCCCAGAGCCACATAAAATCTGGAAAAGGGACTGGATCATAATAACAACTGCGTTATGAGCAAAGTGTCAGAATCCACAGAAGGCAGTGAATGCCAGTGTATAGAAATACTGTTGTTAATACTCTGCAACAGAGAAAATGTACAATTTTACTAAGTGTGATTTAATGTCTGTATATGGAAAACTGTACTAAAAACTTGATTTAAAAAAGCACATTGCGAAATCAGTGGTTAGAGGGGACAAAACCTTCTACAGGTATGTAAGTGAAAAAAGGAATGCAAAGGGAGCGATAGGGAGACTGAAAAGGGAAGACAGGAATAGAGTGGAGGATGACAACAGCAAAGCAGACATACTGAACAGATATTTCTGCTCAGTCTTTACAGAGGAGGGGGCAGGTAATGGGCCACAGGCAAGAAGAAAGGGTAGGAAGGGCACGGAAATGGATACGAGTCCTTTTCCAAGGGAAAGGGTCCTGAAGGAACTGTTAGGAATAAGAGTAGATAAAGCTATGGGGCCAGATGGGGTACACCCCAAGGTGCTGAGGGAGCTAAGAGAGATGATGGCTGAACCTCTGACAACCCTGTTTAACTGGTCACTGGAAACAGGAGAGGTACCCAAAGACTGGAGGACAGCTGATGTAGTCCCCCTATACAAAAGCGGGAACAGAGAGGAAGCGGGAAACTACAGACCAGTCAGTCTAACCTCAGTAGTGGGGAAGATCATGGAAACACTACTGAAGGAAGGAAAAGTGTAACACCTTATTGCCAACAGTCTACAGGACCAAAAGCAACATGGTTTTACTGGGGGGGAGGTCATGCCAGACTAACCTCATTGAATTTGTCGACTGGGTGACAAAGGAGGTGGATCGGAAGGGGGCAGTGGACGTGAGCTACCTGGACTTCAGCAAGGCCTTTGACACTGTGCTGCATAAAAGGCAGTTAAACAAGCTGGGGAACATGGGAGGGGGTAGGATGGTGGAGCGGTGGGGAACTGGCTGGATTGCAGGACTCAGAGGGTGGTAGTAAATGGCTGTCACTCCGAGGGAAGGGTGACCAGTGGGGTGCCACAGGGATGAGTGCTGGGTCCAGTCCTCTTCAACATCTTTATCAGTGACATTGCAGAAGACTAGAAGGGAGAATATGCCTGTTCACTGATGACACAAAGCTCTGCAACAGGGTGGACATGCCAGACGGTGTGGATAGAATGAGGAGAGATCTGCAGAAGCTTGAGAACTGGTCAAGGGAGTGGCAGTTGAGATGTAATGCAAAGAAATGCAAAATAATGCACATGGGGCACAAAACCCAGGAACAACATACCAGCTGGGGGGGAGGCTATAGAATGCTTTAAGCAGGAACGGGATCTAGGGGTTATCATCTCAGATGACCTCAAGGTAGGAAGTCAGTGCAACAAGCCGGCAAGAAAAGCAAACAGGATGCAGGGTTGCATAGGCAGGGGTATCACCAGTAGGAAAAGGGAGGTCATAATTCCATTATATAGGACATTAGTGAGGCCACACCTCGAGCACAGTGTCCAGTTCTGGAGGCCTTACCTTTGTAAGAACATAGGGTGGAGGCAGTTCAGAGGAGGACAGTCAAAATAGTGCAAGGATTACATCGCAAAACCTATGAGGACAGTCTGAAAAAGTTAAATATGTACTCCCTGGAGGAGAGGAGAGGAGGGAGAAGGGGATATGCTTCTGACATATACATACCTCATGGGGAGGAACAAGGCACAGGAAAACGCAATTTTTCATAGGAAAAGATGTTCCAGGACTAGGGGACATGGGATGAAACTGGAGGGAGGCTCAGAGGGAGCTTGAAGAAGAATTTCTTCACGGAGAGGGTGGTGGACAAGTGGAATGCCCTTCCTAAGGAGACGGTTAGGGGCTGAAAAGATTACAGGATTTAAGAATGCATGGGTTAGGCATCAGGGGATCCTGGTAGTCAAGGAAGGGGACAACCTAGTTCTAGAGAAGCTTGAAGAAGCAAAGTACGTGCACATATGGGCAGACCAGGTGGGCTGTAGGCCCTTATCTGCCATCAACATGTATATATCTATGTAACGTCTCTGTGATAATGTTTGCTGAGGCAGCTTCCCCCAAAGACTAGTCAAAAACAGAGTCTGTAAGGAATCCCACTAAAGAGCATGAATCCTTAGCTAAGAAATGCTTGGATAGAAAGGACTCCAAGAAAAGGCAGGCAGAGGTGTCATCCTCTCACACTAGCATTAAAAAGACTAAAAAAGAAAAGCAATTGAAGCTTGAAAATGAGAAAATTAATGAGCCAGTTGTCCAGTCTGTTGTCTGTGCTCACATTCCCTGGGGCCAGTCCTCTTCAATATCTTCATCAGTGACATTGCAGATGGACTGGAGGGTAAGGCTTGTCTGTTTGCAGATGACACCAAGATCTGCAACAGAGTAAATGATCCAGATGGGGTGGGCAGAATGAGAAAAGATCTGGATAAACTAGCAAAATGGTCAGAAGCGTGGCAACTGGGATTTAATGCAAAGAAGTGCAAGATCATGCACATAGGGAAGAGAAACCCTGAAGCCACCTATAGCGGGAAGGGGAGTTGCTGGCAGTCACTAAGGAAGAAAGAGACTTGGGCATCATCATTACCGATGACCTGAAATCACCCAAGCAGACCTCTAAAGCAGTAGGTAAGGCTAGGAGGATGTTAGGGTGTATTAGTAGGGGTATCGTAAGTCATAAGAGGGAGGTATTAATCCCTCTTTACAAGACACTGGTTAGGCCCCATCTGGAGTACTGCATGCAGTACTGGCGGCCACACCTTCACAATTAACATTAACCAAACTGAGGCAGTCCAGAGAAGGGCAACGAAAATGGTGCAGGGACTGCATCAGAAGACATATGAGGACAGATTAACGGAGCTCAATATGTATACCCTAGAGCAAAGGAAGGTGAGAGGTGATATGATCGAAACATTCAAACACCTTAAGGGCATTAACAAGGTGAAAGTGTCTAACATGTTTCAATATAAGAAAAATAGCAGGACAAGAGGACACAGCATGAGATTAGAGGGAGGCCGATTAAGGGGGAATGTGAGGAAGTTCTTTTTCACAGAAAGGGTGGTGGATGCATGGAACGGCCTACCTCAGGAAGTGGTGGCTATGGGATAGGCATAAGAATGCAATACAGATGAGCATGAATAGATAGGCCACTGACAGCAAAGGACGATGGCACATTTATAAGGTAGAAAAAGAAATGGGCAGACAGGATGGGCATTGTGGTCCTTCTCTGCCGTCAACTTCTATGTTTCTATGTTAAAGGAACACAAATGCAGCAGTTCTCCCACACCATTAAAGGCATTTAAATACCTTTATCTGTTGCCTCTAGTGTTAGCTAGAAGGAGTGTTATTTTGAGGAGGAAGAGAGACCTATAACTCCTGAAGTCACAGATGATGGGGAAATAAGTTCACCGCCAGGTCCTTTAGAAGACTGGGCCTCATATTCTGCCTTCTTAAAGGAAAGCTGTCTTTTTTTTTTTTTTTAACTTTATTTCTCTTCTCCTCCCTATGGGCATCCTTCGGGTATACCCACTCGACATCCGCCCTACTCCCAGCCTGAACCTTTGCTTCTCCCCTGATCTCCGCCCCTGAACGACCCCCAGGAAGGCCCGACCCCCAGTACCATCTCCGGGGCTGATTCCGCCCTCTGGCGGTGTGCTCCTTAAGTATGAAGTGCCTGTCTGGCTGGCCATCGGGTTGGGGATGGAGGATGATCCTGGGTGCGTTGGGCCGGCACTTGGGATGTGGGCTGAGTCACTGGAGTCACCGTCATCTCACCGAAGGGATGAGAGGCCTTTTTCCATTTTATTTACTTGTCCCCTCGGGTTGTGGCAAGCCAGGCAATGTAGAGCCGCAAACTCCACCCCCTAATGCTCTCACTGTATCGCCATGCTAGGTGCCCCTGATTCACCACCAGAGGCCGCTGCAGGAACGAGCGCTACCCACTGTCCCTCCTTGGGAAGAAAGAGCAGTTCCTCGGATGCTCAATCTCTTCCCCCCCCCGCTGAACCCCAGCGACCCTGGCTCGTTGCCGAACCCGGGTCGCCGGCATGGCGCTAGGTGTGGCATCCAGTGCCTCAATCCTCAGTGCCACTGGGCCAACAATCGTAGAATCCCCACCTCCCCAAAGCCTTAACCCCCACCGATTAAGGGATTTGCAAAGAAAACACCTCTTTTCCAGTTTTTTATTTTTAAAACTTTGGGATTCCTCAAAATGGCACATACGTGGTTCCATTTCAAGGCAAAGTGCGGCACCGCACCTCTCAGCTTCAATACAAGCATCAATACTTGAGAGAACAGGTTCCTTTTTTGCTTTCCCACCCTTTCCTCTGATACAAAAAGTGCTTTTTAAAGTGAGGGTGGAACAAGTAACCATGATCCTGATACAACCAGACTGGCCCAGACAGCTATGGTACTCACGGTTTCTGTAGGTGCTGCAAAGCACACACACACCCTGCCTCTGTGTCAGGACCTCCTGACCATCTCAAAAGGTTAGGTGAACCATCCAAACTTGGAATCCCTTGACTTAAAAGCATGGTTACTGAAGGGATAGTTTTATGAGCTAAATCTTTCAACCCAGGTTATAGAAGGCCTTATAGTGGCCAGAAACATCCACAAGTAAAACGTCTAATTAAAAACGGAAAACATTCACAATCTGATGTGAGGAAAATTACCATTCAGCTGAGAATGCAGAGCTTGCATTAACCTTGCAATATTTGTTACATTTAAAGTATTTGGGCTTAAGGTCAACATCTTTAAAGGTGCATTTTTCCCATGCTTTAGGACCAAGGAGTCAGCAGACTCTTTGCACATCTAGGACTTGATTCTCAAAGGGCCCTTAGATTGCCGCAAACGGCAGCTTGTGGCAATGCTTGGTGCGCCAGGTACCCTGCACCCGATTCTGTATCGGGTAGGATCCTGCTGGCATCTAAGTCCCGTGGCTTGCAGCAAAGGTGCCTGTGTGGCAGAGAGACAGTGCACCTGAGGGGTTTGCCACAAGCTGTGGGGTGGCTGTGCAGCACTCCAGGACAGGCAGAAATAGTGCAGGGGCATGCAGCTCATCAGGAAGTGGAAGTGCTTAGCTATGTTGTAGCAACACACCTATAATATACATTATCGTCACGGTGGTGACATGACAGTAGTTACAGATGCTGCAGACATTGCTGAAGTGTACCTAACATGCATTGCCCAAATCATCTGTAATTACTGTCAATTAGTCATCCTGATGATTAGTTATAATATATGTGTGCTGTTACAACATATAGTATATATGCACGGCAGTGTGTGGCATATGTGCTGTGCCACCCCTAGGTGGTGCACAGACCGTTAGATCAGCCCTGGCTGGTCTAAGGGGTGTTTGGTTCTGGTGGCATCTTACACCATAGAGAATATGAGAAAAGGGGATGTTGCTGCATTGCCCTGGCGCATGGCTCCTTGCACCATGCCGAACCTGTTTTTGTGCCACAAGGATGGTGCAAGACCCCCTTGGCGCATGCAGCCTGCGGTTGCCACAGGCTACATTTGAGAATTGCTCCCTTTGCAATTCCTGGTGTAAGCCGCATCTTGACCCATTCTTTCTGATGCAAGCTACTTGCGTCAGTCAGGAAGCTTTGCAAATCAGGCCCCTAGTAAATTCTTTAAATGCCTCTCACATATGTAAAAAAAAACCTACACCAGCTTGGAACCGGAACGTAATCCTCATTCAGTTAATTGTCTACCCTTTTGAACCCATGGAGACTACTGAGTTAAAATACATCAATTGGAAATCATTATTCCTGGTGCTTATCACATCAGCAAGATGGGTAAGTGAGCTACAAGCACTCAGCACTGATACCTCTTACTTGATTTTCCACAAGAGAAATGTGATATCAAGAACAAATGTGCGGACTTCCGGTTCCGCCATGGAAAGCTAGGCAGCTCGACGATACAGCTCCCTCCCTCGCTATTAAAAAATAAACCCCATCTTGAATATTATAGCCACAAAAATGGAAAAGACAAATAAAGAAGCCCGTAAGAAGGACAGGGGAGGAACATCGAAAGGAAAATCCTTTCCCAAATCACAGGATGCAGAGAGATCCCTCCATGATCATAGGAGGCTAGGCCGCAGTCGCTCACCAAGCAGTACCCGAGGCTCCGAGTACGACACGGAGAGAGAAACAGACCAACTCACACGCTCATGCTATGAGACTATATTACATGAAATACGGAGCTTGAGAGTGGAAACGAGAAAGGACTTACAAAACTTGTCCCAGCAAATAAGTAAAATAGACAACAGGCTAGACGAGGCAGAAACAAGAATATCAACAATGGAAGAAGCGTCGATTTACCTTAATCAAGCGGTGGGAGCACTGATGCAACAAACCCTAGCATTGCAGGCAAAAAGTATAGATATGGAGAGTCGATCTAGAAGAAATAATCTTCGATTGTATGGGCTGAAAGAAGGATCCGAGATCGCTCCAGTGACATCGTTTTTAGAGAACTTATTAAAAGATATATTGGAATTGCCTCCAACCTATGAACTTACAATAGAACAAGCCCATCGATCGCTGATACAAAAACCCCAGGATCCAAAGGCGTGCCCACGATCGGTGGTGTTTATGGTAGCCAGCTATAAAACAAAAGAAGACCTTTTGAGAAGAGCCTGGTTGAAAAAAGATATAACATACCTAGACTCTAAATTAACGCTAGATCATGTTTACCCGACAGAGATAGTACAGGCACGACAACAATATGCTCCAATACTGCGGGTGCTAAAAGAAAAAGGCATCCATTTCCAAACTCCTTTTCCAGCAAAACTGCGTATCTTTTGGCCAGAAGGTACACAACTTTACCTTACACCACAAAAAGCCATTGATGCATTGAGACAGAAGGGAATACAATTGGCAATAGATGATGCGGAACGACTGTCTAAAGGTGGAGGAAGTTGCACGGGATGGTTACTGGCTGCACCACAGCGTCAAGGGGAGTCTCCATTAAAGAATATACGAGAGGCCTGCGCGAGGTTGAAGAACATAATACATGCCACCAGTGAGCGAGTAGCTGCAAGAAGCTCTGGAACAGAGGGATGAAGACACTAAGGGACTCAAGTAAGAACGGACGACTAGCCCAAGAATTTTCTTCTCGTAGCGTGGACACTTAAAGTGGACACTTAAAGGGGACTATGAACAAACGGCCTAACATAACATAAGAAAAGAAGACATGGGAAGGGGGGAGGTAACCAGATGAGAATAAAGTGAAACGATGGAAAAGAATGTTACAATGCTCAAAGTATAGAGGACAGCAAGAATAATTATAATTCACTATATAATAACCTCCAGGGGAAAGGTATAGAAAATCTGAGTAAAAAAGAATACCTCTTAAGTTATAAAGGAAAGGCTGGAGAGAATCAGACACTCCTTGAATGAACATAAAACTGAATAAGTATCAGACTACATAAACAAAAAGGGGAGAACTTGTATTCAAAACACTGTTATGATATTCATTTTTTGTTTTCAATTAAAGAGCGAGGGAAGGGGATTTGTCTGAAACAAGTAATTGCAGAGTGCTGCCTACTGGTACAGAGGGCGAAGTGATTTTAGAGGGCCTCTATTAATATCGAGCCCCCTGGGAACAGACCCTGTGGATACAGGGACGTGATCTCCCTTGGCCGGCCAACCCACAAAAGCGAGTGGTCAGCCCTAGGGACCCACAGAGTTGGGTTCCCCCACCTTGGAAGCAACAAAGTTATGTTTCAGCAGAACGTTACTCTGCTAAGGTTAACTTGGAAAAAGTTGTTGAAACAAGTTATGTTGATGTTTATTTTAAACATAATGTTAGTTCATACGAACCATTTGAAAATAGAAATGATTAGAAATAAGTCTACTAATGGTAGTGGTGGGAGAAAATATATGTGGAAAGAGCAATGGGTGGTAGTAGTTTGGCCTCATGGATAGGTCAACCCTGATATGCTCATATAATGTAAATGGGCTAACCAACCCAATTAAGCGGAGTAAAATTCTGGCCTCTCTAAGAAGGGCTTCTCCGGACTTTGTCCTATTACAAGAAACACATCTCTCCCCTCAGGAGCACATGAAATTGGGGAAACTGGGTTTTAGTTTTGAGGTCAGTGCATCCTACCATAAGGGCAGGAGAAGAGGAGTTTCCATTCTAATACCGAAGAGAACAGTATTCGAATACGTGGATAAGCTAATAGATAAAGAGGGGAGATATGTCTTTCTAAAGGGACTGTTTCAGGGACAGAAGCTAACCTTGGCCTTAATCTATATCCCACTGGGCTCACCATTTAAGGTATATAGCACCATTATATTGAAGTTGCAGGAATGGGCAGAAGGAACGGTGATAGCGGGAGAGGATTTTAATATGGTGTTGAACCCATAATTAGATAGTACATTGCAAAGAACATACCAGGATAAAGCTATTAGTAGGAAGATAATTAGATTCCTAGAGGAAATAGGATACCTTGATATGTGGCGTTACACACATGGAAAACAAAGAAACTTTACATGTTATTCCTCATCCCATAAAACATATTCTAGGCTCGATTATTTTCCCATGCCAAAGGAATTTAGGGATAAGGCTAGGGATTGTTGGATAGGCGACATGTCTCTATCAGACCACGCCCCCATTTTTCTTAAAATAGCCCTGGGAGACTTTCAAAAAAAGAACATTCTGGAGGCTAAATGTCTCCCTCCTTCAGGATAAAGAAGTTAAGCAGCAGGTTGCAGACACTATTAAGCAAGCCTTAATGGAGAATGCTTCTCCTGAAATTTCATCTGCCTTATTATGGGACACTACGAAAGCAATACTTAGAGGGAAACTAATATCTATAGCAGCATATAAAAAAAAGCAAAGGGAAAAAAACAATAGAGGGGTTACAGATGGAGATAGCTAAATTAGAAACAGTTCTGAAAGAGAGATATGATAGACAAAACTTCAAAACATTAGTCAAACGAAAGAAAGAACTAAATGAAATTTTAGAGTATCACATAGAACAAAAGGTACTCTTTCTTAGGCAGAAATACTACGAAGGTGGACCCAGAGCTGCATGCCTATTAGCTGCAAGGTTACGTATACAAAGAGCTAGAGCACATATTGCAACACTGTACCATCCACATACACAGGAAAAACAACAAAAAACACAAGACATAGTAGAAGCATTTAGGGAGTATTATTTAAAACTATACGAAGCACCTATACCCCCGAATCAAATAGAGATGGAGCAGTACTTAGAGAATATCAGACTACCTAAGATTCCCCCAGCACTGAATCAACAACTGGTAAGACCAATAACTAGGGATGAACTGGGGACTAAGATTTCCCACCTGAAAAATAATCAGTGTCCGGGAACAGATGGATACCCAGCCGAAATATATAAACAATTTCAGGCACAGCTCTCCCCGGTATTGCTCAAGGTTTTTAATGAAGTAATGTCACCCGAGGGACTCCCACCGGAATCATGGTGGCAGGTCATCATTTCCATAATACCAAAACCTGGAAAGGACCCAAAACTTTGCCCCTCATATCGCCCTATTTCCATTTTAAATACGGATTATAAAATATTTATGGCAATACTTTCACGAAGATTACAATTTGACCTCCCCCAACTGATACATTTCGACCAGACAGGATTTATTCCAGGAAGACAAGCCCAGGATAACCTTAGGAGAACAACCCATATAATTGACGATGTCACTAAGTCTAATCAACCCGCAGTTCTTCTCAGTTTAGACGCTGAGAAAGCGTTTGATAAAGTCTCTTGGATTTTTCTTAAAGCGGTCTTGACTAAATACGAGTTCCCAGAATTGTTTATTAATCTAATAATGAAAATATATAGAACACCAAAGGGTTTTGTTCGAGCCAGTGGTCACCACTCCACAGCGTTCACCTTGGAAAGAGGTACACGACAGGGCTGTCCTCTTTCACCGATGCTATTCGCTCTATATCTAGAGCCACTGGCCCAGGGAATAAGAGATAACCCAGATATAAAAGGAGTTCAGTTGGGAGGTGCACAACAGAAATTAGCCCTCTATGCGGATGATATTCTGATGTACCTAACATCCCCGGAGGAAACTATCCCAATGTTATTTCAACACCTCAGGGAATTTACAAAGTTTTCTGGATACACACTGAATGCTACTAAAACCGAGGTGCTGAAATTTAATTTTTGCCCTTCTGCAGACCTTAAAAAAATTTGCCCTATGAGATGGGAGATGAAAACAATGCAATATCTAGGGGTTAAATTAACTACAAAATTAACAGAACTTACCCAACTTAACTACACCCCACTGGTGAAGCAAATATCTGAGGACATACAGAGATGGTCACTGTTGCCCATGTCACTTTACTCTAGAGTGCAAGCGGTTAAAATGAATGTACTGCCCCGCTTCCTGTTCTGCTTCCAATGCGTACCAAGCAAGGTACAACCCAGACAAATAAGGAAATGGCAGAATATGATTTTAAAATATATATGGTCTAATAAACAACCAAGAATTAGAAAACAAACGTTATATTTAACTAAAAAGGAGGGGGGGACTGGCAGTCCCTCTTCTATTAGGGTACTGGGTAGCAGCCCAAACAAGAGTAATACTCCTTTTACAACACCCAACATTTACAGCTAGATGGAAAGATATTGATCTTAATACTATTTTAAAGCCATCCATACAGGTACAGAGTACTGCACGAAAACCCTAAAGAAAATTGGATAGCAACGCCCTACACAGGGACAGAAACCGCACTTACAGGCTATAGAATGGGTATTTCTAAGGGATTAACACAAATCTACAATTGGAAATATCAATGGTGGACAGCAAATCAGGAGAGATACCTGGCACCGAGTGACCCATGGTACAAAAGACAGGAATATTTAAACTGTAGCGCCCCATGGCAGCTCCTTAAGGGAGAGGGAATTATGTCATTTGAAGAAGCGCAGAATAAATTTGGCTGGAGCTCAAAAGAGCTACTACACTATTACCAGATTAGGGATTATGTCAATGAACAGTTTAATAATTCCCTGAAAAAGTCTAAGGGCATACCAGGCCCAGAAGCCTTTGAGGCAGTATGGAATTCAGGTAGAGGGGAAAAAACAATAACAATATTATATCAGAATTACCTTAAGGATCTTCAATATACAACAGAGTATCTAAGAATTAGATGGGAACAGGACCTTGCTATTAGAATAAATATAGTGCAATTGTCCCAAATATGGCAAAATACATGAGGGGTGTCCTCTTTGCCAATATGGCGAGAGTTTGCTTGGAAACTGAGAATAAGATACTTCCGGGTACCGGCCCAGACTATAAAATGGAAAGGAGCCACCTCTGGTAACTGTTGGAGAAATTGTAAGGAAACAGAAGCCACGCAGGCACATATATTCTGGAAATGCCCAGCCCTTAAGGATTTTTGGCAAGGAATTGAACAAAAAATCCGGGCCCTTTTCTCTCTTACAGAACCAATAGGACCCGAGCATTTACTTTTGGGTCTTTTCCTAGATGGGGTCAGGGGGACGGAGGCTAGATATCTCTGGAACATCCTAGCAGTGGCAGCATGTAAATCAATTACCAAGAGATGGCTCTCACCCACACCTCCGACTATAGAGGAATGGCTGGAGATAGTAAAGACAATCAAATAATGTGAGAGAATCACTTTCTCCATTAACCAGGCTATGCCCCAATATGTAATTAGATGGACGAGGTGAGATCTTGTTATGGAAACTGAATAAACAACCCTAAAAAGGTAACTTGGGGTCAAGAGAGAATACTTAGTAGCTGTTGGGATACCACCCCCTCCAACATAACATCACACAAGTGAAAGTAAATATGTGAACTAAATGGACGGGACTAAAATAAATAATTAAAAGATAGATCATTAAAAACATATCAAAAAATGTAACTACTGATAAACAGAATCTAGGGAGAGTTCATGAATTAAAGCAATTTACCCCCCATCTAAGCCCTTGAGTGGGTAGTAAAAATTATAAAGAAGGAGGAAAGGGGAGGGGAAGGGGGAGAGGGTAGGAGGGATAAAGGGAAGGGACCAGAGAGGGTGTGAAAGAGATAGATAGTGGATTTGAATTAAGTACATAACATTGATTGTAGAAGACATCCTGGATTAATTTTACATGAATAATGGGAAAAATTAAATCCAGAAAATGAAAAGAAATAGATTGGAAAGGTAACAGGATGAAATAAGAGGTTACAGGATGGATGGCAAAATGTAAAACAAAACTGAACTTGTAAAATGGTTCGGTTTGATGTTCTTTTGTTTTTCTTTTGTTTTTCTGGTCTTCTTCTATTGTTACATTTATTGTACATGGAATAGTGAGAGAAATCACATAAAATGTAACTGAGAAATACAATGCTAGAAAAGAATGCAACAAATAAAGCATTGAAGTATAAAAAAAAAAATAGAACAAATGTGCAATTCCTCCTAAAGGTTTTGTCAGAATTCCATTTGAATCAAATCCACAAGGATGTGCTGCGATCAGCGACAACGTAGGGCGGTGCTGGTGAGTAAGGGCAGCCAGCCCACAAGCAAACACAGTCAAAAGAAAACACCAGCACTCACTGCCTTGTGACAGGATAAAGTCCAGGTCCAAGTACAAAAATGTAATAAGCAGAGATACTTTATTACAGTGCCCAATGCACTCGCGAACCAAAAAGGCACACAGAAAAGGAAGCTTACTAGCCCCTAGAGAGGTAGAGACCGATGGCAGAGGATGCTGGAGAGAGTTCCCCTGTGGGAAGGCGCAGAAATAAACCTTACAAAAAAAAAAAAAAAAGTTTGACTGGGCTGTTCTATACATGTAGTCAGAAGGAAAAAATTACTCACCATAGTAACTTTTTTTCTTTTAATGGATTAGAACAACCAGTCAAACTAACCTTTCCTTGCCTACCCTTTTTAGGATAGGGTAATTAGGTTGTTCCGAATAATTTATCATTATTAAAGCTTGAGCTTTTAATGATTTGTGTTTGTCCTGTCATTAAAACCCCTTTCAACTGAAATATATCTTGCTATAATTGAAATATTTTTTTCAAATTAGGTCTCGAGTTGCCTGGCCTCTACAGCTCAAAGATCTTCAGTTGGAATGCTGGGAGGCTAAAGGCCATGACGAGCAGCACAGTTCGAGAGAGAAGAATCTAAATAAATATTCTAATTTACAGGGCCCCATGCACGCTGGAGAGATGATGCACATGTTTGAATGGCTGTTCTAATTCAACCCCTTCCCCCCCAACATCCTATCTCTGCAACACCTTTGCCCTTTGTTACAGTGAGCAAAAGACCGAAGGCTGTTGTGAAAACATGCCTGTGACATGGCATCACAAGGCATTGCCACTGAGTCAGTATTCCTCAAACCAATTGAATTATTTCATGCCTTTTGTTTTCTCCCAGGTCGTACCTGTAAGTAAGCATTCCATTGCCTATTGTATTCTACCCTGTAAACAAAAAACAAATAAATAAATGCTATTGTTATTGATACCATTTTGATTTTTGCAAACTTCTAGGAGGGGGACAGACTAAGTGATGAAGATTTATTCAAGTTCTTGTCTGAATATAAAAAATACTCCGTCCAGAGAAGGTTCAAACCAATACCAGGTATGTATAGCATGAGACCTGCTGAGAACTAGTTCCTGTCTATGATATTACATCATGATGTGTTCCAGTGGATGAGCATGACTTGCTAGTGAGCTGCTCACTAATCCAGATCCTTAAATAGAAAGGGCAAGAGGCAGCTTCAGCTGAATTGCGTAAGCTTGTTGGTTTTAGTAACCATGGACTGCAGAGGCTCAAGCTGTGGCACGTAACAGTGCCTCCATCACTCTATGTATTCCATTTCTGTTGTAAATACTACCTTTCCACCAGATTGTTTTAAAACTTTTTTTCCCTTTCATCAAGGTGTTTCTCTTGCAGGTGGTACAGGTGGCTCTTTAGCCCTGTACTCGTCTCATGGTACATACAAAGATTGATAACTTTATGGAATAAATTGCCTGAGAATATTGTATCTAGTACCACTTTGGATTTCTTTAAGTCAAATTTGGATTTATACATGGGAGATACCAAGTTTGATTTCCACAAATAAATAATTGGTGGCGAGTCCATAAAGGGTTATCTTACCCACTGAACTCGTACACATTCTATGCAACTGGCTCCTGCCTCCTTCAACACTGGGAGTACATGTCCCCTAGAGATTTCTCCCTATGGTGGGGCTGGGGGGGAGGGCTGTCCACACCCCAGGTAACACACCTAGAGTCCCTCTCCCTGTTTGGATTGTCGAGTGGGCTACAGGGAGACCGCCAGGACTTCATGTAGCCCATCCTTCCATTTTCTGCTTTTTTATGTCCCTTCCTCCCTTGCTACAGTGGCATTGTATGTGCATAGAGGTACACATGCCCTTTGTGGCCATAGCCGCTCCCTGTGAGTCGCCTTTGGGACCAGCACTGCCACCAGGCCTCCACCTTGTGGCAGTCATGTGCTGAGACAGCCAGTCACCCCTCCCTGGGAGAGGAGAGCTGTCCCTGGGATGCATAATCCTCTCCCATCCTGCTGACTCAAGGAGGCAACCAGTGCTTCTTCTGAACATGGGTCGCCTTCATAGCAGGAGGTAAGTTTCCCAACGTTTTAGCCCTCCACACCACCAGGCTGACCTTTTTAAACTTCTTTATTATAATTCCAAGACATAATGCATTACATACAGTATTAAACACCGTGCATAACATCTGATTACATGCCTAGCAGTCAATGGTACCCATTTCCTGGTGAGAACAGTAACAAGGAGGAACAGTCAGATACAGAAACAGAAAATTTGAATTACACTATACATCATAGTTCATGGAACACATTTATACTCAAGGGGATTAAAGTAGGGATGGGCAAACTGGTTCGAGAAAAATCGGAACCTCCCAGAACCAGCAATATTTCAGGGAGTCGAACGACATCCAAACTTCTTCTGTAGTTTGGATTGGTTTGGAAAACCCTGGTTTTCCTTTTCTTTGGTCTCTAGTAGAACACCCCACCCCCAGTTTTCCCTTTCCTTGGTGCCTAGCGGACCCTCCACCCCCAGTTTTCCTTTTCCCTGGTGTCTAGCAGACACCTCCCCCCCCATCCCCAATCAATCCCATGTAATAGAAAGCATATTTTTGTTCAATAAATTTCCCTGGTATCTAGTGGACCCCCCACTCCCCCCCACTCTGATCCAGAGTGGGCAACTGGTACAGCTCTCCTCTCTCCACCACAGCCTGCTCTTCATCTGACTGAGCTGACAATGAATAAGCGTGGTCCATAATGCTGCTCCCCCCATCCCGCCTCCTCTACCAGTGACCGAAACAGCCCTCTGCCACTCATCTCTGTTGCACCCAAAGAGTAAGACCTCGGAATTAACAGGAGTTGGTAATGAATGACCACATGCTTCTACAAGTATGCGCTCATTCATTGTCAGCTCAATCAATCAGGCAGGCAGCCGGCCGTGGTGGAGAGAGGAGGGCTGTGCAGGTTGCCAGCTCTAGATTGGGGTGGGGGGGGGCAGCACCTGCCAGGATGGAAGGTCCACTAGAACCAGGAAATATGGGGACACTTTATTTTAAGACATGGGATCGACAAAATGGGGGGTCCACTAGACACCAGAGAAATTTATTGAACAAAAAATATGCTTTTTATTACAGGGGATCAATCGGGGATGGGGGTCAGCTAGACTCCAGGGAATATTGGGACACTTTTTTTATAACAGGGGATCGATAGGGGATAGGGAGGGGGGGCCGCCGACAACTAAAACAGTTGCCCTAATGCTGCAGCACAAAGGTTCTAAAAGATTCGGAGAAGGCTCAGATAACCATCCAAACCTTTTGGGCGTTATCAGAACCTTTTAGAACCTCTGAACATTTTGAGGTTTGCCTATCCCTAGATCAAAGGGAGCACACTGATTCAGGTCATATTTGCCATTTGGGAAAGGACTGGCTTCCCCTCCCATTCTTCCAGCCAGTGCATGAAGGGAAGCCAGGTGGTGTTAAATTTGTCCTTTGGTAAATGCTTGTCTGCTTTAACCCTTCTACCCAGTGTATCCCCTTAAGCACTCTGATCCAGTCAGCAGCTGTTGGGCTAGCAGGAGTAAGCCACCCCTGGGTTATTATTGCTTTACAAGCTGTCCCTGATCAAGTGTCAGATACACCTTTACTCCTTCTCAATGTCATTTGTATTGGAAAGCTGCTAAGAACTAAGGGTTCAAACTGTGATGCAAATGGTAGTTCCAGCAATTCCCTCATTTTAGTGTAACTCATCCCCAGTAATCTTTCAGCACTGCAAAATCCCAGAATATATGGTGATGTGTGCCTCTTACTTGACAGCCTCTCCAACCCCTTTCACCAGCTTCACGGTAGCTTGCTGCTAGCTGTACATCTTATTTGCATAGGGGTGAGACTATTAAAGGAGCTCCATGGGAGATATTAACAATCACTTTTATGTATTTAGTCACTCAGCGCACAGAGCCGCTGTACCTCTTTCCCAGTGCACAGTCCTCTCTCGTGCAGGAGCGGTAGGATTGGAGCATTCCATTTTACAGCCCAGGGGTCGGACAGCTTCATTTAAGACAACTTCATTTAACTTCTGAAATTAAAAAACAATATTCATTTAACTTTTGAAATTTATAAAACAATACTTCAAACTTATTCTAAACAAAAGATACGCAGAAGTGACCTGTGTGAGAAATGATTTAGCTATACAAATATTGTTTGACTTCGGATAAACTTACGAGTGGAGTAAGCCATAAATGAGGTATCTGCGATCAGACAGCACAAGTATAGATAAATCATTTATCTCACAGAGTCACCTCTGCATATTTCATTTATGCAGCAGGTAAAGACCTTGTTTGATACATTGTTTTTTTTTTTGTTAGATTTACGTATGTATTTTTAAATTAGTGAAATTGGAGGGCCTTTTTGGTGCAGTAGTGATATTTCATGTTATTTGTGCTCTGTTGTTATGGTTATTGCTAAGGACATAGGTGTCATGACGCTGAAGTTGACATGACTATGTAGGAGTTGACTGGTGGTTGCAGGGCTGGAGAGAAATTTTCTCTTTTAGCATGGGTGTTTTCAGTGAGTGGTTTGGGATAGAGCGAGGTTCTTTTGCCTGTTACTGTGTGGGGAGTTGAATTTAAAAAATGATTTCTCATTTTCTTTTCTTGTCTGAGAATTTTGCCATTGTAAGCGTAGTGGTGAGTGAGATCATAGGGATGGAATCAGAGGTGCTGCCCGAGACATGCTTACATCTGGTGAAAGGAGGGAGAGCCAGAGCGTCCAGTGAAGTCTTGAGCAGTCATGCAGTTGGTTTTGTTGTTTTGTAGTGTGCGTAGCTGAGAAAAAAAAAGGATACCTGTGATTTTTTTTCTTATTTCGAATGCCGTTTCATGCAGTGGTTTGTGGTGTATGTCAGAGTTGGGGAAAGTGATAGTGATTGGGCGGTCGGTTGGGAGAGCAGCGAGAAAGAGAAAAGAGAAGTCACGGGAAATAGAAGGTAACTATTTTAAAATGTTTTTGATCCTTGGAAAATGACAGCTCCTTGGAGGTTTCTTTCCCTTGGAAAATGACTGCTTTGTATGGCTTAAATTCATTTTCTGGCAAGGGGACTGAGGTTGTGAGTGAAGAAAATGAAAGCTGAAATGATGTAAGTAGGGCTGGCCAGGCAGCCAGTGGATGGAGGGGGAGGGGCAGGAGCTTGATGACAAGAATTCTATGTGAATGAAATGATGATGAGTACAGTACTATACTAATAAATTTATGGCCACTGATTTATTCATATAGTTGATCTGATAAACATGTTTATCAGCAGTCATCTGAGTCTACACCTATTGCATAAATCACCCTAGTGAACTTGAGAGATTTACAGTCTTAATAAGTTAATTAAGCAATAATGCATGACAGGGTGTGGGTTATGCTGGGATAACCTCACGTCTGGGTGGTTGGGCATGAGACCGCAGGCCGAGTGCGTCAAATGTCCCAGAAGTGGGCAGCCAGAACAGCTGACTTTTACTTTGCAATCCTTTTGCCCAAACTTCAGCTCTGAGTCACTTATACCGTAAGGCACAACCCTCGGAAACCCTATTACCATCATCAGTTTGATATAATATGAAAGCTTGTCCTAGTATGGCTGCATCACCTCTGCTTATCTACAGAGCAGCAGAAGTAACCAGCAGTCACTCCATATAGAAGACAGTATAATCCTGTTGTTAGAGCACAGAACTATGGAAAAGGAGCATGCATTGTTAGAGTCCCACCGCAGCCACTTAAAGTGTGATCTGAAGCAGGTCACTTCACCTACCTGGGCATCATTACTCACTGCTGTAAAATAGTATCAAAGCAGGACTGCAGCACATAGGTTACTAGGTTCTCCAGAGTTTCTCTGTTAGGGTATAAGGGCATCCTTGTGTGAGGGTTGGGCAAGAGGGCTACAATGCAAGGCTGAGCTGTTCTGGCTGCCCAAACCTTAAGAAAGAACCATCTTATACCATAAGAGACACACCTTGGATTGAGGGAGCACTGTCAACCAATCAGATTACTCCCTTTTCCTGTGCCAGAGGCACTTTTGTACTATGGAATGTGTCTCACATGCAGGTGCCCTGGAAACAGGCATATTCAGGGAAGGATTTTTTTTTTTTTATGTGCAAAATCTATTTATTGCACTCCAAAAATCTGAAACAATACAAAACCAACATAGAAACAGTACAGAAACCAACATAGAAACAGTACAAAACCAACATAGAAACAGTACAGCAACGCTGAAATAAACAACCCTTAAGGCATAATACAGACTGAATTGAATTTTAGTACATGTAAACAAGATACGGTCGCAAGGGAAGCCTGTTTTCAAACAAGGTTTTACTCTAGGGACCTTGAAGCTCCTACCTGTTATTTCACATAGCGTTTACTTAGAAATAGCTGGTGTCAGTTTGGCAAGCACATATTTTGGAGCCATACCCGTCACACATTTAAAAGAGAGTCTATATAAAAGCCTGTCCCTCCAGACTTTTAAAAATGTCCCATAAAGCTCAAGTAATAATGAGCAGTGATGCATCCTAGTCGGAGGACCAATGATCCTTAGGACAAACCGTGCTAGCGGGTAGTACATTATTTAGCTTAAACCGGTGACATTTATTTGACAAATAACAGACAGCACTACCATAATCCATTATTGTGACAATGATTGACCTAACAGTTTTAAATCTTGTGTTTCTTGACTAGCAGTATTTATGCCTGTGTAGAGTCCCTAACTTCTGGGAAACCTTTAGGCACACCTTGGTTATATGACTATTAAACTTCAATTGAGGATCCACCCACAGTCCTAAATATATAAGACCTGACTTGCTCAGTAAATAGATAAAATATCTAATTCATCCAAAGAAGTGGTACCTTTACCCATCCTTGATTTGAGTGACATTTGTCTTTTTCATACTGATAAAATGCTTGTTTTGTATAAGCCATTTTTCAGATTGTTAAAATCCGCCTGAAGCGTTTTGCTGATTTATTGTGGATATTGGGCAGAATACAACAGGACAATGATGTCTGCATTACATTTTCACAATGGACGATGTACTAGTTGGTAGACCATCAGTAAACAAGACAAAGAGAAGAGGCCCTGAGATAGACCCCCTGGGGCACCCCTCTGTCTACAGCTTTAGCTCCATAGAGTACAACAGTAACAGCCACCTATTTTTTTTCTGCTCTGTAAATATGATCCAAAAAAGTATACGGTCTCCCGACTGATGGCATCTTCTGCCAGCTAATACAGTAGAACTGGGTGATCCATCGTAGCAAATACCTATGTTAGGGACACAAACACTGCCCTCATCCACTTCTTATTTCCTAGTACATGGGAGACAGTGTCTGTGAAGTCCAGCAAAGCCCTCTGAGTGAAGTGTAATAGTGTGAAGTGAGAGTGCTGGGTAGAGAGACAATAATACTCTAAGAGATACTCAATAACTGTATTTCTTTTTCCAGTAATTTTGATGCAAGAGAAAGCAGGGAAATGGGACACAGAAACATAGCAGCATAGTATCTAGCGGCAGATATGGTCCCCATGACCCACCGAGTCTGCCCATTTTTCTCTACCTACACTATCATGTCAGACCCTACTTGATCTCCAGCTCTTTCTCCCTCCCCACTTCCTTTCCATGAAGATTCCCTTATGCCTGTCCCATTTATTCTTGAACCCCACCATTGTTTTCACCCCCACCACCTCCCCTGGTAGGCTGTTTCAGGAATCCATTACTCTTTCTGTGAAGAAGTACTTCCTCACATCTCTCCTGAATCTATACCCCCTCCAGCTTCATAGTTCATCCTCTTGTTCTTGAGCACCTTTTCTTCTAAAAAAAAAACTTCCCTCCTGTACCTTATGTACTCCAGTGAGGTATTTAAAGGTCTCTATCATATACTCCCTTTCTTCTAGGGTGTACATATTTATGTCCTTTAGTCTCTCCTCGTAGGGCTTTTTAAGCAGACCTGCCCTATTTTAGTTGCCTTTCCCTTCTGGACCATCTCTATGTTTTCCTTCTGGAGATGTGGTCTCCAGAACTGGACACAGAACTCTAAGTGAGGCCTTACCAGTGATCTATACAGAGGCACACTGCCTCCCTCTTTCTGCTGCTAATACCTCTTCCTGTGCCCTTCAGCATCCCACTAACCCTCCTAACTGACTTGGTGCACTGCCGGGCCATCTTTAGGTCATTCGATATGATCACATCCAGGTCTCTGTCATGCTTGGTGGTTGCCAATACCACTGCATCCATTTTGTACTCCGTCGCTGGGTTTCTGTGCCCTAAGTGCATTATTTTGTACTTTTTCACATTGAAACTCAGCTGCTGTGCCCTTGACCATGCCTTGAGTTTTCTCAGGTCACTGCTCATCCTTTCCACCCCCTCCATGAAGTACGCAACATATTGGAGATTTTGGTGTCATCCACAGAGTCAGATCTTCCTTTCCAGTTCCTCTGCAGTGTCACTTATAAAGACATCAAAGAGGACCGGTCGCAGCACTGATCCCTGAGACACATGGCTGATCACCCTCCCTTCGTCTAAGTTAACTCCATTTACTACCACCATCTGTCACCAATCTGTTAACCAATTTCTTACCCAGTTTACCATCTTTGGACCCACTCCTAAGCCACCCAGCTTGCTTACTAGTTTCCTATGTAGACCAGTGTCAAAAGCCTTACCACTGCACCCTGATCTAATTCTTTTTTTTTTCAAATGTTTTATTGAAAGGCAACAAAGGTTTTCATTATACAACAGATGGGTGCTATGCACGAAGGGGCAGAGGGGCTACACACCGCGTATCTTGGGAACGTAGCCACTTTGCATCCATTGCACCCCCCGCGTGGGATGCACAAATCGGGGGTACACAGATCCAATGCACCCAACATCCACAGACCGCACCGTGCCGGGGGCATTCCGGGGGCTTGCCAGCACTACGCGGTATTCACTAAACTGTGTAGTGCTGGTCATGTGGGTGCGGAGGGTGGTGCAGGGTACAAATGGGTAGACCCTGCCATGACCCTCTGCACACCACCATGGATGCCTACTACTGGGCATGGTGGAACATGGACATGAGGATGGGTGAGTGCCCAACACCAACCAGCATGTATGGGAGGCAAGGGGAGGTGGTGGTAGAGCTGGGGGGATGGGGAACACACAGCCCACCTCTGGGTGCACAGGTCTGGGTGCCTGCTATAGGCAGGCACTACTCTGGACCCATACCCCACTACTCGAAAGATGCACTGTGGGACCCAGGAGGGGCATCCAATTGGATATCCACCCAGGTCCCCTTTGGAGTGTTGTGCACCTGGTGGGAGGAGCTGCAGACAGGTGGCTGGCATTGGTGAATGCCGGTATGGGTGCACCTGTCTGTGGGTGCGCAGAACCATGGGCGGGTTACGCGACTTTTCTGCGTACCCCTGCCCGCTATGTGTGTAGTGCCCACTGTTAGTTACAATGCATATCATAAACTTTGATACATTTTTGGTTAAGTCTCTAAACAGCGTATAAATGTATTAATTTTCTTTGTATATCAGATGTATAAACAACATATATATGATAAGGTTATTATGGGCATGTAAAGTCTAGTAGAAAAGAGGAAATAACTAGGAAGTAACAGTAGGGACAGTTATGATGACAGCTATTTGTGAGGATTGGCTCCTACCATCCCATCCCTCAGCCAGAGACTATTCTCTGCTCCACTGCTTCAATAAGTGGGTCCCACGTTTTCTGAAAAATATGTATTTTCCCATTGGCTGAGAGCTGACACCTCTCTAGTCTCATACATGGCAGAAAGTTGTTAAGCCAATGTACCGTACTTGGGGGGGGGGGGGGTTGTGCTGGCCCAGTGTTGTGCCACCATTTTCCTAGCATTAATTAATGCAATCCCCCATAGTCTGTAGGTAGGATGGGCATTGCTGTGCCTACTGGGGCCCCCTTCCCTCCCATCATCTCCCAGCATGAGCTCCACTGGTGTTCTTGGTAAGGGGATTTTTAACATCTTTTGCATTATTTTGTGTACTTCTACCCAAAAGGGAGCCACTTTGGTGCACGTCAGTGCAAGATGTAAAAAGTCCCCGATCTGGGCTAAACATTTGGGACATTTGTCAATTCTTGACAATGTAAACTTCTGTAGTCTATAAGTGGTGAAGTAAGTCTGGTATACAAAGATCTGTCTATCACCTGTTTTCCATCTGTGGACCCTGCTTTCCTGCCAAGTGAGAGTCGGAAACGAAGCCGGTTGCCAGCACTCATTTACCATCTGTTGTGAGTGTGCAGAAGGGATCACCCCAAACTGACATCATGGAGGGAGTTCAATTGGACTTTGCTTGTTTTGTCTACACTGCTCTGTGAGTGTCCCTGTGACTATTTCAGAATCTCCTGAATAAATCTGTAACTGGACTGCATTTCTGTAACCTGGGGGCACATTGAATTCAGAAACTGCAGAATTAAAGGGGCTGTACACTGATTTTCCCGCGGAACGAGGGGGCTCGGCAGCGAGCCAATCAGCAAGCGGGTTTGTTCTGGGAGGAGGGTCTCTGGCCCTTTAAATCCCTGAGCTGTGCTATGGCGTGAGTGTGAGTGGCATGAGCACCACTCCCTAGAAATAATTTGTACAGACTACGTTTCGTGTCAGTTGGGGTGGAAGATTTTCTTTGTTTGAAGTTGCTAGTTTCAGTCACGATAGGAGGGTGTTTTTACATCATATCTATTGTGTTAATATTTAGTGCTGTACCCTGGCAGGTTGTCAGAACTTGACCATTCAGAGATGTACATTTAAATGGCCTGGTATTAGGAAGGCCGAAATCAAGTACTGACTGCCACTTAAACACTGGCAGGTATCATTGCTTGACTCCTGATAATGTTTCATTCACTCCTCAGATTTACTATAGCATTGATTTAGTAACTCTGGCCAAAACACATTATTTAAAGACAGGATCGGGATGGTAGAAGGGTCATGTTTTTGTGACTTATGATAAATTTTCCACTAACCCTTTTAGTCTGGTAATATGCTTTCCTTCTAGGATTTGTGTTTTAATGGCTCTGTTACTGAGTAGTAATGTTTCTTTAAATCCTGGGCTCCTGTCTACATGTTTTAAGAATAAAAAGGGAATATCTTTTTTACATGGCAATGTGAGAAGCATTTTACCAAAACTGGATTTGATTAGGGACTTTATGGTGAATAATAATCCAGATTTTATCTTGTTCACAGAAACGTGGTTGAGTGCACACATTGAGGATACCATGATTGATATTCAGGGCTACAATATAATGAGAGCAGATAGAAAGAAAAGGGGGAGGGGGATTAATCTTTTATTATTCAGAAAAATTTACTGCAAAACGCCTTTACCTAGAGATGAGCCCCAAAGGCTGTGAATATCTAGCCATTGAAGTAAAATTCCACATTGGAAAACCATTACTGATTTTTGGTGGCTATAGACCACCTCATTTTCCTATGCTGCAACTAACTTCTGTTTCTGCTGTCCTCTCTACATTCGTTTTGACCCACAAACTTTTACTCTTGGGTGACTTAAATGCTGATTGGATGTGTCCCCTTAAGCCTAAACACTTAAGAAATATAGTGTTAGATTTGGGTTTATCACAATTTATAAACTAACCCACTCGAGTTAATATAAAAATTCCCAAAGACTCTTCCCTACTTGATGTAATTTTAACAAATTGTCCCCATCTTTATACGGAATGTGGTGTTTCTGCAGACATGTTTAGTGATCATAATATGGTATATTGTATTAGGGGGAATAGTAAAGTGCAAGGCCCAAATAGATATATAACTTTTCGATCTCTAAAAAACGTAGATTATTTTAAATTTGTGGTAGATCTAGAGGGATTGGGATTGTCTGGTATTAATACCCAATTTGGGTTTGGCCTGGACATACTTCCAGGAGGAATTGTTTTGTTTTGTTTGTTGAATTTTGTTGACCTGGTAAGCCCACTCGGCCTAGAAGTCCCTTTTTCAGGGGCGACCGGAGTAAACAACAGAAATTGAACCACATTAAGCTGTTTGGGGCATTTTTAATGAATGAGGGAAATTTGGCCAGGACACTGGGGAAATTCCCTACTCTTTTTGATAAGTGCCATGGGATCTTTAACATCCACCTGAACTACCACCAATCCAGGCAGATAGGAGGGACCTCAGTTTAACGTCTCATCCAAAAGACGGCACCTCAGAAGTGCAGCACCCCTCTCATGCTGCACTACAGTGTCAGTATTGGGATATTGACCCAAGTGCCAGATGTGGGAATTGAACCCACAGCCCTCTGATCTCCTGGCCTCAGAGGCGAGTGTGCTACCTACTGATTTATTGATAAAGGTTTGCGATAGATATATGCCTGTAAAATCTAAAAGGGTGAAAGCAAATTCAGCAGTGTGGTTTTCTTCATCATTGCACAAACTGAAGAGGGAAAAAAATAAAGCATGGAATATAGCTCGGTAGTCAGGCACCGTGTTAGATTTGCGAAACTATCGAAAACTAAGAAATAAAAATGTGGCAAGTGTCAGGGTAACAAATAGAAGCCACTTTAGGACTAAAATCTCTGAGGCCAAGGGAAATCCATCTATGTTCTGGTCTCTAATTAAAGATTTAAACTGCAAGGCTAGTTATAGGCACACTATTTAGTTAGCTCCTGAAGAAACATACGCATCGGGGCATAATGTTGTAGATAGGTTTAATATCTTCTTTAGTGAATCTGGAACGTATTTGGGGATCATGTGAGTCCACTGAAGATTCCAGATATTAATACAAGTAATAACCCAGGTAATGAGTTAATATCTTTCTCATTTAGAGAAGTGGAATGTTATGAAGTTTTGGGGAAATTACTGGCTCTCAAGAGTAGCAGCAGTAGTGGGCCTGACAGCATATCCTCTATTATGCTGAAATTCTTGGCTTTGAATATAGCCCGTCCTTTGACTTATTTGTTTAATTTATCTATTATTCATGGTTTCTTTCCTCAGACATGGAAGAGCGCCAGGGTTGTCCCCCTTTTTAAGGGGGGCAGCCCTGGCTCACTTCCAAATTTTAGACCAATATCATTACTTCCCATTGTTAGTAAAATTCTTGAAAGGATCCTGGCGGATCAATTAAATGATTATTTATCAAGACAGAGTCTCTTTGATGATTCTTAATCTGGTTTTTGAAAGGCACATGGTACGGTGGTCTCCGTGTCGAGGGTCTTGGATGACATCGGTAGGATAAATGATTTACATTACTATTGTAACCCCTAGATGGCGCTATCCCAGGGGCTACTACCCCTGCCTGATTTGCCACTAACAGGTTGAGGGGCCTGGATCCAATGGCGGGTGCCTCCACCCAGAGGTCAGGGTTTGCAATAGTTAAACTAACTTGGTCACAGCCCTCTGGGACACTGCAACCCCCCTTTCTTCCCACTAGTGGCCCACACAATATATCAGAATTACCTTCACAGTATACACTTACCCCCAGGTCTGGTTCCGCACTGGGACCTCCTGTGAAATGAGATACAGTGCAACAATCACAGTACAGTACTTTAACATAGACAAATACCTCAGGCAGTATAACTTTGCTGAAACAAGCAGCTCTGATTTATTTAGGGGGATATAACAAGGACAGGGGGAAATCAGGTTAATTAGCTTATCACTCTAATAATCTACCTATGGCTCTGTGCACAGGCCTATCCCTATCAGTTACTGTCCCTGGGTACCCAAGCCCTAGTGGCTAGTCCAAACCGTGGCAGCTGGTAGGGGCCCTTTCACACAGAGAAAAGGAGAATTAAACAGTCAGCAGTACAGTAATTCCATTTGGATTTAATGTGGCAATTCAACAGGAGCGACCCTGAATTAGTACTCACGACCTCCAAATAAGATAGGGTCCTTCAATGTCAGCAGGGCTCACTTGAGGTACACAAACCTCTTCACACATCCATATAAAGAAAGCACTATACCAGGCAGGCTGCATCTGTATCCCGATCGCAATTACTGCACAATACCCGGAGAACACACAGCAGATTCAGTTCCTGACAGACCGAGTGCAATTTTCAGCAATTCCTCCAGTCTTCTACAGGGTGAGCCTGGTTTCTACTCTTCAGAGATCCTTTGATTCTTTTCACAGGACGGATTCAGTCCTAACAAGCTGTTACACAAGCTGCAGACTGAACTCTGGGCCTTACACACGCTTTTTGACTAAACTGCACACTGAAAAGCACAGGGCTCCTTCCTTCTTCACTGCCAAAGCTCAACTGAAACTCCAACCGACAAACCGGGCACTTCCTTTGAGTTCCTCCCAGTTCTTGACTGGATTGGCTGTCACCACAATAGACTGCTGCTGTTGGTCCAAAAAGGCACTGAAGTCTAAACTACATCTCCCAGAGTCACTGCCCATACAATCCTCTTGTGGCTGGCTCAGATTATGAGTCCAAGTTCTGATTCAAGGCACCATTTTAGAGCTAGCTACCCCACACTGATTGGTCCAGTTCAGCAGTTCAAAACTAGAATGGGGAACTAGCAGACACAGTTCTGACTGCAAAGAAGCAGGTTAGACAAACTGTAATTTCATTATTACTCTAAATAATTTCTGGCAAACAGTTACATCTTTCAGATAGGTTCCCTTTGCACTCCTAGTGACTGCAAAAATGAAGTGAATTGGCAGCAGCTCGAGTGGTACTCAGAGAAGCACACAGTCCCCCCATACAAACTAATTATGTCTGCAAGCAGACAGCTCTTAAAGAGACAGTACCAGAGGCTCTAAAAACACTCACTGATAAATGGCTTAAATGCCAAACACCATTCAGGCTTGGAGCATTCAAGCAAGCTCCTGGAAGTCTTTTGGGAACCCCCATTTGCAGGGGGGTTACACTATACTGGAGCCATACTGAT
Source organism: Neoceratodus forsteri (assembly GCA_016271365.2). Lineage (NCBI taxonomy): Eukaryota > Metazoa > Chordata > Ceratodontiformes > Ceratodontidae > Neoceratodus > Neoceratodus forsteri. The sequence goes on along the minus strand of CM057453.1, from coordinate 1,451,668,270 downwards.
CGATTTGTCCAAGGCCTTCGACACGATTGACCACCAGTCCTTGTTACAACATTTAGCAGAGCTTGGACTAAGCAGAGATGCCTTGGTGTGGTGCTGTTCTTATTTAAGTAATCGGGTAAATGGTATAGATTCTTCCTCATTGAAGGTAGTTAGGGGTGTGCCCCAGGGCTCAGTCCTGGGACCATTCCCTTTTCTAATTTATTTAAAAGACATTGGTAGAAGTGTGAAGGGGGTTAATTACCACCTCTACTCAGACAACATATTCTTTATTATACTAATAGCTCTATAATGGAAATTCAGTCTAGTTTGCAGTCTAGGTTTAAAACTGTAAACATATTTTCGAAATTTAAAATTAATACTAAACACATCTAAAACTAAATCTATCTTGTTTGGCACAGCTTCTAAACTGAAATCTGACTTAAAACTCAAGATTTTTGACTCATCAGGTGTTTATTTATTTAGAACAGGTTAAAATGTATAAATATTTGGGTTATTGGTTGGATCAGTTGGGTACAGGGGATAATCATGTGGATAAACTTATTAGGCAAGTGGACAAGAGGGTTGGTTGTTTGTTTAGAAATCAAAAATGTTTAGACTCTAACACAATGAAATACATAGTTGAAGTACAAGTTCTGCCGTTATTCGACTATGGTGATATTTTATACGCTAGAGACTCGCAAGATAGATTATAAATCAATTGGCCAGGTTAATCCTTAAATGTCCCATAACTACACATCATTGCAGTTTATATAAATCCCAGAGTTGGGTTTCTTTGGCTAATAGGAGGGACATTCATATCAATTTATTTGCATATAAGTCTGGTTTGGGATGTAGATTTAAATATTTGAGTGATAGGCTTGCTTTTCGGTCCATTGAACCATCTTTAAGAAATTCTCAACTTTCTCAGTTAATGTCCCCAAGACTTACACGAAAAGGTCATTGCAGTATTTTAGTCACATGGTGCCGAGATATTGGTATAAACTTCGACCCTGCTTTAGAGATCTGAATTCTAAACCTTTGTCTGTCTCTATGCTCAAGAAATTTTTGTTTTCAAATGTTCAAATTTGTAATTGTTTTAGTTAAATGCATATATATTGCACATTGAATATTATGACTGTATGCTGTATTGATGGGATTTAATGTTAGTAATATTATTGTATATATGATTATCGTATGAAATTGTTGATGTATGTATTGTCGTTTTGTATGATTTTTAATTGTGGAACTAGGTTGCCATTGTGAATGAGTGTAAGCTCAATGGTTATTCCTAATAAACAAACAACAACAACAACAACATTTGTATTCTCCTAAGCTTATTAGAGACTGAGCACTCATGAATGTTTTTTACAATCCTAGACTACATGGTATCACTTACTTTTAGTCCCAGGTTTCCTCCCCGTTTCATCTTTGCCTTGATCTCTGGTTCAGGCCTAGCCCCTAGGAACAGTCGGTACAGTGATGAGTTAATTGAAGAACCTGGTTGTAGTCTATTATCACCACTATAGGGGACAGTGTCAGGTTCATACCTAGGACAAAAGGTTGCATATTAATAAATTGTGTATAGTCTGACCTGGGTTCCTCATATTGTGTGTGTAAGTAAGTGCTGGGAACTTTTCAGCATACTTCCATAGTACAAGTCACCCATGGTATGAATACCTAGCTTCTGCCACCTGAGCATAGTCTGATGTATAAATACATTGTATCCTTTCTATCCAAGCAAGCCCTTGCATAGACTAGTATTAGGGGGATAGGGTGAGCCTGTGATTAATGATTATGGGTACTCCCACCCATAACCTACAGAGACACTGGGTATACGGATTCTTATTTTTTGGTGTGGTGAGTAGTTTCAACACAGGTGAGAGCAGTCCCTGTATCAACCCCCCTATAATCTAATCTTCCTCTAGGTTTAGCCATGCAGGTCTAGTTCTGGTATTGGGTTTACTCAGAAATGCTATTTGGGTGGCCCAGTAATAGAATAAAAAAATTTGTAATGCCAGTCCCCCCTTATTCACTGGGAGCTGGAGAATCACACTCTTAATTCTAACGGTCTTCCCATTCCACATAAACTTGCTAAGTATACCATCCAGTTGCTTAAAGAAATATTCAGGCACTCTAATAGGTAAGTTTTGGAATAAATACAAACATCTGGGCAGAACATTCATCTTTATAGAGTTTATACACCCGATTCGACTAAAAGGCAACACATCCCGTCTGTCACAATCCTGTTTCATTCTTGAAAGTAGATCAGCATAATTTTCTCTATATAAGTTTGCTTGGTTCTTAGGTATCATAATGCCTAGATACTTCAGAGATGTAACTATTCTTAATTTAAGGGGCAGATCTGATATAGAACCCTGTCTTAGTTCTCCCAACAGTAACAGTTCACTCTTTGTCCAAAATCTTGTGGCCTGATAGGGCCCCATATTCTGTAAATACTTCATGTAATCTTGGTATACCTATCCGAGGGTCCTGAAGATATACTAACAGCATAGGAGCCGGATTTGTAAAATGTTTGGTGGGGCCCAGGAGTCACCGGGTCAAGGGTCAAAGCCCCCAGCAGGGGTCTATGGGAGCAGAGCCCCCTGTTTGGTAATGTGGTGGTCTTAGCAAAGGGTCTGGTGGAACTGTGCCTATGTGCTGGCCTACAAATCATAGTGAACTCTACTGCAATGGGGCAACACATCCCCCAAATATATACTAGTTTTTTATTTGGGGCTGGCCCGGTGGAGTTGAGGGTTGAGGCATCAGCCTTACCTTGTGCCATGCTGGTGAACCATGTTTGGTAGTGGACTCGGGTCCTAGGAGTCTGCTGGGGAGGAGAGGATTAAGCATCTGATGGACTGCTCTCTTCTCCTGGGGTGGGTGGGTTGTGAACCTCGCAACAACAGCAGTTCCCAGTTGATACTGGGAGTAATGCAGGTGTTGGAAGCACTCTGAGGGGTATGCAGGTGTTGGCATATTTCTTGCGGGAGAGAGCGTGCCCACCGTGCACTGGACGTCATTGCATGTCCACTCCAAGACCAGAAGAAAAGAAAAACCCTGGCACCCAGGAAGGTGAAGGCAGGTCCCACGGTCGGCCCCCACACTCAACGCCGGATCATCCACGGCCAGCCTCTGGATCTTCTCCTCACTCCAACCACCCACGAGATTCTAGATAGGAGTTGGCAGCCCCACCTCGGGGGATTCAGACCCAGGGTGTTGGTGGGTCATAGTGAGGCAGGGGAGCTTCCCGGGATGGAGGCTTGGTCTGGGGGATCTCAGGCAGAGCAGGAGGCAGGCCAGTCCCTGAGTCCTGCTGGAGAGAGTCCTATGGGGCCAGTGAGGGAGGATAAAGAGTTAAAGAAAATACTAGTTTATTCAGATGCTTGTGAGACTACCTGGCACTATGCAAAAAAAAAAAAAAAGCTTCCTTTGGGCCTTTTAACACTTCAGAATTAAAATGTGCAGCACTAGTTGCCCTTAAAATATGGAGCAAATGGCCAGAAATCCAGATGGGACCACAGAGTTGTTTCATTTGGCAACTCACCAATACAAAGTAGAAGCTAGCAAAATCTTCGTGATTGATGGATTGATGGATGCTTTGACCATTGGCACAGATGAACTGCCAGACTCGCTACAGTGATTGGCGACAGGATTGTCCAGTGAGACATACAGTATGGTTCACCAAGACCCTGCCAGTGTGTAAGAGCTTCCAAGTCAACATACCCCAAGTCATTGAGTTCACAGCACAGAGAGGGTCTCACTGACATAGAGGGGCCGGGGCCCAGTTGGTACTGGGGACCCACCTGGAAACATACCTCTCAACCTTTTGTCACTGAAATAATGATACAGACAGTCAAAATGAGAGACACTGACCCCCAGAATGAGGGGCACATCCTCAAGATGGAGACACAAGCTCAGAACACAGTGGAAACCATTGTGTTTACATGTAACAAGTTTATTTCAGAATTAGTGTCTTAGAATAATATGCCTTTCTGTTTTAAAGGAGAACAGCGCCAAATTTGCAAGTCACTTTTCACAACAGAAATCTATTTTCAAATACTGGTTCAAATGATGCAATTTTGTTAAATCTCTACAGGGTGTTTAGTTATCCCAGTATGTGTCTCTGATTTACACACAGCTGGACTGAACCATTTTAGAAGTGTATGATGTACATTACGTCCCTTGCTCTGCTCTCCCATTGTTGGCACAACAGATTTGTACTCTACCATAACTCTGTGGCTGGATTCAAGGGACATAAACAATATCATACAGTTCTAAGTGGCCACTTACCAGCAGAGTGCAAATCAGAAATGCCCACTGTAGTTACTGACAGACGTGTAAAGATACAGCAATAACAAAATTGGAATTAGTTCTTAAAACAAGTTCGTCTGGAAAAACTACTTGCAGGTTCTGTGCAGTTTTCTTTTAATGTCTGAATTTACATCATATTCTCTTTGATTCTATGTGATGGCAGCAGATATTCTATGAAGGACAGAGCAATTTTGAGGGTTAAAAGGAGGGACGTCCCATGTAATCCGGGACAGTTGAGAGGCATGCCTGGAAATTCACAGGGTGTCCTAGTGAGATGCAGGGGGCAGGGCCCAATTGATAGTGGGGGCCCACCTGGAAAATCAATTGAGTCCCTCAAGAGAGCACAGCACACTCATATCAGCATTCCACTTTCCACTTAAAATTTGGAATACTCTGCACATTACAATTTTTTCCAGAAACCCCTTAAAATGGTCAAATGTTTGATTTAGGCACATGTATTTATAGTTTGCAGATGGGCTGGTACCCAACTAAGGGGACTCTGCAGTGCTGGAATTACAATGGGCTTTCTAAGGGCTCAGCACCTATAGCTCTGACATGAGCTCATGGCATCAGTGCCATTTACTTATAATGGGATGGGGGGGCCTAGTTTAAAAGTAAAACCCTCATGGAGTCATACCCCCCACACCCAACCTCATAAAGTATTATTCCAACACTAAGAGAGCTCCTGATTCTGTCCGCTAAAATGATCACAGAAACCTAGAATCTGTTGGCAGATAAGGACCATATGGCCCACCTAGTCTGCCCTTTTCTATACTCACTGCAGCAGCCCCAGATCCTATTTGATCTGTGGCTATCGTGCTCTGCACATCCCCCACATTGCTTTCACACCCACCACTTCTACTGGAAGGCTGTTCCATAGCTTCACCACCCTTTCAGTGAAAAAGTACTTCTTAACATTACCCCTGAGCCTTCCACCCTTCAGCCTGATATCATGCCCCCCTTGTTCTAGTGCAGAGTTTTCTCTGAAATATGCTTTCCACCTGTACACTGATTATTCCCCTAATGTATTTAAAAGTCTCTATCATATCTCCCCTCTCCCCTTCTTTCATCCAGTGAATAGATATTAAGGTCCTTAAGTCTTTTCTCATAGGGCTTCTAGTGCAGTCCATGTACCATCTTCGTTGCCCTTCTGTGGACTGCCTCTATTTTGTCAATGTCCTTCCAGAGGTGTGGTCTCCAGAACTGGACACAGTACTCCAGCTGAGGCCTCACCAGTGATCTATACAGTGGCATCACCATTCTTTTCTCCTGCTTATTTGCTCATGTTTGCCCCATGATCACATGTCCTTCTTTAATGTGTCTACCTGAAAATAAGAAATGTAGTGTTTGATCCAGTCAGTCACTGTCTACTGTTTAATTCTGATGATTTGCAGGACTGTAATGATGCCATAAGAAGCACGGGCAGTCAGGGAGACTCCCAGTAAGTAGACTTTGAAAGTGTGGACACTGAGTGTCCTTACTGAGAGTCTCCCTGATTGCCCATGCTTCTTATGGCATCATTACAGTCCTGAAAACCATCAGAAACAAGGAGCAGACTCTGGATTGAATGGATCCAACACAATATTTCTTATATTCATTGGATTGAACCTCATCCCCCGTGCCACAAATCAGGAACATTGTCACCACACCATACAATTGGAGTGATTCCCTGGATGCCCATTCAGGTGGCATTCCATGAAAGATAAAGCTATGAAGGGCAGTACATCAGAGCACTGCTGCTCTTAGTTCTAAGATGGCGCACACATTGGTGACACCTATTTGACCACATTACCTCAGACTCCTACATGATCCCCTTTCCTTCCCTTGACTGCCAGGGCCTGCCCTTCCTGTTCAACTATTACAAATAAATAAATAAACCCAGTCAAATGCAGTGCTGGATGTAACACTAAATGAGTTACCATTTACTCAGATGTTCCACCAGAGGGAGAGAGAGAAAAACGTATTACCCATTACCAAGGCAGAGACTACATAATTCTATTGACATCTTCCCACTCTACTGTACTACCAAGATAATTACTTGAGGTGCTCAACCAATTGCTTTCATTATGTACAGAGGTACTGCCTATAAGTAGTTCACTCAGCAGCTCAATTACCTGAGCATCAGACAGGTTGCAAACACTCACAGGCATCTGACAAGATGCTAATACTTTCTTTACCTGGTTCCATTCAAGACAGGACATGTGGCTGCCTGGGAACAAAAAGAGCTATTCACGGAAAATAAACATTTGCTTGAACACCTGTTCTTTTTACCTTTAAAAACATGTTTAATCTTTTTGTTTACTCATTTTTCACATTTTATACTTTTTCCTCCCTTTTTAACTCCCACCCTTTTTTCAAATAAATAGCAAATGATCCACTTTCTAGTCCCTTTACTCCTCACTTGGAATAGATAGAAACTGAACCCTCACCCGAAGAGCAGCCAAGGAACTTTTTGGAGAAATGGGTGGACAGTACGTTTCACAAGGCAAGCAAAGACCAGTCTGCACAGGAAAAACAGATTCTGCCATGGCTCATCTTCAGAAATCATTTTAAGTGGGATTGCGGGGCCTGGCTTGCTTAAACGAGTACTGTCTCACAAGGTAACATTGGCACTGGCAGTGGCCTAGTCTAGTGGCCTACTTCACTGATCTGGGGGGAACAGACTGTCAGTTCTCTCTCTCTCTCTCTTCTCCCTCCTCCTGACACCAGGGCTTGGTTTTCCCTTGCATCCCCACCTTACCTGACTACTGCTGGCTCTTCTACTGTTGACTGAGGGCTCTTAGTTGGGGCTTTACCACTCCTGGAGCTGAGCCTGCTGCTGCTGCTCCTCTTTTCTGCTCTCTGGTGTGGACTGCTGCTCTACTGGACTGGTGAGATCCTCTGGCTCCATGACCACTGCTCCATCCTCTTTAGTAGCTGACTACCCAATAACTGACATGGATCGTCCTGCTGCTCACGGGCTATACGTGACTCCCTCTGGGGCCATACATGATCACCGCCCACCACCTGTAATTAACCAGAAGCGTTAAGTGTCTACTGCCTGCACACCACATGCAGACACTTACCCCATCCCCCCACCTGATGCTCAGCTACCTCATCCTCAGTCATGGCTCATGGGACTAATACTGCCTGTGCCACTGGGCCTGGTGGAAACTCCCTCATTGCTGACTCGCTGTCACTCTCTGCCAGCAATGGGTCCAGGTGGATAATGTCCCTCCAGGACCTAGTCCCTAACTCCATTCACCAACTTCTTCTTTATTTCTTTTCTGGCCTCTTTCTGAAGACACTACTGCCTTACTGCTCACTGGATCACATCAATGGTGATGGCTCAGACTGCTTGCTCGCTGACCCTCATCACTCGCCGTCTGCCCTCAGCAAGTCAGATGGGGTGTGCTGCTCCCACACACAGGTCACGCACATCCAAATGGCACCAATGTAAAAAGAAAAAAATGAACTAATGAACGGAGTCGGACGGTCGTGGATTTGTGGAGGACCGGGCCACCTGCCCACATGCCAGCAGCAGGTCACATAGGGCATACATGTGCCCTGCTGAAAGGCACAGTACAAAAAAATCACTTTGTAGGTTACAAATTATTGATAGGGTTGGGCCCACTTCACAAAAAATTGGTGGGGCCCATGCCCCTCTAGCCCATATAACCCAGCGCCTATGACTAGCATGTCATCAGCGAATATTGCAAGATTATTTTTCCTTTTTTTTTTTTAGTTTAGTTTTTGTTGACTGGGTAAGTGCACTAGACAAATCCTGCCTATTTTCAGGCACAACCCAGGGAAGGGGGATACATTATGGTGTACTCTACCTGCCACCAAGCCCTGGATTCCCGGTTCATTACTTATCACTGCTGCCAGGGGCTCCAAAAACATGACATATAGTAACGGAGACAATGGGCAACCCTGTTGCGTCATTCTTGTCAGCTGGAAAGGCTTAGTTAGGTTACCATTTACCAACAAGTGGACACTGGGAGTATTATATAGGGCCAATAGAAACATAGACTTTGACGGCAGATAAGGACCACTTGGCCCACCCAGTCTGCCCATTTCCCTACCTACTGGATAAGCTGCAGATTCTAGTTAACCAACAGCCTGCTTCCTGCAACCCCCCACTGTAATTGCTTTGTGTCTGTCCCATGCATGTTTGAATTCCCCCACTGTTTTAGACCCAAAGACCTCCTCAGGAAGGCTGTTCCATGTATCCACCACTCTCTCCGTGAAAAAGAATTTCCTCACATTACCCCTGAGCCATCCCCCCTCTATCTTTAAACTGTGCCCCCTTGTTCTTACACATCTCTTTTTCTGAAAGATGCTACCCTCCTGGACTTTGTTGATTCCCTTGAGGTACTTGAACGTTTCTATCATGTCCCCCGTCCCTCCTTTCATCAAGGGTATACATATTAAGCCTCGCAGTCTCTCTTCATATGGTTTCTGATGTAGACCCTGCTCCATTTTAGTTGCCCTCCTCTGGACTGCTTCCATCCTGTCTATGTCCTTGCGTAGGCAGGTCTCAAAACTGCACACAGTACTCCAGATGGGGTCTCACCAACTGTCTGTATAGAGGGATAACCACTTCCCTTTTTCTACTTGTGATGCCCCTTCCTATGCATCCCAGTATCCCCCTGGCTCTCCTTACTGACTTTTCACATTGCTTACCCACATTTAGGTCATCTGATATGACTACTCCCAGGTCCCTTTCCATTTTTGTTGTTGTTAGTACCTCCCCTGCTATTGTGTACTCTTCTCCTGGGTTTTTGTTTCCCAGGTGCATTACTTTGCACTTCTTTGCATTGAATCTAAGTTGCCATATGTCTGACCATTCCTCCAACCTTGACAAGTCCCTTCTCATCTTTTCTACCCCCTCTTGTGTATCAACTCTGTTACAGATCTTTGTGTCATCTGCAAAGATGCATACTTTTCCCTCCAGACCCTCTGCAATGTCACTTATAAAGATGTTAAAGAGGACTGGACCCAGTACTGAGCCCTGAGGTACTCCACTAGTAACCCCCCTTTCTTCGGAATGTGTTCCATTCACTATTACCTTCTGTGTCCTTCAATATCCACTTAGTGGTGTTATCTCCCAATCCAAACCCTTGTAGAGTACTAAAGAGGTACGTCCATTCAACTCTGTTGAATGCTTTTACAGCATCTAGCACCAGAATTCCAGGCACCCCCTTTCCTCCTGTTAGTCCCCATCTCCAGGCTATATTGAGAGTATGCCTAACATTTAACTTCCCCTCCCTCCCTTTGACAAAGCCTGACTGATCATCATGAATAATAAAAGGGAGTAGTCTCTCCAGCCTACTGGCCACTATCCTAGCCATAATTTTATAGTCGGAGAACTACAGGGATATAGGCCTGCAAGAGGCACATTGCCTAGGGTCCTTACCAGGTTCGGGGAGTATAGTAATGATGGCTGATCTCATTGAGAGTGGAAGTATACCAGTGTCAAAAGATTCTTTAATCATGTTAATTAGTGGGTCGCTCAGCTCATTAATAAATAGTTTAAAAAAATATATATTGGATATCCATCCAGCCCAGGGGCTTCCCCTCCTCTCATACATGCAATGGCTGCTTTAAGATCCTCCGATTGAATGGGAGCCTCTTCTGTCTTCGTCTGTAATCTGTGGGAGTTTTACCTTCCTTAAAAAATTGTTTATGTGCATTTCCTCAGGCCTAACTTCTGATTTATATAGATCTTCATACAACTGTTGAAAGCACTGCTCTATATTTTGTCACCTTCATGAGCTGTTCCCCAACTATCTGTGATCTGGGATATGTTTCTCTCATTCACTCAGTTCCTGAGCTGCCATGCCAGCAACTTTCCCCTATTGTCACCATCAAAGTAGGCCCCAGCCTGAGTCATCAATGTAGCCCTTTCGATATTAGCCGTGCTCTCCACATTGTATTGCCACTTGAGTGTTTGAAGGTGTTGGTATGCCTCAGGGGTAGGAGCTACCATATAGTCCTTTTCCTTTTTTTGAATTAAGTCTTCTAGCTCTGCCACTTGCTTCACTTCAACTGTTTTTTATGAGAGGAGAAGAATATAATTCCCCCTCTTAGTACTGCCTTTGGGGCATCCCATCTGATCATATCTGAGGTCTCCTCCCTGGGGTTAACTGCTAGGAAATTTACTATCGGGGTTTTAATAAAATCTTTAAATTCTGAATCCTTTTGCAGTAAAGGGTCTAGTTTCCATGATCTAGGAAACAATTTGGGCCAGGTGCCTCCAGAGCTGTTAGCAGATAGGAGTGGTCCGAAATCAGCACGGGGCCATATTTAACTTCAACCAGGGATTTCGCCAGTTCTTGTGACATCAAGGCTAGATCTAATCTAGCATAACTCCTTGCAGAGTGAAAATAAAATGAATATTCTCCGCCTTTTGGGTTTTGATGCCTCCTGGAATCAACTAGCATGTGATCTTTCATGAGGTTCAACAATGCTCTTGCACTCCTACTGGGTTGTCCCCCAGACCTAGATGACCTATCCATTATCATATCCAAGACACAGTTAAAGTCCCCGTTTACAATCCAGGGCCCAGCAAAATCTGCCATCTTTACTGACAGGTGGTTGAAGAAGGCATAATTGTCAATATTTGGTGCATATACAGAACCAGTTGCCATATTTTGTCCCAAATTCAGCTGTATTTGAATAAGGGTATATCTCCCACTACTGTCAAACTTAACTTTAGTCACTGCACCTGGGAATATAATCCTCAGTCTCACTGCGACCCCACAGGCCTTAAAGGTGAAATATGACCTAAACCAACCCCCCACCCCTGTTTTTACTCGTATAAGCCCCCTCGTGTTTGCTCATGTGGGTCTCCTGAAGGCATAATATGTCAGCTCCCAGTGCCTTCATCTTGTTTCGGATTCTCTTCCTCTTTACGTGTGATTTCATCCCATTAATATTCCAGGAGCTGATCCTGATTTTGTTAGCCATAACCCATTTCCTTTTTAGTTATCATTCATTGCTAGTGAGACGTGTTGTAGTAAGGCTGCATTGTACAAGCCATTGCCATTTTTTAACTGTTTTACCCTAAACATAGTTTTCAACTTTAGGTGCTCCAAACATTTGGCACCCTGTTTTGTAACCAAACTAACAACATTAACCATAATAACAGTAACTTGTCCCCCTCAGCTCCCTCAACCATGCTGTTCCACTGTATATCTCCTCCAGAATATCTCCCCCCACACTCTTACTACTGTTTCCACAATAAACCATCCCACAGATTTTAGGTCCTATTTCTGCCTGTTGTCATCTTCAGCCTTAAAGTATCATGCTACCAGGCAGTCCCCTAGCCGGGGGAGTGCCAGATGCTTGCCTATTTCAGCTTTGGCATTAAGTCGTAATTTTACCAGACCAAATTATTATTAGCCCCCTCATCATAACCTTCTTTGGATGAGGTGGTTTCTGCTGTTTGGGCTCTGAGGTCTGCTTCCAGATTGTCCCAGAGCACCTGTTCGTATCTAAACTTTCACAGCTAATACTGAAAAGTACACATTTTTATTCCTAACTTTGTTCTACTATCGCCCTTCCCCATGGAATTGTTAGTCACAAAACTCCATTGGGGTCTATCACTATTTTCTCCATATTCCCTTAACTGTCTGCTTCCCCCCATCACAGTGGTGTTTTCCCCTCCCTTTACATACTACCCCATCTGTAAATTGTTTGTATACTAGTTCCTATGATATTATATTTGAGGAGCTAGTGCCCCTTCCTGTGTTCTTCATTTACCCCCATAGTGACCTGTTGTTTCTTATTTTATCTTACCCCTTTCTTCTTAATTATTGGGCGACTTCTGCTATCTGGTCCACCCCATCCCCCCACTTCCTCCATCTTCTACCCATTATCCCTCATCTTATGTGTATTCCTTCCCCCATTCCCCCAGTCTGGAAGCCCCTCGATCTGTGTGCACACATACCCACCCCTAATTTTGATCAGCTTTGGCTTTGAAGTACATTTATTTATATAGATGCAGTGTGCTGAGCAAACAGTGTCCTGCATATTATACATACACAGTTTGGGATTTGCCAGTTCAATATGCTAGCATCCAACTTGGTCCCCCCTGCCAGTACCCACGGTCCCAGCCATGCTCGAGGGGAGGGAGGATGCATCGATGAAATCCTGATCAACTGCTGATAATGTGCCTCTCCAGTATATTAGATACTTAAACAATAATAGTCCATGTTGGTGATGATCCTTCGTCTACTACTGCTGGATCTCCCATTTCCTAGGCATCTCTCTCGAACTAAGTTGCTGGCCAACCTTGAAATCAACATAGTCATGTGATCTTGGGAGGCACGTCCAACTGTCCCAGTCCCATTGGTCTGTTATGTCCAGGATCTACCTCCCTGACTTTAAGTCAATCTTAGAAGGAGTCACAGGCATGGATGTAAGATTTGAGGCCGTTCAATCGAATTCCTGGGTGGTAAGGTAATTGACATTTCATTTTATTTTCATTTTTATTTCACCTGGTTTAGTTGCCATCAGCCTGATTTCCCACCACCAACAATGGGTAATGGCAGTTTGGTACTGCTGTCAAAGTGAAGTTAACGCCTGGTGCTGACATATGCCGGAGTGGCAGCTGGCACCTTTGTGGGTGGGTCGAGCACCCAGTCCCTCCACTGGGGAGATATCCAAGCCACCTCCCCGTGTCAGTCCTGGGATCAGTGGGAAAGCCCTTTGGTTGCTGCCCACAAAGTGATCTTGCCATGCGGTGTCTGTAAAGAAGGACCCAAGCTGGGGTGGCCATTTTAAACGAGAGGGGCATAGGAAGACTTTGGGGCCAATGCTCTCCATGCCAATCATACAATTAACCAGGAATTGAGTGTATTAATTAATAAATATAAGCTCACCTACTATGCCCAACACTGGAGCCAGCTTAAATCTTGTTTGGGGATTTGTATACTTTAATCATTATATCCTTTCCCTTTTAAGGGGAAATAAAATAAACACTCACCCACCTGTAGCTCCTTAACTGGTGTTGACAGCTAGTTTCATACCTCAGGAATAGGGAGCAGTTCATAATTAAGACAGTATCTCAGTTCAAGAGTGTGTTGCATTCCGGCTTCTCGTACTGGCTGTTCTGACAGCAGAGTCCTCTATGTGTCTTACATGTTTTTCTGCATCCTGTGATTTGGTGAAGAACCTCGGTGATCCTTCCAGTCTCACAATCTTTTGATAGAATAGTGCAAATGTCCCATCCTTTTAAATGAAGAGCAGATTTCACACCACCGAATTTCTGCCGCTTTTGTTGTATGACTCCGGAGAAATCTTGAAAAATGTATACCTTGCCTGTGTCAGTTTTAATCTGCCCTCTGTTTATTTATTGAAATGTTTCACAAGGAGGGCACACTGAACACCAAGTTGCTTGTCTCACAGTGTGACTTGGGGGAAGGGGGTTACATAGGGTTGTGACGGATGATCAGTTACAATAGTATGTGGGTAGTACAAGCAATACAACATTGTAAGATTATGCAACAGTTGGAACACAAGGTATTGTGCAATAAACAGTAGTGGAACATTGGGTAAATTTCAATACATGCCCAAAATTATACAAAAGAACATATAAACGTACAAAACAGTAATAATGTGACAAAACCATTTATAGTACATGAGTGTACCAGGAGCAGGCTCAAGGTAGTACGCAAGTGTGTTGGAGTAAAAGGGATGGGGTAGGTTGTGCACATGGGTGACCCAGAAGGGCAGGTGGAGAAGAGAGGGGGAGAGGCAAGAACTGAATATGAAGAGAAGGGGTAGCCATTTCCTGATTCCCCCTTCAGGATGTTGAGAACCCTGCCGGGGGGGGGAGGTCAGGGTAGAAAGGCAGAAACTGGGGATAGGTATTAAGGAGGGTTAAAGCAGGAACAGCTGAGGGAGAGGTAATTGCATAGGGCAGAGGTAAGGGAGTAGTTGGAGGAGGAGTGTCATATTTCAAGGGGGAGGGAATTCCAGATTTAAGGGAAGTGATGGGTGAAACCAGTCTGACCGATGAGGGAGGAGTGGCGAGGGACCATCAAGGTGCGGGCCCTTGTGCCCTAGCCACTTAGAGTATTTTTTGGTTTTCTGGGAAGTGCAGGTACTTTATTAAATAATTTCCTGGTCTGTCGCCAGCCTTTGGAGGGCAACCTGCATAGTATGCCCTCTGAATTTCAAAGTTCACTGCCGATGCTTCCATCCTAAGCTGTTTCACCGGCCATTTTTGCACCTTTCAGCCCCCTCCACTGCCTTCAAGCCCCTCCGGTAGTCTGACAATTCTAATGTTGGACCTGCGGGCACAATTTTCTTGATCCTCTGCTCTGGCCATCAGTGTTTTGATTTTGCTTTGGCCCTCTTTGTTTATCTCGTGTAAGATCTGCTATTGTGTCTTCAAGATCACTTATTCTTTTTTCTTGCTCCTCCAACCTCGACCCATGGGAAGCAGACGTCTCTACCAGGGCGGTAATAACAGAATGAATATGGGTAATTTGTGCTGTCATATTCGTGAAGCTGTTCTGAACTTCATTCTGTAAATTGATGATCCTTACAGTCTAGTGCGGCCCAATGACCCACCTATGCCCACCTTGTCCTGCGGCTCAAAAGTGACAGTGGTTTGGTATTTTGAGGATTTTGTAGTCACCATTCTCTGTAGCTGTATTTCTGTTAGTTTTTCGACTGAAAATTATGTCGTTATCTATTGTTCTGCCATTATTTGATGCCCTCTGGAGCTCCTCTAGATCACGTCCGCCATTGCTGGAGGCCAGGCCATGCCCACAGTCAAAAATAATCTGTCAGATTTATTTGCCATGACCCCCCCCCTCCCGTGAATCCATGTGTTGTAACCCACTGTATTCAAGATATTCCATAATCCTTTCCTTCTGCAGGATTCCATTAACTTTTTCACTATGGATGTTAGGCTGACTGGCCTATAATTTTCAGCCTTCTTCTTGCTATAACTTTTGTGAAATGGGATTACATCTGGCTTGCTCCAGTTCTCAGGAACCGTTCCCATTTCCAGTGAGCTGTTAAATAGGACTGTCATAGGTGCTGCCAGTACCCCCCGAGCTCCCTCAGTACCCTTGAGTACACCCTGTCTTGTCCCATTGCTGTGTCCACTTTCAGATTAGCGAGTCCCTTCAGGACTGTTGCCTCCAAAAAACACCTAATGTCCACCTTCCTCCCTCCAAAACTCCTGTTACTTTTTTGTGGCTCCTCCCCTTCTTCTTTGTCTGTGAACACTTAACAAAAGTATTCGTTCAGGATGTCTGCCTTTTCCTGGTTCTCCTTTGCACAGTCCCCCCTTTCTCTTTTTAACCTTACAATCCCTCCCTGGGCTTCCTCTTTTCACTTGCATACCTAAGAAATGTTTTGTCCCTTTCAATACTGCCTGAGCTGTTCTCTCGTCACTATGTGCCTTTGTGCTCCTTACTGCTTGCACATTGTTCCTCCACCCCACCAATGTCATCCCCCCTCCCATTTCATCCCTGAGGCATTCACCCATCTTTAGAAAATCTGCCTTCCTGAAATCCAGGACCCTTGCCCTTGTGTGGTTTGATTCCACAGCTGTACTTACACTGACCACACTGTACAGTGATCATTGGTCCCAGGTTGGCCTGGCACCTTAATGCCTGTAACAGTGTCCCTGTTGGTGAGTACTAGGTCTAGTATTGCCCCATCACGAGTGGGTTCGCTGACTAGTTGCCTGAGGAACACCCCCTGCAGGGAGTCCAGGATGTCTCTGCTTCTAGCTGAAGCTACAGCTGGGAGGCTTCAGTCTACATCCAGCAAATTGAAGTCCCTCGCTAGCAGCAACCCCCTCTTCTGGCATCTTGCCAATGGCTTCCACCAGTATTTTATCTGACTTCTTCCCCTAGGTCATACCAGTGTGAACAGTGGTTCCTTTCCCATATCCAGGGTGACCCACAGTACATCTGCCACCCCCTATAGTCCCTGTATCTCCATCACTTTATGCTTTCCATCACGTAAAGCAGTAAACACTCTCTATTTCTTCCCACCTTGTCCTTCCTGATGATAACCGTTTGCCAATATCCAGTCACTATCTTTAAATACAGGGGTGATCTTAGCCAATTTCCAAATTGTAGGGAGAGACCCACTGCAACGGTGTTTTCTTTAAACCAGATCTTTATAAACAGGATGCTTTAACTCATTCTATCCTATTGTCACTTAGAATGTTCAGGTACCCTCTGCCTGCTGCTAGAACACCTGTGTGCCTGAAGGGGTTTTAGATCTGCAGCATTCATACAAACACACTGTACTTAAACTTGCATATCTTAAAAACCATACATCCAATTTTAAAACTGTAAAAAGAAAAGTTTTTCAGGACAAAAAGTTTTTGAAAATGAGTGAGGTTTGGTGATGTCTATTTAACTGGATTTAATGTTGTGTAAGGTTGTTTTCATATTTCAATAAATTCTGATGATTTTATCTAAATATAATTATGCTCTGTTTACTTAGTCATGCAAAAATATTAAATTTCTGTAAAATTGTTAAAAATATACAATAAACATCTGTCATTGTCTAAATATAAATTTTGCAAGTTTTTTTTACCATTTTGTTAGTCAGAAATCAATATCTGAATCTCTTGTTATTACAGTTTGAGTTTTTTGTTCCACTCCACTGATTGGAATTTTTGCAGTGTTCAATTCTTCCTACCCACTGATTTTAGTTTATGAATCTGATTATCAATTTTTTTGTTTTTCCCCTAGTTTAGTAAGAACATATTTACACATTACCTTAGAAGGACATATCAGGAAGTGATGCAGGAAGGAAGTGCTTTGTGAGGTCAAGTGATGTAAATAGGAACAACAGTTACAGTGTGGGTCAGTGAGCTGACACAGGAAATGGATACATGTGTTAGTGGTGGAGGTCTCTCTATGATTAATTGCATATGTGCTGTAGTTAAAATGTGTAATTTCATTGAAATAAACTGTTTTATTTTATTTTTGTAATAAAATCCCATGATAAGTATAGGAAACTGTATTTTATTTGTGCTGTTTGCTTTATCATACTATAAATGAAGCATGATGTTGTTCATGTAAAGGTTCACAGTCTTTCAGTAAAACATCATGTTACATAAATCTGTGTATTATTTAATTTCCTGGCATAGTTTATTTTTTGGGGTTGTATTATGGGATGGTTCAAGGTGAGGGAATGACTGTATGATGAAGCACTGTGTGTTAGTGGTGGTGGTGGTGGGGTCCTGCATTCATAATACAGGCTCAGATGCATTTCATATGTTCTGGGGAAATGAGAGGGGCTGCATGCATGTAATAATGGTGCTAACAGACACTGTAGATACATTATGGGTATACGTATAGGATGATGAAATTGCTGAAAAGGCACTGGTAATTTGGGGTATACTGTGTCATGGGGAAGGGGGTGGGTGTGCCTGTACCAAGGAATGATGCTCATAGGCACTGCAGTCATTTTGCGTCATGAATTGGCACCCATTCTTGGGGTATACTCAGTTATAGGGAAGCAGGTGGGGCTGCCTGCACCTGGTAATGGTGTTCATGTGCCATGCAGAAACATTGTGGGTACACATACAGGGTGATGACATGGTCACCTGTAAAGGTTGTGTACTATGTGCTGTGTCACATGGTTTGCCTGCATACACATGTGAAATGTTGCAACATTCAGTATGGCGCACTGTGTGGGTGGGAAGGAGTGTGGGTGTGCCTGCACCATGGAGTGTTGCTCATTGGTGCACATGTGTACTGTGTGCTATGTTTCATTTGAATGGACTGTATACATCATACACTGGCACTGATCACATCACAGTGCATCAGAGGTAAGGGATGGTCTGAAGCATTATGAGCACAAAGGACTAAAGTGGTTGTGGAGTGATTCGAACTTAAATAGAACATTACAGTGCATCTGAGGGTAGTGTTGGAATGAATCTTGATGTGCACAATGGACTACACCATGGTGACTGAGGAGGGATCCATATCAGTAATGCACATCACAGATTGTCAGAGATAAAGGTTGGACTGAAGACTGATGAACAGATGGACTAAATCAGTGACTCTGGTGGGATTTGAACCTGAACAGCACTTTACAGTGCAGTAGAGGTTGGGGCTGGACTGACACCAGCTCAGTCAATGGACAACACCATTGGCTGTGGAGGGATCTGAACCTGAAATACACTTCACTGTTCCCTACAGTTTGGAGCTCGATGGATGCATGATAAGGAGATAGATTTTACAAGTGGCTGTGGAGGGATTTGAGCCTGAGATTTTACAAGTGGCTTTGGAGGGATTTGAGCCTGAAGAATACTTTACAGTGCATCAGAGATTGGGGTTGAACTGATGTCATATAAATTGATGGGCTACACCAGTGGATGTGAAGGGTTTTGAACATCAAAGTGCATTATGGGATTGGTCTGGACTGATACATGGTAAGTCGATGGACAACACCATCAGCTGTGGAGGGATCTGATCCTGAAATGCACTTCAGTGTTCACTACAGTTTGGGGCTCGAATGACACATGATAAGGAGACAGATCTTACAAGTGGCTGTGGAGGATTTGAACCTGAAGAATACTTTACAGTGCATCACAGATTGGGGCTGAACTGATGGGCTACACCAGTGGATGTGGAGGGTTTTGAACATGAAATGCACTTCACAGTGCATTATGGGATTGGTCTGGACTGATGCATGGTAAGTCGATGGACAACACCATCAGTTGAGGAGAGATCTGAACCTGAAATGCACTTCATTGTTCACTACAGTTTGGGGCTCGACTGATGCATGAGTGAGAGCTAGATCTTACAAGTGGCTGTGGAGGATTTTAACCTGAAGAACACTTTACAGTGCATCAGAGGTTGAGTCTGGACTGGCGTCATCACGAGTCGATGGACAACACCAGTGACTGTGGAGGATTCAAAACTGACTTGGCCTTTACAATGCATCAGAGATTGGGTTGGACTGATGTCAGATAAGTTGAAGGCAACACCATTATTTTTTCATTTTAAACAATCAGCAACTGCGTATTAAGGAGAAAACTCAAGTGCAGAGCATGAGACAAACATGCAGACCTAACCCACTTATCATCTATACATGAGGAGCAACATGCCATAGATTTTAATATAGCCATAATCCGAACATAAACTCTTTAAAAGTAACAAAGATGCTGAATTCATGTGACCTCATTTAGTACATGCACAAGAAACACTCTCTCCCATCAGGAATGCCAGCCGGATCCATAAGACGTGATCACACAGGATGACCAGAAATTATCCCAAAATGAACAAAGTAACAACTATGAAAACTTATATCATAAATAAAAATAAAAACAAATAAAGTAAATACAGATTACAAATCGAGGTTTTGGCACCGAAATTAAGTGAGTATTTTAGGATAAAAGCAGCACCTCCATCTTGAAACTAAGTTTCTAGTCACCATGCTCTTCCTGCACCAGTGTGTGCTCTGACTGGTTAATGGAAATAGTGACGGTACAATAAGCACAGAGCAAGCATGGCAACAGTGAGGATCAATATGACCAAATGGTGACGCACTACAGAGCTAGGGCAGGTGCAGGTGAGGCTGTCACCCTAGCTGAAACATCAAAAAAAAAAAAAAAATCACTGCACTCCAGAGCCCAGAGCCACTTTCCTCCAGTGACAGCTGTAAAAAATACGAGTCCTGGCTTGGATGCTAAATAAGGATTTAGTCTACGTTTCAGGCACACACATTGAATAGAATAGTGGAAGGCACAACAAAGATCTGCGTGCAGGTTCCTGGTGCTTCGACAACTAAAGGCTTCATCAGGGGATGGTACCTGCATCTAAGACAATCCCTTTATACCAGTTAAATTCAGAATTGATGATGTCAGAAAATCCGACCAATCACAGAGCTCGATTTTAAATACAGAAATATTCAGCTCACTTAGTGGTATAAATGGACTAATAGTTATAACAATCATGATATCAGTGACAACATGTTATTGTAGAAAAATACCCCAAAAGACAAAAAAATACACCAAAGTGGTGACGGCCAATCGGATTGCTCGAATAAAAAAAAATAAATAAATAAGTTATGAAATTAATTATAGTGTAAACCTGATCAGCTTCACATGTTACACTAAAACAAGATGATTTGTTGTTACGATACAAACTAATGGCAGAATGAACATAATACATTTTTCACAGCACATGCAAAAAATAGTAAATTTATTTATTTATGTATTAAGGCTTTTCTCAAAAATAGCCAATGGGAACACATATTATATTAGGTAAAATCAGTAAGTACGATGTCCCTATTAGCTGGTACAACTCAATTCATCAAATGTAAACACATGCTTGAGCTGCAGCAAGAGAAGATGGACGCCAATTACGCCATCAGGCACCATGCACATGATTTAGGACGCCATATGGCGTCATCAGGAAAAAGAGGTATGTTTTTTTATGACGCCATATGGTGTCATCAGGAAGGAATGAGTTAAAGCTTGGTTAAAAAAACAGCATGAAAAGCAACACGGAGTGGAGAAGAGAGCAACAGCCCAACCCAAACTACTGTATGTGTTGTAAATCCCCAGGTTGTCGTGTCCTACACAGCCCACAGACAATGTGTTCTGATGGGCTAGAGCCAATGCTGAAGGTCATTAAAAAGTCCCTGGTCACAGTTCCTATACACCAGCAAGTTAGCATTTATTGTTCTGTTGTTGAAAATGGGAGGATTTATCACATTCTGAGAAATTTTTTTTTTTTACATTTTTTTGTTTATGCAATGGGGAAGTGAATAAAAATCTGAAAATAAACCCATTTATTTGCAGTGATGAGGCACCTGGAGTGGGCATAAATCATTTAATTATACTCCAGGCACATCATCAGCATTTATTTCCACTGCAGGCGCGTCATCAGGAACACTGAAAGCTGCGCAAGGCTAAAGTAAAGCTTGTGCATAGACGCACAGTACCTAATTTGGAAGGTCTGTTTTTCTACACACAAACATTCTCTTAGTTTCACACAGTGAGCTATGCCCCCAATGAAGATTTGAATCCCCTACTGTTGAAAACATAGGGAAAATACCTTATTAATACATAAGAAAAGCTCCGCTTCTTGTTTATTTTATTTGTTTATCAAGTCTAGGATTACAAATACCTTTGAGCCTTGGCTCTTTTACAAAGGTTCCACGTCAGAGAAATACAAATTATGGGGAACATCAAGACAGACATTACAACAATGTGGACATTGCAAACAGAGTACAGATTAATACAATTCAAGGGTAGCATTGTAACAAGGCAGCCAGTGGCATTTGTCAGAGAAAACAGACAACAGATGATAAGTGCCAGAGTCATAGGGAGAGGGAAGAGGGGAGGGGGGGAGAAGGAATGTAGGAAGGGTGGGGAGAGGGTGAAAAGTGCAGCATTGGGTATCCAAGATGTGAGGGTAGAATCCAGTGAGGAAGGAAGGGGGAGACAACTAGAGCAGAAAGGAAAGTGGAGAAACAAGATTAAGTTGGGCAGTCACAGGAGCTGTTGGTAGTAAGATAGTCCTGGAGCCTAGTTTTAAACATACCAATTGTTGGGGCAGAGGAGATGGTTGGGCTGAGGCCATTGAACCAGAGTGGCGCTCGATAAGCAAAAGAGCATTGTCCCTGTGAAGTGTGACAGTGGGGGACTTTCAGTAGCTGTAGCGTGGATCTCCTAAGGCACCATTTGTTAATTCGGCGTTGTAACAGAGGTGACACCCCAGAAGGTGCAAGGCCAAGGTAGATTTTTTTCGCCATGGAGCAGGTGAGAAACTTTATGCGGTTTCATAGTTGGAGACAGCCGGTCTGAGTGTACAGGTCACATGTGTGGGTGAGACGGTGAGCACCAGTGATGAGCCGACATGCTTTATTTAAGGCAGTTGAGAGGCGTCTAAGGGTTGTGGTTGTGGCCGAGCCATAAATGATGAGACCATAGTCTATTACAGAGATCACAGAGCTCAGGACTGCAACCTTCAAAGCTTCTGGCATGAGTTGTGGTCTGTGTTTGTAGAGAAGACCAAGCCGTGTATTAGCAGCACTAGCTACATTATCTACATGAAGTCCCTAAGAGAGATTAGGGTCAAGCTGTATCCCTAAGTATTTGAAGGGCCCCACCTGATCTAGAGTGCTCCCCTGGGTGGTGGAGATAGCTAAGTGGTGTAGCTTGTGTGGGTTATGAGAGCTGCAGAAGAGCATAGATTTGGTTTACTTGTCATTGAGGACCAGTTTATGATTAAGAAACCATGTCTCTACAGAACTCAAACCAAGTTGAAGGTTGTGTTGAAGAGCTGCAGGATCTTTGTGAGTGGAGAATACAACAGCATCATCGGCATATAGTATGATCTGCTCAGAGCAGTGGTAAGGGAGGGAGTTTAAGAAAAGGCTAAAAAGGAGGAGGCCCAGTATGGATCCCTGTGGGACACCCAAGCGAACAGGCAGGGTGTTAGAAAGACGTCCGCAATTTTTACTCTCTGTGACCGGTTTTCTAAGTAGCTTTAAAACCAGAGAGAAGAGTCAGGTGATAGCCCGGCATTCAGTAGTTGGTGTGTTAGTAGTCCATGGTGTACTGTATTGAAGGCCTTGGAGAGGTCGACAAAAACGGCCCCTGTGAGAAGGCCGTTGTCAAGGGATTTGTGCAAAGCTCCAGTGAACTCAAGAAGGGCTGTGGTGGTGGTGCTGTGACCTTTCCGGAAGCCATGTTGTTGTGGACAAGGTATATTGTATTTATCCAAGTGGTCGGTAAGTTGATCAGCCACGATGCGCTCGAGTGCCTTAGAGAGTGGGGGCAGTATGGAGATAGGGTGATAGTTTGAGTGATTCGTCTTGTCCCCATTTTTATGGACGGGTGTCACAGTGGCTGTTTTCCACGGGTCCGGGAATTTTCCACAGCTGAGAGAGAGGTTTAGGATTTTTGTTAATGGATGAACTACCTCATCAAAGAAGAACAACAGAAGCTTAAGGTCCAGGGTGTCACTACTAGATCTAGATTTAGAGATAGCTGCAGTAATACAGAGGTGAGCATCATTCAGCCTTACCTCCCTGAAGTAGAAGAGAAAATGGTTAGACTGAGGGGCTGAGGTATTTGGGGAGTAGGCCCTGTTTTCGAAAAAGTCATGGGGTAGAATAGCACTAAGGTCTGAAAAAGCCGTGTTAAAGATGTTTGTGATCACCTTGGGGTCGAGGGTTGAGGATCCATCAACCATTAACATGGCCGGAGAGGTTTTTGGCTGCTTCCCTGTGACATCCTTGATATTGTCCCAAAAAGCATGACCATTTCCCCATGTATTGGTGAGAGCATCTTTGTAATAGGTGGATTTCATTAGCCGTTTGGCTTTTGTGCAGGCATTTCGTGCTTGTTTGTAATTTTGGATGTCTAGTTGTCTTGTCGCTGTTCTTATCTTGTCTCATTCTTGTCTTGCTGTCTTTCAACTGGCCCTCAATGTGAACATCGTGGCAAACCAACACAATCCAGGACTATCAAAAATTATATAAATTTCATCACAGCATGAAATATTTCCAATAATGTCCATTTCCTGATGGTATGCTAAACAATCCAATCTATTGATCTTATAGACTGGCTCCACAATGCTTGTATGCATTTCACACAGAGAGGCCGCAGACAAGCGCTGAGTCAGCCGTATCCAACAGCAGTGCCCAAGCTTTCAGCACCTGGACTGAACAGTACACCACCATAGCCCTTAAAACTCGCCGATGTTAACGTCTCGGCATCACAGTGCATAATGATTATGTGCATGCGCAAATAGACACACACATAAACAGCACACTATTTCTCGACGAAATAAAAAAAAAATCCTTACACCACAACATTAAATATACAGTAGAAATTGAATTAATATCTCAAAAAAAACAAAAAAACATCAGTCTGCCCATCCAGAAGTTGCTCCATTACATAAATGAAATATGGCATGGGCACTGTGAAAAGAAAGAGTTTATTTCTTGCTGTGCCACTTTGCCACTTATGAGGTCAGTAGAGGTCAAAACCTGAAGCAAAACATGAATTGTTTGTTTTCACAGCTCATGCCATATCTCCTATTTATGACTCTTTTCTCTGGTACTGCCCCATTCTTGCTGCTACCACCTGGTACCATACTCAACCATCTCCAGTGCTTACCCTATTTCAACCTCCAGCAGACCCCTGAGGCCGGGCTTATCTGGCTGGCAACACCAGGCATAGCATTTTTCCTTCTGTGTGCTGACCTCCAGGGTGGGAGGCTGGTCGGTTGGGCCATTGCCTGAGTGTGCCTCATCATCGTGCCAGTGGTTTTCCATTGTTCATTCCTCCCAGGCCCAGAGGATGTCAGTATGCTGGGCGAGCTAAGCTCACACATGCAAAGTGTAGCAGTGCAGATTTGTCCAACATCCTTCCTTCCCTGTGAAGTACCACCTGTGATCGCCCAGGTAAGAGGATTGTGGTGGAAGCAGCAGCCCTCCCTCCCTAGAGGTGGAGGAAAGCGTCCTCTGGAATACTCAGTCTTCCTTTCCCCACTTACCCAGGCTCATTCCCAAATCCGGGTTGCTGCAGCATCATGAGCAGTGACCCTACCTCTGCACCAATTGGCCGACTGCATTCTGACATCTTTAACAACAAATTGAATGAAAACAAAATCTGTGACAGAGGGAGGTTGGAAGCAATCAGAAATGTTAGTTCTTGAAAACATTTGTTTTTGCTTATGACAGTTTTAAATACGAACATACGAAAAAAATGCCAGCAGAAACAGGCCTCATGGTCTATCGATTCTGATCGAATGTGCAGCTAGCACCTTATAATGCTGCTGCCCCCCCTCCCTTCCCCCCATCCTGTTACCCCTTACCCTATCCCAACCCCTTTTGAAGCTGTCTACCATCTTGCAAGCCACTACCTCACCTGGCAAGGAGTTTCACTTGTCCACCACTCTGTCTGTGAAAAAATGGCTCCTCGTCTCTCTCTCTTGAATCTTTCCCCTCCAATCTCAGTTGCTGTCCTCTTGTTTTCCTCCCCTTTCTCCTCTGGAAAATCCTCTCTGTATTAATCTTGTTTATTCCCCTTCAGGTGCTTAAAGGTCTCAATCATATCTCCCTTGTCTCTCCTCTCTTCCAGAGTACATATTCAACTCCCCCAGCCTTTCCTCATATGGCTTGCCCTCCAATTGCTGGATCATCTTTGTAGCTCTACGCTATACCCTCTACAGCAATCTGATGTCATTCTTCAGAAATGGGTGCCAGTACTGCACGCAGCACTCCAGGTGGGACCTGACCAGTGACCTATACAGGGGCAGGATAACCTCCCTACTTCTGGAGGAGATCCCTCTAACTATACACCCCAGTATTTTGTTGGCTTTTGCCGCCACCCTTCTGCATTGAACAGAGTTGTTCATGCTCCCTGTTATGATCACCCCTAGGTCCTTCTCTTCTGTGGAGTGACCCAACTGAATCCCAGTTAAGTGATAATTCCTCCTGTGGTTCCAGGCTCTGAAGTGCAGAACCTTGCACTTCTTGGCACTGAACCCCAGCTGCCATTTATCTGCCCACTCCTGCAACTTATTCAGGTCCTCCTGCAACCCCCCCCCATGTCATCTATCACAGTTGCCATCTTGGTATCATCTGGGAACAGACTGATTTTGCTCCAGATCCCATTTGAGATATCTGCAGTGAAAATCATGAACAGTACTGGTCCCAGCACAGATCCCTGTGGTACCCTGCTCGTCACTGCTTTTGGTGATATGAGTTCCCCCCCCCACCACCACCACCACCACCCTTTGCTGTCTCCCCCTTAGCCAGTTGCTGATCCAGGTCACCATTTTTGGTCCTGCCCCAACATACTTCAGCTTCCCCCCCAATCTCCCATGCGATACTGAATCAAAGGCCTTACCAAAGTCCAAGTACAGGACGTCCACAGAATGGCCCTTGTCCAGTTACCATGTCACCCAGTCATAGAACTCTATCAGGTTTGTCTAGCATGATCTTCCCATGACAAACCCGTATTGCTGGTCATCCTGGATACCGTTTGCCTCCAAGAAGCTCTCGAGCCTCTCCTTTAGGATGGTCTCCATGAGTTTGCCCACGATCGAGGTGAGGCTCACTGGCCTGTAGTCCCCTGGTTCATCCTTTGGCCCACTTTTATGGATGGGCACCACATGGGCCATCCTCCAGTCCTGTGGTATACATCCTGTGTCCAGGGAGGTATTGATTAGGTCTGCCAGCCGCCCCGCAAGGACCTCTGCCAGCCTCCTCAGTACTCTAGGGTGAATGCCATCCAGCCCATGCGCTTTGTCCACTCTTAATGCCCTCAACCCCTTCATCACCCTGCATTCTGTAATTCCTACGTCTGTCGTCCTCTCCCCCCTTACCCACCCCCCCACTTGCCTGAGGTATTTTCCCACTTCTCTTGCATGAAAACTGAGCAGAAGTACACGTTCAATGCTTCTGCCTGCTCTGCCCCCTTCTACACCCGCCCCATTTTTCTTGATTCTCACAAGTTGGTCTTTGCTTCTCCTTTTCTCCTCTTTTGATCCCCTGTGCCAGTCTCGGCTCTTTAGATGCTTTGGCACCCCTGACCAGTCTGGTGACCTCCCTAGACTTTTCCCTGTATACATCTTTATCTTCTCTTCTCCCCATTTTCCTGTACTTCCGAAATGCTGCCCTCTTCACTCTCACCCCTTCCCTGACCTCTGGTGACAGCCAGCTGGGTTTCTTTGCCTTGCCCTTCTTGTTTGTTTTCCTAGTACAGGTCTCTTTTGCCTCCATCAGCCCTCCCCTTATTATATTCCATTTCTGATCTGCATCCATGTGTGTTGGATGTCCGCCAGGTGCTTGCTCAGAATTTCCCCCATCATCCTAAAGTCCGCCCCCCCAAAACTCAATGACCCTTGTACCCGTGCCCCCTGTGTCCCTTCCCATGTTTAGTGTGAACCACGCTGGGTAGTGGTCACTCCCAGCAAGCAGTTCCCCCACTTCTAGGTTCCTTACAGCTTCCCCATTATCCAGCACAAGGTCCAAATTTGTTTCCAGCCATGTCGCCCCCTGTACCAGCTGCGTCAAGAAGCTGTCCTGAAAAGCTTCCAACAGGACCCCCCCCCCCTTGTACTCATGGTGGCAGATGTGCTCCAATCCATCCCCGGTAGGTTGAAATCCTCCACTACCACTGTGCTTCCCTTTCTGCTTACCATTCGAATTTGATCTGCCAGTTTCTGGTCCAGGTTACAACCCTGTGATGGTAGCCTGTACACTACCCCCATCCTCATTGTCTTATTCCTCACATCCTGGAACTGCATCAACAGAGCTTCTGTCCTCCCCTTCTTCCCTTACGCACTTAATCCCCTCCCTCACATAGATCGTCACCCCCCCCCCAATTCCCCTTGGCCCTATCCTTTCTGAATAGCCTGTACCCTGGGATCATCATATCCCAGTCCTGGTACTGGGTGACCTATGTTTCCATGATGGCTGCTATGTCCACCAATTCCACTGCCAAGAGAGTCTGTAACTCCGCAGTTCTGTACCTTAGGCTTCTTACATTCAGTGATACCACCTTCCAGCCTATTGCCTCCCTACCCTTACCATTCCTCTCCCCCCCCCCTTTGGTCCTGTCTGTGCCCTCTCCTCACTACAGGACTTTAATGGTCTTTTTCAGTTGGCATCCTAAACCTCTAGCACCACCAATAACCCATAATGGAATTACAGTCTTACAATGCACAGCTGCCAGTGTTTTACTGACATCATTGGCATACGAAACCCTCAACTTCACTCACTGGTTGGCAATAATAAAATGCTACTGTTCAATGGGAACTAGCAGCCTTTTTTGGCAACCAGCTGTCAGCACAGGCATCTAAATGACATGCTGTTTACATTCTGTGATCTCCGCTATAGATACATAGACAGACTGACATGAAGGCAGATGGAGAGATAGACAGTGTTCCAGACACAGAGACAGACTGAAAGATTCATGTTCCAGACAGCAAAGGCGGTCGAAAGGTTAGTGGAATGTTGGGATGTATAAGAAGGAGAATCACAAGCTGAAGGAGGGAGGTAATAGTTCCATTGTACAAGACCCTGGTGAGACCTCACCTTGAATACTGTGTACAGTTCTGGAGACCACACCTTCGAAAGGACATTGGCAAAATAGAGACAGTGCAAAGGAGGGCAACCAAAATGGTGAAGGGATCACAAGCCTTACGAGGAGAGAGTGAAGGACCTCAGTTTTTACATGCTGGAACAAAGGAGGGAGAGAGGTGACATGATAGAAACATTCAGGTACCTCTAGCATTAACAAGGTGGAATGGGACAACATATTCCAGATTAATAGCAGTGCCAGAACAAGAGGACACGACATGAGACTGAGGGGTGGCCGCATAAGGGGAAATATCAGGAAGTTCTTTTTACAGAAATGGTGGTGGATGCATGTGTAACAGCCCTTTGACTCACCTTGGCTGCTCCGGGGCCCTCAGGGTAGTTCTGAACATACCTCTGAGGGGGCCAGCCTAGGTTCTGCAGTGACAGCTCGTATGGTGCGGTGCCTCCACCTAGGGTAATGGCAAGGGAATCCTGTGGATAAAGAACAGGTTACCACCCCCCAGAAAACAGTAACCTGCCCCAAAAATCTGTTCCTCACATGAATTACGGTTTCCACACTACTGCCCCACACCCCCCAGCAGCACTCTTCAATAACACAGCGACAGTGAACAGAATGCAAACAGTACCCTTATTTATTGGGAAGGGGGAAACAAGGAGGAGAATTTACAACATGATTCACTTTAGGCACAATACCTTCCCCCATATCAACCTTCTTACCACCCCATGGGTGCACTCAGATTGTCCCTATGCAGTGGTGTAGGCCTGGGGTCTTTCGTCAGGGCCCAGTTGAACACAACACATGTTGGATTGATTATCTTATACTGGCAGACTTGAGTGTCTCTTAATAGATCTACTGGCAGACTCATAACTGACCAGCTAACTAAAAAACTCCCCAGAGCCACAGCTTGGGGTACTCACGGTTTGCAGTCCACTCTGGGGGTTCATAGCCAGTTGTGTTGCATGGTATCGTGGAGGTTTTGACGTAGGTAGTGCACCTCAGGTGGGGAAAATAAAACTGAATGGCTCCAGGGAAGATGATCTTCACCTGCCTGGCCTTGCCAACTTCACCTATGGGCCTTTGTATACAGACTTCACACAGGCAGGCCTGTTTCATCCTCCAACCCAGTGCGTCAATGTCTTCAGTCCAGGGAACCAAGACTGCGTATGTTCCCCAGATTCTTTCCAAAGCAAGCAGGACCAGTGCAGGATGGCAGTGCTTCCACAGTCTCAAAACCTACAGCCCCTACCTTGAGGTTACTTTCACAGCAGGCTGGGTCCTGTCACAGCAGCTTGGATCAACACTTGCAGACTCTCCCCTGGCTGAAATGTCAACTTCACTTAATGATTTCTTCGCCATGGGGAGCAGGGGTTATTTTCAAACTCCACAGCCCATCTCTTATTTTCTCAATTCAAACTGAAGTTCAAACTAGCTGGGCTGCTCTAAAACTCTGCTTTTCTCTACCCTGTGTCAGTCTCACAAGCAGCTACTTTTCCTCCTGCACTCAGCTTGGCAGATGGAGATAGGCAGAGTTTGCCCAGCCTGTATTCATGAGAGCAGTCTCTCCCCTCACGTCCACCCTGCAGTCCCTCTTGACCTCCAACCCCTTTTTCGGTGCCAAAAACAGCCTTATATTTCCCCTGAGCAGCCTCCCTATTATTGGCTGCAACTCCCCAGGTGATCTCCAGGCTGCCTCTGGGTATTTTCCCAGCAGCAATCAGTTTGTAGTTCTTTAGGGAGCTGCCATTTTGTTTTCCTGGCAGGCTCCCTGAAGTCACACCCCAGATTATTTAATTTAGCCCATTAGCACCACAGTCACTCGGAGGATGCCAGGCAGAGGGTCAGAGGGCTGTAGCCCTACCAGGTAAGCCTGAATTGGGGAACTTACACAATCCCCTGGCTGAATGCTTGGTGTCCTGACAAGCCACTCTATTAACCAACATTTTAACATGCACTTTTCTAACTAGACACCTGATTCCTAACTAACACCAACAATAATCACATTTTCATTGCATTTTGCATCCCACCAGTGATATCTGTTCAAACAACACAGGTTAACTATATTCAAGTAAGTACAGATATGTATACACCTTCCCACCCCATCCATTGAGCAACACTGTGGTGGATAAAGAACAGGAGCCACAGGCTTGTGAATAACATGGAGGGAAAGGTTGGAGGAGACACCCAGGGTATCATACATAAGTCTGACAGTGGGCCTGGGCTGTCTTGCCGTCCTCCTAGGCAAAGCTGTGTCAGGTATGGGAATCTCCCCAGGAATAACGGGCGACCCCGCCTAGGTTCTGCAGTCCACCCCAGGGCCTGGTCAGGTACAGCTACACTACTTTGATCCTGCTGGGACAAGAGTAGGCCAAGGGGTGGCTGGTGCATCAACCACAGGTTTGGGGGGACCCCAGTCATCTTCATTGTCCATTTCAATGCCCACATCGGGCTCTTACTTAAGGATCACAGGCCCCTTCTCAGGAATGAAAGGCATGGCATTTAGATTCAAGGAGAACTGAGAGTCTGGAGGGTCGGTGCTGGTGGATAGAGGTGAGTTTCGAGTACCATTCCTACGAGGATTGGGGTAACTCAGGACTTGGCTCACAAGGACAAAGTTCAAACTCTTCCTTCTTACTTTCTTCAGAAGAACTGCTGGCAGGCTGCTTAGGAGGCCCAGCTGGACCAGTGTTCAGGTTCAATGTGGTCCTCTCAGGGGGGCATATCTACAGCAGAATCATTTCTGTGAGTCCTGTCAGAAAGCACAGTCGGACCAATATTCAGGTTCAATGTGTTCTTTTCAGGAGGCATGGATGGACTTGGACTTTGTTGTCTTTTCTGAGCAGCTTGACTACGTATCGTGGGCTGTCTTGCAACTGGAAGTTTAGGACCAGGGGCAGGGGTAGGCATAATCTCACCAATGGGGATTAGGTGGTTTTGGAGGACAGTCTTTCCTAGACCCCGGCCTTGCTCTTGTTTGATTCGGTACACTGGCAATTCTGGCAGCTTCTCAACCACAATGTAACTTTCTGGGGCCCACCAATCTTGAAGCTTGTGTTTGCCTTGCAACCCCAGGTTTCGAAGCAGAACATGATCCCCCACTTGCAACTTTTGATTATGGACTCTGTTGTTATACCTCTGCTTGTTACTCTGGTTACTGTGAGCTGCCGCTTCAGTTGCTAGCTGGTATGCGTTTTTAAGTTGCTCTCTTAACTGATTTGTATACTCCAGGTAGGTTTGGTGGGACGTGCCATCAGTGGACACACCAAAACAAAGATCAACAGGCAGCCGGGCTTCACGACCAAACATGAGGTAGAAAGGAGAGCGTTAAGTGGCATCATTCTTGATGCAATTGTATGCATGCACCAGATAGCTTACTTTCTGACTCCAGTTTGCTTTGTCTGCTGGGTCCAGAGTACCCAACATGTTCAACAGAGTTTGGTTGAAGCGCTCAGGTTGAGGGTCTCCCAGGGGTGGTACGGTGTGGTGTGAGATTTCTTTATACCATATGTGGCCAAGAACTCTTTCACCAGTCGACTTTCTAAATCTTGGCCTTAATCAGAGTGAACTCTCTTTGGGATGCCATAGTGCTGTACAGACTGCTGCAATACTTTGACCACAGTGCTAGCCTTTTGACCTTTGGTGGGAAATACCTGGGCGTACCAGGTATAGTGATCAGTAATAACTAGAATATTAGCTGTGTTTTTGCTGTCAGGCTCGATGGACAAACAATCCATGCAGACTAGGTTGAGGGACCCACTGGTACTAATGTTGACTAGAGGGGCAGCTCGCTTTGGCAGGATTTTCCTCTGTGTGCACCGTAGGCAGCTTCTACAGTGTTTTTCTACATCAGTCTTCATGCGGGGCCAGTAAAACCATGCTCTACACAGATCTAGGATATGTTCATAAATCCAGGTGACCCATGTCATCGTGCAGGGACTTTAGGACTATATCACAGTACCCCTGTGGCAGTACCAGCTGAAACTTGGAACATCCAGGGTTGTCTTTGTCATTTACCTTTCACAGTAACAGTCCATCTATTAGAACTAGCTTTCCCCATTCTGTCAACAGTAATTTGGTGTCAAGATGACGGCTGCGCACTTGGTTGGCTATATGTCTCTTTTCAAAGGCCCAGATTAGGTCTTGTATAACAGGGTCATCTCTCTGCACCTGCCGTGGTTCAGTTTTACTGGGTTGGGGCAGTGAACACATGACCAGCTCAGTAAAATTCAGATATGCTGGTGGGATAGCTTCGGGAGAGGGCCATAGCATGTCTGTGGATCTGGTAGGGTTCACAGCTGGATCTTCAGCAGGCAAGATAAACTTGGAACACAACACTTGAACCCCAGCACTCTCAATTTGAACAGGGGGGTCAGAGGCATCACCATGCGGGCATCTTGACAAAGCATCAGCGTCTATTTTAGTTCACCCACTTTGATACTCAAGGCTAAAATTATAGGTGGAAAGAGCAGAGTGCCATTGGTGCCCTGCAGCATCCAGTTTAGCTGTCGTGGTGACATAGGTCAGGGGGTTGTTGTCTGTTCTGATCGTAAAAGGAACCCCATATAGGTATTCATGGAACTTGTCGGTCACGGTCCACTTTAATGCCAGGAATTCCAGTTTATGCACCGGGTAATTTCTTTCAGAAGAGGTCTAACAATGGCTAGCGAATGCCGCTGGCCTATGCCCTTCAGGATACTCCTGATACAGTATAGCTCCCAAGTCATTTAGACTGGCATCAGTGTAGAGAATATAAGGTTTGTTAGGGTCAGCAAACACCAAAACAGGGGCCTCACTTAATCTCTGAATAATCTCCTAGAAATCAGCTTCACACTCAGGGGTCCACTGTTCTCCAAAAGGTTCACCAACTCGCAAGTACTCCTTTGCTGGGCTTGTCCTGGATCCTGGCACTCTCTTCTTCTGGTTATTTCGGGGATAACCTCGCATCAAATCTTTAAGTGGGCATACCACCATCGAGTAGTCCTTTATCAAATGATGGTAGTAGCCACAGAACCCCAAAAAGGACTGCAGAGCCCTTAAGCTGGTGAGACTAGGCAAGGTGGTGAGGGCCTCCACTTTAGCTGGATCAGTTTGCATGCCCTCTGCTGAGACAATCTGCCCCACATACTTGACCACTGCCTGGCAGAACTGGAACTTGTCAGTTGATATCTTTAGGCCAAACTCTTCCAGTCGATCCAGAACCTTCAATAACTTGGTCTCGTGTTCTTCCAGGGTGGAACCGAATATGATCAAGTCATCTAGGTAGACAATAACATTGAGCAAGTTCATATCCCCCACAACCTATTCCAACAAGCACTGGAAAGTGGCTGGTGCTCTGGATATTCCCTGCGGCATACACACGAACTGGTAGAACCCCAACGGGCAGATAAAAGCTTTTTTTCTTTGTCCCCCTCCACCATGGGGTTTTGATAATAGCCACTCCAGAGATCCAACACAGAGAACCACTGGCTCCCGGACAGGCTGGCCAAGGCATCTTCTGCCCGGGGCCCAGTGTACTGTTCTGGGATGGTCTTCTTGTTTAGCATGCGATAGTCTATGCACATCCTCATAGCTCCATCCTTCTTCCAGACCACTACAATGGGGGAGGCATAAGGGCTCCAGAACTTGGTTATTATGCCAGCATCCAATAACTCCTGCAAGTGTTGCTGTACATCATCAGTGTTGTCCGGGGCCAACTTCTGAGATCTCTGTCGGAAATGCTGCTCGTCTTTCAGACAAATCCGATGCTCTTCGCCTTCCACACACCCCATATCCCACTCATGCCGTGAGAAGTCCTTTTGCCTCTTGGCCAGTTTTTGACTTAGGCTCCAACTGGCGGATATAGGAGAATCACCATACTGGAAAATATTTTTTCTATCTCTTCATCAGTGGCTGCCATCGGGTTCACTGCAATTACACTGTGTCGATGTCTTCAGTCCAGGAAACCAAGATTATGTATGTTCCCCAGACCCTTTCCAAAGTACGCAGGACCACTCACAGGACCAACGCAGGTCGGCAGTGCTTCCACAGTCTCAAAACCTACAGCCCCTCACCTTGAGGATACTTTCATAGCAGGCTGGGTCCTGTCGCAGCAGCTTGGATCAGCACTTGCAGATTCTCCCCTGGCTGAAATGTCCTCTTCACTTAATGATTTCTGCACCGTGGGAAGCAGGGGTTATTTTCAAAGTCTACGGCCCATCTCTTATTTTCTCAATTCAAACAGAAGGTCAAACTAGCTGGACTGCTATAAAACTTTGCTTTTCTCTACCCTGTGTCAGTCTCACAAGCAGCTACTTTTCCTCCTGCACTCATCTTGGCAGTTGGAGATAGGCAGGGTTTGCCCTACCTGTATTCATGAGAGCAGTCTCTCCTCTCACATCCACCCTGCAGTCCCTCTTGACCTCCAACCCCTTTTCCAGTGCCAAAAAACAGCCTTATTTCTCCCTTGAACAGCCTCCCTATCATTGGCTGCAGCTCCCCAGGTGATCTCCAGGCTGCCTCTGGGTATTTTCCCAGCAGCAATCAGTTTGTAGTTCTTTAGGGAGCTGCCATTTTGTCTTCCTGGCAGGCTCACTGAAGTCGGGCCCCAAGTTATATAATTTAGCCGTAAGTCTATCCCAAATCCACACGAGGCCTAAATGCTCCACACTTGCTTTAGTCATAATCATATTTAGGGGCATAAGCTCTGTTTTTGCTACATTAAATTTATAATTAGAAAAATGACCACATTTAGATATTATTTCCAGGGCAGTAGATAAAAGATACATCCGTGTGGGTGATATATAACAGAACGTCATCGGCATACATCAAGAATTTATATTGGTATGGGCCAGTCATAATGCCAGAAATCTGAGCTGTACAGTTAATTTTCCTAATTAGGGGTTCTAAAAATAAGTTAAACAGGAAGGGGGAAAATGAACACCCCGTCAAGTGCCCTGCTTCAAAATAAAACTGCGGAAGAGAACCCCATTACACAGAATCCATGCCGATGGGCAAGGGTATAGCACCCTAATCCAACAAATAAATACTGGGGGGATATGAAATTTGGGCAGGAGATAAACTAGATATTCCCAAGAGACTCTGAAAAGGCTTTTTCCGCATCCAGGGATGTCAAGATGATTGGGGGTAATGGAGTCCCTGGATGTGGAAATAAGGTGTGAAAGTTTTCATAAGTAGTCAGAAGAGAATTGTCCAGACACAAATCCCACCTGCTCCACACTGACAAGGCATTCCCAGACCTGATTAAAATATTTTAAGGTCAAGATTTGTTAAAGAAGTAGGTCTGTGGTTGCTTGCCAATAACTGGTCTCTGCCTGATTTGGGTAGAACTACTATAAAAGCCTCAGTAAGTGAGGGTTTCAAGAATAATTTTAAATGTATTGTAAACATTTGGGGTGTATCCATCTGGTCCTGGGGTTTTGTCTGGGATCAATGAGTCTATAGCATTGTATATTTCCTGTACCATCAAGGGTTTTGCCAAAAAGTCAGATTGTAATTCAGCTAAGCAGGGAAGTTCAATGTCCACCAGAAATTCTTGAAAGAAAGACCTACAAAATGGAGTGAGAGAGGGAGTATAAATGTCTCAATAAAAAAACTGAAAATGTTCCACAGTTTCTCTTGAGGTGGTAAGCAGGTGGCCTGCGTCAGTGTGAATAGAAGGGACTATCCTGTCCGCAGCCTGAGTATGCAACCACAGTGTCAAGAGCTTACCAGCTTTTTCACCTTGGTAGAAATATTTTGTTCTAGAGCACAATATCATGTGCTCCACCTTTTCCCCTAGTATTTGGTGATATTTTGCCCTTAGGGATTCCAAGCGTACCCACTCTGAGGAAGGCGTGTCTGAAGCAAGACGTGTTTCTAGGGATTGCATCTGTGCTAGTAAGGTGGAGATTTCTTGCATGGCTAGTTTTTTTGGCCTTGATGCTATCCGAATCAGTTCTCCCGAGAGTGAACATTTAAGGGCAGCCCGTAGAATATCGTGCCTATCCATTGAGGGAGCATTAGTTTCTAGGAAAAAGATAATAAATTTGTGTATACGATCTACCAATTCTGGGGATTTTAGCAGCTGATTATTCAAGCACCAAGTCTTGTCTCTCTGTGCTGTAGCTGAAAGGTTAACCTGGATAAGAGCAGGGTGGTGATCTGAAATAACTTTAGCACTATAATGACAAAGAGTAACTTTAGAAAGGTGCTCGGACCCCAGCAGAAAATAATCTATTCTTGAATGTGAGGCAAGGGAGTGGAATAAAAGAAGTATTCCCATAATTGTGGGTGAAGGGCTCTCCATGGTTCAATGAGTCTCAAAAAGTCCATCAGGTCCCACAATACCAGCTGGCCCAGAGAGAAAACTTGATGGGAATTGCCCGACCCATCCAGGGTATTATTAAGAACCATGTTCCAATCTCCAGCTAGAAGCATGGGGAGGGAAACCCAGGGCATTAATATTTTAAAAATAATGGTAAATAAGTTAGAGTCGTCACCACTTGGACAGTAAACTAAGACCAGAACAACTTCAAAGTGACCAAGTAGTGCATGGAGAATAGGTATCTGCCCTGGGAATTGCTAACTTCCTGGAGCAAGTGAAATGAGACCCTGCTGGCCACTATAATAGCTACCCCTCTGGTACGTGAATCTGGGCCGGATCCAAAAGCATGTCCCACCCAGGAACACTGAAGTAGCGAAACCTGGGTAGCAGGAAGATGAGTTTCCTTGCAAAAAAGGCTATATCCACATGTAATGTGTTTAAATGTATAAGAATTTTAGATCTTTTCAATGGGGACTGAGCTCCTTTAATGTTCCACGTACAAAAACAAAAATTAGCCACCATAGCCATCCACTATTATCGGACAACTACCAGGGCACAGCACCCATATATAAGCTGAATGAAAGGTTTTACAGTAGTTGCTGACACTCTTCCGAGATACCCCTTGCTCTCTCCCTCCCTGAGCCCTACTATCTACCAATAACCACAATATCAAATTCTCCTCCTCCCCAGTCCTCAGAAAGTCTTATATCACCAACAGAAGCAACCTCTCCACTCCCCTTCCCCCAGTTTCTTTTTTGGTGCATGACTGCCAAGGGCATTTGGTGTCTACCGTCCCCATCCCCACCCTCACCGTCACACTTTCTACACATTAAGGTTTACCAACATATGAAGAGTACAAAGTGTACTCTGGTTGAGATATGTAACAAGGCAACAGACCAAGAAATAGAGAAAAATAGTAACTATCAAAGCAGCCAAGAATATGGAACACTGCTATACACCAGGAACGGTTTTGTGCCCAATCCAAAGTAAAGTAATCTTCACAGGTCAAAGTTTAACATTTAACAACAGTATCAATCTAAAAGCAAGGATATTATTGTCTCTCGGATTTTAGGGAGAGGGCCCCACAACTAAAAAAGGGGGATAAAGCAGAGCCCCAATATCTAGAAGAGATGAAAAGACAGTAAATATAGGTTGTACAATTATTACTACTTTCACTGAAACTGTAGGTTCGAACTTAAACTCCACAGAATTTGACCGGTTAATAACACGGAGGCTCTAAACAAAAAAGACTACATGCTAACAAAAACAGTCCAGAAGGCTATCACAGCTCCTCCACAACATGTAGTGTATAGTGGTCACAGCTTTTTAGTCGACAAGCACTCTAACTGGAGTTGAATCTGGGAGAACTATGTGACCAAGTATCCTAAGTCGAATTTCAATTCTGGGTTGGAGAACAGTCTGTGCCAAATTCTTCCCTCACAATGATGCAACAGTATTCTATTACTGTCGGTGAGAGATCCCAGGGAAAGGGAGGCAATAAAACAAGGGAAGATAGCCTGCATGAATCAGTGCAGAGGTGAATAATGGAGAGGAGCCCACAGCTCTGATCAGCTCCAACGTGACAAAATTGAGCACTATCACCTCCATAAGTGCAGCACAGGTATCTGCATTGAAGAAGGATCCACCGTAATAAAGGCATATAGTAAAGTTCAAACCAGGATGATGTTTTGAGTCTTCAACCTGATTCAAATGAAGATCAGGTTTGTCTCAGGAGTTAACGGCTAAAGAAAATAAGAAAGCACTCCTATGTACACTCCACAGAGAGGTATTTTGGCAGATGGGAAGCACATGAAAAAAGGGGGGAAGCAGTTGTTTTTAAGTGATTGGAACCGATTGCTGATGAGTGGATTGAGCAGGGGTGGTAACATTCCATAGGAGCAATACATCCTTCTTCATCGGATTATGACCAACTGCTGCCCTAGTAGTAAAACAGGAAATTTTAACAATTTATTTCTCCAAATATTTTGCAGGGACTGCCTGTGGAATGTGACTGGAGTCTGCAGATGGGCTGTGTAGTGGCCGACTGAGCGGTCAGAGCATATAGGGGATCGAATGTAGTGAAGTGCCTGGTACAAGACTAGATTTAATAGCGGTCAAGGTGGTAAAGACAATGAAGTAAATAAATAATATAAATTAACTGTCCTACTACTCCTAGCATTGCAGAGTCAAATGGCATCTGGGCTCAGTGATTCTTAAACAAATCTGATAACAAGGCTTTCAGGTCAGCTGACGCTTAATCGGCCAACTCCCATGACTTCCAGGAGTCTCTGAGCTGGACTTGAAGGCGTGCAGGATATAGCACTTAAAAGTAGAGTCCAGCTGCAATGAGCTTGGAAAAAAATGGGTAGTAGGCTGCACATCATTGCCTGATGGTAGCTGGCATGTCCTGCAGAATTCGAAGCTTTGCCCACCCCATAGCACTTTCTTGAGATCTCGCACTTTGCTTAAAACATGCTGCTTGTCTAAAAAGTTAAAGAATTTTAAAATAAAAGGTCTCAGAGGTGAAAAATCCAGAGGTGGTGGATGTAGAGCTCTATAGGCCCACTCTATATATAAGCTACTCCCTTGGGAGAGGGTCTGGCTATTTTCAAACACAATTTTTGTGCAAACAGGATAGGAGATGTGCTTTCAGCTTTTCAGGTAAACCAATGACTACGTTACATTGCCGACTGTGGTCCCCCCAGATCCTCTAACTTAGCCTCCATTTTGATTATCTTCTTCTTAAGGGTCATTATCTCAGTGTTGGTATGATCTCTCCATTTTTCAATAGAGAAAATGTTAACTTCATTGTCCCCGACCCTTCTGCTGAGGTCAGAGAGATCCAAACGGAGAGATTTAAGCTCGGTTGTAAATTCTTAGAGTGTTTCCTTTACTGACATGAACTCCACAAGAAACCTGTTTTCCAATAGTGGTGTGGCACTAGGCATGGTAGTAGGATTGCACCCTGTTCCTGTGCTTGGGTCTTGGACAGTATGATTTGCTTATCCGACGTGGTGGGTGGGTGGGGTATGCTGGGCACCGCACGCATCTCAGCTTCCATCTCCTCAAAGAATTCAACAGTGCTGATGCCTCTGGAGTTTGTAAAAAGTGTTCAGTTCAGAGTAGTGCAATGAAAGACAACAAAATTGCAAGATTTCGAAGGTTGTTATACTGTAGTAAGGATCTGCTCACCTGAACCTAGGCATCCTGTGACTCCGCACTGTTATTTGAACCTCTGTATGTTGTTTTATTTTGTAATAAAATCTATTGTACTAATCCCTTTCCCTCTCCACCCAGGACACATCTGGAAATGAGTCGATTTTAGCCCAGTATGTCCTTCCTGGTGAAACTTTTCAAATAAATAATTAAATAAAAATGGCAGAGTTGGGGTATTGGTAAAAGGTTGAGAAGTGCCGGTATCTAGATTAGTAGAGATTTGTTCTGGTACAGCCTTACTCTTGGCTCTGGATTGGGCTGACATAAAATTAATAAATTTATACAAGCATTACAGACAAAAATGGCAAGGACTGAACAGTTTTAAAAAAACTTTAACCATATCTGCTTACAGCTAGCTTACTAATTTTTGGAGGACATTTTAATCGTAAGGTTTCACAAAACAATTGAGGGACAACAACCTCTAAACTATTTCATGATTTGAATTATTTGAACAACAAGTGTAATACAAAGAACCTCAGTGCAAAAGCTGCTCAGAGGATGCCTGGCAGAGGGTCGGAGGACCATAGCTGTACCAGGTAAGCCCAAATTGGGGGGCTTACATGTGGAATAGCCTGCCCCAGGAGGTGGTAGTAGCCCGTACAGTGGTGGGCTTTAAACATGCATGGGGCAGAAACAAGCGAATAATAAAGATAGGAAGAAAAAGCTAAAGCCAATGACCAGATAGGATCACTGGATGCTTCGTTAGGCAGCTTAAATGGGCAGACTGGATGGGCCTAGCGGTCCTTATCTGCCGACAGCATCTGTGTATCTATGCATGTATCTATTTCACAAATACATGGGCAGATTCATATTCCACATGGACAGACTGAATGATTCATGTTTCAAACAGACAGAACATAGACTCATG
Organism: Neoceratodus forsteri; assembly: GCA_016271365.2. Classification (NCBI taxonomy): domain Eukaryota; kingdom Metazoa; phylum Chordata; order Ceratodontiformes; family Ceratodontidae; genus Neoceratodus; species Neoceratodus forsteri. The sequence continues at coordinate 1,451,627,545 of CM057453.1, read as the reverse complement.
TTCAAGTCAGACAGATTCAAGTTGCAGAGACAGAGAGACAGACACATAGATTCATGTTCCAGAGGGGCCGAATCATGTTCCAGACACACTGACATATTCATGTTCCAGACAGACAGACAGACAGACAGATTCATGTTCCAAACATAAAGACAGATAGATTCGTATTGCAGACACAGACAGAAAGACAGGCTTTTGTTTCAGGCACACAGACCTAGAGCTATTTCCAGACAGACAGGCAGATTGATTCATGTTACAGAGACAAACAGACAGACAGATAGACAGTCAGACAGATATATAGCTATAGATGAATGTTTTTGTTCATTAAGGTGGGATCATTTGGTGAATTTTTACTTTTAATTCTAGACAATTAGAACTTTTAGAACTAGAATTTCACATTTTTATGTATCATCTATTTTGTTTAATTTACTTTTATCCTCATGAACATCCTTCCACCCGACCCTGTTGGTGACTACCTTACCCAGTGTAACCCCAAGGGGGCGCTATCCTAAGGGCTACTACCCCTGCCTGCTCAGTTGATAACAGGTTGAGTAACCTGGATCCAATGGTGGGTGCCTCAACCCAGAGGTCGGGGTTGGAACAGTCAAAGGCGACCTGGTCACAGCCCTCTGGGTAAATGCAACTCCCCTTTCTTCCCACTAGTGGCCCACACAAGTTAATCACAGTAGCCTTGCAATACCCTCTTAACCCCAAAATTGGTTCAGTCAGCTTGGCCCTGAGGACCCCCTGCAAAGTAAGATGCAGTTAGACAATGACCACCTGTACAGTAGTTCAACATAGACACACAGATCAGTCAGTATACCTTTGTAAAACAACCAATCTGATTTATTTCGGGGGGAGATAACAAGGACCGGGGGAAATCAGGTTAATTAGCTTACCACTCTAAAATATACATATTTATATGTATACATCTAAGGCACTGTGCACAGGTCTAACGTATAAGTCACTGTCTCTGGGTACCCAGGCAATAGAAGGCTAGACTCTCGATGCAGCTGGTTGGGGTCCTGACGCAGAAAACAAGCATTTGATTCCTAAGAGGATTAAGTAGAGCCAGCAGGCTCAGTTCATGTAGCCAGCAACGTATCCAGACAAATCTTGCCCTCACTATGAACATCTGACAGGGAGCTACTCTGATTTAGTACTCACAACTCCAGCAGCAAGATCACTCTCACACCACTCGCAGGACCGAGACTGGAATTCAACACTTCTCCACACATTTATATGAAGAGCAGAGGGGTACCATACCAGGCAGCTGCTGTATAATCCCGATTGCTTTCACACAGAACACCGGGCCCAAATGACGCAGCTTCACTTGTTCTGACAGACTGAGCATGATTGAAGCAGATTCTCCAGTCCTGTACAGGGTGATGCCTGGTAGTAGCTGCACTTTTGCACAGCCTCCTCCAACCGCTGCCCAGCGTATTTAGTCCGATACTTGCTGGCATTCACTCCACCGAAATCTGGCCTTCCACACGTGCTTCCCGCACGTAAGCTCAACAGCGCAGGAGCCCAGAACTCCTCCCTCGTTCACCACCACAACAACTCTGCCCCTTAGCAGTTTGGGCAAGGACCTTCAGTTCAGGTGCTACCCGATCCCATTGATGCGCTGCGGATGTCAGTCACTTGTTTCGGTCCCCCATTGGTGCAAAAAGGTGCCGAAGTCCAGAACTCCATATCCCAGAATTACTAATTGTATCCCCTATGGCCAGCCGGCTCCAAAATGAGTCCCGATTCCGATTGGCTCAACAGATCTCCATTTTTGTTACCCCTCATTTACCATTGGCCCAGTTCAATAGTCCAGGTCCAAAATGGAGGGGCCAAGCGCACAAAGTCCCAGCTGCAAAGGAAGCAGGTTAGACAAACTGTAATTTCACTAATACTCTAAACGATTATAGCCAAACAGCTACATCTATTCACCAGGCTTCCTTTTTCACTTGCAGCGACTACAAAATGGGAGCGATTTCCCCCGCAGCTCAGATGGGATTCGAGTAAGAAAACCCCGGTCCCCCTTCTGTACAAACCACGGAAGCCTGCGAGCAGGCACCTCTTAAAGGGACAGTACCTACGTAAGGACATAGGGTAGAGAAGGTTCAGAGGAGGGCAACAAAGATGGTGCATGGATTACATCACAAGTCCTATAAAGACAGGCTGAAGGAGCTGAACATGTACTCCCTGGAGGAGAGGAGGGAGCGAGGGGATATGATAGAGACATATAAGTATCTTACAGGGAGGAACAGGGTTCAGGAATACACTATTTTTAAGCGAAAAAGATGTTCCAGGACTAGAGGAAATGGGATGAAGTTGGAGGGAGGACGATTCAGAGGAAACATGAGGAAGAATTTCTTCACAGAACGGGTGGTGGACAAGTGGAATACCCTGCCAGAGGAAGTGGTGGGGGCTGAAACAATCACGGGATTTAAGAATGCGTGGGATAGACATAAAGGAATTCTGGAGGTCAGGGGTAAGGGGCAACAGACTTCTAGGAAAACATAAACTGAACTTACAAGCTCAAATGGGCAGACTGGGTGGGCCATAGGCCCTTATCTGCTGACACTGTCTATGTATCTATGACAGTACTGGAGGCTTTAAAAACACAGCGGCCTCATTTTGGCGGCATTGTGCCGAACACCAGTTAGGCAAGGAGCTCCTAAGCAGCTCCGGGAAGGCATTTAGGAACCCCCCCATTTGTAAGGGGGTTACACCAGCTCCATCAGACCCTACCACTGGCCTGGTCCCCATGGCATACCGCCTGTGGTGGAGCCAAAGAGAAAATGGTCTGTCTCCCAGAATAAAGTACAAAATTGATTGCTTGGAGTCTAGAGAGTGCCAGCTATGAGCCATGAGTCCTGGAAGGCATCAATTTATTGTGTTTTTCTCCCCACTGGTGCTGGTTGAGTGTATCCCAGGCATGCACATGTAGGACATGCCGACATAGGGTCCACCAGACAACCGTTAGATTGCAGCTGCAGGCTCGCAATTGTACACCAACTGCTGTCACCCAAGTATGGTGCAGCAGTGAGGCCTTGAGCCACCACCACCAGACAGGAGAAAAATGTCCTCTGGGGTGCTCAGGTCCCTACCCGCTGGCTCCTGACATCCCATGCTTGGGGACTGTCACAAACATGTTCTGTCCCAGAACTCAGCCTGTGATGGTTACTAGTTTCACAACCCCTCAGATGCCTGAAGGGATTACCTTGGTATAATGCCACCACTCACTGCAACCTCATTCTGGGTATCTTTGGGTTTGAATCCCACCAGAGCCACTGCTCACACACAGTACAGTGCTCCTTACAAAAGAGCAAATGACCAATTCCTTCTGTTACAGCTGAGAGCACTTTTACTTTAAATAAGGTGCAGTATATGTAGCCTGCTTCTTTGAGGATGGATCATAGCCTTGCCAAAACATCCTGGTTATCTGTATTTGAAATGACTCAGTCACAGAAAGCATGAAGTATATGCAAGTATTACTTAATACTCCAAGATATTTACTTATATTATAGAATAATACATGCTAAGACTATAAGGAATACAGTATTTCTACAGAAATAAAATTACGTATTTGAAAAAGAATACACACAGAAAAACCTAACTCATGTCTATCTAATTCTTAACTATGGGGAATACAGTATTTCTACATAAATAAAAATAAATATTTGAAAAAGAATACACACTGAAGAACCTAACTCATGTCTATCTAATTCTTAACTATGTGGAATACAGTATTTCTAGAGAAACAAAAATAATATTTGAAAAAGAATACACTCAGAAGGACCTGACTCATGTCTATCTAATTCATAAGTAAAGTACTAGCTTACCACAGCTAGTGAGTTATGGCAGACTCCAACCCTTGATGTTGTCCATTTGAAGTCCCAAATCATAACTGACTTCTGAGGGCCAAACACAGATGGCAAATGCCTTTTCCTACTTGGCCCTCCACTCCGCATCATCACACATGTCACTCTGACATCACAGGTTTGACCATCTGTTTGTTCTCTGGGGAACCACCCATCTTGAGAACAGGTCCAAACTGAATTAATTGTCTTTTTGGTGATGAAAATAATGCAGTCCTTTGAAGTTCCCCAACACAGAAACATTTTAGCTGAGAAGGGCCCAGCTTTTGATGTCTATGTAGAACAAAATAAGTGTTGCTATTCACACTCAGCTTCTGTGAGAACCCAGGACTGTATTTTCAAAGTTAACACCTCTTCCCCCTGCAGCTGAATTACCTACAGAGGCCTAGCTGAAAAAAATACACAGTAAAAATACATTAAAAGTTGTTACATCTCCATTCCCTAGAAAAAATTTAAAACATCGCTGGCCCAGTGGCGCTGAGGGTTGAGGCGCTGGACATCACACCTCACGTCACGCCCCGGGTTCAGGAATGAGCACAGGTTGCCGGGGGTCGTCAGGGGAGGAGGATCGAGCATCTGGAGGACAGCTCTTCTCTCCTGGGAGGGAGGAGAGGGATGGGGGAGTTCCTGCTCGGCGCTTGGCTGGCCTCTGGCGGAACCCGGAGACACAGCAAGCGCTGGAGCGTAGAGAAAGGGGTGGGGAGTGGCAGACGTCGGTAGCAACGCTTTGACGTCAGGGCACTATCCACTCCCTAGAACAGGGGAAAAATGCCCTTTTAGCTCAGGTGGAGATGGAGCACCAGAGCTTGCCCTTGATTTGTGGTCACCCTCCTGGCACCCTCCCGACTGATGCCACCAGAGATGTTCGTGGTTTTGGGGCCCACCTCGTTCCTGCCTGGGGGATAAACCGTGGCTACATGGGTGAAGAAGGGTTGACCAGGGTGGAGTGGACCATAGAGAGATGACTCCTAGGTGCCCCCGAGGAGACCAGAGCTGGAGGAGAGAGGAGGAAAAAATAGAAAGTAAAAAAAGTGAAAAACATTCTTTAGCAACTCTAAATGCTGTTTGTTTTTCACGGTAGTAGTTTAGTTCTACCCGCTATGCTTCCAGTTTTCTCCCAGTCTGTAACAAGTACTAATTCTTTGAAGCACCTCTCTTTTTTTACTGGGCCACTAGTTATTGCCTAGACAAACTATCAGCATTGCCATGCTGTGACCCACTGCAGTGCCTGATGTCTATATTATAGGACTGCAGCACCAGGCTCCATCTTAACAGTTTTGGGGTTTGGCCACCGCTGGTCCTATGGAACTGTGTGAGGGAGTTGTGATCAGTGACCAGTGTGAACCCCCCCCCCCATAAATATATAATTTCAGCTTCTGCAGAGCCCAGACAATACCCAGACAGTCCTTCTCAATTGTGGCTTAAGCCTCTTTTCGGGCAGCAGCTTCCTGCTCAGGTATATGACTGGGTGTTCCTTCCCTTGCGTGTGTCCTGACTCAGAATTGCATCAAGCGCTTGGTCCAATGCATCCACGTGCACAATAAACCTAAGAAAATAGACAGGGCTCCTGAACAAAGGTGCCTGACACAATAGCTTCTTCAGTTGTTGGAACGCAGTTTCACAGTGATCTGTACACTGAACTTTTTCTGGCGTTTTCTTCCTTGTGAGATTGGACAGGGGTTTGGCCATGTTGCTGAAGCTTGGCAAAGACTTTCTATAATAGCCTGCCATCCCTAGGAAGGCCTGAACTTTTTCTTTTAGTTGTGGTGTGTCCAGTCCCTGTGTGGCCTCAGTTTTACTGGATCAGGCCAGATGTACCTACTCCCCACCCTGTGCCCAAGGTACTACGCCTTTTCCATTCCTATTTGACACTTCTCCACCTTGACTGTCAGCTCTGCAGCCTTCAGTTGGCAGAACGCATCTGTCATGTTCCTGATGTGATCTTCACATGTCTGGGTGTATATGGCAATGTTGTCCACGTACGCCAGAGGAAAGTCTCCTGCCCCAGACAGAATTCACTCCACGAGCCATTGAAAGATGGCTGGCGTATTCTTCATTCCAAGTGGCATTACTCAAAACTTGAATCAGTCAGATGCAGTGACAAAGGCTAGCCTCTTTGTGGCTTCAGGTGTCGGGGTACTTGCCAATAGCCCTTTGTTGGGTCTGTGGTGGTCAGGTACATGGCTCCCTTTAACCTCTCTAGGACTCATCTGTCCTGGGCATGGGGTATGTGTCCAACTCTGTAACTCTGTTGAGCTTGTGGTAGTTGATGCAGATGCTTGTGTCCCTTCCTTGTTGGGGCTCAGTATCACTGGGGAGGGCCAGGGACAACTGGACTCTTGCATGACCCTAAGAGCCAGAATTTCCATGATTGCCCCTAATGGCATGTTTCACTCCCTCAGGGACTCTGTAGGATGGCTGCCTAAGTGGAGCTTGGGACCCTGTATCCATGTGGTGCTTTGCCAGATTTGTATACCCTGGCTTCACCATGAACATTTCCCCAAATGTGTGCAGCACCCCATGGATTTCAGCAGCTTGGGCTGATGTCAGCTGCTCCGAGAGGGTGGCAACATCCAGTGAGGACTCTCCCAGGAGATCCACCAGTGGGACTGCTTCTGCCTCCTCCTTTGGGTAGCTGCACACAGCTGGGACTATCTTGTTGCAGTCATGGTAGGGGTCCATAATGTGTGTGTGGTAGATTCACTGCTTGCACCTCCTGTCTGATAGCTCCAGCACATAAATTAACATCATTCAACTTTTTGATCACTGAGTAAGGACCCTCCCAAGCTGCTTGCAATTTATTCTGCTGGACTAGGATGAGTACTATCACCCATTGCCCAACATCATACTTCCAGGCTGTGGCCCACTATCATAACAAATCTTCTGTCCCGGCTGTGCAGTGGCTAGATGCTCCTTGGTAAATCTCATGAGTGCCTTGATCCATGACCTGAAATTCAGGACATACTCCACAATAGATTCCCCTTGGGGTGCAAGCTCACCCTTCCATTCATCTCTTTCCAAATCAGGGGAACCCCCTTACCTTGTGGCTAAACAGGGACCTGAAGGGTGAGAACCCTGTTGACTCCTGGGGGACTTCCCTATATCTGAATAAGAGATGGGGTAAGTACTTGTTGTACTCTCTCTCACATGCTGATCAGTGAATACCATTAACATAGTCTTACGAGACACATTAAATCGCTCAACCAGTCCGTTATTCTGGAGATGGTATAGGTAGGAGCTGTGCTGCCTCACCCTACACTTCTGCTAAAGACTAGCCATCAGAGCAGACATGAAGTTGGTTCTCTGATCCAATAGAATCTCCTAGGGAAAACTCACCTGACTAAATATCCCCAGCAGTTTGTTGGTCATGTCTTCCATCCCAGTGGAGGACAAAGGCACTGCCTCTGGTCACCTTGTAGCATAATCCACGACCAGCAAGATGTACATCTTGCCTGTGCTAACTGGGGTGTTGCTTTGCCCCACGTTGTCCACAGCAACACATTGAAATTACAAATTATAGGCAGGGTAATCGAAGCTGCCTTAGCCTTGTCCCAAACCTTTTCTACCCTCTGGCACTGCGGACAAGTTCAGGAGTAGTTTGCCACATCCTCAGAAATACTGGGCCAGTAAAAATTGTTAGTCAGCCACCTTTTTGTACGTCTGACTCCTAAGTGCCCAGAAAAGAGTATATTGAGGACTGCAATCAGAAGCTGCTTCCTATATTCCCTAGGAACTTTGATCTGCTGGAATACTCCATTCCTCTGGTCCTCCCTTTTGAACCCACTAGTGATAAAGGAGCCTATTCTCCCAGTAAACCTCCCTTTTCTCTGAACCTTGAGAGTCACCTTCCACCCTGGTGGCTAACTCCTTTAATTTCTGTAAGGATGGGTCAGCTTGCTGAGCTCTCCCCAGCTCTGCATGCCTGACCTTCCCTAAAACACAGTCTCCTGTGGGAGAAATGCCCACAGCTGACCTAAATCTGTAGCTGTGGCTTAGAACTGCTGCTCCCAGCTCGTTCTTGAGCTACAACTTTCCCTGCTTCTAAGGGAGGGGTTACTTCCAGCTGCACTGCCCACTCTGTGTCCTTAGGAGCTTGTTCTCTTGCCTTACTACGGGTAGTGACACACACAATGCTGGCCCGACTATCAAAGTCATTACCCATAATTACATCAACGGGCAGGTTGGGTATAGTACCTACCTCCCATATATACTGGCCACCTCCCCAGTTTAGGAAGATCTGGATCATTGGCACTGGGACCACATGACTTGTCACTTCTCTCATTTTAAAAAACTGGCCTGGCAGGATCTGTTCCTCTTGAATTAAATCCTATTTACCATGGAAATGGAGGCCCCAGTATCCCTCAACCCCTGGGTTACTATCCCATTTACCAACATGGGGTGCATGTGTACAGTGGAGGTAGTGGAAATGCACACTGGGTACAGGCCACTAGCTGTTGAGAGCTTCCAGAGCTACCCATCCATCTGCACTCATGCCGTTTGCCATATTTTTTAGACAGTCATACGACAGATGTCCCAGTTTTTGGCTACTATAGTACCTGCCTTCCCGACTCCTTACTTTTGAAACCATTTGGCTTCTGTTTTTGCTCGGGCACAGGCTGGCTTCCCTTAGATTGCCTCCCCTTTTGGGGTTCACTTAAAACCACATGATGTCCCTCCCCTGTTGTTTTTGCGCTGAGTGGATGGTCGGCTGGACATGAACTGATCAGTCCTCTCGACTGCCTCCTTTGTGGAGCTCAGAGTCCTATCCAGCAACCATATTCTCAACTCCTCTGGTACAGTCTTTAACAACTGTTCCATGAGGATTAAATCTTATCTGTTCCACAGAGCTAGCCTTTGCACTCTCTAACCATTGCCCTAACAGATTGTCTAGTTGTACGCACATTTCAGAAATACTATCTGCCTTCCTTAAATTGCTAAATTTTTGTCTATGAGCCTTGGGATTTAATTCACAATGTTCTAACAAGGACTTTTTCACTTTGTTATAGTCCATACAGTCTACATTGTCCATCCTGGGGAAGGTTTATAATGCTCTGCCTGTAAGGAGTAGCAAAATTTAAGTTGCCCAAGAAGCCCTGTCCAGTTCAAATTGCCCACAAATTCTCTCAAAAGATTTTAAAAACAAATCAAAATCATTCCCTTCCTGATACTTGGGAAACATTTGGAATTCATTTTGGCTTCACTGAGTCAAGCCTCTGATGCCAGTGATTACAGTTCAAGGCGCTGTCTTTTGGCACAAAATCTCTATCTCCCTCTCATGTTCGCACTCTTTCTCGCTCTCCTCTCTTTGTCTTGCTCCAGTTTCCATCTTTGTCCTTTGCAGGTCCATATCTGCCGTTTGCTTCTCAGCTGACAACATGAAACTTAGCGGTAGAGTGGAAAGCATGGAGAGTATCAGAGAGCTTCAGGAGGATCTTAAAAAATTAGAAAGGTGGACACATATAATGCAGTTGAAATACAATGTTGAGACGTGCAAGGTGATACACCTGGATAGAGATAACCCTAAGACAGAATACTTGCTAAACGGTGTCAAACTTAGCTCCTCAGCTGAGGAACGGGATTTTGGGGTCATCATTAGGGATGACCTCAAGCAGCAAAGCCAGTGTAACAAGGCTTACAGTAAGGCAAACACGGTACTGGAATGTACTGGAAGGGGCATAGATAGCAGGGACAGGGATGTGATACTGCCCCTCTACCAGTCCCTGGAGTACTGTGTCCAGTTCTGGAAGCCTTACCTTAGAAATAATATTGATAGGTTAGAGGTGGTCCAGAAAAGGGCAATAAAGATGATACATGACCTTTGGGGAGTTACCTGTGAGGAGAGGCTGACAGCTTTGAACATGTGCTCACTGGAAACTATGAGGGAAAGGGGAGATATGATCAAAACCTTCAAGTTCCTTAGAGGCATAAACAAAGTGCTGCACACTGTGCTTTTCACCAGAAACACCAGTTCTATAACATGGGGGTTCAAGTGGAAATTAAAAGTCAGGAATTTCAGGAGGGACATCAGAAAGTATTATTTCTTGGAGAGGGTGGTGGAGCAGTGGAATAGAGTGCCACCCGAACTGGTGGCTGGAAAGTTGGTATTGTGTTTTAAGCTCTGTAACAGAGTAGACACACCAGAGGGTGTAGACAGAATGAGAAGGGACCTGCAGAAACTTGAAGAATGGTCAGGGGTTTGGCAGTTGAAATTCAATGCAAGGAAGTGCAAGATGATGCATATGGGGCACAAAAACCCTGGCACAATATATTAGTTGGGGGGTGAGGATATAGCATGCACCAAGCAGGAAAGGGATCTTGGGGTTATCATCTCTGATGACCTCAAGGTAGGGAAACAGTGTGACAAGGCAGCAGGTAAAGTAAATAGGATGCTGGGATGTATAGGCAGGGGCATCACCAGCAGTAAAAGGGAGGTCATAATTCCGCTATACAAGACACTAGTGAGGCCCCACCTGGAGTACAATGTACAGTTCTGGAAACCATACCTACGTAAGGACATAGACAGGGTAGAGAAGGTTCAGAGGAGGGCAACAAAGATGGTGCATGGATTGCATCACAAGTCCTATGAAGACAGGTTGAAGGAACTGAACATGTACTCCCTGGAGGAGAGGAGGAGAAAGGAGATATGATAGAGACATACAAGTATCTTACCGGGAGGAACAGGGTGCAGGAATACACTATTTTTAAGTGAAAAAGATGTTCCAGGACTAGAGGACATGGGATGAAGTTGGAGGGAGGACGATGCAGAGGAAACATGAGGAAGAATTTCTTCACAGAACGGGTGGTGGACAAGTGGAACACCCTGCCAGAGGAAGTGGTGGGGGTTGAAACAATCACGGGATTTAAGAATGCATGGGATAGACATAAAGGAATTCTGGAGGTCAGGGGTAAGGGGCAACAGACTTCTAGGAAAACATAAACTGAACTTACAAGCTCAAATGGGCAAACTGGGTGGGCCATAGGCCCTTATCTGCCAACACTGTCTATGTATCTATGTAAGCACATGTGGTACAAAGCTTGAGCACAATCATACAGCACCAGAGTAGGCTAGGCTGGACATCTAAGGGGACAGGACCCCGGTGTGTCAGTAGATCCTGGAAAACCTTGTTTGGGCATACTTGATGGACCACAGGTCCCCTTCTGCTGTCATTTTCTATGTTTCAGACCCTGCTTTTTATTGCTCGGCCTTGGCCTTTGCCTTAACGAGGATGAGCTCCAGTTGCATCATCTCTGCCTGTGCAGCTGCCCCAGTTCTAGGCTTTGGCTCACTCACACGGTCCATAGCCTCCATCTCACAACTTTGGCTAGCAGTGGCCACTTTTATACTGCTTCCCTGGTCACTTACATAGGAACATAGAAGCTGTTGGCAGAAAAGGACCTCTTGACCCACCTAGTCTACCCTAAAGTCCCTACTTAGTGTGCTGCCATAGACCCTATTTGATCTCCAGCCTTAACCTCCCCAGCCCTGTTACTAAGGTCCCTTGTGTTTATCCCATGCATGTTTGAATCCTGCTACCATTTCCGTACCCAACACCTCTGCTGGAAGGCTGTTCCAGATGTCTCCCACCCTTTCCATGAAGAAGTACTTCTGCACATTCCCTCTAAGTCATCCCCCTTTCAGCTTCATATCATGCCCTCCTATTCCTTGAGCATCTCCTTCTGTGCAAAATGCCCCCTCCTGTATCTTATTAATACCTTTGAGGTATTTGAATGTTTTTATCATGTCTCCTCTTTCCCTCCTTTCCTCTAGGGAGTACATATTTAATTCCTTGTGTCTTTCCTCGTAGGGCTTCTGATGTAGGCCATGCACCATTTTTGTCACCCTTCTCTGTACTGCCTTCACCCAATCTATGTCTTCGTGGAGTTGGGGCTTCCAGTACTGGACACAGTACCCTAGGTGGGGCCTTACCACTGATCTGTACAGGGGTAATACTACCTCATGCACCACAACATTCTACTAGCCTTTCCCAATGCCTTATCACACTGCTTTGCTACCTTTAGGTCATCAGATATGATGGTCCCTCCCCCAGGTCCTTTTCCTGTTCTGTGGTTGTTACCACCTCTCCCCCTAAATGATACATTGCCGTTGGATTTCTATGAACCATGTGCATAGTTTTGCACTTTTTGGTGTTGAAGCCTGGTTGCCACACCTTGACCAGTCTTCCAGCTTTTTCAGATATTCCTCATCCCTCTCCCCGGTGTGTCCACTGTGTTGCAGATTTTTGTATCATCTGCAAACAGGCATACTTTCCCTTCCAGCCCCTCTGTTATGTTGTTAATAAAGACATTGAACAGGACCAGTCCTAGTACTAACCCTTGTGGTACCCCACTGGTCACTGTGCCTTCTGAGTGAACTCCATTTAGCACTACTCTCAGGGTTCTGTTACTTAGCCAACTGTGTACCCATTTAACCACCTTTGGACCCACTCCCAGGCTGCCCAGCTCATTTACCAGTCTTCTGTGTGGAACAGTGTTGAAAACTTTACCTTTCTTGAGGATGTCTATGAATTCTTCCCATGGCTGGCCTTCCACAAAAACAAGCTCTCTTCTTTTGCACAGCTCCTCAAGATCTGCCACTGTGCATCTCCTATATGGCACAGACATGGTGTCTTCTAGCTATCTACTCTCATAACAAAATACAACCGGTAGAATATACAGTGTCCACTTTCGTATATCCAAAGATAAACATTTTATTGACAATCTGTTTTAGATTTCACCTCTGCCACCAGTTTTCACAGACTTGTTCTCTCCCAGAACTTCAGCCTGTGACAGTTAACACCTTCACAGCCTCTCAGATGCGTGAAAGGGTTACCTTGGTATACTGTCACCACTTATCTATACCTGAATCGACTCATTCATAGAAAGCATGAAGTATGTAAAAATAATACTTCAAGATATTTACATATGTTACAGGATAATACACACCAAGACTATGGAGAATACAGTATTTCAATAGAGCTAAAAATAAATATTTGAAAATGATAGCGTACACACAGAAGAACTCTACTCAAGCCTGTCTAAATCCTAAGTAAAGTACCAGCTTACCTCAACTAGTCAGTTATGGCAGACTCGAACCCTTGATATTGTTCATTCGAAGTCCCGAATCACAACTGATTTCCCAGGTCCAGACACAGATAACTAATGCCTTTGCCATGCAACATCATCAGACATGTCTCTCTGACATCACAGATTCAACCATCTCTTTGTTCCCTGGGGTACCACTCATTTTGAGAACAGATCCAAACTGCATTTGTAATCCAGACCCTGGTTTTGCAGACTGTAATCTTATTATTCTCCCAGCTCCTTAAAAACATAGAAACATAGACTTTGACGGAAGATAAGGACCACTTGGCCCACCCAGTCTGCCCATTTCCCTTCCTACTGGATAAGCTGCAGATTCTAGTTAACCAACAGCCTACTTCCTGCAACCCCCCCACTACAATTGCCTTATGTCTGTCCCATGCATGTTTGAATTCCCCCACTGTTTTAGACCCAACAACCTCCCCAGGAAGGCGGTTCCATGCATCCACCACTCTCTCCGTGAAAAAAATGTCCTCACATTACCCCTGAGCCGTCTGCCCTCTATCTTTAAATTGCGCCCCCTTGTTCTTACACATCTCTTTTTCTGAAAGATGCTACCCTCCTGGACTTTGTTGATTCCCTTGAGGTACTTGAACGTTTCTATCATGTCCCCCGTCCCTCCTTTCATCAAGGGTATACATATTAAGCTCTCTCAGTCTCTCTTCATATGGTTTCTGATGCAGACCCTGCACCATTTTAGTTGCCCTCCTCTGGACTGCTTCCATCCTGTCTATGTCCTTGCATAGATGGGGTCTCCAAAACACACACAGTATTCCAGATGGTGTCTCACCAACTGTCTATACAGAGGATAACCACTTCCTTTTTCTACTTGTGATGCCCGTCCTATGCATCCCAGTATCCCCTAGCTCTCCTTACTGTCTTCTCACATTGCTTACCCACGTTTAGGTCATCTGATATGACTACCCCCAAGTCCCTTTCCATTTTTGTTGTTGTTAGTACCTCCCCTGCTATTGTGTACTCTTCTCCTGGGTTTTTGTTTCCCAGGTGCATTACTTTGCACTTCTTTGCATTGAATCTAAGTTGCCATATGTCTGACCATTCATCCAACCTTACCAAGTCCCTTCTCATCCTTTCTCCCCCCACTTGTGTATCAACTCTGTTACAGATCTTCTCTGTGGGATGCTGTCTCATTTGGACCTAGCCCTGTTTAGACTCACAACATGTCTTTTTGGTTATGAAAACAATACAATCATTTGAAGTTCCCCAAAACAGAAAACTTTTAGCTGAGAAAGGCCCAACATTTGATATCTAAATAGAACAAAAGAACTGTTGCTGTTCCCATCAAGGCCTCTCTGAGAACATAGTACTGTATTTTTAAAGGTACACTCCCCTAGCTGAATTACCTACAGAGGCCTAGCTGATAAAACAAGCATTTGTCAATGCCGAATGTTTGCTTGCTGTCATTGGCATTGGTAGTGTAGGAGTTAGAGAGCTGCATAATAGGAATGGCAGTGAAGTATTGAACTGAAGCCAACCTCACCATCACCCTGCAGAGACTGACATGCATTGGGGTGTGCCTTTGGGTCGTCAGGCATAACGGCCATGCCATTTCACCACACCCTACCCTGCAGACACTGACAAGTGTCATGGTGTGTCTTGGGGTCTTTGGCCCTTATACTCACCCATTCCATCAGGAAATACAGTGAGATGGGTCCTGTATAGGAGAATGGGATGAACTTTGGAGCCGAAGAGTCCAAGGCACACCTTGATGCCTCTCACTGGCTGCAGGGTGTGGAATGGTATGAGCATTACAGGCGAGAATCCCAAGTCACACCCCTGATGCCTGTCAATCTCTGCAGGCTGGGGCGTTATGGTCGGAAACCCTAATGTCTCAGGCGTTCGTTGGCATTTTCACTCCAAATTTTCAACCTGGGTTTTTTGTTACCCCTACCTCATGAACAGTGGCAGTATCAGTTTGTTAGCCGAAAGCTGATTTTGCACAGTGACTACGCCATTTGGCACCACAGGTGCAAAAACACATTTCGAACAGGATGTGAAAATGACAGCTGTACTGTTCATGGGGAGGTACAAAAAATGGCAATGTTGAAATTTTGCAGTGAAAATATTAAAAAAACTGGTGAAGTCACACGCGTGTGTAGAAAATGCGCAATTAGTTTGGGAATTTTTTACAGCAGATTGTCAACACAGGGATTTTGGAACCTCCGCTCATGAACAGTGTCCCTGTGATTTTCTTAATCTGTCCCAAACAGTGATTTCCCACAGCAACCACGCAATTCTGCGCTGGAAGTACGAAAACACATTTTGGCCATGGTGTGAAAAATGAAAGCTGTACTGTTCATAAGGAAGTGTGGAAAAATGCCAGTGGTGAAAATCTGGACTGAAAATATTAGAAATCCATGAAGTTACGAGGGTGCGTGGAAACTGCGCAATGGTCGCACGTAACACAGTCATTTTATGGACTTTTTTCACCAAATTTTTAACATAGCCATTTTAACACCTCTGCTCATGAACAGTGTCACTGTGATTTTCTTAATCTGTCCTGAACATTGATTTCACACACCGACTGCGCCATTGTGCGCTACATGGGCGGAAACATGTTTTGGGCGAGATGTGAAAAATGACAGCTGTACTGCTCATAAGGAGGTGTGGTAAAATGGCAATCTTGAAAATCTGGAGTGAAAATATTGAAAATTCGCAAACTTACGAGTGTGCGCAGGAACAGCGCAACGCATGTTCGTAAAACAGTCATTTTTGGGAATTTTTTCACCAAATTTTTAACATAGCCATTTTAACACCTCTGTTTATGAACAGTGTCACTGTGATTTTCTTAATCTGTCCCAAACATTGATTTTGCACACCGACTGCGCCATTGTGTGCTACATGCGCGGAAACACATTTTGGGCGAGATGTGAGAAATGACAGCTGTACTGCTCATAAGGAGGTGTGGTAAAATGGCAATGTTGAAAATCTGGAGTGAAAATATTGAAAATTTGTGAACTTACAAGCATGCGTAGGAACTGCGTAATGCATGCTGGTAAAAGTCATTTTGGGGAATTTTTTCACCAAATTTTCAACATAGGGTTTTTGGGGGCCTACCTCATGAATTGTGACACTGTTGTTTCATAACTTAGTCCCGAAAGGTGGTTCCGCGCACTGACTGCAAAATCACCTTCCGGGGCCGATTAACGCCATGACAGTGACAGAATTCATGAGGTGGGGTTCCAATACCCCCATTTTGAAAATTTGGTGAAAAAATTCCCCAAAATGCCTAAGATATGCACTAAAGTTGAAAAAAGCCCTATTTATTCCATTATACAGCTTACCGGCATTTCCTCAGTTCACAGTCGGCTTTGAAGAGTGCAGACGTGTTCCCGGTCCTCCGAAGATCGTCGCGCCGGACTCCAGAGGTAAGTGTGGGGTGAGGGTGTGTGTGTGGGAAGGTGGATGCACAGAGGGTGGGGAGGGGTCAGGACAGTCAATGAGGGAAGGTTTTCTCTTTCAGGTGTTTTTTTTTTTTACTTAGACTGCGCGAGACTTGTGCCACGCTGGGGTGGGCTCCCAGCGTGGTAGCTGGAAGGCTGTTTGAGGGGGCTGTGGAGCCAACAGAGGATTGGGCACCCCTGTTGGCCTTAGGAACTGTTGCCATGCTGGGGTGGGCTCCCAGCATGGCACCAGATAGTCTCTTGGGGGGCAGTGGAGCCCAGCGGGGATTGGGCACCCCCATCGACCCATACAGACTGCTGCCCAGCTGGGACAGGCTCCGCGTGGCACCTGTAATCTGTTGGGCGCAGCACAGCTGACGGTGGATTGGGCACCTCACGTCGCTATACAGTGTGTGGGAAGTAGAGCACGCAATATGCGTATGCGGTGCATGCAGTGTGTGTGGGGCACAGAGCACGCGACATCTTATCACTGCTCACTTAAGAGTAGCTCTCCCTTTCAATTGTACGGCACTGCATTTTCAGATCATGGCACTATGTTTCTTGCACATGCATGCAAGCAAATATAAAAATTTAAAAAACAATGCACGCAGTAAAATTGCATTGAAAATTAATATGGGGAACCAGGGTTGCTTGCACCATGAGTAGCAGCACTTGAACTGCACCATTACCCTGCCATCTATATAATCTGCTTACCTCTCCTTCTGTGGTCCCCAAGTTCTCCACTTCTTCAGGTCTTCCTAGCTGTACTCCAGTTGCCTGCCAGACTGCCTCCTGACCACAGAGTTACCAGATTCCTGTCTGCTACCACTAGATGGGAGGAAAGTAGACTAACCAGGGGACCTTGGCTGTGTGTGTGTGTGTGTGGCTCTATGGAGGGTCAGATGGCAACAGTGAGTGTTTATTTGGAGGTCATCACTCAGAGTAACCTACACAAATTGGTTTCCACTTGCAGAGCATGGCCACCCACAGCACCAGTGGCATCTGTATCCCCAGAAGCTGTTAAAAGATCAGTGTGACGTCTTCTCTGCTGCTGGAGTAGAGCATCAAGGCAAACATTCTGAGCCCTCCCTGACAACTTCTGCAGCTGATGAACCAGGCTCACAGTGTGAACCCTAGTCACCAGCTTGCAGACCAATCCCCTGATTGCTCAGCACCATTGAGCCAGGGTCATATTTCACATTTTGAGCATTATTAGAAAAAAGAACACATGTAGAAGCCTGGTTAAATTATAATCTGAGAGTACTGAACATCTAAGAGAGGCTCTCATATCTCACTGTAGTTGCCTCTGCTTGCCATTGTTTAGTCCACGGGATATTACGGATGTCTTTACTAAAGTATAACCTTTGTTTTGGGGATAGGGTAACAGTTGCATAAGTAGGTCAAGCAGATTAATGGAGTTGAATGAAAAGGATCATTTGTTTATACCAGGAGTATAAAATGTTTGTTTTTTCAGTTTCTTTTGGCTGTGGAGGCCCTGAGTAGAAGTTCACGGGTAATATGATGGAAAACTCGCAAGCTACAAATTGCTCCTATGGTGCGTGCTCAAAAGAAAGGCCACATACACACAAAAACAAAAGAGCGAGCACACAAACGCATTGGATAGCAACATTTTAAATTACTTAGTGCAAAACACATGAAGTGTATGGGTCAATTTGAGAAAAATCAACTCACTCACGGATATCAGGAAGCCCCATGTGCATTTAGCACTCACACTCCTTCCTCAGCAGGCCAATGTTACTGGTTTACTGGTACACTGGGCAACTTGTGTAAGAATGCTTAAACAAACATAGTAGGAGTGAATAGTAGGACACTTGAAATATTGGTATGATGCTAGGTACTAAGTATATCTGTACTGAAATAGGTTAGGGTATGAGTGTACTCAATGTACGTAAAGGAGTTGAAATGCTTATGTACGGTTAAACAAAACCAAATATGCACTGCGCACCGGTAAGAAGGCAATGCCAATAAGGGGCAAGCAGTCCCAAACAATAATACATAACAGTATTATTTGCACTCACTAAGTCCCAGAAGTGTTTCCCAAATGAAGTCCAGAGAAACACTTAATTCAATCAGTAGAATTTATTGCAGAAGAAACATTCCAGGTCTGCAGAATTGACATAGTATGGTAGAAATCAACAAGCCCACAAAGGGGCACTACTCCAGCACTTTGCTCCTTGAAGCTCCAGTGGCGGCGCTAGGTAATGCTATGCTATGTCCTGGAATGTTTCTTCTGCAATAAATTCTACTGATTGAATTAAGTGTTTCTCTGGGCTTCATTTGGAAAACACTTCTGGGACTTAGTGAGTGTAGATAATACTGTTATGCAGTATAAGGTTGGCTGCTCACTCGCTCTTTTTATGCTACACCACCCTGACCAGCCTTTCAAGTTTCCACAAATACATGGGAGGAGGGTTCTATTGCTAGAGGTGCCACAGGAACAGGATCCCTTTAAACCAATGGTACCTGAGGGAAGAAGCCTATAACTACACAGCTGAAGGTGTTGACTAGAACTTTCAAATATACTTACTCCCAATAAGGCAAGCGGGAACCAGGTCAGTGATAATGTTACTCAAGCAAGAAGCTATTAACAAAAATGAACAACAGTCATCCAGGACCAGCTCATGGTGCAATTATTATAATTATTACCTTGTGACTGTTAGAACAGAGGAGAGGAAGCACCACTTGTGGAGGAAACCTCTGGCAATTCAAGGTCTTAGGATGCTGTCCCGTGTCCCTCCAGACTTAACATCTATTATGAACTTAAAATTACATTATCAACTTCAGGGTGGATACTGGACCTCTGGTACACTACACCAATAAGTATAGGGGTCACTTGTCATCTGTTTCTGTCTCATTGAGACTGTTCACCCTCATGAAGGTGTTACAGGTCTGTTCATGTGAGGAGTCCACCCTTGGAAATGTGCATGTGGGGCATGCCTGATCACTAAAGGAGAGAGGATTGTGGAATGTACTCCCAGAAGAAGAAAAAAATGACATGAATAGCAGCTACTGCTGGCCTGGCTACCCAAGTCCTCTACTCTGAAGTACAAAGTGGATCACTGTAGTCCATCACTTGAGGGGCTCAGCCCGGGAAGTATGGTATGAGTGTTTAGCAAGGAGAAAAGCTGTATTGCCTCTTGGACAGATTGGTGGATATTATTTTCTGGGAGCAGAGTAGCAGACTGAATGCCCATAGTTAGGAGACCCAAATTTTCTAAGACGGTGAAGCAGACAACCAAATTGTCAGCTGGTCACTGAGAGAAGGTGTGTCTAGCACAGCAGCAGCAAGTGAGAGGGGACACTGGCAGGAGGCAGAAGGCAGGAAGTAGGATTGACCCCCAGGCAGGAGGAATTCAGATACCCCCAAGATAGGAGCAGGAACCTACAAGGCAGAAGGTTACAAATTGGGTGGGGAAGGGGTGCCTCGGAGTCCAAATAGAAAACAGCCATTACAGAGGTTGACACCAATACATGTATGACAGGCAGCGGTGATTATTTATTTATTTATTTATCTATTTATTTTGAAAATTGGTGACTGGGAAAGGCACACTGACCCAAGGCTCTTTTCCAGGTACGACCTGGGGGAAGGGCACAGGAGAAATAGGGAGCACAATACTGTCACATTTCTTGGTATGGAATAAAGTGCAGACATAGCACAATACACAGTGCTACACAGTTACAAATCTTGCTGCAAATTAAAGTGCAATTACAGTACAGTATGAGGATACAGAGCAGCAGCAAATAGGTGGTAGATAAACAGAGCACTCGCCATACTGTGCATGACGTGGGAGCTGCTCAATGAATGGAGAAGCAGGAAGCACTGGACTGTAGTGCTTGCAGCTGGAGGGACAGGGCAAGAAGAAACAAAGCATCAGCATGGAGCAGACACCGACGCAGAGGCCAGTGGGAGCACGGAGAAGCAATCCTGAAACATAAACCCATCAGGTCAGGAAGCAGTGAGAGGAATCACAAGCACCAAGTAGTAAAGTCGGCCCAGTGGTGTGGAGGATTAAGGTGCCAAGCGTCTTACCTTCTGCCACACTGGCAACTTGTGTTTGGGAATGAGTATGGATTGCCAGGGGTCAGCTTGGGGGGGGGAGATTGAGCAGCCTGCTGGCAGCTCTCCTGTCCTGGTCTGGGTTGGTTAGCCATCTCAGCTCATGGCTGCCACCAAGTGGAAGCCTGGTGGCAGCTGATGGGAGCTCTGAGTGGCAGACATTAATCAGGGAAGGGGAAGGGAGCCGTGGTCTCTGTATGCATATGGGCCGCCACACACATGCTCCACTCGAGTACTGTATGTCATGGCTGATGTTAGGAGCGGGTGAAAATAGGAGGAAAATGGATGGCATGTTGGGGATGTATGATGCCCACACACCGTGCCTCCACCTGCTGCATCAAAGAAGCAACCTGTTGGCAGCATTTGGTTGGGAGATTAGGTGGGGTGATGATGGCCCTCCCTTTCCCAAGCCCGCCACAGCGGGAAATTCATAGGGTCACTTGCTGCACAGGTAAGCCCATGGAGATGACGGATGGTGGGGGATAGTGGGATCAGGGTGGATGGGGAGCCAAACCCTGTCATGGCCTCTGGAGGATAAATAATTGAGGGAGGAAAAAAACAAGCAAGGGGAAATAAAACAGAGCCGACAGACAAGCAGCTGCATGGTTGCCACAACAAAAATGAGTATCCAAAGGACACAGGTATGTGTGGTATGAGTACTGCTCCATGGGGGCCTGGCAAGATTACTAGCTGCAACCCCCCACACCCCACCATGAACCGCAGGCAGATCGCTTTAATTCAACTTTAAACTAACAAGTTCTGGATCTGGTCTAAGAACTCAAACCTGCCGATGTTGGGTGGGTTCTGATTTGTTTCTAAAACTTTACTCTCACCCCTTAAATGCATTTCTGGTCATCTCACTATTCTACCATATGAACAGGTGGCTGGTTGAATCCTGTAACATTTAGTGGGTGTGGCAAAAATTTGTCTTTTTTAAGAATGGGATCAGCAGAAAAGGTGGAACCACTCAGCATGGTACTGTGGCCATTCATATTTATTGATTTATTCCTTTTGTAATTGACACCTCTGGAAGTCAAGTACTAGGGGACCCTCCATCACTGGGGGAGGAGGGGTTGAACAGAGTCCATGTGGCAGTAAAAATTAGCAGCACTGGTTTGAGATCTGTGGGGTCGCATTAACACAAGCTGAAACATAAAGGCAAAAAACCACACAGCACTGGAGTCTAGCGTCATGGCATTTTGTTTCATCTTCATACGTCTTCCTCCTGCCACTTTATTAGCAAAGGTACACAGCTCCAGCAGAGACTGTAACAGATGTTATGAGTCACTTTTTTCCACTTCCTTCAACCTATACCTCCCTCTAAGGCAAACAGCTCCATGCAGGAACTACGTAATGGCACCTGGGCATCACAGGGCAATCACAACACTACAGCTAATGCTGCACATATGTTGCAGTACAGCTAAATTTGGAGAGACTTTGTGCCACAGCAAAAGCTGGGGACTTTATTGTCAGTGCTAGACTAATCAGTTGTAGGTCACTGATAGTGCAGTGTCCAATCAGATCAGAGGATTGGTGATCGCGTGAAGCATTCTTACAACCATAAGAGTACTTCCCGTGCATCCTAATTGCTGGCTTTCACTCGCTGTTTGTTCAGGTACAGCACTACACGGCATTTCAGAAACGAGCTGTCGGCTTGTCATAGACATGGGAGCAAAAGCGCACTCCTGATTTATGGTCAGCATAACTGGCTGCATTGTACATCTATGGGCGAAACAAGACCTTGCTTGTGCCAGCTGAGCTGAACCATCAAAAACAAGGTACAGTCAGCATAAATTAGTATTTTACAAACCCAAGGGATAAATATTACAACTGAGTGGTCTTAAATATGTTAATTGCTTTTGTTGGAGGGTCTCATGGCTATAACAGTGTTGCCTCTCGTGTTCTTAAAATGCCAGAGCTGCTCACCTTTGGTTTACAGTTCGCACATTCTAAGAATGTGCGAGGCAACACTATTATATAACTATAAAAGGACCTCAAACATAAACAGTGAGCTTATATAATAGGGTAAATAAATACAGCTCTACAGATATAGCTGCTCACATCTTAGTTGGTAACAGTCCCTTTGAAATCCCATTGATTCTCAATCCTGAGCCCAGCCTCTGCAAGAAGAGTAGTTAACCTCATCCTAAAGTTAGTATTGCAGTTGTGTTTGTACATCGGGCACTTAGTTCTTGCTGGACACATAGCTGCTCAGTTCCAGTATTTAGTGAGCATATACCTATCAAAACATCGGTTTAACCCAGAATGGCTTGTGATTTAGTCATGGATCACAAGGAAACATCCAGTTTACATGAGTGCAACCATGGGCAGAAAGTTGTTGGGGTGGGAACACAAGCCTTTCACACCAATGCCAATGTTATTTACCATTTTACAGGGTATAAAATGTAGAGGGGGACTGGACCCTCTCATCCCCCTTTTGTGGTTGTGCCCATACTGGTTCATCCTATTGCCTTTTCAAGGGGAGAGGGGGTGTCACTGAAGGAATGGCCCCCGCCATGTCACCTCTGATCTGGCATCTTATACCTCCAGGAAAAAGTGGGAGCTACAGGACAGAGAGGTACATGCAATGTACCTTTTCTGTGACTCTATTCAGAACTGTCATCTGAATAAGCTCTCCTCTTATGCTCCCTGAGAGACAGCATGCTGATTTACACTGCAGCAAGCCTCTTCCACAGACACCAGTGCTCATGTTGCATGATGTGAGTGACAGAGGTGATGAAGGGAGTCCAGCAATTAACCCTGCATTGTCGAGACAGCCGAAACACACACTCTTTAGAAACCTCAGAGAACTGTGGGTGCTACCTTATTATGTATTATAATATTATTAATACATAATTGTGTGTGATGGATAAAGGGCTTGTGAGAGGGGAATGGTGAGAGACTAGTGACACTGGAAACTGAAGATATCTGTTATCCACATGTCAGATCAGGTCAGGTGCAGCCAGATGCAGCACACCTGGCCTGGAGATAATATGTCTCTCTACACTCAAGAAGTCTGGAGGTTCTCTTCTGAGCAAAGGCTGTCTACAGTACTAAATTGTGACAGATTGTACCTGTGTTGTTTTAGTGAGCCGAAACCTCTTAACCAATGGCAGTGTGACCTAAGCTGAGGGCCAAACCCAGACACTCAGCAGCCACTAGACTACCCAGCTCAAGTGCCAGTCATGTAACTGAAAAGACCAGTCCCAAACCTTTGACCAACTAGAGAGTAATACTTTTCCTTTTACCAGTGCAAATAAATATTCAGTATGTATTATCCTTTGGGGAAAAGGCTAGAGGCTATACTTTGTCCAAAAAAAATGTGGAAAAGCTTAAGTAAGGAATACTTCAGATAATATTTCAGCTAGGAGACAATTACCACCTTCCCTTCCCATATCCTATATTTCTAGTGGTTAGAGCACAGGCTTGGAAGCCAAGGGACCCAGGTCCTAATCCTATCAGAACCACTTACTCACTGTGTGACCTTGAGCAAGTCACTTGATCTTTCTGTACTTCAGTTCCACACAGCTGTAAAATGAATCAAAGCAGGATTCCACTGAAAATGAGATGCTATATCTCAGCTGGGCTATCCTGGGTAAATGGTAAAATAAATACAGAATGATACCATGTTTTATCAAATAGTGACCATGGGCTACTATTACAATTGTCTGTTTTGACTCACAGCTAGTTAATAAGGGTGGCTACTGATGCTGGGCAGAATGTTCAAAAGCCAACAGAACAGAATTCCACTGAATTTTAGAAACTTCTGTGGAATTCTGACATTTCTCAAGTGAAATTGCTTTACAGAAACTGTGGATTCTTTTTCCACAGTCTGCGAAAAATTATTCCATGATTTACATGATCATTATTCCGTGGTTTACACAGAAATGCTTTTCAGAATGCTGCAGAATTTGAAACGAAATTCTGAAAAAAAATTTCAAGAGCAGAATTGCCATTCCACATGAATTCCACTGACAAAATTCAAAATTTTTCACAGCCCTGGTGGCTGCCATTCAAGGGTGACTTATATTCCATTTTGCTGCCCTCACTTGTCTGTTTTTTTTATTTTATTTTATTTTCCTATACAATTTGGAGGTATTTCAGCATCCGGAGCTTAGTTTTCTTTTCAGATTCCTTTGTGCCTCCACACTTGCCTCCCTAGTTTGGGCAGTTTAAGTATCCCAGGAGCAGATTTGGCATCAGTGGGATTTAATAACCTGGCCTGAAGGTCCCCTAGTAAAGCACTACACAGTCACAACCTGCTGACATGTTCCACTGTCCAGTTTTCCTCAGTCAACAACAACCTTTCAGCTGATTGCTGCTGTAGCAAGTGGTAAAAGCAAACTACTGAGACCAAAGACTCAGAGTATTGTGTGGTAGGTGCTGCAATCTCTCATCAGTTACCTAGGCGCAATGAAGATCAGCTTACAAAGACTGGATTTCAGGGAGTTCACCCATTAGAGTCTCCCTCAAATTGTAGCTGTAGCTAGAAATATGACGACAGCTTTTATTAGTTTTTTTTCTGCCAGTGGTTAGTGTTTGAGTGCGGCTACAATTCTGCAGAGGCTTTAAATCGATGAAATGTAGTAGTTAGTATTGCACTTCATTGCAGAGAACAGCAAGAGGAAGGAGCTGCTGTTAGAACATTACTACTCTTCTGGACTAAAGAACTAGACCTCTACTATTGGGAACTTCAATTTAGGGTAAAAACAAACAAAAAACAAACAAAAAAAAAGAGTGTGTTTGTCTGAGTTGGGCAAGGGAATTGTTATCTGTGCAGTTAGCTAGGAGAAGAAAGAAACAGTGAATTAGAGGGAGTGGCTTAGAGAGAAGGAAGCCAGGTGTTTGCATTTAAAACTGACCTAGATAGCTTGTGGCAGAGAACAGCAAGTGGAAGGAGCTGCTGTTAGAACTTTACTACTCTACTTGACTAAAGAACTAGAACTCTACTACTGGGAACTTCAATTTAGGGTAAAAACAAACAAAAAACAAACAAAAAAAGAGTGTGCTTGTCTGAGTTGGGTGAAGGAATTATCTGTGCAGTTAGCTAGGTGAAGAAATAAACTGTGAATTAGGGAGAGTGGCTTATAGAGAAGGAAGCCAGGTGTTTGCATTTAAAAACTGACCTAGATAGCTTGTGGCAGAGAACAGCAAGTGGAAGGAGCTGCTGTTAGAACTTTACTGGGACTATAGTGCCCTCCATCCCTCCCCTCCACCTCTGCACCCTTAGCTGGTTCTACTTTTATAGGCACAGGATTTGACTGACAACAGGAACTTCCTGTTTGGGAGTGGGAAGGGAATGATCACAGAGGCACAAAAGACTCACCATCCTAGAAGGAAAAGAGTAGCTCTCCGTCCCCCCCCCCAGCTGCTGGAGGTCTGACTCTGAGCAGGTAAGAAGGAGACTACTGAAGAGTATAGGAACTTACTGTCCCAGAACAGGAAGATCAGAACCTTTAAGGGTACGGAGGCAGTAAGAAAGTAGGGAGAAAAAAAAATTATATGTATAAAAAAAAAAGAAATAAAATAGAGGAAAGAGTAACTATACAAAACAACAGTTAAGGGGCCACAAATAAGACATGATGGGAGTGGTGCAGTGCAGTGGCTGTGGAGCAGTAGTCTTCCGGGAGACGTTCTGGAGGATGCGGTGTTGTCCCATCTGCAGGCACCTCTCTGGAATGAGGGAGGATGTTGCTCATCACTAGGCTGAGTTGGCCAGGATTCAGGGGACCTCTTTTCCCACCCATGGACCACCAGGGCCACTGCTGCTGTCTCAGAGGTTGCCAAGAAAGAGGAGTAGTGGGTCCGCAGTAGGCTCAGGGAGGGTGAGGGTAGTAGAACAGAGGTGCATCCCTCCAGGTGTACCTCTCCACAGTTCATATGCCATTCTGGCAGGATGTGGTTCTTCTATGGAGGCACCTGCAGTGGAGACCAAGGAGGATGCTGGGAACCTCCACAAAGAAGACCCACAGGAGGGTAGCATGGGACCCCACAGGGGACGGAAATGACTCCTGGTGGGGGACTCCAGTTAGGAGGGTAGAACTGGGGAGGGAGGAGGGGGAGGGAGGTAAGGTGCCTGCCTTGCGCCATGACTTGAGGAAGGGCGGAGTTAATCCTCCAGATCGTGGGAGCAGCTGCACGGGGGAGGGAGCTGGATGTTATTGTCCACCTAGGGACAAGTGACCTGGCTAGGAAAGGGATCAGAGCAGTGCAGGAGGATTTTGTGGAGTTGGGGAGGGGCCTTAGACAAGTAGCATGCATGGTAACCTTCTCGGAGCTGCTGCCTGTCTATGGTATGGGTGACGCTAGGGTGCTCCACACCATGGGATTCAATCAGTGGTTGAAAAACTGGTGCAGAGCTCAGGGTTTTGGCTTCATTGGGAACTGGGGGTCCACCTGGAGGGATGCAGGCCTATACTGGCACGATGGTCTGCATCTGTCCAGGAGGGGAACCAGGATCCTAGGTGATAGGTGTAAGTGCTTCATTGGCAAGCATTTAAACTAGCCAAGAGGGGAGGCACTGAAAAGGAGAAGGGAAATCCTAGCCCCCCCCAAAAAAAAAATCAGGGTAGTTAGTGAGCTAAACACCAACATAGAGCAATCGATAGGGCGAAGGGCAGGGGTAAATGCAGAAAAAGACAAAGGCAGTAAGGACAGGGATGGGGTAAAAAGGGATAAGACCATCAAACAATGGAGGGTAATGAGTAACAATGCCCATAGACTAGGTAACAAGCTCCTTGAACTGGTGGCCTTGATGGAAGAGGGATGCCTGGATATCGTGGCAGTCACTGAAACATGGTACACAGAGAACCATAACTGGGATGTCAACATACCAGGGTACACAATCTACAGGAGGGACAGGGAGGGTAGAAGAGGAGGAGGAGCTCTCTATGTAAGGGAAAGGATCAAAGCAACAGAACTAAAGGGTAAACAGGGAGGGGAGGAGAGGAGGCACTGTGGGTTACCCTGGAGACTGGAAATGGCACCACAATCCACACGGGGGTTGTATACAGACCCTCGTCTCAGGGGGAGGAAATGGACAAGGAAATGGCATCCTTAGGATGGCAGAGAAACGGGAGATATTGCTGATGGGGGACCTAAATATGCCAGATGTTAACTGGAGCACCTTTGCTGTAGCCACATCCAAGAGCAGGGCCATTCTCGATGCCCTACAGGGGGCATGCCTCAGACAACTAGTGTTGGAACCCACTCGGGAGGTGCAGTCTTAGACCTGGTACTCTCAAATGGGGACAGAGAGAGGATCTCAGATCTAGAAGTGGGTAGCCATCTGGGAACAAGTGACCACCAAACAGTGTGGTTCACAATAAACTCAGCTGTAGAGTCGAACCATACAAAAGTGAAGGTACTGGACTTAAGAAGGGATGATTTTGTCAAAATGGGAGAGTGCCTCAGAAAAGCACTAGCAAACAGGTGAGAAGGAGGGGTGGAGCAACAATGGGAAACATCAAAACTGCCATCACAGAGGCAACAAGCTTTTGTGTGAAGCAAATAAATCAAAACAAAAGAAAAAAACACTACGGTTCTCAAAAGAGGTGGCGGAGAAGGTTAGGGAGAAAAAGATAGCATTCAGGAAGTATAAGGGAACACAGAAGGAGCAGGACAGAGAACTGTACCAGTTAAAGCTGAAGGAAGCAGGGAATGCAGTCAGAATAGCAAAGGCCCAAACCGAGGAAAAGAGAGCCAACTTGGATAAGAAGGGGGATGAAACCTTTCATAGGTACATTAGGGAGAGAAGAAAGACAAAGGGAGGGCTACTGAGGCTGAATAAAGAGGAGGGTGGGTGGGCAGAGAGGGACAGTGAAAAAGCAGGGATACTGAACGCATACTTCTGCTCAGTACTCACAAAGAAAGAAGAGGGGGAGGTGCCTAATCCAGTCAATAGAAGCACTGTAGATAGGGGGGTAGATATCAGACCTTTCACAGAAGAAAGGGTTCTGAAAGAACTCCTAAAAGCAATGGGGCCTGATGGGATTCACCCCAGAATTCTAAAACAACTAAGGGGAAAACTAGTGACATCATTGACTACCCTTTTTAACAAATCATGGGAGGACGGTGTGGTACCTGAGGACTGGAGGAGGGTGGATGTGATTCCCCTTCACAAAAGTGGGAGCAAGACAGAGGAAGGAAACTACAGACCTGTCAGTTTGACCTCAGTGGTAGGGAAAATGATGGAATCACTTCTGAAGAAAATAATTGTTGAGTACCTAGTGGCCAGTTGGGCACAGGACCCAAGGCAGCATGGATTCACAGCGGGAAGGTCATGTCAGAAGAATCTAATCAATTTCTTTGACTGGGTGACCAAAGTAGTAGACCAGGGAGGGGCTGTGGACATGGCCTACCTAGACTTTAGCCAGGCATTTGACACAGTCCCGCACAAAAGATTAACAAACGCATTAGCCAGCCTGGGAGTAGGTCCCAGGGTGGTAGCCTGGGTAAAACATTGGCTGGACAACAGGATGCAGAGAGTAATAGTAAACGGAGTCCACAGTGAAGAAAGGGGGGTTATTAGTGGGGTACCGCAGGGTTCAATACTGGGTCCGATCCTTTTTAATGTTTTCATAAATGACATTGCAGAGGGACTGGAAGGAAAAATATATCTCTTTGCAGATGACACAAAGATCTGAAACAGGGTTGATACACAAGGTGGGGTGGAAAGGATGAGAAGGGACTTGGCAAGGTTGGAGGAATGGTTAAATGTATAGCAGCTTAGATTCAGTGCAAAGAAGTGCAAAGTAATGCACCTGGGAAACAAAAACCCAGGGGAAGAGTATACAATGGGGGGTGAGTTACTGATGACAACAAAAGTGGAAAGGGCCTTGGGGGTAGTTATATCAAATGACCTAAAGGTGGGCAAGCAATGTGAGAAGGCAGTAAGGAGGGCTGGGGGATACTGGGATGCACAGGGAGAGGCATCACCAGTAGAAAACAGGAAGTTGTTATCCCTCTGTACAGACAGTTGGTGAGACCCCATCTGGAATACTGCGTGCATTTCTGGAGACGCCATCTCTGCAAAGACATAGACAGGGTGGAGACTGTCCAACGGAGGGCAACCAAAATGGTGCAGGGTCTGCACCAGAAGACATACGAAGAGAGACTAAAGGAGCTTAATATGTATACCCTTGAGGAAAGGAGGGAGAGGGGGACATGACAGAAACTTTCAAGTACCTCAAGGGAATCAGCAAAGTCCAAGAGGGTAGCATCTTTCAGAAAAAGAGATGTGCAAGAACAAGGGGCCACAATTTGAAGATAGAGAGGGGGACGGCTCAGAGGTAATGTGAGGAAGTATTTTTTCATGAAGCAGATTGTGGATGCATGGAATAGCCTTCCTGATGAAGTTGTGGAGTCAAAAACAGTGGGGGAATTCAAGAATGCATGGGACAGCCAAGTGTTCCTTATCTACCATCACATTCTATGTTTCTATATATCCCACTGAGCCAGCAGTCTCTTGGAACTATTATTGTTTCTATTAGATATTTAATAATATTGTTTTATTAATTTGATATTTATTGCTTATACATTTTTTGGTAACATTGTCAGTTGTTTTATTGTGTAATTATAAACCATTTTGCAGAAGGACATTGAGGGGATGGTTAAAGAAGTGGACAACCAGGAAGCTGGGCCGCAAATTCAGGGGGGGTCAAGAGACACTACCTCACACACTCCAGCTTACAATAGAGGTACCAAAAGACTTTCCTTGAAATGGAACAGGAAGGAAGGTGGTGATTACTGGCCCAGCCAAAACCTCAAATCCACCCTGTGAATATGAAGAGGCCATCATCTGGGCGCCTCCCACGGTTCTCTTTAGTGGGACATACACTTAAACCATGTGCACATATTAGTGTTTTTTAAGAAAAGGGTGTAGCAATAAAACCCGGGGCACTAGAAAATTGTGCATGTAATTGCACCGATTGTGCACTTATCCAATGTGGACTACACTGCACTTTGTACATTAAACATGATATATAAAGTTAAACTGGATTGAACTGACTCGTGTGCTACAACTTGTTAGATAGTGCTTTAGCGTCTCTGAGTGCTATCTGTGGATGTCTCCGTTATCCTGCAGATGGCAGCTAGCCACTCAGTGGCCCCGTAGAAAATTCCACAGGGCAGCTTAAATTATCTTGCACTCCCACCACTCCCATTGTTCAGATCCCCAACCATAGCCCTAACATTCCATATCGGCATAAGGCCAACTATGAATGATGTTCTAGTGCCCCAGTCCTCAGTTGTGGGGGGCGGGCTCTGTTAGATGATCCTTTGGTCCTGTCCCGTAATTTTATCTGGATAGCTCAACTGATACTGTTTGCTCCAGTCCCAAACTGGTGAGGGGAGTCATGTAGAAGGTGCGGACCTTCCTTGGGTTTGGTCTGATAGGTTAGCCTATATGATGGATAAACGGATTAGGAGTTTTTTATTATCTGCCAGAATTTTCCATAAAGACCACAGAGCGCATAGTCCATTGTCCTGTTGATCTGCTCTGCACCAGAAAGTCACTTACTTGGGTATATGATTATCCTAATGAAACATTGAAGCAGTTCTATTGTGTAGCTGCAAGAGGTGCCAGTTGATTGTCACTGTTTTACTTTTGCAACACCTGTGAGATGTCATCTTTCATGACAAGATCTTGTGTATGGCAGCTTTTGGGGCAATATTTCTCAAACAAGAACCTGTTTTTGTTTTGAAGGGTCAATGAAGCTAGAGATTTCACCAGCTCCAGAGGGCCTCCCTGGCTGTCTCACGCCTGAGCTGTTACCATTACTACCACTTCCTGAAAACCGCAATCGGCCAATCAAAGAAGTCCTGGAGTTTCCTTCACGAGAGGTGTACGTTCCTCATACAAGTTACAGGTAAGTGACCATCAGAAGTACAGACTGCTCATTCAACTCAATTCAGCTCAACTCAACTCAGTTCACTTTATTTTTAAAATGCGCAAGTCAAATAATAAAAGATTAGCCATTTTAAAACACATACACAATTAAAAAACATATATAGTCATTAAGATCTTCATTACTGCCTGTCAGAGGCTTCAAATTGCAGGAGTTAAGCAGTTTTTTCTTCTTGCAGTATCCACAAATCAAAATGCACAGCGTCGGCTGTGGAGAGGTGAGCGGAACAACAGTTAGATAGCATACTCCTGTTCTCTTTAAATCTCTGTCTCTGGCCCCTCATAGTGACTGCCGCATTCAGCTGATTCACAATCACAGCTTCCAGAACAGACACTATGAGTAGAAAACATGCTTTGAGTACAAAAAAAATCCCAGCAATTAAAAAAAATAAGGGATGGCTTACAGCGCAGTAGCTCGTTTTCTTTACACATTCTTGGTATGTGATACAAAAGTAAACCACTAGACCTTTACTCTTGTGGTTTATGTAGTATCACACACCAGGGATGTGTAGAAAAAAACGTGTTATACACAGTAACATATACATTAGTCTCTATATTGCAGCTGTTTATAGCTGTTTAGAGCTCCACTGATGGTAACAAATACAACTGAAGAAGCACAAACATACACATACCCCTCTATTGCAAAGCAATATTATGGGCAGTATATTCAAATCACTATTAAATAACTTAGGCAGGATTTTAGTTTGGAAAGGAAATTTCTAATTTTCTAGCTTGGGCCAGTAAAGGGATCAGTCGAGGATTCTGCAGTGCCCCCGATGGAGCAGTAGACATCGGCTCCAGTTGGCACTCTGGTCGATGAGCTGGCTGAGATTTTCCTTGAGCCAGTAGACCAGGCATTCGAGGAAGAAGAGGCTTTGTTGCTGTTCAAGACCCTGGTTTTGGCAGGGCCCTCCACGGCCGAGGAGGGGGTTCTGAACATGACTCCAGTCAAGCCGACTCCAGTGCAGCCTCCAATGGTTGCCCCTCCAGTGTGCCTTCCATGGTGCCACTTATGATTAAGCTACTTAAGCAGGTGTTCCATTCAGCGGTGCTACTAGACCCTGTTCAACCTCAAGGAGGTTGATGGTCAAAATCCAGGTTGTAGTCTCAATCTCTATCCCACTTTGTTTGACATCAACATTGGCACCCCTCAAGGTGTCCTTTTCTTGGGACAACTGCCAATGGTGCCCACTGCGGTGGAGGTATGAGGACCTCCTCTGACAACTGTGGGCCATTATGGGCCAGGCACTGGGTAGAACCATGGGGAAGGACCAGTAAAAAGCAAGAGGTGTTGAGAGCAAGACAGAAAGTGGTCTGCCTTAATACCAGGAGTCTGGGAAATAAAATAAGTGAGTTCCAGGCAATGGTGGCAGACACAGAGATGGACCTCATAGTCATTACAGCCACTTGAGCCACAGAGAGTAATGATTGGGAACTGACAGTTGCAGGCCACACCATAGGATAGAGGGAAAGGTAAATGAGGATGAGTAGCCCTCTATGTCAGGGAAGGCATTGATGCCATGGAGGACGGATCCATCGGGGAGGAAATAGGAAAACAGAATCACTGTGGGTTCAGCTTATGGCAGCCTTAGATAAGAAACTACAGGAGGGTGGTGTATAGACCTACAAGATAGAGAAAAGAGAGAGATTGAGAACTACAGTATAGGAGCAGAAGTAGAGAGGGGGGTGATGAAGGGGGAGATGGTGGTATTGGAGGATCTCAACCTGGCAGATTCTGATTGGGACATTCCAGGAGCTAGGAGCACAGAAGTCATGGCTGGATAGATATGTTACTGGACTGCCTGCTGGTGAAGCTGGTTAAGGAACCCACAAGGCAGGCTGCCACTCTCAACATAGTGTTCACCAACTTGGAATTGGTAGAAGGAGTGTGGGTTGGAGAGCCACTAGGTTCAGCGACCGTAATATCATATGGTTCAAGCTGGCCCTTGCAACCAGTAAGCCCTCATCAAAGGCAGAAGTTCTGAATTTCAGAAGAGAAGACTTCATCCAGATGAGGGACTTAGTCTGGGACAAGTTAGTTGGAGTGCACAGCTTCAAAGGAATGGCAGAAAGGTGGAGAGAAATGAATCGGGTCATCCTTGAGTCAACAGAGTCATGCATGAGAATGGAAACCAAAAGAAACAAGTACAAGAGACCAATATGGTTCTCTGGAAAGATCAGGAAGTCAGGGAGGGACAAAAAGAAGACCTTCGCTCCATACAAGGAAAAATAAGGGAGGAAGAATGGGGGCAGGGAGAACCAAGTGAGAACTATTGAAGCCAAGAGAGCAGTCAGGGATGCAAAAGCAGACTCAGAGCTGTGTATTGCGGACAGGGTCAAGAGTGGAGAAAAACAGTTCTTAAGACATTTTAGAGAAGAAAGAAAGATGGGAGAGGGAATTGTTAGATTAACAGAAGGAAGTGGGGTAACAAAGGAGGATGAGCAAAAAGCAGCCCTTCTTAATGACTACTTCTGCTGTGTATTCACAAGGGAGGAAAGTGGGCCTGTGCCAGAGACTAGCATAAAAGTGGCTGTAAGAGGGATCCTAGAGATGAGGCAGCTGTTATTTACTATAGAAAGGGTTCAAAAAGGGCCAGCAACCCTAAAAAGAGATAAGTCCCTGGGCTATATGGGACTCACCCGAAGGTACTCAAGGAATTGGCATCAGAACTAGCTGACCCCCTGGTAGGGCTAATCACTAGCTCAATTCAGACATGTGTATTTCTGAAAGACTGGATGGTAGCAGGTATAGTTCTACTCCACAAGGAGGGAAAAAGAGCAAATGGGTAGCTGCAGACCTGTCAGTCTTACCTTTGTTGTGGAGAAACTGATGGAGACACTAATCAAACAGGACCTAGTGAACTACTTGGAGAGAAACTGACTCCAGAATAGTAAACAGCATGGATTTGTGGAAGTGAGATCTTGTCAGACCAATCTGATGATATTCTTTAACTGGATAATGAGGGTAGTAGATAAGGGTCATGCTGGGGATTTACTCTACTTCTGTTTCAGCAAGGCTTTCATTCAGTGCCTAACAGAAGGTTGCTGAAGAAACTAGAGGATCTGGGTGCAGTAAAGGACACAGTTAGATGGGTGGGGAAGGGGTGCCGGAAGATAGTAAAAGCTGAGGGGGCGGATATCGGAAGGGCACTTATGAGGATACAAAGGGAACTTCTTCTAAACTAGTTTTTGCCATACAAAAATAAAAAGGGGCTGCCGCCCCTTCTGCCCCGGTTCTTATGCCTATGGTGGGGAATTGGTTGGAAGGAAGACAGCAGAGAGTTGTGGTGAACAGAGTAAAATCCAAGGAGAGGGTAGTCACAAGTGGCGTGCCATAGGGATTGGTCCTGGGTCCAGTCATTTTCAGTATATTCATCAGCAACATAGGAGAAGGAAGTCAGAGCAAGACGTGTCTCTTCACAGATGACACATAGCTGTTTGGCAGGGTTGATGGTGAGGAGGGAATTAGGAAAATACAGATGGACCTACAGAGGCTAGATGGTGGCTAAGGTTTTGTCAGTTGAAATTTAATGACAAAAAGTGTAAGGTGATGCAGATAGGGAACAAGAACCTCAGGAAAGAGTATTGGATAGGAGGGGCTGAGCTGGGCACTATTTCTGAAGTAAGAGACATTGGAGCCATCGTAAGTGACTTCACTAAATAATCTAGCCAGTGTAACAAGGCCTACAGTAAGGTAAACAGGACAATGGGGTGCATCAGGAGTGGATATTGACAGCAGGAGAAAGAAGATACTACTACTCCTCTGTAGATCACTGGTGAGGCCGCAACTGGATTCCCTCACCTGAGGAAAGATAAGGACAGGCTGGAAATGGTGCAGTGTAATGTAACCTAAATGATTCAGGCCCAGCAGGGCAGATCTTATGAATATCATCATAAGAGACTGATCACATACTCGCTGGGGGACAGCCAGGAGAAGAGAGATATGACAGAGACTTTCAAGTTCAAATCAAAGTTTATTTGTAAAAAGGCGCCTCTTCACAGTTCAAGGTGCCTGTACATACGAACAACTCGATAATAAAATCACAGATTATAAAATATAAAAAGCCCATAAATCATCACAGTGACCAACCATATTTAAAATGGTGGCAACATTATACTTAGTCACCAGAAGCTAAGCCAAACAGGTAGGTCATCAGTTCCATCTTAAAACTTTGGACAGTCAGGCATTCTCTTATCCGACGAGGTGGAGAATTACACAGGGTAGGGGCCACAAATGCAAATGAACAGGCCTCTGATGTTTGTAAACGCACCCTGGGAATCTCTAGCAATCCATCATCGGTGGAACAGAGAGGTCAGGAGGGGTGGTAAGGAGAAAGGAGATCTTGCAGGTAGCGGGGTCCCTGGTTGTGTAGGGCTTTATACAGTAGGTCATCAACCCAACCTTGAAAGCCACCACACTGGTAGCCAGTGCAGTCTGCGGAGCACAGGTGGAATATGACTGGTCCTAGAAGTACCAGTCAAAAGCCTGGCAGTCACATTCTGCACCAGCTGCAGGTGGCATATATCAACCCCAGGTAGCCCTAGGTACAGGGTATTGCAGTAGTCAAGGTGAGTGGTCACAAAGGCATGGACCAGTGTTTGAGGGATCAGATGTTTCACCCGGGTGATATTCCTCAGGTAGAAAAAAGAGGTCTTGACAACGGCTGACACCTGAGATTTTAGGGTCAAACCGTCATCAAAAATAACACCCAGGTTCTGCACCCGCTCTAAGGTGGTAAGCTCGGCCTGTGAACTGTGAGGAATTGTTCAGCAAGAATATCAGATCATGAATGATAGTCATGAGCAGAAACTTGCAGGGGGGAGGTTTAAGAGGCACGTGAGAAAGTTTAATTTTACAGGGAGTGTGGCTGAGCCATGGAACAGCGTGCTTGCTTATGTGCTGGGTGTCAACATCATTAATGATTTTAAGCTCAGCTGGGACACAGTAAGGACTTAGTAGTTACTCAGGGTGGTAGCAGTAAAATGGAGAGTATGGGGTGGATACTGTGGGCTAAAACCCTGTATAGACCAAAGGTCTTAGGGTATGATAGGGTGTTATGGGCAGACTGGATGGACCAGTTGTCGTTTTCTGCCATCATTGTCTATATTTCTATGCTCCCAACCCTCTCGGCTCCATTGTGGTTACCTGCTCTCTTTGGGCCTCCAAAGGAGATTCTACTGCCAGCAGTCTCTGCCCCTTGACTGCTTATAGTGGAGCCACCAACCCAGCAGTCGCAGAAGGGGGGCCCCCACAAAGGATTCTTGGTCTGGTACCAGGATACTCGGTATCCTATCAGTGGTGGTCCCACATACAGACAAGTGGTCCAGACTTCTGAAAAGAGATCTCAGTCTTTGTTTGGGGAGTGAGATTCTAATTTGGAGGCCAAGTCCTCCATGCATTTTCCATCCATGGTCAAGTAGATCTCGACTCTTTGGATATTAGGTCCACCACAGTCAAGTTAATGTCGTTTGCTGTCTTTCTACAGCGCATATGTGCTACCATGAACATCTCCTTAGAGGAGGTCCAGAAATGTGAGACCTACCCCCGATGGGCATCCCCAGAAGTGGTGCTCCCAGTAGCAGAGACTATCCTGGGTCCTGCACTCAGGATCTGGCAGTACACCACAGCTTACAGTGCAGTAGAGCTTGTTTTTTTGTTCTGCTCACCCTCAGTGTGTGATACCAGTATAAATCTCACAGCCTTTGGTCTTGTGATTTATATGGCATCACACACTTTGGGTACGTAACAAAAAAAATGTTACACACTGTAACACATACATTAGTTTCTATATTGTAGCTGTTTACAGCTCAACTAATAGAATCCCAGGTTTCCCCATGCCGCATGGAATACAAATATGTGACCCTTATGGAGGATTTGCCAGGCTCTTGGAGGAGCCTTCAGCTGAGGAGCTTGGCTTAAACTGTGCCTTCTGGAAGTTGAAGGTCCAGGGAAACATGGACAAGCCATCGGACAAGGAGTCCAAGAAGCAGGACTTCCTGACCTGCAAGGTCTATGGGACAGCTACCTTGAGCATGCGTTGGGCCAGCTGTGTGGCTCTAATGGCCCAGTCTGTCATGTACTTTTTGATAAGCTCACTGACATGCTCCCTCTGTTCCCAGCAGATATCCAGGCAGATATTAGGTCCCTGTGAAACC
Organism: Neoceratodus forsteri; assembly: GCA_016271365.2. Taxonomy (NCBI): domain Eukaryota; kingdom Metazoa; phylum Chordata; order Ceratodontiformes; family Ceratodontidae; genus Neoceratodus; species Neoceratodus forsteri. Next base: position 1,451,590,033 of record CM057453.1, on the reverse strand, counting down.
TGGGATTTTTGCTGTCTGAGCACCAGTGGCAGACAGCTCTGGACACAGGCGACTCATGCAACCATGCAGTGGCTGCTTCACTGTCCATGCACAAGAGGACTTTTCTGAATCTTACATGCTTTACCCCACAGACTAAGTATTAGTTGGCAGATGTGCCTTTTGTGGGCATGGACATCTTTGGCCCTGGAGTGGGAGATCATCTCACACAGAATGAGAATTCCACTGTCACCCTTGATTCAGTGGCATTGTCCCAGCAGGTTAAGCAGCATCCGAATCCTAAAAAGACCTCCTTTCTTGGCTCAGGCTATCAGCCCCAGTCACAACAGCAGCACCACCAGCAGTAGCAGAGGCAGCAGTTCCAGCACCACCATCCAGCAATGTCCATGTCTGGGGGTGGGGGTGCTGTTGAGCAGCCACGAGGGAGGAAGCAAGTATTTAGAGCTCCGTATATTTTCTAAACTTTTTGGCTAATACTAGATATTTGAGAAGCTATTTTCTAATCCCTCTATTTCGTGGTGTTTGCTGCAGTCATCCGCTGGATCATAATGGGGAAGACCAAGGGATTTATGGCCGTTCCACAGGATTCTTTCCACCCCAAAAATAAGAGAGGAGGTGGGCCTCCTCTGCATAGTGAGAAAGGGGCCGACAGTCCTGGCGATCCTGAGGAGGTGTCTCTGGGGACGATCATCTCAACACTACAACAGTTGGTTAGAACGGTTCAAAATCTGGACCGTAAATTTGACTCATTGACCCCCAGGGTTGTGGCATTAGAGACAAAAGCAGACCTCGCGCAGCAGTCCATGAACAAAATGGAATGGAATCTTAATAAAACAGTGGACGCTACAACTAAGCTCATCGGAGACAATACAGCAGTCCGCCGACGGACTGAGATGCTTGAAACTCAAGCCCAGGAATGGAATATTCATATTTTAGGATTACCGGAGCTAGAAGAGGGGGAGGACCCTCTGGAGTTTGTCTGAACCTTTCTGCCGGATTTACTGGGATTTGGCGAGGACGAGCCACAGCTTGCATTTGAGAGGGCTTTTCGTCTCACTCCCCGCAGGGCACCGCAAGGACAGATCAGCCCTAGGACACTTGTGGTTATTTGCTCTGGTGTGAGGGACCGGATTACGGCAGCAGCAAGAAGAAGGAGAAATATTAAATATGGAGATGCGACCCTTTCAATTTTCCCAGACCTTTCATTTAAAACCAGTGTCGGAAATCTTTTGATGGCACCCGTAGTCACCTTAGGAACTTGAAAATTATTCACCAGCTGCTATACCCTGCTAGATTGCGGATGGAGTGGAAGGGTAAAGTGTACCTTTTCAATTATCCTTTAGAGATGGAGAGGATGTTGGAATTTATACAGTGGGAGGAAGATCAGGAGCTGGACGCAGCTGCATTGGAGGGAGAGTGACTTCCATAAGGAAATGTTGTGAACTGCGAAGTATTCTACATGATGTGATATCTGTATAATATCCCGGTATTAGCTGGTGTTTAAGAATTGGTTGTCCTGTACTACCGGGGTAACTGGGGAGGGACTGGTATTTCTTGGGAAAAACAACTTTGGGCCTTACCTTGCCTTTTTGTTATTATAGATTAATATTGTTTTCATCAGAACAGAGACTTGGGCTGTACAATATGGATACCTCTCTTTTTCTTGTCTTGTTAAATAGTTGCCTGATGGAATCATTTGCTCTAAATTAAGAGCTTCCTTTGAATTTGGCTAAAGAATACAAAGGGACTGGAATTTTGGACTTTTGATTATTATTCCATATTATGGGTGGTATGTTGAATTGGTGGGCTGTGGTGGGTCTGTAGAAAACCTGTTCTGAAAAGGGATTACACCACGGATTCCTTTCTTAATATTCTGATGGGATTATTGGGAATATTGTTAAATATTAGGACTATGGTTAATACGGGGCTGTATGTAACTATGGGTATATTGCCTGATAGGGGAGGTGTGGGCTGGTGTGCTAGCTCACTCCCTAGCAGGCCCGATGGGGCCAGTTGGAGTTATTTCTTCCTCTGAGGCGATCCCCGTACTGTAGACTATGGGGATTGGACTTGAATATTAAATGGTTAATTCCCCCTGTGTTGCTGTTATCATGTAAGGGATGGGTGAAAATGTATCTGAAAATGATCACTGAGTGTATAATCTCCGGCACCTGTCTGTGATTGTTAGCTTCTTGTAAGTGTATTCTTGCATTAAAGCTCAATAAAAACATTATACAAAAAAAAAAGTCCTTGTCGGACAATCAAGGCCAGAAAAAGGTGTGATGGGGCAGTGATGCATCCTGAGACAAGTCCTCTGGAGCCCCCTCCAAGAGTAAAAAGTGAGGGGTTGCTGGATGCCGTTCCCCTCCAATGTAGCTCCCAGTCAGGGATCAGCTCCCCATTTCCTTGTACAGTAGTCAGTCATTCTGTTGAACAAGTGAGAGGGTATCCCGTGAAATGGGTGACCGCAAAATTGCGACTGCAAAAACAGTGATGGCAAAACAGTGCGGCAAAAAGAGCCACTGGGAAAAACAGCAATCAACGAAATGGCAGCCTATAGCTTTCTCCCCATCCCCAAGTTGCGTTCCCCTTCCCCTGGAGTTGATTATATATAGTAAGGGGGGGGTGCAGGGGGGTGAAGCAACCCCACAGGAAACATATGTGGCAGTGTTGTTGCGTTTCGTGATCACTGTTATTTCGGTCGCTCTTTTACGTGTTCAGTTAATTTTGCTGTTGCCCTTTTGTAGTCACCCTTTTGCACTCACCCTTTGGACATGGAACCAGTAGGAGCTTGAGGTGGTGGACTTGGGTATGTCTCAAGAATTCAAGACTCTCTTGCCTAATCAGTCCTGAGTACTGCAGGACTCTATGATGCCCATGTACATGCTAGCCACACTGCAGAGCGATATCACTTAGCTCTTGGGGTGCATTGCTATTGAATCTTTCCCAAATTTCCTGGCCTTTTCAGGAATATGTGTCCCAGTACATTGTCGTGCCAAAATGGATGGGGGGGGGGCTGGCCCCCATTCTAGATGTGCATGATCTAAACAAGTTCATTCACCGGCAGATGTTTTGTGTGGGCACACTCAACCAGATCATACCATCTCTGGAGCCACGATAGACCTCCAGGATGCATTCTTCCATATCCCCATCCATCTGTCCCACAGGAGGTGCCTCAGTACTGCATTGGTGGGGTCAAGTTCCAGTTCAGAGTCATGCTGTTTGGCCTGTCTTTGGCACCCAGAGTTTTCACCAAGTGTCTGTCAGCCATGGTGGCCTGCCTCAGGTATAGAGGCACCAAGATATACCTGTACCTGGATGGCTGGCTCATCTCGGCATCTCCAGGAAAGTGGTGGAGCAGCCCAGGGATCTGGCCCTCTATACCTTCTGGGATCTGGACCTTCTGGTCAAATCCAGTGAAGTCCAAACTGGGTGCGCCACATGCTAGTGAGCCCATAATGGGCATGCAGATGACCCCTTAGTACCTTGCTTGCCTGGGCTGCATATGACCCACAGGAGACCTGGCGCAATCCCATTTCAGGCAGTTGTATTCCAATGTGCTGATCTTCCAAGGATCAGTCTTCACCATTCATTGCTGGTGGGTATAAGCCAGAGGTGCAATACCCCACGGGAGCATATAGGTTTAAGACTTTTTAGGAGGGGAGCTGACATCAGAGATGGAGCTGTCCTTAAGTTGAGGCTAACACATAATGTGGTGTTTGCGGGTTGGCCAGTAACTGACGTTGGCTCCCCAACCTCCTCAGTTCTGTTTCTCCTGGCATCGAGGCAGCATCACGTGGGAGCTTCAAGCAAAATCTACTGTGTCAGTTCTGCTGCTGATGATTTTCTTCTTGATGCCACATCTTTCGGCTCTGAATTTTGTCTGTTTTTTTTTTCCTGTGTGTGATGTCAAGTGCTGTTGCTATTTTTTGATCTCACTTCGAGGGGGCTCTCGCATGTTACACAATTAGGACTGAAGCCAGCAGGTGCCAGGACCCCACGGAAAACTTTTAGCTAGGAGTCTATAGCGGGGGACCGCCCGCTGATGTCCGCCCACCCCTGAACTCCACCTGTGGTATAAAAGGGGCTATCCCCCAGCACCACCTCAGTTCTTTTCTCGCTGTCGACCTGCACAAGACAGACCTTCACAGATGTCTTCTGCGTTGACTGCCATTTTCTCCACTTAACCGTGCTTTATTATTTTCTAATTTTTTTCAATTTAACAGCAATCTGTGCATATCTTCTCCTTCCTCGTCTGTTGAGCAGTGGTGAATGAATTTTGCTTGTGGAAAGCAACTTCCCCACAAGGACGGCCATTCATTATGCCTGCTTTGCCTGGGCCCAGACCACGACATTGAGGCCTGCCAACACTGCCAGCACTGCCAGGATTTTAACCAGCACACCCGGCTTCACCGTCAGAAGACCCTGGAAGCCTTCCTGCAGCAGCAAAAACTCTCCGCGATGAAGGAGCTTCACCAGAGTACAACCCCTTCCCTGGCCTCAAGGGCCTCCACCTCTTCATCAGTTACGGACAAGAAGTCCACGGGAAAGCACAAACACCGGGAGAAGGATAGGGAGAAACCCCGGTCAGCTTCCCGCTCCAGGAACCCACTCAAGTCGGGCACCAATCATGGGTCTTCCTCCCACAGGAGGTTGGCCCCTTCCACTCCATCAGCTCTCTCTCTCCCTCCGGGCTGCCAGTAGTTAGACCTCCCGCTCTTCTAACTGTCTCGGGTGGTGGTTCCTTGGGGCTCAGGACATCATCACCAGCCTCTCAGCTCCTGAAGCTCAGGCACATTCAACAGGTGGGTATTCAACCAGGTGGCTCGACCGGGTCCTTCTCGGGCGGTGGGGCTTTGCCTGTCGCCCTCCTGGTCAAGACATCTGTGAATTCAGTTCTGAAGTCAAAGATCAATGCTACCTCGTGACACCAGGGACATGTAGTCACCTTCCCCGTGAGTGTGATGCCCCTGCCCCACTTGGTAGTCTGCTCCCCTATACGGGCTTCTCCTTCTAGGCCAGCGCTGCTGCTTCACCAGCCCGGCATCAGCCTGCGCCTGTTTCATCAATGTCAGCCTCCCCAGCATTAACCCCGATGACACCTCAACCATCATCCCCAAACCCTCCACAGCCGCCGGCTGAAGCTGTTGTCACACAGCCGATGTCAGGGGGACAAGATGCCCAGTCTTTCGATCCCAGTCAGACTGACGCCAGGCAGTTCCTTACCTCATGATCTGACGCTGGTTAACCAATGCCAGGGGATCCAACAACAAGGTTGCCGCAATCTGCCGAACTGATGCCAGGGCCTTCCAAACCTACCCCACAGATGCAGTTCCCCCGACCTTGCCTCAGAACCTACCTGCAGACCTTAACGCCCTTTTCGCAGCCTGGTGGGCATACTTCAAGGACAAGGAGGCCCTGAAGGAGCCCCAAACTCCAATGCCAAGGAGCGTCCACCTAGTCCTTCTAAGGAACAGGTTCCTCCTAGGAGGACTCCATCGCCAACTCCTAGGAAACATATACCACAACCAGCAGGGACTGGCACCGGGCATTCTAAGACCCATTGGCATACACCTCGCTGCTCCCCCTCCCTCTCTCCGGATTCTGGTGAATGAGTGGGGATATTCCTCTTCCTCTTAGAGTCTGGAGATTCGGATCTCCCAACAGAGAAAGATACTGAGAAAGTGGACCCTGAGTGACATCAGCTAGTCACTTTCCTCCCCAAGAAGGAGTCTTTGCCACTAGTAGTTCCCCCATTTATCGACTCCTTCAAGGATGTCAATAGGGCTGCTTGGAAGCACCCATCCTCAACACTGGTGATGTCCAAAAAGGCAGATTGCCTGTATCACACCCCAAGGAATGAACCCTTTCATGGGGAGCACCCAGAGGCTGATTCATTCGTTATTAACATGGCCTATGACAATTCAAACCAACCCCGTCAGCTCAGCACTCATCCTCCTGATAAGGACTCTAGGCAGATAAGACTGTTTTGGCAAAAAGGTCTACTCTTCAACCACATGTGCTACCCATTCCCTAAACTTCCTTGCCCACGTGGTTCAATATCAGAATGCCCTGTGGGAGAAGGCTTTTGAGGTGGAACAAGCGCAGCCTGATCTCCCCAGGAAAGGTGAGTTGTTGCAACTCCTCGAGTTGGGCTCAGATGTGGGGATCTACGTCAACCCCCAACCCCCCAAGCCTCTTATGATTCTGTGGACTCTGCAGGTAAAGCCACAGCTTCAGGAGCTTACCTATGCCACTACTCCTAGCTTAGGGTCTCTGGGTTTGCCCCGGACATCCAATCTAAAATTTTGGATGTCTTCTTCTGTTTGGTGAGGATTCTCAAAATATAATCACTTGCCTCCAAGAGTTGGGTAAGGCTATCCGTTCATTTCATACTCTGTACCGGTCTCAGCCTAAGTCGTCCCAGTGACAGCATTTTTGTCGCACCTCCAAGCAGCAACCCTAAGGTCAGCAACTCAGGAGTGCCTTTAAGAGAAAGGCAATTCCCAAGCCGCAGGAGGTTCAGTGCCTAGAGCTCCCAGAACCTCCCAGGCTGTATTGCCTGTCCCCGATTCCTGTGCCTGACTCCTTACCCAACCCCCAACCCCAGCAGAATATCGTGGGAGGCGGTGGGGGCTCAGTCCTCTCTCTACGGAAGGGGTTGGCATAGAATAACCTCAGATCAGTGGGTTCAGCAGTAACTGGAACAGGAGCACACCCTAGAATTTTTGGAGATTCCCCTGGACAATCCTCCAATCCCCTCCCATTACCCTCAGGCCCATCTCGCCTTGATTTAAGAAGAGATCCAAGTGCCCCTGCAAAAACAGGCCATCAAACCAGTACTGCAGTACAAATCCACTACTACAGTGAGGTAAGGGATTCTATTCGCATTTCTTCTTGGTTCCAAAGAAAACAGGAAATCTGCATCGCATTCTGAACCTCAGCAGTTTGAACCAGTTTATAGAGTACAAAAGGTGCAGGATGGTCACTCTTCTCGGCCTTCTCCCCTTACTTCATCAGGGGGATTGGTTGTGCTCCCTGGACATGCAGGATGCTTATCTTCACATCTTGGTGTTTCCACTCCACAGAAGGTTCCTTCACTTCCACTTCCAAGGAAACCACTACCAGTTTCGGGCCCTTCTGTTCGGCCTGTCCTCAGCCCCATAAGTCTTTACAAAGTGCTTTGCAGTAGTGGCAGCAGCCTTGAGAAGGGAAGGCCATTATGGCTTCCTTTACCTAGATGACTGGCTTCTGATGGCCCTTTCCAAGGAGCAATTGCTCAGCACATGAGGCCACCTTTTCTCTGTTTCGGGACCTGGGGATAACCCTCAACCTCCCCAAATGCTCCCCTTGGCCAAGTCAAGGACTCCAATACATAGGGGCAATTTTGGACACTGAGCAGGGCAAAGCTTTCCTTCCTCCAGACAGGGCAGAATGCCTTCAGACTTAGGCTCAGCTGGTCTCATCGTCTCGACAAGTTTCAGACAAAACATGAACATAAGAAATTTGCCAGTAGATAAAGGCCTAGAGGTCTATCAAGTCTGCTCGAATGTGCAGCTAGCACCCCTTATTCTACAGTTGCCCTTCCCTTCCACTCTTCCCCTTCATTAACCCTCCCCCTTGTCCTGTCCCATCCCCTTTTGAAGCAGTCCACTGTTCTACTGGATACCACTTCTGCAGGTAACGCATTCCACCCAGCCACCACCCTCTCTGTAAAAAAGTGTCTCCTCATCTCCCTCCTGAACCTTCCTCCCTCCAGTCTCATATCATGGCCCCTGGTGTCCCTCCCTTCCCTTACTTTGAACAGCCCCTCTGTACCTGTCTTGTTTATTCCTTTCATGTATTTAAAGGTTTCAATCATGTCCCCCCTCTCCCTCCTGTCCTCTAGTGAGTACGTGTTCAACTCCTTCAACCTCCTCTCGTATTATAAGTCCCCCAGCCCCTTGATCATCTTTGTTACCCTGCGCTGCACCCCCTCCAGTTCTAAGGCTGCCAGGACTAGTGGCCATTTCAGCAGTAACCCTGGCTTGTCTGCTCATGAGGGTGGCCCTTTGGAACCTTCAGGTCCAATGGGATCAACGTTCAGATTACTTGGACCTTCTAGTGTCAGTATCCAGCTTGGTGCGACAGACTATAATGTGGTGGCTGGACCCCTCCAACCACTCCTGGGGGGGTCCACTTCCCTTCAGAGTTTCCTCAGCAGATTCTGACCATGGACTCATCGAGCCAGGGCTGGGGCACCCATCTAGCAGACCTTCAGACTCAAGGGACTTGGTCCCCATTGGAGCAGCATCTCAACATCAAAGTTTTGGAAATGTAGGTGATCTTGTATGCTCTACAAGCCTTCCAAACAAACCTACTCCCGAGTCCTCTCTTGATCCAGATGGACAATATGTCTGTAGTCATGTACATAAACAAGCAAGGGGGAATGTATTCTTCCCCCTCTGCAGAGAGGCCATGAGAGTGTGGTATTGGGCCATAGAGCATCACCTGAGCCTGAGTACTGTACATGTTCCAGGCATTCAAAAAACCTTGACCAACAGTCTAAGCCATTCCCGGGCCAAGACTTACAAATGGGAACTTCTCCCCTCCGTGGTCGAAGGTCTTTTTGACAGGAGAGGCCACCCAAAGCTGGACCTATTTGCATCCCCATCCAATGCAACACTGCCCAGTTTCTGCTTGCTAGATCCAGGGATTGGTGTTTTCTGGTGAGACATGTTGTTTCTATACTTCTTCCCTTACTTTCTATTGCTGCAGAGAGTTCTTCTCAAGTTGCAGTCTGAAGGGACAGAGATGATCTCAATAGCTCCTTATTGGCATGCCAGATTTGGTTTCCAATTCTCCTGCAGCTTACAGTAGAACCCCTGATTCCCCTGCCTCTGTGCGCTGACTTGCTCTCCCAGGAGCAAGGCACCCTAGTCCACCCAGACTTCAAATCACTGCACCTTCATGCATGGCTCCTGCAGACTTAGCAGTTGCCCACTTTGGGGTTTCTCCCCGGGTGGCAAACATACTAGTGGCAGCTAGAAAACCCTTCACTAGATCTACTTATTTGTTTTATTTTTATCCTTGTCCGAGAGTGTTTTAAGGCCAAGAAGGTAAAAGTCTAAAAAACTCTGAAGACACTCTTTACTGATTGACATGCTCCTAAATTCGATCCTGAAGGCTTGAGGAACTATCCCCCTTAGTCCCCTTACCCGCACAGCCATTGCTGGTGGACAGCTTTGTTGGATGAGAGCCCATTGCTTTGAGTGGCCTGGAGTGTGAAGTCAGCTGCTCGGTAGTGCTGGGTACTGTATTGAGAGCGTGGAGCTGGCTGTGAAAGGAACCTAAGGAGATTGTGCGACGTGCTGCCTAGGAGCCAGGGTCGTTTTGGTCTGAGGGAGTTCGTCTGCAGGGGGACTCGTCTGGAAATCATTGTATGAACTATCGGTTCCGGACAGTCGTTGATCCTGGAACGCGGATTCTGAAACGTGGTCTTCCTGGACTGTTGAACTGCAGTGGCTTTTGGTCTCCCAAGCTAGTTTACAAGCCCCCAAAGGAAAGCTAGAATATTCTGCCCTTGATCCAGCCTGAACCCAGGGTGTTTGCTGAGGTCTCAGCCATGGGTGGGGAGTTGGGTCCAGTGTACTTGGAGGATGGGCACTGATTTCCCGGTAATCCCTAGGCTTGGGCGGCTGGGCTGGAAGTCCTGCTCGCTCTGTGCTGGCTACGGGTGGTGTCTCTGACAGCTCTTGAAGGATGGCTGGGCAAGCAAATTCATGTTCTGGGGCTCTGGGAGTGTGAATCTGGAGCTAGAAAGAGTGCTGACTGTGGTGGACACGTTGAATTATTTCTACCTCCCTAAGGACCGGCAGCAGTGAGAGTGTTTTTAATTTTCTATTTAAACATTACTCTCTTGATCTGTTATTATTCTATCCTGCTTATGTGAGAGATGGACTGGAAGATTTACATTTTTTCTCTGGTGGGGTGAGAGCTCACCAGAAGGACTATTTGTATTCATTAGTGAAAGACTGTGGGCTAGTTACCTGACATCAGTTTGCTCTCGGAACATTATTAATTTTGCTGGACATTAATTTTTATAGTTTATTTAATGTAATTTTAGTATGGGATTGTATGTATGTGTAACCCCTAGGTGGCGTTATCCCAAGGGCTACTACCCCTGCCTGCTTGGCTGGTAGGGTAAAGGGCCTGGGTACTGAAACGGGTGCCTCCACCCGGAGGACAGGGTTGTTAGTGGTCAAGGCTAACCTGGGTACAGCCCTCCGGGACACTGTAACCCCCCTCTTTTCCATCTAGTGGCCTAGACAATATGCAACAAACACTTTCACAGTAGCCCCTATTCAGCATACAAATCCCCACACTGTTTGCACTTTCCACCAGGGCTGGTTCCACCAGTTCGACCCTGGAGACCCCCTGTAAAACGAGGTTAGGCACAGCAAATAACAACAGTACAGTGCTTTTGGTACAAACTGGAACCACAGTCAGATTAAATGCAAAAAAGAGTTAGATCTGATTTATTCAGGAGAATTGAACAAGGGAAGGGCGTAATCAGATTGATTGATTCTAAAACTGATCTAGTCAGGCAATTATGCATGCACTTTTAGTCCCTGCACGGTCACACGCTCTGGGTACCCAGTCGGAAGTAAGGTGGGCTAGCCTAGAATGTTGCCCGGGGTAGGCCAGCATCGCAGCTGGTTAGAGCCCTGTGATGAAAATAAAAGGCATGCACAACCACACACAATTTGAAATCTGGAGCCAGGAGGCTCAGTTTGTGATAATTAGACAAAACAATTAAATCAGATGACACACTTTGATTGAGCTGTTGTTGCAGGGAGCTACCCTGGTGTTTACTCACGCTACCCAGTACAGGACACAGGATGGATGAAATGGAGACTGCAGGATGACTTGCTGTTTGCCAGGAGAAGGGCCCACATGATTCACCGCGCTGCCATTCCTGTTTGTGATGTTGAGCAGGGGACTGATCCCTAGGCAGGTCTCTGGTCAATGGTGTTCTCTGTGCCTGAAGTAGCTGGCTGGGCCAGTGTGGCAGGGCCCAGGCCAGGTAAGACAGTTCAGATATCAATCCAGGAAGGCTGGATGGAGCTTCCAGCAAACGTGGCACAATTACACAGTGGGGAACCAAATCGCGACCTGCTAACAGCATACGTGCACATTTATAGTAAAGCAATCACCATACCACAAAATGGACAGCAGTCCGGCAGCAATATCAGTGTCTCTGAGCAAAACCGGGAGTTCTGTGGTGAAAGGGTGTCCTGACAGGCCGATCACGTACAGCAAATCTTCGGTCTTTTTCAGGTTCAAGGCTGGTCACAATTCAGTGGCTTTATCACACTCGATTTCACATACAGTCCGATTACTAAGCCTTTCAAAGAAATTCCCTCTCGAGGGACAGCAGGCAGACCGGCCAAACTTAGCCTCTCCACCGATTTCCCATGCTACTACGCAGGGGCAGCTGCTCGTATGACTCAAGCTGTTTACTCTTTAAACTCTAACTCCAGACTGAACCACTGCAGCAGGCAGCTTGGGAATTTCCCCTCGGTCCAAAAGGTTCTGGTTGGTTGATCCTTCAGTCTGTCGAAGCAAGGGCTCCCCCTCCAGGTACATTTAGGCACCAAAGTGCAAAAACTACAATTCCTACAGAAATTTGCTCCCACAAGAACCCTGGGGACAGACACCATTTTAGAGTCCCCAAAGATACTGATTGGTCCCAATACTCAGTCCAGAACTAAGATGGTGCGGCAATACTGAAATGTCCATGCTGCAAAGGAAGGCAGGTTAGACAAACTACAATATTATTATTATGAAAACAGAAACAGTAAACAGTCACAGTTCCTAGCAGGGCTCCCTCTGCACAAATAGCGATGGCAGAATGGAGCGATAACACTGCAGCCCGGGCGGGACTTGAGCCTGATACTACTCAGTCCCTACCTAGATGAATTTTACACCACAAGATAGGCAGCTCTTAAAGAGACAGGCACAAAGGCTAATAGGGCACTCACATGCAAACACTTTTAAATCGCTAGGACACAGAACACCAGCCTGGCAGTGGGCATTTAGGCAAGCCCAAGGAAGACTTTCAGGAACCCCCATTTGTAGGGGGGTTACACATGGTTGTATGGGTGGGTATATTTTATTGTTTATTGTAAGGGCTGTGTGCACGGTGAGTGAGTTTATTTTTGGTTTAATTTTAAGGGGTGGGTAGGGTTTTGTTGTGAGGTAGTTTTTATATTATTTATTCGTTACTCCTCAAGTGAGAGCTGTGGGTGTGCCAAACTGTTTTATTTATTTTTGGGGGGTTTTGGTTCTGTTGTTTTGTGTTTATTTTGTTAGGGTTTTTCCTTATACTAGCCTGGTGTGTCTTCTGTTTAACATACTAACATACTAACATACTATTTGCCAGCAGATTAGGCCTTACGGTCTATCGAGTCTGCTCGAATCTAGATCGTTAATTGGGTGCCGAGACCCTCCCCTCCCTTGTTCTCTAGAAACCCCTATCATCCATCCCCACCCCCTCGGGACAGGCCATCATCTGATACATCCACTTTCTGTGTCTGTCCCACCCTCTCTTGAAGCCCTCCACTGTGGATCTCTGAACCAGCTCACCAGGCAGTGCATTCCAAGGGTCCACCACCCTCTCGGTGAAAACCTCCTCCTCTTTCCCCCTCCCTTCCACCTTCCAACTTCAAACCATGCCCTCTGGTGATACCTCCTGCTTTAGCCTAAAGATCCCCTCCATGTTTACCCTATTTATTCCCTTGAGGTACTTGAAGACCTCAATCATGTCCCCTGTTCTCTCCTCCAATGAAAACAGGCAGAGCTCCTCAAGTCTGTCCTCATAAGTCAACTCCCCTAGCCCTCGTATCATCTTTGTTGCCCTCCTCTGTACCCTCCAGGAGCTGTATGTCCTCTTCAAATGTGGTCTCCAGTACTGTACACAGTACTCAAGGTGTGGCCTAACCAGTCCATTGTACAGAGGCAGAATCACTTCCTTGCTCCTAGAGGTGATCCCCTTACAATGCATCCCAACATCCTGTTTGCCTTGCTAGCTGCTCTCCTGCACTGCTCAGAGTTATTCATACATGTATCCACCATGACCCCTAGGTCTTTTTCCCCTATCGAGGCCTCTAGCGCCTCCCCTCCCAGGGTGTACCTGTGTTTAGGGTTTCCCCGACCAAGATGCAACACCTTGCACTTGGTGATATTGAAATTTAATTTCCATCATGTGAGCCCAGCTTTCCAGGGTGTCCAGGTCCCCTTGCAGGGCCACCCTCCCCTCTTCTCCCTCAACTACTGCTCCCATCTTGGAGTCATCCGCGAAGAGACTCATTTCACACCCTATACCCTCCCTGATGTCCGATATGTATGCATTAAACAGGATCGGACCCAGGACCGAGCCCTGTGGTACCCCACTACCAACCTCTCTAGGGTTTGAGAGCTCCCCACAGACCACTACTCTCTGAGTGCGTCCAGCTAGCCAGTTTTCAATCCATCTGACCATCAAAGGCCTACTCCTAACCCCATCAGTTTCTCCACCAGACCATTGTGGGGACAGAGTCAAACGCCTTGCTGAAGTCCAGAATAATACATCCACAGGCTTACCCTGTCCAGTTCTGATGTTACCCATTCATAGAACTCCACAAGGTTGGTTTGACATGATCTACCTGGCACAAACCCATGTTGCCGACTATCCAGACCTCCCACCTCCTCCAAGTACACCCCCAATCGTTCCTTTAGTATACTCTCCATTAATTTTCCCACCACCGAGGTCAAACTGATGGGTCTATAGTTACCTGGTACTTCCCTTGACCCCCCTTTATGGATTGGTACCACATGTGCCTCTCGCCAATCGCTAGGTACCCTCCCTGTCTCAAGTGACCTGCTGAAAAGCTCCGCCAGGGGTGCAGCCAGTATGTCCGCCAATTCCCATAGTACTCTGGGATGAATGCCATCTGGCCCTGGAGATTTGTTTTCTTTAGGGCCTTGAGGGCTAACCACACCCTTTTGGTGGAGATAGCATCATCCGTCCCTTCCCCCTTACTGGTCTTTTATCCTTATCCAGATGTGACACCCTTGGGGTACCTTTCCCTCCCTCTTGCTCCATTTCTGTTGCTCCCCTGATCCCACTCCCTGCCGCTTCTATCCCCTTCATGCCTTGCTTTGTAGATATCCCATCCCCCTCCCTAGCGAACACAGAGGCAAAGTACTTGTTAAATACCTCTGTTTAGGACAACATTATGTGTTGGAGGCCTGGCCCCCTGGTCATGCGCTATTAGCCCTCTGCCCTCTGTGCCCTCTGCCATTTTTCCCTTCCCCCTTAAAATGTTCAACCTATCAGCACTACAGAGCACAGGGCATTGCCCGGGGTCGGGCGGGGGTGCGAACGATGGTGGACTTAATGAGCTGGGCTCTCGCATCGGGGTTGTTAGGTCCAGAAGATGCCCTATGGCGAAATGGATTCTGGATCATGGTCTGCCATGCCTGGTTTCCATACCCAAGGGCACCACCATTAGTGGTGGGCAAGTAGCTCAGGCAGCCCTGGAGACTCGTCCAACTCGAGCGGTGTTATACAATGCCAGATCGCTTAAGCACAAGACTGCAATTATTGCAGATCTTGTTGGGTCAGCTAATCTGGTTTGCATCACTGAGACCTGGCTGGATGAAAATGCTGGCCCCTATTGGAGGCTGCAATTTAGCTGGTATCAGTGATACAATCGCTCGCAATTGGAACGCGGGGGGATTGCAGTCTGTTTCAAGACTGAATTGGGCCTAACAAGTGTACCAGCTGAGGAGGCCGGGTCATTTGAGTGCACTGTAGTAGCAGGTGTAGGTTGTAGGATAGCCCTCATCTACCGCCCACCAGGGGATGAGAAGCGATTCATGCAGGAAGTAGCAGATTTCATGATCGACATGGCGTTTGAGTTGCCCAGGCCAATGGCCCTGGGCGACTTCAACGCCTGGGTCGATGACAAACTCTCACAATTTGGACAACACCTCCTCCTGTTGATGACATCTCTGGGCCTTACACAGATTGTTTCCTCTGCTGGTCATAAACAAGGTCACTCTCTTGACCTGGTCTTCCTCCTGGGGATCAAAGCCTCTGATTTGGGTGTGGAACCTGTCGGATGGTCTGATCACGATACTATGAGATTCAGTTTTTGCACCCCCCCCCTTTTGTAGGCCTGCCCCTGTGGAGATGGTCAGATACCGCCCTTTACGGGATGTGAGCCCTGAAGGCCTAGTGGCAGTGCTTGACGTACTGGAGTTTCCTGTGGCAAGCGGGAGCCCAGAAACCTTGGTTTTGGCCTATAATAAGGCCATTACTACAGCCCTGGACTCAACCACTCCTGTCTGTGTTCATCCTCTCTCCCTTCACCCTCAGTCCCCTTGGTTTGATGGGACCTTGAGGGAGATGCGGCAACTTGGACGAAGGCCAGAGCATTGCTGGCGGAAATCTGCCCTGGAGGCCAACCATCTTAGATTGCTAGATCATTATCAAATCTATCAATCAACAATCTCCCGGAAGAAGGCAGGGTTCCTGTCTGGGAAGATTGCTGCTGCTCAGAACTGACCCGCTCAGCTCTTTCGAACTGTGGACAGGGTGTGCAACCCAGCTTGTCTGCAGTCTTGAAGAGCCTTTTCACAATTGTGATGAGCTGCCTCTGTTCTTTGCAGAGAAGGTGGCTGACATCAGGGCAGAGATCCAACCAGCACACTCTATGGGGGCTGCCATTGATCAGCACTTGGTCACTCCCCCCCCCCCGTTTATCCTGGAGTACTTTTGACCAGCTTGAGTTTGTGGATGTTATGCGGATTGTCCATGGTATGCGCTCTACATTCTGTAGTTTGGATCTGGGCCCAACTTCCCTGATTATGGGTTGTTGTGACATCTTTGGCCCGGTCCTGGCATGGATAGTCTGGTGCTCCCTTGAGTCGGGTGAGTATCTTAACTCCCTGAAGAAGGCAGTGAAGACACCCCTCCTGAAGAAAGCTTCTCTGGACCCAGACTACGCTGCCAACTACAGACCTATCTCTAACCTTCCCTTTGTTGGGAAGGTGATTGAGAAAGTAGTGGCCATACAGTTGGAGAAACATGTGACCATCCATAGCATTTACGAACCTCTCCAGTCCAGTTTTCATAAGAGGCATAGTACCGAGACTGCACCAGTTCAGGTGCTCAATGATCTCCTGATGGAGAGAGATCAGAAAAGCTGCTCCATCTTCATACTTCTAGATCTCAGCATTTGATACCATGGACCATGGGGTGCTGCTTGAGTGCCTGAGGTTCATCTGTGGCCTGTCTGGTACAGTCCTCAGGTAGTTTAAGTCCTTCCTCACTGGCAGAACTCAGAGGGTGATGTCAGGGATTTATTCCTCTGAGCCTCTCTCTCTGTCATGTGGGGTTCTTTAGGGCTCGCTGCTGTCCCCCATGTTATTTGTGGTGTACATGCTGCCCCTCAGAGACATTGTAAGATGGTATGGGCTGAGGTTTCACTGCTATGCTGTTGATACCCAGCTCTACCTGTCTTTCGCACCTAACCAGGATAGTGCACTCTCGTTATTTAATAACTGCCTCACTGAAGTCCAGGATTGGCTGAATTCCAGCTGGCTGAAGTTGAATTCAGGTAAGACGGAGGTAATAGTTGTGGATCCAAGTTGCCAGACAGGGGGGTTGGGGGCTGGTCAGCCCACGGGGCTTTTCTTAGGGGGCTCCCAGCTTCTTGCCTCCAGATGGGTGTGGGACCTGGGGGTGGTGCTTGACGATGCGCTGACACTTCGATCTCAGGTGTCAGCAAGTCAAGTCGTCCTTTTACCATCTGAGGAACATCGCTAGGGTCAAGCACCTTGTTCTATCCAGTGATCTTCCCACACTGGTCCATGCCTTTGTGACCTCGTGCCTTGATTATTGCAACTCCCTTTACCTGGGGCTACCGGGGGATGATACGTGCCGCCTGCAGATGGTGCAGAACACTACAGTCCGGTTGTTGACAGGAACTTCATGGTCATGTCACACCATACTGGTGCTGCGTGAACTGCACTGGCTACCGATTCAGTGGCAGATCACCTTCAAAGTCAGACTTCTGACTTATAAAGCCCTACACGGACTTGGCCTGGACTACTTGAAAGAGCTTCTGTCCCCTCACTGCCCCAAACAATCGCACCGCTCAGCTGATGAGGGGTTGCTAGAGATTCCAAGTGTGTCTTTAAAATCTTCAGGGGCCCGTGCATTCATGTATGTGGCCCCAGCCCATTGGAATTCTCTACCCCGTCAGCTATGGGAGTGTCCGACCATGGGGGGTTTCAAGCAGGCACTAAAAACTTTTCTATGGCGCCAGGCATTTGCTGCCTAATTTGTTGGATTTTATTGTTTATCTGTTTTATAGTGTTTTGACATTTTATTCTGTTTTATTCATGCTTTTATGTAAAGCATCTTGATGCTTTGAAAGGCACTAAATAAATAAAGCTTTATTATTATTATTACTTATGCTATGAAGTGGAAGCAGTTCTGCTTATGGGCCTCTGCTCATCAACTGGATCCCTTTACTTGTCTGGAGAATATCTTCTTTCCTTATCTGACTCAGGCCTGAGTTACTCATCAACTAAGGTGCACCTTTCAGCCATCTTTGCATACCATGCACCTATCGAAGGCAAGACCCTTGCCCAACTTGACCTATCCTGTACCTTCTTGCAGGGCATTCTGCTCCTGAAACCTCCCATAGGGGACCCTGTTCTGTCTTAGGAACTGTTGTTCATTTTAGAAAAGCTTATGCTGCCTCCCTTTGAGCCTGTTGCAAGCTATGCGCTACACTTTCTGTCATGGAAAGCATTCTTTTTAGTTGCTGTTACTTCTGCTCAAAGATTTCTGAGCTTCAGGCTCTGATATGTAAAGAGCCTTATTTAGTTTTTCACAAGGATAGGGTGTCCTTGAGAACCAGTCCTAAATTTCTTTCTAAGGTGGTGTCTGAGTTTACCATGAATTAAGACATCCACCTTACTGTGTATTATCCAGAGTATTCCAATCCAGGGGAGGCCTTACTTCATACTCTGGATGTCCACCAGGTGCTTTGTTATTATTTGGCCCTCACCTGAGCTATCAGAAAAACTGATCAGTTGTTTGTTTCTTTCGCCCTAAGGAAAGAAGGGGCTTCAGTTTCTAAACAATGTTTATCCAACTGGTTAGTTAATTGAATTGTTTGTTGCCACCACAAATACGATACGCTTTTACTGGGTCCGGAAGAAAAAGGCCATTCTACCAGGGGTGTAGCTGCTTCATTTGCATCTTTCAGAAATGTGTCCATTGCTAACATCTGTGCAGTGGCCACTTGGAGTTCTGTCCACACCTTCATCCGGTTTCACAGTTTGGAAATGGCTTCTCGGCTCAGGGCAGGTTTTGGACTGGCAGTCCTGCAGGGCCTGCTTTCTTGAGAGCCTTACTCTGACCTCTTCCTCCTCTCAGCTGAACAGGGTCAGCCCTTTTACTGCTTGGGACTCAGTCCTAATGGAGTAACCAGCTGCAAGAGCCCCCTCAAAGTGAGATAGTACAGTTATGCAATAACTTACCGTAACAGTAGATCTTCGAGAGGAGCTCTTGCAGCAGGTGCTGCTTTCCCTCCCTCCATCTCTCTGGTGACTGCTTCTCCATCACTTTTTACTTTCCTCAGTTTCAGAAGAACATCTCAGTTCTCCATTCACTATGCTTGTCGGGGTCTCCGGCGGGAGAGCTTAGGTGGTGCTGGGGGACCGCCCCTTTTATACCATAGGTGGACATCAGAGGCAAGCCGACATCAGGGGCAGTCCCCCGCTATAGACTGCTAGATTGAAGTTTTCGTTGGGTTCCAGTGGCTGGTTACACACAGTAGTTAAGTCCATGTTTAAGACATGTTTTTGGTCTTACCAAAGTGAGGTAGGTTTAAAAAATTTAAGTCTGTTGCACAAAAAATTGTATAATATTCAGTTGGTCATAGAGACTTTAATTTAAGCCTCCTATGTACCAGGCTTATTTGTTGTTAGTAGGCTTATTTTGCCATAGTTAATTATAAGAACATGTATAGCAGCTGCAGGAAACTGTTCTGAATACTGAACATTAAAAATGATATCAACTTCAGTGCACTGATTTCCTGTTTTAGGGACTGTTATTTTCTGTACCTTATCTGCATGGTACCATGAAAAACTATTTTATGTTCTTTTTTTTCTCCATGAAGGTTTTTACTCTCAGCTCAGGTGAACGACTGCTCTGCATCGTCCCTGCTTCCCAAGATCAGCTACTGCCTCCCGCATCCCCGCGGCTTCAGTCCCCTGTGGATTCCCCCCATGATGGGGCCAAAGAAGGGAGCCCCCCCCCAGCACAATCCAGATGTGCCCCAAAGACCAAGTGGCAAAGTAAATTTTTTTTTTGTGGCGCCAGGGGATTGGGACATTTCTCAGGAGTACTCCACACAGCCATGGCCTTTACTCTCTGCCTGAAACCACCATCCTCCAGGAGTACAATTGCTGAGCACCTCCTCCTCAGACCCCCGGATCTGTCTAACCCCTGGATCACCCCATGGAGGAGGGTCCACCCCACCTACCTGGTGGCCTTTCTGGAATTAGAGGGATAGTCCTGGGTCAGGTTGAGGGGCTCGGGAGAGCCAATGGATGGATGGTCTGGCCTCAGGATGTGGACATTGGCTCCTGAAGTCTCCATCGCCTCACCAAATCCTCCGTTGTTTTTCCTTTTACTGGTTCCCCTGGAGCGCAGATGTGCAATGATGTCTGCGTACCAATGCACTGACGTCTGCCGCCGCTCCACCCCCTGTTGTAGCACCCCTCTTACAGGGCTCCCGATCTCCTTTGGGGATCAATGAGGAGCGATGCAAGCTCCACTACCCACCCCAGGAGGAGACAGCAGTCCTCTGGATGCTCAATCCCCTCTCTTCTCTGCCAACCCTGGATGGCCCGAGTCCGTTCTCGAAGCTGGGTCACCGGCATAGTATGAGGTGTGGCATCTAGTGCCTCAACTCTCAACACAACCGGGCTGGCTATACTTATGTAAATTTAATTCAGTGCTAGGTCATTAGTGCCACATTCATTATAATGGAGAAAGTGATAGAGTAAATTTATTTTAATGCTAATTAGTTCTTCAGTGTAAGTAGCGAAAATTATTAAACGGTGAAAATTTCAAGTTTTACAGTATTTTATAATGCTTTTTAAATGTCTGTTTGAACGTTAGAAGAAACAAACAGTTTAACAAGAAAATTACAAGCAAACAATGATAGCATTCATTGCACTCTTTGTCATACCTGTGTTATAAAAGTGATTTCATTTTGCCTTGGTGTCTGGTGTATTTTTTTACTTAGCACCAATGTACAGTACTGCAGCTCTATCAGCACATCATACACAACTGCGTGGTCTGCTAGAAGCAGGGAATAAATATGGGGACCCCACTGCCATTCAAATGGTTTTGCCTGTCCCTTTATCTCATCGTCTGTCTCTCCTTGAGTAAGACTGTCAGATCCTGTCTGTGCCAAAATTCAAAAGCTGGCTGCTACCAACAGACCCAGTGTATTTTGTATGCATTCCCTTGTAAGGAGGGGTTGAACATAACACTACTCTTGTGGAAGGATCCCAGTCATTTGGGTTAATTCCCAATGCTGACACTGTTAATGCAGAATGAGGGGGGTGCAGCACTCCTGAGGTGCTGTTCTTTTGGATGAGATGTTAAACCGAGGTCCCATCTGCCTGTTGTGGTGGTTAGTTCAGGTGGATGTTAAAGATCCTATGGCACTTCTCGAAAAGAGCAGATGAATTTCCCCAGTGTCCTGGCCACATATCCCCCGTTCACTAAAAATGCCACTAACAGCTTAATCTGGTTCAGTGTCAGTTGCCATCCATCTGTATCCTCCTCCCCCGGGACAAGGCTGAAAATAGGCAGAATTGTCTAGTCCTCCTTTCCCAGTCAGCAGAAATTAAATAAAGAAAATCTACATCCATGTACTATAGAAACATAGAAACATACAATTTGATGGCAGAAAAAGGACCATTGGGCCCATCTAGTATGTCCTATTTCCGTATTACTACTCCCTGGACCCTCTTCGGTCTCAGGTGTCCCTCCCTCCTCCCTTTCCTCTGCTCAATGCCCATGTGCATACCCCATGCATGCTCGATGACTCCCACTGTCTTGGTCCCCACCATCTCCTGTGGCAGGCAGTTCCAGGCATCCTCCATGGCTTTCTGAGAAGTATTATTTCCTCATGTCACATTTAAGGCCCACTTCTACATAACCCTTCACCACAGAGATCCGTGTACCTTCTCTATTACTCGCCCCCATTCTATCTCAGGCCAATCTGTCTTCTCCTATCCTCTCCCACTTCTCTGGAACAAACTTCCCTCTAATCTCTGCTTTCCTCCCCTTTTTCATCCCTCAAAAGACTCCGTAGACTTCTTCCCTTTCCACTGAGCTCACAATACCTTCTCTCCATCCCTGCTACCAAATGGCCCCTCCCCCTAGAAGTCAGCTTCACCTCCACCAAACCTTGAGTCCCCATTGGTGAGTAGCGTACTCTGCTTGTACTATAATTTTATTCTATACGTTCAAAGCCATTTCTGTTATTTGTTCAGTCTTAAGCCTGTATTATCTTTGTGCGTTCGGTATTTGCATTGTGTTTATTTTATTCACTGTATTTATGAGTTTCTACACTGTATTAGATTTTGTGACTGTGACCCATCTCATTGTTTGTTTGTAACACTGTTCATTTCCTATTTAATCTTGTCCCTGGGTTGCACCTGGAAATGAGCCTCAGCTCAGTGTGCCTTTCCTGGTCACCAAATTTTAAATAAATAAAATAAATAAACTTCCTCTGCTCAAGCTTCTTTGCATGCCCTCATATTCTGGTGCTCTTTTTTTTTCTCTGAAAGAGACTCCTCTCTTGTGCCAAGTTTACCTGTGTGGGGTACTTATAGGCCTCCATCATGTCCCCTCGAGCCCGCCTCTTCCCCAGGTAGTACATGCTGAGTTCCCCCAGGCTATTCTCATATGGATTGCTGTACAACCCATGCACCATTTTGTCAGTCCTCCTCTTGATTGCTTCCACCCTGTCAGTGTCCTTGCAGAGTTATGGTCTCCAGATCTGTACACAGTACTCTAGGCAAGGTTTCACTACTGAGCAATACAGAGGACACACAGCCGCCCTTCTCCTCCTCGAAAACCCGATCCCTATAGCTTTGCCACCTGCCCTGTAGCATTGCCCTGCCAACTTTAGATCATCAGATATGATTACCTCAGTGTCCTTCTCTTGCTTGGCGACTGTACGTAAACCCTCATTTTATACACAGCCCCTGCATTTCCCTGAACTAAGTGCATAGCATTGCACTTTTTGGCATTGAAAACCAGCTGCCACTCCCTAGACCTCTCCCCAGGTTTCCCCATATCTCTTTGCATTCTAATCTCCACTTCCTGGGTGTCCACCCTATTGCAGATTTGTGAGTCATCTGCAAAGAGATGCACCTTCCCCTATTGTTCCTCAGCAGTATCACATCTGAAGACACTGAAGAGAACAGAACCCAGTATGGATCCCTGTAACACTCCGTTGGTCACTTCCTCATCCCCCTGACAGCGTTCCAATTGCCACCGCCCTCTGTCTACTACTCTTTAACTGTTTGATACCCAGCTTACCACCTTCTCCCCAACCCCCATGTTGCTAAGTTTCATTATTATCCTCCTGAGAGGAGGCGGAAACTACAGACCAGTCAGCCTGACCTAAGTAGTGGGGAAGATCATGGAAACACTACTGAAGGAAAGAATAGTGGAACACCTGGTTGCCAACAGTCTACAGGACCCAAGGCAGCATGGTTTTACGAGAAGGAGGTTGTGTCAGACCAACTTCACTGAATTCTTCGACTGGGTGATGGAGGAAGTGGATGGGGGGAACAGTGGACGTGGTCTACCTGGATTTCAGCAAGGTCTTTGACACTGTGCCTCATAGAAGACTATTCAATAAGCTGGGAAACATGGGATTGGGTAGGACGGTGGTGCGGTGAGTGGGTAGCTGTCTAGATATTAGGACACAGAGGGTGGTGGTAAATGGCTGTCACTCCACAGAGGGAAAGGTGACCAGTGGAGTGCCGCAGGGATCAGTGCTGGGTCCAGTCCTCTTCGACATCTTTATCAGTGACATTACAGAAGGCCTACAAGGGAGAATTTTCCTGTTCACTGATGACATGAAGCTCTTCGACAAGGTGGACACGCCAGAGTGTGTGGATTGTATTAAAAGGGATCAGCAGAAGCTTGAGGACTGGTCAAGAGAATGGCAGTAGAGATTTAATGCCAAGAAGTGCAATATTAGCTGGCCTGATGACGCTGGAGGTTGAGGCACTGGTCACTATACCTCGCACCATGCCGGCGACCCTGGTTCGGGAACAAGCCTTGGCCACTGGGGGTCGGCAGAGGGAAGAGAGGATCGAGTGTCTGGAGGACTGCTCCCCTCTCTTGGGGGTAGGGTGACTTGTCGTGCTCGTTGATTGCCCTCTGGCAGTGGCTGGAGGGCAATATGGACAGAGAGGCATGTACTGACATCTTCACATCAGTAAGGGTGGGGGGATGGGAGAAAAAAGGAGAAAAAGAGCCTGACAGGGTTCCATGATGGCCCTGCATCCCTGAGGGCCATCCCCGGTGTCTAGATTGGGGTCTCTGGAGGAGGGGAGAGAGATGGCACCCTCCTTCCTGGCTCTGCCTTGGGGGGGGGCAATCCGCAAGGGAATTTCCAAGGTCAGCAAGAGTGGGGACGTGTGGGACCAGAGAAGTGAGTTCCTCCATTATGAGGACCACAGCCCCCTGCCAAGACTCACGGCGGAAAACAATCTGTATGGAAAAAAGACATGCAAAATTATGCACATGGGGCACAAAAACCCAGCGGTAGTTTATCAGCTGTGGGGCGGTAGGATATGGAATGCTCTAATCAGGAGAGAGACTTGGGGGTTATCTCAGATGACTTCATGGTAGGGAGACAGTGCAACAAGGCAGCAGGAAAAGCTAACAGGAGGCTGGGATGCATAAGCAGGAGTATCACCAGCAGGAAAAGGGAGGTCATAATTCCACTATACAAGACATTAGTGAGACCACACCTCGAGTACAGTGTCCAGTTCTGGAGACCTTACCTGTGTAAAGACATAGACAGGGTGTAGGTGGTTCAGAAGAGGGCAACCAAGATGGTGCAAGGATTACATCATAAAACCTATGAGGATAGACTGTAAGACTTGAATATGTACTCCCTGGAGGAGAGGAGAGAGAGGGGATATGATCCAGATATATGAGGAACAAGGTACAGGAATATACAATTCTTCACAGAAAGAGATGCTCCAGGACTAGGAATCATGGGATGAAACTGATGTGAGGGAGGTTCAGGGGGAACGTGAGGAAGTACTTCTTCACGGAGAGGGTGATGGGCAAATGGAATACCCTGCAGGAAGAGGTGGTGGGGGAAGAAACGATTACAGGATTTCAGAATGCCTGGCATAGGCATCAGGGGATCCTGGTAGTCAGGGGAAGGGGACAACCTAGTCCAAGGAAAGCATAAAGAAGCACAGTTACATGCACAAATGAGAAGACTAGGTGGGCCGTAGGCCTTTATCTGCCATTGACATCTATGCATCTATGTCTGTATCCTGCGTGGCACAGTGTCAGACGTATTGCTGAAGTCCAGACAGACAGCATCCACTACCTTCCCCTTATCCACCTTCCTAGTCACCCAGTCAAAGAATTCTATAAGATTTGTTTGACATGACCTCCCCCAGTCCCCCATGTGAAACAGTGCTGCTGCTGGTCATATAGCCCATTTGCCTCCAGGTACTCCATCAGCCTCTCCTTCAGTACTGTCTTCATTAACTTGCCCACCACTGATGTGAGAGTGACTGGTAAATAATTGCTAGACTCCTCCCAGCTGCCACTCTTTTTTTTTTCTTTTTTTCAATACAGGTTTTTATCCCCCCCCCCCCACACACACACACATACGAGCCTTGGCAGGTACTTTGGCCCTCCAAGAAAGGGACTTTCTCTTGGGTCCCGCCGCACTGCACTAACCAACCCGGAAATTCCCCCATGGCTTGCCCCCCGTGGCGAGCCAGGAAGGTGGCGCCCCCTTCCTGGGGACCCAGTCCAGAAGCCGAGTCGGCCTCGGCCAAGTGGATTCATCATCATGGAGCCCTGGCAGGCTCTATTTTCCTCCTGTTTTCGTCCCCGTCCCCTCCCTACCAACGTAACCATGTCGGAGCACGCTCCAACCCATTGCCCACCAGTCACCACCAGAGGCAATCAGTGAGCAGAACAATCTGGGACCTTCCCCCGAGAGGAAAGCAGTCCTTTGGATGCTCAATCCTCTCCCTCCCCCCACCGGCTCATTCCTGAACCCAGGTCACTGGTGTGCTGCAAGTGTAGGCCCAGCGCTCAACCTCAGAGCCACTGGGCCAGCCTGCTGCCACTCTTCTGCAGAGGGATCACACTGGCCCTCCACAAATCCTATGGAACCACCCCCCATCCACAATGAGATGCTGAATAGTGTTGCCAGTGGGTATCTAGCACTGTGCTCTGTTATATTCTAAAACCTTTGGCAGGGCTCCCAGATCTACATGGATTCCTGTATTTTTACAGAGAAGTGGAGCCATCTACAGGAAAACAATCCCCTTACACTTACAGGTTATATGGAAAAACTGAGAAAACTGAGTAATTTGACTTATAATGTAATCTACAGGGAAACACAGGAAAGTTGAGCTGTAGTTACTGGAAAATGTCACATCTGTCTGAGTGAAATGCCCTCTGGCGAATCCCATCTGGCCTTGTTGCCTCTTTTCCCTCCTACCCTTTGCTTACTTCCTTTGAAAAGTGTGCCGTTGCTTTAGTTACTCCTTCCTCTATCCTTTCATTGTACTCCCACTTTCCACCACCTTGGCCAGCACCCGTTCAAGGTACTTATGAGGCAGTCACCCATTTCTTTAAAATGTGTCCTCCTGAAGTCCAGGACTCTTGTCATAGTGGGGCTTTTCTCTTGGAAAATTTGTATGCCAAACCATACAGTACGGTGATCATTTGTACCCAGGTGGCTACCCAATATGATGTCTGCAGTTCTGTCCTGTTGGTAATTACCAGGTCCAGCACTGCCCCATCTGCAGTGGGTTCCTTAACCAGCTGCCTGAGGAATGTCACTTAAAGGGAGTTGATGTCAGCCCTGCTTCTTAATGTAGCTGCGGCCAGAAAGGTGCAGTCTACATCCATCAGATTAAATCCTCACATAACCAATAACTCACCATTACTTGACATTCTGCCAATTGTCTCCCTAGAACGTTCTCTAACACCCCCCAACCCATGTCAGTGATCTGTACACTAACCAAATGCGAACAAAGGACTCATCACCTGTTTCTAACCCGATCCATGGAACCTCCAGTTCTTCCTTCTACTCTGGTGTCCCTGTATTTCCGTGTCCTTTATGACTTCATCATATATAGAAACAGAGAAACATAGACTTTGATGGCAGATAAGGACTGCTTGGCCCACCCAGTCTGCCCATTTCCCTACCTATTGGATAAGCTGCAGATCCTAGTTAACCAACAGCCTACCTCCTCCTACACCCCCACTAGAATTGCTCTGTCTCTCCCATGCATTCTTGAATTCCCCCACTGATTTTGACCCCATGACCTCCTTAGGAAGGCCGTTCCATGCATCCACCACCCTCTCTGTTAAAAAATATTTCCTCACATTACTCCTGAGTTGTATAACACAACCCCCTACCCCCTATTTCCTCCCAGTCCTCTCCTTCTATAACATGGTGTATCCTCAACTGGTCAAATCTGAACTATGTTCTTTGTTGTACCATGACAACTATAGCGCAACACACCCCACCCTCAACCCCTCCACCAGCCATCCAATGGCTGGATATCAACAAAGTGACACAGACTTCCCCATCATATGCACAATCTCACACAGAGCCATACGTTAACATTATCACCTGCACAAATATTCACTCCCCTCCCCCGCACATCCACCCACAAATTCTCAATGATCAACAAAAATGCTGAGGACACACACACGCCCTTGAACACAACTATTGACCCTAGCACTGCCCACCTACCAAGTCAGCAGTTCAAGTATAAAACAAATGTGGTGGTGTGTGCATCCTACAGTACAAACACACGTACATAAGTAGCCAACAGCACTCCTCCCCCCAAAGTCAGAAAACTACTGGCTGTTTACAAATCTGTGCAGACTATACATCCTACAAACCCCCCCCACACACACACACACACGCACACAAAAATGAAAACATCTGTGGCAATTGTTGAGCATAGCATACATCCCACCAAACAGGTAGAAAACTATCATGTTTGGGAATAAGCGCAGGCCGCCGGGGGTCAGCAGGGGAGGTAGAGGATTGAGCATCTGGAGGACAGCTCTGCTTTCCCTGGGAGGGAGGATTGGCGCTTCCGCCAAACGACTGCCCCCAGGTGGAGGCCAGAGGGTAGTGCTGGTCTGAGAACGCCAGCAGAAGGGAGGGTGCTGCGGGACTTCTGCAGATGTGTGTGTGCCTCCACGCACACTGTCAGGCTGTGTGCACCTCAGCAAGGGAGCAGGAGAAAAACAGTGGAAAAACCCTCTAGCTGCAGGATGACGGCCTGACCCTTCGCAAGCTCCACACCCAGATGGGGAAGGAAGGCAACTCCTGGTGATTTCAGGGTCATGGGGCTGGGAAAGTTAGTCAGAAGGGGGCATCCAGAGACAAAAGGAGAATAAAATGTATATAGAAAAAAAAGGAAAACTATCATGCAGTTAAAAAATCGCTGTGGCACAGGCCGGCCCAGTGGCTCACAGGACTGAGGTATAGTGTGCCTTACCTCTCATCAAACTGGCAACCCAGGTTCAGGAACATGCTCAGGCTGCTAGAGCTCTGCCCGGGGCAGGGGTATGCAAATCTTATTGCCCCCTGTCTGTGGCAAGTAAATTTTCTTGGAGGGCAAGTAAAAAAAGAGAGCAAATTTTTTTAATGAATAGGGGCAAGTGAAAATTCAGCTACAGTCATGGCTGGGCAAGTCCTAAATGTTTTGATTTGAACACCTCTGCTGAGTTGGGGGGGTGGGGACTGAGCATCTGTCAGATGGCTCTCTTCTTCAGTGGGATTCTGGAGAGGCGAGTGCCACCGAAAGAAAGAGGTAGGGACAGGGTCCAAGAGCCCACCTGTGTCGACCACCAAGACAAAAAGTTTTTATGAAGAAAAGTGGCTCGATTGCAGTGTTTGCTCAAAAATATGATGGACGAGATTTCCAGCTTCTGTGGATGAGATTTACAATGTGCTGCATGTTGTGGCAAGGCACTGCATCAGTGGTGTGTCATGTACTGCATTTAGCGATCGTGGAGTATATTGCAGCTATGGAGTCTGTTCTACAGGAAAAGGGGGAACGAGGATTGTTATCTGCCGGGGATTTATAAACGGCTCTGGCGAGAGACAGTGCTTGTATGTGCAGGTGCACGGCAGTGTGCTTTTCACTTTTGTTTTCTCATGTGTGAGGTCTCACGCTTGAGGTCTCATGGTGAGATGGGAGTTCAGTGGACGAGACTTCACATGCCAGTTTTTGCCCGCCATTTTGTTCACACAAACACTGCACTTCTTCAAAAAAGTGCTGCAGTATGTGTAAGACACACACAGACACATGCACACAGACACACACACACACACACACACCACACACACACACACACACACACACACACACACACACACACACACACACACTGTAACAGGCACAGCTGAATCATTACAGTAAACCTAACAAGTGTAGGTATTACGTTCAGAGTCTCTTACCTGAATCCTAGGGGTTCAGAAATAGGTCATGAAGAGACGATATCTGTCGGACCTGTAAATTAAAATATAAGACAGGGGTCACAACAGATCCGTAGTTCTTAAGAAATAAATTGACAAAATAGGACAGGCTTGATATAGATTAATACTTATCTGATGGGCAAGAAGTCAGCATCCTATCAGACCTGTTAAAGAAGAAAAAAAAAAAGGTTAATATGGAGAAAATACAATAGCGAGGGCTGAGACAGAGAGTGGAGAGACACGTAAGAGGTATAGAAAGGACAGCATAGGAGTAGGTAACTTCAGATAAAAAGATATCGATAGAATGAAGCAGG
Source organism: Neoceratodus forsteri (assembly GCA_016271365.2). Lineage (NCBI taxonomy): Eukaryota > Metazoa > Chordata > Ceratodontiformes > Ceratodontidae > Neoceratodus > Neoceratodus forsteri. Next base: position 1,451,560,863 of record CM057453.1, on the reverse strand, counting down.
AAGACAGAAATACAGAGAAAGCAAATAAAGTAATAAACGGATAAGAGCTGGCCCACCAGCACTGCAGTAGCACTACTGCTCCTGATGCCAACAACTTGAATTCAGGAATGAGCCAGGATTGTCAAAGGACCAGTCCAGGAGAGGAGGACAGGATGCTTTCCTCATCTAGGGAGGAAGGGAAGGACTCACGTTCCACTGCTCTACCACCACTTGAGTACCCACAGGTGGATGTGCAGGGGATCCTCTAGTGAGAGGCAGGGATGTTGGAGCACACCTACAGGTTGGCTGCACCAGGCTTCACCAGCAGCTAATCCCAATGTGCGCTCTTGCTGTGGGAGGGGGGAGACCCTGGAAACGGCACGCAATGGCCAGACAGAAGACCCTGCAGTGACCTACTCCTGCATCAAACCCCAACTGCAGCACTCATGGATCAGAGTAACACTTTCAACCCCCCCCCCCCGAGGCCAGCCCACCAGCACAGCGGTAGCACTTCTGCTTTTGATGCTGGTGATCCAGGTTCAGGAATGAGCCTGGATCGCTGGTGGACCGGCCGGGTTTGAGCATCCTAGGGACGCTCTCTTCGTCTCCTCGTATGAGGCGGGAGGGACGCCGCTCCCACTGCAACACTGCCACCTGGGTGCACTCGGGTAGAGGTGCAGCTGGGGGTGCCATGTGGGAGGAGAGGACGCTGGCAGGGGTCCAGAGTGGCATCATGTCTCTGCGTGTGCCATCTCCTTGGACCCCACTGCATGCTGCCGTTTTTGGGGAGGGAAGCAAAATGGACCAAAAAGCAAATAGCCCTGCTACCTCGCCTGTCGCCAGTGCCCAGTACATGGAGCGGCATGACACCAGGGTTGATTGGTGGGGAGGAATGAGCCTCCACTCTTCCCCATCCAGGGGGGCCAAACTGTGGCAGGATGGGGATAACTCTGTCTGGGACGGCAGAGGCAGCGGGTGGGGAGTGGAGATACTAAGAGGGCTTCAGCATCCAAAAAATATAAAAAGAAAACACACCTTCAGTCCCCCCCCGAGATGACTGCGTAGAAAAAATGCTAATGGCGTGCACACAGCACCATGAGATAAGCTGGTGGGGGTAGCACAGGGGTCTGTTTCAAGTGGGTGTAAGGAGTAGCTGCAGCTGTGCTTCGGTGGGGGGTAACTCACTTAGGAAGAAGCAGAAGGATGTCCTAGTCCATACACAGAGGAGCATAACAAATACTTGGGGTGTAAAAAAACAAGACAGGAGGTGAATGTTGCTGGTTGGTGGGGGAGCTCAGGAAAAATCATTTATGACCCAAAATTGGTCTAGTGGCCAGTGGTTAAATAACCGATTACTGGCAGACATTAAGGTGGCCAGAAAGGAACAGGGGGATGCTGCTGCAATTAACATGAGCAAGTGCACTAGAAATGAAAGTGCCAGGCTCGCTTTCTACTCCCACCCTGTACAGAGCTCAGGCTGTGGCCTGCTCAGTGCAAGCGGGAGAGGAGGGGACAGGAACTTGTCAGGAGGTGGAGGAGGCAAGGGCAGAAGCATCTCCCGCCACCTAACCAAGCCACCATTTAATCGCCTTTAGAGGCTGGAAATCAAGAGGCTGCCAAAAACAGAGCCATACTTGCAGTTATTTAAATTTCCTCAGCTGAGCTGCAGCGCAGCTACAAGTGCACCATGTGGGCATTTGGTGCAAGTCAAAGGGCAGGTAGCATTGGGAGGCAGCGACTAATGAGTCTGCCAGTTAAACCCACAGTGCCGTTATATTTAAAATGCCCGTCTGGGCTTCATTAAATGAATAATGCCTGCGGGAAGTAAAAACAAGATGAAAGCAGGCACTCCCTTGAGGAGCCTCTGTTTAATCGTTAAAATGTATCCTGAGGCTAATGCTGCGCAGAAAGCGACAACACTAAAAGGGAAAATGCTGGGCAGTGTTTTTTACTCCCAGCCCACATGAACCTTAGGCTGCAGCCTGCTCGGTGCAGGTGGGAGATGTGTGTTGGGTGGGGCAGAACAGGAGCTTGTCGGGAGATGGAGGGCAGAAATTTTAAGTGCCCTCAGGAGTCTGGGAACATCAGACTTGGCAGCTGCGAGACTGCCTTATAGCAAGCCACATTCACAGCTGTTAAAACAGTGCTCAGCTGGAAATGGTAAGGCAGCAGAGAACTGACAAACAGCCATGCCATGCTGTGGCTTCTATTTAAGTAGCCCCTCGGTGGTTTTTGATGCAGATCAGGGGATGGGTGCCGCCAATTAAAACTACGTGGAGTAACAAAGAAGCCTCCCTGCTGCTGTTGCTCCCAGACCCAGGGGGCTCAGTATGGTCGGCAGAGTGGTGGCTCTGTAGGAGAGGGGAGACTGAGGAGGGACTATGTAAGGGGGGGGGTCGTCTGAAGGGGTGTGGCAAATTAAAAGTGGGGGCAGTGAAGGTACTGGAACACAAGGAAGTTGAGTAAGGGAGGGGGTGTGAGGAGTGTGAGACTGCTACACAGGGTATGGTTGGGCCCTTATAAAAACCACACTGAGCAGCTGCATATGGGCAGCATCTTTGAGGTGATTCGTGGCTCATATTCCTGGTCTGCCTGTGTTCCGAACAACACCAATGAAGGAAACAAATGACATGAGTTCAAAGATTAAAATATGCAGTATGTTAAATAAAAAGTTTCTCACAATACTAGTTTAGTCTACAGCACTGTTTAGTACACTTACCACTGTGTCAACGTACCTGTATTCTTGCACTTGGTAGCCATCTTGTTATGTTTGCTTGCACGTATGTGCAAGAAACATAGTGCCATCATCCGAGTTTTTCGGAGGTGTGTCAGCGTCTTCCAGTTCAGACAGTGTGTTTGCAGGCACGGTCGCAGTTCTCCAATCACTGCTGGAACTGTCTATGACAGCAGTTAAAAATGCAGTGGCATACAATTGAAAGAGGGAGCTATGTTTCAGTGAGCAGCGATAAGATATCGCCTGCTCATGCGTGTTCCCCCCTTACACACATGCGCACGCATACTGTGTGCTCGCCCCCACACACACTGTATAGCCGACGGGGTGCCCAACCCCGCCGGCTGTACTGCACTTCCCCCAAACAGAGTTCCAGATGTCACGCTGGTGCCCACCCAGCATGGCAACACATCCATATGGGCGACGGGCTGCCTAATCCCGTCGGCTCCAGATCCCAAACAGTCTTACAGCTGCCACGCTGAGAGCCCACCCAGCGTGGCACAAGTCTGTATGGCCGGCGGGGTGCTCAATCCCGTCGGCTCCTCAAACAGCCTTACAGCTGCCACGCTTGGGAGCCCACCCCAGCGTGGCACAAGTCCAGAGGCCAGCGGGGTGCCCAATCCCCATTGCTCCAGTCCCCAAACAGTTTTTCTAGCTGCCACGCTGGGAGCCCACCCCAGCATGGCAAACATCCCGGCCGTCCTTCCTGTTAAAAAACAAAAAACCTGTAAACAAGAAAACGTCCTCAGCGTCACCCCAGCCCACCTCGTGCCCACCCACTGCGACCCTGCCTCCCCCACCCCCACCCCACACTTACCTCCGGACTCGGGCGCGACGATCTTCGTGGACTGGGAACACGTCTGCACTCTTCAAAGCCGACCGCGAACTGAGGAAATGCCGGTAAGCTGTATAATGGGGTAGATAGGGTTTTTTCAACTTTGCTGCATATCTCAGGCATTTTTTGGAATTTTTGCACCAAATTTTCAACATGGGGTTTTTGGGACCCCTTCTCATGAATGTTCTCACTGTCATGGCGTTACTCAGGCCTGAAGGGTGATTTCGCAGTCACTGCGCAAAATCACCTTCCGGGACTGAGTAACGAAACGACACTGCCACTGTTCATAAGGTGGGCTCTCAAAAAGCCTATGTTGAAAATTTGGTGGAAAAATTCCTAAAAATGACTGTTTTACGAGTGTGTGTTGTGCAGTTCCTACGCATGCTCGTAAGTTTGCGAATTTTCAATATTTTCACTCCAGATTTTCAACGTTGCCATTTTATTACACTTCCTTATGAGCAGTACAGCTGTCATTTTTCACATCTTGCTCAAAACGTGTTTCCACCCATGTAGCGCATAAATGGCATAGTCGGTGTCTAAATCAATGTTTGGGGCACATTAAGAAAATCACAGTGACATTGTTCATGAGCAGAGGTCTTAAAATGGCTATGTTGAAAATTTGGTGAAAAAATTCCAAAATGACTGTTTTCTGACGCATCGTTGCACAGTTCCTACGCACGCTCGTAAGTTTGCTAATTTTCAATATTTTCACTCCAGATTTTCAACATTGCCATTTTATTACACTTCCTTATGAACAGTAGAGCTGCCATTTTTCACATGTCGCCCAAAATGTGTTTCTGCACATGTAACGCACGATGGTGCAGTCGGTGTGCGAAAGCAATGTTTGGGACAGATTAAGAAAATCACAGTTACACTGTTCATGAGCAGAGGTCTTAAAATGGCTATGTTGAAAATTTGGTGACAAAAGTCCATAAAATGACTGTTACACGAGTGAGCATTGCGCAGTTTCCATGTACCCTCGTAAGTTCATGACTTTGCAATATTTTCGGTCCAGATTTTCACCAGTGGCATTTTCCACACTTCCTTATGAACAGTACAGCTGTCATTTTTTCTAACATGGCGAAATGTGTTTTCACACTTTCAGCGCAGAGATGCGTGGTCGCTGTGGGAAATCATTGTTCGGGACAGATAAAGAAAATCACAGTAACACTGTTCATGATCGGAGGTCCCAAAATGCCTGTGTTGACAATCTGCTGTAAAAAATCCCCAAACTAATTACATTACGGGTGTGCGTTGCACAGTTTCTATGCACGCTCGTGACTTCACCAGTTTTTTAATATTTTTACTGCAGATTTGCAACATTGCCATTTTTTACACCTCCCCATGAACAGTACAGCTGTCATTTTTCACATCCTGTTCGGAATGTGTTTTTGCACCTGTGGTGCTAAATGCCGTAGTCGCTGTGCATAAGCAGCTTTCGGCTAACAAACTGATATTGCCACTGTTCATGAGGTGGGGTCACAAAAAACATGTTGAAAATTTGGAGTGAAAATACCAACGAATGCCTGAGGTGTTAGGGTTTCCAACCATAACGCCCACCCTGTAGAGAATGACAGGCATCAGGGGTGTGACTTGGGATTCTTGCCTGTAATGCTCATACCATTCCACACTCTGCAGCCAGTGAGAGGCATCGAGGTATGCCTTGGACTCTTCGGCTCCAAAGTTCACCCCATTCTCCTATACCGCACCCATCTCACCGTATTTCCTGATGGAATGGGGTGCACATAAGGGCCAAAGACCCCAAGGCACACCGTGACACTTGTCGGTGTCTGCAGGGTAGGGTGTGGTGAAATGGCGTGGCCATTATGCCTGACGACCCAAAGGCACACCTCAATGCCTGTCACTCTCTGCAGGGTGGTGGTGGAGTTGGCTTCAGTTCAGTACTTCACTGCCATTCCTATTATGCAGCTCTGTAACTTCTACACTACCAATGCCAATGCCAGCAAGCAAACATTCGGCATTGACAAATGCTTGTTTTTTTTCTTCAGTAGTGTACAGTGTCTAGTTTAAAGTTCAGTCTGTGTTGCTAGGCAACGTCAGACTGAGACCTGTCTTGTGTAAATCAAGACAGTTTTTTGATCCTGCAACTGCAAGATTTGGACAAGACCACTTTTAAGTCCTAAGACCATATATTTAGGCTTATTTATAAGCCACGTTTTGTGCAACCAACCGCTGGTGCCTGCTGGCTTCAGTCCTAATGCTGTAACCTACTGCTAGAACTCCTCTCTAAGATCTATTGTTGCAATAAGTTCTTACGTAACTACTTTTTTTGCACTGTTTTTTGGGTCATGTTTGGTTTGGGGTCTAAAAAATCCAGAAAGTCGAAAGTGGGGCTTGCCCCTATGCATCGGTGCCTCTGTGGCAAGCCCATGACCGTGTCGGACCACCATGACCATTGTTTGGCCTGCCTGGATCCAAACCATGATATGGATTTGTGCAATGCCTGTTTCTCAATGGATCTCCATATCCTACAACTTCACACATTGAAGATGGAAGGAGACCCACCCACTTTTGGAGGATGGCATCACAGTTAAGATGCCAAGGTTAGGTCTCTGGGCCCTTCCCCAAGTCTCCTCCCTGGTACTACAGGTACTGAGGGAGACCAGGCCTCCACTGCTTCTAGTCTCGCTGAGACGGGAGTCCTGTGTAAGTGGCTGGTGTGGCAGTCAGCCTCCTCCAGAGGGTTGGCTGAACATCCTTCGCAGTCCAGTACCCCTTCTGGGGTTTGAACGCCTCTGGTATTGAAGTCTCAGCTATACGCTTGGCCTGTGCTGGTGGTTTCCTTGGCATTGTGGCTTGGAGTCATCCTGGCTCCTGACTCCTTCCTCAGTGTCGGTGAGCAGGGTGGCGCCTGTTGCGCTGCTAGGTCCCCCTTCCTACACCGCTCGCATTGCCGGGGCGGGGGGAGTCCCTGGGTTGGCCTCTTTGGAGATCTCTCTGGTCTGGTCCTCAGATTTGGATAATGACTGAGATAATTCTGATTGGCTGCTTGGTTTCTCAGAGCCTCAGGACTCCCCTCAGCCTAGGTTAAGGCCCTCTGTGGAGTTGGGGAGTCCCCAGCTCAGTGCCGACTATGGTGCCACCCTTTCTTTACCTTCTGTTGCCATTTGCAGTGCCGAGCAGGTCTCTGGTGCTGATCCCGGCACCCGAGAAGGGGGCACCATCGAGGACAATGCTGCATCAGGGGATGGTGTTAGCTCAAGCCCTGTTTCTGATGCCGTGGAAGAGACTGATTCAGGTGTTAGCACTGCAGACAATGCCAAGGGGAGTTCTGGAGCCACATGCAGTGCTGGTACTTCCCAGTTTTCTCTCCCAGATTCTTCAGTTCTGGTTGGGCCTCAGTCAAGGGGCAGGTCCTTGTCTGGTGAGGCAGGGGTCAGCAGGTTGGAGTCAGCACCCCATACTATCCCCACAGTGACTGGAATTGCTGAGAGAAGCAGGAGTGTGTATTCAGGCCTTCTCTCCCTCCTAATCAGGCAGGATCTGCAGTCAATGGAGGGGCAGCCCTTGTGGACCAGCACAGCTCCAATCTCTTCACCTGGGTTTTTCCCCCTGAGGGCACCACTCAGCTGGCCTCTCCACAGTTGAGCGACCTACAGTGGGTAGTCTGTGCAGCCCCCTCCCTAGGGAAGGGTCTCCTGCTCACTCCTGCAGCCCTAGCAGAGGTGCTGGTGTGATCTCTCATGATCGTTCTCCCCCTCCCCTACCTCCCATTCCTTTTTTCCCAGGTTTTTTTGACTCTGCGCAGCCTATGACTTGAGAACATGTCAGGGCAGCTGTGGCTGCATACCCTCAGTACCTTAGCCCTGCATGAGGACATCTTCAGACCTCAGGCCCCTGCTCCTCCTCCCTCTGAACAGACAGCTCTTTTGAATCTCCAACCTCCTTCTCTGATGAAGCGTTTCCTGTCAGAAATGATAGAGGAGCTGCGCCTGTCCCATTTCATAGGTCACAACCTTGAGTTTGTGACACTATCATTCCTCGGGGAATACAGTTCAGAATACTCCTAGATCCCTCTGTGGCCTCAGCACTTCATGGATGTGTCGCACAGTGTCTGGCAGAACCCCTCAGCCCCTATTCCAGCCCCAAGAGACTGCCAGTGCGGGTAATGTGCACCCGTGGGGTCTCCAGGTGCTATGCCCCACCCTACCTCAGAAGTGGAGCTGCTGGATACCCCCTCTGGGTATCCTCACCCTGGCCATGAGCGCCCCTTCCCCCCCCAGACTCCGACTCTGCCAAGTTTGATCACTGGAGTAGAAGAGTGTTCTCGGCAGCTCACTTCTTTTTGTTTATTTCGGTGCACCAGGCACATCAGTCTGCCTATGCCAGACACCTGTGGGCAATGCTGGGTCAACTCCTGGCATCTGTGCCTGATAGTGAGGCAACCAGACAGGTCATTAGCCTTTCCACATGTGGCCTGGAGCTAGCGAGAAACCAATTAAGGGTGTCTTACAATGCCAATGAGGCAGCTTCCAGGCTTGTGGGAACAGTGGTCTGTATCAGGGGGACACCTTGGCTCCATCTTTTCAGGTTATCACCCCTGGCCCAGCATAGGGTGATTGCCTCACCATTCCATGGGACCCACTTTTTCTCCCCCAGAGTCAGGCAGGAGTTAGTGAGGTGCCTTCCCTGTCCCAGGTCTCAGGAGTGCCCGCTTGTCCTTGACCAGTCTCTGGTCCTGCCAGACCCATGAAGGGCCTCCTTCTCTTGTGTATCCCCCACAAGAGGCTGAGGGTGTCTTTCTCCTTCAGGGTGTGCCAGTGCCACCTAAGGTGGCAGCTTAGTACTCACCCATCAGTAATGAATGGTGAAGATTGAGCCTTGGAAGATATGAAAATTATGCACTCACCGTAATTCTTGATCTTCCAGGATATCTTTACCCTTCATTACTGTTACCACCCACTTTCTCCTCATGACCAGTCTGCTGAGCAGTGATGCCTCTCTACTTGTCCTCTCTCATTTGACCCAAAAGAGTGCTAATGATTAGCTGGCATGCACAAAGGGACCTTTACAAGACACTAGTGAGACCCCACCTGGAGTACACTGTACAGTTCTGGAGACCTTACCTATGAAAGGACATAGACAGGGTAGAGAAGGTTCAGAGGAGGGCAACAAAGATAGTGCATGGATTGTATCACAAGCCCTATGAGGACAGGTTGAAGGAACTGAACATATACTCCCTGGAGGAGAGGAGAGAGAGGGGATATGATAGAGACATACTAGTATCTTACAGGGAGGAACAGGGTGCAGGAATACACTATTTTTAAGCGAAAAAGATGTTCCAGGACTAGAGGGCATGGGATGAAGTTGGAGGGAGGACGATTCAGAGGAAACGTGAGGAAGAATTTCTTCACAGAACGGGTGGTGGACAAGTGGAACACCCTGCCAGAGGAAGTGGTGGGGGCTGAAACAATCATGGGATTTAAGAATGCATGGGATAAACATAAAGGAATTCTGGAGGTCAGGGGTAAGGGGCAACAGACTTCTAGGAAAACATAAACTGAACTTACAAGCTCAAATGGGCAGACTGGGTGGGCCATAGGCCCTTATCTGCCGACACTGTCTATGTATCTATGTATGTATCTATGTATCCCCCTACTCTTTCCTTTTGGGGGAGCAACTATGGCTAGCTGGCTGCCCTTGCCTCCCCCTCTACAGAAGAGGTTTTGCTACCCTAGGGATTCCAGAGCTTGTCTTGTCTCTAAGAGGTGAGTGTTAGTTGGCCCTTGGCTGCTTGTTCGTGTCAGCACTGAGTTTCCAGGGTTAGAAACCACTTGGTGTATCTTATATCACATAATGTGTCTTTTTCTCCACTTAGGAGACAAGCATAAAAGTTCTGCCCTTTTGCACTTCTATCCTTGACATCTTCTATGACCTTACTCCAGGAGGATTCCTGCAGTAGGTCATAACATGTAGGGCTGCACCCCCTGGCATCAGAACCGCATGGCAAACTTTTGCTAGCAATGTCTGGCAGGGCCCGCTCCCCTCTGGAGGAGCTCTTTGTTGGCTACTCTCCACAGACCAAACCTTTGAGAAGCTTCTACAAACTCCTAATAGGTGCAATGCTGGATCCATTAGATACAATTGGGAGTAGATGGGAGGCACACTTGCAAGATGAAGTCCTAACGGGAGGCAACTGGATCTATATATTAAAAAATGCATTAAATTGCTCAGTAAATAATAGATTAAGAGCTATTCAATACAATGCGCTAATGTGCTCCTACTTTACGCTAGTCCTGGCAAATAAGATAGACTCCATGAACTCCAAATTATTCCACAAATGTCTGACCTGAGATGGAACCTTTTTCCATATTATATGGGAGCGCCATGTAGCACAAGAATTTTGGAAAGCTATACTTTCCATGCTGTCCAGAACCCTACAGACTCCATACGAGCTGGATCCAGTTGGGACTCTCCTGGAGCTGTGGAGCGGGAGAGGTAGAGGTAGAGAATCAAGGGGAAATGCCTGGCTGTGGTGACTAGGAGTGGTGGTGGGAATGCATGTACTAGCACAACATTGGAGATTGAAAGAGGCTCCAACCGGCGCTTACTGGATAAACTCATTCCTAGCATGCGTGAAATTGGAGAGAACACAGTACTCCGTAAGGGGTCAGTTGGGAAAATATGAGGAGATCTGGCTCCCAGTGGAAAAAGCTGTAATACAGGATTGGTTTCCCCTCTTCTACGATACCCACTGACATTCCATAAAAGGGTAAGACATTAATATTTTGCCTTTTAACACTCTGAGTTAAATAAGTAAATAATTACTGTGACGTAGACAGCCAGTTCTGAGTGCTGTATCATTTTTTTAATATAAAATCTATTACTGACTGTCTCTGCTGCAAATCTGATGCTCTAGGAGTGACCTCACCCTTCCCCCCCAGGTTTCAGCTAAAAGATGCAAGCCATGGGAAAATGCTGACAGCATGTGAGTTCACACACACGCTCAGTTTTTAGAGCCAATGTGTTACATGGAAGGCTTTAATCAAGGATCTCATGTTTTTCTGAGTTTATTACAGCCGTAGTTGCTATATCATATCCATTTTATGATGTTGGAGAGGAACCTAGATTGTTACACAGGGGTGAAAGGTTGTAAATGCTCCTGTGAAGCCTGTGTGAGGGAGGACACAGCATAGATCAAAAGAAGTGTCATTTGAAGGACATGAATTATGTTGAAGTTGCAGAATGTAATACTTTAAAAAAAAAAAGACATCCTGTTTTTGTATAAGATATATATTTTTTATACATAATCTGACAGAGGATGAGCTAGCTGTCCTCACACAAAAAAGGGGTTGGCCAATACAGTTGTTTAAGAAATACTCTGTTTTACTTACACACATTTTTACCTAGACTCTGACTAAGGAAAGATCTTTGGAGCACTTGTAAACAAGTATTTAGAAAGCTTTCAAATATAAGTACTGTAAGTAGGAATTTGCACTGTTTAAACCTTGTTCTTTTAAAAGATTTGTATGTCTTGTGATATAAGATTTCTGTATTTTGCGTTTTACATATTTTTAACTATTTTAGTAAAATTCTTTTTAGAACTTACTTGGTCTGTCTTTGAATTTCTTTTAGTTGTAAGAAAAGTATTTATGGTTATAGCAGACAGCAGGCATAAGCTTGACTGGTGGTACCAAACTGGAAAGAGAAGCGTTTTAAATCTGAGGTCTCTATTAAAGTTTTTAAGGGTTCATCTCTGTATACCTGGTTAGGTGCCTGTAGGCAAAGATATCTGGCCCCCCGAAGACAGAAATATCTGAACCTGTGCATTGGGCATGCTAGCAAGAGGTTCACAGTTTGAATCCCTCCCGAACTTGAGACCAAAGGTTGATCCGAACTCACAAAACAGACAAGAGGGTTACCTTGTTCTGTTAAACTGTTTTACAAGACTGCGCTCGGAGGTTGGCACTTTGGGAGTAGAGGGTCTGACCTGCTGAGTGGGTTTGTGACAATTACTATAATTGAACAAGCTGTACAAATCCTTTTGTGGTAACCTTTTACTGTATGCCAATCTGATGCATTAACTATATCTTTAATACTGTAAGCACCACAGTAACAAATGTATGTTTCTTTTTAAGATGTTTCATATTCTTTACCTGTTTTTATCCCCACATGTATAGTCAGTGGGGACTTATATCTGAATTCTTCAGTAACTAAAAAAGTTTACAAAAAAAAAAATGCCTGGCAGGGGACCGCCCTCCTGGTGTCATGTGATGGATGTCAGCATGCCCTTATATAGGGCAGTCCCTGCGCCCACCTTCCAGTTCTTTCCCACCGTTGACCTGCACAAGGACTTCACAGTAAAAGTTGCTCCAGTTGATTGCCATTTTGTAGTCTTTTCCTACCTTCGTTTCAGTCCTGTTTTTCAATTCTTTTGTCTTCTCCACCTCTGACTTTGAAGACCAAGAAGAAGCGTGAGAAGTGCGTTGCATAGATCCCTCCCGAAGATGGCCACCAGTGCTGTTTGTTTTGCCTAGGCCCAAACCACGACATCGCAGCCTGCCCTAATTGCAAACCCTTCAATCAGGCTATTTGTGAACGCAGACAGCAAGCCTTGGAGGCCCATCTTCTCAAGTCAAGAATAGCCACCCTGGAAAAAGAGATGCAGAAATTAAGGGATTCCACTTCTTCCCCTTTATCGGAGTCGAAAAAGAAGAAGGACAAAGAGAAGCACAGGGAATGGGAGCATCTGGAGGAATGGGACCAGGTCCCCTCCAACAAGCTTTCTTTCGACAAGGCCATTTCCCCGCTGCCTACCCTTCTGGTTGTTCAGGCCGTGCCAGTTAATTCTCCAGGTACCTCTGCTTCTTTTCATCCTATCTTCACCAGTAAACCATACGGTGAATGCCCAGTATCTACCGGTAAGTCGGACCCCGGCTCCTCTGGGGCCCACCTGGTTGTTTGGTAAGACGGATTCCCACCAGGCAGGAATCCGCACGACGTCAGCCAGTAAGCCGGTTGAGGGTCTCCCCCCCTCCACCCAGCCCCTTCTTCATCCAATAAGCCGATTGCCAGAGTCTCTGATGACCACCTGGATGTAGCTCACCTGTCAGGGGCTAATGCCATCTCACCTATGTCCAGTCGAGCTCGTTGACCTCTTTGAGCCAACCCTCCTCCCAGGTCCTCCCTGGGCAGGTGCTGTCCTCTCTGCCTCCACGGGTGGAACCTCCTACTCCAGTCGTCACAACTGGGGCGAAGGAGGAAGAGGGTCCCCTGGATGTGGTCTTTTCTTCTCCCATTCCCACTCCCTTTGTAGTACCCCCGGTCACCCCCTTGGATACCCTCACTGGGATACCGACGCCAGACGTGGTCATAACGCCGGCTCCTGGATACCTTTCGCCTCTGTTTGGCCTACCCATGGCTCTGCTATCAGGGTTTCTTCCGTTGGATGCCCCCAACCTAATGCCCGGGGCAGTGCTGGACACCTTACACAAACTGCCTCCATCAGGGCCCCTACGTTTGCCCCAAACACAGGTTAACATTACACCAGGCTTGATACTAGATCCCCTAACATCAGCTATCCCAATCCCAGACCCTCTGACGGCGACTACTCCTGTGCCAGACCCCCTGATGTCAACTGTTCTGATGCTAGATGGTCCTTTGGAAGCCCCGGCAGACTGGGGTTATCTGCTAGGGTATCTTCCTCATCGGGTTTCCAGACACCGGTTTACCCACCATCCGGCCTGATGATGGGTCCCTTCTCCCAGGCTTATTTCCCTGGGTATCAGACTCCTAGCTATCCCTATCATCAGGGGTACCCTCATCCTCAAGACTCTGGGTTGGGCACCCTCTTCTACCAGCCTCCTCCCACCCTGACTTCTCTGCCTCCTCCTCCGCCTCAACAGGACTTTCAGTCCTTGATTCAGTCCTGGTGACAGGATGCCAAATCGCAGCTGGTTTCTATCCTAGAGAAACGTCTGCCGAGCCCAGTGGCTTCCCCACACCCCACTCTACGTCACCAGCCAGTTCTCTGCAGTCTGCCACACTGCACTTTTGTGGCGCTGTCCCTCAGAAGATCAGATCTCCAGGAGAGGTGTCTTCTGACTCAGAAGAGGATTCCTCTGATGCTTTGTCCAGAGAACAGTCTACTGCAGCTAAAGGCAAGGAGTCCCCCAAATCCCCCCCTCCCCCGGAGGATCCTTCCTTTACTGAACTACTCTGCATTATCTAACAACTAACGGTTGGAACACAGAAGAGCAGGACCCCAAAAGGAAATGTCTAGCTGATCATCTAGACTTGGAAGAGGTGTCCCCTATCCCTGTTCCTCCTTGGACAGCCCCCAATGAGGACCTCACCACTACCATTTGGCAGCTGCCACATTCTATTCCAGCCTTCCCTAAGAAGGCAGACTGGATCTACCATTTGCCTGAGGGCATTTCCTTTCTGGACTCTCATCCTAAGGTGGACTCAATTGTCACAGCTGCGGCTAATGACCGTTCGGCTAAACTGAAGCACATGAGTACCTCCGCTCCAGACAAGGAAGCCCGGCAGCTCGACCAATTTAGAAGGAAACTTTATTCCTCCTCTACATGTGCACGCCATTCTCTCAGCCACATTGCATACATGGTCTCTTTTCAGGAGGCCACTTTGACAAAACTTGAGGCCCATATTCAGTCCATGGAGGATTCAGATCTCAGGGAGGATTTGACCATGGATCTGCGCATGTCCAAGATTTCCTGTAGTTCATAGATATCAGCCATATATCCAAGTTCGTTTACAAAGTTTTTTCTTTATTTTCACTGTAACCCTGAGATCCCTGATGTGCCCTACATTTCACCCAATGATTGGGCTTCTTCAGGGGCCAGGGATCTTATCTTATCCTGTTTGTTATTAGTCTGTTATGCTTTTTATCTCAATATCAAAGATTTGCTGGTTTTCAATTGTGTTTCCTATTATGTTACTATCTATAATGTAGTTCAACTTGCTTCTGCTTGTTCCAACAATGCAACCTCCCTTTTCCAGGAACATGTTTTTTTCTAGCCGCTGCTATTTCGGCGTCCTACAGCTAATTCTGAATTGGCTTCTATTTCCTGTAGACACACGCTTAGAACCACCTATGATTGGGTGGACTCTGTGGCTCACTCCTCCGCCACGGTTGTGTGCCTCAGACAGCACGCTTCGCTGCGCATCTCTAGACTTTCCTCACATGTCCAGGATGCTCCCTTCCAAGGATCAGTCCTCTTCAGGGGAGACACCAAGGACATTATCACGGGCCTTCTGGACAGTGGCCAGACTCTGAGATCCGTGAAGTCTATGTATCGAGTGGACTTTCAAAAAAAAGCAGCCCTTTCGGCACCAGCAGAAGAGGCAGGATAAACAACCCCTCTCCAGGCGTCAGCATAAAAGGAGAGCTTCAGGTTCTAATCTCCCCACCCCACCTCAAAAACTCAGAGAGCGGCCAGGGTCTCTCTACCATCCCGCCCCTCTGCTTCCTGACTCATAACACCCTCCCTTCCTCCACCCTTAAACGTGGAGCCAGTGGGAGGAAGGTTCGCCCTTCACATGCAGGCGTGGAAGGCCATCACCTCAGATGCATGGGTTATTCAGCTGTTTTCAAGAAAGCACACCATAGAGTTTCTAGAGTTCCCTCCAGGTCATTCCCAGTATTCCCCGAGCTAGATGGCTCTGGTCGCAGAGGAAATCCTGGACCTGATTCAGAAATCTGCCATAGAGCCAGTTCCACAATCCCAGAGGGGAAAAGGGTTTTTTTCCAATTTCTTCCTGGTCCCGAAAAAGATGGGCGACCTCAGACTCAGCCTAGACCTCAGACGGCTGAACCTTTTCGTGGAATACCAAAGGTTCTGCATGTTGGCTATACAAGGTCTTCTGCCCTTGCTGCAGAAAGACCACTGGCTTTGCACACTGGACATGCAAGACACCTGCCTGCACATCCCAGTGTTCCCAGGTCACTGCCATTTCCTGCGTTTTCCTTTCCAGGGGGAGCATTTCCAATTTACAGCCCTCCCCATTGGTCTTTCCTCGGTGCCCTGGGTCTTCACCAAGTGCCTGGTAGTGGCAGCAGCGGCTCTGCACCGATGGGTATTTTCAGTGTTCCCATACCTGTACGACTGCCTCTTAGCAGCCCCATCCAGGGACAGCCTAGAGGCGTCTCTGGACTTTACACTGGACCTTGTCTTCCAACTGGGGATTACGGTCAACTACCCCATGTTATCCCTGGCCCCCTCCCAAAGACTTCAATTCTTTGGGATGGTCTCAGACACAGACCAGTGCAGGGCTTTCCTGCCCCCGGACAGAGCAGACGCTCTATGGGAACAGGTTTTTCTGGTTCGCTCCTTGAGGCACATTTCTGCCAAGGCATTTTTATGCTTTCTTGGTCTCATGACAGCTTCCATCTCCACATTTCCCTTAGCCAGATTATACATGAGGGTCATTCAATGGATATTACGCGTCCAATTGGACAACACTTGGACAATCTGGACCATCCTGTTCTGGTGTCCAGTGTATTTCCAGACAGACCTTTCATGGTGGCTGGATCCTCAAACTCTGTCTCGGGGGTTACCTTTCAGGACACCCCCTCCTTCCTGGACACTCCCACAGACGCATCCCATCTGGGTTGGGGTGCTTATCTAGGGAATCACCAGACACAGGGCTTTTGGTCCCCTTTGGAGATGTCTCTCCGTATAAATATCCTGGAGATGACAGCTGTCCTGTATGTCCTTCAGGCGTTCCAGCCTGCCTTGTCAGTGGGAACACTACTGATCCAGACAGACATGTCAGTGGTCTGGTACATAAACAAACAGGGAGGAACTCGCTTGTACCCCTTGTGCAGGGAGTTGATACAAGTGTGGTACTGGGCAGTCCAACATGACCTGTTTCTCATGGCCGTGCACATCCCAGGCATCCAAAACATCCTGGCGGACAGCCTCAGCCAGACTTTGCCTCAAGCTCATGAGTGGGAACTGAATCAGGCAGTAGCCAAATTTCTTTTCCTTCAGTGAGGATGGCTAGAACTAGATCTCTTCACCTCCCCATTCAACGCATAACTACCCAGTTTTTGCTCACTTGTTCCAGAGCCTGCTGCTTTCTGGCACAACGTGTTGTCTTTCTGCTGGACAGGGAAGTTCTTGTATTCCTTCCCTCCCTCCCTTTCCCATTCTACAGTGGGTCTTTCTGAAACTTCAGGCAGAGAGGGCTCTGAGGCTCCTGGTAGCCCCCATCTGGCCGAGGCAGATCTGGTTTCCACTCCTGCAGTAACTGGCTGTGGAACCCCCAGTCCCACTCCCTCTCAACATGATTTGTTGACTCAGAATCAGGGCAGACTAGTGCATCCGAGGCTTGGGACCCTGCATCTTCATGCGTGGCCCTTAGGTCATGGAATACCTGCTGCACCTGTCTTACTCTGGCTTAAGCTATTCCTCCCTTAAGGTCCACCTTCCGGCTTTTTCAGCCCATCATTCTTTGGTGGATGGGGAAAACTGTCTCTCAATTGGAGATCTCCAAAACTTTTTCGAAGGGGATCCTCCCTTTGAAATCTCCCATCCCCAATCCCACCCCATCTTTGGATTTAAATTTTGTTTTAGAAAAGCTTACATTGTTCTCCTTTTTGAACCGGCGGTAAGCTGTGACATGCGCTACCTATTGTATCTTGGAAAGCGCTCTTTTTGGTAGCTATCACTTCTGCTCGAAGATTTCCCGAGCTTCAGGCCCTGATGCATAAGGAGCCTTATTTGTTTTCTCACAAGGACTGGACGGTCCTGCGTACTAATCCTAAGTTTCTTCCCAAGGTGGTTTCTGAGTTCACCTTGAACCAGTCAGTAGAACTCCCATCTTCTTTCCCTGTTCATCCGAACAGGGGTGAGGCTCTCCTTCACTTTTTAGATGTCCATAGGATTTGCGGTGCTACATGGACAGGACCAAAGAGACCTGCAAATTGGATCAGTTTTTTGTCTCCTTGGCCCCCAAATCCTTGGCATCGACAGTTTCTAAGCAGTGTCTATCCAAGTGGCTGTCTAACTGCATCCGCTTCTGTTATCAGAAGTACAACAAACCTCTTCTGGGAGAGGTCAGAGGTCACTCTGCTAGGGGTATGGCTGCATCCGCAGCTTTCCTCAGGAATGTTTCTTCAGCAGAGATTTGTGCAGCAGCAATGTGGAGTTCAGTCCATACTTTCACGAGGCATTACAGTCTGGACATAGCCTCTAGGGCGGCGTAAGGCCGGTTTTGGCCTTTGTTTTGCACGGCCTGCTGATAGACCTGGCCTGGTCTTTATCAGATTCCTCCTTCCCTGCTTCTGTTAGTCTCTCTGAGAGTGACTGCTTGGGACTCAGTCCTATATGTTATGACCTATTGCAAGAACCCTCTCGAAGAAAGATAGTACAGTCACGTAAGAACTTACTGTAACAGTAGATCTTCGAGAGAGGTTCCTGCAGTAGGTCACACTTTCCTTCCCTCCTTCCCCCAGTTTCTGTATTTCCTACAGATCATTCTGAACTGGGTTCCAGGATATTCATCCTTTCTTCTGTCTCATCGTCCTTGGATCTCCAGTGGGAGAACTGGAAAGTGGGCACGGGGACCGCCCTATATAGGGGCACGCTAACGTCTGTCACGTGACGCCGGGTGGGTGATCTCCCGCCAGACATTGCTAGCAAAATTTGCCGTGCGATCCCAATGCCAGTGGGTGTAGTCCTATATATTATGGCCTACTGCAGGAACCTCTCTCAAAGATCTACTGTTATGGTAAGTTCTTATGTAACTGTACTTTTTCAGTGCTGGACTAAGCAGGCAGCGGGCACCTTCACTCCCTCCTTGCCCCTTTTGCCTCATCTAATTGCAGGGACATTGGGCCTTTCAGGACTATTCTTCTGGACCCTCTATAGATAGAGAGGAGACATTGTCAGATACTGTTGTCTTCCCAAATACCTTGCCTCAGCCCACCGGGACTGCTCTAGCCAGTAAAAAAAAAAGGGGGGGAGGGGTGAGACATGACACAGGAAAGGGCTGTCTAGCCTCTTATTTGGTCCTGTATGGGCCACACTTTATGTCCCCCTTATTCTGACTTGGGGCCATGCCCTTAAGAAGTTCTCTTGGACTCTTGTCCTCTGTAGGATCCTCACTTCAAGTGTCAGATCATAGCTCTTTCTAACATCTTTTAGGCTCCGCCTCCATGTCGCACCTCTTGCCTACTCACTTGGGTAGTCTGCCTTCCTGCTGGAGTAGATCAGTCCTGTCCTACGTCCCTGGCTGAGGATATTGCACTCTCCTCCCTCTTTCTCTCTCTCTCTCTCTTTCTCTCTTTCTCTCTCTGTCTTTTTCACCTGCCCAGTACTCTGGTCACTCCTAACCTAAGAAGTCATCTCCAGAGTCCATACCCTTCTTCTCTCTGGTCGGCTTTAGGTTTCAGTTTATATCCTTTCCTTTTCCCTGTCCCTTGGGCTCCCTTGCCCCATCCCTTCCTTTCTCTTCTCTTTTCTGTTTCCCCTCCAACGAGCAGAACTGAGGAGGTTGGGGAGCTGGCGTTGGTTACTGGCCAACCCACAAACACCACGTAATGCGTCAGCCTTGAGGGTGGCGCCCTCTCTGACGTCGGCTCCCCTCCTCAAAAGTCTTAAAGCTATACACTCCCATGGGGTCCTGAGCCTCCAGCTTATACCCAGCAGTAATAAATGGTGAAGATATCCTGGAAGATCAAAAATTACAGTGAGTAAGTAATTTTCATTTTTCAGCTGTTGTCTCAGGTATGCTAGTCTTTTACCAGATTAGTGGTTTTGGATCTTGGACATTCTTTACATCCCTTCTGAGTCTGGCTTTTCTTCAGCCATAGGAAATAGAGTCCTTATGTGTGGGAATCCTACCAGGCTACCTGCAGCATTGTAACCTTTCGGTTGGATTCCATCAGATCTTAGACGCTAAGCAGGTTCAGGCATAGTCAGTAGTCAGATGGGAGAACTTTAGTGAACACCAAGGACTTTAGGAAGAGGTGTTGGTAGCTGTGTAGTGGACAGTCTTCCCTTGGTTAAAAGTACCCATACTGATAGTCAAGCATGGTGTTAGGGGAACACTGTGCTGTTGAACATGCCATCTTTTGCAAGAGACATTAACCTGAGATCCCTTCTACCTGTTCTGGTGGTTGTTCAGGTGGACTTAAATGATCCCATGGGACTTCTCAGAAAAGAGTATGGGAAATTTGCAGGTGTCCTCTTCAGATTTCCCCAATTCACTAAAATAAGCACCAACAACTTAACCTAGTTCAGTATCAGATGATTTTTGTTGTTAACGCCTCATTCCAAGATGAGCTGGGAAAACAGGAACAGGATTTCCCAGATCTCCTTTTATAGTCAACAAAACTTCTATAAAAAATAAATGATACCACTTGGAACCATCAAAGCAGTATCTTTGGCTTTTAACCCTACACTTACTTTACACTGCACTGCACTGCACAGTGATCTCACTGTCTGAGCTTGGTTACTGCTGTTGACGCACTTATAAATTCATCCACTGCCAGACTTGCCTGCTGTTTGAAAATGTTCATTTTATTTCTCTTCTTTTACAGAAATCTTCTGTACATCTACCCGCAGCGAATGAACTTTGCCAACCGACTAGCATCTGCAAGGAATATCACTATCAAAATCCAGTTCATGAGTGGAGAGGACCCAAGCTGTGCACTGCCAGTAAGGATAGAAGGGATCACCTCTCCCAGCTAGTTTACCTTATGATTTTCCATAATAAACACATTACGTGCAGTGGTAGAAATGGAAAGGAACCCAGCGGAATTCCATTCTAGGAGTGAAACAATGTCTGGCTTCATTTTAAGAATAAATCAGTGGAAAAGGATTGCTGCTATGAAAAATGTACTCTCCAAAAGGCTTAGAAGTTCACCCAATTTTATTTTTTATAATGTATACAAATGCATCTTTTTATGGGAAAAACATGCCCTTGGGCCCCCTCAGTAAGATATTCTTGTTCACCCACTCAATTTCTTCCATTTCTACCATCACATACAGTATCCTTATACCCCCATTTCTTTCTACTAGATTGGTGTCATTTTTCATACATGGGTGGTTGATGAGTGACAGCTAAATTTGTATGAGCCAGAAATATAAATGTTGTGCTTTAGAGATTATTTAAGGAAACAGTTTCGTTGATCTGACCAATTTTAACATGACCATAGTTCTTGGCTTATGAAACATTTTATTAATACCTTGCATCTTTATGTATACTGTAGGATTCCAAATACAGGGTCACATGAAATATTATTTAATGGCACTATAACGTAGTTTGCTTCTATATCATATCTTTCAGATAAGTATAACACTGTACAACAAGAAAAGCCATAGGAGAAGGAGCATAGTAGAGTTACAGATGAATGGGTAGTTGTAAACAGGATGTTAACCTGGGGAATAGAGAAGATAAAGAGTCAGGGTAGTAGGTAAGATACAGAGTAGGGTGAGGCATGGTTATCAGTAATCAAAGTCTTTGTTGAAAATGGAGGCTTTGAAACATGGATTCCTTTAGCACCACAAATGTATTCCAAGATGTTTCCTTAAGGAACAAACTTGAATTACCCTTATTGACTGATTGATAACTTGATTGATAGATTTAGAAATGTCTACCAGGAGAAGTACACTGAGCTAAGTCTAATTTCCAGGCGTGACCAGGGGCATGATGTAAAACACATAAGCATTAACAATATGAAAATATATTTCAGAGATGTACAGGTGCAAATCTCGTAGCAATCCAAAATCATAAGAGGCACTATTGGGGATTAATGTATGGCTGGGGGGGGGGGTTGGGCTCTGAGGCCAGGCTGAGTAGTTCCACACCAGCCCTATATTGATCCCCAGTAGACCTATGCTTTGGAGTGGGTTAATTCATTTGTAACAATGGGAAAAGAAAGGGTTTGGTGCTCTTTTTATATGTTTCTCTTCCCTACGTTAAATTTGCATAAACGTTATTTTGAAGTGCAAAATTACAAAGGTTCCAGGAGGATATTAAGGTTCCTACCATAGGGAACATAAAGGGGGTTGCACATGAGTGGAGAAACTACATGTTGAAAGGGCTAATTTCTTTTTAATATTGTGGTGAACAGTCATTGAAATACTGATTACATGCAGATGTGAGATGTGATCAACATTTTAGAATATGTGCTCATTTTGGCTGACTTACTTTTGTGAACCGTGAAATTATCTCCGTTTTTCTGCTATGTTTTCTGTTTGGGATTTGGCTGCTGTGCATTATGGGAAATGCATATATTTAAGTGCACAGGAGATTTGACATCTGGTGGTTGTTCCTGCAATTTCTTGGCAGGCCAACAGATGGCTGTGAAACTTCTGGTAGTTTCTACATAGAACAATGCTCTACTATATACTTGTACTCTGTAGTTCACATGATAATCCATATTCTGCTGGTGAAATTCTGCCAATTCTTTTCTGACAGAATTCCATGGAATACGCTGGAATTTTCAGAAATTCCACAGAATTCTGTCTCAGTGGAATATGAAAGTTCCAAACAGCACTAGGTAGGGGACAGGGAGGAACTACAGAGAAAAAAATGGAGAATAAGAATAGAAAAATTCTTGCAGCAGAAAGAGTTTCTGGTTTATTACCTCTCCCTTTTAGTCAGTTGTGTAGTTTAGTAGTTGCCCTTGGGGTAGAACAAAATAAAAAGACGGGAGATATTAGTGTCACAAATTCACTCTACCGGTCAGCACTCTACTCCCAAATTGCCAACCTCTGAGCGTATGATTTGTGGACAGTGAACAGTACAAGGTAACCCTCTTGTCTGTTTTGTGGGTTTGAGTCACCTTAGTCTCAAGTTCTGGAGGGATTCAAACTGATAACCTCTTGTTAGCGTACCCAATTATCAGGCTCAGATAATTCAGTCTTTGGGGGGGCCAGGTATCTTTGCCTACGGGCACCTAATCAGGTATTTCAAATGAACCTTTTCGAACTCTATGCAAGACTTTAGAGAACTCTATCCGTTACCAAATTTGGTATAGCAATAAGCCCATACGCAGTGTTAACTATAACCTTTAAAAACTCCACTTAAATAAAAAGAAATGTCAAGGCACTCCAGGCAGTTTCCATTTTAAAATATATATCTTTATTTTAAAATAGGAAAACAGAAAATATTACAGAACAAAATATACCAACACATACAGCCTTAAAACAAACAGGTTTAAAGTGCAAGTTTCTACAATGCATACATTCAGACTGGTCTAATCTAATATATGCTTATTTTCTTACAGTGCTGTGATGTTTCTTCCTCAGTCAGATAATATGAAAGTGTGTCTTTCAAGGTTTGCAGTAGGCTTAAGAACAGTCTTGAGCCGGCCTTCTCTCTGAGGTCACCTAACTCCGCCTTGGTGTAGAAAAATCTATATTTTAACACAGGATGTCTAAATAAGATATTTAAAAAAACGTAATAGGTGACCTCACTGACTTTCCTCTCCTTGGGTTAACCAGACAAAACCAGTTTGTGCTCTGCTGCACATACATATCAAACGTTTCTTTGATATAAGTCACTGCAAAAACAAAAGTGTATTTGACTCTTTAATCCCGTCTGGTCCTTGGAATCTACACATCAAAGGTCTCTCTGATGTAATTCAAGGGTTTCCCGGGAATGGATATTGGACCTTCCAAATTCGTCTGGGTCCTGCTTGGCCCAGACATCAGCCTCTTTGATGAAATGAGCTGGTTTCCTGGAAGGTTATTTAACACTGGCCAGTGTCCCTTTTCTCAGGACACCTAGGGCACATCAAAGGATTTCCCTGAGGATGTCATGAATGGCTAATTTTATTTCCTGGGATGAAAGCAAATTGACACAATAATTGCACCCCAGATATCTGCAGTTTAGCTGTGTCCTGCCCTTTGAACTTATCCCTGGGGGGTCTTGATGTGTAAGTTCCAGCAAGACAGCATTTTCCTCAAACTGACCTTCCCAATACATATTTTTTATGTAATAACAAAAAAAAAAATTGATACAGCACTCAGAACTGGCTGTCTACGTCACAATTAGTACATTTGAGCTGTTCCATACTGCTGGAATCACAGCTACCAGTGTGTGTCGCTAACTGCATAATCCATCTCTGATTCATTTGCTCTGCAACAGAAACCAGCTAGATTAAAATAAACCACAGGTAATTATAGCCTATGTCTTATAACTATCCAACAGGATGTTACCTTATAGTTTAGAAATGAATTTTGCTTAGCCAAACCACAGATTCCTTGACCTAGTAAAAAGTCCACTGCCATGCTGGGGCTTTTGTTCCAGAAACCAAATGACATTCGGCATGCTACTTTTTGCTCATTTTGGCTAACTTAGTTTTGTCAACTGTGAAACCATCTCTGTTTCTTTGCTATGTCTGAGGTATTAGAAATAGGTTGCTGGGCCGGCCCGGTGGCACTGAGGATTGAGGCACTGGATGCCACACCTCGCACCATGCCGGTGACCCGGGTTTGGGAACGAGCACAGGTCGTCGGGGGTCGGCCGGGGCAGAGAAGGATAGAGCACCCAACGGCAGCTCTCCTTCTCCGGGGGGGGGGACTGCAGGCTCCCGCTGCAATGCCGCCACCTAGGGAAGCCCAGGTGGATGGCACGGGTAGGTGGAGAAGCAGTAAGTCGATTGGGTGGATGTCGGCACAGTGGCGGAGCAGGAGGTACGTCTCAGCGTGCCTCCTAGCTCATAGCCCCTCATTGCATGCTGACGTCAGGGGGGAAGAAACCAGGGAAAAACACCTTGGTCCCTCCTAGGTGAAGATGCCTCCATTGGACATCTCCAGGCTTGTTAGGGCAGACTCCGCTGTGCCAGATCTATGCACACACACAGAGTGCTGGTTTGGAGAGAGGTAAGCACCAGGGGTTCCCTCTCCACCCCTACCCGGGGGATATACCGGGGGTCTTCAGGGGAGTGTGTGTGAATGAGGCACTCTAGGGGCAGATCACAACGGGGATTGGAGGGTCCACAGAGGATGTCAGAGATAGTGGAGGGAGGAGGCAGATTAGGTGCATAAACACAAGGTTAAAAAAAAAAAAAGAATAGGCTGCTAAAGTATATTGTTAACTTTTTAAACAGTCTGGTGTGCTTGCATTAGTTTTTTGACAAGGCCACTCTAGTTACTGAAAGGGTATGTGTTTCTGAGCCAATAGACCAAGTAGAAAAAAACATATTACATAGTCATGTAGATGTTTTCAAGCTACTTATGACGGAAGTACCAGAAATTTCACTTAAGCATATCTATTTTCATTTGACAGCCATCTGTTGGCCGGCTGTGAATTGCAGGCTAAGACTGCTTTAACCACTGTATACTAAGGGCCAGATATTCAGAAATGTGCCAAAGGCAGGCGCAACCCCAGCGCAGCACAACTCAACTGTGCTATGGCGCAGTGACTGCGATATTCAACGGTTGTGCATGGCAACATGTGCCAGTGCAACACGGCCAAATATTGCAGGGATGCGCCATGGTGCATCCTGAGGTACGCCAGGGAGCAACCCGAGCAGTGTCATAGCGCAACCAGAGATGCTCAAGAGAGCAAAGGAAGATGCGTCAAGGCACTGAAGGACCAGCCCTAGGCACTGCTGGGAGCAAGGTGGGGGGGGTGACAGCATGGGGAGGCAGTGGAGCCCAGCCAGGAACAGTGGCAGGGATGCACAGTGGTGGGCCACAGGTAACCACAGCCTGCAGGGCGCACACAGGCAGCCAGCCCCCCACCCCTCAGCACCAGAGCAGTGGACGCAGGGAACAGGCGGCACCATTGGCCAGGGGCGATCTGCCACCCCCCTGCTGCACGGCATGCCCGCACCCACCCAGACCAAGGCAAGTCACACCCTGGCACATGGCACCCAACACACGCCACACATCCCGTACAGCCAGCCCATGGCCACCCCAAGGCACAGCCACCGACCGAGGGGCAGGACACCACCATGCATGGTCCGCACAATGACACAGGTACACCACAGAGGCACCCACCACGCCACTGCAGCATTGCTCCACTCACCAACTACAAAGCAGACACAGACACAGGCAGGTAAGGTTGACAAATGTATTGGAAAACTATTTACAGTAAGATCAGGGGGACAGGGTAGGAGAGTGAGTGATGGAGACAGGGGACAGGGACTGTACAGTGGGATGGGGGAAGGTAAGGGAAGGGAAGGCAGGGGCAAGGAGGAGATACAGGTTCCACTATGGGCGGCCACGTCCTGCCGCCACCTGGTGTCTCCATCGTCGCCTGTCGCACAGCACAATTCTTCTTGTCTGCTGGGCGATCTCCATCATGGTGAAGGTGATTAAAATGACCTGCCACAGAAGACGGCAGTATCATGGCAGTCACAATCTCCTCCGGATGTCTATGACAAAGGAATACACAGGTGATCAATGCATGTCCACAGACACCATGCCCTCCCACCGTGCACAGTGGACAGTGGGAACACACGCCCCTGGAGTGGCACCCCGGCCACCCACAGTGGGCGGGCCAATGTCTGCCGACACCCCAGCATGCCACAATAGTACACAGCAGTGGACACCACCGCCCAAGGGCTACTCACCCGCTCAGTGGCAGACAGGCAGCACAGCACTGCAGCAGCACCGGTGGCAGCCGGACGCACACTCATCCCACCAACAGCTGCCACACATGTGCAATGGCTGCTCCACAGTGGCATGCACACCACACAGTGTGCTGCACACAGCTGTCATGGCACAGGCATCCATAGCCGCACCCCCACCCCTGCCAACCACCTTGTAAGGAGTAGACGAACGTAACAGTGCCACTGCCTACCTACCCACTGCAGTGCTGCGTGCTCTGGTCCCGCAGCTGCTTCAACTCCTCCATGTGGGCCACCACCCCCAGCTGGTTGGCCTGCAGCAGCCCGCCTGACACCCCTGCTGCCCTGGCATGGTGGCGATCCTCAGGTCCTAGGAAGGGGACACAGACAGACACACATCAGAACACAGCCACAGCAGGAGCCCACTGCCCCCACCCCTATGCACAGTGTGTGCCCTGGCCAGGCATGGCCCGCAGGGCAATGGCGCGGCACACCTGGTGTCTGGCAGTGCCACACCACAGGGCACACACCGTCAGTGCCCCCCTCGGCATGATAGGCAGCCCAGCCAACCCCATGGTATGGCGGTTAAGCACACATGCAGCATGTGCCTACTTACCTGGCTGTGGTACGGCCCCCCTGCAGACCCGTGCCTGCAGCACCCTCAGCCGCTCAGGGTCCCTCCGCATCAGGTCGCCGTAGCGGTGGAGGCACTGCTCCCCTGTGCGTTGTACCCCGGTTGCCTGGACCAGGTCATCAGCAATGGCCTGCCACACATCGGTCCTTGCCTGCTGCAGGGGCTGCTGCCCAAACAGGCCTACCGCATGTGGCTCCACCTGAGCCACAAGGTTGACGAGCTCCACCTGGCTCCAGTTTCTCACCTGGCATGCTCCACAGTGCACCATGCTGTCTATAGGAGTGGAGATACAAAATGGTGCCCCATAGTGCATGTGCACAATGTGCATTGAATCGCCTCATGGGTGGTTGGCATAGCGTCCATGTCAGCGCATGCCCGTGGAGACGCGTCATGGGCGTGGCCACCCAGCACATGTGTTAGGAGTCCCAAGGGGGCATAGGGCAGGTCAGTGGTCAGCATGAGCAATGGGTGCTATAGGGCCTATATCGTATAGTGCGCAATAGGGCCGGCACCCAAGTGCCATAGGCCCAACAGCGAATGGGTGCCATAGGCCCAATAGCGCATGGGCACCATAGGCCCAACAGTGCACGAGCACCATAGACCCAGTAGTGCATGGGCGCTATGGCCCCATAGCACTCAAGCACCTGATACCCCTACAATAAGTAGGAGCACAAGCGCGGCGCTTGTCGTATTGTGGCATCGCTACTATGCATGTCACGGCATTGCACCACGACATGTGCGGAGCAATTCCATTGCTCAGGGAGCAAGTGCGCGATATTCAGCCATCACGTGCAAACTAACTCATTAGCCTATCTGTGGCACACTGGGGATATTTGCATGTCATTACCGTTGCTCAACAGCTCATTTGCATGCGATGCGCTATAAAGGCACCGCACAACAGCACAGGCCATGGACTGATATTGCAACCATCTGAGGTAAGTTGCCCCTGCCGTGGGGACAGCCAGCACAGCAGTATGGATGGGGTGGGCCGCTGCAGCCAGTAAGCACATGACTATAGCCACAGGTAGCATCATGTCTGAGTATGAGGAGGGCGAGGAGAGTGGGACTGCCCGCAAGTGCAGGCCCAACTTTACAAAGGCATACCTTGACAGGGAGCCATTGCTGAGTGGCACCACTGGCACACCAGAGGCCAGGGCCATGGCCTGGGTGAAGGTGGCAGCGGCCATGAACCAGCAGGGCAGCCACCAGCGGTCTGCACAGGAGTGCAGAAAGAAGGTGGGCACTGACAAACACCAGATAAAGGAGAAGATGGCGGCCATATGGGCTGCCAGGGCAGCCACTGGTGGGGGCCATGCAGCTGTGCCACAGCTGACGGCGCAAGAGGAGCTGGTAGCGGCCACCATGCGGTGCAGCACAGTTGAGGGTGTGCTGGGCAGTGGCTTCCACACAGGAGGGAGCCCATCACTGCATGGTAGGTATGCGGGGGGGGCAGCTGGTACAGCGGCACTAACACATCTGTTTTCCCTTATAGCACCATCATGCCAACATGCAGTGGCAGGGGTGCCTGCAGTTGCCGTGGGGGTAGGCCCAGCACCAGCCCCAGAGGACCAGCCGTCCACCTCCATGGGTATCGGGGGGCCTGATTGGCAGCAGCACACCACCGCTGTCCAGCTGGTTGTCCTGGGCATGGTGGTGGACGAGGCCCTGGCTGTGTTCCAGTAGGATGCCAGCCATGGCATGCTCTGCGTGAAGACACAGATCAGGGCAGAGTCTGACACTGTTAATGACATGACCATCATCCTGGACAGCAGGGGTGTTGTTGTGGGGGAGACACCCATACCTGCCACCATCACTGGCAGCGCGACCAGTGGCCTGTTGACAGTGGTACAGCTGCCCGCCGCTGCCCCTGGTTCTGCTGCATGCACAGTCACAGTGGCGTCGGGTGGTGGTGGTGGTGCAACCGCCCACAAAGGGGCCTGAGGGGCAGCGGCAGCAGACGGCTGGGGATGTTGGGCGGCCGGGCGCAGCATCCGCTGCCAGTGTGTCTGACAATGACCTACCCCATGAGGACCCCAGTGTGCAGTGTCCACCTGAGCGGGGAGCCGTGCAGCATGGTCATACACCACTGGTGGGATGGCGACACGCCCATGCACTCCTGGGCGCCAACCCATTGACTGAGCACACCCGTTTGCTGTGGGCCTCCATGGAGCAACAGGTGCTGCTCATAGCTGGGGTGCATGTAGTCCGCACAGAGGTGTGACAGGCAGCTGAGCAGCATGAGAAGGGCACCACACAGGTCCTGGAGGCCATACAGTGCCTGCGGGAGGACACGACCGCATCTCTGGACCACATAACCAATGCGATCTCAGTCAGCCTTGCGCCATTAGCTGCCACAGGGCGTGGCCTCCTGCCACAGTCACCACAGAGTGCACTGTCCACCCCACGGACCCAGCGTTGGGCGACACCCTCAGTGTCGACACCAGGCTCAGCTGTCGGCATCCCAGGCACACCTGGGGCGGACCTGTTTTGGTGCCTATGGACCCCTGCGAAGACCCGGTCACATTCCCGGAGTGCAGAACCCTGGAGGCAGTTCCATGCCCCCTGTGGCCGATGAGTGGCCTGTGACTGCTGGCGCCAGCACAGGCACCCCATGTCCGTGGAAGCCGTGTGTCCACGCAGCGGACCTAATATGCACGCCACCCTGTCTGCTGTCTGCTGATACCGACCTGTGTGCACCTGGGTGATATATGTGTGTGTGTGTGCATAACACAGTTGTGGCACCTGTGTGTCACACCACATGCTGCCCATGTGTGCACCTGCCCGGCCACTGGCCCATGTGGCGTGTGCGTGATCATGGCAGCACAGCACTGGCTGCACCTGTGCACCGGCGCCCTGCATCTGATCCACGCCACGTGCTAGCGCCTGGACGCATGCTTGTGAGTGCCATTGTGTGTGCATGTGTGTGTGTTGCTGTACAGTGCTGCGTGGTGTTGTGTGTAGCTGTGTGGCACAGTGCCTCGCCCCTGCCCCACGCCTGTGTGTGCATGCCCATGGCCATGCCCGGCCACACCCGTGTGCTGTGCCAATGTGTCTGTTCAGTGCATGAGGGTTTTTCCACCTACCTGCATGTGCCGTAGTGCTCCCTGTGAACGTGTCCGATGCTGGCGTGCCATCCTTAGGGACTGGGGATCCCTCCACCTGGGGCTGCCACCCCCAGCCCATTGCTCATGTTGTCCCCACTGCTGTCCCCCTCTTTGGCCTCGACAGCTATCCCACGGTCAATGGCCATGTTGTGCAGCATGCAGCAGGCCAGGAATAGGCCACTGGCCTTCGAGGGGCTGTACTGTAGGGCACCGCCAGACCTGTCTAGGCAACGGAAACGTGTCAGCATCCCAAACACATGCTCAATGATGTTCCATGTGCTGGCGTGTGCCTCATTGTACTGGTCCTCTGCTGGGGATGACGGGCGCTGGTAGGGGGTGAGCAGCCAGGGCCTGAGTGGGTAGCCACTGTCACCTGTGTGGACATATGTATGGTTAATCTGGTGTCCTCTCTCGCTGCACCCCTTGCCCATCCCTGGTGCTCCCACCAGTGCACCTGCCATGCCCACCCCCTTCCATGCCCTGCTGTACCCAACTGCTCATGGTCTTGCCATACTCACCCACTAGGTAGCCCATGGGGATATACCCACTCTCAAACCTGTGGCACAGTGCTGAGCTGTACCAGATGAAGGTGTCATGTGCGCTCCCAGGGTGTGTAGCACAGACACTGGTAATGCGCCACTGGCATCGCACACCACCTGGCAGTTGATAGTGGGGTAGCCCTTCCTGTTCACATATGCTACCCCCTCCAGGGCAGGTGGCATGCAGATGCCCACATGGGTGCAGTTGATGGCCCCTAACACACCAGGCATCCGTGCTACCGTGTGGAACTCCTGCATGGTTGCTATTCGCTCTGCCTGTGTGCTGGGGAAATGGATGCAGTCCGCAGCATGTGGCAGCAGGGTGTTGAGGAATTGTGTGAGGAGTCGTGATGTGGCCAACTGGGTTATGCCTGTGGTGTCCCCTGTTGGTCTCTGGAAGGTGCCTGTGGCGAGCAGGCACATGACAGCCGTCACTTTCATCTCCACTGTCAGGGCATGGCTCCGTCTAGTGGGTGCCTGCATCTCCTCATTGCACAGCTCACACAGCTGCCTCAGAATCGCCTGGTTCAGGCGATACCGGCCAACGATCTCCGTATCTGTGTGGGTCTCAAAGCTGATACGGGGCCGGTACCGCCTGTTCTGGGCATACCGCCAATGGGCCATTCCACGGCCACGTCGCTCTGCCTCATGCCTCCTCACACCCATCATTTAGGCCTTCATCTGGAATACTGCACTGGCCATGGCCCCTGTTGTCCTGTCTCCCCCGGGTGTCCAGCTCCAGTGGACCACTTGCCACCGTGGGGCGGTGCCTGTCGCTCTGCCGGGCTCCGTCCTGTGCCACCTGCCCCTGGCTTCCAGTCACCTGTGACCACTGTCCCACCCCCCTGTGGGTGCCTGTGTTGCTCCCTTCAGGGTCTGGTGACTCCTTCCCTCTTACTCTCTCACTCTCACTCTGTCTCCCAGTCTCTCTCTCAGTGTGTCTCACTGTCACTCTGTCTCTCTTTCTCTCTCTTTCTCTCTCTCTCACTCTCACTCTCTCTCTCTCTCTCTCTGTCTGCCTATCTCTCTCTCTCTCTCTCTCTGTGCTGCTTCCCTCTGGCGCAAGTGCTGTCTCCCTGCTTGCTCCCTGTTTTTATAGGCTTAAGTCTGGTTGGCGCATCTGGCCATTGCTCCACACTTGCGCCATGGGTCGCTGTTTGAATATCGCACTGTGCCGCATATTCATGGATACGCCCCCTGCCCTTGCACATGCATTCATTACTGTTGCACGTTGGCGCACTGCTACTTGTGCTGCGCAATGGGTCCCGCTGAATATTGCTCCGTGGCACAATTCTGCACTTGCGCACGTGCAACCCAGTTGCGCCATGCACAACTGCTTTGAATATCCAGGCCTAACAGTCTTAGCCTACAAATCATGGAAGGCAAACAGATGGCTGTCAAACAAGAATGGTACTACTGCATCTGTAAGAGGTTCTTGTGAGAGGGAGAAGACAATGTCAGCAAAAACAACCATACGTTAATTGAGGATTAATGTATAGTCAGCTGATGCAAGTCGACCAAACCTACGCAACCCTTTCTCTTCCCCATGTTTCAACAAGCATTTGTCAATGCTGAACATTTGCTACTGGTGTGTGCCTCTTTTGGAACCTGGGTGTTAGTGGCAGGTTTGGGATGTGTTGATTTGTGAGTGGTTACTGTGTCAGTTGCCAGATACACACACACACACACACACACACACACACACGAACTGTTGTTCCAAAATTGGATCATCACAGTACCAAACTCGCATTTTGGATCATAGAGATTAGCACTGGTTAAATGTGATTAGAGCAAGCTTGGTGTAAATGCTTTTGTAATTTCAGTAAGCATTAACACACGATAGGGTGTGTGGTTATTGGGGATTAATGCACACCTTGGGTGCATTATGAGGCACGAGGCCGCAGGCTGAGTGTCCTCACAGCGCCCAAGGTGTGCATTAATCCCCAATAACCAAACAACCCGGAGTGTGTTAATGCACTTATAACATGGGGTATGTTTAAAAAACAAATAAATATCCAAAAAGGTGTTTTTTTGTTGTTTAAACAGCAAAAATGGTACTGTATCCTGCCACCTTCTAAAATTGTCCCTAACAAAGAATGCATTAATGATTTAGACAGTGCCCTGTAAACTGTGCTGTTGCTAGCTCTCGCCGTCTGGAGCAAGCAAAGTGAGCCATAATGGACATCTGTGAAAAGAGTGCTAGAATGTAGAAACAGTACATGTTCGTTAAAACAGCTACTGCTGGAACAGAGCTAATAATATTACTGTCCCTGATGTCTGAATGCAATAGTGGCACAGTACACCATGCGGCTTCACAGGTGTGTCACACTAAACTACAGAGATAGGCATACATTAAACACAGAGAGACTGCAGAAACTTTCACTTACTCACTGTCTCAGTGTCTCTTTCTGTCAACACATGCACGGAAAGATTGCACATCCCTCCTTCTCGCTCTCTCTCCAGGGATGTTGCAAGGTAACGGACATGAGATGCAGTGCAGGGCCGGGGGGAAAAAAGTGCTGCAAGAGGGAACGGGAGGCCAGTGAACAGCCAGCAAGGAGGACGTGGCCGACAGCTGCTGCTGCATCTGTACAATTGCTGGACTGCACACTGCCGCTGTCTTGCTCTCTCTTTGGTGGCACGCCAAGGTTACGGAACTTGAAGTACAGCTGGGGGAATGCGGAAAGGAGCTTCACCTGCTCCGCTCAGTCTGTCTCTGTCTAACCTCTGCTATCACTGAGACATATTAATGAACAGGAAGGAGAGTCCCGTTCTGTGTCTGTCTGTTTCCCTTCTGCAGAGATAAGGATCGCCCGTTCTCTCTCTCTCTTGCCGATCAATTGCAGGACTACCATCTGGGTGACTCTTGCTCAGTCAGTTTCTGTGTTTTTCAGTCAGTTTCCTCGGAGCACGTCTTTTCTCTGACTAGAAAGCAAAGGAGTAATCAATTGTGCAAGTGTATAGAGTACCGGGGGGGTTATTAATATCACCGTGTCTTGCTCTGTGCAAATATATTTATCCAACCTCTATTGCTCACTTTAATAAAGACGACTAGAATGACACTCCATGTGCGTACACAGAGTTCTGCAGGCGGCTGGGTGGGTTGAAACACTGGACGTTCTCTACAATCTATGGCTCTTGGTTAATAGTATTTCAATGGCAGCCAAAAGAAATATTTTACTCCTGCTGACTGAAGCAGTTTGGTGCCGCCAGACAAATTATGCCACCGAGACTTTTAATCCTGACTGTTTGTTAACAGTCATTAACACACAGTCACGGGGTCATATTGCACCAACTGGATCTGTGCATTTTTTGCCCCATGTTATAATAATGCTTAATGTGTAGACAGAGCAATTCAAAAGTGAAACCCTACCCAGTGCGCTAACAAGAGCAGCCTGCAAAGGAATTGCTCCCAATTAAACTTGTGCTGTAGCTGACATGGCTAATCCTTGAAGCAACATTGAGGCACAATACTGAATAAAAGGAAGGTCTCTGCAAAAAGTTTCATTTATGCCTATTATACATGGGATAACATAAAACATTTATAAAAGGAACCAAACTACAGAATTATCTAAGCTGTGTGTCTAACCATTTTAAATGATATCAGAACTGTTCTTGTAAACTTACAGACCAAGGTTTAAAAAGAGGATGGCTGCCTATTTAGTTCCCTGTTACTTACTTTCTTTTTCTTTTTTGTTTAATTAGTATTATTTTTCATTTTTCAATGTTTAATATGTTTTTTCTGGGGGCAGGTTTTTAATATTAAATTATACCTAAGCAACTAGAAATGCTGTTTCACAAAACAAGAATTTTAACTCATAGGGCACTACTGAAGGGCATTAAGAAAGCAATGCTGCAGTTACTTTCTGGACTTGATTTGAGCACTTAAAGTGTTTTTTCAACAGATTTTAAAAATGTAAACCAATCAGCTTTTGTTTCAAATGTCATGCTGTTGGTTAACCTCAGAATGACTACAACATAAACGCATGGTGCTATCATGGTAGCGAGAGTGCTCCAGTTGTACTGCAGTTCCATTTTTGGTACAGTCTAAGCTTTTTATAACAGTGTCCTTTTTGTGGGATTACTTATTAGATGTCCATACTTGACTTATGTATTAGACTGCAAAATACAAGCTAAGTATAGGTTTTAAATGATTAACTCCAAAAAGTGTTATATATAACTATGTACCATAGAGGCACAGATAGCTGTGGTACTCTTGTCCTAATGATGTTATAGTGCACTGACATCATGGCCAGTTTAGGGTCAATCAGCATCGTGATTTTTTAATATATAAGCCAGTTTGTTTATTTTTATCTTAAAACCTGAAAACACCATGTGGACAGTGCTTAGTTAAATTACTGTAAATAATGGAAAAAGTACTATGTTCACACTCTTCATTGATAGCATAGATTCCAATTTTGTGACAGTATATAAAGGGCTTAGACATCCTTTAATACCTGTTCCCCACTAATCATTCAGGATTCTCCAAAATGGAAAAGAATGTTTAGAGGAACTCCAATCAGCCTCCCTTTTTCTTTTATGAAGGATTTTATTTTGAAGAATGTTTTTCAGAACTCTGCAAAATATTCAGAAACTCTCTAGCAGCACAGCACATCAGCCCAGTGGTAGAAAGTGATAACATTGACATACACAAAAAATGCATCAATAATGTGAGGAGCTCCTCTGGCAACAGAGGACCATTGCTGTGATGGCTATGGCTCTGCCCCTGGACCATCAGTTCCTTGGCTTTTGCTGGTCATTCCCACACCAGTCCACGCTTTGCAGCAGTCCCCATCATCTGCTGCTTGGCTTGTCCATATCCCCTTGCTTCTGGATTTATGGAAGTCCAAATCCAAGACCAAGACCTTCACGGAGGGGTGGTTGGAAAACCTGCTGGGACTATGTACTTGTGGACCATACAGAGGAGGGTACTGGGCAGGATGGATGCTGCTAAAGCTCCAGGACCAGTCCCAAGATGGCCTCAGCTATGGAAAAGCCAACCCCCATGGAACCATCCCTGTCCTGTATATCAATAAACAGGTACTTAGCCCACTTCTGAACTTCCTCTGAGGGAACTTGTATGGACTAAGACATTGGCCAGACCAGAGTCTAAAATTACAACAAGCCATGGTCTGTGATCAGCTCTTTGACCGGTTCTTGGGTCAATCTTATGAATCCTTGTTGAGTCTATCAAGGACTTACTTTTGGAGTAATTGGAGGATTCTCTAAAGATAGCCCTCAGTGGTCTACCACCATGGATCACCCTGGTATACTTATCCTAGGTGATCCCCATTGGAAAGCAACCTGGGAAGCTGACCACTGGGTGGGACTCCTTGGTTGGGCACTGAATAAAGGCTGTAGGGGAGGACATTCCACCTGAAGAGGTGGAGAAGCAGATGCTTCTGTACACCACTAGTAGAACTACAGTTACAGATGAGTAACCTATATTTACAGACTGTATGTTCTGATGAAGTGGCAGAACTGGTCATGAAACATGAGGGTGCTTTGTGCAAGTGGCCATATACTTTACAATGAAGTCTAAAGGTTTTATGAATAAGTACTTGGTAAGTGAGCACCCTCTTTCACACACTGTATTTTGCATTTGACTGCATGAGAGCAGGCTCCTTGCACAAAATGATTGTATGTTTCCTGAGGGAATACCGGATTACCTGAAGCAGCTCCTACTGCCAATGCAGTGTCTCTGGGGCTGCATGACAAAAGAGATTAACTGCCAGTAAAATTGCCTTGTCGCCTTCAGTAACTCTACAGAGTAATGCTCCAGTGTTGTGTTGCATCCTGGAAGGCGCCATTGCATATCAGTACGAGTATGTGAAAGATGCGGCAACAGCATATAATGATGGACAACACTGCATATTGATAAATGGTGATAGAATTAGGAATTACATATCAGTATTACTTCAGAACTGTTAGAAGTGATATACTGCTATATCAATATGTATAGACACATGAAAATAAATATAATTTATAGGACTTATCCATATCAATGTGACTCCAGCATTTCATTGAAACAAAGTTTCTAACCAACAGTTCCAAAGTTAACAATTTCTTATAATAATTTCTTTGAAATGGGGCAGTTTTGGAACCGTTAGGGCAGAGAACATGCTTTGTTAAGTAACAGCTTGGAATTACATCTGCATGGCTGTGCCCTATACATGCAGTTTCCTTGGTATCACTGCAAAAAGATACACCTTGATATACATGAATACACTTCTAACCATAATGCGATATATATTGGTGTGCATCAACTTGTACAAACACAAAAAAAAATGTATCAGCAAGACTTATTATGTCATTCTGGCTCTGGTAACCCATCTATTAGATTGTCTACAACCATCCAAACTTTGCACACATTTGCATCCAAAAAAGTTTTGTGTACATAAAAATTGTGTAAATCCCAACTTGCATCTTTTTTATACAAAGTGCTGCAAATGGTGGCTTTTTGTCACAAATGGACAGATACGCATAAAAATTGCATCCACGTGGTTAGACATATCGGGTGAATACAGTATGCATCTACATCTGTGTCCATCCCTTTTGAAAACTGGACCCTTAATTGTTATTATCTTCCAGTGAAAACAAGGAAGATTTGGGGGAGATTGAAATATTTGCTACATAATTAATGGTATAAGACAAAGGTATAGAAGGCAGAAAAATGGCACTGGTCATTGTGAAACACTGTAGGCTGAAGTGGATCCAGCATTCAGGAAAAGTTTACAAATGAAGTTGTAAAAGGTTTACTTTTTCAAATGTCAATATATGAAAGAGGTAACAACATGATATATCCATTTACAGTGGAGCCGGTCAGTATGCAATGCAGAATACTGCAGAATTCTGTAGAGTTATTGCTGGAAACAAAGCCATTTCAACAAGCAGTTAAACCCGTTTGTCATGCAGCAAGCTGTGGCACTGGATTGCATCCTGCAGGCTCCACAAAAGCTGTAGATCCTTCCTTCCTTCCTTCCTTCCTTCCTTCCTTCCTTCCTTCCTTCCTTCCTTCCTTCCTTATCACTCTTTCTCTCATTCTCTCTTTCTTTCTGCCCTGGCACCAAGGCTGCCATCCTCAGCCTGGCCACCTCTCAGCCCTGTCCTCCCCTTCTCTGTTACTTAACCACCTTCTACATGATCCATGGAGCAACTCCCCATCCTTTTCCCATCCTTTGTGGTGGATACCATTGGGGTCAGGGTAGCCCCCCTCCAAGTCTGTCAAGTGCAGAAAGGCAGTTGGCAGTGAGGTCAGCAGGGCAAGAGTGCTGGCATGCAGTAGAGTATTTTTGGTATAGATTGATGAACATTATATATTAATATTAGTTGAGAAATTTTAAAAATGATATACGTATGTACACATTTATTGATTTATTCATTTAAAGTTTTCAGCAGGTTAGCATGCTAAACCATGAACAGCTCATTTCCAAATGTGTCCCCAGAGAAAAGGGACAGGGGGAAACACAATAAAGCATAATGATGCAAGTAGTGTCCAAAATAGAAGGCAGTGTACTTAATCAGATGTTCAAAAGTCTTGGCAGTTTGCAAGACAGTAGGTTTGCAGATGCAGGAAATCGAAAGTCCACTGTTCCATTGACAGCTGAGGCATTTGCAGTGATGAAGTCCATTGATGGGAAGCAAATAAAACAGCTGTCATGAAAAAAGAAAACTTGTTTCAGTAGGGCAGGAATGAACATAGTCATGAATGACTGGAGAAGAGAAAGTAAACCTAGATATAGAAAGGCAAGGAGATCTTAGGTTCAGAGTGAGATGAGAGGCTTAGGGGATGGAGCGAGGGAATAAGAGGGGGTAAGTGCAATAACATACATGAAAAGTGATCATGGATGGATGCAATAAAAGAGGTATCTATCCTCAAGGAGAGAGAGAGAAATTGAGAGAGTGAGAGAGAGAGAGAGAGAGAGAGAGAGAGAGCATAAGAATCATAGATGTGTGCAAGAAAGGCAGTCAAAGACAAAGCAAAAGAAGGCATGGAAGAGGATGTCCATTCTGGTCAGGGTAGATTTATGGACACTGCTATACACTACATCCCCATAGTCAGACATGGAAAGGATCATATATAGGATCATTTTCACTGTCAGCTGGCACTGGATGAGGAGGGGTATACTAGTTTTGTTCCTGTAATGCACTCCAGGCTGTGGGAGGAGTTGTCTTATGGATGGTATCAAAGTGGTAGGAGAATTCAGGATGGCCATTGAGTCACATACCCAGATATTTAAAGGAGAAACCTTCTTCCAGCAGGGAATATTCTGGGGTAATATTGTACAAGATTATTGATATTATGGGCAGACTGAATGGACCAATGGTCTTTTTCTGCCGTCATTGTCTATGTTTCTCTATTTAGAATTCATGGTCAGAAGATACTAGTGGCTGATCCGTTAAAGGAAAAAACACACCCTTTTGTAGTTGAAAATACTTTATAAAACAAGGGCTATCAACCTCACACAATGCATATTTCTAGCCTCGGTTGTGCAGTGAAATCAGTCTTTTGTTGCATCACATTAATTTCAATGGCAGCAGACTGATATAGAAACATAGAAAAAGAGACGGCAGAAGGAGACCAAGGGTCCATCTAGTCTGCCCATGTGTTACTTGGACTTACTCAGATCCCAGGCCCTAACCCCCTTCTGCCTAATATCTCCTACTTCTCCTGTTGCTTTTGATCTCTCATTGACCCTGTCCCACCCCAGTTTGAATGATGTCACAGACTTTGCTTCCACTACCTCAGCTGGTAGTTTATTCCATGGTTCCACAACTCTTTCCATAAAATAGTGTTTCCTAAGCTCCCTTTTGAAGCTTCCCCACCTCAACTTCCACTCGTGCCCTCTAGTACTGTATCTGAGTTGAGACTCTGTTGAACAAGTCAGAGGATGTGGCACCTTATTTATTCCTCTCAGGAACTTGCATGTTTCAATCATGTCCCCCCCCCCACCTTATCTCCAGTGAGAACATATGTAATGCTTCCAGACGGTCCTCATCCGAGTGCCCTTGAAGTCCCTGAATCATTTTGGTTGCTCTTCTCTGGACAGCCTCCAATCTGATTTTATCCTTTTTCAGATGTGGACTCCAAAACTGGATGCAGTACTCTAGGTGGGGCCTTACCAGGGACCTGTACAGTGGCAGTATCACCTCCCTTCTGCTGTCGAATCCCCTCCCTATGCACCCTAGCATTTTGTTGCCTTTGCTGTAAGCTGTGTTGTATTGGCTGATCTGTTTAAGGGTGTTGCTTATGATGACACCCAGGTCCCTTTCTTCCTGCATGGTGCTAAGCTGGACTCCGTTGAGGTAGTATTCTGTCCTTGGGTTCCCATTATTCAAATGCATCACCTTGCATTTCTTTGCATTGAACCTCAGCTGACAGACATTAGACTATCTTTTCAGCATCTGTAGGTCTTTTTGTAGGTCTCTGTCTGCCTCCTCATTGTCTACCCTTCCTCCTAGCTTGGTATCATCCATGAATAGGGCAGTTTTGCCCAGAATACCTATGCCAATGTCACTGATAAAGGCATTAAACAGGACTGGCTCCGACACTGAGCCTTGGGGCACACCACTAGTGACTGTGCCTTTATCAGACCTCACCCCATTGACCACTACTCTCTGTTTTCTGTCCCTAAGCCAATTACCTACTCAGCTGACTGTGCTTTTGGCTACACCCAGGTCCTCCAACTTTTTCAGGAGGCGGTTGTGCGGCACCAAATCAAAGGCCTTACTGAAATCAAAGTAGAGGAGGTCCACTGGGTGGCCTCTGTCTAGTTCTCTAGTGACCCAGTCAAAAGATGTGATCAGGTTCGTTTGGCATGACCTTCCTGTCACAAACTCATGTGGCCTGTCATCCTGCAGACTGTGCCTATCTAGGTACTCTACCAAGTCCTGTTTTATTAAGGTTTCCATCAGTTTCCCTTCTGCCAATGTAAGACTAACAGGTCAATAGTTGCCTGCTTCCTCCTCTACTAAGCACATCATTATGGTTTCTCTGCATGCAAAAGCTGGTGAGTTATAAGAGATAAATCTCACATTGAAACTCAGATATGTCAAAAAGTAACTAATTGGAAGGGAAGTGTGGGAAACATTAAGGACTTTTGGTTAAAACATTGTATTTGATGTGGCTTCTCATAATATGAAATAGGTATATCATGGTATGCAGTGTACACACTATAATAACACCAACATTATATGGCAATTCTCAACATTGTAGTACTGTGTTATGTCAGTCTTTCTTTGAGGTGCAGTCTTACTGGGTGTGGAACTGTGGGAATTCGGTATTTGGTTTGTTTGACACGCAAGTCAGGGATGAAAGCTAGGAGCATCAGGGGGTGGCAAGCATTGAAAACCACAGTATACCATGAAACATGGCTATCTTGATATAAGATTTTAGATTAGTTGTGGTATAAATCCTGTAACATCAATTACTGTCATACTATGACATCCTTAGTATGAAAGTCCCTCTTTCAAAGCTCACATATAAAAAATTATTTCCAATTACATTTTAGTGCTGTCAGCTCTTGTATAACCTGCACACTGTTTATTGCTACAGTATGTTATAAAATAGTTCTGAGTCATAAATAATAGCAAAGGAAATGGGATGGATGAACTTTTCATCTAACTTTTTACCATATAGAATACTACACTCTCTCACAATTATGACTGCTTATCATTTTCCTTTTTTGCTTTTTAAGGTCATCTTTGGAAAGTCCAGTGGCCCCGAATTAGTACAGGAGGTCTACACACCTATTACTTACCACAACAAGTGAGTATTCAGTAGAGATGCCCAAGGACATGTGTGTGTGTGTGTGTGTATGTGTGTGTATATA
This sequence comes from Neoceratodus forsteri, assembly GCA_016271365.2. Lineage (NCBI taxonomy): Eukaryota > Metazoa > Chordata > Ceratodontiformes > Ceratodontidae > Neoceratodus > Neoceratodus forsteri. The sequence continues at coordinate 1,451,519,690 of CM057453.1, read as the reverse complement.
TATATATATATATATATATATATATATAGGTGCACCATTTATACAATCTGTAAAACTCAGTTGTCTGACATGACTTTTTTTTTTTTTTTTTGTTGAGTAACTCTTTTGTTAAGAAGCAACTTACACATGGGCACGCACTCTCAGACTTCATAGTGCCAGCGCAGTGCAGAGTGGATAGTATAGGAGAGCTGTGTGAGAAACTGGGACAAAGTTTCCCTGTTTAACGCGATTCTTCTCCTTCTCTGTTTGGTGATTTTGGCGTGTGTCACCAGCTTGTGGGCTATTGGGTTGGGGACGGACGAACTGGAAGGGTGCAAGAGCGGCCAAGGAAAGGTGGGAGTGACTCATTTTTAAACTAAACAAAAAGGTAAACAAGTACAATGGAAATACCCGTAGAAGCACATCAAAATGGGAGGGATTAACCTGTTGTGGGTCAGGGTCAACCAGACATAGTGGCATAAACTATGCACAAATAAACAAACTAAACTTACAGATGGTTAAACAAAAGCACAGCACGGGGATCTGCTGTGGGTCAGCCAGCCAGCAATACAGCTGGTTTCTGGATAAAGTAGTGCACAAGTAAGTAAACTACATGTGAACTCCAGGCATGTCAACAAAAGCGCAGCTTGGGGATCTGCTGTGGATCAGCCAGCCCAATATTACACCTGGCTTTTAGATAAACATGCACAAATAAGTAAACCACTTTTCAGGCATATAAACCAACACACAGCTCAGGGAAAGGGATCAAGACAGAGAGTGGAGTTTGCTGAAAGTCACAAATACAGATCTTACTTCGAGAGGGTTCCTGCAGTAGGTCATAGCATGTAAGACTAGTGCCACCTGGCATCAGGATCCAATGGCAGACTTTTCCAGGAATGCCCGCTGGGGGACTGCCCACCCAACATCACATAAATGATGTCAGCGTGACCCTATATAGTGGGCGGTCCCCACACCCACCCTCCAGTTCTTTCCTGCTGTCGCCTCGTGCAGCTTCCTTCGGTATACTCACTACCACTATCATTGGTCTTTTCTTGCATTTTTGATTAAAATTTTGAATTTTCTAAAATTCTCTCGCTTCTATGTTGTCTCCGACGCCGAAAAAGAAGTGTGAATCCTGTGGCACCCAGATTCTGCATAAGGACGGTCACCGATGGTGTGTCATCTGTCTAGGCCCAGACCATCCCAAGGCCATTTGTCCAGATTGCCAACCGTTCAACCAGGCCACCCGAAAACGGAGGCAGCAGGCTCTGGAGGCGCATTTTTTAAAATCTTGTTTAGCCTCCTTGGAAAAACAGATGGAAAAAATTCAGGATTCCGCTTCTCCTTCTTCAGCCTCCCCTTCAAAGCACAAGAAGAAGGAAAAACACAGGGAGCAAGAGCATCAGCCTGAGGATTCCAGGGCTGAGACTTCCAGGCCATCTTCTAGCAAGGCCTCTCCCCCAGCACCTGCAGTGAAGGTCATACAGGCTGCGTCCAGGGATTCCAAGGGAATCACTTTGCTCCCTGTTCTTGCAGCAGGCAAGTCGGCTCCTAGCTCCTTTGAGGACCGCTCTGCGCCTGCCTCTAAGTCACTTCCCAGCTCCTCTGGGGACTGCACAGCGGCCGATAAGTCGGACCCACACAGCCAGAGCCGCTAAGTCAGGAGGGGGCTCCTTCCCTTCTCACCCGGCTCCAGCATCTAATAAGATGATCCCCACCGTGCACGGATGAGGCTCTCCTGTCAGGGACTCAGGTCAGCCAACCCGACTCCCGGATGAGCCCAGGGAAGACTGACCCTCTTCCCCCCCACTCCCCCTTCGGTAGCGCCAGCTTCAGTCCCCGCTACCCTGGGAGGTAACAGTGCCTGTCCCCTGGGTGTGGAGCACACTACAGGGTCGCACCCGTGTTCCCCCTTCAGAGGCTCGGAACCAGAGGCTTCTCCCCCTCCATCGAAGGTTCCTCAGGAGGAACCTTTGGTTCCTGTTAGAGGGAGCCCTTTCTGGCCGGTCGATGTCCTGGCACTGGATCCTACTCCCTCATCGGACCCGGTTTCTGTCATACCAGTACCGGTCCCTCCGACAACAGTCTCCTTACCTGGTCCCGGTCGTCTGCCTCCACTGCTGGACCTTTTGACAGACCTGGATCGATTGTTGGACATCCTGCGATGGGTCTCGCCACTGGCCTATCCAGCGACAGATCTTTTTCTGACACCGGATTCGCTGGTCCCATCGACGGTGATTCCGACATTGGCCATGCCGTTGCTGGGCCCGATGCCCATATACACAATGCCTGGTCCAATGTGGGCTCCTCTGATGTCAGCTCCTGTGACATCGTTTTGGTTTTTTTCCAAGACCCCACTATGTCCCTCAATACCCTTCTGAGTATACTCTGGACCATACCCCAGCTGGTCCTTTGCCTTATTGGCACAGTATGGGACATTATTTCCTGGGTTACAGTCCATTCTGCGCTATACTCCCAAGGGATACCATGGGTACCACTATCCTTCTCACCGTGCCTATCCCCCTCTTCCTCCTCCGTCACCCCCTCCTCACCCCTCCTCTGCCCCCCCCTTCCAGCTCCACAGCTGGATGTCAGGGCTGTAATCCAGTCCTGGTGGGAGGAGGCACAAGTCAAGCTGCTGACAGACCTGGAGAGTAGGCTCCCCCAACCCCATTCCTCTCCTAGGTCCTCTTCCCCCATGGACTCTCAGTCTGACACAGTCCACGTCCAGAGAACCGGCCATACCAAAATTACTCTTCTGGATTTCGAGGCAGGAGATGATCCGGACTCTGCGACGGACTCATCGGAGGAATCATCTAGCCACGAACCCCCGGTCCCAGGAAAGGTTTCTCCCAAATGTCCACCAGAGGATCCTTCCTTTGCGGACCTGTTGAGGTCCATCCAAAAATACTATGAATGGGAGTCGGAGAAACAGGACCCAATGCTACATTTACACCTGGAGTCTGTCGCCTATTCCAGTTCCTCCCTGGATCAGACCTCATCAAGACCTCACCATGACCATCTGGCAACTGCTACACTCCATCCCAGCTGTTACCAAAAGAGCAGACAGAACCTACCAGGTACCTAAGGAGGCCCCTTTCTTGGCATGACAAAGAGTCCAAGCAGTTTGACCAGTTTGGGAAAAAGGTTTTCTCCTCGGCTACATTTGCCTTAAGGTCTCTGAACTACGTAGCCCATATGGTGTCCCACCAGAAGGCCACGTTAGCTAGGTTAGAGGACTGAATCCAGTCAATGCCAGATTTGGAACTCAAGGAGAAGCTAACCAAGGAGGAGCTCACCCGGGATATTAGCCTATGCAAGATTTTTTTGTAGGCATGCTCTTCGGGCCACCTACGATTCTGTCGACTCGGTGGCCAGAACCTCGGCAACCACTGTCTCCCTTCAGCGGCATGCCTGGCTCCACATTTCGGGCCTTGCCAATGAGGTCTAGTCGGCCATCCAGAATGCCCCCTTATTTATTTATTTATTTAGATTATGATAACCGGGTAAGCCCACTGAGACCAGAGGTCCCTTTTTCAGGGACGACCCGGGATTAGTTACAGCAGAAGTTACATACATTGGAAGCTATATACAGTAGTTACAGTAGGTACATAAATTGGAATGGGCATTGAGCACTTACAGGGTGAGACAGCAGGCTCACAAAATGTTAGACAGGTGCACAGTACATTAGACAATATTACACAAACGTTTTGTGGGAGAAATAGTGATGGCAGTAAAGCTGTGTGGCATGATAATCACAACTCAAAACAGAGACGGGGGCTAGTGATTGCAGCCACAGAGATGAAGTTCCAACAGGTACACTTTGAGGCCTTATTTAAATCCGTGGGGAGTGGGCCTGTCAACCAGACTTGCTGGGAGAGCATTCCATAAGTGGGAGCAGCGTACCAAAAGGATTGTTTGCCTTGGTTAGTGCCTACCCGCGGGATGTTGAGGGGATGGCCTGCCAATGATCTCGTGTCACGGCATTGTACTTTGGGCTTGAGCAGACCACACAGATGGGGAGGAGGGCCAGTAGTGGTGAATTTAAAGGTCAAGCAAATAGAGGAGTAGGCCAATTTGTGCTGTATAGTGGGCTAGTGGAGGTCTACAAGGACCTCACAGTGGTGCCTCCTGGGGTAGGGAGTTTGTAGCAAAGCATGCCACTCTATGGTACAGCACAGTAAGTTTTCTTAGTTCCCCTTCCCTGAGGGACTGTAGCAGGGAGGACCCATAGAGGAGTGTGGGGAGTAGGGTGCAGTTGGCTATGGCTTGCCGAGCCTCATCAGACAGTTACCCAGCCAGTAGAGGAGTCCAATCTTCTGGTGGATGGACTTTGTTAAGGAGTCGATGTAAGCTTTATAGGACAGCTCCTGGTCAAGGAGGATCCCAAGGTACTTAATCCTGTCGATGACCTCAATTCTCTTCCCTTGGGCTGTGTGGAGCTGGAGTAGGTCATGCCTGTCTGCATCAAGGTGTCTGGTTGCAAACAGAACAGCCTTCATTTTCTCTTCGTTCAGCACAGGTGAGTTGGTGGAGAACCAGACTTCAAGTGCTGAGAGACTGGCCTGCAGTTTGGCAGAGATTACGCTAGGTAGCGGGTCACTGCCGTAGACGACGGTGTTGTCTGCATAAAGAATGAGGTTGCTCAGCCCACAAACCCCCTCAATGTCATTGACAAATAGGGTGAATAGCAGAGGGTCCAGGATCGAACCCTGGGGTACCCCAGAGACCACAGATCTGGGGCTAGATTGGGTTCCTCTCCATAGAACTTTTTGGGTTCAATTGAGCATGTAGCTCTTAAACCAGGAAAGTTAGAGCTCATCCAGTCCTAATAGGTGGAGTATGGAGAGAAGTAGCTTATGACTGACTAAGTCAAATGCCTTGGACAGGTCAATGAATAGAGCCCCCGTCGGGGAGCCCCGGTCCATGGCATCGAGGATGTTAGACGTGAGCCAGATAAGGGTTGTGTTGGTGCCATGGCCTTTCCCAAAGACATGCTGTATGTCGGCTAGGAGAAGGTGCTGCTCAAGGTAATCCTGCAATTGGTTGTAGTCCAATCTCTCCTGCACATTCCCAAGCGGGCAGAGAATGGAGATTGGCCTGTAGTTCCCCACTTTATCCCTGGGCCCTTTTTTATGGACAGGGACTATGGTCGCTACCTTCCGTTTGCTTGAAACTGTTCCTTCAAGGAGGGACCTGTTGATGAGCAGAGTGACAGGGCAGGTGATAGCAGGGGCAGCGGCTCTCAGCAGCCTTGGTTCAAGCAGGTCATGTCCCAGAGAGGAGTCGGGGTTTATTTTAAGTAGAAGGGGAAGTACATCTGAAGGTTTCAGAGTCTCTGAGCACAGGAGAGGTCCCAGAAGACTGGACAAGGGCTCATGTGATCCCGCTCCACAAAAGTGGTAGCAGGGAGGAGGCGGGGAACTACAGGCCAGTCAGTCTTACCTCAGTAGTGGGCAAGATTATGGAGGCACTCCTTAAGGAAAGGATAGTGCAACACCTGGAATCCATAGGGGCACAGGATCCAAGACAGCATGGGTTTACAAAAGGAAGGTCCTGTCAAGCTAATCTCATAGATTTCTTTGACTGGGTAACCAGAGTGGTGGACCAAGGGGGAGCAGTTGATGTCGCCTACCTTGACTTCAGCAAAGCTTTTGACACTGTTCCACATAGAAGATTGATAAATAAGCTGGGTAGGCTCGGGATGGGTCAGAAGTTGGTCAGCTGGTGGCAAACTGGTTGTGGGCAGAAACAGAGAGTAGTGGTACATGGTATACAGTCAGAAGAGATGCAAGTCACAAGTGGGTACCTCAGGGATCAGTCCTGGGGCCAGTCCTCTTCAACATCTTCATTAGTGACCTTGCAGATGGACTAGAGGTAAGGCTTGTCTGTTTGCAGATGACACCAAGATCTGCAACAGAGTAGATGATCAGATGGGGTGGGCAGAATGAGGCGAGATCTGGATAAACTAGCAAAATGGTCAGAAGAGTGGCAACTGGGATTTAATGCAAAGAAGTGCAAAATCATGCACACAGGAAGAGAAACCCTGAAGCCACCTATAGGCTGGGAGGGAGTTGCTAGCAGTCACAAAGGAAGAAAGAGACTTGGGCATCATCATCACTGATGACCTGAAATCATCAAGCAGACCTCTAAAGCAGTAGGTAAGGCTAGGGGATGTTAGGGTGTATTAGTAGGGGTATCACAGTCGTAAGAGGAGTAATAATCCTCTTTACAAGACACTGGTTAGGCCCCATCTGGAGTACTGCATGCAGTATTGGAGGCCACACCTTCACAAGGACATTAACCAAATTGAGGCAGTCCAGAGAAGGGCAACCAAAATGGTGCAGGGACTGCATCAGAAGACATATAAGGACAGATTAACAGAGCTCAATATGTATACCCTTGAGCAAGGAGGGAGAGAGGTGATATGATCGAGGCATTCAAACACCTTAGGGCATTAACAAGGTGAAAGAGTCTAACATGTTTAAATATAAGAAAAATAGCAGGATAAGAGGACACAGCATGAGATTAGAGGGGCGATTAAGGGGGATGTGGAAATTCTTTTCACAGAAAGGGTGGTGGATGCATGGAATGGCTTACCACAAGAAGTGGTGGCTATGAATACAGTGCAGGGATTCAAACAGGCATGGGATAGGCATAAGGAGCAATACAAATGACTATGAATAGATAGGTCACTGACAGAGCAAAGGCCGATGGCACATTTATAAGGTAGAAAAAGAAATGGGCAGACTGGATGGGCCTTGCGGTCCTCATCTGCCGTCAACTTCTATGTTTCTATGTTTCTATGTTTCTATGTTTGACCAGTTTCAGGTGAAACTGAGGCCGAGCATGCTCCCAATCAGCACTGCTATTGCGGGGAACACCAGAAAGGACAGGAGACGAGAGTCCACCTGGATTGGAAAAGGAAGCATTGAATGCATATGCTGCTGCTGAGGGGTCATTGGCCAGGGTATTCCCAACCAGAAGTGCTCTATCCTGGGCATTAGGGGCTCCTTTGAGAAGCAGATTTATTTGGCCCCAGAATTTCTTACAGTGTTGGGTTAGTTACTTTTCTATTACTTTCTGTTACGTTTAGAAATTTGTTCCAGGAAGCTCTGTGCAGTTTCTAGCAAGGATGGAGAAATACTAGAAAATGTAATACACCTTACAGTTACAGTTACTTCTTTCTTTTCATACAAAAGTAATATGTAACTGTAACTGATTACATTTATTTGAAAGTAGCTAGTAACTAACCTATTACTGTCAAATAAATGTAATCTGTTATAGTTACTTATTACTTTTGCATTTTTTTGTGTAAAAAGAAATAGGTAACTGTAAGGTGTATTACTTTTTCTAGTATTTCTCCATCCTTGCTAGTGACTGCACAGAGCTTCCTGGAACAAGTTTCCCAAAGTAACAGAAAGTAATAGAAAAAGTAACTTACCCAACACTGATTTCTTGGGATCCCGTAGGTGCCTAGTCTGGAGATCACGCGGGTATTTGGACTTCGCATGTTTGGAAGCTTTCTTGCATTGATTCCTCAGCTCCCTGTACTTCACCCAGTCAGATCTGCGGCCTGAGGATTTGTATAGTCCCCAGGCCCTGTCTCGGAGCAGCATACTTTGTTTAAGGCCAGGGCTAAGCCATTTATGGCACTTCCCCTGTATCCTTAGTTTCTTTCGCGAGGCATGTACATTGGCCACGGACAGAAATGAGTTGGTAAAGTAATCCAGCATCTCATCCAGGGTGGGAGGGGGGAGACTATAGGATCCCAGTCTACAGCTCACAGGTCAGAGCAGAAGTCAGCTGGTATGAGTCTGCTAAAGTTCCTGGCTTCTATTACCCTGGCAGCCAGTTTAGGGGGCTTATTAGACCAGGTGCAGAAGATTGTTGAGTGATCACTCAATGAATCTGCCATAATCCCGGCTGTCAATATACGGTCTGGGCATGAGATTAGGGCCTAGTCAAGTAAGGAATGATTGCCAGACTTGGCATTATGTCTTGCAGGCAGGTTAATGACTTGTGTCAGGTTGGAGTCAAGAACAGGGTTCTTACTAGCGTAAGACCCCAGGGCAGTCCAGTTCTGATTGAAGTCCCCAAGGAGAGTCATCTCCCCAAGGGGGGTGCTCCACCAATGCATGGGTTAGAGATTCAAGGGAAGAGGCAGCCAACTGCGGCAGGAGGTAGGCACACCCTATGTACAAGGTTTTAGTGTCTCCAAGGAGCACTTTAGTAAATATGATCTCATTTATTGAGTCACAGAGTGGAGGGTGATCAAGTTGAGTAGCATTTAGATTTGTGCTGGTGTAAATGAGAATCCCACCACCTTTCTTCCCTACTCTGTCCTTTCTAAAAGCATTATAGCCGACCAGGTCAACGTCATGTGGAAGGTTTTGTGGCTTGAGCCAGGTCTCAGTCACCACTAGTACATGGGGCTTGTACAGTGCTGTCCAGGCTTCAAGGTCTTGAACTTTATGCCTTAGGCTGCCGATGTTCATGTGAACCAGCTTGAGACCCCTGGCATCGGCCCAGAGGGGGTTAGTAGGGTCACTGAGAGTGAGATTAGGGGAGTGGGGACCAGGGTTTGATTCAATGCCCCCCCCAGTGCAAGCTTAAGCCTGGCACGGTACCCAGTGATTTTGGAGGGAGTGAAGAGGAACCTCCATCTGTCACTCATGTTGAGGTAGTAGAATAGGTTAAAACAATTTCCATTTTGGGTTACTCTATGTAACCCCTAGATGACGCTATCCCAGGGGCTACTACCCCTGCCTGATTTGCCACTAACAGGTTGAGGGGCCTGGATCCAATGGCGGGTGCCTCCACCCAGAGGTCAGGGTTTGCAATAGTTAAACTAACTTGGTCACAGCCCTCTGGGACACTGCAGCCCTTTCTTCCCACTAGTGGCCCACACAATATATCAAATTACCTTCACAGTATACACTTACCCCAGGACTGGTTCCAGCACTGGGACCTCCTGTGAAATAAGATACAGTGCAACAATCACAGTACAGTACTTTAAACAAATACCTCAGGCAATATAACTTTGCTGAAACAAGCAGCTCTGATTTATTTAGGGGATATAACAAGGACAGGGAAATCAGGTTAATTAGCTTATCACTCTACTCATCTACCTATGGCTCTGTGCACAGGCCTATCCCTATCAGTTACTGTCCCTGGGTACCCAAGCCCTAGTGGCTAGTCCAAACCGTGGTAGCTGGTAGGGGCCCTTTCACACAGTGAAAAGAAAAATTAGTTTAAACAGTCAGCAGTACAGTGATTCCATTTGGATTTAATGTGGCAATTCAACGGGAAGCGACCCTGAATTAGTACTCACGACCTCCAAACAAGATTGGGTCCTTCAACGCAGCAGGGCTACTCTTGAGCTCCACGAGACTCCTCACACATTTATATGGTAAACAGTCACAGGCAAAAGTCCTTTAATGGCAGCAGGATTCACTTGAGCTGCACAAGCCTCCTCACACATTTATATGGTAAAAAGAAAGTACTATACCAGGCAGGCTGCTTCTCTATCCCGATCGCAATTACTGCACAATACCCAGAAGAACACACAGCAGATTCAGTTCCTGACAGACCGAGTGCAATTCAGCAATTTCTCCAGTCTTCTACAGGGTGAGCCTGGTTTCTACTCTTCAGTTATCCTTTGATTCTCTTCACAGGACGGATTCAGTCCTAACAAGCAGTTACACAAGCTGCAGACCGGAACTCTGGACCTTACACATGTTTTTTGACTAAAACTGTGCACTGAAGGAGCACAGGGTTCCTTTCCCCTTCACTGCCAGAGCTAAACTGAAACTCCAACAGACAAAACCGGGCACTTCCTTTGAGTTCCTCCCAGTTCTTGACTGGATTGGCTGTCACTCACAATAGACTGCTGCTGTTGGTCCAAAAAGGCGCCGAAGTCTAAACTACATCTCCCAGAGTCACTGCCCATACAATCCTCTTGTGGCTGGCTCAGATTATGAGTCAAGTTCTGATTAAGTCCAAGGCACCATTTTAGAGCTAGCTTACCCCACACTGATTGGTCCAGTTCAGCGGTTCAAAACCAGAATGGGGAACTAGGCAGACACAGTTCTGACTGCAAAGAAAGCAGGTTAGACAAACTGTAATTTCATTATTACTGTAAATGATTTCTGGCAAACAGTTACATCTTTCAGATAGGTTCCTTTGCACTCTAGTGACTGCAAAATGGAGTGAATTGCAGCATCTCGAGTGGTACTCAAACAGAGAAGCACACAGTCCCCCCATACAAACTAATTATGTCTGCAAGCAGACAGCTCTTAAAGAGACAGTACCAGAGGCTCTAAAAACACTCACTGATAAATGGCTTAAACGCCAAACACCATTCAGGCTTGGAGCATTCAAGCAAGCTCCTGGAAGTCTTTTGGGAACCCCCATTTGCAGGGGGGTTACATCTATACATGGATAAGAGTAGTGCATTAATCTCCTCCCCCAGAGATTTGAGGGATCTGAGGGGGGTGACCACTGTTCCTGTCTGGGTCTGAGGGATAGTGACCCCAGGATTGGAGCTGGTCAGTCCCTAGTATCAGAGGTATATAGGCAAAAGCTGCCATGAGTCCCAAGCGCTGCATGGTCTCGGATCAGGGAGAGGATACCTGGCTTAGTGTAAGATGGGGTCATTTAGGTAGACCTTGCAGGAGTTCGGTTCTAATGAGAGTGAAATAGACTATGTCTCCTCCTGCATATAGGCTTACAGTGTGTGTGTGGGGGGGGGGGTACAGTGAGTCCTGTCTTATGTGGTAGGAATGTATCCCACTCAAGTGGTCAGGAGCCAGGTTGGGACTAGAAACTATGGCAGATAAGATACAACATGTAACTAAAATAACTCAAGTACAACAGTAAAAGAACTAGGGCTATGGGTTATTCAGCATGATATCACAGTGTAACAAGTTAGTTATTATATGAACCCCTGGAATGGTAGAGTCAGCTACATGGCAAGAGGATACCAGCAGGAGATCTAGCACCTGTAGGACTAATGGCTATAGTGATTAGAGGTTGGACTATATAGTTGCAACTTTTCAAAGCAGTGAACATCAGTATAGCAAGGCAGATTATTATACACACCCATGGATAAGACCAGTCAATTATATGACAAGAGAATATCAGCAGTAGATCTAGTACATTTGTGATTAGTATCCTTAAAGATAGAAAGTTAGACTATACTGTAGCAAATAATTGAGGCTAAGAACATCATTCTGGCAAGTCGGCTGTTGTAAAGAGCCCTGATATTAGTCAAGTCAGCTATATGACAAGAGGATATTTGGCAACAGTTTTAGCACATTTAGGACTGGTAGCTTTAGAGGTTGAGAGATTGGATGAAAAAATTACAACTGTTCAAGGCAGAGGACATCAGTCCCAATGGTTGTTGCAGTGCGATAGGTCCTCTAGGGTTAGTGGGAGGGGTTTAGGTGCATTTAACGGGAGGAGGAAGTGGCGCAGGCGGGTTGAAAAATTTGTCCCGGTAATTGTAGGCTTCGGGGGAGGTCTGCTAGTGCCGACGCCTCAACCCTGAGGAGAAATTCTTGAGAAGCAGTCCCGTAGGAAGGTCCGTGGCAGGGGGAGTGGACCCGCGGGCAATGGGCCACCCTCTCAAACCCCTGAAATAATCTCGATAGTTTCTGGGTCCAGCGGGGCTTGGAGTTGGCTTTTAATTCCAGCTGTCCGAGCATCACTGGCTATTGAACCAATGGACTCTGAGTGCCTTTTTTATATTTGGCGCTCAGTGATTGGTGAAGAATGCTCCGGTTGTTGGAGTGGCTCCGATGGGCTCCGGTAGTTGGGACTGACCAGTACAGATGCAGAGGCCCGGGAATGAGACCCTCTGACCAGGTAAGCGGCTCCGGTAGTCGGGCTTGGTCCCAGATCAGCACAGAAAGCAGTTTGGTTAGTCCCGGTAGATGCAGGCAGATTACAGCAAAGGAATAGATTCATCCCAGTAGTTGCAGGTTCCGGGGGTGTTCCGCTAGTGCCAGCACCTCAACCTTGAGGAGAAAGTCTTGAGAAGAAGTCCCGTAGGAAGGTCCGTGGCAGGGGAAGGGGACACGTGGCAGGGGGCCACCCTCTCAACCCCCTGAAATAGTCTCGATAGTTCTGGGGCTCAGTGCTTTTTGGAGGGGACATTAAAAACATTATCATGGACCTCCAAAAATGTAGCCAAGCTCTTAGATCTCTTAGGTCTGTGAGGTCTGTGTACCAATTGAACAACCAACCTCATCAGCTCTTTCGGAAGTGGATCTGGAGGCATTGCAAACATTCCCAATTTCAGCATGGGAAACACAAGGCCACAGGGATGGTCTCCACACCCACTGCCTCCAAAACTCAGCACCAGTCTGGGGTCCTCCCCCAGCCTGTCCTGCCACCTCCTGACTCCTTTGCCCAACCCCCTCCTCAGCCAGTGAGCGAGGAGCCAGTGGGGGGAGGTTTGCCCGCCATGTGCAGGAGTGGCGAGGTATCACCTCCGACAAATGGGTCCTGCAGTTATTGTCAGAAGGATTCACCTTGGAGTTTCTGGAGCCTCCTCCAGAGTCTCCTCCTCAAAGGTCAGCCTACTCTCAAAACCAGGCACTTCTAATAAGGGAGGAAGTTCAGGCTCTTCTGCTCAAAGAAGCAGTAGGGCCGGTCCCTCTTTGGCACAGAGGGCGGGGATTTCATTCCCACTTTTTCCTGGTTCCAAAAAAGACAGGTGACCTAAGACCCATCCTTAACCTCAGCAGGCTCAGCCTGTTCGTTGAGTACAAGAAATTCAAGATGTTATCCCTCCAGAGCCTCCTGCCCATGTTGCAGAAGAATCACTGGTTGTGCGCTCTGGATATGCAAGATGCTTACCTGCACATCCCGATCTTTTCAGGTCACTGCCGCTTCATGCAGTTTACCTTCCAAGGGGAGCATTTTTAGTTCAAGGCTCTTCCTTTTGGCCTTTCCTTGGTACCCAGGGTCTTTACCAAGTGCCTAGCGGTGGTGGCTGCGGCCCTGAGGAGGCAGGGCATAGCAATTTTTCTTTACTTGGATGATTGGCTGATTTTGGCCCAGTCCAGAGAGTCCCTTTTGGTGGCCATTTCATTCACCCTGGATCTTTTCTCCAGATTAGGGATCACAATCAGTATCCCCAAGTCTTCTTTGATTCCCTCTCAGCATTTCAATTTATTAGGCCAGTTCTGGATATGATCCAGGGTAGAGCCTTCATCCCTCTGGATCGGCGGGATATTCTGATTGCATAGGCCACCCTGGTGGCCTCCTCTAGACATTTGCCAGCCAGAGAAGTCCTTCATCTTCTTGGCCTGATGGCAGCCTGCATCTCCACGGCTCCCCTGGTGAGGCTGCACATGAGAATTCCCCAGTGGTCCTTGAGGGTTCAGTGGGATCAGTTCCAAGACCAACTGGACCAACTGGTCCTCATCTCCTCTGTGCTTCAGAGGGACCTATATTGGTGGAGGGATCCCGTGAACCTGTCCTCATCATGGACACCTCCAGTCTAGGCTGGGGACTCATTTAGGAAAACACCAGACTCAGGGACTCTGATCCTGGTCAGAGATTTCCTTATTCATCAATATTTTGGAGATACGAGTGGTTCTGTATGGTCTTCAAGTGTTCCAGACCATTCTCCCCAAGGGACTGTTGCTTATCCAGATGGACAACACCTCAGTGGTCTGGTATCTCAACAAGCAGGGAGGTACTCGATCTTACCCTCTTGGCAGGGAAGCGATGAGAGTATGGAACTGGGCAGTCCAGCAAAAACTGACTCTCTCAGCAGTGCATGTTCCAGGAGTAGAAAACATCCTGGCAGACAATTTAAGCAGATCCTTCATCCTCGCACACAAATGGAAACTAGATCAGAAGTGGTGGAATCACTATTCCAGAGATGGAGCAACTGGAACTCGACCTATTCGCCTCCCCATCCAATGCAAAGCTTCCAAGCTTTTGCTCACTCATTCCAGGGCATGGTGCTTTTTGGCATGGCGTGTTGTCTCTTTCCTGGACAGGGGGATTCATATATGCATTCCCACCCTTTCCCATTCTTCAGAGGGTGCTCATCAAGCTACAAACAGAGCGAGCATGGATGATCCTCATTGCTCCTCTCTGGCCCAGACAAATTTGGTTCCCACTTCTTCTTCTTCAGTTGTCCAGAGAACTCCCATTTCCGCTTCCATTGAAACACAGCCTGTTAACCCAGGACAAGGGTCGGCTGGTGCATCCGGGGCTCAGCACCCTGCATCTTCATGCCTGGCTCCTGCAGACATAGCGATTTCTCACTTTGGGGTTTCTCCAAGAGTTGCACAGGTTATCGTGGAGGCCAGGAAGCCTTCCACGAGATCCACTTATGCCATGAAGTGGAAACGTTTCTCTGTTTGGGCAGCCTCCAAGGGTAGAGACCCCTATACTTGTTCAGCCCCACAGATAGTGGAATGCCTGCTTCATCCTTTAGATTCAGGGCTCTACTATTCCTTCTTAAAAGTTTATTTGTCCGCTATTTTGGTTTACCATGTGCTGGTGGTTGGTAAACCCGTGGCGCAGTTGGAGATCTTCAAAACCTTTCTGAAAGGGATTCTCATAGATACATAGATACATAGATACATAGACAGTGTCGGCAGATAAGGGCCTATGGCCCACCTAGTCTGCCCATTTGAGCTTGTAAGTTCAGTTTGTTTTCCTAGAAGTCTATTTCCCCTTACCCCTGACCTCTAGAATTCCTTTATGTCTATCCCATGCATTCTTAAATCCCGTGATTGTTTCAGCTCCCACCACTTCCTCTGGCAGGGTGTTCCCTTGTCCACCACCGTTCTGTGAAGAAATTCTTTCTCATGTTTCCTCTAGATCGTCCTCCTCCAACTTCATCCCATGCCCTCTAGTCCTGAAACATCTTTTTCGCTAAAATAGTGTTTTCCTGCACCCTGTTCCTCCTGTAAGATACTTGTATGTCTCTATCATATCCCTCTCTCCTCCTCTCCTCCAGGGAGTACATGTTCAGTTCCTTCAACCTGTCTTCATAGGACTTGTGATGCAACCCATGCACAATCTTTGTTGCCCTCCTCTGAACCTTCTCTACCCTGTCTATGTCCTTACGTAGGTATGGTCTCAGAACTGTACACTGTACTCCAGGTGGGGCCTCACTAGTGTCTTGTATAGCGGGAATTATGACCTCCCTTTTCCTGCTGGTGATGCCCTGCCTATACATCCAGCATCCTATTTGCTTTACCTGATGCCTTGTCACACTGTTTCCCTACCTTGAGGTCATCAGAGATGACAACCCAAGATCCCTTTCCTGCTTGGTGCATGCTATATCCTCACCCCCAACTGATATATTGCCAGGGTTTTTGTGCCCCATATGCATTATCTTGCACTTCTTTGCATTGAATTTCAACTGCCAAACCCTTGACCATTCTTCAAGTTTCTGCAGGTCCCTTCTCATTCTGTCTACACCCTCTGGTGTGTCTACTCTGTTACAGAGCTTTGTGTCATCAGCGAACAGTGAAATTCTGCCTTCTAGATCCTGTGCAATGTCACTGATGAAGATGTTGAATAGGACCGGTCCCAGCACTGATCCCTGTGGCACCCCACTGGTCACTCTTCCCTCTGTGGAGTGACAGCCATTTACCACCACATTCTCCATCTGAAGCCCCCCATCCACAGCCCTACACCACCTTGGGACTTTAATTTTATGTTGGAGAAGCTCACTCTCCCTCCGTATGAACTAGCGATGAGCTGTGACATGCGCTACCTTTCTTGGAAGGTGCTGTTTTTGGTTGCCCGTACTTCTGCTAGGAGGATTTCTGAGCTTCAGGCTCTTGTTTGTAAGGAGCCATACCTTATTTTTCACAAGGACTGGGTGGTCCTTAGAACTCATCCTCGGTTTCTTCCCAAGGTGGTATCAGAGCTCACCCTGAACCAATCAGTCGAGCTCCCGGTCTACTTTCCAGCCCCAACAAATAAAGGTGAGGCTGTGTTGCATATGTTGGACGTACACCAGATCCTTCGGTGCTACACAGTCTAAACCAAAGATATGCATATGGACAACCAGCTCTCTGTATCATTCACTCCCAAAACTTTAGGAAAAGCCGTTTCTAAGCATTGCCTTTCCAAGTGTCTAGCCAACTGCATTCGCTTCTGTTATCAGAAGTATGAAAAACCCTTGCTGGGGTCTGTCAAGGCTCATTCCACTAGGGGCGTGGCTGCTTCTGCAGCCTTTCTCTGTAACGTTTCTGCAGCGGAGATATGTGTGGCAGCAACCTGGAGTCCCATCCATACCTTTACGAAACATTACAGTCTGGACATTGCTTCTAGGCGAAGGGCCAGGTTTGGCCTAGCTGTTCAGCAGGGCCTTTTGTCCTAGGCTGGTTCCTCTCTGGCCTTTAGTTTGTTCATCTCCCATGTTTCTCTCTGTCTCTCTTCAGAGGGACTGCTTGGGATTCAGTCCTGCATGTTATGACCTACTGCAGGAACCCTCTTGAAGTAAGATAGTACAGGTACGTAAGAACTTACCTTAACAGTAAATCTTCGAGAGGGTTCCTGCAGTAGGTATGTTCCCTCCCTCCTCCCCCCAAATTTTTGCTTTTTGGTCTCCAGGCCTGGCTTCCTCTCCTTCCAGGCTCCGGCAGCAGAACTGGAAGGTGGGCTTGGAGACCACCCACTGTAAGGTCACACTGATGTCAGTCACTTGATGTCGGGTGGGCGGTCCCTGTCAGGCATTGCTGGAAAGGCTGCCGTTGGATCTGGCCTTGGGTGGCTGGTCCCCATGTGATGACCTACTGCAGGAACCTCTACGAGTAAGATAGTACAGGTACATAGAACTTGCAGTAACAGTAAATCTGAGAGGTTCCTGCAGTAGGTCATGTTTTTCCCTCCCTCCTCCCCCCAAATTTTTGCTTTTTGGTCTCCAGGCCTGGCTTCCTCTCCTTCCAGACTCCGGCGGCAGAACTGGAGGGTGGGCGTGGAGACCACCCAATATGTAGGGTCACACTGATGTCAGTCACTTGATGTCGGGTGGGTGGTCCCCCGTCGGGCATTGCTGGAAAGGCTGCCGTTGGATCCTGATGCCAGGTGGTGCTAGTCCTACATGTTATGACCTACTGCAGGAACCTCTCTCGAAGATCTGCTGTTATGGTAAGTTCCTACATAACTGTACTTTTTTGCCACTGTTATGCTAGTACATAAATTGGAAACAGGACATGGATGGGAAGGGGGTGCAAAACCAGACTTAACATACTGCAGTTTGCTCGTTGGAATTAATCTGTTGATGAAGGTCCTTGCTTTGCAGGGCAGCAGCTGCCTCTCTCGAGTGTGCTGTCTCTGTCTCTTTCTGTCAAGGTCAGGGGGTCAGAGACTAAGTGGAGGAGGTTGACAAGGCAGAGAGAACACCAGTCAGGGCTCTACTGAACAACAGGAAGTCCCACCTGGGGGAGGATCCACCCGGCTTATAAAGCAGGCACTCCTAATGTGTTCCATACATGTTCTGATCCCAACACATATGCATGAACAGTGCAAGAGTGGAAAAGGTGTAAGATTGGCATCTTAGGCAATGGCAGGCCTCTGCAGGAGGAAGCAGGGATGCTGGGGACTCTGCAGGTTGACTAAGGTAAAGTACCTGTTCGCTCCTGTTGTTGTATTCATTGAAGGGATAGGCAGAAGGTAAAGGGTAGGCCAAAACTGGGAGGAGGTACAACACCCTAACTGGGGTAGTAATACAAAAGGATTTAGGAGGAGTTTGGGGAAAACTAAAACACCCTATCTAGGGACAGGCTACAAAGGGGAAAAGCTATGAAAGTCTAGCTACAAATTTAAGAGGGAAGCAAAGTAGTACCTAACCAGGGTATAATAACGGGGTATAAAGACAAGAAAAGGGAAATCAACACCCTCTCTGGGGTAAGGGTATAAATACATTTTCAAGTATTAAGAGGAATAGATTCGGAAATGTCGGGAGTGGTGCAGTGCTGTGGGTGGAGACATAGTCTCCGGGTAGACCTTCTGGAGACTAAGGGGAGGTCTATAGATTCTGGGATGAGTTAGATAGGATTCGGGGGACCACTTTCCCCATCCAGGAGGCCACCAAGTCCACAGCAGTGCCTCAGAGGGTGCCTAGAAGGAGGATCAGCTGGAATGTGGTAGGCTCTGGGAGGGTGTGTGTGGATGTGGGTGTAAGAAAACGCATTCCTCAGCCAGTGCCACTACAGAACTCTTTCGCCGCCCTGGTGGGACAGGACTATCAAGACAAGACACCTGAGGTAGTGGCAAGGGAGGATGCAGGGGTCCTTCACAGTGGAGGCCCCAAGATGGGAGGAAGAGGTCCACAAAGGAAGAAGAAAAATATAGCTGTACCTCTGACAGTCCTGTTCAAACACTCACTGGAGACTGGAATCACCAAAGGACTGGAGGAGGGCAGATGTAGTCCCACTTCACAAAAGTGGTAGCAAAGGGATGGCTAGCAGTTACAGACTAGTCAGCCTGACTTCAGTGGTGGGGCACTTAGTGGAATTACTACTGAAGTAAAGCATTGGGGAATACCTTGAATATAGTGGCTTACAAGATCCAAAGCAGCATGGATTCACAAGCAGGAGGTCATGTCAAACAAATATGATAGATTTCTTTGACTGGGTGTCCAGGGAGGTGGATCAGGGTAAAGCAGTGGATGTGGCCTACCTAGATTTCAGTAAGGCCTTCAACACTGATCCACATAGCAGACTCATAAATAAGCTGGGTAGCCTAGGAGCGGGTCCAAAGGTGGTAAACTGGATAAGAAATTGGTTGGGGGATTGGAGACAGAGGGTAGCGGTAAATGGAGTTCACTCTGAGAAGAAAGGCTGACCAGTGGGGTGCCACAAGGATCAGTACTGAGACTGGGACTCTTTAAAGTCTTTATAAGCAACATTGCAGAGAGACTTGAAGGGAAGGTATGCCTTTTTGCCACTGACACTAAGATTTGCAGTAGGGTTGACACTTCAAGGGGGGAGGGAATGAAGTGGGATCTAAGAAAGCTTGAGGAGTGGTCAAGAGTGTGGCAACTAAATTTCAGTGTGAAGAAGTGCAAAATCATGCACTGGGGGTGTAGAAACATTGTGAGAGAGTATAAATCGGAACAGGAAAGAGACCCGGGGTAATTATATTTAATGATCTGAAAGTGGTCAACCACTGTGACAGGGCAGTTGGGAGAGTCTGTGGGATGCTGCAATGCACAGGAAGGGGTACCACCAGCAGGAAAAGGGAAGTGGTGATAACACTGTATAAATCAATGGTAAGTGCTCACTTGTAGTACTGTGTCCAGTTCTGGAGACCACATCTCAGAAAGGACATGGACAGAGTTAAGGAAGTCCAGAGGAGAGCAACTAAAATGTTGCAGGGTCTGCATCAAAAGCCCTATGAAGAGAGAGTGAAGGACCTCAATATATATACCCTGGAGGAAAGAAGAGTAAGAGAGGGATATGATAGAGACTTTCAAATACCTCACAGGTATAAATAAGGTTCAAGAAGGAAGCCTTTTTCAGAATAAAAGATGCTTAAGAACAAGAGGTCATGCTGTGAAGGTGGAGGTGGGGGGCAGACTCAGGGGAGATGTAAGGGGGGTAGACTCAGGGGAGATGTAAGGAATACTTCTTCACAGAAAGAGTGGTGGATGCCTGGAACAGCCTCCCAGCAGAGGTGGTAGGGGCAAAAACTATAATGGGATTCAAGAAGGCATGGGATAGGCAAAAGAGAAGCTTAGTGGTGGGGAAAGGGGGAGGTAAAGTCGAAGATCAAGTAGGGTCTGCGGTGTTACAGTAGATTGGGAAAATGAGCAGACTAGGTGAGCCAAGAGGTCCTTATTTGCTGTAAAACACTATGTTTCTATGACTCAGTTGTTGGGAGTAGTTATGGGAACATCACAAGAAGGAAGGAGGGAGGTGAAGTGCCTACCCAGTGCCTTGGCACAGAGGGATGGGGAGTGGATCCTTAGAATTGCTATGGTGGTGGAGTAGGAGAGGGAGCTGCATATCATTGTCCATCTGGGGACAAACGACCTAGCAGAAACCACAGCCAGAGTGGTGCAGGACAGGTTTAGGGAGATGTTAGCACACATGGTGGCCTTCACTGAGGTGCTACCTATGTAAGGCTTGGGTGAGGGGAGAGAGAGTACACCACACTGTGATCTTCAGCAGCTGGTTGAAGGCACGGTGCAGGGAGGAGAGGTTTGCCTACCTGGAGGGATAAAGGTCTATACAAATGGAATGGCCTCCATCCATCCAGGAAGGGAATGCATTTCTGGGTGGAAGGTTTAAATGCTACTTCAGTGGGCATTTAAACTAGTAATGGGGGGAGGCAGAGAAAATGAGGGAGGCAATGAATGCCCCCCCCACCCGGTGATGGAGCAGAAGTGAAGAACAGCCATGAGAAACAAATTCCCAAGGGGTAGTAGGGAGTGGGGACAAGGGAAGAAGGAATGGGAGGGTCAAGAGGTGAAACTAGGGCAGAGGAAAATATTAGAGAATGTGGGCAAAGGGAGGAGGACAATACCAGTGAAAAAAGAAGGGGGGAGGGATGGACTTGAGAAGGGTTGGCAAAGCAGGGGAAGAGAGGGACAAAAGGAGTGGAGAGTCATGTGCGCCAGTGCAAGGAGCCTAGGAGACAAAATTCCTGACCTTGATGCTACCATCGTGGAGGTGGACCTGGATACCGGTGGCCGTAACAGAATCATGGTGCACTAACAACCACAGCTGGGAGGTGGCCATTTTGGAATACATTATATTCCAGAAGGATAGGGTAGGGGGGAAGGGGTGTGGTTTTATATGTTATGGAAGGTATTAAGGCCATGAAAATACAAGGATACAGCGGGGAGAAGGAAGAGGAGCTGAAAGTTCTTTGGATTAGCTTGGAGACGGGGTCCAGGACCTTTATACACATGGGGGTGATGTGCAGGCCACCAACGCAGGTGGAGGAATTGGACAGGGTTTGGGGGAAGGCTGTAGGCAAAATGGCAAGCAAAGGGGAAGTAATAACTATGGGGGACTTTAATCTGCTAGATGTGGACTGGAACATCAAGGCCGCAGCCAGCTATAAGTAGGAGCAGGGTTGTCCTAGACTCCCTGCAAGGGACATTTCTCAGGCAGCTGGTTACAGGTCCCACTGGAGATGGGGCAATGCTGGATCTGGTACCTACAAACAGGGGCAGCATTGCAGACATCAGAGTGGGTAGCCCCCTGGGTACAAGCAATCATTGTATAGTGTGATTTGACATACAGATTGAGCAGGAGAAAATACATATTAGGATGAGGGCCCTGGACTTCAGGAGAGCAGATTTTAAAGAACCGGGAGACTGCCTTAAGAAATACCTTGAAGGGGTGGATGGCCAGGGGGTGGAGGCACTATGGAATAGAATAAAGGAGGGAATAACTAAGGTAATGGCAAGTTGTGTGAAGGTAATAAGCAAGGGTAAGTGGAGAAAGAGGTCACTTTGGTTCTCAAAGGAGGTGGCTAAGGCAGTAAGGGTGAAAAAGTAAGATTTCAAGAAGTACAAGGAGATCCAGACAAAGGCAGACATGGGAGTACATCTAGAGAAACAGAGGGAGGCAAGAAGGAGGCTAAATGCAACAAAGGCTGTAACCAAAGAAAGTATCACCCTGGGGTCAAAGGGGGTAAAAAATTGGGGCTAAGACTTTCTTCAGGTACATGAGCAAAAAAATAAGGCAAAGGGTGGTATAATGAGGATCAAGAGGCCTGGGTGGGGGACTATGCAGAGGAGGCCAAGAAAAAGCTAAAATTTTAAACGAATACTTCTCCTCGGTCTTCACAGTGGAAGGGGGCATGGGCTATCATGCATTAACAGGCACTGGGGGATGGGGAGTGGACACAAGTCCATTTACAGAACAAAGAGTCCACCAGGGATTGGAAGCCAGTAAGGAAAACAAGGTGATGAGGCCAGATGGCATTCACCCAAGGGTACTTATAGGAGAACTGCGCTGAATCTAGAAGTCAGTTTTCCCAGTATAAGCTGTTTTTCAAATACTGGTTCAAATTCTGTTATTGCTCTAGCTATCCAATTTTTTTTAGTCATCTTAGTGGGTGTTTCTGGTTTACATGCTGCTGGTAAGCACCATTTTAGAACTATTTGATGTAGTTTATGTCCCTGTTCTAGGTTTCTGTTGTTGGGACAATGCATTTATGTTCTAGGATAGAACTCTGATGTTGTTTGGGACATACATGCAGTTAAAAAATGGTACTTATCACCAGACTGTAAAGCAGAAACTCCCACGGAGCTTACTAATAGGCCTGTATGGCTGGAGCAATAACAGAATTTTAACCAGTACTTAAAAAACAGCTTCTGCCGAGAAAAATGACTTACAGGTTCAGCGCAGTTCTCCATTAAGGAACTGAGAATGGTGCTAGCCACCTCTCTGGCAACACTATGTAGCACCTCATTGGAGATGGGGGTGGTTCCAGAGGAGTGGATGAGGGCCTGTGTGAACCCTCTGCACAAGAGCAGTAGAAAGGAGGAGGCCAGCAATTACAGACCAGTCAGTCTCACATCAGTGCTGAAGAAGTTAATGGCGTCCCTGCTGAAGGAGAGACTGATGGAGTACCTGGAGACATATGGGCTGCAGGACAACCAGCAGCATGGTTTCACAGTGGGGAGGTCATGTCAGACAAATCTCATAAATTTCTTTAACTGTGTAACTAGGGAAGTAGATTAGCAGAGGGTAGTGGATGCGGTCTGTCTGGACTTCAGTAAGGCCTTTGACACTGTACCACACAGGAAGCTGATAAATAAACTTAGCAGACCGGGGGTGGGGGAGAAGGTGTTGAGCTGCGTATCTAACTGGTTGAAAGACAGGAGGCAGAGGATGGTGGTAAATGGCAGTCAGATGGAGGATGGGAGCATGACCAGTGGAGTACCACAGGGATTGGTACTGGGCCTTGTCCTCTTCAATGTCTTCATAAGTGACATTGCTGAGGAACAGGAGGGAAAGGTCTGTCTCTTTGCAGATGACAAAAAATCTGCAGAGAATGAATACTTAGGAGAGGGTGAAAATAATGCAAAGGGATCTGGGGAAACTGGAGGAGTAGTCAAAGGAGTGGCAGCTGGGTTTCAGTGCCAAAAAGTGCAAAGTCATGCACCTGGGGCGCGGAAATCCAGGGGTTGTGTATAAGATGGGCAGTTTCTTACAGTTACCAAGGAGGTGATCCTATCTGATGATCTGAAGGTGGCAGGGCAGTGCAGGAGGGCAGTAGGCAAGCTGAGCCAGATGCTGGGGTGTATGGGGAGGGGGATCTCTAGCAGGAGAAGGGTGGGGGTGTTGCCTCTGTGTCGTTCACGTGTGAGACCCCATCTGGAATACTGTCACTCTAGTTCTGGAGGCCACACCTCCGTAAGGACATCGACAGGGTGGAGCGGTCAGAGAGGGCTTCTAAAATGGTGTGGGGGTTGCGAAGAAGCCAGATGAGAAGTTGCAGGGGCTCAACATGTACTCCTTGGAGGAGAGGAGAACAAGAGGGGACTTGAATGAGACCTATAATTATCTCTCAGGGGTGAACATAGTGCATGAAAGGAATCTCTGACACAGGAGGAGGAGCACCAGAAGATGGGGGCATGCTATGAAGCTTAAGGTGGGAAAGTTTACAAGGGATATGAGGAAATTCTTCTTCACAGAAAGGGTGGTGGATGCCTGGAACAACCTGCTAAAAAAGGTGGTAGAGGCGAAGACAGTTGGGAGCTTTTAACATGCGTGGGATAGGCACATGGGTATAATAAATAGTGGTAAGGAGGAGGGAGGGACACCTGCAAACAAATAGAGTCCAGGCTGTAGTGTTAGGCAGGGAAAATGGGGGAGACTAGATGGGTCCTTGTCTGCCAACTCATTCTATGTTTCTATATTTAGTTAAACCATGTTACTCAGAACAAAAATACGCAGTTTTTCTGTTATAACACTAAGTGTCATAGTCAGTCATTAAGGGAGAAAAACAGAACTTAAAACAGGAACAGAAACCATTCCATGAAACAAGAAAACAGCATTAGGACAGTATCCCAAATGATTCACTGGGTCAGCAGGTGAATAAGTGTACTGTTTGTGCAATGCTTTTACAGTACTAGTGCAGTGTGGATTTGGCTATTTGATGTCTGTTCAGTGACTAGGATTACCTGCGGGGAGCAGCAGTCGAATCTGAAGCATTCCGAGGACACTGCTGATGCGGTTCATATGGTGCTTTTTTACCACCAGTTCCCAAGCTTAGCTTCTAAATTATCCAGACATCCACATCTTTCAGTTGGTAGCAGCTAGTAGAAGTAGACCAGACACAAAACTTTCAAATACAAAGCCCAGAGTTAATCAGTTTTTTTCAAATTAGTCCGTCTATTTATGTATATTTTTTCCAACTACAGCTAATTACATTGAGGTAGTGATCCATTGCTCAGTAGATGGAGCAGAAGTAGCTTTCCATTATTGCAAAATAATAGTCTTGGCAGCCATACAGTTTTGTAGCATCTAGGTAATGAGATACCTATCATAGACAACCATTTACTTTTTTATATTTAAATTTTATTCACACAACAGAGAGCATTGTTATACATACATTAATCCACAGGTCCATAGTACAATTGGAGAAACAAAAGAAGAGTGGGGTTTATTACTACTGATACATTGTAGAGGATGAACATAAGTGCATGAAAACACAACTCAATTTCTACATTTCTTCGACCAGGAGTATCGTAGCAGCCCTTCATTGATGGGTGTAGGGGGAAGTCCCCGGAACAGGGCAAACAGCCAGTACAGCAAGAAAATGATACAGCAGTGGGTAAAAGAAGTCCCATCTAAATAAAAAAAGGAAAACAAGCCATGGGGCCAGAACATCTGCATGGATTTATGGACTCCAGTGTTAATCAAGTGAGGCATTGTTCTTGGCATTTCTGTTGGATTGCCAAAAGTTTTTCAATGAGCTATATTTCTATAATAATGGAATGCCACACCTCTAACGTAGGGGGAGCGGGTGTCATCCATGAAAGAATAATTGCTTTTTAAGCTGCCAATATGTAAATCCAGATCAATGACTTACAGGGTAAATGTTGATTAAAGGCAAAGGTAAATTTTATTTTTAAGGCGTCCAATCCCAGAGGCTCTAGACGCCATACAATTAAAATACAGGACATGCAAACTAAAAGATAATAAAATAGATACAAAACATATATTAGTATAAATAACTTAAGTGAAATATAATAAAAAAGCAGGCTATAACAGAGATAAGAACAGCTGCCTGCAGGACAGATAGGGTAACTTAGAACTATCATTTAAAAGGCAGTGTCTGGCAGTGTCAGTGTCTGATTGAATAAATAGGTCTTGAGGTGGGCTTTGAATACCTCAACTGAAGGGGCCTCCCTTACAGTTGGAGGAAGCGAATTCCACGGGATGGGGCTGAAGACACTGAAAGCTCGGTCACCGGCAGGTCTTAACCTCATCCTGGGAATAGCAAGGAGGCCCCTAGTGGAGGAGCAGAGGGAACAGATTGATGCAACAGGTGTTAGAAGGTCAGTCAAGTAACCAGGGCGAAGTCTATGTAGGGCCTTAATCCTTGATTAAGGGGAGGTACCGACATCAAAGTGAATTTTGGGGTCGCATCAAAAGAATTGCCAGTCAGCAAATCTGAGTGACTACTAACAACCAGTAGGGGTGTCAAATTGGGCAAAAATAAAAAATGTGAGCTTGGTCAGCTGGGTTGTGTCTGCAACGTCACAGCAGTCCCCGAATTGGTGCAGTAAAAATGTCAAAGAATAGCAGGTGTATGGAAATACTGTGACCGACACTTACATGCAAATTTGCGCAAAAGGAGAGAAGAAGTAATTTTGTAGGCTGCAGAAGCTGACTTCTTCCATTGAGAGTACTCTGTGGAGACTTGTAGTTCTTGGTTCCATTTATCAAGAATCGATTGGGTTGATTCTGTATTAAACTCTTAGAAACCCTTGTAGATCTTTCCAATCATGCCACCATACCCCACCCACTATCGCAACCCATGCCTCCAACAGGACCACTCTACTGGTCCCCAGATCCAGGACCACCCATGGTCAGAGGTCTTTCTGCTACAGAGCCCCATCCTGTTTTAACTCTCTCCCTGCTCCCACCTCCAATGCCCCCACAATCTCCAACTTCAAAACCGCCCTTCGGAGCCAATTCTTTAACACTCGCAGCTGCTCCCGTCTCTAAATATGGCCTCGATCTCTCCTCACTTGACAGCACGCTGAGTGGTACTCCACCTCACCCCCACCCCTCTCCCCTGTGCACCATACCTCTGCTATAATCAGCCTGTGCCAGCTGTATCAATGTAATTACCACGAAATTGTAAATGTATGAAATCAATATGTGTAACACTAATTTTAGCTACTTGTATTCTGTAACCTAAATTTGTAATGTTTGTCCTCAATGTGATGAGGTACCTTTGGAAACAAGCCTCTGGCTCAAATGTTGTAACCTGATTTACAATAAATAAATAAAAAATAAATAAATAAATCACATGTTCCCAGGGGCAATCCTTCTGAAAATCCATAATCATATCTAATAGAAGGGGGCATATGGCAGGAAGTTTAGTATATTCTCTACATTTATGTAACAAATATGTGCGTACTTGCAAGTATTGGTAGTATTCTCTACTGGTAAGACCATGAGAGTCTTGAAGATTTTCAAATGGAACCACCCAATGCTCATCAAGAAATTGATATATCTAGGAGATATATGTAGGAGAGGCCATTTATGTCTCCATCTGTGAAATGTAAGAGTCATAGCAGAGGGAAGGAAATCATCACCTGTCGCCAGAACTCTTCAAGAATAAAAGATTGAGGCAAAGGAGGGGTGATGCTTGATGCTGAACCAGACCTTCAGAGTTTGAGCTGTAAAGGAAGTAAAGTGGGTAAGAGAGGGAGTAAGGGCCAGGGCGGGAAAAAAGGATAGGACCCAAATCAAACAAGTCATTTATTATCTGCTCTGTACTTTTCCAAGCAGGAGTAGCTTTGGGAGAATCCAAGTGAGGACAATATTTAAGTGAGAAGCACGTGCATAGTTGAAGAGGTTTGGAAGGTTCCTACCTCCCTTTGTCAGAGGAAGTTCTCTCTCTCTGACTGCAACTCCATCATGCAACAACACAATCTCACCCAGCTCATTACCACTCATACAGGCCTCAACAATCGGTCCAACAAACATACTACCCTGGACTGGATAATGACAGCTGGAGCAGAAGAAGTTGCCGATGCCAACACACTGTCTGACGCTATTAGTGACCACTCCCCCATCTACTGTGTCTGGTGTACCAACCCCCACCCACCCACCACTTACCTTCCTGACCTTCCACAATATTTTTTCTTTTATTTTACCCCACTCAGGCTTCAGGATGACTTCAGAGCCCTTGACTGGAGTTCCCTCTACGGTACCATTAACGCTGACCTTGCACTAAACATCTTTGTCTCAGCCCTGTCTCACATCCAAGACAAGCATCTCCCACTCACTTCACACAGAGTGCATGGGGGTGACACTAGCTGGCTCACATCAGACCTTCTCAAGCTTATGAAGCAGCGTGACTCAAAGTGGGCCGACAATAAAGCTGCCCCATCCCCTTCCCATTGGAGTAGCTACCAACACCTGCGAAATCTCTGCAAGTGCTGTATACAATCTAGGAAGTCGGCCTACTTCCAGTCACTTCAATACAGTCACCTAGGCAACCCCAGGTGTTTCTGGTCCTCCATTAATGCCTTGTTCTCCTCCCCCACCAAGTAGTCACCTTCCCCCCAAACACACAACAAGGCTCCATCACTGACCCTACTGACATTGCCAATGCACTTAATGCAGATTTCTCAAATCTTAGCAGCTACCTGGCTAAGCTGCCCCCCTCCACCCCCTTGCCCCCTCCTCCACCTTTCCCTACTACTAGCCCCCCTTTTTATTGAAGACCATTTCTCCTCCTAGGACTCTAAAGTTCCTTCTCAGCCTACCATCTCGAAGAAGTGCTGGTAGTGATGGTCTATACCCCCGCTTCTTAAAACTAGTGGCCCAGGACATTGCCTATCCACTCACCTTCATCTTTAACCTCTCCCTTACTAAAGCCTCTGTTCCCTCTGTCTGGGAGCAGGCCAAAATTGTCCTCATTTATAAATCAGGTCACCCTAGTCTTATGGACAACTACCATCCCATCTTGGTAAGCTCCTAGAGAAGGCAGTAAACTACCAAATTACAGAACATATCTCCAAATATAATCTCCTTTGCCCTCAGCAGCATAGTTTCTGGAAGGAGCACAGCACTACCATTGCCGTTGCCCTCTTCAATGACCATGTGCTGAGGCATATGGATGAAGGGAAGCTAACTGGTGCAATATTTGTTGATCTGTCCAAGGCATTTGACCTTGTAAATCACAGCATCCTGATAGCAAAACTCAATGCCCTTGGTTTCTCCCCTGCCTCCACCACCTGGCTTACTAACTACCTCTCTGCTAGAACACAGATGGTCTGCCTTGGTGGTGTCACATCCCCTCTCTTGCCTGTCTCTGTGGGTGTCCCCCAGGGATCTGTTCTTGGCCCCCTCCTCTTTTCCCTCTTCATTAACGCTCTTCTGTTGGAGGGCCTATCCTGTAAATCACTTCTCCATGCCGACAACTTAATACTACACCAAAGTGACCCCTCCCCCTCCTCTCTATCCACCATTCTTACCGATGATTTCTGCAAGGCACATTGTTGGTTCTCCATCAACAAACTGTTGTGCAAT
The DNA here is from genome assembly GCA_016271365.2 of Neoceratodus forsteri. Taxonomy (NCBI): domain Eukaryota; kingdom Metazoa; phylum Chordata; order Ceratodontiformes; family Ceratodontidae; genus Neoceratodus; species Neoceratodus forsteri. The sequence continues at coordinate 1,451,490,981 of CM057453.1, read as the reverse complement.
TCTGCCAAAACAAAGACCATGCTTTTCAGTTCCAAACCAAAACTCTCTGCCCTAGCCCACAATGGTGGCCTTCTCACTGTCAAATCCCCAGATGGATCTCCCCTTGACACTGTTCCCACCTCCAAGGGTTTGGAGGTAATCCTGGACCCATCTCTAACCTACACTGACTACATTGCCTCACTGATCAGGTGCATCAACCAGAAGATAGGGCTCTGCTATCGCATGAGCAGCCACCTCTTGCCGGAAGCCCGCCTAGCTGTTGCCCATGGCAGCCTCCTTCTTCTCCTTGACTATGGCTGCCTGGTGTGCTCCCTCACCTCCATTATCAACCTTCACCACCTGGATGTTACCTACAATTGTATATGTCACCTTGTCCTCCGTGCCCCTCTCCTCACTTACCACTGCACTCTTTACCAGTCCCTGCTTGGTCTGACCATTGCTGATACTTTGCACAATCCCTCCTACTCTCCACTATCCCTTCTTATCTGGCCTAGAATCTACTGCTGCAATCTATGTCAGTCTTCATACCTTCAATTAGAACGTCTAACATAACTATGAGGATGGGCCTAAGAGCCTTCTCTGCAGCCGGACCCTTACTTTATGGAATGACCTCCCTTCCTCCCTATGTTCCCTCAACCCACCTCTAAATCTAAATTCCCTGTTAAGAATGTACTGTCTGTCCACCATGACCTGCATCTGCCCACAGGCTGCTAGCATAGCTTCACCTCCCTTGTAGCCCACCCCCTCTAGTGCTCCGCTCTCCTCTCCCTCCCTGAATACTATTGTTATTCCTTTTGTTGAATGATGGAGCAACCTTACCCTGTTTACCTAAATGTTATATACCTTGTTTACTCAATTGCTGATGTACCTGGTACTGTTTACCTTATATTTTCTCTGTTAGCTTGACATCCACTGTTACGTTCACTGTATGATACATGCTGCTCTCTTGCTGTATTTTTACATTGTATGTGTCAGTTTTTGGCCCGGGCCATGCCTGAAAAAGGTCTTTGGATCAGTGCACCAACCCGGTTACCAAATGAATAAATAAATAAGTTGAAGGATAGTGTAACGCATCCACGGATGGAGGCCCCCCACAGAAATCTAGAAATCTGTTTATTCCAAAAGGAGAAATAATGTGGTTCAGGAACAATCAGGAGAGTTTGGAAGACATATAATAAGCATGGGAGAATGTTCATATGCATAGTTTCTATTTCTGAAGAGAAGAAAAAGGAACAATCTACTCCATGAATCTAAATCTTCTTTTATGTGCTCCATGGAGGGTTTATAATTTAATAGGCTGAGGTTGTGCAGGTCTAAAATGATAGTAATCCCAAGATATTTGAGTTTTGTCTTGCGCCAGTTCCATGGGAAGGACGCATGGGCCTGAGGGGAGGAGGAATAATAATAATAATAATAAAGAAGGGTTTCTGTCTTGTGTAGGTTAAGTGTAAACCCCGAAAGGGCCCTAAAAGTTTGTATAAGAGACCAAGTACCTGGTATTGAACAGTCAGGGTCTAGTAAGGTGAGACGGTTGTCATCTGCATACAGTGCAATTTTATAGATGGTACCACCCAACGAAACACCTTCTACACGGTCACTAATACATATGGTTGTGGCAAGTGGCTCAAGAAACAAAGCAAATAACAATGGGGACATTGTACAACCCTGCCGAGTACCCCATTGTAAAGCAATAGAAGAGGAGTAGTCGCCATTAATACGAATGTGTGCAGAAGGGCAAGAGTAGAGCTGATGGAGCCATTGTAAGAAAAAATCAGGGGAAGCAAAAGCGAACAAGGTTCCCCAAGGAACATCCCAAAGAGACCCTGTCAAGTGCCCTCTCAGCATCTAACATAGAAACATAGACTTTGGCGGCAGATAAGGACCGCTTAGCCCATCTAGTCTGCCCATTTCCCTACCTACAGGATAGGCTGCAGATCCTAGTTAACCAACAGCCTATTTCTTCCTACCCCCCACAAGAATTGCCTTATGTCTGTCCCATGCATTCTTGAATTCTCCCACAGTTTTAGACCCCACAACCTCTTCAGGAAGGCTGTTCCATGCATCCCTACCCTCTCTGTGAAATAATACTTCCTCCATTGCCCCTAGACGCTCACTCCCTCTATCTTTAAATTGTGACCCCTTGTTCTTGCCGTCTCTTTTTCAGAAGAGATGCTGCCCTCTTGGACTTTGTTGATTCCACTGAGGTACTTAAAAGTTTCTATCATGTCCCCCTCTCCCTTCTTTCCTCAAGGGTATACATATTAAGCTCCTTTAGTCTCTCCTCATACGGCTTCTCTTGCAGACCCTGCACCATTTTAGGTGCCCTCCTCTGGACTGCCTCTATCCTGTCTATGTCCTTGCGGAGATGGGGTCTCCAGAACTGGGCGCAGTACTCCAGATGGGGTCTCACCAACTGTCTGTACAGAGGGATAACAACTTCCTGTTTTCTGCTGCTGATGCCTCTCCCTATGCATCCCAGTATCCCCCAGCCCTCCCTACTGCCTTCTCACATTGCTTGCTAACCTTAAGGTCATCTGACATGATTACCCCCAGGTTCCTTTCCTTTTTTGTTGTTGTTACTACCTCCCCCATTGTGTATTTTTCCCTGGGTTCTTGTTTCCCAGGTGCATTATTTGCACTTCTTTGCATTGAATCCTAGCTGCCATACTTCTGACCATTCCTCCAACCTTGCCAAGTCCCTTCTCATCCTTTTCCACCTCCTTGTGTATCAACCCTGTTGCAGATCTTTGTGTCATCTGCAAAGAGGCATACTTTTCCTTCCAGTCCCTCTGCAATGTCACTTATGAAGACATTAAAAAGGACTGGACCCAATACTGAACCCTGCGGTAACCCACTAGTAACCCCTCTTTCTTCAGAGTGGACTCCATTTACAATTACCTTCTGTGTCCTGTTGTCCAGCCAATGTTTTCCCCAGGCTACCACCCTGGGACCCACTCCCAGGCTGGTTAATTTGACTATTAATCTTTTGTGTGGGACTGTGTCAAATTCCTTGCTAAAGTCTAGGCAGGCCATGTCCACAGCCCTTCCCTGGTCTACTACTTTGGTCACCCAGTCAAAGAAATCAATTAGATTCATCTGACATGACCTTCCACTGTGAACCCATGCTGCCTTGGGTCCTGTGCCCCACTGGCCTCTAGGTACTCAACTATTCTTTCCTTCAAGTGACTCCATCACTTTCCCTACCACAGAGGTCAGACTGACAGGTCTGTAGTTTCCTGCCTCTGTCTTGGTCCCACTTTGTGAAGAGGAATCACATCCACCTTCTTCAGTCCTCGGGTACCACCATCCTCCGTGATTTATTAAAAAGGATAGCCAGTGGTTTCACTAGTTCCCCATAATTCTTTTAGAATTCTGGGGTGAATTCCATCAGGCCCATTGCTTTGTCCACCTTCAGTTTTAGAGTTCTTGCAGAACCCTTTCTTCTGAGAAAGGACGGGATCGACCCCATCAAAGTGCTTCTGTTAATTGGATTAGGCACTCCCCTCCTCTTTTGTAAATACTGAGCAGAAATATTAGTTTCAGTATCCCTGCTTTTCACTGTCCCCTCTGCCCACCCACCGTTCATTCTATTCAGCCTCACTATCCCTCCTTTGTCTTTCTCGCTCGCTGATGTACCTATAAAAGGTTTTATCCCCTTCTTAACCGAGTTGGCTATCCTTTCCTCAGTTTGGGCCTTTGCTATTCTGACTTCCTTCCCTGCTTCCTTCTGCCTTAACTGGTACAGCTCTCTGTTCTGCTCCTTCTGTGTTTCCTTATACTTCCGGAATGCTATCTTTTCTTCCTGACTTTCTACCACCTCTTTTGAGAACCATAGTGGCTTTTCTTTCGTTTGATTTGTTTATTTGCTTCACACAAAGGCTTGTTGCCTCTGTGATGGCAGTTTGATGAGTCCCCATTGTTTGCTCCACCACCTTCTAGCCTGTTTACTAGTGCTTTTCTGGGGCACTCTCCCATCTTGCCAAAGTCAGCCCTCCTGAAGTCCAGTACCCTCACTTTTGTATGGCTTGACTCTGTAGCTGAGTTTAATGTAGACCACACTGTTTGATGGTCACTTGTTCCAGATGGCAACCCACTTCTAGATCTGAGATCCTCTCACTGCCCCCATTTGAGAGTACGAGGTCTAAGATTGCTCCCTCATGAGTGGGTTCCGAAACTAGCTGTCTGAGGCCTGCCACCTGTAGGGCATCAAGAATGGCCCTGCTCTTGGATGTGGCTGCAGCAAATGTTCTCCAGTTAATATCTGGCATATTCAGGTCTCCCATCAACAGTATCTCCCCTTTCTTTGCCATTCTAAGAATGCCTTCTATCATATCCTTGTCCATTCCCTCCCCCTGACATGGGGTCTGTACCAACCCTGTGCGGATTGTGGTGCCCTTCCAGTCTCCAAGGTGACCCACAGTGCCTCCTCTCCTCCCTGTTTACTCTTTTGTTCAGCTGCTTTTATCCATTCCTTTACATAGAGAGCTACTTCTCCCCCTCTTCTCCCTGCTTGTCTCTCCTGTAGGTTATGTGCCCTGGTATGTTAACATCCCAGTCATGGTTCTCTATAGTGCCATGTTTCTGTGACAGCTACGATATCCAGGCATCCCTCTTCCATCAAGGCCACCAGCTCAGGGAGCTTGTTGCCCAGACTACGGGCATTGGTACTCATTACCCTCCATTTCCTGATGGCCTTACTCCTTTTTTCCCTATTCCTGTCCTTCTTGCCTTTGTCACTTTCTCCATTTACCCCTGCCCTGCTCCCTAGCGACACCTCTATGTTGGTGTTTACCGCACTTACTACCGTGACTTTTTTGGGGGACTAGGATTTCCCTGCTCCTTTCCAGTGCCTCCCCCCTTGGCTAGTTTAAATGCTTGCCAATGAAGCATTTAAACCTATCACCTAGGATCCTGGTTCCCTCCTGGACAGATGCAGCCCATCATGCCAGTATAGGCTTGCATCACTCCAGGTGGACCCCCAGTCCCAATGAAGCCAAATCCCTGAGCTCCACCAGTTTTCAACCACTGATTGAATCCCATGAGTGCGGAACATCCTAGCCTCTCCTCGCCATAGATGGGCAGCACCTCCGAGAAGGTTACCGTCGTGCTACTTGTCTAAGGCCCTCCCAATTCCACAACTCTTCCTGCACTTCTCTAATCCCTTTATTAGCCAGGTCATTTATCCCTAGGTGGACAATGACATCAGCTCCCTCCCTGTGCAGCTGCTCTGGCAATCCTGAGATTCGCTCCCTGTCCCTCAAGCCATGGCGCCAGGCAGGCACTGCCCTCCTCTCCCTTCCTCCCCCAGTTCTACCTTCCCAACAAAGGTCCCCCACCAGGTTGTTTCCTTCCCTGCAGAGTCCCTGCCACCCTCCTGGGTCTCTTTGTGGAGGCTCCAGCATCCTCCTTGATCTCCACTGCGGGTGCCTCCATAGAGGAACCACACTTTGCCAGAATGGCATAGGAATTGTGAGAGGTACAACTGGAGGAATGTGCCTCTGTTCCACCACCCTCACCCTCCCTGAGCCCACTGTGGTCCAACCGCTCCTCTTTCTTGGCAACCTCTGCGGCAACAGCAGTGGCACTGGTGGTCCCTGGATGGAAGAGGAGGTCCCACAAATCCTGGCCAACTCAGCCTGGGGATGAGCAACCTCTGCCCTCAGCCCAGAGAGGTGTCTGCAGATGGGACAACACCGCATCCTCCAGAATGTCTCCCGGAAGACTGCTGCTTCACAGCCACTGCACCACACTCCCATCATGTCTTATTTCTGGCCCCTTAACTGTTTGCAATCCTTACTCTTTTCTCTGTTTTTTCTCTCTCCTTACTTTCTGCCTGTGTGCTTGCTCGCTCTGATTGTCCTGTTCTGAGACAAGAATATCCTATATTTCTCAGTAGACCCCTTACTTGCTCAGAGGCAGACCTCCAGCAGCTAGAGGTGGCCAGAGAGCTACTCTTGCCCTTCTAGGATGGTGGGTCTTTGGTGGCTCTGTGATCACTCACTTCCTGCTCCCAAACAGGAAGTTCCTGTTGTCAGTCAAATTCTGTGCCTATAAAAGTAGAACTAGCTTTGGATGGGAGGATGGAGGGAAGGGAAGGAGGGCAATATAGTCCCAGTAGAGAAGTCCAGTCACACAGCAGTCCTTTCTCCTGGTGTCTTCTGCCAAGCTACAAGGAGAATCTTTCTAAGGCAGTCTTTAAATGTAGCTTCCTTCTAGCTAAGCCACTCCCCCTACTTACTAGATCTTTCTACAATTAATTTAACCCTCACAGCTATCTAATCCTTTCAATCACCTGAGATTTACACCTAGATAACTGTTCAGATAACCATTCAGTTCAGTTAACTCAGACAAACACACACTTTTTTTGTTTTGTTTGTTAGTTTTTTTTTTTTACCCTAAATTAAAGTTCCAAGTACAAGAGTTCTACTTCTTTAGTCCCAGCAGAGAAGTCCAGTCACACAGCAGTCCTTTCTCCTGGTGTCTTCTGCCAAGCTACAAGGAGAATCTTTCTAAGGCAGTCTTTAAATGTAGCTTCCTTCTAGCTAAGCCACTCCCCCTACTTCCTAGATCTTTCTACAAGTAATTTAACCCTCACAGCTATCAATTCCTTTCAATCACCAGAGATTTACACCTAGATAACTGTTCAGATAACCATTCAGTTCAGTTAACTCAGACAAACACACACTTTTTTGTTTTGTTTGTTAGTTTTTTACCCTAAATTAAAGTTCCAAGTACAAGAGTTCTACTTCTTTAGTCCCAGCAGAGAAGTCCAGTCACACAGCAGTCCTTTCTCCTGGTGTCTTCTGCCAAGCTACAAGGAGAATCTTTCTAAGGCAGTCTTTAAATGTAGCTTCTTTCTAGCTAAGCCACTCCCCCTACTTACTAGATCTTTCTACAAGTAATTTAACCCTCACAGCTATCAATTCCTCTCAGTCACCTGAGATTTACACCTAGATAACTGTTCAGATAACCATTCAGTTCAGTTAACTCAGACAAACACACACTTTTTTTTTGTTTTGTTTGTTAGTTTTTTTTAACCCTAAATTAAAGTTCCAAGTACAAGAGTTCTACTTCTTTAGTCCCAGCAGAGAAGTCCAGTCACACAGCAGTCCTTTCTCCTGGTGTCTTCTGCCAAGCTACAAGGAGAATCTTTCTAAGGCAGTCTTTAAATGTAGCTTCCTTCTAGCTAAGCCACTCCCCCTACTTACTAGATCTTTCTACAAGTAATTTAACCCTCACAACTATCAATTCCTTTCAATCACCTGAGATTTACACCTAGATAACTGTTCAGATAACCATTCAGTTCAGTTAACTCTGACAAACACACACTTATTTTTTGTTTTGTTTGTTAGTTTTTTTTTACCCTAAATTAAAGTTCCAAGTACAAGAGTTCTACTTCTTTAGTCCCAGCAGAGAAGTCCAGTCACACAGCAGTCCTTTCTCCTGGTGTCTTCTGCCAATCTACAAGGAGAATCTCTCTAAGGCAGTCTTTAAATGTAGCTTCCTTCTAGCTAAGCCACTCCCCCCACTTACTAGATCTTTCTACAAGTAATTTAACCCTAAACTAAGGAGGGCTCTAGGAATTTGACGGGAAACAATATGTTCGATGAGAAAAAGGGTGTGACGAATGTTATCTAAAGTGTGATGTTTACAAATAAATCCAAATTGGTTAGGATGGATAATAGTTGGAAGAATTCTTTCTAACCTTTTAGCCCAAATGGCCGTATAAATTTTGTAATCTATATTCAAAACTGAAATAGGCCTATAAGAGGAGGGGTTGGAACGGTCTTGAGAATAGGACTAACAGTTGCAAAAAGCCAAGAGGGTGGGGTGTGGGGGGGGGTACTCTGCAGCAGCCACTGCACAAAAAACACAAAGTAGATAAGGACAAAGGGAATCAAAGGAAGTTTTATACCATTCATTAGTATATCCCTCAGGACCAGGGCATTTTCTTGATTTCAGAGATTTCAATAGGGTGAGAAGTTCTTCATTAGTGATAGGAGTTATTATTAAAAGTTTCTGTTGGGCATTAGTCAGTTTATGAAGGGGGAGTGTGTGCAGAAACTGATCAATGGCATCAGAGTCTGCAAGGATGGAAGATCGATATAAGTCCGCATAGTACTCCTTAAAAATTTAATGAATTTTAGATCTCTCGTGTGTCATATGACCAGTGTCAGGATCTTGAATCTGTAGAGTGTGTAGCCAGCATTGCACCAAAATTCTACGGCTAGAAGTGAGCCTCTAGCCCCCTCCCCATTATGATGTGACATACACAAATACTCAAGGGCCTGTTTGACTTTGCCCATTATCGATTGAAGTGAGCATTTCACTGAACTGATCTGAGCAAGTAGGGTGGCATCACCTTCTCGGTAGAGGGCTTGTAAAGAGTGCAGTTGGTCTGTTAAAATACGATATTCCTGCTCCACTTGGCATTTTTTGTCAGTAGCATATGAAATAACGTCTCCCCGTAGTACAGCCTTAAAAGTATCCCACAGCGTTGATGTTGAAACCGAGGGCAAGACATTTTCTGTGATTATTTGCTATATACGGTTTTTAATGAGATCAGTAAAGTGTTCATCATGCAGAAGTGAGTTGTTCAGATGCTAGACAAAGCGGGGTGGTTCTTTACCCAAGTTGAGCTTGAGAAGTAACACAACCATTTACTGTAGTTGTGAATCTCACAAAATGCAAACTACCAGCGTTAAAGTACTACTTTATCCCATGACAAAAATATTTTTGTACGTTTTTATTCAAAGTTTTCATGACAAATAAAAAAAATAATACAATAACTTAAAGAAAGACAATATAGACAGTACAGCCTCATTCAATGTACTATAAATCACATCCTTACAGAACAGTATGCCACAGGGCAAAAAAGTACATAAAGAGGTCATGTTTCAGTGATGTATCAGACCATCATCGGTGCATTAGGATCATTTGGTTCAGTCATTCAGATATCAATAAGAATTGTATAGTCAGTAAACCTGGTAGCAAAAGGTCAGTACCCCTTAAGGCACAAATTTATCATCAATATCCAGTATATACACCATCCATTTTTGCCATTCTGATTGCAAGTGGGGATACTTGTTACATAACATAGGGGTTCATTTTTCCAAACGATACATTGAGTTCACTCTAACCCCTTCATTCATCAACTGTTGGAGGTCGGAATTATAACCACAACCTCATAATGGCCTTTTTTTCACAGCTAATGTAAGAATATAAATTAGTGGTTCCCCCAAACAAACCCCCTCAAGAGGGACAGATAACGGGACTATAGAGGCAGTAATTAAGGGTGATCCTGAAAACAACTTTATCATAACAAGTTGATGGACTGCCAATACTTTTAAGATAGGACAGTCCCAAATTATATTGGCTTGATTCACTCCCTTCCTCCCACAGTTATGCCAGTACATTCTGTAACAGTCCATATATTTGGCTTGTACCACTGGGGTGCAGAAAAAGCATTTTCTACATTTCTAGGTGAACTCCTGCTAATAGTCAGAGGAGGTCATTTGAACAGCCTGGAGATTAAACTTGATCCAAAGTTCATAATGGCAAGCAATATTGCTGCTAAAGCCTGCATTGAAAGCCAGAGGCATAATAAAAAAAATTAAGTTGCACTGTAGGGAGGCAGAATAATTTAATTCAATTCTGAAAAGTAAGTTCCGTGTATCTAGTAAAACAGGTCATATGAGACTCCCAGAGGGGTAGGAACACAGATACTGGTTCAGCTGATGGAGGTGTTTCCAGTGGAAAGCCACATATTTCCATGGTGCTTTATAACAATCCAGCATCCACAAATGTGGTGCAGAGGTTCCTCGTCAAGGAGTAGAGGCCTAAATCTTGAAGTACCACCCCCTCGGTAGTGTGGTAATTTTAAGATATTGAATGGTATTCTCAGGCACTACTTCTCCATATGAAATGTGAGATAAGTCTGTTCCATGGTTTAAAATAAATTAGGCTCTGAATTACTGGGAATGTCTGCAATAAATACAGTAGCCAAGGGGAAAAAATAATGTGGATAGTATCCACACGGGAGAAACCCCCAACTAGAGTTGCGCCCATTTATCAAAATCTATGGTTAGTTGCTGAATCAGGGGTTCATAGCTAATCAGTTCCAGATGGTCTGGGTTATGAGAGATATGCTCCCCTAAATATTTAATTGCACATCTGTTCCAACTGAAGGGGTATCTGCCATGGACCTCCTGGGGGGTTGGTAATTTATTTGCAGCACTTAAGTGTTGTGAGTTATAAATTTAAAGCCCGTCACCCTCTGAAAGTGTAAAAGTTCAGTCCAAATTGTCTTTAGGGATCTATCCAGGGATAAGAATGTAAGGAGAACATTGTCTGCAAATAATGTAACTTTAGATCTTCTTCGAGGATATCACCTCCATTAGGCCACACTTTTCGAACTATAAGCCATCAGCATTAGGACTACACAGAAATGTTTTGCTAGCTGCGGGTCACCCACAGTAATGTGCAACATCTACACGTATATAATATGGACGGCCCCACCACTCTTCAGTTCTTTCTGCTGCTGTCAATTATTCTCATCGGACCTGCTGAAGGAAATGCCCGTCAACTTTGCTGTTGCCGTTTGCTATTTTACTTTTCTTAGTGATCTTTTCTGGTCTCTGTATGCCGTCGAAGTCAAAAGAACCTTTATTTCAATGTTTTAAGTGTAGAGATAAGATTTATAAAGAGTACATATATGTAGTTTGTGTGTGCTGTTTGGGTCAGTTTCACAACTTGAGGACCTGAGAGATTTGCCAGAGCTTCAACCAGGTTACAAGGTGACATGGCTACATAGATAGTGTCGGCAGATAAGGGCCTATGGCCCACCCAGTAAGTTCACTTTATGTTTTCCTAGAAGTCTGTTGCCCCTTACCCCTGACCCCCAGAATTCCTTTATGTCTATCCCATGCATTCTTAAATGCCATGATTGTTTCAGCCCCCACCACTTCCTCTGGCAGGGTGTTCCACTTGTCCATCACCCGTTCTGTGAAGAAATTCTTCCTCATGTTTCCTCTGAATCGTCCTCCCTCCAACTTCATCCCATGCCCTGTAGTCCTGGAACATCTTTTTCGCTTAGAAATTGTGTATTCCTGCACCCTAATCCTCCTTGTAAGATACTTGTATGTCTCTATCATATCCCCTCTCTTCCTCCTCTCCTCCAGGGAGTACATATTCAAGTCCTTCAACCTGTCCTCACAGGACTTGTGATGCAATCCATGTACCATCTTTGTTGCCCTCCTCTGAACCTTCTCTACCCTGTCTATGTCCTTACGTAGGTAAGGTCTCCAGAACTGTACACTGTACTCCAGGTGGGGCCTCACTAGTGTCTTGCATAGTGGAATTATTACCTCCCTTTTCCTGCTGGTGATGCCCCTGCCTATGCATCCCAGCATCCTATTCGCTTTACTTGCTGCCTTGTCGCACTGTTTCCTACCTTGAGGTCATCAGAGATGATAACCCCAAGATCCCTTTTCTGCTTCATGCATGCTATATCCTCACCCCCCAATTGATATATTGTGCCCGGGTTTTTGTGCCCCATATTCATTATCTTGCACTTCTTTGCATTGAATTTCAACTGGCAAACCCCTGACCATTCTTCAAATTTCTGCAGGTCTCTTCTCATTCTGTCTACACCCTCTGGTGTGTCTACTCTGTTACAGAGCTTTGTGTCATCAGTGAACAGGGAAATTCTGCCTTCTAGGTCCTGTGCAATGTCACTGATGAAGATGTTGAATAGGACCGGTCCCAGCACTGATCCCTGTGGTACCCCACTGGTCACTCTTCTCTCTGTGGAGTGACAGCCATTTATCACCACCCTCTGTGTCCTGCTGCCCAGCTAGTTACCTACCCACCACACTACTGTCCTGCCCGCACCCATATTCCCCAGTTTGTTTAATAGCCTTCTATGTGGCACAGTGTCGAAGGCCTTGCTGAAGTCCAGATAGGCCATGTCCACTGCCCTCCCGATCCACCTCCTAGTCACCCAGTTGAAAAAATTCAATGAGATTGGTATGACATGACCTCCCCCTGGTGAAACCATGCTGTCTTGGGTCCTGTAGTCCATTGACAACCAGATGTTCCACCAATCTTTCCTTCATTAGTGCTTCCATGATCTTCCCCACTACCGTGGCGAGGCTGACTGGTCTGTAGTTCCTCGCTTCCTCTTTGTTCCCACTTTTGTATAAGGGGACTACATCTGCTGTCCTCCAGTCTTTGGGTACCTCCCCTGTTTCCAGTGATCAGCTAAACAGGATTGCCAGAGGTTCAGCCACCACCTTAGTTCTTTAAGGACCCTGGGTGCACTCCATCTGGCCCCATTGTTTTATCAACTTTTATTACTTCCAGTTCCTTCAGGAACCTTTCTCGTGTAAAGGGACTTGTGTCCATTTCTGCACCATTCCAACCCCTTGTACTCCCTTCAGACCCATTACCCTCTTCTTCCTCAGTAAAGACTGAGCAGAAATACCTGTTCAATATGTCAGCTTTACTGTTGTCATCTCCAACGGCCCCCATCCTCCCGTTCAGTCTCACTATCCCTCTCTTTGCCTTTCTTTTTCCTTATGTACCTGTAAAAGGTTTGTCCCTCTACCCACTGATTTTGCAATGTGCTCTTCTGTCTGAACTTTGGCTTCCCTTACTGACCTCCCTACTTCCCTTTGCTTCTCATGGTACTTCTCCCTATCCCCTTCTGCCTGTGTCGTTCTGTATTGTCTGAATGCAATCTTTTTGGCTTTCACTTTCTCCGCTACCCCTCCTTGGAAAACCATAATGGCCTCCTCTTTCTTTTCCCCTTGCTAACCTGCTTAAAGCATAATTCTGTTGCTCTTGTAATGCCCATTTTAAATATTGCCCACTGTTCCTCAACCCCTGATTTGTGCCCCATTCCCCTTAATGCCTCTTTCAAGCATCTCCCCATTTTCCCAAAGTCTGCCCCCCTAAAATTCAGGATACCTGTTTTTGTGTGGTTTGGTTCTGCTCCTTTTGTGATTTCAAACCACAATGATTGGTGGTCACTGTTCCCCAGGTGCTTCCCCACTGTTACCCCCATCACGCTGTCCCTGTTTGTGAGCACAAGGTCCAGTATTGCCTTCTGCTGAGTTGTTTCCATGACCAGTTGCTTGCAGAAGGCACCTTGAAGGGAGTCCAGGATAAATCTGCTCCTAGCTGATGCTGCTGCTGAGATGTTCCAGTCCACATCTGGAATATTGAGGTCTCCAACCAGCACTACCTCGCTCTTGTCTGCCATCCTTTGGATGGCTAGCATCAGCTCCCTATCTGTTTCTTCCTTCTGGGCTGGTGGTCTATAGACCACACCTGTGCAGATGGCTGGCCCCATTTTCCTTTCCAGCTTAACCCACAGTATCTCTCCCCCATTTTGTTCCTCCTGTATCTCTGTGGCCCTTATGTCATTTTTAACATAAAGTGCCACTCCTCCTCCTCCCTTCCTACCTGCCCTGTCTCTTCTGAATGTTGTAGCCAGGTATGGCCAACTCCCAGTCAAGGTTAATATTACACCAGGTTTCTGTGATGGCCACAATGTCCAGGTCCGACTGCACCATGACAGCCTCCAGATCCTCCACCTTGTTGCTAAGGCTCCTGGCATTGGCACACATGGCTTTCCATGATTTGACCTGCCTAGACTGTTTAGCTATTCTACTCCTGCCCCTTCCCTGACTGTCCTTCATCCCTGGTTCTCCCTGCTGTCTGCCCTTCTGTTGAATTTTGCCCCTTTTCTGCCTATCCACCTCTTGGGCACTTATTTCCATCTTTTGCACACTCCGGTTCACTGGTTCCACTGCTAGCTGTGGGGGGTGGGTAATTAAGTACCCTCCTTGCTGGCCTGTCACCCCCCTTGGCTAGTTTAAATGCTTGTCTATGTAGCATTTAAACTTGTCATTGAGTGCTTGGATTCCTCTCCAGGATGGATGCAGGCCGTGAGGCTTGAACAAGCCTCCATCCCTCCAGGTGGTCCCCAGTCACCAATGAATCCAAACCCTTCCTCACAGCACCAGTTCTTCAACCATGAGTTAAAGTTCCTGGTGCATGCACCCCTGCTCTCCCATGCCTCTCACAGGTAGTACTTCTGAGAAGGTGACAGAAGTAGCTACTTGCTTGAGACCCCTCCCCAATTTCCTAAACTCTTCCTGAACTTCCTTTGGCTCCCCATTCACCAGGTCATTAGTGCCTAGGTGGATAATGACATCCAGTTCACCCTCATGTCTTGCCTTCCTAGCGATCCCCAGGATCTTCCTCCAATCCCTCCATGCCGTGGCACCTGGTAGGCACCTCACCTCCCTGTTCTCCCCCTCCTGTGTTCCTAGCTGGATCCCTCTTATGATGGAGTCCCCCACCAGGATTCGCTTCCTCTTCCTCTTCCTCTGGGGTCCACTGCTCTCCCCACTGAAGTCACCTACTTGGCTAACCTCCACATCCTTCTCTATTAAAGGGATTGAAAGTCATGGAGAAGGGAAAGGGTTCAAAATCTGCTTATCCTTCACCATTGGCAGAAAAGCAGCCATCAAAGTCTAAGGACAGGGACAAGGAGCAATCGTTGCCATGCACCTCCTTGTCATCCGCCCATAAGCACAGACACAGAATAAAGGACAAGTCTGCTTCTACAGTAATGTCCCAGTCAACACTGAGAAGAGGTACATCCTTGTCAATACTCACTCCAGTGGTGGCGACTACAGCCCCTCCCCCACGCCCCTCACTGAGACACCAAGGTTAGGGCTTGCTTAGGTGCTACTGTTCCTACTATGGACAGTATGGTATCACCATTATCAGGCCAAAGCCCGTTGACTGAGGTAGTCGCGGCTCCTTTGCAAGTCACCATCAACTCCAAGGCTGTGCTGGCACCGTTTTCTGAAATGATTTGATGCATTCTGTCAGGGTTGACAGTACAGGCAGTTATTTTGTAGACAGTGCCTTCTTTTTTTTTTCCTATTTTCTTTTTACTTCCTCGGCTGGGGGTAGTGGTGCTATGGTTCCCCTCTTCAGGCTTCCTTTTCTTGACTGCTGTCCTGGACCCAGTCAGAGCTTGAACCCTTTTTCCCTGCCATCCCAGGTTGCTTCACAGTGGGGATCTATCCCACACACTGCGGAGACCTGGAGGCCAGGGGCTGAAGGGGAGCTGACTTAAGAGGGTCCGCTGCGGTGCCAATGATGTCTGCCATCACTGATGCAGGAGGATTGTTTTTTGTCCCTTAGTCCTCCCATGGCGCGAGTGTACAATGGCATCAAGGACACTCCTGTGCACATACTCACCTGCAATACACCCAATGCCTGCTCGCACCAGCCCACACATTGATCCCTGAGCCTGCACTAGCCCCCAGCTACTGTCAGGAGCCAGCGGCTTAGCAATGCTCCCCACCCTCTCTCCCCAAAGGAGGAGAGAAGTCTGTGGGATGCTCGATCCTCCTCCCCCCCGGCCAACCCTCCAAGACCCGAGGTCGCTCCTGACCCTGGGTCGTCGGCGTGGGAAGAAGTAAGGCACCAGTGCCTCAGCCCTCTACACCACCGGGCCAACGTCATAGGCAGTGCCTTCTTATACTCAGCCTCCATCAATGGGTTCCAATAGCACACCATAGATTTCTGCCTCTTGGCCACTGCTGGCATTGCTGGTCTATTCTGCATCTCCCGTCACCAGTCATGCTGACAACAACAAAATGGGATGTAATCCTAATCTCATGGATTTAGAGGAGAATTTAGAGTAGGAATTTGAGGGAGAACAGTTTCTGGAGGGTCCCCCTCACTCTAGTTCTACCCTCTCATCCTGTAGTGAGGATTTGGTTTATACCCCGAGATCTCCTCCTGAAGACCCATCTTTCCAAGTCATGATGCAGCAAATCCAGTCTGCCATTGGCTTTGCTTTGGAAGAAGAAGAAGAATCCACTAAAAGGAATCTCATGGAATTTTTGGCAGTGCCCTGCTCCCCATTATCACCACCTATATATCCTGTATTTGAGGATGCTACTTTTGCTGTATGGTACAGATCAAACTCATTGCCTGCAGTGCCTTGAGAGGCTGATAATCTGCCAAGCCTTATTATGCTAACCAACCAAAAGCTGACTCTGTGGCGATTGTGGCTGCTCATGATAGGTCTAGAGCCCCTAAACATATGAGTACTTTGCCTCCTGATAAGGAATCTAGGAGGCTGGATGTGATGGGCAAATATACTTACGTCTCTGCATCACTGGGCCATAGGATTGCAAACTACCAGGCCCATATGATCAAATATCAGAACATCCTGAATAAAGTATGTATACAAAAAAAAGGGGCATATCTTGTGGAAAACTGCTTGTACTGCTGCTCAGACTTTACCTGATGGCTCTGCCAAGACTGATGGTGCTATGGTTGGCAAACATTTGCTGTGCTTAGTTTATGATGTCTCATGCTTCTGCCAGGGCTGCAACTTCTGGCATTTGCATGAGGAAATATGTTTGGTGCAGAATTGCTGGCTTTGCCAATGATATGCAACCGGCAGGTATGAATGCTCTTTTTAAAGAGTCAAAACTGTTTGGCTGTAATGTTAAAGAGACCCCATGTGGCCTTCAGACTTCAAAAATGACTCTGAGGTGTAAAGTCCCTGTATTCCACACCTGCTAACGGTCGTGGTCTGGGATCCTTTCACCTGCATGCTTCCTGTGGTAGTTGGGCCTACTGTCAAAGCTATGGCAGAGGAGGTGGCCCCCTTCCATGTCCCCTTGTGCCCATGCAGAAACACCCAAAGGAATCAGTTCTGATGGCCCTGCCACCCCCAGTTCTGCCAGACTCTCTTCTGTTTCTCCCCTCACTTCAGCTGTTACCTCAAAGGGTGGGTATGGGGGCAGAATCTCCTTACATATGACACAATAGCGGGAGATCAATATGGATGATTGGGCTGTGTAATTAACTGCAAGGGATCATGCTCTGGAACTGATACAGATCCCTCCAGATCATCCTCTGCTTCCTTCCTTTTATTCACCAGGCCATCTGTCCCTTCTGAAGGAAGAAGTTCAGTCTTTATTCCAAAAATGTGCCGTAGAACTAGTTCCTCCCCAGAAGAGAAACAAAGGGTTCTATTTCAGGTACTTCCTAGTCCAGAAATGGACAGGGGGTCTGCATCCTGAGTTGGGCCTCAGGGATCTCAACCTGTACTTTGAATGCAAAAAGTTTCACATCGTATCCCTACAACCTTGGATTCCCCTTCTGCAAATAGGGGACTGGCTCTGTTCTTTGGACAGAAAGATGCATATCTTCATATAAAGATCAGGAAATCCCACAGACAGTACCTCCGCTTTGTGCTGGAGTGAGAACACTATCAGTTCAAAGTATTGCCCTTCAGCTTATCTTATGTGTTGTGGATCTTTAACAAATGCTTGGCAGTACTTGCAGCAGCCCTTCACAGGGAAGGCCAGTATGTTTTCCCCTATCTGGATGACTGGCTTTTGAATCCAGGTAAGCTCTACTATACACCCTGTCTCGGACACATCAGATGTTCAACAACTTGCGGGTCACAGTGAATGTGCCAAAGTCTGTGATGACACTATTCAAAGGACTACAATACATAGGGGCAGACACAGAGAACACCAACATAGAGAAGGAAATGTGCACTCCTGCCACAGGACAGGGCAAACAC
The DNA here is from genome assembly GCA_016271365.2 of Neoceratodus forsteri. Taxonomy (NCBI): domain Eukaryota; kingdom Metazoa; phylum Chordata; order Ceratodontiformes; family Ceratodontidae; genus Neoceratodus; species Neoceratodus forsteri. The sequence continues at coordinate 1,451,473,346 of CM057453.1, read as the reverse complement.
TTTGGTTGCTCAGGCACACTTGGTATAAAGAAGCCACTATGTCTCAGAGAACAGTGACTGAGGGTCCCTCAGTGGACACTCAGGATCCAGTGGGATCAGTTGATGGATGAGCTGGACCAAATGGTTCTCATCATGTCTCCTCTTTGCAGAGAGTTGTGGTGGATGGATTGTGACAACCTACTAAAGGGTGTTCCATTCCTTGTACCAGCTCCTGTACAGATACTCACCATGGTGCCTTGGGCTGCAGCTGGGGTGCTTATCTTGGCCATTACCAGACCCTTACCAGACACAGAGGTCATGGACTAAGGTGGAGGCTGAGCTGCACATAAATGTCCTGGAAATGTGGGCTGTTCTGTACAGCCTCCAGGCCTTTCAGAATCATCTCTGTCCTGATCCTCTTCTAATTCAGATAGACAATGTCATTGTGATGCATTACATAAACAAACAAGGGGGCACTCACTCCTATCCCCTATGCACAACGAGGGTATGATGTTGGGCTCTGTCTCACTGCCTTCAGCTATCAGCTGTGTTTGTACTCTGTCTTCAAAATGTCTTGGCAGACGTGTTAAGCAGCTCCCAGTTGATGGTTCACCAATGGGAACTGGTGCCCTGTCTGGTAAATGTCCTTTGCAAGATGGAGTGATCCAGAGCTGGACTTTTTTGAATCCCCACACAACACAAAACTGTTGTAATTCTATTGGCTTACTCCAGGGCTTGGAGTTTTTTGGTGGGATGTGTTGACCCTCTCCTGGAAAGGGAAATTCCTATGCACATTCCTCCCATTCCTCTAATACAGAGGGTTCTGCTTAAGCTGTGGGTGGAGAGTACCACTGTCATCCTCATTGCTCCATTCTGGCCTTGCCAGATATTGTTTCTACTCCTTCAGCATCTGGTGGTGGAACCTTCTGTCCTGTTATCCTTGTGTCGGGGTCTGTTGCCACAAAGCAAGGGATCTCTGTTCCATCTGGACCTGAACGTCCTACATCTGCATGCCTGACTTCTGAAGATTTTGCCATTGCACATGTTGGGGAATCCACTAAGGTTGCTGATATCCTGCTTACAGCTAGGAAGCCTTCTACCAGATGTACTTATTCCATGTAATGGAAGAATTTCAGTTTGTGGGCTGCTTCCTAGAATATGGACCCTTTTACATGTCCTGTAAATGCTGTTTTGAAATATTTGCTTTCCTTCAGTATTCCTCACTTAAGGTGCATTTGGCCACTATATCAGCTTTTTATGCCTCTTTTGATAGTCATACAGTTGCCCAATTATAGGTGTCCCATACGTTTCCAAGAGGTATTCTTCATATGAAACCTCTTATCTGTAATCCTGGCCCGGCTTGGGACTTGACTGTCGTGCTTGAGAAATTGATGTTGGCTCCTTTTGAGCCTGCCACGAGTTGTGGTTTATGTTTCATGTCATGGAAAACATTGTTTTTAGTTGCAGTGACCTCTGCTTAAAGGATTTACAAGCTTCAGGCTGCAATGTGTGTCTGTAACAGGGTGCCCTGTTATGTTAGAGAAAGGCAGGGTCCACATGTGTAACCCCCCCACCCCCATATTTCCTTTCACTTTGTCCTGTCCTCTTATTCTTTTTCTATTACTGTCCTTTTTCTTTTCTTTGTCAGGGTGGCCAACCTGATAAATTAGCCTTTCAGCTTTGTTATCTCCTTTTGCCCAATTTCTGTTCCAGTATGCACATTGTGGCACCTGTCTGTTTAAGAAAATGTCCCTAAGTAAAATAAATGAAAGGTGTACAACACCAGTGAATAAATTCTTATTTGTGGTCCCTTTAAAAAGCCCCTAGAGTGTTCAGAAAAGGAGAGAAATAATGTATTAATGTGCAGGACAGCTCAGAAATGTTGTAACTGGGCTGCCCAAATGCACACATAGGCCCTAATGAAAAGCTTAGCCATTGGTTGCAATTTCAGCCATCAGGACCCTTCTAGTTCATTCCTAAAATAGTACAGGGACTCTGTGCAGCTGAAAAGAGCCCTGCAAGAAAGAATGATACATTTGCCAGAGTGGGATTGCTGGTATTAAAGACAAGGCAAGGCACAAAGAAACAATAAAGTGCATGTCCCCTACCTTTTAAAGCCAGGCAGCCCCCCTCATATAAACAGCTTGCTGTCCCAAAAACACACAGTGAACAAGATAATTATAAAAAAGGCGATAGTTATGTCCCTAAAAGCCTAGCACTTTTTAAATAACAAACTAAACAGTTTTTACCTTTTAGTCCTGGGTTGTGCTGCGTAGCAAGTTGGTAGTCTGGTGGGCCAGGAAAAACAGGCCCAAAAATCCACCTTCTGAGTTTGTAAGGGTCCTCTATAGGGCTGGCTGCCCCCAAAATGACTGTTCTTATAGCTACAGAGGTGTGTGATGTCAGATAGAGGGAGGGGCTTATGATGCTTAATGAGCCTCATTAGAGAAAAAAGCTATAGAATAAAGAAGAGCTGCATAAAGAGATGGGAGAACTATGACGTGTTACAGAACATAGTTATAGCTACTAACAAAAGTAGATATAATCCTAATCAAGGACCTTATGCCAAAGAAAAAGTTTAATTGTTCTTTGTACCCCAGTCACCTGACTATGATATCACAATTTGGGAGGGATATAAGCCCAGCAACTGAAGGAGCAGACAGATAGATAGGTAGGTAGGTCAGAAGGGTGCTGGTCATTGAAGGCAGTGTGTTAGTGGCCACACCAGGAATTTGGTAAATCAGTAGGAAAAGAGTGATTAAAGCAGAAAAGTTTTGAAGTTCTTTTGTTTTAGGTGTGCTGTCTAACACCAAGTTTTTATTTGCTTTCTATAAATATTTTTGATCTGAGTTTGGATAAGTAAAAATTATAAATGCATGTTTGCATGTATTTTATGCATTTTCCTCCTGCCTGAGTGTCTGTTTATTCACACCCCGGTACAGTGACCCTTCTTATTCAGTTTTTCACAAAGACAGTCTCTGTATATGAATCTTAAGGCACCTGAGTTTACACTGAATGAAACGATGCTCCTTCCTGTATCCTATCCTGAGCATACCAACCAGGGTGAGGCACTGCTCCATGCTTCGGATGTACATAGAATGCTAAAATACTGTATTGCTTGAGCTTGCACCGGGGACTGTAGAATGTCCTCTCAGCTTTTTATTTGTTCTCTCCTGGGAAAGAGGGCATTGCTGTGTCTGAACAATGCCTATCCAATGGCTAGTACATTGTGTTATGCTCCATGGATCCATGACACCGGTTCGACAAACATTATATCAACTGACATCACAGCAACGGATTTATGTTGACAGCAAGTTGTGGTCAGCATAAATCTGTCAAGTAAACTCTTTGTTTTTCCAGGGGTCTTTGCCCCCGAACCCCCCATGCAGGGGGCTGTGCCCCCCCGCCCTTTAGGATTATCAACTCTGAGTCAGAGTTGATTCGGGATGGGGTGCAATACCCTGTCAAAGCAGTGCCTGGGTCCCGCAGGTACATTACAGTGGCAACAGCGAATTGTCACTGTAATGTTGTTCGCTGTGCAATTGTCACTGTTCAGATAGCATACCATGCTCCATTACAGAAAGTTTGGTAAGAACTTCCTGTACTGTTCATGGTCACTCCACAAGGGGTATGGCCACTTCTGTTGCTTATTTTAAAAAATGTTTCTGCTACTGATACATGTACAGAAGCCACATGAAGCACTGTTGATGATTTCACTAAACATTACTGTCTGGACCATACCTCTCAACTGTCCCTGATTTTCAGGGACGTCCCTGATTTTGCCTCAAAATTTTACTCTGTTCCTCCTAAAAATTGTGTTTCCGTGACTAAACAGTGGGGGTTGTAAGTACCAAATAATATCAAACATTAAAGTTACAGACTTGTTCTTCCTTAGAAAATGCATTTTACACTAAGCCCTTTAGTCTACCAGCTTCCTAAGTGGATAACACCAGTTTTGAAAATGTATCCCTGATTTTGCTCCTTTTTCGCTGATTTTTTTTAAGCCTTGTCCCTGATTTATGAGGCAAGAGGTTGAGAAGTATGGTCTGGACATGGTCTCTCGTAGACGTGCCGGCTTTGGGCTTGCCATTCTGCAAGGCCTTCTGTCTCGATTACTTATAAGTGTGGGTAGTAATCCATTCAGACAGGATTCTGATAGCACCATAAATATTTAATAGTTGGTATTTAGCGTAGTAATGGGGCGATATGAAGTTGGGAGAAATGAGTCCTTGCCCAGTTTCAGAATGCTTGCCCTGTTTCAGGATGGCAGTGGTGGGGCAGCCTCCTGCATTGCATCAAAATCCCCACAACAATAATGGCATTAATGGTTCTTTATTTTTTTTCTTTTGTAAAATCTGACCTGATTTCCATCAGGTGCAGTGCATTTCATTGTTATAAGGTTCCCAATTACTCTAAGTAGTTCTTCCACTGTGATTTGAGTTATCAAACTCTGGGATTGTCCTTCCATAAGGTGGGGCAAGTGAAGGCTGTCTTCATAATCACTGATTGCTGAGGAAACTGCAGGGCTTGGGTCAGAGTACAAATCTTGGTAATAGCTATGACGTTTCCACCCCCCAGTTTGCTCCACCCGTGACAAAACATTTTTTAGCATATTGCTAGAGATCATAGAACTTTTCCATAAGAGGGCATTCCAAGATTGCCTGAACCATGGTATACGATGTGAGGGCACTCTACCAAGATTTCGGGAATGGAGACTTTTAATCTAGTATAGATGCCTGGGGGTAGGGTGTTCCTTTAAAAAGCCATAGTTTTTGGACCTAAAGTCTTGGCTCGGAAAGGTAGTAACTGCTCATACACATCCTGTCTGACAGATCCAGAATTGAGGTTGTGGCTTCCACCACATACTTGGGCATCATGCCAAATCAAGACATCATTCTTCAACTGCACATTGAACACCTCACAAAATCGCTACACAAAAGAATAGGTCTCTTATATCGCCTAAGCCCCTACCTCACCAGGGACTCATGCACACATATTGCCAATACCGTGCTCCTACCTACACTGCTTTACAGCTCGCCAGTCCTCCATGCCGTAAGGTCCTCCAATTTAGAAAAACTTAAAAAACTGTACCATAATTTAGGGCACTTTGCAACTGGTGCTTCTCCTAAGGAACATCACTGCAAAATGCTTGACACTCTAAACTGACCCTCCCTCAAAGGTAGACTGGTTTATTTTTCTCTATGCCTAGCCTTTAAACTGCTAAGTAACAAAGCCCCACCAAGCCTCAAAAATCTACTAGTTACTAAACCTGAAAGAGGACCCCTCAGGTCCTCCAGTGGGATGCTACGGTGCATAGGGAGAGGTATCACTAGCAGAAAAAAGGAGGTGGTTATGCCACTGTACAGATCACTAGTGAGATCTTATTTGGAGTACTGTACCCAGTTCTGGAGACTGCATCTCTGGAAGGACTGAGATAAAATAGAGGCAGTCCAGAGAAGGGCAACAAAAATGGTGCAATGACTGCACCAAAAGTCATATGAGGAAAGACTAGAGGACCTTAATTTGTATTTCCTGTTGAATGCCTACTCTGTATCAAGACTCATTGACATTGCTGGAATGCCTCTTTTGGTAATGTAATCTAGAAGGTGAAATGTGTGACGTATATTATCATAGGTTTTGTTAGCAAGAACAAAGCCCACTTGGTTTTTACTTATAAGTGTGAGCAGTAATCCATACAGGCAGGATTCTGATACCACCGTAAATATTTTATAGCCGGTATTTAACATAGCTATGGGGTGATATGAAGTTGGGAGATAATGGCATCAATGGTTCATTCTTTATTTATTTGTCTTACACCTACCATATTGACAGCATTGCAAAGGCAGTCAACATTAGAATTGGCCTACTCCACAGGCATAAACATAGCTTAACCCCTGAGGTTCTCAACCTTACCATTTGTAGCTCAGTATTCTCTCTCGTGGATTATGGTTAAGTAATCTACAGATCTGCAACAGACAATGCTCTCCACTGTATTACAGTCGCCCTTAATAAAGCATGTCGTCTCTCAGCTGGTGCCGACCAATTTGTTCACACATGTGACCTCTATGCCCGTGCTAATTGGCTCCAGTTCATGGGTTGGCTCATGTACCAGACGTGCCTGCTGGCAAAAAAAGTGAGTTTGGGCCTCATGCCTGCAGGGGTGCAGAACCTTCTCTCCATGTCTGAGAGCAGTCATCCCACCAGAAACTCGGAGGGTACCGTCTTCAGTATTCCTAGATGTCGTACCTCCCTTGGCCAAAGAGCCTTTACCTTCAGGGCTCCTAAGTGGCCCAACACTCTTCCATCTAACATCGTTTCCACTTCCACTCTAGGGCACTTTAAACATGAACTCCTAAACTACCTGGTTGCTAAGTGCTAAGTCATGTTGGGACTGCTCTCCTTTTGCATCGCCTTGACAGAAGTAATGAACCTAGCCAGTGCCCCGCCCAGCCTCCTGTTCTAGTTGCCAATCACTCTCTCCCCCAAGGTTATACTCTCTTCCCCAAGGTTATACAGCTGCCTTTGTCTTCTCCTTTCCTTCCTTCCCCTATTGCCCTCCCTCGTCCTTTCATCCATCTGCCCTTTCCCCCAGCCACCTGCCCTGTTACCTGCAACTCAGCACTGGTCTCTGCTACCCACAATCCTAGCACTGGTATCTGTACACTTTGTATGTCTGTTAACTGTGTTTCTCTCCCCTGCCCTCTTCATACAACTGTAATTTCCGCCTCCCCACCGTATCAGGAAGTAAACTTGTTTTTGTCCCCTGATTTGTACTTTACCAGTGTATATTCTGTATTGTTGGAACCTTATATAATGTCTGACTCAGGATGGTTTCCCTCCTACTGACTCTCTGCAATTTCACTGTATCATCACTTGTTTAACTATATCTATATACCCTGTTGTAGAACCTATGTAATGAGCTTGTTCTCAAAGGTATTAATCCGAGATCACAATAAATAAATAAAAATAAAAATGTACAGTATTTATTTTGTAAAATTTGACCTGATATCCATCTGGCCCTGGACATTTCATGGTTTTAAAGTTCCACCCATGACAAAACATGTTTTAGCGTTTTGCTAGAGATCGTAGAATTCTTCCTTAAGAGGGCATTCCAAGATTAACTGAACCATGGTAAAGTTGTGAAGGCACTCTACCAAGATTTTTGAGACTTTTGATCAAGTATAGATGCCTGGGAGTAAGGTGTTCTTTTAAACTGACTTAATATGTTATGCTAATTAGAAAAACAGTTTATGGATCCTTTTGTCAATTTGCAGGAGTAACAGTAATTATGAGATCTTTAATTGAAATAGAACAACTGCCTTAATACCAAGACTAGTGCTGGCATTAGTCACCAAAACTAATTGTTCATTTGGCTAAACCCATTTTTGTTACCGATTGCCTCTTTTGTTTTACTTTTATGGCCATTTTAGCCATTGTTTGAAATGGACATCTACTAATATGACATGAAAAGCACCAGATAACACTGGTTAATTAAAAAATGTATCAATGAAAAATAAAATGGAACTCTGGCTAGTGCATAAAGCCAACACTGACTACCATCACATAAAACGATTTTATGTAAAACAAGCACAGTTTGAGATTTAGGCCCATCTAGGCTGCCAGCGACAAATGTCTGCAACAAAAGTTGTAGTTCTGCCTCTGAGGCACCACTTTACTGTTGCACTAATTTTTCTCCTATATATTTATTTATTTATTTTCAAGTGGCTAGTTTTCCATTAGCAGGTTATACAGACCTGCCACTAGAGGGCGTCTTTGTCTTTCTACACATACCTCCCTCCCTCTAAGCCCTAAGGAAGGTATCTTGTTTCTTTGGCAACTACAAGCCTTTATCTCGTGCACTCCCTAGTTCTACTTGATATGTGTATGAAAAATGTTTTATATATGTCTAACTCTTTATGTCCCACTGCCTGTATGTTCCCCCACCACCTATCTGATTGTAACCCTATGAAGTCCTTCACTGTCAAACATTATGGAATTTACCAATTTTGTACTGTTCTGCTTACCTGTATGTAATTTTACCCCGGGCGCCCCTGAAAAAGGGACCTCCGGGGCCCAGTGGGCCTACCCGGTCAACAAAATTCAATAAATAAATAAAATAAATAAATCACTGTACTCAATCGTGGGCAATATGGCCTGCATTATCATTCTAGTTCTTTCCCGGTGCTGCTACAAGGGGAGGTTGTAGTTTGTGGTTCCCCTAAGCTTCACTGAACAGGCTGACAACTTCCTTAAAACTGCCTGTGCGACAGCTCTGCAGCTGAAAACAGGAAGCCCTCAGTGTCTGTCATCCACCCTTCAGACCTAAGTCAGATAGACTCTGAGCACCCTATTCTTACCTACGCTACGCTGACATCATCCAATAATAATGCCTTACTTAATATATACTTCCTTCCGCCCTCCTTGGTGTGCTAGGAACCCAAGTGTCCCTCTCCCTAATAGGGGTGTACTACTTGCCATAATCTACTCACTGACCCTACTCTGGGTGGACAGACTCATAGACCCATTCCCCTCAGAACCAGTGAGCAATCTACATAATATCCCTCCACATGACTTCCTTAGCAGCTACCCTATCTCAAGTATATCTAGTCTCTTAACAGAGCATGAGATCATAAAAAAGGGTGTATGCTACGACCTGCTTTACTACATGAGCAGGACGCGTGAAGACATCTCATCTCAATACCTAGCACTAAACTGCTCAGGTTACTAGTCTTGCTACTTCTCCTATCAGGTGATATCCAACCTAACCCTGGCCCATACGTACCCAGTACCTTGGTAGCATCCCCCCAGGACCATCAATAGGAGGCCACCAAGGGTCTGAAGATAGCACATATGAACATATGTAGTCTTAGACCAAAAATACACGAAGTCCAGGCCTGGTTGGACCTCTACAAACATCTCTGAAACCTGGCTAAAAGCCCACATCCATGACCACGAGATTCAGGTCGTGGGCTACAATAGCTACCGCAATGACAGAGAAACCAAAAAAGGGGATGGGCTCCTAATCTATGCTAAGGATGACCTCTCCATGTCACCTCTACCCCTGCAGACTAATCCTACTGCTGAGGGAGAGAGCATATACATCCGGATAACCCTAGGGCACGCCAAACAACTAACAATTGGCTGCGTCTACCACCTACCAAAATCAGCCCTCAAATCCCTTGAAGCCATCACAAATGATACGGCTATCAAGGTAACAACGGAGCAACTAAACCTCTGCCTCTAGGGCAAGGGTCTCTGAGAGATTTGCAGGTGGAAAAGATCTGGCTCTCATCTTAGGAAATTTTTTGAAGCTGAGAACCAGTTCCTGGCTTACTACTTCCAGGACCCACCTGTCTGATGTAAGAGACATCCAGTCCTGGACAAAGTAAGCCAGCCTGCCCCCTACTGGTACTGGAGAATCGACCCGGGCAGACCCATCAGGGTATCTGCTTGGCAGGGGCTTTAGGCTGAGAGGTGGATGCAGGCCTGCTCATCCCCCTTCTGCCTCTCCCTCTAAAGAACCCCCTCTGCAAAAAAGAAGAAGAGGAGGCCTGAGCTTGGCAAAAAGGCCTCTGGAAAGGCCTGCCCCTGCCCCTGGACTGCTGCCTTTGAGGAGTTGCTTGCCTTTCTTTGGCCTCAGCACTCCTGTAAGTGGTCCTGTATTCGTCCATTTTCTTCATGTAATTCTCTATCTGCTCCCCAAACAGAGAATTACCAACTACAGGAAAATCCATGGCCTTAAGCCTGGATATCCTGTGAGAGGCTAGTACATCTGAGCCAAGCCATTCTCCGAAGAGCCACAGATGTAGCCATGACTCTTGATGATACATCATTGGAATCTACAGCAGCATGAAATTGTACTTTCGATGCCTCGATCCCATCTGCAGCCACCTGCTCCAGCTCCTTGGCAAGCTGGGGAGGAGCCTGTTTAACCAGTGCCAGTACAGTGTCCCATCTGGACTTCTGGTACCTGGCTGCATAGGCCATATAATTAGCCTGCCTGAGTCCCAAAGATGATGCCATGTACTGCTTTTTTGCCATGGCATCAATCTTCCTGGAGTCCTTGTCTGGAGGGTGTGATGCCAAGGGAATGTTTGCCTTATCACAGGAGCAGCCTGCACAACCCCAACATGGCTGCATTGCTGAAAAAGGAACTCTGTGTCTGAGCCTGAGAGAGTGTACCTCTTGTCCATTCGTCTGTCCACAGTAGGTATAGAATTAGGAGACTTAAGAATTTTTTGTGTCTGTTTCCCAAAAGATTCGTGGAGGGGAATAGACAGTCTCCTGGACTCTGGGATGTCCATCATCTCAACAAAATCAGGCTCTTCCTGATCCTCAACTGCTTCCTCCACAGGAAGCTGGAGGGTATCAGCCATCTTTCTGTAGAACATGTAGTGTGAAGGGGACTCAGAAAGCCTAGGAGGAGAGGCACCGGAAGGTCTGTCTGGGGAGATGTGTGGGTCAATAGGCACATCCAGACTTTCACCATCACCATAGTCATCCTCATACTCTCTCTCCTCAAACTCCGGTTCATAAAATTCTTTCAAAGTATAATCCAGAACCAGGGGAACCGACTGAACCGAGCCCTGCCAGATGGTGCCGGTCAGGGGATCGGTTCGGTCGGAACCGAAGTAAGCGATTGCACAATCCTAATTGCCTTGGCTATCTCATCGGTGGTCAGAGTATGAGATTCTGGGTCCGAACCGGTCAATTTGTCTTTTCTTTTTCTTTTTGTCGGAACCGATTCCTCAGAATCGGCTCTCCTTTTGCCCAAAGAAGTATCGCCCTGGTCAGAGGGCACTCCTTCTGGTTCAGTTAGAACCAAACCGGGATGGCCATCCAGGTCAGCGGACTTCTTGGCCTCCCTTTCCCTCAGTCTACCTAATCTCTTTTCCAGGGTAGATTTGGGAAAATTCTTGCACATTTGGCAGTCTGAATCGAGGTGGTCAAACCCCAGACAATAAACACAGGTGGTGTGGGGATCAGCCTTAGCAAAGACCTCCCTACACACACTGCAGTGTTGAAACCCAGTAGGCCCGTTTTTTTTCTTGGGTTTCTCATACATGGCCAACCTAACCAAAAACTTACCCTTTTTTCGGCAATCCGCCAGGCAAGACTCACTTAATTTTGGTTCCTGACCGTGTCACGGGTCTTGGAAAAAAACGTAATTAAAATCCGTTTTTTTTTAGAACCGATATGGACCAGTAACCACACTCTAAAGTAAAGCACAGGTTTTTACCTCAAATTGATCGGTTCAGCCGAACCGATCCACAGTTTACAAGTTACACACAGAAACAGAACAAAAACCTATCTAGAACTCATGGTACCACAGAATGAGACTTGAACCAGCTGTGCGGAAACAACAATTCGGTAGAAATCGACCGAAAACTGACACTTCAACCGACTTTTGAACTGAGCAGCAGGAGAAATCTCCGGAGCGACTGTTCAGTGAGGAGGAGTAAAGAATCTGACGGTTGCAGTTTGAACAACAACAGACAGGGGCTTCATCCGAGCTCGTGATGAACGTTCTATGCAAGGCATAGAAAAGTTAACCCTTTGTTCTCCGGGGCAGTTGAAAGGCAGGACCTAACTGCAATAGTCAGAATACAGCAAGACTTCATGTTGTTTTAAACGCATATTATATGAAACATTTACAACCAGTTATGCTGTATAAATGGCATTTCAAACTAAGTTTAAACAATCCAGGGGCTTGTATCTTATATTTGTAGGCAGCTCATTCCAGGCTTTAGGCAATTAATATGTAGTTGATTTCTGACAAACACCAGGCCCATATTATGGAACTGAAAAAGTAATGACATCACTCGATCTCAAATTCAGGTTAGCCAATTTAATACTAACAGCACCATTTAAAGTGCCCCGTGTTCTATTACATAAAAGTCTGTAGGTCAATATACTGCTATATTCAATATCAGCACACTCACTACACAGGAAGAATTGTTAAATGCTCCAATGAGCTCTCAAAGGGTCCGATACAACATGCTTCAAAATTTGCTGCTAGATATCGAAACTGGAAACTAGTTCAAGTGCAAAATGCAGACCAATTTACTGGCAGACAAACAAACCTCTGGAACACTGTGTGATGCCCCGGCGCTTCAACCATTAGATCTTCCGGGGGGGGGGGCAGGATCTCATTGTGGCCAAACCCCTTTTATGCTAGACAAATACATGATGTCATATTGAGGCCTCCCCCACCCAAAGAGCACCACTGCCACAACCACTGCCTCAGAGGCTGCCAAGTATGAAGAGCAGTTGGACCACAGTGGGTTCTGGGAGGGTGCAGGCGGTGGAACAGAGCCGAAGCCCCCTAGTTGTACCTCTACACAAACCATACGCCAGTCTGGCAGAACAAGGTTCCACTATGATGGCACCCTCAGTGGAGACCAAGAAGAGTGCTGAGAACATCCACAAGGGAGACCCACAGAAGGGTGGCAAGGGACACCACAGGGGAAGAAAACAGCTTCTGATAGGGGACTCAATTGTTAGAGGGGTAGACCTGGGGAAGGGAGAGGAGAGGGAAGTAAGGTGCCTGCCTGGTGCCATGGCTTGGAGGAACAAGAAGCAAATCCTCAGGATTGCAGAAGCAGCATCACAGGAGAGGGAACTAGATATCATTGTCCACCTTGGGACAAATGACCTAGCTAGGCATGGGATCAGTGCAGTGCAGGATGAAATTGTGGAGTTGAGGAGGGGCCTCAGACAGGCAGCAAACAGGGTTACCTTCTCAGAGGTGCTGCCAGTCCATGGCAGGGGTGAGGCTAGGGTACTACACACCATGCAGTTTAATGAATGGTTGCAAAACTGGTGCAGAGCACAGGGCTTTGGCTTCATTGGGGACTGGGGGTACACCTGGAGAGATGAAGGTCTATACTGGCACGATGGTCTGCATCTGTCCACGAAAGGAACCAAGATCCTAAGTGACAGGTTTAAATGCTTCCTTGGCAAGCTTTTAAACTAGCCATGGGGGGAGGTGCTAATAAGAGGCAGGACATTTCAAGCCTTCCCCCACAAAACATGACAGGTAGTAAGGCAAACACTGAGGTACAGTGCTCAACAGAGGGTAGGACAGGGGTAAATTGAAAAATAGACAAGGGCAAAAAGAGCAGGCATGGGGGAAAAAAGGATAAAGCCAACATTAAATGGAGGGCAATGAGTACCAATGCCCGTAGTCTGGGAAAAAAGCTTCCTGAGCTAGTAGCCTTGATGGAAGATGAACAATTGGATATTGTGGCAGTCACGGAAACATGGTACATGGAGAACCATGACTGGGATGTCAACATGTACACAGTCTACAGAAGGGACAGGAAGGGGAAAAGAGGAGGTGGAGTAGCTCTATACATAAGGGAAGGGATCAAAGCTACAGAACTAAAAAGTAAAGGGGACGGACAAGAGGCACTCTGGGTCACCTTGGAGACAGGGAATGCATCACAGTCCGCACAGGGGTTGTATACAGACCCCCGTCTCAAGGGAAGGAAATGGACAAGAAAATGATAGAGGACATTCTCAAAATGGCTGAAAAAGGGGAGATACTGTTGATGGGGGACCTGAATATGCCAGATGTTAACTGGATGACATATATTGCAGCCACATCCAAGAGCAGGGTCATTCTCGACGCCCTGCAGGGGGCAGGTCTTAGACAGCTAGTCTTGGAACCCACTCGGGAGGAAGTACTACTAGACCTGGTACTCTCAAATGGAGAGAGGATCACAAATTTAGAAGTCAGTAGACATCTGGGAACAAGTGACCACTGCACAGTGTGCTTCACAATAAGCACAACCATGGAGATGAGCCATACAAAAACAAGCATACTGGACTTTAGAAGGGCTGACTTTGGCAAAATGGGTGAATACCTGAGGAATACATGAGCAGATGGCCAAAAAGGAGGGGTGGAAGAACAATGGAGAAAAATCAAAACTGCCATCATAGAGGCAACAAGCCTTTGTGTGAAACAGATAAAGAAAACAAAGCGGAGTAAAAAAACACTATGGTTCTCAAAAGAGGTGGCAGGGAAGGTTAAGGAGAAAAAGGCTGCATTCCAAAGGTATAAGGAATCACAGAAGGAGCATGACAGAGAACTGTATCAATTAAAGCAGAAAGAAGTGGGGAAGGCAGTCAGAATAGCAAAAGCCCAAACCGAGGAAAAAATAGCCAATTCAGTTAAGAAGGGGGATAACACCTTTTATAGGTACATTAGGGAACATAGAAAGGTTAAGGGAGGAATAGTGAAGATTAATAAGGGAGAGGGGAGGAGGGCAGAGGGAGACAGTGAAAAGGCAGAGATACTGAATGAATACTTTTGCTCAGTATTCACAAAAGAAGATGAGGAGGAGTTACCTAAACCAGACAATAGAAGCACTCTGGGTAGGGGAGTTGACACCAGTCCATTTACAGAAGAGAGTCCTGAAAGAACTCCTAAAACTCAAGGTGGACAAAGCAATGGGGCCTGATGGGATTCACCCCAGAATCCTAAAAGAACTAATGGAGGACCTAGTGACACCACTGATCACACTTTTTAACAAATCATGGGAGGATGGAGTGGTACCTGAGGACTGGAGGAGGGCAGATGTGATTCCCCCTTCACAAAAGTGGGAGCAAGGCAGAAGCAGGAAACTACAGACCTGTAAGTTTGACCTCAGCGGTAGGGAAAATGATGGAATCACTTCTGAAAGAAAGAATTGTTGAGTACCTAGAGGCCAGTGGGGCACAGGATCCAAAGCAGCATGGATTTACAGCAGGAAGGTCATGTCAGACTAATCTAATAGATTTCTTTGACTGGGTGACCAAAGTAATAGACCAGGGAGGGGCTGTGGATATGGTATACCTAGACTTTAGCAAGGCATTTGACACAGTCCCGCACAAAAGATTAATAATCAAGTTAGCCAGCCTGGGAGTGGGTCCCAGGGTGGTAGCCTGGGTAGCAAACTGGCTGCACAACAGGACACAGAAGGTAATAGTGAATGGAACACATTCCGAAGAAAGGGGGGTCACTAGTGGAGTACCTCAGGGCTCAGTACTGGGTCCAGTCCTCTTTAACATCTTTATAGGTGACATTGCAGAGGGTCTGGAGGGAAAGGTATGCCTCTTTGCAGATGACACAAAGATCTGTAACAGAGTTGATACACAAGGGGGGGGGTAGAAAGGATGAGAAGGGACTTGGCAAGGTTGGAGGAATGGTCAGACATATGGCAACTTAGATTCAATGCAAAGAAGTGCAAAGTAATGCGCCTGGGAAACAAAAGCCCAGGAGAAGAGTACCTAACAGCAGGGGAGGTACTAACAACAACAAAAATGGAAAGGGACCTGGGGGTAGTCATATCAGATGATCTAAAGGTTGGTAAGCAATGTGAGAAGTCAGTAAGGAGAGCCAAGGGGATACTGGGATGCATAGGAAGGGGCATCACAAGTAGGAAAGTGAAGTGGTTATCCCTCTTACAGACAGTTGGTGAGACCCCATCTGGAGTACTGTGTGCAGTTTTGGAGACCTCATCTATGCAAGGACATAGACAGGATGGAAGCAGTCCAGAGGAGGGCAACTAAAATGGTGCAGGGTCTGCATCAGAAACCATATGAAGAGAGACTGAGAGAGCGTAATATGTATACCCTTGATGAAAGGAGGGACAGGCGGGACATGATAGAAACGTTCAAGTACCTCAAGGGAATCAACAAAGTCCAGAAGGGTCGCATCTTTCAATAAAAGAGATGTGTAAGAACAAAGGGCACAATTTAAAGATAGAGGGGGGACGGCTCAGGGGTAATGTGAGGAATTTTTTTTTTCACGGAGAGAGTGGTGGATGCATGGAACCGCCTTCCTGGGGAGGTTGTTGGGTCTAAAACAGTGGGGGAATTCAAACATGCATGGGACAGACGTGAGGCAATTGTAGTGGGGGGGTGGCAGGAAGTAGGCTGTTGGTTAACTAGAATCTGCAGCTTATCCAGTAGGTAGGTAAGGAAATGGGCAGACTGGGTGGGCCAAGTGGTCCTTATCTGCCATCAAAGTCAAAGTCTATGAGATATAGTTTTACCCTTATTTTAACACGAACATATGAGTGTGCCAGCAGAAACAGACCACCTGGTCTATCTACGTCTGCTCGAGTGTGCAGCTAACACCCCTAGTTTGCAGCTGCCCCACCCCCTCCCCTTTGTCATCCCACTGCCGCCCTCACCTCCCCCACCCTCACTCTCCCTGCTCCCTGTCCCATGCCCTTTTAAAGCTGTTCACAGATTTACATGATACCACCCATTCTGGTAGTGCATTCCATTTTGTTACCACCCCCTCTGTGAAATAGTGTCCCCTCATTTCCTTCCTAAATCTTCCCCCCTCTGTTCTTAGCCCATGCCCCCTGGTGTCCCTTCCCCTCCTTAGCTTAAAGACCCTGTTTGCCCCATCCTTATTGATTCCCCTCAGATACTTGAATGTCTCTATCATGTCCCCCCTGTCCCTTCTATCCTCCAGGGTGTACTTATTCAGGTCTCCCAGCCTGCTGTCATAGTCTCTCCCCTCCATTCCACATATCATCTTCTTTGCCCTCCTCTGCACCCCCTCCAGTAGCCTGATATCATGCTTTAAGTATGGCCTCCAAAACTGCACACAGTACTCCAAGTGTGGCCTTACCAGTGACCTGTAGAGGGGAAAAATCACCTCTCTTCTCCTGGATGAAAACCCCCTCACTATGCACCCCAACATTTTGTTTGCTTTTGCAGCCGCTCTCCTGCACTGAGCAGTATTGTTCATGGTCCCTGTTACAATTACCCCTAGGTTCTTCTCTTCAGTGATCTCCTGCTTAACCCCACCCAGCCAGTATTCTCTCCTTGGGTTCTTCACCCGAAGTACATAACCTTATACTTCTTTGCATTGAACCCCAGCTTCCAACTCTCTGACCTCTCCTCTAGCTTGCTTACATCCCCCTGTAGCTACTTCCATCCCTCCTCTTCATCCACTATTGCTCCCATTTTGGTGTCGTCTGCGAACAGACTTACCATGCTCACCACCCCGTGCGCAATGTCTAATATGAAGAGCCCAAATAATACTGGTCCCAGCACAGAGCCCTGTGGCACCCTGCTCATCACCGGCTTTGGAGTTGAGAGCTCCCCTCCCACCACCACCCGTTGTAGCCTCCCACTCAGCCAGCTTGTAATCCAGTTCATCATTTTTGCCCCTACCCCTACACCAGTTAGCTTCCCCTCAAGCCACCAATGAGGCACAGAATCAAAGGCCTTGCTGAAGTCCAAGTAAAGAACATCCCCCACATGACCTTTATCCAGCTCACCTGTCACCCAGTCATAATATTGTATTAGGTTGGTTTGACAGGACTTCCCTGAAATGAACCCATGCTGCCTCACATCCTGGAGGCCGTTGTCCTCCAGGTATGACACCAGTCTTTCCTTTAGTATCGTTTCCATGAGTTTGCACACTATGGAGGTGAGACTTACTGGATGGTAATTACCCGGTTCGTCCCTTGGTCCACACTTGTGTAACGACACTACATATGCCATTCTGCAGTCCAAAGGCACACATCCCAACTCCACTGAGGTGCTGTACAGATCTGCCAGCGGCTCCGCCAACATCTCCACCATCTCCCTCAGCACCCTGGGGTGGATAACATCCGGCCCTGGTGCCTTGTCTACCCTCAGTGCCCTCAGTCCCTCTAGGACTCTACCTCCCTCAATCCTTCCATCTGTCGCCTCCTCTACCCCTGTCCCCACCCTCCCAGCCCATGGTAGTAGCAGTCCCTCTTTTCTTCAGTGAACACTGAGCAAAAGTATTCATTCAGTGCTTCCGTCTGTTCCTCCCCCTTTTCTGTCCACTCACCACCCTATTTTATCCTCACTGTTTTCTCCTTGCACTTCCTTTTCTCCCTGTTGTAATACTTGTTTCCTAAATAAGAATGTCTTAACATAACATATATACCACCAGTGATAACAAACAACATACTTTCATGACTTCATTTATCAGAAATAACTGTGTTCTATGCTAGGTAGTGAATATAAAGTGATGGTGTGTGTGTGGGGGAGATGGAACACAAAAAGTATGTCACAACAACAATTGTAGCTCTCTTAGAAGGGTTAAATAACATATTTGGTGCATTACAAAATATTGCGCAAGTTTATTGGGAATAAAAATTATGGTTACCCCAAATTAATTTTATGAGGGTGATCCATCACTTAGTCCAGTCACTATGCGAGGCATTAAGCACTATCAAATTCTTTCATGATCCATACATTGGTGTTCACAAAAGAGTGTTTAAATCCATGCTGAGCAGCTGCCAAACCTTTTATGTGATCACCCAATCATGTTTCAAGAAAAATAATTTTCGTTTTCTCTATGCTAGGGATTTGCAATGGTAAATGATATTCTAGGTAAAGCAACCTGAAAGAGAGGAAGGCCAAAGAAGAAAAATGCCAATAAATCATAGCACAGAGATTCCAAGTCTATATTATTACTAATACCATTTATCTATAGATTATTTTGTACTGTATATATAAACTTTTCTGTATTGAAGATAAAAATTTGAATATCTGACTAAAGAACTTTACAGACGTTCCTGAATTAGATTTAATACTTAGATCAGTCTCCACATTAATCCAGTAAAAAAGGATTCAAATCCCATTCCTCATTTAGCCATTTCAGTTTGAGACTTTTGAGGGGGAAAAAAATCCAAAATGTTTTCCTTTCCCTTTTCAGAAGATTGCTGTCTATTGCCCTCTCTCTTTCTCTGGTGGAGAAGCTGATTCAAATTATGTAGTGCGGTGCCCATGTGAAAAAAAACTGTATATAGGAAGGACAATGAGAGCTGTAAAAGAAAGAATACAGGAACATGTTAGAAGCGTAAAACATAGAAATGTTAACATCCCTCTGGGTCTACACATCCATGAAGTTCACAGTGCAGATTGTAAACTGTTAAAGTTCATTGCCATTGAACCAGTACCCACACCGGAGAGAGATATACATTTAGTAATCTTCTCAAAAGGGGGACATTTTAGATTTTTTTCCTCAAAAGCATCGAACTGAAATGGCTAAATGAGGAATGGAACATGAGACCTTTTTTACTGTCAGCATTTTTAGTTTTGGGAGTTAACAAAGTGTCACACAGTGCAAGAATGTCAGGGGTGTAAGAAAGAAACCAGTGCCCCGATTCACAAAGGGCATCAGGCCCCCTGTCAAACCTGTATTTGGCGCATCTGCGCCAAACACCTTGCCACAAACTGCACCGGATTCAAGAAGATCAAGTGCATTTGCAACACTTTTCCCAGTTTATGGCAGCTTGCACCAAATATTTGGTGCAAGCCCTGTAAAATGGTACCTGAGACAGCTACAAGTTAGATCAGAAAAAGCTGATCTAACTTGTGGCAATCAGTGCACGGGATCGAGAATCAGAGTAGATTTGGCACAGGGGGTGGTACAAATGAGAAGTGACCTTCCCAAACTTGAAAAATGGTCAAGCATGTGGCAGCTAAAATTCAGTGCAAAAAAATGTAAGGTCATGCATCTGGGTAAGAACAACCCAGGTACTAACTGCCACCGGGGGGGGGGGGGGAGGAGGAGGACTGTCAATCACTCGGCAGGAGCGAGATCTGGGAGTTCTCATTTCAGATGATTTAAAAGTGGGCAACCAATGAGAAAAAGCAGCATTAAGGGCCAGCAAAATGCTAAGATGCATAGGTAGGAGCATCTCAAGTAGAAGAAGGGGAGGTGATCCTGCCACTATACAGGTCCCTGGTGAGGCCCCACCTTGAGTAATGCCTCCAGTTCTGGAGGCCTTACTTCAGAAAAGACATAGACAAACTGGAGAGAGTGCAGAGGAGGGCAACCAAAATGATTCATGATCTTCATGAGTTGTCTTATGAACACAGATTAAGGGAGCTCAACATGTACTCCCTGGAGCAGCGAAGAGATAGGGGGGCATGATTGAGACATTCAAGTACCTAAAGGGTATAAACAGAGTCCTCACCTAGGAGCTCTTTCTTATTAATAACTTAATGAGAACTAGAGGCCACAACACGAAACTGGGGGGGGGGTTAGATTCTGAGGCAACCTGCACAAGTCTTTCTTCACAGAAAGTGTGGGTGATCCGTGGAATGGCCTACCTGCCGAAGTCATTGAATCCAAAACAGTATGGGGATTTAAATCAGCTTGGGATAGGCACAAGGGGATAGTTACAAAACGTATTTGAGTAGGGGGGGTAGGATTTGGGCAGACTAGATGGGCATTTGGTCCCCATCTGCTGTCACTTTCTGTGTAATCCTGATCAGCAGACAGGTTGTGCCGCAAGCCCCTGTGTGCCAGATGTCCAGTGCACTGGGGGCTTGTGGCATTCCTGGGACTTTTGTGAACTGGGCCCCCAGGCCTCCAGCATATGCTGTTTAAACAAAATGCAACATATAGTCATATGAACTATTCGCAGGCCTTCACAATTAGATCAGTTAATGAAAACATCGAATGGAGCATCATTATTAGAGCTGGTTGGGTTATGGTTTCTTTCCACATCCCTGGCACACAATATTAAAAACATTAGGTAGCCAGATACAGGATTGACATTTGTTAATAGAAATAATAAAAAAAAAACAACAACACCTAAATCAAGTACAAGTTTTTTCTTAAAACACCTAATAAATAATTAGCCATCCTTTTTGGAGAGTCATAGTTTGTGAGAAGGAAGGCCTCATCCTGACCATACACCCCTGCCTCCTCACACAGGGACACTTTCATACAAATATGATATACAATTAAAAACAAAGCAATATAAAACAGACCACACAACAATCCCCCTCGGGCCATAATGTAGGCTGTGAATACTATTTTTGTTATTATTAGCAAGTGCACCAACAAACACTTTGTATTATGATGTCTACAGACAATTTCTACATAAAAGCTTCCCACTGAAGCCTTGCATCACTCCAGCGGAAGCCCCTCGTGGGCAGCCACTGAAGTGCCTGGTGCTTTTGACAGGGCCAAAGCCCACCCCCACTGATGTCACCCGCCCAGCCCACCTAGTCCCAGTAGCCCCCCCCCCCCGCTTACCAGACATAGTGTGACTTGTGACGGTTGGGGAGGGTAAATGAGATAGAGAATTCAGTAGGTGGGCCAGCAGGCTGGTGGAAGTATCAGAGGCACAGCAGTGCAGTCAAAGATACAGGATGCAAGGTTAAAATGTGAACTGGCTGCTGCTTTTTGAAGTGGCCAGAGCCTACCCCCAGTGGCATCACTCACCCAGCACACCTGGTCCCAGTAGTCCCTCAGCTTACTGGACGTAGGTTGACTTGTGACTGGTGGGGTGGGTAGATGCCTTAGAGAGGTCAGATGGTGGCTCAGCAGGCTGCTGGAATTACAGGTAGCAGCACAGCAGTGCATTCAGAGTAGCACAATGATATTGGAACTTTGTCCCCACATTTATGGGAAGGATGTAAGTGCCACGGATATTTAACCTGCATTCTAGTGCCCTCTAGAACATATACACTTGAAAGATTTATTCAGTCCTTATGTACTAATTAAATGCTGAAAACCCTGTTTTGTTCTCCAAAACAATAATGGTAAGATAGAACTACAGTCAGTGTATTCCATTCTTCCTGGAACAGGACATCTCTGTTCCGAGCTGGGCAACCATTTGGAGGGTGGACACCAGCCAACTGGATTAGGTACAGTCGCAGAAAACAGTGTTAGCCATGTAGTGTAATGTGTGGACAACAGAATATGGAAGGATCACTTTATGAACATGTGAACACACAAATTAGCCAGCAGAAGGCAGCCTTACAGTCTATTAAGTCTGCTTGCTGTGGAGCTCATGTATCCTTTACATTTCTCTGTTCCCCTACCTGGACACTCTTATCCTAACCTTAACTTTATTTACCCATTTTTGAAGCCATCAACAGTTTTCTTGTTCACTACCTCTTCTAGTAGTCTGTTCCACCCTGTCGCCACCATCTTTGTGAAGAAGTGCCTCCTGTCCTCCTTCCATGAGCTACAGTACCTCCAGCCAGTTTGTAACTGTGCCCCTTCATATTCTTATAATCAGTGGTCTTTAAACATTCACTGGGATCAACCTTGTTATTATCCTTGAGGTAACTTAAAGTACACTAAATTGTCATGTTTCAGATATGTAGTTTTCTCCAACATACATTTATATTTTTTTCTGAATGGTGGATCATAGTTCAGTCAGCTCTTTTCCATAAAGAACATTTTCATGGTGAGATGCTGACTTTGAAACAGTCAGGTAAGATCCCTTTTCTTCAGTGGTACCAGGCAGCTTGGGGCTGCCTTAAAACATTGACAAGCAGGGTTCACGTTCTGAGCTTTGTATGCTCAACCCCTTCCAGGAGGGAAGGGAGTGTTGCTGACCCCATGCCTGATTGTGTCCTGGAGGTCTAGGTGGCTTGGGAGTATGTGCGAGGTGTAACATCTTGGGAGGTGGTTCTGTTGATATGCTTATGCAGTATGCCAGAAATAATGTGATGAATGCTCCCACTCTTGGTCAGAAAGGGAGAGAAATATAGGAAAATTAGAGGGTCTGTACAAGCACATGAAGACCACCCCACATCCCAAAGAGACATTTCTCCCAGTCCTTCTCTAGCCAGCCTGTCACCCCTCCCATAGTTGGATCCAATCTTCCAGCCACATTTGAAGATCCCCGATCGGGCCCAGCCATGGTGGAAAAGCTGCAGGGACTTCGGTAGCATCATCCGCTTGGCTGAGAAGCTCAAACTCAATTACCAGAATGGGAGGTTTAGTGTATCAGCTGAGGGACAGGAGCATAGACAGTATAAAAATTACATTTTGGCAGTAAATTGGACAGCAAAATGTCAGAATTTGGAGTACTTCAGTGCTATTCACTGATATCTGTAATTATTACATGGTAAACTTTTCTTGAGTCTCAAGACTGACTTAAGAGCACACCATGTGACATTTCTAGAATAAATGTTGATGACAAGGTGAGGCGAGTAGACAGTACTTCAAGCCACGAGGTTAGGCAGCAATTCGTTTACAAAAGCATTTTGGACAATAAATACTAGACCAGGGTTTCTCAAAAGACGCCACTGTGGCACATATGGCCACTGAGCTCTTTAGAGCATCAAAAACTACTAGATAATGTCTTACCTTAAGAAAAATACAGGCAATGCTTTTTAAGTGGAAATACATCAGGGACTTGATTTAGTGCATATTGTGTGAAAAGATAAGTGTTATAT
The DNA here is from genome assembly GCA_016271365.2 of Neoceratodus forsteri. NCBI lineage: Eukaryota > Metazoa > Chordata > Ceratodontiformes > Ceratodontidae > Neoceratodus > Neoceratodus forsteri. The sequence goes on along the minus strand of CM057453.1, from coordinate 1,451,450,171 downwards.
CGGGGGATTAGTCTATATTGGGAGTCTAGGATGAACACAGTAAGGAGTGTGGCCACCAGTAAGTTCTGGTGGGAGCACTTTGAGGCCACCATGATTTGGGGCTTGAGAACCACTGTATTAGGCCCATGGCCAGAAACACTTAACTGACATGTTGCTGCATGTCTTGTATGAGCTTTCTTTAATCTTCGCATTCTTATTAAACAAAAGGCAACTAGTCGGTCAGTGCCAGTAAAGTTTTATACTGCTTTTGTTCCCCCAGGTCTCCAGATTTTTATGAAGAAGTGAAAATTAAGTTGCCAGCCAAACTTACTGAGAAGCATCATCTGCTGTTCACATTCTATCACATCAGCTGCCAGCAGAAACAGAGCCAAGGGTCGAATGTGGAAGTTCTCCTAGGAAACACTGTAAGTCACCATAAAAACAAGCATTTGTCAATGCCGAATGTTTGCTTGCTGGCACTGGCATTGGTAGTGTAGGAGTTACAGAGCTGCTTAATAGGAATGGCAGTGAAGTATTGAACTGAAGCCAACCCCATCACCACCCTGCAGATAGTGACAGGCATTGGTGTGCCTTTGGGTCATCAGGCATACTTGGCCCGCGCCATTTCACCACACCCTACCGTGCAGACACCGTAAGTGTCACGGTGTGCCTTGAGGGTCTTTGGCCCTTATCGCACCCCATTCCGTCAGGAAATATTGTGAGATGGAGTGCGGTATAGGAGATATGGGTGAACTTTGGGGCCGAAGAGTCCAAGGCACACCTCGATGCCTCCCAGTGGCTGCAGGGTGTGGGTGGGGTGGAATGATATGAGCATTGCAGGTGACAATCCCAAGTCACAGCCCTGATGCCTGTCATTCTCTACAGGGTGGAGGTGTTGTAATTTGAAACCCGGACGCCTCAGGCATTCGTTGGTATTTTCACTCCAAATTTTCAACATGGGTTTTTTGTGACCCCCACCTCATGAACAGTGGAAATATCAGTTTGTTAGCCGAAAGCTGCTTTTGCACAGCGACTATGGCATTTGTCAGCACAGGTGCAAAAACACATTCTGAACAGGATGTGAAAAATGACAGCTGTACTGTTCATGGGGAGGTGTAAAAAATGGCAATGTTGAAAATCTGCAGTGAAAATATTAAAAAAACTGGTGAAGTCACGAGCGTGCATAGAAACTGTGCAACGTGCACCTGTAATGTAATTAGTTTGGGAACTGTTTACAGCAGATTGTCAACACAGGCATTTTGGGACCTCCGGTCATGAACAGTGTTACTGTGATTTTCTTTATCTGTCCCGAACAATGATTTCCCACAGCGACCACGCATTTCTGTGCTGAAAGTGTGAAAACACATTTCGGCCATGTTGTGAAAAATGACAGCTGTACTGTTCCTAAGGAAGTGTGGAAAAATGCCACTGGTGAAAATCTGGACTGAAAATATTACAAATTCATGAACTTACGAGGGTGCGTGGAAACTGCGCAATGCTCAGTCATAACACAGTCATTTTTAGGAATTTTTTCACCAAATTTATAAAATAGCCATTTTAAGACCTCTGCTCATGAACAGTGTCACTGTAATTTTCTTAATGTGTCCCATACATTGATTTCGTACACCGACTGCGCCATTGTGCGCTACATGGACGGAAACATGTTTTGGACGAGATGTGAAAAATGACAGCTGTACTGCTCATAAGGAGGTGTGGTAAAATGGCAATGTTGAAAATCTGGAGTGAAAATATTGAAAATTTGAGAACTTATGGCGTGTGTAGGATCAAGCCAACAAACGCTGGTAAAACAGTCATTTTGGGAATTTTTCACCAAATTTTAACATAGCCATTTTAACACTTCTGCTCATGAACAGTGTGACTGTGATTTTCTAATGTGTCCCATACATTGAGCTTGCACACGACTGCGCCATTGTTGCGCTACATGCTGGGAAGCACATTTTGGGTGAAGTGAGAATGACAGCTTACTGCTCATAAGGAGGTGTGGTAAAATGGCAATGTTGAACATCTGGAGTGAAAATATTGAAAATTCACAAACTTACGAGCGTGCATTGGAATAGCACAACGCATGCTGGTAAAATAGTCATTTTTGGGAATTTTTTCACCAAATTTTTCACATAGCCATTTTAACACCTCTGCTCATGAACAGTGTCACTGTGATTTTCTTAATGTGTCCCGAACATTGATTTTGCGCACTGACTGCGCCATTGTGCACTACATGCGCAGAAACACATTTTGGGTGAGATGTGAAAAATGTCAGCTGTACTACTCATAAGGAAGTTTGGTCAAATGGCAATGTTGAAAATCCAGAGTGAAAATATTAAAAATTTGCTAACCTACGGCGATGCGTAGGGAACCAGTATATGCTGAGATTAAAGTTAGAATTTATTCACCAAATTTTCAATATAGGCTTTTTGAGAGCCCACCTTATGAACACTGGCACAATCATTTCATTAATCAGTCCCGAAAGGTGATTTCACACAGTGACTGCGAAATCACCCTTCGGGCCCGATTAACGCCATGACAGTGACAGAATTCATGAGGAGGGGTCCCAAAAACCCCATGTTAAAAATTTGGTGCCAAAATTCAAAAAAATGCCTGAGATATGCAGCAAGGTTGAAAAAACCCTATTCATTACATTATACAGCTTACCGGCATTTCCTCAGTTCGCGGTCAGCTTTGAAGAGTGCAGACGTGTTCCTGGTCCACCAAAGATCAGCGCCGAGCTCTGGAGGTAAGTATGGGGTGAGGTGGGGGTGTGGGGAGGCAGGGTGTGCAGTGGGTGGGTGCGGGTGGGAGAGGGGTGAAGACAGCAGCGAGGGAAGGTTTTTTTCTTTCAGGTTTTATTTTTATTTGGACTATGCGGGGCGTTTGCCACTCTGCGGGTGGGCTCCCAGTGTGGCAGCTGGAAAGCTGTTGGGGGCAGTGGAGCCGATGGGGGATTGGGCACCCCGTCGGCCATAGGATCTTTTGCCATGCTGGGTGGGCTCCCAGCGTGGCACCCGATAGTCTGGGGGGACAGTAGAGCTGGCGGGGTTTGGGCACCCCGTTGGCCATACAGACTGCGGGGGGACAGTAGAGCTGACGGGGATTGGGCACCCCTGGCCAGCCATACAACGTGTGCGTGGGGAGGTAGAGCATGAGCACACAACGTGCGTAAAGCGTGGTGTGTGTGTGTGTGTGGGAGGGAGCCTGCTCACTCAAGCGGTGCTCTCCCTTTCAACTGTACAGCACTGCATTTTGAATTGTCGCACTATGTTTCTTGCACATGCGTGCAAGCAAACATAAAAATCACAGTTCGCATCAGCAGAACTTAGCTACACAGAATTCCCCTCAAATCTGAATTTCAGGATCTTCCATTTTTTTTCTGAAGACCTTTCCATTAATGAAGGATAGTTTCCTCTTAGACTTCATCTGCTCATGTTGCTTACTCCTGCCATGCAGTTATATTTCCAATTTTTTGGAATGTTTTGAGATTTGAGCCTTGCTGGTGCCAGCTGCCATTGTTTTGCAGGAAACTGGAAAATCATTTAATGTTTCTTGTCAGAGACAGCACAGTGCTACTTTTCAAATTGTGACTTTCATAGGTGGGTATGAGGGCTCACATCTACACCTTTTTTGAATGTTCATTTTTAGTGAAGACCTGCATCTCTCAGCAGCTGCTGCAGCAACATGTTGCTGTAGAACAGGTCGTGCTGCATTATCGTTACTGTAGTTTGATGCAGAGCTGGGCCAAACAACTTTCGAATATATTTTATTTTTGAAATGTGTTTTTTTACCATGTTGATGCAAACCGAACAAAAGAAAGCACTTGCAGGATTATTTGGACCTCTCTTCAGCTAATAAAAATGCATATTTTAAGGTTTGCATTACAGCAGTGACATGAGATTTCTTCTCTTATCACAGAGTATGATATGACATCTTGTGGCAGCTTGCAGTAAGTGGAAGTCATTGTTTGCATTGGGAATTATGGTGACCAGAAGCATCAATTGCCATCAATATGCAATAATATGACTGAATTATTTCCTGATACTGTGGAGTGTGGCTGATGTCAGTACTGTATTGTCTGTCATATATATATATATATGTCAGATAAGTTACTGGATGAACAGGAATGATTCCTGATTGATACTATACCCACCATACAGCTAACTCATATATGTGTGGTGTACAAAAGGCACCGTTTAAATCAGCAGGCTGTAGGACATTTTACAAACCTGTATTTTTATAGGAAAATTGTTTAAAGAGATTTTCTGGTTTACAACAAAAAATCACAGTTGGACCTAACAGAATTCAGTTATTCAAAATTCTCCCCAAATTAGAATTTCTGGACCTTCCCTTTTTTATTACTGAAGACATTTTCATTAAAATGTGATCTTTTTCTCATAGACTTCATTTGTTCACGTTGCGAATTCCTGCCATGAAGTCATAATCTGCTGCTTAAGACATCACAACCTGTTGCCACAGAAAGGATACTGGTGTCACAAGCATAGCATTATAACTTCAGAATGGAAGACGCAGTAGGATCAGATCAACTCTGAGGGGCAAAGTCCATGACTTACTTTAATAATAAAGTCAAACAATTTTGCAAGAAATTTGGAAATCACTATAAGCATGGGCTCATAAAAGCTGTGCCCCAAAAAATAGCCACAAAGGCACACCAAGAAGATCTATGACTATAAATCACTTTTCTCTTTTGAACAAGTACAGTGCACCTCTATTATCCGCCACCCTTTCTCTCTCTCTCTCTCTATCCACCATCCGCCAGCACTTTCTGGTGTATAGGCTGTGTCTTTCTCATTATTTATTTATTGAATTTTGTTAGCAGGGTGGGTCCGGTGAGTATAAAAGCCCCTTCATCAGGGGTGACCTGAGATTAATTATATACAGTGGTAGTCATAAAAAAAGTTGACTGGTACCACGGCATTTTACGTCAACTGCAAAAAAAAAAAAATACTGCGGATCGTTCATGAGAAAAAAATGTATTGAATAACATCATTTTTTTCCATGGTATGCAGTAAATCCATGGTATTTTTTTCCATGGTTGATGGAAAATACCATGGTACCGGTCATCTTTTTCGTAACTACCACAGTAGATACATCACTGAATATACGGAGTCAATAAATATTAAAATACAAGTATTCACAGTATTCGCAGGGGTACAAGAGTTAGCAAACAATGGTATATTATAACACTTAAGCAAAAACATGTACTCAGATTAAATTAAGACAGACTACAAGATGAGCAACAGTGAGCTAACAGACAATTCAGAACAAGACAAAGACGAAGCATCTTCAAGTGTACACCAAGGGAGATATGTATAACCCAGCAGATTCAGATCAGTGATTACAAGAGCATAGACTGCGCTCAAGTAAAGATACCTTAAGGCTGTTCTCCCTTTATTATTTGCCACATCACTGATTTCAATTTTGTGGGTGTTGTTAGTGTCTCAATAGGAAATATTTTACAGTGCAGTGTTGAGGACTATGTTACCTTTGAGAATGGCTGTGAGGTTTTTAACAACATATTTGATGAAAAGATCATTGCAACTGTCGGGGTGAAGATACTAAACTACTACTACTACTTTTGCTCAGTATTCACAAAGAAAGAAGAGGAGGGGAGGTACCTAAACCAAACATTAGAAGCACTCTGGTTAAGGGGGTCGATACCAGTCCATTCATGGAAGAAAGGGTCCTGAAAGAACTCCTAAAACTCAAGGTAGACAAGGCAAAGGGGCCTGATGGGATTCACGCTAGAGTTCTAGAAGAACTAAGGGGAGAACTAGTGACACCACTGACTACCCTTTTTAACAAATCATGGGAGGATGGTGTGGTACCTGAGGAATGGAGGAAGGCATATGTGATTCCCCTTCACAAAAGTGGGAGCAAGGCAGAGGCAGGAAACTACAGGCCTGTTAGTTCGACCTCAGTGGTAGGGAAAATGATGGAATCAATTCTGAAAGAATGAATTGTTGAGTACCTAGAGGCCAGCGGGGCACAGGACCCAAGGCAGCATGGATTCACAGTGGGAAGGTCATGTCAGACAAATCTCATAGATTTCTTTGACTGGCTGACCAAAGCAGTAGACCATATAGATTTCTTTGACTGGCTGACCAAAGTAGTAGACCAGGGAGGGGCTGTGGACATGGCCTACCTAGACTTTAGCAAGGTATTTGACATAGTCCCACACAAAAGATTAATAAACAAGTTAGCCAGCCTGGGAGTGGGTCCCAGGGTGGTGGCCTGGATGAAAAATTGGCTGAAAAACAGGACGCAGAGGGTAACAGTAAACGGAGTCCACTACAAGGAAAGGGGGATTACCGGCTGGGTACCGAAGGGTTCAGTTTTGGGACCAGTCCTCTTTAATGTCTTTATAAGTAACATCGTGGAGGGACTGGAAGGAAAAGTATGCCTCTTTGCAGATAACACAAAGATCTGCAACAGGGTTGATACACAAGGGAGGAGGAAAGGATGAAAAGGGACTTGGCAAGGTTGGAGGAATGTTCAAAAGCATGGCAGCTTAGATTCAATGCAAAGAAGTGCAAAGTAATGCACCTGGGAAACAAAACGCAGGGGAAGAGTATACAATGGGGGGGGGGGTTACTAACAACAGCAAAAATAGAAAGGGACTTGGGGGTAGTCATATCAGATGACCTAATGGTAGGCAAGCAATTTGAAAAGGCAGTAAGGAGGTCTGGGGGGATACTGGGATGCATAGGGAGAGATATCACCAGTAGAAAACAGGAAGTTGTCATCCCTCTGTACAAACAGTTGGTGAGGCCCCATCTGGAGTACTGCATGCAGTTCTGGAGACCCCATCTCTGCAAGGACATAGACAGGATGGAAGCGGTCCAGAGGAGGGCAACCAAAATGGTGCTGGGTCTGCACCAGAAATCATATGAAGAGAGACTAAAGGAGCTGAATACGTATGCCCTCAAGGAAATGAGGGAGAGGGGGTACATGATAGAAACTTTCAAGTACCTCAAGGGAATCAACAAAGTCCAAGAGGGTAGCATCTTTTAGAAAAAGAGATGTGTAAGAACAAGGGAGCACAGTTTGAAGAAGAAGGAACGCGGTTCAGGGGCAATGTGAGGAAGTATTTTTTCATGGAGAGGGTGTTGGATGCATGGAACAGCCTTCCTGAGGAGGTTGTGGGGTCAAAAACAGTGGAGGAATTCAAGAATGCATGGGACAGACATAAGGTAATTATAGTGGGGGGTAGAAGGAAGTAGGCTGTTGGTTAACTGGGATCTGCAGCTAATCCAATAGGTAGGGAAATGGGCAGACAGGGTGGTCCAAGCGGTCCTGATCTGCCATCAAAGTCTACTTCATGTTCTATGTTTCTATGAAGAAAGGGAAGATTTCATATTACAAGTACGGGTTAATTTTAACATTGTTTTACTTGTCCAAAGCATGTACACTTTGACCTGGACTAATGCAGCTAACCCTCTACTTGTCCATCTTGACTAGTGCAGGTCTTTCCTGGCTGTTAATGAAGTTAAAAGATCTCTACTTTAGCAGGCTATAGTCCTCATGCTAATCTTCCTCATTGTTCCAGATGGTCAGGTGTGACTAACAGCTCTTTAAGAGCTGCAAATACCTGGCAGTGCAAGGTGGGGACTCCGTAAAATACTCAGTGTGAATCGTTGTCAACCCTTTATTAGGAATTCCAACTAGTGTCCAGGCTGTGCTCAAGGATGGACTGCTGATAAGTCACTAGCTTCCAGTGTTCTGAGTTTGTGTCTCTGTGTGTGTTGATGTGTCCCCCACTATTAAGGCCAGTGTCCCCCATTTTCCTATGTTTTGAGTGCCAGTTTCCAACATTTCACTGATGCACTTTCTTGAATCAGCTGAAATGACTGATGAAAATGGGCATCTGCACATGTTCGTACTTGGAGACTAAAATGAAATTAAACGTGACAAATAAAGCCAAACAAATGCCAATCACTGATTACTTTAAAGCTGATTAATGATGAATCAACTAAACTAAATGTTTAATAGTTATTCTGGGGTTTTAAGTATTTTCTACCAAACTGTACACAAATAAAGAAACTGAACAGCCGATACCTAAATGTAGTACTGTGTTAATTTTCCCATATTTTACCAGGGCAACATAGCACACCTCCTTTTATCTGCCACCTTCTATTATCCACCAGAAAGCTGGTGCAGCAAAGTTGGAGGATAGTAGAGGGTGCACTATGTTTTATAATCTGTCTTTACGAACAGCCGCACTACAGTTTCACACACCATCCTTGTCTGCCTACTGGCATCCTCTGGATTTATGATGCCCTTAGTACTGAAGCCTGAGGTGATTACAAGGAACCCAAGCTAAAAGGCAGTACTAGGAATGGTGCTCGGATGGCATCCAGACTAGTCAGATCCCATTGGATAGTGGGCATAAATGTTGGATATCATCAAATAGTGATGACATCTGAGAATGGAGCTGATGACCTCTGATCCCATCCATGGATCCGATAGATTTATTTAGACTACTCAGATCCATTGGATCTGACCTTGAATCCTGAGATCGAACCTTAGATCTGAAGGATCCAACCTAGGATCTGAAATATGGACTCTGATTGGAAATACAGATTTGGTCCAATAAATTTGGTATCCAGAAAGGGATATTTGCTGCATGCATGGGAGGACATTCAGATCCTCACGTGCACTGTCTGAGCACCACTAAATACCAGTGGCTCTTCAGTGTCCACATGTTTTCTGAGCAGATTCGTCAGGTCTAGAAACAAACATAGGGAGCGAGCATGGGTGCACTAATGATGTACGTGGGCTTGGGGGGGTATCCCATCAGTTCCGTCTGGCATGATGCTCAGTCTGCACAGTCTCTTAGACTTGCAGCTAACAGCCAGTGTACACGTAGCTCTGTTTTGTCTAACAGTTAACACAAACAAGTCTTGCTCCTTTGGTTTGGTTGATTAAATGTAAAGAATAGAATCCAAGGTAGACATTTCAGTGCATTCCATCAAACTAACAGCATTCATCTCTGCGCCACTTAGCAAATTGTCTTCAAAGTTCAGGGTTGTTGTACACTTCCAATTGCAGTGTGATATTATTAGTATTATTATTATTATTATATAGTCTGTGTGTATTTATTGTCTTGCAAATGCTTTAGTGCACTGTTTCTCTCTATCTTTTTCAGTGGTTACCTATATTGGTGAATGAGCGTCTACAGACTGGCCATTATTGTCTTCCTGTGGCTTTAGACAAGCTGCCTAGTAAATATTCAATGTACTCCCCAGAGGTATGAGAAAACATTGTTGCTCTTATTAATATAGACTTTATTAGAAAGAAAATATGGGAGAAGGATAGCCGAAGAATTGGTTTTGGCTTTTTAGATAACACACACACACACACACACATTTGTGGGACCAAAAGATCAGAAAGTTGTGGGTTATTATAGCCCCGTGCAAGGTACTTGGGGTAGTGCTTGTAACTGACACTGTTCAGTACAGTTAGCATTAAAATGAGCTCATTGATACTGAGTTGTATTTGGTTCAATAAACCCATTTTCAATGATTGCTAATGCTAAATGTTGAAATTTCTTATTTAGTATGCAATAAAGTGGGCCGGCCCAGTGGCGCTGAGGGTTGAGGTGCTGGACGCCACACCTCGCACCACGCTGGCGACCTGGGTTCGGGAGCGTATCCAGGCCATTGGGGGTCGGCAGGGTAGGAAAGGATCGAGTATCTGGAGGACAGCTCTCCTTTCCTGGGAGAGAGGGGGGACCAGTCTTCGGTGTTCGGCGACCCCTAGTGGAGACTAGGGGACATACAACAATTGGGACCTAACATAAGCAGGGGTGTGTCCACGGCAGCTCTTCTGTGGGCATGGGTGGAAGCGTCCATGCACTGCACTGAAGAGCATTGCACCGCCTGGACATTGAGGGAAGCAGCACTAATAAGAGAAAAAAAACCTCCGAGCCTGATAGGCGACAACTCCCTGCAGTGCCTGACGCCACACGCCCAACACCGGGTCTCTGTCTCCAACCTCTCTGCTGACCTAGCCAGACACTCTAGATTATAGATGGAGCACCAGTACGTGGTGGCAGCCCTACCTCAGGGGGCTCAGAGCTGGGGGGATTGTCTGGCTTGGGATCGGCAGAGGACAGTAAAATTCTGAGACGCAGGACCATGGTGGATGGTAGAGCAATCCGGTGAGCTGGGGTAGCCTGACAGAGTTCAGGTTCAGGGGGAGAGAAACAAAGTTCGAAAAAAAAAGTATGCAATAAAGAACAAACCAGTTGTCAACTCTGTGATGTAATCATTAATGTTAGAAACAGAGAAAACGGGTTAACAGCTGATGAAACTTTAGCTTATTTATCAAACAACCTGCATTAAAAAGCAGTAACCAACTAAAAATCAACTTGTACTCATAGTGGCTAACAAGTCATTTAAATTAAAGTTTGATGCTGGGCTGGCCCGGTGGTGCTGAGGGTTGAGGCGCTGGACGCCACACCTCATGCCATGCTGGCAACCTGGGTTCAGGAGCAAGCTTGGGTCGTCAGGGGCAGGAGAGGACTGAGCATCCAGACGACTGATTTCCCTTCCTGGGGGTGGGTGGGTATCATACGCCACGGTAAAAGGAGCTCCTGGTGGAGACTGGGGGCAGCTCAACTTGCAGCGCGCTCTAGGAGGGGATGGGGGTGTCGGCAGATGCTTTACGTGCAGGTGCGGGCGCATGCCCGTCATGTGCAGGGCATCATTGCATGGCCGTGCCTCCCACCAGAAAAGGGAAACAGCCCTGGCATCCGGGAAGGTGAAGGTGGGGACCCACGACCAGCACCCATGCTCCATGCTGGATCTTTCCTGCCATCCTCCAGCTCCTGCCCTCCCTCTGGCCACCTACTAGATTACAGAAAGAGCACCGGAGGAGCTGGTGGTCCCACCTTGGTGGACTTAGAGACGGGGGGGGTCAGTGAGTCGGGAGGAGGATCCGGGAGCAAGCAGTCCTGAAGGTAGAGACAGGATCTTGGCGAGTGTGAGAAAGTTGGTGAGTGAAGTCCCATACTGGAGAGAGGTCCTATGGGGCCAGTGAGTAGGAGGAGTAAATAAAGTTTGAAAAAAATTATTAAAGTTTAATGCTGACTGCACTGTAGTGTTAGGGGTACTGTACAGTTGAGGTGCCATCGTTCGGATGAGATGTTAAGCCAAGGTCTCTTCTGCTCGTAACTGGTCACTTTTTAGGTGGAAGTTAAAGATCCCACAGCACTTATCGAAGAAGGCTTTGAAATTTTAACCCAATGTCCTGGCCAACGTTTCCACTTTCAGTGAAACAGGTCCATGTAACTGGACACGCCTGGAAACAAACTGTCACAACTCAGTCTGCCTTTCCTGATCTAAAATTAAAAATAAATAAAACATAAGTAATGTTTTCACTTCAGGTTACAGTAGAATCAAAAAGTTCTATCATTAGTTAAGAAAGTAATTAACTGAACTAATGTGTGACTTAGAGGCAGTGCAATAAAAGGAAGCACAGCATCTTTTTAAAAAGTACCGGTCTACATAATTACAGTATGTCTATGTGCAGTTGTTTGTTCTGCTGTCTGCTAATGGGACTTAAACTATGTCACGTCAACGCTATGCCTTACCCTCCACTAGTGAACTGAAGTATAATGAGTGTGCATCTGAGAGAGCATCTTGTTTTAGTTTTTCATTGGAACATACAGTATAGCCAGTCTGGTGACGTGGCACGTTGCAGCTCTATGTGCCCTTTACCTCCTGCCACTTTGACAGGAGAGGATCGAAAATCTGATGGGCTGCTCTGCTGTGCTTGGGAAGGGGTGGCTAGTTAGCCCAACCCTAGGCTGCTGCCAGGTGGAGACCAGGAGGCAGTGCAGCTGTGGGGGGCATGAAGGGAAGGGGCCATCATGACATGCTGCATGTGTGCCTCCACACGTAAGCAAGTACATTTAGTGGCTAGGACTAAGGGAGAAACGTGTAAAAACAAGTGTCAGGTAGGCTTTATGAAGCCTCCTCTACTCCCTCTTGGCCTGTGTTGCCAACTGGACCTGGGGCACTTCTGTGAGGAAAATCCATGGGGAACGTAAGCCCACAGACTGGAGGAGGTGTGTGACAGTGAGAGAGGAGGAGCTGAGAGCCTGCCTGGCTGACCCTACCAGGAACAAAGCATCATGGAAAAAACTAGAAGTGCCCGACCCAGTGGTGCTGGTGAGTACTTTGAAGTCTTATGTGGGTGACCCAGGTCTGCATCACAGCACTAGCCCACAGTCCTGGGCCACTGGAGTCTGGGTGCTCTGTGAATGCAGCACATTTATGCTTTGGGAGGAGGGAGTGAACCTGTGCACCACTTTAACTCTCCTGCAGGGGACATGGGATGACCTTTGGCATCACTGATGACCGTACAGTGTTCTTCCACCCCACCTGTAGCTGGCACCATCATGGAGTGGCCATGCACATCTGAGGGCAGGCCTTACAAGGGAGAAATAACACTGGTGGCACTCCCATATAACCAGCCTGATTGTTTGCCTCCATTTCCTCCCCATTGGGGCAACAAACTTACTAGTGGAGCCCTGGCATTGGTTCGCCAGTCTCACAGTGAGGGAGGCTTTCCTCATGGGGTACAGCCTGCAAGGGGGACCTGTGCTGGAGCTGAAGATCAGTGCTGTGAGACCAGTGGGAAGAATCAGGCTGTCTGGCCGTAAGGAGTAAGAGGACCAGGAGAGCAGTTGGTTTGCAGAAGTATAATTAGTAAATACAAAAAAAGTAAAAATACAGTGCAGTACTTGCATTAGTATAGCAAGTAATTTTTGCAACCTGAACTTTGCAAAATTATTTTGAGGACCCAGCCAAATTGATTCCAAGGTTTGTTATTTTTTGGTAACCAGGCAAGATCCACTAAGCACAAGTACCTGTTTTCAGGGGCAACCCAGGAGCACTGGGTGATTAAGTGACTTGCACAGAGTCACACAGTATGCAGGTGGAGGTTGCGGGAATCACACCCAGGTTTGCTGAATGTACCAAGCTCATTCACAGCTTGTTATTCTAACCTCTAGGCTATACTGCCGGCCCTAGAAAATTCAGTCACATGGATCAGACGCAAAATTTTAATTTGTTCTCTAACTTTCAGTGTTTGGAACTGAATTTTGTTTCCGTGTTTTCTTCTGTTGTTATCAGAGATTTCCTTCTCCGTATTCCCCACCAGTCAAATGGGTGGAAGGTCACAAAGGAGTCTTTGATATTGAAGTGCAAACTATTTCTTCGATACATACCCAGGTAAGGCTTCTCTGTTGCCCTTTCTGCAGTATATGCGCTCCTCACCCACTGTACCCCTTATCTTTCATCGGTAGTCTTCTGGGGCATTTATTTGTATCTGCAAGCGGTATTGGGGGGGGGTCTGATACCTTGGCAGCCCACCTGGGCCATTATAAAAAAAAATTCCAATATTGGGGTTGGGGACATCTTTGTGTGCCATCATCAACCATTGCTACCCCCCCCCCCAAATTCCCACAGTCTTTGGGGGGGCTAATGTGGGCTAAAGCTTGTTAAAGAAGTACTACACCCTCATATGTTGTAAATATTGTTTCCATGTCAACAGACAACTCTTTTTGTGTAGCTGTTGGGTATATAAATGATTGCTTTAGTTTATTTTCACTGTTTGTACCAGTCCCTGTAACTATCTTGGGATTCTCCATTTTTTGGTTGTTGAAATCTCATTGTGCCTGAGAACTGCCTTAGCATATGAGAACATGATTGTCGGCACACTTTAGACTCCACAGTATGGCTGTCTGCTTAATTAGAGTTTTAAGAAAACAAGTTGCAGCAATATGTAAAATGTCAAATTTACCTTCAGTTAGCTTTGCAAATTGCCATAGATGTAATGCAGTTTTTTCCTTTAAATTGCATTCAATCTGTGTGTTTCTAGAAAGTGTTTTTCAGGTTATTTGTACTTTCAGCATAGAGATATATGGTGTAATTGGGTGCTGTGACATCATGTTTTCATATGCTAATTCATCTCTCAGCAACAATATATATATATATATATATATATATATATATATATATATATATACATATTTTATGGTATATCTTTCTCCGTGTCCTGGTGGCACCAAGTGCCCCAGTCGTCACCACACCACCACCTCCGAGGGTCAGACCCTCTCCCTTGAGCTCCCACGACTTACCCTTCGTGGCAGGAGGTGGGGAGCGTCTCGACTCACCCACAGCAGGTCCAGCCAGGGAGGTGCCATCTCGGGGGTGGTGCCACGGGGACAGCTTCACGTTGCCGGGACAGTTTCCATTTTCTCCCTTGTGTGGAGGTGGGGCATGCAATAATGCCTATGGAGGGCGCTCACGATTCCGCATGCTCTCTCTCCAAGCATCTGCCCCGTCTCCTCCCCTTTCTGCATCATCAACGCGCTGGCCCCCCAGCAGCCACTAGGGGTCAATCAAGCGCTGACTGCTGATGGCCCCCAACCCCAGAAAAGGAGAGCAGTCCCTGAGACACTCAATCCGTCTCCTCCCCTGCCAACCCACGGAGGCTCATGCTCGTTCCCAAACACAGGTTGCCAGCGTAGCGTGAGGTAAGGCGTCCAGTGCCTCAGCCCTCAGCACCACCAGGCCGGCACAATGAGATTTAAACAAACAGAAAAAAGAGACCCCAGGCTAGTTACAGGAGCTGGTATGAACAGTGAAAATAAATTAAAGCAAACACATACATCCCCAACAGTTACACAAAATGAGTTGTCTGTTGACAATGAAACAAGATATGAGATTGTACTACTCCGTTAAGTACATGTGATGTCAGTGGAGTGGTGTTTGAGTGGGACCAAATGTCACAGTGGAGATTACACATTAACATCCAATTACAAAGACAACTCGTAAACTACAGTACTTGCCACTGCTGGCCTTGCACTGTTCAATCCACCATCCCCCTTCCTCTCCAAATATCAGGTATATAGGACTACAGCAGCGAATGATGAGGGCGCACATTTGCTTCTCCTATAGATTAGGGTGTGTTTTTTTTAATTAATTCTGAGGACACCAAATGACTAGACATTCGACTGGAGACTCATCCCAGTTACAGACAGGATGGGTGGGAGCACAAATAAATGGATGGGGTACACATTGGTATGCCCCCGAAGATTACTGAGTAAGAGGCAAAGGGAGTGGGATGGGACTGGGAGAATGCAAGAATGGGGGTGCAAACTTTGCTTTTCTATTCACTCTTTGAAGATTTTTCCTCAGGTTGAGAACATGGGCAATGGTGATATGTAGCTCTGTGTAATTCCCTTTTTCCTACAGGGTGCAAGATGACTGACTTTCACAATACAGTAAGAGTGAAGAATTTGAAGTTTCAAGGATAATGACCAAACTGATATGAACTGAATAATCAATGAGACCAATTCCATAGAGCTCCATAGTCCGCAGCATTCCAGTATTCTTAATTAAAGAGCTAGTGGAACCAAAACAGACAGACAGGAAAATGATACAAAGTTTAAGAGGCAGACAGTTGTAACTTTTTATATCTTCTGCGGGGGTATCTCAGTTATCAGGTCACACTATAGGAACTTCACTGTCGGTGAAGCAGGATCTACATGGAAGATTTTTCAGTAGTATCAACTAGGGTCTCGCATGCCAACATTGTGTTGATGTCATCAACCTTATAAAGGTGTGAGTGGCCCCGTTCCCTCCTCAGTTCTTTCCCGCTGTCGACTCCATTTGCATGGGTTTCCATGGAAGCTCCGCCGCAGTATTCGTGTCTTTTTCTCTATGCATTCTTTTGTTTTTCTTAGCAGTGGGAATCTGTTTTTATAAGAGATTCTTCCTTTCTGTTTATGTTGAGAGTGACTCCTCAACCTCTTTTCCATCACTGCCGCTATGGAAAGAAATTTGCTACTACTGATGACCATGACCACTGTGTCTGCTGTCTTGGGCCTGACCACGACATTTCCTCCTATGAGCTCTGCCATAAGTTCAACCTAACAACCCTAAGGTGACGTAAAAAATGCATTTTTCGGAAATTTCTCATGGTACAGCAGGTAACCTAGTTCTGGGCAGGGGTCCTACAGGGCCCCCCCAATCGCCTATGGGTTTGGCTAGCTCTAAGGCCTCAAAGTCCTGAGACAAATCCTCAGGGAAAAGTCACAAAAAAAGACAGTGTCGGGGACTGCTCCCCTCAGTGGTGCTCCCATTCCCCGGCAGCCTCTCTTCTCCGTCGTTCGGATGGGTGTCGTCGAGGGGTTCGGCCCCATCAACTTCTGCTGTCCAAGCCTCTGCTCCTACCAGGCCCATACCGACAGCTTCTTCTCCCTCTCCTTCGGGAGACAGGGTCCCCCATCTGTGGGTCATTAGTAACCCTGTCGTCGACCCCCAGGTCGCCGATTGTGTTTTCTCTGCCTCGGCCATCTGCTTCACCAAACCGCAGACCCTAGGTCACGGGCTCTCTTCAGGGCCTGTCGAGCAGTTCATCGCAGTCCCCTTCGACAAACCCTACTCCGTCAACGGAGATGGTCGTCGACCTCAGTACTGTTTTAGCCAAACTTAACTCTGCCATTGTGCAACAGCTTGGGTCTCTCTGACTGGAGCTGTCAATGCCGATGTGCTCTACTCCATTGTCAACACCTCAGCACCTCTCACTGTCATTGCTAGAGTTGAGGCCATTGGCACCCCATTCATCAGACCCAGAGCTCGAAAGGGTCGATATCGAGGAGGAGTACCGTTGTGACCGCATCCTCACAGAAGTGGATAAGGAAGAGGAGGTTGAGGACTTCTTCTCACACAGGTCCACTCCCTCCCCAGTCAGTGAGGACTCTGTGTAGCACAATCCCAGGTCCCCTCCAGAGGATCCCACTTTCTTTAATATTATGAAGCAGTTGTCTTCTGCTATGGGGTTCAAGACTGAGGAGGAGGATACCACCAGAAAAGATCTGGTGGATTTTCCTGGAGGTGCCAGAGTCCCCACTAACGTTATTCCTCTTCTATTGCCAGTGCTTAGAAAAGCCCCTACTGTGGCCTGGCATCCTCCCAACATGGTTCCTGCCATGTCCAGCAGGGAAGGTAAGCTTTATCTGGCCCCCCTCAGAGTTTTGTTCACTATGCTGCCCAGCCTGAGACTGACTCAGTGGTTATCAAGGCAGCCCTTGCTAGATCTAAGGTGCCCGAGCACCTTAGCTCCTTCCCCTTGGACAAGGAATCCTGGAGGATTGACCTTTGGGGTCTGCGTATTGCCAGTTACTTGTCCCACATGGTTAAGTACCAGAACACCATCTGGTGCAAGACTCGTACGACTGTCCAGTCTCTCCCCGATGGTACCTAGAAGCAGGAGGTGCTTCAGTCCCTCCAAGCCACTGAGTACATTAGCAAACTTCTCCTCAGGGCCTTCTATGATTTATCAAACATGGTGGCTAGGGCTGCTGCCTCTAGCATTTGCCTTCACCAGCATGCCTGACTGCAGGTCTCAGGTGTTGTCATGGATGTACAACAGAAGGTACTTAATGCCCCTTTTAAAGGCTCTAAATTGTTTGACCCAGACATCCAGGACATAACCAATGAGTTGCAGGCTATAGGGAGGGCCATTAAGTCTGTCCACTCACTGTACCATACTCAGTCCAAGGGCTGGTCGAAGCAGCCCTTTCGAAAAGCCTCCTACCAGTCTAACTCAGGTTCTAGACCTGGGGGCAAGCAGGTGGCAGGGTCCACGTTGCCCAACCCCTCCACCTCCACCCCTGCTGCCAGACATCCCAGAGGCAATGGATTGGGCCCTGCAGCTGACTCCTTGCTGGACTCCCTCTTCTGGTCCCCGATCAGAGGCCAGTTCTCCCTCCATCTCGATCAGTGGAGAACCATAACTTCAGATGCCTGGATTTTGCAGATAATAGAACTGGGTCATGCTCTAGAGCTACTAAAGCTACCTTGAGAGACCCCTCCAATCCCCTCTTCACACTCTGTGGATCATACCTGGCTGCTCAGGGACAACGTTCTCTCCCGTCTCCGGAAATGAGCTATAGAACCAGTGCCCAAGCGTCAAAGGAACCAAGGGTTTTACTCAGGGTTCTTCCTGGTTCCCAAAAGAACCAGGGACCTGAGGCCTATTCTAGACCTCAAGGACCTCAATCTTTATATCCAGTACAAAAAGTTCTGCAAGGTCACTCTGCCGGGTCTTTTGTCCCTGTTGAAACAGGTAGACTGGCTGTGTTCTCTCGACATGCAGAATACATACCTGCACATCACTATTTGCCCCCTCACAGGCATTTTCTCTGGTTCTGGTTTCAGGGAGAACATTATTAGTTCAGAGTCTTGCCCTTTGGTTTATCCTCTGTGCCTCGGGTCTTTACCAAGTGCTTAGCAGCCGTAGCTGCCACGCTTCGGAGGGAAAGCCGCACTTCAGAGGGAGGGCCTATACATGTTTCCATACCTGGATGACTGGCTTCTCAAGGCTCTGTCCTGCCTCCTGCTCCTTCAGACTCTGGAGCAGACCCTCCAACTGGTCTACTCCCTGGGCATCACAGTCAGCCTGTCCAAATTGGTTCTGATCACTAGTCAAAGGCTTCAGTGCATAGGGGCCATCTTGGACTTGGCACATGGCTAGACCTTGCTCCCACCAGACAAAGGAAACTCTCATCTCTCAGGCTCAAGCAGTAGCCCAGAGCCATGACTTATGGCAGCCACCATAGCTGCAATCCCATTGGCCCGCTTACATATGCGGGTGATCCAGTGAACCCTCTAGGTTCAGTGGGATCAGCGCACCGACAACCTGGATCAGCCAGTATTGGTCTCCTCCCCTGTCTGCAGAGCCCAACAGCGGTGGATAGATTGGTCTCCTCCCATGTCTGCAGAGCCCAACAGTGGTGGATAGATTCATAAGTTCATAGGTTCATAGGTGTATACAAGTTAGAGGACAAGCCCATTTTGAACTCACCGCCATAATATACTTAATGGCAGAAATATAATTTTTTGTCTTCCATATACTGATCTAGATTAATCCTGAATTGCTCAATATTTTCACTAGATACGACTGACAAGGGTAGGGAATTCCATAATGGTGATAATCTTTGAGTGACATAATACATATTTCTAGGGACATGGATATGTTGTTCAATCCACACTTACTGGCAGGTTCCTTGCCGCTTTAAATCTTGCCGGAAGGTCTTCAAGCTGGCTCCTCCCACCCACCCGGGTGGTAAAACTCTTGGCTCTGCCCCATGAGGCCAGATATTCCTTACCGCTTGGAAGTTCAGGTTCCCTCCTTAGCGCTCTGCATTTTAGTCCTGGATCCACACTCTTCAGTCAAACCGAAACTCATTCTTAAGTTTAAAAGACTTCAGTCTTCCTTTTCCCTCATGGCTGCGATGGACAAATTGACTTCCAGATTTTGTCGGTGCCCCTGTGGGCAGAAGATGTCCTGGACCGATCCGTACTCCATGTGCGTTTATTGCCTTGGACTCGGCCATGACTCACAGGCTTGTGAGTTATGCAAATCCTTTTCGGCTTCGGTCTTGGAGGACCGCGCTGCCCAATTGCTGTTGGGGGCGACCCAAGAAATGTTATCCTCCGGTCAAGTCGAAGGAGGCCGATTGGGCAGTGTCCACTGTTGCGGGCTCAGCTGAACAGCTGGAGCAGATGATTGCCCTTGAGGAGGAGGCGGCCCAGGCTGCATCATCATCCTCGGTCGCGGAATTTATCCTGCTCTCCTTGGGCTCCTCCTACACAGCTTCTTTTAAGGAGCTTTGCCAATCCCTCTCCACCAAGGGAGAAGGGCCTTCGGGACATTCCTCTCGGTCCAAAAAGAAGGACTCCAAAGGTAAGTCCCACCGTCGACATTCATGGGAGCGGGAGAGGTCTCCTTCCCTGGATAGTTGATACTCGACTTCGGTCGAGGTTGAGGCTAAGGCCGTTGGCTTCAACGGTGTCCCCATCAGGTCAGCCAGCTGAGACAACCGTCAACGCGGTCGAGATTTTTCTCGACCCGTCGGACAGTTTGTTGACTGGAGAAGCCGACAACCCTTCTTCACCGGCTCCCCCCCCGGTGGAAACCGAGGACTTGCTTGTGCCTCCTGAGTCCCCGGTTAAGGTCCCTGAACTGAGGGAGGAACGGGTTTCCCCCGCTCCCTCTCAGACCCACCCTCAGAATCCCCGAAGGTCTCGGTCTCGGTCTAGGACCTCTTCTAGGTCCAGCCGGTCCTGCCGACATCGGCGGTCAGCCTCAGCACCATGGAAAGCGGTGGCTCCGCTCATCCTTGTTGTCCTTTTCAGAGGATAGGCTCTGGCGCAAGTTGCGTCGGCGCTACAAGGATTTAATATGGCAGCAGCTCTTATTTTCCGGAAATAAGCCGACTCCGTTGCCTTCTCCGGCCATTAAGTGACTGTCACCGAAGTGGCCGAAACAACCCCTCATAGCAGTCGAGGAGCCAAAGCCGGCACCAGTTGTTCAGCCAAAACCAGCTGCGCCACCCATTGTGGTGGAACCCCCGCCTCCACAACCGAAAACTGGGGCCCCGACCAAGGATTCTCGGTCGGATCAGGGTTTGCCCCATAGGCTGTCGGTCACCCTCACTCCCGATCGACCTCGGCAGGTGGAGGGTGGCTGAGGCGCTCAGCAGCTGTTTGCAGACACTTTCGGAGTCTGATGGCGACTCCTCCTTGTTCTCCAGACCGCTTGACTTGGAGTCCACTGGGGGTCAGTTAGTGGACGAGAGCCCATCCTCGTTCCTTGGAATGCTTCTACTCATCTCAGAGTCCACTGGGATGAAGCTCAAACACGTTCCAAAATGGGCCAAGTATCCCCTCACGGAGATACTGGACCGAGGGAATTCCCCTACGGAGGCCTTCCCTGTGGCCGAAGCCATTGTTGGCCCGGCCCTGGAGCTATGGCAGTGGCCAGCTTCTTGTCCAGCAACTTTGGCCAGGATGGCTTGGAAGTATGCTGTCCCTACCGGTTCACTCTCCGGTTTCTCGGAGCAACCCTCTGTGGAGGGGTTAGTGACTGACAGTGTTTTCCGGCATTCCGGGAATGCTCGGGATGTGGACAAGCCACCCGGTAAGGAGTCCAAGAAATTGGACTACTCCGGGTGGAAAGTCTATGCTGCTTCCTCCCTAGGCCTTCTTCAGGTTAGCTTGGCTGTCCTGATGGCACACTTTTCACTTGCCCTTTTGGGCTCCCTGGATGAGGTGATTCCTCATCTCCCGGCTGACCTTCAAACAACGGTCAAGCAGGTGCAGGATCAGGGAAGGGCGGTGGTCAAACAGCAGCTCCAAACTTCCTTGGACATTGCTGACTCATGTGCCCGGTCAGTAGCGGCCGCAGTGGCCATGCGCCGCAGAGCTTGGCTGCGGATTTCCACCTTTACGGCGGATACAAAGCACAAGCTGGCAGACATTCCCTTCCTGGGTACCGACTTGTTCGGTCCCGGGGTAGAGGGTCATCTTCTACGGATCGAGAAGTCCAATGCCACCTTGGACTCGATCATGTCTTCCCAGAAGGAGAAAGGCTGCCAGCAGCAGTGTAAGCCCTTTCATCCTTCAGCCCCTGCGGCACGTCCGGCCCAGCAACACCAGCATCAGGGCCAGCAGGCTCTCACTTGGCACCCCAAAGCCAAGCCTGCTGCTTCCTCCAGCAGGAAGCTGGGAGGGAAAGGTCCAGGTGGCTCCTTGGCCGGCCCTTCCTCCAAGCCTGCCCAGTGACGGGTTGAGGGGTGTCGCCCCCAACCTCGTCACTCCTCCCCGGTTCCCCATGGGGATGGCTCCCCACTTCCTTTCCGCCTGGTCCGATATCACCATGGACCGCTGGGTGTTGGAAGTGGTAGGCAGGGGTCTGCCTCTGAATTCGAGCAGTTCCCAATTTATCGGCCATCGCCCACGGGGCTACGGGTTCCGCAGCCTCTTTGTCGGCTCATCGAGCCGACATTGCCCTGCTCCTCCAGAAGGAGGTGATCAGGGAGGTGAAGGATCCTCCTCCAGACCCATGGTTTATGTCCAGGTACTTCCTGGTCCCAAAACAGACAGGCGGCTGGCGCCCCATTCTAGACCTACATGACCTGAACAAGTTCCTAAGGTCTCGTACCTTCAGGATGGTCACTCTGGCTCAGATCATCCCATCCTTGGAACGAGGCATGTGGTTCTGTTCTCTGGACCTCCAGGATGCGTTCTTTCATGTCCCAATCCATCTGTCTCACCAGTGATTCTTCCACTTCAGGGCAGAGGGATCCCTTTGTGAGTTCCGGGCCATGCCCTTCGGCCTCTTTCCAGCTCCCAGGGTCTTCACCAAATGCATGGTAGTGGTAACAGCATTCCTGCGGTGCCAAAGGGTCAGGGTGTACCCTTACCTGGATGACTGGCTGATTGCAGCCCCCTCCAAGTTGGAGGTTGAGCAGTCCAGGGATCTGGCCCTAAAGGTCTGCTCTCAGATTGGCCTCCTCATCAACGAGGCCAAATCAGAACTCGTGCCTTCGCAGGTGATTTCAGTTCATCGGGGCAGAGCTCGACTCTCTTCGAGCCAGAGCATGGCTCCCAGCGGACAGGACCGAGGTCCTTTCCTCCTTTGCCCAATCATTTCTGGTTGGGCAATTGCACCCTGCCCTGGACTTCCTGCACCTCCTGGGCCCACTGGCACATGCGTCCCCTGCAATGGGGGCTGGCCTGCCAGTGGTCACAGCGCTCTGGTCCTCTGGACCAGCCAGTGACAGTGACCCAGGAGATGTGGAATGGCCTCCAGTGGTGGCTCGTTCCAGCTCATCTGCA
This sequence comes from Neoceratodus forsteri, assembly GCA_016271365.2. Taxonomy (NCBI): domain Eukaryota; kingdom Metazoa; phylum Chordata; order Ceratodontiformes; family Ceratodontidae; genus Neoceratodus; species Neoceratodus forsteri. Next base: position 1,451,427,462 of record CM057453.1, on the reverse strand, counting down.
GGAGGGTATCCCATTTGTCCACCCAGAGCTGATGGTCACTCTGATGACCGATGCCTTTCTGATGGGTTGGGGTGCCCATCTGGGGGAACTCAGTGTGCATGGTCTCTTGTCCCCTCAGGAGTCTCGATGCCACATCAACCTGCTGGAGCTTCGAGTGGTCCAACTAGCCCTCACCGCCTTCACTCCATTTGTATGGGGTCAAGTGGTCCAGGTCCAGATGGACAACACCACGACCATGTACTACCTAAACCATCAGGGCGGGACGCACTCCTTGCCTCTGTGCAAGGAGGCTCTCCGCACTTGGTCTCCCGTGAGCAGACTGGAGGTGGATCTCCTAGCCATCCGTGTGGCAGGAGCCTCCAACACTCTGGCCGATGCCCTCAGCCGGAAAGGTGCTGCATCTCACGAGTGGTCTCTCCTGCCAGAGGTAGTACAAGATCTGTTCTCCCATTGGGGCACTCTTCAGGTGGACCTGTTTGCCTCCAGGGAGAATGCGAAGCTGAGGCTGTTTCATGCCCGCCCCCCCTCAGCAGGGCTCGCTGCAGGGGGATGCTTTCTCAAGGCCATGGACTCCAGGCCTCTTCTACACCTTCCCTCCATTTCCCTTGATCCACAAGGTGCTTCTCAAGGCAAAGAGGGACAAGGCACAGGTGAGTCTGGTAGCCCCAGACTGGCCCCGCCAGTTCTGGTATCCACATCTCCTCAGCCTCAGTTCCAGGCTCCCGAGGCAGCTTCCAGCCCGCCCGGACATGATCTCAGTCAACAAGGGGAAGGAACTCTACCCAGACCTTCAATCCCTGCACTTGACCACCTGGTTCCTGAGTGGCTAGAGTTCCAGGCCTTGGGTCTTTCCGACGAGGTCCTCAACGTTGTTGAGGCATCCCATAAGGAGTCAACCAGAAAATGCTATGCCTTCAAATGGAAGAGATTCTCCATTTGGTGTCAGGATAAGGGGTTGGACCCTTCCTCCTGTTCTTTGGCTAGCATTCTGGACTACCTGTGGTCCCTTTCTCAGCTAGGGCTTCGGTCGACGACCCTTAAGGTGCACCTGGCAGCCATCTCTGCTTACGGGCATGGGCGGGAAGCAGTTAATTAACACAGGAGAAGGTGGTTGGGCTTTCAAGGCCTTGATCACATATCCCTCGGTGCGAGAACCTCGCCTCTGTGGGATCTACTGCTGGTATTGGCTAAGCTCATGGGCAAGCCATTCGAACCGATGCACAGGTGTGACATGTCTCACCTGTTGTGGAAGACCACCTTCTTGGTGGCTGTCATGTCAGCCAGAAGGATGGGAGAGCTCCAGGCGCTTTCCATCGAGTCTCCTTATCTGGTCTTCCACAGGGACAAGGTTGTCCTGCGTCCCCACCCAAAATTCCTTCCGAAGGTGGTGTGGGAGTTCACCTTAACCAGGTGTTGACTCTGCGGTGTTCTACCCCAATCACACCTCGGAGGCCGAATATAGGCTCCATAATCTGGACCCTAGAAGAGCGCTCTCTTATTATAAGGAGCAGACGGCTGAAGTTCGGGGAGAGGTTCACCAGCTGTTTGTCACCTATGCTGAAGCCGCACCTGGCAGACCTGCAGCCAAGTGGACGATAGGCAGGTGGGTCACCTCCTGCATAGATCTCTGCTATAGGTTGGTGGGCATGAAGCCTCCCAAAGGGATAAGAGCTCATTCTACCCACCATACTGCTGCTTCGGTGGCTGCTTCCAGGGATGTCCCTATCCAGGAAATCTGCAGGGCTGCTACCTGGAAGTCAGCACTCACCTTCATTACCCACTACCACTTCGACCTTGAGTCACGCTGGGATGCTGGTTTTGGGACCTCGGTTCTCCAGTCCTTATTTCCCAAGTAGGGGGTGCGCGCCTTGCCTCCCTCCTTCCCCAGAACTGCTAGGAGTCTGCCAGTAAGTGTGGCTTGAACAACATATCCACGTCCCTAGAAATACAGGTTACTCACCTGTAACAGGAGTTCTAGGAGTGGTATATGTTGTTCATTCCACACAACCCACCCAACCTCCCTGGCTTCGACGCGTAACCTGGCTTCCAGCGGGCTAGATCTGGCATCATGGGGCGGAGCCGAGAGTTTTACCACCCGGGTGGGTGGGAGGAGCCAGCTTGAAGACCTTCCGGCAAGATTTAAAGTGGCAAGGAACCTGCCAGTAAGTGTGGATGAACAACATATACCACTCCTAGAACTCCTGTTACAGGTGAGTAACCTGTATTTTAACAGTTTTATTAAGACTGACATGAAGTTTCAGTTTGTGTGATCTTGTATTATTATCTGATTCGTGCCGCTCTAGGCAGATAGTTTCAAACAAGCCAGGATCCTGAAAGGCCCTACATGCTAAACATAGCATATCCCTCAATGCTCTACATTCGAGAGAGTATAGTCCCAGATTTTTAAGTCTGTCTGCATACTCCATATTACTCAAACTAGTAATAGTCCTTGTTATTTTCCTCTGTACTTTCTCTCCAATGGCTTTCGCCCCTAGCCAGGTGGGCTCACAGAAGGGGGCACAGTATTCAATATGTGATCTCACTAAGTTTGAATGATGACATCCGGGTCCCTGCTCTTAACATGTTTGAGAATGCATCCAATTATGCCGTGGCATTTTTTGACAGTTTTGTTAATATGGGTACCAAATTTCAGATTATTTGTTATAATAACACCTAGGTCTTTTTCACACGTCGCAACCTGTAGTTGAGTACTGTTCAAGGTATAATCAGCTAGGGTGTTGTTCTTTCCTTAGTGCATAACCTTGCACTTAGCCACATTGAATGACATTTTGGTTTCAGATGCCCAGCTAGCTAGTGTATCCATGTTTGTTTGTAGAGATCTGACGGACTGATAGTCGTTTACTATACAGCCTAATTTACAGTTGTCAGCGTACTTCTTAATCCAGGCCCCATTAGAGGTTTACATACTGGAGACTAGGATGTTAAACAGTATTGGTCCCAGTACCAAGCCCTATGGGACCATACCGCTCAAGTGTCCCTCATTACGAGGGACAGCCCTCATTTTGCCCCTTAAAATTGCTCTGTCCCTCATCCGTTCCTAATGGAAAAGGTGCTGCCCACACAGTGAATGTGCTGTAAATTCAGACTTTAAAGCAGAAACTCTTAAGAGCAGAAAAAACTAAGGCCTAAGCTTGGGGCACTTTACAGAAACCGCAGCTGCATCCAACTCGCCGCCAGGCATGAGCTGGTACAGAAGATTATCATGCCCATTTTCGACTACTGCGACATAGTCTGCGATGCTGCCCCACAGTCCCACCTATCCAGACTGGACTCTCTCTTTAACTCCTTCTGTCATTTTGCTGTTGATGCCCCCTCCCGTACCCATCACTGCGACCTCTACCGCGCTCTCAAATTTCTTCCCCTTCACTCCCAGCACACGCTTCATGGTGATACATTCATCTCTAAATTCTGGCTTGGTTCCCTCCCCTCATATATCTCCTCCTCTCTTGCACCCTTACCCTCTCCCTCTGTTCCTTGAGATCCCATGCTGACACTCACACCCTATCACTCCCTTGCAGAACCACTACCTCTGGCCAAAAAGCCTTCTCCTACCGCCTGCCTAAATTGTGCAATGCTCTCCCTCTACAAATACGTCACTCCTCCTCCTCCTCCTCCTCCCTCTATTCCCTTACCGCTGCGTTGCACAACTACCTCACACCCTCTTGCACCTGCTCCTGATCCCCCCTTCCTTATCTGTCTCCCTCTCTGTCTTTCTCTCCATCTCTCTCTCTCTCTCCCCCTCTAACCCCCCCACTTGTACTTATACCTATAGACCAGCGCTTAAATAGGGGTGACTGGTTCCTACGTGCTCACCCTGCTGCATATTGCACTAGAGTACTGTCTGTATTTTATGCATTGACAACCTTGTATCCTGTGTACTGATTCTACTTCGTATACTGCTCCTAAGATCTGCTTGCACTGAAACTCTACAACAGCCTTTATTGTCTCAAGTGCCATGTTCCTGTTTTATAACTGTATGCATAATTACACCATCTGTATGTATTTACCTGAAACTTGCACTCTGTATATCTGTATATCTGTACTCTGTCTATCCCTTTCCCCTTCCCCAGGATGTACCGTGAGATGAGCATTAAGTTGCTCAGTGTATCTTTCCTGGTGAGACAATTTAATAAATAAATAAATAAATATTCTAAAATACTAAATCCAAAATAAACTTTGTACAAGTAAATACTATGGTTTTCACAGTGTTCTGAGCTTGTATCTCCATGTTTGAGGATGTGTCCCTCATTCTGAGGGTCTGTGTCCCTCATTGTCCGTCATTTTGAGTGTCCAAAAATGTCCATGTCCCTCATTTCAGTGACAACAGGTTGAGAGGTATGTGTGGGACCCCGCTAGTGACCTTACCCTGGACAGGCATTTTTCCCCTTATAATGACCTTTTCCTGACTGTCCCTGAGCCAGGACTTAATCCACCTTATGATGTTAGGATGTAGTTTGATTCTGACATGCTGATCAATTAAGATTTTATGAGATTCTGTGTCGAATGCTTTTTCATAGTCTAAGAAAATTACATCGACCAGTAAACCTATATCTGGAGACTTGCTTATAGGTTCAAAGAAATTAATCAGATTACTTTGACAAGATCGTCCCCGTGTGAATCCATACTGGGATATATCAAGTGTTCCAGTGTTGGAATGGAACCCCAAAACCTCACAAAATGGGTTCCCTTCCTGATCCAGTCTCCCCAGCAGATTCTCACTACGGATGCCTCTAGGGCAGGCTGGGGAGCACACCTGGGCCATTTTCATACCCGGGGGGCTGGTCTCCAGTAGAGATGTCCCTCCACATAAACATGCTTGAAATGAGGGTGGTTCTCTACGCCATGCAGACTTTACAGAATGACCTTTCCCAGGGCAAGCTGTTGATCCATTCAGACAGTCTCAGCATAGGTCTACTACATCAGCAAGCAAGGGAGGACACACTCGTACCCCCTTTACAGGGAGGCCATGAGGGTATGGTACTGAGTTCTGGACCACAGTCTAGAACTCTCAGCAGTCCATGTCCCAGGAGTCCTGAACACCTTGATGGACAGCCTCAATCGGTTCAAGTCCAGGACTCACGAGTGGTAGTTCCTGTTGTCCATCGCAGAAGACTTGCTCGACAGGTGGGGGCATCCAAAATTGAACCTTTTTGCATCCCCACTCAACACAGAACTGCCCAGTTTTTGCTCGTTAGGTCCAGGGCCTGAAGTTTTCTGGTGAGATGCAACAGATTGGGCATAAGATGCGTTGTCCGTCTCTTGGAGCAGGAGGTCTCTGTATACCATCCCACCATTTCCCCTGATTCAGAGGGTGCTGATCAAGCTACAAATGGAGGGAGCCAGCATGATCCTGGTAGCACCCTTTTGGCCATGGCAAATTTGGTTCCCATTGCTGCAGCAGCTAGCAGTGGAACCTCTGGTTCCTCTGCCCCTGTGCCGGGACCTGTTGATACAAGTTCAAGGGACCCTGGTCCATCCACACCTCTGGTCTCTTTGCCTGTATGCCTGGCTCCTGAAAACATAGCCATCGCCCAGTATGAGGTTTCCCAAAAGGTGGCTGATGTCCTGGTGATAGCTAGGAAGCCTTCCACCAGAGCCACATATAATATGAAATGGAAACGGTTTGCCATCTGTCCTACCAAAAACCATGTCGACCCCTTCTCCTGCACAGTAAGCCATGTCTTGGATTACCTGATCTCGTTGTTCGATTCAGGTCATCAGTATTCCTCCATTAAGGTCCACCTCTTAGCCATATCAGCCTTCCAGGAGCTCAACTTGATGTGACCCATACTTTTCTCAGGGGAATCTTGCATCTGAAGCCTCCAATCCATTGCCCTGTCCCAGCTTGTGACCTGAATTTTGTTATGGAAAAGTTGACCATGTCCCCTTTTGAGCCAGCCGCAACTTGTGAGCTATGCTTCCTCTCATGAAAAGCAGTATTTTTAGTTGCTATTACTTCTGCATGAAGGGTTTCCAAGCTTCAGGCTCTCTGGTGCAAAGAGCCTTATTTGATTTTTCACAAAGACAGGGTATCTACATAGATACATAGACAGTGTCGGCAGATAAGGGCCTATGGCCCGCCCAGTCTGCCCATTTGAGCTTGTAAGTTCAGTTTATGTTTTCCTAGAAGTCTGTTGCTCCTTACACATGACCTCCAGAATTCCTTTATGTCTATCCCATGCATTCTTAAATCCCGTGATTGTTTCAGCCCCCACCACTTCCTCTGTATCTGTGCACAAATCCTATGTTTCTTCCTAAGGTGGTGTCTGAGTTTACTTTGAACCAATCTATCCACCTGCCTGTGTATTTCCCAGAGCGTGTCAATCCAGGGAAAGCACTACTCCATACTTTAAATGTGTGCAGTATTTAAAAGTATTATCTGCTGCAAACTAAGGACTGCAGGAAATCTAAGCAGTTCTTTGTTTCTTTTGCCCAAGGAAGAGAGGGCATTCTGGTTTCTAAACAGTGTTTGTCTAAATGGTTTTCCAGTTGTATTGTGTTCTGTTACAGCAAACATGGTATAGAATTGCCAGGATCTGTGAAAGCCCATTCCACCCGAGGTATGGCTGCCTCAGTGGCCTGTTTCAAAAGGGTCTCTGCAGCTGATATCTACGCTGCTGCTACCTGGAGTACTGTCCATATTTTCACTATGCACTACAGTCTGGACATTGCCTCTAAAGCCTGGGTAGGATTTGGCTATGCTGTTCTTCAGGGCCTTCTGTCTTAAGGCCTTAGCCTACTACCCTCCTGGGATGTCCTGCTGTGCTTGTAACTGCTTGGAACTCATTCTCACAGTGTGACCTGGTGACTGAGATACTCCCAAAGAAGATAGATCAGTTATGTAAGAACTTAACAGTAGATCTTCGAGGGCATCCCAGTCATCAGGTTTACTTTCCCTCCCACCTTCTCTTTTGGGGCCATTTGTCAGAACTGGCTATCTGGTGTCACCAGCATTTATTTGGCCTGGGCACCTCTCTCTCTTGTCAGTTCCCAGTAGTGGGAGTTTGCTCACTTTGTCTCCGGGGGAAAGAACTGAGGAGGGAGGGAGGGAGGCTGGTTGTGCCTTTATAGGGTTGATGATGTTGACATGACATCAGCGTGGGTGGCTCCAATTGGTACTGCTGGAAAATCTTTCATATGGATCCTGATTCACTGATGATGAAGTTCCTATGGTGTGACCTGATGACTGGAATCCCCTCGAAGATCAACTGTTATGGTAGGTTCTTACATAACTTTTCTTTCTGAAGCATTGTTCTTTTATGTTTCTGTTTTGCTTATTAGAAAGTTTTGTATGTGATAATGTTGTGCAGTGTGTGTGGAACAGCTCTCAGCCTGGCAGCTGACATATCTCTCTCAGTCTACCTCCCACACTACATCAGCAGCATTGTGATCTCATTTGACAGTGACATCACAGGTGACTGACCTGGCAGTCACTGAGTGGTTGTTCCTAAGCAGCAGTGATAATACAGTCAATGAGGTCACAGTGCTGATGATGTAGTAGGGTGGGGTGGGGGGATAGAGATAGATATGTCAGTTGCCAAGCAGAGTGATGCGCCACACGTTACACCTACTAACATTAAGTAAATAATCTTCTAATTAAACAAAGGGAAAAGGATAAGTACCTCAGATATTATGGTTAACTGTTTTTAAACACTAACATTAGTGGCTCAGTAGGTAGCACATTTGCCTTTGAGGCTGGGAGATCAGAGGGCTTTGGGTTCAGTTCCCACATGTGGCACTTGGGTTAATATCCCAATACTGACACTGTAGTGCAGCATGAGAGGGGTGCTGCACTTCTTAGGTGCTGTCTTTCAGATGAGATGTTAAACCGAGGTCCCATCTGCCTGGATTGGTGGTAGTTCAGGTGGATGTTAAAGATCCCATGGCACTTATCGAAAAAGAGTTGGGGAGAATTTTTATTAGAAACTTCAAAAATCAAATTAATACACAATAGTAGTAATTCACACAAAAGAACATAATCATAAGAAAAATCAAATAAGGATCACAGTCATATAAAATATTAAAGTACCGCCACATAAAGCTGTAAAACTCAAATGCATTCTAATCCTAAAAAGATCCCCATTCCCCCACCCCTACTAAAAGAGTAGGGGAATTATTTTATTAAATCATAACAATTGATATACAAATCAGTTGTACATCATACAATTCATTTAACGAAAAATCGAAACATAAATAAATAATTCATAACCTATATAAAACACATAAACCACCCCTCCCCCCCACTCCAGTAAAAGAGTAGGGGGAAAAAACATTTTTTTTTATATAAAATAGGCCCATTCCATCACCAAATCAGTCGAATTCACCTGTAATAATTCACCACATTTCCATTTTTTAACTTCCCGTATTATAATAAAATACAAATCCAAAGCAGAAATATCTTGTTGCTGCAAAACTAAACGACATCTGCAAATCCAGATCCAATATACAAAATGAGCAAACAAAATCCTAACCATACCGATATACTTCTGAGTAAAACGAGAATCAGGAATCCCAAAAAACAATAATGTAGAAGGCGGAGGTATTGATACCTTATTTTTCCATCTATTTTTAACAATGTCCCAAAATTGAATAATATAAGGACAAGAAAAATATAAATGATCAATTGTTTCTATAATTTCTACACAACCCTCTCTTGGACAATACATTTCATACACAGTTTTATGTTTTTGGTTTCCTTTAACATTAATTTTCTGATGCACACCCAACCATACTGTGTCCCACATATGTGCAGGAATTTGAGAATCAGTAATATACCTCAATATTGACTGTTGTTGGGAGCTAGTAAAACTTGAAAAAGGGTGTTCCTGAAACTGGACTGCCAATAGTTCTTCATATAAAAGCTTCCTAGAAAAGGTTTGAACCATAGTATATCTACTGTCCCATTTAATAACCCAATCAAAAACCCCCTCCCATCTTTTAACTAAATGAGGACTCTTTTCATTTTTATGAAAGAAATACCCTTTTTCCATTCTAACAAAATCCCTTTAAGTATAAAAAAACCCATCTACTCCATAATTGAGTAGTACCTTTTATAACAGGAACTATATTAGCATATAAAAATATTGAAAAAAAAATAAAATAGGGTTCAACATATTAACCCCTCCATCTTTAATTTGTTTGTATAATACATTCCTTTTAACAGGGTTCAAATGACTACCCCAAAAACAAGTAAAAAACAATCTAGATAAGGAAACTTCAAATTTTTTTGGTACCATAAAAATAGCACTAATATATATATAAATCGGGGCCAAAAAGGATTTAATCAGAAAAACCCTTTTCTTTTTCCCAACCTTCCATCTATTCCACCTACTTACCATCTCATTCCCCACTGATAATAATCTTGACCAATTATAATCCGCCATGTCCCTACCACCAAAATAAACACCTAGAATTTTACATGGAGTCGTGGCCACCTCACAACCTCCAGTTACACTGAGATCCTCCTGAAAACCCTTTAAATCAATACATTTCATTTTCTTCAAATTCAGTGTAGCCCCTGAGGCTTGCCCCAACACCTGAATTAAATTTAGAGCAATAAGCACAGACTGGGGATCTTGAAGTAATAAACACATATCATCAGCATATGCAAGCACTTTACAAACAGACGAAAAAAACCCAGATAAACCTAGTATTTTAGGGGAGATCTGCACTAATCTCATAATGGGATCAATAAAAAACTCATAAAGGAGGGGGTTCAAGGGACAACCTTGATGTACCCCTCTTAGTACCTGAATCTTTGGACCCATAATACCATTATCAAAAGGAACTACATGAACAAGTCCATAACACACTTTCAAGCAGTTCTCAAACACTACTGAAAACCCATAAGCCAGTAAACATTCCCATAAAAAGGAATGAGACACCCTATCGAATGCTTTGGCCTGATCTAAACTAACCAAAAACCCAGAATTGTCCCCTGTACTATTCCTTCCATCCCCTTCCACTATTTCCTGAAGTAATAACAAAGCATCAGTAATACTTCGTCCGGGGATGGAACAAAATTGAGCTGGACTAATAAGGTCGTCCATAACCAATGCCAATCTATTCCCTAATAGTTTAGCAAAAATTTTGAAATCAATATTTAACAAAGTAAGTGATCGCCAGTTAGCCAAATCCATAGAATCTCCTGATTTAAACAAAAAAAATAATAAGTCCTCATACATTTTATCAGGTAAAAAACATTCTTCCTGAATGAATCTATATACGCCTAACATTTCTACTGGAATAAGTTCCCATAATAATTGATATATTTTATTAGGTAATCCATCAGAACCTGGCAAAATCCCCTTGCGAAGACTCTTAACTACCCTGTCCATTTCTAAAGGTGAAAAGGGGGATATCAAATTATCACAAAGTTTATCATCAAGTTTAGGTAAAGCTGCCGCCTGTAAGATCTTAGGGGTATATTGAGAAAGGTCAACTGGGGAACCGAACATTTCTGTAACATGTTGCACAATAATCTTCATAATAGAACCATTATCTGAAGCCAGAGTACCCTGCGGTGTTTTTAGGCCAGTTATTAGTTTCCTCTCCCTACGATGTTGACAATTAACAAAAGGATTAACACATTCAGCTTTCCCCTTGAGTGCCAAACATTTGTTCCTTCTGGAGAGAACATAAACGGTTATACTGATATGATCTCATCTGCTGTTTGACTACAGTAATCTCTTCTCTAAGATCAACCCTTTCCTCACATTGCCTGGATAACAACTCACCTAAAGTATGCCTAAAAACCAAATATTCCTTATATTTAGACATAGCTTGAAATTTTCCCTGAAATTTAAAAAATTCAATAATAAGGACTTTCAAATCATCCCACCATGAACCCACATCTTCATATAAAAATATCGTAGAAACCTTGTCAGCAATTAATTCTTTAAAGCTGGACCAGATTATGACATCCTCCAATAAGGAGACATTTAATCTCCAAAATCCTAAACCAGGTTCTCTTACCGGGGGATTTTGCAATATTAACCCCAATCAACATATGGTCTGAAGATTCCATCGGCATAATAAAAGTTTCTGAAATGTCTAACGTTTGTTTTAAAAATAAAAAATCAATACGAGAGGAAAGAGTACCTTTAAAAAAAGTGGCTTTAGCAGAGCAAAACTTATGCCTTTGAAAATCCTTCAAACCTGCTTGGAATATCAAAGTCTTCAAAAAGGTCTTATCACAATATTGTTTACCCTTAGTATCCTTAACTTGAAAATTAACATTAAAATCTCCCCCCCAAAAAATATGTCTATTCGTAAACAAGTACGGCTGGATTTTGGTTAGCAAGTTGATCCTTAAAGCCTTAGTTTGAGGACCATAAACCGTAATCAATCTACATGATAGGGAGTTTATAATAACATCTAACAATAACGCCCTACCTGGATCAATATCCACTAAACGTAAAACCTGGACATTGGAAGAACGAAAACAAAAATCCACCCCACAACAGGCCTTCATTCCTATTGACCAAAATGAAGAGCCCCACCACCAATCTTTAGATGCCTGTGAAGTTTCAAACAAGGTATGAAGTCTAGTGTCTTGTAACATAAAAGCATCAAAATTTAACTGACCTAAACTAGCAAAAGTTAGTTTACGTTTGTAATCAGACTTAATAGTATTGACATTTAAACATGCCACACGTAAATTTAGTGGATCAAGGAGGTTTATTTATAGCTTTCTTACTAGACCTAGTAACCGGTTTTTGTACCACCCTGTTTTGAGAGGATTGTAAAACTGAATCAGAGAGAAATTGACTCGAGCTGTGCACAACATCCTCCAAGGGATCTTCCTTATCCACCTGCTCCCCCCACGTAGCAAAAGTTGAAAATCTATTAGAAAGAGGCAAAGGTGACAAGGGTAACTGAACAGGCCCTGGGTTTAAAACTTCCACTCATTGTAAGGGTGCAGAGGGGGTTTGTGGACTTTCTTCCTGCAGGACTATTACCTCCATGTGATCTGGAAGGGGAATAGGTAGCGGAGCCGAAACCCGCTTAGTGGAACCTTGAGGGGTTGCAAAGGGAGTTTCCACTACCATCAAACCCGACGATTCCATCACTTCAGTAGTAATCAAAGGTAAAGGGGGAGTAACCGTGCTACGGATACCCACATGCAAAGCCTCCTTACTACCTCTAGAGGAGGAAACACTATTGCCACCCCTACCTCTACGCCGAAGCGGAGGAGGGTGTACCATAAACTGGCCAGCATCATCTCTCTGAGGCATTCGAGCTCAAGATAGAATTAACTCATGTTCAGAAGATGACTCTAAATTATGGGCAGCCCATGGACATTCCTGAAAACCATGGGCTTCATCCCCACACAGATTGCAGGTAGGGGGGCTGTACACTGGGCAGCAGAATGACCTAGTACCCCACAATGAAAACATTTGATACTGTCACAGTCACTACTTAAATGAGTTAGATCACCACATTTGTAACAACTCTTCAGTTGTCCTGCATAAAACAAGATACCCCTGTCCCTCCCCAGAAAAAAGGAGCTAGGCAGATGTTGAATTCCTTTATCCGTTTGTGTTAATTGAACCGGAAAGTTCCAACCACCAGTCCAAAAACCGTTCTCATCCATGATAGGTTTAGGATGCTCAAAAATAGTACATTTTTTTTCCAACCAAAATTTAATATTATTAACATCAACCCCTTCATTCCTAAACAACACCGTTATAGTTTTAATAGTGGGTTTAGTGATGGGAATGGCCATGAAATCTGTCCAGTCTTCTAAATCTTTTTGTTCGTAATATAACTTCCAAAATTTATCCAATAGAACCATTGAACAGACGTAACATCATAATTCCTGTCCCCTGATGCATGGATGAACGCATATGCATCCATAGGGGTAAAACCAATACGCTCTTTAATAAGGGTCCCCCAACCCCCACCCAGACGCAATCAGGAATGATTGGAGCCTTCCCCACATATCGAAGAAGAACTAAAAATCTCCTCCTAGCCGCTTCTTCGGGCTTACGAAAAAGTCCAGCATAAGTTTTTGAACTGCCCCGACTTTGCGTATTAGGCAGCGTTTCTCTAACAGTGTCAAAATCCATTTCTCGTTCAGTCATATGCACTAAACCTGCCCCCTCATCTCTTACCTTCTCCTCAGTAGTGAGTAAAATGTCCTTTAGTACATCCTGCAATAAAGAACAACCGTTAAAAATGGCAGAGGCTTGACAAGTCAACAAAGAAGCGACCGCGTCTGTCGCAGCATCTAAAACCGGAGTCTCCTTGTCAAAATGCGCAGATGCAGTGAAACTGTTTAAGGACATAGTCTGTTGCCCAACTATACTGCCAGGACGTCTCCCAGCACAATCTGGAGAACCTGGAATTGGAACCAAAGGATCAGGAATCCAACGATTTTCTGTATAAAACCAGCCTGCATTTTGCAAAGCAGTCTCCGGGGACCATTCAGTATGTGCTACCAATAACACAGTGTCATTCACCGAAACCACGCAGTTGCTATCCATATTGTCTTCAAGAACAGTATCTGTACATGAAGATAGACGTTTGCTAGTACTTAATGTAGGACTAGCTACCGACCTTTTCCTTTTCTTTCTTTCTTCCTCCAGCCTGTTTTTACTTTGATTGTATTCTAGTTCAGCATTAGAAATAAGAGCCAGTAGTTGAGATTTTTTTACCTCCAGTTCCTGTTGTAGTTTAATTTCTTCCGAACTCAAATCACCAACAATATCTGACAAAAGAGGTTGCTCCAGACACGTCTCTGGTATTACTTCAGGTATCGAATTCTGTGCTGAAATATTGCATTCTTCAGGCTGTATGCAGGCCTCCTCTGGAGCTTCAAAAACCTGACCAGCCCCATCCATGATCTGGAGCAGACTGAGCTTCTCCACACTCTCCAACAGTGCTACAGCGCCCTCTGCCTCCGTAGAGTAGGGGACTTTCCCCGGTGCCCTGGCCAAATTTCCCTTATTCACTAAAAATATCACCAACAGCTTAATCTAGTTCAATTTCAGTTAGTTGTTTAGCATCTGTATTCCCCGGGTAGCCCCTGGAAAAGGGACTTCTAGGCCCAGTGGGCTTACCAGGTCAACAAAATTCAACAAACAAACATTGGTTTTAGACAGTGCTCTAGCTCTTTAAATAATATTTCTTTGTTTCCATTTACAGCTAGAATGAAATATATAGTGGGGCTGTATTTGTTTGTTTTTACCCATTAAGGCCATGCCTCTATGATTGGATTAATCAGCTTATCCTTATTACTGTAACCTGTATCTATTGCCATTATATATATAGCCATGAAAATAAACCCTGAATGCTTGTCTGTACTATTTATTGTTAGTTTTCCTTCTTGAGGATTGAGTTGGGAAGTGAACTGCATTTCTGGGTAGTGGTGTTCTATCCTGGATTTACTTAATTGATATATTTCATTAAAGAAATCTAATAAAGTCATTACAGCATGTGAAAAAAGAATACCCTACCAAGAGGTTATGTTCTAATGCTTTTATTTACCTTCAGTGCCTGATTTTCAGAAGATTACAAGTGACCCAACTGTTAATGTGTGTAGAGTCTCCTTGGGTCTGACAACTGCTCAGACTCTGTACAGCTCAAGTACTTGTTTGTCACGTTTACCAAACCTTTGGATGGGAAAGGGCAAGCTCATCAAACTTGCATCCAAAAACCAAAAATTGATATAATCCCAAGGAAGATATGTAGTGTGCTTATGCCAAGTCTACTTTTTTTTATTACCAACAAAACAAAAATGGAAAAATGCCTTCTCCCTGATGTGCAAAGGAAGTATTTGAAAATAAAATGTTTAATTTGTCCCATTCCCCCCTTCCCACCTCTCACCTTGATCACTAGAGCCTTCACAGCTGCATCCATCCACTGACAAGGATGGCAAGTGAAGGACTGCCTTCACAGCTGATACCAGTGCCGCTCTCAGATTGGCAAGCAGGGGTGT